>CM061171.1:19830277-22330277 GCA_030763345.1 Mythimna separata | reverse complement strand
ATTAGATAATTTCCCACCTTCAAAAAAGGTCTTTAAAATGTCACCGCTTTAAGAAAAACAACCGCGATAATGAAAACGATCTTTAATCAACTAAAAGACGCGGCTTAATAATAAGCCAGTACAAAAACAGGCTCGATGTTGCCAACCACAAAAAGTGCAAAGAGTTAAACCCATAGCTAATTTCACTTAACTTTTTCATTATAAATCCTTCCTTTCAATTCTACTTCCTCGTATTTGGGCGGAAATTAAACCGAGTAAAGAAAATTCTGCAAACTTTTTTGTCTCAAAACAATCCTATAAAACGAGGCGTTCGTTTCTTGTAAAGCTTGTAACCCTAAAAAACTTTGTTCTATGCAAATGTTTTTATGTCAGGATCGATTCGGTTTATTTTTTATTATGGTTTGCGTGTTAGTGTACAGTCAGAGAGATATTTTATCATGGACTGTGACGATAAGGATCGGATTAAACGTACCGCGTCGCTTGCAAAGGGTTTATTTTTTGTTTAGACTATTTTTTTACTGTTGATAGGCTCGCGCTTGACCACAATTTCACTTAACGGAAAGCGACAATATGGCCGACGATAGTACACGCTGGTCTAAAAATAACTCATTCTTCGTCATAAATATCTCCAGTTTGTAGATATCAGGTAACACAGACTCCCACTCAGCTTTAAATTGCTCTCAGAGCTATCTATAGTTACCATTATACTCGTATATAATTTATATTATTCTCAAATCTATGGTGAATTAACTCACTCTTCAAGTTTAGGTTAAATATATGTAGATAACTAATAGCTGATCATTATCTCGTAAAATACAGGATAACCCTAGTTTAAGAGGCAGGCGTATATCCTACTAATATTATAAATGTGAAAGTTTGTGAGAATGGATGTCTGGATGTATGTTACTCTTTGACGCAAAAACGGCTGGACCGATTTGTTTAATATTTGGTATGTAGATAGGTTATACCCTGGATTAACATTATGGGCTTTCTTTTTTTTTCGGGCGAAGCCGCTGGCGGAATCTAGTTTTACGTATAAATCTTGTTCTTCCCACACATCTACTTTTCTACCAGCCAGTTGTATTTATTTAATTTGTAATTTTATTATTATGTTTCAATTTAAAAAATTATGAAATATCGTAACAAACAAACGATCATAATTGAACAATACATCGACTAACAGTAATTGCTCGAAGCTTGCCGCAAAACTAAGCCGCTGAAGAAGTATTGCGTCGCAATGGATCCTGACACTCACTTCCAATCAGTCTTTGAGGCTTTCCCAGCGAGGAAATTGATTATCCACCTTCAAGTTTGATGAAATCCCAGCGCAGGCAATCAATAACAGGAGGCTTTAAGTCAAAAGCGTAGGTTTTCTGTGCCACTGGCTTTAGGCGAATGTGGAGTTTTTGTATTGACGATAAGGGAATTAAAACGTTATGTAGTAATTTTTTCTGCATTTGATGTGTCTAAATGATTTGTAGGTCATTAGATATTTTGATGTTCTGTTGCTGATATATTGGGAGGAGGAGCTCGTGGCTAAATAATAACAGCCGCACGAATCGATCTTCAAGGTTAAGCAACGCTTGCCCAGGTTGATCTGTGGTTTGGTGACCATCTTATCGTAACGAGTTTCCTCCGTGTCTCGGAAAGCACCGTGTTACCCCAGTTAATGGGTTGTGGAGGTCTGGTAGGCAGCCGGACCTCGTAAAATACTGGTATTCAGCTAAATCCGGCTTGACTGGAAGCCGACCCCAATATAGTTGGGAAAAGGCTAAGCAGATGATGTTGCTGATATATTAGGCGTGTCGCAAGACGGACTAAAAAAGTAATGTTCTTAATATACATATATAATGTATGTTTGTTTTTATTTGGGACATCATGAAAATGACTTCTCCCGCTCTGGGCGGAGTGAGAGGGCGTTTTAGAAATCTACTGACTACGTACGTACGTTCCTTCTCTGCTTTCATTCTAGGGCCCCGGGTTCTAGTATAGATAGGTTATAAAAGTTAGAATGATTTACCAAAAATTGAAACCTACACGATACAGGATTGATTGGCATATTTGTTTTAGTTTTTTTTTTTTGCAGACTGAGTTGTTCTAGGAATTACAAATGCAGTTTAAAATTAACTAAAAATGTATGGATTGTTTTCTAGGAATATTTTTATGTAACTGTATTCTATAGCGTTTGGAGTGCGGTTACCCTGTCCTCACTGATCCATCTCTAAAATCCACCCCGTATTTAATTCAATACAGCGAAATACTTTTGTTTATTTGTTTAAATGCGCTAATCTCTGCAAGTACCTATTCACTGTTGGGTCTTTCCGTATGAAATAGCCAGATTCGTGACAAATGGTATTTGGGTAAAGGCTATTTAATGTTTGAATCCCGGTCCTATGAGACCGCGCTGTTATTGTTTTAATATTGTGTCTCGTTTCGCGGGTATGTGATGGATTAATATCAAGCTACGACTTACGGAAGCACATTTATGAAATCCTGATTCTCTTTACATTTTAGCACCTAGCATAACTACCAACGTAGTTTATAGGGCAGTGTTGTAAAGTATGATACCTTTGTATGTATTTTTACACTTTTGCGTCCTGGAATGTATTCTTGTATTATTTTCTCTATTTCCTTCAGTCACATCTTATGGCTAAACTCAGCATTATTCCCATATAACTCTCTAAACTTGCTACGCTTGCAAAAAAAACATACCTTAATGCTATTTTAAAAGTTGTTTACTTATAATGCTATAGCGACACTGGCATCTTAGGTATTTTTGGTGCCTTCACGCAGACGACGTCGCGCGCAGCAGCAAGTATGAAATAAAATATTATGAGTATGAGAGCAAATTACAAAGTAGGTTTGTAATGATATGTAAAAAGCTTGCTATTTCTTCTGACACTTAACAATAACTATGCCACACATACGAAAGCCACACCAATTATTTCATTAATTAAAGCCCGCGCTCTACATAGTATGGCAACACTATTACTCTTGCAAAATTACCACAAAGTAACATTAATGTATTCCATTTCCTTTGTTTCAGGTAAGCAGCTGACATACTTTATCATCTTTACGTTGGTTTTCAAGTTAAGTTATAACTGTATACTTAAGTGTTTTTACTGAAAAACTATTACGACACAATGTTGACTTGAAGAAGACCGTTCTATGTTAATCTTGATATTTAATTTGAATTAAATAGGTTTTGAAGAATTCATTTCTCATAAGAACAATGCAGTTGACTTAATCTGAGATAAAGTATTGTATTCTTCGCATCTAGTGGGTTGGTGACGTGATAAGGTAATGCTATCATACTTTTTAATTCTTTCGGTAAATGTAATGACAGTTTTATGTATGTAAGTTTATATTTGTGAAGGCACTTTAAAAGAAGAAACTATAAGTGTGGCGCAACGGTTTAAATGAATTGGAATTGAACCTATTTTATGTATAGACTCGTGTTCGACCACTATTTCAACTAGGTACTGGTAAACGATAATGTGGTCAACGATGGAGAATGCTTACTTAGAAGTAACCGATTTACTCTTACTTAAAGACCCTCAGGTTGTAGGAAACACAGACTTAGCAGAAAATTCCATTTCTTAACTGTACGCATAATGAATATGGTCCCAACACGTTTTATACGTATAGGTAAGATATCCACTATATACCTGTGGTGCATCATTGTACGTCATATGGTTCGATGATGGATTGCGTTTGGCAGAATCAAGTTATTCAATTTTGACGCAGATTCCACGAAATGTAAGTGATAGAAAACCGATAGGTTACCCATTCGACGTCGATACTCAAGACTTTGAAGCATACAACCATAAGGCATTTCGGTAGCTGAGGTTAATCTCGTATATTTCGGGCTAGAAGGCTCATGGCAAGCAAGACCCGATAGAATACTACTTTGTTTAGTACCTCCTCTAGTGGCATTTTGTCAGCGCATGGCATTTCAATAATCTGCTGTTTTTTAGCAGTAATTAACGTCACTAAAATTTTACTGATCTAGGCCTTAAGATTTGACCACCCATTGAAAACTAAAATCTTAATCAGGCTCTTCACATCCAAAGATGAGCAGGTAATTTAACAAATGGCAATAATGCCAGTCTTTTGGGTACATTACCAGTCGACAGCGATGCGCAGCAGTTTTTTAACGCCATATTTTAGATTACTTTTTTAGTTGTTTAGAAATTTTATTTTTATGAAGTGATATGTATCATGATAGTAAAGTGCTTGTTTATTACGTTTAAACCAATAGTAAACGCAACTTTATCACCAAAACTACTGCATCATAAAGAAAAATCCCGTAAAAAAACAAGCCTACACTCAAAATTTTCCAAGGTGAGATCTCCTTTGTCCAAGTTATACGCTTAAGCTACGTGTGAAAATGTTCTTATACATAAAAGATCGAGCTATTTGAGTGCGGTCGGGAGTTCGACGGTACCGAGTTAGTTTCTCTTAAGACGGTCTCGGCAAATAGCGTCTTCACCTAGTAATCTCTGTAGGCCAAAGATCTAAAATGATAGTGTACTTTGCTGAAATATTTTTGGGGTTGCTTGTAAATATGGGCTGTTTAGGGGGATTGGGGCTGAGAGGGTTCCTGGTAGGCGGGGTTGGTGTTTTGGTTAGCTAGAATATACCTGTGTGTATAGGTTGGACATATTATTTGTTGGTTTTGGCTCTTTTAATATTGACCAGCTAGCCCATGATTTTGTCCACGTCAAACTCGTAAATTGTGACAACGCCAATTGGTTACAATTTCAAGATTTTTTTTGCACATTATTCAAATTAATCTTCTAAGATAAAAGTATTACTTACCAGTTGTTATTGTCAGTTGTCTACCAGTTAAAGTAAAAAAAAAATAGTAGAAATAATGTCAAAAAGATTAGAATAACTAATTATTAAATCTAATAAAACGATACAATTTAAAATAATAGTAAAAATAACAATGTCAATAGAGATACTACTTGCTTTGCCCTGATTTCCGCCCAAAATTACCTCATCCAATGACATTTTTTATCTTCAGGACCATGCGTTGTATACTCGTAGTTATAATAATATAACTATCAGTTTTCTACTCACGAACAGGGCACTATTTCATAAACATGGCAATCTGTATCGCCAAACTTGGTACTCGGCTTCCAAAACAGCAACTTTGTTGGGAACCCAACAGACATAAGTGCCCAACTTTGTTTTATGGCTGCATTTTATTCAATCCTATGACGTCATTCTGAAATCTCTCATAGTTTGAGGCTGTAGGTTATGGGAAGAGGAGGATATGGTCAAGTAATGTGCTTGTTGCGGATAATCCATTGATCTACAAAGCCTGGAGCACTGATTTAGGGTATTAGGCTTTTGGTATTCTATGGGATACATTTTGGAAAGCGAGCGCGGGAATTACGTGATTTGATTGTGCCATTGCATTTCTACCATCGGACAACCAGACGACGAATATCGACACTTAAACTGCTATCACCTCTCCTCCTTCATAAAAGAACTAGAATAATTTCAAACTTCAAACCTTCTGCGGCCTTCCCGTCTGATTATAACAGAGGTGTAATCGTATTTAAGGTTAGAGTTAACAAACGAATGCACTTCATCAACATTTGAACGTAACTTATAAACTTTTTGTGAAGTATAATAATGAAAATATAATTATTTTATTTTCTTAGTAAAAAAAGCTTTAAAGCGTATAAAAAGGTAAAACAAAATCAATATAAGTTGACTTTTCGAAAACCGGCAAAAAAGGGTTTTAATGTTCTTTACACAGTAACTACAACTTTTATAAAATAAATTCAAATAGCTAAAAGTACAGTCACCAGGATTGACTGCAGAGGGACGCGTAACGAAGGGACTGGGTCGTGTACAGTAAGCCTTTGATTGACGCACTTAAGCATGGTTTGACCTACATGCTTCTTCGGCAACGATCGAGACATGTTATAGAGGATATCTATGTACATAGATAGTGAAGTCAGGCTAGCGATATTGGCGTAAATATGATAGATTTTTTTGTAATAGACTTCTAACTACCTTGTTAAAGTATTATATTTCCAAAAAAACAAATCACACCTTTAAGGTGGGCGCGACGTTAGAATTATCCATACAAACGTAATACCAAAATCATTTGCAATTTAAGCATATTTACACCATAATATGATGTTATTCGGATTCAGACAATAATTATCTAGGTTTCTACATCGTCTTTTTGTTGAAAAACTTACCCCAAACAAAATTTAAGCGAATTTAAATTTGCACATTTTCACAGTGAAAATGTCATGTTTTTATTTTGTTTTTTCTATATTATAAACAACAATATTTCAAAATATCTTTTCGTAGGAACACAGATATTATTATCAAGTTATAAATACTCGAAACAATATTGGAAATACATTAATTTTTCATTCATCATTTTTGGTATTACGGAACCTCTCCCAAATTTCCAATAGTTTGTATTGCTATCACAGCAAGCAACTGTCAGTGTACAGATGATGACTTTACTCCAGTCGGTGTGTCCAAGAATTGTTTAAACTATCTGGATTGCTTCCATCAACCTCAAAAACGTATTTTATTTCGTTTCAACTCGAGATAGCGCGCGGTCTCCGCAGGCCTCTTAAAGTAAAACCGTTACTAAACGAAATTTTACAGGGGAGCCAATATTAAAGAATAGTCACTGTTTTAGATAGATGGAGGAAGAAGAAGAAGAAGATAACTGATTCAAATTAATTATATATTCATAAGTCGGGAATGTAAACGCCTGTTGGATATCAATATCAAAATAGTTACAGACAAAATAATTAATTCATCTTTTAACATTATTTACTTATGAAACAAAAAACATAAACTTTATTCTCCTTCTTATTGCAATATCTAAACTTATAAAAGCTTGGTAAACCAGTATTCTAGACGAACAGAATAATCGATAAAATGAGATAGTAACTCACTGGGTGAGTAGAAGAAAGTTTTGGTATCGTGGTATGATATTTAGGGGAAGAATAAGCAATTGTTGTCCTTTTGTTTACTACTAACGAATAAGGATAGGTACCGATAAATTAATTATTTATCTACGTCAAATGTGCAATATTAAAGTCCTTAGTTTGGTCTTTTTCGTTCTACAGTTCTATATATTCT
This sequence comes from Mythimna separata, assembly GCA_030763345.1. Classification (NCBI taxonomy): domain Eukaryota; kingdom Metazoa; phylum Arthropoda; class Insecta; order Lepidoptera; family Noctuidae; genus Mythimna; species Mythimna separata. The sequence goes on along the minus strand of CM061171.1, from coordinate 22,323,146 downwards.
ATAGTTATATTAGTTCTATTTATTAGATTATGTTATTTGTACTTAAAACCTGTCAACTCATATAAATTATACTTTTTAGGGTTCCGTAGCCAAATGGCAAAAACGGAACCCTTATAGTTTCGCCATGTCAGTCCGTGCGTCCTCGCTTAATCTCTGTGACCGTTAGCACTAGAAAGCTGAAATTTGGTACCAATATGTATATCAATCACGCCGACGAAGTAGTAAAATAAAAATTGAAAAAAATGTGTTTTTTAATGTTTTATTAGGGTTTTTTTTATTTCAAACCTAACGTGTGATATATTGTTGGATAGGTATTCAAAAATGAATAGGGGTTTACTGAAGTCAGTTTTTAATAATATCAATAATTTCGGAAATAATCGCTCCATAAGTAAAAAACAATGTGTCCCCCCCCTCTAACTTTTGAACCATAAGTTTAGAAAATATGAAAAAAAAATCTGGAATGTAGAGCTTTATAAAGACTTTCTAGGAAAATTATTTTGAACTTGATGGGACGAACAGTTTTTGAAAAATTGGGGACACTTATTGCGATGGACGGGAAGCTACGGAACCCTACACTGAGCGTGGCCCGACACGCTCTTGGTCGGTTTTTTCTATTAGAAATATCATTCTAATATTAAATTTATTTATTGTACACACTTCTATCTGGTAAATAATGCCTTATTGCATTAACTCTATCCATGTACCACTTGTACATTAAATTTAAATAAATAAATATTTACACACTTTTTTTGAAGTGTTAAATCATCTAATGACTTCTCCTTTTTTAGGATGAAGGGAGAGGACGTATCAGACTGTTGATTGACTAAAACCCAAACGTGCGCCTCTAGTTGCCTTTTGCGTTCCAGAGCCACGGCCACTCTTTCAAACATTTTCGCAGCCCATCCATCACAGTCCTAAGGTGACACCTCCCAGTACACAAAACAAAAAACGGTCCCGACGGCTTTTCATTTAAACAAGTTTTTTTGCCTGTTTCTTTTACGCTTAGACTGAGGTGTATCTTCATGTCGCATTGATATTATAATACGTAAAATACTGCTACTCAGCTAAATACGGCTTGAATGGCAGGTGGTAAAATGGTAAATGGTATTATAATACCACCCTTTAGCTCGGTGTCCCCAGATTAAAGGCAACGAAGAAACGGGGTGGGGTTTAGTCAGTAAAAGTCTGACACGTCCTCCCACAAGCCCAAGAGCGGGAGTCGTGCTGATAATTCCCCTTCCTAAAAAAAACCCTGTTTTTGGTAGGAAATCATCTAATGACTTCTCCACCACTTGGTGAAGTGAGAACTCAGTATTTTGCTGACTACCATTTACCCCTTCAGGACCACAGTAACCCTTCAAAATAATCAAAAATCTGTGCAAAAATCCCATAGTTACTTTCCTATCTAAAAACCATCGTAACATTTTCCCTCTTTTTTTGTAGTTGGAAAATCATTATAAGGCTTCCCTCGCTCTGAGGGTGGGTCAGATTTTTACTGATTAAAACCCACTCTTAGGTTCATTCTCTGCCTAGCTTTCTAGGACCCTGACTTTTCCCTTCAGAAGAAAACTCATCAAATATGTTTGTATTTTACATAGGCCTACATGGGCACTTAAACGTCAGAAGCTAGTGTATGGTTCCAATTGGTCCTTTCCTATAGAGAAGAACCAGCAAGAAACTTCATGGCACCAAAATTATCGTCTTGACATTTTATTGAATCTAAATTTCAAGTTAACATCTCCGTAGACAAAACAAAAAACGATTCCGACGACACTTCAAACCGAGTTGTTTCACTTTGAACGTCCTTACAACTGTATTCACCTTTAAGGCGCCACTTCAGCGAGGTGGGCCCAAATTTTAGTTTTTTAAAACAATCTGAGACAAAAACTACAGTGTTTTAAATTAAAAAAAAAATATATGTTTTAGTTAAGGATCTTATCTAGTTAAAATCGCATTCGGTTGCAAGACCTGATGAACTTCACTCGATAGAAAAAAATCGCAAAGTTAACCCTTTTTAAAACGTTTTTTCAATATTATGACTATATTACTGATTTGTTACGTTTCATTTTTGTACTATAATAAAGAAACTAATTAGTTACAAACAAATTCGCAGAGTTTGAATTGATAAAATGATTTTCTTAATTACTATGTTTTAATAAGAATTAAAAGCGGTCGCGGCGGCTCAGACAGGTCCGTTCAGTCGCGCGCTGGCGCTTGTCGACGACGGACCTGTGTCAATTTCTTCAGCGACAACTAATAATAATAAATAATAATAATAAAGCTTTATTTCATTCCACATTATTTACAACATACAAATAAAATATAGAAATCAAATTAAAAATTAGAATAAGTTAAAAACATTTATCGCATTAATTGAAATTAAATTAATTAATTAATTCATACAATTGGTTGCAATAAAAATTAAAAATTAGTAAATCAGTTCATTAAAATAAAATAAAAAGACCAACTATGAATAAATAATAATAACAATTTGAATTGATTAAAATTAAAAAATTGATGTGCATATAATTGATTAAAAATGAGAATTGATTGAATATTAGAATTTTATTTTAAATAGCATAAAAGAAGGAAAAGTATTTATAGTAAAGAAAAATTAAATTAGTATAAAATCATTTTGTGCTATTATTATAATCAATCATCTATATCACAGGCTTGAAATGTGGACCCCCTTCGGGTAAAAGCCTCCTCCAAAGAATTCCATGCTTCTCTATCTAGAGCGGTAATAGCCCAGTCTTGACCAGCATTCTCTACAATCTCATCTTGCCAACGAGCGCACGGCCGTCCTTTGCCTCTGGAGCCTTTTGGACCTTTCCAATTGGTTGTACTTATTGTCCAGCGATCATCCGTATATCTTGCGAGGTGTCCTGCCCATCTCCATTTTAGGCTTTGTGAGAATGTGAGAGCATCAGTAACTTTAGTTTTATGACGAATCTCGGTGTTTCTTACTCTATCACTCAGTTTAATACTTAAGCAGCTTCTCTCCATTGCCCTTTGTGTTGTTTGTATTTTATTTTTTGCTTTGGAATCAAATATCCAGGTCTGGCAGCCATAGGTGAGACATGGTAAGATTGCTGAGTCTAGTACCATTTTTTTCATTTTAATGGGAAGTTTCGATTTCAGTATTTCTTTATGCGCCCAATATTTTTTCCACGTTATAGCTATCCTTCGGTCTATTTCCTCTATATTCCTGGTTTTCTTAAATGAGATTTGTTTACCCAGATAGATATAATCATTGACATACTCGAGCGGCATTTCATTGACTAGGATGGGTGTCATTTTACTGTTGGTCATCACTTTAGTTTTGCTGAGGTTCATCTCTAAACCCACACACTCACTTGCTGTTTGCAAATCGTTGATCATTTCATTGAGTTCCTTGGCATTTTCTGCTAGTATGACAATGTCGTCGGCAAATCGTAAATGGCTGAGATGTTTTCCCTTAATATTAATGCCTCGCTTTGACCAAGAGAGATCCGCCATTATATTATGCAAGACAGCAATAAATAACTTGGGAGAGATAGGATCACCTTGTCGGACTCCTCTGTTAATATTTATTGAATCACCGACTCTATCTAGCCTGACCCGACTTGTACTTTTTGAATATATATTTTTGATAATATTTATATATTTGGCATTAATATTCTGTTTATCCAAGGCCTCCCAGATGCTGTTATGGGAGATAGAGTCGAAAGCTTTTTTGAAATCAATGAAAGCTATATAGAGTGGCTTTCGGTATTCCAGGTATTTTTGAATAACTTGATCCAAGGCATGAATATGATCAGTAGTGCTGTATCCTTTTCTGAAACCTGCCTGTTCTATCGGCTGAAATGAGTCAATTTCCGAAGATATTCTCTCGAGTAAGCACGATGCAAACAACTTATAAAAGCAAGGCATAAGACTTATTGGGCGATAGTTACCTATATCTGCTGGGTCCCCTTTTTTGTACAGTAAAATTATTTCTGATTCTGCCCATTGTTGGGGAACTGCTTCTTCATCCAAGATCTTGTTGAATAAGAGTGTAAGAGGTGATAATAGAAGAGTTTTGGCGTGTATGATAAATTCACTCACGATTCCATCTGGACCCGGACTTTTGTCTGTTTTTAATTTTGATATTTGTTTTAGAATTTCAGGCTCGTCAAATATTTCTACAGACGACGTATTTTTGGGTTGATTTACTCCTATGCATTGTGTTGAGTTGGGTTGGCTGTATAAGTTCGTGTAGAAATCGGTGGCTATGCTTATAATATTGTTACGAGATTTTGTATTTGTTGAACCGTGTTGAAGTGATGGGATCCAAGTTTTAGTTCTGTCTATTTCTTTGAATGCCTTTTTAGCCGACCTTGATGCCATAATGTGCTTTTTGAATGTGTCCATTCTGTGTGTCTCATAGCATAGTTTTATTTCCTTGTTTGTCTGTTTATATAGCTTTTTCAGGTCTTCTCTGTCTTTCTTGTTGAGATGAGGTTTGTTTTGTAGATTGCTTCTCTTTTTCATTAAATCTGTAGCCTTTTTTGTCAATATTGATCGTTTTTTTGAATTTGGTTTGCTTTTTAGACTTGATTTTACTGCGGACTCTATCATCTGATAGTATTCGTTGGCTGTGTATTTGTGGTGTGTTTCTAGAAGCTCAGGTATTCGTTCGCTTAGATTTTTTATGTATATTTCCCGTTCTTCTATGTTTTTCAGGGTGGATGAGTTGCCAGTAAAATTTCGTCTGCTCTTTTTTGTAGTGTTCAAGTTAAGAGTAGCTCTAAGCAGTCTGTGATCTGTTCCGAAATGTAGAGAATTCAGTACCTCAAATTTTGAAAACAAATGTGGCTTGGTAGTTGTTATGTAATCAATCTCGTTTCTCGTCTTTTTGTCTGGTGATATCCATGTCCATCTGTTTTCTACATTTGATTTAAACATTGTATTAATTATTTTTAAATTATGTTCAAACGCGTACTGTATGAGTCTGTCACCTCTTGGGCTTCTCTTGCCGTAACCGTATTGACCCAGCACTTTACGCTCATAGGTCTTAGGTTTTCCAATTTGAGCGTTGAAGTCACCCATTGATATAATATACGGTGTAGAGACACTTCCATGGGCTGTTTCGAGGTCTCTATAAAATATCTCTATATCGGCTTGTGTGGAGGATTCGGTTGGCGCATATACTTGGATGATCGCAAAATGTAGATTTTCCAATTTTATTTCTAACAAACAGACTCTCTCAGATATTCCGGTAAAGCTTATTATGTTTTCTTTATATCTTTTTTTAACCAAAAAGCCAACGCCGTATTGCCCTTTTGTTTGTCCCAGATAGTACATTATATAGTCTTCATCCTCGATAATATTCTCTCCTAGTCTTCTTATTTCGCACAGTCCGACTATGTCATGATTGATATTACGTAGCGCCGTTTTCAGTTCTAAAAGTTTTTCAGGTGAGGATAACGATTTGGTATTCAAGGTGCAGATTTTCACTTGCTTTTTCTCTCGTGTATATGGTTTCTTTGGAGGGTTGTGGTCTACCTCTCCCGCGGTGACCAGCCGTAGTGGGAGGGTAAGAGAGAGGAGAGGGGGGTCACTTTCTGATTGCTATTTTTCGTTTCCAGAATTAGATGGTACTTATACTGGTGTTGGTGAGTGTTTAACATACGATAATATTGATTGGGTTTTATTTTTCTTATAATTTTGTCGGTTTCTTTCGTTTCCTGTAGGTGAGTTGTTATGTGACCTTTTTTCTCCGCGTGTGTTGTTTTTCTCTGGGGAACCAGGTTTGCCGGTATATTTATTTTTGTTGAGCTTATTTTCCAAGATAATTAATTTATCATACTTAAGGACTACTTTATTTCCCTTTTCTGTTTCGAGTTTTGCCTGGTTCTTGAGTTCAGCTCTCTTTTCGAGTATATTTTTGGGGTAATCTTGTTTAATATAATACTCACAGTTTTCCAAATGATTTTTATTTTTTAAAGCCTTAATTTTCATACCCAGCGTAGTGAAAGTTATCACAACGGGACGTACTTTGCCTTCCACTTTTTTTCCTCTTCTTTCAGCGACAACTACGCGCACCAAATCATCTCTTTTTGAGAATTTGTTGCTTTTCAGTTATAAATTATAATGGGCAATAAACAACGCAGGCGAAAAAAGTCGCGTAAAGTGATAAAAGACACAAACAGAAAGAATGCACTCCAAAGATATGTGAAGATAGGGCTGCCATCCGTCCGGGTTTCCCCGGATTTGTCCTAGTTTAGAGGGCGTCCGGGGAGCGTCCGGGCGGGGTTTCAAAAAGTGTCCGGGTGTAACCCGGACGCTTTTAGTGTTAGGGGCATTCCCGATTAATTAAAAGATAAGCGATATCTAAACAAATCTTAGTTAAAAATTCTTGGTAACCGCAACTAAGCTAACTCCGACGGCGACGCTTCAAAATAGCCGATGACGGTCGATAAATAACTAGCAAACAAGCTGCTTAATTGAATACATTTTATTTTTATTGTAATATTTTTTTTCTGGGTGTCCGGGGAAAAACTGAATTTCATCCAAATGTTTTAGAAGTTTTTGTCCGGCGCCGGCGATTTAGGTGATGGCAGCCCTATGTGAAGAAGTAAGTACCTACGTAAATATTTTATTTGTATTGCAATGTAATTAGGTCACAAAATTAAATTTTATTTTATTCAGTCTCTGATTGGTAAATGTAAAACTTATGATTATTGTACTATAGTTTATGAATATTAGTACCGAGGATCGATTGTTTACGATTATAATTTTCGCGCCAAAATGGTTGGTAAACCCAAATCTTTAAAGAAAAAACGCCTGATAATGGCAAAAAACAGATTAAACAAGTAAGTATATTTTTATGGTAATATCGAATGTAAATATAGATTAAAATACATTCATGGTATAGCTATAGGTATCCCAACATTGGGCCAGATTTAGTTTGACTAATGATTAAAATATTCAATCATGACTATGACTGAATATTTTTAGTGCAGTAGTAGACAATTTTTAGTTTTTGTCATTAATTTAGTGTACAATAATAATAAAAAACAGTCATGTCTCATGACTAATTTTGTTTTTGCTTATTGTCAATTTAAACTTTTTGTTTGAATGTTGAAACTAACATATTTACCTGACTACGACAAGGTCAAAAGGAAGTTTTAAAATTTTTACAGTCTATGAACGTGTTCTGTGTTTTCCACCATATCAGTTAAGGTGGGCGCGACGTTAGAATTATCCATACAAACGTAATACCAAAATCATTTGAAATTTAAGCATATTTACACCATAATATGATGTTATTCGGATTCAGACAATAATTATCTAGGTTCCTACATCGTCTTTTTGTTGAAAAACTTACCCCAAACGAAATTTAAGCGAATTTAAATTTGCACATTTTCACAGCGAAAATGTCATGTTTTTATTTGTTTTTTTCTATATTATAAACAACAATATTTCAAAATATCTTTCCGTAGGAACACAGATATTATTATCAAGTTATAAATACTCGAAACAATATTGGAAATACATTAATTTTTCATTCATCATTTTTGGTATTACGGAACCTCTCCCAAATTTCCAATAGTTTGTATTGCTATCACAGCAAGCAACTGTCAGTGTGCGAATGATGACTGTACTCCAGTCGGTGTGTCCAAGAATTGTTTATACTATCTGGATTGCTTCCATCAACCTCAAAAACGTATTTTTTTGCGTCTCAACTCGAGATAGCGCGCGGTCTCCGCAGGCCTCTTAAGCTACTGAAATGAATGAGTTGTTGTTGTTGTTAGTGAGTTGTTGTTGGCTGTTGTGTAGTTGACTGGATTGTGTTGGCTGCAGAGTAATAGGTGACTGTTGTTTAGTTGTAGTTGGTTAATATTGAGTTACTGTTGGATGTTGTTGTTGTTTGTTGTTGGTTATTATTAATTTTTTATTGGTTTTTATTGACTTGTAGTAGGTGTTGTTGTTGCATAGTGTTGGTGGTTTCTGCGTTGTGAGCTGTTATTGGTTGTTACAGAGTAGTTTTTGGTCATTCCAGTTTTTGCAATTTTCAGCAAAACGGTAAGTTTTATCATATACATTATATATCAAATTAGTGATAAGAATTACAATTCTTTCAACTTTTGAAATCGTTATATCTCAAAAACTTTTTTTTTGTTGTCATTACAACTACATACATTAGGAAGCTTGTAATTAAGCTATGTAATTACCTACTATAGTCATTATGTTGTTATTAGTCTGTAAGCCTTCCTAAAATGTGAAAAATAAAATAAAACGGTGGCACTTAGGAAAAATGTTTTTAGACGTTTTTGTAGATAATTATCTGTACTGTGTAATTTTTGTATGTACTTACTAATTTTATGTAAAACTTACCGATTTGATGAAAATCGCGTACAAAAATTCAGTTTTTAGGGTACCGTACGACTTTGTTGTCCGTCTGTCTGTCAAGAAGTCTGTCTGTCAAGTCACACAAGAACTTCCAAAAAAGCAAAAACCACTTTGCGATAACAATCAAGAGACACAACATCAATCAAATGATTCTGTGTGTGTGACAGTGCTCAATTTTAAGGATTTTTAAATACACAGTAGTTTGAACAAAAGCCGTGTTATTTACAGAAAATGGCTATTAATTCAATTTATAAATTAAGTCCCGGATACTCCCTCAGAGATAAATTTAAGGAAATTAATGTGATTTGACCATTAGGTACATTTTGTATGGACTTTATAAGAGACTGTGACCCCTTAGTTTGTTTCGGTGTTCCTTCTCAAGGTAGTTAGCTAGGAAACACCGGCCTCATCTAGTACATACAAACTGACAAAAAACAATGACGTGAAAAGTGGAAAAACCAACTTGCAAAATAAATATCATTTATCAGTAGTAGAAAATTAGTTTATGACTCTGATTATATGTTATTAAAAAAAAAACAATAGGGTTCCGTACAAAAGCTGTAATAAGATAAAGTGTAAATAAATTACCTTTAAATCTCCTTACATCGTGTGATAAAAATATTATTGATAGAAAAAAATAATATACCTACTATAACTTTGCACAACATTTTTTTATGTCACAATAACTATTTTTTGTCTAAAACCTGAATCTAAGCAAAAGTCATTTAGCCTCTAGATTAAGCCATTTTTTGTACCTTTATACTCTTAACAAAATAAATTATTTCATATTGAAGTCTGTTTCACTGCCTGTATATTTTCATTGCCTTTTTAGACTGTCGCAACCCAGTGCTGCAAACGTGTGAACGGCACTCACGCTACCGACGCCTAGATCCCGATTCCGATTTCCAACCAGGATACCAGGGACCAGGTAGACGCGGGCTCGCGGACGGTGAGCACTAGGTAGCTCGCCATCCGGCAGTCTGGTAATAACCTGGACCGAGCCTTGTCGTCAACGGCGCGTTTTGTTCCACGCGCGCCTCAAGGAGATGTCATCAAACTGTAGGGGCACGTAGGGCCAAAAGCGTCTGGGGAATACGGTAATTCCGAAAGGTGAGCCCGTGTCCCCCAGATCAAAGGCAACAAAGGAACGGGATGCGTTTTAGTCGATAAGAGTCCGACACGCCCTCCCGCTCCGCCCAAGAGTGGGGAAGTCATTCTGATGATTAATCACTTGAAAAAAAAAACTCTTATTCCTTCTTTGCCTTCGATCCAGGGCTCAGGGTTTCATTTTAACATAACCTCAGTAAACTTCGACCCTGCTGGGCAACTACGGTTTTGTGGTCCAACAGTGGACGTCTGTTGGGTGAAATGATGATGAATAATTATGATGATAATGATTCTTAGTAGCAGTCTGGAGTATGGAAGTTGGGAATGTGACATCCCATGGGGTTTTAACGAGGCATGCTTTGTAAAGCTATAAGTGGTATATAAAATGAACTTTATCCCGATAACACTGCTACTACTTATTTTGGTGTAAGTACAATAAAGTTTATTCTATTCTATTTTAACATTGCGAATATTTCGTCAAGTCAAGTTCCAGCATTACGATCCTTACGTACCTACTAATTTTACTTCTTTTAAGTAATTGCACTTGAAACACACAATTTTGGTTTTAAACTACTCCGTATTTTAGAGGTAAATAATAAAATATAATTATGTATATATATTTTTAGGTTTTAACTTATTATTATGAGATATTATTTACTTGTAAAAATATGTAACTAAGAAAATAAGTAGATTATAAAAAAATGTTAGGTAGCTATAAAAAATCTGGCAGTAAATTCCTTTCTATTTGAAACGGATGGTTACCCTACGAAACTGACGAAACGAGCGTACGAAGAGGGGTGCATGCGCGGTCGCGGGACGCGGGTGCTAGCTACGGCCCGATCGCGCAAGGTCGCTGGCAAATAGTATCGCCTTAAAAGAGCAAGAACCATTGTATTCGAGAACACAAACAAACGTATCTGTTGTCCAACTTATGAATATTAATACACGGGAAAAAATTCCATTATCTTTGCGATGAGGAACCCTCTTGAATACATTACGGAGAATTGTAAGTGATATATATACAACTTATTATATTGGGAGATTGATGTTTTTTTTTTGTAGGATGGTAGGTGCTTATGACGTTTCTTTGGTGGCGTTTAGTTGGGCGCTAATTTTGATTTGGTTTAAAAATTATTTATTTTATAAATTATGTACACACCTATACACAGAATAAACATAATTCTGTATTTTGTTATCTCTGCTTTATTTGAGCAGGCTAAAAATGATGGATTAAATACTACCTACTCGATCCCACTCAAGTTCGATGATTTTTTGGGCTATGTCGGTATCCTTGGTTGTCCTTGGTTGTCTTAATTTTTGATGTGATCCCGCACGAAAACTCCGAGCATAGCTCTTTCTATCGCCCTTAGAGTAACTTCAAGCAGTCTGATGAGACCCATTATAAGCGATCACGGTTTGAAGTTTAAAGAATAATTATAAAAGTATTAAATTGAATGTTTGATAATTTTATCAGAAAGCAGAACAGTATGCACAAGAGTGATCCAAAGAAAAAAAACCACCGATTCATTCAATCTCAAATTATAAGGAAAATAACTGACCCGAAGGATCTCCACTGAAATTCAAACCTTAATACTCCAAGCCAGAGTCTATTTTTCCATAAGACTGAAACTAATAAGCAATGAGTGGGTTCGCCCTGGATTACAAGTTAATATCAAGTGTCTTATCTTTAGAGAATTTACTTTGTTGTCGCTTATGCCACTAGGGGTCGCCTCTCTAACCTTTTCAAGCCGTTTTACCTTCTGGGTCTTGCAGTAAGTACTTACCCTTATACTTATCTAGGTAAAGTCGGTCATAACGACCCTTAGATTGTATTTAATTTGTCTGCCAAAGAACCTGTGTGAACAGTATAGACGGCTATTCGTATTTATTTATTTATTAATTGGCCCATCTACGTTAGACTTTGTAACATGCTGCTGAAGAATTCAAGTGTGGAATATTACGCGGTATATTTAGGTTTGCCTTCTTTTTTGGAAGAAACATAATATTTTTTTAATCATTATAAAAAATATAAGTAGTTAGTACTTTTTGCAAAATTCTGTAAAATATTAGTGTACATTAATTTTTAATTACAGTTTTTTTTTCTGTTTGTCATTTTAGAGAGAAAACTAAGGCTATATTTCGTTAACGTTAACGTTACCGGCCAAACCCGATTGCGGGATGAACCAGATTCGTACAGGCCAAACCAGATCTTCTTACACGCGCGGAGTTCCGCGGGGTTCTTATTTTTGGTAGTTATAAAAAATAACCACGACAGCTAAGGTGGGAGCTCCACTTAGCTCTGCTCCTGCCTTAGCCTTCTAACCTAACCTGTCCGTGTCGTAATGTCCTAAAATTGTACTACTAATACTAACCGACTACTATCGTGGGTTCATATTAGGCGAAACTAGTTCATCCTAAAACTATGGCCGGTAACATATTATAAAAAACCGGCCAAGTGCGAGTCGGACTCGCGCACCGAGGGTTCCGTACAAACCTGCAAGGTTTACAAAGTTCGTTCATTACGACAATCGAGTCATAACTATGGTCATTGCTGTACCTACAATTATGTTTACAATCACAATTTTTTTAAGGTTAAGAAGACGGTACTTGTATCTAAATACCAAAAGCTGTCTACTTAAGACACGATGAATAGATTGTGTGAAAGATTATATTACGACTATTAAGAGGACGGTAAACTGAAATATATATATGAAAGAAATTACATTTATACGCGTATAAAGGCAAGAGGCTGATGACCTTAGTGCTTCATTCATCTTTATACAGTAATATAAAAAGAGAAACTGACTGACAGACAGATTAACGCGCAATCGACACTACTGAACCTATGAACGAGAAAATTTTGTTCAAAGATTCCTTTTATGATATAGGCCGTTCAACAGATTTTGACTTTATTGCGTTGGTGGCATGTTTTCTGAAACAAAGTATAAAATTATTCCAAAGGAACTTACTTCTAGGTTAAGAATGCGTTTGCTATGTGCTATTACAGAACTGTGTTTACTGTTTGAGTATGAAAGACTAACAAACATTTACACCCTCGCTCCCTCTTGGAACGCAAGGCAAAGGAGGAATATAACAGCAACCCCACTCCGGGTTTTAGTCAGTAAAAGCCTGAAACGCCCTGCCTTAGAGCAAGAGAAGTGATGACATTCCAAAAAAAACCACTTAAACACACAAAAACATTTTCATTTTTTTTGCATTATCAAAGTCATTTTATTATAATACGTTTTTGTGTACAATAAAGAATTAAGAAAAACATACCCAGGTATACATATTAACTTTTACCTTTATAAATAAGGGTGATAAAATCAAACATTTTTCGCAGTACAAGGATCCATTGAAATGAAAAATTTACTTTGAGGGGAAGAGTGCTCAAAAATATGAATGAATAAAATAAAATGAATGAACTTTTCACGGAAATTTCTATTATTATTGTAAGTTGAACGGCATTTTTTTATAAAAAAGAATGAGAGGAAGTGCCAAACTTTTACTGACTAAAATTCACTCGTGTTCCTTCAATTACTCTATGAGATCCAGAGCCTTTCTTGGCCTTGTAGTTTGGCGACCTTGACGCCTCCTCTACAGCAACAAATAGCCAATTTCAAAATAAAATGTGTCTTCTACATAGTTTTCAATTATGATTTGACCATTACATGTTTGCTGTGAGGACTTTAAAAGAGACTTTGACCTGTTAGTTGGTACCGGTGTTTTTAAATTCTTAGTGAAGTCAGCTTGGAAACACCGACCTTATCTTCTCTTCTTCCTGGCGTTAATCCCGGCTAATGCCAGGGTCCGCCTTCCGGCTGAACTTCTTCCACTTTGCCCGATTATATCAACATCCTTTTCAGTCAGGCAATTAGCTCTCATGTCGGACATGACGACGTCCAGCCAGCGCTTGCAAGGGTGACCACGGGACCTAGCCCCAAGGACAGCTTCATGCATTTCCGACCAACTCCATAAGACGGCGCATGATGTGGCCATACCATCGCTGACGACACTCTTGCAGTTTTTTCCCCACGTCACGGACACCAAGACCTCGGATGAATGAGTTGCGCATGCGATCAGCGACCTCATCTAGTTTAATTTATTATTATTATTTTGAACCTATTTTGCCTCACTAGAGGGCAATAGCCTCTGTTCTACTCTCGTTCTATCTTAAGCTATCTTTAGTTAATCTAGTCAAAACCTATTTGCAAAATAAATATATTATTAATCATTTACCATCAACAACTCGATATTTCCAATATTTCCTCACAAATAGCCTTAACCTGTGAACGAAAGAATCCCCAGAGACAGTGGCGTGCAAGTAACAACTCTCTCGACTTTTACCTCGCAAATAGAGTTACGAACTTGGTCAGACGCGGCAAATTTATTAAAAGGAACAAATATAGAGCTAAGAAGTATCGTAATAAGATTTAGGAGTTCACTGCTAACATGTTAGCTAACTTGGACGTCATTTTTGTCCTTTCTACCTAGTTAATGGGTCCTTTATATAATAAAATACGTGAGACGAGTCTTTGTTTGGGAAAGGAAACATTAGTTATGTGTATTGTAGTGAAGGTTTATGCTTCGGGTTTTTTTTTCGTAAAATATCAAGCCTTTTTAGAACATTGTTAGTGACAGTCCGTAGTTTTTTGAAGGAAAGGGTTTTTTTTCTTTCCTAATTAAAGAGCAGGGTATTTGTGTGTGTAGTGCCTATTCTGATAGGCCAGTAGCTTCATAAATAATACGTTTTAATTTTTTTTGAATGATATATATTATTGCAGTAATATTAAAAGGGCGCAAAAGTTTGTGTTTCTGTGTGTATATTTGTTAATTCTTCGCGCCCGAATGGTTGAACAGATTTCGATAAAATTTGATACAAGGTAGACTATGTCGTATAATAGCACATAAGATACTTTTACCCCGAAAATATGTTCCCCTGGGACATTTTTTATTTTCACGCGACCTTAGCCTTACCTTCAGCGGCCTTAAGCAGCTAGTTACAAATACTTTTAAAATAGGAAAAAAACCTCTTAGCAAAAATCGCAAACTATCGCTTACGGTATTTTCCTGATGAGACTTGATATTATGTTGGTGGTCTTAAACTTGATTGCGTTTGCTCCAATTTCTGTTTTCAATCTATTTCGCCTCAAATGTGTACCATAATAACTAGCAGTCTTGCCTGGTAGCTTAATTTTGATTGAGAATATAATCAAATTACTTACGTGGTTTACTTCTTTGGAAGTAGCTGGTGATGGGCACGCGTTAATTATGGCGACCAGTGTCCTCACTTTACGTATGACGTAGGTCCTCACCGGACATGGTAAATTCGGGAGGTTCCTGCATTGGATTCAGCCGGAAGAAACGCCCAGGTGTCATCGCTGTATGTATCGCCCGGAGGACACGGCGGAGCATTCTATAGAGGTGTGCTCCGCTTAGGTGGAGCACCCGCCTTGTCTTCGAGGAGGTGATTGGTGGCAGCGACCTCTCCGGTCCTGGTACAAGCCATGGTCCGGAGTGAGGAGGAGTGGTAGGCGGTCGCTTCTTTCTGCAAATGGCTCTCACGCCTGAGCCGTCGGGATCTTTATCCCGATTTTCGACCATAGTAGGCATGGGCTTGCTGACTGACTGACATACCAACGCACAAACAAAACTAGAAGAACTAGGAACGTGAAATTGTGCACAGAGCTTCGTTTTATAACATAGATTAGCAGTAAGATACGATGTTCCATAATTCACCCCTTTAGGAAAATGAAATAGGGGTCGAAAGTTTTTATGGAGAAATCTACTAAGACGCGGGCGAAGCCTTTGGCAGAAGCTGAATTGCACAAATTATGCTAAAAGATACCTCTACAAAATCATACTACAGACGATCCCCTTCCTACAACGCCCAGTATCCATATCTCCATAAATCACCCGCAATAAAGACAAGATGTTCTCGCCGTAAAAGTAACAGTACTCATTAAGAATAGATGTTAAAAACGTTTAAATCATCCCAAACGTTTGACGTAATCAAATAAAATTGCTGTCTGTACTAAAGGAGCTGCTGGCCTCTTGATTTAACATAATTTGATCCAAGGAGATTTCGTTTTATTCTTTTCACTGCGTCACTCTGATTTGTGACGTCAGTCTTTTAAAGTTAAGTCATTAAGCTTAATTGGATTTTGGATGCTGTGGATGTGGTTTCTTTTTGTTTGGCGGTGATATTAATTTAGAAGGGTGTAAATGCTTTGATAATATGACTAGTTCTATTGGTTAAATAATGTTGATAACCGTAGTGTATAGATTATTTTCTGACTAGATTTACTTCGCTTTTTTTTTTTTTTTTGTACATGTTGAATTTTTTTTCCAAGTAGGGAATCATCATAATGACTTCTCCCGCTCTTGGTAGTTACGGTTCGGTTTTTTTTTCTATAAGGAGATCCATTGGAACTTCCCAAAAGTGTCACCACATCAACCAATCCTCTGTTTTTCGCATCCGACAGATTTCCGCGGCCTGTACCAGGTCATCAGTTTTACTTTGTTTTACTTTATCTGTTCATTTTGTTTGACCAGGTATTGTAGAGTTGTTTACTAAGTAATTTTTTCGGGATGGTTCAAAAGACTTACTGTGATATCGTAACGCAAAGAGCAATGGAAATAACACATTTAGGTTTTAGTCAGTAAAAGTCTGTAATTCTCTTTCGCTTTATCCAAAGCAGGAAGGAATATTAAACTTCTAGACGCTTGAAGGGTTGAAAAGATAATGTAGAAAGTCCTAAGAAACTATAGCTTCTCAGGGAGTCTGGAGCCTACTCAGCTCAATAATAATGTAGCAATTTGGATTTATTGAATCGATTATCTAAACACGACTATGATTGGACGTTAATAGAACTATCCGCATTGCATATCAATGGCTGATATTGTATCGTTAATAATTTCATTCAGTGTAGATACCGATTTGGAGCTACTCGTATGTGAAGCAAGCTTTGATTATGTGGTAATGATGCGGTAATGCAGATTGGTTTTGTATGTGATTATAATAGTCCGGTGTTTGGGGCGTTAAAATTATCATAAAAATTACTTACGCCCTTCGCCATCATCATCATCTCAGCCGAAAGACGTCCAGTGTTAGACATAGGCCTCCCCAAACCGTCGCCACAAAGAAAAGTTCTGTGTGTCTTACGACCTTATTGTCAGATTTACCAAAACAAAAAAAAATGAGAAATAAAAATGAGTCCAGCCGTTTCGGACAAGTTTAATAATAAATTTCTAAAGAGAGAGGTGAGTGATTATTTTTAAATATTGGATAAATAAATATAAATATATCTGCCAGTTATAAAATCAAAGTTATACCATAAGAATATTGAGTATTTTTGGTGATGAAGCTGCACAGTTTGTTCAGTTAAACGCACTTAACTCAGGAAAAACTGTTTCGAATATTTTAAAAAGAAATATTATAAAGAAGAATGATTAGCTATAGATTTTTAACATTCTATCACTAACAGAAAACTACCTCTTCACTGAGTAACTAAGGTTATTTATACCTTAATTGGAAAAATGTAACTCAACGTATCAAAATATTATTCGATAGTGCATTTATGGAGGAAGACATAGGTATTAGATGACATTAAGGCCAACAGAAGCGTCACAGTAACCAATAACGCAATGAAACCGCGATGAAATCTTGTAATATTATGTATTTACTAATCTGCAAAACGGGTACTCTTCTAAGCGAAAACTACAAAGCTTTGTCTTAATCAAAGAACGACTGAATATATTACTTTGAAACGTTATTCGAGTAGAAATAGCTCCGTCACTGTGGTTACCAGTGATTAATTAATAGATTGATTTATTGCTCTAGTCTTGAGTTTCTTAGGTACAAATCAGAGCTGAATAAATCTGTGTTTTTTTTTGTCTAGAACTGACAAAGGATATTTTCGTGGTGAGTTAATTAAATAAGTGGGAATTAGACAACGACGTGACGAACTGTCTCTATACATAAATACACCAAGTCACATAACTATTTGGTTACCAATAGCCGATATTTATAATGATTTTTGTTATACCTACTGTTTATTGATAAAATCTTCGTTTTTCTGAAGGTCTTCCTTCTTCATAGTCGTGCGCTCTTGACAGAGTGGTCGTGGTGATGTTTCGGTCGAGTCCTGCGCCACCGCTTCTCTCGCGATACGACGCCATGCAGCTCTGTGTTTGGCGGCTTGGGAGTTGTCGTTAATGCTACAGTGTGTAACCGACTTGTTGAGGTCAGTGCACCGTGTTGGAGAGCGTCCACATGATCTTTTGCCCTCAACTTTAAAGGTCTACCCAAAACCAAACATTACAACTACACTGCTTACTATATTACATAGCTTACAAAATATGATATTCGTGAGTCCTAAGAAGCCATCGTCACTGTGGTTACCAGTGATTAATTAATCGATTGATATATTGCTCTAGGCTTCAGTTTCTTAGGTACAAATCTGAGCTGAATAAATCTGTGTTTTTTTTGTCTAGAACTGACAAAGGATATTTTCGTGGTAAGTTAATTAAATAAGTGAGAATTGGAAGGGGATTGGGGAAGGTGGATAGTATTTTCTTTTTTCATGTCAATTGATTTGCTTAGCTTTTTTCTCAAATTTGATTTTATTTCTTTTCTTGAGGTAAGGGGTCATCAAAAAACTTCTCTCGCTGTAACTGTTATGGATTTTTGTAAGGGTCACCTTTTTGACGATTGCAGTACTTAACAGCCCCTTTTTTCTCGGAGACACGTGTGGGTATTATGTTGAAATCAACATAGAATTTCTCTGGTCTAATACAAGGGGTAATACGAGCAGGGAAAGAAGTCAATGCTATCTAAAGGTAAAGCCGGAGCTTAAAGCTCCATGCAGGCGCTATTTTGATACTCGTAAGAAAAATCCTACTTTTCTTTGACTTAGAATAATGAAATTTGGCAAGAAGCAAAGTCGCAAAGCAAAAGCAGAGGAAACAGTCAGAAAACTGTATTTATTACCTACTTTATTTATTTAAATATGATATAAAGTAGTGCTTGACTGCAATCCCACCTGATGGTAAGCGGTGATGCAATCGTTGATGGTGAAGCGCATTAGTTTATTACTCTAGCTTTGAAAACACCTAAATCATGACTGGACGAGAAGATCGCAGCAGGAAATTTATTTGTAGTTAGTTATATCACAAAGTACTCGATTCCCGTACCCTCACTCAGTACACGAGTCCGACTCGTGCTTGAAAAGTTTTTATTAAAACCAAGTTAAGAATCTACAAAAAATAGGTGGGTGGCGACTATTGGGGGACACCTATGTCCAACAATGGAAGTTTTTCGGCTGTGATGATGATGAAGATACAACATAGGTACTTAATATTATTTTACTATTGGTAATTTTTCCACATAAGAACCACCCATATCCTACCCTTTTCTCACACGCTAGCCACGTAACTATTACGGCTTGAGTTTAAAGTAACAAAGTAAAATGTATTAAGGGGAATAGCTCTCGTGCATTAGCGGCGACGACGATAAATGTCCACTTGCCATCGGATGCATAGCGCCGTTGTGTTATGTAGTCAGCAGGGTTTCAAGTGCGGGCTTTAGTTTTTTTGTTAGAAAAAATAAGAAGCTGTGATAGTGACAGATGAACTCCCATATAGTTTCTTTTAAGTCAATCATCGAATGATTTCTCCCATTTTGGGTGAGGCGAGAGGATGTCCAACTTTTATCCACCGGGCCATGGGTTACCTTCCAAAAGAGAAACCCGTGGTCCTGAACGTAAAGGGTAATTGAAGGAACATAGGAAAACGAAAGAAAGAGAACATGTTTATGTTTATTACTTACGCCCTAATTGTATGGCTCACATAAGTGTGACCATGGATTGACTTCCGAAAAGGGAACCCGTGGTCCTGGAAGTAAAACACAAATAAAGGAACATAGGTGTTGTTTTCAAATGTATTAAAGGGGAATAGCTCTCGTGCATTAGCGGCGACGACGATAAATGTCCACTTGCCATCGGATGCATAGCGCCGTTGTGTTATGTAGTCAGCAGAGTTTCAAGTGCGGGCTTTAGTTATTTTGTTAGAAGAAATAAGAAGCTGTGATATTGACAGATAAGTCCCATATAATTTCTTTTAATTCAATCATCGAATGATTTCTCCCAGTTTGGGTGAGGCGAGAGCGAATGTCCAACTTTTACCCACCGGGCCATGGGTTAACTTCCAAAAGAGAATCCCGTGGTCCTGAATGTAATGGGCCATTGAAGGAACATAGGAAAAGAAAACATGTTTGAATGATGTAACGTGAAAACGTGTGAAGTGAAAACATTTCTAGCACAAATTGCTAATTTACATCAATACGAACCGAACCATCGACGTCCTCGAAACGAATCGATAAATCTCGTAAACTTGTAAAGAAAAGATCTCTAATAAATGATAGGCCCGTCACCTGTCACTGAGGGTAGGAACGCGATCCAATGCGGGCGGACCTTGGGGTAATCCTAGCGATGTAATCGCGGGTTTGATCCCCTGATTCTGGGAGGGATGAAGCGGGGTAATTAGTTCCTTGTTTGTTGGTAGTAAAATTCTTCTTGAAAGGTAAGGAAGACTATACTTAGCTGGTGTTATTTAGGTAAGAAAAATATTGCAAAAAAAAAGCCAACTTAAACATAACAGAAAACTACTAAAACCGACACCAAAGCCTACAGCCATGGGTTTGCTTCAAAGCGGAATCCCGGGATCCTGGAACGCATAGCAAAGAAGGAACATAGAAGAGGGTTGTAGTTAGTAAAAGTCTAAAAGTCCCACTCCGGTCAATAGCCGAAGAAGTCATGGACAGTTAACTTTAATTTCAAAAATGTAAAATATACGAAGAAAATAATAACACCGAGTTCCCTCAATGCCTTTTATAAATCATATAATCTGCCGGTATATTAATTAGGCTTAGTACTGACTCATCAACGCTTGACCTAAAACATTAAAATTTTACAGTTGATTTTGTTTTAGAGTTTGTTTTAGAGTTGCTTTTTATGATACTACATACATACTACATACTCGTAAAAAGAATAACAAAGGATTTTCAAAATTCAAAGGGTTCTAAAGTTTCTATAGAGAAAGATTGGCACACGCAGGTAAAGCCATTAGCCAAAATTAGTGTAATAAGTATATTTTATATATTACACCTAATTATGTAGATACCATAATTCAAATGTAAACCCACCATAAAACCAGTCTCTTCTCGTCGTCGTATTGACACAAACTAATGTTTTAATTCCCACGATTTCACAGCCGGTTTGATGCCCGATCCCGACGGTGAGGGGTCGGTAATTAGTTCGTTGTTTGACTGATGAAATTCTTCAGTGTTTCGGAAGGTGAGGGAGATAGCAGGAATTATTTTAATGAAAATGATGGTGAATAGGGTTTAGGGTCAAGGGGAATGTGTAATAGAAGGTTTTAGCTGGCAGCTGTTGATTGTTACCTGAATCTGGCTTTTTTTAAGTGATAATGTTGGTTTACGTCTGTGGAGAAATTATATTTTGAACTTAATTATATTTTTTCATTTATTTTACTAATAACATTTGATGAATACTCTCCAGCGTTTGATGGTGTTCAACCGTCCAGTGACCCACTGGACCGAGCCTAAGTCGTTGACGGCGCGTAGTGTTCCACGCGCCTCAAGGTGTTAGCAAAACCGTAGATGCTCAGCAAGGGCGAAGCCTGCTGGGGCCATAAGTTCGCTTCTGAAAGGAAAATCACTGAACCAATGAAAACCCTGAAACGAAGGGAAAGAAGTAACAAAGGAGCGAGCTTTAGACAGTAAAATTCTGACACATCTTCCCATTCCGCCCAAGAGTGGGAGTATAGTTTACTCGCAAGTCCATTGTTTGCGTCAGCATTATTACAAGATAATACTGTAAAAAACAAACAAACCCATTTACTATATTACGCAATTTGCCTAAGAAAACAAGCTAATAAAGTACTTACAACAGCGAGACAGTTCTCAACAATTAATCACAAACCCACAAAAACCAGTACCTATTCTAGTCTCAGCAGCTATTAAACAAAGCGTTTACTTCGCACTTCGCAAAGACATAATTACTATTACTATGAAATCCCGCCATAAATACACCGCTAACATAATTAATATTCACAGAGACATAAACCTGACAGTAGCAATCACTCACAAGTACGCAGACTGTTGTAGCTTTTACACTGACACGGAGTAGAAAGTTACAGAGGTCTTATATCAGAGTGTTTAGTGCGAGTTCTTTTTAAGCCTACTGTAGACCGCCTGTTTCATGCTTACATACGAAACTATGGCCAACTGTCCACGAACGCGTAGCTTCTTCATAAACGCGACACAATGGAACGACGTCGATGGTATTTCATAGATTTATATGTAATCTTCACGCAAGCGTACACCAAGTTTATAATGACGAATGCGCATATATGAAGCTATGCGTCCGTGGACAGTAGGCCTTACACTTAAATGTAATCAACACGATTATGACGTTCGACGCTCTAAATGGCCCGCTCCAAACTCTTAACCAATCAGAGAGCCAACGCAGTAAATATTTTGATCGCGTTATCGTAAATCAACTTGCATTCGGCGCACTGTCGACAAATGTAAGGCTCATGGGGGTCCAGTAAGGCTGATGACCGCTAGTGCGACGGGAATTTCTGAAAAAGATAATCTGATGGTCATGCAGAATCCAAAGGGCGATTGGCGGACACAGATGGCTTTTTCTTCTTATTTTTTTAATAATTGAAACGAAAAATCTACACTTGGCTTTAGCTACAGCAAAATAATCGTATTTGATATTTTTCTATTTAATCTCTTATTTGTACTCACATTATAGAACTTCTGTATCTAGAATACTCTGTGTAAAATAAGATTACCTGGTTCTAGAAACCAGAACTATTCACTAAAGTATCGTTAGGTAATACAGCAATATTGCATACTCATTGTAGATGATGAAGCGAGATAGCAGTCTGTGTATTATTACTATATGTGCAGGATAGAACGAGATAGCATTACTCTCAAGTTTGGAGTGCGAATATTTGATCGTACTAATAGTTTCTCAGAACTGCAGGATTTGCGGGACTGTTAGGAAGAGTTATTGTGGCCTTGGAACACAGGGAACAAAAGGAAGGATCACAGGTGGGCTTTAGTCAGTAATAGTCTTACACGCTCTCTCACTCCACCCTAGAGTGAATACCCTAGAATTTTTTAACACGTCAAAAAAGAGCTTCAATTTTGTTCAAAAGTGTTATTGCAATTCTGGAACGCCAAAGACAACTTTTCTTTAATGATTGGTTCGCGCTTGACCGCTGTCTCATATGATGGAAAGCGACGATGCGTCCACAATGGAGCGCACTTACCTAGAAGCAACCTACTTACTCTTGACAAAGATTCCCGGGTAGTTATCAGGAAACACAGACTCCAGAATTCCACACCTTGGCTGTACGCACAATGAATGTGTTCCTGTAACGTTTTGTGCATATAAGAGGGATAAGCTCAGGGAACATAGGTGGACTTTAGTCAGTAAAAGTCTGACTCTCTTGCTACACCTAAAGTGGGATGAGTTATTTAACGATTGTTTTAGGCTATCACGGTTTATTTCATACTATGTCACTTACGGGATATCTTCCGTGATTGTTTATTGTTTTGAGTTCCCGATCACGGAAGATATCCCGTAAGTGACATTTTAAAGTATTTAACGATTATTTTCCAAAACAGCTATCTAAATGTGTTTGAATATGAAGGATTCCATAATAAACTTTTGTAATTAATTATTTTGATGGTTTGTAATCAGTTCTTAAGATATTTTACGAACCACCTTCGCGTGTGAACCGTAAATATTTTATTACCGTAATTTCAAAATTACTGTAATAAAATATTCATGATCGTATACTAAAACCAACCTCTTACTTTGATACTTAAAATTCTTGTTTTATTAAACAAATAGGTACCTACTAGTTTTATTGTAATTACCCCCCAAGTGCTTCCAAATGGACGGTTTTAATTAAATACCTACTGAACTTTTTTTTATTGGGCAATTATGTGTTAAATAACTAATTATTTTCCTAAGTCAGCAACTAACCAATTATTTTCCTTATTCACCAGTGACTGTACCTAGGTACCGATATCAGATGGTATTAATATTTTAGCGTAAATACAAATATTTATTGGAACAAAAAACATATTAAAATTTATGTGTACGTTAATACTGCGTTAATTTGATTACTAAAAAAAAATTAAAAAAAAACATTTATAACAAAATGGGGGATACTTTTTGAAGTTGTAACTAAATATCTATCGTCTGAAAATAATAATTACATCACTGAAAGATAAATAATTAAAGAATTTGGCATCCCAAACGAGGACTTTGACGCCTCGTGCGCGGTAGAATAGGAAGTGTTTCCATTTTAATTTTTTTTCTACCCTGCTCTGGGCGGAACAAGAGGCAGTGTTTACTAATTAAACCACACCTGTATTCCGTCAGTTGCCCTTTGCGTTACAAGGGCACGGTGACTCTTTTGAAGAAGTATGTGGGTGTTAGTGGCACCGTCTGTTTGGCTGACATCTCTTTGAGGTTGACCCGGATCTAGCCATTTTTTGCTGTCCGCAAGCCCACGCCTACGGTAACGCCTAGGGCAACTCCTGCGGGAGATAAAACAATCATGACGTATAAAAAATAAGCCAGTAAAAGTGGTATCTGTTCAGTGACTTTTATAAGTCTTACAATAATTGTAGCCCACTAGATTTAAACACACAGCACAAACAACAGCGGTTTTGCCCGCGAGGAAAAAGGAAATTAGCATTAGCAATATCGGCCTTATAATGTTCCCACTGCTGGGACTCTGGCCTCCTCTCTAGGAGAGGAAAAAGGAAATTATCCTACGGGAATAGGCTCCTGGGATAAAATAGATGATTATTCATTGTGAAGATAAAGCAGTGCCTTAAATATATCATGGATATATTGGAGTCTGAGTATCACGAACGATGTCGGAGGTTAAATCCCGATTGAGCAAAGGTTTTGCTCACAACAGTTCCGTTGTGCCAGATCTAGGTATGCTAATAAGAACATGCATGCCCACATAAATAAAACTAAGAAACTCAACATAAGATTAGACTTCTTTTCAATATTTTTATTGGCTCCTAGCTGACCTGGCAGACTTCGTGCTGTCGATTTTTTTTCGAATTTTTCTCACCTTTTAAACCTTCCCTAGACCTCCACAAACATTTGAAAACCAAGATAAGATAATAAAATAAACAAGATGATATAAAATCCGTTTCATCGTTTTCGAGTTCTAGCGAGACTAACGAATAGCAATTGATTTTTATATATATCAGTTGCTTATCAGATACTTATGACTTAGGTACAAGAAAAGTCTGAAAATAATCGAGCGTAAAGAAAAGATACTGAATCTTATTTCGTATGTATCACAAAATCTAGTCGAAAAGCTTCTAAACCTTAATCCATTGAAGAAAATACTACTATATTGTATGATAGCAACATCAAAGAGGGAGAAAGTAACAAAGCACCACAAATATAGAGGATTTATTCGCAAATAGAGGATTATTTGTAAATAACGGCGACATGTGAACCACACTCATCGCTGATTCAGAATAATGCAGCTAATATAAAACCCACCCTTTTCTTAGAACCCCTTATATTGTCTATAAATAGCAATATCTCTGTGACTGATATTTTTCTCCAATATACTTGGTTGATCGTGCTTGCCAAATTATTTGTGTGTTGTTTGTGTATTTTTTTTTCTTTTCTTTTGGGTTCACACGGGTTGTGTTTATGGCATGATTTAAGTGCGTTAATACTGCGTTAATTTGATTACTAAAAAAAAATTAAAAAAAAACATTTATAACAAAATGGGGGATACTTTTTGAAGTTGTAACTAAATATCTATCGTCTGAAAATAATAATTACATCACTGAAAGATAAATAATTAAAGAATTTGGCATCCCAAACGAGGACTTTGACGCCTCGTGCGCGGTAGAATAGGAAGTGTTTCCATTTTAATTTTTTTTCTACCCTGCTCTGGGCGGAACAAGAGGCAGTGTTTACTAATTAAACCACACCTGTATTCCGTCAGTTGCCCTTTGCGTTACAAGGGCACGGTGACTCTTTTGAAGAAGTATGTGGGTGTTAGTGGCACCGTCTGTTTGGCTGACATCTCTTTGAGGTTGACCCGGATCTAGCCATTTTTTGCTGTCCGCAAGCCCACGCCTACGGTAACGCCTAGGGCAACTCCTGCGGGAGATAAAACAATCATGACGTATAAAAAATAAGCCAGTAAAAGTGGTATCTGTTCAGTGACTTTTATAAGTCTTACAATAATTGTAGCCCACTAGATTTAAACACACAGCACAAACAACAGCGGTTTTGCCCGCGAGGAAAAAGGAAATTAGCATTAGCAATATCGGCCTTATAATGTTCCCACTGCTGGGACTCTGGCCTCCTCTCTAGGAGAGGAAAAAGGAAATTATCCTACGGGAATAGGCTCCTGGGATAAAATAGATGATTATTCATTGTGAAGATAAAGCAGTGCCTTAAATATATCATGGATATATTGGAGTCTGAGTATCACGAACGATGTCGGAGGTTAAATCCCGATTGAGCAAAGGTTTTGCTCACAACAGTTCCGTTGTGCCAGATCTAGGTATGCTAATAAGAACATGCATGCCCACATAAATAAAACTAAGAAACTCAACATAAGATTAGACTTCTTTTCAATATTTTTATTGGCTCCTAGCTGACCTGGCAGACTTCGTGCTGTCGATTTTTTTTCGAATTTTTCTCACCTTTTAAACCTTCCCTAGACCTCCACAAACATTTGAAAACCAAGATAAGATAATAAAATAAACAAGATGATATAAAATCCGTTTCATCGTTTTCGAGTTCTAGCGAGACTAACGAATAGCAATTGATTTTTATATATATCAGTTGCTTATCAGATACTTATGACTTAGGTACAAGAAAAGTCTGAAAATAATCGAGCGTAAAGAAAAGATACTGAATCTTATTTCGTATGTATCACAAAATCTAGTCGAAAAGCTTCTAAACCTTAATCCATTGAAGAAAATACTACTATATTGTATGATAGCAACATCAAAGAGGGAGAAAGTAACAAAGCACCACAAATATAGAGGATTTATTCGCAAATAGAGGATTATTTGTAAATAACGGCGACATGTGAACCACACTCATCGCTGATTCAGAATAATGCAGCTAATATAAAACCCACCCTTTTCTTAGAACCCCTTATATTGTCTATAAATAGCAATATCTCTGTGACTGATATTTTTCTCCAATATACTTGGTTGATCGTGCTTGCCAAATTATTTGTGTGTTGTTTGTGTATTTTTTTTTCTTTTCTTTTGGGTTCACACGGGTTGTGTTTATGGCATGATTTAAGTGTTAAATTTTTTATAATTAAAAATAATCACATTGTTTTCTTATTTACAATGTGGATGTCACACATTCTACAAGTAAGATAATTTAAAACTATAGTCTGTTTTTTAATCTCTGAGATTAAAATGACATTACGTAAGTTGTTACACTTGTCACAACACTAAAGAAGTGATATAATTATTATTGTAAATTTGACATTTGTCTATGTCAATTTAGTCTCAGAGATTAAGAAACCGACTTTAATTGTCATTTACATACTTCTTAAATAGCAGATGTTAAGATGGATAATGACATTTTTATATCTTAATACTCATGACTGTACCAGACTCTTACGTCTGGGCTTTGTCGAGTATTTTAATCAGACGTCTATTATTTTCTTGAACACACAAGTTAATAAGTAGACACTTCTCAGAAAATAATAACTCTGTATTGTAGATAATTGATTGATTGATTGATAATAGTAGATCTGAACATTTATTTGAGACATCGTTATGTAAGTTTTCTGTCGATCTTGTTATTTAAAAATATGGCTTAGACATAGATCTTGACAGAAAAATCATTTTCAATGAATAAAGATCTATAAATGTAGCAATAATTGGTTTCGTACACAAATCAAAGTGGCATACATAAACTAATAAATGAAAATAAAGAAAAAATATAAAGTAAAAGTGAATTTACTCGAAGTCGTTCGATCGTTTTATTGAATAGAAGCAGACTACATCCAGAATACTTATTAGAGAGTAGAGAGAACTGTTTTTATTTTTGTTACGTCTTTAGACGTAGTGCCTACGGTGAATACAAAAACAACTGTTTATTAGAATTTTCACGGTTTTATGGAATATGGCAGAATATAAAGGTGGCTCGTAGAATATAGAGTGGAACACATACACTACTTGCCAAAGAAAGTCAGTGCTATACTGATCTGAATTTGAATTTGGAATTTTAGGTGATTGCCAAATTTTGCAAAAACAAAGACTGCAAAAATGTTCAAAGTTAGAATACAATGTCTTGCACAATTTACAATGCCCTTACATATTTTAGGCCCTTTTTAATGCAAATGGATACTGTCTTGTTGACAGGGTTTATAATTACGTGCTTGTAAGAATTTAAAATGACATTTTTTGAAGAGTCAAATCGTCAAAAAATGTCACCCGTTCAGCTCTACAAAAATAAACTCCAACTTAACAAAAACCGACTAAAACAGTAAAAACTTTGTTTTTTTTTTGTTTTTTTATGAACTAACATGAACATTTACCGACTTCTTATTTTTGCTGTTTAAATGTAATACTTTTAGATTTTTTTCTTCATACACAGCAAAATACCCTAATTATTGTCTAGCCCACTATTCAATGATTACAAAATAATACAACGTTGTGCCAAATTTTGATAGTCATCTACATTAACAGCGCAATCCTCTCAGTTTTATTTCACTTTCCATTCTGGTCAGGGCATTAAAACCGCAAATCCACAAAATCCTGAATTAGAGGTATCATACGATTTTATTTAGCTACTCAACAGTTACACGATTCATTTTCCCGTGATAAAATAAAAGAAAAATAGAAATACATTTTTTTCCAAAAAATGTGTCTTGGTATAGAATCACGCAAATATTATAAAACCTAATGTTCGTGTATCTGTGTATTTCGTATTTAATAAATCTACTTCACACTTGAACGGCTGAGCAGATTAGGATGTTTTAGTATGTATATTTGAGTGGGTTCCTAGATGGTTTGAAAACAATTGAACCCAGTAGTTAGCGTTGCAATCGGGTTTTGAATTTTTTTAAAGAAAAGCCAAGTTTTGGACAGGATAATGTCGGTCGAGACCGCTAGTAATAACATAAAAAAACTAAACACCCGCTAACGCTACTCTCAAACTTCCTCCAACATAGGTACTCTAAACCCACTATCCCATCGTAAAGAATGTTCCTTCTCTTTTATCTTAGCGCTAAAACAAACAGTTTGTCAGGCAAGCGAGCTAGCTTAATGATCCAGCTTCGTCTACGTCCGTCGCACTTGATAATATGTAGTGTATTGCACCGCGTTTCTGTACATGGGAGCTGCATTGTTGCGAACATTGACGTGTGGGGAAGAGTGATTAAATGAATTAGCTGGTGAAGTAATTAATGATGTTTTTTGTATGTAGCTTCTATAGCGTTCTTCTCATGAATATGTAGCGATCTCTATGGCACCACAGAGAGACTAAACTATCAAATCCTGCATCACGTGATTAAAGCACTTCTCGCGATTTGAACATATTATACAATTGCCCGAAATCATCTATCGGGCTGCCCAAGCCAGACTTAACACCCGTCTGGTCGAAGGATCCTGCCATTTCAACAGAGATTTGCGGGCCTTAACACTCTGTTCCGCATACCTCGGAAACATTTCAATTTATCGTTAAAATTATCACCGATTTTAAATAGAGTGATGTTTCGAAGAATCGCCAAACTTAATTGGGAGCAGCAGATTGCTTACGAAACAGATGGTTGATGGAAATGCGTTATAAGGCCTCCCACAAGGTGGATTGATGATCTGATGAATCTCGCATTTTGTCACAATTGGGCTACCCCAATTGTCACCGAACGTTATAAAGAAATGTGTCATAAATAAACTATTATCAGGTTTATTTTGTAAAATGTAATTTACTACCTCTTACCATTGAATATTACAGTATTTTTTTAAAGAGTAAAAAAGTAGGTATGCTGCAGTGCTCAAAATGAAATTCTGTATCTAATTTATCTCAGCACTCCTAGTTTATCTATCTTGCTTCAAGTCACTGCAGACTCTTTGATTCAATAAACTGCATCAACAAAGACTCGTTAGCCTCTTCAAATATTTTTTTTCTGAATTTTATTTCAGAAACGTTTATAGATATTCTTTTGCTTATTCGTATAATTATAGTTTGTAACTTATATTAAAGAGGGATTGATTGATTAAAGAGGGATTGATCTCATAAAAATAATGATGAATGAAATTAATATAAATAAACTAATAGGCATCAGTCTAATAAAGTTTATATGTTTGTAAAGTAAATTACTTGTATAATTTGTTATTGTACGAGTATAATGCTGCCGCGCTAGTGATATGAGCAGTAAGTACGTTTTGCGTAGTTTTGAGTAATTGACGCGCAAAGTTTTTGTTACAAATTTTGTTTTTATCAATTGTGATGGTTGAAACGTATAGCCCAAATAAAGCGCTTTTATATTCTTCACCCAATAAGGTTGTATATATATTTGAATAGTTTTAGATGACGAATTTCTTTTTATATTTAGTGTTAGTTGAAGCAATTGAAATAGAGCTGCCGTTATTCTAAACGAAATTTACTGGTTCCCGATAAGCTATCAAAGCAGGTGTCAGCACATCTGGTAGAGCTCATTGCGCTGATTCGGGATCAATATTTAACTCATTTTATCAAAAATTTGACTTACTGCTAATATCGCTAGCGCGGTAGAATGATAAAGTAAATTAATCAATATAATACAATTAAATTAGTAAAACAGTATAATAATAAGGCAATCAATACAATACTACTATTTCATTTAATCAATTTTTATAATTGTTGATTAACACAAAAACAACCGATAAATTACTATTATTTCCAAAATTATCTCCAAGAATGTTGCCACTCACAATAACACAGCCGTCTATATTATTTCACATGGCAACATTACAAGTATGGCAGTATAATTTGTAGCTCCATGATGATTGATGTCGTTCATAATGCGACGACCGAACATTTTATACAGCACACGATGATTTACGAGGTACCCTTAATTGTAGTTTAATCAACCAATTTTATAATATTGGCAGGGAATTTGGCGATAATTTTATATTTAAGGGCTCTCGCCCACGGTGACTTTTTTGTAGCGATGCTGTCAAGCGATTCGTATTTCTACGACATCATTGCTTCTAACGCGTGTTAGTTGCATTTGCAACGCGCTACTAGCGCGCTACTGCATCGCGATTGTATAGATGCAACCGCGCGACCGTGCCGGATGACATTGGTACATGTGGGAGAGGACGGACGGAGGATGGCGCGTGAACGCAACATTCTACATATTAAACCTTAATTTTTAAGCTAGCGTATCGCGTTTGCATCGCGACAGAAACGCGACAGCGTGGGACATCGTGGTGTGGGCGGAGGCAAACAGCTAGCGACCGAATAGCGACTGTAGCGAAGAGAACGCGTGAAAGCATCGCTACAAAAAGTATCGCTGTGGACGAGGGTCCTAAGGTTTACGCAATCAGTAATCAGCCTCTTTTCACACGTTCGTTTCGGTTGTTGTTTGATATAAATGAGCTTGGCAGTTGAGTGTTTGCTCATACAAATGTCTCGCTGATAGTGGCACATGTATTTTTTTTTTCTGGTATAATCATCAGAATGACTTCCCCCGCTCTTGGGAGGAGCGGGAGGGCGTATCAGACTCTTACTGACTAAACCCCTACCCCGTTCCTTCGTTGCCTTCGTTCTGGGGGGACTCGGTGTCAACCTTTAGGAATACCACGTGTTCCCCCCAGAGGCTTCGGCCCTGCCGGGCCCCTACAGTTTGCTGACATCTCCTTGAGGCGCGCGTGGAACAGAACGCGCCGTTGACGACTGGGCTCGGTCCAGATTATTTCCAGACTGCCGGACAGCTAGCTACCCAGTGCTCGCCGTCCGCGAACCCGCGCCTACGGTGGTCGGAAAATCGGGATCGGGAACTCGGCGGCGGCGGCGTGAGGACCGTTCCCTCACGCGCTCGCGGTCAGCAGCCTCCTTCACGAGCATTACTGCTTCGCAGAAGGAGGCGACCGCATGCCAACCCTCCTCGCTCCGGACCATGGCCTGAACCAGCGCCCGGCGCGAGAGGTCGCCGCTCCCGATAGCCTCCACAAGGACACGGCGGTGCTCCGCCCAAGCGGGGCACACTTCTACCGTGTCCTCCACCGTGTCCTCCGGGCGGTCCACACAGTGGCGACACCCGGGCGTCCTCTCCTGCTTGATTCGATGCAGGAACCTCCCGAACTTACCGTGTCCGGTGAGGACCTGCGTCATACGGAAATAGAGGACGCCGTGACCTCTTTCCAACCACTCCTCAAAGAGGGGCCTAACCGCCTCAATGACGGCGTACCCAGCACTGGGTTGCGACAGTCGCTGTCGCCATGCCACCCTGAGATCCCGCCGGAACTCTGTCCGCCATGCCGCGACTTGTCGCGGCAGCGGAGTATCGCCCCGGCGTTGCATCTCCACGCGCAAACATTTTCCTTTAAAATGCTTTGAGCTAAGATGTGCTGATATACATTCGTGTCTTCTTGAACGAACACTTTGAGTTGATATTGGTCATCTCTTAACTGCCAGTGAACTTGAAGAAGCACAAGTAAGTTTCAGTCAGTAAAAGTCCCTCTCAATCTGCCTAGAATGAGAGATGCAATTTTATAATTCCTTAGTGAAAAAAAAAATGTTTTCTGTACATAATTCGTCAGTCATTTCAATTACGAGAATATCCGTCAAGCATTGAGCATAGGTTTCCCCGAAGTGTCGCCACGGTCACATATGAGCGGTGTTGTACGTCTCGCATCCATCAGATTCCCGCAAACCTTACCAGGTCATCGATCCACTTTGTAAGAGGCCTTCCAATGGTGCGTTTTCCGGTACGCAGTCAACACTGACCAGCTATGCTATTCTCTAGAAAGTCATTTTCATGGCTGTAAGATGTGACGAACTCGACGTCAAAACAGCCTTCAAACAGCGAACGTAGACTGTATGAAGATCTGTCATTGTCAGTTGCGCTAGTGTAGCTTCAGACAGCTTAGAGAATACCAATTTGAATTTCACCGCTGTGGCAGCGCTGTGCCCAAGGCTGTTTTCTTAGAGAATAGCCCTGCTGGT
This sequence comes from Mythimna separata, assembly GCA_030763345.1. NCBI lineage: Eukaryota > Metazoa > Arthropoda > Insecta > Lepidoptera > Noctuidae > Mythimna > Mythimna separata. The sequence goes on along the minus strand of CM061171.1, from coordinate 22,290,375 downwards.
GAGGGTGTGGGTCCTGAGAATCTGATGGATGCGAGACGCACCCAACGGGTTATTGTAGCGACGCTTAGGGAAGGACTATATCCAGCAGTAGGCGTCTTTCAGCTGACGTAATATAATCCACATATCCTGCAATCTGAAACAAAAAAAAACAATTGATTTAATCAGTAGCAATCTGCTCTTTGCAACTCGATATACACTGAAAAAAAAATATCGTGTGAACATTCACAAGTTCACTAAACATTTTCATATAGCTCCACCGATATCGTTCACTGTTCAGCGCCCCGATTTGATACATTATAGTAATTCTCTTGAAATTTCAGCGATATTCTAAAGGTTTAATGTAACTTGAAGCCGTGTACAATCACTTATGTCGTATCAGTATTCAAAGTGACTTAATGTAGTCTGTCGCGTGCGTGAAACTGATCTGAAGACTGATCGTTGCTTTGTGTGTCAATGAACTTGTGACCTTCTTTGAATTTGATATAGAAAGTATGCTTTTATTTGTGGTTTTGCTTTGGCAATAGGCGTTATACCAAAGCCATCTCGGACTTCATAGCCTATCTGAGTTCAAAAAGGAAGCGGTCGTACGACGATGGAGGCGTGAGTGAACGAAATTTCTCACGCCGCAGCCATCGGGACCCCTATCCCGTTTTCCAGCCACCGGGTTTGCGGACGACGATCAATGGGTAGTTCGCCGCCCGACCGTCCGATAACCGTTCGGACCGAGCTCGAATTGTCGATAGTATTCCACGCGCTTCTAAGAAATGTCAGCAAAATAGTAGGGACAGGGAACTATAGGGCCCAGTAGGAACCAAAGCCTACTGGGGCCGTGATTTGTCCGAAAGGAAACTCTGAGTCTGAGGTCCTGGTACGTAAAGCAAGGAAGGAATACAGGAGTGTATTTTAGTCAACAAAAGTCTGACACGCATTCCCACACCACCTTATGATTTTCCGCAGATCCTAGCCATTAGATACAAACATTTGCCTTTATACCCCGTCGAATGGCAACAGATAAGAAATAAACATATTATATATGTATTAGTAAAAAATTTCACTTACACGTCACAATATCTTTTGATTTATTGAAGTCCTTCTTGGTGGATTAACTTATTTATCGAGTCAACCTACAACATATTATTTAATAACATTATTCATAACAAACTTCAAACTAAAATCGTCTAGACTAGTACAGATTAAGTTTATAATTGTAGGTACGGTCTATATAAATCATTTTACCAAACTTAGTATTGAACAGTTATTCACAACAGATGTTAGAACTTACTAGTTGGGTCCTAAGAATCGAAATTATTTATATGTTCGCATATCTCTGTTGATCTGGATTATAATTCGGGCTTTGAAGTCCCGTCTCATGGGATTACGAAGTTATACCAGTTTTAGGTATATGTTGAATAGTTGAGTGTGCGATTTATGGACGAAGTCTACATTTGCGAGTAAAATCTAGCGTTTTAACTTTTGGTCTAAAAATATCTGGACTCAGCAAGGGTAGTTTTCATATAAAGTGAATTTAGCTTTTTTTGTGTTGGTAAATCGCCTAATAACTTCTCCTGATTTAGGGGAACTGGTACACAGTAGGGCGAATCAGACTTTTACTGACTAAAACCTCACTAGTTTTCCTTCAGTTTCTTTATCCAGTCTCGTTGTGATAGGTACAATTTATTTTATTATTTGATAACCTTACGTTTATTAAACACTATATTGTCTGATGGTTAAGCAACGCTATCTTAACATACCGAGTTTCCTCTGCAGTGCCTTTTTCCTAACTATTATGGGGTCGGCTTTCAGTCAAGACGGATTTAGTTGAATACCAGTATTTTACGAGGAGCGGCTGCCTACCAGACCTCCACAACCCATTAACTGGGGTAACACGGTTCTTCATCAATGAACTTATAATACCTGCAAAAGTCAAATAGAAACGTTTATTCAAAATGAATGACAGATTTCTACTCCACTGCTTTAGATGAGACGTTTGGCTTTGGTTTGATGAAGGAACTCATCGTATTTGTCATACGTAATCCGACTTCATCCTTTACTGGGCTTAGACCTATTTTTTCTTTTGCTTATATCCACGTCTCTGTGTTAGCACTTGCAGACATGCGCATGTTTATCTACTAAATAATAATTTTAAATATAACAATAACAAACCAGGGCTCCGCGATTGTTCGATAGAGTTTCAGGCTTTCGGACGACGAACAATGGGTAGCTCGCGATCCTGAATCAAACCTGAGTCATCAACCGTGCGTAGTGTTTCAGGCGCACCCTAAAGATGTCAGGTAGAGACCCAGCAGAGCCAATGCCTGCTAAAGCCACGGAGAATTTCTGAAAAGGAAACCCGTAGTCCTAGATCGCAAAGGGCTACTGAAAGACATAGGTGTGGTTTTACTTAGTAATAGTTTGGCACGCCGTCTCACTCCACCTGAGAGAAGAAGAAGTGACTGGTTGGTTTAACACCTCAAAAAAAAACCCTTGGAGCGCAAAAGGCAACTGAAAGAACACAGTGAGTTTAGTCAGTAAAAATTTGACATTTCCCCTTGCTCCCCCTAGAGGGAGAATTTGTTTGACAACTTCCTGTCCAAAAAAAAACCTAACAAAGAATAACACAAACACATTGTCACCCAAAACAAAAATTCACGCTTCACAGAACCCAGACCATCATAATCATTCATGGAGAACCAATTCACTCTCGAACACTATGTATACCAAAAAAAAGAGACCGATTGCTTCGCTTCATTCCGCATCACTCGTCATGTTTCGTAAAAAGTAAAACATTGCCTCTTGAATCCAACGAACTGGCAAAGTCAATACACTCAGCACACGGGTAAAGCCAAGCTAACGAGCCCATCACTTGGGAGCCATGGCAAATATTATTTCGAGACGGAACGTAGATTGAAAAACTTGAGTGTATTTAAGTTTTTGTGTCTTTTGTTTCTTTGAGTGGATGTTGTTTTAGTTCTTAATCGGGATTAGTGGAGGGAAATGTATTTTTCGACAGAACTGACACAAACTTAGTTTAACCTATCAATACCTGCGAAACGAGACACAATAGTAAGACAATAGCAGCGCGGTCCTATGAGACCGGTCGGGAATTCATGAATTAAAGAAACAGTAAAAAAAATGTTTTTGTAGATTGGTGCTTCAAGTCGTTACGGATAGTCAGAATCTGACTCCAGTCTTGCCATGAAGTACCGTGTTACTCCAGTTAATGGGTTGCGGAGGTCTGGTAGGTAGCCGCCGCTCCTCGTAAAATACTGGTATTCAGCTAAATCCGGCTTGATTGGAAGCCGACCCCAAAAGTCGATAGTTGGGAAAAGGCGATAGGGAGATGATGATGATTAACCTTAACAGCTAACGAAAGAGCAGGTTACTGGTTCAAAATACAGACGCAGTCAAAACAATAAACATGTTTAACGAAATGTGAATTAGTTAAAACATGAATAACTAATTTCTACACAACATTTGAATGACGATAAATTAACTTTATCGTCCTTGTTTACTCTGCTTTGTAACGAAAGCTATTAAAACTCCCATAGTTATTTAAATCTTCTAAAATAAGGGACGTTTTGTGAATGAGTTAAAAAGACCCAGAGGGGTAAACTGGGCGGACCCTTTTAATTGCAAAATTTTCGCGCCCATAGGGACAAATTTGTGTTCGCATAAATTAGATTTTAAAAAATTCTAACGAAATGGGACTGTATTTTGTAGTGATTACTGATGTTTTTTAGAATTTAACTTTTTTAACAAATGAACGATAACTTTATTTTTTTAAATTGGCGTACGTTAAGAATTGCCTGTATCGTGAGTGCGTCCACAAAGATGTAAACTCACACACACAAGACACCCAGACCCGTCAAAACTATCTGTTTCTTTCTGTACGGAAATCTAACCTGTGACAGCATAGCAGCCAGTCACTCAACTTTTGGGCACATTAGAATTTGCGAATTGATCAAATTGGTCACCGATTTATGATTTTATACTTTTATCCATTCTGGGCATCAACATCTTTTTACACGAAAGACGTCTGCTGTGGTGTATAGCCTTCCTTAGATCTGCATACCACAATATCCATTCCGCAGATACTTTAAAATGGTTACTAAACATTGTCCTAAATAATACGACAGGGGTAATCGCATATACAGAACAAAAAAAAAACGGAATAATACCGGCATTACGATCTACAATACACTGGGAACACGTAAAACCTTACAAAGGTTCGTTTTCAAGGAAGCAAATTCACCCGGATGCAAAGACTTAGGATGAATGTATTATGGAAGAGGTAGGTACATGTTGGATTAGAATATTCCCGTTTCGGCACCCAGATTTTTTGCACCAAAATTTTCGTCACCCAAGTTTTTTAGTATTAGCTTCCGCCCGCGACTTCGTCCACGATGATAGATAGCCTATAGCCTTCCTCGATAAATGGGCTTTCTAACACTGAAAGAATTTTTAAATCGGCCCAGTAGTTTTTGAGATTAGCGCGTTTAAACAAACAAACTCTTCAGCTTTATAATATTAATAATAATATAGAAGATTAATAGGTATTTTTGTGACGAAACCGGCATGTCCTAGAACCAAAAATTCGAAGACATGTGACATCCGCCATTCCGCACTGGGCCCGCGCGGTGGATTATGGCCCGTTCCTTCTCCCAGAGAGGAGGCCTGAGTCCCAACAGTGGGAACATTATAAGGCCGATAATGCTAAAGTAAGGTATTTTTAATGATAGTAACTCATACAAAATCCCAATCCAAAATTGCCAAAACGGGAATAGCTTGGGTGCCGAAAATATTGGTGCCGAAAATCTGGGTGCCGAAACGGGAATATTCCGTTGGATTGGGTAAAAATGGTTTACAGATATCGCCGTTGTAAACAAAGTGAAAATCCTCAACGTTTCCGATGTAGAAATTGGTTTATGATCGTGGAGTGTTTTGTTTTATTTTCTATTGATGTAAATGTCTATGTAATTGACACGCGTGTGGATATTGTTCCATTACAATTTTCAGGGGCTCAATCACGTTACATGATTTTCCAGCAAGTGTGAGAAGCAAAGAGCAATTAAAGGAATAAATGTGGGTTTTCGGGATTAAAATTCTAACACTCCTCTTACTCTATTCTAAGTAAAAGGAGTTATGTTAGTTTCCCCACACAAGAAAAAGGTACGGGTGAGATAATTTTAAATCAAGGGATAATTAACGAAAAAAGATATAATGATAATTAGATATCGTGGACTTGGTTTTCATTGTGCCAATTTATTTATTTATTAAATGCTTTATGCACATAGAAGTACAGAGGCGGACTTAATGCCTTGGGCATTTTCTATCAGTCAACCTTTGGGTGATGCAGAGAAAAATAGTGGTAGGTGCAATAGGAGAGAGAAAAAGCGAATACAAGAATAGATATACTAATAATAATTCAAAGTCAAAGTCAAAATATTTTATTTCACATAGGCCTACATGGGCACTTATAAAACGTCGAAAACTAGTGCACGGTTCCAAATTGGTCGTTTCCTATGGAGAAGAACCGGCAAGAAACTTCATGGTTACTCTTTTCAAAAAACTATTGGATTTACAACATTTCCATAATTATTACAACACAGACACTTACTAGTATGCGAGGACAGTGTAGACCAGTCAATATGGCTAGTCAATAATAAACCTAAAATATAATAACAATATGGAATATATACTCAAATTAATAAACTACATAATATATACACTAATGCAATCAAACAATTTATTATAATCTACAATATTTTTTTCCACAAAGAAATAGCTTGAACGAAGAAGGAGCAGTGAAGATAGATATTAGAGTAGATAGTCAGTACGATGAGAAGGAAATTGAAGTAGACGGTTATGAGATGAGCGCAGATTTCTATTGTGGTTGGCGCAAATGTATTGAAAATGAGAGACTAAATAACTAGGGGAATTAGGAGAATCAAGAAGAGAAAACAAAGTAGTGAGCGCCCTTTGCTCTCTGCGCTGACGTATAGGCAACCACTTTAGAAGCGACCGATGCGCTGAAACATGATCATATTTACGTAGATTGAAAACGAATCGAATGCAGTAATTTAGAAGACGGTCAAGTTTGTTGAGGAGATCTGCATTCAGGTCATAGTAGCACACGTCACCTTAATCGATGATTGGAAAAATCAAGGTCTGCACAAGCATTGTCTTCGTGCTCGATGGTAATAGGTCCGATTGTCGTGACCACCAACAGCGTGATTGCCAAAAATCTTGACGATGACCTATCGAAACTGTCGTTGCGCTGATAGACCAAGGGCCTTCTTTAGGAAGTAGAGAGAAAAAAAAGCCCTAACCACCGATAGTTTGGACTCTGCTCCCGACACCGTCCTGCGGTCTACTTTTTTGAAAACAAAGCGGTTTATCAAAAAGATTTCAACTACCGATGACCGCCAACTATCTATTGCTCGCCGCCCTAAGCCTACGCTTAAGGAATCATAGGACTAAGCTTACATTCATAATTACCTCACACTCGCTGAAAACCGGCCGAACGCTCAGCATAAAGCCGTGGTTCCACGAATTATGCGACGAGACCACAGTGCTGGTTTTCAACGTGGGCCGGTTACCGGTAGTTTAATTCTAGGTAAGTGTGCACCATCATCGACCACAGTGTCGTTTACAATCTGGTGATATAGTGGTCACACATTGTTCTTGCTGCCCTTATCCCTTATTATTTGGGGTCGGCGCAACATGTTTTTCTTCCATTCTGTCATGTCACCCGTCATACACCTCAATATTATTTCCCGAGCTAGCTTCTTACGTTGCACCCGCCCGGGGTGGTGCAACAACCCTGGTCCATTTCCCACAGGAGCCGGGTGCTGCCCTTGCGCGTCGCCTGTGGGGTACGCCCTAGCCCTAACGCGCATTCCAGTGGTCACACATAAATCTACCAATAATAATAAATAAATGTATTGTTTTCTTTTAAAATTTAGTATATTAGGTATACAATAAATTTAGAAATCTGTTTGTTTAAGTTCATCAACCTAAGTTCATCAAACTCTATTTTTTTAACACTATATTCAAAACAATAAAAACATTCAAAATTTCTTTCATGATTCTTGTATTAGCTCTTACTTTGCGTGAGTCCTATCCGGCCAATCAGGAAGGCCCTCACGTCCATACGGTGATCGCAGATATCTACCATATTTCACACTCAAATCCGTGGGCTGAAATTTAAATAGTCGGTCGAGTTAAATATTGTTATAAGCATTGTAGAGATTTTGGAAGGCAGCTTGTTGATTTTATAAGTTAATTATGCAACTGCTTCTTCGTTTTGTGTCGATGTACTGATACTAAATTTCTTTTGACGAGTATTTGGAAACCTACATGGCTCTGTAATTGGCCGGGCATATGTCCTGAAAAGTACAAGTGGTTGTGCAGGATGAGCAGCATAACAGGTGACGCATGTCCTATGCAGTGACTCCATTCTGGCACTAAGCTAAAGATGAAGTTACTAAAAACTAGCTTCTCACAGCGACGCCTGCGTTAATGTTTAAAATAAATCCAAGGGTGTACTCTCAGGACAAACAGTTCTGTTTAAATGGGAAGAATTAACAAACATTCAAACACAGTATTTTTTATTATATTTTAACAAAATATTTCACGAATAAATACTGCACGTTTACTGCACATTCATATTTCCCTAAATATGAGGATCATAAAAAGTGCGATTCATATATAAGAAACATACAAAACAAGAACTCTAGTAACAAGATCACACGCGTAAACGAAGGACCAAATCCTTGAAGATCGCAAATTACAAAAAGAACTCTTCATTATACCGTAAGACCGTGAAATTTTAATTTGAATCGTCGAAAATCTTTGCACAAAAGTCAAGATGTTGATGAAAATAAGACGTTTGCCTTTAAAATCCACTTTATTACCATATAATGAGCCACTCAGTTTTTCATAGCTACCAATTTAACGAGCAGAGCTTGGTACTTATTCCTCACCAATTCATTTATTCTTATTTATGTAAATTTCAGCAGCTTTTTTCTTGTCCCGCTTTTGGACTAGTACTTTCTTTTTGTGTATAATGTAATGTTATTGTACTATAATTTGAGTAAGTACAGTTAAGGAGTGGAATTCCCTGACGGAGTCTGTATTTCTGATAGTAACTAACTAGTGGTCTAGGCAAGCATGCTCCATCGTCGACCACGTTATCACTTAAGATCAGGTCGTTCGGTCGTTTTGCGCGGTTTTTGACGCATATTTCCCCCTATTTTTTAACCGACTTCAAAAAAAGGAGGAGGTTCTCAATTCGACTGTATTTTTTTTTTTTTTTTTTTTATGTTTGTTACCTCATAACTTGCGACTGGGTGAACCGATTTTCATTATTTTTCTTTTATTTGAAAGCTGGTGCTTCCCGTGTGGTCCCATTGTCACCATTTCAATATCTGATGATGGGATCTTGAAGAAATCGAGGGAACTCTTCAATAAATAACAGCAGATTAACCGCGATTGTTGCTATAGCATATCTATGCATTGTTTACGCCACCACACTACATAATATCACGTCTCGACAACAAAAAAAAAAAACAAAAAAAAAAGGTTAAAAAAACTATTTCGAAAAAAAGTATGTTTGTTCTGATGAGATATTCGGTTATGTGAACAAAACTCTTCAAATTTCATGCGTCCTAATTACGTTAGCTGGTCCGTGGTCGCGGTACTGTCCTTGGGTAACCGTGACCCTGGAACTTAAAGGGCTATTGAAGGAACACTGTGGATGAGTAGGTATGACAGTAGTATGACTGTCAGTAAAAGTCTGACAGTCCGTCCCGCTCCACTCCGGGTGGGAGGACTCATTGGATGATTTTGCCTCGTAAAAAAAGGTGTATTATGACTTAGGTACTTATGTGTGACCTTCATTATCGGAAGACAGATTTCGTAGTCTTGTCATATCCTGCAATGATCTATCGTCGTGTGGTTTATTTAACAATTTGTTGGCGTCCAAATCCGATAAAACTATGCCTGCCAAACTTTTGACACGACTTAGTATGATATACTCCTTTGTTTTATTTAAACGGCGCTGTCTCTATGAGCAGCGCGTTTAGTAGGTCTACCCATACTCAAATAAGTAATTAGTGTCCATCAGATTCACTAAAAATCAAGAAATAAAAAACCATTTTAACAAAAAAAAACACCGACTTCAAAAATAAAAAGTATTCCAAAACAAATGAATATGCACTAAAAAGTAAAAAATAATTGCGTATTTTTATAAGCTTACAATTATTTTTATTTTTGGAGTCGGTGTCAGCCAAGGAAACGCCAACAACCTAGCAATAATAATACCAACTTACTAACAATTAAGTACAACTACTTACAACTGGTGTAAAACTGTGATGTTTAATTGTAGTGATAATAAATAACAAACCTGTCTTAGTTGGCTGACACCGACTCCTAAAATAAAAATAATTGTAAGCTTATAAAAATACGCAATTATTTTTTACTTTTTAGTGCATATTCATTTGTTTTGGAATACTTTTTATTTTTGAAGTCGGTGTTTTTTTTTATTTTATATTTTTGTTTCTTTATTCTTTTCATGTATGCGTCTTTCCGCACAAATAAACCGTTTTTTTTTCTTTTTTTTTCTTTCTTTTAGGTGAGATAGTAGTTAAACTCGAGCCTATCAAAAAAAAAAACATGTCATAGATTAAGTATTAAATCAATAATGAAAATATAGTTATTTTTAAAGTTCTGTGCCTCAGTCGATAAAAATGGAACCCTAAAAGAATTACTTTGTTGTCCGTGAGTCCTTGCGGAGGGTCTTACCCTTTTCTTCAGGAACGCATGGATATATCAAGCTGATATAATTATCAAATACCTTTTCTAAATCGCTGCTACCAATGAGTAGTACAAAAATCTAACTTAGGTAATCTACGTAACATAAAGAAAAGGCCGATTATACTCCGTTTAGCGAGCATAATTATTTAAAGAGAAAAAAATATCTGAAAATCGCAATTGATAGTTACATCACAAAATAATTTCATTTTTGGGATTCGGAATTTTTTTCGAGATTTCATTAGATGCCTGTAGTACTCCCGTCCGACCCGCACTTAACCGGTTTTTTAGTAGTTATCAAACCCCAGAAGTCCTCTTTATACAGCTCAGTGACCAACAAATTTTGTTCTAATTACAATGACTTCCATCTAAATTCAGATTACAATATTCTCCAACAATTATAAACAAAATAACACAATAAAGCCAACAAAAAGCCCGGAATCCGACCTAAACTTGTTTGAAATCCGTACAGTCGGTCACAAAAAACGCTGACAAAACTAGGACCGCAAAAACATTGGGAAGCCGCTAATACCCAGAAGAGATACATTATTGTCCCGTTGCTTATTTAGCAATAATGCGTAGTTCATTCGTTTTGCTCAGGCCGTGCGTGACACATGTCCTTCGTTTTGGAGACTCTAAGGCAACTTGATAAGTGGGCAGTGACTGTACTTTAGTGGGGACCGAAATGTGGATGGATGGACCACGTTTTAGTTTTGTTTTATTATTATTGGTCGACAAAAAAAAAAGTTTGTGATTTTTGGCCAGAAATACTGTTTGTTTTATAGGTACTAAGTTTTCAATATCTTCGTAATTTTTACTGGCCTGTTTGTTGGTCTAAAGTTTAGTAGCCCTGACTGCTGTGCCGGAGATCTTAAGTTCGATTCCCATCTGATACTCGTAATTTGTTCTATGTCTGGGTGTAATTTATCGATAATAATATGGCATATGTTTTACTTTAGAAATACAAAGGTGTGTTTTTCAGTTGTCTAATACTTTTACCACAAGCTCTAGCTAAAGCAATAGTATACAATTGTCCCAAGGAAACTTAATCAGAATATAAATAACCTATGTGCTATACCAAGACATGGTCTACCTATGTACCAAGTTTCATCAAAATCCGTTCAGCTGTTTAAGCTCAAAGAAGTAACAAACATATTCACTCTCACAAATTTTCGCCTATATAATATTAAAAATAATAGTATGACATCGTGTTCTTTTGTCCTTAGTTTTCCTACTGTTTTTACACGTGGTGTCTAGTATTTACGTATATCTTTTAGGGTTGGGTGTTACCACTGAATTTTGCTGAATTTAATCAATCCTATGACCCAGACGACTGATTAATATTTTATAGGAGTGGCAGTTGATGTCCAATTAATTAACAGGTTCTCTCGTTCCAATCAATCAATATTTAACATTCAATTTATCAATCTCATTCAATCAATGCGACCGTTCAATTAATTTACATGCACCGCTTGAAGACCACCTGAATGTGGACTTGTCAGTAGCATTTTATAATAATACTGACCGTTAGCTGCCTCATTCATTTATTTAAAACTTCATACAACACATAAGCACGAAGACGGACTTAATGCCTTTGGAAGTCTCTACCAGTCATTCTACAGGTTTGGCTGTCAAGAAGCCTGATTTCTTGTCAGCCAAACCTGTAGAATTATATGAAAGAGTGCGTGGCAACGCAGAAAGCAACAGAAAGAACTTTAAATGTTAATTTTTTTTAAATAAAAGTAAGAAATGTTTTGTGCCAAATTCATTGTCATCATCACAATTTCAGCCAAAAGTCATTCAATGCTGGAAATAGGCATCCTCGAGTGTTGCTACACCGATAGGTCTTGTGCATCTCGTATCCATCGGTTTCCCGTGACCGTCACCAGGTTATTTGTCTATCAAGTGTGAGACTTTCCAATGCTGCGTTGGGTCGATTCTATGGAACATCGGTTCTACGAGAAAGAGTGATGGAGCTATACACCCTACACAGCTACATTCCTCTAACAGTTTGTAAAATGATAAATTAAATTGTAAGGTTGTAAAATTGTAACTCCTGATCCAGCACTACGATCCGGCCAAGTGTAAAAAAACATACATCATAATTTAAAATATTCAAAAGCGTGTTGAAACCGAACCCTTGTTAGCCTAAACCCGAACCAGGAATAATCTGGTTCCCTACCCACAAACAAGGCAACAAAAACTCATTTAATAAACCTCCGTTGATCCCTTCAGGAACTATTATAAAATTAACTGGAAACTATCAGAGGATTTAAAACGGGTTTTCGAGAGCGTTTGAGCTGTCAGGTCAGCACAGCTTTGTAATAAAGCTGACCAGAATAGGTAAATAGTCTGAGTAATTAATTTAGGATTTCACGACAGTTTGAAAGGTTGGAAATTAAATCTGTTTGGTTTTGGAGGTATTATGTTTTTCAGGTAGGTAGGTATTTTGTTTATTTTTAGGTGTGAAATCATTCAATGACTTCTTCCGTTCTTTGGCGAAGTAGGACGGCGTGTCAGGATTTTACTGATTAAAGGCCCCTTCTATTCCTTCTTTGACACACATTTATCCTGAAACTCAAAGAGTCACTGAAGAAACATCGGTGGGTTTTAAGTAGTAAAAGTCACAATCTCGCTCCAACCAAAGCGGGAGAAACAACAGTCGTCCCAGAGGGTTGGCATACACTTTTGACAATATCGGTAAATTGAACAAAAAGACGGTACGGTCAGCGCAGTGATTGATAGATTGGCTTCTGCGTGCACTGCTCGTGGCGATGGAGATGTCTGGACAAAGCAGTATATTAGCATGACCTATAGGTAAGTAGGTATAGATAGTTGTTCTGGGGTTCACAGAAAAGAAATGGCCGAACAAACCTTAAAACTGCTACAAAACTAAGCTAATCCCAAACGACTAACAATCGCAATATTCTAGGTACATTGCGGACCTAATCCTATTTCCTGAACTAAAACACGAGTAAAGCGACATAACTCACTATTTACCGGATTTAAGGCGTTATAAGGCGCATTATTAAACCAGGGCCGCACTCAAAGGCAGCAGGCACTTTAGTTAGCAAACCTCATATTTCGAGGTAGCGACACGAGAAGGCGCGGTCGACTTTGTAATTCAAATCCGGCCGACGCGTAAATAGCAATGTTGGTTCGACCGTGAGGCGAAATGGGTTGGGATTTCTTAGGAGTAAGAGAGGTGTTGAAATTTACTACTACTATTAGTAAGTTAATGCTACGAATATTTAAATTAATTAATTGAAATCGAATAAAAAATAACTTCGTTCTTATTTATTTGTTTAACAATGTATGTAGACACACAGATACATATAGAATTAGGAAAAGAACGAGACAGGTTGATACTCATTTTTGCGTCTTGTGAAAGGCAAGTAGGAAAAAAAATATGTAGATTCTCTCTAGTGGTAGTAACCATAAGCAAAAAGCTTAGCTTTTAAACATGACATTTGGTTCTTTGTTATTTGTGCATTCAGATTCATCTGGTTGGCCTATACAACGCCCACAACTTAGTAGGAAAAAATCTAGACAGGCTTATAGGTTATTAGTACCTGTCATCCTCACAAAATTGTCAGTAAAGGAAAATTCTGGTTCGTTAGTTCATGAATCCTCGACCGATCCTATGAGACCGCGCTGTTATTGTGTTACTATTGTGTCTCGTTTTGCGGGTATGTGATAGGTTAAATTGCTTCACGCACAACTGCGGGCAGTTTTAGTTACACACATAATAAAAAAGTCAATGTACTTCCCATTGAATTTTCGTGTCCAAGTGGCATTAGATAATACGCGACCGGTACCGGGCGTTAAGGCGATGCGATATTTAAATTGCGGAATATTAGATTGAAGTAATGCTTTTGACTTTGAACGAGCTATTTTTGTAAATGTTCTAACGCTTTTTTCCGTGTACCGTTTTGCTTTCTTGTTTAGGTGTTTTAAAGTTGGTTATTAAAGAAAAATACTGTCGTCAAATAAATATGTTGGTAAAGACACATGCATACACAGTTACACACATTTATATTCGTTATTGGGTAATTAAACAAGTAAAAGTATTATTGCTTTTGTAAAAATTTTTAAAATGTATGTTTCCTTATGTGTATATTTGTGTGTACATGAATTATAAAATAAATTGAGTTTTTATAGATAAAATATATCACTGATAAAATAAACTGAATGCCGTTGGTCCCAGTCGTCATTAATAGATCTTTGAAAGTTTTTAGAGGTAGACAGAATCTTTGACCATCGGTCTATTCAAGAGGTATTGTGTTGCCCAGTTACTTGGTTGTGGAGGTCTCATTAGCAGTCGCTCCACTTAAAAGGTATTCAAACGCATCTAGTAAGAATGGGAAGCGAATCCACGCTATTAGGAAAAGGCTATCCTTTTCCTCTGGGTTACATTAACCTACTACTAGAGTGCGTCTAATGAAAGAGCGACCTGGACGTATTTTTTCAAATTTAATTGGCAACATTATTCAGCCGCAATTCCACGAAATAAAAAAATTGTACATTTCAAGACATGATTCTCCTACTAGTTAGTAATACCACATACTAAATTTTTGGATTTAACCTCTTTTTCTCAGGTCGCGCTTTCATTAGACGGACTATAACTACTTTATCTCCATAGTGGGTTTTTATAAGTAATTTTTTTATCATCTATCATCTTCCTATTGTTTTTCTTACTAGCTAGGGGGCCGGTTTCCTGCCTAACCGGATACGACTAAATATTACCTGTGTCAGGGATCGCTTCGTGTACTGCTTACGATGCGACTGCTTGTAATAAACTAGTGTGCCTCACCATCAACGCTTGCATCACTGCTTATCGCGCGGATCTGCGGATCGCAGTTAAGCACTAATTAATTTATGTAACACTAGCTGTTGCCCGCGACTTCGTCCGCGTTAAGTTCGTAAAACTGCACAAAAGTTACTTATAACTAATCCTATACTTCCGAAAACATCTGATTAATTAATTTTACATAAAACTGTTTAAGTTAAAACTCCAATTAGTACTTTTTTTAGTTGGGAAATCATCTAATGACTTTCGCTCTTCTGTGAAGCGGAAGTGCGTGTCAGATTATTACTGGCTAAGACTCACTTCTATATTCCTTCCTTGCCTTACGTTCCAGGGTCTCCCTTTCAGAAGCGAAACCATAGCCCCAGTAGGTTTCTTGTTTAGGTTTTATAATTCAGATGGGTAAACATCAGAATGACTTCTCCTGCTGTTAAATAGAGCGGGAGGGCATGTCAGATTTTTACTGACTAAACGCCACCCCCGTTCCTGTGTTGCCTTCAATTTTGGGACACCGAGCTTATCTTTCGGAATACCGATCCACGTCCCCAGAGGCTTCGGCCCTGCCACGGGCCCCTACAGTTTGCTGACATCTCCTTGAGGCGCTCGTGGAACAGTTGACGACTTGACTCGGTCCGGGTTATTACCGGACTGCTGGACGGCAAGCTACCCAGTGTTCGCCGTCCGCAAGCTTGCACCTACGGTGGTCGGAAATCGTTCTCGTGATCCTGACGGCGGCGGGGGCGTGAGGGTCGTTCCCTTTCGCGCTCGCGGTCGGCCGCCTCCTTGGCTAGCATTACTGCTTCGCAGAAGAAAGCAACCGCCATACCTCTACCGTGTGCTCCACCGTGTCCTCCGGGCGGTCCAGACAGTGCGCCCAAGTCTGGCTGGGGCGCCCTTTTCCCCTGAATCCGATGCAGGAGCCTCCCGAACTTACCGTGTCTGGTGAGGACCTACGGCATACGGAACGTGAGGATCTCTTTCCAACCACTCCTCTAAGAGGAAACTTACCGCCGCAATGACGGCGTGCCCAGGTTTCTTGTTTAGGTGGAAAATCATCAGAATGACTTCTCAGAAGGTGAGTCAGACTTTTACTGACTAAACCTTACCTCGTTACTTCTTTGCCTTCGTTCCAGGGTTCCGGGTTTTCCTTTCGGAAGCTCGCCCATGGCCCTAGAGGCTTCGAACCCGCTGGGCACCTATAGTTTGCTAAAATCTCTTTGAAGCACGCGTGGAACAATACCCACGGTTGACCGTCTGGATTATTACCGGACAGCCAGATGGTAAACTACCTATTGCTCGCCATTCGCAAGCCACTCCTACGGTGGCTCTAAATTGGGGTCGGAATCCCAGCGACGGGCGTGAGGGGACTACTTGCCACTATTCCTCGCTATGGATCATGGCCTGTACCAGTGCCCAGCGCGAGAGGTTGCTGTCACCGATCGTCCCCACAAGGACACGGTGGTGCTCCGCCTAAGCGTGGCCCACCAGTACTTTATGCTCTAACGTGTCCTCCGGGCGATCCACCCAATGGTAACACCCGGGTTTTTCTTCCGCACGACGTCAATTGCCTTAAAAACCTCAACAAAGTACAGAGCCGCAGAGTTCGAATTCTAAATAGTTGCCTACTCTATGGGTAAAGTCGTTAGTTTAGTTCATATTGCGATAAAATCAAAATTAAAATGATTTGTTCTTCAAAAAACCAAATTAGGGCCTTTAGTATTTGCCTCTTTTTTTGTTGATCTCCGTAGATTTAAGTTAAATACAATGTTGTACAATGTATTATTAAATAATACATTGTTTCATTTAATTGACACCAACAATTATGTTGGTACTGATTATTATTTGACGAAAGATAAATACTATCTTTCATTTTTTTGTAAGAGACAGATAGCTGTGTCGCTATCATATTATTTTTGTATTACAGCCAAGAACTTGGCTAAACAAATTGCTTCTATTGAGCAATGCAATACCTTGACAATTGATTTTGCCAATAACTTGGCAGCAAATAATGACAATAATATTGATTTAAATTTAAATTAGAAGTTAAGACAACAGAGGCAATCTCTGGCTTACAAAATATGAACATGCTGAACGAAAATTATTCCACTAATGTTTTAAAATCTAAAAATAATATCAACCTGGTGCATCAAAATATTCAAGGCTTAAAGAACAAAGATTTAGAAATAGAACTGTTTATGAATTGCAATAATATTAATATTCTTTGTATAACTGAACATTGGCTTAAAAGCCATCAGTTAATGTTTAATTTTAGTAATCACCAGATTGGTAGTTCGTTCAGCAGAATTGATGCTATCCGTGGTGGCTCATTGATTATAATAAGTAACCACCTGAAATATAAAGAACGGAAAGATATTGTAAGTTTATCTGTTGAGCGGTCAATTGAAATAGCCTGTATTGAATTGGAACAGTTTATTGTATTAAGTGTGTACAGACCCCCTTCTGGATTGTATGACTGCTTTGAGAAGGTTATGGATGAAGTGTTTCATAAGATTTGTAAGTCAAACAAGTACATAATCACTTGTGGTGACTTTAATGTTAATTTATTAGAAAAGTCTAGTTTATGTAGCAAAATTATAAGCCTATTTCAGTCCTACAATCTTGTTAACTTATTTTTGGAGCCAACAAGAATAACTCCTACTAGTGCCACATGCATAGATAACATTTATACAGATGTTGTACCAAGCAATAAACAAATTATAAATTTACTTGATTCTGATCACTGTGGTCAATTGATTACTTTTCAAAACCCTAATATCATAGTGTCTAAAAAGAATATCACTGTTAACCCAAAAACTGCAAGTCGCTTAGAAAATTTTAAAACTAAACTCATTGATAATTTAGTACTGTCGCCAAATTTAACGGATATCAATCATCAATATGAAGACTTTTTCAATATGTACTGTAAGCAATATAATTCGATCTTTATACCTAAGACTATTGCAGTTAAGGGTAACGTGTCTTTTGGTGAATGGGCTACTATTGGTATTCATAAAAGTCGAACTCGGCTTTATGAGTTGTATGATGAAAAGATTCATGTTAATACTGCGGAATTTAGTTTATATGTTAGAAATTATTCAAAATTATTTAAAAAAGTATGCTCTGTTGCAAAGTCGCGTTACTTGAGTTCCAAAATTAAGAATAGCAATAATATAATTAAAACGATTTGGAATATTATAAATAGTGAAACTGGAAGGTCTAGAAAATCATGTAGCGACTATAGCCTTATAATTGATGACGTTGTAATCAAATCGGACTCTCAGGTAGCAGCGGCTTTTGAAAACTTCTTCTCAGAGATCCCCATACTAACAACAAAGTCTCTGAACTCATCACCCACTGCTGCAGAGTCCCTACTTAAAGAAAATGTTGAAGTTTGCGATTTTGATTTTAATTTCGATCATGTGACTCCTGCGGACATAATTAAAACTTTTAACACTCTGAATGTAAAAAAGACCACAGATCTATGGGGAAATTCTGTGGATGTTGTTAAAACCATTATCAATGTTGTAGCTCCTAGTCTAGCACTTATTTTTAATAATTGTATTGATTGTGGACAGTTTCCTGATTTAATGAAGTGTAGTAAAATAATACCATTGTTTAAAACGGGTAGTACTTCTGACCCCACGAATTATAGACCCATTTCAGTACTACCTACCTTTAGTAAAATATTCGAGAAACTCATTTTAGAGCAATTACAAAGATTTTTCAATAGACACAAATTGTTACATACTAAACAATTTGGTTTTACAAGGGGTCGTTCAACAACCGATGCCGGGGTTGAACTTTTAGGTCATATTTATGATGCATGGGAAGACAAATGCGATGCTCTGGGCATTTTTTGTGACTTATCCAAGGCATTCGATTGTGTTCTCCATGAAACTTTAATCAGGAAGCTTCGCCATTACGGGATCCGGAACTCCTCTCTGAATCTTCTTACTTCTTATCTGAGTAATAGGATTCAGACAGTCGATGTAAATGGGAAAAGATCTCCCGGATCCGTAGCAAAAATGGGTGTCCCTCAGGGCTCAATTCTTGGCCCCTTTTTGTTTCTTATTTATATAAATGACTTACCTTACCTCATCAAGGATAACCATAATATAGTGTTGTTTGCAGACGACACTTCACTTTTGTTTAAAATGAAACGTCAACAGACGGTTACTGACGATATAAATGTAGTTCTTTCGAAAATAATACACTGGTTTAATGTAAATAACCTCCATCTTAATGAAAAAAAAACAAAGTGTATTAAGTTTACCATGCCACATGTTAGGCAAGTAAACACTAGTGTACTAGTTAAAGGTAAAGAGTTGAGTCCTGAAGATGCAACAGTGTTCTTGGGCATAACTCTAGATGCTAAGCTTCAGTGGGGCCCACATATAGACAAATTATCGAAGAAACTTAGCTCTGCAGCTTACGCTGTTAGACAAATAAGAAATTTAACTGATGTAGAGACAGCCCGTTTAGTTTATTTTAGCTATTTCCATAGTGTCATGTCGTACGGTATTCTACTGTGGGGAAATGCCGCCGATATCCAGACAATTTTTGTTTTGCAGAAAAGGGCTATTCGTTCGATTTATAAATTAAGTCCCAGATGCTCCCTCAGAGATAAATTTAAAGAAATTAATTTAATGACTGTGCCTTCACAGTATATTTATGAAAATATCTTGTACGCCCATAAAAACAAAAACATGTTTAAAAAGTACAGTGATATTCACAATTTTAATACCAGGAACAAACATAATTTTGTTGTTCCTGCAACCAGGCTCAAAAAAATAGGGGGTTCATTTAGATGTCAATGTATACGCTTTTATAATGGGCTTCCTAGTCATATGCAAGAACTAAGCCTTAATAAGTTCAAATCTTTTATTAAGCGAAAACTTTGCCAAAAGGCTTATTACACTGTAAAGGACTACGTTGAGGACGTAAAGGCTTGGGATTGACCCGCTCCAGTGCGCACTACAACTGTTGTCTTATCTTCTTATTTTATTTTGTTTTCGATTGTACTATTTTACAATTTGAAATTTATTTATTACAATTTGACATTGTAAAATAATTTTTACTTTACAATTTGACATTTTTTAATTATTATTTTTTTTATTTCTGTTTGACAAAAATGCTTAATTTGTTAAGTATTACACTTTGTATTATTTTGTTTTCTTTTTTGTGAATGTGAGGACTATGTGGATTGCTTTTTTATTTTTATTTTTTTTTTAGTCATTTTAACTTATGTCCGGCAATTCGAGTGTTTTCTGTGGCCTAACCATTATGTCCTCTCTTTGGTATTGTTCGTCAAGTCGTAGAGCTCCTTAGTAGTCCTGAGTTGAGCTTTGCGAATAATGACAAATGCTTGCACTGACTGGACAGGTCCACTCAAATTTGCATGGTTCTTTCTTCAAAAGGCCATCTCGGACACTAATCTGCATGGTTCGCATATGACTTACTTACATGTTGTATGGACTTTAAAAGAGACTGTGACCCCTGAGTTTGTTTCGGTGTTTCTTCTCAGGGTAGTCAGTTAGGAAACACCGGCCTCATCTAGTAACAAAAAAAAAAAAGTCCAAAAAAAAAATTGACGTGTAAAAGAGTTTGAAAAAACCTATTTGCAGAATAAATATCATTTATCATTTATCATTTATCATTTATCAGTTGGGTAACCACCAAATACCTTCTCCCACTCTAGGTGGACCGAGAGAGAGTATCAGACTTTTAACAACTAAATTCCACAGTGTTCTTTTAGTTGCAATTTACATTCTAGGGCGACTAATTTTGGCACACCACGATTATTACTATTATAAATTCACTCTTTAAAGAGAGACTACAGAGTCATGACGTCCTCACCTTGCGCTTTACCCAGGTCCTAACCGAACATGAGTGTTTCGGGAGGTAGATGTTTTAAATTCGGCGGGAAGACACGGTGGACCTTACGATCGAAGTTATCCCGCTAGGGCGGATTACCGCCGTACCTACTGTTTGCGGGTCAAAATCAGAATCCTCCTGCCCCTAGTTCAGATCATGGTATGAGCTGGGAGGAGGAATGGAAAGCAGTCACCTCCTAGAGTGAAGCAACGTGGCTGAAACCGTGCGAAACAGGACATCCTTAGGCCCCTCCCATCGCCATTTGGACACTTCCCAGGTGTCATATGTATAGGGCGTTTACCGATCACCATCATTGTTTTTTGTGTTTATATGACCTGTTTATTGAGGCAGGAATTTTCTGGTGCGGTATTTGACTGACACCCTAATACACCAAATAAATGTTTTTCTTTAGTGAGAATAATAAACGAATTCTTGTGTGCGAGTATTTTCACCTAGCCGACTTCACATGCTGATGATCAAACGCAGTCTGTAAACTCTCGATTTTTACGGGTAGAGCATGCAGAGCAGTAAAAAATACCCACTTTGTTCCATTAGATGCCCTATACGAACAATTTTCCAGCTATCGAAGCCCGTTAGGGCCGTTCGCTTATGGTATCTCTTTTAGGTGCGCGTGGCACACAACGCAACGTCAGTCGACTAAGACCAGTCTTTATTCAACAGCGAAATGCCAATAGTGCACCGTCCAAAACTCCGCGCTAACGGTAGCATGGAATCGCCCTGCGACTCGTAATTCCAAGGGCATCATCTTTGCGCTTTCTGCTACCTTCTTCGCTTTATTTGCGGAAGGAAGTGATGACTGCTTTCCATACCTTCTTTCTCTATACCAGGACCGGACGTGAGAGGTCGTTACTGCTGATCACCTCCACCCGGAGTCCTGGAACGCAAAGCGAAGAAGGAACATACAAAGGTGTGGGTTTTGGTCAGTGAAAGTCTGACATCCCCTCGTGCTCCTTCCTAGAGTGGAAGAAATCACCTAAAATATAAATAGCCTTTAGTTAAAAAAAAATTAATGGATGTTTGTATTTTGAAAGAAAATCGTTTGTCTTAGTGTGGTCATGTGAAGAGGAGAAATTAAAAGCACGTTACTAAAAGAGTTCTTGAGAATGGAGAGGGAGAGGAAGGCCAAAGAAAAGATGGATGGATTGTGTAAGGATTGATATGAAAGAAAAGGGCAGATGATAGTGTGACTGTGTGACGGACGACAGGACAGAATGGAAGAAGAAAACGTGTTGCACCGACCCCAAGTAATATGGGATAAGGGCAGGAAGAAGAAGAAGGATGTCATTGTTTGTATTTTGAAAACGGGGTGCAACTCCGCAGTTGTAAAATTTGTCTCCATGGGTTTTTTTTTTGTTAAACAATAATAATATTTTTTGGTAATATTTTTGTTAAAAAAATTGTGAGAATGCAAAAATATGTGAATAAAAATGTTACAAAAATAAAAAAAAGCTTTTTCTAAAACATCTCTTGGGATTCGAACCACCACCGTGTTACGTCCCAGTCTAGTCATTAATCGATCGCGCTGCAATGTTCGATGAAAATTAAGCAAAATAGACGTTCTTATATAAATGTCATAAATGATTGCCCCGCTCTTCGTCCATGATAGCGTGATGATTTTCATTTCAGTAGATAAATTGGCAGCTAAATGGACTAATGTAACATTGTAGTATGTGAATTTCGTGGACACTTGGATTTTATAACGTGTTTTGATTAGTTTTTACAAAATATTTGGGAAAAATCAAATAGGAATGTTGATTTTCTTATGAAAAAATGGTAAAAGTATTTTTTTTTCCAAAAACAATAAGATAATACATTGACAGAAATATAAATTGTAGGTGGGATTCGAACTCGGGGCAACTCGTTCAAAACCGACAAAATGCAATATTGCTCACCCCCCATAGCAAATAGCGTGATAAAATATAGCCTAAATCATTAAGGGTCCTATAAGGATTATGTATGCAAAATTTGAACAGGATCAGTTCAGTGGTTTTTGCGCTAATTAATGCTAACAATGTACAATTTTACTGTTTTATTATATGTATAGATAAAAAAATGGACGACTGCATACGACGAAATTATCTTTATATTTATAATGCTTTTTTTTGTTGTACTTCCTAGTGTGAATAAAAAAATGCAGTAAAACAATCACTTCCCCATACAAATATCTTCCTAACAAACAAAATTCTTCAACATAATTTCAATAAAACACCTACACACCTGGTATGAATATCAAAGTAAAGTAATTTGCTGTAAGACATGATTACACAATTATAATTACACGAAGGTTATCTTCATAGCGTGCGATGTCAAAATTTTACAAGAAAATTACTTGGAAGCGAACCCTCGTTAGCCCAGTATTACTGAACGGGATCACGTTAAGATTAGCGTATGGGGAATTATTTTGAAGCACCTCCTTAAGTGGTATGGTTATTTTTGGTCTGGGTGTACCGATTAGTTTTTAGTGTTATGTTAAACTAACTATGTAGTAACTAGGGCAGTGGTGGAGGTACTTTTCTTGTCTTGTCTTGTGTTGAGTATTTTGTAAAGTTTATGAAGCGGTGGAGCAGTGGTGGCCCAGTGGTAACTGCCCCGACTTGCAAGTTGTAGGTTGCGGGCTCAGACCCAATCAGGCGCATTACTTTCTGTAATTTATTTCATCGCCACTGCTCTCAAAACGGTGAAGGAAAACATCGTGAGAAAACCGGCATGCCCTAGAACCAAAAATTCAAAGACATGTGATATCCACCAATCCGCACTGTGCCCGCGTGGTGGATTACTGCCCACTCCCTCTCCTAGAGAGGAGGCCTGAGTCCCAGCAGTGGGAACATTACAAGGCCGATAATACTAATGCTAAATTCAGGGGTTTGCATTAGGTTCCTTCTGTGTCTTAGGTTCTTTCCCTTGATGACATCTCTTTGAGGCGTGTGTAGAACATGACTCGTCGTCGACTCAAGCATTGTCTTTATCGGAGTCGGCTGACGATCAACTGTCTGCAGCTGGACGGCAAACTACCCATTTCTTATCATCTACAACTCGCCCATGGTTGCCAGAAAACGCCCGAATCATAATCGCTTTTATTGTGTCTCTAACTCGATATTTACTACTAGGTGAATTATTTTAACAGTTGTTATAACTGTGTTATAAAAAGTTTTATCACCTTTATTTGCAAACTAAACATTTACACACTTTTCTTATCATGCGTGATATAAAGGACATCCTCACGCCCAAGCCGCCGGGATCTCAACCCTGAGAACCAGCCACTGTAGGTGTGGGTCGATGGGGGACGATGAGTAAGCAGTAGCTTGCTGTCCGGCCGTCTGGACTGACACGGAGTCGTCGATGGCGCGTAGTATTCCATTGGCTTCAAAGAGATGGCAGCAAAACTGTAGGGGCCTAAAAAACCTAATGCCTTAACTAAGTGCCTGACCAACATTTCAGAACATGGCTTGCATGGCTGTATTATGCGGCAATGAAACGAGCTAACCAGTAAACTACGCCGATCCCGTTACCTGAATAACCCTACTTGTTTCTCGTGCTCTTTCTTATTTTGGCACTAAATAAACGCTATGCGAAATACCTGCCATGTTATGTTTAGTGTTAAATGAAAATATTAAACACCTTCACCTACATATTCTGGAAGAGCGCCAAATCCAGTGAACGCGATAAGGTGAGATGCATTACATAGTTTACTGAGGTAGGTACCGTAAAGTAGTGTTACTTTAGTCCTCTTTATAAGGTTAAAAGTCATCAAATGACTTTTCCCACTCGCGTTCTAGCATGGTAACTCTTTCAAATTGTTTCGTAACCCTAACTGGCATTTATTAGCTTCAGTTTGTCGGTTATCTCTTTGAGATGCGCGGGGAACAGTAAGTGCGGGTCAACAGGCTTGGGTTCGGTTCTTACCGAATAACCGGACGGCGAGCTCCCTATTGCTCGTCATCCTGCGACTGCCGACGCCCGGGCGTCTCCTATGGTGGTGGCTAGAACGTCCAGATGTCAATTTTATTCCGATTGTGGTCATCTTATCATTTCGGCCAGTATTGTTCCACAGAAGGAGGTGACCACTTATATCCCTCACTCCGGATCATGTCTTGAATTAAGGTAGGACGCGAGATATCGCCTTTGCTGATCACCTCCACGTGGACATACTCGTAGTAGTGCTTTGCCTAACTGGAATAGTATTTTTTCTTTTTATTTTTAAGTTTTTATGTGTACATAAATAAATAAGTAATAGTTATTTGTGCAACAAGAGAGCAAAGTTGGTTTTTGCCGCGAGTGTTGATTTTGAATCCCGAGTAAGCGAAGGATTCTATATTTGAATCACGAGCGTAGCGAGTGATTCTAGGTTAGAATCCTGAGTGCAGCGAGGGATTCAAAGACACGAGATGCAAATAACTTTGGTCTCGTGTAGCACATACAACTTTTCACTTCAGCAGCGAGAACAAATAATGTAAAGGTAATAAAAAATACAACTTGGTAATATTTAAACCACATGTATATTTGTAAAAATTAAAAGTTAAAAGTAAAATTATTGCAGTTTTGCAAATTAAAAGTAACAGTTTTATTTGGAACCGATATTGTTGTGTTAGCGACTTGCGTTTGAGTATTCGCTGCGGTTTCAGCTTCCTTCCTTAATTCTGCATTTTTTACATACTGCTTCAATTCTTCCGGTGTTAAATCGCAGACATCATCACTGGATTCACTCATATTTATTTATTATTATTTTAATAATATCCAACGTGTATCGCACTTTGTAGCTAGCGAACAGAAGAAGAAAACAATAAAAAACTAAAGCCCGCTATTTTTTAAAGTTGCGTTCGGAAATTGCACTATTACTAAATTATTCTGTCACAATAAAGATTGTTAAAACTTTAAATAATTATGTAGATACATGATAAACTTCGTATTTTTTAATTCAACATCTCTTTATTTGATCATAAAAAAATATAATTCGATTATTAAGAGAAAAGTATAATAATTACATTTAAACCTTGATTTGAAATTTTATAGGTGACGTGTTTCCGAACGTTTTATTGTTGGTTTCTTTTTTGAGCCTATTATATATGGAATTTGAAAATCGAACTTTGTATCGACTTGTTTCTATCTCTCGCTCTTTTCGTATCGAAGTGAAAGTGACAGAACAAAGTGAAGTTCAAATCTTTCGAATGTTGTGAGTAGACCCAGCACTGACTCGGCATTTAAAAAAAATAATTAAAAAGTTACTTTGTCTCACGCTCGCAGCAAAATCGAATTTTGCTCACTGTCTTTAAACTGCAAAACATACTTGTTTGAGGTGCTGAGGTGAAAACATATTTTTCCAATACTCCAGTTAACCTTACTAAAGAATACAATAGGTCAAAAAGCCAGCTACCAGAACATCACGAATTCCCGCGTTAAATCACAATACACTGCCAACTGACGGCTACATACTTCCCAAACTCACTTATGTAAATCAAGTAGCTTAAAACGCCGTAGGACTGGTTGACGCGGGGACTCGCACATAGGCAGTCATAAGTCACGTAATAGTCGCCTGTACGATGTGTGTGTGAGGTGACAACAGGCAGGCACTGTTGTATGTCATTTTAAAATAATGGATAGCGATGGGAGTGTCAAAATGCAGTTTCTGATTTGAGGGTTGATATTTGTCAGTCATAGTTACTGACGTTGGTCAGGATTTCTATTAAAGCATCACACTCTAATTGTGTGTTTAGCTAATTCATTTTTTTTTATAGCAATGGCAATCAAAGGAGCATAGATGGGTTATAAACAGTTAAAGTCTTAAATACCGTACCACTCCATCCTAGAGTGGAAAACATCATTAATTGGATAATTTTTCACCTCACAATAAAACGACTTTCTGACGTGGACAGCCGAAAAATAGTTCGAAAGAAAATTTACTACCTACGACCCTCTTAAAAAAGTCATCTCGCTCTATGTATATCACGAAAAAACTATCATAAAATTGATTTCACTGTTCCTAGATGTAGTTTCCAAGATGACCACCGATGGCGAAACCAGGGTCTACTGTATCAGGCCCTTGATCCAACTGCATAACGACAGCTTCGACAGGTGGTCGTCGAAGCTTTTGGCTATCAGGCCATTGGCGGTCACAACAATCGGCACAATGACAGCCGAGTCCACATTCCACATGTCGACAACCTCGTGTGCCAAGTCGAGATATTTAATCTGTTTCTCTTTCTTGGCTTTCACAAGGTTTCATAAGACAGCAAAACCATTTTATTCACAGACAGAAACTCTAGTCCATAAATAAACACCATGACTCGTAAGAAGCACTTATAACACTATCACACAGGCAACCTAACAATAAATCGCTAAAATCATAGCCATACACTTAGCCCTAACAAGAAAAACACATTTGCGGCGAGTGAAAACTTTCGTCGGCCCGGAGAATTCAATGGGCCAGTGATCTCAGAGGTTTATAGCCTGACTTTGATGGCCTGATCTGCGACGATATTGAATCCGGCCCTGGATTAATTTGCAAGTTGGCGAACAATGCGAGGGTCGGATTGTTATAAAGAAATCTGTTGTCGAAAATGAAATAAAATTTTACATTACACTTTTTGGGACAGGTGCCAGGGTCCGGGTGAAATTGAAAAGCTTAAGTGATTTGTAGTTCGTTCCTCTTTTGTTTTTATTAGAGTTCGGATTATTAGAATTTTGTCTGGAAGTAGTGTCCTTACTTAGTGGCTTTTACAAGTAATCGAATTTTGGAGTAGGTACTTGTGCTGAGTGAAATATGATTTTTGTACCTCTATTTTTACTAGGCTCCAGACTGTGAAAATTGTCTATTATTTTTAATCTTTCAAAAAGTAGGACGTTCGAGCTTCATTTTTTTTTTGAGTGACCTTCTTTTTTCGGCAATTAAAAAATGCCTGTTGGGCACCTGATGGTAAGCAATGATGTAATCGTTGATGTTGAGGCGCTGAGAGTGAACTCTACCCATGAAGATACCCAAATTATCGCCCAACTACTACGCCAACCATGTGTATAATGTACAAAGTTCACATTGACATAATATGTCATATCATATAGGATGTTATCCTCATTTCACCAATAGTAGGTATTAATATGTCATGTTATAGAAGTTACTAATTAACGCATATTTCTGTAAGTCGACTTTTTTTTGTAAAAACTTTTTTGCCTTTAAAAGTCGGTAAAGATCGACGTTGTTTAACGGCAGTAAATGGTACGAGAATGTTTACCATGATCGAGATATCAAACCTATAAAAACCATTCCATCTCAATCAAAGTTTATTTCAAATCAAAAAGGGTACGATAAACTCATTGCCTAAAACCAATGATAGTTTAATTAATAAACTGTAAACTTTGATAGTTAGTCTATGTTTGATTAAGGCATATAAAGGGCTATTGTGTGCGGAAGCCGCATTGTTACTATCAGTGTACTCGGCGGAGTGATTGACATTCAATTAATAACATCGATTGGCGGCTTTATATTCATAAAATAGTGACATAGTTATAACGGGTTTTGGGAGAAACAGCGGCCTTTTTTCGTGGCCTCGCATTCGTGGCTTGTTAACGTAAATAATTATGTATACGTAGATATATTTTTTTTTATTATGATGCATATGCTCGCGTTGGTTGTAAGATAGTGGTTATCTTACCTGATGGTAAGCGATGATGTGGTCGACGATGGAGCACGCTTGCCTAGAAGTAACCTCTTCACTCTTGACTTAAAGGACCCTAAGTTGATCAATACTATTTATGTTACAAAATTGAGGAGTTTATTATATTTTTTAAAAGATCGATGGGCTATTTATTGAGGAAGACATTTGCAAAAGAACTAAAGTACAAAATCCTGCATCGTGCAATTAGAGTTTTCCGCCTTATTTGAATACATCTATACATATAATAAAACAGTAAAATTGTGCATCGTTTGCCGCAAATGGCGCCAAAACTACTGAACCGATCCTGTTCAAATTTTGCATACATAATCCTTATAGGACCCTTATTGCTTTAAGCTATATTTTATCACGCTATTTGCTATAGGGGGTGAGCAATATTGCATTTTGTCGGTTTTGAACGAGTTGCCCCGAGTTCGAATCCCACCTACAATTTATATTTCTGTCAATGTTTTATCTTATTGTTTTTGGAAAAAAAATACTTTTACCATTTTTTCATAAAAAAATCAACATTCCTATTTGATTTTTCCCAAATATTTTGTAAAAACTAATCAAAACACGTTATAAAATCCAAACGTCCACGAAATTCACATACTACAATGTTACATTAGTCCATTTAGCTGCAAATTTATCTACTGAAATGAAAATCATCACGCTATCATCGACGAAGAGCGGGGCAGTCATTTATGACATTTATATGAGAACGTCTATTTTGCTTGGTTTTCATCGAACACTGCAGCGTGCTTGATTAATGACTAGACTGGGACGTAACAGGGTGGTGGTTCGAATCCCAGGAGGTGTTTTAGATTTTTTTAATTTTTGTATATTTTTTTTCACATATTTTTGCATTCTCACAATTTTTTTAACAAAAATATTACCTAAAAATATTATTATTATTGTTTAACCAAAAAAAAAACCATAGTGACAAATTTTACAACTGCGGAGTTGCACCCCGTTTTCAAAATACAAACAATGACATCCTTCTTCTTCTTCCTGCTCTTATCCCGTATTACTTGGGGTCGGCGCAACACGTTTTCTTCTTCCATTCTGTCCTGTCGTCCGTCACACTATCATCTGCCCTTTTCTTTCATATCAGTCCTTACACAATCCATCCATCTTTTCTTTGGCCTTCCTCTCCTTCTCCATTCATCCACATGTAAATTCAGAACTCTTTTGGTAACGTGCTTTTAATCCCTCCTCTTCACATGACCATACTAAGACAAACGATTTCCTTTCAAAATACAAACATCCATTTAATTTTTTTTAACTAAAGGCGATTTATATTTTAGGTGATTTCTTCCACTCTAGGAAGGAGCACGAGGGGATGTCAGACTTTCACTGACCAAAACCCACACCTTTGTATGTTCCTTCTTCGCCTTGCATTCCAGGACTCCGGGTGGAGGTGATCAGCAGTAACGACCTCTCACGTCCGGTCCTGGTACAGAGAGAGAAGGTATGGAAAGCAGTCATCACTTCCTTCCGCAAATGAAGCGAAGAAGGTAGCAGAAAGCGCAAAGATGATGCCCTTGGCATTACGAGTCGCAGGGCGATTCCATGATACCGTTAGCGCGGAGTTTTGGACGGTGCACTATTGGCATTTCGCTGTTGAATAAAGACTGGTCTTAGTCGACTGACGTTGCGTTATGTGCCACGCGCACCTAAAAGAGATACGCATAAGAGAACGGCCCTAACGGGCTTCGATAGCTGGAAAATTGTTCGTATTCTAAAGGAACAAAGTGGGTATTTTTTACTGCTCTGCATGCTCTACCCGTAAAAATCGAGAGTTTACAGACTGCGTTCGATCATCAGCATGTGAAGTCGACTAGGTGAAAATACTCGCACACAAGAATTCGTTTATTATTCTCACTAAAGAAAAACATTTATTTGGTGTATAGGGTGTCAGTCAAATACCGCACCAGAAAATTCCTGCCTGAATAAACAGGTAATATAAACACAAAAAAATGATGGTGATCGGTAAACGCCCTATACATATGACACCTGGGAAGTGTCCAAGTGGCGATGGGAGGGGTCTAAGGATGTCCTGTTTCGCACGGTTTCAGCCACGTTGCTTCACTCTAGGAGGTGACTGCTTTCCATTCTTCCTCCCAGCTCATACCATGATCTGAACTAGGGTAGGAGGATTCTGATTTTGACCCGCAAACAGTACGGCGGTAATCCGCCCTAGCGGGGTAACTTCGATCGTAAGGTCCACCGTGTCTTCCCGCCGAATCCAAAACATCTACCTCCCGAAACACTCATGTTCGGTTAGGAACTGCGTAAAGCGCTTGCGCTTAGAGTGAATTTATCATAGTAATAATCATGGTGTGCCAATATTAGTCGCCCTAGAATGTAAATTGCAACTAAAAGAACACTGTGGAATTTAGTTGGTAAAAGTCTGATACTCTCTCTCGGTCCACCTAGAGTGGGAGAAGGTATTTGGTGGTTACCCAACAAAAAAAGAGGCAAATACTAAAGGCGATTATCGGCCCTTATTTGGTTTTTTGAAGAACAAATCATTTTCATTTTGGTTTTATCGCAATATGAAGTAAACTAACGACTTTACCCATAGAGTAGGCAATTAACTATTTAGAACGTGAACTCTGCGGCTCTGTGCTTCGTTGATGTGTTTAAGGCAATTGACGTCGTGCGGAAGAAAAACCCGGGTGTTACCATTGGGTGGATCGCCCGGAGGACACGTTAGATCATAAAGCACTGGTGGGCCACGCTTAGGCGGAGCACCACCGTGTCCTTGTGGGGACGATCGGTGACAGCAACCTCTCGCGCTGGGCACTGGTACAGGCCATGATCCAGAGCGAGGAGTAGTGGCAAATAGTCCCCTCACGCCCCAGTCGCTGGGATTCCGACCCCGATTTAGAGCCACCGTAGGAGTGGCTTGCGAATGGCGAGCAATGGGTAGTTTACCATCTGGCTGTCCGGTAATGATCCAGACGGTCAACCGTGGGTATTGTTCCACGCGTGCTTCAAAGAGATGTCAGCAAACTGTAGATGCCCAGCAGGTTCGAAGCCTCTGGGGCCATGGGTGAGCTTCCGAAAGGAAAACCCGGGACCCTGGAACGAAGGCAAAGAAGGAACGGGGTGAGGTTTATTCAGTAAAAGTCTAACTCACCCTCTGAGAAGTCATTCTGATGATTTTCCACCTAAACAAGAAACCTGGGCACGCCGTCATTGCGGCGGTAAGTTCCCTCTTTGAGAAGTAGTTGGAAAGGGGTCCTCACGTTGCGTATGCCGCAGGTCCTCACCAGACACGGTAAGTTCGGGAGGCTCCTGCATCGGATTCAGGGGTAAAGGGCGCCCCAGCCAGACTTGGGCGCACTGTCTGGACCGCCCGGAGGACACGGTGGAGCACACGGTAGAGGTATTGCGGTCGCCTTCTTCTGCGAAGCAGTAATGCTAGCCAAGGAGGCGGCCGGCCGCGAGCGCGAAAGGGAACGACCCTCACGCCCCCGCCGTCAGGATCACGAGAACGATTTCCGACCACCGTAGGCGCAAGCTTGCGGACGGCGAACACTGGGTAGCTTGCCGTCCAGCAGTTCGGTAATAACCCGGACCGAGTCAAGTCGTCAACTGTTCCACGAGCGCCTCAAGGAGATGTCAGCAAACTGTAGGGCGCGGCAGGGCCGAAGCCTCTGAGCACGTGGATCTGTATTCCGAAAGATAAGCTCGGTGTCCCAAAATTGAAGGCAACACAGGAACGGGGGTGGCGTTTAGTCAGTAAAAGTCTGACATGCCCTCCCGCTCCATTTAAGAGCGGGAGAAGTCATTCTGATGATTACCCATCTGAATAAAAAAAGCTAAACAAGAAACCTACTGGGGCTATGGTTTCGCTTCTGAAAGGGAGACCCTGGAACGTAAGGCAAGGAAGGAATATAGAAGTGAGTCTTAGGCAGTAATTAATCTGACACGCACTTCCGCTTCACACAAGAGCAAAAGTCATTAGATGATTTCCCAACTAAAAAAAGTACTAATTGGAGTTTTAACTTAAACAGTTTTATGTAAAATTAATTAATCAGATCTTTTCGGAAGTATAGGATTAGATACTTAGATTACTTTTATGCAGTTTTACGAACTTAACGCGTTCGAAGTCGCGGGCAACAGCTAGTACAATATACAACAGTCCAAAATCATCTCTCGGTCAGTCAGAGGATCCTCCCTTTTCAATGTAGGTTTGTGGTACTTTGCACTCTGTTCCGAATACATATTTCTATAGGCTACATTATATAACATCTCGCTACAATCAACAGGATTTGAGCAATAAATAAAGATGCGGGGGACATTGTTAGTAACAAAATAAGCCTTTATTCAAACTAAAACACTTAGCATAGTAGGTAGCAAAATAACTCTGGCTGGATTTGAACCCTCATTTGAATTTAGTTCAATTTTCAACTGTCAATCACTTTTGCATGCATAATGTGACTTAACTAATTAAAATGTACAAAATAATACGCTTATTTTAATCAAAATGTAAGTAAGTAGTTACATCATTTGACACCGATTACAAATTATAATTCGATATTTTCGTCGCCAGCTACAGTATCGAGCGATTCGATTTAACTTGAGTGGGATTCCGATTTCAGTCCGAGTCGACTCGATGACAGTCGTGATTATGTCACTTAACTGTCATCGTGATAGCCCGTTGGTGTAAACTGGCTTTATCTAGTGATAGTGTTGCAACTCCTGCCTTTGTGTGTGGTCGAACTTCGGCAAACGTTGGCTGTTGGTGTTACGATTTTGGCGTTTGGTGTCTATGGTTGGTTTTGAAGTTTTGATTGGAGAAACGAGATTTTTTGTGTTAAATCATTTTAGTTTCTAGCTTCCGTCTTTTATCAAAATGTCTTTGCAAGTAGGTAAGTCATAACACATATTTTTTCAAAAATAATTAGTATATATTTCTCTTCGGTGAAGTTAAAACAAATACTTCATCACGGTTATTAAAAAGTCAATTTTTCGATACTTAAATATATCGAAAAATTGACTTTTTATCAACAATTTCCAAAGTGTATTTTGAGTTGCCGTTGCATAAAATTTTAAATGTGAACATTCTATTAAACCAACTTCGTTATTTTATGGCCTTTTGGTTAGTTAAGATACCTACTACACTTTCACTAAATACTGGTGAGTGTTAAAATATGCGCTTAAACGAAGTGCAAGCGGCAGTATCTTTAGATTGCGTTGACTTATAAGTTTGATGTTTTCACTGCTGCTTTGAGTAGCAGATTTTAGTATTTAATATTATTTCCAGCTGCATACTTTCACGCATTTCTGAGAAAAATGGTCTTAACAGACGGTCAATAAAGTCAGCCTATGTAAATAGGCTCCTGTTTTGCCAACAGCTTAGGTACAAAACCCTAAAAAGAAGCAACAATAAAATAGTGTTTCTCACTACTGCGCCAAAATAGGTCCAGTACAACTGGATCTGTGGTTGCGACGTAACGAACGTAAATCTGTTTTACAAAAGCGATTGAGTGTATTGAGTTTATATGGCGTTCACCGTCATAATAACAATAAAAATCAGTTAACTAGCATGAAACCTATAAAATTATTCATCTTATCTCCCAAAATTTGTCACTACCCCAACGATCTTACACAAAATTTTAATAAAATATTTACCAAATAAACTCCATCAATCTTCCTAAGTCTGCGGACACACGCGCGCAACATCACGCGATCATCTATCGCGACTCGCGAGCATATTCGAATCGGTATGAGCGAGTGATTTATCGAAGTGATTCCAGCGATCGCTTCGGTTCGACGGCTGCGATAATCGATAAATGTATTCCGCTTCACTTTTATTAAGGCTCGTGGCAGCCCGTGACGATTGCGTTGCAACTTTTCGCGATATGAATTTCTTTGGGATTATTTTTTTATTGAGCAGCGCTTTTGCGGCGAAATTAAAATGAGGTGTTGTAGACTGTTGGAGGACTAATATGGTGGCTCTATTTTAGTGACATTGGTTTTGATATTGGTTTGTGTATGGTGTTTGTTATGGAATCAGTCATGAACGGTGATGTCGTATTGATGTGTAATTACTTTTTTTTAGAATGTTTATATGTTTCAATAGGCAAGCAAAAAAACGTCAGGATTTAAGATATACAAACACGATGCCTATACTTAGAAGAGCAGAGGTGCTATAGATGGGTACATATAACAATAGGAGTTTTCTGTAGGTGAGAAATTACCCGATCACTTCTCCCGGTACAGGACGGAGTGGAGATCATGTCAGATTTTTACTGACTAATACTTATTTCTATATAAGACCTTCTTTACTTTGCGTTCCAGAAACCCAGGTTTTCCTTTCAGAAGCGAGCCCATGTCACCAGCTTCGATGCTACTGGGCCCCTACGATTTTGCTGACATCTCCTTGAAGCGCGCGTAAAACACTACGCGCCGTCGAAGACTCGGAGTCAATCCGGAGAGTTACCGGATAGCTGGACAGCGAGCTACCCATTGCTCGCCATCTGAAAACCAACCGGTTTTCGCCTTTTATAACCCATTTTTTCTGGTCTGGTCTATCTTCTGCATCCTCATTTTCAGCTTCATTGGCGGATGACCCTATAATATATATGACAAAATTAAATATTAGTATTTTTACTGACACAACTTTTATTACGAAACTAACTCTATCTTTTGAATACAAAATTTCCCAGCAAACTGCCACTAAACTAAGCAGAAGTTACAAGCGACATTGTTGTAAAAAAAAGTAGTATAGCAACCATAAACAAGTATTTATGAAGGGTCAACTTCCGTGATTCCCACATGAACGTTTATTATAGATAACCGGCGTGTTTATGGATTCTACCATACTACCAATTTCTACCATTTATAAGGGTTAGGGCTATCACGCTTAATGATACGTTGACGTTCAGTATTGGATGATGATAGACGAAGTATGATGGCTTGGATATATTGGTTTAATGTGATAGGTCATTTATTTATTTATTGAAACTTTATGGATAAGTAACAGACAATGTATATAGGTTTGTTATGCTTTTGATATAATCTACATAAATAGTCTAATATAATAAAGAGGTAAAGTTTGTTTTTTTGTTTGTATGAGGTAATCTTTGGAAGTACTGGTCCGATTGCTAAAATCTATTCACCAATAGAAAGCTGCTGTATTCCTGAGTGACATAGGCTATATTTTATGTACGCGGGCGAAGCTGCGGGCTAAAGCTAGTAACTAAATATTATATGTATATGATTTTACAGGTTATGATCTACCTGTGTACAATTTCATTCGTCAAGCGTGAAGAAGTGACACACATAGACACATGTAAACCTTTCGCCTTACAACATTAGTGTGATAAAACTTTCTTGTTTGTTAATAAAACAACACATCAAAATTCGTTACGAAATAAGAAGAAAGAGTTACCAGTTCTCTAGCTGCGTCACACGCGTGAAAGTAGGAAATTGTCCCTAGGGAACATATTACCGGGATAATAAGATCCTATGTGGTATTCTAGGATATGCTCTATCCGTGTTTAAAATTTCATCCGTCTGACACACTCATAATCTTTCGCCTTAGTAATATTAACTGCAATACTAAAATATAAATTGTTCCTCTTTAACGTATAGATTACTTAAAAATAAAAACCTTTTGCAGTTTGTATATCAGCTCAACACAACCCTATTTTCAAAAAAAGAAAACACAATCCATATTCAAATACACCTCTCAATATTTAAAACCAGTGATGAGTCTAATTTGTACCGCAATACGAACCGTACCGGGTACCCGGGTACCTAGTACCGGTTAGTTCTAGTGAATTGGAGCGCGAGAACCGAACTCCCGGGAAATAACACCGATGAAGTTGTCGCTGTTCGTTTTAATAATTGATATTGTTTTGCTGGCCGTACCGCGGTTGAGGTGCAAATATTGTCATGCAATTTCATTCGGTTTTTTTTTCGTACTGTAGGCAGAAAAATGGCGTGGAATTCGGAAAGGAAATTAAGTTTCTGAGGTTTTCTTTTCTGTTAGCATTAGCATTATAGGCCTAATAACGTTCCCACTGCTGGGACTCAGGCCTCCTCTCTTGGAGAGGGAATGGGCCATAATCCACCGCGCGAGCCCGTTACGGATGTCACATGTCTTCGAATTTTTGGTTCTAGGACATGCCGGTTTCCTCACGATGTTTTCCTTCACCGTTTTGAGAGCAGTGGTGATGAAAATAAATTACACAAAGTAATGCGCCTGACCGGGTTTGAACCCGCGACTTACAACTTGCAAGTCGGGGCAGTTACCACTGGGCCACCACTGCTTTTCTGTTATTGTCACTGTATTTGTTTTAGTATGATCTACAAGTATAGCTAGAGATATAGTATACTTGTTTTATTATTGATAGTAGGCTCGCGTTTGACCACTATCTCACCTGATAGTAAGCTATGATATGGTCAACGATGGAGCATGCTTGCTTAGAAGTAACCCATTCATTCTTAACTTAAAGACCCCCAGGTTGTAACTAATATCAGTTAGTAAATACAACGAGTAACTGTAACAAAATCCTGGTACTTGTTATGATTTATAATTTCTCACACTATAGTAATGTAAAGAAACACATAACATAGTTATTTGTAATATATAAAATGATTGAAAAGAGTGTTTATAAAATTTCAAGCACATTCTTCTCCATAGAGATTTATGCTTTGGAATGTGCAATAAGCATCATGTTTCTGACTGATTTTGTGACATTTCAAAAGTGCCTGCAAATTGTTTATTTAAAATAAAACTGCTCTGAATCTTTTAATTAAATAATGATAACCAATAAAATTTAAATATAAACGTGTTCATCTGTATCAGTTAATTACAGCTTACAGAATAATTGCGATAATACAAGCATCGACGATTTTCACGATATTTTCATGTAATAATACTCGTAAGTCGAAACACCACTTACCATGTACATATAATTATTTATTAAAACACTGATTTATGTACGGTTATAATTTATTTCTGTCAACATTAAAATAATTATATCGATAGTTTGAAAGACTTGAATCTGATTCGTTCATTGCTCAAAGATATAATATTTATTGCCATTAAATGTGGCAATGCCTCCAGTCTTCTGGAAGAGTATTTCAAATCAAATCAAATTTTTATTGTGGAGTATATATAGGTTTCGACATCAGATTATATAATATTTTTTGCATATCTACAAAATTATATAGACATAAGTACATCTATATTATAAGAAACTGTCTGGCTGACATTTCCACGCACAATGAAAAGTCATTCGAAAAAAATGTTCAAGACTCGATTTGAGAATTGAAGTGTTTTCATAGGTACTTACTTATACGTATGGTACGGACACTGATTTTTTTCAAAACTTTTAAAAAACACTATTATTACCTACTATATTTAATTTTATTTACATCATGATTTATTTAATGTATTTTTAATTTACTATGCATACAGGCTTTATTAATTTCCACAAACCATTCACATTTAATTCTCCATAAAACGCTATCTATAGTCAAAGTCATGCAATTTGATGCACAAAATTATTTTCCAGAAACAACACACAACCTTTGTTGCAGATATTAGCCGTTCGATATCAATAAAGCACAATGCTCATTGTATTCGAAGAACAATAAAATATTCGAACTACAATTGTCTGTTTTCGCATACCCGTTCGATAAATCTGTCGATCGTACGAGGTACCTACGGTGTTTTCTGCGAATCGAGTTTTCTATACGAAAAATACATATTTGCTAAGTCACGCTTGGTACTTTTGACACGCGTGTGCATTCTGTCTTATAAGATTAATAGCGTCTTGTTTTGCGGTAGTTGCTTGCAATTTTTATCAGAGTGTGTACAACTCGGTCAAATTAACTTGACACTTGGCGTCGATAAAATAATGTCCAAAAACAATATAACAACAACAGAGAACTTTACAAATTATCGACGAGCGTATCGATAACAAAGATTCTGGTCATACCTGACACTTGCGAAGCGAGCTAAGGGAATTCGGGGGGAAACAGGGGGATATTCGCATTTCAGTGATGCATCACGTATGTAAAGGCGCGTACAAACAATCTGGGATTTTATTCACAAATTCATTACCCAAAGTCTCAAAAAGAAAAAAGAGACTTTGTAATCTCCGTCAAAGAGCAATCAATGAAGTTGCCTGGCATGATCACATAAGAAATGAAGATATTCGCAGGAGAACCAAGGTTACCAATATAGCCCAAAGTATCGCCAAGCTTAAATGGCTGTGGGTAGGGTACATTACTTACAAAACAGATAGTCGATGGGGACGAAAAGTTCTGGCGTGGTGACCATGTGCTGGAAGACGCAGCGTTGGAAGGCCATAAGGTGGACCAATAGCATAACACACTACAGGGTCGCGGGAATCTGATGGATGCAAGAGGCACACGATCGACTATGTCCAACAGGACGTTTTTGCGGTGTCATCATCATGATAATGATCTACGTCAAAAAAACTTGAAATCATCTTCAAAAATTAAATCAGAAAAACGAAGACTTGCTCTTAATGTACAAAAAAGAACATTACATTGTTGTTCTCTATGCATCCGAGTTAAAACTCGTTAAAGGATATATTTACATAAAATAATTTCAAAAAGCTGCCTTAAATTTACATCCAAAGGCTTTTTTTTTCTTTTAAACTTTATTAAAAACATTAATTAAAAAGATACGGTTCCTTATTTTCTTCTATCTGTTCACGTTCAACCCCTGCCGAGTGTATGCCTCCCCTGATTTACTCAACATTTTCAGTTTTATCCTTATTTCACATTTAAAATAAAACTTTCTTATTTGTGTCAATCAAAAAACGACTTAATTTCCAACTAAATAGATATCACTTAACATCTACGCTTTCAGGAATAGACCCAGTGCCATTACCATTATTACAAGTTCTTATTTAAATACGTATTAAAATAAGACCCGCCCACTTATCTCTGTTCAAACTTCTAATTTGTCGTCCGTCGTTTCTGTGTCCATCAATCAAGCGACTCTTAACCATAAGCCTTTCGAATCAAAGTAGAATTTCGCTTATCAACCAGTCAATCAGTATCACAAAGAAGAATCACCGACTTTGCGTCAAGCGGGCGATGTGTTGACGCACTGACAGACAAACAGATTACCCTCACACTGACAAATGTTCGCTTTCATCAATTTACTCCATTTCTCAAATTGAACCTTATGTGGACTGTGTAAAGTTTAAAATAGAGTCGCAGGTGTATCTGGAATTTATAAGAAAATTCCTTGGGAATTTATCTCATGCAAGTCTGTTTCTTCTCGAGCTAGAAACTGCAGAAAGGCTAGTACTACAATATAATGGCCCGTATTTTTCTATAATTCAGGAGAAATGTTCGCGAGTTTATCTCTTTATGCTTACACGGTTTTGATATAACTTGATACACAAAATATTTTTCATTTTATGCTCTTTGTTGCTTTATTATTTCTGAAAAGACTTAAACGATATGCTGTTTAGCGTTATCATGATAGTTGAAGCCGAAACATCTGTTTAAGATTTTAAATCAATATCTGAAATCTTTTATAATTATAAATACAGAAATATTAAAGAAAATAAATAATTAAAAATTACGAAAATAAATAACGACTCACATTCTAGGATTAAAGAAACTTTTTATTAAAAGTAGGTACCTAAATTTTAATAAGAAGTTTATTTGATCGTAGAATTCCAAGACAATGCATAAAAACCGGCCAAGAGCGTGTCGGGCCACGCGCAGTGTAGGGTTCCGTAGTTTCCCGCCCGTCACAATAAGTGGCCCCAACCTTTCAAAACCTGTCAAGTGGCCCCAACCTTTCAAAAACCCATCAAGTTCAAAATAATTTTCCTAGAAAGTCGTTATAAAGCTCTACTTTTCGGATTTTTTTACATATTTTCTAAACTTATGGTTCAAAAGTTAGAGGGGGGGACACACATTGTTTTTAGGGTTCCGTACCTCAAAAGGAAAAAACGGAACCCTTATAGGATCACTTTGTTGTCCGTCTGTCCGTCCGTCTGTCAAGACCCTTTTTCTCAGGAACGCGTGAAGGTATCAAGTTGAAATTAAAACCATATATTGAAATCCGCGGTCCCTTGAAGTTGTGCAAAAATCAAACTTGTAAGTTGACGGGAAAAAAAGATACGCCCGTTTATGTTGCAAAAAACGTACATTTCGACACTGTCAAAGGAATCAAAACTCATAGGGTGCTTCCCGTTGACCTAGAATCTTGAAATTTGGCACAAAGCAAGGTATTATAGCACTAATATCGGGAAAAGTCTGAAAACTGAAAATTTTTAGTTACGCCACAAGAAAAAAAAATTGAAAAGTCTTCAAGACTCGATTCGAGAATTAAACTGTTTTTATAGGTAGGTTGGTACGAAACCCTCAGTGCGCGAGTCCGACTCGCACTTGCCCGGTTTTTTACTTTTGGAGCGATTATTCCGAAACTATTGATAATTATTATCAAAAAATGATTTAAGTAAATCCCTATTAATTTTTGAATACCTATCCAACAACATAGGTATCACACGTTAGGGTTGTAATTAAAAAAAAAAACACTTTCCACTTTACATGTAGGGGAGCTACCCTAATAAAACAATTTTTTCCAATTTTTATTTTACTACTTTGTCGGCGTGATTGATATACGAGCATATTGGTACCAAATTTCAGCTTTCTAGTGCTAATGGTCACAGAGATTAAGCGAGGACGGACGGACGGACAGACATGGCGAAACTATAAGGGTTCCGTTTTTGCCATTTGGCTACGGAACCCTAAAAAGTGAAAGAATCTTCCCATTTCGTCATAGTTATATTATACTTATATGCACATGACAAACATTCCCATAATGTGGACCGATGACCTAGTGAGAGTTGCGGGAATTCGATGAATGCGAGACGCACAGGATCATTCGTTGTTGCAACACTATACAGTACACTTTTATGTACTTATTTTTACTTTTTGTAATGTTGTCTGTTTACCATAAGTGAGTACATTAATTTTTAAACAAATAAATCGCCATGATTAAACGAGCACTCCAATCTCCAAGCCAAATCAATAAAAAAACCACCATGCTTCCTTCAAAACCAATCTATTCACCCTAAAAAACCCATAACACGTACCCTCACTCAAGATTGAACTTGCACTCCAACTTATTTCTACAGCATAACATATGGGTGGCGTTTTTAAGTGATTCTGAACACGTTTTTGCAATTTAAATCCAAATATCACTTATATACTTATATGCTGAGGCCGGGTCTTTCCGGGGACTGTCCTTGCATTTGCAATGCTAATGACTGGCTTCCGAACCGGCTGAGGGTTTTTGTTGACATGTCTTGGCGTGAAGAATATGTGGTGAGGACTGGAGGAGTTTTTGGGCGATTAGAAAGAGACGATAGGGCTGAAAGGAAGACACAGTGCTGGAAGGTTTCCCTCTAGGTGGGCTGATGACGCGTGAAATCGATAGATGTGAGGTGCATGAGACCGGTCATTGTGGTGACGCTTGGCAGAGGTCTATGCCTAGGCCAACAGTGGACGACTTTCGACTAAAACTGATGATAAGAAAGATTAGTAATGAACAGAGGGAATGAACCGTAACTGACCACTCGGGCCCAATGTGGGTTGGTGGATGTCATATTATATTTTCGAATTTTTGGTTATAGATCATGCCAAACAGGCATGATAGTTTTCCTCATCGTTTTGATGAAAATAAATAACACCAAGTAATGCGCCGGGCTGGATTTGAACCCTCAACTTACTAGTCTAAGTCAGAGCCGTTACCACTAGGTCACCACTGCTACGGCCTACTGCAAAACAGCATAAAATCCAAAAACATAGTTTTCACCTTACACAGTCACCTTAACGGGTAAAATTCGCAGCAACACATAAGTAATAAGGGTCATTTTGGTGTAAATATAGAAATAACATACTTTTACCTCGTCGTTACCTTTCAGCGGGGACATTCACGTTATAACTCAGTTGTAACCCCGCAAAAATAGTTGGCGACGAACGTTCCACGTCCCCTACTAAGGAAACTCACCAAACTATTACGTATTTATGAAAATAACATAAGCACAAATCATTGTTTTTAGATGAGAAATCATCTAATGACTTAGAAATCACGTTAGCGATAGGCCACTCTAGAGCAGAGCGAGAGGACATGTCAGGCGTTTACTGACTAAAAACCTTTCCTATGTTTTATTTTTGCTTTTCTAAAGTCCGCGTTTCTCTTTCGGACAATCTATATCCCCTATGGTTTTGCTGATCTCTTTGAGGTGTGCGTGAAACAAAGCAACTGTGGTTTGGTCCGGCTGGCTCCAGGACGACTGGACGGCAAGCTACTCATTGTTCGCCGTCCACAACCCCTTGCCTATAGGTACAGGCCTAACAATATCACCAAATAGTTAACCATCTTATCTTGAAAGATTTTTGAGTGTAAGAATCTATGAAATAATGTAAATATGATCTAGGTAGAGTGGCAGGAAGTATCAGACTTTTACCTACTGACTAAAACTCATCCGTGTTCTTTCAGCTTTTGTGTTTTCAAGGCCATAGGCCCTGATCTTATCTCAGCTGCTGTATATTTTTTTTAATAAATAATATAATATATGACTACAAAGAAACAGCACATTAGTACCGCTTGGTGTTAAAAAAAGAATAAGAATATTAATATAACGTTTGACAGAAGTAAATGGCAGAATGAACTTAATAATCAAAATCAAAGACGAAGGTGACTATTTTATCGATAAAAAATAAAACTAAAGAAACTGTAGTGAGTTTTATCCTTAACAGTTTTTGATAAATGTACAAATAATGTATATATCGTAACTTTTAACGTGATTTTTTTTGGTTCCCTTCATTTCAATACAATTAAATATGTAATAACTGAAATATACTTAATAGGTACAAACTGAAACTAATAAAAAATACAAACGCATATTAAGAAGGCATTGGACTAAAAAAAACATCTATATCGATTTATATAGGAAAAATGTCCACAAAATGGCTGTTATCTAATTCACCAATCCCATTATCGTATGTTCCCACAACATTTTAGATACTGTACACTCAAGCTCAGGATAAATCCACAAACTTTAGGCATATTAGATCCATAAAGTAGCTCGAACTCCCAAAAACATTGGCGATATTAACGCGCGATACGGAATCGTAAACAAGTAGTACTGGCCTACAGCTGCCATATAGGGCCGGATGACTTACAGCCCACTTACCAAGCGAATTTCGGTAGAGAGCAAAGTTCCCTAAGTTGGTCTATGGTAATATCATGAAGATTTATAATAATTCCACCCCCACGCGTTATGGCGGTCGTTTTTTTATGGTAGCAACAATTTTCGAAGCTAATGTAAGGGGAATAAGTATTTTTCGGCAAATTTTCACTGATTCATCGGCGGTTATAGGGTTAAGCGCCCGCTTTTGTTTGTGTCATGTAAATTGTAGCATTTCCATGTCTTTGAAAGTTATTTTTGTTTATGAATGGCTGTTTGCGTGTTATTTGTGCGAATTTACCTTTGCGTGCGCGAAATTGGTGTCATTTTCTTTCTGAGATATATATTGTTTTGGTGATAATTGGTTGTTTACTGAATACAGTCAATGAGATACTCACAACGCGTTGTGAGTAACTCATTGAGTGTATTTAGCCTTATTGATTTTGTTATAGTAACTACTAGGCTATTAAAAATAAACTGAATATCTCTTATAGTCCATCCTACGGTTACC
The DNA here is from genome assembly GCA_030763345.1 of Mythimna separata. Classification (NCBI taxonomy): domain Eukaryota; kingdom Metazoa; phylum Arthropoda; class Insecta; order Lepidoptera; family Noctuidae; genus Mythimna; species Mythimna separata. The sequence continues at coordinate 22,246,485 of CM061171.1, read as the reverse complement.
TGGTAGATATAACTGTCAGCGATAAGACCGCCATTGTACTTATATTTAAGTTTCTCTAAAATTATTATCATTTTGGTGTACAATAAAGTTTATTCTATTCTAAACAAAGTTCCATTGCTATGATGTTCTATTATCACCCAAACAAAACCACTGACAGCACCCAGCAAATAAATAACCAAAAAATATTTACCGAAATCACTCCATCACGACAACCAAGCCTAAAGTTTTGAAGTGAACCAAAGTTATTTATTTTTCATCGGCAAACGCGAAATCTGCGAGTGACACTAGATGGCGACGAACAACAGACCCTGATTGGAAACTTGGTACAATCTAATTGAATTCTTGAAGAGTGGAGGGACCGGGATTACTTAAAACATTTTTTCAACAAAATTCCAAATTTTGTTCGTAGAGACATCAAAGGAGTTTTACATTGAAGGAATCGTTAGATGAATTTTATCATCGGAATTTCCTTTAGGTGTAGATTTTAGTGTGGAGGGAGGAATCGCGTGATTTGACGCTGGATTAAGTTCACCATTGATCAGGGTTTTGCTGACTTAAGTAAAATGTGTTATTACACTAATATTATAAAGGCGAAAGTTTGTGACTGTACGAGTATATGTTTTGGATTGTTTGTATGTTTCTGACCTCTTCACGCTGAAACTGCTATGAAGATTTGGATATTTGGCGCAGTACCCCAGTGCCAACGTCCTGGACTAGGACAAAGAGTACTTTTTAATAGAGGGATTATTCCAGCAGTATGTTCCCTTGGCATAAGTTTCTAGTTTCACGTGGTCGGAGTCGTTGCCAGAAATTAGTTAATTAAATTTAGCTTCTCCCAAAGGCTTCAAAAACTGTCAAAATATGTGGTTTTAGGTTAAAAATAGTCGCGAACTCGTATATCCTCGCGCCGGACCCTGGTACAGGTCATGATGGAATGAGGAGGAAGGATGATTGCCCATATAAAAAAAATCATATATCTTACTTGGCAATAATATAACTATTTTTCCTTTGCGACGAAGACGAAAGTTATCCTAATTAAACATCTAGAGTTACCACGTTCTCTTGCTAAGCTAGGACATGGTCTATCGGTTTGCCAAGTTTCATCTAAATTCGTTTGAATGAGTAACATAATTATGTACAGTTGTACACCCACATTCACACACACAAACATAGGTACAAACTTTCGTCTTTATAGTATTAATAAAATTAGTATTAACGATCAATTTACAGAAAATTGATGCCTTTTACACATAGTCATAAAATATTTTTAGTAAAATTGTATCGTAAATAAAATAGATAATTTTTTTGTCACAAGTTACTTATATAAAAAAACAATTCGCTTTAAATATATTCCACTCTATAACTAAAAGGTTTACCGGGAGAAAACTCATTGTTAAGTTCGCCTTTGCACATGTAAATTGTGAAATCATCGTGTACTATGTTATGTTTATGTGCAATAAAGACTTATGTAAAGAAAAATTTCAAGCAGCTTTCCTATAATAACACACTTTTTACCCTATTGCCGTCGTACAACGCGTAGAAGGCTTCGAAATGTGTCTTCAAAAGATACACAGCGCATAATATTCAGCACAAAAAACCCTCGTCTTTTTTCCCTCTAAAGACACTGCGAAGTTTATCAATAACACTTGAAAATATTCTTGAATAAAGAAGAATCCGTAAAATTTCGCTAGTTCATCACCCACAAAGAACAACTCGTTTCAGAACTTTAAGTCTTTCAACTTGCGGACTGAACAACTAATTCACTTTATTTTCCTCCATTCTTACAACTGAGAATCTTGAAAATATTCTATGTTTTGTTATATCTTTATCGACTGATTTTAAAATGGAGAAGGTTGTATAATATATTGAGTATGTTTGTAACCAACAATTTTTTTTTGGGTGCAATATTGACTGGTTTACACTGTCCTCGCATAAGTGTCTGTGTTGTAATATGGAAATATTGTAGACCCAATAGTGTTTTTGAAAAGAGTAACCATGGAGTTTCTTGCCGGTTCTTCTCCATAGGAAACGACCAATTTGGAACCATGCACTAGTTTTTAAGGTTTATAAGTGCCCATGTAGGCCTATGTGAAATAAAAATATTTTGACTTTGACTTTGAACCACTTCAAAAAAGAGGACATTATCAAATCGGTTGATTATGTTTATGATTGTTACTTCAGAAGTCCGTGATTTATGAACCGATTTGAAGATTATATTTTTACATCAAAAGGTTATATAGCTTCATCTCAAAGAGATATATTTTATCAAAATCCATTTCCTAAGATAGGATCCATGACGAATTGAAGGGATTCATCAAATATTGTAGTAATAGGGCTTAGTAATATATAGGACTAGATGTGGGAGTAGATAGTCATTCTTCGCGTGGCTGGGCTTTTTTAGTCAACAATTCAGCATTGCTATTCAACGAAACAATGCTATAAAACTCATTGACACTGAAGTGGATGGTTTTTTTTATGTCCAATGAGTTCTTTTTATTAATGGAATAGCCGTTTATAACATGGTTTAGTTGGATGGTACATACTGACCAAGCGTTGCTTAACTTCGAAGGTCGACCCAAACAAAAAAACACTACAATGTGAAAACAAATATTTTCCTTTGTTTTTAAGGACATGACAGTTGGCGGTTTTCCTTATATGCCATAAGCAATCATCTGAGGAAGAGGGTCTTGCGACTACGTGAGAGGACTTATTCTTACGTTGCCGCCATACTTGTTTCGAAGCTTAGAGGTATGGAAGGGATCACTTGACTGAAGACGGTATAAACCGACAGGTACAAAGAGGTATAAAGAGACAACAGGGTGTACAATTTTAGTTTTGGAGTGTTATAGGGGTAAACAATGTAAACATAAACGTCAATGTTGGCAGTTTGTTATTTATTTGGTCTTTACGTACGAAGTTACTTTTTAATGCAACGGGTCACTTTGATTTGAAACTGACTTTTTTTATCTGTGATAGGTTTGCGCTTGACCACCATATCACCTAATGAAAAGCGACGATGCGGTCGACGATGGAGCGCGCTTACCTAGAAGTAACCTATTCAATTTTGAGTTTAGATTTATTCCATTTTAATACCAATAAACAACGACTGATATTGGTTTGAACGAATTTTTATTATCTCATATATATTTTCATCATGTTCTATAGTAAATTTTATTAGCACATTATTTTACTTTGTACGGTTTGTTGCACTCTAGGTCAATCGCAAAAAAAAGGAATGACTTATAATAACAACTGAAACAAAGCATTATTATGTATTTAAAACATAATTTTACAACGGTTACAGAGAGCTTAAGTTAATAAATAACCATTAATTTGTAGATCTTATCGTGGTCCTACGGTACTAAATTTTGGGTAAAAGATTATAATGTAATTTGAAACGGTTTTACTTAATTTTATAACAGATTAGATTATGTTACTGAGAATGTGTGGTTTGAATCTTTAAAATATGGCTTGGTAATTAATTTCTATAACTGATAGTAATTTATGTGATGTTCACAATTCTTATTATTAATTATTATTATTCATTAAATTAAAGGGAATAATTGGAATGATGCCTGCCTGGGCACTACTAATAAACTAATCTGTAGATATTTTAATTTAAAAAAGTAACAATGAAAAGGCTCCTATCTCAGCATTATGCCACTATATTTATACAAAAAAGTAAAGTTAATGGATTGTGGAGGTCTGGTAGGCAGCCGCTCCTCGTAACATACTGGTATTCAGCTAAATCCGGTTTGACTGGTAGCCAACCTTAATATAGTTGGGAAAAGGCTAGGTAGATGATTATTTAAACAAAAAAGTAATTAACGCAGCGCTGGTATTATGATAGGGCCTGATGCTGTCATGGCCTCCTGGAACAGACTAGAGGAGGGAAATACAAAATAAAAATGTATTCATGGAACTGGTAGCTTCATATTTTCTAACGAACAATGTAAGTTCCCGGTACTCGAGACCACTCATTAGCATAAAGCAAAAAGCTTTAGGTTAATGTCAACTCAACATCGACAGATTTTTTAAATATATTGTACTTGACTGTGATCCCATCTGATACAAGCAGTAAGCAGTGATTCAATCGTTGATGTTTATTGGGCCATACTAGTTAATAAGAGCCTATTCACTCTAGCCTTAAAGCCACCCAAATATTAATCAGACGGGGAGACCACAGCAGGCAAAACTTCAAATGAAACTACTAGTCCCACGGTATCGTGTCGTTATAATTATCGCCTAATGAGAAAACGGCCTATTTGCTCGGCGTGACAACGTGATAATATGGTCAGATTCCTAACCCTTATCCTATAGTCTAATATTTTAATTTCTAATAAAAGAAGGAAAACCCAAAACACGGCCAGTGTTCCTATTATCCTCTAACCTGTCTCTTATTCCCAGAAATGATAAATTATATTTTTCCTTTGTAAACTATTCTGAAAACCCGAAACCAGCTCCTATCTCTATATTTTTTGCCCTTTGGCTACGTATCAAACAGAATAAATTAGCCTGAAAGCATTTGTCAGAAGTTTTCGTAATACATACCTTACTTGTAACATACAAAGGCTAGGATTATAAAATATATGTTACACGAACTGTTGCTGTAACAATATACGTGATTGATTAACTGTAAAATATTTTTTTTAATATCTTACGTGAGTAAGCATAAGAGAACAGAATTTTTAACAGGATTGGAATGATAGTTCAAAACTCAGGTGTTTAAGAGAGTATTTTTTTAGCAAAAGAATGGGATATTATCAAGTAACGTCTATTCTGGATCAAGTGAGAGAGAATATCTGACATTCATCATCATTTTAATCAAAAATCGTCCATTGCTGGACATTGGTCTCCCACAAGTATCACCATAACGAATGGTCCTGTGCGTCTCACATCGATCGGATTCCTGCGAACATTACCAGATAATCAGTTAAACTTCTCACAGGTCTTCAAAGAATGCGTTTTCCGGTGCGTGATCGCCACTTCAGCACCTATGGGCCCCATCGACCATTTGTTCTGCGAGCGTTCTACTCACTACCACTTAATTTGACATTGTCTAACTTATCAGTGTTCTTTCACTTGCCTTGTGCATTTCAGGTTTGTGGTGACTCTTACACTCAATCCCACAACCCAATTTAAAAGTATCTGCTCCACCCCAATTTGTGTATAAACTGGAAAGTCAGTATTCTTGCTAACAAATCGATTTTTATAAACTTGGTACATAAACGCTAAGTATCTTAGCTTAAAAAGTTAGTTAAGACAAAGTTTCTCCAATGCCTACTGACAATGTCCCAGACAAAGGCCATTTTATTATTATATTTTTTTAATGTAATGTTTGAGGATTGTGTTCATGTAGAAATAAAACTGCCGATACTACAAAAGTTATTTGTTTATTATTCACACTTCTTTTCAATTTATTCATATTCAAAAACAAAAAAGTTTCCTCGTCCTTTTGTCACTAACATTTAAAAGTCGCCATACATTTATAGCCTCCTCTTTCTTGCTTTCAAATCTTTACTCTTCATTTCAAACCTCATTTATACGTTCTTTTCATCCATTTTGCATTATAATTCATTTTTAAACGTTACAATACTATATTCGTATAATCAAACATCAATATCATATTAATAGCATGGAAACATCCAAAACAATACACAAAAGGGTATCCTCATATTGAATTAATATTTACTATCTAAACAACAGCAAATAACCGACATAAGTTTAGTCAAACATAGCAAATTGTTATGCAACACGCAACGCAACATGTTACGTTACGCAACGAGTTTGTATGTTTGTATATAATAAGCGGTAGACGTCGGTAAATGTTCGGGTGCGTTTTTAGCGAAGCTGTACTAGGATGCGTAGCGAGGAATGTGTACGATATGTACCAAAAGAATTATTTCATTATTCTATTTTGAAACATTTTACAATGCTGTGGGATTGTTCAAAATAGTTTTCTATTACGCAAAGAGCAACTGACAGAAGACGGATGAGTTCTAGTTAATAATAGTCCGACAATCCCTTTTGTTCTACCCAGAGCGTTAAAAGTCAGTAATGTATGGATTTAACATTTAGTAGCTCTAGCTTAATGACAGTTATTGTTGTCGCCAATAAAATGTCACTCTCTAAATCCAGTTAAAAAGAGTTTAGAGGCGCCGGAGCTTTTCTTATAAAATGACAAGTAAGTACATATCTACCTCGAAAAATTTGTGTGTGGTCTTTTCAGTTAAATTTGAGTGTATGATTACGGATACAAACAACACACAGTGGCATTTTACAAACATCATACAAAGAGTCACGCCGTTTCACAGCTCCGCTTTACCTCGCGCCACTCATTTTCCTCGCCCATCTTAGCTGCCACGTAAACGCGCCCCAAAACTGGTAACGCTAATACTTCGACCTTAGCTCTGAGCACGTATGTTTGCAGATTTACTTTACAAGTTTAGACCTAACGGAGATATGAAGGCAGATTATGTACGAAATGGATTCTCGGAATTCGGGATTTGGAGAATAAAATGTGTCTTTGCGGGTTTTCGTTTCAGATTATGGAAGGTATTTGCCTGTTTTGTTGTGGCCTGAAGGTTCTGGGCTAGTTTGTCTAAGGATTAGGTTGACCAGACCGTACAAGGACTAAAGAAGTGTAATACCTATTTTTGTGTTCAGTAAAAATATACTGAATTTTATGAGAGCTTTCTGCGAAGTAGTAGAAATGCTAGCAAAGGAAGCGGCCACACGTATGGGGGAACGGACACCCTTATGCCAGCCACCTTGACCTCGACCCTAACTACTAGCTACCATAAGTGTGGGCTTGCGGACAACGAGCAATGGATAGCTTGCCGTCTGGCCGTTTGGTATCCGTCTAGTCCGAATTTGAATCTTCGACGGCGCGTAGAGTTCCACGCACTCCTCAAAGAGATGCAAACAGGATTTTAGGGGCCCGGTAGGGCTGAAGTCTACTAATGCCTTGAGTTGCCATCTGAAAAGGAAACCCAGGGCCCTGGAACATAAGGAAAAGAAGGAATATAAGACTGAATTTTAGCCTTTAAAAGTCAGATCAAGCACATCCTCCCACTCTGCCCTAAAGCAGGAAAACTCAAAGGACGACTTCCTACTTAAAAAATAAAAAACACAAGAACACACAAGAAAATGTTTTTCCTAATGTGAGACAATATTTAAAAACAACACCTCACGCCAAGCCCACTGACCGCAACAAGCCCAGTCAACCGCAATACCAATAATTGGCTTAAGACACGCGCTGTCACAAGCCAGGATTAATTACACCGAGAGAAAAAAGGTAGCCACTAACCAAAGGCCACACGTCACACATCTTATTACTAAAATCAAATAACAAAAGCACATTCTAACAAACTAATCTTCTAACGAACTAAAATCAAATTGACTTAATTTAATAAACTTTATTCCCCGAAAAGAGGGAATTCCTGTCACATTTGTACCCCTGGGGGCCTAAATAATTCTCCTGAGGACTTGGGGTGCTCCCCCATATTTCATCTTACTTATAATTGAGGAACGTTCAGACGGGTGTAATTGGTAGCTTGGGGGCTTGAGATGTCTAGATTGTAGAAACATGTAATCAATTGTTGCGTGTTATTTAAGTTGTTTTGAATCAATTACCTTACAAAACAATATTTGTTTGTGTTTGATTCGTTGTTTTGTTGATTGTAAGATTTATTTGTATTCTTAAATATTTGATTTTTGTCACAAGGAGAAAGAAACATTACGAGACTAGTTTAGTTGATGGAAAAAATAAATAAAAATATACTTTTTGTAGAATTGTATTTGCAATTTTAATAATAGTTTTTTTTATGACAATTATACGAAGAACTCCTTATTTTGATAAGTATTTTTTTAACAATATATGTAAGTACCAAATCAATGAAAAAAAAAATAGTTTTTTTTTTAAACTTAAGTTGAGAAAAATGACAATTAATTCGAAAGAACCATTAAAATATTTAAAAAAAATATATGGGACTATGACGTTAAGTTTGCTAGAATAATTTCGGTTTGCGCGGCCTTTAAAATGTACAGCCTACCAATATATAATAAAAATAAGTATTTCTATATAAAAAACTACAATTCGATTTGTAGATTTTTTTATATTTTTTGAAATACTTATTTTCACACTCAATTGATCACACGTTTGGCGCAGTGGTTAAGTTTTGGCTGCTGCGACGTGTCACGGGCTACAAATATTTAATGACCTACATACGATTGTATAACTTAAGTGGCAGTGGGCAGGGCACATTGCTCGTAGAACAGATGGTCGATGGGGATGGAAGGTTCTAGAGTGGCGGCCACGTTCCGGAACATGCAGCGTTGGAAGGCCTCCCAAGCAAGGTGGACCGAAGACTTGGTGAGGGTCGCGGAAATCCGATGGATGCGAGACGCACAGTATCAGTGACCGTGGCAATGCTTGGGGGAGGCCTATGTCCAGCAGTGGACGTCATTTGACCGAGATGATGATGATGATGATATGATTGTTCCGTGTTTGTGTGTTTATGTACGTAACTTTACATGTTTGTAAACGTTTTTATTTGTTGTCCACAGAACTACCTCCAGATAAGCCAACGATAAAAGCAGAGAAGGGGTGGTACGCGTCAGGAGACTCTCTCAGAGCACAATGTTCATCACCACCAGCTGACCCGCCTGCCAATCTCACGTGGCTGCTCAATGGAAGAGATGTAAGTAGCTTTTATAGTATATAATATAGATTAATATTATAGGAATTACCGGAATTTTTCGGATTTGGATATTTATTTAAAGTGCAATGTTCTTCACCACCAGTGAATGTTCGTCACCATCGGTCAATGTTCGTAACCATCAATCAATGTTCGTCACCTTCAGCCAATTTTCGTCACTACCGGTAGACCCACTCTGAAATGGCTACTAAATTGAAGCGATAAGAGTAACTTTAATAGTTATGTTAAGTTGACACTCGTAGAAGTGGTACATTTCAGAACTACTTACTCAGAGCATCAACATTGTCATCACAAGTCAATTTATTGCATGCCTGCTGATTTGAAGATATTAGTACTAGCGTTAGTTGTTACAATAGATTAACAATCAGAGTCAGCCAATTTCAAATAAAAGATAAATATTATAAAAAAGAAAGCTTTGTATGTTCGTCGTTTTGATTGTAATGAATGAAATCAAAAAGTCCTGGAAATATTTTGAAAATTTTTCACCCAATATAATGCAGTTTCATTTTAAACTAGCTGCTGCCAGCGGTTTTGCCCGTATACAAGTTGAAAAATAAATAGCCAATACGCAGTGAAGATGTAACTTTAAAATGATGAAAGAATTTTTGCAATAAGTAAAGTCGTTTTTAAGTTTATATTATTATATTCGTAACCTAAAATCATCACCTGCCTAGCCTTTTCCCAACTATATTGGGGTCGGCTTCCAGTCAAACCGGAATTAGCTGAATAATAGTATTTTACGAGGAGCGGCTGTGGTAACACGGTACTTCATGGCAAGACTGGAGTCAGATTTAATGGCTTCTGACTATCCGTAACGACTGCCAAAGAACTACAAATGACAGCCGGGACTTACGGCTTAACGTGCTATCCGAGGCACGGAGCAAACTCGTTATGTTAAGATGGTCACTCATCCACAGACAGCGTTGCTTAACCTTGAAGATCGACCCGTGCGGCTGTTATTATCTAGCCACGAGTTCTCAAATCGTAACCTACAATAAAACAAACAATCAAATCTTTACTCTTTATTATATTACTATAAATACGAGTATAAATCTTAAGTAAACAAAACTTAGACCGGAAAAATAATCTTTACGGCCTTACACATAAGGCTCTTGGAAACTAATATGTCGAGATTTTTAGATTTCTTATAACATCACTGACAATGGATCTTGAAGCAGGTCGTACCGGACTTGGATTAGATCTTTGTTTTGTTATCGCTTATATGAATGGAAGAATCCAGTTCAGGTTTTTGTAACCACCACTAAACCCTCTTTTGTCCCTGATAGATAAGTTTACTTGGTAGTTAGGTGGTTTATTAGTACATCATTTTAGCATTTTATATATGTATTTTTTATCTCTTCATTCATTTATACACATATAAGTTATATTTTTAAATATTTCTTACAAATCCAAAAAAAAGCATTTAAAATATAAAAAACAGAATGCCACCGATAGCGGGAGCAGGGTCCAAGCTACCGGTGGTTAGGGCTTCAGAGACAGGAACCTCCTCACGATACGGGCCGTATCAAAGAGTACTGCCTTCTGTATCAGGCCTTGATCCTATCGCGCAACGACAGCTTCGACAGATGGTCTCCGAAGCTTTTGGCCATCTTGCCGTAGGCGGTCACGACAATCGGCACAATGACAACCAAGTCCTTTACACTCGTGTGCTAAGTCGAGTATAGTGTATTTTATTATTATAAGCAACCTCAAAAAAAATGAAATATTATATGGGAGTACAATATAATATTTAATTTTTAAATAGTATAGTATTTATTTATTGTGCACACCTACCACAGTGTTATCTTTTTAACCCAAAGGTTGACTGGTAGAAAATGCCATGTTGCATCAAGTCCTCCTTTGAACCACTCTTGTACATGAAGTTTAAATAAATAAATAAGTGTCCACTCACTCGTAAAATAGGTATTACGTCAAAATGACATTGTATGGGTACTGTTTTTAGAAGAGAGCTCCTTTAAACAAAATATGTTGAACAAAAATAAGAAGCATGTACCCCTGAAGGCACTTGTCGTTGCTGAAACTAGATTAAAGTATGATTCCATATTGTATGCATATTTTACCTTTAAACATACCAGACATTGTGTAGTTTTTAAATATTTTGTCTCAAATAACGTTAAGTGCTTGGTTATACGTCTTTTTTTAATATATTATAAATAAAATTACTAAAAAAAAATTGTCACGATATTGTATTTACCTTCCTTTTATATATTTTTTATTAAAACTTCATGCAACACAAAGGTTACGAAGGCAGACTTAATGCCCTAGGCATCCTCGACCTGTAAAACAGGCGGTAAAGAGAAAAAGTGGCAGGTGCATAAAAAAAATAGGGTACCAATGCATGTGGATACAATTAATATACAGGGTGAGTCAGACCTCGACACACAAACAAATACCATGGCTTTATGTTTGAAATGAACAAAATACGTTCTAAACCGAGTAAATATTAACAGTAACGGCATTTACAAATTGAAATTAAACGATCTAATTACTTGAACCTACACTAGTACTTAAAATGCTACGCCGTAGCTTGTCAGATGACGTCACTGCTACGCTTCCAACTGCTACGCTCTCGTAGTAGTATCGATGCGCTACGAGCTACGAGCTACGACGTAGCAATTGTTCTTCAACATTGTATTACGTCAGATGTGAACTTTGTCTAAACTAACTGGTTACTAAAAATACAGTCTACGGGTGAAGATGTGTATTTACAAAGTCAGTAGTTGACTAAAAGGCAGCCTTGTGTATTTAATTACGTTTAGAGGCAACGTAGGCTTCAAGAGCCTATTTATAACTATGAATGACTTTAGGTTAAAATTATTACTATGAATGATATCTAGGTCTATAATTAAAATACCTAGTCTTATATCAATTTCATATAACGAAAAATCAATAATAAATCAACATACTAATCACCGTCTTAATGCTATTATACATGATAGAATTGTGATATCTTCTAAGAAAATATCAAACTAAGATTAGAAAGGAAAAATATTATGAGTATGTTTTTAACTTCTTCACGCTGAAACTGCTGAAGAGATTTGTATGAAATTCAATACATTGATAGAACATGTCCTGTAATAGCATATGGAGCATGTTTTTGCGTAGGCAAAGCGAGATGATTTTTTTTATTCATTGTGTTTGTTCAATTTTAAAACTATGAGAAATATTGAAAAATAAATACTCAAAAGAAACTCCTTTCGGGATTCGGGCCCGATTTGGGAGTAAACAAAAACTGCATCATGGGATATTTCAGTTTCAGTGTCCATCCAAATCTGGCACGAGATTGGTTTAAGTATTTTTCAATATTTTTCGCTTACTTGAAAAATCTACCCAGTAAACCAAAACAAAAAGTATCAAGATACCAAGGCACCAACAACGTAAAGACGATCGGTTCCAAATCTCGCCATACTTCAAGTTAAACGTCTTTAAAAGTCTTCAAGGTAAATAAACGTCACTATGATGACGTCATAACACCGGCTCGTTAGCGTCGCCATCAGCGTGCATCCTTCACGACGCCCAGTTAATTAATAAGTAAAATAATTATAATTAAAAAAAACTAAATAACATGTCCTGTGAATAATTAAAAACTTAAATACGAGTAGATCAGTAAGTATGTCACAAAAATTCAAAATTTGTCATTAAAAAACTCATTTAAATTGTAGTTTTTTTTTTAAAGGTGTATCATCAGAATGAGTTCTCCCGCTCTGTTAGATAAGTAATACTTTATTTTCATGCAATATCAAGACAAACCAAAAAGAAAATCAGTATGAAGATACCAAGGCACCAACAACGTAAAGAAGATCCGCTCCAAATCTCGCCATCCTTCAAGTCCTCCAATAAACGTCACTATGATGACATCATAACACCGGCTCGTTAGCGTCGCCATCAGCGTGCATCCTTCACGACGCCCAGTTAATTAATGAGCAATGAATCACCGACGTTAGCATCGATCGCTGTGTTGTGTGTTACCGCTGCTTTAGTTATGGGCGCCTAGTACCTAATATTGTCAAATTCAGACAATTAGGACTAAAATATTACTTTCAGTACTTGAAAACTCGCTCTTAACCCGCTTTAAGGCATGCAATTTACTATTTTTCGCACTAGTACGGAAAAGTGCACGCGCTCGCTCCAGCCATAAAATATTACATTTGTCGTAGCAGGCTGGGCGCGTTTCGATCCCCACGAGTCGGGCATTACCCCCCGTTTTCCTTTTCGGAAGTTTCACTGCAGCATTTGACTCCTTAACACCTACGCCGTTGGCTTATACAAATTCCACCCCGGTCGCATTGACAATCTTTCACCACTTGTATCAAGACATGTACTATTTAAAGACACTTACAATTTTAGTAATTATGAGCCATAAATTTAACATTATCATCGATTATCATGTTGTGTGTAACCGCCGGCTTAGCTATGAGCGCCTAGTATTAAACTCTGTCACAGGTTTATAATTATGAGTAAAATATTATTTTAATTTAGACACGCGCCATTTTACTAATGATGAGCAATAAATTACCGACGTTAACATCGATTACTGAGCTAAGCTAAACGTTGCATTAGGTATGGGTTCCTAGTACCTAATATGGCCACACAGACACATGGCTGATACTTTTTATTTCTAGAAGGGAAATTAAGTATAACATTACTTCTCTCATTATAGGTTGAAGGTAAAGGGCGTGGCAATTACCTTCAGTTGCCCTTCGTGTTGCTAGGTCACGGTAACTATTTCATACGTTATCAAAGCCCTAGTTGCCCCTTTGTTTTTTGCTGAGAACGACCCCAAAGGTTTTTTCTTTTGGATTACCAGGGCCAGAAGCTGGCTTTCACGTGGACCACGGTGAAGCCCTGCCCAGGCGGGGTAGACTTCCATCGTACGCATTTCCACCTAGGCGTTTCTTTTGCCTGAATACAAAACAGGATAAGCCAATTATGTCTCACCGCAGGAATTAATTTCTACACTTTTCTTTGTCCTTTAAGTCGCAGTAGCGGCAGACCATGAAGGAGATGGCGCGACGAATTAGACAGATTCCGCCAAAACTGGCAAGAGAAAGAGCGGTCCTATAGAAAATTGAAGGAGCGGGGGGGGGAGGCCTTTGCCCCCGAGTGAGACAGAATTAACGAATAAATATGTACACATATTCTAGGCCCTCTTTTTTCACATAATTCTCTGTGACACTCGAAAACAATAATACAAAAGGAAAACTTGACATAAACACACCAACATACCGACAATAATGAAATCAATTTGTGCTGTTCCAACGTCACAGTTCGTCGTGTAGCGTCGCGGCGCTTGATAAATGACTCTGAACAACTAGCTCACTTGTTTTATCTCATACTACTGTTTCTATGTTTCTTTTTTTTATGTGGAATATTTCCTTTATTTGCTTGTATATATTTTTGTTCTGAAGGTTTTGTTCCGTGGGGGAATTTGCCGAAATTGTTGGTGTACTTGTTAACATTAATTTCGAGTATACCCTACAGATAATAGCGGGGGTAGAAGTAACTATTTTTGGGCATCCTTTTTTTAAGTGGGAAATAGTCAAATTACTCCTCCTAATCTTGTTGCGGCGTGACAGAGTGTTCAACCTATTATTGACAGGGCAGAACTGTTCGAAAGAGCTCGTGGCTAAATAATAACAGCCGCACAGGTCGATCTTCAAGGTTAAGCCACGCTTGCCTACGTTGGTCTGTGGATGGGTGACCATCTTAACATAACGAGTTTCCTCCGTGCCTCGGAAAGCACGTTAAGCCGTTGGTCCCGGCTGTCATTTGGAGAGCTTTGGCAGTCGTTACGGATAGTCAGAAGCCAGTAAATCTGACTCCAGTCTTGCCATGAAGTACCGTGTTACCCCAGTTAATGGGTTGTGGAGGTCTGGTAGACAGCCGCTCCTCGTAAAAATACTGGTATTCAGCTAAATCCGGCTTGACTGGAAGCCGACCCCAATATAGTTGGGAAAAGGCTAGGCAGGCAGAACTGTTCGAAAGAGTTACTATGGCCCTAGAAGGTAACTGAAGAAATATGGGTGCGAGTAATCAGTAAAAGTCTGACACTCCCTCTCGCTTCATCCAGAATGGGAGGAGTTATTTATCGATTACCCACCAAAACCAAAATCCATTGGCATGAATGGACTCTGATTTTCTGAGTCATCAAACGATTATCAAATATAATCTTGAATGACAAAAATTACAAACAGGAACAACTGCTTAGCGTGCTTTCCAGGGCATAAAGAAATCTCGGTATATTTAAAGCGTCACCCATCCACTTTCCGTCTTCTACTTAACCTTGAATATCGAATCATGGGGCTGATATTGTTTTAGCCACGCGCTCTTAAAAGATATCATCTACCTAGCCTTTTCCCAACTATATTGGGGTTGGCTGCCAGTCAAGCCGAGTTTAGCGGAATACCAGTATTTTACCAGGAGCGGCTGCTTACCAGACATCCACGACCCATTAACTGGGGTAACACGGTACTTCATGGCAAGACTGGAGTCCGATATTTATTGGCTTCTGACTATCCGTAACGACTGCAAAAGATCTTCAAATGACAGCCGGGACCTACGGCTTAACGTGCTTTCCGAGGTACGAAGGAAACTCGGTATGTAAAGATGGTCACCCATCCACATACCAACCTTGGCAAGCGTTGCTTAACCTTGAAAATCCACCCATGCGGCTGTTATTATCTAGCCGCGAGCTCCCCCAAGCGAGCCTCCACGAAAAGTAAAATAGGAATTTTGCCTGTAACAGCTCAGTAACAGAATACTCTAATAGCTTTACCTCTCTCAAATAATTTATAAATAACCATTAAGTAATTATTTTCAATACCTCTACTTTATTTAAATTATATTAAAACGTTCTTTTCTTAAAATAAAAACTGTAAGAAGTAATTATCGAGATGAGATTTTGTCTGGTGAAATGAGTTTGTAATTGAATGTCACTCAATATGATTAATGTTTGAGATTTGATGCATTCATTTCAAATCTAGATATTTCATCTCAAATTTGATAATAGGATTAAATTCTCATTTTCACGTCATTTGATCTTTATTTAAAATTAAATCATTTATTATTGTCCGATAATAAATGGGCGGGACATGTCTGCCGCATGCCGATGGAGTGGTGGGCCCGTATATCACAAAATTGATGGCCTGGAATCGCAAGACGGGGTTCCGGCAGACCACGTGAGAGATCACAGTTAATGGTCAGTGGTCACTTCCCGCAGCTCTAATAGGCATCAGCCGTACTGAGTCTCTTCAGTTTTGCCGACATCTCTCTTTGAGGCGTGCGTGGAACACATCACATTGTCGTCGCAGGCTTGGTTCCTACCGGTGGGTATAGGTCTTAAATATCAAAGAATTTAGGGTTTAGGATTTATTGTAATGTGATGAATGAAATTTTAGTTAACACAATTTTCGTAGTTTGTTGAGTGAACGCAATGCACAAAACCGTCAAACTATGGTTATAAAGTTTTCTGGGGGTTGCTAAGAAAATTCATCCCTTCTTCGACTACGCGAGTTGCTCAGTCCCTTTCGCTCACACAAGGGCGATAGAACGAGACATGTGTATTTTTCTAAGTTTATCTAGGACATTGCTGATACTCCAGGCCTCGGAAAGCATGTAAAGCCGTTGGCCCCGATTGTGTCATTCGTAGATCTTTGATAGTCGTTACAGGTAGTCGAGACACCAGAAATAGTATGAACGTATTGAGTTTATCACAAACGTAAACACAAACAAACACTACACATATTCCTTTTATATTTAAACTGTTAGCAAAAATCAAATCCGATCACAGAGAGGCTTTTCAGGGTTCTCTAACAATCATATGTTGGAGTTTGAACAAATTGAATTGAATCGAACAAAATATTGAGTGCCATCCACCCGCCGCGGTGGTGGCGTGGGATTTCACTACTCAAATATTTATGCACCTCTGTATCGGTTGGATTAAACGTGCAGTTTAAGTTTTTCAAGTTAAAAGGTTGCTTTAGAGGCTATAAGTGTTTTAGTACGGAGTTTTATTGCGATTTCTTATGTAACGTGTTGGTTTGGGCAGCGAGCTGTGGATACTGATACCTGAAATAAATTGATTATTATTTATGGTTATCAATCAACCATACAATGTCCCAACTGCTGGCATTTTCGCCTCTCCTCTAGAAGAAGGAATGGACCGTAATCCACGGGGGCCCAGTGCAGGTTGGCAGATGTCATATGGTCTTCGATTTTTTGGATCTAAATTTGGCAGGGCCTTTACAAAATTTGCTTTCATTTTTCTTACCTTGTTTCCTTCTATATTTTTTTTTAACGAAAAGAGAGTCAACGCGTTTCAATGGCGGTAACTTAAATTGTGCACCTCTTATAAAGACAAAAAAACGGTAGCCTGACGAGTTAGCGATCAGTTTAACAAATCTGAAGTGGTAAAATAAATATTACAGTAATAATAATAAATTATTATACCTAAGATGTATGCCATCTTCTACATGATCGTTTCAACTAAAACATGTATAAAGCATTTTCTCACGACCTCCACCGAGTCGTCTGTCAAATATATCAAACATAAAGTTGTCAACAAATAAAAGGTCCGTTTTGACATTTGTCATCGCGATGTAACTAGAAAAGAAATAGAATACTAAAATACTAGCGATATATTCTATCTTTTTGTTTAAAGCGCTAAAAAAATGTATGTATTTTTGTAAAACACTCATGTAATTAATTATTATTATATTCTTTCTTTCAGTTTCGTTTCAATTTATATTCTAGAATCTTTCTCAAATGTCAAATAAAAGACATTTGACATTTGAGAAACCGTTAAAAAAAAATATAGAAGGAAACAAGGTAAGAAAAATGAAAGCAAATTTTGTAAAGGCCCTGCCAAATTTAGATCCAAAAAATCGAAGACCATATGACATCTGCCAACCTGCACTGGGCGCCCGTGGATTACGGTCCATTCCTTCTTCTAGAGGAGAGGCGAAAATGCCAGCAGTTGGGACATTGTATGGTTGATTGAAAACCATAAATAATAATCAATTTATTTCAGGTATCAGTATCCACAGCTCGCTGCCCAAACCAACACCTTTTATTTTTTGCCATCTCTATATTTACTCCAAACTAAAAACCATTTATTACGAAAAAAAACCAAAAGCGAGATATTTTCCACCCCTATTATAAACGAACGTAGCCCCAAGCAACTCGTTTCAAAATATAGCTCACTTACTTCGTTTTAGTGTAAACAGAATTTTAAAAGCGTGCATTACTGGGGGCAATATAGCCTGGCTCGTAAGTGAATATCGGCTGCGGCTATAGATAGCTATTACCATTAACATGAACTATATTGGGTACTTATCTACCCGTGTTGCCATTTTAGAGCGATTTATAAGCAGGTATGTAGATATTGGAGCGTATTTAGTTATCATTTTAAGCTTTAATGACTGTCATGGGTGTGGGATGATGCAGGGTGATTCCCTGCCACCGTTGGCGTGGGTTTTGCACATGATGAGCAATAGGTAGCTCGCCGCCCGACCGTCAGGTAAGGTCCGAGTCTGAGTTGACAGTGCGTAGTGTTCCATGCGTACGTCAAAGAGATGTCAGGAAACTGAAAAGATCGAGATGGGCCGAGTGAGGCCTACAGTACTAGGGTACCGGGAACGCCTGAAAGAATTGACGCGGGCCTAGAACAAAAGGAGACATTAACCTATCACATACCCGCAAAACGAGACACAATAGTAAAACAATAACAGCGCGGTCTCATAGGACCGGTTGGGGATTCATGAATTAAGTGGGTTATAGTCGGTAAAAGTCTCACACTAATTCGCTCTCAACCCAGAGCGAAAGTTGACCCAGACTCAAGTTATCTGATGACTTCCTACCTAAAAAATGAGGCAAAAAGTTCAAGTGTTGCATTTCAGCAATGGCCTTAACCAAATAACCTGACAAATTTAATTTCAAAAACGGAAATTAAGACCTTCAACCGTCCGTGAAATTGCCTGTTAACAACAACAAATATTTTCCTGCTAAATGCTGAGTATTGAACGTCAAACATTTTAGTATGGATTTTTAAACGGTTCGTACACAAAGGACTTTTGCTTCGAGGACGAGAAAAACCGGCATAAGCGGCGTCGTGTCGTCCGAGTTTCCGATAAAGTGATCCGAGCGCGCAAATAGTTTATCCGTTAGTACGTCTCGTAGTTTGTGCCCGGTTCTCGTCCAATATTCTGGTTCTTTTTTTGAAAATTATTTTCATGGGAAATTGTTTTGTTGATTTTGAGCTGTCGACTTTGTTTTTTTGTTGTTGTTTTTTTTATGGCAAGTTGGAAGCTCTTTGGTGGAAAGGTCTGTTTATATTGTGCACCTTTACGGGTTTTTAGTTAGAATGCTATTTGATTATAATACTGCTTTCTTAGGATAGTAATAATAATGCCTAATAATGCCTATCATAAAGCTTGAGAGTATTTTTGTACTATGTTTGTTACTTAGGAAAACGCTGAAAGTATTGGTGATATTTGGCACAAAGGTAGACTATGTCCATTTTTTATTCCAGAAGTATGTTCCTTTGGGATTATTTTCTATTTTTATGTGAGTCATCAACTGATTCTTCTACATAGAAAATCAGATCGATAGAAAAAATGTTATCATTGCTTTGGTCTCATCATCATCATTTTAGCTGTAAGACTTTCAGACAAAGCCTACCCTGTCACCGCAATCGTAAACACATCAACCAGTCCTATGCTGCTCGCATCCAGCGCAGTGCAGCCTTTCAGCCTACCAGATCATCCTTGCAATATTAAACAAGTCTTTTACAGCCAGACTTCTAAATGTAATCCATTTCAGTATAAAAAGTGGAATGAGCAGTGGTGGCCGAGTGGTAACTGCCCCGATATAAGTTGTAAGTCACGGGTTCAAACCTAGCCTGGCCATCACCACTGCTCTCAAAACGATGAAGGAAAAAATCGTGAGGAAACCGGCATGTTCTAGAACCAAAAATTCGGAGACATGTGACATCTACCAATTCGCACTGGGCCCGCGTGTTGGATTATGGCCCATTCCCTTTCCTAGAGAGGAGGCCCGAGTCCCAGCAGTGGGAACTAACAAATGCTTAAAAAAAAATAAGAAGAATAAAACCCTTTAAAGAAGACATCAACCATAAAATTCCTAGTCATTATAAAATAACGGTCAGCAAATATTTAAGAATGGGCCTTAAATGGTAACAAACGTTTGGTACACAAGGAACTTTGTTCGAACACAGAATAACAAGCTTAGGCGAACGTCAAGAGTTTCCTATCAAGAAAACTAGAAGTAATAAGTTCTACATACTATAGCTATTCTACGTGTATCTCACCAAGGCGTGGGCAATTAAAAAGCGACTTTAATACATAGAGCTAAAGTCCATAGTTGAGATGGTGATAGTGGTGAAATTATTTAGAATTCTATATTCAAATATAGTTTGTATAACGTGCCAGGTATAAAACTATGAGTTATACTAGAGAGCTGAACTTGGTCGTGTGTTTAATTTTTTAAAATTATGTTTGTGCATTAACATGTAGCCAAAACACGTATATTTTGGTTTGTACAAACTATATTTGAATTTAGAATACAAAATTATTTTAATTTATCATTTCGAGTTTAAAAAATAAATAATTAATTTTCATTTATAATTCTAAAAGCTTTGATCCATATTAATGAAAATTTCAATCTGATGTAAGTGAAAACTAATATTAAAAATAAAAATGAAAATTAATATTGAAATAAATACATCTCAAACTAAACTCAAATTAAAACACATTCAAATTGTACATGAGAAGTGATTCCATCTGCTAGTCTTCAAATTTCGTTTGAAGCTGCCACGCAATCCACAGATTGCTAATGGTTTAGATTTATGTACTTTAAGTTGATTTTTAATTGATTAATTTTGTTAAAAAGGCCCTAAAAATATTGGATGCAATCGAATATTTGCTTTGTTTTATAATTATATGAAAGTTGTTTTAAGGTTGCTCAATGCAAGTAGTATAGGAGAATAAAGCATAGTAGTATTCTTACCCAATAGCAGCAGCGTTTTAGATTCCATTCTTATAAAGTACTGAAAGTTTTGGGTTATTTTTAATCGATTTCTTGCTCCAAAAGGTTTCATTAATCTATCACATACCCGCGAAACGAGACACAGTAGTAAAATAATAACAACGCGGTCTCATAGGACCGGTCGGGGATTCGAACATTAAACCATTGACTTTATCATATTAGTGTAATTAAAACAAAATACAATCAGGCACCGAAGTACTACTCCATATCGCTGTCACTCAAAATGTGCCTAGAAGGCTGGCGGCTTTGAATGACAATGCATCTTTGGGCAAAGAATGAGTTTCCCTCTTGGGTTACGCAAAGTATCGACCAGTTAGAAATTTCCTAGAAAAGGAGACGCTTCCGTCACAAGCCCCGAGCTTACGACCAAAGTGTTTTGACCCCTGTTTGAAAACTTGTTTATATTAATTAATACTTTTGCCTCTGAAACAAAATCCTTAACAAAGCGAAAATCAAAAGCACACTGGCACACAAAAAAGTTCGAGCGACTTTTAAAAAGTAAAACAAAAAAAGAAAAAAGCACAATACTTTAAGAAGTATACTTCTCTTCTATAATTGGCCGCATTTTTCTTAGCGTTTGTTTTTTTTTATTAAACTAGTTAGGTACTGCAAGACTAAGAGTCGGGCAATACTTTTGCAATTGCTTCGTTCTTTTACAAATAATGAACTAAACTAACAACCATTATTAGTTGATAGCGGTAAAGTATTGTTCTTACTTGGAAAATGTTCAATTGATTGAACTTGAAATAACATTTTGAGATAGGTTTTCTGGTTACAGGTAGTCGAATAACAAATACCGTATTTGTATTTAACTGACAATGTGTCAAATTGCATGATTGTCACATTTTTGCTATTGACGTTTTGTTGTCCCCTGTCACTCCAACTCGATTGACAGATGTTACCTGTCAGTTTGGTTATAGGCTCCTGAAAGTGATGTTTGATTTGTCATTTTAATACCATTTGTGCGCAAAACAACAGATCAAATGGAACAGTTTCAATGTATGAGTATGTCTGTGCGCAAAACATTCTTCAACTTAATTTTTTATTTTATTAATTAGACAACTTTTGGTCCACATTATATGTTAGTACAGAACTTATATCCATGTTAGTACAGAAGCTCAATGATATTTACATTATAAACCTCATCTCTCTGTAATCTCCTGTAATATCGCTTCCACTAGGACACTGTGGTACTCCGGCCAAGCGGGGCACATCGCCAACGTGTCCTCCAGGCGTCCCGTGCAATGGTAACACTTTGGCGTTTCTTCCGGCTGAACTGTGTCATGCGGAAGGTGAAGACACCATGGGGCCTTACCAGCCAATCTTAAAAAGAGCGGACTTACCACTGCCATCGTGGTATGCTCACTAAAACCCACCTGTGTTTTTTTGCATTCAGGGTAACTGTTCAGAACAATCCCGCTACCCAAAACTCCTGCATGGTACCTTGAATCACATACCCAACCCCGTGTTTGCCATACAATTTAAATCAAAAAGCAAACAGTAAAAATAACAAAATAACCTCCCGTTACCCTCCATCATCAAAATTTGACATAACAGTATTAAAACATAAATTAACTACCCACTTCTCATCAACGTCCCAAAATGAAAACGGACGTCCGAAATTATTGTTACATACACGTAATTGTATTCTAATTCGGCAGGCTTCGGAGATACTCGGCTGATAAACCCGACCTATTTAATAAACCTTTCGACCCTTTATCGCTATGGGAGTATGAAGTCCCATCGCGAGTCCTTTGTACCGTTTATGTCACTTTGTTTGACAACCTTCCACGATTTAGGTCGAATTTCTGACGCGTCTATGATAAATGTTTGGTGCAAGTTTTAGCCGGGCTTTGCGGGATTAAAATGGACGTGTTTTAGTTTATACGTCATTGTTCTATTTTGTGTTGTGTTATGTGTGTTGTCTATCTATTAATTATATTCTTGGTTTGATTTATAACTTGGAATTCAGGAAGCTTAACTTCCTAATGACTGTCGTTAGCTCATCGCCTGCTAAACTTTCGGTATTGTAGGGAATGTCTATGCGAGCTATAGAATAAATCATCTATATAAATGAAAATGAATCATCGAAATGTACAAACGCACATAACTTCCAAATGACTGCACCAATTTTTTTTATTATTCTTTATTGTCAGAACAAGTTTAAAAATAAAAAATAAATATAAAAGCTTTAGGAAAAAAAAATGACGATACGAAGTTCGTCGGGTCAGTTAGTATTCCATACATTACAAAACTTTATATAACTCAGCATTCTATAAAGTGCCGAAATATAATGATTGACACTTACATTTTTTTTTGCTGCCTTGTTTTTCCTACACCTGGGCAAATTCCTCCCTCCACTCCTTATACCTTAGCAAGCCCACCTTTCCATCTTCCAGTCCTAAAGAAATCTGTTCTATTTATCTTGTCGTTTCCTTCATAGTTATATAAAAACAATTACTCTACTCTTGAAATGCAAAAGACACTTGAAAGACATGGGTAGACTTTAGTCCGTAAAAACGGACACGGCCTCTTACTTCACCCTAAAGCGGAAGAAATCAATTGAAGTACTTCAAGTAAAAAAAAATCCCTTCGTGGTCACTTAAGCATTTATAGAAGACACATAAGGAAACATTGACAAAAATTACAGACAAACCATAAAATAAAAACATGATTCAAGTACCTGTTTAATCTACAAAGACAACAGTCTAAAGTGAACTCACCGCAGTACATACTCAAACCTTCTCACCCTACACAAATTGAACTCCAAAATCCATCATACGTTCCCACACCCAATACCGTTTCAACCTGTCTGTCAGTCCGCCTTGTTATGATCCGGCTCAACATAATGGCGGAAATGTAATTAAATGTCAGATTCTACCAGGATCAAAGGTTTAGTTAAACCTATTACGAGGCGCTCACGCACATTTTGTACCGGATTTGTTACTAAGCAAACTGAAGTACGGAACCTGTTAAGCGTTAAGGTGGGTACTGACCGGGGTTACGGGGCGTAATGTAACGTGTTACACAGTGAACATTCGTGCAGTCAGTACGTCGTGTTATGGGGAAACCAGTGAGCAACGAGCCGCTCGTTGCTTGCTTAGAGTGCTCCACCCGGCTGTCGGTTTTTTGGCAAATCCTTTGACTGTTACGCGGTTCAGTCAGTACGCTGTTGCAAGTCGTCACGATTCGCGTTGCGTCGCACGTTGCGAATGATCACATTTCCTTCCTCTCGTTATTATTTCATTTATTTCTAAGTTTATAAGTTTGATGTCCAATAACGTTTTTTCTTCTTCTTAATTTGGATAAAAAAATAATGAAGTAGAATCAAAAATACAAACACGTCCTCGATGTCGGCCAGCTTGAGTAAACTGGCGGCGAAACCGGAGCATAGAGTTTTGACGAGCATGTTACACCGATTTTAGAACACAGTGTAACATGCCCGATGCGTAACATGCTCGATGCGAATGTTACATTAGACCTCGTAACTTTGGTCAGTACCCACCTTTAGACGTGTTGAGTAAGGATACGTGTCGTGTATGGTCAGGTATTCATTACGAGTTTTTAATTGGTAGGCTGTTGCCCTATTTTAAGAGTGTGTGTCAATGGTTCAAAGGAAATTCGGTACGTTGATTCGGGTTTGTATGTCTTGACGGTCGATATTGGTCTGAGGTAATATAAAGGCATTTTCTCAAATATTACCAGGTAATTTTTAACGAGCGTGATGAAGAGTCTTATCGTTTATCAAAGGTAAAATTAAAATAAGAGGTAAAGTTGACAAAAAATAAAAGGCCTGTTTTGACACTTGTCATCGCAAAAATTACTATAAACCAAGTGTAAAAAGAATACTCGCAATATATTTCATTATATTATTTAAAGCGCCTAAAAATTTAGGTATATATTTTCTTAAAACACTTCATGTGATTAATTATTATTATATTGTTTCTTTCAGTTTCGTTTTAAGTTACATTCTAGGGTCTTTCTCAAATGTCAAAAGGAGCCTTTTATATCTTGACAACTTTACAGTAAACTTTTTTTGTACTTATTTTAAGCTACACCTATCATAGTTTTTTTTTTAATTCCATGCACAATAAAAAAAATCCTTAGCTTTGATGATTTTTGGATATAGATTTATGAACAAGGACGATGTGAATGTGTGTGGGGAGGCCTATGTCCAACAGTGGACGTCTCGGCTGAATTAATGATGATGACAAGGGCCAAAGCAGCTCTTTCTAAAATTCCCGCGACCCAATTTGAAGCGTCCTGATAAATACTGCCAACAGACAGTTTTCAAAACTAGTTACAAATACGCGAAACATCCACAGTAACTACTTGAAATGTACAAGTACCCTCGGACAATAAAACTCCTTTATCGTTAAATAGTAGCTTTTAGAAACTTTGTTAGGCAAATAAAAGTTGGCAGTTTAAAACACAGTTCCTTTTGTCTTTAGTATTGTAGTTACAGACACTTTTAAACGTGTTATTTTATTAGTTCAAGCGAAGTTTGTATTAAGATTGTTAACTTGGTTTGTTGTTGATTGTTGTTTTTCATTGATTAAATGTAGGACTTTGTCCTTTTCTGTTTATCTGGATGTCGTTTTTCTTAAATATCTGATGTAACAGGCTTATTGGGGCACTGGGTTGCACGGAAGAGAACCTCGGGGCCCTAGAACGTAGGTAAAGAAGAAACAGGAGTGGGTCTTAATCAGTAAAAGCCTGGCCTCCCGCTCCGCTCAAAATGGGACAAGTTATATTTATGATTTAACATTTTAAATCATAAATATAACAAGACTTTGAGTTTGAGTTCATAATAAGAAAACATTGTAGCCCAGTCAACATAATATGATTACCTAGAATAATCACTTGCATTTTACTCTTGAAAATAAAGCTCTTTTACTTTTTGTCATTGTCTCTAGTTCTATACTTCCCTTATAAACATATTGTACACGAATTTTAGCAAAATATTATAATCACCCAAATACACTGTCGTCTGCCTTTGTTACATACCTAATCGCAAATAATCCTAAACAGACCAGAGCGGAATACAAACCCCAGGACCTCACCTTTGTATTCCCTTGACGCAGCCCAACCAATGTATTGCATTATTCCAACATTCTCTCAGGTTTGCGTCTAACTTGATAGAATTGAATTGGAGTAGTAGTCGCCCATGGTCAGGAGCATTGATGGTCTGGTGGCAACGACCCCGACTTAACCCTCCGTGAACCACGTGGGGTCTAATAGACCCCAGTCGCACTAAAATCCTTGTATCTCTTTAAAAATTCTCCCAGCGTTTTTGACGTTCTAGGTAGCTGAAGTTACGACGTTGCCATACCGATTTGTGATAAAAGTTTTGTAATTGCATCACCGATATAGCAAATAGACGTGCGTAAAGCGCGTTGGGGTCCCACAGACCCCACGTGGTTCGGGACGTCGTCTAAAAAGAAAGTTGTGATTTTGTTGTAAAATGCTTTATTTTGTGAATATTTGTGTTTATTTCGATTTCTTTCAGTATTAATCATATTATCTTTACAGTTACGAAGTTTATAATGGCTAGGGGAATGTATGAACTTTGAAATATCAGCAGTTTTTATGGCTGAAAGTGATTGTAATATAGATAATAGTTTTTCTGAAAAAAAAAGTGAAATATTGAGAATTTTCAAGATACTTGAAATATGATAGGATAAATATCTCGGAGCAGAGCTTGGTCCGGTCGGTTACTGGACGGCCGGACGGCAAGCTACCCATTGCTCGCCGTCCGCAAGCCGACACCTTCGAAAGCTGGTAGTTGGGGTCTCGGCGGCAGAAGCGTGAGGATGGCTGGTCCCAAAAAGTGCAGCCATCTCCTTCACTACCATTACTGCCTCGCAGAAAGAGGCGACCGCCATCCATTCCGTCTTGTTCTGAACAATGGTCTGTAACCTGGTACATGGTATAGTCCAGAGCAAGGGTAGGTGTAGGTGAACTAACTCCTAATTGGTTGCCTGGGCTAGTGCCCAGGAGGAATTTTGAGTGCTGTGATATACCTATATACTTACACTTGTAAGTATATAGCTCTAAGCCTTAGAACATGTTCATTTATACAGCAAAAAAATAGTAAACTTCATCAGCCAGAATGTCATGAAGATTGACTTAAAATCAAGCTATTTTTATAAATTCAATACGCTCTACACTCTTAATTTTCAATATTTAAGGTTATTAAAGGTGTTTGATTACTTTTTTATTGTAAAAGTTAGACCAAAGAAAGGTGAAGTTTTAATTCATAAAAAATGACTATATTTTTTTGCTCTGTTGTAAAATAATACAAATTGTGATTATTTTATTTAGTTAAATCTAGCTATGTACATATAATACAAATATAAAATATACACTCAGGCGTCGAAGTACTCCTCCACATCGCTGTCATCTGGAAATGTGCCCAGAAGGCTGGCGGCATTGCCACGTTGTATGGCAATGCTAATTCTTTGGGCGAAGAACGAGCCAGCCCTCTGGTCCCGCAAAGTGTCGATCAGACGGCGTGAAATATCTTTAAAAAGAAAACGCGCACTCGGACCCCATGACCCAAGAGTTTCAACCCCAAACGGCTCAAAACTGTAATTACCAATAAGATTACAGTATTTGCGCCGTTTGAGGGACTCAGCAGCCGCGGCGGCAGCGCCGGCACAGCCCGCCGAACTAGGAACATGAAACATTTTTTTATTTAGTTTTGTTTTATATACCCTTAAATAAACGAAAAGCAATATTTTGAAGTAAAACAAACAAATAATTGAAAACTACACATTCCTAGCCCCGAATATTATTGGGGTCTGAGAGACCCCACGTGGTTCACGGTGTAACTTTTATGCACGTGGTTCACGGAGGGTTAAGTAACAGGTTGCGGGTTCAAACCCAACCAGGCGCATTACTTTATGTTATTTATTTCATCGCTTCACATCTTTTAAAACGGTAAAGGAAAACATCGTGAGGAAACCTGGCATGTTACAACGGAAAATTCGAAGGTATATGATATTTACCAAGTCGCACAGGAGTCGTGTTCTTCTACGCAAACGTATTTCACCATCTACCACATCATCGCTTACCATTTGGTCAAGCACGAGAACAAAACAAAAATTACAGTTTTCGGACAGAAATGACACTATTTCTGTAATTTTTTTATTATTAATAACTGCCAATTAGAAGAGCAAAAAGCAGCCCTTTGACAGACACGCAGAGACACATAAACGTAATCGCACAAAAACGTAAACGTAAACGCAAACTAACCAAAACTGTGTTGAAAAAGTTCGGTGTGCCCCGAGTTTGTATTCCCCTGACGCGGTCCAACCAACGTGTTGCATTATTCCGCCATTCCCTCAGGTTTGCCTGACTTTATAGAATTACTTATTCGATATGTGTCGCAGAAGAGCGTGAATTATTGTCTTGTTTACACCCAGGGCTGCCACGTCCAATTATGGAATGGACTCCAACCTAGAATTGTTTTGTTCGGTCTTTTTTCTGTAACGGATTTAGGGTTGTCGCCGTTGAGGCTTGATATGTGTGAAGAGGGTTTCGGGTATCGGATAAGTATATAAAACTAATTTTTGTCAGTGGCTTCGCCTGCATATACTTAGAAAATTGTCCCAAGGGAACATACTACTGAGATAAAAAGTCGTAGGTCTGAAAACAAGGTCTAATTGTATGCCAAATACCATTTAAATTCGTTCAGCCATTTAAGCGTAATGGAGTAACAAATACTCCTATATCCCCTTACAATACAAAACAAGCTTTCAATAAGTGTCTACGGCGGCCGTACGGGCGTCCATTTGACTTGACGTCACGGTTTAAAAAAAATCTTTTTCTAATTAGTAGCTTTTAAGATTTATAACTTCGTTTCTGTTGAAAATATTTTAAAAATTCTTTCATATTTATTTACTAAAAATTATTCAAATTACCTAATAAAAAAATTGCATGCAGAGATAATTTTATGTTTCTTTTAGACATCAAACGCTTTTATTTCAATGTCTCGGCTGAAATTATTATTTTTCTTTTAATGTTTTAAAATTTTTGAGATTATCAACATACTTAGGATTCCTCGTAAGTGACAGCAACGTCTTTTGAACGATTATAAAGGTATAACTGCATTGCACACACGTGAGCCACATACACCGATCTGGGTTCGTCGGTCTCCATACATTTTATTTGGCAACTAGACTTGTAGTGCTACATTAGATCCACGCCACGCGGCGTCGTTCTACGTACAAATCAGGCGTGGCCCATGTGTGCGTCGGTCTAAAATGTAATTCCGGCTTAGATCTAATGTAGTTTCACAAGTGTAGTTGCCATATTAAATGTATGGAGATCGACGCAGCCATATCGATGTTCGTGGCCCACGTGTGTACAATGTAGTGCTACCTTTATACAGCCACGCGGTACCACGCAAAGTGGCCCATGTGTGCGTTGGTGCGTGTCATTATCATCATCTACCTAGCCTTTTCCCAACTATATTGGGGTCGGCTACCAATCAAACCGGATTTAGCTGAGTACCAGTATTTAAGGTGGGCGCGACGTTAGAATTATCCATACAAACGTAATACCAAAATCATTTGCAATTTAAGCATATTTACACCATAATATGATGTTATTCGGATTCAGACAATAATTATCTAGGTTCCTACATCGTCTTTTTGTTGAAAAACTTACCCCAAACGAAATTTAAGCGAATTTAAATTTGCACATTTTCACAGCGAAAATGTCATGTTTTTATTTTGTTTTTTCTATATTATAAACAACAATATTTCTAAATATCTTTTCGTAGGAACACAGATATTATTATCAAGTTATAAATACTGATGATGATTTTACTCCAGTCGGTGTGTCCAAAAATTGTTTATACTATCTGGATTGCTTCCATCAACCTCAAAAACGTATTTTATTTCGTCTCAACTCGAGATAGCGCGCGGTCTCCGCAGGCCTCTTAACGAGAAGCGCTTGCCTACCAGACCTCCACAACCCCTTAACTGGGGTAAAACGTTACTTTATGGCATGACTGAAATCAGGTTTATGACTTCTGACTATCCGTAACGGCTGCCAAAGATCTACAAATGACGGCTGAGACCTACGGCTTAATGTGCTTTCTGAGGCACGAAGGAAACTTGGTATGTTAAGATGGTCACCCATCCACAAAACAACCTTGGATGCTTGCCAAGGTTGTTTGTTTAACCTTGAAGATCGACCCGTGCGGCTGTTATTATCTAGCCACGAGCTCCTTATAAATTCACTTTCTCTCAAAACCAATAAGTACGCCAGAGCACCAACCCTAAACCACAGGTATTGAGTAGAAGGGGGAGCATGAAAGAAAATTGATTAGAGTGAGATTTCCATGAATATCAATGATATTAATCACGCATCTATTATAATAATAATGTTTCGTATCACAAATACTGATGTTGCACGTGCTACGGTTAACAATAGTGTTTAATAATAAGCTGTATACTGCGTACTTATGATATGGGTTCAGTAAACTTTTGAAATATTTTTGGAGTTGACAGAACCGGTGATACGAATATCTGTGGAAATATAAAAAAGCAATGGATGGAGAGGGAGACCAAAGAAAAAATGGATGGATTGTGTGAGAAAGGATATGGAAGAAAAGGGAGTTAGTGATAGCCTGACGAGTAACAGGACAGAATAGAAGAAAAAAACGTGTTGCACCGTCCCCAAATAAAACGGGACAAGGGCAGAAAGATGATGATGATAAAAAACAACTTTTCATCTTTCTCTATGCATAATTATAATTAAACAGAGTCACTTTCTGCGTCCGTCGGGTTGAACATTAATTTTCTTTAAAACAGTGGTCTTTGGCTTCAAAAACCGCTTAGTTACCTCTAATAGAATTAACAGTAAACAAACAGTTTTTGAAAATATAATAACTTTTCAGTTTAGTATCAGACCAGTATATAAACTTGAGGACATAAGTTCGTTCATGTCTGTAAATATAATTAGCTTAATAAACGAGCAAGCTACGAGCAGCTTGGGTTTCGAATATAACTTCATTTGTGATACTCTCATTCATTCACAATCATTTGTTACATTTAAAGTAGTCTTAATTACTGATTGCCGGTATTAATAATGAGATTATTTATTAAATTATACTTATTCAGTTTGCGCAGAACAAATTAATAATATGCCAACCCATATCATAAGTTAACTGGTTATTAAAATAAAAGCTATAAGTGTAGAAGTGTAGAGCTGTATAACGGGCTGGTATCCGCAACTCCACGACTAAAGCGCGTATTTTGCGTATGGTAGAATAGTAGATGTAGTGATAGTATTGTGGAGCTATATGTGTATAAGTGATAACGTTAAAAATCAAAAGAGTTTGCTCAGACCAAACCCAGGGTGACATTTTGATAACATAATTCGATAAACAACGGTAGAGATTGGAAATGGGGAACTTTAAGTCAAGAATTAATAGGTTACCTACTTTTAGGCAAGCGTGCTCTATAGTCGATTACATTATCGGTTACTATCAGACCTATCCATAACAATAGGCAATAAAAAAAAATATACACAAACCACGTAATTGGATTCCACGGATGCATGGATTTTTTTCCAGCGGTGGAATTTTTCATCGGCTAAAAAAAACTGTATTTTTTTATCCAAACTGTCTAAAATCAAAATTTTAATTAGTTACATTTTAATTTCGATAAAATCCATATTCTCATCCAACCCGATGACCTTTTAAATTAAAAAGTTTTTTTTTACAAAAAAACATGGGTAATGCCCATATTTTGTTTTTCATTATTTTTTGGGATAAAACAATGAATCAGTCCGGAAATTGTAATATTGTTCAATTACTGGTTCTTCCACGAAATCGTCAAATTAATTTAATTGCTAAAAGGATGTTTTCTAAGAACCGTTTAATTATCTCTCAAAACAAATTAAGTAATGTCTGATTGCTGCTTAACGTTTTCTTTTAATCTTTACCTTAATTAAAACACTGATCTTTTATGTCTAAGCATTTCTCAGTAAACTTTTGAAAGCAAGATAAGAACATATTTAGATCTCAACCAATGTAGCCTCTTCGCCTTATCGTTCTTTTTTTGATTTGGTAAATCACTCCATGACCTATATCGGTCTAGACTAGGGCGGAAGAGTATGCCAAAATTTTGACTAGCAGGTATCGACCCTACTGGGACCCATTCAGTTTTGCTGACGAACCATCGATGAGGGCGTAGAACACTAATCGATGCCGACTCGAGCCTGATCTTACCTAACAGCTGGACAGCAAGCTACCCATTGCTCGTCGTCTGCAAACCATAAACGTTCCGAATAACTTTGGCCTATAAGATATTATATTATGATAATTATTACCTACTGATAAAATATTAGTACACGGATAGTCTCACTAAGTAATACTAAATCTTTTTTTTATGGGAAATCAACCACGAAATCTGAAAAAATAACACTAATATTTCGAACAATATCTATATTTCCTGAACCGTATTCCGTGCTAATCCTTCACAAACTAAACTAAATAACCTCTAGCTAACTAACCTGTCTGTTTAAATAACCGAGCTCCTATTTTCCTTTCATTTTAAACCGCGGCATCATTAAAATGTATTCATAAAACCCGTGTCACATTTTTTAGACTTATCTAGGTCTTGGCAATAAATTTTAAATGTATACGCCGACTAAGTTCGGACGGATATGACGTAGAATGGAGTTATGAGTAAGACAGTAGGTCAGTATGTGTTGAATTTAAAGTTATTTTACATGTGACCTGAAATATGATGCTTTATGACCTCGGAAAGTAGTGACGGCCCAGTGGTGATTACCCCGACTTTATAGTCCAGTTTGAATTGAAACAATTCTGTGTTTATACATAAAAATATAAGACCTAAAAAAACAAAGGACTATGGGCATTAAAGACTATCTCAATTTTTTTGGCATCGGTAATTGCAACACAATTATATTTGGTTTCAAAATCCTTTTATTGACACTGATTCATCTGAATTGTTTACAAAAATGCGCCGTAGCACCTTTGTTGTATTTCCTTTAAACTCCTGTCCGTGGTTGCCTAAAAGTGAAATAAATGCACTAGTCAGCCGATAAATTCAGAAAAATCACAGCGAGACCAAAAAGACAACCGGATAATATAACACAAAAATACCCAAAACACATCCTGTAATAAATTTTTTGTACACCATCGCCCGGTTACGGGTAACACCTCCTTTTTCCAACAGCGTTACTCCTCTGCCCGCTAATTTCTCTGTGGCAGAGGTACAAAAGTCATGTATGAGAAATTTATTCAGCTCGCGTCCGTGGTCCTTCTTTGTGTTGCTAATTCCATTTTATTCTTTTCTATTCTGGTGTCATTTACCTCGGGGGCACGTCGTTATAATATCCAACGGAGTTTTGGTAAAATTCTGTGTAGTAGGTAATCTTTTTTTTTCTTTTTTTTTTGATGAATGGCCGCTTTTTGTTTGCTGTTTGGCGGTGTTAATTGTGTTAAGAAGTTTTTTTTTGATACTTGTCGTTGTAGTGTTGTGGATTTTTTTTTAGTAAAGAGTTTCTGTGTGATTAGGTTGTTTTGAAATAATTTGAGACTGCTTTAGAAAACTCTGTGATATATTTGTATTTTTATTCTTCAATGCCAAAGGTATGGTGTACAATACTAAAAATAGAAAATACCACAATACAAATCTCTCAGAACAACATACAAACATCATCATCTACCTAGCCTTTTCCCAATAACATTGGGGACGGCTTCCAGTCAAGCCAGATTTAGCTGAATACCAGTATTTTACGAGAAGCGGCTGCCTACCAGACCTCCACTACCCACTAACTGGGGTAACACGGTACTGCAGGGCAAGACTGGAGTCAGATTTACTGGCTTCTAACTATCCGTAACGACTGCCAAAGATCTACAAATGACAGTAAGGACCTACGGCTTAACGTGCTTTCCGAGGCACGGAGGAAGTTCGATATGTTAAGAAGGTCACCCATCCACAGACCAACCTTGGCAAACATTGCTTGAAAATCGACCTGTGCGGCTGTTATTATCTAGCCACGAGCTCCTCCAGAACAACATAAAAAAATTCTCTCAAAAAAAAAACAACATGTTAAACAGCTTTATTCAACTCACACTCATCGATACTTACCTACATCAAAACTTTCACGAAATAATCGACTTATTTTCGTTTCACCGATAAAATACGGCGTCCCTAAACATCAAAGTAAATAAACATTATATTCTCAAACAAAAATAATATCCGAACACTCCTTCGGCTATCCGATACTTTTCGATGAACATAAAAAATAGGGACATTTTGGGACATTTTCTTTCTTATAAAAATTGACAGCATGCGTATTCATTGTTGCGTGGGACAAAGCGGGGATCGGTCAATGTTTTCTCAATTTAACTTTGTTCAGCGTTTTATAAAAATATATCATATCAATCCCCAAGTAGCTTTGGGTCAGCTTCCAGTCTTAGTGTTTTTTTTTTTATTTCGGTGGATGATTTCCCATCCAATGACTTCTCTCGCTCAAAGGCGGAGTGGGAGGACGTGTCACACTTTTACTGACTAAAACCCACTTCTATGTTCCTTCTTTGCCTTCATTCCAGGGCCCCGGCGACAGTAGCTGTGTTGTTATGAAGCGACTGCCTATCAGACCTCCACAACCCACTGTTAGGCAACACAATACTACTTAGATAGTCTTTTCAGGCGTCTGACTACTTGTGACGACTCTCAAAGATCTACGAGTGACAACCGTCAGTAACGCCCTAGAAAAATACATATAAATTGAAACGGATATGAAGAAATTAAATTATTCAGTATATTCAGTAACGACATAGCAACAGGGGTCAGTTAGGTAATCACTTCATGGTAATATATTGATATTCAGCTGCTTCCGGTTAGACTACAAACTGAGTACAACATGGCTAGGAATAGACTAGGTAGATTGATGTAGGCAATATTTTATAGGGTTGAAAATGCCGTTGATGATTGATACCAGGGATGTTATAGATACGACTTCGGTTTTGGAATACGAGTATACGAATGCCGGTTTAAAAAAAAATCGGATTACCCGCTAGTTTTGAATAATTTTAGAAACGAATATAAGAATTCTTTAAGATTTTATTTCTAGTCTAGATTTTTTTGTCCCAGCAACACAAACATATCGATTGTATTGCCGTGGTACGTAGAGTAATAAAGTGATTATTTTCTCTCTGTTTACTATGTATTTGTTGCGGCTAATTTCATAAACTCTTAGATATTGTTTCGAACTTACTTCGATATTTCCAGCCAAAATATTTCAATTATAAATTCAATACCGTTTTCCATTTAATACACGTTACAGTGTCGCGCTGACCGCATCACGCTCACGTCACGTCTGATACCGTGACATGTATAGTTTACTAAAAACACCACTCCATGTTCGTCACACGCGCCGAATTAAACGGCGCTTGGCGGAACAAACCTATTGTAGCTTTCGCAACCGCAACGTGAAGAAAATTGTTATAAAAGTTTTCTTGTTTAATTTTTTTTTAATTCATGAATCCCCGACCGGTCCTATGAGACCACGCTGTTATTGTTTTACTATTGTGTCTCGTTTTGCGGGTATGTGATAGGTTAATATATAAACTAGTGCTGGACTACAATCCTGCCTCATGATAAGCAGTGATGCAATTGTTGACGATGAGGCACACTAGTTTATTAAGAGCCTATTTACTCTAGCCTTGCATTATCGGCCTTATAATGTTTCCACAGCTGGGACTCAGGTCTCCTCTCTTGGAGAGGGAATAGGCCATAATCCACCACGCGGGCCTGGGCCACACTAGTAGTAATAACACTGGTGTTATTACTACTAGTGTACTCTAGTCTTCAAGACACCCAAATTATAATCAAACGGGAAGACCGCCGCAGGCCAATTGTTCCAGTCCTTCGATGTGCGCGGTAAAAATAACGAGGCGAAACGCTTAGTCCGGACCGTAGAGATTATAACAAGAAGAATGTCAAAGCATAATTTTTGTTCAATGGTTCTCATGAAGCAAATAACCGGTGGAGTGCGCGTACGATGCTATTGCGCTCACCAAACATATGCTAAAACTAGTAGAAGCGGCAGTCGCAAATGCAGTACGCACGTCACGTGCTCCCGATTTTTAAGCGAATCAAATTAAAGGTACACGACTTGACCTTGAACGGACCAATAGCAGCCGCGCATTTTTCTTCGTCCCCCGGCCCGCCGTGGTGAGTTGTTTTGTAGTACCTAGTTGTTGTTGTAAGAAATCGGGCTATGCGCTCTCTAGTGGTTATATTCTCTATGATGGTTCTGTATTAATAAACTAAGAAAGATTGCTATTGGGCTCGAATATTTTGTCCTGGTCAAATTCGAATAAAATGACGAGGCAATTTAATTTCAAATATTAAGTATTAGATTTACGAGATTTATAACTTTAGTAATAAATAAAACTACTCGCAAAAAGCTAAGATGAGAAACTAGAATTTAAGGCAGCTTCTATACATAGAATTGAATCCTCAGTCGGAGTTTTAATATCGCATAATAAATGATTGAGTCGGAACAGCAAAATTTTGATACAATCAATCATTTATTTTGTAAAACATAGGTAGGTTGATATGTATAAAGGAGGGTGGCAGTGTTGTACAATATTAAGGCAAAAAACTGAGTAAATTAAATGAATGGCAAAAACCAATTTATTTAGAATAAAAATATCAATAAAAAAATACGAGTATGTCATTTGTCATTCACCAAATTTAAATCAAATCTAACTTAGTACAAACAAACCACTATAAATTTTCCAATCTAAAACTAGAATCCATTCTAAAATCAGGAGATCCCTCGACAAACCATGTTTATCATCACGCAACTTCCTGCATGACAGCATGTCACATGTCACCGACAGTTTTCGCTAAAATAACGTTTCCGTGACGTCATACGTGCGTCGAATCAAATGGTGCATTGTGGAACAAAACTATTGTAGCGTTCGCAACGTGGAGAAATTGCTTCGGAATACATTTTTTTTATTATTGTTTTGGTCGTGTTTTGGACTTGTGGTGTTTTTGATAAGGAATAGCAGTGTTGCCAGTATTGATTGGTAGTATTCAGGATTTTTTTTCAGAGTTGCTGAATTAACTTTATTCAGAATTTTCTGCAAAGGAAATCATATTGATGACACCATTGTCAATTATATTGTATTGTTCCTGAATGATGCATTTTTATTTAAAGTTAGTCTTTGCGGCATCTCTCGTGTGAAAATAGTAGTTTCCCTGTATTAACCAATCACATACCCACAAAACGAGACACAATAGTAAAACAATAACAGCGCGGTCTCATAGGACCGGTCGAGGATTCATGAATTAAAGCCTATTATGTAATTCTTAACACATATAAATAATAGGCTTACAGTCTCTTCGAAATCAATTCAGTAGTTTTCCGTCTATGACTAAAATCATAGACAAATACCATATATTATACACCTGTATACACATATAATTACAAACATTTGTTTAACGTTTGAATCCCCAACCGGTCCTATGAGACCGCGCTGTTATTGTTTTACTATTGTGTCTCGTTTCGCGGGTATCTGAGTAATTAAAAACAAAACATTTACTCAACGATCATTATCTTTGTATAGATACTATAAAGAATAAAATGAATACTCTTAAGAACTAACTAAAAGTAAACTAAAGCATGGCGTCTAAAAACTCCTCCGTATCGCTGTCGACTGTGTAATTTGTACCCAAGAGACTGGCAGCAGTGCCACGCTATATGACAATACTTATCTTCTGTCCAAGCTAAAAGCCAGCAATTGGCTCACGCAAAGTGTCATATTTGATATCTTGACAAATAATATACGAGTATC
Organism: Mythimna separata; assembly: GCA_030763345.1. Classification (NCBI taxonomy): domain Eukaryota; kingdom Metazoa; phylum Arthropoda; class Insecta; order Lepidoptera; family Noctuidae; genus Mythimna; species Mythimna separata. Next base: position 22,208,820 of record CM061171.1, on the reverse strand, counting down.
GTATACCAAATCTGGTATCTTGTAACAAAATCAAATTGGTTTTTGTAATATTAATATGTATAATATCTATAAGGTAGTTTCTGCCAGCGGGTTCACCCGCGTAAAAATAAGCTTCTTCATACATACTTTGAACTTTCCCATTTACGTTTTTTTTTACGTGTGGTGATCATCTCATAAAAGGAAACCTTGTGTTAAATTTCACGATCTTAGTCCCAGTAGTTTCGGCTGTGCTTTGACATGTCAGTCTATCAGTTTCACTTTTTATATAGGAGTTCATGTACATAGACTATTACAATAGCCTTGTTTCAACATACTCAATAAACGAGTACCTACTTACCCATTTTACGTTCACCTAATTCCATTAAATTCCCTTTCATCAAAATCAACAAAAATAAAAGACTTTGGTCAATATTATCTCCAGTGAAAGTTCTAGGAGCCCGCTTTATCAGTACTATCCAGTATTTTTCCAATTAGGTATACCCAATTCCAAATATACTTAACAATCTCGTTAATCCGGAATAAATTGGACAAGCTGGAATGGATTACCGATAATAGGGGATGTGTTTCAGTTCTTACTATTATACTAAGTTAAGGGTGGGACTTTGTTTTCAGATTCCAATAGAAAAACGTATTTTACGAGTAGGTATGTTTGATTGTGGATTTGGAGAGAATTGAGTTTTTTTTTCTCTAAATGGTAAAGGAAAATATCAAGAGAAAACTTATATAATTCATAGCACAAAAAAATTCGAAAACGTGACAACCACCTATCCACATTGGACCGGCGTGGTTGATTACGGCCCATTCCCTCTCCTAGAGGAGAGGCCTGTGTCCCAGTAGTGGAAACATTATAAGGATGATTATACTTATAATATGATGTGCTTTATAATGTGTGAAATACAAATGCATCTTTAGAATGATGTGTGATGTAACAGGTTCTAAGATAAAGTCCCACAGACTATCGTTGCAAAACGAGGTTCATCCGACCGGAGGAATTTTGCTTATGGTCCAGACAACTAGTCGATAGTTGTATTGTGTTCTAATCATGTAGATAACTTTAAAATCGCGACACTGAATTTTAAATTTAGTTCTAATATGACGATATAGATGTCACTGCATACCTATTGGTCCTGTGGCACCTTTAAAAAGTCTCTCATTTCTCACTTGATTTTTGAAGTCTTTCATTTTTTTTTCTCACAGATATACACAGTGTAGAAAAAATGTGTAGAAATTTTATTTCAAGAAGAATAATAATATAAGATTTATGAAATAGTAATCCATCCTTACTATAAATTTTATACGTGTCCAACAATACATAATAGGGAATCACTAATCATAATAAACCTTCCAAGCAATAAGTAAGTATAACATACACATAACAAAATAATACGAACCAATATAAAACAACAAAACTTATCCCCGAAATTACCGAACCAAAAACCTGTACCCAAATTAATAAATCCACTACTCATTTTTCACTTCGCGGTTCATTACAGCTTTCAGCGGAAGCTACATAAATACTACCATACTAAAACAGCAATGGACCGCAAAACAATGTTTCACAGCACAGTAGGCTCTTGGAACTGAAATTTATGAGGCAATTGGACGTAATAGGGATCCGATGACAGTTCCGCTCATAATAAACCCGAACATTGCTCGCTTGATAACTAGTGATGGATTTAGTTAATATCGATAAGTAATTATCGATAAATCATTTCGTGGACAATTAAGTATGTTTATTTATTGAAGCTTTATACACAAAAACATTGTACAAAGGCAGACTTAATGCCTTAGGCATTAAGTCCGCCACCGCATTATGTTAAGTTTGTTGTTGAATTATTGTAAATGGAATTGTATCTATTTTGATGTTCAATATACGTTTTGCATACAAATACTTCTGAAAAGTGTTTCAAATATGATTTTCAGTTTGAGGTTAAATCTTTATAATTTTACTTTTAGGCAGTGTGCTTTAAGTAAGGTAAAAATGGTATAAGGTAAATTGATATTGTTAAGTTCTAGAAAGAAGTGTAAGAATCAGTCACGATCAATCGCAAAACCAATTTAAACTCCCAGAATATAAATTAAAACACATGAGAAAAAGTAGTCACAAAAAGGCATTTTCAATTCAAATTACTCAATAATGTCAACCATAAAAAAGCAATCTAATGTATAACAATCGACTACATAAAATTCTACTCTCTCTGAAATTGTTAAAATAAAATGAGGTTCTCAAAGTTTATCGATAAAGGTGGTAATACCCCATCTCTATCGTCCATTCTGTCCGCGATGAGCGATGTAACGTTCAATCATGGGCGCATCTCTATCGTCGCTATCTAGAGATGCCTGGACTCTATATAACGGTGACTGATCACCGTCTACTCTGAGTTGTAAAGGGTTTTTTCTATTGTAGAGAAAGATGGGGTGCTAGAAGGAGTGTAGTTTTAGTGCAGGAAGAGATTTCTGTGTAAAATTTTAGAGAAAAGATTTATTTATAGGATGATAAGCATGGTATTTTTGTAGGTAGGTTTTTGTAACTGATGCTAAGCGATGATGTGATGTTGACTATAAATCACTCACACAATATATTCACTCTTGATTTAATTATGCAAAGACTAACACTATACCAGGGAGATCATTTGCGAGAACGTAAACACCTCGTAAATCATATACCAGGTGAAAAAATTAGAAATCATTTAGGTATTTGCCGATAATGTAGGCATTGATTTAAGTTTTGTAAAACTAATAATTATAAACCCTTTTTTTACTTGGGTAAATAAAAGAGTAATTATGTCAAGTATTTGAGTTCAAGGAATAAAATTTTTCGTACAAACAAATTCCCCCCTTTTCACTCCCTTGTCAGTGTTCCCCATGGTAACAAAATGAAGCCTTGTATAAAATTTCACGTTCCTAAAACTAGTAGTTTCAACTATCCGTTGATAAGTCAGTCAGTCTTCTTTTATATAATAGAGATTAACGCTATCAAAAACACAGAATTCAACAGGGAAGCAGGGAATTCAACTTCTTATCTGTGCGCATAATGAAAGAATTCCTGTTATCGTTTTGTAGAAACGTGTGACAACCCAGAATGTCTTCCTAACGTTTAAACTTAACAAATACCAAGCGACGATTTTCGGTTATAGCCGAATTCTTAGCACAAATGAAAAATAATGATCTTATGAATAATGTATTATTTATTTATGTACACACAAATATTCGAAAATGACATAAATACAAACAGAAGAGCATCCTTCCATCAGACCTGCGACAGCTGTAGAGTTTAATGAGAGATTTATATACAATGATCTTTGCATGAATGAATGATTTCATGAGTATTATAGTTTTGTGTTACTAACAACATTTATTATTAAAACAAGATAATTTGTTACCATCATAATTTTAAGTACGTTACCAACTTAATATGGATTCTGTATATTTTGTTATAAATAAATAACAATAATAACTAATATTAAACGAAAAACTTAAGTAGTTAAACCAAAAAACAGACTTAAAATTAATTTCGAATGAGTAATTACAAAATTCATTTACGAATTCAAGTCCTACCTTCATCATTGTAACTATACTATATTGTTCAAATTTGCCTTCAACTAAGGCCACGTTTCCATTAAGTCATAACGGTTAGTTTATCGTCGGACGACAATCGTATCTAGCTATTTCCATTATAACGACTGTTGGTCGCTTTAGCGACTATCGTATCTAGCTGTTTCCAATAGATCGCGACGCCAGTGTATCGTTTTATGTTAGGCGCTTTGTCGCTTGTACATTGGTAGCAAGTTATACAACACACAGCTAACAAATTATAACCACTAAACATATCCACTGTCATGGCAACCTGTTGTCACTGTAAAAAAAGTCGTATACGACGATAGTAAGTTATGTCTGTGGACACCTCCATTTAAACATATAAGATGCGAAACTTAAAACTACACAATTACCTCGTGTAGTTTTAAAACTACACGATTATCTCGTGTAGTTTCAAGTGTTCGCGGTCGTGTCGTGACGGCAAAGTGGGAACGCGCCCTAAAGCTTAGCCAGACGCCCTTTAACTAATCTCGAATAACATTCAGCTGAAACGCCTCTCCCTGCCAAACAAAGGTGAAACTTCGTAACCATAATTAAAACTGAACCATTAGTAACGCTGACTGACGATTCTGTATATTATAACAAGTTTGAACCAATTAATTCTTCTATAACTACTTATTGAACAAAGTTTTTAATTTAAAACTAGGCAAAGGACGCTGGGCGAAGTGTGTTCGGCCGTTACGTCAACTTGATAGTTAATTAAAACTAGCAAAGTTTCATTTAATATTTTTTGTTAGACGATAGTGGTTATGTACGAGTACATATAGCTAGTTTGTTATTACATAGTTTATATGCTGCTGTTCAAGCGAGTGGCGATGAGGGGCTTCAAAAAGCTGATTAAGTTCTTTCGAAAAACGGATTTTGAGTTGGAAATTAGTTTTTGGCACAGTATGTAATACTGTGATTACCCAGTGGTAACCCCTACTTAGGACTTGTAGATTATAGTTTCAAACATAACCTAGTGTATTACTTGGTTTATTTCATAACAATAATTGCTCCCAAAACGGTGAAGAAAACCTCGTAAGGAAACTAGCATGTCCTAAACTAAAAATCCAAACATATGTGACTACCTCCAAGCGACACTGGGTCTGTGTGGTGTATTACGGCCCATTTCCGCTCTTATAGTGGTGGTGAAACGATCACCTAAAATTATTGTGTATTGAAAGATAAACTACAACAAAATTGATTTTTGATATATTTTTTGTTAAATCGCAATTTAAAGCAAAGTACATTTGTTTACAGGAAAGGCTTTAATCTTTTTGAATAAATTTGTATAATTATAATATATTGTGGGAGTAGGCACACATGGTTTGCAGAGCAGATGATTGATGGGTTCGTTGACCACGTACCAGAAGACGCAACCTTGGAAGACTTCCCACATGGTTGACGGATTGCCAGACATTTATTTATATATTTAGTTTAATTAACTATAACAGTTGGACAACCAATTGCAAACCTGTACCTGTACAAAAACATTACAAACATCACGTACCTACTTAATTCCTCTCTCACAGTACTCCTAACATGCCAATAAAATCATGTTACGTTTATCCGCGAACAGATCTATGTGTATGTATGTATACAGGGTGTAAAAAGACCGATCACAAAGCCGATAACTACACATTCTGTACATGTAATTAAGCAACTTTGACCAAAAATTATTGCTGGGAAAATACTTTTTTTTTCATCTTTAAAAAATAATTAATTAATAATAATTTCGATCAGCTGAGCGTTCGACCGCTCGCGCTTGATCGTTGAACCGACCGCACGCTTGTGTGTGTGAGGCGCTCGTTGTGTTTAGTTTTCGTTGCATTTTTCTAACTTCAAATGCGTAATTTGTTATGAAAAATTGATAATTTTGAAAATGTTTGTTCAGAAGAAAGTTTACTAATGATACTTGGAATACGATTTTGAAAAAAAAACGAAAAAAAAATTTTTGACTTTGACTTTCAATATCTCCAGAACCAGTGAATTCCCAGATATGTCTTAGAAGAAAAAAAGTATCCTAGTGATGTGTAGAATATGGGGTTTTCGTTTTCGTTAAGGGTCTTTTTGCACCCTTTATGTGTGGTGACACTTGGATAAAATGTCCAGCAGTAGATGTCTTTCGACTAAAATAATGATGGTGGTAGTAATTAACACAGCTAAGTAAAGAAAATGTAAGACTAATTAAAATTTTCTCCTTTTTTCTCAGATCCAAGGCAAGCCAATAATTCAGCAGAGGATTCTGCCGAGTCCTGTGGTGTCTATCGACGCCCCTCACACCCACAGAAGTACAGCTACTCCTGTCGATGACCACAACAACATCATATTCAGCCCATGGAAAGCGTTTGGGCCCTTTGTCGACACCATACAGGTAAAAAATATTTTCACGCAAAAAGCAACAATACCAAAAACTGTGGACAGGAATTCCTCTTTGAAAAAATACCAGAGATTTTACGGAGGTTCGATTTCGTTTTTAAAAGTTTGGAACTGCCGATTGATTTTCAAAGAAAAATAAAATATTTTTATTGTACATAAGCCTACAAAGGGGCGTTTATAAATGTCAGAAGCTTCGTCAGAATTCAATTGGTCGTTTCCTATGGTAAACACCTGCACCGGACAAAAAATCCATGTTTACTATTTTAAAAAACTGATTGATTTTACAATATTTCCATAATATTTGAATAATAATAGTAGTGAAAAGACTGCATAGACCAGTCAACATAGTACCTAAAAAAAAACAAAAATAAATAAATAATAAAAACGTGAATCGAAATAGATAAACTAATCTATATGAGTCTGCGGTATATAGTGCTCTCACATTTACGCCAGTTTTCAATAACCTACCACAGTTCATAGATAGATAGCAGCTATCCCCGATAAACAGTAAGATTCTATCTATCTTTCCGCAACTTTGGTAGGAAATGCTATACGTCGGTAGGTTATAGGAAAGCAAGTAAGGGCAAAAGGATAGATTTGTTTATCTTTAGTAGCTGCAACTGTATAACTGATAGATAGCTTATTGAAAACGGGCGTTACAAAAAGAGGTTGTCTATATAAAAATAAACCTATCAATAAATAAGATGTGATTATGCCCGATGCTCCGACTCCGATAAATTTTGATCGGAACTTATATCGTAGGCACAAACAAGTTTATACTTGTCGTGCGTCCTGATTGATCTGTTAATTAGGTGCTCTTTCACTTAAGGTTTTATTTCGAAATTGGAATGTAGTGAGATCGCTTCACATTTATAATAATCCGAGATTTTAATTAGTTTTAGCACTATTTCATTTGACACTTCTGCCTACGTCTCCGCCTCCGAATTCGGTCCCGGTTCCTATTTCAAAAAACCAAATTGTTAACTTCCGTTACATCTCATCTCAAATAAATACAAAGATTATCCTGTCATCCCACAATACAAAGAGGACGTTAATTATTATATTTTCACAAAGTATCAAAGATCTTCATAATTAATACCTACTCGTTGGTCTATGGCAGAAAATCTATTATCCAGAGACAGTATACTAAGAAATATTTGAAATAACATCAAATAATAATGAGCATTTGGAGATAAAGCGCTTACGTGGATAATGAGAAATAAGTTTTTGTTTTTGTGAACATTTCTTTTGATAATTTGTGAGACGTCTGGACAGCGTAAGTCACTTTGAAGAATGAACTGAATTTGAAGACCATAGATAGTGTTTTTTATTTTGTTTATGATTGACTGGGTTTTGCCATCGGCTTTTCCTGCGCAAAATTCGAAAAGTATCCCAAGGGAACATGGTTCCGTGCCTGGTCTACCCTTCTGCCAAGTTTCATCTGGTTTCAAGATGTAAAAAACATAAAAATTTGCATTTATTTTAACTTCTGCCTATATGAATGTGTGTTGTAGAAAGAAATAATGTAGTCAATTCGCAAAAACATTCCCCATAAGCTGTATTTATCTCTCATCTAAATACGTGCTTTAAAAAAATCTAGCTCTATCACAATCCATTTCTTGTTTGTTTTACTATACTCCGTTTGTTTAGGTAGTTAACTAAAGGTAAACAGTCTTGGTATGTCTTTTTATGTTAAAGAGGTCGTATATAATATACACAAAGTTTATTTAAACTTAGTTTATTAGCTAACATCGATTTAAGTAAATACCTATTTGCAAAGATTTTTACATACAATTTATAGACAACTTTTAGATAAAAAGACATGCCAAGATTGTTTACCTTTAGTTAACTACCTAAACCGACGGAGTATAGATATATGTTTTTCCAATTAATAATAACAAAAAAAAATTAAACACTGTACAAACGCCTTTGTACAATCAATGTAGGTACAGTGTTTACTTGTGCATAAAATAATTAATGCTTCAATACATAAATAACATTAAGTCTGCCGAATTTACTGGCTAAGATGGAACCGGACGCGTGTCCTGTTTACTATATAGTAAATTATAAATAGCCCTGGAGATTAATTAGGTATTTGCCTTTGCTATATTTGTACAATAATAATTATATATTTAGCAACAAATAACAATAAGAAGATATCTTTTTCTAAAAACCGTATCAAAATCGTTTATTAAATGAAGCCGCAATTAGCAATCCAAATATTTGTTTGAGGAAGACTGAGGGCGTTGTGGGAATATCTTCCTATCTCTTTAGAGCACACATCATCTACATCTACATCATCATCTGGGGTTGGCTTCCAGTCAAGCCGAATTTAGCTGAATACCAGTATTTTACGAGAAGCGGCTGCCTACCAGACCTCCACAACCCATTAACTGGGGTAACACGATACTTCATGGCAAGACTGGAGTCAGATATACTGGCTTCTGACTATCCGTTACGACTGCCAAAGATCTAGAAATGACATTAACGTGCTTTCCGAGGCACGGAGGAAACTCGTTATGTTAAGATGGTCACCCATCCACAGACTAACCTTGGCAAGCGTTGGTTAACCTTGTAGATCGACCCGTGTGGCTGTTATTATCTAGCCACGAGCTCCTCGTATCTCTTTTGAGCACACGTAAACTAATAACGGTTACGTCACATTTCATTATGTGCATCATTTTATTGTTATTTGACAGTTTCCCCTTCCAATATAACATTAAAACATATTGAGCAGATGGAAAGTAGGTATCATTCTTTTTGCAATTTTGGATGAAGTTACTTTTTGATACAAACAATAAAAAAATTGAGTCACGTACTCAATAGGGGTTCAGGATTATTCGAAAGAGTTATCACGGCTTTAGAAAGCAAAGAGCATATGGAAGAATGCAGCTGGGTTTTGTCAGTAAAATACTGACACTGTTTCTCACTCCATTATAAGTAAATTTTGGGAAAAAATATGGAGGTTATTTAAAAACGACTCATTCAAATAAAGCTTCCTAAAATGTAGTTTTTACGTCGCAAATTGACTTTTTGACAAATTGTTAGTAGGTCAAAACATTACTAAACTCCTACAATAAAACAACGTGAGAATATTTCGTAAAACACCACTCGGGAGCCGGATTAGTATTCCCAAAACATAGTTACTACTTCAAAAGAGGATGCTCCCGTCAATCTGTCTGCTATAATCCCACAGTTGACTTCCCAACACCTACAGATAGACTAAAATAGACCTGCCAATCACAGAACTGAACTAATCCCTTAAGGCTCTATACAGACGTACTACAACCTGTGCCACAACCACACCACAATCGCAACCAAACGACAACAAAACCACGTGGTTGGACTCTATTTTTTATATAAATAAATAGTTTCTTCCACACTGACTATATTTTGTCACCGAACGCAACCACGCACTATAGCGGTCACAGATCACAAATTAGTCTTTCAGAAAACACTGGCTACAAAGCAATCCCTTCAACATTTGTAATAACTACAACGCAACTGTAAGAAGTCTGCAGCGAGCCAGCGACACCAAACACACATGTAACCACTGTAACTTTAGGGGCCCAGCAAGGTCCTGAAAAAAAAAGGTCCTATTATACAGGCAAAGAAAGAACAAAGGAGTGGACATTAGTCAGTAAAAGTCTCACACCCTCTCACTCTCTGCCCAAGAGTTGAAGAAGTCATTCTGATGATTCCCCACCTAAAAAAAAACATGTAGCCACTTTTTGTCGCTGCGATGTAGTGTAGTTGTGGTACGTGTGAATAGAACCCTAGTCCTTAATTGTAGAACATCTACAAAACCTTCACAAAACCCAGTTTATCATACAGTAAAGGTTACCAAAATTGATATTTTCAATAGAAAACAGAAACCTTCACAACAAATATTACTCTCTAATTGGTTTTTGACATTGATTAATGATGTGATGAAGCGCCCTGCTCACCCCCCAATCGTTTCGCTGCCGTGAACATATTCATTATGGAGGGTGAATTTGTAGTATTTTGGCAACCGTTCTAGTGTTGTAAACAAACATTATTGTTTTTGGTTGGCTGTATAGTATTTTTTTTTGGGAAGCCGTGTATTTTGTTTATTGTACTTTGTTTCTTTTTTCGGGGTGGATATTTATGTGGGTGTCCACAAAGATGACCTCCAATGTCTTAAAGTAAGAGGGGATTATGAAGCTCGGACTAGCTTGCATCAAGATGCAACGCCGCGCCGTAGGGGCCCAGTGGGATCGCTCGTAGCGTACTGAGGCCATGCGTTCGCTTATAAGAGAAAAACCCAAGGTCCTGTAACGGATAGAAAAAAGGAATCCATGGTTTTAGTCAGTAAAAGTCTGAAACGCGCGAGCGGGAGAAGTCTATTGTTGATTTGAAAAAGGCTCGTATTGGCTAAAACCACCTCAGTGTCCCTACGCACACCTGCGTTGGGTGCTGAGGATCCGGTGTGACTTGAGCTGCCCTGGACTATAGGCTATTCGCCGAGGGTTGAGCCAAAAGGTAAACAAACCATAAAAAGGGTTCTTTATATGTCACGATTGATGTAATGAACATATAAAAATAAGTATGGAATCAATAACTACACTGACAATATTAGAAATTATATTTTAGAATGATGTCTGTGGAACTTATGTTATCCTTTCAGATTTATTTGAAATCAAACATTATAAATGCCTTAAATTATTTTCTTAATTTTTATTAATTATGCATTAAATAGTTCACATGTAAAAGAACCTAAAATGTCATTTTAATACTACTAAGTTGTAGACCACAGATACTGCGAACATTTTACATTAAAATGTGACGTTTTGTCATCGGTCGGGTTATACTCGCCATGTTGAAAAAATGATTTCTTTGTTTACCTTGTGGCTCATGCTCCGGTGAATACACTGTAGTGCTGGCCCGCCCCACCTGCCTGTTCAAGGACTTCGTCGTTTATGGAAGAAGTGGTTCTTCTCTATTCGTTACATAGGGGCAAGCGTGGGACGAAGCGTGCACTAGCTTCTGACATTTTATAAGTAGTTGGCATATGTGAAATATAAAAGATTTTGATTTAGGACACTGTGTGTCGCCATCTTGAGTCCTGATAGATTGGATGTAGGATGTCCGACCCATCGATTCTGAACTAGTTCGTGTTATCAAATACAGCCTGATAGCAATAATAAGCTAGCAACGGGCTATAAAAGGCTAAGCTAATTAATGAAAGTTTCAAATTCCAATATAATTACTGTAGTTTTAATAATTGCCAATTTTGAGCTCTCATAGTTGACGGCACAAAGATCTTTTACGACAGTTTATTGATCTTTCCCAAGTTTCTTCTGTATAAGTAAACTAGTTTCTGCCAGCGGTTTCGCCCGAGCAATTATAGGTTTATTCATACAAACTTAAAATCTCGGTGTCATCTCTTTAGGGCACGAATTTTGAAAAATGCTCCCTTAGTGCTCGCCTTCGTCTTAAAAGGAAACCTTGTGTATAGTCTTAATAGTTTCGGCTGTGCGTTGATATGTCAGTGAGTCAGTTTTCCTTATGTATGATAAACATTTTTTTCTTTTTGCAGGAGGGTGAACTGTTACCAAGTCAAGACACAGTGGTGTTACCATCGCCCAGACATCACGACAGTTCGATAGACGAAGACGCTACAGATCCGATGCCCACCGCAGAGACGTCCAATAAGGTACTATGAGAATGTTACTGTTGTGGTATCAGGAGTCGCAGGATGATTTCAGGGTGGTGTCTGTAAGAGCGGGCTTGCGGACAGCGAGAAATTGGCAGTCCTTTTAGTTGTCTAGTAATGACCTGTTCCACACGCCTAAGATTTGTCAGACTAACTGAATGGACAAAGCGGTTGGCAGCAGTTAGACTCTTTTTTTCGTTTTCGAGGGGAAACCTTCAAAAGGCGCCCGGACTTTAGGGATAACCTCCTCCTCACTAAAACCACTCCGATGACCACCATCAGCACGTAGAAGGGTTAAGTTACCTCTTAAAAGATCATTCCGAAACGCCCTCTGTGCAAAGCCTGTAAGGGCACATCCCTGAGGAGACTGTACAATGGCAGATAGCCACTTTTAAATTCTGTACAAAGACTAATAAAACCCTCAACTTCCAGGTGGCATCAATCAGCCAGTTGTCTTTCATGGTGAGGCCAGACAGCTTCGAGCGCGGCCAGCTAAGGCTGACCTGCATCTCCACAGTACACTCAGTGTACAGCGAGCAGGCTGAGCTGGTCATCAATGAAGAACGGCCGCAGATCGCGTCTGTTCTTGGGACTAGGGACGCAGCGGGAGGTATGGCTTAGCTAATAAGTAACGAAGAAATCATATTTGACGGTCTACTTGAAGTTTTGACGTTGTTTGTCTAGAATTCATCCGGCTATCGCCTTTCTGGTCGGCCCGTTTCACTATCTTAGGTACCAGGGGATCATAAGCTTGCAAAAGAAGAAGTAAGTAGACCTTTGGTAGGGGTTGACACTGAATTGACTGACAATAAAGGTTTTAGAATTTCATGTCTACTTTGTCGAGTTTGAGCAGAGAACGTCGAAGAACCAGAGCAGCATGAGCTTGCCAAGGGGTATCGACAGGCCTTTGGTCAAGGATAAGACTGAATTGTTCAGTATTCTATCACATCAGTCTAGACGTCGTATGTTTTTTTCAGGTAATTAAAACATAATGAAAAGGAAATGAATTTAACAAATAATAAAATTGTTTCTACTCACACCAGTACATTTCGAATAGGTACCAATAATGCGAATATGCAAACGTATGGAATTCACAAGTAAATAAACAAAATGGTATACGTACAAAATCACTACAGATTTATGCTGCAAAAAAATACACTTGTCTCAATTTCGACATAAATTAACTGACCTCTTTTAAATAATGGCTTACTGAAAAGTCAATTTCCGAAAGAGCGCGCGATTACTATCATTCCACTTCAGGAGAAATAAATAACAATCGACATTCAGCAAATTATGACGCTTTATGAAGTAACAAAGGAATGCCTCGAGCAATTGCTTTTACAGGTAAAACAAGACGTAAACGTTAATCCAAACTTAATATCAGAAAAGCAATAAAATCGAAATAAATGCAATAAATACTATTATTACTGTACGTGAAAAACACTCCGATTCGTATAAATCATCGCTTTATCGAAGCATTTAAAACGTTTTTCGACAGTAATCGCGAACGGATCGAAAGCTTTCACGGCTCGTCACGGTCCAATAAACAGCATTATGCACTACCTGAACCGGTAACTGGAAATAAACTAGAAAATTGGACTCATGCAACACGAACCAGCCCAGCCAATATTTTTCATGATAAATTTTCTTTGAGATTTAGACTTGGGATCTCTCAGCTGTGTAGCGAATCGCTAAGAATTTTTATTCCTCGGTGTAAACACAACGTTTGAATACGTACAAGGCGAACCAATCCCACTCTACAATTCAAATATTTGCAGCAGCCGACTTGCACTGCAATTTACCACGAGAAGTTTTCCAGAAAGCTGCATCTATGCAAACATATGAAAAATGCAAAAAATACATAGTAAACATAATTATTTTGCTGATGGAAACTATTCTTAGGGAGTATGTGCGTTGTTGTGGCGAAGACTGCCGATAGCTCCGCCATTGTAGGAGCACAGTATACACTTATTTGAAAACGCTTGAAATAGTTTAAAACATCGATCCTATTAAAATGCTAGTAGTTTGCAAGCGTGTAAAATTCATTAATTAAGCTTCTCTGTTGGTATAATTCTTGTGTTATCTAGAAGGAGAAGAATATAGGTAGTTATATTGACAACAAGTAAATAAATAACTGCACGATACTATACATTACTAAAAAAACAACTTTATCAACAATTTTATCTCTAAAAACCGTAAATATTTTGTTGTTTGACGAAGTTACAACTATAAAAACATACAAAAAAAAAGCAAAAAAACCTTTGGCCATTTTATAAAAAAAAATGATTGCTTTGTAGCCTACACTCGTATTCAGATTCACTCAAAACATCAATATCGGTGTTCGTCAATACCAGCCATTGAAGTTCATGAAACGCAGAATCGGCAAATCCTTCTATATGTAGGCAATCACTCAAATATTTGCCAGTGTTGGCTTCTAGCATTGACGCTGTTTGTCGAAGCCGAGCGTTCCAGCCCACTAGGCAAAGGTAATGTTTAGCGATGGCTGCGTTGTAGTCTCCTGTCTGTGTGTGCGAGCAAATAGTTCGGCTCTGCCGCCACCCTGGATTATCGCTTATTTGCATATAAGCAACTTTGGGATGTAGGTATAGTTTGCAAGATTATAGGTGTCAAAATTAGGGAGTTTGGGGAAAAGTTCTGCTGAGGCGCAAATCTTGAGCGGATAAACATGCGTAATACGAAAACTAATAAATAAATCTTGTGAAAGACAGATATTTGTTGAAGTCTAAAGTAAAATATTTATCGAAATGAGACCTATAATATAACATTATTATATTTTAACGATTCCCAGAGGTTCTGTTCATTTATCGAACACAAAAATCGTTTCAGTTTGTTAAACTCACTTCAAAAAGCGTGCTCCATCGTCGACCGCATCATCGTTTACCAGACCATCAAACGTGAGCTTATCGATAATATTAAAAAAACAATTCTGTAATATGTTGTCAAAAATTAGATTTCAAGCCTAGCCATTTTTTTTTTGTGATGAGTCATTATAATATTATCCTAGAATTTTCCCGCCCTTAGGTTTTTTTTTAGGTGGGTGTGCCAATCCTGTTCCTTCTTTACCTTTGTTCCAGGCCCCCGTAGGCTGTGACCCTGTTGGGCCCAATCAATGTATGGTAACAAACCTATGTATCTCGATCATGTACAATATATAATTATAGCCTACAATATTGTATCTCAATTATTGTGAAGCTTGTGATATTCTAAACCACACAAGCGTATACATAGCAACATTGAAACCCTTGTGCTTTGTCGACATCTAGTATTGTCCTGTGGAATTCATATTGAATACTGGGTTCAGTACTGAAGTGTTGATAAAAGAAGATATTGAAAAATAAGATTAAACATACAATTTAATCCCCCTTGAGTTGTTTCGGAGTTTCTTCGAACTGACGAAAAATTTATGTGTAAACCTACTTGCAAAATAAATATCATTTATCATATAACGATACTAACTACAACGACCCACTCAAGTTTGGTGATTCTTTGGCTATATCGATAACTTTCTTTCACAGACTTTGTGCTCAAACAAATTTGAAGAATTGCAATGCCACTCTTCCCGAGCTTTTAATATTTTTATCTAAATCTTCGCGCTAAATATCAACAGAGTTGCAAGGTCTTATGTTAACTGTGCCGTCAATCAGACAAACATTTTTCCATACATTTATTCATTCATATCCAGTTATAATTAAATATTTTTATCCGTACCCCCGCGGTAAGTATCAACAGAGTTGCTTGTTCTTGCGGCAACCGTGTTGACGTTCAGCCGTCATGATTTAATACCATTCATATCTAAATTCTTGCGCTTAGTAGGTATCAACAGAGTTGCTAGGTCTTACGACAACCATCCCGTCAATCAGTCGTGCATTTATTCATTCGTTCGTTCATTCATATCCAATTATGACTTAAATGTTTTATCTAAATCTGCGCTCTATGTATCACATTTTTTCATTCATTCGTTCATTTATATCCAGTTATAATTAAATATTTTTATCCGCACCCCGGCGGTAAGTATCAACAGTGTAGCTAGTTGTTGCGGTCGGCCGTCAACATTGACAACTCGTGCCGCCGGCAACTACCTAATTGAATTGTTCAGCTGTTCGCAATAGTTTACTAACTACAAACTTCGTTATGCCATGGTTTCATTACCAATTTACTTCGTAATAGCTTCGGTGTTTGGATAAAAATTGACGTTTTGTTAATAGGATTTGTTGAGAGATATCTATTTTTTTTTAAGTTATGAATAATCACAATGACTTCTCCTGCTCTCGGGCGGAACAGGAGGGTGTGTCAGAATTTTACTGACTAAACCCCACCCAGAAAGAAAGAGATCTTCTGGGTTGACGAAAGAGAACCCCGGGACCCCGGAATTAGGGCAAAGAAGGAACAAGAGTGAGTTTTAGTCAGTAAAAGTCTGACACGAAGAGCGGGGGAAGTCATTTTGGTAATTCCCCACCTTAATAAAAAAAACCCACCCCTTTCCTTCTTTGTCTTCGTTCCAAGGTCTCGGGTAGGGAATAATCTGTGAGGTTTTTATTTAAGGTTGTAATTTATCTTTATGTGAAATCTAACCTTTCATTAGTTTGCAAAAATAACAAGTACGTAATTTATATGACTTTCAATTAGTTTTATCACAATCGTATTATTTTATTATAATGGCCGTTGTGCAATTAGATCTGATTATTAGATAGACAATATATTTACTTTGCCGTTTCTTTCGTTGTCAGATTTATTTTTATTTAGCTAATTATTATATTAAGCTGGTTCGATGAATTATCCGTGAAACCTGCTGTCTTGCAAATGGGTTTCGATGAATTTATTGATTTATATGATCCAATTATTAAATTTTGTTTTTTTTTTAGCCCTATATAATTTATTTAGTAACACTAGTTGCACATTTTTTTTTAAAGTGCTCATTATAAAAATTGCTTTGCTCGAAAAGGAACTAAAACTGTTTTAGGACCTTATAAAACCCTTTTTTTTTGTTAGGTCTGAAGCACCAGATTGGAGTGAGTGGGCCTATCAGACTTTCTCGAAGACCCACCTGTAAACTTTATTTTCTCTAACCGTTCCAGGTTCACGGTGACAACCAGCTCTTTCAAACATTCCATGTATTGTTAACCATAAGAGCAATAGCGCACTACGACCAGTCCGCAGCGGCCAGGTCGCTGCGGCCATCGAGATACATACATTAGTATGAAATCGCCATAGAGCGCGCGCACTTGTGGCCGCTGGCCGCTAGTTCGCTATTGCTCTAAGAGAATGCAATAAAGAAAGAAATGGTCATTGATCCACCTTACCATAGTCAACAACAATAATTTTGACGACCAATAAAAATGAATGGAACCACTTATTATCATGCTTATACCTTAAAATAAACAACTTCGCTGTACATGTCTAGACGTCGTTCTCAAAATACAGAAATACAAACAAACGGATCGGAACCACGTATTTATGTATCGAATGTTACCGTTGAACTTATACAGGGTGCGCTTTTGAACTGGGATCATTGTAACTATTATGCTAACATGAAAAGTTCGGATTGGTATTCATGTTTTCGATTAAATTAACTCAAAAGTTTTATTGAATTTAAATCAAGAACCACTGAGTCTTTATTGATATTATTCATCACCGTCATCATCATTCAAGTTATAAGACTGTTGGATCTAAGTGACCAGCAAGCAATGTGAAATCGACTGGTTCCATGCTTCAGCGATTGTTTCTTTTAAAATAACTTACATATACCTAAGTTTAGTTTTACGTGTCGATTATTATCAGTTGTTATTTTCAGTTGTGAACTTATACATTCTGACTCATGCTGACTGCAAATTCAAAGCATAGATTTTTATGAAGAAGAACGTGTAAGAAGCTCGTGGCTAGATAATAACAGCCGCACGATCTTCAAGGTTAAGCAACGCTTACCTAGGTTGGTCTGTGGATGGGTGACCATCTTAACATAACGAGTTTCCTCCGTGCCTCGGAAAGCACGTTAAGCCGTTGGTCCCGGCCGGCATCTTTGGCAGTCGTTACGGATAGTCAGAAGCCAGTAAATCTGACTCCAGTCTTGCCATGAAGTACCGTGTTGCCCCAGTTAATGGGTTGTGGAGGTCTGGTAGGCAGCCACTCCTCGTAAAATACTGGTATTGAGCTAAATCCGGCTTGACTGGAAGCCGACTCCAATATAGTTGGGAAAAAGGCTAGGCAGATGATGATGATGATGATGAACGTGTAAGAAGCTCTATGGACAGTGTTTAATCATGTTTTGCCCTGTTCAAAAGTCCTGTTAACATGTTTTTGTCCCTTGATCCCGGATGAAAATGACTTGACAAATCGGTAGCAATAATCAATCCCATTCATTCTCTATTTTTTGATAATCTTTGACGCTGATAGAATGACAATTTGTTTGTGGTATTTTATGATTGAAAACAACGATACGAATACATAAAAATATTCAGGTTTCAAATTATTCAGGTTTGCCTCACTAGCTCGTGATCGTTTAAAACCTCATCTTGTATACAGTGCATAGATTCCCGTGTCTAGACGGAATACATTAAGCGAGTCGTTCAGTCATTATCGAGCTATGCAATATCGGGGGTAGACAGTAATCGGTGGATTCGAGAAATTATTGGTTTTTGCTCTTCTAGTTAGAGGTTTGTTTTTTTTTTGTTCTAGAGTTTATGGTAATCGTTTTTGTGGAAAGTAAACAGTTCTTGAATATTCTAGATAATCATGATTAAGTATATTTCTTTTAGGTCTTCGACTTTAGCGGTTGTTGTGGCAATAACGATAAAGACAAAGATGATCTTAAAAAAATCTATGATGTCAATTGATTTATTTATTAATTTTTTTTAGCTATAAATATTGGTTTGAAGTCTGACATGTCGTAATTGAGTCTTAACTTAGGTCATATAATATATCTTCTTCGTGTTTTCATTTTAAAGGTATATTAGGCCCACGTAGCGTAGGCCATGTACGCCAACCTGGGCGTGTCAGTCTCCATTCATTTTATATGGCAACTACATTTGTAGAGCAGTTGTCGCCCACGTATGCGTAGGTCTAATGTAGTGCCCGCTTAAGCTTGCATAGGTTCAATTATATATGGCATTTGCAGGGAAATCCTATAAATGGTGCCTACAGTCTGTTCAATAATTCCGGAGACTAAAATGACATTTCAACACCAAAGAACTGGCGTCATTCCTATAGAAATTTTGACATTACTTATGTCAATTTAGTCTCCGGGTTTATTGAACAGACCATAGACTTAGAATTCCAAAAAAAGACACTTTAAACATCTGTCAGTTATGTTCGGTTCACACGTGGCCCGACAGATTGTCGTATTTTGTTATGCGTCCATTTGGGCAGAATAAACATATTTTCTATCTTTCCTTTTTCAGTTTGATACATAATGTAAATGTTAATGCAAGTAGGTAGAAAGATACAAATTAAGATTATTCAAGTAATTTATAAAGAAAAATACACAATGGTTTTCGCGTTTCAGTAAAGAACTTAACTTAATTCCCGCTAATAGCATTCCGGCATTACACTAAATTCCTATTAAAACAAAAACATTAAGAAACAAAGTAAACTAATCTCAGACGGAGTAGAAAAACGTGTAGAGCAATGAAATAATTACGTTAAATTCACGAAATAACGTTAAAAAAAACGAAAACAATAATTAAATATTCATTACGAGGAATTATCGCGTTTTCTTTCTTTTTCGACGAAAATTCGCGAAAAGCCGTGCCACTTTTTTGTTAAGTGAGATACGTTGGATTACAGGCCCCAGGTAGGTTTTATCGACATCGATATTGCGATTTTTACTGCCTTTAATAAATATTTATTGGCGGCATAATGCATAAAAAATCCTTTTAATGACTTTCTTTATGGAAAAATGTTAAATTGAGTTTCAGATAATTTTATCCTTTAAAAATTTTAACTGATTTTAATTCTATAATGCATTTTTATGCTTGTCTTATTTTAATATTTATATACTTAACTACCTTAATAAAATTTAATTAATGTAATGATACTGTATTTAATTTTGTACCATATAATTATAACCTTTGAGTTAAGTTTTGTCTTTATGTTAATTTGTTGTCCCCTAACAGGGCTACTTACTCATTAAGTTAAAACTTGTTTGTAATTTCAAGTGTGTTCATTGCGTGCAGTATTTTTTTTAAGTGTTAAATGACAAGCCGCATAATTTATTGAGAACATTGTTTATGATATTTTCTTCAAATATTGTGCGTAGACGAAAATAAAGTTCTTCATCGAATCTAATGACAAATGAAAGCGTTCCCATTCGAAACACCTCCCCATAGCATTGAGATAAAAATTGTAACTCCTTTTTAAATATGCCATAAAATCTCTTCGCATTTTTTTAAAGTTTTAACCCTACTTAATTTAACCGTTCACCACCATTCACAAATGCAATACTAACTACAAATTAACCAAACAAAAATTTTTCTTCAAAGAAAAAAAAATCATCGATGTTTCAGATTCATCTCACCTCTAGTGGAGGGTCCCCATTAACGCTATTACGCTAATGATTCGCCGGCGCAGGACGCCCCCTAATTACAAAACAAAGCTTTACAATAAATATATTTCTTTTAACCGTCTAGTACTCACTTCTGGGTGCTTGGTACCCAGGGGTCGCTGATGTTGACTTTTATATTGATTTATGATCGATTGTTTAGGTAAGTGGTCTTATTTCGGATTTTAAGAAGGTCAATATTGGTAATGAAAAACCGGTCAAGTGCAAGTCAGACTGGCGAACTGATGGTTTCGTACCCTTACCTTACTCACTTATGTAAATAGTTCAATTTCCGAATCGAATATCGAAGATTTTTCTGCATTTTGATTTTGATTCTGGAGAAAAAAAATACAGTTTTGAGATTTATCTCTTGACTTGCTTCATGCCAAATTTCAGGATTCTAAGTCAACGGCAAGTGGGGTAGGTTTTTGTTTCAAAATATGCTCTTAGACGGAGCATAAGCGGCCTTAGCTTTATATTGTATTGACCTAGTAGTTTGATTTTGCACTGCTGTTTAGAATAGAAAACCGGGATATTTGTTTTTCTTAACTATTACCTTCATACTTCCACGTGTTCACAATGACAAAAAGGGTCTTGACATACGGACAAACGGGTAATAAAGTGATCTTATACGGGTTCCGCCTTCGCCGAATTAGAAACGAAACCCTAAAAACAAAACCTAGTTTAAGAATTAACTTTATTATAGTAGAGTAAGCCACAAGCTTACTCGAATAAAGTTTTACACTGAACTTTTTATTGTTAAGCTTTTTCATTTACATCGTTCTACTAAAAGCATAAATACTTCACGAATCCATTACGAAATACCAAAAAAGATTAACTACGTTGCCGACCAGCCTACAGCAACAAAAAACCAATTAAAACCGAGTCATAATTCAACAAAAACTCATTTCTAAATTGAACAATTCCAAATTCAAACAAAAGTCAGGGCCGCCATTGAAAACGAAAAAAAAAAAGTAGTTGTAGCTTTGAAACCCTGCGAACGCTCCTCCTAAAAAATATAAAAAAAAACAATTGCCTCGCACCGCCCATATATAACCCAGACAATAGTTACAAGGAATATATGAGCCATATTAACAATACATGCAGACATTTTATACATTTTTGTTCTACCAGCACCGACGCGCTTAAACGGAAGCAATAACCTAACAGCCCGGACGTTTACGCCATTTTATTCATATAACCCCGCAATAATGCTAGTATTTGCATAGCGAAATATAAAAATTACTCATTTTTTGTTTGTGGATTTTTTTTCACAGTTCATCTGACATGTTGATTGTCAAGTTGCGCTGTTAAAAGAGAGATTTTATTGTTCAGGCGGTAAAAATGGGCTCTTAAATGCTTAATGGGAAAAATATTTGAGTTTTTTTGTTGTTGTCATGTTTTGATGGTCTGTTACTGTTGAGCCTAACTCTTTGTTTGATTACCAGGCCAAAAAAAAATCGTATGAATTTATTAACCCCATCAAAAAATGGAAAGTTACTTCTGATTTATGATAAAGTTTAAAGCTTTCAACTAAACTTGTATCTACATTGAGTTGGTGCGTGTCAAAACTTCAGACGAACAGTTTACAATAAGATGTCTATTTTTAATACAAACTTATATTCAAACAGAAAGTTTTGAATTCATCAATTCATCAAATATTCTTACAATAACGTTATTCATTCATAATCTTAAAGAAAGGTTAATTCATTTACAAAATGTGTAGAAAGTTACTACAGAGAGAGTAAAATCATGAGCAATAAGATATAATAGACTCGAACCTTATCATTTTCTATCTATTTTAACTTCTGCCATTCAAGAAATATGAAATTAGAATCAAAAGTATTTTGTTTCAAATAAACTATTTTCTTTTGAAAAGACAACATACTCGTATTACATTTACTTTTGAAACTTCAAAAGATAGACCACCATGGCCAATGCACAATCGCTGAAATTGGGTCATGGGTTGACGAAAACGAACCCCTGAATCCTGGAATTAGGGCAAAGAACAAACAGGAGTGGGTTTTAGTCTTCTACCGACTAAAACCCACTCCAGTTCCTTCTTTGCTCTGTCTGCCACGCCCTCCCGCTCCGCTCAGAGAGAGAGAAATAATTTTGATGATATCATCATCATCATCTGTCTAGCCTTTTCCCAACTATATTGGGGTCGGCTTCCAGTCAAGCCGGATTTAGCTGAATACCAGTATTTTACGAGGACCAGCTGCCTACCAGACCTCCACAACCCATTAATTACTGGGGTAACACGGTACTCCATGGCAAGACTGGAGTCAGATTTACTGGCTTCTGACTATCCGTAACGACTGCCAAAGATCTCCAAATGACAGCCGGCACCAACGGCTTAACGTGCTTTCTGAGGCACGGAGGAAACTCGTTATGTTAAGATGGTCACCCATCCACAGACCAACCTAGGCAAGCGTTGCTTTACCTTGAAGATCGACCTGTGCGGCTGTTATTATCTAGCCACAAGCTCCTCAAAATTTTGATGATATCCCACATTAAAAAAAAACAATGTCCGAAAGCTAAGTATAGATACCAGACTCGGATAGTATGCAGTATTCTTTTAACCAGGAAATGCATTTCCTAGATACGATTGCTGATTTTCACGCAGGTAAAGCCGCTAACATAAGCTAGTGATTGATAAATTATACAACCGAAATAGAAACAATTTTCTTTTGAAACTCTAAGAATCCCACTCATATTGTAAGAGGCTTAGGTTGATGTTTTGCGTTTCAAAGAGCATGAACAGAATAGAAATAAAATATATAATTTTGATTGATGAATTTATAAATAGATTTAATATACATTTTTCGTTTCACAGTCGCTTTATAACTAAATCGCGTTGGCGTTTTCCATTCCACTGAAATCCTTAAAGAAACTCAGTTTGAGAAATGTTGCAAAGTTCAGACATTTTTCATTGAACAAGTTTAAATAAGAACAATGTGGGTCAACATTTTGAAGAGTGAACTGATCCCGTGAAGTTTTATAAAATTTTGTAACTGACCTGTGGATTATTGTTTTGAGTACCAGGAAGGTACTCAAAACAATAATTGTTTTTTTGTAATATGATATTTTATTTATTAAAATTTCATACAAAATAAAGTTACAAAGGAGGTCTTAATGTTGGACAGCCGGCAGCATGGACAATACGGTGGAGTACGTCAGAGGTATGCCTAGCTTGGGCGGTGCGCCACATGACAGCATAATCTTTGGGGCCCAGTAGAGCCAATGCTCGCTAGGACTACGAGAATTTTTTTAAAGAAATATTTCAGTGCTTTTTAGATCAAAATGCAAAGGGTAACTGTAGAACACAGAAGGGTTTTGGCTAAAACTCACCTGTGTCGTACTTAAAGTCTGTCACTTCGTCTCAAAATGCGTAATCTACTAGTTAACCAAGGGTCCTGTCCTGCAATGTTGTCTCTTTTCCAAGAGACATGGCATTGTATAAAAAAGGAAATATTATACGTAAAATGTATCACAATTATAAACTTTTTTGGTGCTATTAAAACATCTCCAAACAACGTAACATATAGGAACTACCTTTCATCCAATTACAAATCCAACCTAACAAACACCACTCATTTTACGGAAACAAATCCAAGAAACAAAACATATAATCCAGGACAGAATAATGCAAAAATATCCCAAGAGACTTTCAATTTAAAACGATCTATAAATAAACAAAAAACTAAGTCCACACAAGCTCACTGAAGACATGAAAATTAACTTTTTCAACCGCTTGCGAAGTGGTTGCCTGATGCACTCTGAATAATTAATAATACGGGCATTACTTTTATTTACGGCGCTGAGAGGGTTATGCTTGCATAATAGGTTCAAAGATAATGTCTATAAGAACCGTTTTGCATATTTCAGAAGCACTAAAGCAGCTCTGTAACTTTTGAAGCACCTAGATGATAGTTTGTTTTCTTTATTTCTTTGGCAAGTTTGTTTACAAAGGCTTTGATGGGTTGGTTTAAGTTGGAATATGTATTTAATATTTAAGGGACTATGTCGTTGATGTTTTTAGTTCTTCTTCTTTTTGTCCTTGTCCCATATTACTTGGGGTTGACGGGTCGGCGATGCACGTTTTTTTTCTTCCATTCTGTCTCATCATTATTGTTTTTAGTAACAGTATGAGATTATTTAAAATGTGTCAGAGAATTCTGTTAAATGGCTTGACTTTTTTATTGCTGATCACAAAGTAATTAAGAAGATCCCATACCCAAGGCGTGGGCTTGCGAACGGTGAGTAATGGGTATCACACCGTCCGGCCGTGCAGTAACCGTCCCGACCGAGTTCAAGTCGTCTACGTCACGTAGGGGTCTAGTAGAACCGAAGTCTACTGGGGCCATAAGTACACCTCTGAAAGGAAAATCCAACTTCCAGGAACGCAAGCTAAAGAAGAAACATAGGGGTGGAATTAAGTCAGTAAAATATTGAAACGACCTCCTGCTCCATCTTAGAGTGAGAGCAGTCAGGATGATTAAAAAAACACCCCATACTGCACTACAAACGCTAATAATTAATCATTTAGGCAGTAACAACAGATCAGTCATCGCTAATGTAAATGATAGTGCACCCTTACCATAGAGTCAATTTGCACAGCCAGCCGCTTGCAGTGCAAACTGAAACGCCAATAATACAATAATGTAGCGATGATAGAACGCAGCAATATCGGAAATAATACATTTTATCATTAACAGTCATTATTTTCGTGGAGCCACATTAATTGTATTCGCTGCACCCGTTAATGGTGGTGTATAAAAATGAAATACTGTTCGTTGATTTTTGGTGGCAAATTGTTAAATAAAATCAAAATTAAAGTTAAAGTAAAATATTTTTTGCTGAATACAAAAACATATTAACAAATATAAAAAGAAAACATTTCTAAGTATTCTGTGAATGCGTAGTTCAAAGACTTAAGACTTTTTGTAGTTTTTTTCACTATTTTCTACTAATTTTAACACGCATAAATACATTACAATCAAACATTATAAGCCAACACGTTCTACGTATAATTAGGTAAGTCGTCCTCATAAATTAATACTAATATTTTAACAAAGGTCCTATTGTGCAGCACAGTATACGTAATTCTATTACAACATACATCCGCGTACATCGAAGGACTGGAATAGTTTGCCTGCTGCGGTCTTCCCGTCCAATTATAATTTGGGTGTCTTCAAGGCTAGAGTGAATAGGCTCTTAAAAACTAGTGCGCCTCACCATCTAAGATTGCATCACTGCTTACCATCAGGTGGGATCGCAGTCAAGCACTAGATTATATAATTAAAAAAAAAACATATTATATTACCACTGAAATAACAATTGTGTTCGATAACTAAACGTGTTCAAGAAGAAAACGCGAAACGAACACACAAAAACAAAGATATAGAACCAACAGTAGCAGTCATACATAACAAAATATTACCAAATTCAACACCGATCCTTCCAAATACCAGTCTCACTTTTCACAAGCAAGCACATCACGATGTGAGCTCTTGCATTACCATATTCTAGTCCGCCTGTTTCGTTTCCAAGCCGCCGATGGATTTTCACGATTCCCAACAGTGTTTGACTTTGAAGCTCTACTAATATTATATTGAAATTTAATGGGATTTGAGGAGCTAGATCGTCAGTTCTAGATTCTGTTAGGTGATTCATACGTAGAAATGTTTGGTTTGCTGTTACTTAGTTAATGTCGGGAATAGACATTATGCATACATGGACTAGTTTGTAATGGTATTGATTTCTGTTTGGGATTGATGACGTGTGGTGTTGGGAGTTCATTAAATCTAATGGAATTATTTGGTTGAGAGGTATCTTTGAGTTCAATAGAAATTTGTTTGATGTTATCAATGGTTAAAATACTCAAATGTGTAAGAAAATATTAATATTTTGATAAATTCGTAATTTTTGTATTCGTTATTCTATAAAAATTACAATCAATACCTCCAACTTTAACATCAAATGTGGCCCGAAAATAGTTCCTTGTAGATAGCTACAAAGAACCTACAAAGATTTTTAATTAAATAAAATTTAAAATTTTCAATAAACTTTTTTAAACCATTTTCATTTTTGCAAAAAAAACTTATACAATTTAGCATTGTTTATGTTTTTTATAAACTTAACAGCAAACTATACAACAAAAAATCTATTAGAAATGCTCCCACCTAAACCGTCGACTTGACATATGCAATCAAACGCTCGATGTAAAACAGTTTAACTAACATTCGACAAATCCCGCCGAGAATTAATTTCCGATGTGGATGATAATGAACAGGCTGTACGGGTCATTTGCATCGATATACCGATGTCGTTCATCGAAATGAGCGCACGCTGCAAATTTGCCGAACGAGCCCGCAAAACCAGTGTGAATTGAAGCCTACTGCAGTTGTTACTACATGATACAGGGAACTGTTTGTGCTTTTGTTTGGGAATATCACATTTTTGAGTCAATTTTGGGTTTGTTTGTGTTTTAGTAAAGTTTTCCGTTTATAAAGTTACATAATCGACCTTATAATAGTAACACTGCAGGGACTCGGGCCTCCATTCTAGAAAAAACGAATGGGCCGTATTCACCACGCAGGCCCAGTGCAGAATTGTGGATGTCACGACTTTGCATCACCGTTTTGAGAACAGAGTTAATGAAATAAATTACACAAAGCAATGTATCTGGCTGGCTTTCGAACCCTCAATATACTACTTGTAAGTCTGGGCTGTTAGCACTTTGCCACTACTGCTCTCTTTCCGTTTATATTTGACTCAAATGCAAAGTGGCTTATGCAATTTTGAATCGGCTTGATGTCAAAAAGTGGCACCAATTATAATACTGAACTCAAATCAACAATGAAGATAAGTAATCAAGCAAAGTCTTCATTGAAATTTCGATTTCAGAATATCGATAGGCCTTTCCAGTTCGCGCCGGCAGAAACCATTCCGAGCCGGATATTGCACGTCCATTGTTATAAAATTCATAGAGGCATATTTACTTTTTGCATGTAAAGTGCATGATTGATATCCGATTGCTGGGGGCTATGCAACTGGCAATTAGATTTAATGGCTTTTCAGTTTTGCGATATATTAATATCGGGTGCCATTTGGATGGTAATAACGCTTCGGTTAGGCGAAAGCATGAACCTTAAATTTTACAAACATCATTTGTTACCGCTGAGTCTTTGTCGAATATTAAAATAGTCGTTACTTTAATAGTTGCAAAGAAAAGATGGATGGATTGTGTTAAGAGTGATGTGAAAGAAAATGGAGATAGTGAAATCATCACGAAAGACAACACTGAATGAAATAAAAAAGCCCACTCTAAATAAAATGGGAAAAGGACAGGAAGATAATAAAATAGGAAGATGATAATAATAGAGTTATTATTAATCAAACACGTATCGCTGTACAACAAACAACTGAAGAATTCCCTTAACTTAAATTTTCTTTTACAAAATTAACAAAGAACAGAACAAAATAAGACAAAGACTCAACAGAAACTAACAAAGATTCTTACAGAGTAGGTAACTAAAATAGGAGTAAACTCCAACATCCCTAGCGACCTTCACAGAGCTCTCGAGCAAAAGGAACTGAGCACAATGACGGGCACATTGCGAACACGTACGTAATTGCATGACATTGCAACTGCCTTCCTCCGATATTGAACAACCAGAGCTGTTTGGTGTTACGCTTGAACTAAGTGATTTTGATTTTCATGCAGATTTTGGGTGGCTACAGATTTTAGAGGTGATATTTGGTAGAGATTTTTGAAGGATGTTTAGTTATGTAATTTATGTCAAGACATGATTGTATCAACTTTAAATTTATCTCATTTATCGTATGGGTTCTTTTTTAATATGAAATTAGTACACTATTCCAGGTTACAGTCTATACATGTGCCAATTTTTGTCTAAATTAGTTTATAGCGTAAAGGTTTAACAAACATACATACAATATACAAAACAACCACTTTTATAACATTCGTGTGATTAAAGCGGAATGCCTCAGTGTTTTGAAGAACAGTAGAATAAAATGGGTTAAAGCTCGTTTTACTATAAAAAAAATAGTTTTGTTTTTCTTGCTTGAATTTCGGTTCATTCTCCTCTACCCTACTGGGTGGCTATTCAGTTTTATCCACTTTAAATATTTCGTTTATATCTCCAAGTAAGATTAATTACCTACTAAAAATGTAAAAGAAACTCCGCACATATCTATACAAACTCATATAATAATCCAGAAATAATAACGATTCCTTGTTACACATCGTTTTCGGAACATGCCATTTTGTAAGTCAAGCCGGATTCTTTGGTTTTGCTGAATCAGATGGGGTGAGAATATATTATGATGAATGTGCGAAAGAAAATGATAGAAGTATTCATTAATATTCTGCTTTATTTTACTCTTAATACCTTCTATGGTAGGTATAGGGAAAGGTAAAGAAAATTCACGCCTCAAAGGGAAAAGAACGTAAAGGGTGGAAGGAAAGAAGGGAGGCCGTTGCCCAGCAGTGGAACAGCGTAGGCTAGATATAAAAATAATAATAAAGGGAAAAGCTAAATAGTTTCTTGCATTACTGTTTTACCAGTTCACCCTTTATTGTACAGGGAGATTCTATTATTAAAAAGGTATGGCAATCAGAGCAGAGATAACTGTGGTACTTACGACTTGAACGTCGTAAGTTTAAAACCATACAATTCGTCCACTATAAGTTGGCGATCGTGAAGTTAGGTTCTGCGAATTTTGGCGCTTGAAATATCGTACAAAAATAAAGGTTTTAAAAAAAATTAACGCCAATAACTGTTTTTAACAGCAATAAGAACTGCAAATTGTATTTATTTTTTTAAAACCTTTATTTTTGTACGATATTTCAAGCGCCGAAATTCGCAGAGCCTAACTTCACACTCGCCAACTTATAGTGGACGAACTGTAGGTCTTAAAACGATGTAAAGATTGTTAGAAAACAAGTATGTCCTAGAACTAAAACACCCGCACTGGACCTACGTGGTGAATTTGAAAACCACTAGTTCCACAGTAGCACTTAGAACTACTAACGCCCGTTTTCAATTAGCTATCTATCTACAGTTGCAGCTACTAAAGATAAACAAATCTATCCTTTTGCCCTTACTTGCTTTCCTATGACCTACCGACGGATAGCATTTCCTACCAAAGTTGTAGATGGATAGATGGAATCTTACTGTTTATCAGGGATAGCTATCTATCTATTAACTGCGATAGGTTATTGAAAACGGGCGTAAATCAACGAAACACGTAACAAATATTTGTTACATTTTTTAAAATTAATAGTGAAACCATAATACGTTAGATGTTATTTAATAAAATATGTATTACCTACCAAATAAATGCCTATTGATATTGTATTTTTGAAGAGCGGAATGAATAATAGATATCTCATTGGTAAACATCAATAAGAGCGTATTTCGGGTTGTAGCCATAGTAACAGTATATGTTTTTACAAGGAGATTATTTGCCGGAAGTTACAATCATGTTTTAGAATAGCTATTGCCAACGGCTGCGTCTACATGAAACTAGGTTTCTTCATACTTTAATTCCTAAGGGGACAAACCAGTATCATTTCTTTGTGTGCATTCATACTACTACTACCTACGATCTAGGTCCGACGTTTTGGGCTAGATGTTAATGAGGCAAGTGGTTCCAGACTTGACCTTTTAAAAAAGTATCCAGCTATTCAATTTTAATAATCTCACTAGGCAATGAAAATTTCATTCATTTCACTTAATTTGACAAAAATAACCTCACTTTATCGGTGATGGAACTGTTATAGCTTAATGTAATACAAAAATAAAACGTGTTGATTATTTAAGGTTACACACAAGGTGGGTTCGCACGCGTGTAACTAAAAAAATATCGCAAGGAAATATACTCCCAGTATAAAAAGTTCAATAACTAGACGACATTTCTACCCTTGTGCCGAATTTCATCCAAGTCCATTCAACCGTTTTAGAAAAAATTACCAACACAGACGCGTACAAATAGACATTTGCCTTTATAATATTAGTGCGATTTGATTTATCACCAACTCAGCTCAATGGTTGAACAATTGGAATCTGTTAACAAATATTTGTGCTATGCTCTGGCCTACATTATTAGTTTCGGGTCGCTAGTTTGTGCATTTGTTATTTGTGTCAATCCATATCAGCAATACCACACGTGAATTAACAGTGGGTTGGCGGATTACTGTGACAGAAATGCATGATTGTTTTGACTTTTTTTTAATGGTTATAAACTACCGCTCGACTGCGATCCCACCTGATGGTAAGCAGTGATGCATTCGTCGATGGTGAGGCGCACTAGTTTTTGAAGAGCCTATTCACTCTAACCTTGAAGACACCCAAATTATAATCGGATGGAAAAACCGCAGCAGGCAGATTGTTTCAGTCCCTCGACTCTTTTAAAGTTCAGTTAAATCTATCTTTTTCGATTTTTATCAACTATCTTGTGGTCGACTTCCAGTCTAATCGAATGAATTTGAGTTATTTCAGTCGAAAGACGTTCGTTGCTGGACATACGCTTATACCTATCCCAAGTGTCGCCATAATGACCGGTCCTGTATGTCTCGCATCACATTTCACCAGGTCATCACTCCGTTTTGTAGGAGGCCTTCGAACGCTGTGTCTTCTGGTACGTGGTCGCCACTCCGGGACCTTTCGTCCCCATAGACCATCTGTTCTACGAGCAATGTGCTCTGCCCACTGCCACTTAAGATTGGTGATTTTTTTCGCTATGTCAGTAACGTGGTTCTTCTGCGGATATTTTTGTTTCTAATGTGAGGAGCGGATTCCAATCTGATCTATGCAACCCAGTGACTGAGGAACTCGATACCTCATGGAGAAACTGATTCCAAATTTTTCGACTTCTGACTGTCATAATTCCAGCACCCTTCCGCAAAACTTTTGCCAGAACAAAAAATGGGACACAAAAACTTTTCTCATTCGAAAGCCAGAAGAAATATCAGAATCCCATTCACGTTACCGAAACATTTTCTCCACCAATAAAAGTGCAAGTGTCAACGAGGCCACGCAATTTGTCACGCAATCTCATGACGTGACAAACTGACAAGTGACAGTCATAGCCTCGTAAGGCCGTGTTACTTGTCACGCTCCCACTTTAGCTGGTTACAGCTCCTATAATAGTGGTTGCGAGGGAGCTTACATGTGCTCAGTGGTACTCTGTATTATATTGAGGGGTAAAATTAAAATAGTGAGGCTTTTAGTGGAAGACTTTCATAAGGTGATGACGTCCTAGGCAGCTTAATGGTTTTTATGGCCGAAAGTAAAAAAAAGTTGTCTAAAAATAGTATGTAAAAATCTTAGCAACTAGGTATTTACCTAAATCGATGTTAGCTAATAAACTAAATTTAAATAATCTTTCTGTATATTATATACAACCTTTTTAATATAAAAATACATACCAAGATTGTTTACCTTTAGTTAACTACCTAAACCGATAGACCATAGGTAGCTTAGTTGTTACAGAAATATTTTTATTACCTGTTGTTTTTTTTTTAGGGTTCCGTACCTCAAAAGGAAAAAACGGAACCCTTATAGGATCACTTTGTTGTCCGTCTGTCTGTCCGTCCGTCTGTCAAGGCCCTTTTTCTCAGGAACGCGTGGAGGTATGAAGCTGAAAATTATATCAATTACTCAGGTCTACTGTCCCTTGAAGCTGTGAAAAAAACAAACTTCTAAGCCAACGCAATCAAAAGATACAGCCGTTTATGCCGCAAATTTTCGACACTTGCAAGGGAATCAAAACCTACAGGGTACTTCCCGTGAACTCAGAATCTTGAAATTTGGTACGAAACAACGTCTTATAGCATAGATAAAGGAAAAATTACGAAAACCAAAAATTTTTAGTTACATCACATAATATATATTTTTTTAATAATTTTAAACTTACTACCCATTTCCTCATAAACGCGTAGAGGTATTAAATTGAAATTCATACCAAATACTCAGGTCTATAATACCTTTAAGCTGTAACAAAATCAAACTTCTATGTCAACGCAATCAAAAGAAACAGCAATTTAAGCTGCATATTTTGAAACTCGCAAGTACTCGCAAGGGAATCAAAACCTAAAGGGTACTTCCAGTCGACCTAGAATCTTGAAATTTGGCATGAAGCAACGTTTTATAGCACTCATATAGGGAAAAGTCTGAAAACTGAAAATTTGTTGTTACGTCACAAGAATTATTTTTTTGAAAAATCTTCAACGCTCGATTCGAGAATAGAACTTTATTCATAGGTAAGTTAGAGGTATTGAGTTGAAATTAACACCATATAACTGGGTCCGTGGTCCCTTGAAGCTGTGCAAAAATCAATTTTCAATTCAATTGGTAAAGTGACGGGAAAAAAAGATTCGTCCGTTTATACTGCAAAAAACGTACATTTCGAGACTGTCGAATTGTTCGATTGAACTGTTTTTATAGGTAAGTTACTACGGAACCCTCAGTGCGCGAGTCCGACTCGCACTTGCCCGGTTTTTTTCTTGCTAAACACAAGTTTTAAACTGGTTAGTATGTTATAGTGATTTGACGATACTTGGCACGGAGGAGGTAGGGATATCGTCGACGGTGCATAGTGTTCCATGCGTGCCTCAACAAGATGTCAGCAAAACCGTAGGAGCCGGGAAGAGCCGATGCTCGTTAGGGTTACAGGTTATTTCTAAAAAGATAACTTGTGTTCTTAGAAAGTAAAGAGTGTGGTAAACTCGGAAGAACGGTGAGTAATTGGTTGAAAATAGAATATGATGTGGCTTGTGATTCTTTAATCAACAATCGGAAGAGTAATCATAATCTTCCTGCTCTTGTCCGATATTAAAGAATGATTTTTTTTTCCATTCTATTCTATCATCCGTCACGCTATCACTACCTCTCTTCGAAAACAATCAGGAAATACGGTTTCTAAATAACTTCCAAATACTTTCCTAGATAGGAAACACAAACCAGCATATAAAATAGCCTACATTATTATTTCTACTAACCTTAAACATCTCTTTCTCTGACAAAATATTACACAAATAAATTCGCTGGCTTCCGCCAAAATAATATCGTCACAAAGAATGGAGAAAGTCACCTTACTAACCATGGAGGATATATCGAGATAATACATTTGTAGCCACATTACAACCCGGAAGATAATATGGGGTTCACTGACCTTAGATTCCAAGGGCCCTTTTTTCTTAAAATTTCTGGGGAAATCACTTGTCATGGTGTGGGCATGTCGCCAGGGTTATTTGAAAGATTTACAGTGACCTTGTTACGTAAAGGGTAACTGAAGGAATACAGGTAGGTTTTAGTGACAAAAAACTTGATATTCCCTCTCGTTCCACTAGAGTGAGAAAAGTGATTTGATAATTTCTTTTTCACCAAAAAAACAGTGGACCTCAAAAAATACCCGTACATATGGTGATTTCATTAGTTTGTACCTACATATCAAAAGTGCATGA
This sequence comes from Mythimna separata, assembly GCA_030763345.1. Taxonomy (NCBI): domain Eukaryota; kingdom Metazoa; phylum Arthropoda; class Insecta; order Lepidoptera; family Noctuidae; genus Mythimna; species Mythimna separata. The sequence continues at coordinate 22,175,133 of CM061171.1, read as the reverse complement.
ATAAAAACTTAATTCACAGTTATTGCTAATCAAAACGGCGTGGGCGCCTAGTTCTTTAGAATAGCAACACGATACGCAAACTACACTTCGCCACATTAATGCTAACGCCTGTGTCAACGATTACTAAAGAAGTATGGACGAAAAAATTTTTTAGTGAATACGTAATAAGGACAAGAGTATAATGAATCTCAGGACCATTTTGCTGTCTGCGGTGTTATCAGTACGGAACAGTCACGAGGGACCAGAAACACAAAGGAACGCTGCTTATTAAAATCACCTGAAAAATACATCCAAAGAAGAATATCGAAAACCAAAGTAATTTTCTAAAAGTAAACACCGTAGAAGCCAATATCAGAAAGCACGTAGGCAATGCAACTCGATGAGTAAAAATATAAAGGTGAACAGTCTGTGACCTCACAATAAAATGAATAACAACGAAGTAAAAAAAAAATGTAACTTCCACATCGCTCCGCATCAAGCAAGAAACAAGACACAGCTAGGCTAATAAGCAACAAGGACATGCAGTGAAGCAAAAAAAAGCAAGCCTGATTACTGATCTGCCTGGTGTCACCTGATTATCCCAAAATAAACAATCCACCTTCCTACCTAATGAATCAAACGAAAAACCCGATCCCCATCCAAATAAAAGTAACTTCACTAATCTAATATATACGAAGATGCTCCTATATTTATCTAATACAGTAATATCCTCAGAATACGCCATGCTTCCCTCAAAATATTATCATATAAGCCCAATAATATTTTATCGTGAGAGGCTAAATAATACGTCAGCAACATTTGGTGGTTATATTGTTACGTGTGGCCGTTATATACCGACCAGCGGGTATGTACGAGGTCAAGGGTTTTATATTATGAAAATATTTGTATTTGGGCTTGATAATGTCTCAATTTGATCTCTGTAAAATGTAGGAAATATCAAGAAGTCAGTAGTTTAAAATGACAAACAAATTGACGTATAAAAGTGTCTTTTAAAACCTATTTGTAAAATAAATCTCATTTATGATTTATAACATACAATAAGATAATTTGAAGATTTGGTTTATATACACACAAATTATTTTATTTTCTCATACAACAAAGTTTGAAAACAATTTGCGCGCCAAAATAAGCCGTGAAGCCATCTTTGTTGCATAACCTTTTTAGCGAGTAGATTAAAAACAAATTTTCGTAAGCTGCCAGTTTGAAAGGAGAAACTTTTTACCTCATCCAACATTAATGGCATTAGACCTTTATAATCTGTAATTAATTTATATTCAATGTATTCCGAAGTACGTTTTATCTTCAGTGGGAATTAAAGGTTTAAACCCCAAGTGGGGAAAAAAGAATGTTGTCGCTTTTCTAAACTTGGACAAAAAAAGACGGAGCCTGAATAAAAATCAGTACATTTGTCACAGCATAAGAATTGGAATTAGACAAATTCGTCCGTTAAATTAAGGCCATTCCGGATGGAGAACGGAATTCGATTTGGGGTAAATCTCCCACCCGGCCGGGGAAATAGGGAATTTTCCTTTACCGCGCCTCGCGAACTTAAGCGATGCTCGGGATCGCACGTGATTGGATAAAATAGAAAGTGTATTTACTTCTAATTTGATTTTAAATTGGATACAAATGGATGGCGATTTTTTTTACTTAATCCGCCAAAGAACGGTCCCGAGTAAATAATTTGGCTTAGAGACTCGAGACGTGAAAATTAAATCGATCAATCGTGGACCGTATTCGAATAAACAGTACATTCAGCTAACTGATAAATATTTAAACAGCTCTTCAATTAAGTCCAGACTAAGTAATATTCAAAAGTGCATAGAATATTTTTATTCAGCTATTTTAAATTCCTTTACAAATGTACTAGTAAAAAAGTGTGATCTATCTGTTTTGATTACTCTGAGATAGAATCATTTTAGTTGAATACATTTTTATTTAGCTCAAATACCCGACTGCGGCGCGACAAAAAGAGGTTGATGCTGTCTTTTCTTCCATCTGTTCTATGAGAAAGGTGCCCCTCGTCGTCAAAGTGGACAAGTCACTCGCGTTTAAAGTATTTGTTTTGGCTTTACCTTTATAACAAAGAATAATAAAATTCTTGGTAATTATTTTAACATTTATGCATTCTACACAAGCATAAACGCAGTAACGTTTATACAGAATATGTACAGAAGTCCAAAGGTTAAAAAGGGTATAATAATTTATATAAAATAAATAATAAATAAATAATTCAATAAAGTTAAACTATTACTTCAAAAGTTAATTTTAGCAATTAATAAAATGTTAGTTCTTGATTTGGTATTTTAGTTCTTGATCCGAAGGCTTTCCAAAATTGTCAGTTGTGATTGACAATGTTTACATGATTGACCCTAATTAATAATAATATTTCACAACTTTCCCACATCGCCATCTATCCCAAAAGAAGCAGAGCTTGTGCTATGAGTACTGGACAATTACTGATATACATACTTATATATTTCTAAATATATAAACATTAGATAAATCACACCAAATTTTAATGATCATGGTCATCACACACACATTTGTCATAAGTGGGAAAAAACCCACAACTTCCAGTATAGCAGTCCGTGCCACTGACCACTAATGCCAGTAATTAGCATAGCATTAGCATTATTGGCCTTGTAATGTTCCCACTGTTGGGACTCAGGCCTCCTCTCTAGGGAGGCCAGTAATAAATTGAAGCAAAAATTAATCGTTTATTTCAAACGATTGAAACAGTACCAAAACATCGTCATTCACGTAAATACATTCTAAGTTCTTTCAGAATTCGTTAAACAAACTTTCGACATTAACAAAAGAATAATGGAACCAATGATTGCTCCGTTATTATCTTTTCTATAAAACTTACTTAACATCACAATAAATTTTCAACCACTCTCGATGGTAAGCCTCTTATAAGCCACAAGCAGTATATAACACAACTGAACAAGTCACATAAAACTAAGGAAAATTAAACATTAACGGTTTTTTTATACGTGCTTAGCTTTTTCCAAGAATACAACAAGTTTTTTTCGATTAAATTATTTTTACGGTGAGATAACACTCTTTACTCAATAAACTTTAAATAAGATATTTATTTATTTAAGAGTTTATGTACACACAAAAATGTTAGATTAAAAGGAGACAGATAAATAGGTACAAAGGTGATGCCTATAATGATGGTAATCGTTAAATTCAAGTTTTTTCTTTGATTTTTTTTTAATTCTTTCTATTATATTGAATAAATACGGACAATAACATAGCTAAAGGCAAAAAATACTTTATACTAAAACATAACATTTTTTTTAATTATTCTTGTAAGACTCGCACTTGATCTAACTTAATAGCAAGCAATGATGTAATCGAAGATGGAGCCCGTTTACTTAGAAGTAACCTATTCACTCTACAAACATCTAAACACTGAAGCTTAAAATTCTGCTGAAAGCATTACACATGTATAAATAAACGTACCTTTTAAGTTCCTTCAATTGACTTCTTGAAAGTCGTTCGCTTAAACCGGGGCAGGTATAAACTAGGTAAATTAGTGTAAGAGCTAGCGAAGTGTTTACAAAAGTGGGATATAGTGCTGTATCCTTGCATTTGTAGCTTAGTGATGTCTGGAGAATAGCAATGGCTTAGTATGAGTATAGGGATGGGGAATGTCGATACTAGGAACCGGATTTTTATTGGTATCGAATCTCATTATGCATAATCGATATTACGGTAGAATATTATAAATACGAAAATTTGTGAGTTTATTTATATTTGTAACTTCGCTTGAACGATTGAATGGATTTGAATGAGTACAAGGGTAGATCATGGCCCCCAAACGCAAACATTTTCTGCATCGACAAGAACCCCGGAGGGTTATTTTTTGCACAACCCGTGGCCCTTGTAGACTTTGACTCTCCTGGGCCCCTATGGTTTTGCTGACATCTTTAACGCGCACGTGGGATTACAATCCACCCCTGCCATCCCACCTCCTGTTCCGGCCAACAACATCACAATTCCGCAGTGCACAATACTCCACGCCTTGGTACCGACTATACCTCTTCCCCATCACTAGCAATAGACGTTTGAATCTTGGACATATTCCAAAGCATTTCAGTTTTATCCGCGATGTCTCGGCGGGGCATAAATTAAACGGTTTTCATACGATTATAGTTATTCTGTTGCTGAACTCGAATTAAAGTTGTATTTATATTCATTGGGGTTGTTGTACCAAGTGGGACTGTAATATTTATTTATCTTTATCTTTATGCGGTGGGCATCAGATTTGTAGCGGCTTCTTCTATAGAACTGTCGTGATGTCTGAGCTATGGTAACACTACTGTGTCGTGACTTGGTATCAGTTCACCCTCCTGCAAACAGAAAATTATGTTTAAATCTATATATTTTACAAAAGGAGAAACTGACTGACTAACGTACAAACGTGCAACGTAGAGCTGAAATTACTACTGGGATTAGGTGTGTTAAATTTAGCACCAGGCTTCCTTTTATGACATAATTGTGTACTAAGACAGGGATTTCCAAAATTCGCCCCCTAGTGTATGAAACGGAGGTCCAAAGTTTATAACGAGAAACCTAGTTGCATGCGAGCGAAGCCGCTGGTAGAAGCTAGAACGTACATAATAATAAAAGTAGACCATAAACGATACAGCAATAAATAATATTATGAAAACGACATTTCTATGAATTTATTATTTAGCTCTTGACACAATTAAACTGGCGAGGGTCACGGGAATCCGATGGATGCGAGACGCACAGGACCGGTCGCTGTGGCGACGCTTGGGGGAGGCCTATGTCCAGCAGTGTACGTCTTTCGGCTGAGATGATGATGATGATGATGATGACAAACTATGTAGTCAATGGTCAGCAAATTACATTATTATCTAGTTTGTAATAACGTTACTAGATACTAAGGGCCTCTTACACCACCCTCAAGTAAAGTGCTGAGTAGGCTAATCGTCAGATAAAGTCACCCGTAACTTAATTTCGCGTTTCACCATGTTCGAGTAGCGCTAATCATAAGATTAACTGACCCGTAACTTACATGCTACGTGGTCTGCCAATTAGGGTGTTTACTTGACAGTTCATTTGAATAATTAGATGGTTTGAGTGAAAACGGCGTATCTGCAATTTTGGGTAATTTTATTTTATTATATTTTTGGAAAGAAAAATTTTGATTGGTTGTTTGTAACGCCGTCTACGGTGTATTTAACACCGTAGACGGCGTTACAAACAACATATCAAGCAGCATATCCTTCTCAAGTCAGTTTAGTGTGATAACATCGCCATAGCGCGTGAAAACTGGTTGGAAAAAATGAATAACAAGGGTAATAAGTGTTTGAAATACATAAATATTTTAAAACATTTGGATCCTACACGTAGATGTATATTAGAATTCATTGACAATAAACATTGAATTTAGTTTTTGGACCTCCTGACAAGTTACGTATTTTGCAGTTACGAGGTTTTCACTCTAAGCCATCGACGTAATTGATGTAAACGAATGTGGCGAATGATTTATTACGTCATTCGCTTAACCAGTGAGTAGTTACTCGAAGCTTGTGAAATTGATAGAGGATACTCGTAACCTTTAATTGCCAGATAACTTTATTGTGGAAGTAACTAATCAACACTTTACTCGGAGATGGTGAACGAGGCCCTAAGTGTTATATTTGCACTATAATAATTATTTTTAGCTTTAATATTGTTTACGCATGCTGTGTCTACGGGTAAAACGGCTCGAATATTTTGGCTGCAAAGTATAACAATTGCAGATAGACCAATTAACAAATAAAATTACTTTGTTTTTAACTTAAAATTGTAAAACACACAACACCTTTTTACAGTAACCCACTTTAAGCGCCCAGACGACATACTTAGGTACGTAAGTAGCGCACAGCACTTCAGCACTAATTAAACTACTTAGAACCACAAAGGCCAATTTGTTTAGCTATATAAACAAATTGTTTCTCTCTACAGGACTTCTTAGGACTGTTTCATATGTTTCTCTGAGGATGTACTATATGTAAATAAAAATAAAAGTACATCGGCCAATCACTCTATTATTATAAAGATGAAAGTTTGTGAATGTGCTTCTATGTTTGTTACTTCTTTACGCTTGAAAGGCTCAACGGATTTCGATAAACCATGCCCTCGTATACATAAATAATTATCATACTTTTAATCTCTACACGACAATTTTCTACTTTTGCACGAAAAAGTTAGTATAGCATAAGCCGCATCAACTGAAATCTTGTAAGAAAAAATTGAAATGACAAACAACGACCGATCCTATAACCGCTTGTAGTTTAACACTTGGTGGCCAAAGTCTAATAGTGGACGCCTTTTGACTAAGGTGATGATGATTTGGATTCCAAAGATGCAGTGAACCAGTCACGCTTGCAACAATAAAGATTTCGGTAATATCATTTGAAAGCCTTCCACACACATAATAAAACAATTTGAGCAATGGCAAATTGTGAAAAATGTTGCACAATTTTTAACAAATTTACGGCTTAACGAAAATTCTCTTACATAACCATGCAGCACAAGCTTACAAGTGTAGACAAGGCCGAACGCAGTAGAATGTTAAACATTTTTGTTTAAATACAAGGCAAATATTTTAAGACTCTTAGTTGTTACTTTAAATAGTTGAAAAGTTTTGCTTCATGCCCTGAATAGCGCTGGACAGTTTGAACAAGATAATCGTGTTGAAACATTCTGTGTTTCTAGAAGTATCTCACTTGGGTATAGAGGCTGAGAGGGTAGTTAGAGTGTTTGCTGTTAGATACTTTTTTTATGGTTGCGTTAGTAAGAGTCACCATGGTTCTAAAAGATAAAAAGTGGATGTGGTGGTGTTTTAAACAGTAACAGTCTGACACATCCTCTCGCTATGATTTCATTATCACAATTAACATGATTTCAATCGAAAGACCTTCACTACTGGATATTCGCCACCCCAAAGTGTCGCAAGAAGGAACGGTCCTGTGCGTCTCGCATTCATCGGATTTCTGCAACCTTAACCAGGTCATCGGTAGCCGGTGCACCTTGTAGAAGGCCTAAACTGCATCTTCCTGTTCGCGGCCACCACACTAGAACCTTTTGACCCCATTTCTGCAAGCGAAGTGCTTTGTTCACTGTTATTGAGGTTTGCCATTTCCTTCGACTAAGGCGGTAAACTTAGTTCTGTTGTGAATATCTTAATTTCTAATACAATCACGCAAAAAAATTAACCAAATCTTTGGGTAACTTTAATCCTTCTGATGAAACCCATTTTAAGCAAAATTTTACTTAATACCATTACATTTTATTTTTCCATATTTGATTCTACAGTTCTCTATGTTTTGTCTAGCAATTAAAATAATGTGTTTAGCCATTTCTACTAGCTTTGAACAGTGGAATCATGTTGCACATAAACCCTAACCAAGACACTGCAACATTATAACCTCCAAAATCTAGGCCTCCGACCCCAGGACATTGATGGAGCTTCTCCTTGGCTTATCTCATCGCTCCTGCCAATAGATCAAGTCGGTTCCAAAGCCAGCTATACATCAACACGTCTTGATCCAACGTATCGTTTGACATCCAAAAAGTAATATGTCTCCTCAAGCTGTATATAAAACCTTGGCGAAATGAAACGGGTCCGCTATCAAGCTGCGGCCCGTCAATCTTATTGTCATTCAATTTGAATTTCCGCTTAGGACCGGTTTTTTGTGAGGCCTCACTAGAGGCCATAGGGGAAGCGGAATTAGAGGCGGTATGATATATGGGTGGAATGTGAGGCAACTATGGAAGGTATTATTTGAAGTTAAAATTAGTTTTTCTATCAGCATCAGTTTAAAGATTATGCTGCATGCCAAGGTGTTTACGAGTATGTAAGCTAACCAGAATAGTGATAAGTTTGCTGCATTTATTTTTTTGCGATACGAATGCATTTTTCACATGCATTTAATGTGATTTAAACTTCCGTTGGCGAGTTGGTGATCAATTCAAAATTTTAAACAGCAACTGTGTCCCACGTTGGGCGCCAATTCTAAATTGTTACTTTGGCAGTATCACCAAAAACATTTAGAACGTAAAACTGCACATATGGAATTATAAATATTATTAATTCAATGTATTGAATTATTAATTCAATGTTTTACGATCAACCAAAACAACACATCTTTTCAGACACACCAAAACTACCCTACGATCTATTTTTCCTTTCCCGCTACCCGCAAGGCCCAACATCTAGTCTACCCGAGCAGCGAGGCCGAGAAAAACCTAACATTTGTCACTGCATCGGAATCTGTTGAATTAGACGCTTTAAGGGTTCCCCCGGATGGGAATTTGAGCTTATTTTTTGTTTCTGCTCCATAATATAGAACATTCGAGAACATTTCGTACGTAATGGCGCTGCTGTATCGCAATAACGTATCTGAAACGAGGGTGGGATGCTTTTTTCTCGCTTTACGATTTTTAGTTGATGGCTTGATATGATTCGATTTAAGGCTTGTATTACGCACGGTTCGGAGTTTTGTTGCTCCCGGAATATTAACTTCGGATTTGGAGGAAAGGGTTCGGAAATTTTAACGGTTTTTGCTTCGACTTATGCCAATATTTTTTTTGTTGTTGTGTTATTCGCTTGTTTTGATGATTTAGTTGGTTTAATCGGGTTTGTTTTTAGCATTTAAGTTACTACTATCTGGAAATTTGTAAATTTTACTGAAAATTCGTTTTTAATAATTTGCTGTATAATTACTTTAGGGTAATTATTGATACTGAAGATATTATCGAAAGGAATCAAGCACCTCTTCGATAACAACTAGATATTTTCTTATTTCGTAAGTGTCACAAACCACTGATGGTATGTAAAAGCTAATATATTTGGGAACCAGTGTCTTAGACAAACAAACGAACATAAGATAAGGGTCTTTCCAGAATTCGGGCCTGCATCCATCCATACAGAACCCCGTGACTAAGACAAATGATGGTCTTCCCATTAAAGGAGGAAACGTCGAACGCCTATGAATAACGGTCATGTGTTTGGGGAAAGGATTAAAGGTTTGCAGAAATTAATGTGCGGTTCTACTGTTTTTCTCTTATGGTGCTTGAAAAAAGTTTGGTTTGGTCTTCGGTTTTTCTGTCTGTATTTTTTCAGTAGCAATTTGCTTGAATATAGCAAGTATAATTGGTAAAATGTAGTTGCTGGGGTAGACAGTAGGTTACTCCAACCAGATGAGTGATATATTTTGTTTGGGCAAGTAGTGCCCAATAGATGATTTTAGGGAGTCGTACTTGTTCAAATCTTGCAAAGAACTTTAATTGTGCGATGCAGGATTTATTTTGCCTTAATAATTTATTGATTTAATCTTTCTTCCCGAGTCCTATTTGTCATTACTGAAGGCCGGGAAGTTCCCAGTGGTATAACATCCTACTGATGCTGTCTCGCCTTCGATGTCTGTACTTGGCCTTGGGTATCCAGTGTGGAGCCGTCCTGATCTGCCCATCTTGTTGGACTGCGGCCGATTGGCCAATTGCCATCAACATCATCCGTTACGATGAGTTATTTAGGTTGTGGCATTTTTTCCCAAAAAAGCTCCAGTAGTCTGCACAAGTGCATATGCACTTATGCTTTTATTCCGCACATAATAATATGTACAAGTAGTCGACAGTTAGTCTTGATTTTCAGTTCTCGCAAAATTGATCTAATATGAAAGGTCTCTTTAGTGATATACCAGGATTCCCAAGTAAACGTTTCTACTAATTATTTCAAACAATGAGCATGTGAATAATTTACCAGTTATGGCAGACAAAGTAAGTACTGTCAAACGCAAACTTTCTTCGGGAGAATTAATCTTTTATTCACTTTAGTTAATGAGAATCTCTGAATTAATCAGTAACTTATCTATCAAGCTTATCACCTTCTTTCACAGACAACCGCTTTCATTATTATTACTTTATTTTTAATACACTTTAGAACACTTTTTTTACGATCCCGAACATTTGGTAACAAACAAGGGCTCTGAAGATCTTGTAAAAGAAAGATAAATTAATTTTGTAATGAAGTTAAGCTGAGGGTCGATAATTAAATTGGGAATTAATAGGCAAGTGACGGCCTGCAGGCTTTAAGGTTTATTTAAAAAACATTGCGTTCTTTCTAAGAAAGTTGGGTACAAAAATATATATATTATTAGGCGCTTTTCAGTGTACACACAGGACGATCTTAGGCGATAGATTTTATTGCGTTGATTCAAGGGCAGTGGCTTGCAAAAAAAAAGAAACTTATTAGTGTACACAGACGATTACACTATACGATAAATTTCCTACATGTAAACATACTTCTGCTGCATCGGCTTTACGTACAATGAAAAAGTAGGGCCCTAATTACCCCAATACTAAATATAATTTGTGAGTGTGCTGTTACTTTTTCACGCTACGGAACTCTAAAAAAGGTTTGGGTAATTTTTTGTACAATCGCGAAACGCTGGCTATGATTAGCCTGTAATTACTATTGGTAGTGTATTTTGCCGTTGTGTTTACTGACAAAATATATAGGGAGGCTACAGTTCAACAGTCACTGTAAATAACCATGAAAGGTTTCAACTATCATCACATTGCACACATTAATTCAATTAGTCGCAACCAGCCTGAAGTGGTCAAACGAGCAATGTTGCTAAATTCACTTCAATTACCGCGTAATCAAGTAACTAATTATTTTGATACCTACTATATTTGGCTGCGAATTATTTTGGTATTTTAAATCACTGTTTCATAAATTTATTATGTTTAAAAATGTCGTGTCACAGTGTTTGTTAGCAAATTTCTCTAAAACGGCTTGACCAATTTTTATGAAATTCTTTGTGTATATTCGGTAAAGAGATTAGGTTGTAGACTATTGTTTACCTTCCTACCCCTACACATTTTTTTTTTATTTTTCTGTTTAATTTATAAAAAATAAACCACATTCTTCAACATGCGACAGGAATTTTACAAAGCAATAATATTGTTCTAATACGTTAAACAAATTTCTAATAAAATAACATGTTGTCCATTGTTTAATCTAAAAAAGTCTTTGTTAAAATTATTATCTTATAGTAAAACTTACTACTAATGTAATATAATAGGTACATAAGAAACTTAGATATTATCCAAGTATTAATACTTATCCTAACAAAGTAGGTACTTACAAACAATATAGGTACTCAGGGGTTGAGGCACTCTTCCACATCACTGTCATCTGAAAATGGGCCCACTGGCAACATTGCCACGTTAAATGGCAATGCTGATCTTTTAGGTTCTAGCGACATCTACAACATAATATGACGTCACAGAATCCTGCATCGCGCAAGCAAAGTTCTCCGCGCGATTTGAATAGATACAACAGCCCGAAATCATCTATCGGGCAGTAGCCCACCAGACATGACATCCTGTCCGGTAGGAGGATCCTCCCTTCTCAACGGAGGTACGTGGGACTCTCTGTTCCACATACCTCCAAAAGGTAAAGAACGAGCCAACTTCTGGTTACGCAGTATCGGCCAGTCGGTCTAAAATTTCCTTAAAAAGGAACCCATCCGAACCCCTTAATCAAAGATTCACTGTAACAAAGTTTTTCCTCTGAAAATGGTAGGCACTAAATTAGATGTTCAATTTCAGTACCTAATCCGAAGTTTCTGCTAAGTAATTAGTTTAAAAAACTCCTAAAAAGTAGGCATCCGGAGCCATCGATCAATTAGTTTTTTTTTACCTAATCTAGGTCCCTAACAAAAAACATGGCATAAACTTTCCCGAAAGTTTGTAGTCAAACAGGATGAATTCCGACAAAGGACGACTGAAGGACACGCGTGGATTTTAATCAGCAAAAGTTTGATACGGCCGTTCGCTCTACTTTAAAGCACGGAAAATCAATTTTCTACCTCAAAAAAAAGTAAAAATCGCGTTGTATTGACACTAAATGGTAATAATTAATAATTTTATTTTCAGGCAATTGCAAACCGTAGATAAAATACTTAAACTAAAACCTTAATGTAGTCAGTGTCGTATTCCGCTTCAAAAATCAAAATGATTTTATTTTACATAGGCCTGCATGCCTGCGGGCACTCGGAAACGTCGATATACGACACTTTTCGTCCAAGTGCTCTCTCAGAAAGTATGTAGCTTTTTTTTATGGGAAATCTTATTTATTTATTATATACTTTATTGTAGACGACCAAGATTACAATAACAATAAGGAAACCTTATGGTAAAACACATACAATTGGCGGCCTTATTGCAATCTTCCAATGACTTGCGTACCAGACTTTTACTGACTTAAACCCACTTCTATGTTCCTTCCTTTGCCTTGCGTTCTAGGGCCCCGGGGTTCATTTTCACCTAATCCATGGCCCCAGGCTTCGACCCTGCTGGGACCCTACCGCCCCTACAACAATTTGCTGACATCAACAACAACACTACGCGTCTTTGACAACTTGGGCTCGGTCCGAATGTTTACTGGACGACCGGACGGCATGCTACCCATTGCTTGACGTCCGCAAACCTGTGCCTAAAAAGAAAGAAAGAAACACGTTTATTTGGCAAACCATCAATATGGTCGAGTACAAGTAATTGCAAACTTAAATTACATAGGAAAAAGCGAAAACAAAAAAACAAAAAACAATATATTACGGCTTCGCCAAATAGGTAATAGTTGATAATCGGGATCGGTACTCCGGTGGCTGGATCGTGAGGGCTGATCCTTGCGAACGCGGCCGCTTCCTTCGCTTACATTACTGCTTCGCCAAAAGAGGCAACCGCCTGCCATTCACCTCGCACCACGAAAAACTACTAAACTAGATTTTGTACTGATAATTACTAGAACGTTTTCCATAAAAACCCCAATAAAAACAGTTCTCGTTTTAGCAACTATTAAAACAATTAGAGTTTCGCGAACATTTTGCATATTACATCCGATTCAATTTGCCAGTCACTTCATTAGTGATGCTCGCTTGAAGGTATAACGAAGCGTAGCCAGTTTGAAATATTTTATCATTAATATGTTCAACTTTAGGCTGGCTTAGTACCTTTTTTAATACATGGCCCAACAAAAGGATTTATTCTTTTATTGTGAATTAATGCCCGGGGATCCGGACCCAAGAGCATACGGTGGATGTGTACCCCGCTTAGGTGGAGCATCACCATGTCCTCGTGTGCACGGCAATCGGCGGCAATGACCTCATCGGGTCCTAGTACAGGCCATGGTCCGGAGCAAAGTGGAATAGCAGGCAGTCGCCTTCTTTTGCGAAACAGTAAAGTTAGAGAAGGAGGCGACCACGCGTGGGAAAGAACGAAATCAAAGGAAAGCAAAATCTTTAGAAAATCTTCAGACAAGTAATTTTCGAGTTGCGTTGATTTGATTTACATGTTATTTTTCCAATGTGTTTAAACAATGTATAAACCATTCTACCCATTGGAGGTAATTAATTATAATCCTCAATTAATAAATTTAATAGTATCACAATATTTAGGTTCGGTATTTTACCAATAAACCTATTAAATCGAAACACCAAAATGTTTGTACCAAAAGTATTTTCTATTTAGCGCTCTGGTATTCATTTGATTCCACTCAACATCAAATTGTCAAAAGTACAGTCAGTTTAATTTATTAATCGGTATGTTAAATTCAGTGATTTATTGAAATATTTGGAGTTGATGTCCACCTCTCATTGTTTATTTTAAATCAGACATACATACGTAAATCATTAATTGTTTAAATTGTAATTGATGGCTGATGAAAAATCTCGAATGACAAGTTAAACCGCATTAGAGGTAGGCGTACGGATAGTACTTTGGGCACAAAGTCGCAATTTAAATCTATTATGGGATGGTTTGAAAGTGTCCCATCCATCCTGGAAAATAAAAGACAACTGCAGAGACACAGGTAAATTTTATTTACTAAAAGTCTGACACTGTCGCTTGCTCTACCCCAAGCAAAAGAGAAGTTACTTGAGGAATTTTCGCCCTCAAACACCACATAGGGTCACGGGCGGTGCTTTCCGCTGGGAACAGGGACCTCCTCAATCACCCATGTCCGGTGAGGACTTGCGTCACGAAGAAAGTGAGGAAGCCATATCGTCTTTCTGGCCACTCCTCAAAGACGAGACTTACCGTAACGTACTTACAATAGTGGTGTACCCTGTGTTGGCCATTCAGTGCATATTTAAAACCTTATGAAAATCCTTCTCCACGCTGGTTCGGTGCAGGGGTTTATCAGACTTTTACTGACTAAAACCACATCGTGTTCAACGCCTGTTCCATTTCGTCACGCTCTCGCGAAAGGTATGGACATCCCTGAAAGATTTTCAGTGACGAAAATGTTATCCTGAATATTTCAAGCAAGTACTAGTCAGTACGACCTTTTTTATTCTAGCCAGTTTCACAGAATGAACTCTACAAATTTTGATAACTTAATTGCTAATTAGTATAAAAGTTGAAGCCCCGCTGCTGACATTAACTTCGGAACAGACAAAACAATTATTGCATTAGTAGAAGTTTTACTCAGTATTTATGTACAAATGTAAACGTTGTGAGTACTTACACTTGGCTGACTGTTATGCTGACTTCTCGATGTTTCTGTGTTTCTGTTTGACTCGGAGATGTTAGAAGTTACATAATGCTGATAAAGTTTGTCTTTTGTAAAAGATTTTATATTTAGTTTGTTTGTTATTATAGCTAGGGATTTAATATTGTTGTTGGTGTATTGTGGCGTATAACAGTCAGGCCTAGAAAATCAAATTTTAATTTGTATAAATCTAACGAGTTTTTAATAAAATATTTCAATATATTGGCTGGAAGCAGGGATTTTTTAATAACACACGATATGTTGCTTTTTTTTAAATACTAATATTTTACGTTTTTTTTTATTAAAATGCCTAAAATGCTTCAAATTGCAAAAGCTAATTGAAAAATTCGTATTTTTATTGAAAAAAAAAGGAATCAGTACTTAGTTATAATTATTATAAATACGAAAGTAACTCTGTTTGTTACCTCTCCTCGCCTAAGCTGCTAAACTGATTTTAAAGTTTGCTTTGGGACATGGTAAAGAGATACATTTTATCTACATACATAAAGAAGAGTGAATCCAAAAAGCTTTTCTTCATTGTATTTCACAAAATTGACGGTCATAGTTCTTTACAAAGTCCTTTTTTTTCTCTTTTTGGTTTAGTGGGGCAGAATTATCAGTATTTTCCAATGGAGAGAGAAGGAGATAAATACAAGCCGTATAGCATTATTTCTTTCTCACCGGATTCATAATGATTTTATTTATTTATTTATTTATTTATTTATTTATTTATTTATTTATTTATTTATTTATTTATTTATTTATTTATTTATTTATTTATTTATTTATTTATTTATTTATTTATTTATTTATTTATTTATTTATTTATTTATTTATTTATTTCTTTATTTATTTATTTTATGTACACACAAAAATTAATAAGGAAACATTATAATATAAAAATATGTACAAAGGTACTGGTTATTTCTAAAAGAAAATTCTGCCAGCAGACCTGTGAAAGAGAGATTATGTGAGATGTAGACAAGATAGTGTGCAAATGTGATTTTAAGTCTTTCTGAAAGAATAGAAAAATATGTTTAGTATACTAGCTGGTGCCAATTGCTTTGCTTGCCTGAAATCAGCTATACCTTTCATCCAAAGCCGTTCAACCGTTTGAGCGTGACTAATTAACAAAGTTACATAGTTACACACACTCACATACTGTCACCTTTATAATATTACTGAGATTGACAAAAATTTCGTATGTAATTCCAAAATCATCAGTAAATCGAACCATATCGGGTCATTTAGCCCCAACCTCAATGATGCCAGGTTGCGGCGGCAGTGTATCGGTGATTTAGTTCCGATACGAAGCCTAGCCCCTATTATTAATCTTCCTTTAGATTGAGGGCGGAATTGAGACGTCTGTGGTTACGGGGATTTGGATAGTGCTGCCGAACTATAGGCTATAGTGTCCGTGTTTGTTTGCTCTATTATAGGTACCGTAATGTCCGGCGATCCGTATAGTGTCATTCGAGTTTCCTGTGTTTGTTGTATTGTAAACTATTAAGCTGTCTATCTATAATAATAAATAGCGAACGTTTTTGGGGGGCAATTTATTGGGTGTACAATAGTAACTTCCTCTCGTTTTTATCGATGTATATGATTGACATTGTTCAAGTAGGGGAAAACACACACCCACACACACACCACAGGTCTTACGATGAAAGTGCCAGAGTATCCCGCGAAATTCAAATTCAAAATTCAATTATCTTCGTTTCTGCATTTTGCAGATCAGATTCAAGTTGTATGTTGATAATAATATGAGTGGCCGGAACACATTTTTATTTGTCATTTTTATATTCAACAAATGCGTGCTCCCACGTCGACTACATCACCGCTTACAATTAAGTTATGTAGAGGTCATAAACCACCACAATCATGTTGCATTGTAGTATCAGAGTTTACGTCATTAGATATACTATACAACAGTCTAATATCAACCTCGAATCGTTGTCGAGACTAGACACGACATCTGTCTGGATGGAGAATCCTCACGTTTCGATGAAGATTTGCGGAATTTTCCACGTGGAATCATTCGGTTTAAAATCAAATCAATTAAATCATATAAATAATATTATACAGCTCCATTAATGGTAACAAAAACGCCTTTCCTTTCAGATATCAATAGAATCGGTAGAATTTATACAATTAAGCAGATCTGTTCAACCTTCCAACCTACGTAATTACAGGCACAAAATTTCAATAATAAATAATAACACGACGACCAATCATTCGAAATTGAACCTTGTAACTTGGTGCGAAGTGAAATTTTTCATTGAAACTGTTGTAAATTTTCTACAAAAGTTATTGTAGCCGTTTGTTTATAAAACAAACAAAAGCGGGAACTTATCGGGAATAAATGAGAGCAATCGGTTAAACTGTGATCGTAAACAAGGTGGGTTCGTAACTCGAGTGTGGGGTGTACGGAACCCCAGGAACTTGCTTTGTAAATTAAAAATTGTAGTAAATTGGTTTTGTGAGTTGTGTGTCGCCGTTTCTTTGTTTAGTGAAGCGAACGATTGTGCAAAGGTTCGAAAAGCTTTGTATGTGGATGTGAATGTTTCTTTATTGTGTTTGAATTTTTCTGTAGTGTTCGATGTTTCGTTTGGAAGTCGTCGAGTTATTTGGTTAATTGTCAAGTAACGGGTGTGTTTTTCGTTTTTATGTTTCTGTTATTGGCAATGCTAGTGCTTTGTTTATTACCGTTATGATGCTTTCTGGATGATTTGAGTGTCATAGCTGCAAAGTCAAGTCAAATTTCGGATTAAATTTGTTGATATGGTTTTAAAGAAACTGTAAAGATCATTAAGTGACTAAGAGCGGCCAGTGCACGCCATTGAGCTGCAAGAATTTTCTTGGCTGCGCGAACTAGCAATTTCATGTAGGCGTACTAGTATAGCACAGGCCTAAAAATACCTCAAAAAAGTATTACAGCAGTCTAGCTTATTTCATTTAAAATTCTTACTGTCTATCTAAAGTTTGTCTAGCAGGTGTGATTTATGTTTGTATAAAAATTGTGTTTAAATTTTGCTGTACAATAATTTTCATTCTCCTTTGTCTCTCTCCATTCCCGTTTTCTATTATCTTTATATAAGTATCTAGATATTTAAAAATAGCTGACTGTGTTACTAGGCACGTGAAATTTTGCAACAAAGCTTTCTACTACAATTTAGGCGAGCACCAAGGAGTTTTTGAATATTCACAGAGCGTCAGGCATTATCAACGATCTGCTGCTGCCCGGTATCTATGGGTATGCAGATGATAGCACTGTTGTAGAGAGATACTTGCCGAGTACTCAGGCTAGTAAGGAGCTAATCCGGTCTGAAAGAGAGGCTATGGTAGAGCGTACGAATGACTCACTTCAGGCAGTCTCCGAGTGAGGCGAAGCCAATTTGGTGGGATTCAACGCCACCAAAACACAAGCGTGTCTATTCACCGCTAAAAGGAGCCCGTTCACCTTGGCTCCTGCTTTCCGGAATGTATCCCTGGAATGCGTCGACCGCCTTCAGCTCTTGGGAGTTGAAATTTCCTCCGATCTGAACTTTGGGCGGTTCATTGAGTCCAAGGCCAAGATAGCTGCTAGGAAACTCGGCGTTTTGGCAAAGGTCCGGCAGTACTTGACACCGGGACAGCTTCTAATGTTATACAAAGCACAGGTCCGATCGTGTGTGGAGTACTGCAGCCACATATGGGCTGGAGCTGCAAAATGCCACCTGGCAGCTTTGGACTCAGTGGAAAGGCGTGCAAAGAGGCTAATTGGGGATCCAGATTTGGCTAACTCCAATCTACAAAGCCTTGAGCATAGGCGCAGGGTAGCCAGCCTTTCGGTTTTTTACAGGATGCATTTCGGAGAGTGTGCGCAGGAATTGCATGAATTGATTCCGCCATCCCGTTTCCACCATCGGACAAGCCGTCGTACGGCGGGTATCCACCCTTACGTTGTCCAAACCTCTACAGTCCGGACTAAACGTTTCGCCTCGTCCTTCATACCGCGTACATCGAGGGACTGGAACAATCTGCCTGCTGCGGTTTTTCCGTCCGATTATGATTTGGGTGTCTTCAAGGCTAGAGTGAATAGGCTTTTAATAAACTAGTGCGCCTCACCATCGACGATTGCATCACTGCTTACCATCAGGTGGGATCGCAGTCAAGCACTAGTTTATAAACATTAAAAAAAAAAAAAAAAAATCTTAATTTTTTCGCGTTGTCTCTTTATTAAACACTGCGTTGGATAAAACAACAAGCTTAAACCATGCTCATATTGACGATAGACCGATCGAAAAGGAACCTCTTAACACCACACGTGACGTTCCAATCGAATAACCTTTTCGTACCCAAAAACACACAAAAGATATACAGAACCCAAGGTGTCAAGTAGATCCGGAAACTTCAGAGATTATCGTAGCCCAACTTTTTGAAACTTTTAATAATGTAAGTGAAAAAAAAAGTCAAACTTGGGCAATAATTCAAGTACTGTGGTACAGGTGTTTGTAACGGGTCCCAAATGATTCAGATGTTAACTTGTAAAGTGTTCAAATTTTTCTACTTGAACTTTTTAAGGCTTTATTAGGTGAAAAGGTCTTCAATTGGTTTTGTTGTGTTTCTGTTTTAAATGTATCTGGAGGGGGGACAAAAATTGTGTCGGGATTTTGTAATTGAATTTGTGACTAATTTATTGATACCTTTCGGTTTTGTATAGCAGAAGGTTTTATTTATGTGATAAGTTGTTTCGCTTTGCGGGGAGCGAGAGGAAGTATTTATGCGGGAACTGCATTAGCCTATCACATACCCGCAAAACGAGACACAATAGTAAAACAATAACAGCGCGGTCTCATAGGACCGGTCGGGGATTCATGAATTAAATCGCACACGTGAATGACGCCTAAGTTGTATGTAAAACCGCATCGCGTGGCGTAGGTCTAATGTAGCTTTACACGTATAGGAATTGCCATATAAAATGTATGGAGACTGAACATGACTGTAATTTTACATTTCCGGACTAACATGCATCATTCTGTGCTGACTGTTTAGTACAATTTCGTTTTTCACACTATTCATTTGACACAATCATAACGAATACAGAATATATTTGCATTTACTTTGGTTTCAAGTGAGTATGTTATACAATAAATATTTTTTTTCAATTCTATCTTAGTTGGATCTTCTTCGTGATTTTTATATTTTGAGTTAACTTAATCAGAATGGTCGGTATTTATCATGGTTAAATATTTATTAATTTATTGGAAGTAGGTATTTTACTTACCTCCTAATCTTAATTATACTTAATTCAATTAGAATTGTGATTTATTTATTTATTGTCAGTTGCACACCTACCACAGTGACTTTACATTACCCTTAACCTTATGATCTCAATCGATGGCATACCCGAAATTGAAATCCTTCACAGTTCCTTCCTATTTCAACCTCAAAAAAACCCTCGATTTGGCAACAGTCGGGGTGAATTATAAAAAACAACCGATTCCGTGTTACTTTGCTGGCTTTCTTCCATTTCCATTAGTGGATGTTTAGCCAAAGTGTTTCCCAAACTTGCTCCCATTAGGAACAAGTCCTTTTTGTCTTTGCCCCCAAACTTTTTTTTCATTTGCTGGATCCCCCTCTTTGGCCGTTAAGTGGATTTTTTCTCATGGAACTTTGAGAGTGACTCGTGAATAAGTTCTTCTGGTATGTCGTTATGATTGTATCGAAGTTTAGTTTTTTGGGGGCAAGAAAATATTTTTTTAAGATTCGCATTTCTTTAAAGAATGACTGTCAAACTGCTTCTTGATAATCAGAATCTTAAGTTTGGAATTTGTATACACTTAAAGTTTGCATCATTTTAAGAAAAATAAACAAAAAAGTCTTGCTAACTTCTAAATTCAGCTACTAAGGCATCATATTACTACGTAGGTACCTAATAGACTTGTACAGGTGATCTTTACAGTCACTCCACGTAGAATACTGGAATACATACAGTTAGATTCTAAGCTAGTCCCTTCATAGCTGGGTAAAACGCTAAGCGACGAGCTATACGACGATAATATTTGTGTCTCACTTTGTAAAAGAGGTGAGCACCCACGAGCATCTTAGTTGCCCAGAGGCTTTTTTGTCTCTGTTGTTTTTGTCTGTCTCCGAGCCTTACCGTGATTTGAAAGATTGCATCGCAAGCGAGTGACCAATTTTTTTTGTAAAAATAAATTGCATGATAGTTGCATCACCGTCCTGTCTCTGCGGAGACTAAAGTCACTTTTGTGGCCCTCTCTCTTTTTCTGCACATATTTTTATTTTTTTCTTCCACATGAATTCGATGCAGGAACCTCCTGAACTTAACACGTCCGTTGAGGATCTGCATTATACGGAAGGTGAAGACCGTTCCAACTACATCTCATACTTACGGTAAGAGAAGTAGTTGAAAGTAAGTACTTACCACTATGAAATACTTAGGGCCTGTTTCACCACCTATGATTATGTTTCGAGTATCTTACTTGGCAGATAATTTCATACAAATTCTATTCCATTTTTGAATTTATTCAGTGAGTAGTGCCTACTCGGACATTGTGAAACAGGCCCTTACCGCCATTATTATGGCATGTTCAAAGGATCCTGTTGCTAAGACTCCACTCTCCGTTTGTATATCACCAGGCTGTATTTAAAGTATCGTGATATTTAAACAGTTGATATGTTCACAGATGAGATATAATTTTATTGCCGCTATAATAACAACTACTTCAAACAGAGTAAAATATAATATTGCGAGGATTGTGATTTTTTTGCCGTTTTGTACTACTTAGGCAAGGTACGGAACCTTTTGTCCACAAGTCTCTATCTCTGTTCTTTTCCCACGTAACAATAGTTTAAATTAATATTAGGTAGGTATCCCTCCAACCTTTACAAGGGACTATTTTCTAAGGCATAATAGTTTCCTACCTAAAGATAGGCAGGCTCAAAGATCGGGCTTGTTTACCCTTACCTACCCTCCATTATAGCGTTATAATACCCTTTATAATTCAGCCGTTAGGCGGTAGTCTTTTATTCATCAGGCGACTAGCGAACCTTGTTAGGGCTATATGTCTTAATATTGTCCCCAAAATACGGGATAAAGGTTACATAGTCTATCTTGTTACGTGTCTAGTCTAGATAGAAGATATCGATGTTTTTTAGAAAGATTAAGTAGGCGACAGTTGGCGTATTTCGTGGGATTTGGGTTTTTTCTTGCCTAATTAAAAATTGTGATACCTATGCGATATGTCGCGCGTGTGTGTAGTGGTGTTACTTTTGTGGTGTGCAATAAAGTTTATTCTATTCTATGTAAGTCACGTTTTCTATTATTTATCATTTATACAAAATAATATAGGATAATACATCTTAAATAGCAACCAAAAACCACTAAGCTTTAAACTTGTGCTATCATGAGTCAATCTTAATATCGAAATCTATACAAATTATTTTTTTGTAAATGCGTACGTTATTGTCGATTAAATCTTTAGTTATGACTTAGTTTCTTCTGTAGTTACTCAGATACCCGCGAAACGAGACACAATAGTAAAACAATAACAGCGCGGTCTCATAGGACCGGTTGGGGATTCAAACGTTAATATACTGGTGGTCCCGGCAAACATAGTTTTGCCTAACGGCTGGTTTCAATAAAAAAAAAAAATGAAATCCTCTGTTGTAGCGCCTCAATTTTAGTGTAAACGCTCAGTGACGTAATAATAATGGGCGAAGGGTTTATATCAATTATAACAAGAGCTAGTACTTGTACCAACCGTCGGTTTCTGAAAAAAAAGTATTATTAGCGTGTTGTATTCATAATCCGATCACAGTTAAAGGGCGATTCGCAATTAGTCACATTTACTTTTTATCCAAATACTATGCTCAAACTGGGCAAAATATATTATTTATGGACAAAAACTAATATTCGGACCCGAAAATACTAAAACTTGGGCTACAATTCTTTATCATTCCAATTTCTATCTCCATTTTATTTATGGAATCCTTTTTCGTTTTGTTCCTTTAATTTTTTATTCATTGTTCCTTTCCATGAAGTATGTAATTAATTCAAAAATAGAATTTTCATTACTTTTTCGTAAAAAGAACGTTTGAATGATTGCTTTTTTATTGAGATGGCCAGAATTTGACTTCATAGATAGTTTTTTTTTTTGTAGTATATTAAAGCTAGCAACTTTTTATCCATGGCTGTCAAATTTTGTTTGATAAGGATTCATCATGAATATTTTGATATAGTTTTCTTGGAAGTCTGTGGATTTTTGTTTCTAAGGCCTAAAATCGGAATAGGCGGGCCAGTCAGGCTTTTACTAACTAAAACCACACCTATATTCCTTTTTTGGCTTGCGTTCCAGGACCAGGTTTCTCTTTCAGAAGTCAAACTACCTTAAACACCATAAACGGTATTCAAGTAAATGATTTACGGAAATCAAAATAATACAGTCAAACGGGGTAAATAGAAACATAGGGGTGAATAGAAACAAAATTGATTAGGACTTTCACTCATTTTCCTAATATTGCTTTCTAGCAAAGTTTCCATCATTTTTGTATTTTCATGCAAAAAAAAAAATGCAGAACTTAACAATTTCTTAAGAATGTGAAAAAAACCCTTTACAAATTGTGTTTCTATTCACCCCTGCGTTCCTATTCACCCCGTTTGACTGTAATGAGTGATGCGTCATACGCTTACACCGCCACATAACCTAGCACAATGACATCTCGTGATTAATTAACTTTTAATTAATTAATTAATATATGCTTACTCGTTAGAAGACTTTAATTACGTCTTTATAACATACATCTTTGTCATTTGAAGCAGCATTTTCCTTATGCACGCATGATAATCTACTTATATTTATTATACAAAATGCTTTAATGACACCTCAAAGGATATAAGGCAAATACGCACGAGTACTCTCTGTTCCTTAGATGTGGAGAGGGAGAGGGAAGCCAAAGAAAAGATGGATGCATTGTGTAAGGACTGATATGAAAGGAAAGGAGTTGGTGATAGTGTGACGGACGACATGACAGAATGGAAGAAGAAAACGTGTTGCGCCGACCCCAAGTAATATGAGATAAGGGAAGGAAGAAGAAGAAGACTCTCTGTTTCTTCCTTACCGGTTCTGTGGATCTCGTATTCATCGGATTCCCACTAGGTCGTCAAAGCCTTGTGAAAAAAGGCTGTCGTATTGATGTAGTATTGTCGCGCCATTTCTGTCTGTGGTAGCCTTTTACATTCAAGCTTACATTTCTATAATTTTATTTATTTCCAGTGGTGTAATTAATTGTTCCGATGGATGCGAGACGCACAGGACCGGTCGCTATGGCGACGCTTGGGGGAGGCCTATAACCAGCAGTGGACGTCTTTGGGCTGAGATGATGATGATGATAATGATGAATTAATTGTTAACATAATATTTTACACTGAGTAATGAGATAATTTATTTACAGATTACAGATATATATTTACACAAAACAAAAAACCCTAAAGAACTAACTAAAATTAAACTAAAAACTAAAAAATTGGAAGATGGGTAGGCCTTTAGTGTGGGACGCTACTTGTGTCGATACTCTTGCGCCATCTCATGTTCCTAGCTCGTCGTGCTGTGCTGGTGCTGCCGCTGCGACTGCGGAGAACCTCAAACGGCGAAAATACAATAACCTAGTAGGTAATTATATATTCGAGCCGTTTGGGGTTGAAACTCTTGGACCGTGGGGCCCGAGCGCCCACCAATTGTTTAAAGAACTCGCAAAACTCCTTGTTGACACTTCGTGTGACCCGAGGGCTGGTTTTTATCTTGGCCAGAGAATAAGCATTGCCATACAGCGTGGCAATGCTGCCAGCCTTTTGGGTACATTACCAGTCGATGCGGAGGAGTTTTTCGACGCCATTTTTTAGTTTAATTTTAGTTAGTTCTTTAGGATTTTACACTTAGAGCTATTTATCAACACTATGTTCAAGTCCTACGCAAAGCAAGGCGCAACGAGCTGAGATTCCTGCAAGAGAATCACTATTTCGGTCTTCTCAGTAGAAATCTGAGGAGATTAAATAGTAATTAATAGTATTACTAAATATACGTTCCATAACTCGTCGTTAACGTCTTGGGTGGAAATCGAACCCACGATCTGCAGTCAAGGTCACTAACCACTTGACAAAAAAGCCAGTCGATAAAAGTTGCAGCATCGGGCGTTGCATTGTCGCTCTGCATCCAGCCTTTAAGCTTTTTTCATTTAAGTATTATACAGGGTGTTTGGTTCATCGTGTGCCAAATTGATATGGTCGACTGGAGGGGTCATCTGCTATCCTTTCAGACCCCTAAACACTACCCATGCCCTGTGGATTTTTTTTCAGCGAGTTTTTAGTATTTTTTGAAAAATAGACCCGAATTTTACATTCAAATACAAATATTAAAAAACGTATAAGACATAGAGCCTGAATTTTAATTTTATTTAAACGCATATTGTATCAAGGTACTTTTAAATACATAGTTAGTGATATTAGTCATCTAGATTTTTTTAAATTTAATCGCAAAGTTTCGGACTTAAATTGAAGCTATTCATGTTACAGCTATTTACATGGCTGCAAAAAAAGAACCAAAAGAGACTGAGATCTTCAAACTCTCTCAATAATTTTCTAGTCCATCCTCTTTCTAGTGATGTGCCACATGCCATAAAAATCTTTTTGCAACTATATGAAATCGCTAGTTTTGTGAATCAAGTCGCATAAAATTAACATTCAAAATTGTGAATTGAAAAATTATTTTTGCAAAATTGATACCTGAAACACCTACTTAATCTGTTATATCACTCTTAGAAGGTGAAATCTGTCTAGTATCTCATTTTTCGTTAGTCTTACTAGAAACAAAAAAATAAAATTAGATATTTACATTAATTTCATAATTTTTATAAATACTGCTGAAATTTTGGCCTCTGTTGCAAAAGCAGGCCCAACATCTGTTTTGTATTTTGACACACAGTTGTTGTATGAAGTCGTTTTCCCTCCTTAATTGTATTGAAAGCCGTTTCAATGCTTTAAACTAGTACTTCCCTAGTTGGAAACTCCGTGGCATATACCAGCTCTTTGGCAGGGTCCCCAGACCTTTCGTTCAAGTGTAGACCGAGAAAAACTGAGTGTCGAAATACGAAACAGGTGTGGGGCCTGCATTTGCAACAGAGGCCAAAATTTCAGCAGTATTTATAAAAATGATTAAATTACTGTAAATATGTAGTTTATTTTTTTTGTTTCTAGTAAAACCAACGAAATGTGAGATAAGAGATAGATTTCACCCTCTAGAGTGATATAACAGATTAAGTAGGTGTTTCAGGTACCAATTTTGCAAAAAATATTTTTCAATTCACTATTTTGAATGTTAATTTTATGCGACTCGATTCACAAAACTAGCGATTTCATATAGTTGCAAAAAGATTTTTATGGCATGTGGCACATCACTAGAAAGAGGATGGACTAGAAAATTATTGAGAGAGTTTGAAGATCCCAATCTCTTTTGGTTAATTTTTTGCAGCCATGTTAATAGCTGTAACATGAATAGCTTCAATTTAAGTCCGAAACTTTGCGATTAAATTTTAAAAAATCTAGATGGCTAATATCACTAATTATGTATTTAAAAGTACCTTTATATAATATACGTCTAAATAAAATTAAAATTCTGGCTATACGTCTTATACATTTTTTAATATTTGTATTTGAATGTAAAATTCGGGTCTATTTATCTAAAAATACTAAAAACTCGATGAAAAATATTCCACAGGACATGGGTGCTGTTTAGGGGTCTGAAAGGATAGCAGATGACCCCTCCAGTCGACCATATCAATTTGGCACACGATGAACCAAACACCCTGTATATTTCTGTCATTATACGAAGTATTTCTTGCTTCACTCAAAACTATTTATCAAATCAAAATTCCTCATATTCAAGTCAATTTTGTACGCAAGGCAAGGTAGAAGACTAATGAGCGGAGATTCCTGTGTTCACGTCGCCACATAACCTGGTACAATAACGTCGTATGATTTATGTGCGAAGCTGTCTCCCGCCCCAATGGTATTGTAGCACTGCCTCCGCAGTGGGTGATAGAGAACATACTTAGTTTACGTTGGAGGAAGGATGAAGAATTGTTTACTGTGTGTCGAATGCGTGTTGTTTTCACGTTAACGCGATTACGACGCGCGTTATCGCGACCTAGAGTGGAGGCACCACCGGTGCCGGTGGTGCGGTGCCGCAGCGGTGTCGCTGCGTCGTCTTACATAGAAATATCTGTGGTGTGTCACACGATGCGTTGCGACGCCGCATCGAACTTGCAACCGCCAATACGAGGCGGGGAGGGGTGAATGCGTTGCGATTCCCTTTTTTGCGACGCATGAACAACTGAGCGGTGCCGCTCCGACGTCGGCGGTGCGGCGCCGCAACGCGTCATGTGCCCGCGCCCTGATACGGTAAAATCTTTGCGGTGTGGCGCCGCAACGTATCGTGTGCTCGGGCCCGAAGCGTTAACATCAAACTCGCACTACACGCTCTAAACATACTTTGTTTTTTGTCTTAAGCAGTGACATATAGGTAGTTGACCAACAGCCTGAGGCAAAAAAATACAGAAGCCCCTTTTATACGTGAGAAATTATCAAAAAACTTCTTTTGATCTGAATTTTAGCCTATTTCTTTAGATTTCGGAAGAAGAAGAGATTAGGAATGGGTTTTAATCAATAAAAGTTGATACCTCTTGTTCCGCTATAGACCGAAAGAAGTTATTGGATGATTTTCCACCCAAAAACAAAAAGAATTCAAAGTAGGACTTCTTCGGAAAGTATAACCACCAGTGTTTTTGCATTCAACTTATCTTATTTTCACTACGCTAATAACAACATGAAAACAGATTATTTAAGAACTGTCAATGAACAGACAAGAACAGAGTATCGAAAAAAAAACAAACGAAAAACGTTGTCGTTCTTTAAAACAAAGCTATTTTATTTGACAATACGTGAATAAAATCTGTCAAAATTCGTGACATAACTAAGTTGCTGTCACAAATGCAGTGCATACTAAACTTTGCAGGAACGTACCAAAAACTGTCAAACATGTATCGCGATTTGAATACACGTAAACGAACGCCAATCTTAGTTTCATCGTGAGCGCTCGTGCATAAGTATTTCGCTTTTGCACACCGGTCTTTTGCGTTGTGGTACTTTTAAAATCTTCCCACATGTGAATGACCCTGTACCGTAAAGGATAGCTGACGAAACAAAAGTGAATTTTAGTCAATAAAGGTTTGACAGTAACTAAAAAGAGTAAAATAAAATACTATTTACAAAAAATAATCAACTTCTATGTTACCTATCACCTATTGCTGAGCCTCGCGTAATCTTTTGTAACTTACCTATAACATAATTCGGCCGGGCCGAAGCCTCTGGGGAACATGGGTATTCCGAAAGGTTGACACCGAGTCCCCCCCAGATCGAAGGCAACGAAGGAACGGGGTAGGGGTTTAGTCAGTAAGAGTCTGACATGCCCTCTCACTCCGCCCAAGAGTGGGAGAAGTCATTCTGAAGATTCCCCTACCAGAAAAAAAAACCTATAACATAATTCAAATCTTTTAATTTTCCATCCATTTACCACTAGAATTTATTTAAATTTCACAAAACTCTACCACCACCAACTTATTTCACGATAATTAATCATACACCGAAAATGATCAAGAATTTTCGAAAGCTGTCTAAACCTCATTCCTCTGATTTACGTGCCAATATCGTATATCGCTTTCAGGACTCTGAAATAACTGAATAATTAGTGGAAAGCACCCGCGGCGTAAAAGCAAATAAGTTTTGTAATAAATTATAATAAAAGTGTAACCTGAAGCTCCATTATTTAGCTGAAAGGAGTCGGTATCTGTCTGGTAAATGCTGGTTAAGATAAGACAGTTTTAAAGTAATCTTTTGTTCTAAAATTTGTAGTTGAAAATAATCATCTCAGGTCTGTAGGTAAAGATTCGATCTCTAGTGGTATACCAAACTTATATGGTCAGTACTTTCAAAGTATAGAGGACCCATATCACCCATATTTGCAAAGAAATAAATGATTTATAATTTTATTTATGATTCTGACCCAAAATAAAAATTCACGTCTAAAACAAACCAGTTGAAGTAGCATTAAAAATTGAAATAGACAACTGTGACAATCAGTCAAATTATATTTCTAAAACTACAACACGTAACTAGAATAATACGCACTCTAATCTCAATTAGAACGTACCTCATCTTCCGCATGACGCAGGTCCTCACCAGTCAGGTTTAGTTCATGAGGTTTCTGCACAGGAAGAAAAACCCGGGTCACCGTTGTGATGACCGCCCGGAAGGAAAGGTGTAGCGTACGGTGGAGGTTTGTCACGCTTGGACGGAGCACCATCGTGTTCTCATGGGTGCGATCGGCGGCAGTGACCTCAGTGGTGGAAGTGAGGACGAGTGGCAGGCGGTCGTCTCCTTCTGCGAAGCAGTAATGCTAGGCCGTACGCACATGTTATGTCATCATCTGCCTAGTCTTTTCCCAACTATATTGGGGGTCGGCTTCCAGTCAAGCCGGATTTAGCTGAATACCAGTATTTTATGAGGAGCGGCTGCCTACCAGACCTCCACAACCCATTAATTGGGGTAACACGGTACTTCATGGCAAGACTGGAGTCAGATTTACTGGCTTCTGACTATCCGTAACGACTGCCAAAGATCTACAAATGACAGCCGGGACCAACGGCTTAACGTGCTTTCCGAGGCACGGAGGAAACTCGTTATGTTAAGATGGTCACCCATCCACAGACCAACCTAGGCAAGCGTTGCTTAACCTTGAAGATCGACCTGTGCGGCTTTTATTATTTAGCCACGAGCTCCTCTCAGCCACGAGCTCCTCTCTATGTTATGTAACTGAAAAAAAACTGTTTAGAAAATAAATAACGCCTTTATTACCCTATCATGTAAAGTTTAAAAATATGCAGAACCTACATCAAAAATGTAATCTCAAAACATAATTATTTACGAGGCCTTTAAAGCTCTTAAAATAACATGACTTTTTAAGAAGGCTTACGATGTAAACGCAGCATTAAGATTTCACCGAGACTTATTAGCTAAAAGCGTCAGATAATTAAAGTTATTTATTATACTCTCAGCGTTTTGTCGTCACCTCGGCTTTACAGAATCAATCATCTGGCTCTTTCTTATCCTTTAATAATGCTTCTGGCCTATTTCTGTGGAGTAATGAAGAAAATTGAAGTTATACCAAAATGGACTAAGAAAATATTTATTTTTTTACATTAAAATGTTTTATATATGTACATTTTACTCCAAAATAAAATAATGTAAATTATCTAATACGTGATTTTTTATATTTTTTTTATTAATATAAACTAGTTCTTGACAGCATCCCACGTGATGCAATCGGTGATGATGAGGCGCGCTAGTTTATGAAAAGCCTATTCACTTTAGCCTAGAAGACATCCAAATTAAAATCGGACGAGAAGATCGAAGCAGGCAAATAGTAAATAGAAAAATTAAAACAAGAATATGTAAAAAATAGAATGAACTGAAAAGATAAAAATTAAACACAAATGAAACGCTTGGTATTCCGGTGTGAGTAACGGACGAAACTATACAAGCCGATTAGCACTATTGTTTTGTCAAAACGAATTCATGATTATTTTATGACTTCATCATCATCATCATCTGCCTAGCCTTTTCCCAACTATATTGGGGTCGGCTTCCATATGACTATTTATATATTTTGGATGCAAGTTATTGCATCCAAAATATATAAATAGTCATATGGAAAAATTAAAACAAGAATATGTAAAAAATAGAATGAACTGAAAAGATAAAAATTAAACACAAATGAAACGCTTGGTATTCCGGTGTGAGTAACGGACGAAACTATACAAGCCGATTAGCACTATTGTTTTGTCAAAACGAATTCATGATTATTTTATGACTTCATCATCATCATCATCTGCCTAGCCTTTTCCCAACTATATTGGGGTCGGCTTCCATATGACTATTTATATATTTTGGATGCAATAACTTCATTACATACAAAAATACACGCAAAAAATATAAATTTCAATTTGCTTTTTCGCTATCAAAATTTAAAAAAATCAGCGATCTAATAAAATTCTTGAAAATTATTCAGTCACACCTTTAAATCCCGTCTAAACACATCCCAATTCGAACATCTACGTTAAATTGAATTAAGACATAACGATAAAAGTGTAATTACCATAAAAACTGCGTGTAGATAAATGGGGGAGGTTCTGGGAGGGCCGAAGAGGGAATGGGAGGATCGCATAATTATGTACGAGCCTTTCATCTTACCCCATAATTATGTTTGAGGGTCGTGAATAGTGGAATGTATTACGGATAATGTTATGGCTGATCCTTTTAAACCGTTTTGTGGAAACCGGTGTTTTGGTACGGTCCTTTACAAAGGAGTATAGTTTAAAAATACTAGTGGCATGAAAGTTTACTAGACTGAATGATTTTTGGAAGAATTAGTGTTTCATTGTAATGCAAAGAGTAGCTGAAGGATCATTAGTGAATTTTAGTCACTTACATTCTCTCTCGCTCTACCTATAGCTAGAGGTGTTATTTTATGATTGTCCACGAAATAAGTAGTAAATGGGTACTTAAATAAAGTTACCAAAGTTTGTGGTCTGTTATGGTTAATATTTTAAAATGTGTATTGTAAGATAAACTAAGGACAACCTGCTACCCTGACAGATTGTCATCTCATTTGAACAAGCCCACACCACACCTCAGCCTTATAAAACAAAATATTTAAAAAAACCTGTTTGAATCATTTATAAATTGACACTCAGAAAGACCGGGAAATGTTTTGAGATTTATAAGACTAACATAATTTGGATACATAAAAAGCAACTGAGCATGCGAACCTGATTCGAACACCGAGTCGAGGATAATGTTATTGGGTATTTTTACCTAGAATTTTTTATAGCGGTCTGAGGTCTGATTTGTGCCCTACTATGTTTTGATCGCTAAAGGCTAAGTAGCTGTGCATCATCAGTCAATTTCAACACCTATCTCTCAAACAAAGCCTATAAAATTCAATTATTCGGAACTTAAAAATCTTTAAGGCGAAAAACTTCCAAATAAAATCAAGCTGAAATTAAATTTAACAATTTAATAGAATCACGTCACGCAAAATTAAGGCTCTGAAACTGTTTAAAATTATATTGTCTTAGAACCTAAATCTGGTCCAAAACGTTTTAATTTGGAATGACTATCAAAAACAGTTTGGAGCTAGAATAATTAAAGGAATCTCATCAAGGCATTGTTATAAAAAAGATAATCTGTTAGGCTAAAATCTCTTAGATTAAAGGCTTTTGTTTTGTTCTAATCCTAGATAATGTGAATAATAATGCTAAAGAAATTAGTCATCTATCTTGTGATAGCTAGCTGACCCAAACTTTTTACTGCCTAGCGGTCAAAGTATGACGCGTGTAGCCAGAACATCATCATCTGCCTAGCCTTTTTCCCAACTATATTGGGGTCGGCTTCCAGTTAAGCCGGATTTAGCTGAATACCAGTATTTTACGAGGAGCGGCTGCCTACCAGACCTCCACAACCCATTAACTGGGGTAACACGGTACTTCATAGCAAGACTGAAGTCAGATTTACTGGGTTCTGACTATCCGTAACGACTGCCAAAGATCTACAAATGACAGCCGGGACCTACGGCTTAACGTCCTTTCCGAGGCACGGAGGAAACTCGGTATGTTAAGATGGTCACCCATCCACAGACCAACCCCGACAAGCGCTGCTTAACCTTGAAGATCGACCCGTGCGGCTATTATTATCTAGTAGCCAGAACATTTTGCAAAAAATTTATGATTGATTGCGTGATCAAATTGCGTGGCCAGGTGAGGTACACACTTCAGAGCTGCTCAACGGCACATAATGTTCCACGCGCGCCTCAAGGAGATGTCAAGGAGAATATGATGCAAATCTGTAGGGGCCCAGGAGGGCCAAAGCCTCTTGGAAAGTTTCAAAAGTGAACGCATGGCGCGTTCACTTTTGAAAGGAAAACTGGGGACCCTGGAAGAAAGGCAAAGAAGAAACAAAGGACCACTCTTTTGACAGACATCTTAGTCAGTTAAAATCTGCACGCCCTCCCGCTCCGTTCAACGGCGGGAAAATTCATTGGATGATTTCCCAACTAAAAAAAATATGGGATACCTTTTAGCTGAACTTAGTATAAAAGGAGAAACTAACTGACCTATATATCAACGCATAGCCGAAACTACTGGGACTAGGAACATGAAATTTTGCACAAGGCTTATTTTTATGACGTAGGCGAGCACTAAGAAGAGGTTTTTTGGAAATTTAATCTTCAAGGGGATGAAAAAGGGGAATTTCGTTTATATGCATTTTATTCCGTATGAGAGAGTGTTTGCTTGGGATTATTTTCTAATTTCACATCGGCAAACTCGACAGTAGAAGTTAGTAAATAAAAATTATGAAATTATAAAAATCTTTAATAAAACTGCCAAAAATGGTGCCATGAAAATATACCTAACTAGCTGTGCCCGCGACTTCGTTCGCGTGGATGTCGGAACATAACAATGTATTTTTTAGTGCGAAGCGCTGTTGGAGGATACCAAAACAAATATAATTTATTCATTTTAGTTGTTCTTTATTAACAACATTAGTGGTGGAACCATCTGAAGCGTACAAAAAAGATTATTGGGGTTGTTTACCCGTGAAAGAGCTACGTATAGTTGACCATGGGAAAAGCATTCAATATTTAGGTCCACCCCCGCAACAGATAATGTCTGGCCCTGACTTTATTAATCGTCATGGTATAACAGACACTAACTGTGAATTGCACTCGTTTGAAAGAGAAAGGAAAGTTGTTAGGAATTATAAGTATTCTTGGAATAAAAATTATATCACCGGCGCCGTAACCAGTTAATATTTACGAACTCTTCAGACAGGCAGCAATTTTATCGGCTCAGGTTCCTCGGGGCAGTATCGGACGTGTCTGCCGAAAATCACCGCAGAACAGCACCGTTATGCCTCCCATCGTCCCGCCATTTTGCCTTACATCGTGTAAAGTTCTATTCACTGCTTCTACAACTTTGCGGTTTGCCATTGTGCACTCTGTGGTGCACTCAACCCAAATAATTAACACACAATCGCTTAAAACCCTTGTGTTATCGCTATTTCGCGATATGTTGCAAACCGAGCTTTTCGTACGGTCTAAGTCGATAGGAATTTTAAATGTTGTGTGTGCCGTTTTTCTTCCAGGCAATAATATGGCTTCTAGCGCTGAAGAGGCGACAGCAAGGGCAATTTTATTTTGGTTCCTTATTCGAGCCAAAATAACTTTGGTTAAGAAAGTATTACCTGTTCCGCCCGGTGCGTCTAAAAACAGGATTTCACCCAAGACGTTATCTACACTGCAGCATAACCTATCAAACGAACGCTCTCGGTCAGCTGATAAACGCGCTTTGCAGTCCTCGCTGGTTTCTTGGGAGCGCAGATTCTTTGCGAATTTAAGCGCAACTCCTTTTCGGTGAAAGTCTCAGACTCGCATGAGAGGCGTAACGCTCTTTGTCGGTCGATAAACGCGCTTCGCGTTCCTCCTAAACTCTTCTGTGATAGAGAAACTGCCGTATGAGAACGCTGTATACTAAGTCGTGACTGGCGTTGGGCAGGCGTTTCTGACGCAGGAGTTCTGACTTGCCTAGCTCGAACCGCTGATGCCCTCATCACGATCTTCTTCTAATTCTTGGGACGTACTTAGTCTCACCCTTTTCGCATCTCAAAAGGCTTGTTTATTTTCTAGAAGGCATTTAAAAAAAAAACTATTTCAAACTAATAAAATATTGAACCAAATAATTCACAACAGCACTAACTTTCAAAATGAGAATAAAGTTGAAGACCAGCAAAATATCCAAAAATCCAATTTAAGTAAATATACCTATCTTGCTTGACTCAAATTGCAAGATACAATTTACTTTGCTCTTCAATACTTGAATCGAATGTAAAACTCTTGTTATCGAATGGTTTAACGATGTTATCCAGTCATAGTCCAGTCATTATAGTACTTTCACCTCGGAATTTGAGATACCCAGCTGTAAGTCTGTAAATAGTTGTATATTGACACCCTAAAAGTTGTCTCAAAACCTACATATGGTAGGGTGTGCGCAACTATGAAATTTCAAGGTCAAAGGGCCCAAAAATCGTTTTTTTGCGCTTTTTTTGTAAATATCTCATTTCCTAAAGGTTTTTTGCTATTTGTATATTTCACAATATTGTAGAATACAAAATTCTCTACAAATTTTGTATCAAAAAGTTTTTCCTACGGTGAACCGTTTTCGTGATAGAGGCCGGAGAGCGCACGGTCACAGCATCACTTCAGGTCAACTGGTTCCTCCGGTCGAAAACGCCCCATATAAGTTGATACTATCGATAAATCAATGATTATAAATATCTGTCAATTTTTATTAACTATTATATTATATTTAACCTATCCACTTTTTATTCAGTATTCATTTTTTTAACAACACTTACCTGGCGTGTCAGACGTTTACTGACTAAAGCCCACTCTTGTTCCTTCTTTGCCTTTGTTTTATAGCCCCAGTCAGTGTACCCTTTCACATACCCCATGGCCCCAGTGGATTTCGACCCTGCTGGGCACCTACGATTTTCTGAAATGTTCTTGAAGTACGCATAGATCATTACGCGTCGTCGACGACTTGAGCGCAATCCGGATGGTAATTGGACGATAGGACGACGATCTACGCATTACTCGCCGTCCGCCGTCGCCAGCATGGGCTTGTGAATAGATGTACGATGGAAAGGAGCAGTGCGTACCTACTGAACTGAACTCACTTACTGAGAATAATTGGTTTCTCTTACTATGCTATGATTTTTTTAACTTAAATATCTCTATCTTGCTTTAATTTTCAAAGTAAATAACTAGGGTATGTCATTCATTAATAGAAATTGTAGCAAGAACCTATTTTGGGCACGTAGGAAAAGTGATTACTGTTAACAATAATTTAAGAAATTAGTTTCTTGTTTTGAACTTGTATGGATATTATTTTTTTGTGGCTGGTTTTAATAAAGTAGTATACCATTTTGGAATCTTGATTAGTTGCACCAATTTTTAAAAAAACTTGCCATAGTAGTGTTCATACTTTTTTTTACACCAGGACAAGCTAAAGTTGGCTAAAAGTAAAAATCTTCAATAAATTTGGGTAATCACATAAGTTTCATTCATTTTTATGAAAAATCTAGAGGAATTCTGGATTTTTTAAGAATAGTAGTAGATAACAGTTATATTCAGGTTGTCGCTACAAAAAAAAGAACAGCAATATTTAAACAACTGTGGTAATGGTAGAGGAAAATATCACAACAGATCTAAATTTTAAAAGAATTTATTTGTGTTATTTCATTTATTACTTAAAAAATATTTGTGTGATATTTTTTTTTGTATTTTTCTCCGAATAGTCACGACTATTCAGACAAATTTTTATAATCATTGATTTATCGATAGTTCATTAACTATAATATGGCGCGTTTTCGACCGGAGGCACCAGTTGACCTAAAGTGATGCTGTGACCGCGCGGTCTCCGCCCTATATCTCGAAAACGGTTCACCGTAGGAAAACAGTTTTCTGAACAAAAATTGTAGAGAATTTTATATTCTACAATATTGTTAAATATACAAATATCAAAAAACCTATAGGAAATGAGATATTTACAAAAAAGCGCAAAAACCCGATTTTTGTGACCCCCGACCATGAAATTTAATAGTTGCGTACACCCTACCATATGTAGGTTTTGAGACAACTTTCAGGGTGTCAATATACAACTATTTACAAACTTACAGCTGGGTATCTCGAATTCCGAGATTCTTACCTTAATTGAGCTAATTTGACTGGACTAGTCAAGACCTTTTCAAAGACAGAACTGTTAAGACACCTAATAATCTGAGCCCGTGAACGCCAGATCTATTTTATAAAAGCTGAAAGTTTATCAGTGCATGGTCTCAACGCAGATCTAACAACAATGGCCACTTATGAAGTTTGGGTTGCAGTGGCTTTGGTAGGTACGCGGTACCAAAATTGTGTAAAATACCGATCTAATTACGTCGACTTATAAAGATTTATGTTTTTGTATTACTTTCAGAATATTATTATTGAAAATCAAGTTATTCATTGCCAGACACACACATTACATAGTGGAAACCCCTTGCCAGACACCTGTTCATGAAATTATATAATTGTTAACTTTTGTACCGATAGATGGCGTTGTTAGCTGAGCGTGTTATCTTAGGCGCGCCACACACTGTACCGCGTCCCGTCGCGTAGTGCGGGATGGCAGATTTTACCTTTGTATGCAAGTATCTCAATTTGTATAGAAATCACCCTAATCCTAGTACAGCTCACTGCCGATGCGGATCTGCGCGGGAAGGCGTTCCGCGCGCAGTTTCTGCCCACCTGCGCGGGAGCGCGGGGCGTGCCGTGCGGTAAAACACACTGGCTCCGTAGTCCCACGCGTGATTTGATATTATAAAGACGTTCGTAATTAGGGATATATCCAAAATCTTCTATGGATGCAGTGTCTTTTAATTCACAAAACTAAATTGACAATAATATAATTGCTACATCTTGAAATTTAATAATTTCGTCCATTCTCCACGACGATCGACAGCACAGTGAACATATGAATTTATTTAGCGCGAGGCCGTCGTAATCTGTTTCACCGCGCGGGGGAGCAGATTACACCGCTAAGTAAGGCAGATCTGCGCCTCCGTCGCCCCGCGCGATAGCGCACCACGGCGGAACGTGGTGCAGTGTGTGGAGCGCCTTAACATCGTTATTCAGAATTTAGTGTCAACTAACAACGCCATCTATCGGTATAGAAGTTAACAATTATATAATTTTATGAATTATATGTTCACAAAATTTTGCCTTTATGAGTGTGCTATGGGATCAAGAATTAAATTAGTATTAAATTGATAATTGAATTGGTTTAAAATCAGTTTTGATTTACTAATCAGCGTTGATTATATTATATACACTGCACGCAGTTGATCTCTTAGTTTGATAGATGGCGCTATTTTAATATTTTACTTCGAAAACACTATTATATTTTTTTTATTTTATTATAAGGTATGAGCTGATTACGATGAAACAAAAAACTTAATATTACTACAATTCGCACAATTTATTGTTATGTTAAAAGTTACGTGAAGTAATGAGATCAAGTACACATAACCCTAATTTTATTTCTGGAAATCTTTAAATTCATAATTATATCTTTTGTTAAACTGAACCGATTGCAATGAAACAAAAACTAAATGTTACTGTAAGTTACGCTCAATCCTTCTGTCTAAAAATTATCTACATTGCTTTCGTAGATTTAACGTGATGCCCGAACAAATAAACAGACAAACAGACATACAGACAAACAGACAAACAGACAAACAGACAAACAGACAAACAGACAAACAGACAAACAGACAAACAGACAAACAGACAAACAGACAAACAGACAAACAGACAAACAGACAAACAGACAAACAGACAAACAGACAAACAGACAAACAGACAAACAGACAAAAATTCTAAAAATGCTGGAAATGGGTTCTGTTGGTTGTTCTTTAACACCCTAGCTATTTTTTTTTAATTTCTTTTTCATGTACAAAAACCATTTTTCTACAGATTTATTATATGTATAGATTATCTTAATTCGTAATTCAATTAACTAGGCCCTAATATTCAAACTTTTGTAAACTAAGTTACAAAGTAGATACCTAATAGTAAAATTAAATAAGAACGCTAAGACAGGATTATAATTAATGTTTCGTGTGTGATATAAGTAACAAACAACATTTTAATCCTATTGACTTAGTTGAAAGTCAGACGTAAAACATTCCAAGAAAATAAATTTTAGCAGTCTTTAAATATTTTCTTTGATAGTATTAGTGCTAAAAATGCTTAATATTTTTTTCATTATTCATCATTTTTCATCTCATCTGATGGTAAGCGATGATGTGGTCGAAGCACAGGCGTAACTACTGAAGGCCTAAGAGCTAAGAGTGGCCTACAAAACCTCATTGGCAAACCTCTGATTGAACTTCCAATAAAAAAATCCACTTTCGAAATCTAAATAATGACGTGGTAAGTCTTTCAAAAAACGCCATAAAATAGAGGTACCTACCTGTTACTGTGAAACCGGTAGTTATCATTTATATTTTTGTTTAAGACTCTTGAAGGAACATAAAATTTATATTAAAACTTCTTTATTTCAAGTACCATTTGACTCATACGTTCTTGGACCGCGGTAACTCTCGAATACCTAATACAACAGCCCAAAAATTAATGTCTAAGGAAATTACCAAAGCAACTAATCTTCGCAGGTAGACTAGTAATTTCAGTTATTACTGGAAGAAGGAAAGCTTTAATAGACTCACTAATGGATTCAATTCAAAATGTTTTTTTTTTTACATAGGCCTATTTATAAAACACGAGAAGCTAGTTTACGGTTTCAATTGATCGTTTCCTACGTAGAACCGGCAGAAAACTCCGTGGTTACTCTTTAATTCATAAATCCCCGACCGGTCTCATAGGACCGCGCTGTTATTGTCTTACTATTGTGTCTCGTTTCGCGA
Organism: Mythimna separata; assembly: GCA_030763345.1. NCBI lineage: Eukaryota > Metazoa > Arthropoda > Insecta > Lepidoptera > Noctuidae > Mythimna > Mythimna separata. Next base: position 22,135,849 of record CM061171.1, on the reverse strand, counting down.
GTATTGATAGGTTAAATAAAATATTAACAATACTTTTGAATTCAAATATTCAAGCCAAATAAAAATAAACCGATCAATAAATGACGAGAAAGCTAATGAGATGTCTACATTGATTAGGCTAAATCTTCCCGGTTGATGCTCTCAACGAGGATCATTTATTCGTATAACCTTCATCTTCGACTAAACCGACCATCAGGTCAGATAGTGGTCAAACGCAAGCAATATAAAAAAAATCATAGGGTTTAGTGCAAGTGGTGTTATTAGCCTATAATTAATTATTACACTAATGAATGAAGTGTAAGCAGATTATCGGATGACCAAAAAAATAAAATAAAAAAGTCTATAAAAATGGATCGATCAACACTATCCCATTTTTTGCCAATCATTTCCGGGAATACAATGTCAATTTATATAGAGTTCCTAATACACCACCAAAAAAGGAAAAACCTTCAAAACAATCAAGCAATCATACCCCATTCAGTCACCCGTTCTCTCCCTAACCACAGGTAAAAATCACTTCAAAATTCATAACCCAAAAATGCTTAAGCGCAAAAATTTTATACGAGCATAATTCCGGTCGTATTTTAAACGGGTATATAAATTAAGTGAGCACAATACATGGTGGATAAATCGTTGTCACATAAGAATGTCGGTGGGGTACGCGGCGGGGGGAAGGGTGTTAGGTGGGAAGTAATAACTGGGGTACACCGGGACACCGCAGTTAGCTCGCCGACTTGTTATTGCGTTGCATTATTTATGTGTGTGTCAAGCTTTAGTTGAGTGGTCGGAATTCTGGGTGTAGAATGGATAGGCTTTTTTGAAGTGGTAGTTTTTTGTTTCAATAGGTTCACGTTTGACCATTATTTCATCTGTACTTAGCGATTATGTGACCAACGATGACGCACATTTGCCTAACTTTAAGACCTCTAGGTTGTATCTACTTTAACTGTACGCACAATGAATGTATATCTAGTTAGAACACAGATGTTGACGAGACGAGATAAGTATCTAAATGTTGACCAGACTAATAAGAGTAATTTGTTCAAAATTTTGCACAGAATCCGTTAAATAGTTATTGCCTCAATTGAAAACATCGCTCCACATATTTTCTGCCGCGTACAAGTGCGTGATGGATATTGACGTCATAGTGTACATAATTATGTTGGACTTCAAAGTATACCTCGGACTTATTTTTTCGTATGAGAAACTTCTTCTTCTTTTCGAATCGAAGGTAAATTCGTTGAATAGTTTGGGCCTAGAGGTAGCTACGTTAATTGCAGCATCGGTGGCACTCATTAAATCCTCCAAAGTACAGGTATTTGGGCACTTGGGGCACTCTAACGTATGAGTAGCTGTAATGTGTAGTTTATCTCTTCGTTGTTAATGAAGATATTTTTAAAATCATTTCAGACTTGTAGCTGTAGTAACGCTAAAGAATATAGGTCGGTGTTAACAATGTAAAGGTGAATACTAACCGTATTTCCAAAAATCTGTCTATCTGTCATTTCTTACCAACAGTACTATCAAGACAGTCGGTATATTCTTGTACAATAAAGGTAATATTGAAAATGTTTCCGTCTTCTTTCTATGTTATCCTTAATTAACTTTTTAATTGTGTTACAGAGAAATTACAATGTCAGTTGTCAGATTAAACACGTCTACGAGTTCTGTAGGAAACTGCCGGCTAATTAATATTTAGTAGGATTTCTGTAGGATTAACTTATAAAGTACAACTTTGGTAATAAATTGTACATCCTTGGACATAGATCGCTGTGTTTTAGTTATATTAAGGAACTTTCTTCTGCAAAAGATAGAGAGCAGATTCCTTTTTCTGTTATGGATAGGCTCCCTTTTGACCACTGTCTCACCTGATGGTAAGCGATGATGTGAGAACAATTGGGCACATTTATCTAGAAGCATTCACTCTTGTCTAAGACCTCTAGGTTGTATAGCTATCAGGAAACACAGACACGTGCAGGGAATTCCACTCCTTAGCAGTAACAAAATAAATGTGTATGGGCTTATCTGTAGTGCAGTTACAGTAAGATATTTCATTGTTAAAATGATGTTGAGGAGAGAACTAATATCCACTACAGCCCTGGAAAGCAACGAGCAACTTAAGGAATACACGTAGATTTTAGTTAGTAAAAGTTTGTCACGACCTCCTAATCCACTCAGAGCAGGAGACATTATAATACTAATATAAAATAATATGATGATTTCTCACCTAAAAAACTAGGTTTTTATCTTCATCAATATAATTAAAAATTCATTTAAATTTTTTAGAAAGTAAAATGAGCAAAAAGTCCGACCTGTCACGAGCAGGTTCCAGCAAAAGTCTTTGAGTAATAAATAAAATAAAAACTGATTGATGTTGGAAGACAAAGACTTATAAAGTTTTCCTTTCAAAATAAAATAAGGGGAGTAACGTATAATACATCTCACTTCAGAAAACTTAAGTTAATTTATTCATCTGTTTTCAAATATTTCACAAAGGTGTCTGAAGAAAATATTCTTATCAAGTTTCTAGTGAAACGAAATGAATAATTTTCATTATTGATGTGCGTACTTTTATATAAATTAATGTAGAATATCTTTAATTTTCTTCTTGAACTGTTAGCGAACTTTTGCCAGTGGATTCGTCTGCGAGAAAAAAGGAAAAAAGGTGTCTGTATACAAAATTTGGACCTCTGTTAAATCTCTTTAGGTGGTGAATTTTGGAAAATTTTCTCTTAGTGCTCGTTTATGTCATAAGAGAAAACTTTGGGCAAAATTTTCTGTTCCTAGTCCCAGTATTTTCGGCTGTGCGTTGATAATGTCAATCATACAGTTCCTCCTTTAATGTAAATAGATCTTGTTGGAATAAAACCATAAAAATATGAAAGAAGCTCGCATGTTAAGTTTCTGTGTACAATAAAATATTCAAGTAGGTAATATCATTTTTCAATAAGATGAAGGGAAAACCTAGATATCTTCCATAGTTATTGGAGAGTGGAAGCAAGGAATCGCGATTGTTAGAAGGAATGGAATGAGACTTTTGCCCAGGGGGAAAACACGGGCTAGTAATAATAAAATAATAATAATTTTAATACTAAGAAAAAAGTTTGTATTGTATTGTTGTTACACTTTTTTTTTTGTATATCAAAATTTATTCTATACTTATCAAAATACTCTACGATTTCAAGCCATCAACAGAATCCAAGCACTTACTTAACTCCTAAACACAAAAAACAACGTTCTAAAAAGTCAACGTAAAACAAACTGAACAGCCAAACACTTTTAGAAAGCAATCGATCGTAAAGCAATTAGTCGAAGCAAATTCTCGCTGTTTAACGAAAAAAAGGTGCTTAATTAATCACAAGAGCTTCACTTAGCAGAAAAGAACTTACAAGAAGTTTTCTCTGAGAAATATTTGAGTTTATACTTAGGGCAGTGGTTATACTGCAAGCGGGGATATGGCGATGAGCTCTGTAGGTACTCGTACTTCGATTACAACAATTAACTGGAATGATTCACACCCTACCACACCTTAATTAAAAAAATTAAATTACAGTCATAACATAAGGTCTGAAATTTTAACACAAGTGCATTTTAACGCATCGGTACTATAAACTACGCATGCACACACAAACACGCAATTTACCAAATATGTAACTTACATCCTAAAATAATAATTGATTTTAAAAACCGATTCCAGCTAGGACTGCGGGAATATTTGAAAGAGCGACAGTGACTCTAGAATGCAAAGCGCAACTGAAGGACACAAGTCTTTTAGGTTTTAGTCCACACGCTCCGAGAGAGCGTTTCACCCTAGAGCAGTAAATATTATTTGATGATTTCAGACCTCAAAAAAAGGTATCTTTTACCTCTCTGTACAAACGTTTCAATCAAGCCACCTTCTACATGCAAACGCTGGTGGTCAGACCAGCGTCAAAGAGACATTAGCATCGCGTTCAATTCGCTACTCGCTATCAATATGAACCACGCCTTACATTGTCCTCTGCCTGATCGGTCCATGTTTACACTATGCTCAAAGAAATAAGATGAGATAAAACCATATTTATGGCGAAGGAATCGTATTTGCTTTTATCATAAACCGTTTTGTTATTTGTGAGCGATATTGTTGTTGACGTGATCGGTTATGAGCTGTTGCCATTTGGTTTGTTTTTTTTTTTTAGATTTGAAGGCAGATCATTTAAGCCGAACGAGCGTGGGAACACAGTCATTGCGCGTACAGCTAAGGAGTGGAATCCCCTGCTGAGTCCTTTTATGTGAACGGGGTACTTCTGGAAAGCATGCTCCATCGAAAACTACACACATCAAAAGTGTCTAGGGATCAAGCATTTTTATGCGGATTTCTTGAGATTGAGATGTGGTTTTGTAATAAATTTATGATTTTATAAATTTATATGGATCCTTTTTGGTGCATTTCATAATTTAAATCAGGAACTGTGAATCAAATTCGAGTAAAAGATGAAAATCAGCTGTCAATATTTTCCCTATAAAAACATACAACGCATTGAAGACATTATTAGTGCTACTGTTTCCCTACTACTGATTAAAACCAACGTTATTATGGAGCGGCAACGTCATTTAAGCAGGGAAGAAATGCTCAGAGCCGTGGGAATGATAGAAGCTGGTTCCCGGCAACGTACTGTGGCTTTAGCTCTGAATACAAGTCAGAGTGTTATCAGTCGACTTTGGACACGTTACCGAAGCACTGGTACCGTGGCTGAGCGCCATGGAGGACGGTATCGCTGCACCACACGGAGACAAGACCGATACATTCAAATCTTAACTCGAAGAGCTCCAACAATAACCGCCATGATGTTTGCCGTGAGGCTTCATCACTCTTCAGGGAACTTAATTAGCGACCAAACAGTCAGAAACCGCTTGCATGAAGTGAACCTTCATTCCCGAAGACCGCTACGGGTACCACCTATAGCAATGCACAATCGTAGGATTCGATATCAATGGGCTCTTGAACACAGAAATTGGGCAGAAGAACAATGGCGTTTCGTGTGCTTTTCTGATGAGTCTCGTTTTGGTATGAGGCCGGATACAAGACGTATACGACACTGGAGAACCCCTGGACGCCAACAGCGATTAAAATCCTGCCAGGAAGTCCATCCTTATAGTGGTGGAACCATCATGGTATGGGCGGGTATTTGGATCGGCGGAAGAACTGAGTTGATTTGGATCAGAGGCAACCTCAACGCTCAAATTTATGCTGAGACGATTGTATCAGACGTCATCGTTCCTCTACAAGTGCAAATCGGTCCCTTATTTCAGTTAATGCATGATAATGCACGACCCCACACCGCAAGAGTTGTAAGACAGACTCTCGCCGCAGCTAACATCAATGTCCTGCCCTGGCCTGCTCAGTCGCCAGACTTGAACCCGATTGAGCATGCATGGGATATGCTACAGAGAAGAGCTCTGCCGAATATGGAGGGTATCCAGTCGCAAGAAGACCTTTTTTTGTTGTTGCAACGAACATGGGCGGCCATTCCACAGCGTGATTTGGATGAACTCATTTTGAGTATGCCAAACCGATGTTCTTGTGTTGTTAGTGTTCGCGGTAGAAACACGGATTATTCATTGTTTAAGTTACATAATAAAATTTTAAAGAAAACTGTTATTTCAGTCTTTTTTTCGAACTTTAATGTTAGTGGTTCAAATGTCAAAAATCCCGTTATTAGGAAAATGGCAAATTTCTTTATTAATGCAAAGGTGACTTGGTTTATCGTTACTGTGACAAACGAAAACACTTTATTTGATGAATCCTTAAAGAAAATTTTAATTAATATCAATCAGGAGAAAAGTTATTGCAAAAATATATGTTGATCCCTAGACACTTTTGATGAGGATAGTGGTCAAACACGAGCCTATGTGTAATAATAAAAAAAGATTTAAAGAAAATGACATAATTTTGATGTTAATTAAGTATTTTTTCTTAAAGTCATATTGATGATTTCCAACATTAAAAAAATAATCCCAGAAACCATCATACAATTTTCCCGCAATGGCTGGAGCTAGGGTGTGTCAGACTTTTACTGATTAAAACCCACCTATGTTATCTTAGCGTAACTATTTCATAGAATTTAAACACCCGAAAGATCAATTAATATTTCGCCAATCTATTGTTCCCTTTTATCAGCAAAAGCCAACTGTGGTATATAAGAAAATACGAGTACTATGCCAGGATTTGATATCCAAACTCTGACAACCTGTCCGTTTGGATATCGGTATCCCCAAGTAATTGGGTAGCAGAGTTTAGATTACTGAAGCTTCGCGTAAAATACCGATATTCAAGCGAGTTTGGAAAAGGATTGAATGGTGATCCTTTACATACCTTGTGTACTTTATCTACCTGTACATATTCATATTGTATGGCTGGTATCATTGCCTCAAATTAAATCTATTATTTTCATGACACGAGCTGACTAGGATAGGTATAATAAGTTTTATCAGTTATCAGTTCATCACGCCTTTGAAAGGCAACTTAAGGAACAAAAGTGGGGTTTTAGTCTTAAATACACATTTCCTGTAGCTTCAACCATAGAGAGAAGAAGTTATGTAACATTTTACCACCATAAAAAAATCTCTTTTACAAGTATTACAGAAAACATTTTTTCGACTTTGTTGTATTATTTGGCCAGTAATGCATACACCGGGTACAGTCAGCATCAAAAGTCGATGAACAGAATCAATATAACAAAACATTTTATTGTGAACAGATAAAACACATTTTATTGCGAACAGGTGTTTTGTTATGTTGATTCTGTTCATCGACTTTTGATGCTGACTGTACTGAAATCATACATTATTTTTTTAATCCAGACTAGTTCTTGTCTGCGATCTCACCTGATGGTAAACATGGTTAAAAACACTAGTCTATTAATAGCCTATTCAGTCCAAGACGAAGTCTTGAAGAAACACGTTAGCCAATGACATTTATCAAAGACCGAAATAATTTTCCTTAAACCAAAAGGTCAAACATAAAAATCCGGCAAAACAAACGGCTTCCAAACTACCCTAAATCTGAAATAAACGATGCACCCTTCACAATATCATTAAATTCTGCTTATCCGAAACACCGCGAACTGGCCTGTGTCAATAGCGCACAACGACCAGCCATTTGTTATACGGAATTCTGTTTTCGATGTTGATAAAAACCCGGAACCCTGATCGATAAAGATATTGTGACGTCGACAGAGGTCAGTTTAGGGTTGGCACGAGAGGAAACCGTTTTAAAAAATAGGTCTGATCATTTATATGAGAGGTTATTTATTTTATTTATTTATTATAGCCAAACCAACAGGTTCTGTGTCTTCTTCTTCTTCCACCTGGCGTTAATCCTGGATATTGCCAGGGTCCGCCTTCCAACTGAGCCTCCTCCACTTTGACCGATCTTTTACAAGCTTTTTTGTAGGTATACATGGTTAAGATAAGAATTGGCCTAAGACTTAGACAGTCGCTAATAACAGGTTAACTTGCATTCACAAAATTAGGATAATCTGTACATATAATAAAACTGTAAAATTATGTATGTAATGTCTGAATATGTAACACCATTATTTAAATTTAATTTATTTTAGTTACAATACAAATTAAAAAAAAAACTTGATATCTTGTTTCTCCGAATATGAAGATTCTACGGGTTAAGCTATTATGTCATCACCCTAATATTAAAAAGGTGAAAAATTTGCATTGTTTGTTTTTGTTTGTTACTTCTGGAATGGAATGGATTTCGATGAAACTTGTTACACATGTAGGCCATGTCTTGGAATAGTACAAAGAATACTTACATTTTAAAATCTCAGGAGCATGTTTCCTAAGGATATTTTAGCAGGCGAAGCCGCTGGCAGCAGCTTGTACTGTTTTAAAGACATGAGTTTGTATATCCAAGAGTTTGTTTGTTTTTGTTGGTCCTTCACGCTCAATCGGCTTATGAATTTCAACGAAATTGGGAACACGTGTAGAACATTTTCTGGAGTAGCACGTGGGACACTTTTTGTTCCGGGAGTTCTTCTTATCTTTGTAAACTGGTTTCTGCACTTAATCTTTGGTATGTAGGCCATGATGGCCTTCGTTCCAAGTAACTCAGTCTATCTCCGTCTAATGGCAGATGATTCCTTTCAATTGGCTCAGAGCGTCCATGAGTAAATTTGGTGCTCCCAAGGTTCCTTATTTCCTTATTTCACTCAGGACTGTGCATTCAAGGAGCACGTACGGAACAGTTTCGTCTGAATCCATGCGTGCTCTGTACAGAAGACCAGAGCTGTAGTTCAGGAAACTTTCGGTATAATTATCAGGCGAAGTCACTAACAAAAGCTAGTGTTACTATAAAGAAGATTGTGTTACTATGAGTTTAGATCGCATGGCTGGAGTAATTTGCCATACTTGTGTGAACCGCAAACTATGTCAACTAACTAACCTGTGTAAGTAATAGTATGGAAAATTCTCTCATCTATGCAAGCTTAGCTGAACTAGCTCAACTTATCGAGTCTCTGAAGTGAAGAATGTCGTAAGTGACAATTTACGTTTTTTACAGATATGGGTTTATGTTTCAGTATTTTTGAAAATATGTATATAACGAGTCTTCTATTAGATTAGTGTTTTTTATGTTTTTTTATTGTTTTTTTTTTCGAGAATAAACCCATTTTCTACAAAAAAACCTTTAGGTTTTTTTTGTAGAACCAGATTTTCTGTCAACTACTTTATAAAATGCGGTTATGTCAATTTTACTGAATTAGCTAAGCTCTTGCAGAAAATGTAGCTAAATGAAAGATAGTTTAGAGAGAGGTTAAATAATTTACGTTTATTTTTTTATAAGTTGAGAAAACTTTTACAAAGTAATTGAGTCTGTGTCTCGCAGATGTCTCGAACTTTAAAAAACACAAAATTATTTTCATCTTCAACAAAGGTCCAGCTGTTGTCACCCCTAACTGGTCACGACGTTCCACGGGGTCACCCTACCCTAATACGCTTCTTCTAGCCCCAAATCTATTGTTCATTTGATCTAGTTTATTAAATAAAGATCCTTTTTGGTAACATGTGGTTTGGGAAAAAGTAATATTACGCTGTCCACTGGTCGAGTGGCCAACCGGCTCTGGCAGTTTTTGCATTCGTTCAATTTGAACGTTCTGTATTTTTTGAGGGAATCATTTTTCTGTTATGATCTTTTGAAACGTGTTGTGCCAACCCTAAATACCTATCTACCATGACACAAGGGCAGAAAGATTATGTTTTTTAAACAACGTAATATTAGTGACATAATTCAGTTGGAAAAGTTATTTTTTTGTAAATTGGTGTATTCATTACTCTGTCCCTCGCGATTTTTTCTGCGTCTTTGGTTTTTGCTCAGTGGTCAAAGGTAAAACTATGATATTTATAAAAAAATCAATACTATTCTTCATGAATCTGACTATCTAAGAAAGAAAATTTTTTTTCCTATCCGACAGGTAGTTTCAGAGATTTGCACGTTTACAAATAAAAAGACTTTGATTTTTTTTTCTCATTGCAATTTTATATTATGTAATAATTTATGTCACCCTTATTTTATGAATGCTGGTTGACCTGTAATTGGCGACTATGTAAGACTTAGGCCTATTGTTTTTTAAACCCAAGAAATGCTGTACATAGAAGCTGTTGGTTTTACCTTAATAAATAAATAAATAAAGACTTTTACTACCTATATGATAATATATTATTATATAGATTAGGTATATACTTCAAAGATGTTATACTCGTATGTACAGTCGCTCTAGAAAGCGTAAAATAATTAATATCCCATTTTGTCACCTCCCCTATACCGCGTATGCTAACGTAGCTCAAGGTGCTCGTGGAGACCAACCCTGGATTGGATTTGTTTGCTGATGAATGGAAGACGACATTATACGAATGTTTGCGGTTCTGTGAGAAGAAAGAGTGAAAGAATTCATGTATTTTAGTGTTAATGGGTATTTTGCTGTACTAAAAACGAAATAAATGTAGATTATATTTTTTTAGTGTGGAAACCACTATATGACATCTCCCGATTTAGATGGAGCGAGAGGGCCTGTCAGACTTTTACTGACTAAAACCACAACTTTGTCCTTTAATAGCCCTTTGCGTTCTAGTTCTACGAGTTTCCTTTTCAGAAATTCCCCGTAGTCTTAGCTTGAAAACGTGTACCTATAAAAAAAAACTGATCTAACCCTAACTAACAGTTCTTATTATCTTTATCCGAATTATTCCAAAACTACACAATATTTTCTCTTGTCTACAACGTAGGATCCATGTATGTATTTGTACTAATAATATCCGATATTTTCCCTTAGACATTGTTATTCTGAGTAGATCCGGAATAATTTTGGGTACATCATGTATTTCTTTATAGAAATAATGGTATATAAATAGGATTTTTGCTGAAGGAAACAAATAAGGTATTAGTAACTTATTAAGGTTGAGTTGTTCGAGCTAATTAGCCTTGTCATGTACTTAGAAAGGATAAAACATCATTAATACCGAATTAGATAATGAACTTAGCAAGATGTCGGACTAACGATGAAGTTTGCAGGATTTGGAGACTAATTAATATGAACTAGGTTGCGAAATTTCTGGGTTGGTTGTAAAGTATGATAGAGTCTGAAATGGGTCATGATTATCATCATCATTTCAGCCGTATAGGTACGTCTACTGGTAGACAAAGGCCTCCCGAAGAATCACCACAGAGACCAGTCCAGTGCGTTTCGAACCCATTAAGTTCCCGTACCACTCATGAGGTCTCTGATCCGCCTAGAGGCCGTCCAACGTTGAGTTTTCCAGCATAGTAGTAGTAGTAATAATTTGCCTTATTCACTATCACTAAGTATGGCGACAACATATAAAGAATTAGAATAATTTAATTTAGAAGGTATAAATTAGGTAGAATTTGGTACCAACATGATAAAAAAATAACGTGTTTCAACGAAAAGTTACCACCGAATGGTGGAGGATCGATGATAGCTGAAATATCTTCAGAGAACCGGAAGGAGAATAACCACATACTCCGAAATATTTTATTCTGTATTGCAATGTATCGAATTAAAAAAAATCTGAATTACGTAATTTCTCAGAACTCATTAAAAATCACGAAACTTATTTATTTTACCGAAAAGCGTCAATACAGTTTTTTTGGGTTCCAATTTTCATAAGTGTTTTTCTGCCTTTAGGTACATGGCGATGCTCTTTACTATAGCTTAACCAACTAAAGCTGTTTCAAAAGGAAGGAGGCCAAATTAAAAAAATAATTTGAAAAGGCTTTCACCCTAACTGTACGCTGCTTAAACGGAGTTGATACTTTTGAGTATTCATGAAAATAATATGCAAAAGACCTATGAGATCTATGTATTCAGTCCAAATCAATGTCTACATTACTACATGTAGACTTCTACGACCATAGCATATTTTTAATGTTAATTTTTTTATTTCTTTCACAGGTCCAGTTGCAGCCTCGTTGCTGCTTTTGCTTGTCAGCAATATTTTTGCTATGTGGGACGTCATACTAAGGTAAGCAGAAATATTTGTTTTTTTAAGTCTTTCCCCTACTATAGGAATAACTCCTGTATCATGGGTGCTTTATCAAATATTCAGTCACATACATAAACAGAACTTATACCTTATACATATATCTGTAGGTAGGCCATACAAATATTTGTTACATACAGGAATCGAACCCGCAACACGTAGCGCAGCAGCTATTTGCTCAACCACTGCACTAAATATGCCGTCAGCTTGACGTGAAACAAAAAGTAAACAATTTATTTACACGTTAAAATACTCGAAATTTATAGTAACATTTTACCTAAAAACTAGGTTAGTACCTATAACACGCTAGTATTGTTTCACGTAAAACCATAAGTTGTACAACTATTTCCATTGCATGCAGCAATATATTAGCTTAGTCAGTGTAGTAGTTAAACGATCGGTTACAGTACTATACAGGGTGTAAAAAGACCGATCACAAAGCCGATAACTACACATTCTGTACATGTAATTAAGTAACTTAGACCAAAAAATATTGCTGGGAAATAACTTTTTTTTTTCATCTTTACAAAATAATTATTTAATGATAATTTCGATCAGCTGAGCGTTCGGCTGCTCACGCTTGGTCGTTGAACCGACCATACGCTTGTGTGTGTGAGGCGCTCGTTGTGTTTAGTTTTCATTGCATTTTTGACACTTCAAATGCGTATGTTGTTATGAAAAATTGATAATTTTGATAATGTTTATTCGGAAGAAAGTTTACTAATGATACTAAGAAAACGATTTTGAAAAAAAAACGAAAAAAAAATGTTGACTTTGACCTTCAATATCTCCTGAACCAGTGAATTCCCAGGTATGGTCTAGAAGAAAAAAACTATCCCAGTGATGAGTAGAATATGGGGTTTTCGTTTTCGTTAAGGGTCTTTTTACACCCTTTATGTCACGAGTTCAATTCCTGCACGGAACAAATGTTTGTATAGCCTATGTATCGCCTATGTAGCGACTGGTCCCCAAAGGCTGTGGACAGACGTATGTGGAAAAGGGAGAGAGAGACCTTTGCCCAGCAGTGGGACATAATAAGCCAACTAACTATAATATACAACATGTTTTCAGGGCTGGGTCCGTTTGTTAATATGAATTTACATATTTTCGCGCACCCATGAAACAGGAGTAATTCCTAGTACGAAGTAAAGTTTTTTAGTAAAATTTTCAAATTGAAGAGTTTTGAATTTTTCTGCGAAACATATTAATTCAATATAAAGCAGAGATAGACAAAAATATTCGTATTAAAATAAAAGATACCTAGTACGGTGTAATATTTATTTACTCGGAAAAATGTTACGTAATTGCGTTATTAAAATTTATTCCATTTGAGTACGATTTTTCATTAAAATTTTATTCAATTCTTTATTCATTTGAACATACTTTTTTATTTTACATTTATTTACTATCCTCTAGAAGGTTCAACGGTACAACATATAAAGTGAAACTAATAAAAAATCGAAATATAATTGTATGTAAATCGAGTAGCCATTAGTTTTTCACGATCTCTTTCAGGCAAAGTGGAATGGAATGCCAGAACTGTTTACGTTGGACATGAAATGGGGCTGTCATTATCTAAATATAAAATACTAGATTAGCCCGCAGCTTCACCCGCGTACATAAAATATAGCCTATGTCACTCAGGAATACAGCAGCTTTCTATTGTTGAAACTATTTTAGCAATCGGACCAGTACTTCCACAGATAACCTCAAACAAACAGAAAAACAAACTTTACCTCTTTATTATATTAGTATAGACGACAGTAGATACACACGCATACATACTAAAACTATAGGTAAAAACTTCATAGGGCAGTGAGCTATCTACTAATCTGCAATCCCACGCCTGTGGTAATCAGAAGTCACCCTTCTACCCCTGATAACTAGGGCTTATCTTACAGGAGAATAAGGATTGTCTCCTCCTAACTCTTTCCAATCCTTTCTCACTCCAGACCATAGCCTGAACCAGGGCCAGATGCTAGAGGTCATCCCCACCGATTACCTGTGCAAAGACATGGTGATGCTCCGCCCAAGCGGGGTAGTCCTTCGGACTATACTTACCGTGTCCTTTGACGTATAATTCATCATCATCTGCCTAGCCTTTAACCAACTATATTGGGGTCGGCTTCCAGTCAAGCCGGATTTAGCAGAATACCAGTATTTTACGAGGAGTGGCTGCCTACCAGACCTCCACAACCCATTAACTGGGGAAACACGGTACTTCATGGCAAGACTGGAGTGAGATTTGCTGGCTTCTGACTATCCGTAACGACTGCCAAAGATCTACAAATGACAGCCGGAACCTACAGTTTAACGTGCTTTCCGAGGCACGGAGGAAACTCGGTATGTTAAGATGGTCACCCATCCACAGACCAACCTTGGCAAGCGTTGCTTAACCTTGAAGATAGACCCGTGCGGCTGTTATTATCTAGCCACGAGCTCCTCCGTCCTTTGACGTTTAATTGGGTCTGATAAATTAATTCAACAGACAAATTGCCTGTTATTTGTTTTTCTGATTATTAATTTAAATCTTTTTATTTCTAGGAATATCCTGCGATGATGTCTGGCTTCGGACGACTGGGCTGCTCCGATCTATATGTAAATAAGAGGATTTTTTAAATAATAAACTGAGTTTTAAGTTTAAATATATTGTAATATAAGGAACCGTTACGCGTATACGGTAATGTCAGCTACACACGTGGTTTATTATTTTATTGGTTTTATATATTGAAAGACTTATTAATTTGTAATAAATAATTAGGGTTTTTTATTATCCTATCAGTAGAAACATAAAAAAACGGTAACATTTTGTAAGTAACATGGAAATATATAAGCAAGGATTTAATTGCCTAATTAGATAGAATGACCTCATCTTTCCACGTTAAGAAACCATTACTTATTTAATTGTCAACATACAACGTTGTGACCACGATTTTTCGGACACTATACGACACCTAAGTATTTTGTACTAAAATGAATTTTGATATTCGTTTTAGAAAGAAAAAAAGAAAGAAAGGTAAAAAGGAAAACTGTTCATAAGCGCAAAAAACGACTCAAACTAAAATCAACAAAAAATAAAATATCAATTCAAACTTGACGTTGAATCATTACTATATTTTAAAATTTTGTAATTAGAATCAATTGCTACTTTCGTTCTTTTCTGCATGTTCAAATTGTAAACGAAATGCAATGTAATTCAATTTTATTTTTCTCTCATAAGGGTATTATATGAAGCCAGATGTAAATTAATTATTAGTTACTATAAAGCTAAACTAAACACCACATCATAGAGTAAAGGTTAAATGTGAAGAGGGCTCAACCGCCATAAGCCAGGCTGTGGCTACATCTTATTATTGAAGCAAATCCTGGCATTTAGCCGGGCTAATCCTAAATGGATTTATACATAGTAATAATATAACAGTAATGTTCAAACTATGCAATTATCTTTAACCCAATCAGATTATGGATAACTAAATACACTAGTAGGTATGTTGTTTTACCTAAGTGCTAGTTCAGTTATGATGGAAATTGTGGTACGCGTTCAGTTATATGATGGAAATTACAATTGGTAGGTATCTCAGAGGGTAATCATCTTTTAACACATGGATTTTTTTTTACTTTTATTTAGGTTGAAGATCGTGAAGCACAATTTTTTTTTTTTCATAATATAAACTAGTACTAGACTGCGAACTAACTTGAAAGTAAACAGTGATGGAATCGTTGATAGTGAGGCATACTATGTAGTCTAGTTTATAAAGAACCTATTCACTCTAGCCTTGAAAAAACCCAAATTATAATACAATACAATTATAGAACTGTACCTAAATAAAATTATTTTCTCATCGCAAACAACGAACGTTTCACTTTTATATAATTTTTATAGCATTTATGAAAAAACCACGTAATTAAGGAATGTATATAGTTATGTAATATAATATATAAGTAAAAATAAATTCATGGATGTCCTTGTAATAAATTGTGTGATCCGTAGAATTTAGTAGATAAATATTAGCCAAAATAAAATTTAAAGTGTAATTTATCACTTGGACAAAATAAATGTGCCACTCGTAAGTACGTGGACATACGACGCAACTTTTGCAGACTGCCTAAGCCTACAAAAAGTTGCGCCACTTTTTTTTAGTTTCATATTCATTTTGTACAAAAATATGTGTAGCTATCCTGTTACTCTTCATTGAGCTTAGAAAAAGTTACTGATATGTTAAAATTAATAAATATAAATTAATTGTGAATCGCCAAGGCTAAGATAAAATTGTAATATAAAATAATTGGAAATCTTAAACTCATGAAGCTACTAAAGACATGTTGTATAAATGTTTTCTAAGACCTTTTGAGATTCTTTTTAGCGTAAATTTCAAATGATTAATTTTTATAAAAATGATTTACTTTGTAAGGCACGATTTATTTTCATTAGCTTTATTTTGAAATCGTTTTAAAGAATCTGTCATAAGGTCTACGTAGTGATATTTGTGATAGATTAATATTAATACCCTTGAATTATCTATGAATTAGAAAATCCTGACACAAACTCGCGAAATTGACATTCCGCTCTTTTCTGAAAAATGTACAGAACAATCATTTAAATAAACTTAGTAAACGAAAAAACGTCGTACTATCTGGTGTTTACAATTGCGCAACCAAAATGTTGCTCTTATAAGTTTTTCAGCGTATGAGCTTCCTATTTCAAAAAGGCTGTTCACACCTTCCAATTTAGAATTGATCAAAACTGTTTTGTGCAAAATTATAGATTCACCTCAGATAAGATACACTGATTTGTAAAAATATTTGATACTTCGTTTATATAGATAAATAACAGTTTCATTTGAGGGATCTTGATAAATAAGAACACCAACTTTATTAATGGCTAACGGGCTAGTAATGGCTCAGGCAGACAATTTTATTAATTGATAAAATATGTTCTGAAGACTGGATTCTTCTTGAATACGAAACACAAAAGTGCTCCAAACATCTTCTTCTTAATACAAAGTTAACGCGAATACAAGTAAGCATTATGTCTTATAATAAATCTCGAAACACGTAAAATATGCCGAAAGAGTAACTTGTAAAGTTGCCAAGTTTAACATTAGCATAAAAATGCCAAAAAAAATCTGAACACTGATAAAATCTTTTTACGCTTAAAATGAAATCATAAATTCATGACTACCTACATACTTTGGACAACGTATAACGTGTGTGATTGGTCTATAAGAGTGGCTGCACACCTTGCCACTGATTTACGAGAATCCCTTAGAATGAATTAATATTACTGTATGTAAACGGCTTATGATCGTATTATGTGGCACTAATGAGTTATAATTTCGCGATCATTAAATTTAAATTGACAGATATTATTGAAAGAAGTGATTGATTTATTAAATCGTCAGAAAATTGAAGATAAAAGGAATAGGCATTGAATCAACCACTTCTTTCAATTCTATATGCTACCTAAGTAAATACATCATAACATCACTTAAAATAAAAATAATTGTATGTATTAAAATGATGTAGACAATATTAAATTCGTGTAAGAAATCTATTGAAAATAAAACATTGATAAAAATAAAGAATTGTTAGTGAAACATGTCTCTGAAGTATTTGTTTATATGGGAGTTTTATTTATAAAATAGCTATTAGAAATAGTGATTATTTCGTTAATATAAATTTTATACGATGAAGTTTCATGTTCTACCGTTGATTTGCTCAATGATGTTGTCATTTTCATTTGATGAAGTCTGTTAAATAAATTATATAAATAATACATTTACTTTGTTTCAATTATTATCCAAGAACCTTATCATGACGTCAAATTTCAAGCATGCGAGCGGGAAAGAGAGGTGCTTTAGAAGATGTCTCCATCCTACTTCCTTGCTAACAGATCAGTTTAGATCGCCAAATGGATCGCGTTACGAGTTCGTGTCCTAACGAGCCTACATCTAGCTTAATTTAGATCTTGTGATTCAGATATTAGAGGGCCTATAATCATATATCTAAAAACATTCAGTCACTATTGTAGATACTTTATTTTTTGCGGTAGAAAATTATTAAAACTTCTCTCGCTCTGAGTGAAGCGAGAAGGACTGCCAAATTTGTACTGTTTATTCAGTAAAAAGTTCATTTTAGGTCACAATATTGTTTGAGTTGCATCCTTTTTAGGTCATAATTGGCAGTTTCCCCTTCCGCCAGATTTGAAGGGAGTTTTATGTTACTTAATTTTGAATGTATATTAAAAAAAATCGATTTGCGATTTTGCGTAGCAATACACTTTCACAAGAACAGTATTTAAAAAAAACAGCTTATATGCTTCATAAGCACTGAGAATACTGAGATATGAGCCTTTTTAGCCTCTATTGAAAATCTTTTAGATCTTTCTTTATAATATTTATGTTTTATTTTTAATTTAATCGATAGAGAGTTGCGAGTCTTAATTACTCAGATACCCGCGAAACGAGACACAATAGTAAAACAATAACAGCGCGGTCTCATAGGACCGGTTGGGGATTCAAACGTTAAAGAAATATGTTTTCTTACTTTTCTTTTTACTTAAAGTTGTTTTCTGATGTAAATAATTTAATAACAGAGCCAAGTATCCAATTCTAACAAACACGTTATGCCAAAAGAATTTATTTCAAAGTACAAGCATCATTTATTTTATTCTCGACACAAATGTGCCACTCATTAGTTTTATTATAACAGTCGTGAAATTAGAACACAAGGATGCCATTAGTAACAACTGTTCTAGTTAATGTACTAATTAATTTTACTAGACAACAAGAACAATATCATTATTATTGTTCTAGAATTTGGATGGTCTGTTCGTGAATTCTGACAGTATTTAAATAACGATCTGAGTTAACAGCCTGCTGGCCTTTTTTGAAATTGACAAGATACTATATCAGCTCATCTATCTAGCCTTTTCCCAACTATATCGGCTTCCAGTCAAGCCGGATTTAGCTGAATACTAGTATTTTACGAAGAGTGGCTGCCTACCAGATCTCCACAACCCTTTAACTGGGATAACAGGGTACTTCGTCTGCCAAAGATCTACAAATAACAGCCGGGACCTACGGCTTAACGTTTGAATCCCCAACCGGTCCTATGAGGCCGCGCTGTTATTGTTTTACTATTGTGTCTCGTTTCGCGGGTATCTGAGTAATTATCGTGCTTTCCGAGACACCGAGGAAACTCGGTATGTTAAGATGGTCACCCATCCACAGACCAACACCCGTGCGGCTGTTATTATCTCTAGCCACAAAATTGACAACATAAATTTTACCCAGATTCTATGCAGGATGATAAGATATCACATTTCTTCGAATTTTTTGTTACAGGACATGCATATTTTCCAACACTTTCTTTTACCGTTTATGATGCCAAAGGTGATCTGAACCACAATATACACCTCGTATGTCCGTATGTCGCACTAAAGGACTACTGAGGTTCTATCAGGAGCTTTTAATTCGGTCAATTTTACTACTTAAACCATAACAACATACCTTCTGTTCACACTTAAGACTACCTACCATTTTAAATCGTTCTTCTTCTTAGCGTGTCGATGGCAAAACCGGTCAGATACCTTGCCTGGCTCAGTACTTGACCAAGGCAATGCCGTCCACTGATGCTGTCTTCCACATGCATGTCATGTCCTCACGAGAAAGGAGCCTCCCCGAGTGACGTACCATACGAATCCCTGTTACGTCTGGCGCACACTGGGCAACCGACTCCGATCGATTGGCAAATCCTTTCACTACGATGGAAAATTTAAACTTAAATCGTTGGTAAGATCCCAGCTCTTATATTCTAAACTAACCCAACAACAACACCAAAACAAAACAATCTTCCCCTCAGTTAAAAGTAAACACAAACGTTTTCTCAGATAGCTGAGCATAAAATCTTACACGAATCGTCTCTAGACGTCCGCTCACAAATACTGCCTAGTGGAATTACAGGTATAACAGGCGGAATTACAGTTATTACAGGTATTATACCGCAGGTATACCGGTAGATTATGCCGTGTTGACAGACAATGTCGGGTTAGAGTTTTTGGGTTTTTCGGTTAGGGATTTGTTTTTGTTATAGGTAGTAGGTAGGTAGGTAGTAGGTTGCCTGAATCTTGGGCTTTTTTTTAGGTGGGAAATTACGTTTATTCTCGGTCTCGTCGAAGAAATAATGTTCGAAAAAAATATACAACAGAGAACTAGCAAAAGAATTGACGCGCGTATCGATAACAAATATACTGACCATACCTGACACTTGCCGGGTGAGCTAAGGGAATGCGGTGGGAACCAGGGGGATGCTCGCATTTCAGAGATGCGTCAAGTCAATGTGACCGGATTTAGTCATTTTTCTTGCCCTAGGATGCAGTGAGAGAGCATGTCAGAGTTGTATTTACTAAAAAACCTGTGTCCTTCAGTTGTCTTTGGCATGCGAGGACCACGGTATCTCTTTCAGAAATTCCCGTGGCAGCTTTCAGTGTCCACTTAACACTGATTTTCGCCAAGACTTCTCAGTGGCATACGAAAAGATCGAGTAAACTCTCTAGTCTTCGAATCAGTTACGAAAAGCTTCGTAATTTTTGTTATAGTTCTAACTTTATAAATCCTTCAATGTTTAAACGACATTTCACCCAGAAAACAATCGCCAAAATCAACAAACAAAATATACATTCCACATTTACGTTAGAAACTAAGATAGATATTTGAACAACCTTTGAAAACATATTATCATATTATTTACTTGGCCGTACAAAATATTTGTTTTAATATGACGTCATCAAGAGAGGTCAACGCCACATGAACCTTGGCTTTATATAAGGATCTTTTCCTTTCAATGGAGCCCTCATTACTTCCCCAGAGTATCGGAAAATGGGACTCCAGTGGGTCGAATGTGAATACACATTTATCAGCAAGAAAAAATATCTTATATTGAGGAAATCATTTTTGTTGTAATCAAAAATTCGCATGGTAATATTTCTTGCATGCTTCTGAGAGGGGTTTATGGAAAAAGATCTTTTGATTTCCTAAGTGTTTGAAGGGGTAAGTTCATGGATGGGCGGCCCGGCCTTTTGGGCGGAAAATACTTCCGTGTTTTGGAGAGTCTCAAAAAGAGAAATAAATATGTTTATTCGTGCCTTACACAATCATATAAATTAAAATAACATTGGCATAGAAAAAACAAAATTTAAATCTGTGCAAGACCAAAAGGCACCTAAGACCTAGTTCACGTCTACGGACGCGTAGCTTCAAAAACGTACCACTGTGTCAACGAAGCGGTGGCGTTGTGCTCTCTTGTCATTGCCGCTTCGTCGACAGGGTTTCATAGTTTACACCAAGCGAATTATGACGAATACGCGTCTATGAAACTACGGTTACGTGGACAGTAGGCCTAACGTAATAAATAATGTAGCTCTGATATACAAAACGCTCTAGCGCCTATAAACGCCTTAACTGTTACTCATAGTTGATCTGCGGTGGATTGATCGAAACAGCTTTGGTGACCCTAAAAAGCACACACACACGCACCCACAAACTGGTGGATTTCAGTCCACACAAAGCGAAAGGGGTTATTTGACGATATCCCACCAAAAAAACCGTAAGTTTGCTGTCAGAAACCTGGAAGATTGATTGATCAGAAGATTTAACCCCTTGCAGTGTAATTAGGTTTAACCTTGGGGATCAGAAAGCGAAATCACGATTCAATTGATTAGGAAAGAACCACATGGAAGTGACGGGACGAGGAGGCATAATATTATGGTTTTGTTAGAATCGCTGCCGGTGTTCCCCAAGCCGCATAGGACTGATCGTTTGTAGGGGCCCGACAGGGTCGAAGCCTATTGGGGTCCTGGGTTGACAAAAAAGAAAACCCTGGAATCTGGGCAAAGAAGGAACACAGGTTTTAGTCAGTAGAAGTCAGACACGCTCCGCGTTGAGACGCGGAGCGGGAGAGCGTGGTGGAAGAAATCACTTTGATGATCTCCCATCTCCCCTTCTTGCTCCACATAGAGCGGGAATAGGAAGAAGAATAATTTTACGAAAAATATTTGTGAAGCAACGTCGCGGTCTGTAGGGGTCCAGCCTGTAGGGGCCGACAGCAGCAGGGCCGAAGCCTCTGGGGCCATGGATCGGTTTTGCGAAAGGTAAGCTCGGTGTCCCCATATCCATGGCAACAAAGGAACGGGGTGGGGAAAAAAAAACAACGTCGTGGTAAAACCGTACAGAGCAATTCAAATTACTTTAAGGAATCCATAACAAGAGATCGTAGGGCATGTTCACACTTAAAATTAAGAGACCTCATCCTGTAACCGGAATATACAATTCAACTATCTAGTATAACCTGGTCTTAGTAAAGGATGACAATGTATGGTGGAAAGTTTCCAGATATACTGGTTCAGTGGGTGTTAGATTATAATAAATGTAAATTTTAACGTCTGTATGAAGTCATTTTACTTTGTTGCTCGTTAACTTTTGTGATTAAACTAGTGACGTTTGGTTTATTATTACAGTAGTTAGTAGTTACTATGAAGTTACTTTGATACAGTTATCTGTATATAATAAAAGGAGTAACTGACTGACTGACATATTAACGTTACTTATGTTACTAGAAGCGTTAAATCTTGCTTAAGGTTTTCTTAGAAGCACTAAGAAAGGAGTTTTCCAAATTCACACCCTAAAAAGATGCAATGGATGCTCAAAGTTTGTATGGAGAAACCTGCTTCGAAACGAACGAAACTGCGGGCAGAAGATATTTTCATTTCCCACGAATAAGGTCACTAGTATTAAGAAATATCAAGCAGAAAAAGACTATCATTCAAAAAACTTCGCTCTTACTTCAACAACTATGTATTTGCTGTGGTAAGTCCATATGTAAAAACAAGCGCGTTGTCCTTAAGCCGCTGTTCAAACTTGGTGTAGTTCAGGAAGCTCACATCACGACTTGTAAACGTGTTTACAGTGGCACAAGTCAACTGTTTTAGTGCTAAGAACAAAGAGCAAAGGAGATGGAGAATGGACGTCTTTATGTCCCTGCTGCCACTATAGAAGAGGCCTAGAAGAGGCCCTGTCGGGAAAAGCAGGGCCAGTCGCAGCCACAGCCGGCGTGGGCTTGTAAACGACAAGCAATATGTAGCTCGCCGTCCGGCTGTCCAGTATGGGTCAACGCGTTGTCTTCACGCGCTTTTCGAAGTAAAAGCGTAGATTCGATGCCCGCTAGGGCCACAGGATTGTTTTTTATGAGTTACCGTGATCTCAATCCGTGATCACAGATGGATTTCAGTTAGTACAAGAGTGACGTACCCTCTCGATCCACCTAGATTAGGTAAACTCAAGAAACATCAAGCAGAAAAAGACTATCATTCAAAAAACTTCCCTCGCGCTTCAACAACGATGTATTTGCTGTGGTAAGTCCGTATGTAAAAACAAGCGTGTTGTCCTTAAGCCGCTGTTCAAACTTGCTGTAGTTCAGGAAGCTCACATCACGACTTGTAAACGGGTACACAGTGGCACAAGTCAGCTGTTTTAGTGCTAAGAACGAAGAGCTAAGGAGATAGAGAATGGACGTCTTTATGTCCCTGCTGCCAAAATAGAAGAGGCCTGGCGTGTCGGGAGTAGCAGAGCCAGTCGCAGCCACGGCCGACGTGGGCTAGTGAAAGACAAGCAATGTGTAGCTTGCCGTCCGGCTGTCCAGTATGGGTCGAGCCCAAGTCGTCGACAGCGCCTTGAGCTTCACGCGCGCCTCAAAGTAAAACTGTAGAGTCGATACCCAACAGGGCCACAGGATATTTTTATGAGTTACCGTGATCTCAATCCCTGATCATAGGTGGTTTTCAGTCAGTAGAAGAATGACATGCCTTCTTGCTCCACCTAACGCTGCCCGCCCACGACCGACAATCGGTGAATGATTTTTTGTAGGTTAAAAATAGAATACACCGATAGCAATAGTGCAACGCGCACTTCCTACAAAAAGTCGGTTAGAATATACTCTTCTTCTTCTACTAGGCGTTAGTCCCGGCTTTTGCCAGGGTCCGCCTTCCGGCTTAGCTTGCTCCACTTTGCCCGGTCTTCTACATCCCTGACAGTAAGGCCATAGGCTCTCATGTCGGACTTGACGACGTCCAGCCAGCGCTTGCGAGGGCGACCACGAGACCTACCGCCAAGGACAGCCATATTCATGCATCTCCGGCCAACGTACTCCATAGGGCGACGCATGATGTGGCCATACCATCGCAGACGACACTCCTGCAGTTTTTCCCCCACGTCATTGACACCAAGACTACCTCGGATGAACGAGTTGCGTATGCGATCGGATCGCGTTACGCCGCTCATCCACCTCAGCATCTTCATCTCCGTGACGCGAAGCTCCTGGGTGTGTCTGCTTAGTGCTGGCCAACACTCGCCGCCGTACAGGAGGACAGGACGTATGATACATTCCAAGGTACCTGAACTTATCGGAGCTTGTGATCCGGTCCGAACCTATTCGGATGGTATTTGAATCCGTGCCGCCACAGGACATGTACTCAGTCTTCGCCACATTTAGTCTCAGACCGCCGTTTTCCAGCGTGTCCTTCCAAATGTTGACCTTCCGCTCAAGTTGGGCTCTGCTCTGGCCAACGAGGGCGATGTCATCGGCATACATCATTAGCCATGGAGGCTGATCTTGGATGTATGCCGTAACTACAACGTTAAACAAGAACGGGCTTAGAGCCGAACCTTGGTGAACGCCAACAGATATTGGAAAGACTTTGGATTCGCCAACAGCGGTCTGGACAGAGGACACGGGATCGCGATACATGTCTCTGATAATGTCAATATAGGCCTCGGGCACACCCTTGAAGCGAAGTGCCCACCAGATGGACTGCCGAGGACTACAGTCGAAGGCCTTCTGCAGGTCTAAAAAGGCCATATGCAGAGCTCTCCTTCTCTCTCTGTTAGCCTCAGTCAGAGTCCGCAAGACGAACACTGCGTCCATGGTGCTGTTACCCGCCCGAAAGCCATATTGACACTCAGAGACAGTACACTCGCTACGGAGCCGTGTGTCAATGATCCGCTCGAAGAGCTTCATGGTGTGGCACATGATCTTAATACCGCGGTAGTTACTACAATCCTGTACGCTACCTTTGCCTTTATAAATAGGAATAATGAGGCTTGATCGCCACTGGTTCGGCATTTCCTTGGTGGTCAGGATGCGGTTGAAAAGATCCGTCAGAAGGTCCACACCATGTGAGCCCATGGCCTTCCACACTTCGATTGGCACATTGTCAGGTCCGACCGATTTCCGGTTCTTCATGTGGCGAAGAGCGATGCGAGTTTCGTCCGGGGAAATAGGGGAAATAAGACCAAGGTTAGGAGGCGGTTCGGGAGGAAGGTTATGGGGATGCTGTTTGTTAGACAGCTCCTCGAAGTATGTGCACCATCTCTCCTTAACAGAGGGGGCATCATAGAGCAGCTTACCCTGGGCGTCCCTTACACAGAGGCATTAGCTAATGTCCCGTGTAGCTTTTTCCCGGGCACGCGCCAGCTTAAAAATAAGCTTTTGCCCCTCCGCAGTTTCCAACTTGTCGTACAAGGGCGCCAAACTTTTGCTGCGGGCTCTGGCTACTGCTTTTTTGCAAGCGCGCTTAGCCGCCCCATATGCGTCCCTGTCCTCCGGAGAGTTGGATCCTTGCCACTTTTTAAATAAACCCTTCTTCTTCCGGGTCGCCTCCTGCACCCCGTCATCCCACCACCACGTCTCCCTGTCCATGGTGCGACCACCACGAGAAGTGCCAAGGACGCGCTTACCCGCGGCGGTGATTGCTGAATGAATCCTACTCCATATCTCTTGAGCGGACTCATGCGGAGAACTGATCTCGAGGTGCTCGACCTCCGCGATGAATTCCGTCAGTCTAGGACCATTAAGCAACCACCACTTGGTGCGGAGATTGCGTTTCTGAGTCACTTTTTTCCTTGGTACGATCGCCAGGTCCATGACAAGGAGGCGGTGTTGAGCCGTTAAGCTTTCGCCTGGGATAACCTTACAGTTGGTAACCTTGCCAATGTTGCACCGTCGCACCAGCAGGTAATCAATTTGGGTTGAGTGTGAACCACCACGGTACGTAATGAGATGCTGGGGTTTCTTTTGAAAGAATGTATTCACGATGGCTAGGTCCGACACAGTGCAGGTCCTGAGTATGCTGACTCCCTCTGCATTTAGTTGGCCATAGCCAAAACCACCGTGAACACGTCCGTACTCTCCAGCACGCTGACCTACGTGACCGTTGAGATCCCCCCCAACCAAAATATCTTCAGAATTCGGAATAGCGCGCAATACGTCCTCGAACTCATCCCAGAAGGCCTCCTTTTCTGACTCACAGCAGCCAGTTTGAGGAGCATAGGCGCTGACTAAGTTCGTTACCGACCCTTCGATCAGCACCTTAACTCGCATCAACCGGTCGCTGTATCGGTCTACTTCAAGAAGTCCATCCTGAAGGTCCTTAGACAGTACTACGGCTACTCCGTTCCTGCCCGATGGTGATCCGGTGTACATTAGCCGGTACCCCTGCCCGATGTCACGGGACTTATTCCCCTTCCAGCGCGTCTCCTGAAGGAAGGCGCACTGGACCCGACGTTTCGCAAGTACGTCCGCGAGTTCTCTGCAACGTCCAGTTAGAGAGCCAATGTTCCAGGTGGCAAAGCGGAGCTTCTTTTTGGGTACTAACTTCTTTAGCCGTGCCCGTACTTGACACGGTAGCCCTAGCCCACTTATCGCAGGTTTAAGGCGATGTGCCTGCGCGTCGTTGTTCGGCGACGCCCTAGCCCAAGTACCCACTCTATTCCTTGCCCAATCCATTTTTATCCGACTGAGGTTGGTTTTACGAGGGGCGACCAGCCGTCTGACCCCCACAACCCTACGAGAGGGAAACCAGGATCGCCAGAGCCTCGTCCGTTGAACAGCAGGGTGCACCGCTAGCAGGTGAGGTTGGCTTGGGTCCTTAGGATGTAAACGGACCCCAATCACCCCATCTCGGATAGAATATACTATAAGATTATAATTTGTGACGATTGTCGGGCAGCGTTAAGTAGGTAAACTCAAGAAACATCAAGCAAAAAAAGACTATCATTCAAAAAACTTCCCTCGCGCTTCAACGACTATGTATTTGCTGCGGTAAGTCCGTATGTAAAAACAAGCGTGTTGTCCTTAAGCCGCTGTTCAAACTTGCTGTAGTTCAGGAAGCTCACATCACGACTTGTAAACGTGTTTACAGTGGCACAAGTCAAGGCATACCGCGTGCCTCCCCGCTCGAGACTTCCGTTGCTGGTGGCGTATTAGATGCTGTTTTAATTTCATTCGGTTTGTTTCTGGGTATGTAACAAACTACTTTTCCCGCTCTGAAGAGAGTGAGAGTTAGTGTCTGATTTACACTGACTAAAACCCACCTGTGGAGAGAAGAATGCTATTTTTGCCGCAGTAAATCTCTGATTCATCCCGCAGCCCTTTAATGACATGCCATTTAATTTTATTGGGAAATCATCAAATTCGTCCTGGCATTTTTTTGTTCTTTCTAGGTAGAGCGTTTCAGAGGTTCGGTGACTCTTACAATCGATCCTGATCTAAACACACACATGCACTGTTATTTTTAAAAAGTTTACTTAATTATATTGCTTTTTTTGTTGTTTTCGACAGGAAAAATTCCAAAAAGCGTCCTGATTTTGCGGATAAGTCCGGAGATTGTGGGGTGTTTACGTCACCAAAACCAGTCGGGTGATCACCATCAGCACATAGAAGGTTCCGTCACCTCTTGAAAGCCACTCTGGAACTGATTGTGTGCAACACTTTGTAAAGGCAAAAAATTGTTACCATTTTTCTGGGACAGTCGAGTTAATACAGCATCAAACGCACCAACATTACCGCGCACACAAACCTGGAAAGCACGCAAAAGAAGGATGGAAATATTCGTATATTTTCGTATATTCTTTCATTTGTTACGTGACTAACGCTACTCAAAGGAGCTTATTACGTTTGACAGGATCCGTGTTCGGCCTGCTAGCTGCTTGTGTTTACTTGAACTCGCGCGAGATTTACACGCTCCGTGTAAACGGACCTGCTTTAGTGGACTTAGGAAGGATTGGGCGTATTGGTTTGAGAAGAAATTGAGTAATGACTGTGTATGTGTTTAGGAAAACAATATGGTCTTAGACAAAAATCTAGAAGTGGTGTTACAGATTGTTGTAATTTTGTATTTGCCTACTAACTGATTTATATTACAGTTGTCAGTAAGGTTGGTGCAATGGTTACGTTTGTCTTTGAGCCACGTTTAGTTTGATTTCAGCACGGTACAAAATATGTGTGGTCTACAGATTTTTGTTTAACTACTTTGTGCAAGCAAGTTTCTCTGCCCTCTGCATTGTTTTATAGATTTAAATATCTAATTACTTACCTCTTCCGAGTGGAGCGAAAGGTCGTGCTTAATATATATATTTTTTAAACTTGCATAGGCTCGCGTTTGATCACTATCTCAGCTGATGGTAAGCGATGATGTGGCCGACGATGGATAACGCTTGCCTGGAAGTAACCTATTCACTCTTGACTCGTATATTGTTTCATTTGTTACGTGACTAACGCCACTCAAAGGAGCTTATTACGTTTGACAGGATCCGTGTTCGGCCTGCTAGCTGCTTGTGTTTACTTGAACTCGCGCGAGATTTACACGCTCCGTGTAAACGGACCTGCTTTAGTGGACTTAGGAAGGATTGGGCGTATTGGTGCGAGAAAAAATTTAGTACTGACTGTGTGTATGAGTATGTGTAGGAAAACAATATGTCTAAGGATAATGGTCTTAGAAAACGGTAAAACAGATTGCTATAATTCTGCTTCATGAATCATTTGATAGATGGCAAAGTTAGAGCAGTGTGGTTACAAATGGCTGCTGCACCATGTGTGGTTTGATTCCAGCACGGTTTAAATATTTACGTGGCCTATAGATAGTAGTTTTTATTTAATTACCTTGTGCAAGTAAGTTCCTTTGCCTCCGCATTCATTTTAAGATTCAAATATCTAATAATAACTCCTCTCGAGTGCAGCGAGAGGGCGTGCTGGAATTACTCGTACTTGCATAGGCTCGCGTTTGACCACTATCTCACCTGATCGTAAGCGATGATGTGGCAAACGATGGAGCACGCTTGCCTAGAAGTGACCTATTCACTCTAGACTTGTATATTCTTTCATTTGTTACGTGACTAACGCCACTCAAAGGAGCTTATTACGTTTGACAGGATCCGTGTTCGGCCTGCTAGCTGCTTGTGTTTACTTGAACTCGCGCGAGATTTACACGCTCCGTGTAAACGGACCTGCTTTAGTGGACTTAGGAAGGATTGGCCGTATTGGCTTGAGAAGAAATTGAGTACTGACTGTGTGTGGAGAATACGGTCTTGGAAAAAAATTTGAAGCCGTGTTAGAAAGTGGTAGAACAGATTGCTATAATTCTGCTTCATAAATCTATCTATAAATCTATATAAATATAAAAATGATACCCGTTTTCCGTTGTCACGACATAACATGAAAACGGCTTGACCGATTTGGCAGATTTTTTTTTTAAATGTTCCTTGTAGGGTAGTGTAGGGTAGTGTAGGGTAGTGTAGTGTAGGGTGGTAGGGAAGGTAGGGTAGGGTAGCGTAGGATATGTAGGGTAGTCGTTTGACGGGAGCGAAGCCGCGGGTAAAAGCTAGTTATTTGATAAATGGCATTTAAATTTGAAAGACAGTTGATGTCAAAGTTAGAGCAGTGTGGTTACAAATGGCTACTGCAACGTGTGTGGTTTGATTTCAGCACGGTTCAATTATATACGTGGCCTATAGATAGTTGTTTTTGTTTTACTGCCTTGTGCGAGAAAGTTCCTTTGCCCTCTGCATTTTTTATAGATTTGAATATCTAATTACTTACTTCTATCTCACCTGATGGTAAGCGATGATGTGGCCGACGATGGAGCACACTTGCCTAGAAGTAACCTATTCACTCTTGACTCGTATATTGTTTCATTTGTTACGTGACTAACGCCACTCAAAGGAGCTTATTACGTTTGACAGGATCCGTGTTCGGCCTGCTAGCTGCTTGTGTTTACTTGAACTCGCGCGAGATTTACACGCTCCGTGTAAACGGACCTGCTTTAGTGGACTTAGGAAGGATTGGCCGTATTGGTTTGAGAAAAAATGGAGTACTGACTGTGTGTGTATAGGAAATAAATATGGTCTTAGAAAAAAATCTATAGGTGTTTTTTTGCTTACCTACCGTGTGCGAGCAAGTTCAAAGGAACTTGACTCCTTCTTCCTTTCTTCTTCTTCCTTCTTTAAAGATATTAATATCTTATTAATTACTTCTTCCGAGTGGAGCAAGAAGACGTGCTGTAATTATTCTTATATTTTCGTTTCTTTTACCTTGCGTAGGCTCGCGTTTGACCACTATCTCACCTGATGGTAAGCGATGATTTGGCCAACGATGGAGCACGCTTGCCTAGAAGTAACCTATTCACTCTTGACTCGTATATTCTTTCATTTGTTACGTGACTAACGCCACTCAAAGGAGCTTATTACGTTTGACAGGATCCGTGTTCGGCCTGCTAGCTGCTTGTGTTTACTTGAACTCGCGCGAGATTTACACGCTCCGTGTAAACGGACCTGCTTTAGTGGACTTAGGAAGGATTGGCCGTATTGGTTTGAGAAGAAATTGAGTACTGACTTTGTGTGTATTTACTGGTCTTACATGGTCTTAAAAAAAAATTGAAGCGATTTTACAATATGGTAGAACAGGTGTTATAATTTGGTATTTATCTACTAACTGTACTACTCATAATTCAATTGAAAAACAGTTGGCACGGTTGGTGCAGTGGTTAAGATTGACTACTCCTCCGCGTGTGGTTTGATTCCCACACGGTACACATAAAAGGAAAAGGATAATTTTGTTATGTTTAGCTAATTATGTGCAAAAAAAATAGTAATACCTACCAGTGTGGCACTGATCGAGATGACTCTTGACTGCTGACGGTTTTTTGTATTGCGAGCCTAATTAAGTCACCCTTATCGTCCTACCTTTTTAGACATCTTCCACCTACGAGCAAGTTGCTCTGCTATCTGTATAATTGTTTATTTCTTTAAAAGAAAACAAAGTCTAATAATTACTACTCTCGAGTGGATTGAGGGGGCGTGCTAGACTTCTACTGACTACCACCTATGTTTCTTCAGTTGGCCTTATCGTTCTAGGGTCACGACAGCTTTTTAAAACATTCTTGCTCTTTGATACCTTACTATTAAACAAATAAAATTCATTCATATGGTTGCATTTTAAGCAAATTTAACATCATCATCATCTTTACTTTAGCCGAAAGACGTCCACTATTGGACATAGGCCTTCCCAAAGTGTCGCCACAATGACCCATCCTATGCGTTTTGCATCCATCGGATTTCCGTGACCCTCATCAGATCAACAGGCTTAAAAATGACTAATAATCAGAAAATATAATGTCAGTTTCCGTGGCCGAATACTGGGCCAGGCAAGGTATTTGAATAGGTTTGTCATCGACACGCTAAGAAGAAGATAATGTCAGTTATACACCGCATTCAAAAGTGATGAATAGCACATCCTTCTGCAGTTTATCGTGATAAAGTTTTCATCACAACACGCGAGTTTTGTAACGCTGCACGCTGCTGTAAAAAGTGTATGCAGCATGTTTTTGAATAACGGAACAGTCGGGACAACACGTGGAACTCAGGACTGGACAAAAAAGTGCTAGATACAGTTCGCTTTGCGCTAGGTCTGCTTTGTGTGCAGTATGTAGAATTGTAGATAAAGACACATTAACAAATTATAAATAAACAATTTACAGAGAATTTTAAAAAGAACGTTGCCCCACACTTGGAATATTTTTTTTTTTATTTCATGTAAAATTGTTGCTAAAAAGTTGTGCTGTTTTTGTAAAAAACCCTTCAATTACTCCTGTATCGTGGATGCGTTTACAAACATGACTCTCACTGAAACTCACATATGTAAACAAGACACTCGGTCTCGGAACACTTATCTGAAGGCCATACAAATATTTGTTCCGTATGGGAATCGAAGCCGCGACCTGCAGCACAGTAGCCAATCGCTCAACCACTGCGCAAAATATGCCGCCGAAGGACACGGTCGGAGTGACCAAAAAGTGAGAGATACAGTTCGCTTTGCGCTAACTCTGCTTTGTGTACTGTGTGTAGATAAAGACACATCAACAAATTATAAATAAATAATTCATAGTAGATAGTCAAAGTGTAAATTATTTAAATTGTAATGGGTATGATATAGGTAGGTTATTTAGTTTTTACGTTTTTACCACTTTATTTTTTTTCTATCATCTAGGTATAGGAAATGGAAAATTCTGAGACCAGCAAAAAAATCATTATATTTTTCTAAAATAATTACAACATACATCACGTCACTGGGTTTATAATGAATCCAGTGCTTATTATATACGAACATAAACCTGTCGTAATACCTATTTATTGATTTGAAATCATCCTGCAAATCCAGTTGCCCGGGGCGTCTCCTTCGGCTACAAGCACCGCGTGATTATGACAGATTTAGAGAAAGTCTCAAAGGACTATCAGCGGTAAAAAGTGTGCTATTTTAGGACATCGAAATCCGTTTAGCCATTCGAGCGAGTAGAAGTAAAAAATTCACGAAGCCGAATCTTTAAAATAAATAATCATTAGATTTTGCCAGCGACTTCACCTGCCAGGTAGTAAAAAAGTATTCTAAAGGTTTATGTATAATGGTGAAATGTGGTCAAGCGCAAGCCTATCAATAATAAAAAAACAACGTATTCTTCTCCTCAAATTTTTAGTCTACTCGTATATGAAGTTTCATCGAAATCCGTTCATCGTTTTGTCGTGAAGAAAATATAACTTACAATGTGGTGTTAGTTATTGAATAAAACACACCTGTGTTCATGCTTGCTCTTTGCGTCCCAGTTAAGGGCCTAGATAACTCTTGTGAACAATCCCGTAGCACTTGAAAACATACATTCATAGCACTTAAAGATACCCATAACCCATTTAAAACCCATCTATGCTTCAAAAACTTCAGAACTACCCTCGATAACCGCACTACCATTCCTATACTAAGGATCCATATTGATCACAAAACTACGAAGTTCACTTTAAAGCATTCACATTGAAACTCATTATCGAAACTCTAACATAACTTTAAAAGCGTCTCATTTCACTCGGAACTTACCTTGAGAGCGTATTGCTAATCTATGCAAAGAAAATTCTACCTATAGATTTTCAATATCCTGAAAGAACTCTTTGGTAGAACTTCAAAAAGTTATTCAGTAATATTTAAGAGTTATGAACGTGTTTGTTTGTGCGATTTATGCTGTTTTTCGTGTTACGTTATTGAAGAACTTGTGGCTAAGTGCTAACACCTAAACGGGTCTAACTTTGAGGTTGAGCAATACCTGCCGAGGTTCCTCCATAGATGGGAAATCATCCATACCGAGCACTGAGACGCCGTTCTGTGCTCTGGAAAATGCGCCATTGGTTTAGTTTTTTTTTTTTAAATTGTTATAAACTAGTGCTTGACTGCGATCCCACCTGATGGTAAGCAGTGATGCAATCGTTGATGATGAGGCGCACTAGCTTATTAAGAGCCTATTCACTCTGGCTTTGAAGACACCTAAATTATAATCGGAAGGGTAAACCGCAGCAGGCAAATTGTTCCAGTCCCTCGATGTAGGTACGCGGATTGTCATTATGAAGATTTTTGACAGTCGTTACGTACGTCGGGTTGTCATAAGCAAGGAATTTTGACACCAGTTGTCAGACCAAGGGGTTTTCAGTATTTGCAGTTGCAAAACCATACAGCTGTTTTGTCTAACAACTGTATAAACTGATTTCTGAAAACTAACTTACAAACTAAATGAAGGAACACAGTTAGGCTTAGTCAGTAAAAGTCTGATACTCCTTGCTCCTATTAGTGCGGAAGGAATTATTTGATGATTTCGCTCCATAAAAAAACGATCAAAATATCAGTAGATGTTTTAATTATTAGCAAATAAATTCCTAGTGGTGTAAAATTGATGTAGGTAATTTTGTATCTTAGCTGTCTATACGGCATTAAAATTTTATGTAGACTTATTGGAACAGGCGTAATCTCGGTAAAATAGTGCTGAACATTTCAATGTAGTATTCATTAATTACCTCAGCAAAGCTTGACTTTATATGATTACTGCCAAATTCTACAAAAATATTAGTTTGAGCTACATACATCCACATTTGAATTGAAAAGTGTTTGTATTTTGTATCAAAAACAAAAACTTTCTAAGCTTGACCCAGGCTAAACACATAACCTTTTTTAATCACTACCTAAAATCACCTGCCCTATACTCAAAAACTCTTTTATTTATTCATGAAATTCAGCCGAATATTTCTAGATTTTCCCAAACATATACATTCCTTTCTCCTAAATAATGTTGTAATGTTCAAACATAAATAAAATAAACGTAACACTTCTGTCGGGCGTAAAAATAAAGTTTCACACATCCAACAGAATATGTACACTCTGTTACTTATTTCGCGTAGCACCCCCACACTAACGTAATAAATGTGTGTGTCAAACGCAAGCGCGTGAAACACAACAGGTATTATCGTTGTGTGCTACAAATTAACTCGTCTGCGCATCGTCATCCCAGCGAGCGGCTACGATTGGTCGGCCCAGGGGCTTAGTTCCGTTTTCTTACGCGCGCGCCGCCACTGTCATTCCGCCGTGGCGCAATGCGTATGATACATGTCTGACGAGTAAGAGGTCCCAAGTTCGATTCCTATCGTCTGATGTAATAGAAAGATTGCTTGTTTTTGTTTTCTATTTGATTTACCCGTTTTTTAATAGTAATGTTATAGTTACTCCCATAATAATTAATTATCTGTTATTTTCTTTTTGTTTTACTCATGCTTTTTTTTAATAGTAATGTTATGGTTACTCTCTTGTAATAATTAAAATATTCGAAATATAATTTTGTAATTTTATACATATAAACTATGTATATTTACGAAATTAATTAACGAAATTTTTGTATATAACTTGTAATATAAATAATTTTATAATATATATATAATACATATATTATTTACGTAATATAATAATAGATACGTTATTATTATAATTATTGTTAGTTGACAATACTTTCATTGTCAACTTTTTTTTTATTTTCGCAAACATTCACTTATGAAATTATTATAGTTATTTAAAATAACATCAAACACTTACACTTAATCTTTGGAAAGTATATTTTTATGATATGGGTAGGTAATCAGTAATAATGTTCACAATAATCAAGTAGCTGTGGGTATAAATCAAAAATAAAGTAAAACCATACCACCAACCAATTCACCTATTCAAGTAATATTATGTAGCCAGCTCAACTCGTAAACAAAATATAACTCGTTTACTACTCGATATACACACACACATATATATGTGTTTGCTACGAATCAGATAAACAAATTCGCTTCATTCATTAGATGGTAATTTAGCACTGATTATTAAGTGCTTGCTTGCCGTTAAAGGAGTATCGAGTTCGATCCTGGCCATTGACAAAACATTCTTTTTCTACTTTATTGTAGTATAATGATAACGAAGTTTAATAAAACTAAAACTTAGAATATTTGCTTTAGCGTTTGAATCCCCAACCGGTCCTATGAGACCGCGCTGTTATTGTTATACTATCGTGTCTCGTTTCGCGGGTATCTGAGTAATTAAAAACTAAGTGTATGAATATTATCATCTACCCACTTTATTAGTTATTTACTAAGAAATGAGTCGGATAATAAGTTAACCTGGCATAACGCTTTTGCCTATCACGATCGTGTGTTCTACAACTTACTCCGAGACAAAAAATAATTAATCGTTGTGGAAAGTGATACTTTTTACAAATAATAAACAACATGTCTCATTATTTTGTCTACACTTTTGAGGGCTGAGATAATAGTATTACATAAACAAAATGTATCCATAAGTGAAATTTCGAGGAGATTAATGCTACCGGTAAGTAACAAATCCAAACTTAACATAGGTAATGCAAAATAATTTAACATTGTTGATATTAATTGTTAGGTTTTAACGTAATTTTGTGATTGTTTACAGAGGAAGACTGTGCAGTTTTGGGTGCATAGATATGCAGCTGAAGGGACAATCGATGCGAAACGTCCGGGTCCAAAAGCAATTGCGTATACGGATGCCAACCCACTGCATCGAAATATTGTTGCTACGTATAGCGCTGACGGCTTTGCTACAACAAGAAACACTGCAATTATGCACGACGTGTCTATGACAATTGTTCGGCGCCACTTACTTAAAATTAAATGTCGCAAGCCCGCGAAAAAAATTTTACTGACGGCGTTGCATAAGGAAGAAAGGATGCGGTTTGCAAGAAAATTTATAGATTTCGATTGGTGCAATAACATAGTTATATTTAGTGATGAAAAGTGTTTTAAGTCAGATAAGGATGGGCGTAAAATATTATGCAGAAAAAATGGAGAACGTTACCATCACAAAAATATTCTCCCATGCAGGTCTAGTGGTCGCATTACGTTAGGGGGGATGCTTCAGGTCAGCCCGCGAAATTCAAATTTTCTTACGTTTTTTGCATTTTGCAATCTAGTGGTAGGTTATATGAAGTTAAAAATACTTACGCGACTGTAAAACGTAACTAATTATATAATTATAACCATAAAAATCATCAATACTAGTCTCCAAGCTCACCTAAGTGTTGGAACGATTTTTTCGAGGTCAAAAACGTTCCTGCAACTAAGTGAGCTTGGAGGCTTGTATTAACGATTTTTATGGTTATAATTATATAACTAGTTACGTTTTACAGTCGCGTAAGTATTTTTAACTTCATACAACCTATCACTGGCTTACAAAATGCAAAAAACGTAAGAAAATTTGAATTTCGCGGGCTGACCTGAAGCATTCACCTTAGTTATTGGGGCTGGATGTCATCGATGGGTCCCGGTGAGTTAGTGGAGGTAGGGGGTCGCAATACCAGTCAAGGTTACTTGGACATCAAGAGTTACGATACCTATCATAGTTCATTTTTTAAAACATGTTGATTGATAACTTTGATAAGTAAAAAAAAAGACTAAGAAGTAAGCTGTAGGTAATTATACTGTTGTTGTATTATGTGACATGATGTTATTGTTATTGAGATCAAGAGTTGCGATATCTATCATAATTCATTCTTGATAACATGTTGATTTATGTCACTAATAAAAAACTTAAAAAAAAGTGACGTCCATCCTTGTCTGACTAACGGCCCGACTCAGGGACATTCATTAACGTTAATCATCACTTAAGAAATTGTCACATTGACAGTTTTACACAGTTTTTCAGTGAAGGTTTGACAATACTTAACTTTAATGGACGCTAATGAACCATTAGCTGGACTATGCGTTCGGCCGTTAGAATATTTTCACTTTATATATTGTATTAAGGATAATCATGAACAGATTCGTTAATTGTGACCATTCCGTTTAATGTATGTAATTAATAAGTTGTAATAAACATAATTGGATCGTTATCGCAGTTTTCTTTGTCACAATATTTTCAAAATATTTTAATTATTATGAGAGTAACTATAACATTACTATTAAAAAAAAGGTCAAATAGAAAATAAAAACAAGCAAACTTTCTGTTACACCAGACGATTGGAATCGAACTTGGGACCTCTTACTCGTCAGTCACGTATCATACGCATTGCGCCAGGGCGCCGATAACAGCACTAGCCAATTCTTGCTGTAGGTACTTTCATAGTGGTGTACGGCTACTAATTGCTTTTTGCAAGAGTGTGAGTGTAGAAACGACGAGTTACTTTGTAGCACACAACGATAATACCTGTTGTGTTTCACGCGGTACACGGCGCACACATTTATAACCTGCTACGGAATCTCCGCCGCCGTGTGTACCTTTAAAAAAGAAAAATGGCCGCTTTCAGAGAAATTGCCTTTATTTATACTACTAAATACTTTCTAAGAACAATAGTACATTTTGATACAAATAGGCTAAAATGATTGCAGCAGAAACCTGTGCTGCAGTAATTAATTCCCTTGCCTTCGGTTCGGGTTTTTGTTTAGCCAAATACACACCCGAACCAAAGGAGAGGGCACTTGTGAGCCTGCAATAACAATTTTTTCACGTGCATCAAACTACGTTATTCTACAACATTACTTGAAAAGATTTAATCAACTTTGATAAATAAAGATGTCGTAAAATTCAGGAACCAACTATTTCGATAAATGATAAATGATATTTATTTTGAAATTAGGTTTTTACAAACACTTTTACGGTCCGGTGTTTCCTAACTGACTACCCTGAGACGTTCGCGAGAGGTTTTTCATGCGGTTTGGTAGGGCTGCATAGCTTCCAGTGGTTTAAATTATGGCAGGCCTGGTAGCTCTCTTTTCCTCACTATTGCGAAATACATTACATTGGAAACATAAAAGTAGTAGGAGTAGAAGTGGATTTTTGACGAACTGAAAATGAAACTTCAATCTTACTACTTTATGCATTTGATAGAACCCACTGATTGTGCGCTATTTTTTAATTCGATCTATTTGTTTGGTACCTAGGGCCTTCTTTCAGTGTTAATTTAGATTTGTGTGAACAAGGAGCCTTTTTAGATCTTTAAAACCTACAACGAAGGTTAATTTTGAATCAATATTGGTATGAACTATTCGATCGAATTTTCAACTGAGTTCTTTTATTTAAACTTTTAACAAGGTGTACTTATAAAAATAAAGAAGATGAATAAAAATCTGACTCAAAAGAAAATCTGTCCCTTTTACTATTACAATGAGAAAAGATTTGTTTTTCAATGTTTTGAAAAAAAAAATAATCAGTAGAATGCTACCATGATACATTATCCGGAGCGATGAGAGAAAACGGCAGGCAGTCGTCTTTATCTGCGAAGCAGTAATGCTAGCGAACGAGGTGGCCTCGGAGATCGGTCTTCTTCACGCCCTAGCCGCAAGGATTCTATCCACGATTTTTAGCCGTCATATGCGTTGGCTTGTGGTCGAATTGCGTACGATTGTCCAGTAAACGTCCGGACCAAGACCAAGTCATCGACGGACTTTCCATGCTTCAAGGAAATGTCAGTAAAACCGTAGGGGCCCAGCAAGGTCGTAGGCTACTGGGGCCATGGGTTGTGCGAAAGAGAATTCCGGAGCCCTAGAACGAAGGCAAAGAAAGAACATAGGTGTAGTTTTAAGTTAGTAACAGTTTTACACGCTCCATCTTAGAGAAAAAACAGTCACTGATTGACATTGTTTACTTTCACACGAGTGAAGGCGCTGGCATTAGCTAATACAATTTATAGCCACAGGGTTGTAGTCAAAAAATCTATAACAAAATATTATCCCCGATATTTTCAAACAAAGTTTGTCTTACCCATTTTTTCCTTGTTTACACTTAGCTGTTAATGCGACTTTGGTAATGTTACCCCATTGTACTTGAAGGCTATGGTTTCCCGATCCCTATAAAATGTTATTCCGTACCAGTTAAGTACAGTTTTGAACTCTAGAATGGCTCCGAAACTTATCAGTCGTATTTTCGATAGAAAATATCGAAAGCGCTGAAGTAATTGTTGTCGAGATAAATTGTTAGATTTATGTTTTTGTGAGAAAAATAAAGACAAAGGACTTTTGAAATTATTTGGCCAATTGTTGTTGTCTAATAAGAATTGGTGAGACAAATAAAATACAATAAGAAAAATCAAAAGGCAAAAGTATTTATTTCAAATAAACCAATATAGTCCAGTCAAAATAGACTAAATTATGATTCAAGTTTGCATTAATTCCCAACAAGCTGGATTTTTGTGCAGGCCTTGGATGCGTCATTACAAATGACATGTCAAAAGTCCCCATCGATCCCGCTTGTGCGTTGTTTTATATTCGAGGTCAAAGGTCACAAATAAGCGTTTTTTGCGTATATCTCTGAAGCAACGAGAGCTATCGAAAAATGGTTCAGGCAAAGTTTGTAGATCGTCAAATTGTCTACAAAAAAGATCTAACACTTTTTCTTCTACGGTGCACTGTTTTCGAATTATGGCTATTTTAAACATAGAAAATACGAATATGCACTCATATTAAGGGATGATGGGTTCGATGAATATTTGAAGGACAAACCATCTGTAACGATACATAAGCAGTGTCGTAAAGCGTACACCCGGATGAGCAGCATCGCTGCAGCTAAAAGACAGCGTGAGGCGGAGATAGCTTCCACATCTGGGATTAGTCCTCCTCGTACTAGGCACGAGGTAATGAATCGTCTTTTTGACGAAATACTGTTTGTTCTGTGGCAATGAAGCAGATGAAACGGCTGAAATGAAAAAAGCGCAGCATTTTCGACCAAGAGTGTCCTCAAGTTTCAACCCTTGACTTCAAGAGAACCATCTCATGAGAACGAGTCTGAGCTTCCTTAAAGCTCAGACTCGTTCTCATGAGCTAGCAAGTAGTGTCATTGCCCGCATTCAGTATGAATATGACTTAGTTGCTGCTGAGGCTAAGTACTACAGTGATTGTTACACTTAAAATACGACTTTCCTGCGATCTAAAGTCACGATATCTCGAAAGCGATGCTTTGTAGAAGAAAAGTGTCGAGATCTTTTTTGTAGACAATTTTACGATCTACAAACTTTGCCTGAACCATTTTTCGATAGCTCTCATTGTTTCAGAGATATACGCAAAAAACGATCATTTGTGACATTTGACCTCGAATAAAAAACAACGCACAAGCGGGATCGATGGGGACTTTTGACATATCATTCGTAATGACGTATTCAAGGCCTGCACAAAAATCCAGCTTGTTGGGAATTAATGCAAAGTGGAATGTCTATTTTGACTGGACTAATACAGGCACTTTTAAAAGGTTAAAAGGTCAGTTTGACAGAAAAATTATGCTAATTGCACATTCCAAAGCGTAGATCT
This sequence comes from Mythimna separata, assembly GCA_030763345.1. Lineage (NCBI taxonomy): Eukaryota > Metazoa > Arthropoda > Insecta > Lepidoptera > Noctuidae > Mythimna > Mythimna separata. The sequence goes on along the minus strand of CM061171.1, from coordinate 22,095,299 downwards.
CTATGGAGAAGAATGTGCATGAAACTCCATAGAGACACTTTTCAATCGTTTTATTTATTACAAATACCTCGGTCACATATTTCCTGTTAAAGTGTTAAAATAGTGATAATAAAGTAACAAAATAATTAAAGAAACTAATATCTATATAGCCGGACGAAGGATAGTCGGTCTATTGCTGTTCGTTAGTCTCGCTAAAACTCGAAAACGGCTGAACGGATTTATCTTATCTTGATCTTGAAATGTTCGTGGAGATCTAAGGAAGGTTTAAAATAAAAAAAAATAAGGCAGTACGAAGTCTGCTGGGTCAGCTAGTTATTAATATAAATAGGATAAAAGAAAAAAGAATACTATAAAAAACTTTGTATTTATTGAAAACAATTTATATTTAAACACTTGTGTTCTTGCTACAGAAGAAGCAGTGTAGAAAAAACAGCATTATTTATCAGCGTAAATTGTTTTACGCGCCAACAACGCCGACTAGGTGCTTACGTGAAAATATGCGTAGAATAAACCTCTTAACACCATTTTCTATTTTCTTTGGTAGACACAGCTAAAGCTTAATAAGCTTTTAAAGGAAGCGTCGCTAACGCGTGCACTTCGCACGCTCAACCTGATTGCAAATGAGCCTAGTGATGTGTGATCGCGAGAGGTTTTATCCGATTCTTCCAATATCTCGATGGTTCTCGATTTTGACTCGAGTTCGACTCGGTCTGTTATTCCGACTGCCGTATAACGCGTTCATGCAGCAGTCGCAATAATTATGTTGGATACATTTGTCACTCATTGTCCTGAGTCTGGAAAGGCTGGTTATCTGTCATACAGGTCTCCTAGTACAGAAACCAGTCTCTCACATAGATCACAACAATTACCGCTAATGTTCTGTTTGTTTTTTATATTTTTTGTAAAATTATATGTGAGAGAAGAACTATAAAAACTTATTATTATTCGCAAATTGTTCCTCAGTAGTTTAGAGTTTCAAGTGAGAGTGACTGATTCGAACAAACCAACACTAGCGGTGATTGACTCGGCACAAACGAGTAACATCTCGGTTATTTTGTAGAAGGGCGAGTCGATGGTTGAATCGATTTTAAATACTCCGATTCTTTCGATTGTTAAAACATCTCGGAATCTCCCATCCCTAAATGAACCCCATTTTGTTGTACGTTGTGCTCTGGGTAAATTCAAAAGGAATGCATTATTTATAATTAATTACAGATGTTAGTATACTTTAGACTGAGCATATAATTATATCACGTTGTCTTTCGGTTGAAATAATGATGATTATGATGATGCATGTACCTAAACAAAGTGTGACTAGTAGAAAATGTCTAAAGCCGCCCACACTTGAGTTTTTGCATAAGGCATTATGAATTAATACAGCTAGGTCTCGTGCTCGCCCTCGCAAGCGCTGGCTGGACGTCGTCAAGTCCGACATGAGAGCCAATGTCTTTACTGGAAAGGATGTAGAAGATCGGGCAAAGTGGAGCAAGCTAACCCGGATGGCAAAAGCCGGGTTTAACGCTAGGTAGAAGAAGAAGATTATAAATTAATACAGATAACTTTAGAAATCTGGGTTTTACGTGCAAAATCATCTAATAACTTCTTCTGCTCTAGGTGAAGCGAAGGGAAGTGCCAGGTTTTTACTTACTAAAAACTACATGACTGTGTTCCTTGTGTTGATCTTTGCGTTGAGGGCCACAGTTGCTATTTCGAAAAAATGCCAGTCAAGTACAAGTCGGACTCGCGCACCAAGGGTTTTTTATAAACTTATCTACGTAAATAGTTCGATTTCCGAATCAATTCTCGAAGCTTTTTTTTTCTTTTGTGATGTAACAACAAAACGATTTTAAGACTTTTCCTTCTTGCTTCTCGCCAAACTTAACGATTTTAAGCCAACAGGAAATAGCATGGGCTTAGGCGTTGATTTCCTTGCGAGTGTCAAAATATAAACCCAAGCAAGGCATTAATGACCTTATAGTTAGATTGCATTGACTTAGAAGTTTGTTTTTTTCAGTGCATTAAGAAATAGCAGACCGGAGTATTTGATATTAATTATTCCAGCTTAGTTGCTCTACGTGTTCCTGAGAAAATTTGTCTTAACAAACGGTCAAATAGACTGATAATACATCGATCCTATAAGGGTTCCCTTTTCGTTAACTAAGACACGGAACCCTAAAAATACAACTTTATAAAAACAAAAATTCATTCATACAGCACGTTTGAGAATCTCGTTTTCTTGTTACGGTTTCAGAGCTGGGCAAAGTTTTTTAATTTAAATCCGTGTTTCCTCAGAGCGATCCATGTTACATTGTTGAGCAGTGCAGTTGACGGCCAAGTTTTTGGGGGCCTTTATACACTCGTAAAACATTAATCCATGGTAGGAAAGCACAGATGTAGATGTAACTGTAGAAAAAGAAGAAAGAAAATATATTTTTTGCGACATTATTAGCACTTTAAATAAAATAACAACTAAATGAAAACAGTACGTATCATTGTGTATGCCTCACAGCTGCGCTAAAAACTTTTTTATTTAGTGCATGGTTTTTTTTTTACATCGACTGGTCTCGCGTTCTTCAGATTCCCGCGTCCCTCCCAAAAGCCTTCCAACATAATTATATGGTCGCCACTCCGGAACCGTAATTGGTGCTACGTAGCTAGTTGATGACAAGCAGTAAATAACTCGTCGTCATTCTGGCAGTACCTAGTCCGACTGAGATGGCGTTTAGTGATCCACGCGCGATTCAAATAGATGTCAGTAAACCGTAGGAGCCCAGAAGGGTTGTAAACTACTAGGGCCATGGGTTCATTTCTGAAGCTACCTCCCTAAAGAAAACAGTGATTTATACTAGATATAATATTATTGTATAGATACTATTTAACCGCCTTAAATGTATAAATATGGACGTAATTTTCTGAAATAAACATAATTATTAAATATTATACTACCCCATACAATTTTTGTCAATTAAACGTTATATACAAGGTCAGTATTCCGTTAAATCATTAAAAAGTTAGCGAGATAAAACATCGTTTGTGAAAAGACAATAAAAGTTTAAATTGATTTAGGCGTTTGCAGATTTCGTCCTAATTTATTTAGGTTGTTATCATTCTATCGTAGCTTATTTTCTTTAGAAGTTTTGTGAAAAAAAAAAATAAGTTACACATTTTTCTTTTCGAAAAGTTGGTTAGGTTTAGACGGAAAATTTGTTTTGTCAAAAAGGATAGAAGGAAAGGTTTTCATTATTTTATGGGATGTTAAAATAACTTCTGATGTTAAAGAAACAGGATACGAAACTTGTTCAAAATTGTTATTTAATTAAAAAACTACTTCACAATTCATTCTTAATTTAATTACAATTTGCCCGACGAAAAAATTCTCATGTATACAATTATAATTATCATTTTATCATCGGGCAACAATAGCCTATATGTAGATAAAATTCACAAATTAATCTTTACCCATAAATAGACAAATCATCATCATCTACCTAGCCTTTCCCAACTATATTGGGGTTGGCTTCTAGTCAAGCCGGATTTAGTTGAATACCAATATTTTACGAGGAGCGGCTACCTACCATACCTAAATAAACAAACAAAAAAAATAGACAAATATTTTGTACAAAATACACAAAATAATGGTTGACAACAAAACATGCCACGCCATCTAGTGGAACTAGTATTGGCATACTTTTGACAGAGTCAGGCGTTTCCGTTTGGCTATAAGCTTGAAGAGGTCTGCCAGAACTGCGACATTCTGAACCAGGCAGTCGCAATAAGAAGACGCAATAGAGAGCATAAAAATGCATTGTATCGAATTGTATGGAGAAGTAAAGTGATCAATTCCTTGCACTTTCTTGTTTACTGCACTAACCCACCCTGTTTTTGAATCGTGGCTCGATGTATTTTGATGATTCGTCAAATACCCCAACCACATTTGTGTCCAAGCAATATCTGTCCATTCCAGGTTGCCTGTCTGAAAACTGAAAATTTGTGGTTACGTCACAATTTTTTTTTTGAAAAATATTCAAGACTCGATTCGAGAAATAAACTGTTTTCATAAGTAAGGTGGTACGGAACCCTCAGTGCGCGAGTCCGACTCACAATTGCCCGGTTTTTTTTATATAATCTTTGTCTACAATTAAATAAATATATACCAAAAACTTTATTTAACCGTCAACAGCTACTGTAACAGCTGGCAGCCTTAAAACAAAAAATAAAAAAAAATGTTACATTTTTAATGAACCGACATTTTTACCAACGGAATTGATTGTTTAACCCAAAACAAAAGCCAGTGTTAATTCGCACAGCAAACCCCAATGAAGCACAAGCTAATTTTATAATTGACCACCAGGTTGATTTTAACGATTTACCCACCGTTTACACTGGATGAAAATTTTAAAAATAAATATTGGACGAACAATAACAAACATTGTTCTTGCGCCCCCGTCGAAATAAATTACAGAAATTGCATAAAATCGTTCCGTGTGTTTGGCACAAACTGTTCGAATAAATAAATGGAAAAAAACAGTTTTCGATAAAATTACGGTATTTAAGGACTACGAAATATTGGTTTTTACTTGTCGACAAAAAAAATCAATTGATGGCAGTTTGATGAACTATGTAAATTCCTCCGCTGTGGGTGGAGCGAGAAGGGGTGTAATACTTTTGCTGGTCAGACTTCTACTGACTTAAACCCACTCCTTTTCCTTCCTCACCTTAACGTTTGAATCCCCAACCGGTCCTATGAGACCGCGCTGTTATTGTTTTACTATTGTGTCTCGTTTCGCGGGTATGTGATAGATTAATTCCAAGGTTCCGAGTCTCTTTTTCGTTCAACCCAGGAAATTAAAACCTACCTGTACTCCTTCAGTTGTCCTTTCCGTTCCATAGCCACAGTGATTCTTAGAAACAATCCTAGAAAGGCCTAATTACCCAATTAGCTAGGTGCTTATCTACACATTCTACTGCTGTGCCAAATTCCACGCCGAATCTGGATACAACTTCAGGATTGAGTAATTAACATTCAAGCATTTTTTTTAATAATAATAAAGTTTATTAAGAAAAACGAGGTTACAGGGTTTGGGTAATGCTATTACATATTGTTTTCATTCTTGAATTAGCAAAACATCTTTTTCGAAGACTTCCTGCACTAGGCGGGGCCTGTCCCGCAGGAAGCTTATAAGTTTTCTTTGGAGTTACAAAAAAATAACAATATATGTAGGTATGCGCATAATAATTGAAGGAAATAATAAAGTAGTAACTCAGATAACATTGCAAAAATACTAAACGTAGACTTAAAGTGCAAGCTTACAAGGATTTTATATACCTATTGCTTATTGCTTTATTTAGATACCTAGGTAACAAAAACTTAGAACTAAATTGCATTTAATGCGAATATTAATTAAGAGCTAAAAACTAAATTTAAAAACTATGAGATCATATTTAATTATAACAAGTGACTTATAAATAGTTCTGTTCTGTCATACGTCCAATCCATTAATTCTTTGGTGATTTTAGTCTTTACTTCCCGCAGAGATAAGTTTCGTAAGCACAGAATTTTTGTGAAATTATTATAGACAATGGTTTTCATATAAGTACTGAACCTTTTGGCGAATTCTGTATTGACGGGGATGATGGGTAGCTTGAACACACGCTTCCTTGCCATGTCCTCGTAGTCTGGTAATTTTAGTACGTCTTTATGAGTAAGAAGAGTGATTTTGAATAGGTATAACTTTCTGACACTAAGTACTTGAGTTTGCGAGGAGGGGTGGCAGGCAGTCGCCTCCTTCTGCGAAGCAGTAATGTTAGCGAAGGAGGCTGCCGACCGCGTGAGGCAACGGAACTCACGCCGCCGCCGCCGAGATCCCGATCCCGATTTCCGACCACCGTAGGCGCGGGCTCGCGGACAGCGAGCACTGGGTAGCTCGCCGTCCGGCAGTCTGGTAATAATCTGGACCGAGCCTAGTCGTCGACGGCGCGTTCTGTTCCACGCGCGCCTCAAGGAGATGTCAGCAAACTGTAGGGGCCCGGTAAGGCCGAAGCCTCTGGGGGACACGGTATCCGAAAGGTTGTCACCGTGTCCCCCAGATCGATGGCAACGAAGGAACGGGGTAGGGGTTTAGTCAGTAAGAGTCTGACACGCCCTCCCGCTCCGCCCAAGAGTGGGAGAAGTCATTCTAATGATTAGATAATGATTGATACCGGAAAAAAAAAGTAAAACTCTCTTTTAAAGAATCTTCTCAGAAAGTGTCTAGAATCTATCATCGATGGATGTAACTTAATAGTTTGAAGTACTAAGAAACATCGATCCGAGCAGGGTCTTTTTAGTTTTTCATTGGAAAACCGCCCACAAAGTAGACCGATGACCTGGTGAAGGTTGCAGGAATGTAATAAATAGACGTACAAGATCGTTCTTGTGGCGACTGGAGACACAGGGGAGGCCTATGTCATGTTAAATTTAAATTTCGATTTCTAATTTTGTGTTCGAATGTTTTGTTTCTACTTATTATTTTTTATACTAAATTAATTACTTGAAGCATAAAATTATAGTTATTACTTTTGTGAAGTATGCGGCGTTAATCCAGATTAAATTGTAATACTAACTTAGATCATAGTTTTTTTTTTAGTATGTTACGAGTGTTGACAGTTATATACTGTTAGTTGATCATAAAAAATTTGAGATGTCTATCTCTTCGATGAATTCAGACATACTCTATACACAACAAAATTTGAAAGATAAAAAATAAACCTTATTCAGTATCTAAAAACAAGTAAAACAACTAATTTTCGACACAAAACTGTCTCTCAACCTCCTACCCGAGAAGGCCATACCTTTCAATTAACAAATAAGGCAGGCCATAAGTAATAATTACTTGTAGTCGTATATATCACGATTTATCACGACAGCGGAGTGTAAGTGAAGGAAATACGCGAGTTAAGGGCAAAGTTCTCGGGCCCTCCGAGGGCAAAAACTCTCGGTAACGATCGCCAACATATCAGGGAACATCACCTATGCCACTAAACAGGAAATGTTCTGTTCTGAAAAAAATATTTATGAGAGATTTTTTTTTAATTTACATGTGAAGGGATGGAGAGGAAGAGGGAGACCAAAGAAAAGATGGATGGATTGTGTGAGGATTGATATGAAAGAAAAGGGAGTTGATGATAGTATAACAGGACAGAATGGAAGAAAAAAACATGTTGCGCCGATCCCAAATGATATGCGATAAGGACAGGAAGAAGAAGAAGAGAGATTTTTTTTAAGTAAGACATTAGCTGCACAAAGGATATTCTCACGTTCAAAGTCAAGGATTATCAGTTTAGAGGTATGCAGATCAGAGTGTGAAGTTCCACAGGTTCACTTAGCATCGGGTGAGATACGAGTAGTGGTCAAATGCGAGCCTACATAATAAAAAAAACCTTCATTGAAAAGAGAAGACCGACCGTTAAAACGAGAGGATCCTAGAACCAGACGAATAGTAAGTCTAGTCTGAGCGACTGTCCGATAGTTGATTTTGGGCTGTTGTGTCTGATTGACAAATAACTTTTGCAATATGGGAAGAGGCCCTATAAACATTTCTCTTTTGCTAGTATTTTCGCATCGTTGTATAAAATAAACCTTCTGTCCGTTTCTGTCGTGTGTCTTGAATGGCTACAAACCGTAAATTACGGAACAAGCAATTCTTTTTTCTTTCCCGGAGATAATTTTCACTTTGGGTGATGCTTTCTAAGATCGGTCGTCACGATTTTTTGTAGGTTACGTTAAAATTGAGTGAATTGAATTTTTAGTAGTAGATCTGTGCTGTATGAATTTATTTAGGTAATTTTACTTACAACTAGTTTAACGATTGCATTAATATCATTATAACAGCTAAAACGCCGTCTACTGTTAATATATAGGACCACCACATCCACGCCACATCTGATATTTCTTCACTCTTTTTGACTTATTTAAAAACAAATTAAAAAAAATCTTATTGGGAAAATGTTTATACTCAGTACCAGATGTCATGTCAAAGGATACAAAATAAATATGTACTCGTACAATAATACCACTGAATACACCTTGTGTTGTTAACTTTCGACCTAAACAACAGGCTCTGACTATGGCTACTCATTGAACATTACTCGTGACCACAGCGTACTATTTCTTTTGTCATGAAATAAATTGACTCAATATTTTATTTTAATTCTGTAAACTGTTTTTGCATGTGCCAATTGTATTTCATTATTATTTGAATAAATAAGTAAAATGAAGAAAATACTCTCACCAGGTCATCGACCTTCCTTTATTTTATCCAAAATCGCCATTTATTATTCTTATTATAACCATAAAATAATTCCTTTCTTCGTATCCATATTACCGAAGGATAAAATATACCAAAATAATACAATCCCTAATTCTGTATGTCTGATTACGACTATTCACCTAATTGGCTAACTGGTTAATGTCCGTGTTAGCCAGTAACAATAGTCGGCATTAGTTATGTATTCAGTACAATAACAGACTAAGATCGTAGGTATACAATCACATAATTGTACATAATTTCGATATATTGTGAATGAATATTATAATAGGTTCGGAAGGTTCTGGAGTGGCGGCCACGTACCGGAAGACGTAGCGTTGTAAGGCCTCCCACAATGTGGACCGACGAGGTCACCCAAAGAGCAATGGAAAGGGCTATGCTTGGAGTTTCCTTGCGCGATCACATCAGGAATGAAGATATCCGCAAGAATACTAAAGTTACCAACATGGCCCGAAGAATCGCCAAACTTAAGTGGCAGTGGGCAGGGCACATTGCTCGTAGAACAGATGGTCGATGGGGACGAAAGGTTCTAGAGTGGCGGCCACTTACCGGAAGACGCAGCGTCGGAAGGCCTCCCACAAGGTGGACCAACGACCTGGCGAGGGTCGCAGGAATCCGATGGATGCGAGACGCGCAGGACCGGTCGCTGTGGTGACGCTTGGGGGAGGCCTATGTCCAGCAGTGGACGTCTTTCGGCTGAGATGATGATGATGATGAAACGTCTGACACAATCTCCTACTCCTTCCTAAAGCGGGAGAAGTCATAAATGACTTTCCATCATAAAAACAAACTAAAGGTCTGGTGCAAGGCTTTCAGCCAAAAGACTCACCGGATCACTGGTCCACCAGGAGGCTTTCCATCGTTGCGTCTTCCGAAACACAGTGGTACGCTATCGCCGCTCACCAAACCACCGTCGGTTTTAAATCACCCATGACTCAACTCAACACATACAACAAGACACAACACTCAAGACATGAGACATAATGATGTTGATGACATTCAAGGCTTCTCAAGTTACTAGTGAGTGCAACACATTCTAATATTTTTCGCAGTATTTGGCAGCAAGTTTCGCTGAGGCAGTCATTAGGTCCTACAATAAAATTCACAATTATATTTTGCAAAATCGAAATCGCCCCTGTTTCAATGATTCTGCGTATTTTGCAGTTGAGTAGACACCTGAAATATAAAACTACACTTTTACATCACAATATCCATTAGGATTCAATGAGTGAATATTTAAAACAACCAATGAACTTCACTCCCGCCAAAAACAGTATTTATAAAAAAAAATAGTAGTTATTCTTCTCTTTTTAATTTATTTTTTGCCAGAGGCTTCGCCCGCGTGAAAGTAGGATTCTCCATACAAACTTTGAAACCTGATTTCATCCCCTTAGACTAAGAGAGGATTTGCTAAAATTCGCCCCATTTTGGAACATCTTCTCTCAGTGCTCGCCTAAGTCATAAAAGGAAACCTTGTGCAAAATTTCTCGCTTCTAGTCTTAGTAGTGCCGTCTGTGCGTTGATATGTCAGGCAGTTTCTCCTTTTGCGAGCCGATATGGTCTAAAACTTTCCCAAATGTAGCGAAGAAAAAAAAATCAATCAAATCAAGGCGAGAGTGAGAGCCTTGCTGTTCGTAAAAATTTCAGAAACAAGCCCTTTATACTAGCTTTCATTTCCACAAAACGAATTAATCAAACACAAATCCAGCTAAAAAAATCAACTGAAACCTTCCAAACAATCAACATTTATCTTCCATTTCCTACATTTTCTCAGAAACCAATACCTACACTCACAAAAATAAAAAAAGCCTTCATTTTCCGATAGGTTATCGGCAAACACTAAAGCAGATGAGTAATGGAATATTATTTTTCCATCTTCGTCGCCATAAAGACGTTTAGCATTGGGCTTGTCATCTCTTCCCGTCAGATTCAGTATTGAGGCAGTCAGGGATCTCTTAACGGCTTTGTAATGGTGTTTTTTTATGATTTTTTCCACCATCAACAGTGCCTAAAGCTCTATTGTTTCACGCAGCGTGATTTATACCCTTCAGAAATGTATGAGGTGTTTACAGATGCGCCAAAGTGGATTTAGACGCGTTCCCTGTGAAATGATGGCAGTTTATTACCCAGAATGATATGGGGTACGGATTTGATTTTCTGACTTATGATGCTTTGTTTGTATTTGAATATTGTGGTCGTTGTTTATGTGGGAGCTTCTGTTTGCGTTTACAATTATTTACCAATAGATTACTGTCCGCTTTCATAGACAGAATCTGAAATAAAGTGGACTGTCAATCGGTCACTTAATTGTAGTGCTACCTCCTGGACCATGTCGAAACAACACTGAAATATGAAAACTCAGATGCCTAATACATTAGTGACAGTAGTTAAGCAATTGCCTGCTGCGTTGCGTGTCGCAGAGGTATTTCCCACATGGGACAAACATTTTTACGGCCTACAGATAGTTTTTCCGAGTCTAAGTGTCTTGTGTGTGTGAGTTTACATGTTTTTGAACTCATCCAAGACACAGGAGTAATTCCTGATATAGCGCAGTGTTCTTTAATCCTCCAGTATGGACCAAGTTTAAGTATTCGCGCGGTTCAGAAACATGTGAGCAGTACCGCAAGGCTCCAGCAAGGCCGATACTCCTACTACAGCTATGACGAATTTCTGAAAAGGAAACCATAATTCCTAGAATGAAAAAGACTATTAAAAGAAACATGTATTGTGTGGTTTTAGTGAGTAAAAGTCTGACACGCCTTCCCACTTCATCCTAGAGTGGGTGACATCATTGGATAATTTCCACTCAAACTAAAAAAACGTAATGTTGTGGTTATAAACTGTTTTAAATACAATAATCGGTAGTAATATTTAAACGGAGCGATGAAACCCTACACTTGAATGGTCTGTGGTTATGTCGTGTGCAAGATTCAGCTTTAGTGACCAGCAAATAGCCCGATTTAGAAACCACACTATGGCTGGGAATAGAAACCTAACAATCTGTCATACACCACAAAGCTCCATTAAAAGCTAATTTCAATCCTGCATCGTTCTTGTTTCCATATTTACAATCATATCAAAACCAGATTTGCCAATACTGCTTTAACCACTCGTGTATTGTTTACAGAAAGATAAATCAGTTTTCATCATCTGCCTAGCCTTTTCCCTACTATATTGGGGTCGGCTTCCAGTCAAGCCGGATTTAGCTGAATACCAGTATTTTACGAAGAGCAGCTGCCTACCAGACCTCCACAACCCATTAACTGGGGTAACACTGTACATCATGGCAAGATTGGAGTCAAATTTACTGGCTTCTGATTATCCGTAACGACTGTCAAAGATCTACAAATGACAGCCGGGACCAACGGCTTAACGTGCTTTCTTTTATTTAAACTGCTTTAATAATAAATCAATTTTCAATGAAAAATATTTTCTTTCAACTGCCAGCTTTTATCACGTACTTTTACTAACCAAAGCCACATTTGTGTCCGTCAGTTGTTCATTGCGTTCAGAAATTACCCGTTCCCACGCCAGGGCTGGAATCCGCCTTGCTAGGTCTCTACAGTTTTGCTGACATCCCTTTGAGGCACGGGTAGAACACTACGTTGTCGATGACTCGGGTTCGGTCCTTACCGGATCGACGGACAGCGAGCTACCTATTGCTCCTATACCCCGCAATTCTGCGCGTAAGGTGGCTGGGAATCGCCACGACTTCTGACAGGTGATGATGGAGGCGGCTGCAGCTTGAAAATTACCATTCCCTTACGTTTACAGTGATCTCCTTTGCTAATAATATTGCTTCGCAGAAAGAATTTAAGAAATTCAATCCAAGTATTGAAAACTTAAAAAAAAACGTGTCTCATGGCTGCGTCAAATAGGTCCTATTTAGGTTTATAGCAGACTTATACATAACAGTTGACTGAATCTGCTTTCGCATTCCCTTTCGCTCTAGATCATGGTCTGAACCAGAGCCCGTCGGGACAGGCTGCCGCAAGCTCAAACACGATGGCGTTATCTCGTTGCTATAGTCACTATCGGAAACCATCATCAGTCGATGTCCATGGTACCACATTAACGCATTGTCATCTAAGTTACAAAGATATACCAAATATCAGCTCAATCAGATAGATCTAACAGTTCCAAAATCCATTTGCAAGATTTGCTCCAAACAAACGTGCCATACCTACAAACATTGAAAGTTAAATAGAAGCTTGTAAAAAGCCTTTTATATCAATCGTCAATAAACCGTCACAATTTATAACAATATGATTTTTACTGTCAATTCATTGTGAATACGTAAATATATTTGGCTATAAAATTTATTGCTGCCTTTCCGTTTGTTGCTACTTTATCGTCCTGTTAGTTTGGTGCTCATAAACTCGTCTAAAAGGACTGATATTTTTTACTTCTACACTTTTATATGTCGCAGGATAACTGGGAACATCTTAGGATATTTTTAAAAGATCCGATTATTGGGTACTTGATTCATTAAAATTAGAATTTTGCTCTCGTAATTTCATGCCTTCCTTAAAAATTCGCAAGAAGTGGCTCAAAGCCGCGAATGATGGAAGGAATGGAGGGAGGCCTTTGCCCAGCAGTGGGACAATGTAGGCTAGGTATAATAATAATAATATCATTGTGTGTCATAGATATTACTACTTTTCATCATTTACGTACCTACATCTGATGTAAGTGAGAATTTATTCAGTGAATGCTAGTAAAAGATTGAAATTAGCAATTATCATAGATCAGATGAATACCAGGTCGCATAGGACCGGTCGTTGTAGCGACGCTTGAGGAAGGCCTATGTACGACAGTGGACGTTTTTCGGCTGAAATGATGATAGATCAGCTTAAACTTTTATCAGTTTGACTTCGTAAACCTTTAGTTTTACCGGTAAATAAAATTTTTCGTACAAATTAATAGAGTAATACTAAAAATGAATTAATGTAATTTTAATTTGATAAACAGAGGAGGCGAACTCGACTCGAGAACGTCTCGAATCGTCTGTTTTTTTTGTATCTTGTTCAGCGATATCTTCGTTAAATATAAACCGATTTTGATGATTCTTTATTGTTAAATCGATCTTGATCACTATTTAAATGAACCGATCGCGTTTAATTTAATTGCTGAAAACGGCCCTCATATTTCAGTAGGTCTTTCATAAAAATTCTAGAACTTCCACAAAATTCCGAGTTCCCTAACAACCCAGCAACGAATACACACACACATTTGCGGTAAACGCAGACACAGGCTTGTGAAAACTCATCCCGCCATTTGTACACCAACTGGCTTTGGTAAATGTTTGCCTGCCTCGATATTGCACGCCACATGACGCTTTTTGCACCCCACTCTTGCCACCGACGGCTGTTTGAAATCATGTCCTGTTTACAAAGATAACTTTCCTCGCGAATGGCACGTTACATTAGTCGTTCGACTGTTTTGCGTTTCGAGGGTTGAAACTAATTTGAGAGCGATACTTTATGATACTAGCTAATGTTTTGGTTGTGATAGTGTTACTTATTTACATAGTATTCTTCGCATCGAAACATCATCATCTGCCTAGCCTTTTCCCAACTATATTGGGGTCGACTTCCAGTCAAGCCGCATTTAGCTGAATACCAGTATTTTACGAGGAGCGGCTGCCTACCAGACCTCCACAACCCATTAAGTGGGGTAACACAGTACTTCATGGCAAGACTGGAGTCAGATTTACTGGCTTCTGACTATCCGTATTGACTGCCAAAGATCTACAAATGACAGCCGGGACCTACAGCTTAACGTGCTTTCCGAGGCACGGAGGAAACACGTTACGTTAAGATGGTCACCCATCCACAGACCAACCTTGGCAAGTGTTGCTTATCCTTGAAGATCGATCCGTGCGGCTCGAATCGCATCGAAACACGTGTAATAAAAAATTACATAATGTTTCCACTACTGGGACTGGGCCACCTCTCTAGGAAAGGGAATGGGCTACAGTCCACTACGTGGACCCTGTGCGGGTTGGTGAATGGCACAGGTTTACGAAATTGTTGGTTCTAGGAAATGTCAGTTTCCTCAGATTGTTTATTTCACCGTTTTAAACGCAGTGATGAAGGAATAAGTAACACATGATGGATGAAGGTTACTGCTTGACATTTCCCCTTGCTCCAAACCATGGCCTGTATCAGGGCACGCCGAAAGAAGTTTTTGCTGCCGATCACCTCCACAAGAACACGGCGGTGAGCCATGGTACACTGAAGAATTTGTTTAGTTTTATTACATATTTTTGGTCAGCTAACCTCCTTGGCTATCTACCTATAAAAATTACAGAGTAAAATATTGACGGTTGTTAAAAAAATATTTGCATGTCAAAACTGACACATCTTTTGCTCGCGACAATAGCGCGCAAGATATAATAATAAAATTGAATATAAGATTAGTAACTTGTGTAAGCGTTCAATATTCTTTAAGGATGGAAAGCGACGATTCAGAAGGAGACCAGGACAAGCCTATTAAGGAATTTTTTATAGCCCCCTTATATGCATCATCCGAGTCAGGGGATTCACTGGAGGGCATCAGTAACCTCTTAGAAACTGAGCCTGAAATTCCTCCCAAGATGAAACTGTATATGGAGGGTCTCTATAGCCCTGGCAGCGGGGAAATCTGTGCCAAATATATAGCAATGTCTACCAGTACAGTCTTAAGACATCCTTACTATGATTATCCTGCAATCCTAGATCCGGGTATTGAAGAAGCGCTATTTTATCCGGGTATGCTTAATCCTTCCCCATTAAATCTATACACATAAACATAAAAACATACAATAACACACGAACACACAACATACACACACACAAACAATAAACACATATAATTAATCTATAGAGAAAATGTTTCTTGTACATCGAAAAAAATTTTCAAAAATAAACCAACTGAAACAATTTTCAGCACTTTTACAATAATATCTCTGTTTAGTTGTAAATAAAATAAATATTTAAGTGGAGCTCCTATACAACAAAAATGATTTTTGCCGTTTTTTGCTACGAACAGTACGGAACACTTCGTGCGCGAGTCCGACTCGCACTTGATCAGTTTCTTCATCTGCCTAGCCTTTTCCCAACTATGTTGCTGGCTATGGCTTAACGTGCTTTCCGAGGCACGGAAGAAACTCGGTATGTTAAGATGGTCACCCATCCACAGACCAACCTTAGCAAGCGTTGCTTAACCTTGAAGATCGACCCGTGTGGCTGTAATTATCTAGCCACGAGCTCCTCTTGTTAACATCAGTTTAAAGGTGAAAATATTGAATAATTACAGAACCAAAGAAAAAATACGAAGATGACGGTCAAGAATTATACCTGGATTTGTGCAAGAAAATGAATTTAATTCCGATAAGGATATTTCATAGGGCGTTGCTAGAAGAAGAAATTAATTTGAAAGTTAGTGTGTTTGTGTTTCTATAATAGTTTAGTCGAAAATTAAAGTTACTCTGTACCTTTTAGTTAGAGATTTTTTTTAAAGACTGAAATCGATTGTATTTTTTTTTAAACGACTTCAAAACGGAGATTCAATGCTTGGCTATATTATATATTTTTTTATCTATGTTCACCGATTTCTCCGTCAATTATGGACCGATTTTGAATTTTTGTTTTTGATTGAATGGTTATATACTCCCGAATAGGTTCCATAAAAATTTTGTCAGGATAAACTCCTGTCAGGATCATAGCAGAAATATCGTAACTAGTAAAATTGCTTTGTTTATACGTGTAGTCGATGACTAGTCGAAGGAATAATGGGGGGGGGGGGAGAAGAGGGGATCACACAACTGAAAAACGAAACAAAAAAATAAACTTTTTTTTTAATATTTCCAGAGAATAAAAAGTAACCCATTGTAATTATTTACTTTAGGCAGCTACTAGAGTTATCTGGCAATATGCTGAACTAGACCTATTTAGCGCAGCCGTGAGACACACAATGTTGTTTTTTTTTCATGTTTGTATACTATCTTCTTGTTTTTTTTTATATCACATAAACCAGTGCTTGATTGAAATCCCATCTAATGGTAAGCAGTGATGCAGTCGTTGATGGTGAGGCGCACTAGTTTATTAAGAACCTATTCACTCTAGTCTTGAAGACACCCAAATTGTAATCAGACGGAAAGACCGCAGTAGGCAAAGAGTATCGTGTTTCTTTATTGTGTGTGTACACACAATGAAGAAACACGATGAAGAAACATGAAATAAATGTACTTTCTTTCTTTCTTTCAGTATTACGGCGTGAACCCAGTAGCTGTAAGAGCAATGTGTCTGGCCTTAGCGCGAAACCAGAATGTGACACGCCTAGACTTGACGAGCAATTTCTTGGATCATTACGACGCGACCTATCATCTTGGCGAAATGCTCGGTTACCAAAACGCATTGACGGAACTGGTGTTGAGTGGATGCAAGTATGTATGAATGTAAGTCGGGCTGTTGTCCGCAACTCTAGGTCAAAACCATTTGTAGGCGGATGGCGAGCAATGAGTAGCTCGCCATCCGGACGTCCGGTAACAACCCGGACTAAGCCTAAGTCGTTGACGGCGCGTATTGTTCCACGTGCGTCTTAAAGCAATTTATAGAGGCCTAATATAGTCGAAACCTACTGGGGGCCCTGCGTTGAACGAAAGAGACACCTGGAACCCTAGAATAAAGGCAAAGAAATAAGCGATGTGGGTTTTAGTCAGTAAAAGTCTGACACGCCCTCCCGCTCCGCCCAAAGTGGGAGAATTCATTTAGATCATTTCTTACCTTAAACAATGACGCCTAAAAATCATTGGTTCATTCGATCCACCCCAGCTATTCCAGGAAGGCCCGTCCGTACCGCTCTGTTCTTACTGACCATTTCGCGGTTACGACCCTTTTAATTTGTCTAATTCTATTCAATGAATTTCTGTTGATTTTTATTACTATGCAAAACAACTTAAGAAAATTACACTAATCGTCTAACTAAACAGCATTGAACATAAAAAAGGCTAATGCGAGACAAAAAGACCCCTATTACAGCATAAGAAGTGATAATAAAAATAAAATAAAAAAATAAGTTAGAGCTGAATAAGACTTGTGAGCAGTGGTGGCCCAGTAGTAACGGCCCCAACTTACGAGTAGGTCACCGGTTTAAATCCAGCCAAGAGCATTACTTTGTGTGATTTATTTCATCACCGCTGCTCTCAAAACGGTGTAGGAAAACATTGTGACGAAACCAGCATGTCCTAGAACCAAAAATTCGATTACATGTGACATCCACCAACCTGCACTGAACCCCCGTGGTGGATTGCGGCATATTCCCTCTCTTAAAGAGGCGGCCTGAGTCTCAACAGTGGGAAAATTACAAGGCCGATAATACTAAAAAGAAAATAAAAAATATAGTTAGACCTGAATAAATCTTGATTTCTTTTGTTGTATTTTTCTTCGCAGCATTGGGTCCAGGTATTTGCGCAGAGTCCTTAATCGTCTTGGCACCCGTGTCATGGATCTGTTAGATTTATCGGGGAACAAAATAAGAGATGAGGGCTTCCCGGCTCTCACTGAACAAATTTTTCATGGGGCTGTCATTAAAAGGTAAGTCATCATCTATCTAACCTTTTCCCAACTACATTGAGGTCGGCTTCCAGTCAAGCCGGATTTAGCTGGATACCAGTATTTTACGAGGAGCGGCTGCCTACCAGACCTCCACAACCCATTAACTGGGGTAACACGGTACTTCAATAGCAAGACTGAAGTCAGATTTACTGGCTTCTGATTATCCGTAACGACTGCCAAAGATCTACAAATGTCAGTCGGGACCTACGGCTTAAAGTGCTATCCGAGGCACGAAGGAATCTCAGTATGTTAAGATGGTCACTCATCCACAGACCACAGACACTCATCGACCCGTGCGGCTGATATTATCTATCCACGAGCTCAACGTCATTAAATGTGAAAGTGTGGATGTTTGTTACTTAATCACTCAAAAACGGCTGAACGGATTTCAAGGAAATTTGGCATGCATATGGCCCTTGACATAGAAAAGAACATAGGCCACATTTTATCCCGATTCTTTGTTTTTCTAAAATCCTCGCAAACGAAGTCGCGGGTAGAAGCTAGTTATATATAAAAATCTAACAGGAGTCTTGCAAAGGATACCTTTCACACCGTTTGAATCCCCAACCGGTCCTATGAGACCGCGCTCTTATTGTTTTACTATTGTGTCTCGTTTCGCGGGTATCTGAGTAACTACAAAGAGATGGAAGTTATGGAGATAATTATACTGTAGCTTAACATTACAACATTTTTATGCATAAAATTAGAAGGTATCGAAGTGTTACTTACAATTCGTCCGTTATAAGTTGGCGAGTGTGAAGTTAGACTCAGCGAATTTTGGCGCTCGAAATATCGTACAAAAATAAAGGTTTAAAAAAAATTAATGCAAATAACTGTTTTTAACAGTACCTAATAACTGCAAATTGCATTTATTTTTTTAAAACCTTTATTTTTGTACGATATTTCAAGCGCCAAAATTCGCAGAGCCTAACTTCACGCTCGCCAACTTATAACGGACGTATAGCTTGGCCAGAAAGAGTAGAAAAAAATTGAGGTCGCAACTATCGTTTAGATGCTTTTAGATGGTATCATTTATTCTACTTCATAAACGATCTTGATACTTAAAGTATTTTTTTAAATGTGAGAATAGGGAAAATCATTAAACTAGATGCGTAATAAGTGGTAAGGTCTAGTTTTATAATTGATAAATAAGTATTTAAGTTGTGTCGTTTGAAATAAGTACAGACAATCTAATAGATTATTACCATTTACTGTTTTTCAAAGAATATTACACTTTTGCATGCGTCCAAAACCAGTTTTTAAAACATTTATTCCACTCCGAAGTGGGGAATGGCGAATCGATCGTAGGAGAACGGTTGCCGAATCGGATAGTCAAAATGACCGAAGAAGCTGTTGACGACGTATTCGTCAACAGCTTCTTTGTTGAGCTGAAACTTTGACCACGAAGACTGCTTTGATTTTGGGGAATGTAAAAAAATCATTAGGGCTCAAGTCAGAGGTGTAAGGCGTGTGATCTAAAATTACGACATTTTGCTAAACTGGTGTTGTAAATTTGCCATCGTTTTTATTAAGTACTTCCGTTTATTATGCGTCGGATATCGCTTTTTGGTTTTCCTGGAATCAAAATAAAACATGAATTTAGAATGACGTAGATGACGATCAAAAAATGCAATCGCTCTATAAAATAAAGTCATTGTGAAAGAAATTTTCAAATGTAAACAAACAACTAATGTTATGTTAAATCCGTAAAAAACGTCGATGATATAGATTTTTTTAAAGGCCTAACTGATGTTAACTGTAATTTGGATCATGAACTATATATATTATACAAAATTAGAGTGAATGAATACCTGGCATATCAGCAACTCGTTTGTAAAGATTGTCCAACTCGGTTAGAAGTTTTCCGGCATAATACTTCGCCAAACATCGTTTAAAAACATTGTAAATTACTTCTCTGGTACCACCTTTTATCGTTTTGCACATTTTTAATAACTATTCACCGACTAAAACGTTTAATATATACCAAAATAGCAATAATTCACAAACTACTTTCTTTGTTTTGGTATTTTGACTGTTGTTTGACATTGGTTTTCGAGTTGCTATACGTGGAAAATTTTAGTTCATATTTATTTAATTTCTACTCTTTCTGGCTAAGCTATACTGTACTTTTATAAAAGATTTTTATATTTTTAGATTGAATTTGAAGCGCAATGACTTGACTAGTGATAGCCTGGCATTATTGGCTGAAGTGCTAGAGTTCCATGATCATACAACACATTTAGACCTTTCTTGGAACAAATTCTTTATAAATCAAGGTAAGTCAAGAAAAGAGGTAAGCTTCAAAAAGTATACGGTCTGTTTTTGATCCCTTAGACTAAATTGACACATGCAAAATAATGTCAAACTTACAATAGTAAAAATGCCAGTTCTTTTGTGTTTTGACAAGTGTAGACACGTAATGTCATTTTAGTCTCAGAGATTAAAAAACATACTTTTTCGGCGGATGTCACATGGTTACGAATTTTTGGTTCGAGGACATGCCAGTTTCCTCACGATATTTTCCTTCACCGTTTTGAAGGCAGTGGTGTTGGAATAAATTACACAAAATAATGCGTCTGACTGGGTTTAAACCCACGACCTACAACTTGCAAGTCGGGGCAGTTACCACTGGGCCACCACTGCTCACAATACTGCACACTGCTATTTTAATACAAAACCTCTCTTAACTTCGTAATGTTAAATGTGATGAAAGTTGGCAATAAAATTGTTGAGGCGAACGTGCACATGGCCGTTTAGAGATGTCCAGGGGCTGAAACTTTCAGCTGGCCATCTCATCCGCGAGGGTATCTCATAAATATTAAACAGAACGCCAGTTCAACACAACACTTTTATTTTCAACATGTATTTGACGCGTATTTCGTGCTCATATTGTGATCTGCATATTTGAGGATGAAAAACGGTGATGTCAATCAAACACGTTTTTTTTTGTGCTTGTCCAAAATTGGATAAAACGAAATTTTGGGACGTAAAGCGCTGAAATATTGTAGCTTCATCAATTTTTTTTGGAAGTTAATGGTTTTGGTGTATAGGATGAAGCTGGGATATGATGTGAAGTTAAACTGATGAAATTGAACAAAAACATAATCCACATTAAACTAAAGGCTGCGGGGGCTTTTTTGAGATGGGAAATCATCAAAATCTTTTCCCACTGTTGACTGAGAACGTCAAAGAGCTTGTCAGACTTTTACACTAGCAGAAACACTTGTGTTCCTTCAGCTGGCATTTGGCGTTTCAGGATCACGTTAATTCTTTCGGAAATATACACAGCTCATACAGGGATCAGCTCTACTGGGCTCCTAAAATTTCGCTGACATCTCTTTGAAGCACGTAGAACAAACGTCGTTGACTCACGCTTAGTCACACTTTGCCCGCGGCTTCGCTCCCGTCAAATGATTACCCTACCTTCCCTACACTACCCTACAATACCCTACCTACCTTTTACTACCCTACTACACTACCCTACCTACCCTACACAACCCTACACTACCCTACACTACCCTACACTACACTACACTACCCTACACTACCCTACATTACCTTACACTACCCTACACTACCCTACACTACCCTACACTACCCTACACTACCCTACACTAGCCTACACTAAACCTACACTACCCTACACTACCCTACACTAAACCTACACTACTCTACACTACCCTACACCACCCTACACTACCCTACACTACCCTACACTACCCTACCTACCCTACACTACCCTAGACTACCCTACCCACCGTACACTAATCGATAAATAGAAGACCTAAAGTTTTGTATAATTTTTTTTTTTCGAATTCTTCTCACCTTTTAAACCTTCCCTAGACCTCCACGAACATTTCAAGACCAAGATAAGATAAATCCGTTCAGCCGTTCTCGAGTTTTAATCAGACTAACGAACATCAATTCATTTTTATTTATATAGATTTCTTACAAATATCAAATTGTCATCCATACGTCATTACATAGCTGTCATTATACGTCAATTACATAGCTGGCATTTGCGTTTTGTTATTCCAAGTCTGATTCTTTTTTGTTATACCACGTTTTATAGTGACTAACGTTTCATGTCAAGTCACACGGGAATGCTGTCGAACGGGATAATTTTATTTTTTATTTTTTCGGGATAAAAAGTGGCTCTAAACTACCTTCCTGACAATTTTCAGCTAAATCGGTTCAGCCGTTCTTGAGTTATAAGTGAAAACACGACTTTCTTTTATATATATAGATATATTTATTATTATAGTATTTATTAGTTTATATTTTTAGCGTGTAATATATGTATTTTATTATTATATGCAACTTATTTATTCTGGTTGTTATTTATTTACTATGCAAACCTACTACATGTTGTTTTTTTTAAACCCAAAGGTTGACTGGTAGAGAATGCCTTATTGAATTAAGTCCGCCTATGTACTACCACTGTACATGAAACTTAAATAAATAAAAACCTTAATGTTTTAATTTACAGGAGCAATCCAGTTGGTGCGTACTCTGCGGCACAGTAAAGTTCTTGTGGAGTTAAACTTGTCATATTGTAACCTCAGTTTAGGAGTAGATATCGGTGCGTTATTGCGCATACCAACTTTGGAGGTGCTGGATATTAGCAATAACACGTAATTAACTGGTTATTCTTATTTTTTATGTTACGGTTGGCGCCGAAACCAATTGACCAATGATTGGTTTCGGCGCTGCGGATCGCAGGTTCGATTCTCGGATGGAAAAATATTTGGAAAATAATAATGGTTCCGAAAAACAAATTAATCTCCAGCGATCTGTGGCCGACTATTATTCTAATTAACCAGCGTTATAATTAATTACCGACAAAAAACCCAAAACATTAACGAAAAAAAATACCAAATTTAACAACAAATTAGAGCATGTTCAAATTACTTGTTCTCCTCCTAAAAAAATGAGTCGTCGAATAACAAAACTAAACTTCCGAATGGAATACTGAACCTCCGACAGAATTACTAAGTTACCGACAACAGAGGTTTTGTCATAATAATCATATTTTTACAACTTGCATGAACTGTTTTAATTTCTATTGTTGGTTAACAAATTTATTTTTTAACTCTCAATAATAATGAAAATACCTTAACTGTTCGGCCCGTGAGATCGGGTTTAGACATTTTTTACTACCTATTAAAACTACATTTTTATTCTGATTCATTCCGTTTTTCTTCGGTTGCTAGGATAACATAAGATGCAAGAGCGAGCGAAGCGAGCTCAAGACTTCGGGGCAACCCGATTCGGACAGGTTAGGTTAGAAGGAGGTGGCGGGGTCGTAGTGAGCGAGAGAAGTGAGCGAACACAGACCCCGACACCTCCTTCGAGGTTATTTTTTTTCTAAACCACCCAGAAGTAGGAGCCCCGCGCAGCGGGGCTCCGTCGACTACGCCTTTTAATCAATACTACGTGGTTTTACATTAAAGCATAAATACGACTGTTCTAACTTTTTAATGCCCGAAATACCGATACCCAAGCATACCCGTAGTAAGTAAAATTCATGATATACGATACAAGCAAAAGTTATTGTACAAGTACATTTTTATATTTTTTATAAGTTTCTGTATAACCACTCAGAATAATATTTTTAGTATAGTGTTACAGTTAAAATAGCACCACAGTCTATGAAATTTGAAAGGTAATTTATGAATTTATAGTTGGCAAATATAGATAAAAATTACAAAGCATAGTTTTCGGTAGAACGTAATTTATGCCGGTAGAAAAGTATTATAGCAATAAACTGTCAAGTTTATTTTTCGAAGATTTCAGTATCTCATTCGGTCGTTTCGTCATTTTTATTCGGACAAAAGTAGTCGGAAAGTTAGTATTTTAGGCAGTAAATTTAATATTTTGAGTAAGTGTAATTCCTCTTTTTTGTCGGAGCTTTTATTACTACCCAAAATATTTGTATGACCTACAGATAGATATTCCGGGTCTGGGTGTCTTATGTATGTGAGTTTACGTGTTTGTGAATGCGACCGCGATACAGGAGTAATTTTTAGTATAGGGTGACTATTTTTTTTTAATAAGAATTTACCCATCAATCAGTTACTCGTACATACCCTCAGCATTTAAATCCTAAATGACCCCAATAGTATTTTTTCTTTTTTAAGAAACTTTCTCTACAATATGTAAGGACAGTATCATAAATTGTGACTAGGATATTTTAATGTGAAAATGTGATTTTTGGTTAGCAAAGTTGATTCATCTGTCGGTACGTAAACTCATATACGTACTTACGTTCAAGACAAGACAACCAGAACCCGAAACAACTACCTGCAGGCTATATTTAGAAGTCTCCCGCTCTTTTTTGAACGAGAGGTAGTGTCAGAATTTTACTGACTAAATCCGGACTGAGTCAAGGCCACGATGACCTTGTCAATTAATCCCGCATTTCCTGTTATTTCCACCATCATTTTCGTTGCTTATGACATAAAGTAGGTACCTTACGTTGATAGTAGCAAAGAGCGTTTATATTACGTACATCGTAAGACTGGGAACATATTGCCTGCTGCTGTCTTCCCGTCCGATTATAAAGCGGGACTTGCCACGCCAGATTTTTGCGTAGAACCGCATTACGTGACGTGTTTCTAATGTAGCTTTACAAGTCTAATCAAATGTATGGGGACGGACGCACGCAGATCGGCGTACGTAGCTCATATGGGTCCCATGTAATTCTACCTTAATTTAGGTGGCTTCACAGTTAGAATGAATAGGCTCTTAATAAACTAGTGCGCCTCACTATCAACGATTGTATCACTGCTTACCATCAGGTGGATTTACAGTCAAGTACTAATTTATACCATAAAAAAAAACTCAAAAGATCCGTTTCCCTATTAACTGCAAATGTCACACAATTATGTCTATTTTGAGCGAGACTGCTGATTACCTGCGACTCCTGAGAGGCAAATAAAGTCGTTAAAAGAATGACGCGTCAAATGATGGTCGTAAATTGTTGTCACTTTGGACATTCTGACCTAAATTGAAGACGTTTCAGGAATGGTTTGTTTGTGGAGTATAATAATCAGGATGTCAGCTAAAGTCTCAAGGTGTTTGGATGATGAATACTTCCACATAAACGTGGCGAGTTGTCGCCATAATTATCTTTCCTGGTAATATTTGACTATGGTTCTGTGGCAAGAATAGGCAGTTTATTTGTTTATAAGGGATGAAAATCGGTAATACAATATATTATCACGTTATACACTACATAGAAATATAGAGTTAAAGCACTTATTGCAAAACTCAATCTACTTAAAAGATCTGATAAAGATTAGTGCTACGTGAGTATCGTCTGTTTTTTATACTGTGAGACTAAATTGACACATTTAATGTAAACTTACTATAGAAATGATGCCAGTTCTTTTGTGTTGTAACGTCATTTTAGTCTCAGGGTATAAAAAACAGACGATAGTATAACAATTAAAACAAAAATTAAATAAAAAAAAAACAGTTTTTGAAACGGTGCCAATAGCAATACCCTATCTACTTTAATCCTTAATGGATTGCATCAAGAAAATTACCATTAGTTGTTTAGAATCACTACTGACCTCAAAGAAGTAAATGAATAATTATGAAGTAGAAGAAATAATTTTGATTACAGTCAGATACATATTCTACACCTAGTGCGCTCCCTTACTAATATCATCATCATCATCATCTCAGCCGAAAGACGTCCACTGCTGGACATAGGCCTCCCCCAAGCGCCGCCGCCTTACTAATATAAAAATTATAAAATGTTAATTTAATTAGTCATAAGTAAATCTTTTTGCCAATTTCTCACACATCTGTAGAATGATTGTAAACGGGAGGAGCGGAACTACCTAATACAAGCAAATCTTTGCTTCAAAGGTGACTCCAAACCAAACATAGCTGCATCCTTTAGTGAAGATGACTTTCAATGACCTGTTTAATTTATAGATTTATTTGTTTGTAGATTAGCACCACGAGCGGCCAAAATCATAGCTAAAAACCTTATCCTGGCGACGAGTCTACGTATCCTGGAACTATCCAGCAATCCATTCAGTCCTTCAGATGCATTAGAAATACTTTTAAATATGAAAAATGAAGCAATTGGACTTAAAGAACTTCGAATGGACTATATTTCAGTCAACAAGGACTTTGCCTATGTCAGTATATATTTATTTTATTATCGGCCTTATAATGTTCCCACAGCTGGAACCCAGGCCTCCTCTCTAGGAGAGGTAATGGGCCATAATCCACCGCGAGGGCCTAGTGCGTATTGGCAGATGTTACATGTCCTCGAACTTTTGGTTCGAGGACATACCGGTTTCTTCACGATGTTTTCCTTCACCATTTTGAGAGCAGTGGTGATGAAATAAATTACACAAAGTAATGCACCTGACTGGGTTCGAACCCGCAACCTACAATTTGCAAGTCGGGGCAGTTACCACTGGGCTTACCACTGCTCTCACAAGTCAGTATATTATACTTAATGCTATCCTACACACTCTGCTATCAGCCCTGCTTCAGCGCTCTGGGAATTATCCGGACCGAATTATCAAGTCGTTGAAGTTGCGTAGTATTCCAGGCGCCTTAACGTTTGAATCCCCAACCGGTCCTATGAGACCGCGCTGTTATTGTTTTACTATTGTGTCTCGTTTCGCGGGTATCTGAGTAACTACAGAGATGTCAGCAAAACCGTATGGACCCAGCAGTGTTGAAGCCTCTGGGGCCATGAGTTTGCTTCTGAAAGGAAAACCCGGGGCCCTGAAACGAAAAGAAAAAAGAAATATGTAGGTTTTAGTCAGTGAAAGTCTGACACGCCCTCCCGCTCCACCCTAAAGTGGAAGAAGTTATTTGGATATTTAACTAAAAAAAATCTATAGTTCATTTATTGTGGAAGCTGCTCTATTTCTTACATTTTAAGTGTAAGAAATCATTAATTAACATTTTATTGAAAGACAGCTTTGCCCCACACTAGGAATTACTTCTGTATCGTACACAAGACACCCAGACCCGAAACAACTATTTGTAGTATTTGTAGTACCAAGTATTTTTTTTCGTACGGAACAACTGCCCTCACTCTGGGTGGAGCAAGAGAGTAAGTGTCAGACTTTTACTGACTAAAAATTACTTGTATTCCTTCAGTTGCTTTCTGCGTCTCAGAATGACGTGTTGATTCTTTAGAACAATCTCTAATCAAATAATGTATCTCAGGCGTTAATCATTCACACTGCAAGTATTGAACATATTTAGCTAATAGCACAAGCTTAGATCATGACCTAGATTAAGAGAAAGGATAATTATCCTGATTGGTTCAATCCTTTGAGATAATTTGCGATCACAGGCAAGCCGCTAGTTCTATATAATTCCAATCTCCTGATATCACACTAAGGGCCTGTTTCACAATGTCCGATTAGCTACTAATTCCCGAATAAATTCAAAAATGGAACAGAATTTGTATGAAATTATCTGCCAAGTAAGATATTGGCAACTTAATCATAGTCGGTGAAATAGGCCGTAATATTCGTATTCAGTAAGCTACATATTACTGAAATAAGCTGAAAGCTGAGATAATTAAATATGGCTTTGAAATTAAAGGCATAGATAAAGTCAACATCATCATCATTATTGCCATAGGTATAGGCATACGTTGGACATAGGCCTCCCCCGAATGTTGAAATAGCGACCGGTCTTTTGCGTCTTACATCCATGACTTTTCCCGTCGTCGACGTAATCGCTACTTCAGAACTTTTCCCATCGACTAACTGTTTTGCGACCGATGTGCCCACGCCGCCATCACTTAAGTCATCAGTATTGAAGATAGGAAAACCAAGATTACCAACATAGTCCGAGGAATCGAACTAGAGAGTAATAATAGTGGAAACATAAGACATCCTAATTCAGGATTACAGAATAAAATAAATTATTTTATTGTACTCGAATTCGTACTTCACTCAAGCTTAATTAGCGTAAACGCAGCTTTTACTTCTATTTCAGGAACTAAATGAGATAAGGAGTCTGGAATTCAGAAAAAACACAGTGATAACACACGGCCATATTCTAAAGAACTACACGCTGCTACCGCAAGATATAAAGGTCATCTACTTGAAGCAGCTAGTGACGCTCACGAGCACGGCTAGGAAGAAAGACGCATTTGACATCTTGTATGTTTATTCACCGTTTTTAGGCCACTATCGCACTGGCGTTTTACGAGCGTCAGCGTCACTCGAACGTCTGCGCAGCGTCAACGTTGCGCAACGTTAACGTCGCGTTTTTTAGCAAAAGTATCATGTAGGCGACGTTATCGTCACGTTCAGAGGACGTTAATGCTTATCACACGCAGACGCGACGTCAACGTTGCATCTGCACGGCGTTGACGCCGCGCAAACGCGACGTTGACGTCAACGCTCGTAAAACGCCAGTCGGATAGCAGCTTTACGGTACGCGTACACCGAATCCGTCATCGGCCGAAGTATGCTCGGACGTCATCGGCCGAAATTGGCCGATCAAATCAAACGTAAGTAAATGGAAGAGAGCGCATACACTGCTACTACCGACGTCGTCCGATGACGCCCGATAACGGACGATCAACTGACGAATCCGAACGTGTTTGGATTTTTTGTCAGTTTTACCGACTTCTTTCTGCGATCGAGTCGTTATTTGCACAGTTTAGACTTCATAAGTTTCACCGACAACGGCCGTTATCGTCTGCAGTGTATTCAGTTGAACGTCCGAGTCACTCGTCCGAGTAGTTCTGTCCGCCATCGGCCGACAAAATCGGTTTTAGTGTACGCGTACCGTTAGAGTCACATTGAACGTTAGACGACATCACAACAGAATGAGGTGTATATAGCTAGACGAGCTTGATTCCTGCCCGAAGATCTGGTCTGCAATAACAGAAAACCGAACTGAAAGAAAAAGTGGGAAGCCTTTATCCTGCTGTGGGACATAGGATATATTAGGTTTACAACGATGATACCTATGTCGTTTGACGACATAGGTATCATCGTTGAGGGTATTGAGAGCATGCTACATGCTTCTTATCAATACCCTACACCTTTTTATGAAACACGAAAAATTTGCATCATATCGATACCTTTGGGTAGAAAGGTCGTATAAACCAAAACCCGACTTTTCAGTAGAGCAAAAAAAACTATTTTTTTTTACAAAAAAATTCATAACTTTTTTGCTTTTTAAGTTATAAAAAAATGATCTATGAGAAAGGTTCTTACATTTTGCAGATAAAAAAAGTTAAATCATCAAAACCTAGCTATCTTCTTTAGTTTTAAAGTTAGCTTGCATTTACGCCTAAGAAAAAATCAATGCTTGGTTTATACACCCCATGAAAATGTGCTTTGAAAAAACTGTCTGGGTCGTATATCCAATTTTGGTAAGCTTAAGGTCACATTTAATGTCGTAAAAACCCAAATTTATGTAATTTTTTTGTATTAAAAACCATTTATAATCATAGATCAATTGAATTATGACTAATAAATAATCCTGTTACTCATAGAATTAGTAGAAACTCAATTATTATTATTCTAATACCCAATAATGGTCGATTCAAATAAAATAAAACTACCTGAACTAACATTTATTACGTATTATAATACCTTCTAATCAATGGTATTTGTCCGGTATCTGTCTATCGCGCTCGTTCTTCTGCTTGTCGCTGCGCGCAAAATGCGTGCCTTGTGTGTTGATCGTAAAGTTCTTCCTGGCCTTATCCCATATTACTTGGGGTCGGCGCAACACGTTTTCTTCTTCCATTCTGTCCTGTCGTCCGTCACACTATCACTAACTTCCTTTTCTTTCTTATCGGTCCTTACGCAATCCATCCATCTTTTCTATGGCCTCCCTCTCCCTCTCCATCCATCCACATGTAAATTCAGAACTCTTTTAGTACATGTGTTTTATCTCTCCTCTTCACATGACCATACCAAGACAAAACGATATCCTTCCAACTTTTCAGTCACTGGCGCCACTTTCAAACTTTCCCTAATACACTTATTTCTCACTTTGTCCATTCTTGTCACACCACACACCCATCTCAACATTCTCATCTCCACTAGATGCAATCTTTTGTCATCCATCTTTTTCACAGCTCAACATTCTAATCCATACAGTATGACAGGTCTTATCACGGACTTGTAGATTGCACCCTTCAACTTGAGGGGCATCCGTGGATCACAAGTTGTTTCCGTCACCTGTCGCCATTTCATCCAACCTGCGTTGATCCGATGTGTTATGTCCCGGTCTACCTCACCATTTCCTTGGACAAGCGACCCGACGTACCGAAAGTCGGAACAAATCGATATGAATGTCCTAGCGAGGGCTAAAGGCGAAGGATTGGAGGGACCGCCGAAATCACAGAACAAGTACTCTGTTTTGGTTCTACTCAATTTCACGCTTACACTCTCCAGTCTATGCCACCACACCTCCAATATGCTCTGGACCTCTAGGTCACTTTCGGCAACCAGCACAATATCATCGGCAAACAGCATACACCAGGGGGCCTCTTCCTGAATGTCTATCAGCAGGAAGAGTTAAGGGCTGAGAGCCGATCGCCACATTCAAACTGCCACTGGTGCCTACTGTAGACTGAACTTGGGTACTACACCGACTGTACATCGCTTGGATCAACTGCACATACTTCACAGGCACACCTTTCTCCTTAAGGGCCCACCACAGAACCTCACGATGTACCCGGTTGTATGCCTTTTCGAGGTCAATTAATACCATTTGCAAGTTTTTATGTGCACCTCTGAATTTCTCGCACAGCTGGCGTATAGCGAAAATGGCATCCGTTGTACCCCGACCAGGCATAAAACCGAATTGGGTCTGTGAAATTTCACTCTCTTCTCTCAACCGCCTTTCAATACTTCTTCCTGCCAGACTTTCATACTATGTGACATTAGCTTTATTCCTCTATAATTGTTGCACTTAAGAACATCACCTTTGTTTTTAAAGATGGGCACCAAAGAACTTTTGCACCAATCATCAGGTATGAATTCTTCTTTCAACAACTTACTAAAGAACATAGCTTACCACATCTGTCCATCCACTCGCAGTAACTTCCACACTTCAACTGGTATTCCAAACTGGGCCAATGGCCTTACCATTCTTCATTCCATTTACTGCTATTCTGACTTCAACCATACTAACCATTCTCACTAACACCACATTTTCTGGATTACATTCTAAAATCCCACTCCAATCATTTTCCTTATTCATTAGTCTTTCAAAATATTCCTTCCACCTCTCTTTGATTTTTTCATCATCTGATAGAACCAGTCCAGGTTCATTCCTTACACATTTTACTTGACAAACATCCTAAAGTAAAGTGCGACTTGCAATGATCATGGCTTATACACCAATGTTGCGAACTATCTTTGGATTTACGACGTCGATTTTAACCTGGGTCTAAGTAATGCATTTAACACTTTAGGGCGTATAAACCATTTACAATTAATGCATTTAACACTTTAGGGCGTATAAACCATTTAAAATTAATGCATTTAACACTTTAGGGCGTATAAACCATTTACAATTAACGACTATTTTTACACCCTCCGTTAATATAAATTATGGTCATTACGCCATAACAAAATTACAAAAAAATAATATTTGGCTTTTACATTGAAAATTTACCTTTTTTAAGAGGCCATTACCGAAAATTTCTGGGTCGTATTAACCATTTTTGAGCGAATTTCCACATTTCGTATATACAGATCGATAGAGAAAAAAATTCTGAGAAAAATGGTATATTTAACTCAATTTGGCCAAAATGGTTTATACGACCTTTCTACCCAAAGGTAGCGATATCTTATGAGAGTTCTTTTTGGAAAATTGAGCTCAATATTTTGTGTTTAGGTTACATCTGAAGTGTTATAGTAATGTGACCTTAATAAGGTAACAGGCCTTGACCAACACCTCAGGATTAAAAGCGTTTCGTGATGCCCGGTCCAATCCAGCCGGATTCAGGGTTTGATATAATATATTATATTAAAAGGATATTTTCTGGGTTATGACGACTCGTATTGTTAGGAGTTCCACCGGGTAAATAAGACCATATAATTATATCTATATAGTGTACCAGGCGTTAGGCACCGGCAAGTGTATAGGGCATCTTCAAAGGTATGCAGAGGAGGGTGTACAGTCCCGCAAACGTCTCTTATAAAGGGAAAATTCTACAAGCAGATGACTGTAGTATCTATTCCGGGTAACTGGGTACTTCTAATCTCGAGAAGAACTCCGATACCACGATGCAGTAATTTAATTTTATAAGTAGAATCTTTTTAAGCCGTATACTATATAGGAGCTCGTGGCTAGATAATAACAGCCGCACGGGACGATCTTCAAGGTTAAGCTACGCTTGCCAAGGTTGGTCTGTGATCATCTTAACATACCGAGTTTCCTCCGTGCCTCGGATAACCCGTTAAGCCGTAGGTCCCGGCTGTCATTTGTAGATCTTTGGCAGTCGTTACGGATAGTCAGAAGCCAGTAAATCTGACTCCAGTCTTGCCATGAAGTACCGTATTACCCCAGTTAATGGGTTGTGGAGGTCTGGTAGGCAGCCGCTCCTCGTAAAATACTGGTATTCAGC
The DNA here is from genome assembly GCA_030763345.1 of Mythimna separata. Lineage (NCBI taxonomy): Eukaryota > Metazoa > Arthropoda > Insecta > Lepidoptera > Noctuidae > Mythimna > Mythimna separata. Next base: position 22,062,795 of record CM061171.1, on the reverse strand, counting down.
TAAATCCGGTTTGACTGGAAGCCGACCCCAATATAGTTGGGAAAAAGGCTAAGCAGATGATGACTATACAGCATGCCTAAAATGTTCAACAATCCTTTCAGGGTCTACATACTAGATGAAAGTAAGACGCGCGAGATCCTAGAGATACCCGAGTTCCAGCGAATTATGAAGAGAGCCGGGGCTCCCGTCGAAGACGACTTTTTGATGGGACTGTCGAAATGCTTTCCTGGCCCCAAAACTGAGACTAAAATAAGACCACTCAATCTTGAAAGTGAGTTTTTTATTATTATTCATAATGTCGCCATATGAAAAGCGATGATGTGATCGACGATGGTACCTAGAAGAAACCACTCTCGAGTGACCCGAAAGACCCCAAAGTCTTAGTCATAAAAAGCAAAAACTCCTGTAGGAAATTCCCCTCCATAGTTGTAAAGCGGTAAAAACATGTTGCGCCGATCCCAAGTAATATGGGATAAGGGCAGGAAGAAGAAGAAGAAGAAGCGCTCGCATTCTCGCTCTTGCTATCGCGCTCTAACACTATCTCACATTTTGCGTGATTACTGCCTCGGGTGCGCCAAGTCATTCGAGATTTCATTGTGTAATTTTGACCTGAAATATTGACGCATGTCTTTTTCAACAGTCTTCTTCTTCTTCCTGCCCTTTCCCATATTATTTGGGGTCGGCGCAACATGTTTTTTTCTTCCATTCTGTCCTGTCACCCGTCATGCTATCATAAACTCCCTTTTCTTTCATATCGGTCCTCACACAATCCATCCATCTTTTCTTTCGTTTTTTCAACAGTGATGGTAGATTATATACATCGGATTTATCCGCACAAGGAACCAACGCCAACACCAGTCGGCACTCCCGAGGCAAAACCAGTAAAGAAAAAGAAGGGAGGAAAAAAAAAGAAGATATGATGAACTCATGCCTTAATTTTATTGTTTCTTTTCAACCTACTTTGTCCCACTGCTGGGCAACATTATTCCGTATAGATATAGATAAAAAAAGAGTGTATTGACCAAATTAGGTATTTAAGGTCTAAGAGTCTTTGTTCGCACTAATTACTTTTTAGGGTTCCCTGCCTGAAGGATGCCAACGGGATCCTGATACTTATAATAAAATATACTGTCTGTCCGTCCATCCTTCTGGCTATATCTTGTAAGAAGTAAATAGTTGAAATTTTCACAGAATTTTTATTTCTGTTGCCTCTAACAACAACAATAATAAAATTAAAAATTCAGAAGTATTCAGCAGTGGGAAAATGATTTATGGAGCTGATTATGTTATTATTATAATGAAGAAGATAAGTTTGGCATATCGAGAATTTTCAGAAAGATATTGTAAGCGACAAATTACTTATTTGCAAGAATGGGATTTTTTTGTATGGTTCTAAAAATGCAAATTCTAACCTTGGACCTAAAATGCTGACATTTTGCATAATATACATTTAGATATATATAAAGAATAAGAAATAATTTTTGAAAATTTAGTTTGTATGGAGGAACCTACAAGTACCTCCACGCGGGTGAAGCCGCTGGCAGAAGCCAGAATTATAATAAGTATTTTTTAATTAAAGAGGAAAAACCCATTCTTGCAAAAAAGGTCACGTTAATTACGATGTTCTTTCCAAAAAGAGTCAATAATTTAATTATAATTAATTATTATGAACAATATTAATTTATTTTATTTTTTAAGATTTTTGTTGAGAATATGATTTTAATTTAAGTAAGTTAATAGGTACTTAACATCTTTGTTATTTTTTAAGAATTTTGTTGAGAATATGATTTTAATTTAAGTAAGTTCATACTTAACATGTTTGTTTTTTGATTTCATTTGTTTTATTTATTTAACTCTTCGTCTTCGAGTCTTGTTCATTACTGAAATTCATGAAAATCACGCTAGTACCTATAGCTTCTTAGGCATGCACATTTTAATAGAGTGACTCAAAATAGAACTTTATTCACTACCCAACAAGATACACATTTCATTGTGAGAATTTAAAATACGTTGCTTCTTGCAGCGTTGCGCCTCGTGACGCCGCGCGGCGTCTCGCAGCGCAGTGGAACGTTTTTACATTCGCGACCGTCGTGTTGCCAACGATTTTACTATGTGCCTCGCAACATTGCGATGCGTCTCGCGGCGGCGCGCGGCGCAGCGCTGATCACTGGCCTCTTCCTGCACCGTCGCGTCGCGTCGTTTCTCGGTGTGAACTGACGCTTACTGATGGTGTCTCCACATCTGTGACGGCTCGTGGTGTCATGAAGTGCGACGTGCAATTGGATATGCAGTAAGAAGTGGGCCAAATATGCTCATCTTTTTAGCTATGTAGACACAAAACTATTATATAGTTTATGCACCTTCGACTTTCTTAAAAGTGGTACAATTAATTACAAAGATGCCAACTTAGGGCCGGCGCCCAGTGCGGCGTGCGGCAGCAGCGGCGTCATAGCACGGCATATCATAGCAAAGCATTTTATTACTAATCAAGTTATTTTGAATCTTACTTCAATGATTTTAGAGTTCATGTTACTTTATTTTGATACCACGATGCTGCGACGTGCCTCGGCATGCTGCGGCATGACTCGGCATGCTAAAGCACAACCTGCCATGCCACGGTACGCCGCGGGATACCGCAGCACAATCTGCTGTGCTATGCTATGCCAAGCCGGCAGTGGGCGCCGGCCTTAAATAAGATAATATTACAAATAGTCCTCGTGTTTCAAGCCAGGTTAATTATATTTACTGAAAGGACAAGAGCGAAGAAGAAAAAAGAACAGAAGAGTAGCCTCCTACTCTGTATTCAGATCAATCCTTTGTTATTTCCAATTTTATGAAATCGAATATTTAATCCTACTAATACTTGTATTAAGGATATTTGTACTCGTTCACGCAAAAACTACTGACTGGATTTCGATGTAACTGGGTATACAGGACTATGTCCTTGAATAGCATTTAGTATACTTTTAATCCTGGGTGTATGTTTCCTTGAGTTAATTTTTTAATATCACGCGGGCGAAGCCACAGCTAGAGTGCGTCTAATGAAAGCGCGACCTGGAGTTTTTTTTTTTAAATTTAATTGACAACATTATTCAGCCGCAATTGTTGGAAATAAAAAAAAATTGTGAAGTGTCAAGACTGATTCTCCTACTAGTTAGGAATACCACATACAAAATTTTTGGCTTTAACCTTTTTTCTCAGGTCGTGCTTTCATTAGACGGACTATTAGCAGCTATGGTCTGTTCAATAAACCCGAAGACTAAATTGACATAAGTAATGTCAAAATTTCTATAGGAATGACGCCAGTTCTTTGGTGTTGAAATGTCATTTTAGTCTCCGGAATTATTGAACAGACTTTAGTTTACATATTACTGAAATTCATGATGGCAACTTTGGAAACTATTGAAATCTGACATTTGTTTTTAATATAAATCCAAGAGACTGTTAATTAATCTGACTACTTTTTTTCCCAACTGTGCTATTTTTATGTGGAAAATCATCAAAATATCTTCTCCAGCTCTATCTCTCTTTCAATAACTCCTTACTAAATTCATCCATTTCTTCTTTGGCCTACCTCTCTCACTCCATCCATCCGTATATTGTATTCTCAAAACTCTTTTAACATTAGTTTTATTCCTACTTTTCACATGATCACACCAAGAAAAACGATTACCCTTCAACTTTTCAGTCACTGACACTAATTTCAAATTTCCTGGAATATACTCATTACTCACTTTATCAATTCTCGTTTAGAGAGATCAAGATTACTTTTAATAAAATACGCGGAATACAGGGTCACTTTCATTCATTCTCGCTTATAGAGATCTGGATTACCGTTCATAAAACACGTGGAACATACCCTAACTAGACAAATCAACTACTCCAAATACGGTGGAAGCAAGCAACAACAGTTAATTACCCCGACACGACCCAACCACGCACATCTGCACTTATCAACCGCGTTTCCATAGCAAAGCGTACGGTTTGGAAAACACGCCACCGCGCAGCGCCCTCTGGCGGAAATTGATTGAACATGACATGACGTTACAGGCCATAGAGTTATGAAGCGCCTCGGTGGGCGTGTTTCTAGTGAACGTTTGGTGACCGTGACCTTAGAACGAGCGCCTAGCGATAGTTTATTGTTTTGCCCATTTAAACTAACCTTATTTGATCTCAGAATTCAAGAGAATTATTAAACAACAAACTATTCGTTACAGTAGACAAAGTTTTAGTCCTATTTAATACAAGATCTTTGTCGCGTTCGATACTTCAGTCGATGGCTATGAATTAGAACTTTGAATTTATGTGGGAATTGTGAATGCAGCCATATGAATGAGATGGAAAATGAAAAAAAGAGAGGAAGCATGACGTGCAGAAGATAGGAGGCACACTACGACAACGGCGTTGACACGACGAACGTGTACTAAGATTATAATATAAAGACGATTATAAAGACTTAGGTTTTATTTCCGAATCCCCAAATCCTACATTTTGGGGGCTCGTCCGGGATGAAAAAGAAGATTTGGTGATTAGGGGTTGGTGATTGACCTAAAAAGAGTAAACACACGTACGACGCCATTTGTGTCAAAAAATTTTCCTTTGACAAGACGTGTCAATTGAAAACTGATTTAATTTATTTAAAGACGACTTTGAAAACGACGAACTAAAGATGCCACGAGAAAGAATAACCACGCGACGAAGCCGGCAACCGGAGTGGGAAGACGCGCAACAAGAGACCCGTGAGACGACGACGGTCTCTAACCCGAGTATGCTACAAATGACGGCGGAGCTGCTGCCTCAATTCAGCGGCGCCGACAACACCTACCCAGTGGAACGATGGGTGGAAGAAGTAGAAGCCAATGCTGCTATATTTGGTTGGACACCGCTCCAGCAGTTATTATTGGCTCGTCGAGCGCTCACCGGAACAGCACAGCTGTGGTTACGCGCAGAAGCACCCTACAAGAGTTGGGAAGACCTGAAGACAGCGCTACAAAAGGAGTTCCCGGATTTCCTCTTCATGAGCTGATGAGCGAAAGAAAGAAAAGGACCAACGAGAGCTGTATAGGTTATATGTTCACGATGAAAGAATTGGGAAAACGAGGGAATTTATCCGAGTCCGTTGTAATAAAATACATTATAGACGGAATCACAGATATAGAAACAAACAAGACTTCACTTTACGGTATTACAACTTATGCAGAATTTAAGGATAAACTTAAAATTTACGAGACCGTAAAGCGGAAAGTAGAAGAGCAACGAAAAGCGGACCCAAGTACAAAAGGCCATAGGAAAATTAGGTGTTATGGATGCGGTGAGATCGGCCACGCATCAATCGATTGCCCACATAAGGGCAAGGGATTAAAATGTTTTAAATGCAACGAGTTCGGTCACGTTGGATCGACCTGTACTAAAAGCGGTAGGGATCGTAAGTCGTCGGAACATTTCGATAAAGATCGCCGCCGTCAACAGAGCGAAACGAAGCGAACGATGTTCGGAGCAATGTCCAGAGATGACAACTTCGCACTGGAACGTGACTCTAGTCGCATAAATTATAAAAGTCCAAAAAAGGTTGAAGTTGAAACAGAGACTGACAGTGACAGCGACCAATCAGTTCAAACGGAGGTGATGCTAATAACTGTAAACAAACAACAGAAATCTGAGAAGAAACCCATAATACCGATAGATATAAATGGAAACTGGATTCATGCGTTAGTGGATTCGGGAAGCGACGTGAATATTCTATCGTCATCGGTATACGACGCGATCGGTAGACCAAGATGTGTAAAAGAAGACTTAATGCTAAGCGGTCTTGGACTATCAACAGTGCATTCCATGGGTGACTGTAGTCTAAATGTGTGCATAAATGAAGAATTTTATTACGATGTTAAGTTTAAAATAATTTCGAGTGATTATTTTTCGTATGATGCTATTATAGGTCAAGAATTTTTGAAGAATGTTACGGTTGTAATGGAAGGTGGTTGTGTGAAGTTCTTGTGTAAGAAAAGGTCGTTGATAGATTGTTTTGCTAGTGACGTATGTTTTAATAAGTTTGTTCTAGGTTCCAAGGTAAATCCTAAATTTAAACAAGATGTTGTTCAGTATGTAGAGGAATACAAACCTGTGCAAAACGGGGAAACAATGAATACCATGCTTGTATTTATCATCTATCTGTTGTATGTGAATCTGTTGTTGTATGAAAGTGGCACTACTGTTTTATTACTAGTTTTATTTTACTTATTTCATATTGTTCGATTTGTGTCTTATATTTTTGTATATTAATTATATTACCAATTGTTTATTGTTACAGGTAATGTGTAATGTTACAAATGTTGTTGTTGTTGTTGTTGCTGATTTTCTGTGTGTAGATCTATGAATGTGTGTGATTGTCGATGGAAGATATTGATGATTTTAGGATGATTTGAGAAGATATCTGAATGTATGCATGTTCGAGGGCAAACATGAATGTCGGAAGGCCGAGTGTGGGAATTGTGAATGCAGCCATATGAATGAGATGGAAAATGAAAAAAAGAGAGGAAGGATGACGTGCAGAAGATAGGAGGCACACTACGACGACGGCGTTGACACGACGAACGTGTACTAAGATTATAATATAAAGACGATTATAAAGACTTAGGTTTTATTTCCCAATCCCCAAATCCTACATTTATATAATTCAGAATAAGCCTTACACTTAAAAAAATATAGCCTAAAAACCGCATAGGTACTTGTCTTGCGATCGACAATCTCTCCAAACTCGTGCCTTTAATTATTGTCGAAATGCTGACACTAATCCACTCTGACTTATGTTACCTCGGAGACGGCGAGATAGACTGATACATATTGCACCAAATCAACTCAGGAATTATGAAATAGGGACCAGTCATTGGAACAACTTGTAACCCATAGATGCTCCGCAAATTAAAGAGTAAAAGAGTAGGAGAAATTGTTTGATGATCTTACAAAAAAAAAAGGTAAATAAATAAAAGGTAAAGTGCGTCTAATAAAAGCGCAACCTGTTTTTTTTTTTATTAAATTGGCAACATTATTCAGCCGCAATTGTACGAAATAAAAAAAATTGTTAAGTGTCAAAACATGATTCTCCTACTGGTTAGTAATACCACATTTTTTTTTAGATTTAATCTCTTTTTCTCAGGTCGCGCTTTCATTAGACGGACTATAGCACCCATAACTGTATGCCCCGTGCGTTCAGTGCAATGGCGCATACACAAATATGACTTTTCTATCAATGGCGTCTTTATTCATTGCCAGCACAAACGTTCCGTGCTCTATGTGACAGGCTGTGGACAGCGCGATGACGTCAGACCTAGGCTTCGATATCACGTGACCGCAGCAAAGGCCGTCAAATTGCTTTGAGCTACTTCAATTAGTATCCAATTGATAGCTACTTTTGGATAATTAGTTTATTTTGTGAATGGCCCCTGCTTTGTCATTGCGATTATCGTGCATGATTTTGATAGCTTGGTTAAGCCGCTTATGAGCCGGCTTCTGTACTGATTGTTTTGAGTGATGAATATGTCAAACTTGGCTAAATCGGGGAATACCTCGGATTTTTGATTTAAGCACTTGAAGTTGAGTATTTCTCGAACTCTTTGCATAATATTGGGATTAAAGTAGGGTTTGAGATGTGTATAACTCAAAAGACGTGTATAATTTAGAAACCCTAATAATGATGATAAAATAATGTTTGTTTTTGGATTATTATGCTTTAGTAACACAGGTTTGCATAGTATCTGCTGTCTGCAGTAATTCAGAAATGCGATTCCTGTAGATTTTGTTATATTGATTAAGAAAAAAGACAAGGGAAAATCTAACTTATTATTTTATAGGTCCGTGTAATTCATAGGTCGAAGCATTACTACATTACCATTTATCTAAAAGATAACATTTCAGTTTTTTTTAGATTTTACCTAGTAATCAACTGTACCTATCAAAGTTTTTAAAGTATACTGTTTTAATTTCTACTCGATAGCTCCACGTGTTCCCGAGATAATGGTTTTTGACAGACAAACAATCAAACGTAGGTTTTCCATTTTTTTCTCTTTGAGTTACAGAACCCTAAAAAAATAAATAAAAAAATAGAACAGCTTTTGACAGAACAGCGTCTGTCGGATCAGCTATAGAAAAATCAAGCTAGACTTATTTTTCTATAGCATCGAAGAACAAAACCAACACTCGTCGTACATAATAGCAAGAGCAAGTGAAAAGAAAAATACTGCGCACAAGGAGCCGTTACTTTTAATTTGCGACGTAAGTGCATGCCGCCTTAAAAGATTAAAGACTACACGCTGTGGCTCTAATTACTTTCAGTACAAGTGGGCTACGAGATGCTTCGGTACTGCGACGGCTTGTAGATGCTATATGTTATTGGGCTTGACGTTTGTATAGTCTTTTGTATGATCTTTCGATGGATGTGAGACACACAGGACTGGGCGTTGTGGCGATGCTTGAATGAGGTCTCCACTGCTGGACATAGACCTCACTCAACAGACAATTTCAGCCAACAGTCGGAAGACTGTTGGCTGAAATGATGATGATGATCATGAACCTTTTAGGGTGCGTTTTCTCTGACGTGGAGCTGGGTGGAGTGGAGAAGAGCAATGGTTTATTGGCGAACTACAGTGCTCGAAATCTCCACTCCACATCAGGGGAAACGCACTCTTATACCTGTGACGTGGAACGAAGGCAAAGAAGGAATAGGAGTGGAAAATCAGACACGCCCTCCTGCTCTGCCCGTAACGGAAGAAATCATGTTAATGATTGTAAAAGATTAAAGACTACACGCTGTGGCTCTAATTACTTTCAGTACAAGTGGGCTACGAGATGCTTCGGTACTGGAATGTGTTTGTAGATGCTATATGTTATTGGGCTTGACGTTTGTATAGTCTTTTGTTAGTTATGATCTTCCGATGGATGTGAGACGTACAGGACTATTTCAGCCAAGAGTCATCCGACTGTTGGCTGAAATGATGATGATGATCATGAACCTCTTAGGATGCCTTTTCTCTGACGTGGAGCTGGGTGGAGTGGAGAAGAGCAGACAGTGTATTAGTCGATTACAGTGCTCGAAATCTCCACTCTGCATCAAGCGAAACGCATCGTCAGACCCGCACTCCGGGGGTTTTAGACAGTAAAAGTCTAAGACGTCCTTTTGCTCCGCCCAGAGTGAGAGAAGTCATTTTGTTAATTCCCCGCCTTAAAAAAAACTATAGACACTACGAACACGGGTAATGTGTACTTGGAACGCGATTTGCGACATCAAATTACACATACTGAACTGAAATGGCAATTGAAGACTTAGGTGGGTTTTAGAAATAGTATAAAACGCCATCCCACTCCACCCTAGAGCTAGAGAAGTCATTGCATGATTTCTTAACTAAAGAAAAACGCCCATGCTGTAACCTATTCAGTCTTGGCTTAAATACCCCTAGATTATACTCGTAGCTATCAGGAAACACAGACTCCGGCAGGGAATATCAGGAAACAGACTCTGGCAGAAAATTTTACTCATTATCTGTATGCATAATGAATTTGTTCCTATGTTCCCGAAACGCTGAGTGTAGCCTTCAGAAACTATACCTATCTAGTCCAAAGTATCAGCATGATTATTACTAGTTCGCCACACGTCAATGAAGCTAGGTTAACAATCTGTCTCGTCTGGCCGGCAGTTGATTGGCTGACCCGGCTGTGGACACTGTCAATTAAAGCGGTGCACTTACGGCCGAAATTAATAATCAATCTAATCTAAAATCTTTCGATTGAAGATCGAAAATAAAATCCAGATATGTAATAAAGTGTGCCAATAAGCTATCCACGAACTGAAAGCGCAATCTTTAAAACCAAGCAATCCTGTAGAGGTCGGATCACTGATAATAGATTGACTTCTATTCGGAAATGACAGTTTGAGCGTGTCAATAACCAATCCGTTGATTTTGACATTTGCTTGGATCGGTGAAAACAATCCAAATTGTGATCTTAGAATTTTGGCAGATTTCATATTTGCTTTAGGTACAGATTTCATTTAATTTTGTAAAAATTGCAGTGTCGGTATTCTCTAGCTGTTTGAGTTATTAGATTGGGATAGCTCAGATAGTGAAGCGGGTGAATAGCTGTGACGCCGATGCGTAAATTCAAGAAGGATGAAAAGGGTGAACTATATGCAGAGTCTGGATGATGCAAACTTTACATTTAGGTTCAGTTTATCGAAATCTGCATTAATTTGTTGTTTACTGAAATTATGCCGGTTGTCCGTGTAACCTCATCAAGGTGAGTTCAATAGTTAACAATATAAAATGTCTAGTAAAATAGAAAATTTGTATTACAGTAGATATAAAAATATGTAAACATGATTGCAGAAACCATGGAGTGAAAGAATTTTAATGAAATTAGGCACACAGATCAAATCTTACATTAACTATGATAGTCCATATCAGAGTATTTCCTTCTAATGCATTAATTTAATGTACCCATTTTATTGCCTTGGTACTTATGATCTAATAAAAGTGTATGTTTGTTTACAGAACATTTGGTGTTTGGAAACGTAGATTTCCAGTTGTGGCACTCACACTTCGTGTATCATTGCCAGTTGTCCAGGCTATATACCAGCTACTGCAGTATTACATAATATTTGTAAAAATAATAATATTGCAAACGTTCCTCCTGAGGAACCAAGTCAAGGATACAACACATACGAGTGATGATAATAATAGCCAGAATACAGATGACCATGATATCCAAACTAGAACGGATCCTATTGCTAATTATTTTACTTAGGCAAATAAAACATTATGTATCCACATAACAAATTAGTTTTATTATTTTTTCTTTATTATTTATTCTTGATTTGATAGTAGCTGCTATTTCAAGGTAACACAATGCTTTCTGGAATAAAGTATCCTAAATTCAGTAAAATCTATTCAGCTACATAAGTAGCTCAAGGTCTAAACCTTGTCCAGAAAAAGCGAATTCAAAATACGCGCGTAAATCGTATGCCATGCACAACGCCAGATCCACGACACGCGCGTGATTCGCGCGTATTGCGCGCGAGTCGAGATACTAGAGACCCCTTGTTGCGTCCAGTTAACGCGCGAACTCCAGAGCGAGTGCACGTATCCAGGGAAGTTGAGCGCCAAAATTTTGAACCGGACTTTATTGTTGAATGCTCCCGCGTTAATACGCTCTTTCTGGGCGCAACGGTTGCGCTTGATAAGCAAGAGAGAATCGCGACGAATTCGCCCTTTCTGGACAAGCCCTTAAGAGCTAGGCAGCGATAATAACAAATCCAAAAGTAAATAATAATCTTTACCATTTCATAAACTTTATGAAACGGTGAAGGTTACATTAAATTACATTGTAATTTCAACGGCTTATAAATAATTATTAAAGAATAACCATTACTGGTTCTTGGTGTAGGTATCACCACTACCATCACCATTACCAGCAAAATAAATATATGGTTCCTTATCACCACCAAATGGCACAATATATAGTTAAATATATATCAATCGCTTGATATTGAACTTCGAAAAAAGCAATTAAATAAGACCTTCTTTGATCCAGTTCATTCTTATTTTAGTACTGGCAGCCAGCAGTGACCAGTCGCGGCGTCAACTTGGAAAAAACAAACATCCGTCAAACTACCACAGACTAAAAAAAACGGGTCCTTTTGAGTCCGTTCTACGGAGTTTGTTCCATTTTAACCAAAACATTTAGAATTTTGTCACCATTTAAATGTGCGTTTGAGTCTTATACAATTAGATATGTATACAATAAAAAGTACCTACAATAAATTAGAACAACTGATAATAAATAATTCTTTTATATTTTGTATAAAGTAACAATGATTTTGATCATAGCGATTGCATAAAACGGAATGAGCAAGAGGGAATGGATTTCCACTTATCTACGGATTGAGCAACAGCGGGATTGCCTTTTTTCGATATTGGGACCTGGATTGGAGATCGATTCATAGATCGGTGTATGTCTGCGATCGATTTCGATCTTGGGTTACGGATTGAATATTAATTTCGGCCGTTAATCAACATTATGCCTGCATAGACATGGCACACTGCGGGCTTGTCTTGCTCACCGCTTGGAAGTGTGGATATTGGAGCTTGGGAGTACCTGCTTCATTATAATCTAGGGCTTTAATATTGCAAATGCAAATACTGTAATATATTTTGATGCTAGTTTCAAGTTTTTTTTTAATGTATGACTTAAACTAGACGCCTGATGGGAGGTCGACGCCTTCAAAATCGACCGCGCCAAAGGTGATGTGATGATCTGATCACGTTCGCGGGGCAATCTTGTCCAGAGTTTGCGTTAATTAGACAGGTTTGGAAGGAAAAAGGGGAGGCCTTTGCCCAGCTGTGGGACTCAATAAAGGCCAGTTTTTTTTTTAATGACATAAGCATGACTGGGATCCCCGATGGTAAGAAGTGATGCAATCGTTGATGGTGAGGTGCACGCCTATTCACGCTAGCCTTGAAGACACTCAAATTATATTCAGACAGGAAGACCACAGGAGGCAAATTGTTCCTTCGATGTACGCGGCATTGAGGCGAAACGCTTAGTCCGGACCGTTGAGGTTTCAACAACGTAAGGGTGGACACCTGCGGTACGTCGGGATGTATTATTATAGTAGAGGTGAAATCTACACTCGAGTAGAAGGTGTACAACTGGCTATTCCATTGTGGCATTATAATCATATTATTAATGCTACTTACTTTTATCACCGAGTTACATAGGCTTTAATTATTTTCTCCTATCATGCGGGAGAAGCTTCTGGTAGAAGTTAGTTTTACACAAAATGATTAGCATTAAGTTTCAGGCGTTATCTCTCTTTTTTCCTGTTGCCTCTCTATCAAATATTGCGTTGGATAGCGTTTAATGAATGAACACAATTAAAAAATGAGCTTTTAAATCATGATAGACAGACCAGGAAAGACCTTCTTAATGTCATAACTTCATTGAATCATAGGGTAAACTAGGCATACGTACTCCAGTCGGTAACGTACCTTAATTACATAAACTACACAACGCATGTTTGACTTAGGTACTCGTAGTATAAGCAGATCGGCTTAAACAACCACCCAAATAAATTCGTATCTTAGTTTTGCAAGTGCAGCATATCACACTCTAAATCACACTCTAATAAAAAAAAAACTCTCAATTAGGCACGTGCCTGGTTTACCATAATTTAAAAACAAAAAAATCAAACCTACTCGTACTACCATAGGCATAACCAGAAACATCTCACAAACACCAAAAAAAACCCACTATATGCATTCAAATCATAAAGAATATTCTTTTACTCTTATAAAGCTATTTCTTTCCCCACATTTAACTAAAACGAGCTGTGAATAGAGCATAAAGTCCCAAGATATTTTAACAGTAAACTCTGAAACTATATTATTTTCATAAAAATGCGAGGATTCGCTTTAAAATTTAAATAAGTGCGATGGAATTTCAAGGAGTTAGGTTGAGACAGTGGCCTTTGGGCTTGATAGTGGTGCTGCTAGGAGTAATTATGTTGGAACTGCTGCAAAGGGGATAAAAACTGAACATAATCCGCACCTCAGTCTGCTTCAATTAACAGCTGGTATCACTTAAACGGAGGCTTTGAAGGCAGCGGAAGACTTTTTTTACGTGAGGTCGGTAATCGTCTTATTACTTCTCCTGCTCTAGATTGAAGCAGGAGACTTTTACTGACTAAAACTTCACCAATGTTCTTTCAGTTGCCTTTTTCGGTCCAGAACCCCAAACAAATCCTTTTCAGAACCAATCTCATGGCCCTGCTGGGCCTCTACAGTTTGCTGACATCTGTTTGAAGCGTGCGTGGAATACTAGGAACCGTCAATGACACGGCCTAGTTTATTGACCTAGGTGTGCACTAAGAGTTTATTTTCCAAAATTCACTCCTTAAAGAGATGAAACGGGGTCCAAATTTTGTATGGAGAAACCTGCTTTTACGCGGGGAAGCCTCTGGTAGAAACTAGTGTAGAAATACTCGCCTGTTGGCTTTATCAAAGCCAAAATACTAGTATTTTAAATATCCTGCAGTTATATCTCAAAAATGTCGCAGATCTTTGAATTCTACTTTTTTCATTACGAGCGTAAACATAGTAATCATTTTCTCTACCGCTTCTCTAGGGGCCGCATACCTATAGCTATTTATTGTGCACAGGAAATTAATCCCTTTGTCGTTCATTCGTCTGGCTTTCAAGATTCATTTTTGCTTACGTGGCACGGAAACTGCCACTTTCCGGTAACATTGCTTACCTTGCTAATGGACATAATTGAAATATAGACTCTATTGAAAACTGAATATGGGCTGTTTTCCTGTGTTTTGCGAGGTGTTGCATATTCTTTTTCCGTTGGTGAAGTCCAGTGTACCGCCGTGGAGATACGACCCGCTGCTGTGCACTTAAGGTAGATATTTAGGGTTACCTATTGCTAATGTTTTTGCGTAAATCTTTTTTTAGCGGACTGTAAGAAGGGTTATGTTTCTTTGTAATGTTTGGTATAGAAGGTGATGTAATAGTCTAAGCATATTGCGAGTGACTCTTGTTTAGAAATCGTGGAAACTAGAAAGTTTTGGAAGGAAGAAGGATGAATCCTTTGTTCAGCTATGGGACATAAAACTATGCTACTATAAATTAGTAGCAGTTAGTGTGGTTAGTAGTAGTTATAATGGCCCGGTCAATTTAGACATTCAAGGTTACAATAATTCGCACCCAGCTGAAAATTTAGATAATTGTTCAACACACCATCATAAATGAAACTCGCTGAAAAACCCGAAAAATTGGTGATTGTGACTTTAACCCCAATTTTTTTCCAGGTGTTGGATTGATGAGGAATTTTTAGGTTTCACTTAATGGTGTGTTGAACAATCATAACAATTTTCAGTTGGGTGCAGAGTATTGTAAACGTCCCCTATTTTTTTGTCTAATTTGAACGGGCTATATCGTGTTTTAGGTTTACATTTAAAGTCACAAAGTATTTACTAAAAGTCATTTGTTAAATATCCAAGAGCAACAGTTTTGGGAAAACCATATAGGTACTCGAAAATTATAGGTGTATTATTCTATCACTATTTAAGTGTTGCAATAGTTGAATGCAAAAAACGCATGATAATAATTTAACTGCATGGGATCAAAATATACTAAACTATACCTTAGTTAACCGCAATATAACCTTTTCCTTCAATAATCCGTCCATCTGCCAGCCCTACGCACTCTTGCGCTGCTAGAACGCAAGTGACTCGACTCGTTTTTCAGTCCGGTGCACATTACTGGCCACGACTGTACTACAAACAACATTAAACTTTTTATCTCTGACTGTACCTATCTGTCTGCCACTAGAACTCCATCTGCTAGAATTCATTCATATTATTTATTTGTGAGTAATTTTGTACGCTACATTCATGGACTTTTTAAACTACATAATTGAAAAGTTTGTTAATAATTCTGCTAACTATTTATTTTCATAAATTTATATTAATTTCACAGTAATTGAGACACTGTGATGGTTCAGAGGTTGAAAGTAGTGCTAGTGACCGATAAGATGAAAGGAAATCGTTTTTCGTAGTCATCATCATCATCTGCCTAGCTTTTTCCCAACTATATTGGGGTCGGCTTCCAGTCAAGCCGGATTTAGCTAAATACCAATATTTTACCAAGAGCGGCTGCGTACCAGACCTCCACAACCCATTAACTGGGGGAACACGGTACTTCATGGCAAGACTGGAGTCAGATTTACTGGCTTCTGACTATCCGTAACGACTGCCAAAGATCTACAAAATCAATACAAATCGTTTTTCGTAGTATGGTTACAAAAAGAGATGAACCTCATATTACTAAAATTGATATTTATGTAATTGAATGGAAAGGAGCAGGAAAAGAAAAGATGGAATTTTGTGAAGAGTGATATTATAGATAGATAGAGGGTATAGTGTAGCCATTAGTGCTGTGCACTCCCTGAGGTATGTGCGCGGCGAGACGGGGGGGGAGAATTGACTGCTGCGCTCTGTCAGTGCGCCGTCAACGCTCGTGGCGGCAGGTAGTGTTATCTGTATCGGACTATCTATGTCAGACGCACATGGGATAAATATTCAAAGATGGGTCGTGCGTTATCTCGTGATATAAAGACTGCCATTTTTAAGGTGGCTGAATATTTTATGAAAAGAAAAGCAGACAAAGAAAGCTTTGAATTTAAAAATGATGTGAATATTGCCAAAATCGTTGCGGAGGCTACGGGGTACAGCAAAAGAACCGTGCATAATGTGATTTCTGCGGGTTATTTATCAATTGAAAATTCAAGCCAATTAAAATTTCAATTTCCAAAAAAACCAAAAGTTCTAAAGAAAAAACACGTTGTGGATGATTTTGACCTTGGAGTTATCAGAAGAAAAATTCATCAGTTTTACGAAGTTGACAAAAAAATACCAAGTATCCGTAAGTTACTATCAAGTTTGAGAAAGGATGGCATATTGACTTGTGGACGGGAATATTTAAAACAGCTTTTACACAAAATGGGCTACCGTTTCAAAAAATGCAAATCAAAGAGACTTCTTCTTATAGAGCAGCCTAATATTACAGTGTGGCGGAAAAAATATCTAACACAAATCAGAAATTACAGAACGCAAAACCGCAACATATATTTTCTTGATGAAACATACATCAACGCCGGTCACCATGCCAGCAAATGTTGGCAATCATCGTCAGAACCCGGAATTCATGCTGATATTGGGAAAGGACGGCGATTGGTAATTCTTCACGCTGGGTGTCGAAATGGCTTATTGGATGATGCATTGACTATATTCAAATCAGATGCTAGAACCGGTGACTATCATGGAGATATGAGCGGACCTACTTTTTATAAGTGGGTAGATGAAAAGTTAAAAGATAAGTTGCTGCCGAATTCTGTAGTTGTAATGGACAACGCGTCTTACCACAGCGTTCAGGTTGAGAAGAAACCAACTATATCAAGCCTCAAAAGTGAAATGCAGAACTGGTTGCTACGCCATAATGTAGAATTTTCAGGAACCATGACAAAGGCTCAACTGCTACTTCTTATCAAAAATACACAAAAAGAACCCGTGTATAGAATTGACGAACTCCTGAAAGCCAGTGGACACACTGTTCTGCGTTTACCTCCGTACCATCCGGATTTAAATCCAATTGAGTTGGTCTGGGCTGATATTAAAAACAACATAGCCCAAAACTATATTAATTCTTCTCTAGACGAAAAAATAATCTTATTGGATGAATTGTTTTCGGAATTCACGGCGGAAAAATGGCAGAGATGCGACGATCATGTCCAGAAAAATGAAAACGATTACTGGAGTCGCGATAGTAGGTTCGATAATGTTATCGATTCATTCATAATAAATTTGCAAGACTCTGATTCAAGTTCCGGTGGCGAAGTGGAAGATGAAGATGATGACGAAATCGAAGATGAAGTTGAAACGGAATCTATGTCAGAATAACTTTCGTTAGAATATATAATTGTTTGTTAATATAAAAAAGCCCTGCTTTGAATTATAAGTTTAGTTCTTATTTGTCACCTGCACATTTTTAATAAAATAGGAGTATATTTGGGTTATATTTTAATCAACTAAGTAAGTATAATATATTACAGATAGCCTCCGACCGTCGTCCCGCCCCGCCCCAAGTCTTGCTTTAGAAATGCACACTGAAATCGTAAGATCTGTCCGACATGTATCGATCTCATGTGAACTCATGCACTTTTTTCTTCGCCTCCCACCTCGCCGCGCATACCTCAGGCAGTGCACAGCACTAATGGCCACACTATAGTGACAGAATAGAACGGAACAAAAAATGTGTTGCACCAACCCCAAATAAGGAGGGCAGGGAGATGATATGGTTTAGAGGTTCATTGTAGACCCACTTTAGAACTGTGTTTCTATCATTATCTTCCTGCCATAACGCAACAGTGGTGAACATCGGTAACGCAGGCTCAATCCCAGACAGGCGCATTACTTTGTGTAATTTTTCGTCATTATTTCCCTCAAAACGGTAAAGGAAAATAATGTGAGGAAATCGGCAAAACCTGGAACCAAAAATTCGAATATATGTGCATGTGACAACCAACCCGTAATGGGCCCGTGTAGAGGATTACGGCCCATTTCCTCTATTAGAGAGGATGTCTAAGTCCTAATAGTAGAAACATAATAAGGCTGATTATGCTTGTTATTAAGTACGCTTACTACCATTGTCCCATGTTACTCGGGATAAACACAACCTGTAACCCATTTTCTGTTTCTGTTCTCCTCTGCCTTTTTTTTCTGTTCGTACTTACTTACATTTTCATATCATTTCTCACTAAAACTAACCATTTTTATGTGACCACCACTGCTCTCAATACCACTGGAAAAAATAAAACAATTAAAATCAATATTTTTAACTCCAAACACCCGCTGATTAAACAATATAAACCAAAACTAATCCAATATTCAGGCTCATTTTAGCACCACCATATTAGTTGCACCCTTTCCATCGATACCTCTCGTTAGGCCCTGACTAACTTATATAATATAATTCATAATTCGGGTTGGGATCGAATTTTATGTAATGGTGGAAGCTTGGTGTAAATTCTGGAGCGGTCGCGGCACAGCTATTGGAAGCACTCGTGTCATCTCGCACTGCGATGGAATAGGGTGGATGAGACACAATAAAGGTTTTTTGTTTTGTGTTTGTAGGTGGTTTGTCATTGTTTTTTTAATTATTCGCTTATCTTATGCGGTTCACAGAATACATCTACTGACCAAGTTTGAACAGTATAGTTCTTAAGGCTTGTGACATACGGACAGACAGACAGACATGACGAATCCATAAGGGTTGCGTTTTTGGCCATTTGGCCACTGAATCCTGAAAAAGGTGTTTTTCAAGTACATTTTTGAGTACATCGCACGTGGATATGCAAACGTACAACTTAACAATTTTTAGACGATTTCATTTAAAAACGTATACCTTATAACTTATACCTACCACTCTTCCGTTAGGCGTTTTGCAAGTTAACTTGCCCACGATCGGTTTCAAGACAGAAAAATATTTTATTTGCTGGAAATAGCGCAATCTCATGACTAGTTTACTATTGAACAATCTATAAGGAAAATCTGCGCCACGTCCGCGCAAAACGGCCTACGCTCAGCATAATGCCATTGCCACATTCATAGAGTGATAAGTCCAGCGCTGGTTTTCAGCATGCCATCTAATTGTCTGGTAACCGTCCAGACTGAGCTCAAGTTGTTGACGGCACATAGAGTTCCACGAGCGCCTCAAGAAGTCAGCAAATTGTAGGAGCCCAGAAGGGTCGAAAACTACTAGAGTCATGGGTTAAGTGAAAATAAACCATGATACCCTGGAACGCAAGGCAAAGAGGAACATAGGAGTGGGTTTTAAATTCAAATTCAAATTCAAATATTTATTTGCAAGAAATACATCGTTTACAAGGAAAGTTCTTATAACCTAAAAGTCACTGTATTCTGCCTGCAAGCAAGCGTGCAAATTATTTATAATAGCAATTTTTTTTTTTATAGTCAGTTAAAGTCTGACACTTGCTCCGCACAAGGGTGGAAGGAGTCATTGAATGATTTCCCACTGCAAGAAAAAATAAAAGTAGGCCGGTGACGGTATCGACACAAAGACGTCAGAACGTTTTCAGTTATAACTTCAAAGCCACCTTTAAAAATCAAACATAACATATTAAGCGTCTTCAAATAAACATGTTTTCGTGTATGTGTGCAGGTTGTCAAACATTGTTTGACAAACATGTTTCCCGCGCACTTAGTATAATAAAGCAAATATTTTAATGGAAATGTGACTGCGCAATTTGTGTTTCGTGTGTACTTTTCATGTCTGAAACATTCTTATTCTTAGTTTGATATTTCTGAAAGAGTATGAGTTTATTTCTACTGAGTTTTTTTTTTGTTTATTTGAAATTGAGAGAGGTTTTCGTGTTATTATCACCATCATCATTTTAGG
Source organism: Mythimna separata (assembly GCA_030763345.1). Classification (NCBI taxonomy): domain Eukaryota; kingdom Metazoa; phylum Arthropoda; class Insecta; order Lepidoptera; family Noctuidae; genus Mythimna; species Mythimna separata. The sequence goes on along the minus strand of CM061171.1, from coordinate 22,042,771 downwards.
CGAAAGACGTCCACTGTTGGACATAGGCCTCCCCCAAGCGTCGCCACAACGAACGGTCATGTGCGTCTCACATCTATCGGATTCCCGCGACCCTCGCCAGGTCGTCGGTCCACATTGTGGAGGTCTTCCGACGCGCGTTATTATAAGTTTATCATAATGTAAGTGAAATGTTATGATACGTTTTTACGGGTTCCAAAATTAGAGTGAAAAAATGTAATCCTTATAGGATCACTCGTGTTTTGGTCTGTCAAAATCTATTGAATTTATTGAATTATTTGGTGAAAGATATTTAAGACTATAATACATTAAAAATATCCTTAATCTCCAAAAGCACACTCGAAAATTTAAAAACAGAAATACAGAAAACAGTTTAAACATTATAGAAAAACTTATAAAAAGTATTATTTTGAACTAAACAAAAATATATTTTGCTTAAAACCCTTAGCACAGAAGTCGCAATGACCATCATTGGCAGTATTATACCTCGTCACCTTGTGCTTGTGTACTCCATTCGCAATCAATTTTAATAAACATAGTACATTACGCTGACTTATAAAATACAAAGAACTTAAGAAAATTGGAATTTCGCGAACTACGTCTTGTACACTTTCACTTTATAGCAAAATCTATAGGTTCACTCAATTTTTTTCACGAGACCTACTTCGTGCGTAGAAACTAATTAAATATTTTCCGAAATCAGAATATCATCAATATCAAACTTATTTCTCGTATTCATATTTCCCACCAATATATTCCCGAATGCTCCTTTAAAGCAACACTTAACAAACAATAAACCTACAATACTCGTAGAACTCAGAGACTGCGTTAATGAGGCCTACAGCGATACTGCGCTACCGAAGCATGTAAGTCAATTTTCCACGCCCTTAGCCGTAAACAGGATCCATAATGGAGGCCAAGGAAGCCTGAACGGTAATCATATGCTCTGGACCTTTAATTAGCTAATCGGATTTGTATTTACGTCTGAATTCATTAATGCTTACGGTATTTTTGTTTTTGCTAGAGGTTATTGATAAATATGAATCTAACCAAGCTTTGGGGTAAAAAAAAAAGTATCCTGCGCCTAGCAATGGGTGAAATTGGGCTATAGGTGATGTTGATGATGATATTTTATTAAAGATCAAGTTGTGCCTAAAAACGGGCATAATAGACCAGGGAAAAAGGCTGCCAGGCTAAAATGGGATTGGGCGGGTCATGTCAGCCGCAATGCATATCGACCGTTTGGCGGAGGAGACTCTCTGCCATGGAGGTCGACTTAAGAAGAGATGGCAAGAAGAAGAAGATGCTTACCGCAAGGGCTGGTTCGAGTTGGCTCTAGAAAAGAATATCTCGAATAATTTGGGGGAGCCCTTTGCCCAGTAGTAAGTAACTTACCGACTGAGTCCGAGTCATCAACGGCTCTTTGGTCGAGAGCCTCGAAGAGATATCAGCAAACCGTCTACTGTTTTGCAGGGCCTATGCCCGCTAGCGGCCACGCGGAATTTCTGAAAAGGAAACCTGTGATCCTAAAAAAACGAAAAGATACTAGAAGTTGCAGGTGTGGTTTTATTCAATACAAGTTGGCTGTAGGGTGTGAGAAGTCATACGGTGAATTTTTTTAGAGGTGTCAAATACGTACCTCCCAAAAAATCACCAAGTGATATACGCTATACAATTTCTACTTTCTCGTAGATGATGCCGCTGGCAGAAGCTAAGAGATAATATTCATAAAATATTTATGTATAAAAAGTCTACTGTAATATACGTACGTAATATAGGGTTTTGGTGTTAAAATGGGTACGACTTTACACAAAGCCAACGCGTTCAATATTGTAGTAATTAGAATAGAAGTCAGTCATTAAGTTCTTGCTATCATTAAGGCACCACAAACAATATATTGGTGTACCTAAATTGAGTCTAGACTCTAGAATATACCTTTACTTTTACTGAAATATCAACTAGTTATTTAGACATTTGTGCGAGCGATTTTTTTTTGACTTGGAAAAAGTAAACTAGCGTCTTTTATTAAGTGAGAATCGTTAGTTGAACTTTCGCTACGTTGAAGGAGTGGACATTAATTCAGTTCTAATAATTATGTTTTTTTAAACTAAATTAGCTCTGGTGATTAGAACACATTGCTCGAAGAACAGATGGTCTATGGATGGATGCAAGGTTCTGTAGTGGCGACCAAGTTCCAGAAGACGCAGCGTTGGTAGGCCTCCCACAAGGCGGCCGATAATGTGGTGAGGGTAGCTGGAATCTGAAAAATGTGATATATACAAGACCGGTCGTTATGGCACTTGGAGGAGGTTTATGTCCAACAATGGACGTCTTTCGGCTGAAAAGATGATGATGAAATGACCCCTACCACTCTAAGTAGAGGAAGTAGCAGTAGTTAAGCAGTAAAATTCTGACATTCATTTGTCAGAATTTTACTTAAACACACCCTAGTGCTTGACTGCGATCCCACCTGATGGTAATCAGTGATGCAATCGTTGATAGTGAAGCACACTAGTTTATTTTCTGTAGAATTAAGCTAGAATTAAGTTGTACGACTTATCCACACTAAGTAAACGAAGACGGTACGTATATCCACAGTAACACCTCGCCGCCCGCCAGCGGCCACCAGACATTATTTATACGCGGCCGGCGCCCTAACGTGACATATTTTAAAGCGACCGTTTTAATAAGTCGCCTTTAACCTGCCACTTTTGGTCCATAGCTTTAATAGAAGAGACAACGCGTTTGGATAGAGATGTGGATTTAACTGGGTCAGATTTGGACGATGAGCTCTTTAAACTGTCCTGGTGGAGGCAAAGACATGAGATGCGGTAGCTTTCTTCGGCGATACAGTAATCCTACCGAAGAAAATGGCCTCAACAGCGAAGGAGCGGACATCCTTTCATTCCAGCCACTGAAGGCACGGGTTTGCAGATGCCGTACAATGGGTAGTTCGTCGTCCGACCATCCCTAAAAACCAAGCCCTAATCGACGGTGCGTTTTGTTCCATACGTGCCTCAAAGAGATGTTAGCAAACCCATAAAACCGATAGCCAAGGGCCCCGAAACATAGCTGAAGGTATACTTGTGAGTCAATAAAAGTCTGATAGTCATTCTCGCTACACTTAGAACAAGAAAAGTCCTTTAGTAGTGCACTTTGTCATTCTAAATCATTTTGATCTCTCCTGTTTAGCATTTCGCAATTTTTACTCTTCTCAATAAAGTATGCGATGGGAGAATTCATTTTTCAAAATAAAATGACTGACGATCTTTTGAACGGCACTTGAACAGGGTCAAAGGTCGCTGCAACTTAATAACTTGAGTCGCATATTCGTCTAAGCTATCTGCTCGTATTCGGCCGGGTCCTGTAAAGTACGGAGTTTTACAACCCGGCCACCGTGCCTCGTCTATTTCCTACGAATGTCGCTTCCGAACCGAATCTCCCAATGGAATATTTCGTACAGATAAAATAAATTCAGATTCCAGTTTTATTCTACATCCGCGGTCGGTCCCTAACCGGCGCCTATATAACCTGCGAGGATTACCCTCGCCACCTTCTAAAATCTAAAGCTAGTGGCATCTGCAACTAATTGATGTGTTCTGTGGGGAATAAAAACTACACGATTAGGACCCTGATAAAGGTACCCGTGTTTATGTATATGACCCGTTTCAAACTCCGTTTTTGCTGCGAAATTGTTTATGCTCAAAACGGTGCGTGCAATTTTCGGCCACCCAATAAAATTTACTGAAATGTTGAGAATTTTCATCTTGCGAAACAGGTCGAATCACTTTTGTTTGGAACTTTTCCGCAAGTTGGGTGTTGGAGTTGATAATTTAGGGCGTGGGTCTGTTGGCCGCTAAATCTTGCCCACACGCCACCTATAGCCGCCGATGATTTACAGGGCAATAAAGTTTTTAATTTCAAGTGGAAACATTCCATTATCGCAGTTTCGTTTTTAATAAGTGAGGGTCGGAGGTGGACTGGCCAATTTCGCTGTGAAATTGAAAAAGTTAAACGACAACATCTAGTACAATTGGTTTTGGGTCGATGGTACCGAAACTCATATCGGGGCGGCATGCTGAATTATCTATTGGTTTATAGAGAACGAACGATTATGGAAATTCAACAAAACTGGGATGAATGTAATAAGTTTCGGGTACATTTAGTTATTTGGTTAGGTATTGATCCTGGAACTAAATTTGAAATGGTGTGTTCCAAACTTTGAGGTGCTTTGTTTGGGATTCTGATTATCCATTTAATCTACTTCAAATGGATTTTAGGTAGTTTACTAGTACGTAGAATATATAAATAACATTTATTAAATGTTTATAAATTTAATATAGCCTCATAACGTTTCTCTCTCCTTTCAAGGAGAGGAAATTGACCGTTATCCACCATGCGGGCCTAGTATATACATATTATTGGTGGATGTCGTAATTTGTGATTCTAGAACGATGGTTTTCTCACAATGTTTTCTTTCACCGTTTTGAAGCAGTGATGATCAAATAAATTACAGCAATGCGCCTAGCTAGGTGAAAACCCACGACCTAGAAACTCGTAAACTAAGGGCCGTTACCACTGGGCCCTCACTCTCATAAAATGTGTAGCTTTTCACAAACATTACATTTTAATAATAGAAAAATGCTATTGCATTCGAAGTGCAGTACATACCCGAACCATCGGCAAAATTTTCCTGAAGCCGAAAAACCGCAACGTCAATTACTTACATCTATAAAACGACATTTTTAACCAACTTCAAAAGGAGGAGATTCTATGCTTGTCTATATGAATGTTTTTTTTGTGTATGTTCACCGATTCCTCGATATATTGTGGACCGACTATGAATTTTTTTATATTGAAAGATTATAGATACTCCCAAATTGGTTCCGTTGAAATTTTTTAATGATCTGATGATGAACGAAAAAAACTCCTCATAATAATATGATCATTAAATACACTTAGTCGAAAAAATATATATAAAGTTTTACTTATATTATAAATATTTTTAATTTCTTTGAAGCTATCCGCTCAGCTTAAACGCAATTATGTTAGGGCCTGGTCGCTGTAAGTTTCCACACTTATGCGAAAAACACTTCATTGCAAGCCTACAAGTGGTTCTCTTGCGGATATCTTCATTTCTGATGTGATCGCGCAAGGAAACTCCCAGTAATTTTCTCTACATTGCCCTTTGGGTGACTCAAAGTCTTCTGATGAGGCCTATTCTAAGCGACCACATCCGCAATAAAAGCCTTTAATGCGGACAAAACCAAACGGAAGCTAGTAAACACTAAATGATTGTTCATTCCCGTCACTCATTCATTCATTAACGTAAACACAACAAAACAGTACACTTTCACGGACCCTTTCCCTTAAAGGTAGACCTACATACCTACCTCTATATATACCGAAAACAAAGTTGTTGGTTCATCAGCTGACGATATTCCCACGCAAGTTGTAAAACTTAAATGGCGGAAAAGCTTTCCTTAATAGACGAGGGGCTGTGAACTTGTTATACCTACAAATCAAACAGATTATTGCTGGTAACTTGTAAGAACAACATGAGAGATTTATCATACTAATAACAGTAATATTGTAAAGGTGAAGGTTTGTGAGTGGGTGTGTATATGTATTTTATTATTATTGTAAATAATATTAAGTGTAATATGGTGTAAGCTGTGCAGACCTATAATACTTAGGCATGCATACCAGTGACTAGATCTTAATGTTAGTTATTATAATACTTTTGTATGTTATGCTGTTACTGTGCCAATAAATAAATAGATTTTTGTTACTTCTTCACGCTCGTTGAATGAATTTAGATTAAACTAGGTACATGGGTAAACTATATCCTGGATTAGTACATAGAATACAGTACAGGCCTCGATACGAGAAGACTGGCTAGAATCAAAGAAGACCCGATACTTGGTTCTTACCACGATATACGAGGCACACCTTAAACAAGTAACTTAAACTGAAGAAAATGGAAAGATCAAAACGTTTGATTATTCGTTATGCGGATGAAAAATACAGGGATATTCTTTTTACCTTAAATGAGATTATTTTTCACAATCAAGGTACATTCAAATATATTATGTTTATCAGTTATCTAGTACCCATAACACAAGCCCTGCTTAGCTTAGGACTAGATGGCGTTGTGTGAAAAAAGTTGTAGAATATTATTATTCATCATCTGCCTAGCCTTCTCCCAACTATATTAGGGTCGCCTTTATTAAAGTACATTACAAGCAAATTAATAAGATGTATGCTTGTTGTAGCTCTAAAAAAATCTCTCAACCATTCGTCAGAGTCCTGCGTGGTCATCATGTGGCATCAATAATGGTTTGATCACGGAGTAGCCAAAGTAATTTTTTGTCAAAAAGGGGTAAAAACTTCAACTATAGAGTATCAAGATACTGTCTTAGACGGTGTAATAAAGGATCTTGAAAATACCGTTTTTATATTACGTAGATACGCTTGTTGATAGATTTTCTTCAGTGAGGACTAGCCAAAGATGTTCAAATGACAGCCGAGACCAACGGCTAAGCTTAATTTACTTGCTGAGCTGCGGCGAAACACCGTAGGCAATGAATAGTCATGACGACATGAGGCTGTTGTTGTTGTTATAATTCAGCTACGAACTCCTCAATATTGTCTATGAAACCATTATGAAACTACAAACTACGAATTACAAGCATTAACTGAAAATGTTAAACTAGTTCAAACAGATTGATTCGGAATATCGTCACATCTCTAGATTACGTTGTATCTAAGTGTGTCACTACTGGACAAAGTTGCTTAAACATATCACTGGTAAGGAGGAAAATTCAACTTTAAGTCGTGTAAATAGGGTAGAGAATAGAGTATCAAGTCCAAGTGATTATTCGTTAATAATTCTAGAGTGGACCCTTAGGGTTGAGGGTAAGCTGGTTATGTTACCCGGAGGGAATCGGGAGTGACTGATTTCTATCGCAACGGCCCGAATCCTGATAGCTTTTGTTGCCTGCCAGATTATTTTTTAGCCTGGCCGCTTTTAATCCAATATAGTTCTCGGATACACTTTGGAATTGGAGAATTTGATTCGGCTGGAATGGCGATAGTCGAAGAATGTTGTATTATTTTATTTAAAATTCGCAGAAAACTTTCCGCTATGTTATTTTCACCGTTTTTCTTTTGAATTTTCAGTCGAGGAATTTTATTTTTTTATTGTAGAGCTGTTTTTCTTTTGAAATTCGGAATCTTCAATTTTCATTTGCTTATTTCATTATCCGTTTTGATTATCGAAATATTTCAGGGAAATATTTATTCCTAGAACAGTTCCTTATTGCAAAGACCGTCGAAAACAAAACTAAAGAGAGGAAATATATTTTTTTGTTAATTAATATTGTTTGTAGAGTGTTTTTAGATACACACAGCTGTAGAATAAGCCATGAAGTACCGTGTTACCCCAGTTAATGGGTTGTGGAGGTCTGGTAGGCAGCCGCTCCTCGTAACATACTGGTGTTCAGCTAAATCCGGCTTGACTGGAAGCCGACCCCAATATAGTTGGGTAAAGGCTAGGTAGATGATGATGAAAGCTGTAGAAACTTAAGATTTAAAAAGAAGACCACACTGACACATTGTGTGTGAGATGATCTTAAATTTTCATTGCGAGAGTGAGACGCGCAATATTAGTTTTATTTATATTTATTTCTAATCTTAAGTTTCCACATGTTTTTCTTACACTGCGTGTATCTGCTTGCCAATCAAACATTTTTCTTTCTTTCTTTAGGTTCTAGATCTCACCTGATGCTAAGCATTGATGCAATCACTTTTTAGTATCAGGTAGGATCGCAGTCAAGCACTTGAGTGCCCATGGAGTTACTTGCATGTTATTCTCCATACAGATTTACGCTTTGGAACGTACAATTTAGCTTCACTTTTTTTTTGACTGACTATCCTTTTGACATTTGAAAAGTGTTTTTTAATTCATGAATCCCCGACCGGTCTCATAGGACCGCGCTGTTATTGTCTTACTATTGTGTGTCGTTTCGCGGAAATTGATAGGTTAATGGTTTATATACTAATAAAGTTTTTAATTTCTGATTAAACAATAATATTGAATCCTACTGAATTCGACCATGAATACATCAATTTCGACAAAATTAAATAAGATAACAGTGTTATAGTGCTGTGGGATGTTTAAGAATATCCACGGTGTCCCGGCAAATCCCTAGGGACGTCCCTTCAGCAACAAGTTATGGATGATAGACGGTTTTGTTGGAACATCCCTAATTGATTGTTCCTTTGTGTATGGCGGTTTTAGTTTTGATGTACTCTTTTGTATTTTTAATACAGATAGGGCTAGGTGATAAGGTGAATTTAGTGATGCTTCATAAAAATGGAGATAATAGTATAAGATGGACTAACTGCAGCCATCGGCGTCACCCACGTGATAGCAGAAAAATATTCCAAGGGAACATACTCTCAGGATAAATTATATGATATATGCTACTCCAGTACATTGTCTACCGAAATTATTCCAGTAGTATTTGGGTAAAAGAGAAAAAAACTTCTATACAAACTGTCACGTTTATATTAGTTTTTTTTTACTACTTTCTGCTCTAAGGCCCACCCTAAGATGGAAGGGCGTGTCAGTCTTTTCCAGGCAGCAGCTAGTGATATATAAGACCGAGATACTTCTTCGTCTCTTTCCATGCTTCACTCTACCTTGATTAATCCTGTCCCTAGAAAACTTGTTATCGACATTTCTACGGCAAATTTTCAGCTTCTATTGAATTTTAGCAATTTCTAAGGATACAAACGGATGAAACGACAAAACGAAATTCATGTCTATTTCTGGGAGAAGAGTGCATTTTCAAAGTAACCTTTTCCAACACTGAAGCTGAAAAAGTTAAATACGTATCTTTATTTAAGACTGTACACCATCTAATCACTTCTCCCGCTCCAGGGCGAAGCGGGAGGGCGTGTCAGACTATTACTGATTAAAAACCATACCTATGATCCTTTAATTGCCCTTTGCGTGCTAGAGGTAGGAAATAGGAGGGTAAAAAATAGTCTAGGACCTATTCTCAGACCAACCTACATAAAAAGATCATAAAATCGGTCGGTCAGGTCGGAGGAGATCAATAACATTGTGACACGAGATTTTAATACATTAAAAGATCAATTACACATACATATTTATTGTAAACCCTTAAAAGTCCTAAAGACAGGTATAGTCGAAATATCGCGTCGCACCTGCCTTTAGCAGCCCCCTCACAGAAGTTGTACACTACTACTTTATGCGCAAGATGCTACAGATTAACCCGGCCGCACTAAATTGTACAATCTAACCGAGTTACAGTTTCGCCGTATATTCTATTTTAAGTTCCGGTTAAATTAACCCGGCGTTTACGCTGTTTGAGGTACGAGCTTTGTAATTATTTAGTTAGCATCGCGGTGTACGGTAATATGTTGTTATGTTGTGTATCCGTTCTCTTTTTTGTGGTGGAAAATCATCAAATAACTTCTTTCTGGAGTGTGTCCAGTGTCAGACTTTTACTATGAAGGGTTTGCCCACCCTTAGTCCTTCAGTTACTGATAACGCTTGTTCAAAACATAACTTTGATTGTAATATTATACGATTATAAAAAAAGAGACACTCTAGTAATCTTTTGAAATCACTAAAAAAAAGAAGAATGTGATCACTACTTACAATTTTTACCTTTATATTTATGTGTATCCTTTGTATTTATTTGTGTGTTACCGTAAAACTGTAATTATACCGTTAGATTATAATCTATCTCACCAGATAACTGAAATTTTAATAAAAAAATATACCGTCTCGCTAGATTGTAAATTGTCAAAAGACTGTGAAATGGGGTTTCAAAAATAGCTTGTTGGGCTGTTTTCACGCGGGCGAAGCCGCTAGTAGAAGTAAGTAATTAATAAAAAAACAATTAGCATCGTTGAACTTTTAGCCAGTAATCAGGAGAACCTGATTTAAAAGAATTTAAATCTGGTTCTCCTAATTTAAGGTGGAGCGAGAGGAGTATCAGACTTACCTGCGTGTTCAGATTCCTTTTGCGTTCTATAGCTACGGTAACTTTTTCAAACTGTCCAACAATCTGACAGCAAACAATTAAAACCATTCAACTTTCAACCCCCATATTCATACTTCGTTATCACTTATTCTCTGCAAACGGAGAAGAATAAAAGTGGGCACAAACCCACTTCATTTACGTGTTCCTACACTTTGTTAGTTCAGCACTAAAAGAAAAAATGTTTCATTTGCCTGTCTTCCCAGGACGATCGTAAAATCTGAGGGAAAGAATTATGAGTTTGTTTACTTTTGTTTTTTTGCAAAATTTTCTTGGCCCAAGTATGGTACTTAAGTTTTATTAGTGGCCTATTAGGATCACTGCTAATTTTATGGTTAAGGGTATTAGGATCTGGTTTTTTTTATAGGCTCGTTTGAGCACTATCTCACCTGATGGTAAGCGATGATGTGGTCGACGATACAGCACGCGAGCCTAGAAGTAATCTATTCACTCTTGACTCCCCTCTTTGATATTATTTTATACGAATCTTTGTTGACAAAATGTCAGCAATGATCCGTTTTTAATCATGTTTTCCTCCTAGAATATTTGATAGTTTACTGAGATAATATTGGCTATTTTATGCGAAGACCAGACAGAAGAAATGAGCGTTCTCTTAAAGAAAGGATGTTTCTGTCCCTCTCACATCAAAAGATTCCTGGACCACATCTGTTTATCGGTCCAGATTATGAGATCGCTTCCAACGCACTGCAAGCAAACCATTTAACGCTATACATATATTCAAACAACTAACCATTCTTCACAGTAACCGGTTGCTAATAAAATATTTAATGTGGCTAGCATATACTTCTTTACTAATAATAATAAATTTTAATTTAGATATTTTAGGTTTTTATATTTCTGTTTCTGATAAATAAACTCAAAAACTACTGGACCGATTATAAAAATTCTTTCACTAACAATGCTACTTTATAAGTGCCATACATACTCGTATTACATAGGCTCTATAATTTCTATAACTTTCAGTTTAGCGAAGCCGCTGGCTAAACTAAATTAAATCCCGAAACTGAAAGTACTCCAAGCTCCATACTTAGTTCGGTAGAGTTCTCCCCAATTCCGCGATGTTCCGATGATGTAAATACGGCTACGCTGCAAATTTCCAACTATGGCCGCTATGTCCGTCCGCTTTATTTATTTCGTTTCGGTGCACATTGCCGGTATTGATTCAGGGGTGGTAGCAAATGAAAAGGTTTTTTTTAGGTGGGAAATTATCAGAGTAACTTCTCCCGCTCTTAGGCGGAGCCGGAGGAAGTGTCACACTTTTACTGACTAAAGCCCACTCTTTATTTTTTTCCCATCAATTCACCAACCCATTTCATCATTTTTTGCCTTCGTTCCAGGGTCCTGGGATTTCATTTCAGAATGGAAAGCGGGCCCAGAGGCTTCGAAATGCTATGAAACCCGGTGGTCTCGGTTCCTAAAAGTTTGAAAACGTGCTCCTAAAAATAATAATCCTACTGGTTTCACAATTTTTTTAAGTCATTAGGTATTGTGTTGTCTCTTGACGTATTCACTATTACTGACTAAAACCCACCAGTATTCTTTAATTGCTTTACGTTCCAGGGCCACTGTAACTCTTTTAATCGTTTTTTATCTCTTTACGTTCCTTAGCGGTGGGTCGGACGGCGGGTTCTGATGGCCAGGAATCACCCTAAGACTTCTGGCCCCCGGACCGTCTCTTACAGGTTTGTATAGGCCGATGATATTATCATTTACTTTTTGACTCTCTTTCCAGATTTCTTCAGGCACATGGATTGAAACAGTGTTGAAGGATTTTTTAAGTACAAGTGTAAACTTATACTGTACTTGTTACAAAATAATTTTATTTCTAAAATATTTTCTATGAACACTTTTTTCTAAGTTCACACCTAGACAGGAAACACATCTGTACTGTACCATGCCTATAGCCATGGGTTATATGAAAATGAACCCTGGGGTCTAACAATGAAGGCAAAGAAGGAACAAAGAACCTGATATGAATCAGTAAAAATTGACAATCCGTCCCGCTTCGTCCAAGAGCGAGAAATGTCATTTTTTCCCAACTAAAAAAAATAAACCAATAAGATTTACAAAATTATTTGATTTCCAAAATATTTTGTAGCATATTTTTTTTCTAATTGAAATTTCATCCTAAAACACCTGAACTACCGTCAGCCCTAGTCCATGTTTGTATTCTCAATAAACATGCCGCTAACCTGTAAACCATTTAGGTAAGTGTTTTATGCAGACCGGCTTCCATTTAGATATTGAAAACTTGTCTGGACCAGCGGGTTTAGATCGGTACATGTAGATTTTTGGCTTTAAATTAGTTCATTGATTAGTGGATTTGAGTATGGACGGAAAAGTATATAGAGATTTTGGTCGGAAAGGTATGGGAGGTAAGAGTACACGGAAATAATTCATGTTTATGCATGATTACGCAAAGGATCTTTATCATCATCTTTTCAGCTGATAGACGTCCACTCCTGGACATAGGCCTCGCCCAAGCGTCACAACAACGATCGGTCCTGTGCTTCTAGATCCATCAGATTCCTGCGACATTCTCAACACATATACTCATAACTCTTTTAGTTTCATCTCTCCTCTTCACATGAATGTGAAATGTATATGTCGCAGTAAGATAGATAGAGCCGTAATATAGTTATATCCCTAGGGATATAATTATATACCGTAACATAGTTATACGAAAGCGATTCATTACTATCTCACTAGGAATATAGTTATAAAACGGCCCAAGTTTAGTGATATACTTATATTACTAGATTAAGTTTAGTGAAATAGCTTTCGGAGTATGCGGCGGTTGTGTTTACGCGCTCCCAAATGCAACACAGCTTTCAAACATTACTTTGAATGATCCTATACCAAATGAAAACTTGTCACTGAGAGAAATATGCTAAAAATTGTCACGGTTTGGTGGCCAAGGTTATTTAATATGTTCCTGTAAAAAATCGAATTTACAGTGTTCTACTAAAATATGTGTCTGTAAGAAGCATTCAGTGCTATGTAATTCTAGATGTCATGATTCTTTTTCTTGTCTGAACAAAAATTAAAGAATACTTTTAAAGAAACCGAGAACTCAACTTGTTGATAAGATATCTCAAAACTGTTTGGCTTTAAAAGATTTTTAATGTTTGATTAGTTTTAAATGTATTGTTAGTATGTTTAAATTCCAAAAATATAATCGTTTTAATTATTATTACTTTAATATGTGTTAATGTTATAACTAGCAGCAGGATACATAAAGTTGATAAATAATAATAATAATAATAATAAGTTTATTTCACACCACAAGCCAAAAATCTTACACTATCAACAATCTTACATTATTAACCATAGCTAACAATTTTTTTGGTTGTGGATCGCTGGTGCCTGTGGTAGGTAGTAAACACCTGTAATACACGTCACCAGGTCCCCACCTGTTCCAAGTTACATATTAAGTAGCTTACATAATTATTAGTACAGCAAGTTAGACAAAACACAAATATTTTGTGAGTTTAATGATCACAGGAGTAAATGACAAGAGACAATAGGAAAATAATAAAATCGATCTTCAAGGTTAAGCAACGCTTGCCTAGGTTGGTCTGTGGATGGGTGACCATCTTAACATAACGAGTTTCCTCCGTGCCTCGGAAAGCACGTTAAGCCGTTGGTCCCGGCTGTCATTTGGAGATGTTTGGCAGTCGTTACGGATAGTCAGAAGCCAGTAAATCTGACTCCAGTCTTGCCATGAAGTATCGTGTTACCCCAGTTAATGGGTTGTGGAGGTCTGGTAGGCAGCCGCTCCTCGTAAAATACTGGTATTCATCTAAATCCGGCTTGACTGGAAGCCGACCCCAATATAGTTGGGAAAAGGCTAGGCAGATGATGAGATGATGTTGTGTGTATTTATGGGGAGGTTTTAATAAGACTTGTGTGCATGTTTGTGACATTGTGTGTGTGTGTGTGTGAATGATAGTGTTATGGTGTGCATAAATGTGTGACAGAAAAGATGGTGTTTTAGAACTTGTGTGGTTAAAATGATGTTTATTCAAAGAGTTCAAGGAAAGAATTTCGTGAAGTTTATTGTAAAGATGTGGACCAAGGAAAATAAAGAATCTATGACTAAAATATGTTTTTAGAGGAATAGCTTTAGAATGATGAATGATATATTAATAAAGATAAAACCAATAAAATTTTGTTTTATTTAATTATATATGGTAGATTTATATTTCTGAATGCTGAACTGAATGCTTCTTACAGGCACATATTTTAGTAGAACACTGTATATTCGTTTTTTTACAGGAACATTTTAAATAACCTTGGCCACCAAAGCGCAACCATTTTTGGCATATTTCTCTCAGTGATAAGTTTTCATTTGGTATAGGATCATTCAAAGTAATGTTTGAAAGCTGTGTTGCATTTGGGAGCGCGTAAACACAACCGCCGCATACTCCGAAAGCTATTTCACTAAACTTAATCTAGTAATATAAGTATATCACTAAACTTGGGCCGTTTTATAACTATATTCCTAGTGAGATAGTAATGAATCGCTTTCGTATAACTATGTTACGGTATATAATTATATTCCTAGGGATATAACTATATTACGGCTCTATCTATCTTACTGCGACATATATATATTTTACTATTGCTGATAAATTTAATTATAGGTACTTCACCTATTTTTTTGTGACCACCTACCACCGTGTTGTCTTTTTAAACCCAAATGGTATGATAGAGAAAGCCTTGTTACATTAAGGCTGCTTATGTACCACTACTGTAAATGAAGTTTTAAACTTTTCAATACACCAAAAATATCTTCAACTGTAATATTTACAAGACACGACTGAATATTGCAATAATCTTAAGTAAACCGAGTTCTTTCGAAGTTAAAGTTTCCCTTTTGCTAACTCCGACCGATGCTGCGGTAATAGCTGATGCGTGACTTTTTAGTTTCAACTTGCTTTAGAAATATTACTGATTGAAATGGGTTCCCGTGGGACGAGGCTTTTCCAGTACTTTTTACTTTTATGTTTATTGGACTTTTACTTTGACTGGATGGTTTGTGTTTATTGGGCTAATCTTATAAAATATGTATCGTGTAATAATGAATCAATGTTACCGTTGGTCACGTCACTACGCGTGAACGTCTGGGCTAATATTGCGCTAGTTCTTTTTTGTGTTTTTATTGGTGTTTTTTTATAAATAAAAACAAAGCACGGAATATAAAAAAGTGAATAACTACTAGTTTATTTCGCCACCACAGCTTCCACGTCACTGCACTACCGAAAGAGAAAAACATCTTGAAGAAATCGGCATGTCCAAGAACCCAAACGACATGTGACATACATACAACCACGCCGGGCCCACGTGGGGGATTTTGGCCCAAAGAGACCTAAATGCCAGCAGTAGGAAAGGACATAAAGTTAGCGCTTTTATGCTTGAGCTGCAGAAGTTGAGAGTAGTATGCTCGGCAGTTCGAAATGTCAGAAGGCAAGACTCACAGCAGGAATAACAGACCACCTGTACACCTGCCTTCATTCTCTTCAAGACTCTACAGCATTTCCTCACAACAATAAAACGGAACATCTATATATCTTCTTCGACAAAACAAACAGCGTACTCCGATCCAAAAACTTCCCACGTAAACTTCACTTCACAAACTACATCAATGTGGGTCAACAGGCACCCGTATCACTGGATTCAGTACTCGACCAACGAATTCAATTTCCTAGTGTGTAGCTAAATTATATAATGCGGTCTGTTTCCCCTCGGCGGACAAATCTGCGGCCATCATCACGCAATTGTTACAACCTTCGTTCATAGTTCAATAGTAGTAGGGAATGGGTTGCCAATTTTTGTGTGGCTTCCCTGATTTGTGGGGAAACTGGCTTTTGGTGGGCTTCACCCGCGTCAATGTCAAAATCACGTGGAAAACTGTAAAACTGTGAGAAAGTATTTTGATTTTTAGTTCTTATGTGGTGTTGTAGATGGCGTTACAAACTCTTGATTAATAGTAGGTATATTTTACCAATAAAAATAGAATTGAGAAATATAGCTTGAAATATAATTAGAATTATAATTATAATTAAAGTTATTGGCTAGAGTGAATAGGCTCTTAATAAACTAGTGCACCTCACCATCAACGATTGCATCACTGTTTACCAGCAGGCAAGATTGCAGTCAAGCATTAGTTTATGCCATTTAAAAAAAATATTTATATTTTTCGGTCAAACGGTCGTCGGTAAAAAAAATCCTCCAAAGTTTTATCAAACAGTGTAGTTCAATCTTTGTTAGAGATTTCCAGTCGATTTTCGTTCAAGAGTAAAATTCGGAACTAAAAGTCGTCTCAAACTTTGTTTTAACTTTGTCATAATTATTATATTTTGAGCTCTCTTAATTATAATGTTTGATATTTATCAAAGTGTTTATTGTTTTATTATTTTTGTATAAAAAAAACGTACCTATAGCGATAATACAAATTTATTTGACGGTACAGTTGGCTGTTTTATGTGGGTTTCGATTCCCGCACGGATAAATATTTTTATTCGGGTTTGGGTGTCTTGTGTGTGAATGTAAGACGCAGAAGCATCATCCCTTTTCATCAGGTGAGATAGTGGTCAAGCGCGAGCCTGTTAACAAGGAAATATAAATCCTAGTACCGAACAAACACAAAAAATCTTAATGATTTTTTATTCAATTTTGAATTATTATACATTATTATATTTAGCTTATACTGTCACATTACTGGACAAAGGCCTCCCTTCATTTCTTTCACTGTTCCCGATTTTAAGCTACTTCTTGTCAATACCTAAGGAAGACATCTGAGTCGTCCCACCATCTCTTTGGTTTGCGTCACCCTGCCCTATGATATCACGGTATCAACCTTGTTTTTTACGAGCCTGTTGCTTGATTGGCATGCAGCAGATACTTCCAGCTCAGTTTTATTAAAATGGGCTGGCTTCTAAGCCTCGTCAATGATCGGACTTTTGGAGCGCAGTGTAGTGTTTTGAACGCAATCCATCCTCTTACCACTGTGTCATCGTTAGGTAAGCGACCGGAAGAAAAGGCTCTTTATAGACGGACAACTGTACAGACTAACTGACAGACAGCTAAATTATCTTAAAACATTATAGAATCCTAAAAAATAAAATAAATTGATATATTCCAACAAACAAAAACATACAAATAACATCACATTTCCTTCTCCAACTGGCAACCCCAGCTAGGGTCACTATAGGAAGGAACGAGGAAGCCCCTTCAATTTGCGCGACCATAACCATGGTTTACGAGTTGACCGTGATGGACATAAGCACATAACTCGTGCGAACGGGCCGGGCCGGTTACACCACGTATAATATAACGTCGCCATGTCACTAATTGTTTCCGGTTAACGTCGGTTTACGTAGTTTGCGCGATTAATTTTGATTATTTTTGGCCGGTTATATTTTTTATTAGGGTGCTTTCCTGTCTACTATGTGAGAATGAAGATTTAATTGATTCCGGTAAATCTGACTCCAGTCATGCCATGAAATACCGTGTTACCCCAGTTAATGGGTTGTGGAGGTCTGGTGGGCAGGCGCTTCTCGTAAAATACTGGTATTCAGCTAAATCCAGCTTGACTGGAAGCCGACCCCAATATAGATGGGAAAAGGATAGGTAGATGATGATGATGAGGGTTTAATTGATATACTTTTATGCTTACTCCTGCCAGCGGCTTCGTCCACATAATTAAATATTAAAATAGTGGACTCCAGATCAAAGTCGAAGACAGATAGAAAGCCTATGTCCAACATTGGAGTTCTAGCTAGCTCCGTACCATAATACATCAAATTTGCGGGCCGGTTACACCACGTATAATATAACGTCGCCATGTCACTAATTGTTTCCGGTTAACGTCGGTTTACGTAGTTTGCGCGATTAATTCTGATTATTTTTGCCCGGTTATACTTTTTATTAGGGTGCTATCCTGTTTATTATGTGGGAATGAGTGTATAATTGGTTTGTTTTATATTTACTAGTTTTTGCCAGCGGGTTCTGCTTCGTCAGTTAAAAACTGTTCCAAGAGCATCTTCTTTCGTGATAAAAGTATCCTATGTCTTATTCAAGG
This sequence comes from Mythimna separata, assembly GCA_030763345.1. NCBI lineage: Eukaryota > Metazoa > Arthropoda > Insecta > Lepidoptera > Noctuidae > Mythimna > Mythimna separata. Next base: position 22,024,588 of record CM061171.1, on the reverse strand, counting down.
ACTTGGTCTTACCGAAACTTTAGTAAGAAAAGATTAAAGAGATAAAAGAGTATCAGAATAAAGAGTATCCGAAGATAATCGACAACTATCTGGAAATTCTTTTATTTTGAGGTTAAAAATCGTCGTTCTGCCACTATGGGTAAACAAGAGGGAGTGATTATTACTGAGTAAAACCTACCTGTGTTCCTTCAGTTGCTCTTTGCACTTCAGTTCTTAGATGACTCTTACAAACATTCCCGTAGTGCTAACAGTTCATTGAGGCACACGTAGAACATAACGTGCCGTCAATTCGGGTTTGGTTCTTGCCGGTGCAATTGACAGATTTCCATCCGCAAACCAGCGCCTACGGGTACCGAAAATTCTTAACAAGGCCCAGACTAGAGCCGGAAAATACTGAAAATCCTGATTTCACTTGTGTCATATCGGTCCTCACACAATCCATCCATCTTTTCTTTGGTCTCTTCCTCTCCTTCCCTCTACATGTAAATTCTGTGAAATAAAAATGACGTTAAAGAGGATACTATTTTCATCAACATTAATACACTTAATACTTCTTTTTCTTCCGCTCTGAGTAAAGTGACAGTAAGTATCAGAGTTTTACAGTCTATATAACCTATCGCGCATCTTGCACGCTTTACACCTTATTTTAGCCCAATTACACGCACTTTTGAAAGGTCAAGAAGTCATTCTGTCAGGAAGAATGATGTTCATTTGTGATTGTTAAGAACGGGCATTTTCTCAGTCACTTATAGCCAGTCTCTAAAACAACTGCACACTTCTATCTAAAGAAGTGGCCCACATGCAATAGCATAAAAAATAATCTTTTAAATCATATGAAAACTGACTTCAAACCTTCAACTTGAGTCAAACGCCCCATATTTTGTGAGACCCAGTATAAGTAGGCAGGGTCTGAAGGCTACGTCGATAATCATATCGTCCCTTCGGCCCAACTCACTTGATTGGGTGCTTAAGTCCTCGATATAGCGATTAAGTGTAGATCCCTATGGTATTATTATGGCCTGTATGTTTTGTTAGTTTTAGGGGTCCGTAGCTTCTGAACCGTATGGTCGTATTAGCTTTTAGACAACAGAATGGCGTAGTATAAACTGTGATGTGTGACTATTATGCTGTAAAATTAACGCAGCTTCTCTTCCTCGGTGACTCTAGACTAATAATAAATGTAGAGATAAAATTCTGTCTATATTCATTTGTTTGTAAAAGGTAATCTAGGGAAGTCCTGTTGTGTTAATGAAAATTCTAGCATTACTTTTTGTATTGAAAGGCACACTTTTGAAGAGTAGCTACTGTAGCTAGCTGATGTTAAGCGACGATATGGTCGACAATGGATCGCGTTTCTTTAGAAGCAACGTAAGTACTTTAGACTTAAAGACTCCCAGGTTGTAGCTATTAAGAAGCACAGAATTCGGCAAGGAATTCCGCTCCTTAATAAAATCAGGTATGATATAATAGAAAAAAACGTGACGGGTCGAGTGGAAGAGAAAACGTGTGCTGACCTCAAGGTACATGGGACAAGAGCAAGATTTTGATTTGACTTGATTGCTATGCCCAAACTGAGTAGTTTGGGCATAGCAATCAACTTATGACTAATCAAGTAAGATTACTCATCTAGGTGCATTTTGTTACCTGACACATCTTAGAAATATGAAATCTTACAAATATGGGTCAGACAATAAGAAGCACTGCCTGTACTAATCAAGTCAAGCGTTAAAGATAACTGTCAACATTTTGTGCAATATGAATAAATAAAACCTTGCTAGAAGATTTTTATGCTGTAAATAAAAGAACTATCTAGAGGAAAGAAAGCTTGAGATTGAATTGCTCCAGTACGCACTATAATTTTTTCATTTGAATTTTATTATTTGTCAAAGCAGGTTAGACCGCTAGAAAACACCGGCTTCATCTAGTTTAATGTAAAAGTGTTTTTAAATCTATTTGCAAAATTAAAAAAATAATTGCGTGGAAAACTAAAGATGCCTATTTTATAGTCCTTTGTCATTCACCAAATATAATATAAAAACTTTTTGATAGATAAGTCTTTTGACGATGTCTGTAAAATAAATGCAAGAGACGGGGTGCAGAGTGACAAAAAATATATTTGTATATTTTCTTATGACACCAGTTGTGAGTACTCGTAGAAATAAAAATAACTTCTTTATTTCTTAGAACTGTGAATATTAGAAGTAGTTCTACCAACCGCCGGATGTCGCAAAGTAGATTACCGGCGAAAATTTCACGGAACACATGATCTATTAAGGAGTTCTACGAATATGAAATATACTTACTATATAACGATACTAGCATTTGCCAGTAGTATCGCCGACATGAATGAAGTTTGTTCCAAGTGAAGTATTCCCGTAATAAAATGTATGATATGTTCTGTTTCAAGATATGGTCTATATCTATGCCAAATTTCATAAAAATCTGTACGTGTTTAATGGAGTTATTGTACTCTCATAATCGCAATCGATTTTATTTTACAGTTCAAAATTAGCTTTGTTTACTTGCCTCTTCGACCGCGCCAGAGTCGACAATTAGCTCAAGAAAACATTTTTGATTAGTCTATATTGCGCAAAAACCTCCCTGTCCGTCTTAAACGATCTCTGACCACGTTTGCCACACGAACATGATCAGATCTTCGCAACACATTCAGTATTCCATGGCCCATTCCAGGACATGGTTCCGGCTGCTTTTGTAGATCTTTCATGTCATTACTGGAAACCAGAAGCCTGAAAAAATGTCTTATGTAGGATTATCGAATTATTCGGAAACAGGACTGTGGCTTACGCAAGATGGGCAGATTTTTCAAACATTTAATACTACAGTTTTCACCATCACCATCAGCTGAAAAATGACTACGGCCAGAGATAGCCTTCAAGCTTTGTCACATCAACCGGCCATCTGCTTGTTGCATTTAAATTTACGACCACAAAAATCAAATCAAATCAAAATCCTCTTTAGCCTATGTTTACCTTACGCAATTGAGGTCTTCCCATCTTCCAAGTCCCAAATAGCTTGAAGCCTTGAAGCATCCATCGGATTACCGCGCGCACATAGGTCGGTCGGGGCAGGTAAACGATTCATTTGTGGAGAAATCCTTTGTAATCCTGATATGTGTTCACTGTGCGGTATGGTCCTACTGGAGCGGTCGTATGGTATGTTTGGGTGCCGTTTTGAAGATGTATAGGGTTTGGTGTTGAAGGAAAGAATTTTATGGTTTTGTTGTACTTGGGTTTGATTACTTATTCCCTTACGATTGTAAGGGACATAAGAAATTATACGTCTTGACTTTAAATGTTAACCCAGACAAGCGTTTTGCTACTTTAATATATTTCGTCATCACAGTTCTCTAAGTAAAGAAAAACTATTGTGAAATATCTAAGATGTCTTAAATTCGAAAGCGAACCAAAAATTAAAATACATTTAAAATCTCACAAAGATTGCGGATCATTTGCTCTTCTAGAAAAGAGTCCTACCATTATAATAAAGCTGCTTTTGTCCTGCTTATGTTCTGCTTAATGCTTGATTAAGTTGTGATTTTTTTATTGTTGTATTGTGTCAGACAGGTTCATTCGATTTTTAGTAGTTCACAGGTATTGTCACAGTCTCTAGATCTATATAATTTTAGAACTTTTTTGTGGATGTGGATGGAACTCATCAAATATTTTCATCCGCTTTGTGTGGAGCGGAAGAGGGAGTATCAAACTTTGGTGACTCACCTGTGTTTTTTCACTTACCAGTTGCGGTGCCCATAGTAGTTGTAACTCATTCAAATAATCCCGCAGCCCTAGCAATAAAAAGGTACCATGTGTTTAACTTTCCCGAACGTCTTGTAAGCAACAGACTTAAACGTTTCTTTGGAAACACCCAATTGACGTCCCAATCCTATTCCCGACATCAATACGACAGTACCAGAAATAGCCCTAAAAGCCGATTCTGCTGACTAATAGCCGATACATCCAATATATGTGCTAGGTTAATAAGTCAGTAAGCTCACGTCTGGGCAATTTGCGGAGGTACGGAGTCTCACAAAAGTTGCTCAGTAACGAACCGGTCCCGATAAAATTGCTCGCGTTTAAACGCTTCTACGTGTTTCTTGTCTAGGTAAGGTCGAATTGTTTTTGTTAAACATTAATTTAATTAAATAGGTGCCTAAAAAGGGTTTTGTAGGTACGTTGGTGGCAAATGTTGGGAGGATCAAACAAGAACTGGATATAGTGTGAACATAAATCACAATCAAACGGTGTGTTTGACCAATATACCAATAAAGAAGTGGCTGGAAAGGTGTGACGGTGAAATCACTTTCTGTATGTAGGTCCTCACCGGACATGGTAAGTTACGACGTACGCCCCAGTGTCACCTTTTCCAACCAATCAAACTACTCATTAACTACAAAAAATATTTATTCACTACACTACTGTACATACCTAAGGTGTTACAGTTTTTTCTATATAATATAGTTTTTTTTCCAGTTGGAGAATTATCAGAATGACTTCTTCCACTCTAGGGCGGAGCGGGAGGACGTGTCAGACTTTTACTGACTAAACCCCACCCCCGTTTCTTCGTTGCCTTCGATCTGAGGACACCGAGCTTACCTTTTGGAATACCGATCCATGTCCCCAATATAATATAGCTTGTAAATGTATTCACAATCATCGAAGTTACACCAGTAACAGATATGTAGCACCACGTGTACCCGTTACACGTGTAGAAATCCCTAGAAATAATCAATTCTGAACCACAGTTCTCTATTGGCATTCTGTACCAGTAAACCATTGGATTAAAAACCCTCCATTAGTAGTAATCCTAATAAAATCAAGCGACACGTGTAACAACTCTTTATAAAAATAATATTCAATTTAGGACAATTGGGTTTTCACAGAACTCTAATAAGTATTATGATAATAATAATACTTTTAGCCAATGGCTTCGTAGCCACGAGCCTCCACCAAGATCTTATCTTTCGGTGTGGGCACGCTTTCTGTACTTTTTTCTTTTTTATTTCGAGTTTGTAATCATTGTGCTGTGTCTGTCCCGAATAAAAGTATTTCTATTCTATCCTATTCAATCACGCGTGCGGCCTTCTCCTTCGCTAGCATTACTCCTTCGCGGAAGGAGGCGACCTCCTGCCATTTCACTTCTTTCCGGACTATGGCTTGAAACCTTTAGGCTTCTTGTACACGGCACATTTTTACGCCGTACATAGCCACGATTAATTCGTCGTCCGTAGACTCGACGCGCAGTGTTGTATGGATCACTGAGAGAGCTTGTTGACACAAACGGCGTTACGGATCGGCTCCGCCGCCGTGTTTTAACAATGTTGTATCACAGTCTACGGATTCCTGTAAACGGCATGTTTTTTGCCGTACGTAAGAACAGCAAATAAAACTTACCGTGTACAAGAGGCCTTAGAACCTTTAAAACCGAAAGTTCGGTGGCGCCGATCGCCCCCTTAAGAACATCTCCACCGTATAAGTTCTTTGTAGTGTGGAACAGCTATCCTATTAAAAAACAATGACAAGTTAATGAAACATTTCTTTATTCACACACCAGTAACAGTTATCAAGCCCAGTCCCCTACACGTGTAGAAATCCGTAGAAGCGTTATCACTCCGGTGTAATTACGCACGCGGGTGCTGTTGTGTTAAATTTTTACGAGCCACTGTGGATTACTTTCGGTTCGCGTTTGTACACAGTTATGTACATTACGGTTAGACGAAATTACGGTTTTAGGGAATCCTTATAAAATTAGAACTGGATTCGGTTAACTGTGAATCCGGTTACTGGTATTTTTTGCACCTTAATTAGATCAGTTTTTGATCTCCTAGTTTGTAGCAATAAGTATGAAAGTAATTGATTAACGGCCGAAATTAATAATCAATCCATCACATACCTATCGGAGATTGAAAAACAAATGCCACCATACAAAAATTTTCATTTTTTCTGTTGTTTCATTTGTTTTTCAATCTCCGATATGTGATGGATTGATTATTAATTTCGGCCGTTAATCAATTACCAACTCTAAAGGGTATTTTTTGAGGATAGGTAAACATCAAATAACGCTTCCCGCTTTGGATGCAGCGTGAAGGAGTCAGATTTTTACTGATTAAAACCACACCTATTATAGGTGTGGTTTTCCATCTTTGCCTTTGTTCCAGCGCCCCGGGTTTTCCTTTCAGAAGTGAATCCATGGCTCCAAAGGCTTCAACCCTGCTGGGCTTCTACGGTTTTGCTGACATACCTTTGAGGCGCGTGTGGAACACTACGCATCGTCGGCAACTCAAGCTCGGCCCGGGCGATTTCCGGACGGCCAGAATTACAGATGGGCTTGCGCTTGACCAATAATTTACTTTATGATAAGCGATGATGGAGCAAAATTTCAGACCTGAGATTGTGCGGTCTCGTACGATTTTTAGAGAAAGGAAGACGACTTGGAGGAGTTCCTTAAAAAATAGGAAGAACGAGCCAAAAATCGTGATCGTTGGAAGTAACAGAGGGAGACTTTTACTGACTCGTCGGACAATAAGGCCTAGAAATAATAATATCTCTATCCCTTCATTTCATTCGGACATGGTGAGATACTACAAGTTGGATACAAGAAGGGATCTAGCGTTGGTATCGTATATTCTAGGAGTGTTCCGGGGTAAGACAAATAATCCGGTTGTATTGTCCTGCAGGAGATAGGTTTGTGCAACGTCGTAGACGGTCTGCTTTGTTCGCACTGCCACGTGGCCGCACCAAGCCGATGGACAACGTTTTATTCTCGTGGGCAATATGCACACGAAACCTGGCGCCTGATAAAATTAATGTATCCTCACGTTCACTGTGCGAGTTCGTTTAAATTTTTGCGAACTAGGTATCTAAATATCTATACTTTCTATATTATAATAGAAATATACAATAATAAATAATTGATTACTCAAATAAAAATTATATTAGGCAAATAATTGATTGCAATAATCAATTTATTAAAGTAGTTTCTATTAAGTATAAAAGTTAAGGTTATGAAATTATATTTTTTCTCTATTATATCCACATTGCGTTGGTATGTTATGGTAAGTATATAAATATATTTTTTTACAAAACTCGCTTTTAGAATATGGCCAAACTGTGGTGTGGTGGTCATGGTAGAAGAAGTGTCAAATCGTAAACAAATTCTGGGCCGGCAGACTCTATTTAGATTACCATCAAATTCAAAATAACCTGGATCAGTTATAATATTTCAGAAACAGAAACTTCAACACATTAAAAAAGCGAGCCCTTAAGTCTTGCAACTGATACTAAGAGCCTAATAACCAATCTAAAACTTGAAAACACCCGGTTTCAAAAAACAACACGATACATTCTCACGCCCACAAAGGAAGCAAACAATTTAAATTAAATGAATTAAGTGGTTTTTCTTCAAGTAGTCGTAAATGCTAACTGGAGGCACTAACTCATTATGGTGTTCCCTGGCGAACCTAGGGACCTACCATTATGTCATTGAGGTCGCTGTTATACTTAGTTTCAGCGGTTAACTCAGCATTTCCTCTTTTTTGTTGAAAGAAAAACTTGGGTCTATTAAAAGTTGCAATGTAATGTCTGTAAGAGAGACAGTGATGGACTTGGTGTGTGTTACTACAATTATGTTAGAAGTCTTTAAGTCAAATGCGTCATTATCTGTATCGTCACTTATCATGAAGAGTTAGATCAAGCACAAGCTTATTTGTTAACAAAAAGTGCTGTTTCCACACTAAAAACAAAGATAGTTAATCATCACTTCAGCCGCAAGACGTACACACCTACGCCTTGTTGTTTTCAGCTGCTTCAGAGCCATCCATATTTCTTACATTCATTAGATACTTCATTATAGTGTCATTGTTTTGCTCTTAATCCAATTTACAAGGTCTCGGCGCATCATTTTCCACACATTTCATCCAACGTAGGTTCAATTTTCTTTTTCTTATATTCCGCATTCAACATAATTTTTTTTTACTATTTTAACAAAAATACACATTTTTATAATGATAAAATAATAAAAATAACCACAAAAACATTCAATTTGTTTGAAACGCACATGTTGCGTCACAGAATTTATGTAGCCTGCTTCTGCGAAGCAGTAATACTGGCGAAGGAGACGGCCACACGCTTGAGGGAACGGCTCTCACAGCCCAGTCACCGGATCCCTATTTCCAGCCACCGTAGGTAAAGCACTCCGCTCCATAAGTGGAAGAAATAATTGAATGATTTCCCACCTAAGAAAGACATATAAATCATGGAAGTTATAATTACAAACAAATCAAACCAAAAAAAAAAGAATTTTAAACAAAAGAAAATCATACTTTTAATACCCATGCAAATCCAAAAATACATTTCAACACCCGTTTAGACAATGAAAAAAAAATGGTCTCATTTAAATAAAAATAAAAGGTATCCTGTGATTAAAACGCGATTTCAATGGTGACATAAATCAGTTCTGATATGAATTACGAGTCTGACTTTAATGTATGGGGATTTTATCAGACTTCTTTTTGAGATACCTATGATTACGCATATTGATGAATGGAATTCCATGAATTATTGTAATTTTGTCGATACAGCTTCTAATTAAATTCTACCACTAATTATTTATTTATCACTTACAACTATCATTGCAAGTTATAACCTAATGCGACAGTGCGGTCTTAAAATTAACTTGTTTGCAGTATAAAACTTAACAAAGAATCTAATTATATATTACAATCACACTAAATTAGAAAGGCGAAATTTTGTGTTTGTATTTTTATCACTTTTTCAAGTCAAACTACTGAAAAGATTTCGATGACACTTTCTACACGGGTAGACCAACTACTGGTTCCTTTTAGGAAAAAGATGTCTTTGTATACTCGTATTTAATAAAGTTTAGTAATAATGTATACAAAAATAAACACAGGATTTTTCAATTGTCCTCAAGCAAAAGGACAGACTTGCCAGTGGAACAATAAATACTTGCACGTTACTGTCCTCCTCCACACTGCATGATAGAAATAATTGCGTGGTGGGCGCAGCTAGTAACTATTCATTACTTATGCACTTGTGACTGAGGAGGCTAAAACACTTACAAAGCTTGCAAAGGAGACATTTAAATAGGATGAACAACTTGATTGCAAAGAAGAATTATTTGCGTACCGCGATGCGCCACCGGTACATGGAAAACATCCCACCCATACGTACAAATGGTTTTGGGAATATACATATTTATTACTAGCTGTGCCCGCGACTTCGTTCGCGTGGATGTCAGGACTTAACAATGTATTTTTTAGTGCGAAGCGCTGTTGGAGGATACCGATATAATTTATTTATTCTAGTATTTATTGACGTGACAACGTCTTAAATTAGGTTGCGGCTGGGAGTCACTTATGAAAAAGTGTAACGCTCGGTAACGTTACGATGAGTCACCGAACGAGAGAGAGGCCCGCCGAATGCCTTGCGTCTCTCTCCCACTCAACTATGATCGGTCTGCCGCGCGCGCAGCACTAGAGAATTTTAGTAAACAAAATATATTTCTATAGTTAAAATTTGTGCAATTCTTATCTTCATTCAATTCCTTGTTCCTATTGTGCAATTTAATTATATTCATATCAATAAATATTCTACCGAGAAAAAGACGTTGTCACGTAAAATCTTCGCCCGTAAAAACGACTTTACAGGCAACCATTTTTTTTATACGTACAGCGGAGTCTACGTTTCTGATAGCACAAAGGTCTTTAAGTCAATAGGTTACTTCAAATTAAGCGTGCTCTATCGTCGACAACATCGTCGCTTACCATCAGGTGAGATAGTGGTCAAACGTGAACCCATCAATACAAAAAAAAATATAAGACCGCAAATTCGTATACACAAAAAACATTGCAAAGTAATTCCCAACCAACATGAAAATTCACCATGAAGCTCATGGGATAAAAATGTTTAGGGAACTCTACTGTTATGTAAACAATTACTGGCCAGCGGCTTTGCTCGTGTGAACCTTGTTTTCTTCATGTAAACTTTGGGTTCCTCTCGTAGTGCTCACCTACGTACTATAAAAGGAATCCTTGTACATTATTTCATGTTCCTAGTTCAATTAGATTCGGTTCTGCGTTGATGCTCGTATGTCAGTCAATAAGTTCCTTCTTTTATACTTGTAGGTATATGTACATAGCTAGTAAAAAAAGTGTCCATAGTAATATTATAGTCACTCACTACCCAAAACCATAGCTCTAGGTTTGTTTTCGACACATTGCAATAGTTTCCAACCGGAGGTTCACCTTGATGCACCTGCATAGCGCGCATATTGCACAGGGATAATCGTCGTTTAGTACCACGTTCCATGGAAAGTGTCTAAGGAGGCTCTGCGAATTGGCTTCCCCTCGTATACTTTCCAAAGGTCAAGAAGCCCAGGGTCCTGAAAAATATGAAAACAAAATAATCCTAATCATTCAATAGTAAGGTTACAGTTGGCACAGATTACTGAATAGTTACTACGTAACAGTTGGCCTATAAAAAATATGTAAAAAAAAATATATGTTTGTTTAACAAATAAAAACATAATAATAACAAGAGATTGAAGCAATATCAGGATAACCATACTCGCAGTAAAGTACTCCAATAAGGACCAGAGGCCCTAGCCTGAGTTCCTACTTAACGCGATCTAATTTACGACTTAAACTGAAATGTGTGTGTGTGTGTGTGTGTGTGTGTGTGTGTATGTGGAGCTATAGGGTATATAGCTTTATCCCTTTTTCTCGCTTGCACGCTTGTCATTTTAAAACGTCATGTGAAGCCCTGGATCAACGAAGCCTTGTGTTCCGTGCGCTGCTCAAAGAGATGTCAGCAAGATTGCAGGGGCTCGCTCAAAGGGTAGCTGAAGGAGTAGGTGAGTTTTAGTCGGTAAAAGTTTGACATTTTCTCATTCATACCAGAGCGGTCAATTGATGATTTCCCAAATAAAAAAGTAAACCATTTTTATTTTCATTTCATTTTTCACAAAACCGGTTCATAGTTTTTAGGGTTCTGTTCCCAAAGGAGTAAAAACGGGACTCATGTTAAAATAATATAACATTATTTGCTATAAAAGTTACGGAACAGTACCCTTCTTGCGCAAGCCCGACTCTTACTCGGCCGGTTTTTTAAACCTCTGACAAACAGAGTACTTAAATTCGACCTACATATTCCTTTTTAATTTTGAACTCACTAGCCGACGAAGCAAAAGTATTTAGCCAATAGTTTTGGCAAGGGCCTGCGAGGGGAAACCATTCGTATTGACTAATGCTTCCTTCTTGCCTCTTTATTGCGGACTCCCATCCTACTGGAAGATATTTGTAGCTAAAGTAGCTTCGGTTCGACGCCCTACAATAAGAATTATCTTTTGAACGCCATTTTTTGTGGAAAACACACTTTCTTGTTGGTAAATAAAGTGTGGGGAGTGCGTGGGTTTATTTGTAAGGTATCTTTAAAATGTGATCAGAAAAACTGTGGAGTTTAGTTTGTAAACAAAATGTTTTCAAGAATTCTCTATTTCCGAAGTCTAAATATTGTTATTTTAAGCTTATTTTTTTCTTAAATTAGTTTATTTTTTTTTTTTTTTTAAAAAAAAAAAGTTTATGAAATTCTTCTATAATTAATATGAAGTTATACTGAACTAGACGTTTCTGCCTAACGTTCTCAATTTTTTCTTAATATTAGAAGCCCAATTCTGCACCAAGAGACACAAAACAGCGTAATGAAAACGAAATGAATTCGTCGCCCTCGCCTAGAGCGTACCTTGACCGTGCACTAATAGGGCCGCGCGCGTACCCACTGTTTCGTGTAATGACAGACATCACGCCAATGGGATAAACGCCTACTTACCGCAAGGTTGTGACGACGAGCGACGAGCAGGCAGTCCTGACTCCTGCGGTCTGCGAGCCACTCTGCCGCCGACCGCCGACACTACGCCCGGCCAATTGCCTCTAATGACACCACTCGAACGCGTATCCGTCCAATCAACTCTTAAGACAACAGGATCCTTCAGTCTGCCCCGCGGCCCGACACTATCGCACCGTTAGTGGATTGCTCTGGACCAGAACCAGTCAACAACAAGTGATTGTTATGCAGTGATGTGTAATATGTGAACAATGAACGCAGTGCTATACCTATGCGCCGATAACATACATACCTCGTGGGAACAATATCCCAAGTCAAAGCATACCAGTAATGATGATTGATTGAACTTTAAAGTGAAGTCACAAATTGGACATCATGAATGGGATAAGCGCGGCGGCTGAGAAGCCGGCGACCGCCGTCGAGGCACCGGCGAAAGATGAACCCAAGCCCAAGAGAACAGGGGTTAAAGAGAAGCTCATGCAGATCCGGTCGAATATAACCGTGGAACCTATCATAGCTTGTTACATAATGTCCAATGTTTTCTCAGGACTTGCAGTGCAAAATCTGAATTTGGAGAAAGCGTGTAGAGTTAATTTAGGGTACGATGATGAAGTGTGTTCCGCGTTAAATAGGCGGCAAACAGAGAACTATACGTTACAGGAATCCGAAGTCCAGAAGTTGACAGCGTCGGTACAGGCGTGGAAAAATATCGTCCAAACAGCATTTCCGTGTATTTTAGTTTTGTTTGTCGGTTCGTGGAGCGATAAAACGGGGAAAAGGAAAGCATGCATACTGTTGCCTATTGTTGGAGAAGTGTTGTGCTGCACAAGTTTCATCCTAAACACATATTTCTTCTACGAGTTGCCTTTAGAGATAACGGCCCTGTCTGATCTGTTCCCGTCACTGACCGGAGGATGGATAACAGTGTGTGTCGGTGTATTCAGCTACATTGGTGATGTAACAACAAAAGAAATGAGAACATTCAGAGTAGGGGTGGCCAACTTGTGTATGTCCCTTGGAATACCCATAGGCATGTCCCTGAGTGGTATTCTACTGCAACAGATCGGTTACTACGGCATATTTTTAATATCAAACTGTCTGTATTTGACCAGTTTGATATATGGATACATAAGATTAAAGGATCCAGTAATTTCTTCAGACAGACAAAGAGTAAGTACTCCATTGTATATAACCATCGTATTTTTATTCAAGCGTGATTTTTTAGATAGTTCTATAGTTTACTAATGCTCAAAAATGTTAGACCAAAGTCTAGGGCTAATGTAGTATCGGTATGTCTCCCGATAAAGAGCGTTGAGGCCATACATCATTTGTAGAGTAGCCTGACAGCCCGGTTAGTCCTATGTCTAAGTGATAAATTGCTGCGCGCTCACTACGCAAATTCGAACCAAGGGGGACATCGTAACGCAATCAGCGATTTTACGCGAGGCTCGCAGAGGTGTCGACTTGAATATATATCCCTCCGATCCTTTGACATTGTCACGCATACTATACTACACACCATGTGATACATTGACGCATTTTTCAACACATTTTTAATAGTTTTTTCCACAGTGATTGATGATAGCAGTCGAATCGGATCGAACTTTATAAAACACAACTTTTCTTTTTTACGATTTTTGTTGTGCGTATGAAAAATTTGATAGACTTTGCCAAATGTATCTTTTTGTTGTTTTATCCGGGAAAGTTTTGATTGTATCTTTTTTGTGTTGGGAAATTATTTTTTGCCAATCTCTCCCTTGGCAGTTGCTCATGAAAAGTGTTGTAAACACAATCTGTATGCATTTCGAACGATGAAGGGAACACGAAAATAAAGTGGGGATTATTACGGGATTTTGTTTGAAACCTGAAATTGCACTTATTCGCTCCTTCGTCCCGGCCGGGGGTAAATTAAATTCAGTTCGCTTTATAATGAATTTATGTGAAATTAAATTTTATCTTTGTGCTGAACGTTCAAGGCTGTACTGTGACGGCGCCGTGAAATCTCTTTGTTTAGTAAAGCTGAACTAAACCCAATTAAATGTTAATATTATAGTCGGATAACTTTTATTATTAATAATAAATATAGCTGTTTGACCTGTGTATTTCTATGCAAATGCTGACAAACCGCCATTTTGATTCCTTAGTTAAGAGTTATCGGACTATTGAAAAATCTCTCCTATGTCAAAATCAAGTGACTAATCTAAGGATCGATTTTTCAATAATAAGATATTTCTTACCACACGAATAAAAATGGCGGTTTGTCAGCTTTTGTTTACAAAATATGTCAGAAAGCCCTGTTTATTCCTTGTTATATCTGGCTTGTGAAAAAAGGTTATAGTCATAGTTAAAGTCATAATAGTTTATTGGTAAGAGGTTCTTACAAGTCATATTCAGATTATTGCTGATATACTGAAATGAAGAGCATTTAAATGAAGATCTAGAGGCTTATTGGACATCTACATTTGTCTCCGTTGGTGCTATTTAGTCCTGATTTCTATTCCAGGAAGAAATAAACTCGCCTCCAGCTGATTATTATCTTCCTACACTCAATCTATGCGTTGTGGACTGTTGTAGCCGCTAGCTGCAGTTACTTAGTGATATTTATAGCAGTTCTGACTATGCGTAGGTTTCTTTTAAGATAGGAAATCATCAAAATGACTTCTCATCATGATGAATGGGGGCGTGTCTTCTGACTAAAACCCATTCCAGTTCCTTCTTTGCCTTAATTCCAGGGTCCTGTTCTCTTTAGTTCAACCCAAGGCCCTAGTAGACTTCGACCCTGCCAGGCTCCTCCTACAGTTTGCTGACATCTCATTGAGGCGCCCGTCGAACAATACGCGCCGTCAACGACATGGGCTTGGTCCGGATTGTTACCAGACTACCGGACGGCGAGCTACCCAATGCTCGCCGTCCGCAAGCCTGCGCCTACGGTGGCTGGAAATCGGAATCTGAAATCCGACGGCGAGGTGTTAAGGTCTCTTGTATACGGACCCTTTTTCGCGGTGTGTAGGCACGGTTAATTCGCCGTGCGTAGGCACGGTGGTCAATGTTGTGTGGACAACTGGGGGAGCTTGCTGATGTACACGGCGGCACTACTGCTCGGCACCGCAATCGTGTTTTATCAGTGTTGTGTCGCAGTCCTACCTCTTGCACACGTTGCGTTTTAATAACCGTGCCTACACACGGTGAAAAACTTGCCGTGTACAAGAGGTCTGAGGGCCCATTCCCTTTCGCGTGGGGCCGATATGGCCCCTTTGCTTGTACAACAGCTTTGCAGAAGGAGGCGACCGCCTGCCACTCCTCCTCGCTCCAAAGACTATGCGTAGGTTCTAGTAAACTCTCTCATTACTTTCATTTCTTAGAATACAATTCTTTGAGGTTAAAGAAATGTCAGTGTAACATTTAAAAATATTGTGGAAACCTTTTGATCAAATGTTTTTCTATTTACTGGATGGAATATTATTTTATTGGGACGGTTTCTGATGTATTTATATAAATGTATAAACGAGTTTTTCCATCTGGATACTAATGGTAATTGGAAGTTAAAGTATTGTAACCTAGCAGGTTGACATGTAAATTTTTCATAGAGTTTTAATTTTAAAGTCGTGGTTATTCCTAAACCAAACTTTTCCGGGTTGATAAACATCAGTTAGAGAAAATGATATTGTGTTCATCATACAATACACTGTATCTATGTCAGCACGATTATTCCAAAGATTCACTGTGAGCCTGAAAAGCAAAGGGTTTTATAACCTGTAAAAGTCTGACACCCCCTCTCGTTCCACCCAGGGCAAGTTAGGTATTTGATGATTTTAGACCTCATCGTAAATAAAAAATGTTAAATATTTTTCAATTGTTATTTAAAATCGTGAAGTGATTATTTGTGGTATAAAAATGTTGGTGCCAAAGATTTTTATAAGTACCACTGAGGAGAGGGCTTGGTACCAATCCCCTTTGGTCAGCTGCGTGGTTGGCTAAGGGAGCACACTAACACACAGGCGGGAAGGTGGTGGTCCCTGGCACCAGGCTGCAGGCAGGCCAAAGAGGCTATGCCATACGTAGACGAAGCCCTAGTCAGTAGCTTTCTGCGACTGGATAGAGGCAGCCTGCGTCTGGTGGTAGGGACCATCACCGAACACTGCTCACTGAACAAGCACTTTTTCACACTGGGTAGTACGGACAGTCCTCTGTGTAGAAGATGCACGGAGACAGAGGAAACTGTCGCGCATGTACTCCTGGAGTGCACAGCCGTCAGTGACACGAGAACACAAATCCTGGGAACACCGAGATCAATGATAGATGCCCTGAACAAACCCAAGAAGATAGTTTGCTTCTGGAATGAGATGGGCTGGTTGGAATAAAGGCCGGCCCACGCACAATGGTCCAACGGGACTATGTGCGGATACCAGAACGCAAAGATAAGATAAGAGAGGGCTTGGTTTTCATTGATCCCTGTATAGGTACCTATTAAATTCGTTGTATTACAGAACGATAACCCTTTTCTATAAAGAACATTCATATTCTTGTCATAGTCGCAATCTGTAAACACATGTGAAATCTACGCGGTGGCGTTGATGAAAATTGTCACACCGCAAATTTTGCACGAAAATATTAAACCAACTGTTCGCGTCCGCTTCGCTTCGCTCGTCGCTGCATCGCACCCACGTGTAGTAGGTTACGTAGCCACCGCAATACAGTGTAAATTGTTTGTTTCATTCACACCGCATTAGTCCGAAAGAATACTAGACGTAGCGAACTACCTATTGGTCGTCGTCTGCAAGCCCGCGTTTACCGAGGCTAAAAGTCAGGCTCGGAAGGGCCTGAAGATGTCTGTTCCCTCACGCGTTTGGCCGCCTCCTTCGCTAGAATTACTGCTTCACAGAAGAAGGCGACCAACGGCCATTCCCCTCACTCCAGACCGTGGCCAGAACCAGGTCAATTGTTTGTACCATTCGCACCGCATCGCTTTGTGTTCGCCGTCACATTAAATTGCTTGCGTAGAACACAGCGTCACAGTTAATTAAAATATTTAAAACAGAAGTTTTCGATATTGATTGAAACTGAAATGATGTTATCACTCGAATGGCGGACCATCAACAAAAAATAAGATACAGTATTTTTCTCAGTCCAAAGCATGACCTGAACCACGGTTCGGTGGGAGAGGTCGCCGCCGAATGTGAAAAGGATACCCATATGATGCAGCTGTCTGTATCCACAGTTCTGCAGTTTTCAGAACAAGATAATAGAAATATTAAACAAAATATTTTCAAATTAACCTTTAGCAGAATTTGGAGGCCATATTAAACACAAACCATAAAGTTCCTATGTATTCGCCATAACACAACGCCGCACCGTATTCCCCTAACAAACCGTATTCTGTTCAAAATTTGTATTCTCAGTACTGCAACTGTTATTACCTAAATTTTTAGGTACATTATAATATTGTACATCATATTTATTTTATTATTTATTAGCCTTACTAGCCTTACTGTTTAGCTGACACCTCTGAGTCTTACGTAGAAAACTAGGTAGTTACCATCGACTACTTGGACTCGGTCTTTAGCAGCGGCC
The DNA here is from genome assembly GCA_030763345.1 of Mythimna separata. Taxonomy (NCBI): domain Eukaryota; kingdom Metazoa; phylum Arthropoda; class Insecta; order Lepidoptera; family Noctuidae; genus Mythimna; species Mythimna separata. Next base: position 22,007,138 of record CM061171.1, on the reverse strand, counting down.
GGACGGTGAACTAACACACCACACAGCCCATCGTCCACAAGCCCGTGCCTACAATAGCCTGGAATCGCCCTGTGACTGTTTTGCGTTGCGACCATCTCCTTCGCTAGCATTATTGCTTAGCAGAAAAAGACAACTGTAACTAATTCTCTCTCACTCCAGACCATTTGTACCTACGTCAGGCGAAAAGTGAGAAGGCTGTGGCGCCTTTTGAGACACTCCTCAAAGAGGGGGCTTACCACCAATATTTAATGAATGGAAATAGTATGTTATAATATAACATTCCTACTATTCAGACATACGAGTATGACTCCTATGACGTCTCTACCTAACAGGGAGTAGTAATATAATTAACCAGTAGTGAATTATAGCGCCCTGCTCACTCTTGACCAAAATGCTGTAATGTACTATTGGCCTAGTGCGGTGTTTTTGGATTTCACATGCCTTTGAAGTTTTGGATGGGGCGTATCTGTTTTTTAATGATGGTTCCCTTCAACGCTAACCATTTTATATCCAAAATCAAAAAGTTTTGTCAGAAATTCGATGAATTAGTAAGTACTTACGTTCAACTAACTTCTTATATTTTGTGAACTAATTTTGTAGTTAATGAATACTCTTGATTTCTTTGCATAAGTAATGCGTTGTTAATTTTTATTATAAAAACTGACTCTTCAGTCCATGACTTAACTAAAGCACGATCCCAGTCTAAATAACGAAAAGAAAAAAATATACACCGACACAATTAAATTTATCGCAAAATACTCGTATGAAGCATTTTATAAACTTACTCATAAAAGTGTTAAGTTATTGAAAGTCTAAATTTGCATAAGAATTCGATTTCTTATTTCTCAGTAATTTTGCCAATGCAGGCACGTCGGCCAAAACAGGAAAAAAAAATTAAAGTCAAACGCTTCACCTAAAAGGAAAAGACAAGAGATGTCTACTTTAAATAAATTTCGAAAACAAACAAGTTCTCGGAAATATTTATAATATAACTAGCAGCCCGTCCCGGCTTCGCACGGGGTAGACAATTATTTATTTTTGGAATTTTTCCCGTCAAATGACTACCCTACATATCCTACGCTGCCCTACCCTACCTTCCCTACACTACCCTACCTACCCTACACTACCCTACACTACCCTACACTACCCTACAGTACCCTACACTACACTACGCTACACTACACTACCCTACACTACCCTACACTACCCTACACTACCCTACACTACCCTACACTACCCTACACTACCCTACACTACCCTACACTACCCTACACTACCCTACACTACCCTACACTACCCTACACTACCCTACACTACCCTACACTACCCTACACTACCCTACACTACCCTACACTACCCTACACTACCCTACACTACCCTACACTACCCTACACTACCCTACACTACCCTACACTACCCTACACTAACCTACACTACCATACACTACCCTACACTACCCTACACTACCCTACACTACCCTACACTACCCTACACTACACTACCCTACACTACTCTACTTTACCCAACTTTTTTTTTAGATTTAAACTATCCTCTCAAGTTGGATCGAACTGCACATGGTGTGCGAATTTTATTATAATCGGTTAAGTGGTTTAGGAGTACATTGAGGACAAACATTGGTCAAGATTCAAGAGCGAAGAGTCAAGATTACCATACGTATGCTTTTTACAGCCTCAACGTAAAGAGATGTGGGTGACATACAACGCTGTATAGTCCCAGTTCGTACATAAGTACTAGACAATGATAAACATACCTATTTATTTGTAAATGAATACAAATGATAAATAAATTACACCCAAAAAAAGAAGATCGTGCACATCACACAAAAATTTGTCTTCGCCAACAGTCAGGGCCACTAGACCAACCGGCTAGTATACAGAAATAAGTTTCATTTAAATTTCTTTTTTCATGTTCGATTTTATAAATCCAGATATCATTGCAGAAAAAAATCACTGATCCAACTCATAATCTTCAGGTTCACAATGTCCTACCATCGTCAACACAGCACTGTCATATTGTTGTCAAAAATAAAATTACAATTACTAAAAGACTCTTCAATTTTATTTATAAACATCATCTGCCCAGCCTTTTCCCAACTATGTTGGGGTCGGCTTCCAGTCAAGCCGGATTTAGCTGAATACCAGTATTTTACGAGGAGCGGCTGCCTACCAGACCTCTACAACCCATTAACTGGGGTAACACGGTACTTCATGGCAAGACTGGAGTCAGATTTACTGGCTTCTGACTATCCGTAACGACTGCCAAAGATCTACAAATGACAGCCGGGACCAACCGCTTAACGTGCTTTCCGAGGCACGGAGGAAACTCGTTATGTTAAGATGGTCACCCATCCACAGACCAACCTAGGCAAGCGTTGCTTAACCTTGAAGATCGACCTGTGCGGCTATTATTATCTAGCCACGAGCTCCTCATTTTCTTTTTTTTTAATTTTGTTTATAAACATGTTAACTAATAAATGTTGGAACTATATACAAACTAAAAATAATAATGTGCTAGCTTGACCGAAGAAACTAGTGGCATTGCATTGTTTGTTCAATGTACCTTACGAATTTACTGACAAAATCCAATACACCTCAACAATTTTGATATAAATTACTATTAGCCTCATCAATCCTGTGGGGCCCTCTGTTCCTATACGCTTGGAATACAAAAAAAAAAAATACTAATCGTAACTTGTATCGATGTAACTCTCGAATTATGTTTTAACTGCATCTTCAACTGGGATCTTCAACAAAACAGGTGAAATTCAGCAGTAAAAATTCGTCTATCCATCGTGGCGCTTTTAAATTTGTTCATACGTTCAAAAAAAAACACACCATTATTATGTGTTATTCACCGCTAGATAGTAACATTTGAAATAATAATATGTATGAACGTGTAGAAAAAACTCACTGTGCATCAAAAAATTCATCCACATCGATGTCAATATAGTCCAGTCATTATAGTACTTTCACCTCGGAATTCGAGATACCCAGCTGTAAGTCTGTAAATACTTGTATATTGACACCCTAAAAGTTGTCTCAAAACCTACATATGGTAGGGTGTACGCAACTATGAAATTTCAAGGTTAAAGGGCCCAAAAATCGTTTTTTTGCGCTTTTTTGGTAAATATCTCATTTCCTAAAGGTTTTTTGCTATTTGTATATTTAACAATATTGTAGAATACAAAATTCTCTACAAATTTTGTATAAAAAACTTTTTCCTACGGTGAACCGTTTTCGAGATAGAGAGCGGAGAGCGCACGGTCACAGCATCACTTCAGGTCAACTGGTTCCTCCGGTCGAAAACGCGCCATATAAGTTGATACTATCGATAAATCAATGATTATAAATATTTGTCAATTTTTATTAACTATTATATTATATTTCATGATTTTTTTTTCTAACCTATCCACTTTTTATTCAGTACTTATTCATTTATTTAACAACACTTACCTGGCGTGTCAGACGTTTACTGACTAAAGCCCACTCCTGTTCCTTCTTTGCCTTTGTTCTAGGGCCCCAGTCAGTGTACCCTTTCACATACCCCATGGCCCCAGTGGATTTCGACCCTGCTGGGCCCCTACGATTTTCTGAAATGTTCTTGAAGTACGCATAGATCATTACGCGTCGTCGACGACTTGAGCGCAATCCGGATGGTAATTGGACGACAGGACGGCGATCTACGCATTTTCAAAGTAAATAACTAGGGTATGTCATTCATTAATAGAAATTGTAGCAAGAACCTATTTTGGGCACGTAGGAAAAGGGATTACTGTTAACAATAATTTAAGAAATTCGTTTCTTGTTTTGAACTTGTATGGATATTATTTTTTTGTGGCTGGTTTTAATAAAGTAGTATACCATTTTGGAATCTTGATTAGTTGCACCAATTTTTAAAAAATCTTGCCATAGTAGTGTTCATACTTTTTTTTACACCAGGACAAGCTAAAGTTGGCTAAAAGTAAAAATCTTCAATAAATTTGGGTAATCACATAAGTTTCATTCATTTTTGTGAAAAATCTAGAGGAATTCTGGATTTTTTAAGAATAGCAGTAGATAGCAGTTTATTCAGGTTGTCGCTACAAAAAAAAGAACAGCAATATTTAAACAACTGTGGTAATAGTAGAGGAAAATATCAGAACAGATCTAAATTTTAAAAGAATTTATTTGTGTTATTTCACTTATTACTTAAAAAATATTTGTGTGATATTTTTTTTTGTATTTTTCTCCGAATAGTCACGACTATTCAGACAAATATTTATAATCATTGATTTATCGATAGTTCAAAAACTATAATATGGCGCGTTTTCGACCGGAGGCACCAGTTGACCTAAAGTGATGCTGTGACCGCGCGGTCTCCGCCCTATATCTCGAAAACGGTTCACCGTAGGAAAAAGTTTTCGATACAAAAATTTTAGAGAATTTTATATTCTACAATATTGTTCTATATACAAATAGCAAAAAACCTATAGGAAATTAGATATTTACAAAAAAAGCGCAAAAACCCGATTTTTGTGACCCCCGACCATGAAATTTAATAGTTGCGTACACCCTACCATATGTAGGTTTTGAGACAACTTTTAGGGTGTCAATATACAACTATTTACAAATTTACAACTGGGTATCTCGAATTCCGAGATTCTTACCTTAATTGAGCTAATTTGACTGGACTAATAGGAAAAGCTGCTAGAAAAAACACTCAGACCCGACTCATGTGTTTAACTACACAATGCTGTAACCACCCACCATCATCCCATTGTATACAAACAGAATTAAGCGTGGGCCACAACTGCATACTATAATTGGCGTCTATTTACAGGAACAGCCGGTGGGCTGCCGCGGGTGGGTGTGTTCGTTCTTCGACGCGCGTCACGTCCGGGAGACGTTGACGGTCGCCTTCAGAACGGGGCCTAGGAGACGGAGACTCAGGGTTTCTCTACTTATTGTTGTTGTCTGCGTTATCTTTGGACCTTTACATGGTGAGTTTATTGTTTTTTATTCTTTTTATTGTTATAAACTAGTGCTTGACTGCGATCCCACCTGATGGTAAGCAGCGATGCAATCGTTGATGGTGAGACGCACTAGCGTATTAAGAGCCTATTCACTCTAGCCTTGAAAACACCCAAATTATAATGGGAAAACCGCAGCAGGCAGATTGTTCCAGTCCCTCGATGATTATTGTACTTATTTGGTTACTAAATATTGAAATATTGAAAAAATATATATTTTTAAAGTAACCGTGGGGTTCAACCTGGTTCTTTTTAAAAACGATCAATTGGGATCGTGCGCTAACTTTTTCCATAGTTCCTATGTGAAATAAAATATACCGATTTGAATTGAATTGAAAATATCCATTTAAGAACACTGATCAAAGGTATTTTTCATCTTATCATCATCCTCCTTCATAAAATGACAAGCACTCTGCTTTTAAGCTGATTTTTTTACAAATGGATTCTCTTCTCAGATTCATACCGAGTGTGAAACTTTGCTTATAAAATATTTATTATATTAGATTTTTATTTTAAATAGGTGTACCTACACTACAATAGCGCTTTTAGCTACTCTGCACTAGCTGGCACTAGCACATAACATCACACACACATAACATCTCACATAACTTCTCTTTTTCCTATGTACGGGCTAATGCGATGATAGGAATTTAATATGATTTCAAGAGTAAACCACCTAATTTATTTACGTGGATAGAACATTGCACTGTCAAATTTTTGACTAAAACTGTTTTACAATTTCAAAAAAACACTTCAATTTAATTTATAAACATGTTAACAAATATACTCGTATTCGAGTATTATAGCTATATACAAACTGAAAATAATAATATGTACAAACGTGTTGACAAAGAACTCACTAGACATAAAAAAAAACATCTAAAAGCACCCAGAACGCTAAAAAATATTCAAAACATTATTATTTACTCATATGTTTGTATAGTAAGTAATAATAGTTTATTAAAAGTGCTTTAAAAACTTATCAATCTCGTCCTCATAAAACTCGGTTATCAACCTACCGTTTGAAAACTTTCATAAGTTTTTTCCTAGAACAAGCCCATGAAAACATTATCTCTTCTCATATTTATTTGAATATTGCTCGTATAATGTTTCCAAGAATTAAAACATCAAAGAGATTTAATTGTAATAAAATATATAAATTTTCCTTTGGTGTTGGGGATCCCATTAAATATTTGTGCTTACCATCAGTTGGGTATTAGGTATATTATTTTTTCAACATTTCTTCGAAAGGTAGCATTTGGTTCTCTGTGACTGGGACCCACTGCTTATGGGCTTGTTATCATCTGCCTAGCCTTTTCCCAACTATATTGAGGTCGGCTTCCAGTCAAGCCGGATTTAGCTGAATACCAGTATTTTTGTTCTTTTACCTCAAATACCAGACACTAATGAATATGTAGCGACATCTGTGGCGTTGCATACGAAAACCTGCATCGCGCAAATAGAGTTCTCCACGGTTTTTGACAATATTACACAACAGCCCGAAAACATATCTCGAGCAGTTGCCCAGGTCAGACAAAACATTCGTCTGGTCGGAGAATCCTCCTTTTTTAACGAAGGTTTTTACAATCTGTTCCTAATACCTCCAAAAGTATAATTTAAAAAAAAATTAAAAGAATATCACGCAAATGCCAGTGAATAAAAAAATATAATAAGTAAATAAAATACAATTAGTCTGACTGATTAAGATTAACTATTTTCCCCCCCAAGAAAATATGCCCGTATATGAAAATATTAGTTTCCAGTCCGGCCGTGAAAATTAGTTTCGGTTGGAGTGCACTATTTTTTTTTTATCGAAGCTTCTGTTTGTTTCAGGTGAAATGAACGTACTGTACCTGTTCATGCGGTATAGGTTCAACTGGGATGAGGTGCAGTTCAGTATGTTCTGTACTTACAGCATCATCACTAACTTAGTGGGTGAGTTACTAAAACCAAACAATAATCATAACAAATGAACTTACGGCGTATCGAGAGAATTCCAAAGAAGTATAGACTGTAGGTATGTAGAAGGAATAATGGACAAACTCAAAAGTATGACAAGGACCTTTGTCCTTCTCATACTTTTGAGTTGAAGATTGTAAGAAGAACTCAGATTCTATGTGAAGAAGAATGGTATTGAAAGTGGAGAAAGAAATTAGAAAGAAATTAGAAAAAGGAATGGGAGAGTTGAGTAGAGAAAAAATTTAAGCTCAGAGCTACAGCTCGTATATTTTCAGATTAAATATGAACCGGATACAGTTATTGAGGAGTTTATCAAACTTATCCAGCAAGACCATTTTCAAATCAAAGTAGCACACGCACTATTGCAAAATTAAAATCTGCACTGCTAACCTTAAATTTTGCAGGTCGATGTCAAATAGAGTGTTGATTAAAAGTATAATTGGATACCGTTATAAGTATTTAATTTACGAAATTGTAACCATTAAATGCCGACTTTTTGTCTAGCAATGTACATGTCTTTCTTTTACGGCCATGGCATCTTTATGGCATAGAGTCGTTTCTACGTTGTTTGGCAGCGCTGCAGGTGCCATTCGGTTCTATAACTAGAAATCTCAACTCATTTGCCTTTCTTCATCATCTCCTAAGGTACACTGTTCTCCATCAGCATATTCAGCGACTTCATGAAGCTGGACGACACTGTGGTCGGCATCATCTCCTGCACCAGCAAGATCCTCGCGTCCTTCATCTTTGCCTTCGCTACCACCACCACTGAGATCTACATCGGTAAGTATAAGTACACTTTATATTTTATCTTGTTCTGTTACTTTGTTCTGAAGTCTAGAAAAAAGATTTATTATGATGTTACCAAACAACAAATTAATTGGTAGTCGACCGATGGTATTGCTTAATAGCTTAATAGATATTTTTGGTGTGGTAAGTCGTAAATTTTTACGAATAATAGTCAGAAATTAATTTTATCTACTTCAAGAACCGGTCGCTGTAGCGACGCTTGGGGGAGGCCTATGTCCAGCAGTGGACGTCTTTCGGCTGAGATGAATATGATGATGACTTCAAGAACTGAAAGCTGAAGCAATAAACATGTTCCATCACTTGTCTTCGCGTTTCAGGACCATGATGACTCTTTCAAATCCACCACATACTCTACGTTTTACGAAAGTTACTACTTAGTCAAAGTTACCTAACCAACGTCAATCAATGTCATCGATCTACCACGATTCAATTAATTTGGTAGCACCATCAATTTTTTTTAGGCCTGGAGGAACAGTTCTTAGTCGCTCTACTTTTTTATTTAAGATTTTCTACAAAATTCGTAAAACATTTCTTGGTTCAATGCTGCTCGATATAAATTCCTATATTGAACGTCATTACTAATAATGATTCATGATTAAAATTAGAATTTTTAATATAATTTATTTATTACAGCGCCTTTGGTAGAAATCTTCAACGGAACATCATTCATCGCGATGCGATCCATTGCCTCTAAACTAGTGAACAGCGAGGAATTAGGTAAGTTACATCTGATTTTTTTATCTACATTTAACAGTACGGTCAGAATCTAAAGTGCAATAGCACTCTACCAATGCCAGTGTCTAAAATGTACTTATAGAAGAGGTTCAATGGTTCTAACTGATTCTTCTGTGGACCATAAATTGAACTTTATACAATAAGTAAGTATGACGCTGCGGTGTAAGATAATTTTTATGTTGCGACATAGATGTCGCTACAAGGCTATGAAACGCCTTGTTTACCTATAGTAGGTAAGTGATTACGTAAATATTTGTACATGTTTTACTAGGATTTGCTGAGGAGATGCTGTACAGCAAGTCATAATTCAATACATATTGCGTAAACTGTAATTCGTACTTACAAACAGCAAAATAAATCGTTGTTTGGTAGCTTCATCAGTCTAATGTTCCCATTGCTGGCACTAAAACGTCCTTTCTGGGAGAGGGAATGGGCTGTAAATGTTGTAATCTAAGAAGCACACTCAGTGCAAGTTGGTATTTACAATTATTTTATAAATACGAGTGCATAAGCACCTTTTTTAATTATAAATAATTTCATCATCATCATTTTAGCCGAAAGACTTTTATGTCTATTATTTATGCCCTTCAAATGTTGCCAACACACAACCGCTGGTCTTGTGCGTCTCGCATCCATAATAATTTATTTGCACAAAACACTTTACATACGTTCTACAAATAATGATGGTACTTATATACTACATATTAGATAAAGAAATGATACAAAACAGTTTTAAGTAAACCTAATGCCACAAATGTCAATACAGTTGCGGTTTTTACAATCCTGTAACTGAATCATGAAAACCACGTAAAATAACTATAAATGAGCCTAGCCACGGGCTACCTACGACAAAACCGCAAATGATTCACAAGCACAAAATGTGCTAAAAAGGAGATCGGACAACATCAACAACTGGTGGACATCCCACTCATACGCACTAAATGTTTTGAGAACACATTCATTGTGCGTATAACAATGGAGTGGAATTCCCTTCCTGATATAAATAATAATTATAAATATTCCACAACTTTCACACAACGCCGTCTAATCCCAAGTTAAGCAGAGCTTGTATTATGGGTAGGTACTAGACAACTGATAAACATACTTATATATTTCTAAATAGGTACATACTTATTATAGATAAATAACACCCAGACACAGAACAAATAATGATCGTGCTTATCACACAAACATTTGTCCTGGGTGGGAATTGAACCCACGACCTCCGGCATAGCAGTCAGGGTCACTAACCACTAGACCAACAGGCCGGTCAGTAATAGGTTACTTCATGGCAAGTGTTTTTATTTTTAGGTGGTTGATCATCCATGACTTCTCCGGCTCTTGGTTGAAGTGAGTCTCCAACTCTTACGTCCCTTCTTTCCCTTGCATTCCAGCGTCACGAGTTTTTCTTTTCTGAAGTGAAACCATGGCCCCAGTAGGCTTCGACCCTGCTGGCAAGCGAAATACATTTAGGAAATGAGAAATCATTTCTTTCGCTGATCAAATTCCGGGAATTGCATCCATTGCTCTTGAATCCATTCCAAATAAACTGCATACTCTAAGAGGTACCTCTTGAATTCTTTGTAGTAATATTTTGGTACAACTTCTGTTAAATAAATTCTGAGAAGACAACTCTGATTTCAGTATTTATTTAGGATCGTAGGTTTAATTTGTGTTGTGCGTAAGGAGCTCGTGGCTAAATAATAACAGCCGCACAGGTCGATCTTCAAGGTTAAGCCACGCTTGCCTAGGTTGGTCTGTGGATGGGTGACCATCTTAACATAACGAGTTTCCTCCGTGCCTCGGAAAGCACGTTAAGCCGTTGGTCCCGGCTGTAATTTGGAAATCTTTGGCAGTCGTTACGGATAGTCAGAAGCCAGTAAATCTGACTCCAGTCTTGCCATGAAGTACCGTGTTACCCCAGTTAATGGGTTGTGGAGGTCTGGTAGGCAGCCGCTCCTCGTAAAATACTGGTATTCAGCTAAATCCGGCTTGACTGGAAGCCGACCCCAATATAGTTGGGAAAAGGCTAGGCAGATGATGATGATGATGATGATGTAGGTTTAATTTGTGTTACTAGACCAAGATAACAATATTACTGGTATTAGATCTAAGAATGGCACTCATTCGTATAAGACGTTCCCTGAAATTGCTTGAGATCTATTTATTGCCTTGTTTATAAACCACAAACAAAGATGGTTCTTTGAACTATAGATCGAAATTAAAATGATAAAAAAATTTAAATTGCATTTTACTTTTTTTATGGCAATCGTGTCGCATGTGACTATTCAGCCAGTGTCACGTTGAGACAGTATTTGCATTAACTTGAACTTGAACTCGAAGTAAACCTAGACCAACCGACACTCTTCCAGCGATTGACGAAAGTTCTGTCCAGAGACCTGCCTGATATCAGTTGCTCTTAAAGAATAAAAGCTGCCTTAAATAAGGCAATTTTCAACTTAGTGTTCAACTTAGTGAAAGTGTGTTAGTTTCAACTTAGTGAAAGCCCCATCATAGATCAGCCGGAAACAAAACAGACAGACAACAAAAAGCGGTAAAAAACGTACCGTATATGTACAGAGTTTTTTAGAACAAGAGCTACTAAAACAAAACCAATAAAAGATTTGTTTAAGACCACGAAATATGCACAGACATTTACTTTCACCAATTAGTCAGTGCACATTAACTTTTCTGCCTATTGTCAATCAAACCTCTAATTCGTTTACATACCACAAAAGTTTCTTTGATACATTGAAACACACATATATAAGAAAAAGAGAAGAAGCAAAAAGAAAAATAAATATAAAGGAAAAAAGTAGAAACATAATTTTACAGAAATTTCTTCCAGCATACCTGCGAAAGAAGAAAGAAAGAAAGAAATCATATTTATTCCGCCCTAAATGGAAGCACACTAAAATATACATTAAAAATATAATTCAAATGTAAAATATATAAAATAATGTAGATACTAAGAACCATCAAAACAGTTTCCTTAAAGTAAAACAAAAAAATTAGATCAAAATGATTCAACTTTTTTTTATATTGGTAAGAATAAGGTATGGCAACTAAAAATTAAAAATAATATCATACAATATGTACACTACGACCACTCTTGCAGAATGATCTCGAATCTTTCATCAACATTTTCAATCACTTCTGCAAAATGGTCTATATCGTTTTGAAGGTAGTGAGACAGAGAGTAAAGTCCCACATACCTCCGTTGAAAAGGGAGGATCCTCCGACCGGACGGGTGTTATGTCCGGTGGGCTACTGCCCGATAAATGATTTCGAGCAACAGCCCGAAAACACACACACACACGATACAACAGTATCTATTCAAATCGCGCCGAGAACCTTGCCTGCGCGATGCAGGATTCTGTGACGTCATGTGTAGTAGATCGTAGTCGCTACATCGTTAATCACGTCACAGACTTTAAATTTTGGGTGTTACCGTTCGGTATCGCTCCAAACCGAACCTTAGATGTCAATGGCGCTTCAAAGAGATGTTAGCATAACCGTTGGGCCGAGCAGAGCCAAAGCGTACTAGGTTTAGCTATGAACTGAAACTTCCGAATGGGAAACCCTTAGTCCTGGAACGCAACAGGCAAAGAAGATATAGGAGTTGGTTTACGTTCGGGAAATTAGCTTTTGCAATAAATTCATTGTTTTGGTGGCTGTTTGGGAACTTCCTGTTGAATTAAAGATACTCGTATTATGAAACCATAATATGTCGGTAATACCGATTTCATCAATAACAGGAAAAAGTTAGATTTAGAAAAGGACGAATGTTTGAAATTGACCGAAATACATACATACTTACCAGCAATTTTGGCCTCGTGGTAGTAGAAAATGTTCCAAAGAACACATACTTCCAGGATTAAACGACATTACCTTCTCAACACTACAGCATCACTGGTCCAGGTCATCGAAATCTATTCAGTAGGTTTTGTGACAAAAATTCACACATAAAAACTTTCGCATTTATAATATAAGTACAATTTTACGATTTTCTTACTGATTCACCACAGTCATAGCGTATTTTTCGAAAATACGCTATGACTGTGCACTCGAAAATCGCATTACAATTAATGCGATTTTCGAGTGAAATTGGATTCATTGTAACAATCGCCACACGATTCATAGTAGATGCACTATGAACCGTGTGGTTTCGAATATTTTGTTGTGTTATTATTCATTGTAATTCTATTTATTTGTAAAAATATGAGTACGTGAGAGAATATGAATGAACGTGCCAAAGTAAGGAAATATTACGCAAAAGGTTAAGGAAAAGTTAATTAAACAATGGTAAAATTATTAACAGTTTATTTTTACTTATCACTTTTAGAGCAAGAGCCAGCGGCCCGCAGACCTTCGGTAAAGTATAAAAGCTGTAAGTTTCTCAGTGTATGTCCCCAACACAGGTAAGAACGAATCCCGTCTATGTAACTTGGGTCGCGGTGGCTTTCGCAGGTATCAGGTAATAAAGGTGTGTAAAATTGTGTGTTACATTTGGTAAAATATAAAACTCAGTTTTTACATATTTTACTTATAATAATCCCAAAAGTCATCTTGCCGAAAGCCAGACACTTCGTACGGTTCCAACCCTCTGCCAGACACCCTTAAAGTAAATTTAATTGTTACTATACTTACGGTATAGTATAAAAGCTGCAATTTATATATGTTATTTGTATAACTATAAAATAATGTTTTTTTTTCAATAGCCAGACAGTTTCTGTGGTTCCTCTATGTTGCCAGGCACATAAAAAGTCTAATGTAGGTGCGAGCGCGAGGGATATATTAGTCAGCGGGTGCGACTGAAATAGCGCGTTCGGTCCATTGCGACGTTTTACAGCGCATCAGCTGTCATTTATTGTGTATTATGTGGTGAATAGTCATACGTACAAGAAGCGTTTTATTATTGTTTTGTTCAGTTTCTAAAATAATAATAAGGGAAAATCAGTGTGATCATGGAAGGACAATTATTTTTTTATTTGTGTAAGAAAAGTGATGGAAAAATAATATTCCTTTCTGAAGGAACATTAAAAAAATATCAAACTATTTTAAAGGCGAGGAAAATACACAACCTCAAATATAACAGCGTTATTTTGCCAAATGAATATACAGACGGTAGTTATCACCGCGAATGTTATAAAATATTCACAGGACTGCATAGCCAATATTATTCTTTAGAACCGATAATTTCAAAAATAAAAAAAGTGTTAAACAACTAGTGTAATTACAGACGATTCATCTGCTACCACGCCATTGACACTTGAATTAACAACAAAGTCAACACCCGAACCTCCAACAACATCAGACCATAGTTCATCTTCTCAATCAACGGAACCACAACCTTCAACTTCTCAAGAACAGTCTCATTCACCACCTTCATTTACAGAATCTTGACTTGCATCATCATGTTCACTTACATGTGATGCTGAAACATCCGGATTTTCTGGATAAGATGTAGATTGTGATGCTCCTGATTCAAAATCAAAGGTTGGTTGTGATATTGAGAAAGATTCTGTAAATGAAGGTGGTGAATGAGACTGTTCTTGAGAAGTTGAAGGTTGTGGTTCCGTTGATTGAGAAGATGAACTATGGTCTGATGTTGTTGGAGGTTCGGGTGTTGACTTTGTTGTTAATTCAAGTGTCAATGGCGTGGTAGCAGATGAATCGTCTGTAATTACACTAGTTGTTTAACACTTTTTTTTTATTTTTGAAATTATCGGTTCTAAAGAATAATATTGGCTATGCAGTCCTGTGAATATTTTATAACATTCGCGGTGATAACTACCGTCTGTATATTCATTTGGTAAAATAACGCTGTTATATTTGAGGTTGTGTATTTTCCTCGCCTTTAAAATAGTTTGATATTTTTTTAATGTTCCTTCAGAAAACAATATTATTTTTCCATCACTTTTCTTACACAGATAACAAATTAATTGTCCTTCCATGATCACACTGATTTTCCCTTGTTATTATTTTAGAAACTGAACAAAACAGTAATAAAACGCTTCTTGTACGTATGACTATTCACCACATAATACACAATAAATGACAGCTGATGCGCAGTAAAACGTCGCAATGGACCGAACGCGCTATTTCAGTCGCACCCGCTGACTAATATATCCCTCGCGCTCGCACCTACATTAGACTTTTTATGTGCCTGGCAACATAGAGGAACCACAGAAACTGTCTGGCTATTGAAAAAACATTATTTTATAGTTATCCAAATAACATATATAAATTGCAGCTTTTATACTATACCGTAAGTATAGTAACAATTAAATTTACTTTAAGGGTGTCTGGCAGAGGGTTGGAACCGTACGAAGTGTCTGGCTTTCGGCAAGATGACTTTTGGGATTATTATAAGTAAAATATGTAAAAACTGAGTTTTATATTTTACCAAATGTAACACACAATTTTACACACCTTTATTACCTGATACCTGCGAAAGCCACCGCGACCCAAGTTACATAGACGGGATTCGTTCTTACCTGTGTTGGGGACATACACTGAGAAACTTACAGCTTTTATACTTTACCGAAGGTCTGCGGGCCGCTGGCTCTTAGACTATTTATTGAGTAATAGGACATCCCAGCCATAATGAGACATTCCGAACATTTTTAAATAAAGAACACGTAGTCGAAACGTCAATTATTATTTGTTTAATGTATAACCTGCCAGTGATCTAATGTGAATGATTATCCTATGACGCGTTAGGCTTTTGTTTTCATGCCAATATTGGCTTATAAGGAAGAAAATTGACAGTGTACTGTTAGTTGTTTAATTGGTTTACAACCAAACTGAGGGAGAAAGGTCTCCATTTCTGTTTTTTTTTCTTGGAACTTGGAGGACGTAAGTAGGCCATTTTTTTTAAATCGTATTCTCACACAAATAATAAGTCCTGTATCGTAGTTACATCCTATATCCGTATAATGAAACAAATAAGAACGACTAAAAATCCCAATATTGCAATAACTTTTTCCACTTTGCACTTGTCGATTGGTTTTAGGACTTTAATTACTGATACTATATTACAACCTACAGGTCTTCAATTCAAGAGCGAATATGTTACTTCTAGGCAAGCGCGCTCCATTGTCGACCACACCATCACCAACCATCACTTGAGATAATGGTCAAACGGGAACCTACCTACAAAAAAAAAACTAACCATCTCTCACCACGTTCACAAAAATAAAAACAAACTTTACCTAATTAAACTTAAAGCAACGGATCTTAACAGTAGATATAGGAGCCTTGGGAGAGGTCCAGAACGCGTCATTAAACACGCTCCCACTTGACCGCAACTTAACCTCAACTTAAATCGGAATCATTTGACGACGGATTTGGGAAAAGATATACTGGAACTTTTAAAGTTTCTATAATTGGGTAGGTGGGACTCGAGTATTGGATTTTAACCCATTTCTTTATACAAAAAAGAGGCCTTTATTTTGTAAGGGTTCCATAACTAAAGGGTAAAAATAGTACAATATTGATAAGACTCCGCTGTTCATGTGTCTGTTACCAGGCTGTATTTCATGAAATTTTCACAGATTATGTAGGTATTTCTGATACTGCACAAAACAAGTACTTACTAAAATAGAATAAAATAAATATTAATTTCAAGATGTTTTCTTTTTGCTCACAATGCGTGTTCGTACGTACGTGTACGTGTTCTAAAATAAAATAACCTAAGTTACTTTCTAATCTACTAGTAAAATTCTGGTTAAAATCGGTCCAGCCGTTGCGGAGATTACGTGTTGGTGGATGTTACATGTTTTCGATTTTTGGGTTCTAGAGATATTTTTGTTCACTGCCTTACTTGGGTTTGCGATTTATGAGTCATAAGTTAGACTCTACCACTGAAACTCCACTGCTCTGGCTGGATCATTGGCCTCAACGACCTCCTCCCCTAACCTCCTAGAACCCACTAAAACCTTCGTTTTCTTCCAGGTAAAGTGAACTCCCTCTTCGGTCTGGCAGAGGCGATGATGCCCCTGGTCTACGGGCCCCTCTACTCCAGGGTATACATGGCGACGCTGACTGTACTTCCCGGCGCTGTGTTCCTGCTTGGAGCGGCTATGACTGTACCTGCTGTGGCTATTTTTGGGTAACTATCTTTAATATAATGTTTCCTTGGATATACAGTTGCGGCTACAGACGTTTTGACCGTCTAGGCAGTTGTCGATGGCGCTTTTTCCCTGCAGGAACCGTAAAAATATTAATTGATAAATCATACAAATTATCCATTTTTAACAACTGTTTCAACGATTTCTTAGTGTTATTGAACGAATTTTATTATAGTAAGTTTAACCGAGCACTGAGCGTTGTGCTCTTTCCAGTCTTTGAAAAATGTTCGATTTGAAAATTGTTGCAGATTTTATTGCAATACTAAGCGTTAACATCATTAGAGCTATAAAAAATCAGATTATCATGAAAAACGATTTCTGTAACCTATGACTAGTAATAACTCCAACACTAATACTTTATGAGATTTTGGACACACGTTTTAAGACACCTAAAAGAAGTTGTATACAAGTTTCCAGCTTACTATCTCTCATTCGAAGCCTTAATTGACTGGATTAATATGTAAATGAATACCAAAAGTAGATAGATAGTACATTTATTTGATGCAAACCAGAAAATGAACAAATAACAACAAAAAACTTAAGTCTGGTCTCGTCCTAATGTGATGTTTACGTTTACTGTTTTTAATTACTTTAAATGCAAAATCAATGTTTGGTCATCTTTGTGTATTAGGAAATACTACGAAAAATGCTTAGTCATTGCTTACCAATTGTACTTTGGTCGCATATGTTATATCAGTCACTAAGTACAGCCAACAAAAAATATTTAATTTTGTTATTAGCCGATGAAATCTTCCATAGTCCTAACTGGGAGTACGGAGGACATCAGTACAATGCTCGATGACATCAGTAAAACTTCCAATACACTTTTATTAGGTACCTAGCTGCAGACATCAAAACGTAGGGCAGTTTCGGTACATCTTCACACTGCAATGGCCTGGTTGAGAGTGTCCTGGCGGGTTCTCCTCAAGCTCGTGGCAAACAGAAACGCCTGACTCTGTCAAAAGCACGCCATCTCTAGTTCTTCTAGTTGCCATTATTAGATGGCGTGCCTTGTTTTATTGTCAACTGCCTAATATGACTACCTTAAAATAAATACGTCTTACGGCCGCAAATCATATTTTAATCAACATACAACTTGACTTCCGTGGGCTATCCGGGCACTTTCGCCTTTTGTGTTTTTTTTTGCGGTTTTGATAGCTATATTCCTCACTAATATTATAAATGTGAAAGTGTGGATGTTTGTTAATCACGCAAAAACGGCGTTGGATAAAATTTTGTGTGCTTCTCCATGCCAAAGGCCATGTCCTTGAAATAGAAAAGAACATAGGCTACCTTTTATCCCGATTCTTGAACACGCGGAAGAAGTCGCGGGCGGAAGCTAGTGATGAAATAAATCAGAAAAAGCATAGCGCGTGCTCACAATTTACAATTCGTTAGTCAGAGTCGTTATCCCTAACTGCTTGCCTACTTGTTTTGCTAACTGTACACTTTAGATAACAAACAGTGATGTCGGTGCTAGGTGCGAGTTGCAAGAAACCGTTCAAGACCGGTTTTTTTTGCATCGTTTTTAGAGTTTGGAAACATCTTTAAACTTCCTTATTGGAACAACAATGATTTTAGTTTTTATTACTTTAAGAATGTTGTGACTGCATATCGAGGATTTTTCTATAACGTTACTTAATAATAATTCATCATCATCTGCCTAGCCTTTTCCCAACTATATTAGAGTCGGATTCCAGTCAAGCAGGATTTAGCTGAATACCAGTATTTTACGAGGTTACTTAATAATTATTATTATTATTTATTTATTTGCCAGAATGTAAGTGTACAAAGTAGTGTGATCGTAATTATGTATGGTGTGCAAATATCTAATTCAAGAATACATTTAATTTATTTAAAATGTCTTAATATTTATAATGTATAGGCAGTAAGCAAATATTGAATCCATCATATTCATTGTTAATGAGTACTAATATTAATGTGATTCTTATAGATAACTTCTTTTTCCAAGATTTATTTGTCATTTAAGTTATTCAAGCCTTCAGTATTTTTTATATTTTAAAAAACTTTACTCAATACTAGGAATTACTAGTTTAAAATTGCGAGTGCGTTCACAAATATTTTTAACTTCACATATACATAGATTTTCAACAACTGGCCACACAGATAATTGATTCGTACGGGAATCGAACCCACGACACGTAGCGCCGCGCAGCAGCCAATTGTCTAACCACTGCACCAACAGTACCGTTACATACATTGTCACTTAATAACGGTGCTTATTTCATAGGCAGGTTATTGTAACTGGAACAAATTAAGGTCATATAACTCGTCTATAACTTGACTATAGTTCCGGGTTCAAATAACGACGTACACTTTTTTATTGCAAGCTCTAATGTATCTTCTTTGATAGAGACTTGTTTAATAAGTCACGTGCATCAAGTTACCTAAACTTGAAGCACGTTTATTTATTTACAAAGTCATACATAAAGTCATTGTACGATGGTCAAAAATAGCTACTGAAGGTCAACTAAAAACTTAATCGAGTAAATTAATTAATCACTGCAAAGTTGATCATCACGGGTTTCTGATTGAAAATGTACTAGAGTGCGTCTAATGAAAGCGCGGCCTGGACTTTTTTTTAAATTTAATTGGCCACATTATTCAGCCGCAATTACAGGAAATAAAAAAAAATGTGAAGTGTCAAGACATGATTCTCCAACTAGTTAGTAATACCACATACAAAATTTTTGAATTCAACCTCTTTTTACCAATTTTTTTTAAAGGTCGAATCATCTTATATTTTCCCCCACTCTGGATTGCGCGAGAGTGTCTGTCAAATTTTCAGTGACTGAGCAACACCTGTGTGCCCGTTGCGTTCCAGGACTTCGGTAATTCTTTCAAACATTCACTCAGCCCCATGTCTATTTATTCGGTTTATTAGTCCACCTGCTTGCGGCTTCGCCCAACCCAATGTCTTTTCAACCAGCCCCATGTTTTTTTATTCGGTTTGTTAGTTCTACGGCTTCGCCTGCGTGAAAATAGAAAATTGCCCTAAGAGACACCCGGGGTAAAAAACTATCTAATACACTAATCAAGGACAAACTCAACTGGTATTCCGTTCAGCAGATCAAGCGTGAACAAAAACAAACATACACTAACAAACTTTCGCCTGTATATTATTAGTGTGGTAATTGGTTGTTAAGGCAGAAACAATAATATTTAAAAAAAAATTGTACTCTTGATGAAAAATGAACAGCATTAAATTCATCCATTCGAGTAAATAGGCTCTTAATAAGCGCCTACTAGTGCGCCTTACCATCAACGAATACATGCTTGCATGCAATGACACCATCAGGTGGGATCGCAGTCAAGCGCTAGTTTATAACAATAAAAAAATCCTAAACTGAAACATTAATAAACCGATAACAATAGAATACAAAAATACCATTGTATGCATTCATTCAAAACTATTTTGCCGTATAGTCATTACAGATGATTTGGTCACGTCCCGTCCGAGCAAGGTCAAAGGTCAAGGTCATTAGTAAATTACTAACTAGAATTTTCATGCTTGTGATTACCGTCACGTACATCAGTTTTTAAATTAAATAGTTTCTATTTTAATTAACCCATAGGAAAATGCGTCTAGTTCATTAACCAATTTAATGATAATGAATATATTTTTAGAGGCGCTCGTGGCTAGATAATAACAGCCGCACGAGTCGATCTTGAAGCTTGAGCAACGCTTGCCAAGGTTGGTCTGTGGATGGGTGACCATCTTAATGAAACGAGTTTCCTCCGTGCCTCGGAAAGCACGTTAAGCTGTAGGTCCGGGCTGTCATTTTTTTAATCTTTGGCAGTCGTTACGGATAGTCAGAAGCCAGTAAATCTGACTCCAGTCTTGCCATGAAGTACCGTGTTACCCCAGTTAATGGGTTGTGGAAGTCTGCTAGGCAGCCGCTCCTCGTAAAATACTGGTATTCAGCCAAATATGGCTTGACTGGAAGCCGACCCCAATATAGTTGGGAAAAGGTCAGGCGGATGATGATGAATATATTTTTAGAGTAGAATAGAATATAAAAAATATTTTACTTCTTATAGTCATAGAACTATACAAAGAGGTAAATCTATGGATACAATAGCGGGCTTATCGCTCACATTATTGCTCAGTTACTTATATAGTTTTTCTAAAAAGGCATTCATTAATAATATATTTTAAACATTGAACTAAAATATGTAGAATGTTATTAATATTTCAGTGCAACATATATCATACTAGTATATTAAAGGCGAAATTTTGTGCGTCTGTGAGTGAGTGTTTGTTACCGTAGAAGCCGTTTGAGCGTGAAGAATCACGCTTGAACAGCTGGACAGATTTCGTCGAAACAGTGTACAAGGGTTGACCATGTCTTCTGATAGCACATAGGGTACATTTCATCCGGAGAGTATGTTTCTTGAGGATATTTTTTAGCTAGTATACATCTTCTTTAAAAATTATACATCATTCTTATGAACGTGTGTTTGTGACCTAACTTCTCGAAAAAGAGTTGACCAATTTGGCCTTTTTTTGGCTGAAATAACATGAATCATTCGTTCCATTGTCCTAAGCTTTGCAGTACTTTTTGCTAATTCGTAAAGAAGACATCTTAGTCGTTCCGCCATCTCCTTCGTGGTTTGGTGCGAACCCGTCGCTATATCAATTTTGTGTTTTACTGGCCGACTTGTTTGGTACGCGGCAGACATGTCCAGTCTAGCACTGTAGCCACCAATGGCAAAGGAATAGTGATTGTACCACAGGCATACTGAGACACTTCTTCTGAATTTCGAACGAGATTTTGTGGTCCTGAGACGCAAGGGAAAAGAAAGAACATAGATGTGATTTAAACCAGTACAAGTCTGACCTTCCAACTCCACTCTAGAACGGGAAAAGTCATTGAATGATTTCTCACCTTAAAAAAACAACTACCAATGGTAAACCCAATATTGATTCTACTAAAAGTAAGCTAATAATTCCTTTGTTCACATCAGATCGTAGTTAGTAATCCAATTAACAAGTAGGTACTTATTAAGAAATGTAACAGAACGATAAGCGTTTTGTTGACTCCATACTTTTATTTAACTTCTGATATGAAAGGATTAATGGAACAAGTATTAGTAATACCAAGTAATACTAACACTAGTAGGTAAACACGGCCTCGATCCAATTTGTGGACAAATCTAGCGTTGACTCATCATCTCTTTAATCTAGAGTGAATAGGCTTTTAATAAACTAGTGGGCCTCACCATCAACGACTGCATCTCTGCTTACCATCTGGTGGGATCTCGGTGAATAAAACAAAAATATTTTCTTAACTAACTTTTGGTCGGCTTCCAGTTTAACGTGTTTTTTAAGGAGTTACTATGAATAATTTCTCCTATAATGATTTGATTTAATGAGTTAGGTTATTTATTACGGCAAACAATCTTAAGACAATAAACATTTGGTCGAAGTTACGAGTTACTATTAGATTTCCACAACTCAGTAGTCTCTATTTCTTTTTTAATTAAGTTGTATTGTAGTTGCAATTAGAGGAGGTGATCATCATCATTTCAACCGAGAGACTATTGAGATCCACTGTTGGATATAGGCCTTTCCCTAGACCCGAGTGTCACTACAACGTACGGTCTTGTATATCACGCTTCCATCAGATTTTTGCGAACCTGCCCAACTGCCCATGTCATCGTAGACAGATATCCTTGTAGGAAACCTTCCAACGTTGCGCCTTCCAATACGCTATCGCCACTTCAGAACCTTTCAGCCCTATCGAACTTCTGTTCGGCAAGGAATGTGTCCCACCACTTAAGTTTGGCGATTCCTCTTGTAATCATCAGGTGATGTATATTTCCGTGGCTGGCGTGAATACGTTGACAAGTCTAAAACAGCAATTTGTCAGAACGGCCATTTTAATGTTTTGAATTCTTCTGGTAAATCGAGAAATTAATTAATCGTGTGTGTTTTACGTTTTTAGGAGATTATTTTAAACCACCTATCAAATGATAACCGTAAATAAACGGAATTTCCCATAGTTTAGAAGATAATAGACATGTCAAATCGTTCACCGACGAGTTATCAACTTATTCACCGACGAGTTGTCAATATATTCACAACAGTTATCAACTTATTCACCTTCTAAATGGTACAAGAGGTGTATAATTAGTATGTAAAAAAGTTATTTTAATGACAAACATGTCATTGTTATTAGATAGCGAATAGATTACGAACATTTGAAGATGCTGAAAGTAATATATTCAATTGATTTAACATAAAACTCTTTAAATGAGTCGACTATCAAATCAATCATGTTCATTAAATCTTATTTTTCTCTGCACTGATTGTGATGATAATCTTCTTCTTCTTCTTCCTGCCATATCACTTAGGGTCGGCGCAACACGTTTTCTTCTTCCATTCTGTCCTTACACAATCCATCCATCTTTTCTTTGGCCTCCCTCTCCCTCTCCATCCATCCACATGCGATTATCATTGTGGTGATAATGAAGTAATGTAATATTACTAAAACTTGTATGTATATATTTATTAAAGTCTCGGCAAAAAATAAAAAGAATATTGTATTAAGATGGCTACCTTTGGCTTTTGTACAGGTCCTTAATCGGTCTGCTCACGAATCTTTGGATTTACACACTGTTTCCATGGGAAATTTCGCCACTGTTTGCTCCAGAATTTTTTTAAGAGACTCAATGTCGCCGTGTCGTTAAGAATAAGCCATAATTTGTAGCCTAACAGGTTAAGGTCTAGGCTAGATGAGGGCCAGTCTTCAGCTATTATAAAGTCTGGAATGTTGGTTCAAGTCAGGCTTGGGTAGTTCGTGCTTTGTGATAGCTGCGGGGTCTTGCTGGAAAGTCCACGGTACATTTTTTAAAAGTGTTTTGCTGAGAGGTTTCACAACACGATCCAAGACTGTCTCTTGATACACTTTGGCTAAAATTTTCACCCCTTTTTCACAAAAATGTAGCTTTGTGACGTCTTAATAAGACATGCCCAACCAAACCATCACTGACGCTGGTTGCTGACTGACAGATGATAACCACTTTGTACCTTTCTGACTTCTTGAGCAGTTTCTTTAGAACTGTGAGCGTAAACTATAGGAGGAAGAGTTGTTGTATCTGATGATAGTACGATATACGAACATACGGCCGATACCAAGATTTTGAAGTGTCTGGAGTATGACCGACGGCTCCATACCTAAGTTTGTGCAAGGCGACCACCGCAATCCTATTTTCCACAGGTTTTCAGCATAAACTTTTTCAGCTAGTGGTGTTAAATTAACTCAGCAGTCAAATGGATGTTGCCATCCTCATCGGCAACTTTAATTATAGCATTTAACAACATCGTACGTGTACACTTTAATGGTTTTTTTTAAGTGGGGAATCATCAGAATAATTTCTCCCGCTCTTTCGTGGAGCGGGAAGGCGTGTCAGACTTTTACCTACTGACTAAACCCCACCCTGTTCCTTCGTTGCCTTCGCTCTGGGGACACCGAGCTTACCTTCCGGAATTCCGATCCATGTCCCCAGAGGCTTCGGCGCTGCTGGGCCCCTATAGTTCGCTGAACTCTCCTTGAAGCGCGCGTGGAGCAGCCGCGCCGTTGACGACTAGGCTCTTTTCGGGTTAATACCGGACTGACGGACGGCAACCTACCCAGTACTCGCCGTCCGCAAGCCCGCGCTTACGGTGGTGGGAAATCGGGATCGGGATACCGGCGGCTTCACGCTCGCGGTCGGCTGCCTCCTTTGCTAGTATTACTGCTTTGTAGAAGGAGGCAGCCACCCGCCACCCACTCTTCGCTTCCAACCATGGCCTGTACCAAGGCCCGGCGCGAGAGGCCGCCGTCGCCGATAGCCTCCACAAGTACACGGTGGTGCTCGCCTAAGCGCGGCACACCTCTACGGTGTGCTCAGTGTGGTGTGTAACTCTACAGTGGCAACACCCACGCGTCCTTTTCACTTGAATCCGATGCAGGAACCTCCCGAACTTACCGTGTCCGGTGAGGACCTGCGTCATACGGAACGTGAGGACGCCGTTGTAGCGACTACGATCATCGACATCTACACATGACGTCACAGAATCCTGCATCGCGCAAGCAAAGTTCTCCGCGCGATTTGAGTAGATGGGTCAATCAACTTTTAAGTGTCCATCAATAATAAATTTGATTTTTTAAATTTTATTTGTGAATTAAATTTTTTTAACATGTTTGCAGTAGATAATTATTTATATTTTAAGAAAACACATAGAGCAGAAAGATTTATTTAAATAAAATAGCAATTTTGCCTCCGAAATCCACATGACCCTAGTTAAAACAGTTCCTTGGACAACTGAACTAAATAGTCTTCTGAACCATTAAAATTCAGTCAAATTGTAAACCGTCACTTTATTTCCACTGAATATAGGATAGATTCCAATTTATCATACATAAATAAATGATGTGGCTTTTAATTTATAAGTTATTCCCAATAATATTGTCACCTGGACAACGACAAACTTTAAATGTAACAAACTTTACATTTAACTTATAAAATAATAATTTATAGCGTAATATTTAACAGTTTATGAATTCACTTTTAATTTTTACATTCATATTTGAAAATTTTGTATACCTTTCTGTTTTTTTTAAGTATTTATGACGATAATGTATCTTTCGGAGACAGGGACAAAATGGTTGTCCAGTGGGGAGTCGCACGTCACTTGGGAGTCCGAAGGAGATACTAGGATTGAAATCGCCTATATTTGTTCTTTTTATGTAAAACAAACAACAATATGACAATAATTATCAGTTTTATTATATATTTTTTTTATGAAAGAATCAACATGACCATAAAGTATTCAATAATGAACAGATCTAAAAATGTAATACTATCAGCTCTTTAATAATTAATATCAGCTCTTTGGCAATTTCTCTGTGACGTTTTCGCAGCTTCCATATAATCCTGCAGTTTTCTTATCTTCTAGCAGCATACTTGAAACTAGTTTTTTATTCAGGTATGGTAGCTTTCCCTTTTTTTCTCTTTCGCTCAGCTAATTTCTCCGGGTCTGCTTTACGTCTTTTTCTATAGCGTCTTGATTTTTCTTTTTCCGTCAAACCCATTATCTAAAAATAATAATAAAAAATAGAATAGAGGACTATAAAAATGTGTTAGGTAAGTAAGCTAACACACGTCAAGAAGTACTAAGTTGAAATTGGTCAAAATATCAATATTGTTTATATTAAACAATAATAAATGCTCTAGCCCTTGTAAGGCTAGGCTAGGCTCTTCAGTGACTAATTATTATTGAAAGAAAAAGTATTGCTTTATACTGATTCTATTATTATTGTCCTAAGAACAACCAAAATGCCCCACGGACAACGGTTTTGGTTGTCCAAGTGACCGGTTGTCCGAGTGACATTTATCAGTATTTGCGCTCCCTGGTAATAAATAATGATATTTTGAATTAAGTCCTAACGCGTAATGAAAAATATAGACTAAATAGAATATTTTCACTTTAATTTACTACGATATATCAAATACTTACGTTATTGTCCCGGTTGTCCGGTAGACACACAATAAAGCCACCCATTTTTTCAAAACACACTCGGCCGACTGGCGCTGCGGGAAAGATGAATTCAAAATGGCGGCTAGATGAGTGATGTCAACAAATTAATCGACTTGTTCTCAAGGCACTAATCACGCCATCTGTGTTTTGGTTGCGGAACTTTTTGCCGTTGCCCGGTGGAAGTCAAGATATTAAAATATATTAGGGACCAAAATGAACATGCCAAAATATCGTTAAAATTTTAAATCGAACAAAAATCTATATGCTAGCATCATAGTAGATATTGTAATAAATAATTATGTAAAAGCGTAATTAATTGCCATACAATATTTTTTATATAAAGTAATGTTTCGTTGTACTAACCTACTGGGGGACAAACAATAAAACACTTCATCAGATGTTTTGTTAACCGGACAAACATTAAAATTCCAGTATAATAGTGATTTCTTTAAAATAATTTACTCGTATATTTGCTTAATAATACGATAAATGCGACATATGCCAACAAACCACTTAATTTTCTTTAGAACTGCGATTATTGGTCAGGGACATAACATAGTTCTTACAGGACAAATAAAAGTTGATTGACCCAGATACAACAGCAGGGTGGAACGGGTGTTATGTCCGGTGGGCAGTAGCCCACCGGACATAACACCCGTTCGGTCGGAGGATCCTCCCTTTTCAACGGAGGTATGTGGGACTTTACTCTCTGTCTCACTACCTCCAAACCTCTTTCCAACCACTCCTCAAAGAGGGGATTTACCGGTACACAATGTTGACAACTCGATTATTTTTAATACAAGTTGGGTGCAAAAGTTGACAACTGAACATATCCTTTTAATGATGAAGTATTTTATAACCCACATTAAGTGATAACTATATTTGTTACATTTATGATACCAAACTTACGTTGGCTGTAACTTGACATCTCAATTTGTCAATTTATATTTAGAAAAAAAAGGAAATTATAATGTGTATAACTTGACTTATCAAATAATGAATACTATTTTGGTCACTGAGCATATGTTGATAAAATGATATATCAAAGTTCTATTATAAAAATAAGTAAATCGGTAATTTGACATAAGGTGTTGTCAACAAAAACACGCCAAAATGAGAGTTGTCAACATACTACCACCGTCGATTGCTCCGAAATTAAGATACATACGGATGTGTCAATTTTTTTCCTATAAACTCCTAGTGCGTAGAATGCGTTAAGCCAATAAAAAAAAAATCATGCAAGTCGACTTGTCAACGTATTCACGCCAGCCACGGATTTATCACAAGTAGGTAGCTACTTATACTAGTTATTACGATGACTTGTTTGTAAACATTAAATATCACGTGTTCTCCGTAAACTATAGTACCTACTTTGTTTCTGTAAAGTTTAAATACTTAAACTTGTATTTTGTGGATCTTGATGATCACCATATGTTACAAAGAATAAAGCAGTATATAGTTAATGTTAGTGTTGTTTTATTTTTGGTAAAAATACGTAAGACAATTAGTATCTATTAATCTGACAAATGTTTTTTCTAACAGTGAAATATATCCATGGTAACCAAACCATAAAGTTAGTTAACCATACTTCACATCCTCGGAAGTTTTAAGAATTTAAATTTAAATTCTTCAGTCCCATTCTGAAACTTAAATCTGATAGTCTGGGACCGAACAGAGGCTTTGTAAGCATATCAGCTAATTGAATCTGTGACGGAACTTGATTGACAACAAAATCTCCATTGGCGACACATTCCCGAACGAAGAAGTGTTTCACTTTGATATGCTTTGTACGTTTGTGAAATTCGTACTTTGGGTTGTGTGCCAGATAAACGGCTGACTTATTGTCTAAGTGCAAGACAGGTTTCTCTGTTTTGGTCAGATCATTGTATAATCGATTCAGCCATAAAATTTCCTGAGCAGATTCACTCGCTGCTATTATCTCCGCTTCAGTTGAAGATATCGACACTGTAGGTTGTATCTGGCTTCTCCAGCTTATAGCGCCACCAGAGAATATGCACACTATACCGGATGTTGATCTTCCAGTTGTCTGTTCTCCTCCATGATCTGCGTCGCTGTAGCAGACCAAGTGTGATGGTGAGTTCTTCGAGAATGTCAGGCCTTTATCTAACGTCCCTTTTAAATAGCGGAAGACGCGCTTGACAAGCATGACGTCCTCCTTAGTAGGTGCTGCTAGGTTTCTGGATGCGACTCCAACAGCGTATGTGATGTCAGGTCTCGTACCTACTGATAGGTAAGCTAAAGCACCCACAGCTTGTCTGTAAGGGAAATTCGTCTTGATAATTTCATTTACTCCCGTTTCATTTTCTTTAATGGTAGGTGACGGTGCTGGCTTGCAATTGGACATTCCATATTTTTCTAGGACTTTCTTTGTGTATGCCTTTTGGCACAAGGATATAGTTCTATCCTTTCGCACGTTTATTTCCATTCCAAGGAAGTACGAGGCAGGTTTGGTAGTAATTTTGAATCTTCCTCTAAGTTCATTCAAAAACTCTTCACCTGCTGTTGTCGAATTGTGCGCTACAAGCCCATCGTCTACGTAAAGAGCTACAATGACTTTTGATCGGTCTTTCGTTCGGACAAATAAACACGGATCTGCGTCGCTCTGTTTAAATTCAGATTTTAACAGGTACTCTGCGATGCATGTGTTCCAGCAACGTGGTGCCTGCTTTAGGCCATACAGACTGCGTTTTAACTTACAGACCCGTTTCGTCCCATCTCGATAGCCCTCGGGCTGTTTCATATAGATTTCTTCCTTTACTTCGCCATTAAGGAAGGCGGTGGTTACATCGAACTGAGTCAGTTTTAGATTTTCGCAAACAGCCACTGCTAGTAGCGACCGTACAGTGCTCAGTCGAACCACTGGACTGAACGTCCTGTCATAGTCCACTCCTGGTATCTGGGAATAACCCTTAATGACCATTCTGGCCTTGTACCTTTCGACGGAACCATCAGGGTTCATTTTTATTTTGTACACCCACTTGCTTGGTAGGGCTTTGCGTCCCGTAGGTAGATCGACTAGGTCCCAGGTGTGATTGTCCTTTAATGACGTCATCTCGTTTTTCATGGCTTCCTGCCACTTGTGTTTATCAGGAGATTCCATCGCTTCTTTGTAAGTGTCAGGTTCTATGGGCTTGTACAGGTTTTCAATCTCTTCAGCAGCTGCCATGATAAACTCATCATATCGCTTAGGAGCTGAGATTGTTGACCTGTCTCTCAAAGATCTTGTTATGGTTTCCTCAGCACCAATATTGACAGGTTCGTCATCATCGACAAGGTTAGAACTGGAAAGGGAATCGTAGCGGGACTCGTAGTCGCTTTCGTTGTTTACGTGTTCCAGTTGTTCCGCTAGTTCAACATCTTCAGTGCTGTTGACCAAATTTTGTTGCACCGTAGTGTTGAGATTTTCATTGTCAGTTTCGCTAATGCTGTCAAGTGGTGAGCCGTCTCCATCTTCAATATCGTCAAAATGTATTGTTACTTGCTTACGTTCTGGTTTTGACGTTTTCAAAGGTTTTGGAGGTTCATCGTTGAAGAGATCGGTGATATTATGTTTGTTTGTTTCGTCGTAAAACATGGATTTCATCACGCGGATATCTTTTGATGTGACCACTTTGTTTTTGGAAGGTAGTAGAATTTTGAAAGCTTTTGAGGTTTCAGAGTATCCAATAAACATGCCAGGAATTGCTTTTGGTGCGAATTTATGACCACTAGTGCCTTTGATAAGAACAAACGTTTTAGATCCAAAGATATAAAGGTGATTAATGCACGGCTTTCTGCCAACCCATGCTTCAAATGGTGTTTTGTTCTGGATGGCACTGTTCGGACTCCTGTTAGATAGGTAGTTTGCAGTCATGACAGCTTCGCCCCAGCATTTTAAAGGTGCTTTCGCATCGATGAGTAAGGCTCTTGCTTTCTCGATCAGAGTGCGGTTTTTTCTTTCAGCTACTCCGTTTTGGTGCGATGTGTAAGGTGCACTAAGCCTTCGTTGTATCCCGCAGCGTTTCAGGTAAGCGTCGAATTCTTTGTTAACATATTCGGTGCCATTATCCGATTGTACGGCTTTTATTTTATTCCCTGTGTGAGTTTCTGCCATCTGTTTGAACTCTTTGAATTTCTCTAAGACTTCACTCTTGTTTTTCAGCATGTACACGCGACTGTAGCGACTGTAGTCATCAATAAAGGTGACGAAGTATTTATTTCCGCTTAATGTGGACGTTCGGATAGGTCCACAGACGTCGGTGTGAATGATTTCTATGAGTTCAGATGTACGTTGAGTTGTTTTCTCACGGGGAGCTGGTACTCGGTGCATTTTAGCTAGAGTGCAGGTTTCACATTCTGGTAATGTTTCTGATGCATTAAAGTTCAAACCGAGTAGTGTTTGGTTTTGGAGTGCATGTTTTAAATCGTTGGCGTTCATGTGCCCAAGTTTTCTGTGCCAGTCATAAATGTTCATGTTTGCCGAATCCATTTTCTTTGAGGATGTCGGAGCTACGTCATCTTTTTCATTGGCCAGGTTGTTGCACTCGTACTTGTTTGGTTTGATGTGGTAGAGACCATCTTCTTCTTTATGAGCAGTGAGAGTTATTCCAGCTTTTGGGTTGCAGACTGTCGCTTTGTTCTTTGTGAAGAGGACAGAACAGCCGGCATCTGTCATCTTGCTGACTGACAGTAGGTTAGTACACAGACTAGGTACGTACAGCGTGTCCTTCAGGTGAGTGAGAGCTTCACCGTCTCCATTTTTCGAAATGAAAGAGACTGTACCTTTTCCTTCAATCTCCGCAGTGCAATCTTCAGTTGCAAAGTTAAGTTTTCTGGATGATTTCTCGATATTTTTAAATAGATCTCGTTGAAAAGTCATGTGTGATGTGCAGCCGCTGTCCAGAATCCAAATATTGTTCTCAGGCTTCTTGTTGCGTGTAAGAAGGCACTGTGTAGCATAATTGTTTCGATGAGAGTCAGTGTTTAGTTTCTTAGACCTCTCGTTGTTTTTCTTCCAGCAGTTTGTACATACTTTGTGATTCTTGCGTTTGAAAATGTTACCTCTTCGTTTGCAAATTCGGCAGGACGCGTATAATGCTTCTTCTTCATATGAGTATTGAGGTTCGTTGGTATTGGTTATGTTTTGGTTGTGACGTGCTTCAAATTCTTCTAATATTTTGGTTTTAAGCTCCTCTGGCTTCGGAAGACTGTCGCGCGATTCAATAGCAACTCTGAAGTTTTCATAATCAGGAGAGAGACTGTATAACATCATGATAGTTAACAAGTCGTCGTTGATGATAACGTTCATGTCGGCCAGTTTGTCCACTGTATCCATAAACTTGTTCAGGTGACTGCGTACGTCGTGTCCTTCTAGTTTCGTAAGGATCAGCTGTTTTAATAGAGACGCCTTTCGTGCAGGTCCCTTACTGGCATAGGTATTTTTCAGTTTGTCCCAAACATCTTTGGCAGTGCCGCAGTTTTTAATTTGTTTAAGCTCAGATGGAGCGATAATAAGGACCAGTTCAGATTTAGCTAATCTGTCCTTATCTATGTCGTCGGCGGTTGCGTTCGAGGACAAGGGTGTCTCAACGTATTTCCAAAGTTTTTGTCTCACTAGGACGGCTTCTGCTTGTATCACCCATGTATCGTAGTTGTCTTTCGTGAGCGCGTCTATTTTTGCACTCGACATTTTGTATGGGTACTTACATTTGGTATTCTTGCAACATCAAAGGCTCTGCTACCATGTAAAGTTTAAATACTTAAACTTGTATTTTGTGGATCTTGATGATCACCATATGTTACAAAGAATAAAGCAGTATATAGTTAATGTTAGTGTTGTTTTATTTTTGGTAAAAATACGTAAGACAATTAGTATCTATTAATCTGACAAATGTTTTTTCTAACAGTGAAATATATCCATGGTAACCAAACCATAAAGTTAGTTAACCATACTTCACAGTTTCACATTTCTATTAATTTATTTAATTATCTTTTATTCCTCATCTATTCTCGGTACCTTTCAAGATATCAGTTTCGAGTACATATCGGAAGGAAACCTTGTGCTCACTCGAGTATTAAGGTTCTCACAGACTGGCAGTTTGCGACAAGTCGACATAGATGCAACAACGCGTTTTCCTTGGAAATCAATCCGCCTAAAGTTTGCCCCAGCTATGTGGGCCAGCTCCCTATTGTTGATGGTAAATTCAATTTTAACTCCCAAAACATTTATTATACCATGAAAGTCAGAAAAATCACTACGTATGGAAAAGAACACGCAGTTCTCTGCTCGACTGTCAAACGCCATAGTGCGGGGACACGGTGACGTAAGGATGCACTCATTAGCCCGCATCTTTTGCTTTTTGCAGATCACTGTCAAGTTGTAAGTAGATTAAAAATTGATTGGCGACCGTAACAAGTACGTATTTTTTTACAGAATTATAATCACTAAAATCGTGACACTAGTCCTCCCAGGTCATTTTAAAACCCTACTAAATACCTATTTGGAAAAGTCATTCGATGGTCAGCAGGGCATCCACCTTAATAACCACTAACTCTGTTTTTTTTTAACTATTACTTGCTATGGCAATTAATCTACGAGTATGTCGCATTGTCGTATTGTCACATCGCGCTCTTCTATAGAAACCTTAACTTTATTTATTTGTAGAACAATAGTAGACAATAATGACTAAGAAGTCAAGCACTTGTCTATGATTCTTGTGGGACAGGAATGAACAATTGTATTATGTTTCGTCATTTCCTTCAGGGGATTATTCTTAAAGTGGTAAATGTAGAGCACGTGTTTGTTTAAAGCAGTGGTCCTCAAATTGTGACTCATAGACCAATGGTGGTCCGGTAGCTAGAGTATGGGATAAACATTTCGAACTTAACAATTAATAAGTAATATTGTTACGAGCAGATTTTAAGTTTCTATGGCGAATATTGTATTTTCTTTGACAATGCTTGTTGTTTTTTTTTATTATTTTAAAGAACTGGACTATTACTATTCACTAGTCTAGTCATGATATTTAAGTTTATTTTACTAAAATATTTATTAGTTCTTTTGCACTTTTGGGCCCCGAACAAAAAAGAATCCAAAGTGGTCCAGGAATAAAAAGGTTGGCAACTACTGGCTTAAGGAATGTGGAGTACAATCGTGTAGAGTGTTCTGGATGAATATTTTAATATATATTATGAGAACTATTTGTTATGTATTTTACTTTCACGTACTTACCTATCTACGAGTATCGGCCGCACTCAGGGACATTCATTAACGTTAATCATTACTTAACTTCTAAACGATCTATTAAGAAATTGTCACATTGACAGTTTTACACAGTTTTTCAGTGAAGGTTTGACAATACTTAACTTTAATGGACATTAGAGACGCTAATGAACCATTAGCTGGACTATGCGTTCGGCCGTAGGTGTAAAGAAATTAGTTGAAGATCGTTTGTTCCATTCTAATTTTAATGTCGTTTAAGACCTTTTTTTTTAAGTTTGATTTTAAATTGATAACGGTTGTACTACACATTAATACAGTTACTTATTTAACAAATCTATTATTATTTAGGCATCCCATGGAAATCATCTTAGCAAGAAGGTTTTTACAAACTCTTTTACACGTCAATTTTGTTTTCATTAGTTTATACTAAATGAGGCCGGTGTTTCCCAGCTAACTACCCTGAGAAGAAACACCGAAACCATCTCAGGAGTCAGTCTCTTTTAGTCCATATCAAATATGAAAAGATCAAATCACATGCGAACCATGCAGATTAATGTCTGTTATGATCTTTTGAGAAAACAAACATACAAAGAGTGAACCTGTCCAGTCAGTGCAAGCATTTGTCAGTTAAATAATTATACATGGTATAGACCTGCCTATGGAAGCCTTTGTTAGCAAAATTTTCCCGATTCGTAGAGGTCATTGTGGTGTTAAAAAACTAGTTGATGCACTTTTTATATAAGTACCGCTAGG
This sequence comes from Mythimna separata, assembly GCA_030763345.1. Lineage (NCBI taxonomy): Eukaryota > Metazoa > Arthropoda > Insecta > Lepidoptera > Noctuidae > Mythimna > Mythimna separata. The sequence goes on along the minus strand of CM061171.1, from coordinate 21,972,948 downwards.
TGATAGGAAGTAGAGACTAACCGGAGGCTGTTGCAGTCAGTCAAGCAAAACTCAATACAAATCCGGTTTGAATTATACATATTTAATTACATCCAGTCGTCTTAAAAACTGCTCTTCATAAGTAAGTAATGGTATTTACAATCACATTTCGAGACGTCGATCGTTCACTGTTAGAGATTGCCTAAGGCATCCAGTCCGCGTTTGTACACTTGTGAAGTGCTATTACATAATTAGGTATAGATATCGAGGAAAAGAGTAACTTTACGTCATTACGAGAACTAATTAAAAATGTTTAATTATCGGCCGTTGAGAAGAGTCGTTAATGATGATACTATTATTATATTATTATATTATTATATCTAACCTATACAGTCCCACTGCTGGTCAAAGGCCTCTTTCCATCGTTCCCAGTTTTGAGCCACTTCTTGGCAATTCTTAAGGAAAACATCCAAGTCGCCGTCACCAGCCGCCATCACCTTTTTGGTACTAATATTACTTAAGATTTTGTTGTTTACTGTTACCTAAAATAAACTGCTTATGACATTTTCCTCCTCTTACTCTTACGTAGGTTACTTTCCATGACACGAATGGATACAAGGTAATTTTATGAATTTACATAGACACATATTCAATAAGGAAACACTGACTAGATATCTCTGTAAGGTCTAGCCCAAAGACCATTGAATGGAAAACTTACAACATAAAAAAAAATATTTTTTAATTAATTAATTTTGAAGAATCAAAGTAAAAAATAACAAAAATATGAAAGCATCATTTATCTTCGTTTAAACATTGACACGCGTTTTACCACTATTTCACCTGATGGTAAGCGATGATGTGGCTGACGATGGAGCAAGCCTGTCTAGAGGTAATCTATTCACTCTGACGTTTCAATAATTCCACTCTATATCTTAACAAATCAAAATGTAATGGAACTTTAAAGTTCGCTCCAGTATGTGACGTCTTGCGGCCCATTACCATTCCTACTTAATTAAAAAACACTACTACTAAATCAAAAACAAGTGTACCGTACGTCAAATAACTGGGAACAGTGTGAGAGTTCACGAGCGACTTAGAAACTTTCGTATATTTGAGTGATTTGTGGTGCGACGATTTCATCTAGGTCAAATGGTGACACTCTCCAGTGAGAAACTACTGCTGCAATCACTGTTTTAGGCTATCATGGTTTTTTTTTTATACTGCTGCAATCGTTGTGCGTAAACTTAAATAATTTATAATAGATCACGACTCGAACACGCAGCAACCAATCACTAAACCACTGCACCAACCGAGTTGTCATTCCTTTCAGAAATTTCTCGTGGGTCTTAGCGCAAACATCGACCCTAGTCCCGTCAATCTTTATAACATCTCATTGAGATACACGTGGGAAACGACGCTCTTTTGATCTGGGCATGTTCCTTGCCGGTCCATGCCTGACAAGCCCACGCCTAAGTTGACTAGTAATCGCACTGTGACTCCTGACGCAGTGATTTCTCCTGACGTATTGAGTCAGTGATCTAAGGTCACAGACCTACTACGAGCTCTTAATGCGATCCATTTGATGACCTAAACTAACCTGTTAAAGGGATGGAGCTATATATAGAGTGCATAGCTCACAAGCATAGGTCCATATCTTTTTCTCACTTGCACTTGTAACCTTTCAGTAATTTTCTCTGGCTAACTTGGCCCATCAATCTAGCCTACATCGCATTGAGGTGCACATAGAAAACAAAACGCTGTCGACACGGGTATAGTCCTTGTCAGTCCATGTATTGTAAAGACGCGTCTACGGTGGCTAGGAATTACTCTGCGACTCCCAACACAGTGATTCCGTGATCTATAGTCAGGTCTACATAGAGTATCGGCATAAACTAAAACCCTTAGACTATTAATAGGCAAATGCGGCCAACACAGGACTAATAATGCCAAAGTTAGTAGCAAAGTTTTACGAAATTACTACAGTAAAGAGCCTAAGCTTGTACTTGTCAATATCGATTTAAGTAATAAAACTAGAACTTGGGGCGCGTCTGGACGCTAACTTGTTTCAAAATGTTGAGACACTATTATTTACTTAAACTTTGTTAGTAATGACGCTGTGATGTTAGCTGGTTTTGCTGCTGCATAATTTTAATATGATACTAATAAAAAGAAAGAAAGAAGACTGGTTTATTCTGCTCGAATAGAATCGTTTATTTATTGAGTATGGGTAAAACATCAAGTGGTAAAATAAAAATAGTCGTTATTTGGTCTATATCGTTTAGAGGTGTACAATTCGCGGGTCTCAAACCATAGGGGCGTATAAGCAAAAAAGCGATTTTTCGTTTTTAATGCCATTAGATTCTACTATAACTAATACATTACCTCAATTTTTCTTATAATTTAATACTAATTACTTTTTGTGTAAATTGCAAAATATTATCAGCCGTAACCTAGACAGTCTACAATTATTCTCGTGCCATACAGCCGTATGATAGACGTAAGAGCAAGATTATTGATTATTAAGGCAGTTTCAACGTGCCATACAGACGTATGCACGTACGAATTAATATTTTGTTATGATCCAAGGAAATAGTTTCAGACCATAGAGGCGTATGCACATACGACCATCAATATCAACACGATCGGGGATATTTAGTCATCACTGCAGACATATGCACATACGTCTACATATTTTAGTATGGCTGTCTCAAGATTTCGTCAATACGCGGACGTATAGTCATAAACAACACCCAACACAGTCATTCTGCAGCGAGCTGCCACAGCGAGTAGAAGTTACTTTAATGCGTGGAAAACTTTGGTGAATTTACTGTGAATAATTACCTAAGTGTAGAGACAATATCATGCATTAAGCCTGTGGTTTAGCCCTAAACAATAATACTGTATTTTTCAATGACTAGCTTTTGCCCACGACTTCGCCCGCATGAAAGTCGAATAACCAAGTAAATTCAGAAAAAATAATGTTATCGTAATGTGGGTCCAATCTAAGTCATGGCCGTAAGACATAAGTATCCCAGGTTTCATTCTGTCTTTTAAGGCACCAAGCAACATAATACTGACAGAAAAATGAACTAATCACCAGCCCTCTACTTTCGATTCTTTAGGCGCGCCAAAATTATGGCGGTAGATCCCTTTTTTGAGAAGTGGTTGGAAAGTCGTCACTGCCTCCTCACCTTTCCCATGACGCAGATCCTCACCGGGCATGGTAAGTCCTGAGGTTCCTGTACCGGATTCATGCGGAAGAAACGCCCAGGTGTCATCATTGTGTTGATCTTCCGGAGGACACGGTGAAGCTTACGTTTGACTGCTCCGTTGGTCTAGTGTTCGCAAGGGGACTGCTGCGCGTGGGTCCTGAGTTCGATTCCCAGGGCGTTCAAAAGTTGCTATTGGGTTTTCCATTAGGAATTACTCTATGGCTACCCGGAGTTTGGAAGTTGGTGATGCGATATCTCCGTGCCTCGGAAAACACGTAAAGCCGTTGGTCCTGTATCTGATCTCTCTCCGGTCGTATCGGATTACTGTCCCATCCGACCATGAAAGTTAAGGAACAGAGACTACACCTGCGTTTACGCACACTTGTGCACTTAATATCTTCTATGTACCTACTTGGCTGATTTCTGTTAAGATTACCCATCGTAATCGAAGTTCGGTCTAGAGGACTATTACTAAAGGTGTGCTCCGTTTGGGCAGCGACTACTCACGCCAGGCCATGGTACAGCCAATCGACCATCGCAGAGCGAAATGACAGCTGATCGCCGCCTGCGAAACAGTAATGCTGGGGAATGAGGCGGCCGCACGGGTGAGGGAACTACCCTCACGCCGCAGCTGCCGGGATCCCGACCCCGATTTCCAGCCACCGTAGGTTTGCGAACAGCGAGCAATAGGTAGCTCGCCGCCCGGTCATCCGGTAACCATCCGAACCGAACCCAAGTCATCGACGGCGCGTAGTGTTCCACGCGCGCCTCAGGGAGATGTCATCAAATCGTAGGGGCCCAGCACGGTCGAAGCCTACTGGGGTCATGGGTTACGTGAAAGTGAATCTCAAGGCCCTAAAACGTAGACCAAGAAGGAACAGGAGTGGGTTTTAGTCAGTAAACGCCTGACACTTCCTTCAGTTGTCGTTTGAATTCCAGGATCACGGATTTCCATTCAGAAGTTAACACATAGTTCCGCTAGTTCCGCATAGTAGGCTTCGCTGACATCTCTCCCGGGCGCGCGTAGAACACTTCGCGCCATCGACTATTCGAGCTCGGTTTGGATGGTTATCGGACGACTTGGCGGCGAACTACCCATTGCTCGTCACCATGTCTATAATGGCTTGAAGTTAGGGTTTGCTCGCGTTTGCGTGCGGCCGCCTCCTTTGCCAACATTACAACATCGCATAAAGAAGCGTCTGGTACCAATTCCCCCTCGCTGTGGACCACGGCCTGCACCAGGGCCCGGTGCGAGAGAGAGATCGCCAGTGCCGATCGCCCACACAAAGAAACGTCGGAGCTCTGCCCAAGCGGGGCACACCTCCATTGTATGTTCCACTATGTCCTCCAAGCGGTCCACACAATGGTAACCGTGCGCTTCTTCCATCCGAATCAGGTGCCTATCCCTCCCGAACTTACCATGTCCATTGAGGACATGCGTCATGCGGAAGGTGAGGACACCGTGTCGTTTCTCCAGCCACTCTTCAATGAGGGGCATTTATCTACCACCATAACGTGCCCCAGTAAGAAAGAAGGTAAAACATTACTAGTACATAGTAAACAACGTAGTAATAACATTCTATATACGTTTTTACTAAGAAAACTTTGTGTAATTACTACCAATTCCTTTTTTTCTAGATTGTACAACAAAACTGGTTTACACTTCTACTCTGAATTCAACCACCTCGTAATATTAATGGCATGCCATACAGGCGTAAGAAATTTAAAAAACACGTAAATAACGTTAATGTTGATAGGTTCTCATTCCTAATTTGCAATATTTAAGGTCATCAACTAGGTAAAAATATATACTGGTCTAAATATTAATAATTTAATGGGATGGATTTTACGTCCATAAAATCTATGTACTTTTGGGTGAATTTTTACGGAGTTTTACCGTATAGTCGTCATGCCAAATAGATGTATCAACCGAAAACACGTGTTACAGAGGAAATAACTTAAAATCAAACACCCTATGTTAACTACAGTGTAAATATATAGCTACAAGCAAAAACTCAACAAGCTGGCTTAATCACGAAAAAAGTTATTACATTTTTTGTCTCTCCTGAAAAGTAGGGGTTTTGTGGATACGCCCCTATGGTTTGAGACCCGCGAATTATTATAAAAAAAAAAAATATTCAATATGTTGTTACACCATGAACGTGAAATTTACTATTTATTCATATATAGCTACAATCCGGTCACATTAACAAAAAAAAATGAAAGAATTGCGAGCATCCCCCTGTTTCCCCCCGCATTCCCTTAGCTAGCTCGGAAAGTGTCAGGTATGGTCAAAATCTTTGTTATCGATAATTTGACTATTTTTCTGTTGTTTTCATATTGTTTCTGGACTATTATTTCATCGACGCCAAGCGTCAAGTTAATGTGACCGAGTTGTAATTAAAATACTCGATACCCCACATTAGGTTAACGCGAAAATATGAAAATTGTCAACTCAATGTTAGCACTCATAAATATAAATTTCATTGATCTCATTACAACAAGTTTAAGAATGATAGTTTCATAAAATAAAAAGTGTAGTTATAAAAATAATTCATTGAACATCCTAGAACGCTGGCAGCATTGCAACATTAAAAAATAGTGCTTTTAGATGGCTTCATAGAAAAATATGTTAATTTGGACCTATATAGGAACAGTCGTATAATCTTCTGCCTGAATTAAATTAATTACACAACTATTATATAAAGAAATTTCCTCGGAATTATCATTTCCAATAACATAAAATTAATTATGACAAGCAAAACCCAGAACTTTAAGTTATTTTTTCCATTGGAAAAAATAAAAATGTTACAAATAATATATTTTTGTACTTTTGTTTTCCATCTGATATTATTCCATTATCCGCAAGTAGTCACTGCGAAATTCAAAGTAATTTAAATAAGCTACTCATACAATATTAGTTCAATGACCTTTGCTTGACCTACTCTGAGTACTCTCTGCTGTGGACCAGTTTATTGTAAAATTTAAGTAACCTACATTCTAGAGTGCGAAATTTTATTATGTGTAGAAGCTTGTAATTAGCAATTTAGTCATTCACCATTATCATTAGAGTGTTATTAGCTTTCCTAAAATGCGAAAAATAAATAAAATAGGTAAGTGATTAGATTCGAACTCGAAATAAAATTTATTTAACTTGTGATTTATGATCACAAGTTAAATAAATTTTATTTATGTTTCTAAGTAGTCACGTAATACGCATAATTAAGAATTCGCAGTATCTACCAAAACAACAACTTTTTATGACGATTGATTGTCCTTTTCATCGCTTCGCTAAAGACGAAACGCGGAAGTTAAAAACCAACAAGCAGATGCAAACTGGTCTCAGTCCAAAACGTTGTGGCCGCGACTGTACACGTCATTATCACAACTATGATACGCGTTTGAAAACTGTCCATTACATCATTTTACAATCGATCCTAACACTCGACACGAGTGCACTGTTCACATTTTCCTCTCGAAACGATAATAGTCCATTCATTCGTTACAGATGGATGTATTTCGAACAAAGGGAAGACACCAAGCAAGTCGAAGAGATGGAGAATGTGAATAAAGACGTATAACTCCACCACTCCAGTGACTATATTGAACTCACAAGCATTTATTATAAGTGAAAGTGTTATTGGACAATATACAGTGTTTTGAATAAAGTGTGAATGTTTAATAAATCCCTGTCGTGTTTCACCGTGGTTTTTATTCGATTTTAAACGTGACAACAATCGCATGTTTATGATATCAGTGACACAGCGCGACGCATCGCTGGCTTGTTTGACTTTAGCGACGTGTTAAGTTTATTTTCGATTTCAGCGAGTGTGTTTGTGGACGCATTAAAGACTGATATGGCAACATAAGAGTGTTTGTTTACATACAGCCGCACAATAGGACGCTAGCGACGTCCCCGCGACGCCGGCTTACCAGTAATTCAATATTATACTGTATTTATCTTGGTGCTGTGAGGATGTGCTCTCCAGTATAACAACAATGTGACCCAACTTTGAAGATTTACTCGGATCTCAGGCGAGGTACATGTTCCTTGTTCCATATTTCAATCTCCAGTGAGTATTGATTTTATATTTGAAATTTTATAGAATACTTCGAAAAAGATTTTCTAAAAATGGATAAAACAGATAAACCCGACGGGAAACCGTCTCGGGATGAAACGACGGAGGAATTGCCACTAAAAACCGAAGCAAAAACTGATGTACAGAACATGACATTTTTTGAGAAAATAAAATACCTTAAATCAAATATTTCTGTAGAACCGGTGTTGGCTCTATTTGTGATGCCGAGCGTGCTGGCGATGTTAGCGACGCAGAATTTGAATTTAGAGAAAGCATGCCGGGTCAACTTGGGGTTCGGCGACGAGGCGTGTACCGCTTTGAGGCTGAGGAAACGCGCTAACCACACGTTTGAAGAAGATGAAGTACAGAAACTGATAGCGTCAGTGCAAGCATGGAAGAGTGTCGTACACACTGCGGTACCAACGTTGTTGATGCTCTTCATAGGCGCATGGAGCGACAAAACGGGGAAGCGCAAGATATGCATGCTAATGCCAATCTTCGGGGAGTTCATGACGTGTATATTGAACATGATAAACACGTACTTTTTCTATGAAGTCCCGGTGGAATGGACCGTGTTCATGGAGGTCATATTCCCATCTCTGACGGGAGGCTGGTACACAATGTTCCTTGGTACTTTTAGTTACTTAGGAGACATTACTTCTAAGGATACAAGGACGTTTCGAATGGGGATACTGAGCTTGTGCATGACAGTAGGATTTCCTATCGGAATGGGGCTGAGTGGTATCCTGCTGCGGGTCATAGGATACTACGGCGTGTTTTCTATATCTGCTGGATTGCAGTTTATGAACTTCTGTTACGTGTTGTTCCGCATTGATGACCACACTTGGCTCGAGAACAAAGACAAGGTTGGTATTATGCATTTATTTACTTGTTTTAGTATTCTACGATTGTTTATCAGTATTGTTTATTAAGCTTATTAATTTAATGGTCTCCACACGCACACACATACAAATTGTTGTATTTTATTGTGCATCCATTTGGGAAAAATAAACATATTCTTTTATCTTTCTTTTCTCAATAGTAATTAGTCCAGTGCACAAATATGTAAACAAATGGGGCCCGGAACAACTATCTGTAGGCCAAACAAATATTTATTTTGAACGGGAACCAAACTCCCGATACGCAGCGCTGCAGCTGATCGGTCAACCATTGCGCCAACCTTGCTATCAATCATTAATCTGATTGACTATCAATTTTTTATAGACAACTTTATCCTCATCTTAATTCTATGCTAATGTATTCTAGTTATATTTACAAACATATCGTTTTTAGGTCAAAAGAACTGGCTGCACCGGTTTCCTCCTAGAGTTCTTTGACTTCCACAGTCTAAAAGAAACGGTAGAAATAGCCTTCAAGAAAGGACCGAATAACAGACGCCTGCGCATATGTCTCATATTGAGTGTGGTATGTCTGACGTTTGGACCGATGTGGGGTATGTATACAATGTTTTTTTTAAAGAAAACTGTTTCCAGCAGCTTCGCGTGTGTGTAGAAAATTATCCCTAGGGAGCATACTCCTGGGATAAAAAGTAGGTATCCTATGTACTGTAGTCCGTCTAATGAAAGCGCGACCTGAGAAAAAGAGGTTTAATCCAAAAGTTTTGTATGTGGTATTACTAACTAGTAGGAGAATCATGTCTTGACATTGCATCATTTTTTTTATTTCCTACAGTTGCGGCTGAATAATGTTGCCAATTAAATTTAAAAAGAAAACTCCAGGTCGCGCTTTCATTAGACGCACTCTATTAGAGGACAGTTTATTTTGGCAACGCTTGGGGAGGCCAGTGTTCAGCAGCGGCTTAAATGATGATGAGAATGATTATGATTACACTATCTATCCGCATGCCAATTTCACTAAATTTCTTTAGCCGTCCGTGTATAAAGAAGTAACCAACATACACACATACACACATACTCACAAACTGTCGCCTTTAAATATATTACTGTGATTGAAAAGTAAATAACAAACATGAGTACATAACTACATTCGCATGTAATATATGAAGTATAGTCATGATTACGTAAGCAAGCAAAGATGGAATATACTTAACTGCTTAGTTAAGTATTGAAGTACTTACTTTAAGTTGGGGAATTTCCACTGAGATTACTACATAGAAAAATCTCGAAGATAATAAAAAACAGACAGAAAAAAATCTCATAACGGGTATAATTAGCTAATGAGACCCATAAGTACATGTTTGTCAAATAAGAAACTGGAATATTACCTACATACTAATTTTGGAACTAGGAGCTCGTGGCTAAATAATAACAGCCGCACAGGTCGATCTCCAAGGTTAAGCAACGCTTGCCTGGGTTGGTCTGTGGATGGGTGACCATCTTAACATAACGAGTTTCCTCCGTGCCTCGGAAAGCACGTTAAGCCGTTGGTCCCGGCTGTCATTTGTAGATCTTTGGCAGTCGTTACGGATAGTCAGAAGCCAGTAAATCTGACTCCAGTCTTGCCATGAAGTACCGTGTTACCCCAGTTAATGGGTTGTGGAGGTCTGGTAGGCAGCCGCTCCTCGTAAAATACTGGTATTCAGCTAAATCCGGCTTAACTGGAAGCCGACCCCAACATAGTTGAGAAAAGGCTAGGCAGATGATGACTAATTTTGGAACTAATAGAACTACGGAGCAATTATTTTTTTCAAGAAAATTGTTTACTTAATTTAATAGCAAGGTATGTTGTAGATATTTAACGTTTGTTTTTTATAAATATGTTTAATGTTAAATAATTCATTGGTTCTTAATTAAGTCAGTCATATTTTGCACTAGTAGCTGCCAGCGGTATTGCCCGTATGATAATAGAAAATGATACCAAGGGAACATACTCTGATGATAAAAAGTGTCCTATGTGCTATTCCAAGATATAGTCTACCCTTTTACCGAATTCGTCTAGCCGTTTGAGCGTGAAGAAGTAACAAACAAACTCACACAAACGGAGCCCTAGTGCGATTTATTGTAGATTATTGAGTATCTTTTAAAAATGTTGTTCACCATATAGCTTATTTGCCCGTCTACACTTAAAACATCCCTCCTATACGCTTATTTCTTGGCCATGGGGTGTCAATTGATATGTCTTGACACCATTTTATTGGGTTGAGAAATCAATAACTTTACTCACTTGCTTTATCTTGGAGTGATAAGAAAAGTTACACCGTAATTAATATACCACAAATAATAATATTCCACAACTTTCACACAACGCTATCAAGTCCCAAGCTAAGCAGAGCTTGTGTTATGGGTGCTAGACAACTTATAAACATACTTATATATTTCAGATGAATTTTAGTCAGACTTTTTCTGACTAAAATCCATCTGTTTCCCTTCAGTAACTTTCTGGAACAGTAAATTTATGACATTCTTTCTCATTCTCACCTTCAAACAATATGTCAAATATTTTTCTTGCACCTATCGTATTTAGAAGTTTAGATAATATATTCTAAATCAGGATGTTTACGAATTCGACAGTGGAACATGGTTTTCCCCACAGCTATGTTTATCAACTTAGTATATCAATATTAGTTAAAGTATACTTACCTAGCTACAAAAGGTGCTAATGAGGATGCATGCCAAAATAACCTTCATGAGTATAGGTAAACTTTACAATAAAATTAACACTACTGCACGGACTTTCCCACTTGACCAGTGACATTTTTGGAAGTAGGTAAGTAAAGCGATTTTTAGAATATAAAATCAGAATTGCTATATAGGTACACCTTTTTAGGGTTTTGTAACCAAATAGCAAAAACGGCAAGAAAACAAGTACTCCCTTAATTTTTTAGGTTAATAACTCTAAATTACATCGAAATCCATTCAGCCTTTCAAGCGTGAAGAAGTAACAAACATACACACACTTCAACCACCAATAACATCCACCCGACTGAATCATGGATTTAACATTCTTGCTTCTAATCGCTAAGAAAGTATAAAATAAAAGAATTAAATTAAATTATTAGAATATAAGAATTTTAAGTTTAATTAATTAAGTGTCTAATTTTCTATATGAACCACCCATTTCTGATTTCAGCATTTGAAGTATAGTATTTCTCAAACTCTACCTTAGTTTGAATGATTGTCAAAATTTGGCATTCAAAATGTTTTTTTAAATAATATAAACTAGTGTTTGAGTGCAATCCAACCTGATGGTAAGCAGTGATGCAATCGTTGATGTCGAGGTGCACTAGTTTATTAAGAGCCTATTCCTTCTAGCCTTGAAGACACCCAAATTATAATCGGACGGGAAGACCGCAGCAGAAAAATTATTCCAGTCCTTCGATGTACGCGGTATAAACGACGAAGCAAAGCGCTTAGGTTAAGGAGGGATTGAGTCGTTCTTAGCTAAAAATACTCAATGCAGAAACCTGCCCAAAGTGTCTAGTTTTTGAAGGGATCTATAGTGAACTATAGAACTAGTTAATAACAATCAAAACAAACAAAAACATATTATCAACGAAACATTGATGGGTTCCACTATGTTTGCCGAAGTGACACAATATTTACTGCGCTCTATGTTTCCTGAGTAAATATAATAATGTCAACAGTATCTTACCTATAGTTACTGATAGTGTTACTGATGTTAACTTATTAATGACAATAATTATGAATGATATTTAATCTTTATTTCTTACGTCGTTACGAATAGTCAGAAGCCAGTAAATCTGACTCCAGTCTTGCCATGAAGTACCGTGTTACCCCAGTTAATGGGTTGTGGAGGTCTGGTAGGCAGCCACTCCTCGTAAAATACTGGTATTTAGCTAAATCCGGCTTGACTGGAAGCGTCCCCGATATAGTTGGAAAAAATGCTAGGTAGATTTAATCTTTATTTCTGTAAACATGAACAGTAGTGGTACATAGGCGGACTTAATGCAATAAGGCATACTATACCAGTCAACCTTTGTTTTAAAAACACAACACCGTAGTACGAGTAAACAAATAACAGATACTTTAAATAGAATAAATAAAATAAGTTGCTTGTAATAATAAAATACAAAGAGGGGGTTATAGTTAGGTGAATCAAAAGCAATTTACGCTTATTTTTTTATTTGATTTGAAATTTATTACGAAGTTATGTAAAAGCGAAGAAACAAAACCAGAAAAACCTACATATCAAATAAAAGAGTATCTATCCTCTCTGGTATCCACTCAACTATAATAATATTATCCAATCCAATTTATTATAGTACTAGCCACTAGTCTAATTACGATATAAAAATTTGAGATCTCGATTGCGTACCTACCATTTAAACCATCCAAAAACCTACTCAAATATACACACAAAATTTCACCTTGAAACGGCTGAATGTATTTCAATAAAACTTAGTACACGGGTAGACTATGTCCGGGAATAGCACAAAGGATGCTCTCGGGAGTATGATCGCACAGGACAATTTTCTACTTTCACACGGGTGAAGCCGCTCTGGCAGAATCTAGTATGTTTAATATTGAAAACTTCCCTGAAAAATATGCAACAGAAACCAAGTCTAAATCAGATCAGTCTGATCTGTCTCTTGCTCCACTCAGAATAGGAGACGTTACTAGAATAATTCCTCATCTCAAAAAAAGGAGAAACAGGCATTTATCCAATAATGGGATAAAATAGGCTACATAAGTAAATAAGCTACTACTGAAAAATGTTTTCAATGATATTCGTAGAAGTTTTCCTGGTATGAAATTAATAAATAACATTACATTAGCATTTATTCAAAGACTTAGTTTTCTTTTGCCAAAGTACACTACATTACTTAGGTAAGTAATCAAAATATGTAGTTACTAAGTTTATTTATAATTTCGGTTATTCATTATGTATTTAATTTTCCTCACTTGGCAGATAGGTAAGGTGATGTAAGCAGGTAGTTTGCGGTTAACCTCAAATGTCTATGTGTATGTGTGTGGGGTCATTTCATTAAAGTGTGGTAACATCATGTCTGTAAGATACCTACCACGAGTCAATGAAATTATGATTGTGAGTCAGTCTTTTAAAACCGATAAAAAAACCTGTTATTGAAAGACAGAAAGGGCATTTGGACTGGCCTGTTGGTCTAGTGGTTAGTGTCCCTGACTGCTATGCCTGAGGTCGTGGCCTGGGTTTGATTCCCACCTAGGACAAATGTTTGTGTGATAAGCACAATCATTTGTTCTGTATCTGAGTTTAATTTATCTTAAATATTTATCTATGTATTTAGAAATATATAAGTATGTTTATCAGTTGTCTTGTACCCATAACACAAGCTCTGCTTAGCTTGGAATTGGATGGCATTGTGTGAAAAGTTGTGGGATATTATTATTATTATATTATTATTATTTATTTGGCAAGGCACACAAATACTAGTTTAGTAAGTACGAAATAAAAGTTCTCCAACTATCAAAAACTACACGAATATCTGTCGTCCATCTACGTAACATCTAATATTTAGAATCAAAAAGGTAAAAAAATAATACCTATAAGCAATAATTAAAAACTGCCAACGAAGTGTTGTGTTTTTGCCTCCACCTGCAAAAAAAAACTCTATTGTATTTTTTGTAGAGCAAATGGAGGTGAAAAAATTTTTTACTAGCTATATCCATTGTAGCAATGGATGATATTTAATTTACAGTTTTTTTTTTATATTATCCATCGTATCACAGTTAACTTTAATTTATTATATTTCTGGAACAAAACAGGAATAACTTGTGACCCACAGATGCCTCTCAAGTTGAAGGGTAAAATCTACAAGTCCGTGATAAGGCCTCTCATACTTTATGGATCAGAATGTTGGACTGTAAAAAAGACGGATGAAAAAAGATTCTATGTAGCAGAGATGAGAATGTTGAGATGGATTTGTGGTGTGACGAGAATGGATGAAGTGAGAAATAAGTATATTGAGGGAAGTTTGAAAGTGGTAACAGTGACTGAAAAGATGAAGAGGAACCGTTTGCTTTTGTAAGACCGTGTAAAAAGGCGGTACGAAACGCATATTATTAAAAGAGTTATAAGTATACAAATGTGGAAAGATGGAGAGGGAGGTCAAAGAAAAGATGGATGGATTATGTAAGAAGTAATATAAAAGCAAAGGGAGTTAGTGATAGCGTAACGGATGATAGAATGGAATGTTAGAAAGACAAGTTGCGTCGACTCCAAATAAAACGGGATAAGGGTAGGAATATGATGATATTTCTGGAAAGAAAATCAATTTCTTCTATTCCGTTTCATATTTCAAATTTCTTCTATCACGCAAAATTTTGATTCGATACTGGTAGCGCCATCTATGATGATGAATATGCAGTTAACACCACACCTAACACCAAGGTATAAAAGTGCGGGTCAAAACTTATTAAAAAAAATTGAAAAACAAGAGAAACATCAATATTTGAGTAAAACACGGAGACGCTTAAATTAAACTATAATAAAATTCTAATTTACTTTTTTTGTGCTTCTCTTTCCTTTTTCTTTATTTAATTCATTATGCACATAAGAATACAGAGGCATTCTCTACCAGTTAACTTTTGGGTGATGCAGAGACAAATTCTTGGAAGTGCAACATTAAACGTCTTGTTTCTTTAAGTTCTGTGGCATCTAGAAACAAAATATGCTCTTTATTATTCAACGTTTAACTAAACAAAAACATGTAACACAACCGCGACTGGTTCCATAAAAATGATCGTCGTTCAGAAACGCATGCTGCATTGCGCCGTTGACACACCGAGAGCTCCTATAAATCACAGACATGCACACATTGTTACATAGCTACAGATTTACAAATGTACGATCATTCATGTTTCTAAATTAAATAATAGACTAGGAGCCATTTGAATTTTGATGAATGAATACTGGCACTTGATGTGACAATTGCATGTCTGGCGCGTTATAAACTAGGACGGGTGAATAATTTTAGTTTTTTAATACGTTTGTTTGTGGGATATAGCGTTTCCAACTCGGTTGAATGGGCTATACATACGACAGGTTTATTAAGTTATTTTTGTGGTTTACTAATTAAAATAATAAAGTATGAATTAGGTAAAAAAATATAAACAAAAGTAAACATCTAAACAAAATGTTTGTTTTTTTGGTTTAAGTAATATTTAATTGATCTGTATTCATAGGAACCTACTTTTGTAGTACCTATGAGCAAAAATAGGATAAGATTTGGTTTTACTAAAACCAAAAAGAGGAAACTAAAAAAAGTTGAAGCTTCTGATTTTAGTATAATAAAATTTAAGATAAGATGAGAAATTTTATTTATATAAAACATGGTACACTAGATGTTATTAAAAAAATATTAGACCAAATATTTTTTGCTAAAAACTAAAGCATACAAACTTGATTATGAAACATACATTGTAGCTACTGTAGAAATTATGATTAATTAATAAGAAGTATTTGATTATATTAATTGCAAAATACATTTTCAGTATAAAGATAGTTAATAAGCTAGAGAGCTCGAAAAATTTGGCTAACTTCGAAGTTTTATATTTTGAATATTGAGTTACTTAAAGTGCGGAGCTTAGTCTAACTTAATAAATAAAGTTTCTATTAGGCATTATCAATTATTCATCCCCAAAATTAATTTTCTATTTGCGTATCACCAGTATTGCGCTTTTTGCAAAATTTAGTTCCTTACTGTAGCAGTGTAGGTAGGTAGTGTATTTCTATCAACTATTAGTAATTACTTTTTATTTATTTTTTATCATTAAATATTATATTTTTTTCTTTATTTTTTCTTTTTTTTGTTCTTCTGGGTAAACCCATGACGCCAAACGAACTTTTCTATACTAATATTATAGAGAGAAAAGTTTTTGTTATGAACTACTGGACCAATTTAAAAAAAATCTTATGAATGTCTGTATGAAAAAAAATCCCGACTCCGTTTTTTTCATGAACTTCCGCTCTTTTAGTAACTTTTTTAGTAACGTTAATCAAACGAACTGTGGTAGGTATTGTCATATTTTTTATTTAACATTTTATTTAAATGTATTATTATGAACAAAGAAATCGTTTGATCATTTCCCATGACTTCACATTGTCAACAATTACTGTTTTCCTGTGATGATGAGGATGTTTCATATTGCCTAAAATCTTAAGTATTTTTGTGGAACTATTAAAGTAATTGGTCCCTTGTTGGTCAGTTAGTAGAAAAACACTACTGCTAAGTATGAGATCCTGGGTTATATTCCCGGGTTGGAAATATGTTGTCGAATATTATCATCTGAAATGACATTTGGGAGAGGCCTGAAACCAACAAAGAATGTCATCATCTGCCTAGCCTTTTCCCAACGATATTGGGGTCGGCTTCCAGTCAAGCCGGATTTAGCTGAATACCAGTATTTTACGAGGAGCGGCTGCCTACCAGACCTCCACAACCCATTAACTGGGGTAACACGGTACTTCATGGCAAGACTGGAGTCAGATTTACTGGCTTCTGACTATCCGTAACGACTGCCAAAGATCTCCAAATGACAGCCGGGACCAACGGCTTAACGTGCTTTCCGAGGCACGGAGGAAACTCGTTATGTTAAGATGGTCACCCATCCACAGACCAACCTAGGCAAGCGTTGCTTAACCTTGAAGATCGACCTGTGCGGCTGTTATTATCTAGCCACGAGCTCCTCGTGAAACCAACAAAGAATGTCTTTCATCTAAAATGATGATGATGGCACGTCGCACTTCATGACACCAAGAGCCGTCACAGATGGCGAAACACCATCAGTAAGAAGCTAATCCAACAAGAGCTTCACGACCCTCAATAACGAGAAATAAATACGTTAAATAAGTCGAGAAAGAGGGGAATAAAATTCTGACGAAGAATGGATGCATGGATATGAATGAAACATAAATATGTAGTAAATTATCAACTCATTAATAAAAAAAAATCGAATATCCATCAATCGGTTTCCATGTAAAGTTAAACTACATGTGATGACGACCCTAGGTTGACTGGTAGAGAATACCTAAGGCATTAAGTCCGCCTTTGTACTTTGTGTTGCATAAAGAATAAATAAATAAATGACCTGTGGGAACATTACAGATGATGTGATTGCGAATGACCTTAACTTGTCTCTTATTGTCGGTACATAGAACTTGCATATTATACTCGTATAATAGATGAAACCTGGGTATACTATTATATAATATATACGTGTATCCTTCAGGGAATACAAATATCCCGCATACTGTAACTGGCATTAACAATGCATTCAAATAATAGGTGTTGTATTTACAGAATAATATTTATTTTGTTTTCAACAATAGGTATGAGTAAATAAAGTGCAATGTTTGTACTGATTAGATTATGTATAGTATAATAAAGATTGTGATTAGTGCATATTAGCACACAGTTACGTTGTTGACACCTTTACAGTAAATAACTTACACAGGTATTATGTTTATTACAAGCTTGGATGGATTTGAGGAGTTTGGAGAATATAATATATTCCACAACTTTCACAGAACGCCATCTAGCCCCAAGCTAAGCAGAGCTTGTGTTATGGGTACTAGACAACCGATATACATACTTATACAGGAAAAGTTTTTAACCACTGCGTAAATTTTTTTTGGTGGCTCAGTGTAAGTAATAGAACACAAGTCGACTTCAAGGTTAAGCATACGCTTGCCAAGGTGGGTCTGTGGATGGGTGACCATCTTAACATAACGAGTTTCCTCCGTGCCTCGGAAAGCACGCTAAGACGTAGGTCCCGGCTGTCATTTACAGTCGTTACGGATAGTCAAAAGCCAGTAAATCTGACTCCAGTCTTGCCATGAAGTACCCTATTACCCCAGTTATTGGGTTGTGTAGGTCTGGTAGGCAGCCTATGCTTTCCGAGGCACGGAGGAAACTCGTTATGTTAAGATGGTCACCCATCCACAAACCAACCTTGGCAAGCATTACTTAACTTTGAAGATGGATCTGTGTTCTATTACCTACACTGAGCCACCAAAAAAAATTTACGCAGTGGTTAAAAACTTTTCCTGTATATTTTTAAATACAAACATAATATTTTATGGATAAATAACACACAGACACAGAACAAATTATCGTGCTCATCACACAAATATTTGCCTTGGGTGGGAATCGAACCCGATGCAGTCAGGGTCACTAGCCACTAGGCCAACAGGCCAATTAGAGAATGGTTAAAGTAAGAAATGAGTATACCTATTAGAGGAAGTTTGTTTAACAAACGAATCTAAATAAAATGTAATAAGCCTATGTTTGTCCTTGGAGTTAATTTTTTTTTCCGTATCAAATTTCATCCAAATCGGTTCAGTAAAAAAAAAGAAAAGCGTAATATACCAAGAGAGTTACTTTTACATTTATATGGATTTATAAAAGGATAGAAATGTGTACACTTTATTTCACATATAGGTAATACGTGAAAAACACAATACGCCATTTTTCATTCACTCAAATGTTAATTAGTTTGTTATTCACTTTTTTTTTTCTAGAATTTGTCAACATTGCAAAAGTCATAACATCAATAAAATATTCGATTCTCATAAATTATTCAAGTGCTGCACACTTATACAAGTAACCACAAAATTAAAATATAAAACATATACATATGCAAAAAAATGTGTAGGTAAACAAAACAAAACCAACATGTCAAAAAAAACATTTCACAAAAATATAATATAATACATATCAAGTAAATTAGGACTGTCATCACATCTAACTGGACACAGCATTTCACGGTTCAAGTATTCCAAATGCAGTGTCTGCCTACATGGCCTTCACAGCCCAGTGGATGGGTAATACGATATTTCGACAAACGAATGTCATTAATGTCATATCATTCATGAATCCTCGACCGGTCACATGAGACCGCGCAGTCATTGCCTTACTATTGTGTCTCGTTTCGCGGGTTTATGATAGGTTAGTACACACACAGGTATATTTTAGTTAGTAAAAGTCAGACCCTCCTTCTCGCGTCACCTAGAGCGGAAGAAGATGTTTGATGATTTTCCACTGCGTACGAGTATACTAAATCCTATTAACCTATTAGAGGATGAAGAGAATAATGATGGTAATAGATCATTATTTCAGACCAACGTCATCTTTTGTTAGTTCTAGCTCCCTCAAGTGTTGCCACAACGAACGGTCCTGTGATGATCGATTTCCTACCCCCAAAAAAACCGCCCAAGTGCAAGTCGGATTCATGCACGAACGGTTCTATACCGTCCAGTGTAACAACGGCAAAAAAAACATGTTTGTTGTATGGGAACCCCACTAAAATATTGATTTTATTCTGTTTTTTTTTGTGGTTATAGTAGCAACAGAAATGCATAATCTGTGAAAATTTCAACTGTCTAGCTATCACAGTTCATACGATACAGCCTAGAGACAGACAGACTGACAGTGTAGTCTTAGTAATAGAGTCCCGTTTGTACCCTTCAGGTACCGAATCTTAAAAAGAAAAACCCACTCAAACAGCTCAGCTTTTCCAAGACCAAAAATATAAAAGTGGAAGAAAAAATAGCGATCAAATCTTCAAACTTATAGTTGGTAAGTCGTCATTCATAGTAGAGGTAGTTTCTAGTCCTCATGGGAAATTACAGGCTAGCGTCCTAGGCAGTGATTGCTTTAGTGAAGTTCAGCTTTACATCATACGCTGCTACTAGTTATTATTTACATTTCATAACTTCTTCTTGCTATTTGTGGACGGGGAAAGATTGTTGGCGGTGTTCAGATTGGTAGATTGGTTGGAGTAGGTATGTGGATGGTAGATTAGGTATTTAGGGTTCGATTTGTCCTGTATGAAGTGTAAGTAACGAGTTTTGGCATTAGTAGATGAGCGTAAATTCCAAATTGAATAAAAAAAAAATATAAAGCCCAAAAATAAAGCTAAATGATTAGTCTTTACGCGACTGGCGAGATATTGTATTGGACAGTGAGTCCAATTCCTTATTGGGGCGGTTCCCATTAGGTTGGATATTAATTTAATTAACTTTGTTTAGGCTAGACTAGCGTCTGTGGCTTTTTCCCAAAGGAACCAAGAGTGCTATTCTTTAAAAAAACAGCCAGCACAAGAATTACACAGAACGAGAATAGCACTCCTAGACAAAATGGACTTTTTTTCCTATTACAAGATATGGTCTACCCGCGTGCGCATCCAATCCCGTTTGACCGTGAAAGATTAATAAACACACACCACCCTTAGCCTTCATAATTGATCAACCGATAACCTAATCATTGGTTTGCAGGAGAGCTGAGCATCATGTACATATTTACTCGGTACCAGTTCAATTGGGATGAAGTCAAGTACAGCATCTACTCAACCTACAGCCTTGTGACACACTCTATTGGTAAGTAATGGTTGTACATTTTTTTTTTTTTTTTTTTTTTTTTTTTTTTTTTTTTTTTTTTTTTAATTATTTATTTTGATCAACATCGATCACATAACATCAAATCTTTTCTTACACACACAAGATTTTACAATAATGCACACACATAATGTATAACAAATACACACACTTCACAAGTCTCATACTTACAAGTTCCAATTAGGTTATCCGTTGATGTTTTAGTCAGTAAAAATGCCACATCTCATTTCGATTAAGGATGAATACCTTTACAAAAAACCCACACTATAAGGTATGAAAAAATACAAATAAAATGCATATGCGTGGGCAAAATTTTAATATATTTTCATAAAATGTTGCCCCACAAGCACAGATTAATAAATAGTAAATTATAGGCATTTCAATAGAAGCTGAAAAAAAGAAATAAATATGTAATTAATTTAACCTTGTAAAATACGCACTAGTACCTACCCGCTTACTTATGCAGTCAATAGCAAGCGCCTTTGAATGCAACTATGATTTTGTAGTGTGCGGCATCTGTTGGCTTTCAAATATTATTCCCGAATACTCCAGAAGCAGTATTATTGTATAATTCTGAGTTATGAGCAACTTGACCCCTCGAGGTCGAGTTTGGACTAATGCGTCTCTTGGCACTAATAACTGCTTTGTTGTTCCACTGTACCAAAGTTGGTATTGTGGTTATAAGAGTCACTTTCGACTACTATTTTTTATTCGGTTTAGATGTATTGGATTTTCGATTAGACTAAGTTATTAGGGTTATCAAAGAAGGCCTAGATACCAGATTTTTGTAAGTTTTATCACATATTACTTGGTACTTCTAAACAATTGTTTAATAATGTGAATGTGAGAACACTGTAGACTTTAGAACATCATTATCGGGCAATCAATTCAACTTCTTTTTTTTAATAATATTAAACTAGTGACTGTGAACCCACCTGATAGTAAGCAATGATGCAATCGTTTATGGTGTTTTTTTTGTTAGCCTGTACTGTCCCATTCCTAGGCAGAGGACTCCCTCTTTTCCTTCTCTTCATCTATCGCGGGCTTGCTTTTCCTCTTGCCGCGTTTCTTCTACCGGAATCTATTTAATTAATCGCGCCATCTCTTTCGTGGTCTGTCGGGTAATATAAAAATATTCCGCTTTTAACAACGACTAAAAATATCAATAGGTGCCCAATGTGGAATACCTCAGGTGCCATTAACTCAGGTGTCACTAACTCAGGTGCCATTAACTCAGGCGCCGTAAAAACGGCTGCCCAATACCTCACTAGTTTAATAACTTATATTGTTCTTGGTTTTCAGGTACTCTATTCTCAATCAGCGTGTTCAGTAGAAAACTGAAGGCAGACGATGCTGTGCTCGGCATGATTTCGACCAGCAGTAAGATCTGCGGAGCCTTAGTTTTGGCCTTCGCCAGGACTGACTATGAAGTGTATTTGTGTGAGTTTTTCTACAAATGAACCTTTTTTCTTGCCTATTTATAAATGCAATGTGCAAAACCTTGGTGGATTTCAAACATAGCTGAGTTTGAGAGAAGAATAATAGAAGTTTAGCTTTTAAAATCAATCAAAATCAATTTTGTTACAAAGTTTTTAAATTATTATTTTATAATTACTTATGAATGTAAAAGCAGCTCTATCTGTTACGCTTTCACAGTAAAACTACTGAACCTATTTTAATGAAATTTTGGTTTGAACCACAAGTAAAGAATATAAGCTACTTTTAAATTCGCATCCACAATAACCGAAATTCGCGCTGAGCAAAAGCTAGTTCTCTCTAAAACCAGGTTTATTTTTCAGCGCCCCTACTAGAAATACTAAATGGTACCTCAGCAATTGCCCTACGTTCGATTGCGTCAAAACTAGTCTCGTATCAAGAATTAGGTAAGTTTTTACATAACAAGTTCAAAATAACATAACCCAAAATCTAAATGAGTGCGCCAGGTGTATTTTTTTTAAATTTTTATTAGCATTTTGCAGCTCAAAGTAAAATTGTACAAGTATGTTGCTTATTATATGATTAGCGGAAGTAATCTATATTTATTTATACAATTATAAATCTATACTTCTATACTAATATTATAAAGAGGTAAAATTTGTAAGTTTGTATGTTTGTAAGTTTGTATGTAGGGGGTAATCTCTGGAACTACTGGTCCGATTTCAAAAATTCTTTCAGTGTTAGATAGCCCATTTATCGAGGAATGCTATAGGCCGTGGGTCGTAGTGTGATGATATATATACATATATCATCACGCTACGACCCACGGGAGCGGAGCAGTAACGAAAAATGCGGGTGAAACCGCAGGGGCCAGCTAGTCAATAATAATCTAATTCTCTCAGTGTTTCTTACTCTACTGAATGACTCCTGAAATAGCCATTCAGTAAGGTAAAACAAATTGAGGGGGCTGTAAAGTGATGATTTTAATTTCGCAGCTTATCTTTGAGTATTTCTTTTTCTCAGATTTAGATATTTTGTGTTCACGTTCTTAAACTATCATGAATTTAAAACGTGAACACAAAAGAGCGTTTGAGATATCTCTTTTACCTTCCTGATGATCATCAGGTTTTACCCTAGGTGTACCCTAGGTGCATGGTTGGCTGCTGCGTATCATGGATTCGATACCTGCATATATAGATAGTAGTTTCCTGCTATCGTATTTTGTGTATATGAGTTTATATGTTTGTAAACGCACTCACGATACAGGAGTTACTCTTAGTAAGGGGCAAATAAGTTATCTAGAACAAAATTTCTCAAGCTGTTTTCTTGGTTTTTCTAGGTAAAGTATACTCTCTCTTCGGCGTAGCAGAGACGATGATGCCGATCATCTTTGCGCCCCTGTACTCCAGGGTCTACATAGCCACGTTGACTGTGCTGCCAGGCGCTGTGTTCCTCATGAGTGTCACCGCTACCATACCAGCTCTGTGTATATTCGGGTAAGGGCCTTACAAACTTTATATTATATTAGCTTTAACCCGCAGCTTCGCCCGCGTTCATAAAATATAGCCTATGTCACTCAGGAATACAGCTGCTTTCTATTGGTGTAAAAATTTTAGCAATCGGATCAGTACTTCCACAGATTACTTCATACAAACAAAAAAACCAACTTTACCTCTTTATTATATTAGTATAGACTACTAGCTGTTCCTCGCTTTTTCACCCGCATCTTTGTTACAGCTTTGCTTTGGTGGATCGTAGCGTGATGTTTTTAGAATTATGTGCAACAGAGTGTAATGTTACACAAACCTCCGTTAAAAAGAGAGGACCCTCCGATCAGACGGGTGTTGTGTCTGGTTTGGGTAACTGTCTGATAGATAATTTACAAAAGAAAATGTACAAATCGCATGGAGAACTCTAATAGTGTGATGCAGGATTTCGTTGTTTAGATCATAATTATGATATGTACATATATCTATGGAGTCACATAATAATATAGTTCACAATCTTCTTTGATAAATGAACTATCCAACACTAAAATTCTTTTATCGATTCAAACCAATACTTGCTAAGATTAGCGCGTTTAAACGAACCAACTCAGAGATTGTAATCCAACTAAAAATCTGTTTGCGGTTGAATGGAAAATAATTCTATTGGCATGTCAGGAGTACTGTAAGAGGGATTAACGTACATTTTGTTTTTATATTTAATTGTTTTTGTTTGTTAATAAAAAAATAGATAATTGATAACAAATAATTGTAAAATAGTAATTGATTCGCTAACCGTTGTAATTTTTTTTTTAATTCGCTACGCCTCGCTATAATATTATGTAATTACTAGAGCAAAGATAATAAGAAGAACTTTGTTCTTTTTACCGGAAACTCGTCGAATTAATAATATTTCTCTCTCTGGTTACAGTTAGAGGAAGTGTCAGACTTTAGCTGGTTGTTAATTAATTCTGAACTAAAGTGAACCAATTATCAAGCTATCATAACTAGCAGCTTACTAGTACACAATGTAAAATAGTTTCAAATTACAGATTATATTCCTGAATCTGAAACAATGTTTCCGTCTATCTCTAGTTTCAAATTGACCTCCTCTAACAGGGCAATTTGATTGATTGATTGTTAGTTTCCATGACTGAATTTAATTACTTCTCGTCATCATCTGCCTAGCCTTTTCCCAACTATATTGTGGTCAGCTTTCAATCAAGCCGGATTAAGATGAATACCAGTATTTTACGAGGAGCGGCTGCCTACCAGACCTCCACAATCCATTAACTGGGGTAACACGGTAGGTACTTTATGGCAAGACTGGAGTCAGATTTTCTGGCTTCTGACAATCCGTAACAACTGCCAAAGATCTACAAATGACAACCGGAGCCTACGGCTTAACACGCTTCCTGAGGCACGAAAGAAACTCGGTATGTTAAGATGGACACCCATCCACAGACCAACCTTGGCAAGCAACGGTTAACCTTGAAGATCGACTCGTGCGGCTGTTATTATCTAGCCACGAGTTCCTCCGAAAATAGTTTTAAATTACAGATTACATCCTTCAATCTGAAACAATGTTTCCGTCTATCTGTAGTTTCAAATTGACCTCCTCTGACGGGTGGAATTTTCCCGTTTCGGCACCCAGATTTTCGGCATCAAAATTTTCGGCAGCCAAGCTACTCCCGTTTTGACACCAATAGGTATTTTGGATGGTAGTAACCAATACAAAATCCCAATCCGAAATACCTATTGGTGCCGAAACGGGTAGCTAGTAGTAGCTTGGATGCCGAAAATTTTGGTGCCAAAACGGGAACACTCCTGACGGGCGACTTGATTGATTGATTGGTAGTTTCCATGACTGAATTTAATTACTTCTCAATGCTTCAATAGTCGGCCATAATAAACGCCGAGTGGATAGGCAGGAGATAGGCATTGGACGTGATTGACAGATTCAATACCAAAGCCACAGTGGACCTTTGTTCCTTTCAAGCCAAATAATATGATTTGGTTAAAGTAATCTCTAATTCCTAGAATAATAATTGGATCGTTTATATAACAGCTTTTGGTAAATATTAGCCTAACTTTGTCTTTTACACGAGAAATCATTTACAAAGACTCCTGCTACACGAGGTGGAGTCACAAGGAGTGACTGAAATCCACCTGTTAATTTGATGTCCTTTGCTTTCCAAGGCTCATACAAAAGCCCCAAACCTCTTTTTTTCTAGATGAAAATCATTCAATGACTTTTCCAGTTCTGGAGCGAATTGGGAGGGCGTGTCAGATATTTACTGACAAAAATCCACTCCTTTATATATAACGAAGGCAAAGAAGGAAATTGGCCTTAGTTCTAGGGCCCCGATTCTCTTTTGCACAGCCCATGGTCAATTGGCCCCAGTAGGCTTCGAACCTGCTGGGCCCTTATTGTTTTACTGACTTCTCCTTGAGGCGCACGTAGAAAACTATGCGCCGTCGACAAAGCCATAAACTTCTTGCAAGATTGCAATAGGCTTATATTTGGTCTTTTTTTTTCTTTTGCTTCTTCCTACCCTTACCCCATATTACTTGGGGTCGGCGCAACACGTTTTACGTGTACATACAAAACGGAGTAAAACACTGTATCTAAGTACTTAAAGCCGAAACCAATAACCTATCTATCATATATCGGAGATAGAAAAACAAATGAAACAACAGAAAACATGATAATTTTTGTATTGTATCATTTGTTTTACTATCTCCAGTACTTATGCCAAAACTGGAGATCGATAGGTTATTGGTTTCGGCCGATAGTGTTACTTCCATCACAATTGGCAAATAACTTCAGAAGCCTACAAACTGGTAGCTAATAAAACGGCAGACAAAAAATTATAGATTTCTTATCCAATTTTTTATTCAGCGACAACTCATAATGCGATATTCGAAGCCAGATGTTGAAGGGACCTATTTTCTCAGAGGCAAAGTATTGAGCTAACATCTGTGGTATATTTTAACATTTATTTAGCAGACAAAAATAATATTAAAAGCTCTTCATCTCCTTCAAGGTCGTATTACTCGAGTTAGAGTACCTTCTTAAGTATAAGTAAGTACTTGTTGACAATATGGATCTAAAGAAACCAGCAACAAACAGTGGCAACATCAAAGAATCAAAGAAAGTCGTAAACAAATAACAAATTAAAGAAATTAAATTTATAAAAGTAGAAAAGCTTCTGATTTCTGAATTTGTTATAGTAATAGTTTTTTTTTTTTGGGATATCATTCAATAACTTTTCGCGCTCTAGGTCGGAGCGGGGGTAATATCAAACTTTTACTGACTAAAACCCAATCCAATGTTCCTTTTTTGCCTTGCGTTCCATAGTTCTGGGATTGTGATTCGGCTTTCAAATAAAAAAAAATGTAGAGAGAGAGATAATCACATGAACACCAAATTATCTAAAATTTTGTTGTTGATGTGATAGTTTACCTACCATCTTTTTTCATGCTAAAAATATCTCTTTCTGTAACGTTACTTTACAACCCAATATAAGTAAGCCTTAGGCTGATAAAATTGTAGTTCTCCGGATCATGATAGTTTGAAGAAAACTGAGTACAATTTTATGATCACATTTAATATTATAAAGGCGAAAAATTTTATGAGTGCATCTTTCTTGTTTCTTCACATTTAAACGGCTGAATGGGTTTGGATGAAATGTAAAACTTAGATTCCTTGTACAAACACACAGGCTATAATTTTAATGGAGAAGAGTACTAATTCTACGTGAGAGAAACCACTAACAGAAGCTAGTTTAGTTTTAAGTTCGTTTCCCCTATTTATTATTTCTTCCACAATGCCAAACAATAAACATTCCTGTGTATAAAGATACATCAGTAAACTGTATTGAATGAATAAGTGTGTTAGTTCATCAGAGACGTGCAATGTTTATTCAACAATTATGTTATTTGTTTTAAAGAATGCAGTGACTCTTCCCACATACGAGTACCTACTTATGGGCTGTTTCATAATTTATAGGTATAAGGGAACAATTGATTTGTTGTTTTGTTTAAGTTTTAACGCTTAATTTTTTTTATTACTGTATAGGCTTGCCTTTGACCACTATCTCACCTGGTGGTGTGCTATGATGTGGTCGACGGTGGAGCACGCTTACTTAGAAGTAACCTATTCACTCTTGACTTAAAGACCCCAAATTTGTAGCTACGACATTCCAGAGTAATTAATCTATAAGTTTTCTTCTTCTTTTCCAGTTGGTTCTACCATCAGCACAAAAAGGACGATAAAGAGAAAAGACTGAACGTGCCCAATACTCCGCCCCTGCCTGGAGACATCCCAGTGGTTCCTGCGTAGCCTGAAAGATACTCTATCAGTATTCATTTAAGGGTTAATTTTAATAATCAAAATGAACGCGACCAGCCATAATTGTTTCAGTGTGAGAGAGAGACAGAGCTATAAAGGACACATATTGCTATCTCTCTTTTACCGTGGAATCATGACAGCTTGAACATTTCCAAGAGCTGTCTTTATAACGAATTTTTGTCGAATATTGACAACCAATAAAAATTGTCGTAAGTGAAAATATCTTGGAAAGGGGCCTAACTCTATAGTTACAGTATTTTGTATATTTTGAATAAATTAATAATAGATAATTAAATTTTCTTTTTATTTTGTTGTGATATAATGCGATTAAATGTGTTTATAAATAATTTAAGTAATTTGTGTTTAAGTTTTTGTGTGATTCTATGGGACTCCTCATTTAGCGATGGTTGTGGTAGACTAGACCCACTACATCATTGACTGACTTTGTTTCCGAAATCTTAGAGGTAAGTATTTCGATATCCAAAGACGGTACGGTTGGCACAGTGGTTGAGCGATTGGCTGGTGCGCTACGTGACACGGGTTCGATTCCTGCATGGAACAAATATTTATATAGCCTACAGATAGTTGCTCCGGGTATGGGTGTGTTTGCATATTTTTGGATGCACCCACAATTCAAAAATAATTTCCTGGAGCTTAAATTAAAATTAATGAAAGGAAAAAATTAAAAATACCGTGTTACCCCAGTTAATGCGTTGTGGAGATCTGACAGGCAGCCGCTTCTCGTAAAATACTGGTATTCAGCTAAATCCGGCTTTACTGGAAGCCGACCCCGATGTAGTTGGGAAAAGGCTACCCAGATGATGATGATGATCCATGTCCAACCAACACTCAGAACTACGAGGAAATAAAGCAAATTGCAAATGCGTTGGACAGTACTAATACAACATACAAAATATATAAACCAGTGCTTGGGGATATATTCATACTGTGGCTAGACTCAGAGAGGCTCTATCGTGCTGTCAACAATTGAAGACACATTACTACCCTATACATCTAACTGTTTGTTGAAGAGTTGAGTGATTGCCGCGCACAAAGGCCCGAAGCTAAGCTAGGAGATTGTTAACAAGAGTCACCATCATCATCTACCTAGCCTTTTCCCAACTATATTGGGGTCGGCTTCCAGTCAAGCCGGATTTAGCTAAATACCAGTATTTTACGAGGAGCGGCGGCAACAATCCATTAACTGGTGTGACATGGTACTTCCGGCTACATGGTACTGGCTTCTAACTATCCATAACGCCTGCCAAAGATCTACAAATGACAGCCGGGACCTACGGCTTAACGTGCTTTCCGAGGCACGGAGGAAACTCGGTATGTTAAGATGGTCACCCATCCTTAGACCAACCTTGGCAAGCGTTGCTTAACCTTCAAGATCGACCCGTGCGGCTGTTATTATCTAGCCATGAGCTCCTCACGAGTTAGCAAAAGTCACCGTGGCCCTGAAATGCAAAAATTAACTGACGGAACATAGCTGGGTTTCAGTCAGTAAAAGTCTCACTTCCTCACTTCACCCAGAGCGGGAGAAGTCGTTCAATTACTTCTCACCTCCAACAAAAACACGAACATTTCTAATTCCATGACACGACATTTAATAATTTATCACCTCCAAAAACTAAAGTAACATGTATTCCGTAACAACGACAAAGTACACACACATTACACACACACAGACACACACACACATAATCCATCATTTAAATAATTTGCCAACCATCAACCGTTTACAGGAATAGCCGTAACAGTATTACTGGACAATGGATATCTCCGCTGAGCGCACTAATTCATGGTGACGTGGACACCCCAGGTACAGCCGAGCACAGCTTGCGCCGTAAATATCACTTACTGGAACACCGCGTCACACACCGCTGGCCTCGTATATCCGAATTATATAATTTACGTAGAACTATGATTTTGGGGTACAATGTAGTTACGGGTATATGTACGTAGTTTTTGATGATGACTTCGTGATTACATGAACATATCCGCAAGAGAACCAACGTTACTGACATAGCCCGATGAATTCCCAAACTTACCTACCGTCCTAGAGTGGCGGCCACGTACCGGGAGATGCAGTTTGGAAGGCCTCCCACATGGAGGACCGATGACCTGGCGAGAATCTGATGGATGTGAGACGCACAGGAACGGTCGTTGTGGCGACGCTTGGGGGAGGCCTATGTTGCTGCGGACGTCTATCGGCTGTGATGATGATGAGTTTTTGATGACGTTGCCAAGTCAAAGTCAAAACAATTTACAGGCACTATTGAATAGTCAAAATGTCGGTCAGTCAAAAAAAAGTGATGCTAAATTGCACGTTCCAAAGCGCAGATCCCTAAGAACCGAGTTTCGAGTGTAGTTGGGAAAGTATAAGAAAGCTAGGATCGTCTTGAGTGGAATTTTAGACAGTAAACAACTCCTGATTATGCTGATTTATCATAATTTCATCTCCTTGGTCATTTTTCCAACAACCTCGGAATCGGCTTCCAGTCTAACCGATTGCGGCCGGGTCTAAACCCATGTCTTACCTGGAGTAACTAACTATCAGACCTCCATAGCCCAGTATAGTAGACACGTCAGATTTTCTGGTATCTGACTACTTGTAACGACTTTCAAAGATCTACGAATAACACAATTTCGTAAAAAGCTTGTAAAGCTCTAACGGCTTTACAATGTTTCCTAAATTGACGATTGTTTTTAGTAATGAAGTGACAATTGAATGAAATGTCATATTTTTGGAGTTAAAAGAAATGTACGATAATATTGCTATGCATATAGTTAATTTTATTTAAATACACTACCTTCAAGACCTACCAAAGCTTAGCCTTCCACAACATTAAGCTCATAATCCAGATCAAGGTAAATGAACCCCAAAATCAAATGCCAGCAACTTTAAAACCTGACTATACCGTGTCCCACAATGCCAATTAAAGTAACGAAGTTCAGGTAAACAGATTCTGTTGAACATGTCCACAATTTAAACCACCTGAATTCTAACTAAATTAATTCATTAAAAACTAGCTCCGTCACCTAGAGCGGAGAAGGTCTGTTACAGCGAGAGTTTGAAACTAACCCGGGGAGCCACACTTGTATTATTACAAGCAAGGCAAGCTCCCTTTGTCAACCATCAAAAGTACTTTGCAGTGCTGTCAAAACATTTGTATAGCACCTTTAAGTTAAACAAATTCTATTCCCAGTAATTGGCCCTTTGACAGTCACGGATAGGGTTGTCGCAATTTTTTTTGTTTTTGAGAAATATGACGTATCACATTTTTTTTAACATGTCACCACCGATCGTGTCATGCTCCGCAGCAGAACCAGTTTGACTACATTATGTACAAATTACAGGATAAAATCAAATCAGGATCCTAGGGTTCCATCATCGAGATACCAGACGTTAGATTTAGATTGTAACTGTCAAATAATTAAGTGATAGATATAACTAAAGGGCACTGACCTGAAGGGATCATCTTGTGGACAGCCAACAGTAGTATACCTATCGGTAGTATACCTATAGTCATTTAGATGGTTAGTAGTCTGTAATATTAACAAAAAAAAAACAAAAAGAGGTACTTATTTTCTAGATTCGGCCAGTAAGGTCCCTCTCAAGGTACAGAACTAAAAGTATTTTATTAGTCAACCTTTAGGGTGACCCCTCCTGTCTAAGAATTTAGGTAGGTCCACAAGACGTGTAATGTGTTATATGCCTGTTATTTTTTCTCTAGAAGACATATTTTAATGCGCTTCTAGCGCTCACTCTTTCATTAGACGCACTCTATTACTAACTTTTTTATCCTCATATTTTTGGTACCTATATTTTTACTCCAAATTTCAATTTAAATAAACAAGCAACTCATTTCCAACTCTTTATTTATTTTGATTTAATTTCTAGAAACAACGTATTCGTGTTTCAACTAGTAATTATTAATATTAGTGTTTCATTTTACGCACCACAGTAAAGATTGAAAATAAAGTATTCATAAACATATTATTATAAAGTACTACCTGCGCCCCGCGGTTTCACCCGCGTCATGATAAAATAATAAACATATTTAATATCTTTATGAATTGTAGCCTATATTTTATTGTGATATGTAAGCTATATTATTGTGAAGTTTCATAAAAATCTATTCAATAGTTTTTGCGTGAAAGAGCAACAAACATAATTATGTACATACATCCTTTCAAACTTTCGCATTTATAATATTAGTAGGATAGTTGACAACCCTGGTCACAACCAAATCTACAAACGAAGTTAGATGTATTTTTTTATACAGCTAGAATCGAAAACACTAAATCAAATATGTGAAAAGAGAGCTTTTTTTTTATACGATAGCGCCTATTTTTTCACTGTTTTCGCTTTTTGTGAGCGAATAGTGGCCGATATACGAATGTGATTTTTATGTCCATCGATAGAATTTTAATGGAAATGTAGGCATTTTGAAATTGTTTTACAGTATTGATACGGTCAGTTAGCGGACTTGTTTGTGTTCGCAACGATATCATAAAACTGTTAAAATAAAAACAACAGATTAGTTTTTACAGCTGTGATTTGTTTGAAAAATGATTTTTTGTTTGCACAAATTATTATGTTCGTGACTGTTAACTTTGCAAACTAGTCGGTTTTATTTACTCATATTTTTTTATATAACATAAACTAGTGCTTGACTGCAATCCCATCTGATGGTAAGCAGTGATGCAATCGTTGATGGTGTAAAACTATAAAATACAAAATATTAAACTGGAACTGCAGTAACCGTTATGACTTATGAGTTATACGCCGTAGGTGCTTACTTAGTGAGGCGCTTACTTCAAAAAAAGTATGTAAGTTATTAAAAAGATGAAGGAAAACATCCTGAGGAAGCCAGCACGTCCTAAAACCAAAACTTCGAAGACATGAGACATCCACCAACCCGAACTGGGCCTGCCTGGTTGGTTATAGACCTACGGCCCATTCCTTCTTCTAGACAGCAGGTCCGCGACTAAAGCCATTGCCTTATCCCCCGATGACGGCACGTTTAGCGCAGTGGTTAAGCGATTGACTGCTGCGCTGCGTGTTCCGTGTTGGGATCGAAATCCCCACACGGAACAAATATTTGTATGATCTACCAATAGTTGTTCCGGGTCTGAGCGTCTTGTGTATTTGAGTTTTCATGTTCGTAAACGCACCCACGATACAGGAGTAATTCCTATTGTGGGGCAACGGTTATTTAAAAAAATATCTAATACAATCTTCATAAGATTTCAGAGAAGTATAATTTCCAAGAAGTCAGAAACCACACCATCCATAAGTGACCTTAAACTCGGCAAACTCGACGCGTTACCCGTAATCAGAATAATTGAGTAAACTTGTAATTTATTCGTCATATAAACTGAGTTTAAAGACGAAGTTAATCAGTAAAGATATGGTACTCGAGTTAATTAACTCTCACACTCGCTATGGAAATAATTGCTCGGTGGTGTAAAGTAGTCTGTGTGGTGGTAGCGAGGCGCTTACTATGTATATCATAGCTGTATAGATATAGAAGCTATTATAGCTATATAAAGATAGACCAAGAGGAAGATAGTGGGATTACTGGGATGTCTTCCAAAGGTGGCTCAAGGCCGGGAACGATGGGAGGGATGGAGTGACCAGAGCGCCCAGTAGTGTGACAAACTGCATTGCTGCCTATACAGGCTAAAGATAATAATACAGACATAACTTTAGAATCAGCAAGGATAAAGTTGAAGTTGGCAGAACATGGCATAACACGTTGGCCGCACGTATGAAAACATCCGTATGGCTTTGCGGCAGGCCCTGCATAGATGGCGGGATGCGTTTGACGGTACCAGTAAGGTTAGTGATGCAAGAACGTTTCAAAGTGTAACCATGGCCTTATACTATGAACATGAAGGGTAACTGAAGGTTGGAAGTATGTTTTTATTCAGTAAAAGTCTGATTCACCCTTTTGCTCTAGGGTGGCCAAAAGCGAGAGAAGTCATTGAACGATTTCCCACCTCAAATAAAAGGATGGTACTTAGAGCTACAATCACAAATGTGAGTTCTTGTTAAGTGGCCTCAAAGGAGGCTGGTGGGCATGGTCCTGATTAGAACCATTTGAGTTTATCATCGTGGTGAAAGGATTAGTCAGCTAGACTCTGCGTTACCGAGTGCTAGCTGTCCAGGGTGCGCCGGGCGTTTGGAATCGCAGAACGATATGTTTAACGCCACTCGGGGAGGCTCCTTTCATGCACCCCAGGTATTGCTCCACCAGCTGTTCGTAGGGATGTCGCATGCGCAACTGAAAAGAAAATCCAAGAGTCCGACTCCAGACATCCCCTCTTCGAACACAAAACAGCCCCAAGTAGGCTCAAAAGCCGAAAGAGCTTTTTACGTGGAACACAAGCCATACTTGACCCTCCTTCCAGGGAAAGAATAAGGCTTTGGGAGGAACATAGTCTTCCACCATCCGACTTCTTGAAACCCCAAGAACATCTCCCGCCTGGACGTGAACTGCAGTGGCCTGTATGGAAAGCACTGAATCGGTTGCGCACCCAGGTAGGTCGCTGCAAACACAATTTGGCCAAATGGGGTTTTATAGACCAGTCCGATACTCAATGTGAGTGTGGTGCTTCTACTCAAAATATGAGCCACCTTTTGGAGTGCCCCAAGTGCCCGGACACCTGCACTTTGGAGGACTTAATGGGAGCCACCGATGCTGCAATCAACGTAGCTACCTACTGGGCCCAAAAAATTTGACAAGTTTACCTTCGATTCGAGAAGAAGAAGAAGAAGATCACAAATGTGTATTAGAAAGATGAGAAACTTTTAAGAAACATGTTTGATAAGCATAATACGAATTACAGACAAATGATTCAGATTTAAAACACTAATTAAATACACGAAAAAAGTCTGAAAGTGACATTATCAAGAGCAGAATCAGCGCCATCATTAAATTGTCAATGAAAATGACAAGAGCAGTGATTAAAAATAAAACATCATTGCGTCACCTCAACGAAACTTAATTAATTATTATGTAATTTTAAATGTGTTTAAAATTTTCGATATAAATACCTCATTGCAGTTAATGAGCTTGGCAATAATAATCGCCAAACTTAGGCGTCAGTGGGCAGGGCACATTGCTCGCAAAACAGGTGGTCGATGAAGCTAAAAGGTTCTGAAGTAGCAACCTTGTGCCGGAAGATGCAGCTTTGGAAGGCCTCCCTTAAAATGTGAGAAATTTCATGGAAGCGAGACACACAGGATCGGTTGTTGTGACGATACTTGGGGTAGGGCCATGTCCATCTGTGGATGTTTTTCGACTGAAAGATCATCTGCCTAGCCTTTTCCCAACTATATTGGGGTCGGCTTCCAGTCAAACCGGATTTAGCTGAATACCAGTATTTTACGAAGAGCGGCTGCCTACCAGACTGTACAACCCATTAATTGGGGTAACACGGTACTTTATGGCAAGACTGAACTCAGATTTACTGGCGTCTTTCAACTGAAACGATGATGTTAAGTTGCTGAAGGTAATTTATTTTACTTTTTTTGTGACATATCACGGAATGGACCATGTATAGGGTCTTGACTTGGGCTTCAATAAAAAGCAGTGGCCAGTAGAAACTGGTAAACATGTTCGACAAAGAATAGAACAGAAATGGAACACGGTTGTTACCCGCTAGTGATGCGTGGCAGCCCCGCTTGTACTCACATACCGTCGCCCGCGCACCACCCCGAGGAATAACGAAGATAGCCGACGGTGCCCGAACAAATTTTTATATTAGCCAGGTAAAAGTGCTAGAACCAACGACCTGGCGAGGCTTGCGGGAATCCGATGGATGCGAGACGCACAGGATCGGTCGTTGTGGCGGCGCTTGGGGGAGGCCTATGTCCAGCTGTGGACGTCTTTCGGCAGAAATTATGACGATGATGAAAAGTGCTAGTAAAAATGTGCAATAAGAAATTTTCATGGTGTTTGAACGCAGTATTTATACTTCTCGAAGTAAGAGACGACTTACTTAGTTTAAACCGTTTTGGTTGACCTGTGAAGTAGACCCAAAGGTTAGAAGTTGCGACCCCTTTCAGCCAAATTCCATTCAGTTTAATAATCGTAATCTTCGAACTTCCTGGTTCCTACTTTCAAAGTGAACTTGCAGCTCTACAAGGTGGATTTTGGAGACGGGTCAGTAATGATGAAGTTTGATTCTATTACCACCCATTATTCTACTACTAACCGAAATGTCTGGCAAAGAATGACGAGGAGAGCCGATTCCAAATAAAATGGGATAAGGCTAGGCAAAGAGAGAGATTTTACTAGTGAAATGTATGGGAAAAGTTATGCGCAAGAAAACCCCATAGTCTTGGAACAAAGATAAAGAAGAAAGAACTGTTGGTTTTAGTGTGTAAATGTCTGACACGCCTTCTAAGGTGGAGTGGGATCCCACTTAAAAATAAAGTTTAAAAAAACCACCACAAAAGATAACAAATCGCTTTACATATCCCGTCTTCCCGAAGCTTTTCCTACAGCACAACCCGAATCTATTCCTAACTTCCAAGACACCCAAAAACTCATGACAAACGACACCAGTGTAAGTGAAAAGCAATGTTTTGCGCGGACTGATTTGCCTAAATCTAAATAATGGCGGTACCTAACTACGTACAATTATATATTCCGAGTGTTTTGCCGAACGAATTATACAGACAACTTCGGGCCACGACTGTGCGATACATACGTGGTTCTTATTCAGAGTGGCGATGAATCACGGAAACTGTGAAGGCATTGTATAGTGGAAAAAGGGCAAAGCTATCTTAGTAGTAGATAGTATTAATTATAATGTGAATGAGAGGGCACTGTAGACTACAGATTTTAATTACTACCTTTTTGAACCCAGTTTTTGACTAATTTTATCTTTATTGTGCTTTTCGGTGCAATACTGACTGGTCTACACTGTCCTCGCATAAGTGTCTGTGTTGTAATATGGAAATATTGTAGACCCAATAGTTTTTTGAAAAGAGTAACTATGGAGTTTCTTGCCGGTTCTTCTCCATAGGAAACGACCAATTTGGAACCGTGCACTAGCTTCGACTTTTTATAAGTGCCCATGTAGGCCTATGTAAAATAAAAACATTTTTTATTTTATTTATTTTATTAGTAATAATAATATTCCACCACTTCAACAGAACACAGTCTAATCCCAAACTAAGCAGTGCTTGTGGTACGAGTACTAAACAGTTAAACGTACTTATATATTTCTATACACAAATACTAGCTGCTGCCAGCGGCTTCACCTTCGTGAAAGTAGACAATACACAGCCTATCTCAGTGAAGATATATCTGTCTAATGATGAAAGCGATGATTGCAAATGGATATATTCGATTCATTTAAGGATTACTGGTGTCGGAGTAATTTGTGGTCCGAGTTTCGACTCCCATTCACCATTGAGAAATCTTCCTCAAAGGAAAGTTTTCGCCGAAGGGCGATGATTTCCTGGAAGGATACCGACGAGGCAAACACGACGCCGCGCGCCGTCACTTCGTGTCAATAGTTTATAATTTGTTACAGATTATTTTTTAAGTATTAGTTTATTATTTTATAAGATTATTCGTGTATTTGGCCAATGGGCCTTAGTTGCCAGGTAATAAAGGACTATTATTTCCTTTATTCGTCATAAACACACAAAAATATTTTGCTTCACACTACATTTAATTTTTTTATTAATTTTTAATTAACATTTTTATTTTTATTCACATTACAATAACATTTAAAAAAATGTTTTGTAATTTTAACGTGTTGACCATAGTAGCTAGAACAAAACTCTTTTCCCACTCGTATCGTTCCTCATAATATTCCCTACAGCAACTGAGATGTCTCGGGGTATATCTCCGGCGTTTATGATTGTTAGCCGAGTCTGTTTTCAAGGGCTGTAATGGTTGCATATATTATCATAACAACTTTAGAAATGAGAAAAATATGAATTCCTATCTCTGTGGCGTACTAAAGCGTAAGTCACACGGACGCTTCTCAATTAATACGCGTTTTGACTTTACAACGGCAATCTTAAACGCGGCCGGACTTGCTCAATAGTAAAATATTAAGGTACTTTGTTATTTCCTGCTGTAAGAATTATTTTTCCAATAATTAATTGAATGTGATAAACTCTTCATGATGCCAGTGAAACAATATCTGCGTCATGGATGGCAATTTTGAACCACACAGGGTTTTAATTTCTCCCCTTCTAATTTTTTACAAGTCAAATTGTTTGTTCTGGTATTGTCGATTCTTGTCGGATGCTAAATCTTAAAAATATGTTAAATATTATTATGTAAACTGATTTTATTATTTTTATTGTTGGTTCCATACTACAAATAGTTATGACAAGCCTAAAATAAACAAAAGATTTCACTAGTATTGTTTCCACTCATTTTTATTTTTATTGTTTAAATCTTGTTTTAAACTGATTTGGTTAAAAGAGATAAGGTACAGTTAGTTCAAATGCTTTTTAGATAATTATGAAACCTTTAAATTCTTTACTTAAAATATGACTCGATGTCTTAAATTGTTAAGATAATATTTTTATGTTGCTAGTTACGAATTGGACACATTTTATTTATTCAAAATATCAAATTAAATTATATTAACCAAATGATGTTGGCTTTAGTACGGAATAAACTAATCGCAAAAAAAATCTTACAATTTATGGTAAATTGTTTCTGTATGATGCTATTTCACTTTACTTCGGTAGTAATTTTAGTTAGTAATAAAAATAATGAATGAATTCCAAAAACTTAACTAAGTTTCATTTGGTTAAAACTTTTTGCAATACCTTTTTGTAAATAAAAATAAGTAAAAAATCACAAAAAGAGTCAAATTGTCTACTGCAGTGGGGTTGAGGAAATATTCCTCGGTTCACTTTGCCTCAAACCAACGAGGACTTATTCACATTTGACCGGTCATGGTCTCTACACATTTGCCTGATAGGCATTCGACTGGTAGCAGTCCCTACATATTTGCCTGATAAGCTATGTTACCTATAACAAGAGGCTTATTTGCGCAACAGCTGGCCGCCTCAGCGTATTGCTAGGTACCTTGAAGGGTGGGATTAGCACAGGCCCACCCCTGACCACTGTCTTACTGAGTAGACACGGACTCCGCATGATAAGCGCAAAGTATCGTAGTGACGTTTCGCGCCACGAAAACTTTAATAGCGTGATCTAGGACGGCATTGTTCGGGAGGCAGGTAAAAGTAGCCACTGGTCTCACTTTCTATCGAATGCAAATATTATTTTCGTTTTTGTCAATTTTGTTCTGACTTTTTTTCTCGTAATTATTTATTATAGTGAATACTTTAGTTATTTCTTGTTAATGTTACAATATAAAAGGAATACTTCAAAAATCAATTGTCTTCACATTATTTCTACAGAAAAAATAAATATCTGTCAATATCATAGATTAACAGATTTTTCTTTTGTCTGTACACATAAATAAAAAAAACAACATATAAAATGGCTAAGGAAGTCTTCAATATTATTCTATTATTTAATTTTGACTGAGTTGTTGATCTAATGGTTAGTGGCCCTGACTGCTATGCCGGAGGTCGTGGGTTCGATTCCCACCCTGGACAAATATTAGTGT
This sequence comes from Mythimna separata, assembly GCA_030763345.1. Classification (NCBI taxonomy): domain Eukaryota; kingdom Metazoa; phylum Arthropoda; class Insecta; order Lepidoptera; family Noctuidae; genus Mythimna; species Mythimna separata. The sequence goes on along the minus strand of CM061171.1, from coordinate 21,933,458 downwards.
GGTGAGCACGATTATTTGTTTTGTGTCTGGGTGTAATTTATCTATAATATATATAAGTATGTTTATCAGTTATCTAGTACCCATAACACAAGTTCTGCTTAGCTTGGAACTAGATGGCGCTGTGTGAAAAGTTGTGGAATATATAAAAAAAGCCTACGACCACGGCCAACTATGAGAGCTAACTACCTTTCTTTTAATGGGTTCACATTCACAGTATAAAATATATACTCATAACGATTTACTGTATTTTTTTAGTTTAAGTCTCTGAGATACATGTTTCGTATTTACGCTATTAAGTCAAAAGCCGCAGTATTAAGTTGAACAAAACCAACAATAAAGATTTGAGGTAGTTTTTTTTTATATTTATTCTATCAGCAAAACACAACAACTAAAATATAAATAATTATTTAAAATTAATAATTATAAGCAAGAATCGACAAACGAAATCTGTAAAACACAAAAATATTCCATGGGTTACGAACTTAAGACCCGTGGCTGCTTTTACAATCGCCTCCAGAACAATGCCGTCCTAAATCGCGCTATTAAAGTTTTCCTGGCGTGAAACAACACTACAAACTACTTCGCGCGTATTGTATAGAGTCCGTGTCTACTCAGTCGACAATGATCAGTAAAGTGGAATAGTGCTGATGCCATTGATCATTGAAGCAATAGCTGAGGATGGACAGCTATTGAGAATCCAGTCTGCAGCCGCACCTGCAGTTACCCTTACTGGGTATAAAGACTGACCAGTTGATATACAAGGAGGAATATATTTCCCCAACACCACTGCAGTAGACGATTTGACTTCCCTTTTGAAGTTTTTTTTTAATTTATTTTGTAATGTTTAATCATAAAAAGGGATAGTAAAAAATTTCATTAAATTAGTCACCAAATTCAACACTATTGGGGTTATGTTACGTAATTTAATGCCATTCATTAGTACGAGTATTTCGGACTTATCTATAGTATGCGAAACTTCATGTTTAAGTAACATGCAGATTATGATTTATCTTAAATTGTAGGTATTTTGTGTTATAATGATTTATTCCGTTCTAATACTAACAAATAAAGTTTATATGATTTAATATATGAACGAATATCAACAAAAGTTTGGTATAGCCAACTCAGTCAAACATCATTAAATGAATGTATTGCTAATATTTGATTTCCCAAATTCATTTCATTCACATATTTTTACTAAGGTATAATACTAAAGTATTCACCGTAATATTAAAACTACATATAACAAGATGATTCCATCATGGTGTTTTTTACCTGCGAGAAAGGTTGAGTTTACTCTATTGTTCCAAAATTGAAACAATATCCCCAACAGAACACTAGTGATTGACGGATGCTATTCAAACGTTTAATGACCACAAATGGTGTTATAATGTCTAGAGATCGACACCTCGACTGTTTTGTAAAGATTTGTTGCATTCGTGGTAAATACCATTGAACCACAAATTAGCACGTGCTTTGATATCACAGCGGCGCTCTTAAATACAGCCGTAGTTGGTCAATGGTAAAATATTTGAACTTACTTTGTTATTTCCTGCCGTATGAAGTATTTTGTCATCAGATGATGATGATGAAGTATTTTGTCAATAATTGAATTTGTTCAACACATTCCCGATTTGACGAACTATTAACGTAAGCTCTACGAATAATAATTAATCGAAACCATTTGAATACTATTAATAATGAGAATAACATTTGTGTTATTCATTTATTTTTCTACTGACCTTTGACCTTTTACTTTGGCTGCGTTCACATAAAATTATTGTTAGTTAATTAGGTACAAATGCATTCAGTGTAATGATTTAAACACGGTTCGACATTTTTTTAACAATTGTTGTGACTAAGAAGAAAACTTTCCCTTGCCTTCTATTTTTTTTTTAAATTGTATTTCAAATAATGACAGGTGCCAAATATTGTAAACTAAACGATATTCTAGAATTGTAGTTGAAGATCGTACATTAGGATAATTTACATCACTTATAAAGTATAGCGTGTGATGTATACTTAAAACAAATTAGTTTTGGCATTTTATGGTTTTCATTTATTTTTCATTTACTCAATTATATCAAGATTTAATAAATTAACATTGCAAGTGAAACTAATCTGCGTCATGATAATTTTGAAATACACAGGATTTTATTCTCTCACCTTCTAGATTTCTTTCTGAGGTTGCAATTTTTGAAGAGAAGCACACCTTTAAACCTTTGTTACCTTTATACCTTTATACCTTTGCACCTTTGAAGGAGTCAATAAATTGTATTTTGGTGCATGGTTCTGGTATTTTCGGTTCTAGTTGCACATGTATTATAAATTTTGAAAATATATTATGTTGCTGGATACAATACATGTGACGACATAAAACAGTAAACTGATTCTATAATTTTTATCGAAATTTCATACCTCAAATAGTCATGACAAATCTATATTCAAATAGGTAACAACATAAGACTCTATTAGTATTTGTTTCAACTATTTTTTTCTATTTTTATTATTAACTTTAAAGATATAAGGCACAGTTACTTTTAAGGTAATAATAAACCTTTAATTATTTACTAAAATATGCGTCGACGCAGTTTGTCGGTGTTATATATTATATATTTTAAATTGTAAAGATAATGTATATTGTTATATGTTGCTGGAAACGAATGATATCAAAGTATATTTTTTAAATTACTAAATAAAATTACGAGTATAGAAACAAATGTGGCGTTAGTATTAGCACGGAATAAATAATACTTACGAAAAAATACGTCCAGGTTATGATAAAAAAACTATCTTTGTGATGCCTTTTTACTTTAATTCTGCAAAAAAATAGCCAGTTATACCCATGAATTACATACAGAATTTTGTGTTTAATTTGGTTCAAAAAAATTGCAATCCTTTTCTATGATTTAAAATAAGTAACAAAAGAGTCAAATTGTCTACTGCAGTGGGGTTGAGGAAATATTCCTCGGTTGGCTTTGCCTCAACCAGTGAGGACTTATTCACGTTCGACCGGTCATGGTCTCTACACATTTGCCTGATAGGCATTCGACTGGTAGCAGTCGCTTTATATTTGCCTGATAAGCTATATTACCTACAAGAGGCTTCTTTGTGCAATAGCTGTCCACATCAGCGTATTGCTTCACTGTAGGGTGGGATTAGCACAGGCCCAACCCTGACCACTGTCTTACTGAGTAGACACGGACTCCGCCTGATAAGCACAAAGTATCGTAGTGGTGTTACGCGCCAGGAAAACTTTAATAGCGCGATCTAGGACGGCATTGTTCGGCATTGTTCTTGACCATTGGCTATTGTAAAAGTAATCAATGGTCTCGAGTTCGCTTCGAATAAAATGCAAATATTTTTGTATACAACTGCTTTCATTTTTTCGATATTATTTTGTTCTTTCTTTCTGGTAATAATTAATTATAGTGGATACTAAAATTGTTGCTTTTTAATGTTCGAATCTGAAAGTAATTCTTAAAAACTATGTGGTGATCTGATTGTTGAATTTTAACTTCAGATCACACAGTCTACTGACAAAATAGCAATGTAACAATATCATGGACCATTAAACTACACATAACATTAAATATAAAGTGTAATCTTTAATATTATTCTATATAGTTTGTAATTTAAAAATTAAAACGGCAATATAAAATACTTCATAAAAATTAAAATACTAAGTATAATCCGTGTGATTCGTCAGCATTCGTCTACTGGCGGAATGCTTGTTCTTTTTCTTTTGTTTGAAAGAAAGTTATTGTAAAAACAAAACTATAGCGTTTTGTCCATAACAACTTACTCAAAATTAATAACATAAAACAATTTTACGGTACAGTTCTGATGCCTACATGTTTCGAATTCTTGTCTACTCAAATAGTCATTTATCAAAAAATCTGCACCGCTCTCCGCTTAGTACGAGGGCAGTCCAATAAGTACTTAGCTTCACCGCCCGATGGCGCTTCTATCACAAGCAAACATTATTATCGCTTTTCGTAAAATTTCAGTCAAATCGTAATCGTAGTTTTTTTGACCGCGTCTTGTAACGAGCGTGTCCAAGAATTTTGGAAAAATGGACAGATTTGTTTAGTTTATGTTTCTATGGTATTGGCAGATTGTTATTTGGTCCGTAGACATAATCTTAAGTTACTAATAATATCAACAATGATTTTTTGAAGTATTTCTTTCATATTGTAACGTAAAAAAGCAACAGCTGAAAATAAGCGTTAGGTTAGTCTGTAGGTTAGTCTAGCATAATGCCAAATGGTAACACTATTTGCTGAGTTGAAGCCCTCTTGGTATTACTGAGTGTGATTTAGTTTAATTTTACTACTGATTTTCATTTTTTTTTGGCTACAACTAAAGTATCGACTAATATAAATTATTGCGAGAAACAAAGAACAAGACAAAATAAATAAAAACAAAAATAGCAAAATACAAAAATATTTGCATTCCACAGAAAGCAAACTCGAGACCCGTGGCTACTTTTACAATGGCCTCCCGAACAAAGCCGTTCTAAATCGCGCTATTGAAGTTTTCCTGACGCGAAACGTCACTAAACGATGCTTCGCACTTATTATGCGGAGTCCGTGTTTACTCAGTTAAACAGTGGTCAGTGGGCAAGAGTAGACCTGTGTTGAAGCAATATGCTGAGTTGGGCAGCTATTGTGAATCCAGTGCTCAGCGTTCAAAAAAAGCCTCTTGGACGCAACGTGCCCCATCAAGGAAATGTGTGTACTTAAGTGTTCAGACAACCTCACTGACTTGAGGCTGGAAACTGGAGGAATATTAAGTATATAATTAATATTTCCCAAACCCCACTGCAGTAGACAATTTGACTCCTTTTTGACTGCGTTTTTATTTTTTTTTAATCGTTATTTTAATCGTTAATTAAAAATTGATTATAAAAATTTATCAATAATCAACACTAGAATTGGGTTTCTGTAAATTATCACTACAAGTATTTCAGACAAAGCTAGAACTGCATCTATGTACAGTAAAAACTTAATTATCACACAGTATGCTTCATAAGTTTATTAAATCATCTTATTTTACGATTTTCAACAACAATTTCAGAATATCGGAAAATAAAATGAATTACGATATACCTGTCAAAAACTTGTCGTACAGGCCACAAATCATTGCAGTGAACTCAGCTCTACGCATTTAACTAAAAATAATTTTATGTGAACGCAATCAATATGTGAACGCAGCTATAAAGTATTATAGCTGCGTTCACACAAAGGTCAGTGAATCACAAAAAAATAACATAACCAGCTGTGAGTGTTATTCTCATCAAGTAAATAGTATTTTAGTGGTTTCCTTTCATTATTTTATAGAGCTTAGATAAATAAATATTTAGTCAACTCAGGAATGTATTTGCAAAGTTAGCATTATATTCATTTGATGAGGTACGACTGAGTTGACTATACCAAATTCAAGTGGTTGGTATTCGTTCACACATCAAATTCTATAAACAAATACCAAGTTTATTAGTTGTTTCATAACTCAAAAAGTCACGACAAACCTATAATGATATTCAAACACCTTATTTCAGTGGTATTTGTTTCAACAATTTTTTTTTCCATTACGATTGCACCTTGATTTGAACTAGTTTTGGTAAAACGAAGGCTGGAACAGTTAGTTCAAAAGCTTTTTAGGTAATAATAAAACCTTTAATTCTTTACTAAAATCTGTTTTGTGTTGAATGTGTTTTGTCGCTTCTGGATCTTAAATGTGAAGATATAATATATATTTAAATATTGCTGGAACGGAATGATGACAAAGTATTCTGTATATAATTAGTATTACCGGCTATTTATTTTTTGCAGAATTAAAGTAAAAAGGCATCATAAAGATAGTTTTTTGTCATAACCTGAAAGTATTTTTTGTAAGTATTATTTATTCCGTGCTATTTTTTTTCCGTGTATGTAATTTTATTTGTTTATTTCAAAATTCGATGATGTCATTCGTATCCAGTAATATAACTATAAACATTATCTTTACAATTTGAAACATAGCACCGACCACCCACGTGTAGGAAAATTAAAGTAAAGAATTAAAGGTATATTATTACCTTAAAAGCATTTTAACTAACACTTGTATCACCAAAACCTGTTGAAAGCACACACAATAAAAATAAAAATAAATGTTTTGAGACAAATATTACTTGAATCCCCAATAAAACCTACAATGGAAGTGGCAAAATCAGTTTACAATGTCGTTGCACATATCCTGCCATATAACTTCACAATTTAGGAAACATCACCGACAAGAACCGACAACACCAAAACTATAATTTATTGACTTCTTTAAAAATAACAACATTACTAAGAAGAAAATCTAGATAGCGAGAGAGAGTAAGAGTCTGACACGCCCTTCCGCTCCGCCCAAGAATGGGAGAAGTCATTCTGATGATTCCCCTACCGGAAAAAAAAAAAAAAAAAAAAAAGATAGCGAGAGATGAAAATCCTATGTGGTTCAAAATTACAATTTTACAACTTAAGTCTTGATTTAATTGAGTATATAAAAAATAAATAAAAACCATAAAATGCCAAAACTAATTTGTTTTAAGTATACATCACACGCTATACTTCATAAGTGATGTAAATTATCTTAATGTACGATCTTCAAAAACAATTTTAGAATATTGTTTAGTTAACAATATTTGGCACCTGTCATTATTTGAAATACAATTTAAAAAAACAGAAGGCAAGGGAAAGTTTTCTTCTTAGTTACAACGATTGTTATGAAAAAAGTCGAACTGTGTTTAAATCATTACACTGAATGCATTTGTATCTAATTAACTAACAATAATTTTATGTGAACGCAGCCACAGAAAAAGGTCAAAGGTCAGTGGAAAAATAAATGAATAACACAAATGGCTGAGTGTTATTCTCATTATTAATAGTATTCAAATGGGTTCGATTTATTATTCGTAGAGCTTATGTTAATATATTTCGGGAACTCGTCAATGTGTTTAACAAATTCAATTATTGACAAAATACTTCTTATGGTAGGAAATAATACAGTAAGATCAAATATTTTACCATTGACCAACTCCGGTCGTGTTTAAGAGAGCCGCTGTAACATCAAAGCGAGCTAATTTGTGGTTCGATGGCGTTCATCCACCATGAATGCAACAAATCTTTACAAATCTCTCGTTCTCCAGACATTGTGACATCATAATATGGTCATTAAATGTTTGAATAGCATCCGTCAGCCGATATTGTTTCAATTTTGAAACAATAGAGCTAACTCAACCTTTCTCGCAGGTAAAAAACATGCAAAGCTGGCAATAACAATAAAACACCATGATGGAATCATCTTGTTATGACTTTAATATTACAAATGAATACTACAACCTAACTATTACACCTTCGAAAAAATATTGGATTGGCTACAGATGTTATTTTAGGTGTACTTGTTTTCCAATGTGATTAACTACCTACTAGTATCATAAGTTAGGCGGTTAGTCTGTGTGAACGCAGGGCCCAAAAGTAACAGGCACAAAAAGTTTTTTTTTTAAAGATAGATCATTCCGGTCACTTGTCAATCTGGCTGATCGGAACTGGAACAATTAAGTTGTATTATGTAATTTATCAGTACGTAAGTTAAATGCAAATATCATAAATTGTAAGTATTTTTAGGGTTCCGTAGCCATTTGGCAAAAACGGAACCCTTATAGTTTCGCCATGTCTGTCCGTCTGTCCTCGCTTAATCTCTGTGACCGTTAGCTCTAGAAAGCTGAAATTTGGTACCAATATGTATGTCAATCACGACGACAAAGTGCAAAAATAAAAATTGGAAAAAAATATTTTATTAGGGTAGCCCCCCTACATGTAAAGTAAAAAGCGATTTTTTTTTTATTTCAACCCTAACGTGTGATATATTGTTGGATAGGTATTCAAAAATGTATAGGGGTTTATTACAATATTTTTTTGATAATATCATTCATAATACAATTTCGGAAATAATCGCTCCGAAACTAAAAAACAATGTGTGTGTCCCCCTCTAACTTTTGAACCATAAGTTTAGAAAATATGAAAAAAATCTGGAAAGTAGAGCATTATAACGACTTTCTAGGAAAATTATTTTGACCTTGATGGGACGAACAGCTTTTGAAAAATTGGGGACACTTATTGTGACGGACGGGAAACTACGGAACCTTACACTGAGCGTGGCCCGACACGCTCTTGGCCGGTTTTTTTATCACTGATTTTTAAGTCGTACGTTTAGTTGTAGGAACCGTTTATTATAAATCTTAGATATTTTTTTGTGAGTATCTACTATTCATTCCGTTTTAACGATTCTAACGATTAAAAATAAATTAAAAAACGGCCAAAAAGGAGTCAAATTGTCTACTGCAGTGGGGTTTGGGAAATATTAATTATATACTTAATATTCCTCCAGTTTCCAGCCTCAAGTCAGTGAGGTTGTCTGAACACTTAAGTACACACATTTTCCTGATGGGGCACGTTGCGTCCAAGAGGCTTTTTTTGAACGCTGAGCACTGGATTCACAATAGCTGCCCAACTCAGCATATTGCTTCAACACAGGTCTACTCTTGCCCACTGACCACTGTTTAACTGAGTAAACACGGACTCTGCATAATAAGTGCGAAGCATCGTTTAGTGACGTTTCGCGTCAGGAAAACTTCAATAGCGCGATTTAGGACGGCTTTGTTCGGGAGTCCATTGTAAAAGTAGCCACGGGACTCGAGTTCACTTTCTGTGGAATGCAAATATTTTGTATTTTGCTATTTTCGTTTTTATTTATTTTGGTTTGTTCTTTTTTTCTCGCAATAATTTATATTAGTCGATACTTTAGTTGTAGCCAAAAAAAATGAAAATCAGTAGTAAAATTAAACTAAATCACACTCAGTAATACCAAAAGGGCTTCAACTTAGTAAATGGTGTTTCCATTTGGCATTATGCTAGACTAACCTACAGACTAACTTAACGCTTATTTTCAGCTGTTGCTTTTTTACGTTACAATTTGAAAGAAATACTTCAAAAAATCACTGTTGATATTATTAGTAACTTAAGATTATGTCTACGGACCAAATAACAATCTGCCAATACCATAGAAACATAAACTAAAGAAATCTGTCAATTTTTCTAAAATTCGTCGACACGCTCGTTACAAGACGCGGTCAAAAAAACTACGATTACGATTCGACTGAAATTTTAAGAATAGCGATAATAATGTTTGCTTGTGATAGAAGCGCCATCGGGCGGTGAAGCTAAGTACTTATTGGACTGCCCTCGTACTTAGCGGATTGCGGTGCAGATTTGTTTGATAAATGACTGTTTGAGTAGACAAGAATTCGAAACATGTAGGCATCAGAACTCTACCGTACAATTGTTTTATTATTGTTATTAATTTTGAGTAAGTTGTTATGGACAAAACGCTATAGTTTTGTTTTACAATAACTTTCTTTCAAACTAAGGAAAAGGAACAAGCATCAACATTTCCGTCAGTAGACGAATGCTGACGAATCACACGGATTATACTTAGTATTTTATTTTTTATAAAGTATTTTATATTGCTGTTTTAATTTAAACAAACTATATAGAATTATATTTTTTAGATTACAGTTTATATTTAATGTTTTTTTGTAGTTTAATGGTCCATGATATTGTTACATTGCTATTTTGTCAGTAGACTGTGTGATCTGAAGTTAAAATTCAACAATCAGATCACCACATAATGTTTAAGAATTACTTTCAGATTCGAACATTAAAAAGCAACAATTTTAGTATTCACTATCATAAATTATTACGAGAAAGAACAACAAAATAAAATTGAAAAAATGATAGCAGTTGTATACAAAAATATTTTTATTCTATTCGAAGCGAACTCGAGACCATTGGCTACTTTTACAATAGCCAATGGTCAAGAACAATGCCGAACAATGCCGTCCTAGATCGCGCTATTAAAGTTTTCCTGGCGCGAAACACCACTACGATACTTTGTGCTTATCATGCGGAGTCCGTGTCTACTCAGTAAGACAGTGGTCAGGGTTGGGCCTGTGCTAATCCCACCCTACAGTGAAGCAAAACGCTGAGATGGACAGCTATTGCGCAAAGAAGCCTCTTGTAGGCAACGTGGCCTATCAGGCAAATGTGTAAAGACCATGACCGGTCGAATGTGAATAAATCCACACCTAAAGCTGCAAACACTTGATGAGGAATATTTCCTCAACCCCACTGCAGTAGACAATTTGACTCTTTTGTTACTTATTTTAAATCATAGAAAAGGATTGCAATTTTTTTTAACCAAATGAAATACAAGGTTCTGTAATTTATGAGTAGTGGCTATTTTTTTTTGCAGAATTAGAGTAAAAAGGCATCATAAAAAATGAAAGTCTCTTTTAATCATAACTTGGAGGTATTATTTATTCCGTGCTAAAACCAAAACAACAATTTATTTATGTAACTTTATTTATTTATTTAAAAAATTCGATGATGTCTTTCGTATCCAGTAACATAACAATAAACTTTATCTTCGCAATTTGAAACATAACACCGACAACCCGTGTCTAGGAAAATTTTAGTAAAGAATCAAAGGTATATTATTACCTTAGAAGCATTTTAGCTAACACTTGTATCACCAAAACCTGTTGAAAGCACACACAATAAAAATAAATGTTTTGAAACAAATATTACTTGAATCCCCAATAAAACCCACAATGAAAGTGACAAAATCAGTTTACAATGTCGTTGCACATATCCTGCCATATAACTTCACCATTTAGGAAACATCACTGACAAGAACCGACAACACCAAAACTATAATTTATTGACTCCTTAATAGTGAGAGATGAAAATCCTATGTGGTTCAAAACTACAATTTTACAACTTAAGTCACCTGTTATTATCTATACTAATATTATAAAGAGGTAAAATTTGTAAGTTTGTAGGTTTGTTAGTTTGTATGTAGGGGGTAATCTCTGGAACTACTGGTCCGATTTGAAAAATTATTTCAGTGTTAGATAGCCCATTTATCGAGAAATGCTATAGGCTATATACCATCACGCTACGACCCACGGGAGCGGAGCAGTAATGAAAAATGCGGTTGAAACCGCAGGGGACAGCTAGTTTGAAATACAATTTAAAAAAACAGAAGGCAAGGAAAAGATTTCTTCTTAGTTACAACAATTGTTTAAAAAAAATGTCGAACCGTGTTTAAATCATTACACTGAACGAATTTGTACCTAATTAACTAACAATAATTTTATGTGAACGCAGCCAAAGCGAAAGGTCAAAGGTCAGTGGAAAAATAAATGAATAACAAAAATGGCTGAGTGTTATTCTCATTATTAATAGTATTTAAATGGTTTCGATTAATATTATTATTCGTAGAGCTTACGTTAATATTTTGTGAACTCGGCAATGTGTTTAACAAATTCAATTATTGACAAAATACTTCTTATGGCAGGAAATAATATAGTAAGTTCAAATATTTTACCATTAACCAACTCCGGGCGTGTTTAAGAGAGCCGCTGTAAAATGAAAGCGAGCTAATTTGTGGTTCGATGGCGTTCATCCACCATGAATGCAACAAATCTTTACAAATCTCTCGTTCTCCAGACATTGTGACATCATATGGTCATTAAATGTTTGAATAGCATCCGTCAGCCGATATTTTTTTAATTTTGAAACAATAGAGCTAACTCAACCTTTCTCGCAGGTAAAAAACACGCAAAGCCGGCAATAAAAATAAAACACCATGATGGAATCATCTTGATATGACTTTAATATTACAAATGAATACTACAACCTAACTATTACACCTTCGAAAAAAAATTGGATTGGCTACAGATGTTATTTTAGGTGTACTTGTTTTCCAATGTGATTACTACCTACTAGTATCATAAGTTAGGCGGTTAGTCTGGGTGAACGCAGGGCCCAAAAGTAACAGGCACAAAAAGTTTTTTTTTAAAGATAGATCATTCCGGTCACTTGTCAATCTGGCTGATCGGAACTAGAACAATTAAGTTGTATTATGTAATTTATCAGTACGTAAGTTAAATGCAAATATCATAAATTGTAAGTATTTTTAGGGTTCCGTAGCCATTTGGCAAAAACGGAACCCTTATAGTTTCGCCATGTCTGTCCGTCTGTCCTCGCTTAATCTCTGTGACCGTTAGCTCTAGAAAGCTGAAATTTGGTACCAATATGTATGTCAATCACGACGACAAAGTGCAGAAATAAAAATTGGAAAAAAAATGTTTTATTAGGGTAGCCCCCCTACATGTAAAGTAAAAAGCGATTTTTTTTTTTATTTCAACCCTAACATGTGATATATTGTTGGATAGGTATTCAAAAATGAATAGGGGTTCATACCACAATATTTTTTTGATAATATCAATAATTTCGGAAATAATCGCTCCGAAACTAAAAAACAATGTGTGTGTCCCCCTCTAAGTATTGAATTATAAGTTTAGAAAATATGAAAAAAATCTGGAAAGTAGAGCTTTATAAAGACTTTCTAGTAAAATTATTTTGACCTTGATGGGACGAACAGTTTTTGAAAAATTGGGGACACTTATTGTGACGGACGGGAAACTACGGAACCTTACACTGAGCGTGGCCCGACACGCCCTTGGCCGGTTTTTTAATCACTGGTTTTTACGTCGTACGTTTAGTTGTAGGAACCGTTTATTATAAATCGTAGATATTTTTTTGTGAGTATCTACTATTCATTCCGTTCTAATACCAACAACAATTTGTATGTATAATTTACTTGAATAAAATACTTTGTCATCATTCGGTTCCAGCAATATTTAAATATATATTATATCTTCACATTTAAGATCCAGCAGTGACAAAACACATTAAACACAAAACAGATTTTAGTAAAGAATTAAAGTTTTATTATTACCTAAAAAGCTTTTGAACTAACTGTTCCAGCCTTCGTTTTACCAAAACTAGTTCAAATCAAGGTGCAATCGTAAGAGAAAAAAAAATTGTTGAAACAAATACCACTGAAATAAGGTGTTTGAATATCATTATAGGTTTGTCGTGACTTTTTAAGTTATTAAACAACTAAAAAAACTGGTATTTGTTTATATAATTTGATTTGTGAACGAATACCAACCACTAGAATTTGGTATAGTCAGTTCAGTCGTACCTCATCAAATTAATGTAATGCTAAATTAGCAAATTCATTCCCGAGTTGACTAAATATCTATTTATCTAAGCTCTATAAATAATGAAAGGAAACCACTAAAATACTATTTACTTGATGAGAATAACACAGCCGGTTGTGTTATTTTTTGTCTTCCACTGACCTGTGTGTGAATGCAGCTATAAAGTATCTTATTGACTGCGTTCACAAAAAAATATTTTTTAGTTATTTAGGTAGAGTTGAGTTCACTGCAATGATTTGTGGACTGTACGACAAGTTTTTGACAGGTATATCGTAATTCATTTTATTTTCCGATATTCTGAAATTTTTGTTGAAAATCGTAAAATAAGATGATTTACTAAACTTATGAAGCATACTGTGTGATAATTAAGTTTTCACTGTACATATATGCAGTTCTAGCTTTGTCTGAAATACTTGTAGTGATAATTTACACAAACCCAATTCTAGTGTAGATTATTGATAAATTATAATCAATTTAATTAACGATTAAAATAACGATTGAAAATAAATTAAAATATGGCCAAAAAGGAGTCAAATTGTCTACTGCAGTGGGGTTTGGGAAATATTAATTATATTCCTCCAGTTTCCAGCCTCAAGTCAGTGAGGTTGTCTGAACACTTAAGTACACACATTTTCCTGATGGGGCACGTTGCGTCCAAGAGGCTTTTTTTGAACGCTGAGCACTGGATTCACAATAACTGCCCACCTCAGCATATTGCTTCAACACAGGTCTACTCTTGCCCACTGACCACTGTTTAACTGAGTAAACACGGACTCCGCATAATAAGTGCGAAGCATCGTTTAGTGACGTTTCGCGTCAGGAAAATTTTAATAGCGCGATTTAGGACGGCTTTGTTCGGGAGGCCACTGTAAATTAGCCACGGGTCTCGAGTTCGCTTTCGTGGAATGCAAATATTTTTGTATTTTACTGTTTTCGTTTTTATTTATTTCGTTTTGTTCTTTCTTTCTCGCAATAATTTATATTAGTGGATACATTAGTTGTAGCCAAAAAAAATGAAAATCAGTAGTAAATATAAAATACACTCAGTAATATCAAGAGGGCTTCAACTCAGCAAATGGTGTTACCTTTTGGCATTATGCTAGACTAACCTACAGACTTACCTAACGCTTATTTTCAGCTGTTGCTTTTTTACGTTACAATTTGAAAGGAATACTTCAAAAAATCATTGTTGATATTATTATTTAGTAACTAAAGATTATGTCTACGCACTAAATATCAATCTGCCAATACCATAGAAACATAAACTAAACAAATGTATCAATTTTTCTAAAATTCTTGGACACGTTCGTTACAAGACGCGATCAAAAAAACTACGATTACGATTCGACTGAAATTTAAAGAATAGCGATAATAATGTTTGCTTGTGATAGAAGCGCCATCGGGCGGTGAAGCTAAGTACTTATTGGACTGCCCTCGTACTAAGCGGATTGCGGTGCAGATTTTTTTGTTAAATGACTGTTTGAGTAGACAAGAATTCGAAACATGTAGGCATCAGAACTCTACCGTACAATTGTTTTATGTTATTAATTTTGAGTAAGTTGTTATGGACAAAACGCTATAGTTTTGTTTTACAATAACTTTCTTTCAAACACAAGCATCAACATTTCCGTCAGTAGAAAACCTAACGAATTACACGGATTATACTTAGTATTTTAATTTTTATGAAGTATTTTATATTGCTGTTTTAATTTTTAAATTACAAACTTTATAGAATAATATTAAAGATTACAGTTTATATTTAATGTTTTTTGTAGTTTAATGGTCCATGATACTGTTACATTGCTATTTTGTCAGTAGACTGTGTGATCTGAAGTTAAAATCCAACAATCAGATCAGCACATAATTTTTAAGAATTACTTTCAGATTCAAACATTAAAAAGCAACAATTTTAGTATTCACTATCATTAATTATTACCAGAAAGAAAGAACAAAATAAAATCGAAAAAATGAAAGCACATACAAAAATATTTGCATTCTATTCGAAGCGAACTCGAGACCATTGGCTACTTTTACAATAGCCAATGGTCAAGAACAATGCCGAACAATGCCGTCCTAGATCGCGCTATTAAAGTTTTCCTGGCGCGAAACACCACTACGATACTTTGTGCTTATCATGCGGAGTCCGTGTCTACTCAGTAAGACAGTGGTCAGGGTTGGGCCTGTGCTAATCCCACCCTACAGTGAAGCAATACGTTGATGTGTGGACAGCTATTGCACAAAGAAGCCTCTTGTAGGTAATATAGCTTATCAGGCAAATATGTAGCGACTGCTACCAGTCGAATGCCTATCAGGCAAATGTGTAGAGACCATGACCGGTCGAATGTGAATAAGTCCTCACTGGTTGAGGCAAAGTGAACCGAGGAATATTTCCTCAACCCCACTGCAGTAGACAATTTGACTCTTTTGTTATTTATTTTAAATCATAGAAAAGGATTGCAATTTTTTTTAACCATATGAAACACAAGGTTCTGTATGTAATTCATGAGTATAACTGGCTATTTTTTTGCAGAATTAAAGTAAAAAGGCATCATAAAGATAGTTTTCTTATCATAGCCTGGACGTATTTTTTGTAAGTATTATTTATTCCGTGCTAATATGTACTAACGCCACATTTGTTTCTACACTCGTAATTTTATTTATTAATTTAAAAAAATTACAATGATGTCATTCGTTTCCAGCAACATATAATAATATACATTATCTTCACAATTTAAAATATAGCATCGAAAAACAGCGTCGACGCATATTTTAGTAAATAATTAAAGGTTTATTATTACACTAAAAGTAACTGTGCCTTATGTCTTTAAAGTAAATAATAAAAATAGAAAAAAAAATAGTTGAAATTGTCATAATATAATTTTCACAATTTACATACGCGTACATAAAGTACAATTCATTAAAAAAAATCAGAAAGGTACTAAACGATTACCTTTATAAAACGTTAAAATCAAAATTCGAACCGCGTTTAAATCATTTCACTGAACGCAGTTTCACCTAATTAACGAACAACAATTTTATGTGAACGCAACCACAAATGGTCAAAGAGCAATAGAAAAGAAAACAATAACAAAAGTGGCTGTGTTATAATTCTCATTATTAATAGTAATTAACTGTTCAAATGGGTTCGATTAATTACTATTCGTAGAGCTTACGTTAATAGTTCGTCAACTCGGGAATGTGTTTGTCACATTCAGTTATTAATAAAATACTTCTTACGGCGGGAAATAACAAAATAACTTCAAATATTTTACCGTTGACCAATTCCAGCCACGTTTCAGAGTCGATGGCGTTCACTAACTGCAATTCTCTACAGTGGGTGGCCAAATTATTAGGGACAGTACCTGAATTTCATATATTAGTTATCAACTTTGATTGCATTTTGCAGGCAAATGGTTGGTTGTAGGTCCGGATAATATTTTTTATTTAAAGACTTTATTGATTGAGTTCATAAAAACAAAAAATTTGAAATCAAATTCTTTTATAAATTTTTGAAAAAAAATGATACGTAATACGATGATTTCGAAAAAAGTCAACAAAGTTATAAATCTCACTTTTTAAGCTAACCAACGGATTTATATAAGATTTTTTTATTTGGTATTATTACTGGCATCTCTGGCAGTAGAAGACCGGGCAAAGTGGAGCAAGCTAAGCCGGAAGGCGGACCCTGGCAAAAGCCGAGACTAACGCCTAGTAGAAGAAGAAGATTATTACTGGCATCAGTATTATTATTTTATATATAAAGCAACATTGTGAGAACGCGCAATTTATTTTTAAGTGATATTTTTTAACTTTGTTGACTTTTTTCAACATTTGGTGAATATTTGGATCCTCTTGCTGGTGAAAAAAATAACACCAGCTAATTGTAGCCCTCATTAAAGAGTGGCTATTATACCAGAAACCTGCTACAGAAAGCCAGAACTTGCACAGAGAGCATACCACGATAAATGGATGCTGTCACAAAATACTAGCAATATTCATCCATCTTATTACGTATCTTTTTTTTTCAGAAATATATAAATCATTTTGACTTCAAATTTGATATTTTATTATCTCAATCAATGAAATCTATAAATAAAAAATATTTGCCGAACCTACAACCAACCATTTACCTGCAAAATGCAATTAAAGTTGATAATAATATAAGAAAATAGGTACTGTCTCTAAATAATGTGGCCACCCATGGTAGACCTTATTATATCATGTGGTCATTAAATGTTTGAATAGCATCTGTCAATCACTTCCTTGTACTTCAAGCCTTCTGGTGGGGATACTGTTTCAATTTGGGAATAATAGAGCAAACTCAACCTCTCGCATGTAAAAATCAGCAACAGTGTTATCGCAGTCAAGCACTAATTTTAGCAGTGCGATCATTCCGGTCAGTTATCCATCTAGCTGATCGGAACTGAAACAGTTAAGGTGTATTATGTAATTTATCAGAACGAGTAATGGGGACAAATCTATAGCAGCGTATATAGTACGCAAACTTCAAGTAAATAAGTAAAATTCAAATATCATATATCATAAATTGCCAGTATTTTTTATCATTATCATTTATTTCGTTCCAATAGAAGCAACTAATTAATACGACTAGTATAATTTTGTTTATATAATTCTATTTATGAACGAATACCAAACAATTGAATTTGATATAGTCAACTCAGTCGTACCTCATCAAATTAATGTAATGCTAACTTTGCAAATTCATTCCCGAGTTGACTAAATATTTATTTATCTAAGCTCTATAAATAATGAAAGGAAACCACTAAAATATTGAAATAGTTAATTAATGTGATATTATATACGGACCTATTTTAATAGGTGGTACCTATCTGGCTATCGATAGAACTATGTCAATTTCATATAAACCTAGTAACCGTTCCACGGATTGTTTGTTTATATTTATAGTTGTCAGTTGATCATAAACAGTTCTCAGAATAACACAATAAAATTCATTGTATACGTTATCCTGGTTTCCCTGCTTACACTCTGCTTAAATATTGTGCCCCTACAGTGGTTATGGGCCCAGAACGCATAAATCAGGAGAGATTTAAACGTGATAAAGGAAGAAATTGGAGTGAAAATGAGTTCTGTCAAAATTGATCAACTCCATCAGAGCAACTACGAGACCTGGAAAATCCAAGTGGAAGCCGTTTTAGTTAAGAACGATGCCTGGGGATACGTGAACGGAAGTATCGCACGCCCAGCAGAACCAGCCGAAGCAGTAAAGTGGGACATTGGAGACTCGAAAGCTAAGTCTGATCTCATTTTATCGATAAGTCCGAGCGAATTACGACATCTACGAGGATGTAAGACTTCGCGAGACGTATGGTTAAAGTTACAGAACATTCATGCGTCGAAGGGACCTGCAAAAAAGGCGACATTACTAAAACAGCTGTTGCTCCATAAATTGGAAGAAGGTGGTGATGTAAGAGAACATGTTATGAGATTTTTCGATGTGAAAAGCCAGTTAGCTGACATGGATATCGAAATGCATAATGATCTGACCTCGATAATGCTCCTGTACAGTCTGCCGTCCAGCTTTGACAACTTTAGATGTGCCATAGAATCTCGAGATTCATTGCCGGATCCAGATACGCTCAAGATTAAGATTTTAGAAGAAGATCATTCCAGAAATCGAAAAGAAAGTGTAGATAGAGCATTTCTTGTAAAGGGAAAGAAGTCTTCTAAACCAAAGAGTGGTACTGAGCTGACAAGTTCGAAATTCAGATACAAATGTTTTAAATGTCATCTGTATGGTCATAAAGCCTCTGATTGTACGAAGAAGAACAAAGAACAGTGTAGTGATACCGTAAAGTATGTGTCGAATGATTATGAAGTACCTGATATCGATTCCAATTTTGTAACATTTAATTGTGTTTCAGATGTTAATGCTGTTTGCAACGGGAGTGGAAATTGGATCATCGATAGTGGCTGTACATCACATTTGTGCAATGATGCAAGTAAATTCGACAAAACACTTGTGCCTTTGTTCGGTAAGCTAAACTTAGCAACGAATTCAAGCACAAACGTACAAGGTAAGGGGACAGTCAGATTACTTACATGTGATAATGGTTCTAAAACAATTGTTCAATTGCCCAATACTCTATTTGTTCCGGATTTACGATGTAGCCTAATTTCAGTAAGCAAAATTACTGATCAGGGGTTTAGCGTTACGTTTAAGGATAACATAGCTAGTGTTCAAGATAGTTATGGTAACACTAAACTTGTTGCGAATCGTAGAGGTAATTTATATTACGTTGAGGAACATTTAGATAGTGTGTCAGCCATTTCTGAGCAAAAGGTTGACGTATGGATGTGGCATGAACGTTTAGGACACTTAAATGCAAAGGATCTCGTCCGAATTTTAAATAAATCTGGCATGAATGTTAAGATGACAGATGTGAGTGACTTGTACAATTGTGATATTTGTGCGAAAGGTAAAATGTGTATGTTACCGTTTACTAGTTCAAATGGGCCATGCGATGAAAAGTTAAGAATTATACATTCTGACGTTTGTGGACCCATGCAACATACGTCAATAAATGGCGCGAAATATTTCGTCACTTTTATTGACGATCATACTAGGTGGTGTGAAGTATACTTTCTCAGCAAGAAAAGTGAAGTGTTCACGACATTCAAAGTATACAAAAGTCATGTCGAGAATTTGTTAGGACATAAAATAAAATATCTTCATACAGATAACGGCGGTGAATTCTGTAATCGAGATTTCGACGATTTTTTGAAGAAAGAAGGAATAGCAAGAATGTTGACAGTTCCTGGCGTCCCGCAACAGAATGCTGTTGCTGAGAGGAAGAACAGGACGTTGGTGGAAATGGCGAGGTGTATGCTCATCTCGTCAGGATTATCTCCGGGTTTCTGGGCTGATGCTGTAGCGACAGCATGTCACGTAAGAAATCGTTGTCCAACAAGAAGTCTTGAAGGTGAAATACCGTTTGAGAAATGGTTTGAACGACCTGTCAGATTAGACTACTTACAAAAGTTTGGGTCTAAGGTACACGTGTTGGACAAGACACCCGTTAAAGATAAGTTTGCTCCACGAAGTTTCGAAGGAATCTTCGTAGGTTATCCTAGAGATCGAAAGGGTTATAGAGTATGGATACCAGCGCAACGACAAGTTATCATGTCAAGAGATGTGAAGTTTCAAGAATTGAAGAGTGAAGAAAAAGAAAATTTAAATTTACGATTTGATCCCTTCAAGATTGACCAAGAAGGGCCTGCAAATATTTCGGACCAACCAGCAACGGTGGAAATAGAATTCAATCCTAACCAATCCAGCAGAATCCAAGATAACAAAATTCCAGAGGTGGAAGGTGAAGGCATTTCTGTACCTGTGGAAGGATATGAAGGTCAAGAAACATCCTTTGATGCACCACAACTGACGGACGTTCCAGATATTGCTGTAGGACCATTTCAGCACGATCATCATCGGGATGATGTTCATACTGATGGGGGGAGGGCAATGAAGAGAGGTCCAGGGCGACCACGACTGGAACGAGGTCACGTCGGACGTCCACGGAAAATATACAATATGGTTAACGTAGAGCCAGATATTCCCGTGGAGGAACGCGTCGAATCAACGGAAGAGTTTATTGATTGTCAGGATTTTGCCGGAGTCGTTGAAATTACTTTAAAGGAAGCTTTATCCAGTAATGAAAGAAAAGGATGGAAAGATGCAATACTTTCAGAAGTGAAGAGTTTAATCAAGAATGACACCTTCGATATAGTCAACAAACCTATGGGACGGAACGTCGTAGGTTGCCGTTATATTTTAACGACAAAGTTAAATGTGGATAAAACTGAGAAGAAGAAGGCCAGGCTGGTGGCAAGAGGTTTTAGTCAACTTTATGGAATAGACTATAAGGATACCTTTGCGCCTGTAGCTAGACTTGACACAGTAAGATTGCTAGTTGCACTTGCAGTTGAACTTGACCTTGAGATTCATCAATTGGACATAAACACGGCCTACCTAAACGGTTTGTTGGATGAGGAAATATATATGAAGGTGCCAGACCTCCTAGAAGAATGCCTGCAAGACCTCATGCGGATAGAACAGCCAGGTTCAGTTATACATGAACGTGCCAGCAAGTTGTTATGCAACCTGAAGTCTGGGGGCGAGGTGTGCCTGCTGAAAAGATCTTTGTACGGTTTACGCCAGTCAGGTCGTCAATGGAACATCAGGCTGGACGAGGAGCTGAAGTCCATGGGGCTACAAGTCTCTTTAAACGAGCCATGCCTTTATTTTAAGGCCGTAGATTCAGAAACGAAACTCTTTGTACTAGTTTACGTAGATGACATTTTAGTCGCATCGCAAAGAGGTGAGTGTATACAAACTTTCAAAAGGGAACTGGCCATGAAGTTTGAATTGAAAGATTATGGCATTGCGAAGTATATGTTAGGCATAGAGTTTGACAGATGTGACAAGAGCATTAAATTGTCACAACGAAAATATATTGACGATTTGTTAAATAAATTTGAATTAAGTGGATGTAATCCGATTTCTACACCCATGGATCCGAAAACTAAGATTACGAAACCTACGGAACAATGTGATACGGGGCAGTATCCGTATCGAGAGTTAGTCGGTTGTTTAATGTATTTATCTACGGGCACAAGATTGGATATTACGAATACTGTGGCAGTATTGAGCCAATTCTTGGATTGTCCTAATCAACAGTGCTGGAATGCAGCAAAACGTGTACTGCGCTACCTAAAACATACGAGAAATCACGGACTTATGTTTACGAAAACAGGTAAAACATTGCATGGTTATTCAGATGCCGACTGGGGTGGATGTTTGATAGATAGACGTTCTTATTCCGGTTATGTTTTTATGTTAGGAGGTGGATGCGTGTCTTGGAAGTCACAAAAGCAGAAATGTGTATCGACTTCGAGCTGCGAAGCCGAGTATATAAGTTTGGCGTCATCTATGAAGGAGGCAATTTACCTGAACAGCTTGCTTACTGAGATTGGGCTATGTAAGTTTGCACCATTATCTTTACATGTAGATAATCAGGGGGCGATTTGCCTTGCCGGTGATCCAATGTTTCATTCTCGGAGTAAGCACATTCACATCAGGTACCACTTTATTAGAAGTGTATTGAAGAACAATACGAGTATTGAGCTAAAGTATTTATCGACAGACTCAATGCTCGCGGACATATTAACGAAAGCTTTGCCCAGAGTAAAGCACTATTCGTGCATGCGTGGTTTAGGCATTGCTTGTTAATTGTTTATTTTGTTATGATTGTTCTTTGATATTACTTTCTTTTGTATGTGTTTTTTCTTGTATTGCTGTTTGTATTTAATATGCGCATTAAGGGGGCGTATTGAAATAGTTAATTAATGTGATATTATATACGGACCTATTTTAATAGGTGGTACCTATCTGGCTATCGATAGAACTATGTCAATTTCATATAAACCTAGTAACCGTTCCACGGATTGTTTGTTTATATTTATAGTTGTCAGTTGATCATAAACAGTTCTCAGAATAACACAATAAAATTCATTGTATACGTTATCCTGGTTTCCCTGCTTACACTCTGCTTAAATATTGTGCCCCTACATAAAATACTATTTACTTGATAAGAATAACACTCACAGCCGGTTGTGTTATTTTTTTGTCTTCCACTGACCTTTGTGTGAACGCAGCTATAAAGTATCTTATTGACTGCGTTCACATAAAAATATTTTTAGTTAAATAGGTAGAGCTGAGTTCACTGCAATGATTTGTGGCCTGTACGACAAGTTTTTGACAGGTATATCGTAATTCATTTTATTTTCCGATATTCTGAAATTGTTGTTGAAAATCGTAAAATCGTATCGTTAAGATGATTTACTAAAGTTATGAAGCATATTGTGTGGTAAATACCAAATTTAGGTTAAGTATTTTATGGCCCTTTATTTATTTAATTTATTCAAGATTCAAAATATAATATTGCGAGTGAAACACATTCTGCAAAATGGCCCTTTTGAGCCACATAAAGTAACGATATCGATGGGTAATTTTAGGCGTGGCTCCTCAAAAACCGACGTGCGGTACGTTGAAACTCATTGAAATAATTTTAAAGATTCGCCCGAAGAACCGTATCATCCTAGCACTCTTTGATTTGTCTTGCGATTTCCCTTCCAAAAACATGGTTCGAATCACCGGCTGATATTACTTTCTGTCCATTTTGCTAAAATTTGTGGACACACTCGTTTCAAGAAGCGGTAAAAAAAACTACGATTACGGTTTGGATGAAATTTTGACAGTAGCTCTCAACAAGAATTAACTACAATGTTTGCTTGCGATAGAGGCGCCATCGGGCGGTGAGGCGTAGTACTTATTGCACTGCCCACGTAATTAGCGGAGAGCGGTGCAGATTTATTTTGACAAATGACTATTTCAGTACACGAGAATTCGAACAAAGCAATTGTATGGTTCTGATACCTAGATGTATCAGAACTCTACCGTACAATTGTTTTATGTTATTAATTTTGAGGAAGTTTTCTTTTTACAATAACTTTCTTTCAAACGAAACAAAAGGAACGAGGGTCAATATTTCCGTCAGTAGATAAGCTGACAAATTTTACGTAATCCAAGTATTTCTTTTTTTATTGTTAATAGGTTCGCGCTTGACCGATATCTCACGTGATGGAACGCGACGAAGCGGTCGACGATAGAGCGCGCTTACCTAGAAGTAACCTATTTCTTTATTTTTATGAAGTATTTTATACTGCTATTTTAATTTGTAAATGACAAACTTAAAAGAATAATTATTAAAGATAACAGATTACCAAATTATGTTTTTATTAGGATTCTGTACCTCAAAAGGAAAAAACGGAACCCTTATAGGATCACTTTGTTGTCCGTCTGTCTGTGAAATTGTGCAAAAATCGAACTTGTAAGTTGACGGGAAAAAAAGATACGCCTGTTTATGTTGCAAAAAACGTACATTTCGACACTATCAAAGGAATCAAAATTCATAGGGTACTTCCCGTTGACCAAGAAACTTGAGATTTTGCACGAAGCAAGGTATTATAGCACAGATATAGGCAAAAGTCTAAAAACTGAAAATTTGTAGTTATGTCACAAGAAAAAAAAAATTAAAAATCTTCAAGACTCGATTCGAGGATTAAACTGTTTTCATAGGTAAGTTGGTACGGAACCCTCAGTGCGCGAGTTCGACTCGCACTTGCCCGGTTTTATTGTTTAATGGTCAGTAATATTGTATATTGTTTGTTGTTTGTTGTTGTAGATTGCTATTTTGACATCTAACAATGAGATCAACAATTATTTTTTAATATATTTTTTTTCGCATTGTAACTTTAAAAAGCTACAACTTAAGTATTCACTATCATAAATTATTACAAGGAAGAAAGAACAAAATAAAATCGTCAAAAACGAACGCAGAATCCACAAAAATATTTGCATGCCATAGAAAGCGAACTGGAAACCAGTGGCTACTTCTACCTGCCTCCCGAACAATGCCGTCCTAGATCGCGCTATTAAAGTTTTCCTGGTGTGAAACACCACTACGATACTTTGTGCTTATCATACGGAGTCCGTGTCTACTCAGTAAGACAGTGGTCAGGGGTGGGCCTGTGCTAATCCTACCCTACAGTGAAGCAATACGCTGGGGCGGCCAGCTATTGCGCAAAGAAGCCTCTTGTAGGCAACGTGGCCTATCAGGCAAATGTGTAGAGACCATGACCGGTCGAATGTGAATAAGTCCTCACTTAAAAATGCAAACACTTTGATGAGGAATATTTCCTCAACCCCACTGCAGTAGACAATTTGACTCTTTTTTACTTATTTTAAATCATAAAAAAAGTATTGCAATTTTTTTAACCAAATGAAAAACAAGGTTCTGTATGTAATTCATGAGTATAACTGGCTATTTTTTTGTAGAATTAAAGTAAAAAGGCATCATAAAGATAGTTTTTTATTATCATAACCTGGAGGTATTTTTTGTAAGTATTATTTATTCCGTGCTAATACCAAAACAACAATTTATTTATGTAATTTTATTTATTTATTTAAAAAATTCGATGATGTCATTCGTATCCAGTTATATAGCAATAAACATTATCTTCACAATTTAAAACATAGATTAGGTTTAAAGATATTTATTTCTCAAAAAAGACAAAGTCACTTACTTGAAACCAATATTTTCTTATTCTAAATTAGTATGAGTTCGTCACCACGTACATTAGTTATGGAAGCTCATCCAATGCATTCAGTCTTTAAGCAGATAGATGGCAACTTTGTTTGACATATTGTGCTAGTTGGTTCTTGAATGCATTGAATAAGCGTACACTTTTTAGAATTGGGGGTATTTTATTATAGAACTGTGCTCCTTCAAACGCTAATATTTTTTTACCGAACTTTTGAAACAATAGAGCTAACTCAACCTTTCTCGCAGGTAAAAAATATGCAAAGCCGGCAATAAAAATAACACACCATGATGGAATCATCTTGTTATGACTTTAATATTACAAATGAATACTACAACCTAACTATTACACCTTCGAAAAAATATTGGATTGGCTACAGATGTTATTTTAGGTGTACTTGTTTTCCAATGTGATTTCAACCTACTAGTATGGTTAAGGGTCCATATTGAGCTTAACAATATTATTTATTACCACCTGTATGTACTATGGAATGCAATAAAGTATTGAGTATTGAGTATCGAGTATTATAAGTTAGGCGGTTAGTCTGCGTGAACGCAGGGCCCAAAAGTAACAAGCACAAAAAGTTTTTTTTAAAGATAGATCATTCCGGTCACTTGTCAATCTGGCTGATCGGAACTGGAATAATTAAGTTGTATTATGTAATTTATCAGTACGTAAGTAAAATGCAAATATCATAAATTGTAAGTATTTTTTATCACTGTGGTTTTTACGTCGTACGTTTAATGGTAGGAACCGTTTCTTATAAATCGTAGATATTTTTTTGTGATTATCTATTATTTATTCCGTTCTAATATCATCAACGTATTTGTTGTATTTTTGTATTTATATGTATATTTTACTTGAATAAAATACTTTGTCATCATTCGGTTCCAGCAATATTTAAATATATATTATATCTTCACATTTAAGATCCAGCAGCGACAAAACACACTAAACAGAAAACATATTTTAGTAAAGAATTAAAGGTTTTATTATTACCTAAAAAGCTTTTGAACTAACTGTTCCAGCCTTCGTTTTACCAAAACTAGTTCAAGTCAAGGTGTAATCGTAATAGAAAAAAAAAATGTTGAAACAAATACCACTGAAATAAGGTGTTTGAATACCATTTTAGGTTTGTCGTGACTTTTTCAGTTATGAAACAACTAATACAACTGGTGTTTGTTTATATAGGGTGTTTGGTTCATCGTGTGCCAAATTGATATGGTCGACTGGAAGGGTCATCTGCTATCCTTTCAGACCCCTTAACACTACCCATACCCTGTGGAATTTTTTTCATCGACTTTTTAGTGTTTTTTGAAAAATAGACCCGAATTTTACATTCAAATGCAAATTCTGAAAAATGTATAAGACATAGAGCCTGAATTTTATGTAGACATGTATTGTATAAAGGTACATTTAAATACAAAACTGGTGATATTAGCCTTCTAGATATTTTTAAATTTACTCATAAAGTTACGGACTTAAATGAACGCTATTTGTCTTACAGCTATTTACATGGCTGCAAAAAAAGAACCAACAGAGACTGGGATCTTCAAACTCTCTCAATAATTCTCTAGTCTATCTTCTTGCTAGTGATCTGCCACATGCTATAAAAATCTTATTGCAACTACGTGAAATCGTTAGTTTTGTGAATCGAGTCACATAAAATTAACATTCAAAATTGTGAGATGTCAAATTATTTTTGCTAAAATCGTACCTGAAATGCCTACTTTATCTATTATATCACTCTTAGAAGGTAACATTTGTCTCGTAATCTCACTTTTCGGTGGTTTTACTAGAAACAAAAAAATAAAATTCCATATTTACAATAATTTCATAATTTTTACAAATACTCTGTTGCAAATGCAGGCCCGACATCTGTTTTGTATTTCGACATACAGTTATTGTACGAAGTCGTTTTCCCTCTTTAATTGTATTGAAAGCTGTGTGTGATATAATAGATAAAGTAGGCATTTCAGGTACGATTTTAGCAAAAGTAATTTTACATCTCACAATTTTGAATGTTGATTTTATGCGACTCGATTCACAAAACTAGCAATTTCACATAGTTGTAATAAGATTTTTATGACATGTGGCACATCACCAGCAAGAGGATAGACTAGAAAATTATTGAGAGAGTTTGAAGATCCCAGTCTCCTTTGGTTCTATTTTTGCAGCCATGTAAATAGCTGTAACATGAACAGCTTTAATTTAAGTCCGAAACTTGTGAGTAAATTTTAAAAAATCTAGATGGCTAATGTAACCAGTTTTGTATTTGAAAATACCTTTAAACAATATACGTCTGAATTAAATTAAAATTGCGACTCTACGCCTTATACACTTTTTGATATTTGTATTTGAATGTAAAATTCGGGTCTATTTTTCAAAACACCTTAATAAGTCGATAAAAAATGTTCTACTGGACATGGATAGTGTTTTGGGGTCTGAAAGGATAGCAGATGACCCCTGCAGTCGACCATATCAATTTGCCACACGATGAACCAAACACCCTGTATAATTTGATTTGTGAACAAATACCAACCACTTGAATTTGGTATAGTCAACTCAGTCATACCTCATCAAATGAATGTAATGCTAACTTTGCAAATTCATTCCCGAGTTGACTAAATATTTATTGATCTAAACTCTATAAATAATGAAATAAAGTATCTCATTGACTGCGTTCACATAAAAATATTTTTAGTTAAATACGTAGAGCTGAGTTCACTGCAATGATTTGTGGCCTGTACGACAAGTTTTTGACAGGTATATCGTAATTCATTTTATTTTCCGATATTCTAAAATTGTTGTTGAAAATCGTAAAATAAGATGATTTACTAAACTTATGAAGCATATTGTGTGATAAATAAGTTTTTACTGTACAAAGATGCAGTTCTAGCTTTGTCTGAAATACTTGTAGTAATAATTTACACAAACCCAATTCTAGAGTTGATTACTGATAAATTTTTATAATCAATTTATAATTAACGATTAAAAATAAATTAAAAAACGGCCAAAAAGGAGTCAAATTGTCTACTGCAGTGGGGTTTGGGAAATATTAATTATATACTTAATATTCCTCCAGTTTCCAGCCTCAAGTCAGTGAGGTTGTCTGAACACTTAAGTACACACATTTTCCTGATGGGGCACGTTGCGTCCAAGAGGCTTTTTTTGAACGCTGAGCACTGGATTCACAATAGCTGCCCACCTCAGCATATTGCTTCAACACAGGTCTACTCTTGCCCACTGACCACTGTTTAACTGAGTAAACACGGACTCCGCATAATAAGTGCGAAGCATCGTTTAGTGACGTTTCGCGTCAGGAAAACTTTAATAGCGCGATTTAGGACGGCTTTGTTCGGGAGGCCATTGTAAAAGTAGCCACGGGTCTCGAGTTCGCTTTCTGTGGAATGCAAATATTTTTATATTTTGCTATTTTCGTTTTTATTTATTTTGTTTTGTTCTTTCTTTCTCGCAATAATTTATATTAGAGGATACTTTAGTTGTAGCCAAACAAAAGGAAAATCAGAAGTAAAATTAAACTAAATCACACTCAGCAATACCAAAAGGGCTTCAACTCAGCAAATGGTGTTACCATTTGGCATTATGCTAGACTAACCTACAGACTAACCTAACGCTTATTTACAGCTGTTGCTTTTTTACGTTACAATTTGAAAGGAATACTTCAAAAAATCATTGTTGATATTATTAGTAACTTAAGATTATGTCTACGGACCAAATAAGAATCTGCCAATACCATAGAAACATAAACTAAACAAATCTGTCAATTTTTCCAAAATTCTTGGACACGCTCGTTACAAGACGCGGTCAAAAAAACTACGATTACGATTCGACCGAAATTTTAAGATTAGCGATAATAATGTTTGCTTGTGATAGAAGCGCCATCGCGCGGTGAAGCTAAGAACTTATTGAACTGCCCTCGTACTTAGCGGAGAGTGGTGCACATTTTTTTGATAAATGACTGTTTGAGTAGACAAGAATTCGAAACATGTAGGCATCAGAACTGTACCGTACAATTGTTTTATGTTATTAATTTTGAGTAAGTTGTTATGGACAAAACGTTATAGTTTTGTTGTTACAATAACTTTATTTCAAACTAAGGAAAAAGAACAAGCATCAACATTTTCGTCAGTAGACGAATGCTGACGAATCACTAGGATTATACTTAGTATTTTAATTTTTATGAAGTATTTTATATTGACGTTTTAATTTAAAAATACTTACTACATAGAATAATATGATGAGATTACAGTTTGTATTTGATGTTTTTGGTAGTTTAATGGTCCATGATATTGTTACATTGCTATTTTGTCAGTAGACTGTGTGATCTGAAGTTAAAATTCAACAATCAGATCATCACATAATGTTTAAGAATTACTTTCAGATTCGAACATTAAAAAGCAACAATTTTAGTATTCACTATCATAAATTATTACGAGAAAGAACAACAAAATAAAATTGAAAATATGATAGCAGTTGTATACAAAAATTCTATTTGAAGCGAACTCGAGACCATTGGCTACTTTTACAATAGCTAATGGTCAAGAACAATGCCGAACAATGCCGACCTAGATCGCGCTATTAAAGTTTTCCTGGCGCGAAACACCACTACGATACTTTGTGCTTATCATGCGGAATCCGTGTCTACTCAGTAAGACAGTGGTCAGGGTTGGGCCTGTGCTAATCCCACCCTACAGTGAAGCAATACGCTGAGGTGGCCAGCTATTGCGCAAAGAAGTCTCTTGTAGGCAACGTGGCCTATCAGGCAAATGTGTAGAGACCATGACCGGTCGAATGTGAATAAATCCACACTTAAAGCTGCAAACACTTGATGAGGAATATTTCCTCAACCCCACTGCAGTAGACAATTTGACTCTTTTTTACTTATTTTAAATCATACAAAAGTATTGCATTTTTTTTAACCAAATGAAACACAAGGTTCTGTAATTTATGAGTAGTGGCTATTTTTTTTTTGCAGAATTAGAGTAAAAAGGCATCATAAAAAATGATAGTCTCTTTTAATCATAACTTGGAGGTATTATTTATAATTATTATTTATTCCGTGCTAATACCAAAACAACAATTTATTTATGTAACTTTATTTATTTATTTAAAAACTTCGATGATTGATGTTACTGGATACGAATGACATCCAGTAACATAACGATAAACTTTATCTTCACAATTTGAAACATAACACCGACAACCCGTGTCTAGGAAAATTTTAGTAAAGAATCAAAGGTATATTATTACCTTAAAAGCATTTTAGCTAACACTTACCTGTTGAAAGCACACACAATAAAAATAAATGTTTTGAAACAAATATTACTTGAATCCCCAATAAAACCCACAATGAAAGTGACAAAATCAGTTTACAATGTCGTCGCACATATCCTGCCACTTAACTTCACAATTTAGGA
The DNA here is from genome assembly GCA_030763345.1 of Mythimna separata. NCBI lineage: Eukaryota > Metazoa > Arthropoda > Insecta > Lepidoptera > Noctuidae > Mythimna > Mythimna separata. Next base: position 21,902,657 of record CM061171.1, on the reverse strand, counting down.
AACATCACTGACAAAAACCGACAACACCAAAACTATAATTTATTGACTCCTTAATAGTGAGAGATGAAAATCCAATGTGGTTCAAAATTACAATTTTACAACTTAAGTCACCTGTTATTATCTATATTAATATTATAAAGAGGAAAAATTTGTAAGTTTGTAGGTTTGTAAGTTTGTATGTAGGGGGTAATCTCTGGAACTACTGGTCCGATTTGAAAATTTCTTTCATTGTTAGATAGCCCATTTATCGAGAAATGCTATAGGCTATATACCATTACGCTACAACCTACGGGAGCGGAGCAGTAATGAAAAATGTGGCTGAAACCGCAGGGGACAGCTAGTTTGAAATACAATTTAAAAAAACAGAAGGCAAGGAAAAGATTTCTTCTTAGTTACAACAATTGTTAAAAAAAATGTTGAACCGTGTTAAAATCATTACACTAAATGCATTTGTACCTAATTAACTAACAATAATTTTATGTAAACGCAGCCAAAGCGAAAGGTCAAAGGTCAGTGGAAAAATAAATGAATAACACAAATGGCTGAGTGTTATTCTCATTATTAATAGTATTCAAATGGTTTCGATTAATATTATTATTCGTAGAGCTTACGTTAATATTTTGTAAACTCGGCAATGTGTTTAACAAATTCAATTATTGAAAAAATAATTCTTATGGCAGGAAATAATATAGTAATTTCAAATATTTTACCATTGACCAACTCCGGGCGTAGTTAAGAGAGCCGCTGTAAAATCAAAGCGAGCTAATTTGTGGTTCGATGGCGTTCATCCACCATGAATGCAACAAATCTTTACAAATCTCTCGTTCTCCAGACATTGTGACATCATATGGTCATTAAATGTTTGAATAGCATCCGTCAGCCGATATTGTTTCAATTTTGAAACAATAGAGCTAACTCAACCTTTCTCGCAGGTAAAAACCATGCAAAGCCGGCAATAAAAATAAAACACCATGATGGAATCATCTTGTTATGACTTTAATATTACAAATGAATACCTACCTATTACAATGAATAACCTAACTATTACACCTTCGAAAAAATATTGGATTGGCTACAGAGTACAGATGTTATTTAAGGTGTACTTGTTTTCTAATGTGATTACTACCATGGACAGGTCTGGGGCCGCTCTGAAGCGGCTCCTACCCAACCTAGAGGGTCCAGATGCCCCCTGCCGGAGGCTCTACGCGGGGATCGTTCGGTCCATGGCCCTTTACGGGGCGCCGGTTTGGGCGCCGTCGCTAGGTAAGCGACCGGCGGTCAAGCTGAACGCTTGCCAGAGGGTCATGGCCATCCGGATGGTGCGGGGATACCGCACGATCTCCCGCGAAGCGGCGAGCCTCCTCGCTGGCCTGCCACCGTGGGATCTGGAGGCAACAGTCCTTGCACGCATGCACGATTTGCGCGTGGAGATGCAACGCCGGGGCGAAACTCCGCTGCCGCGACAAGTCGCGGCATGGCGGACAGAGTTCCGGCGGGATCTCAGGGTGGCATGGCGACTGCGACTGTCGCAACCCAGTGCTAGGCACGCCGTCATTGAGGCGGTTAGGCCCCTCTTTGAGGAGTGGTTGGAAAGAGGTCACGGCGTCCTCTCTTTCCGTATGACGCAGGTCCTCACCGGACACGGTAGTTCGGGAGGTTCCTGCATCGAATCAAGCAGGAGAGGACGCCCGGGTGTCGCCACTATGTGGACCGCCCGGAGGACACGGTAGAGCACACGGTAGAAGTGTGCCACACTTGGGCGGAGCACCGCCGTGTCCTCGTGGAGGCTATCGGGAGCGGCGACCTATCGCGCCGGGCCCTGGTTCAGGCCATGGTCCGGAGCGAGGAGGGTTGGCATGCGGTCGCCTCCTTCTGCGAAGCAGTAATGCTCGTGAAGGAGGCTGCTGACCGCGAGCGCGTGAGGGAACGGTCCTCAGGCCGTCGCCGCCGAGATCCCGATCCCGATTTCCGACCACCGTAGGCGCGGGTTCGCGGACGGCGAGCACTGGGTAGCTCGCCGTCTGGCAGTCTGGAAATAATCTGGACCGAGCCCAGTCGTCAACGGCGCGTTCTGTTCCACGCGCGCCTCAAGGAGATGTCAGCAAACTGTAGGGGCCCGGCAGGGCCGAAGCCTCTGGGGGGAACACGTGATATTCCTAAAGGTTGACACCGAGTCCCCCCCAGAACGAAGGCAACGAAGGAACGGGGTAGGGGTTTACTCAGTAAAAGTCTGACACGCCCTCCCGCTCCGCCCAAGAGCAGGGGAAGTCATTCTGATGATTCCCCTACCATAAAAAAAAACCCTACTAGTATTATAAATTAGGCGGTTAGTCCGCGTGAACGCAGGGCCCAAAAGTAACAAGCTCAAACAGTTTTTTTTTAAAGATAGATCATTCCGGTCACTTGTCAATCTGGCTGATCGAAACTGGAATAATTAAGTTGTATTATGTTATTTATCTGTACGTAAGTAAAATGCAAATATCATAAATTGTAAGTATTTTTTATCACTGTGGTTTTTACGTCGTACGTTAAGTTGTAGGAACCGTTTATTATAAATCGTAGATATTTTTTTGTGATTATCTACTATTCATTCCGTTCTAATACCAACAAAAATTTGTATGTATAATTTACTTGAATAAAATACTTTGTCATCATTCGGTTCCAGCAATATTTAAATATACATTATATCTTACATTTAAGATCCAGCAGCGACAAAACACATTAAACACAAAACATATTTTAGTAAAGAATTAAAGGTTTTATTATTACCTAAAAAACTTTTGAACTAACTGTTCCAGCCTTCGTTTTACCAAAACTAGTACAAATCAAGGTGTAATCGTAATAGAAAAAGTGGTATTGGTTTCAAATATTGGGGAAACAAATACCACTGAAATATGGTGTTTTAATATCACTATAGGTTTATCGTGACTTTTTGAGTTATGAAACAATTAATTCAACTGGTATTGGTTTATATAATTTGATTTCTGAACGAATACCAACCACTTGAATTTGGTAAAGTCAACTCAGTCGTACCTCATCAAATTAATGTAATGCTAACTTTGCAAATTCATTCCCGGTTGACTAAATATTTATTTATCTAAGCTCTATAAATAATGAAAGGAAACCACTAAAATACTATTTACTTGATGAGAATAACACTCACAGGTGGTTGTGTTATTTTTTTTTTTCTTCCACTGACCTTTGTGTGAACGCAGCTATAAAGTATCTTATTGACTGCGTTCACATCAAATTATTTTTAGTTAAATAGGTGCAGCTGAGTTCACTGCAATGATTTGTGGCCTGTACGACAAGTTTTTGACAGGTATACCGTAATTCATTTTATTTTCTGAAATTGTGGTTGAAAAACGTAAAATAAGATGATTTACTAAACTTATGAAGCATATTGTGTGATAAATAAGTTTTTCTGTACATAGATGCAGTTCTAGCTTTGTCTGAAATACTTGTAGTGATAATTTACACAAACCCAATTCTAGTGTTGATTATTGATTAATTTTTATAATCAATTTTTAATTAACGATCAATATAACGATTAAAAATAAATAAAACAACGGCCAAAAAGGAGTCAAATTGTCTACTGCAGTGGGGTTTGGGAAATATTAATTATATACTTAATATTCCTCCAGTTTCCAGCCTCAAGTCAGTGAGGTTGTCTGAACACTTAAGTACACACATTTTCCTGATGGGGCACGTTGCGTCCAAGAGGCTTTTTTTGAACGCTGAGCACTGGATTCACAATAGCTGTCCAACTCAGCATATTGCTTCAACACAGGTCTACTCTTGCCCACTGACCACTGTTTAACTGAGTAAACACGGACTCCGCATAATAAGTGCGAAGCATCGTTTAGTGACGTTTCGCGTCAGGAAAACTTTAATAGCGCGATTTAGGACGGCTTTGTTCGGGAGGCCATTGTAAAAGTAGCCACGGGTCTCGAATTCGCTTTCTGTGGAATGCAAATATTTTTGTATTTTGCTATTTTCGTTTTTATTTATTTTGTTTTGTTTTTTCTTTCTCGCAATAATTTATATTAGTGGATACTTTAGTTGTAGCCAAAATAAAACGAAAATCAGTAGTAAAATTAAACTAAATCACACTCAGTAATACCAAAAAGTCTTCAACTCAGCAAATGGTGTTACCATTTGGCATTATGCTTGACTAACCTACAGACTAACCTAGCGCTTATTTTCAGCTGTTTTGCTTTTTTACGTTACAATTTGAAAGAAATACTTCATAATATCATATTCAATATCAAAAATTCATTGTTGATATTATTAGACCAAATAACAATCTACCAATACCATAGAAACATAAACTAAACAAATCTGTCCATTTTTCTAAAATTCTTGGACACGCTCGTTACAAGACGCGGTCAAAAAAACTACGATTACGATTCGACTGAAATTTTAAGAATAGTGATAATAATGTTTGCTTGTGATAGAAGCGCCATCGGGCGGTGAAGCTAAGTACTTATTGGACTGCCTTCGTACTTAGCGGAGAGCGGTGCAGATTTTTTTGATAAATGGCTGTTTGAGTAGATGAGAATTCGAAACATGTAGGCATCAGAACTCTACCGTACAATTGTTTTATGATATTAATTTTGAGTAAGTTGTTATGAACAAAACGACAAAAAGTTTTGTTTTTACAATTACTTTCTTTCAAACTAAGGAAAAGGAACAAGCATCAACATTTCCGTCTGCAGATAACCTGACGAATCACACGGATTATACTTAGTATTTTATTTTTTATGAAGTATTTTATATTGCAGTTTTAATATTTAAATTACAAACTATATAGAATAATATTAAAGATTACAGTTTATATTTAATGTCTTTTGTAGTTTAATGGTCCATGATATTGTTACATTGCTATTTTGTCAGTAGACTGTGTGATCTGAAGTTAAAATTCAACAATCAGATATAATTTTTAAGAATTACTTTCAGATTCGAACATTAAAAAGCAACAATTTTAGTATTCACTATCATAAATTATTACGAGAAAGAAAGAACAAAATAAAATCGAAAAAATGAAAGCAGTTGTATACAAAAATATTTGCATTCTATTCGAAGCGAACTCGAGACCATTGGCTACTTTTACAATAGCCAATGGTCAAGAACAATGCCGAACAATGCCGTCCTAGATCGCGCTATTAAAGTTTTCCTGGCGCGAAACACCACTACGATACTTTGCGCTTATCATGCGGAGTCCGTGTCTACTCAGTAAGACAGTGGTCAGGGTTGGGCCTGTGCTAATCCCACCCTACAGTGAAGCAATACGCTGATGTGGACAGCTATTGCACAAAGAAGCCTCTTGTAGGTAATATAGCTTATCAGGCAAATATGTAGCGACTGCTACCAGTCGAATGCCTATCAGGCAAACGTGTAGAGACCATGACCGGTCGAACGTGAATAAGTCCTCACTGGTTGAGGCAAAGTGAACCGAGGAATATTTCCTCAACCCCACTGCAGTAGACAATTTGACTCTTTTGTTATTAGTTTTAAATCATAAAAAAGGATTGCATTTTTTTTACCAAATGAAACACAAGATTCTATAATTCATGAATACATATTTTTTTGTAGAATTAGAGTAAAAAAGCATCATAAAGATAGTTTCTTTTAATCATAACTAAATATTTTATTCTAAGTATTTATTATTTATCCCGTATTTATACCAAAACAATAATTTGTGTACATAATTTAATTTATTAATTTAAAAAAAATACGATGATGTCATTTGTATCCAGCAACATATAATAATATACATTATCTTCACAATTTAAACTATTGCACCGACAAACCGCGTCTAGGAAAATTTTAGTAAAGTTTTAAAGGTTTATTAATACCTTAAAAGCAATTTAAATATCATTTGTTATACCAAAACCAAAATAGACCCCAAACATAGAAAAAAAAATGCGTTGAAACAAATACTAGTTGAATGTTATATTGGTGTTTTTTATTATTATTTATTATGGGTTTGTCATGACTAAAACTCAAACAGATATATTTATGGAACCCACAATAAAAGTGACTAGGTCGTCACACATAAATCCTACAACACAACTTCACAATTTAGTATACAGCACCGACAAGAACCGACAATACCAGAACCATGTACCAAAATACAATTTATTGACTCCTTCAAAGGTAGAACTTCTCTTCAAAAATTACAACCTCAGAAAGAAATCTAGAAGGTGAGAGATTAAAATCCTGTGTGGTTCAAAATTTAGCATGACACCGAGTGGATTTTACTAGAAATTTTATATCTTACGTAAATCTTCATTTCACTGAATTAATGAATTAATACTAATAATAAATAAATAAATAAATAAAAATAAATAAAAAAACTAATTTTCAGAAGGGTACTAAACGATTACCTTTTAGTTAAAAAATGTTAAAATCAAAATTCGAACCGCGTTTAAATCATTTCACTGAACGCAGTTTCACCTAATTAACTAACAATAATTTTATGTGAACGCAGCCATAAGGTCAAAGATCAGTAGAAAAAGAAAAAAAAAACACGAATTGCTGTAAGTGTTATAATTCTCATTATTAATAGTATTTACATAATTTAGATTCATTATTCGTAGAGCGTACGTTAATTACTCAGATACCCGTGAAACGAGACAATAGTAAAACAATAACAGCGCGGTCTCATAGGAGCGGTTGGGGATTCAAACGATAGTTCGTTAGCAAGGGAATAATTATGTTAATCACATTCAACTATTGATAAAATACTTCTTACGGCAGGCAATAACAAAGTAACTTCAAATATTTTAAGAGAGCCGCTGTAAAATTATAGCGCGTAATTTGTAGTTCGATGCCGTTCACCATGAATGCAACAAATCTTTACAAAACTGTCAATCTCTAGACATTATGACATCATGTGGTCATGAAATGTTTGAATAGTACCTGTCAGTCACTAGTCTTCTGTCAGTTGGGGATATTGTTTCAATTTTGGAACAATAGAGCAAACTCAACCTTCCTCGCAGGTAAAAAACAGCAACAGTGTTATCGCAGTCAAGCACTAGTTTATCACAATAAAAAAATTATGGAGTTATATTGCGATGATTGTAATCATATGTATATCGTTTTATATAACATAAACCAGTACTTGACTGCAATCCCACCTGATGGTACTTTACTATTACACCTTTGTAAAAATATTGGAATAAAATGAGTTTGGTTAGATTAGTCCGAAATACTCGTTCTGATAAATTACGTGACGAAAGTGTTAAATTTTTTACAATTTTTTTTTTATTATTATAAAGTATCTTGCCAGGAAAACTTTAATAGTGCGATTAAGGACGGCATTGTTCGAGAGGCGATTGTAAAAACAGCCACGGGTCTCGAGTTCGCTACCTATGGTGTTTGTGACCGTCACAGAGTTTGTGGATCAATCTTACCAATACCAAACCAAAATGTTTGTAATAGTTTATCCTGAGCTCAATAGATGGTGTTGTTGGGATCGAATAAGATTTCGATATCGTTTGCTTACCGTGATTTTGGCTAGAGTTAGCAACAGTGCAAATATATGAGACGCTAACTATAGATCAGTATTATGGTGGTTTTATTTATACATCCCTATCTATATACACGCGGTAGAGATCACATAGTTCAAATCGCGTAGTACCGAGTGTTACCGCCGCGGCGCTTGGTATTATACACATGGAATGCTAATATTTTTGTGTCATACCACTTTTGTTTGTCGATTCTTGCTTTTAATTATTTACAATACTTGCTATTTTAGTCCTATCTCCTTTATGTTAAAATTGAAAAAAAATCTCAAAATCTTTGGTTTTTTTTTTCAACTTTATACGGTTGCATATGACTCAATAGCGTACATATTAAACACGAATCTCAGAGATAATACTAAAAAACATACACTGTACACAGTTATTCTTATACTCTTCCAAACAAGAAAAATAAACAAGCACCAAAGTTAAGGATAAGGTGATGATTAATACCTAATATAATCCTACTTTTTCGCACATGCACTTCTTTCTCATCTTCCTACAAAAAACTATATTTTTATTCATGAATCCCCGACCGGTCTTATGCTACCGTGCTGTTATTGTTTTACTATTGTCTCGTTTCGCGCTATTATAATAATATTGATGATAATCTTTCATATTATTTTAATTTTATTTATTTTATAATTTATGTACAAACATAAAATAAAAGATACGAAGAAGAAAAATAAGTAAGTACAAAGTTTTTTTTAGTTTAATGTTTCTCTATGTTCTTGGCAGATTGGTATTTTGTCTATAATCTATAGTTAAATAATATCAACAATTAAATTTTGATTCTTTTGATTATATTGTAATTCTATACATAAAATAAAAAGGCAACAACTAAATTATCCACTATCATAAATAATTACAAGAAAGAAGCAACAAAACCAAATCGACAAAAACGAAAGTAGTTAAACACAAAAATATTAGCATTTCGTAGGAAGCGAACTCGAGACCGGTTTGTTGAGCGGCTTTTACAATCGCTTCCCGAACAATGCGGTCCTAAATCGCGCTATCAAAGTTTTCCTGGCGCGAAACGTCACTACGATGCTTCCAGATTATAATGCGGAGTCCGTGTCTACTCAGTTAGCCAGTGAAAATGGGTGGCTCTATGTTACTTACACTCTCCCCTTAAAGCAATACGCTGTAGGCGGGCATGCTATTGTGATTCACTGGATTCTGGACACTGGGCCAGCATTAAAAAAGCCGCGTGTGGGTATTATGCCCCATCAGGCTGATGTGCTATAAGTCCTCACGCGCTGGAGGCAGGCAAACGGTGGAATATTGGATGTATGTCAATATTTCCCAACCCCACTGCAGTAGACAATTTGACTCCCTTTTTTTGGTTTTAAGTTACTTTTTAAACTATAAAAAAGATTGCAAAACATTTACATAAAAAGCAACTTTTCTGAAGGGATACTAAAAAGAATTGAATTATAACAATGCTTTGAAAAATTCGAACAACACAGTTCAGTGAACGCAGCTGTACCTTATTAACTAATAATAATAATTTAACATTACATTAATTTGATGAGGTTCGACTGAGTTGAATATACCAAATACAAGTGGTTGGGATTCGTTGGCAAATTAAATTATAGAAACAAATATCAGTCGTATTAGTTGTTTTTATCATTTTTATATTTTATTATTTGTATTGTGGGTTCCATAACTCAAAAAGTCATGACAAACTTGTAATAATATTCCAACACCTTATTTCACTGGTATTTTTTCAACCATTTTTTTTTCTATTACTATTGCATTTTTACCTTGCTTTGAACTAGTTTTGGTAAAACAAGTTCAAAGACAGATATAAGGCTGGAACAGTTCAAAAGCTTTTTAGGTGATAATAAAACCTTTAATTCTTTACTAATATAATTATGTTCTGTGTTTAATGTGTTTTGTCGCTGCTGGATATAAGTATATTTAAATGTTGCTGGATACGAATGATGACAAAGTATTTTTTTAAAGTAAATTGTATGTACAAATTATTGTTGGTATTAGAACGGAATGAATAGTAGATCACAAAAAAATACCTACGATTTATAATAAACGGTTTGTGTATGATGCCTTTTTACTTTAAAACAAGTAAAAAAAACACAAAAAAAAGAGTCAAATCGTCTACTGCAGTGGGATTGAGGAAATATTCCTCGGTTTGCTGTCTCAACCAGTGAGGACTTATTCACATTTGACTGTTTGCAGTCTCTACATATTTGCCTGATAGGCCATATTGCCTACAAGAGGCTTATTTGCGCAATAGCTGGCCGCCTCAGCGTATTGCTTCCTCGAAGGGTGGAATTAGCACAGGCCCACCCCTGACCACTGTCTTACTGAGTAGACACGGACTCCGTACAACAAGCGCGAAGCATCTTAATGATGTTTTGCAACAGGAAAACTTTAATAGCGCGATGTAGGACGGCATTGTTTCGGAGACCATTGTAAAGATAGCCACGGGTCTCGAGTTCGCTTTCTATGGTATGCAAATATTTTTGTAGTTAACTGTTATGGTTTTTATTTATTTCATCTTGTTCTTTCTTTTTCGTAATAACTTATGACAGGGAATACTTAAGTTGTTGCTTTTTAATCTTAAAATCTGAAAGAAATATATCAAAATTCATTGTTGATATTAATATCTTCTCTAGTTGATAGCAATATTATAGACAAAAAAAATAGATATATATTAATCTATCACATACCCGCGAAACGAGACACAACAGTAAAACATTAATGATTACTAACGTAATGTTCATTATTACTATTTTTAGTTCGTAATTTAAAATTAAAATGGCCTTTTTAAATACTTCATAAAATTAAAATAGTTTGTTAGCTTATCTACTAACGGAAATGTTGGCGCTTGTTTTTTTCTCTTATTTGAAAGTTGTGGATTTCTTTAAAATTAATGAAATAAACAACAATTAATTTTTGAAGTACTTAGATTTTTTTATTTGAATATCAAAAAAACAACAACTAAAGTAACAAGTATTGTTAATAATTACAAACAAGAAATAACAAAATAAAAAAACGGAAACAGAAAACCACGACAATATTTGCATTCTATGGGTAGCGAACTCAAGACTCGTGGCTGCTTTTACAATCGCGTCCCAAACAATGCCTTCTTACATCGATTTTATAAAATATAATTTACCACTACGAGTATTTCAGACAAATATATAGGAGCATCTACAGTATGTAAGTAAATAAGTAATGAGAAATGATGAAATAAGTGATGAGTTTGCTCTATTGTTCCAAAATATATACAATATTCACATCAGTAGGTCAGTGACTGACGCATGCTATTCAAAACTTTAATGACCACGTTGTAAGGTTTAGAATACCATGTCACTGACCAACTCATGTGAATATTGTATCAATTTTGGAACAATAGAACAAAGTCAACCTTTCTCGCTGGTAAAAAACACGAGAAACATTGCAAGATGGAATTCATCTTGCAATGTTTTTTAACATTAAAGTGTTGTGTTATATATTTAGTTTTTTTCATAATTATCTTCGTAAAAATGTTGAAATGAAATGAATTTGGAAACTTAACATTACATTCATTTGATGAGGTTCGACTGAGTTGATAGTACCAAATTCAAGTGGTATTCGTTTTAGTGGTTTCGTTCAATGGTATTCGTTCGAAAATTAAATTATGGAAACAAATACCAGTCCTATTAATTGTTTCTAATAAAAGGGAATAAATCATAATGATAAAATAAACCTACAATATATGATAACTCATAGCTGCATATTGCTTATTTACTTGGATTTTGCATACTGTAGATGCTGGTATAGATTTGCCTGAAATAGTCGTACTAATAAATTACACTTGATTAGTATGATGTAGGACGGCATTGTTCGGAAGGTGATTGTAAAAGCTGCCACGGGTCTTGAGTTCGCTACCCATGGAATGCAAATATTTTCGTATTTTACGGCTTCCATTTTTGTTTGATTTTATTGTTTCTAGCTTGTAATTTGTATATGTATAGTATTATATATGTGTTTCTTTAGTTGTTGCTTTTTGATATTCAAATTAAAAAAAAAACTACTGTAAAATTAATTGTTGGCATTGTTCAACTTTTTTACAAATTCATTTTCCGAGAATTGGAACAATGTGCACAAGTACCTAAACACTACCGTACAATGGTTTATATCATATATTTTTTCTTATAAATCGCTTGGGATAAAACGGTACAGTTTTTTTGTTAGAATAGATTTCTTGCAAACAAAAGACAAGAAACAAGCACTAACATTTCCATCAGTAAATAAGCTAACGAATTATAATTAATTCGAGTATTTTAATTTTACGAATTATTTTAAACGGCTATTGTCATTTTAAATTACAAACTAAACGATAATAATACCGACATAATAACGATAATTATTATTATTGTTAGTTTTTATTTCTAAGACATTGCTAAAAATATTAATAATTATTAACAATATTTTTTTAAGTGTTTATTATAATTTATTACGAGAAAAAAGAACAAAATAAATCGACAAGAACGAAAAAGACAGAAAGCGAACTCGAGACCCGTGGCTACCTTAACAATGGCCTCCAAAACAATGCCGTCCTAGATCGCGCTATTAAAGTTTTCCTGGCGCGAAACACCACTACGATACTTTGTGCTTATCATGCGGAGTCCGTGTCTACTCAGTAAGACAGTGGTCAGGGCGGGCCTGTGCTAATCCCACCCTACAGTGAAGCAATACGCTGATGTGGACAGCTATTGCACAAAGAAGCCTCTTGTAGGTAATATAGCTTATCAGGCAAATATTAATATAGCTTATCAGGCAAATATTAATATAGCTTATCAGGCAAATATGTAGCGACTGCTACCAGTCGAATGCCTATCAGGCAAATGTGTAGAGACCATGACCGGTCGAATGTGAATAAGTCCTCACTGGTTGAGGCAAAGCAAACCGAGGAATATTTCCTCAACCCCACTGCAGTAGACAATTTGACTCAATTTTGTGGTTTTTTCTTGATTTTAATCATAAAAAAGTTGCAAAAAATATTACTAAATGAAACACTCTTAATTGTGTATCATTTAGTTTTTTTTTATGAAACACTCTTAATTGTGTATCATTTAGTTTTATTTTTGCACCTATTTAAAAAAAAATTCTATTATAAAAAAACGAGATGCTTTTAATCGTGTTTCATTTATTTTTATTTGCAGATATTTATTTTTATTTTAAACAAGTAAAAAACCATAAAATGAGAGTCAAATCGTCTACTGCAGTAGACTATTAAGTAACCTACCTAAAAAGCATTTGACTAACTGTGCTTTATATCTTTGAAATTGTTTAACCAAAACTAGTTCAAAGCAAAATAATAATGCAATCGTAATAGAAAAAAAACAGTTGAAACAAATACCATTGAAATAAGTTCTTGGAATATCATTATAGATTTACGAGACAGGTAGAGTTGTAGAGTTACAATAGACTCATGCCGCGCGACGCGTCACTACGCCCTCTAGCGTCACCCACGTGTGCGTCGGTCTGTGTGTAGTGTAATATAGTTCCTGCTCAAAACTGTAGCGAGAGTAAATTATCATGTGTGAAATAAATCTATAGCACCTGGTTCAGTTTGAGTCCAAGACTTATTGTTACAATTACCGCCATCTACCGGCTAATCAAGACACATGGTGTACTAGTAGCTTGATCCATAGAAACAATCTTTATAAACTTACAATAGAGCGCCATCTATCAATTCATTGAGACACTATTGAGATAATTGTATATTCGTAATAGTTTTTAAAATACTAAATTCTCTTGACATTAATTAATTACCTTGGAAATATTATTGTTAATCACGTCTGATTATAAAATTTTGAGTTTGTACATCAACACCTGTTATTATTATAATTAAGTCCGGGCGCGCACTAGCGGCCAGGCCGCAGGCAGCCAGGTCGCGTCCTGGCCGCTAGTGTGCTATGGGGTTTATAAGTATGTCAATTTGTGACTTATTAAAATAATTCGTGTTATATTAGAAAAGGCATAGTATTTTGACTTCCGAGAGAATTATTAGATTGTTTTGAGCGACGCTTGTAAAGTGGCTGGATTTTGAGATAGCGTGAATTTGTGTAAAATACAAGAAAACCCGAATGATGTTACTTCGTTAGATTTTCCACCTGAACTCCTATCACACTATATACTCATAGACTTGTAAGTTGTTCCACCGTTGCTCAATACAGCTCACGTCTCGGTTATACTTAAGTCTCTCGGTTGTACTCGGTTATACTCGTTAGAGGCGGTGAGTAATAATCTCTATTATGCACCTAATTATCTAATTTATTCTTAGAAACACTACACTTTAACCTATTATTTATATGTATATATAATCATTCTATCCGACTGGCGCATTGACAGCTGACTTCAAAAACAAAAATTTCTTTTACCTACCAAATTATAGATTAGCCTGAAATAGTCGTACTAATAAATTACACTTGATTAGTGTGATGTAGGACGGCATTGTTCGGAAGGTGATTGTAAAAGCAACCACGGGTCTTGAGTTCGTTACCCATAGAATGCAAATATTTTCGTATTTTACTGTATCAGTTATTTTTTTGTTGTTTCTTGCTAGTAACTATTAACAATACTTGCTTGCTACTTTAGTTGCTATTTTTTGATATTCAAATAAAAAAAACTACCTCAAAAATTAATTGTTGGTATTGTTCAATTTGTTTTCAATTTGACTTTCCGAGAAATGGATCAAAGCACACAAGTAACTAAACACCTCCGTACAATGGTGTTATATATTTTTTTTAATCTCTTGGGACAAAATGCTATGGTTTGGTTTTTACAATAACTTTCTATCAAACAAAAGAAAAAAAAACACGTCAACATTTCCGTCAGTAGATAAGGTGACAAATTATAATTAGTCCAAGTACTTTAATTTTATGAAGTTTATATTTTAATTTTAAATAAAGAACTAAACAGAATAATATTGAAGATTACAGTATAGTAATCTATGATATTTTGTTTAGTTTTCGGGTATACATATTGATATTAATATCAACAATGAATTTTCAAAGTATTTTTTTTCAGGCTTCAACATTAATAAGCTACAACTACACTATCATAAATTATTACGAAAAAGAAAGAACCAAATAACAAAATAAATAAAAACGAAAACAGTTAAACACAAAATTATTTGCATTCCATAGAAAGCGAACTCGAGACCCGTGGCTACCTTTACAATGAGCTCCGAAACAATGCCGTCCTAGATCGCGCTATTAAAGTTTTCCTGGCGCAAAACACCACTACGATACTTTGCGCTTATCATGCGGAGTCCGTGTCTACTCAGTAAGACAGTGGTCAGGGGTGGGCCTGTGCTAATCCCACCCTTCAAGGTAGCAATACGCTGAGATGACACAGCTATTGCGATAAGAAGCCTCTTGTAGGTAATATAGCCTATCAGGCCAATATTAATATAGCTTATCAAGCAAATATGTAGCGACTGCTACCAGTCGAATGCCTATCAGGCAAATGTGTAGAGACCATGACCGGTCGAATGTGAATAAGTCCTCACTGGTTGAGGCAAAGCAAACCGAGGAATGTTTCCTCAACCCCACTGCAGTAGACGATTTGACTCACGTTTTGTAATTTTTTTCTTTGTTTTAAATCATAAAAAATAGTTAAAAAAAAATATTACTAAATGAAACACTCTTAATTGTGTTTCATTTAGTATTTTTTTTGTAACTATTAAAAAAAACTAAATGAGACACTTTTAATCGTGTTTCATTTAATTTTTTTTTTTAAGCAATTTTTTTATGATTTCAAACAAATATAAAACCATAAAATGAGAGTCAAATCATCCACTGCAGTAGAATATTATATACCTAAAAAGAATTTGACTAACCGTGCCTTATATCTTTGAACTTGTTTTACCGAAACTAGTTTGAAGCAAGATAATAATGCAATCGTAATAGAAAAAAAAAAGTTGAACTCTCGCTATAGTTTTGAGCAGGAACTCCTGCTCAAATCTATAACGAGCGAACTATAGCACCTGGTTAAGTTTGAGTCCAAGACCTATTGTTACAATTACCGCCATCTACCGGCTAATCAAGACACATGGTGTACTAGTAGCTTGATCCATAGAAACAATCTTTATAAACTTACAATCGAGCGCCATCTATCAATTCATTGAGACACTATTGAGATAATTGTATATTCGTAATAGTTAATGTGTAATAGTTAATGCGTAATATTCGTAATAGTTAATATAGTTGTACAATCGAGCGCCATCTATCAATTCATTGAGACACTATTGAGATAATTGTATATTGGTAATAGTTATTTAAAATACTTAATTCTCTTGACATTAATTAATTACCTTGGAAATATTACTGTTAATCACGTCTGATTATAATATTTTAAGTTTGTACATCAATTTCCGTCATTATTATAATAAATTAATTGTAATAAGTTTGTCAATTTGTGACTTATAAAAATAATTCGTGTTATATTAAAAAAGGGTTATTTTGACGCTTGTAAAGTGGCTCGATTTTGAGATAGCGTGAAATTGTGTAAAATATAAGAAAACTCGAATGATGTTACTTCGTTTGATTTCCCACCTGAACTCCTATCACACTATATACTCATAGACTCGTAAGTTGTTCCACCGTTGCTCAATACAGCTCACGGCTCAGTTAAAGTTAACCTCGTTAGGGGTGGTGAGTAATCATCTCTATTATGCACCTAATTATCTAATTTATTCTTAGAAACACTACACTTTATCCTATTATTTATATGTATATATTTATATGTATACTAGCAGCCCGTCCCGGCTTCGCACGGGTTAGACAATTATTTATTTTTGGAAATTTGGATATAAAACACTTTTTTTCACAAATATTTTTATTTATTAAAAAATTATTATTATTTAATTATTTATTTTTTTACTAGCCTATTCTGTCCCACTCCTGGGCAAAGGCCTCCCTCCACTCTTTCCATCTTTCGCGGGCCCGCGCTTCCTCCTGCCAGTTCTGGTGGAATCTATCCAGCTCATCGCGCCATCTCCTTCGTGGTCTGCCGCGGCCCCGTCGCAATGTTTCAGGGCACCAAATTTGTGCTACATTGGCCCACCCACAGTTTGTCATGCGGCAGACATGTCCTGCCCAGTCCCATTTTAGTTGGGCAGCCTTTTGAGCCACATCAGCTATTTGGGTTTTGGAGTGCAATATAGTGTTTCGAACTCGATCCGTTAATTTAACACCGAGTATACTGCGCTCCATTGCTCGTTGGCAAACCTTAAGTTTGGACTTCTGGATGTTAGTTATAGACCAAGTCTGTGCACCATACGTCAGCACTGGGAGAATACACATGTCCATGAGTTTCCGTTTTTGTGCCATGGGCAACTCACCTTTAAATAGGTCTTTCATGGACCAGTAGCTCTTCCAGGCGTTTTCAGTTCGTCTTGCGATTTCTTTGTCTTGCCTCGCCTGGAAAGAGACTACTTGGCCCAGGTAAAGGTATTCCTGGACATGTCGTATTGTCTCCCCGTGTACTTTTATAGTTTTTGGCGCTTCGTTGGTCATGACTTTAGTCTTCGACATATTCATCTTCAGTCCAACCTCAAGGCTTGCCGCACTTAGTTCTTGTAGCATGCATTCAAGCTCGGTAGCTGAAGAGGAAAAGAGAACAATGTCATCAGCGAAACGGAGATTCGTTAACCTCTTCTCGCCAATGACTATTCCTCTCTCCCTCCAATCGGCTGCCAATCTTCTGAAGATTTCTTCGAGAGTACACTGGTGATTTATTAATTATATATTAAAAAAAATCCCACAGTTATATTTGTATGTAAGTCTATTTATGTTCAATTTTTTTGATGGTTTAAGTGGCGGGCACTTATATAAGTAATATTTACAAATATTACTTATTTAAGTGCCCGCCTTGCCCGCCGGATATACGGTTTTGTTTACTGTTTGATTTTTTTAATTCGAATTTTGAATGGACAGTCCAATTTAAATAATTTAAAAACTATTTTATAGGTAGTTAAATGGTCTTGACCATAAAATAACTTATTTGGATAAGGATTAATATAAACACATAAATAGCATGGTTTGAATTTGGTTAGCATTTTCATTAATGTTTAAAATGAAAAAAGTTGTTGTAGTTGCGGTAGCATATGTGCAACTATTGTAGTTATGTCAATAACTACAATAGTTGGACATATGCTACCGCGGAGTTTTTTGTAGACATTATGATGTTCTTCAATATTGTTGTACATTATTTTGTTCTATCGCTAATAGTTTCGGCAGCGCATTCGACGAAAGACATTTTATTGCACTTCATTTTTTCTACACCTTCGGTTACTTTGTTAAAATTTTACCAAGGATCCCTAATTTTTTTCAAAATGAAATGTAGCCTATGTCAAATTGGAAGAATGTAGCATTCTATTGGTGAAAGAATTTTTAAATCGGCCCAGTAATTTTTGAGCCTTTTCATTACAAACATACAAAAATAGGTACAAATCTTTCTTCTTTATAATATTAGTATAAATGTAATCATTCTATCCGACTAGCGAATTGACAGCTGACTTCAAAAACAAAAATTTCTTTTACCTACCAAATTCAAATACCAATATTTGCTGCTATAGATTTGCCTGAAATAGTCGTACTAATAAATTACACTTGATTAGTGTGATGTAGGACGGAATTGTTCGGAAGGTGATTGTAAAAGCAACCACGGGTGTTGAGTTCGCTACCCATAGAATGCAAATATTTTCGTATGTTATTGTTTCGGGTTTTTTTTTTGGTTGTTTCTTGCTAGTAATTATTCACAATACTTGCTACTTTGGTTGCTATTTTTATATATTAAATTAAAAAAATGATCTCAAAAATTAATTGTTGGTTTTGTCCAATTTCTTTACAATTCGATTTTCCGAGAAATGGATCAAAGCGCGCAAATAACTAAACACCCCCGTACAATGGTGTTATATATTTTTTTAATCTTTAGGGACAAAATACTATGGTTTGGTTTTTACAATAACTTTCTATCAAACAAAAAAAAAACACACGTCAAGATTTCTGTCAGTAGATAAGGTGACAAATTATAATTAGTCCAAGTATTTTAATTTTATGAAATTTATATTTTAATTTTAAGTAAGGAACTAAACAGAATAATATTGAAGATTACAGTGTAGTAATCTATGATATTTTTTTTAGTTTTTGGGTATACATATTGATATTAATATCAACAATGAATTTTCAAAGTATTTTTTTTCAGGCTTCATCATTAATAAGCTACAACTAAACTATCATAAATTATTACGAGAAAGAAAGAACCAAAGAACAAAATAAATAAAAACGAAAACAGTTAAACAAAAAATTATTTGCATTCCATAGAAAGCGAACTCGAGACCCGTGGCTACCTTTACAATGAGCTCCGAAACAATGCCGTCCTAGATGGCGCTATTAAAGTTTTCCTGGTGCGAAACGTCACTACGATACTTTGCGCTTATCATGCGGAGTCCGTGTCTACTCAGTAAGACAGTGGTCAGGGGTGGGCCTGTGCTAATCCCACCCTTCAAGGTAGCAATACGCTGAGATGACACAGCTATTGCGCAAAGAAGCCTCTTGTAGGTAATATAGCTTATAAGGCAAATATTAATATAGCTTATCAGGCAAATATTAATATAGCTTATCAGGCAAATATTAATATAGCTTATCAGGCAAATATGTAGCGACTGCTACCAGTCGAATGCCTATCAGGCAAATGTGTTGAGACCATGACCGGTCGAATGTGAATAAGTCCTCACTGGTTGAGGCAAAGCAAACTGAGGAAATATTTCCTCAACCCCACTGAAGTAGACAATTTGACTCACTTTTGTGGTTTTTTCTTGATTTTAATCATAAAAAAGTTGCAAAAAATATTACTAAATGAAACACTCTTAATTGTGTATCATTTAGTTTTTTTTTTGACCCTATTTAAAAAAAAATCTATTATAAAAAAACGAAATGCTTTTAATCGTGTTTCATTTATTTTTATTTGCAGATATTTATTTTTATTTTAAACAAGTAAAAAACCATAAAATGAGAGTCAAATCGTCTACTGCAGTAGACTATTACCTAAAAAGCATTTGACTAACTGTGCCTTATATCTTTGAAATTGTTTAACCAAAACTAGTTCAAAGCAAAATAATAATGCAATCGTAATAGAAAAAAAAGTTGAAACAAATACCATTAAAATTAGTTCTTGGAATATCATTATAGATTTACGAGACAGGTAGAGTTGTAGAGCTACAATAGACACGTCAAGCGACGCGTCACTACGCCCTCTAGCGTCACCCACGTGTTTTTCGGTCTAATGTAGTTCCTGCTCAAAACTGTTTAAAGCGAGAGTAAATAAATTATTATCATGTGTGAAATAAATCTATAGCACCTGGTTAAGTTTGAGTCCAAGACCTTTTGTTAAGCCCAGTGGTAGTTATTACCGCCATCTACCGGCTAATCAAGACACATGGCGTACTAGTAGCTTGATCCATTGAAACAATCTTTATAAACTTACAATAGAGCGCCATCTATCAATTCATTGAGACACTATTGAGATAATTGTATATTCGTAATAGTTATTTAAAATACTTAATTCTGTTGGCATTAATTAATTACCTTGGAAATATTACTGTTAATCACGCCTGATTATAATATTTTAAATTTGTACATCAACACCTGTCATTATTATAATTTTCACAATTTAAATTGTCACTTACGGGATATCTTCCGTGATTTTTAAATTGTGAAATAAACCGTGATAGCCTAAAACAGTGTGTAATAAGTTTGTCAATTTGTGACTTATTAAAATAATTCGTGTTATATTACAAAAGGGTTATTTTGACTACCGAGAGAATTATTAGATTGTTTAAAGTGGCTAGATTTTGAGATAGCGTGAATTTGTGTAAAATATAAGAAAACCCGAATGATGTTACTTCGTTTGATTTCCCACCTGAACTCCTACCAAACTATATACTCATAGACTCGTAAGTTATTCCACCGTTGCTCGATACAGCTCACGGCTCGGTTAAAGTTAACCTCGTTAGGGGCAGTGAATAATAATCTCTATTATGCACCTAATTATCTAATTGATTCTTAGAAACACTACACTTTATCCTATTATTTATATGTATATATAATCATTCTATCCGACTAGCGAATTGACAGCTGACTTCAAAAACAAAAATTTCTTTTACCTACCAAATTCAAATACCAATATTTGCTGCTATAGATTTGCCTGAAATAGTCATACTAATAAATTACACTTGATTAGTGTGATGTAGGACGGCATTGTTCGAAAGGTGATTGTAAAAGCAACCACGGGTGTTGAGTTCGCTACCCATAGAATGCAAATATTTTCGTATGTTACTGTTTCGGGTTTTTTTTGTTGTTTCTTGCTAGTAAAAATAGCAACCAAAGTAGCAAGTATTGTGAATAATTTCACAATACTTGCTACTTTGGTTGCTATTTTTTGATATTCTAATAAAAAAAATGATCTCAAAAATTAATTGTTGGTTTTGTCCAATTTCTTTACAATTCGATTTTCCGAGAAATGGATCAAAGCGCGCAAGTAACTAAACACCTCCGTACAATGGTGTTATATATTTTTTTTAATCTCTTGGGACAAAATGCTATGGTTTGGTTTTTACAATAACTTTCTATCAAACAAAAGAAAAAACACACGTCAACATTTCCGTCAGTAGATAAGGTGACAAATTATAACTAGTCCAAGTATTTTAATTTTATGAAGTTTATATTTTAATTTTAAATAAGGAACTAAACAGAATAATATTGAAGATTACAGTGTAGTAATCTATGATATTTTTTTTAGTTTTTGGGTATACATATTGATATTAATATCAACAATGAATTTTCAAAGTATTTTTTTTCAGGCTTCATCATTAATAAGCTACAACTAAACTATCATAAATTATTACGAGAAAGAAAGAACCAAAGAACAAAATAAATAAAAACGAAAACAGTTAAACAAAAAATTATTTGCATTCCATAGAAAGCGAACTCCAGACCCGTGGCTACCTTTACAATGAGCTCCAAAACAATGTCGTCCTAGATCGCGCTATTAAAGTTTTCCTGGCGCGAAACACAACTACGATACTTTGCGCTTATCATGCGGAGTCCGTGTCTACTCAGTAAGACAGTGGTCAGGGGTGGGCCTGTGCTAATCCCACCCTTCAAGGTAGCAATACGCTGATGTGGACAGCTATTGCACAAAGAAGCCTCTTGTAGGTAATATAGCTTATCAGGCAAATGTTAATATAGCTTATCAGGCAAATATGTAGCGACTGCTACCAGTCGAATGCCTATCAGGCAAATGTGTAGAGACCATGACCGGTCGAATGTGAATAAGGGCGATGTTCACCGACACCAAATCGACTGTTTTAATATTAAAACGGCTGTTTTAGCAATATTTCCTGTTCCTTATCGTCGGTTATTGACGTTAATCAGATGGTTATCTTAAACTTATGTCGGTGCACATGGCCCTAAGTCCTCACTGGTTGAGACAGCAAACCGAGGAATATTTCCTCAACCCCACTGCAGTAGACGATTTGACTCACGTTTTGTAATTTTTTTCTTTGTTTTAAATCATAAAAAAGAACTGCAAAAAAATAATTAAATGAAACACGATTAAAAGCGTCTCATATAATTTTTTTTTATAGTTACAAAAAAAAATACTAAATGAAACACAATTAAGAGTGTGATGATTTAAAACTAGTACAAAACCATAAAATGGGAGTCAAATCGTCTACTTGCAGTAGACTATAACCTAAAAAGCATTTGACTAACACTGTGCCTTTTATCTTTGAACTTGTTTAACCAAAACTAGTTCAAAGCAAGATAATAATGCAATCGTAATAGAAAAAAAAGTTGAAACAAATACCACTGTAATAAGTTCTTGGAATATCATTATAGATTTACAAGACAGGTAGAGTTGTAGAGTTACAATAGACTCATGCCGCGCGACGCGTCACTACTCCCTCTAGCGTCACCCACGTGTGCGTCGGTCTGTGTGTAGTGTAATATAGTTCCTGCTCAAAACTGTAGCGAGAGTAAATTATCATGTGTGAAATAAATCTATAGCACCTGGTTCAGTTTGAGTCCAAGACTTATTGTTACAATTACCGCCATCTACCGGCTAATCAAAACACATGGTGTACTAGTATCTTGATCCATAGAAACAATCTTTATAAACTTACAATAGAGCGCCATCTATCAATTCATTGAGACACTATTGAGATAATTGTATATTCGTAATAGTTTTTAAAATACTAAATTCTCTTGACATTAATTAATTACCTTGGAAATATTATAGTTAATCACGTCTGATTATAAAATTTTGAGTTTGTACATCAACACCTGTTATTATTATAATTAAGTCCGGGCGCGCACTAGCGGCCAGGCCGCAGGCAGCCAGGTCGCGTCCTGGCCGCTAGTGTGCTATGGGGTTTATAAGTATGTCAATTTGTGACTTATTAAAATAATTCGTGTTATATTAGAAAAGGCATAGTATTTTGACTTCCGAGAGAATTATTAGATTGTTTTGAGCGACGCTTGTAAAGTGGCTGAATTTTGAGATAGCGTGAATTTGTGTAAAATACAAGAAAACCCGAATGATGTTACTTCGTTAGATTTTCCACCTGAACTCCTATCACACTATATACTCATAGACTAATTGTAAGTTGTTCCACCGTTGCTCAATACAGCTCACGTCTCGCTTATACTTAACCTCGTTAGGGGCGGTGAGTAATAATCTCTATTATGCACCTAATTATCTAATTTATTCTTAGAAACACTACACTTTAAACTATTATTTATAAATGTATATATAATCATTCTATCCGACTGGCGAATTGACAGCTGACTTCAAAAACAAAAATTTCTTTTACCTACCAAATTATAGATTAGCCTGAAATAGTCGTACTAATAAATTACACTTGATTAGTGTGATGTAGGACTGCATTGTTCGGAAGGTGATTGTAAAAGCAACCACGGGTCTTGAGTTCGTTACCCAAAGAATGCAAATATTTTCGTATTTTACTGTATCAGTTATTTTTTTGTTGTTTCTTGCTAGTAACTATTAACTATACTTGCTTGCTACTTTAGTTGCTATTTTTTGATATTCAAATAAAAAAAACTACCTCAAAAATTAATTGTTGGTATTGTTCAATTTGTTTTCAATTTGACTTTCCGAGAAATGGATCAAAGCACGCAAGTAACTAAACACCTAAGTACAATGGTGTTATATATTTTTTTTTTATCTCTAGGGACAAAATGCTATGGTTTGGTTTTCACAATAACTTTCTATCAAACAAAAGAAAAAACACACGTCAACATTTCCGTCAGTAGATAAGGTGACAAATTATAATAGTCCAAGTATTTTAATTTTATGAAGTTTATATTTTAATTTTAAATAAGGAACTAAACAGAATAATATTGAAGATTACAGTGTAGTAATCTATGATATTTTTTTAGTTTTTTGATATACGAGTAACTACATATTGATATTAATATCAACAATGAATTTTCAAAGTATTTTTTTTCAATCTTCAACATTACTAAGCAACAACTAAAGTATTCACTATCATAAATTATTACGAGAAAGAAAGAACCAAATAACAAAATAAATTAAAACGAAAACAGTTAAACACAAAATTATTTGCATTCCATAGAAAGCGAACTCGAGACCCGTGGCTACCTTTACAATGAGCTCCGAAACAATGCCGTCCTAGATCGCGCTATTAAAGTTTTCCTGGCGCGAAACACCACTACGATACTTTGCGCTTGTCATGCGGAGTCCGTGTCTACTCAGTAAGACAGTGGCCAGGGGTGGGCCTGTGCTAATCCCACCCTTCAAGGTAGCAATACGCTGATGTGGACAGCTATTGCTCAAAGAAGCCTCTTGTAGGTAATATAGCTTATCAGGCAAATATTAGTATAGCTTATCAGGCAAATATTAATATAGCTTATCAGGCAAATATTAATATAGCTTATCAGGCAAATATGTAGCGACTGCTACCAGTCGAATGCCTATCAGGCAAATATGTAGCGACTGCTACCAGTCGAATGCCTATCAGGCAAATGTGTAGAGACCATGACCGGTCGAATGTGAATAAGTCCTCACTGGTTGAGGCAAAGCAAACCGAGGAATATTTCCTCAACCCCACTGCAGTAGACGATTTGACTCACGTTTTGTAATTTTTTTCTTTGTTTTAAATCATAAAAAATAGTTGCAAAAAATATTACTAAATGAGATGCTTTTGATCGTGTTTCATTTAATTATTTTTTGCAGTTATTTTTTATGAATTAAAACAAGTAAAAAACCATCAAATGGGAGTCAAATCGTCTACTGCAGTAGACTATTACCTAAAAGGCATTTGACTACCTATGCCTTATATATTTGAACTTGTTTAACCGAAACTAGTTCAAAGCAAGATAATAATGCAATCGTAATTTTAAAAAAAAGTTCAAACAAATACCATTGAAATAAGTTCTTGGAATATCATAATAGATTTACGAGACAGGTCGAGTTGTACAATAGCCTCATGCCACGCGATGCGTCACTGCGCCCTCTAACGTCACCCACGTATGCGTCGGTCTAATGTAGTTCCTGCTCAAAACTGTTTAAGGCGACAGTAAATTATCATGTGTGAAATAAATCTATAGCACCTGGCTAAGTTTGAGTCCAAGACCTATTGTTAAAATTACCCGCCATCTACCGGCTACTCAAGACACATGGTGTACTAGTAACTTGATCCATAGAAACAATCTTTATAAAAGTACAATAGAGCGCCATCTATCAATTCATTGAGACACTATTGAGATAATTGTATATTCGTAATAGTTATTTAAAATACTTAATTCTCTTGATAATAATTAATCACCTTGGAAATATTACTGTTAATCATGTCTAATTATAATATTTTAAGTTTGTACATCAACACATGTCATTATTATAATTAATTGTAATAAGTTTGTCAATTTGTGACTTATTAAAATAATTCGTGTTATATTAGAAAAGGGTTATTTTGACTACCGAGAGAATTATTAGATTGTTTTGAGCGACGCTTGTAAAGTGGCTGGATTTTGAGATGCGTGAATTTGTGTAAAATACAAGAAAACCCGAATGATGTTACTTCGTTAGATTTTCCACCTGAACTCCTATCACACTATATACTCATAGACTAATTGTAAGTTGTTCCACCGTTGCTCAATACAGCTCACGGCTCGGTTATACTTAACCTCGTTAGGGGCGGTGAGTAATAATCTCTATTATGCACCTAATTATCTAATTTATTCTTAGAAACACTACACTTTAACCTATTATTTATATGTATATGTTACGGGTAATACCCGAAGTGCGGCTACACCTAGTTTTACCCGGCTAGAACTAGGTGTAGCCAGCCACATGCGGTTAAACCTAGGTGTATCCTACTATCTTTGGTTAGAACTAGGTTTAGCCTTCATCATAGCGGCTACAACTAGGTGCAGCCACACACTGGTGGTTAAACTTAGGTGTACCCTATTTATCATCGGCTAGAACTAGGTTTTCTGTAAAGTTAGGCATTTGGTTTTGTTTTAAGATTCTAATCTCGCATTTCTAGATTGATTTGATTATATTGTACAAAATTAAAGACAGTATTTAATTAAATGTATTTTCATGTGAAGTTTCTCTGTGGTCAAAACTAAATGCGCGCTACAGTAAGTAGGTAAAGCAGTCAGTATTTTGTGTAATTATAAATGTTAATTAAGCAACATACTATTACTATTACATACGAGGAGCTCGTGGCTAAATAGTAACAGCCGCACAGGTCGATCTTCAAGGTTAAGCAACGCTTGCCTAGGTTGGTCTGTGGATGGGTGACCATCTTAACATAACGAGTTTCCTCCGTGCCTCGGATAGCACGTTAAGCCGTAGGTCCCGGCTGTCATTTGTAGATTTTTGGCAGTTGTTACGGATAGTCAGAAGCCAGTAAATCTGACTCCAGTCTTGCCATGAAGTACCGTGTTACCCCAGTTAATGGGTTGTCGAGGTCTGGTAGGCAGCCGCTCCTCGTAAAATACTGGTATTCAGCTAAATCCAGCTTGACTGGAAGCCGACCCCAATATAGTTGGGAAAAGGCTAGGCAGATGATGATGACTATTACTATTACATCAAGCTCATGCGACTGCGACTGTCGCAACCCAGTGCTAGGCATGCCATAATTATAGACGTTACAAGTGCCCTCCTTGAGGAGTGGTACTTCTGCAAAGCAGTAATGCTACCTAAGAAGGCAGCTGTATGCAAAAGAGCATGGCCCTTCATGCCCCAACTGTCGGGATACCCAATCCCGATTTCCAACTACTGTGGGCGCGGGCTTGCAGAAGGCGAGCAACGGGTAGCATGCCGTCCGGCAATGCGGTAATCATCCGGACTGAGCTCATTAACGGTGCATAGTGTTCTATGCGTACGTGCTTTAAAGAGTTGTTAGCAAAACCTAGCAGTGTCAAAACTTCAGGTTTGATTCTGAAAGGAAAACCCAGGACCCTGGAACGAAGGCGAAGAAGGAACAAAGAAGTTGGTTTTAGTCAACAAAAATCTGACACGCCCTCCCAATCCGCCCAAGAGTGGGAAAAATCATTCGGAAGATGTCCTATATAAAAATCACATAACAAGTTTGTTGATCTTTTACAACTGTAGAGAATTTATGATATTTAGAGTTACTTATATTATAATTATAAATGTTACCTCAACATCCTTGGCTTTTATTTTTTGCAATACACTCAAATTAATTCGGACACGCAAGATAAGAATCTCAAAAACAACACCAAATGCATACTTTACGGAAAATCTAGTTCTAGCCGATGATAAATAGGGTACACCTAAGTTTAACCACCAGTGTGTGGCTGCACCTAGTTGTAGCCGCTATGATGAAGGCTAAACCTAGTTCTAACCAAAGTTAGTAGGATACACCTAGGTTTAACCGCATGTGGCTGGCAACACCTAGTTCTAGCCGGCTAAAACTAGGTGTAGCCGCACTTCGGGTATTAGCCGTAACATATATACAGGGTGTTTGGTTCATCGTGTGCCAAATTGATATGGTCGACTGGAGGGGTTATCTGCTATCCTTTCAGACCCCTAAACACTACCCATGTCCTGTGGAATTTTTTTCATCGACTTTTTAAAGTTTTTTGATAAAAAGACCCGATTTTTACATTCCAATATAAATATAACAAAATGTATAAGACGTAGAGCATCAATTTTAATTTTATTTAGACGTATATTGTATAAAGGTACTTTTAAATTAAAAATTAGTGATATCAGCCCTCCAAATTTTTTTAAATTTAGTCGCAAAGTTTCGAACTTAAATTAACGCTATTTGTGTTACAGCTATTTACATGGTTGCAAAAAAAGAACCAAAAGAGACTAGGATCTTCAAACTCTATCAATAATTCTCTATTCTATCCTCTTGCTAATGATGTGCCATATGCCATAAAAATCTTAACACAACTATGTGAAATTGCTACTTTTGTGAATCGAGTCGCATTAAATTAACATTCAAAATTATGAATTGAAAATTATTTTCCTAAAATGGTACCTGAAACACTTACTTAATCTGTTATATCACTCTTAGAAGGTGAAATCTGTCTCGTATCTCACCTTTCGTTGGTTTTACTAGTAAGAAAAAAATTGATATTAATATCAACAATGAATTTTCAAAGTATTTTTTTTCAGGCTTCAACATTAATAAGCTACAACTACACTATCATAAATTATTACGAGAAAGAAAGAACCAAATAACAAAATAAATAAAAACGAAAACAGTTAAACACAAAATTATTTGCATTCCATAGAAAGCGAACTCGAGACCCGTGGCTACCTTTACAATGAGCTCCGAAACAATGCCGTCCTAGATCGCGCTATTAAAGTTTTCCTGGTGCGACACACCACTACGATGCTTTGCGCTTATCATGCGGAGTCCGTGTCTACTCAGTAAGACAGTGGTCAGGGTTGGGCCTGTGCTAATCCCACCCTTCAAGGTAGCAATACGCTGATATGGAAAGCTATTGCACAAAGAAGCCTCTTGTAGGTAATGTAACTTATCAGGCAAATATTAATATAGCTTATCAGGCAAATATTAATATAGCTTATCAGGCAAATATGTAGCGACTGCTACCAATCGAATGCCTATCAGGCAAATGTGTAGAGACCATGACCGGTCGAACGTGAATAAGTTCTCACTGGTTGAGACAGCAAACCGAGGAATATTTCCTCAACGCCACTGCAGTAGACAATTTGACTCACTTTTGTGATTTTTACTTGTTTTTATCATAAAAAAATAGTTGAAAAAAAAATATTACTAAATGAAACACTTTTAATTGTGTTTCATTCTTTTTTGCAACTTAAAAAAAAAAATTAAATGAAACGCTTTTAATCGTGTTTCATTTAATTATCTTTTTGCAGCTATTTTTTTTAATTTAAAACAAGTAAAAGACCATGAAATGGGATTCAAATCCTCTACTGCAGTAGACTATTACCTAAAAAGCATTTGACTAACTGTGCCTTATATCTTTGAACTTGTTTAACCAAAACTTGTTCAAAGCAAGATAATAATGCAATCGTAATAGAACAAAAAAGTTGAAACAAATACCATTGAAATAAGTTCTTGGAATATCATTATAGATTAACGAGACAGGTAGAGTTTTAGAGGTACACTCATGCCACGCGACGCGTCACAACGCCCTCTAGCGTCACCCACGTGTGCGTCGGTCTGTGTGTAGTGTAATGTAGTTCCTGCTCAAAACTGTAGCGAGAGTAAATTATCATCATGTGTGAAATAAATCTATATAGTCCGTCTAATGAAAGCGCGACCTGAGAAAAAGAGGTTAAATCCAAAAATGTTGTATGTGGTATTACTAACTAGTAGGAAAATCATGTCTTGACACTTCACAAATTTTTATTTCCTACAATTGCGGCAGAATAATGTTGCCAATATAAGTTAATAACAAACATACACCTGGTTAAGTTTGAGTCCAAGACCTATTGTTACAATTACCCGCCATCTATCGGCTAATCAAGACACATGGTGTACTAGTAGCTTGATCCATAGAAACAATCTTTATAAACTTACAATAGAACGCCATCTATCAATTCATTGAGACACTATTGAGATAATCGTATATTCGTAATAGTTATTTAGAATACTTAATTTTCTTGACATTAATTAATTACCTTGGAAATATTACTGTTAATCAGGTCTGATTATAATATTTTAAGTTTGTACATAAATACCTGTCATTATTATAATTAATTTGTAATAAGTTTGTCAATTTGTGACTTATTAAAATAATTCGTGTTTTATTAGAAAAGGGTTATTTTGACTACCGAGAGAATTATTAGATTGTTTTGAGCGACGCTTGTAAAGTGGCTAGATTTTAAGATAGCGTGAATTTGTGTAAAATACAAGAAAACCCGAATGATGTTACGTCGTTCGATTTCCCACCTGAACTCTTATCACACTATATACTCATAGACTCGTAAGTCGTTCCACCGTTGCTCAATACAGCTCACGGCTCGGTTATAGTTAACCTCGTTAGGGGCGGTGAGTAATAATCTCTATTATGTACCTAATTATCTAATTTATTCCTAGAAACACTAAACTTTATTATTTATATATACATAATCATTCTATCCATTAATGCCAATATTTGCATTAAAGAATAATAATAAAATTAGAAATTAAAAACAGTCTTAAAATTAAAAAGAGCAATAAGTCATGTAAGTGTATTGTGTTCGTCCGTAAATATGATAGCACCATCCCATTTCCTCTCGTGGATGTCATAGGAGGCAACTAAGGGACACACCAGAAAATGGGCAGCAGCATCCTCTGTTCATTACAACAACTAAACTGCAATCGCCAACCCACTTGCCAAGTGTGGCGATTATGTCAAAACCAATATTATTAGGTACACTAATTTGACAAAAAACATGGAAAGCACAGTAAAAAAAACAGCCCCTTATACCCGATAGCCCGTCTACCCTTGACTCTGGTAGCGGTCAAGGTCGCGGCGAGGCAAGAGGTAGGGTCTCCTATGAGACGGACCTACTACCTGCGAGACGCACAAGACCGGTCATTGTTATGACGCTTGGGGAGGCCTATGTCCAACAGTGGACGTCTATCGGCCGAAATGATGATGATGATAATTACCCCATAGTTTGTTTCGGTGTTTCTTCTCAGGGTAGTCAGCTAGGAAACACCGGCATCATCTAGTGTCAATGGCGAAAAAAAAAATTGATGTGTAAAAGTGTTTGTAAAAACCTACTTGCAAAATAAATATCATTTATAGCAACAAGTCATGCGATCTCCGTCGATATCACAACTCCATAGATTTTTTACAGTTTTTACATTTTAATGGTCTATACAAAAAACCAAAGAAAAGATGGATGGATTGTGTGGGGACTGATATGAAAGAAAAGGGTGTTGATGATAGCATGACGGGTGACAGGATCGAATGGAAGAAAAAACATGTTGCGCCGACCCCAAATAATATGGGATAAGGGCAGGAAGAAGAATAATCGTCTATACAAAAAGTTACCTACTCTGAAGCCAAAGCACCTGTACCTATATACACAGGCTCTTTAATTCCTTTTGCCCGCTCTTCATTATTTAAATATAGAGAAACTTCAGCCTTTATCAATAAAGGCCTACTAAGACACAATACCCGAAAATGAATCTTCCAAGCTCAGATCATTCAACCACGCAAGATCGTTAATTTTCAAAACAGTATTTAAAATTTGAAAACCTCATTAAGGCAGGCTTCCACATAAAGGGTTTTGGAATAATACAAAAGGTAATTTTCGCTTATTCATTAAATGTAATTAAAAGGGGGGGTGTAATGGCGGTGGCTTCGCGAAATTAATATCATGCAAAATAACAGGCAAGTCAGAGGCTGGTTGATATTCGCTTAATAGTCGCAAGCGAGGAGCAGCTCGTTAGCAGACGTTCCAAGTTGGTGGCACTTTTTAGGGGGTGTGTATCGTGTGTTTACTTTACGATTAAGTTTTTATGTTCCCGTATAATCATAGATCAGAAAAGGTAGAGTTATTATATACTTACACTGATTTCATGCAGCGAAAGACTAAAGTGTATATAGCTTAAAATGTTGCGATTAAGTTTAAAGAATAGAATAATCAATTTAAACCACTCGACGCGCGACGTTGCCACATTTGTAGTTTATTGTGTAAACTAAAAATGTGGCAACGTCGCGCGAGTGTCATAGCTTGTGAGAACAATAAAAAACACGGGATTATGCATTAGAAATCCCTAAATAACTCTACCGAATTCCTATCTTTGATAATAATAATAAAAAAAAATATTTCAGGCTCTGAATTAATAAAAAATATATCATTTATATTTTGATGTACTGGAATCAAACCTCACACTATACACGTACTGCAGACCCATTAACTGCACGCACAAATTTACTGGTTCTCTAGGATTACGATATACCTAAGTTTGTAAAGGCCTAATAATATGTACTGTGAAATAAATGTATATAAAAGTGAAGTGAATTTTTATTTTAATCCTACGCCCTCTACCAGAACCCTATATACCAGAAAACCTTACTAATGACGCCTTCACCGTTAAATTCTCGCAGTCATACAGACTAATAGAATAAGCAAAGTTCGGAATAGATACAGTATCACACAATACACACAACTGTTCTTTGTTTTGTGTAAGGAAGTATGGAGGGGAGGCATATTGCAGTGAAACACAATAGGCTCATAATAATGATAAAAAAGACTAAGTTACGAGAATGTATGTCTTACATCAATAAGTATAACAGCTCATTTTCACATGCATCATAATCTCACGTCAAAATGTGATAGTCAGTACAGTATTAGTTACATCACAATGCGCCACGACAGTATTAAGGCACGACGCAATAATAATCTTTTTTTATCAAGCAACTTAGGCCCATTAAAAAAATACGCAATAAATTTACAAAGTAATAAATATAAAAGAAACTATAAATAAATTATAAACTATTGCATACGATGTAACGGCGTCGTGTTTCGCTGCGAAGTCGATATCCTTATACACAAACGTCGATACACAACACTCTTCGACCAAAACTCTCCTTTGAGGAAGGTCTCCAAATGGTGAGTCGGCACTCGAACTACAAACGACTTAAAATCAGTGTTATGGCGCGACTTCAACTGCACGACTGTCAAAATCCAGTTCGTCATCAATGCAATGCGCTACGACAATAGCTCTGGCTGGAGGCTTTGATATTTGAATTAAGGCTTTGACTTGCCTGTAGGGGCACAGTCCGCACTCCGTCTGCACAAGTCCGGTTAAGCAGTCAACAACCTCCTAGATTGAACTGTGAGAGGCTTCAGATAAGAAAAAGAAAAAAGCTACGACAATATACTGCGCTACAAAGCTATGTACTACGACACCACTGCGATCCTATAATAGTTCATCTTACAGTTGTTTTGATACCTCTCTCTGTTACGTAGTCATTTAATTTGCAATTTATGTTTAATTATAAGGATTAAAAACACATAATACAGCGTGTTAATAAACAAATAAATAAAGTTTGTAATCTTATCAGTTGAGGAAAACACTGCATGATGTTTCATTTTTGCAAACCTACTACAAATAATAAATTAATCTTCACTATTTACTGCGATAACAGCTTAAGAACCTGCAACATAACAGTTTTGAGGAAGGCGTCTGAGAAGTGAATGTATTATCTCAAGTAATTAAAAAGTAATTTTGATGATTATAATATTTAGTTATAGTGAGATAAATTTTATCATGGAAATAAATGCTTATCTGTTATTTTTTTTAATCTTAAGGAGTCTCATTTTAATGTGAATATACAAATATTACAAGAAACACAGAAGGCAGCTTAGACTCCAGAGATCTAGATGTGCTGCTATCGAAAAAAGTTATTAATTATATTTTAAATGTACTAGTGAAATATAATAGACATCACCTACAAATGGATCCTTTAAAGACTGAAACCGAAAATGCAAATGAAGAAGTAAATAAAGAAGAACCCGACGAATCATCACCTCTCAAATCAAACCTAGAAGAAACAGAAAAAGTCGAAAAAAATGAAGAAGAAATTAACTTTCAGAGAAAGACTAAAACTAATTAAAGACAATATATCAGTGGAGCCTATTGTGTTATTTTATGTTATACCTGCTATGCTAAATTCGTTAGCAATACAAAATTTAAATTTAGAAAAAGCCTGCAGAGTCAACCTAAATTACAGTACAGAAGTATGTGATGCACTGAATTCTAGACAAACGGAAAATTATACTTTAGAAGAAGAAGAAGTTCAAAGAGTTACAGCAAGTGTTACATTGTGGAAGAATATAGTCCAAACAGTGTTCCCGGTGATAGTTATGCTTTTCGTTGGAGCATGGAGTGACAAGACTGGGAAAAGAAAAGCAATCATCATGCTGCCTATAGTAGGAGAAATTTTGTCATCTATTGGTTTAATTTTGAATACTTACTTCTTTAGCTTGCCTATTGAAGTATTAGCATTATCAGAAGTGTTATTACCATCTTTAGTGGGAGGAGGGTACACAAATTCCATCGGTATATATAGTTATATTGGTGACGTCACAAATGAAGAGGACAGAACCTTTCGGATGGGTCTAGTGACCACGTGCTCGTATATTGGCTATCCCATAGGATCTGCCTTAAGCGGTGTTTTGTTCGCCTGGGCAGGGTATTACGGTGTGTTTACAGTCTCGTTATTTTTCCATTTGTTAAACGTAGTATATGGATACTCATATTTGAAAGAGCCAAGACAAAGAGCTGAAAAGAAATTGGTAAGTACACGTTCATGTCACTCTAGAACAATAATAATAATAATTTTCCGCATCTTTAACACAACGCCATCTAGTCCAACCAACCCGCACTAGGCTCGTGTGGTGGACTATGCCTTATTCACTTCCCTAGAGACGAGTCCTGAGTCCCAGCACTGGGAATGCTAAGCTATTATGCTATTAAAATTATACTTACTCGTACTTTTTGACAAAAATATTTACATCTTCGCATAGAGATAGAAATATAGAATGCAGCATAGATTTTGGCGATTGGACATCATTAGAAGTTTGAATTGAAATATTGATTTAGCTACCGTTACATTACTGTTAGGCGATCCTATACAAAATCTATACAATGTTTACTCTTGAAGTGTCTTAGTTCCGTCATAAGCTGTTTATAAGTTCATGGAATTTTCAGGAAATAAAGAAACATAAAAAGAAATGTTTCCTTCGAGAGTTCTTCGATGTCAGCCTGGTGTCGGACACATTTATGGTGGCTTTTAGAAAAGGTCCTGGAAACAGAAGACTACTAATCTGTTTACTGCTTATTGTCATGTGTGTTATCTATGGGCCTATGAGTGGTAAGTGTTAAATGCTTTAAATAAAACATTAGTTAATTATTATTCGTAACTATTGTTACTGTCCCCCATTGTTTTTTTATAAAATTTTGGCCACGCTAGGACTTATTCTTGCATCGTGGGTGCATTGACAAACGTGTAAACTCACATATACGACACCAAAACCCGGGACATATGCATATATTTGTTCCGTGCAGGAATCGAACTCGCGACTCACAGCGCAGCCAACAGTCAATCAATCAATGCACTAACCGTACCGTCGAATGCATTTACAAATTTAACTCAACTGACTTGAAAACAGGAGTGAACAGACAACCTCTAGGTTCTGCCGTTGCATTGTAGTCTATACGAGTACAGCATCGCTCTCTATCGGCAGAGTTTGAGATTACGAGCTGGTTAATCACAAAATAGTATAAAACGCATACTATTTTATGCATGGAGGAGCTCGTGGCTAGATAATAACAGCCGCACAGGTCGATCTTCAAGGTTAAGCAACGCTTACCTAGGTTGGTCTGTGGATGGGTGACCATCTTAACATAACGAGTTTCCTCCGTGCCTCGGAAAGCACGTTAAGCCGTTGGTCCCGGCTGTCATTTGGAGATCTTTGGCAGTCGTTACGGATAGTCAGAAGCCAGTAAATCTGATTCCAGTCTTGCCATGAAGTACCGTGTTACCCCAGTTAATGGGTTGTGGAGGTCTGGTAGGCAGCCGCTCCTCGTAAAATACTGGTAATCAGCTAAATCCGGCTTGACTGGAAGCCGACCCCAATATAGTTGGGAAAAGGCTAGGCAGATGATGATGATGATGCATACTATTTTATGCATATGCCCTAGGTATATTGCAATAGCAACAAAGAAGGAGAGAAAGACAAAATGTTTATTTGTACCTCACACAATCATATAAAAACTAAAAAAAAAAATGCCGACGCTGTACCGGTATTTGTAAGGGCCCGTTGCGAAGCCACGGACACATTCATGGCAGCTTTGGTATCGGTACACAGGTACCGGCAGCTATTTACTAATATATTTTTTATCTTCAGGTGAAGTCACAGTAATGTATCTGTTTACGAGATACAAGTTCCACTGGGATGACGTTCAATATAGCATGTGGTCTACTTACGTTATAATCACCAATATGGCAGGTATGATAGATTATTTATTACTAAAGAAAAAAAAATGTTTTTTAATTTCCAATGCACTCTATACAGATAATGCACTATATTATGTATACAAAAACCAGCAAAAAAAAGTCCTTTTTGGTAAATGGAAATTTGCTGGAGGCTATCAGCAGTCTTTTTAAAGTTAATGAAGTATTGCTAATGCCAAAATAAAATTGGTAACTGAGACATTTTCTAACCCACACTTAATTCATGAATCTCCGACCGGTCTCATAGGACCGCGCTGTTATTGTCTTACTATTGTGTCTCGTTTCGCGGGTATCGATAGGTTAAGTAGGCGCTTAATAATGCTATATAGTACATTAACCTTTTCCTATTATCTCTGCGTTGATACCGAAAAACAAACAATAAACTTTTTTCATTACCAGAATAAGGATCGCGATAGATGTCGATTCAAGACAACTTTATGTCTTAGATATTTCCGTGTTTTAAATTAGGAATGGCAATAAATGTAAGAGGGTGGGTCACTGTACCTGCTCTATGGCTTTAACTGGCACCTTTTTATTTGAGATGGGAAGTCATTCAATGACTTCTCTTGCTTTAAGGTGGAGCGAGATGACCACACATGTGTCCTTTGCGTTCTAAGAACACAAATTCCGTTTTTAGAAATTCCCCGTTCTGGTGCATGCCATAGATCCGCATAGATTATCGATCACTCCTTCTTACATAATATTTCCGCGCCTAAAGATTTTTTAACGATTGTGACGATCTATCCCGGGGCAAACTTGGCCAGAGATCACCCAAGACAGAGAGGTTTGTAAGCAGAAAGAGGAGGCCTTTGCATAACCGTAACACACATAGGCTATTACAAAAAGAAAATATTTTTCAGCTAATCTGGCTATTGAAACTAATTTTAATTAAAAATATTACATTTTAGGTACATTCTTCTCAGTAACGCTGTTCAGTAACTATATGAAGCTGAACGATTCTCTGCTCGGTCTCATATCTAACATGAGCAAAATCTGCGCAGCCTTCGTGTATGCGTTTGCCAGTACCACCTGGCATATTTACTTAGGTAAGTTGCATCTGTACTATTTGATGTGTCTTTATATAAATTTAGATCAATTTGTTTGTATTTCATTATGTTGATAAAACATAGAGTGAAGAGTGACAGGACAGAGTGAAAGAAAAAATGTGTTGCGCCGACCCTAAATAATAAAAAATAGAGTGAGGGATGATATGACAGAGTGGAAGAAAAAATTTGTTGCGCCGACCCTAAGTAATAAAAAATAGAGTGAAGGGTGACAGAACAGAGTGGAAGAAAAAATGTGTTGCGCCGACCCTAAGTAATAAAAATAGAGTAAAGGGTGACAGGACAGAGTGAAAGAAAAAATGTGTTGCGCCGACCCTAAGTAATAAAAAATAGAGAAAAGGGTGACAAGACAGAGTGGAAGAAAAAATGTGTTGCGCCAACCCTAAGTAATAAAAAATAGAGTGAAGGGTGACAGGACAGAGTCGAAGAAAAAATGTGTTGCGCCGACCCTAAGTAATATAAAATAGAGTGAAGGGTGACAGGACAGAGTCGAAGAAAAAATGTGTTGCGCCGACCCTAAGTAATAATAGGACAGAGGCAGGTGATAATAATGATGTTTGTTTTTTATTGTGCTAAAAAGGAT
The DNA here is from genome assembly GCA_030763345.1 of Mythimna separata. Lineage (NCBI taxonomy): Eukaryota > Metazoa > Arthropoda > Insecta > Lepidoptera > Noctuidae > Mythimna > Mythimna separata. The sequence continues at coordinate 21,864,925 of CM061171.1, read as the reverse complement.
ATCTTGAGACAAAAAGACGTTGTTAAAAACCAGGTATCCGAACAGCAGCAGATTGGTTATAATGAAACTCGATTCATCAGCTAAAAGATGTTGTAAAGCAAAGGATCCCAATTTGAGAGAATTACCTAACAAAACCTAAGGCTATAGAAAAAACTGTATATTTTTCTATCCACAGCACCTGCAATAGACATGTTGAGTGGAATCTCATTCATTGCGATACAGTCCATATCTACGAAGCTAGTTGATGGAGAAGAATTTGGTAAGTACCTAATTACACTACGTTTTTTAGGAGGAACGTCATAAAATAACTTCTCTCCTTCTAGATGGATAAAACTTGAGTGTCAAACTTTTATTGAATAAAACCCACCTTTTTAGGCAACTTTTTAGGTAGGAAACCAACTAATGACTTCGCTGGTTCTCGGGCACAGACCATCACACCACTCGTGTGATGGTCCTTCTTTGCCTTTCGTTAAAAGGCACCAGGTTTTCCTTTCAGAAGCATGGCCCTAGTATGGCCCTGCTGGGCCTCCACGCTTAATTTGCTCTTTGAGGCACAAAACACTAAGTGCCGTTGAAATCGCCTTTGCCGGACGAATAAAAAAGTACTAATTATTTTATTTATTTTACAGGTAAATTAAACTCTCTCTTCGGTTTAGTAGAAGCCATGGTACCTTTAGTATACGGGCCCCTATACTCCCGGGTTTATATGGCTACCATCAACATTTTTCCTGGCACTGTCTACATATTAGGAGCGGTTTTGACGTTGCCTGCTTTCGCTATATTTGGGTAAGGATTCAACTGGATTTGTATGTAAAGTTATCATAAAGTAAAAGGCCCGTTTTGACATTTGTAATCGCCACGTGCTAATATAAAGTAAGCTCCAAATGAATAATTGCGATATATACCATTACCTACAGTATTTAACACTCCAAAAAAATGAATGTATTTTTTTAAAACACTTGATCCAATTATTCGTTTTATTGATTATCTTTCGTTATCATTATCAGCCTTATAATGTTCCCACTGTTGGGAATTAGGCCTCATCTCTAAGAAAGGGAATTTATACAATCAACTATTATATATAATTGATTAAATTATCACTTTATTACGTCTTTCAGTTTCATTCCGAGTTACAGTTTAGGGTCTTTCTCAAATGTCAAAATAGGCCTTTTATTTTTTGTTAACTTTAATTATCTAGTATATTTTTTTTATACCATCATGTCAAATGAATGATTTTTAAAGCATTATAAATTTAAGTGAACATTTAGCAAATCAGCAATACTGTATTATTGGTTTGTAAAGATGAACCTAATCTTTTTAGTGACTATTTCAAAAAAATCTTTTAAACTGTATAAAATAAATAATTCGCAGGTGGTTGTACTACCAAAACAAAAAGGAAAAATCGAAAACCGAAGCGCCTATAGAAGACAGTGAAATACAAAAGGATGAAAAACAAAAATAAAACGAATAAAAACTATTTTGGTGGTATTCAATTTTTTTCCTTTCTTCCTCATTAAACCTGTATAAACATTAAAGATGGAATGCCAGATTCGACCGAAATTTGTAAAAACAATTTGTCATTGTAATGGTTTGGCCACATCATGCGCCGCCCTAGGGATTACGTCGGCCGAAGATGCATGGATATGGCTGTTCTTGGGGCTAGGTCCCGTGGTCGCCCTCGCAAGCGCTGGCTGGACGTCGTCAAGTCCGACATATTAAAGATCGGGCAAAGTGGAGTAAGCTTAGCAGGAAGGCGGACCCTGGCAACGGCCGGGACTAACGCCAGGCAAAAGAAGAATTTGTCATTGTAAAGGTGACAAGTTATTGACCTATTCCAGACTTTGCTAACATAAAGCTTATCCAATTAAAAGCTTCTAAAATAGGTTTATTTCAGAAAAGTTTTACTTGTCAAAGAATTTGCAGTGAAAATAACTTTTTAAGATAACTTTTGTATGTACAACGAATTTATCTTCAAAATTTACAGCTTTTCCATAGTAAAGCTTCGCATGCCTTCAATGCTTTTAATCCATCAACGTATTAATCAACACAGTCTAAATAATACTAAGGAAGGCTCGGAGTTTCACATTTTTCAATCACTTAGACTCATGTTATTTTCAATTTGAGATATATTACATGTAACTGGAGTAATGCACACTCTTATATACACACAAGACTTAGAAAATACTTTACGATCATAATTCAAGCACAGAAATTTCACCTAAATTCACTTATGTAGAGTTGCTTTTTTCATAATTGTTAGGAAATTATAATATGGGAAACGATGCCCTATACTCGTAGCGCATCAGAATTATCAAGAATTTATCGAGATGCGCAGTTTTTTTTCCTAATAATGAAGAATTATTTGAAGATAAAAATACTTACTTTAAAATTGCTGAAATCGATTCAGTAGCCGATACAGAACATAACTTTCAGGATGTGCTTTTAATGATTTATACGTCATATGTGTATAGTAATCAGTGAAACAGTACTGAAATAGATTTATCTTTTACTAACAGACAACATGCCAAAACAAACGAATAATTAACAAATTAGCTAACAAATCAAGTTTTACAATTCAACGACTTTATAAGATGGAAATAACAACTGATAATGGTGAAAATAGAATGTTAATTCCTTGTATAATACCTCTTATTACTGTTCCTACTGAATAAACATCATTATATTTTATTGAAGAGTGGCTTGGAATTCAACCTTGTTAGATAGCATAACAGATTTGAAGTAACGATGTACGTAGCTCCTTATGCGTACCGCAGATAATTTTAGATTGTAGTTGGCATCCTCTATGTAATAAAATAAAATAATCTAACCAAACTATGGATAAAAAATACTATATATAGATTATTTTATTTTATTTTTATTTCATTTGTAGGTAATTCAATACCTAAAAAAGTACAATAACATTTGAGATATGAGACACATAATATATGTACCAGTTTGTATGTCAAAAGCCTCAAATTTTATACACGGATTATTTATAAATTACAATTATGATGAAAGGTTTGTTGGTTCTAAAATGTTGCTCTCCTAATTGTATAAGGCTTTTGAATTAATAAATTATTATTATTAGTATAATTAAAGTAAAGTGTTACAGCCTGTCGTGACACGTGTTGTCTTACGTAGCACAAGGTGTCGTAGTATGTGATATAACACAAAAAGTCGTAGCGCAAGATTGCGCGAAAGTAACGAAGTACTGTAGTACTTATTCACTGTTACTAAAAAGAGTAACTATTTACTTACCATTATTTTAGGGACCATCGTAATGTTGGCTTTTTAGGTGAAATGTATATCTAGTTGAGCGCTCTTATATCTTCTATAAAAATATATATAGATATACATTTCATTGCAATCGCTCTTACGTCATTATGATGTTATTACATATCTTTCTCTAGATATTTTGGAATTACAGCTATATCTTGTAGATATTATCTCAATTTCTATAAAATAACAAAATTCATTTGTATAAACTGGAACTGAAACTAATCCAGTAAATACCTCTGAAAATCTCCTAGTTCACTTGAACTTTGGCTTTTCATAACGTACTCATTGATTAAAAAGTAGAGAAAATAATATATGTATATTTATAACTTGCACATTTAATTGAGATTATGAATGACGAAACTTTTTCTATATAACTTGTGTAGTTTTAAAAAAACACGTATTTCCTGGAAAAAAAACCACTTTTCGAGTTAGAGTCAATTAAATATTCGACGGAATTATCGAATATGTTGAGGCTTTACCTGTCTTCGTGTTGCCTCTTTTCAAACATTGCGTTAAATTGCATTGTATGAAACTACAAGCTTTTAAACCATACTCACACTGACGAAAGACGGATCGAGAATGTCGTTCTTACAGAATCCTTTGACGTATTATGTATGCATGTTTGTCTTGTTCATAAAACAGGTGGTCGATACAGCCGAAAGGTTTTGAAGTGGCGACCGCGTACCAAAGGACGCGAGGCTTCGAAAAGGTGAACCAATGGAACCAATGATCTAGTGAGGGTTATAGGAATCCGACAGCTGTGACACGTACAGGATTGGTTGTTGTGGTGACGCTTGGGTTCCCTCGAGTGAAAGGCCGAAAGCTGTCCACTGATGAACGCTTTCGACTAAAAGATGACTTCTCTCGCACTGGATAGAGCGGGAGAGTCCACCCTTGCCCTTCAGTTATCCTTTGCGTTCTGACACCACAGGTTTCATTTTCAGAAAATCCCTGCGGTCCTAGTGCGCGTCAGCCCTGCTGCACGGTTTTATGACGGGCCGATGTGCAGGCTATACAAATCACGTTTGTTCTCTTGGCAACACACTACCGTCACAGCGACGACAAAGCTCTAGAACTGAGCCACTAATATATTGGCGCGGTGGACACACGATCGCCATCATGTCATCTTAAACTCGCCCTGAAATAATCTCGTTCTCGGTGACATCCCGATGACGGCGGCGGTGGACAGACGGCCTTACGTGGAACACTACGTCGTTAATGATTAATCCTTGTAAAGAACTACATTGCGCTCACGTGAGCCACGTACGCCCATCCAGGCGCGTTGGTCTCCATACGTTTTACATGGCAACAGTAGTTTTAGAGCTACATTAGATCCACGCCACGCCACTAGAGATGGGTAGCTCGCGAATGAGAGATAAAATTGAACTAGCTCTTTAATTTCAATCTAGCTCTCAGTCGCTCAATCGTTCACGGAATAGCTCACTAGTTCATTTAGCACAATGGCTCATTGACTCTATACTAGTGGCTTTGCGAGTTATGACCTACGTACAATGATTATCTATACTAATATTATAAAGAGGTAAAATTTGTAAATTTGTAGGTTTGTAAGTTTGTATGTAGGGGGTAATCTCTGGAACTACTGATCCGATTTGAAAAATTCTTTCAGTGTTAGATAGCCCATTTATCGAGGAATGCTATAGGCATATATACTATCACGCTACGGCCCACGGGAGCGGAGCAGTAACGAAAAATGCGGGTGAAACCGCAGAGGACAGCTAGTTTTAAATAAAAAATATCGATTTGTTGTGAAGGAAAATCATTGGCTTTCATAATTTTATTTATTTGTGACAAGAACAAAACAACCCAATAAATCTAATTTTATCTAAGTATAGCTCGCAACTAAGTAAAATGAACTAAAGAACTTCAAAGATTTTAGAGCTATTTGTCTCATTTGACTTGCGTAAAGTAGCGCGGCTCAATTTGATCTGTAACTCGCAAGGAGCTCAAGAGTTAAAAGAGTTGTTCGGTGAGCTAAAGAGCTAAAAGAGTGATATAGCTCTTTTGATCAAAAGAGCTGTATCTCTCTTTTCTTTTCAGTGAGCTACATTCCGCATGTCTACACGCTACGACGTTCTGCGTACAATTCCGGCGTGGCCCACGTGTGCGTCGGTCTACTGTAGTTCCCGTAGTTCCCGCTTTAGCCTGTTCGCCCACGTCAAACTTTTTGTAGGACAGATAATCGTAATAAATTATATTGGCCTATCCTATATTATATTCTAACGGAGTTTTTGCAGGACGTATGCGTTGCACTATTGCTATCAGTGTGTTCTATTTTTATCCTACAAAAAATCGGTCACCGATTATATTATCGGATTTGGGCGGGCAGCCTTAACATAATGAAGAAAAACAAACAACGCAATAACATGATTATAAGTACATAATATATTCATCACTTGACCCGATTGATCAATCAATTACTCCCGATGGCTTGAACAAAGCCTCCCAATATATCTTGCACAGCTTAATGTTAAAGTAAAAAATTCATTAAATTTTATTTTAATTGCTCCCCTTGTTGTTTTTCAGTGTCCTTTTTCAGGTCTTCGTTTCTCAATCTATCTTTTTTGTGCTCGAAGTACAGCCATCTGTAAATAATTGCTTACTTTAAAGTTAAAGTTAAAAGGTTTTTTGAAATAATCCCTATTAGAAGAGCATTAGTACAATTATCGCAAGAGAGGTGACTTTGAATTTTTGTTGGATGCAAATGGAACTTAGTAGTTACACACTTAAATTTTAGTCTAGATACTAACATTACAAAGCTGAAAAGTTTTTTCGGACTCACTAATCTTTACATTTGATTACGTGGTTTGTCATTCCTGTCACAACCCAAAAAAACTGGCATATTACTATTGTAAGTTTTAGTTAGTACTTAATTTGCCTATGTCAATTTAGTCTCAGAGTTTAAAAAATAGACTTTAAATATGAACCTGTACAATATCTGTCTGTGTAAAACGTTGACTACCATTAAAAATATCGCGTGTATCGAGGGATCATTAATTAAAGCAATTGAAACTCATATACCCGGAATATTCCCGGATTATAGACCATACAAATATTTATTTCGTGAGAGAACCCGAAAGACCAACAGATCGCTCAACCATAGTGCCAATGGCGTAACCTAAGACATACACATGAGTGCATAAGAAAAAAAGGCTTACAATAATTTAAGTTCCTTTTTCTAACTTTCTCTTTCCTACGCTTTCTCATTTATCTAGGGTTTGTTATACCATTTAACTTATGGAGTAGCAATCAAGCAAGTGGCCAACCTGATGATATTCCTCGCCGATGCCTATGGAAATCTAGCAAACCAGGGCAACCTAGTATTTACCCTGGTATAGTACAATTCACCTGATTGTATTGCCTTCTTTATTCGAGGAGTACTCTCTTCAATTTCTATTTCAAAAAGAGTTATAAATACAAAGCAATTACTTTTCAGTAGAGCTTTTAGTAAGGCAAATACATCGTGCAAAACAAGGACTCATTTTACAGGCGTATTTTCGTTAACGTGTAATTTAAATTTTTAAGGTGGGATATCTTCGGAATGACTTTTCCCGCTCTTGAGTGGAGCGTTCCTTCCTTTTCCTTCTTTGCCTTCAATCCAGGGTCCTGGGTTTTCCTTTCAGAAGCTAACCCATAGCCCCAGAGGCTTTGACCCTGCTGGGTCTCTGCGAGCCTTCAAAAGAGCCAAGAGTTCAGGGTTCGTACAACTATCACATAGCGCTATCTAGTGCCAAACTAAGCAGATATCAATATTTCTAAACTATTTACAGTTCATACATCTAAGAGCTCATACACACGAGCGGCGTGTTGCCAACGGCAGAGGTAACTGCAGCTGATGACAAAGGGCTGTGGCCGTCAACATTTCCACGGCAGCCGTCGACGGCTGCAGTTACGTCTGCCGTTGGGAACATGCCGCTCTTGTGTGAGCGCTCTTACTTACCCAAATATGGCAATAGCAGGCATTGTCATAAGTGCTCCTAGTAAGAAGACAGCTCCTGGCAGAATGTTCAGTGTGGCCATGTAGACCCTGGAGTAGAGGGGCCCGTACAGCAAAGGCATCGTGGCTTCTGCTAGCCCGAACAGAGAGTTCACTTTGCCTGAAAAAGATGTTATAAAAACATAAATAAGTTCTGTGATTTAATATACAAGATCGATCGTTGTGACTGTGGAGAGGCATATGTTTAACAATGAACGTCTTTTGGCTGAAATGGTGATCATGATAGTGATAATGATTTATTGAAAGAGTCACCGTGGTTCTGAAACTAACTGAAGGAGCACGGGTAGGTTCAGTCATTACCTAAGTCTTAGGGCCTGTTTCACAATGTCCGAGTAAGCACTACTCACTGAATAAATTCAAAAATTTGACAGAATTTGTATGAAATTATCTGTCAAGTAAGATACTCGAAACTAAATCAAAGGTGGTGAAACAGGCCCTTACACTTACACTTAAAAACTACCTAGTAAGAGACATTTGTTTCGAAGATGTAAGAATTTAATGCCCTCTAAGATAAAACTAATTCTTTATTTTTTTTTTATTAGTTAAATAGTTTAATTTCGTGTGGATAAAAAAACCAATTCTATTCTATCAAGCATCTTCCAAACATTGCTTTTAAGTTCGAATCGGGCAGCCCGCATAATTCTTGAAAGTTTTTTGCAATTCGCAGTTTATTACCGAATATTAGTATAGCATAATAGTCTAACTAAGCAGCTTGCTGCATGTTTTGTTTGTTGTTTTTTAAGGCTCATCAAGATGACTTCTCCCGCTCTCGATGGAGCGGGACGGCAAGGAGTCAGACTTCTACTGACTAAAACACTCCTGTTCCTTTTTTGCCCTAACTTCAGGGTCCCCAGGTTCTCTTTCGTCAACCCAAGGATTTGACCCTGAAGAGCCCCTATGGTTTGCTGAAATCTCTATGAGACGCGTGTGAGCGACAATACGCGCCGTTGATGACATAGTCTTGGTCCGGAGTGTTACCGGACCTGATACTGGTCCAGACGGCGAGCTAACCGTTGCTCGCCGTCCGCAAGCCTGCGCCCACGGTGGCTGGATATCAAGATTAGAATCCCGGCGTCGCGGTCGTTGTTTCTTGTTGTTAATGGTGTGTTGTTGTTTTTCTGCCCCTGGCGAGGGTCGTGGGAATCCGATGGATGCGAGACACAGGACCGGTCGTTGTGGCGACGCTTGGAGAAGGCAGTGGACGTCTTTCGGCTAAGATGATAATGGTTCCACTGCTGGGACTCAGGCCTGCTCTTTAGAACTTTGAGATACAAAGCAACTTACCAAATTCTTCTCCATCCACCAGCTTTGTTGCAATGGACCGCATCGCAATGAACGAAGTCCCGTTCAAGATTTCCAGTAATGGTGCTGTAAATAGAAAACAATAAATTAGTTTATTGGTACCTTTTACAAACTAATGGCAAATTATCAGAAAATAATCCAGCTAAGGATTCTGAAACCTGACAAAAGAGTTCTATTTTATGAGGAAGTTATGTAATAAATAATTAAATGTAATCGTAAAGAATTCCTATCTTTCAGTTAATCTTTAAGCGCAGATATTGCTTAATTCATGAATCCCCGACCGGTCCTATGAGACCACGCTGTTATTGTTTTACTATTGTGTCTCGTTTCGCGGGTATGGATAGGTTAAGAAAGAGTGAGAAGATGAAGTTCACACACAAGAAACAATTTTTATTATTATTACAGCATCGCAAAAGTATTTAACCTATAGCGACATCTATGATGTCACAGAAGAACTAATCCTGCATCGCACAAATAAAGTTCCCCGCGAAATTAGAACATAACTACAACAACATAACTTCTTTTCTAATTCTTTTATATGTGTACATAAACCGTTAAATAGATAAATAAATAGAACAGGCCGAAATCATCTATCGGGCAGTAGCCCACCAAACATAACACCGTCTGATTGGAGGATCTTCTCTTTTTAACAGAGGGAGGTACTTACACGGGACTTTACTCTCTGTTCCACATACCTCCAAAAACGAATGAAATCAATATTAAGCTTGGTAAGTATTGTGACATCGGAAGAAGTCACATACTCCTATTAACTTGACAACTGGCAAGAAAAAATAGTATACATTTTAAGGTTTATACGAGTAGGTGTTCGTATTTTGATATAAATTGGAGATGTCACTAAAGCCTCGATAAAAGCCTCGATAGAAGACAGACCGCTGTTGGCGAATCCAAAGTCTTTCCAATATCTGTTGGCGTTCACCAAGGATCGGCTCTCAGCCCGTTCTTGTTTAACGTTGTGCTCGATGTAGTTACGGCATGCATCCAAGATCAGCCTCCATGGCTAATGATGTATGCCGATGACATCGCCCTCGTTAGCCAGAACAAAGCCCAACTTGAGCGGAAGGTCAACATTTGGAAGGACACGCTGGAAAACGGCGGTCTGAGACTAAATGTGGCGAAGACTGAGTACATGTCCTGCGGCAGCACGGATTCAAATACCATCCGAATAGGTTCGGACCGGATCAGAAGCTCGGATAAGTTCAGGTACCTTGGATCCGTGCTGCACGAGTCTGGCAGCGTGGACGACGATGTCCAAGCACGTATAGGCGCGGCTTGGTCGAAATGGCGAGAGGTAACTGGCGTTGTATGCGACCGCAAAATGCCTCCGAAGCTTAAGGGACAGATATATAAATGCATCATACGTCCTGTCCTCCTGTACGGTGGCGAGTGTTGGCCAGCACTAGGCAGACACACCCAGGAGCTTCGCGTCACGGAGATGAAGATGCTGAGGTGGATGAGCGGCGTAACGCGATCTGATCGCATACGCAACTCATTCATCCGAGGTAGTCTTGGTGTCCGTGACGTGGGGGAAAAACTGCAAGAGTGTCGTCTGCGATGGTATGGCCACATCATGCGCCGCCCTATGGAGTACGTTGGCCGGAGATGCATGAATATGGCTGTCCTTGGCGGTAGGTCGCGTGGTCGCCCTCGCAAGCGCTGGCTGGACGTCGTCAAGTCCGACATGAGAGCCAATGGCCTTACTGCCAAGGATGTAGAAGATCGGGCAAAGTGGAGCAAGCTAAGCCGGAAGGCGGACCCTGGCAAAAGCCGGGACTAACGCCTAGTAGAAGAAGTAGAAGACTAAAGCCTCGATAAAAATACTATTATACTCGTAATTAAAGCTTCTAATAATATAAATTGATAATAAATAAATAAGCTTTTCTTTACGTCACCCCCGCTAGATTACCATGAGTACAATCACGTATTTAAGTATCGTTACTATATTCTTTTAAAATTACGTTTTAATATTATGTTAAAACGTTTACTTCGTCAATATTAGTACAGAGAAAACCCCTTCACACTAAATTAACATATAAAAACTGCAGACAAAATTCTAGGAATCGTAGATTCTGACTCGTAACCAATTGGATATCTCAATATTATATTACTTCAGAATAATATTAAAATACCTAACCAACATTTCAATTTTGTTTGACATTACTCAGGCTTTGGCAATCATTTACTTTTTTTGTGGAGGTGGAAAATTACTCGATGACTTTTCCTGCTGTAGGGTGAAATGGGGTTAAAATGGAGGGTGTTTACATACGTTTTGAAGAAAGATGTACAACTCAGTCACATTAACTTGACGCATCTCTGAAATAATGTCCAAAAACAATATAACAACAACAGAGAACTAGCCAAATTATCGACGCGCGTATCGATAAAATAGACGCTGATCATACCGGACACTTGCCGGGAGAGTTAAAGGAATGCGGGGGGAAACAGGAGGATGCTCGTATTTCAGAGATGCATCAAGTTAATGTGACCGAGTTGTATCGTCATCATCATTATTTTGACGTTAAAAGACAATCATTCCTGAACATAACACTGACAGAGTCTCAAAATTTTCTGAAAGAATGTATTCAGTATCGAATTTGATACTTGTCGAATCCTAAAGGAAAGTAAGCCGCATAGCACAGCATAGCATAAGCGAGCATACGTGACCCATCACCGAGCCGCTCCTTTGATGACTATCACTTTACAACGCGATGTTAAAAGACAGCAAATATTGTAAGCGCCAAAAAGGAGATTGAGGAACGAACTAGATAGATTTCGTCAGGACTGAAAGAAGGAAGTGCGGACTCGTGAAATATGGAGAAAGCTTATTGCTCAGGAGTGTAACAATATCTGGCTAGCAAAAAGAATAACAAAAATTAAAAGAAGTATAAGTGAAAAATAATTTTACTAGTATAGGTACAAAATTCTTTTTAAAAGTATTTTTATTATTGCCAACAATTTTATTTTATCGTCCTCCCGCACCATTTGCAGCCTCGCAGCCGTGACTCAAATTCGCCTCTTTAAAATTATATTCAATCACAATACATCATTTTCAGATCCAATATTAAATTACTGAACCCTAAAGATAAACTATATTGATCTCCAGTTTCGTTTTTTAGCGAAAAAGCTGAGTTATTTGGCTTTTATTTTACCAATAAATGCTCTTGTTGAAAAATAAATAAATGTAATTGACCTTAAATTGAAGGTGAATTTTGGGTTACGAATAAAAATGTCTACTAAACTCGGTCACATTAACTTGACGTTTGGCGTCGATGAAATAATGTCCAAAAACAACAACAGAGAACTAGCTAAATTATCAACGAGCGTATCGATAACATAGATGCTGACCATAGTGACCATACCTAGGACACTTGCCGGTCGAGCTAAGGGAATGCGGGGGAAACGGGGGGATGCTCGCATTTCAGAGATGCGTCAAGTTAATGTGACCGGATTGTAGTTATACTTATAATATTAATTATTTAGAGCAGTGGTGGTCCAGTGACAACAGTCCCGATTCGAGTGGTAGATCGCTGGTTCAAATTCAGCCAGGCGCATAACTTTGTGTAATATATTTCTTCGCTGCGCGTCTGTTTGTCGATCACCAGGCCTAAATCTCATGAACCGTGATAGTGAGACAGTTAAAGTTTTCACAGATATTTCTGTTTAACAAATACTAAAAAAAAAACAAAATAAAATAAGACATTTAAGGGGCACAACAACACGTGCTTTTTTGCCGTTTTTATAAATAATACGGAACCCTTCATGCGCGAATTCGACTCGTATTTGGCCGGTTTTTTTTAATCCATTCATTATGTTCTTAAAGCAATCCGTCGATCTTTTTATCATTAAGTAATTTCTATTTTTATTTGATCTCGATATCTGAGAAGGCAATGACACACACACGCTTTGTTAATTGTTGCAGACAAGATAGTGTAATTACTGATAACCTTCGGGACTTATCAGTTGACAAATACTGCGTGCAAGTAGTGTGAGATAATATACCGCACGTAAGATAGACTTCTTGCTTTATTTACAGATGTTACGTGTGGCGCTTTTGTTTTCACAACTTTCACACAGCGCAATCTAGTCCCAAGCTAAGCAGAGCTTGTGTTATGGGCCACCCAGACACAGAACAAATGGTCGTGCTCATTACATAAACATTTCTTCTGGGTTAAAAGAAGAGCCCTTCCCGATCCACCTATAAGAGAACATAGATTTTCAAAGGGGCGGTACCACGCCCTAATGGTCTATTTGTGGTGGAATTATTACGTCATTGCACGTTTTTACTAAAATTCTCAAAAACGTTTTTGTAAAAATGTAATCGTTTTGGGTAAATTCTTAGGAAAGACGAAAATTATAGACCAAAATTTTCGGCCGAATCAATGTTACACCCATGTCTATAAGTACGCTTAAAGTTCGAGGAGCAACACATGATACAACATCTTAACAAGTTTTTAATCCCATTTATCTTTTACTAAAAAAAAATACTAAAAATAATGTGTGCATCATCATCTACCTAACCTTTTCCCAACTATATTTGGGGTCGGCTTCCAGTCAAGCCGGATTACCAGTAATTTACGAGGAGCGGCTGCCTATCAAACCTCCACAAACCATTAACTGGGGTAACACGCTACTTCATGGCAAGACTGGAGTCAGATTTACTGGCTTCTGAAGTTCTGACTATCCGTAACGACTGCCAAAGATCTACAAATGACTACCAGGACCTACGGCTTAACGTGCTTTCCGAGGCACTAAGGAAACTCGGTATGTTAAGATGGTCACCCATCCACCTTGGCAAGCGTTGCTTAACCTTGAAGATCGACCCGTGCGGCTGTTATTATCTAACCACGAGCTCCTGCTCCTGCTTGACTCATAAATAGATTAATGAAAAAACTAAAGTACAAATGCTACTGCAAAGTAACTGCGTAAATGTATTCACAATGGTGTTTATATTTATCTTGGAAAATACAATAAAATAGATTACTAATACTTACGTCATTGCTAAGAAAATAGTACAAATGCATATCTTATGCCAACTGGGACCATTCATCAATCGACGCAAGGATCATGTGCTTGCTGTCAATTTTGTAAATGGACTACTGAATAGACTTACGAGTGTAGCCATTTATCTTAAACCTTTAATTTGAAGAAAGTGTAGAGTGTTAAAATAAAGTATTTTCTATTTTAACAGCTGGTTTTTAGGGGTCTTATACCTAAATCAGCAAAAATAGAACTTTTATAAGAATTCTTTGTGGTTCGTCTTTCCTTCTGATCGTAAGTCCGTTGGTTCATTTTTTAAGAGTCTTTTTCTTAGGATTGCACAAAGGTATGACCTTGAAATTAATATCAAATACTCAGGTGTACTACCCCAAGCAGCTGTGAAAAAATCATTCCAAGTCTAGTCTAATTTTTGACTGGCCTGTCGGTCTAGTGGTTAGTGGCCCTGACTGCTATACCAGAGGTCGTGGGTTCGATTCCCACCCAGGACAAATGTTTGTGTGATGAGCACGATCATTTGTTCTGTGTCTCGGTGTAATTTATCTATAATATGTGTGTATTTAGAAATATATATAATTATGTTTATCAGTTATCTAGTACCCATAACATAAGCTCTGCTTAGCTTGGGTTGTTAAAAAAAAAAAATAAAAAAAAAAATTCTAATCATTTCTAAGTAAACGCAATCTAAAGATAAGGCCGTTTATACTCCGTTTAGGCGCATTTTTGGGCATTCGTAAGGAAACCAAAAACCTACAGGGTACATTCCTTTGACCTAGAATCTTGAAATTTGGCAAGAAGCAAGGCTTCAGGGAAAAAATTTGGAAACAGTAAAGTTGTAGTTACGACCCAAAAAAAAACTTCAGGACTCGATTTGGAAATTGAAATATTTACATACTAGCTATGGCCCGCAGCTTCGCCCGCGTACGTAAAATATAGCCTATGACACTCACAGCAGCTTTCTATTGGTGTAAAATTTTTAGCAATCGGACCAGTACTTCCACAGATTACCTCATACAAACAAAAAAACAAAGTTTACCTCTTTATTATATTAGTATAGATTTAAGTAAGTTTGCATAGAACCCTCTGTGCGCGAACCCGACTTACACTTGACCGGTTTATTTATTACTTAGTGTTTTTGAAATATTTATGTTAACTATTTTAAACGTAACGACTTGAAGGTGAAAGTAGCGGGCGCGAGAATACTCGTAGAATAGGCAATTTTTATTTGCTGCAAGCATGGTCATGATCTTGCCAGATTAGATGGCGCTTAAGTTAATATTTTAGTTTGTTTTGTTTTTAGTGTATGAGAACACTATTACGTCAAGAAAACCGCACAGCACACACACACACACACGTCACGGTAGGGCCGAAGGGCGGTGGTGGGAAGATGGAAATTCTTCCAATGATCTCTTAGTCGGAGATCTGTTCCGCCTTAGCACGCATTTCAGACTTTTACCGACTATAACCAAACCAAAGGCAGAAATGGAATATAGAAGTGTATACTTATTTCTTTTTTACCTTACCTACGTTCCTTAACCACGGGGTTCCCTTTCAAAGGGCGACTTATGGCCCCAATAAGCTTCGGCCCTACTGAGCCCCTACGGTTTTGCTGATATCTCTTTAAAATGCGCGTGGGACACTACTCGCCGTCGACGATTCAGGATCAGTCCGGACGAGGCCGGACGACGAGCTACCCTGGTGCTTGTCGTCAGCTTACCTTCGCCTACAGTGGCTGGTAATAGCGCTTTTACCTGACACCTTCAAAACTGGTGAAATTAACGCCATCTATCGAGAGTTTGGCCACACTGATTGCCCTGGTAGCTTTTGTTTACCGACGTTCAAATTCTGCTTCCTTACAAATTATAAATACCTGCGGCTATTAGGGTTCGAAACTCGACGGAAAATACCCACGTACCGACACGTGTACGCTAACAAGAAAATAAGTCTATTCTATTTTTACTAAGAGGAAAACCGATTGACAAAACATAAAATACGTAATATTTTTTTTTTGTTACTTTGAGGGGTGAAATAATTTAATGACTTCGCCCGCTTCAGGGCGGAGTGAAAAAAAGTGTCAAACTTTTAATGGCTAAAACTACACCTACGCAACGACCAATTGCGGAAGTAGGCTCAAAATCACCATCCAGTGACCAGTCAGTGCTCATTCCAGAGTAAGCAGAGAAGTTTTTAATAGACCCAAATTGGAGATAATCTCGAGTTTTTAGAATTGTTGTAGATAACAATGTCACTCAGATTCCCTCTACAAAAATTGTGCTTATCGGAGAGAGAAATATCTTTTTTTTTTTTTGTATTTTTCTCCGAGTAGTCATGCGCAAGTCTATCCTTCGGTATCAGCTTATCGTTGAATTTCGGGTCATGTTGTATATGAAAATAAAAATATTTAAATTGAAACTGACTGACTGACAAATCAACGCACAGCGTAAACTATGAGAAATAGGAGCGTGAAATATTGCACAAAGTTTCCTTACATGAGATAGACGAAAACTAAGGGAGGGTTTTTCAAAATTCATCCGCTAAAAGAATGAAATAAGGTTCCAAAGTCTGTATCGAGAAACCTACTTTGACGCGAGCGGAACCTTTGGCAGAAGCTAGTACCAACATAAAAATGTTATAAAACACTACATAACTTTAATAAAACTAAACCCCTAAAATATAAACTACATATTTAACCGTTTACAAAGCCGTAACAGAGCTTAATTCATTGAAGGTAGTTTAAATGCAGTATAAGTTAGAACAGCCATTCAGAAGTTTAACGTTACTGTAAGGGCCCGGTGTTTACGACTCTGGAGTTTAGCACATAATCCGCTGGTATACGATGTTATGTACAGATTTGATACTCAATATGTGAGCGTAGCTTTAAGAGTGCTAGATGAGACATATCCCCAACTTCTGATTGAAGAGAACTACTGTACAGTAAACGCCGAAAGACTTTTGCATTGCAAGAAGTTTGCATGTGGATAGATGGAGAGGGAGAGGGAAGCAAAAGAAAAGATGGATGGATTGTGTGAGAAGTGATATGGAAGAAAAGGGAGTTAGTGATAGTGTGACGAGTGACAGGATAGAATGGAAGAAAAAAACATGTTGCGCCGACCCCAAATAAAATGGGACAAGGGCAGGAAGTATAAGTAAACGCCGAAAGACGTCCATTGCTGGACATAGGCCTCCCCTAAGCATCGCCACTACTACAGGTCCTGTGCGTCTCGCATCCATCGGATTCCCACGACTCTCGCCGGGTCGTCGGTCCACCTTGCGGGAGGTCTTCCAATGGTACGTCTTTTGGTACATGGCCATCACTACACACACAGCTAATAATAACAAACCCTCGAAATAGTTAAAGACAACATGGTGTGGTAGCCGGCATGTCTTGGCACCAAAATGTCAGCGTCAGCGTGTCAGCGGCATCGCAAGCGTGAAGTTACATTTTCCATACAATCTGTGGACCCCCGTTTCATCGTGAGTTTTGGAAAATCTTATCTTTGTTCTAGCTTACATCATAAAAAGAAACCTTGTGCAATATTTCATTATCTTAGTCCCAGTTTCGGCTGTGCGTTGATATAGTCAGTCAGTTTTCCTTTTTTATTTGTATAGATTAGCATGAATAAATATATTTTCATTCTTTCTTTCAGCTCTTTTGATTAGGCTTTGTAGCCTATAACATGACGCTGATTCGTTTTCGTTTCCGTTTTAAAGTAACCGATCAAGCATTTACTATTTAAACTAGACATGTGAATGATTTATCTATTGTTGATGACGGCACCCCAGCGGGTGATCGTGCGGCAAATACCCATTCAAATGATGAATGGTGATGTCTGGGCCTAGCACCTACGTATTTATTTGACGACTAGCTTTTGGTGGCTTCGCCCGCTTGAAAGTAGAAAATAAACAGCCTATGTTACAGTGATGATGTAGCTTTCTAATGATGAAAGATTTTTTTAAATCAGTCAAGAAGTTTTTGAACATACAAACACACAAACAAAAACATTAAGATTAGATTTTTTGTTCGTGTCCTTCTTTTTAATTTTATTTTAGACAAGAACTTTTCCAGCAAGTTCGTTCACGATAAATTATTCATAAAGCCTTTAATATCTCTTAAAACGTATTTTGACGGTAGTTTTGAGAAACTAATAATGGCCATCTTTATTATTAATTTTGATTAGATTTTGTTTCTTAAGAATCCTCCAAACAATCTTTAAAATCTCTTAAATTGATCCTTTGGAACTCCCTTCTGGCAACAAATAATAGCAACCTTTATTATTTTCTTGGGTAACTATTTGTACTAACTTTCAAGTATATTGGTACTCGTACATGAAATAAGATTTTGCACTTATTTCATAAATCACTCTGTCTGCAAGTACTATTTTTTTTGGAAGGGGAATTATCAGAATGACTTTTCCCGCTCTTCGTGTCAGACTCTTACTGACTAAACCCCACCCCGTTCCTTCATTGCCTTCGATCTAGGGGACACGGTGAACACCTTTCGAATTTTCCGCTCCTACTGGGCCCCTACAGTTTGCTGATATCTCCTTGAGGCGCGCGTGGAACAGAACGAGGCGCAAGTACTATTGGATATTCCATTAGAAATTATCTACTCTGTGGCAGCCTGGAGTTTGGTTTTTGGCACAATTAGAGAAAGATCGGATTGGCGTCCCATCGAACAAAAAAAAGAGAGAAAATAAAGAAGCAGAGAGAGCACCTATATTTGTATACAGGCTTGTGCACTATAATATCTCTTACGTACTAAGCTAACCTCTATTGAGATTGCCCAACAGTGGGAGACTGTTATAGGCCAGATATAATAAGTAAAACTTACCTAAATAAATCTCCAAGTCGTTCCTAGCGAAGGCGTAGGCGAAAGCTGCTACAATCTTGCTGGTGTTTGATATAATACCAAGCAAAGTGTCATCCAGCTTCAGGTAGTTGCTGAACAGGGTTATTGAGAAGAAGGTTCCTGAAATATAAAATGGAATATAAAATAAAATGAAGTTTAAAAGTGGTGCCAGTGACTGAAAAGTTAAAAGGAAATCGTTTGTCTTGGTATGGTCATGTGAAGAGGAAGAATGAAGCGCATGTTACTAAAAGAGTTCTGAGATGGATCCCTATTTTGGGGCCATAGGTTGACTACTTTCAACTGGCAACCTTTCCCTTTCAACTGGCTACTAGAAGAACATAGTTTTGATTTCAGTCAGTAAAATTCTGATACGCCCTCCAGCTCGACCCTAGAGCAGAATTTCATGATTTGCTGCATCAGAATAAAGGGTATACCCTATAATAGCACGGGTACTGGTAACGGATAGACATGTTTACGAAGTCTCATCTAAATCTATTCAGCCGTTTGAGCGTGAGGAAGTGGCAAACACACAAACTCTTGGCTTTATCATATATAGCGTAGCACAGTGTGATTACTAACTTGTTATATTATATTTAGCTAAAACTAAGCTTTTAGTTATCAAAGGCTAAAGACCCGAGAATAGGGACCCGCCCTCAGGCAGTAGGAGTGAAGATCTGAAGTTTCTCACACTTAGTGAGACAGTATTTATGATTATTAAGATGCAAGGGCTAGGTTATCCCGCGAAGTTCTTTTCTTAAGTTTATTACATTTTGCAGGTCGGTGTCAAACAGTGTGTTGATTCAAGATATGATTTTAATCATTGAAATCGTTAATACAACTTCTTCAAATCGTCTAACTCTATTTAATGACTATTTCATGAAGAAATCATTTAACAGGGTTAGTTTGACAGAGGGTTGTGTTGATGATGGCAAAGTCAAATTTGTTACAGTCGCTAATCAAATTTTTACGAACATAGTCGTAGAAACTTGCATGTTGACTTAAAAAAATCCTTCCCCTTTAAAGTTACGCAGACCGGAACGGCATGGCAAAGGATTTAAATTCTTACCAACGGAATTAAAATTCAAACTAATCATAATAGAAATACGTCATAAATTCCTATTTTTTCAAAGTGGTATCGAAAGATATCATTACGGTTCGGACTAAGCGTTTCGCTTCGTCGTTTATACCGCGTACATCGAAGGACTGGAACAATTTGCCTGCTGCGGTTTTCCCGTTTGATTATAATTCGGGTGTCTTCAAAGCTAGACTGAATAGACTTTTAATAAACTAGTGCGCCTCACCATCGACGATTGCATCACTGCTTACCATCATGTGAGAATCGCAGTCAAGCTCTAGTTTATAACAATTTAAAAAAAAATGCGCCGCACTCTGCTACTTATGAAAAGTATCTGACAGCAGAAACTGCCGAGGAACGTTTCGACGAGAAGCAGAAAAGCTTAGTAGGTATACTGCGGTATCTAAGCGGATACTATCATCATCTATCTAGCCTTTTTCCCAACTATATTGGGGTCGGCTTCCAGTCAAGCCGGATTTCGCTGAGTACCAGTATTTTACGAGGAGCGGCTGCTTACCAGACCTCCACAACCCATTAACTGGGGTAGCACGGTACTTCATGGCAAGACTGGAATCAGTTTTACTGCCTTCTGACTATACGTAACGACTGCCAAAGATCTAGAAATGACAGCCGGGACCTACGGCTTGACTTGCTTTCCGAGGCACGGAGGAAACTCGTTATGTTAAGATGGTCACCCATCCACAGACCAACCTAGGCAAGCGTTGCTTAACCTTGAAGATCGACCTGTGCGGCTGTTATTATCTAGCCACGAGCTCCTCTCTAAGTGGATACTATGCTTTGACTATAAACAAAATCCTTGCCATCCCGGTCTGCAAAAGCCTTAAGCGACATAATTACTCAAACCGCCTCCACTTAACTCTATTTTCCTCAAACGCACTCTTTCGTCCAGACAACCAAGAAATTAGCGAGCTGCCTAATTTTAGGAATTTATTCACTTGAACATCTTTCCTTGTCTAAATGACTAATGAAGGGAAACATCCGCAGTCTGCACACCACATTGTAATGGCCGCCGTTCGTTCTAACAACCGGAATCTGTTGATTACCAGCTTGACGTAATGTTAACAAGGAAGCAATTTACAGGTTGCTACAAAGAATTGGCACATTTACTGACCTCCAGCAGAGAATTTCTGGAAGTTAGCTAAATTATCTGTTTGTCTAGTACGGTACGAATCAAACGTAATGGAGGAACATATACGGAGTTACCACTGCGTAACTATCGTCTGCTTTTTATACTCTGACACTAAATTGACACTAGTAATGTCAAATTTACTATAGGAATGACGCCAGTTCTTTTGTGTTGAAATGTCATATCAGTCTCAGGGTTTAAAAAACAGACGATAGGCAAACGCCTAGCAACCGGGTATATGTTTGTGAATGACTATACAGTCATTCTCAAATTATCTTTATGTCTGGTATAGTATGAGTCAAACATAATGGCATACGCTGAGATACTACGCGTTAGATTATACACGTGAGAGTGGAGGTGAGGTTTGGGGTTCCTATTCCGAGTAGCGCAAATACTGTCATCATAACATTTAACGCTTACTGAATCTTAGTATAAAGGCGATGTGGAGAAACATTCAATTATCGTACTTGCTCGTCCCGAATCATCTTCTATACCTAAAGATTTCCAAAATAACGGCCCATTAATACAAGTCACATTTTATACTATTTTATACAAGTTTGTCACACTTTATAGCTTAAACATGGCCATCGTTACTGAATGTTTCGATAAGTGAGAAACTAGTAGTAGTATGAAATAATGTATGAATGTGTCTAGTGGTAGTATGAAAATTGATGGACAAGTTATGTGAACAGGAAGAATGAAACGCATATTACTAAAAGGCATGTATTTAATGCAGCAACTAAGTAAACTGAATATAGGTTTTAAAAAAAAATAGAATGGGTACCATATATAATGGGTTGGCAGCTAATAAGGAGTACCGTAATAAGTACAAGATAGCATATTAATATATCAGTTATAAGCTCCGTTTTAATTTAAACTAGCATCAAGTTTTTCTTTTGGGAACTGAATTAATATCTAAGCGAAAACTTAATGGTGACTATAAAATAGAAAATGGGCATTCATAAATAATACAAATCAGATTCTATTTAAAATTGTTTGTATGAAGAATAATTATAAACTAGCTTAAATTATACATACATATATTGTGTGGCTTTTAATAGCTTTAAATAAACTCTAAAATGGCATGAATAAAAAAATATTTTAAATTATTTTTTTAATTTATAAGCTTTCTTTCATTTTTATTGGCAGCTATTGTTTGGTGTTTGGAGTTAAAAAAACGTGAAATAAATAACTTTTCCCAAAAAAATATTCGAGAAGTAGGTTTTCGCGGTTGGTCACAATTCTAACCTAACCTAACCTATTTTATCCAGTTTGTAACCCCAAGCCTACATTTTATGGCAATCACAGTAGTTTATTTAGGCACAAATGGCGCATTAATTTGCTCGCTAAGATTTGGTGATCATTTACTACTTGGTGTTCGAATACAATTTGAGGTGCAGTCGTGACTAAAATAACTAGTACTATTACCCCGCACTACACTCGTATCCAACCATCGCACCTTCTGCCGTTTTCATGAAATTATGATCAAAAAATATTAATAATTAACTCTTATTCCTTTTTATTGTACTCGTTTTAACATTTAGAGCTGCCCGCAAAGCAGAGCCCGAAAGTGAGTTTTTAGACGGCACGAAATAGTTGGTAATATATTATATTTGCCACCCTACTAACATTATTAGTCGCCAAGTCATTATATATAGCTCCTCGCCTAATATTTCAATTGACTGGTATAGTTTATTTGCTACCTAAACGCAGCTGCTAGTTTTTATAACACCCTGAATTTTGAACCTTACATAATATAATAGTCGCGAAAATATTTAATCGCTGGCAAGTTATTTTATTTGTTGCAAACATTTAGTCGACTTTTAAGTTATTAGTCACTTGGAAAAAAATAAGCTTTACTAAAATACTTACGAGCTTACATGTAGATGGATGAGAAGAAGAGGAAGAAGAAGAGGGAGACCAAAGAAAAAGTAGATGGATAGTATAAGATATGACATGAAAGACTTTGACTGGCCTGTTGGTCTAGTGGTTAGTGGCCCTGACTGCTAAGCCAGAGGTCGTGGGTTCGTTTCTCACCCAGGACAAATGTTTGTGTGATGAGCACGATCATTTGTTCTATGTCTGGGTGTAATTTATCTGTAATGTGTATGTATTTAGAAATTATAAATATGCTTATCAGCTCTCTAATACACATAACACAAGCTCTGCTTAGCTTGGGACTAGATGGCGTTGTGTGAAAATTGTGAAATATAAAAAAAATGTGTTGAAGGAGTGACGTTAATGATCGTGGCGGTTAATCAGGCAGCATGAAGGATGAAACATTGTTGCACCTATCTTAAGTTACATGGTACAGGTTTAAGAAGATGTTGATAAAGGAAATAGTATGACTATAGTCAAGCATATCAATTGAAATATTACAGCACTACTTACCTAACAAATTGGTGACAATACAGTACGTTTGCCACATACTGTACTGAACCTCGTCCCAGTTGAATCTGTATCTTGTGAACAGATACATCACAGTGAATTCACCTGAAATTTTGCAACGTATTAGTGTAAAAGTTATATTATAGTCCGGTCAATTTAAACATAAAAGTAGTGGTCAAATAACAAAAATTCCCGGAAAGGCAAATATTGGTGCAGAGCTGGAGTAGTAGTAGAGTTCTTTCTTATTTTCTTTCTTCTTCTTTTTACCAAAGTTTTTCGGGGTCAAAAGTCAAAATTTGAGGCTTTTTGGGTTTTTCTCGCAGACAGTAGTAGGTTTTCTCAAAAAATACCTCAAGCCAAAGTTGTAGATCTAAAAATGGTCAGTTTATTTTTTCTTAAGAGTTACCATTCGTGAGATATCGCGATTCTAAGAGTCACATTGTACATGATATGTACACATTTCCACGTCACCTGTGAGGTAGTGTATTCGGCGCGTTTTTTTTTACCGTAGTTTCTCTGTAGGCCTACTCCACTAACTGTGATGACAATATTAGGATAATTTAGGGGAACAATATCTATCTAGGCTTAATAAAATATTCACCAAATTATTAAAAATTGACCATGATTTAATCTACGTCAAAGTAAAAACATTGTTCTGCAACACTGTAAGTATATCTGCTACCAACTATGAGGCAATAAACAGAACAAACGAAAATGGGCTCTCCGTTCTATTGGGTAGTTACAATAATGACAAAATCAATGTATAAATGAATTCTTCAATTGATAAATTAATGAATTCTTAATTTTGTGAAAAACTCACGCTCATGGTGTTAAAAAACATGACTCTAACTTTGAATGACCCACGCAATACAAACTGCAAAACACAGGCCTTCATTTCTGATGTCCTCATCTATCGTCAACGTTCCTCTCAAACATTTTACAACGCACAGGGGAACCGTAAGAATTTCCTTTATTATGGAAATTTATTTAAATTAGACCGTAAAGAAAGCAAAGTTAAAAAATGTCACATTCTGAATGGTTTGATATACATAAGTGATATCTTTATATTTTAGATTCTGGGCAGTGAAGCAGGAGTTTGGTGATTTTTACATATGTAAGCATAAAAAACAAAATTCAGCCTTGTCAATTTTCCCATAGCTAGGTCTCAAGCATTCTTTCTAGGAGAGTGAATGGACCGTTATCTACCACACGAGCCCAGAGCGGATTGGTGGATATCACATACTTTCGATTTTTTGTTCTTGGACATATCAGTTTCCCCATGATTTTTTATAAAGACATGGTCAAACAGTTACCGTCCTTTGGCCCTGACCTTATGGGCTAAATTCTATATAATCTATTAACTAGTGATATGTATTATTGTATTAGATGATTTAATTGATTTTTACAATCAAAACAACAACATGGCCCATATACATATATGTATATGTTTAATATGTTGTATATATAGTATTTTAATGTAGTTTTATTTTTAGTTTTAAGTATGATAATGCTTGATTAAGTTTGTTGTGCACAATTATGGGTTATTCTCAATAATCAAATTTCATTTTATATATTTAAATAAGGTTTGCTGTAAGAAAACACTATTGTAGGTTAAACTCGCTTGTATACATCACCTGTCCTACTTAATGTCTGTAAAAATATTTATATACAATATTATACAATAAAGAATAAAGAAAATATCGTCAATATTCACTTACCATGCATTGGTCCAAACACAACGCACACGACAATAAGTAACAGACAAACTCGAAGCCTTCTGTTCCCAACGCCTTTCCTGAAGGCCACTCTGAAAGTCTCCATCACCAGGCCGATATCAAAGAATTCTCTAAGGAAACTCTTCTTTTTGTGCTTTTTACTCTCCTGAAACCATTAGTATTACTGTGAACTCATAATTTTATAAACTACGGACAAAAATGTAAAATTAAGCTTAGCTATCGACCAAAAAAATCTGCATCGTATAATCTACCAAATATTTCCCTGGCACTTTGATTTGCATCTCATCATCTTCTTATAGAATATTAAATCTATCTATTAAAAATATAGGCATTGTAAGGATATAAAATGTGGGTCTGGAATTATCTAGATCTAACCAATTATAAACGTATAAAAATTATAAAAGATCTGACCAACATATAAAAATTACAAATTGTGGTTATATAGGATTTCATGTGCACACAAAAACGAAATAAAAAAAGACATTTTCGGAAAGAATAATATAACTAAATACTTACAAGTTTCTTTTCAGCTCTCTGCTTAGGATCTTTCAAATAACGATATCCGTAAATCAAACTGAACAAATACAGGGACGATGACACTGTGAAAACACCATAATACCCCACCCAAGACAACATGACCCCGCTCAATGCACTTCCGATAGGATACCCTAACGACATGAACATATTCACCATCCCAACTCTGTAGGTCCTGTTCTCTTCAGTAGTAATATCACCGATATAACTGAACACACCAATGAAATTTGTAAACCATCCTCCTGTTATAGCCGGGAATATAGCTTCAGTAAACGCAGACACTTCAACTGGTAAGTTAAAGAAGTATGTATTCAAGATGAAACCAAGACTAGCCAAGAATTCTCCAACTATAGGCAGCATGATACATGCTTTCCTTTTTCCAGTTTTATCACTCCATGCTCCAACAAATAGGATAAGTAACACTGGGATTGATGTTTGTACTATATTCTTCCACACTGCAATACTGGCTATTAGTTTTTGCACTTCTTGCTCCTCAAACGTATAATTTTCCGTTTGCCTTAAATTCAGCGCATCACACACTTCTGTGCTATAATTAAGATTGACTCTGCAGGCCTTTTCTAAATTTAAATTCTGTATCGCTAATGAAGCTAGGACACTGGGCATAACATAACATGCCATAATTGGTTCCACAGTTGTATTGTCTTTTATAAGTTTCAGTCTTTCTCTGAAAGTTAATTTCTTTTGTTTTTCTTTTTCATTTTTCTCAACTTTTTCTGTTTCTTCTGTGTTTGATTTAAGAGGAGAAGACTCATCAGTGTCTTCTTTATTTTCTTCTTCTTTATTTACCTCTTCTTTTGTGTTTTCACTAGCAGCGAGCTCACTCTTAGCAGGATCCATTTTTGCAACTGTGTCTTCTCTTCACATGTCAATGTTTCATCTTCAGCATCAGTAGTATGTATGACTATGTTCAACAAATACCCGTCGATTGCGTCTATTTGTATTTCAACTGTTTGTTGTGGTGCTTGTAATATATATTATTTTATCCGACTCAATATTTATAATGTCTCGTCTTGGTAGAGATAAGGAATATAACAGGAGCCAATTGCGTGTATCTGCTTTTTATCTAGGCTTTCTAAGACCTATCATAAAATAATAGGGGGCTTACAATAGTAAATAGTTATACATTTTCCTTAGCGTGGATGGCAAACACTTGTCTATTTTAGTTTTCCAATGTAAATAAACAATTTGCGTTTCCTATTTTTCGTTTTGAAAATAATAGGAGAGTGGTGCAGACATGTTAATGAGACGGTATTCAGTTGCTAGACGATACTGACACACGACTTGCCTCTCGGGGAGGTCTGAATGAACGCACTCGGCTAGGTAAAGTGGCTGTAGGTACTTACGCGCATATAAGTGCCGGTGACGCTTTAACTAGACGGATTTCAAGCTCATTAGTGCAAATCGAGTTTTTGAGTCCTTCAGTACTTACTAGAGATTATGCTTATCGCTAGCAGGTGAAATGTTTTATCTAAGAATTTGAACGAATGGTTTCTGTCGCGGACGAGTTGTATTCAAAGCTTTGAGTAAATTTGTTTATTTTTTTGCATGACGATTTTGAGAAATTAGATTAAATGTCTTAAAATATCAATTTAACACAAAAAACAAGGTAATATAATATTACGAGTACCTTGTTGTTATACGATAACAGTACTTATTTTTATTTCAACATTGTAGTACTATCGTATTCCTTGTATCTGTTCCTAATACTTTACTGTACCTACTTGTGTACAAAGCTCAACATATTACACAGTGATTTGACAATTCATATACAATGGTGAGCTTAATTCAACAATGAGGTTATTCCCAGTAAACCTTTGCGTCACATTTAGAGATAATATTTGAAAGTAGGATCTATTAATGTTATTTAATGTATGAATATTTTTTTTATGAATGGAAGTGCTCTTTTAGTTTCCTCTTATAGACATAACAAGAAGGGCGGTTGCAAAAGGCGGCCTCATAGCGTTTAGAAGTGTAACGCTGAGTCTGAAGCCCCCTCATGACACTCATAACAAGGTATTCAAAACATTCACGAAGATAGATGCTATTACTTATCATATCTTGCTCCATGTGACTTAGGGCCTGTTTCACAATGTCCGAGTAGGCACTACTCACTGAATAAATTCAAAAATGTGACAGAATTCGTATAAAATTATCTGTCAAGTAAGATACTCGAAATTTAATCATAGGTGGTGAAACAGGCCCTAAATGTCAACACAACACGTTTTTTCCCCCGACTCCATTTTCTTGAATTTTGTTCCACACTCTCTATTCTTCCACATGTACACTCATAACTCTTTTGATAACATGTGTTTTGTAACTCCTTTTCACAAAACAAACCTTTCACATTATATTGTCAAAGACGCGACTTTTAAAGTTCCTCCAGTATGTGTACTTATTTCTAATGTTATCCATTCTCGTCACTCTACACATCAATTTCAACAATGGTGCTAATACTTACTAATAGACTAAAAAGCTAGTCGATAAATTCGCCTGCCCTTTGCTCACTGGCGTCGGCTTCCAGTGTAACCGTAAACAGCTGAATACCAGCATGATCTATGGAACGACTGCTTATCTGTCCTCTACGAGTACAACCCAGTAATAAGCAATATTATCATCATCATTTCAGTCGAAAAACGTCCACTGTTGGACATAGGCCTCTCCAAATGTCGCCACAATGAACGATCCTGTAAGTCTCGCTTGCATCGGATTCCCACAACCCTACCAGGTCAGCGGTCTACCTGAAAAAACCGGCCAAGAACGTGTCGGGCCACGCTCAGAGTAGGGTTTCGTAGTTTCCCGTCCGTCACAATAAGTGTCCCCAACTTTTCAAAAACTGTTCGTCCCATCAAGCTCAAAATAATTTTCCTAGAACCTAGAGTCTCTATTTTTTTTTTTTTTTTTTTGTATCCTGCAACTTAGCAATCTGTTTTTCCAAACAATAATCTAATAATTTGTCAGGTTTCCCGCGTCAAATTGTCTTTAGCTGAGCTTTGCATCCAGTGATGCTAGTCTCATCATTTGTCTGCGAATCTTAACTCAAGGTCCACTATGCTATTTCTCTTAAGGCGAGTGTATTTTAAACTGCCTTCTCTCCGCAAGTCTGCAGCCAATATGTTTATATGTTGGTCCAATTTTGCTTGATAATTCCTACTGTAAGATTCAATTTCTTGTTTAACTGTTCGCAGGTTGAAGTCTAGGTTCACATATTTGTTGCATATGTTTTGTGGGATATTGAACATAGCTCGCATAGTTTTGCTCTGAAATCTTTCCAGTATTTCTATATTGCTACTGCTAGCTGAACCCCAGAGCTGAATGCCGTATGTC
This sequence comes from Mythimna separata, assembly GCA_030763345.1. NCBI lineage: Eukaryota > Metazoa > Arthropoda > Insecta > Lepidoptera > Noctuidae > Mythimna > Mythimna separata. The sequence continues at coordinate 21,836,242 of CM061171.1, read as the reverse complement.
CATACGGGCTTCAATATGGATTTGTATATGGTCATTTTACTGGCGTCTGTCAACTGTGATTTACGTCCGATGAGCCAGTACATGCTGCGGAGTTTTAGGTCTAATTGTTTTCTTTTAGTCCAGATGTGTTTGCGCCAGGTAAGACGGCGATCTAGATGCATACCTAGGTATTTGGCGTCTTCCTTTTGAGGGACGTCTTTGTTGTATAATTTCACAGGTGGACAGGTTTTCCTTCTGAGTGCAAATGTAACCTGGACCGACTTATCAGTGTTGGCTTTAATGCGCCATTGATCGAACCATGCTTCGATAAGGGTCAGATGTGATTGAAGGTTTTCAGATGCAGCATCATGATTTTCATGAACCGAGAGGACTGCGGTATCATCTGCGTATGTCGCTGTGGTGGTGTGGCTAGCGGTGGGTAGATCCGCAGTGAAAATGAGATAGAGGACCGGTCCCAAAATACTACCCTGTGGAACACCTGAATTGATCTCGTACATTTGTGACGTGTCGGAATTTTGTCTCACTTCATAGCATCTTTTCTCTAGGTAGGATTTTAGAATTAGAAAAAAGTAGTGTGGTAGCATGTTTTTGATTTTATAGAGTAGCCCTTTATGCCATACTTTGTCGAATGCCTGACTTATATCCAAGAAAATTGCGCAGCAGTATTGTTTGTTTTCTAGTGCCCTGCCAATGACTTCTACTAACCGGTGCACTTGCTCAATAGTCCCGTGGCCTTCTCTAAATCCGAACTGGTGACTTGGTATTACTTCCCTTAGGTGTTCCTGCATTCTATTCAATATCATTTTTTCCATTAACTTTCCAAGTACGGGTAGGAGGCTTATCGGTCTGTACGAAGACGATTCTTGAGCTGGTTTACCTGGCTTCAAAATCATCACTACCTGTGCAATTTTCCATTGGCTGGGATAGTAAGAAAGTCTTAGACTTGCATTAAAAATAGCAAGTATAAGCAGAGCTCCTTTCTTTGGCAGATGTTTTAATAAGGTAGCGTCAATTTGATCGTAGCCCGGGCATTTCCCTTCTTGGAGTTTACTAATTTCCTGTCTCAGTTCTTTTGGCGTGATATGTTTTAGTGGTAAACACATTTGTGTAGGTGAGCTCAGGTATTTCTCTATTTCACTGTCATGATGTTGATTGTTGCTAGGAAGTGGTTGGAAAACCCTTTGAAGGTGACGTGCAAAGGTATCAGCTTTCTCACTATCGGACCGAGCCCAGTTGCCCATCTGCGTTTTTAGTGGTGTTGCTTGCTGCTTTGGACGCTTTAGGCTTTTGGTAGCCTTCCACAAGGAGTAATTTGTGTCACTAGTAGGAGACAGTTTTGCAAGGTAAGATTGTAGGTTCTCGTTTTTCATTTCCTTAATCAATGTTTTTAGTTTTTGGGAAGCTTTGTTAAAGGCGGTCCTATCTTTAGGGTAGTGCGTCTCATGCCAAATTCTCCGGAGTTGTCGTCTTTCACTTATACAGTCCTTGATCATAGCAGGATAGTTGTGTTCTTTTGCTATTTTCGTTTTGCGATGGGGTGTGGATCTGATCGCTGCATCATAGATTAGAAAATTTAATCCTTCTATAGCCTGCTCTATCTCATCGGTTGTCTTCAGGGATATTTTGAGCTGCGTCGCTGTGGTGATGATATCTCGATATTTTCCCCAGTCTGTGTGTTTATTGTAAATTTTATATGGTACTTCTGTTAGTATGATCTTACTTTGTACGTTAAGAAGCGCAGCAGAGTGGGGAGGAGGGTGGTTGGGGGGAGGAAAGCTGCTCGCGTCCGTAGGATTTACCATCTATTCCTAGACCCACCCTACACGTCTCCCCTGGGTGGTGCAAAACGAGCAGCAACGCCGAGTCTCGGGCGGCGGTTACTAACCCGACTCTACAAGGCCATTGCCTGCAGACAGCAGAGATGGTAGGAAATGACCTTCTCAACCCGTAAACAACTGGAAATTTACTCAAGACCGGGGGCCTTGGCTTAACTGCCCGGGCCGCGAGGAAGAAAACCTCTTCAAAAATTACCCAAATCCAATGGTGGGAAACGTGCCAAATGGATGCATGGCTGTATGGATGAACAGCATTAGCGCCAACCTCTACGGACCTGGCAAACGTAGTTGTATTCTGCCTTCTTAGGGAATGGCGTCACCCCTAAGTGACCTGTTATATCGTCCAATTCTCGTGGGAACAGTATGAATGAGAATCAAAAAAATAAAACTAACATAACCCCTATTATGATCCAACAAACCCTACATAAGAGCATGTTCATCAGAGCACGCAGCAACTCTGTCGGTGCTATATCAAAAGATGTCAGTACTCATGACATAACATTGAATATAGAAAACAAAAACAAAAACGAAACTAAAGAAAATAAGACAATCTGGCAAGAAGATCGAATACCTCCTGCGAAAAGAAAAAGAACGGAAACTAGCTCACCGCTGACAGAAAGCGCAAAAAAAAAGTCAAACGCTAGTGTGTATACAATACCAACTCAAAATCACTTTGAAATACTAGGCGATGAAGAGGATAAAGCAGATATCATAGAAATAGAAAAGCCGCCTAAACCGGAACCCATCTTTGTCACTGGTGTTTTAGATATCACTTCCCTTAAAAAATTGTTACTAAAAATAACAACAGAAGAAAATTATACTATGACCACATTGAGGTCAGGACACATTGTGAAAATAGTACCAACTAGCATAGAGGTATATAAGTCAATAAGAGATAGATTTATCACCGACAACATCAGTCATTACACCTACAGGTTAAAGTGTGAAAGACCTTATAGAGTCGTACTGCGAGGCCTTCACAGTTCAGAGGATACATCAGAAATCTCAGAGGCACTCAAACAACATGGACATGAAGTTAGACAAGTGGTCAATGTACGACACCGAATCTCAAAAGAACCTCTACCTATATTTTATGTAGATCTTGAGCCAAAACCAAACAACAAAGACATCTTTAAATTAAAAAGTTTAAATCAAATGAAGGTTACTTTTGAAGCACCATACAAAAAAAAGAGATACTACAATGTAAAAGGTGCCAAAGATTCGGACATTCCAAGAACCAATGCTACAGACCATTTAGATGTGTCAAATGTGGATCCGACCATCCGACCACTAGCTGCACCAAAACTAGAGATACAGACGCTACTTGTGCCAATTGCCAAGAAAAACACCCAGCTAACTACCGAGGTTGCATGAAATACAAACAATATAAGGAACGCATACTGAAAATACAACCGAAAATTCTACCTAACAAACAACCCAATCTAACTGCCGAAGAGGACAAACAGCAACCAAGAAAATCCAACATTCACAACCAGAGTACCGTAACCTACGCTGAAGTGACAAAAAACAAAACGGGCAACTTGTATAGTCCAAATCAACCTCTTGAAATTCAACACCTCGGTGACATCCTGGAACAAATGTTCAACAGATTACAAACCATGATGCTCAACATGGTAGACAACATGATGGATCGTTTTGTCCAGTTAGTAAGTAGCCAAACGAAAATTCAATCCAAACCTTAGAATAATCACTTGGAATGCCAACGGGTTGGTCGCACGACGACTGGAACTAGAAATCTTCCTACATACTGAAAAAATTGACGTGATACTAATATCGGAAACCAGGTTTACGAACAAAAGTTTCTTCTCAATTAGAGGGTATGCAACTTACTACACTAACCACCCATCAGGAAATGCGCACGGAGGCACGGCAATACTCATAAGAACACATATAAGACACCATCCACTTGAACCTTTCGTAACAGAAAAGATACAAGCCACAGCAATTAAAATTAATGATGGGAATTCGAATATCACTCTCGCCGCTGTCTACTGTCCTCCCAAACATCAAATATCAAGGGAAGACTTCAAAAACTTTTTCAACACACTCGGAAATCGCTTTATAAGTGGAGGTGACTGGAACGCAAAACATAAGTTCTGGGGATCCAGGCTAATCACGACCCGAGGTAGACAACTCTATCAAGCTGTGGAAGACCTTAACCTCGACTGTATATCCACCGGTGAACCCACCTACTGGCCGACTGATCCTCAAAAAATTCCTGATTTGCTGGACTTCTTTGTCTCTAAAAATATCGCACTCAGTAATATCAGTATTGAATCCAATTTTGACCTGATCTCAGACCACTCTGCTGCGCTTCTTAACGTACAAAGTAAGATCATACTAACAGAAGTACCATATAAAATTTAGAGTCTTTATAAAGCTCTTCTTTCCAGATTTTTTTCATATTTCCAAAGTTATGGTACAAAAGTTAGAGGGGCAGGCACATTGTTTTTTACTTTTCGAGCGATTATTTCCGAAATTAAATAAAAGTTATAGAGCTTGAAGCTCCTAATAAGAAAAAGAAGTTTGATATAGTCAACAAAGACCATGAAACCTAAGGCCGCCATCAAGAACAAAAAAAAAATTGTAACAAAACAAATAAAAATATCTCGTTTGCGTTTCTACCAACTTTGTTTATTTTGTATTCCAATTTTTGTATTTTTGGGTTCCGTACCTCAAAGGGAAAAAGCGGTACCCTTATAGGATTACTTTCTTGTCCGTCTGTTTGTCTGTCAAGACCCATCGTCTTGGGAACGCGTGGAGGTATTGACTTCAAATTATAACCATATACTTAGGTTCGCGGTTCCTTGAAGCTGTGCAAAAAGCTGTACAGCCTAGATAGATATATTGCAAACAACGTACATTTTGACAGTCTCTAAGGAATCAAAATTCATTAATATAATCAACAAATTTTGGCATAGCGCAAGGTCTTATGCATAAATTCAGGGAAAAGTCTGAAAACTGAAAATTCGTAGTCCCTAATTATTTTTTTTTAATCTTTAAGAATCGATTCGAGAATTGAACATTTTTCATAGGTAAGTTGGTACGGAACCCTCAGCGTGCGAGTCCGACTCGCACTTGCCCGATTTTTTATTATTATCCGTAGGCTCGCGTTTGACTACTATATCACCTGATGGTAAGCGATGATGTGACTGACGATGGAGCACGCTTACCTAGTAAGTACTTATTGATAAACTATTGGTTAGAAAAAAATCAAATAGTTTTTTTAATGTATATTCCCTATTGGGGCAACCCTTGGCAAGATGGTAGGACCAAAAAGTTAGTACCTGTATGTATATTAACTAATAACAGGTGTGTGAAGGTCTCACAAAATAGCTGGAATTTTGTTTATAACGGTCTATTAGGAATTCCGGTAACAACTTCCTGTTTTTTCGATGATAATGACCGTTTAGTTACCAGTCTGCCACTTAAGATCCGCGATGGACTAATTTGTTTGTGTGTTAACACAGATAATATGACATGACGCTTGATACTACGTACTTTAGGTTCATAGCAATCATCATCATTTCAGCCAAAATACGTCCACTGTGCCTCCTCCAGGCCTCCCCCAAGTATCGCCACAATGAATGGTCCTGTGCAACTTGCATCCATCGGATTCCCGACACCCTCACCAAAACATAGGTATTACTTCGGGTTGCTAGTACAAAATTATTTTCTTTACTATTTCTTTAGAGGAGCTCGTGGCTACATCATAACAGCCGCACAGGTCGATCTTCAAGGTTAAGCAACGCTTGCCAAGGTTGGTCTGTGGATGGATGACCATCTTAACATAACGAGTTTCCTCCATTCCTCGGAAAGCACGTTAAGCCGTTGGTCCCGGCTGTCATTTGTAGATCTTTGGCTGTCGTTACGGATAGTCGGAAGCCAGTAAATCTGACTCCAGTCTTGCCATGAAGTACCGTGTTACCCCATTTAATGGGTTGTGGAGGTTTGGTAGGCAGCCATTCCTCGTAAAATACTGGTATTTACCTAGCTAAATCCGGCTTGACTGGAAGCCGACCCCAATATAGTTGGGGAAAAGGCTAGGCAGATGATGATGATTTCTTTAGAGGCAACAATTCGACTTACGTTGTAGTATTTGGTTTAAACCCATTCACGCACTTTCGTCAACATCATTTCAGACGAAAGACGGATACGACTACGTGCTGCGCAGCGACCTTCCCGACGGGGTCAGCGTGGTCTGCTACGCAGACGACACGCTGGTCCTGGCGCGGGGAGAGTCGTACCAGGTGGCGGCCGAAACAGCGACACGCGGGGTTGCGACAGTCGTGGAGAGGATGCAGCAACTGGGACTCAAGGTGGCATTGCACAAGTCCGAGGCTATGTGCTTTCATGGCCTTCGGACCGCGCCACCACCGGGTTCCCAAATAACGGTAGGGGGGGTTCACATCGGCGTCGGGTCGACGATGAAGTACCTGGGACTCGTCCTCGACAGCCGGTGGACTTTCGAGGAGCATTTCCGACGTTTGGCCCCCAAACTGGACAGGACTGGTGCCGCTCTGAAGCGGCTCCTGCCCAACCTGGGGATCCAGACGCCCCCTGCCGGAGGCTCTACGCGGGGATCGTTCGGTCCATGGCCCTTTACGGGGCGCCAGTTTGGGCGCCATCGCTAGGTAAGCGACCAGCGGCCAAACTGAACGCTTGCCAGAGGGTCATGGCCATCCGGATGGTGCGGGGATACCGCACGATCTCCCGCGAAGCGGCGAGCCTCCTTGCTGGCCTGCCACCGTGGGATTTGGAGGCAACAGTCCTTGCACGCATGCACGATTTGCGCGTGGAGATGCAACGCCGGGGCGAAACTCCGCTGCCTCGACAAGTCGCGGTATGGCGGACAGAGTTCCGGCGGGATCTCAGGGTGGCATGGCGACTGCGACTGTCGCAACCCAGTGCTGGGCATGCCGTCATTGCGGCGGTAAGTCCCCTCTTTGAAGAGTGGTTGGAAAGAGGTCACGGCGTCCTCTCGTTCCGTATGACGCAGGTCCTCACCGGACACGGTTAGTTCGGGAGGTTCCTGCATCGGATCAAGGAGGAAAGGACGCCCGGGTATCGCCACTGTGTGGACCGCCCGGAGGACACGGTGGAGCACACGGTAGAGGTGTGCCCCGCTTGGGCGGAGCACCGCCGTGTCCTTGTGGAGGCTATCGGCGGCGGTGACCTCTCGCGCCGGGCCCTGGTACAGGCCATGGTCCGGAGCGAGGAGGGGTGGCAGGCAGTCGCCTCCTTCTGCGAAGCAGTAATGTTAGCGAAGGAGGCTGCCGACCGCGTGAGGCAACGGAACTCACGCCGTCGCCGCCGAGATCCCGATCCCGATTTCCGACCACCGTAGGCGCGGGCTCGCGGACAGCGAGCACTGGGTAGCTCGCCGTCCGGCAGTCTGGTAATAATCTGGACCGAGCCTAGTCGTCGACGGCGCGTTCTGTTCCACGCGCGCCTCAAGGAGATGTCAGCAAATTGTAGGGGCCCGGCAGGGCCGAAGCCTCTGGGGAACACGGTATCCGAAAGGTTGTCACCGTGTCCCCCAGATCGATGGCAACGAAGGAACGGGGTAGGGGTTTAGTCAGTAAGAGTCTGACACGCCCTCCCGCTCCGCCCAAGAGTGGGAGAAGTCATTTTGATGATTCCCCTACCGGAAAAAAAAGAAAAAACGTATTTATAAGGTTTGCTGTAAGAAAACCCAATTGTGGGTTAAGCTCGCCTATGTACATCGCCTGTCCTACTTTTAATGTATATAAATTATCTGTGTACAATAAAGAATAAAGAGAAAAAAAAAAAAAAAAAAAACGAATGACATCCGCTGTTGGACATAGGCCTCCCCCAATTTTTGCCACAACGACCGGTCCTGTGCGTCTCACATTCATCGTACTCCTGTTTTATCAAGTCTTCTATCCACCTGGAGGAAGGCCTTTCAATGCTGCGTTTTTCTGCGAATAATGTCCTGTAAACCTGTTCTGCCGATTAAGTTTAGTGATTTTTAAGGATATACTGGCACTTACAAACTTTCGCATTTATAATATTAGTGTGATTTATTATTACAGCTGTACAACTGTAGCACTCGAACAAATGGTTCAGTGAAATATTTACAGAAAATCAATCATTTTAATAGAACATTAGCTTTCAGCCTACATAATACACTAGCCAACAACTTTGTTCGCATGAAAATAGATAGCCTATAGGTACTACACAGTGATAAAGCTCCATAGGTGATTTTTTTAATCGGTCCTGTAAATTAAACTTATTCCAACAAAAATACAAATCTTCCTTTTTATAATATTAAGAAGTATAGATAATCATCACAGCGAACTTTTTAGTTATAAAGTTTTTTTTCTCTCCTACTCTAGAGCGGAGCGGGAGGGCGTGTCAAATTTTACTGACAAAAACTATGTTCCTTTTTTGCTTTGTGTTCCAGAACCCCGAGTTTTCCTTTCAGAAGCGAACGATTCGACCCTGTTCACCTACGGATTTGCCCACATCTCCTGGAAGCGCGCGTGGAATATTTCGTGCCGTCACCTTACGGTCGAACGGCGAGCTACCCATACCTCGCCCAAACCTCTCGCTGGGGCGTGAGGAAGTCTGTTCCCTCACGCATGCGGCCGTCTCCTTCGCTAGCATTACTGCTGCAGAAGGAGGTGACCGCACAGAATTTGCTTATACAAGGTTGATACGACACACGAAAACGTGTGGTTGTACTCATCAATATGAACAACTTTTACTATGCGACCAACTCTGAAATCACGAAAAAAATCCGCTTCTCCATACATTTATGTTCACATAATTTGACAAAATGTATAGAGGAGCGGATTTTTGTTTCGTGATTTCACGGTTGGTCGCATAATAAAAGTTGCTCATATTGATGAGTACAACCACACGTTTTAAGGAAAGCCCCTCTGTCGTATCAACGTTGTATAACATGCATTAAATTTTAAATTAACTATCCGAAATTAGGTAAATAAGAAATCATAATAAATTACAAATAAACAAATACAAAATAAAGATTTATTTGTATCGGAAAGAAAGGGAAAAAAATGTTCACATTTTTTAATTTAATTTAATTTAATTTTTTTGTTTTAAATTACGTTGGGTTACACTAGGAATCACTCCTGTACGGTGGATGCATTGACAAACATATTAAACTTACACACACAAGACACCCAGAGTACTACCTTAGCCTACTTATATAAATATTTTTTCCATGATTTTCCACGCGGGAATCGATCCCACGACCCGCAGCGCAACAAACAATCACTCGTCCACTGTATCATCATATAATTCATATCAATAATTTAGCTTGATCTTCAATCTGCGAGTTGGGTTAAATTTTTTTTGGGAAATTGAGGCCAAGGTATAAAATAAAATATAATTGTAACAGATTAGCTTCTACATGCTCATTCAAAGCATCAAACAAAGTGAGCAATTCCCTTTAAGCGTAGGAGTCATTAAAATAATTAATATCTACTAATATCCAGATTTACTAGTAGCCTACATGATTATACTAACTAGATTAAACTAGAATTAGAGTGGAGTTAACTGGGCTGAGCTGACGCTTTCTTCTGTTTTCTGACATCTTTTCTGTGATCGTAGAACAGCCAGCTGAAACAAAAAAAAAACATTAGATAAAGTAATCAACATAGCAGTCACAAACAGCAGCCAAATGTAATTTAAAAAAATAAAAAATTGTGGGGTTGTCTGCCTTGATGGCAACTTAGGTATATGTTGGTATGTGTGTATGTGATCTCTTAAAATAAATAAGGTTAAATATGAAACAAATAATAATTCGGGCGCCAGAGAGTCACTACAATACTTCACATAAATATCTATATGTCACCGTAAAGTCATAATCACCATTAGATTATGATCTATCGAACTGAAACTGTTAATAAGGTACCTAAAAAAAAGAAAGATAAACACAAATCATAATTCCTGAGCGCGGGGGAACCCAGGGAATTAATGTATAATGAAATTATACAGTTATCTTAATGGTTTTAATTACTATAATTGTGTAAATACATACACGCCATTACCGCAACTCATATTTTTTTAACGTACTATACGATAAAACCAAAAAAAGGAAAGCAAAAATATAATAGTGTGCTTGACGGCTGCACCAAAATAGGTCCAGACTCTTCTGATCTGTTCTGATCTGAACAAGAGTTTGTGATGCAACGGACGTAAAACAGTTTGCGTCGTATATCATGTTGGGAAACATTTTTACCCTTTATGTGTATCTAAGGAGATTTATACTTAAGGTATAAACCGAACTATCATCATCATCACCATCGTCTCAGCCGAAACATATCCACTGCTAGACATAGGCCTCCCCAAGCGTCGCCATAAAGACCGGTCCTATGCGTCTCCCAACCGAACTAAGCACTCCTACTATGATGTAACACTCGTAGTTGGTACTTCTAATACTTACAATAGCACAACAACAGCAGGTAACGTCATACTGGCTCCTAGCAGGAACACAGCGCCAGGCAGCACCTCCATGGTGGCCGTGTAGACCCTGGTGTACAGTGGTACATAGATCAGTGGCATCAGGTTCTCTACCAGACCAACCAGGGAATTCACCTTACCTGAAAGGAAGGCATTTGATTAATATAGTGGTTTCAAGGTTATTAGACAGGAGCCTATCACATACATAGGCGTATAAAGTGGGGGAAGGAGCCAGTGGGCCGTGCTCACTCCAAAATACTGATAATTAACTTGCAGAAGTCTAAGATGTTTTCTGATAGCTACAAAGCTACGACATAAGGATCTTTAAGTCAAGAGCGGGGGGACTATTCCAGGAGGTTGGGACGAAAAAATACTGATAACTTGCCAGAGTCAATGTTTCCTGATAGCTACAACCTAGGGGACTCTTTCAACCAACAGTGTATAGGTTACTTCTAGGCAAGCCTATTCTATCGTGGACCATTTAGGAGGAGGTTAGGTACTAGTCAAATGGGAACGAATCAGTCATAAAAAAATACTTCACTTCAAAATCTGGTATGTTAGGGAATGTTCCTAATGAATAAACTCAAACTACTGGGCTTCAACTCTTTCACAAACTATCCTAACGAAACATAACTCAAAGATAAAAAAGTACTGTTTGTACTATTTCAGGATATGATCTACCTGTGTTCCAGATTTCATGCAAATCTATTCAGGGGTAACGAACTTACACATACAAACTCCATAAAAGCCTTTGCCCTTTCGCAGGGCAATGAACAGACAGATGTTATTATTTTATTATAACTCGTGGTAACTTACCCAATTCATTAGGTTCTACAAGTTTCGTGATTATCGACCTCATTGCTAACAGCGACGTGCCGTTCAGAATTTCAACTAGGGGCGCTGAAAATAAAACAAAAGACGCCTTAGTAAACAACGTCAAAATATAGGATGATGGGCAGACTTGTATGGGCCCATCTGTTTTAATCAAATGACAAAAATATGAAAATGAAATAAAATGTCAATCTGTCATAGTATGAAAAGTGCTCATGCATATTATGATCAATTTTTACTGCGAGACAAATATTGAAATTTTGAAGAAAAAACAACGGCTTACATCTGGTCAAGTTCTGCGAAAATGATCAAATTATGAAACAAATAAATCAAAATATAGCATGACACTGACTTATATATTTCATACTTATTCCCCTGATTTTAATTCATGGTTTAGTTATACTATGCAAATATGTATAAAGCTTTAAAATGATTTTTAGTAGATAGATATCAGATACGTAAAATATTGTAATGGACTTGTGCCTTTGAAACTATATGCTAGTTCTCTCAAGATAATTTTCTTCAATGTTTCTGAGAGAAATGGTAATGACATAAATTACACAAAGTATGTGCCTATCTAGGTTTGAACCCCGACTCATAAGCCAGGGCCGTTACCACTGGGACACAACTTACAACTGCCCAAAAGACAGTTCATGACAAATCATATAAAATTAAAAACACCTTACACAACATATATGCAATAAAAGATAAATTAGGTCAAATAAAACCGAATACCTATTTATCACGATAAAGTTGTCTAACGCAATAACAATTTTATTTTAGTTGTATTAGAAACAAATAGCGCGCAATATCTGGTTAGATAGTAACCTGATTACAATGGATTTGAATGGTTAAGTCATTTTATCACAAATGGGGTTATCGAATAATCTACTTTATTATCATACGAGTATAGTCGAGTTTTTTATAGACCTTATCAATAATGATAAAGATTGTGTGGCAATTAATTGAAGATCAGCCGGGTTTCATGCGGTGGCGACAAAACAATCATCATCTACCTAACCTTGTTCCCAACTATAGTCGTACATATATATAGTAAGGTCGGCTTTCAGTCAAGCCAAATTTAACTGAATACCAGTATTTTACGAGGAGCAGCTGCCTACCTGACTTCCACAACCCATTAACTGGGGTAACACGGCTTCATGGCAAGACTGGAGTCAGATTTACTGGCTTCTGACTAGCCGTAACGACTGCTAAAGATCTACAAATGACAGCCGGGACCTACGACTAAACAACGTCGTCAGAATATCTCCTTTCACACAAGCGTGTAAGTTTAGGTAGGTAATGGTACGACCAAAATTATCGCATTGATTATGTTGCCTTGTTAACAATTGGAGTTTCCGTTCTTTCATACCTATGGCGGGCGAGATAAAACAAAAATTCGAGAGTCAGCATTAGTATTCAATTTTTTTACCGTTTCTCAGAATATGGTATGTCACAGAATATTTATATTTTTTTACAATTAATTACGATAAAAATCGTAAATGATAAAGTAGTCTGAGAAAACTATTTTTTTCTTATCAAGCCTGAAAGCTAATCAAACTGAAAAATCGTCACTAACAAATTTAATTATTTTATAACAAAACAAACATATATCCAATAATTACGGAAATCATCCAGTCCAAAGAAACCCTTGGTCTTGGGTCTCTTAGGACCGGGACTGCAGTCCCAAATTCAAACTGCAGAAATAAATATATTCTTGAGTTTTTTGGAACCACAAATAAAATAAATAGAGTTTTTTGGTAACTGTACTTTAATGCTTTTTTCCTTGTGCTCCCAAAATACTACTTAAAAAAATAGTGAATCCCGATCCAAATAAACCCACGACCCTTTGTAATGATTTTATGTGTGACAAAACTTGCAAATGATTTTAGAAACAATTATACCTTACTGATAGAGTTGTTCTTTATAATTTTGATGATATTTACTTACCTAAAAAGAATATTCTCTCATTGGGAGCAAAACAATAGACGAAGGAAGCAGCAATCTTGCTCAACGTAGACACGATGCCCAGCAGAGAGTCGTGCCATTGTAGATGCTTACTGAGGACCAGTACTGAGAATATCGTACCTGAAATGTGAAATGAACATTGTTATTAATAGTGTAGACGTATATTTTACCAAAATATTTCGACAGGGGTTTCTGTGAATCCAAAACGAAGAGGAAATAATATTGGAACCCTTTCTTCCTAGCGTACAAAGGGTTCCGTACATAAAACACCAAAAAATTACGTTTGTTGTATAGGAACCCCACTTTAAGAAAATATTTTATTCTGTTTTTGGTGTTTGTTGTTATAGTGGCCACAGAAATAAATCATCTGTGAAAATTTCAACTGTCTAGCTATCATAGTTCATGAGACAGATAGGTGGATCAGGTAGGACCTGCCTGATGACAGTCTCCACAGACAGTGGAGTCTTCGCAATAGGGTCCCATTTTTACCCTGTGGCTATGGAAGCCTAAAAATAATCTTGACAGACGGACAAGGAAGTGATTCTTTAAGGGTTTCGTTTATTTATTAAAACTTCTTGCAACATAATGGTACAAAGGCTGACTTAATGTCTTGGGCATTCTCTACCAGTCAACCAAGGGTAGTGAAGAGAAAGCATGGCTTTGGGTTTTGGTTTTGCTGACTGAGATACTGAATCCGAAACAAAAATGAGAAAGCTATTAGATAAAATTTAAGCATTTTATTTTAATGTTTTGCACGTTTTTCTTAATTAAATATAGACAGACGTTTCGTCAACGGGAAAACCTGAACATTCTAAGAATTCACATGACTATCAAAAACTACAGTAGTAAAACGTCACAGTTTTTTATCAAAGAAATTCCTACGAGTATATTATTCAAGGAGCTTTGTCATAAGATATATAAAATTGTTAAGCCTTTGTCTAATAAAAGTATTATGTATTTAATTTACTATTGATATGAGTATAGCTAGTATTTCTTTGTTCACATCTCATTGAATTTTTAAAGACAAATAAAACAAAGTCAATGAACGTACAATTTTAGTGTCTTATTAAAAAAAACTTAGGATAAGGTCTATAAAACAAAATTTGAAACGACATAAGGTCTCCCTGTATCGTTTGCACATTTTGACAAAAATATACTCTGTAATTTTTTATTCAGTAAAAAAATTCAACAGTACCCTGTTTACGAGGCACAGCCTACTGACACATGGATAGACAGGCAAACGAACAGTCTTTGTCACGGGCTGTTTTTATTATAAACCCCCTCTCAGAGCTCGGGGCTTTATTACGTCATAATTCCCTCGCAGAGCTCGGGACTTTATTATATAAAACTTACCAACTTTCGTTTCATTCGGAATTCAAAATTCCGCCCGCGACTTTAAGACACTGCTTTATGTCCTAGTTACATCATCTACTATATATCACAACAAACAAACTAATAATTGTGTCATCTATTACAATAAAATTAGTAATAGTACGTACAAATTGGCTTCTTAGAACCGCAGGAAGTGATTAATAATCTATTAAAACTATTAAGGGCTTATCATACAAGAATAAAGGCAAAATCGTGGAAGTCGACGTGACACACTTACTTTTTTTAAGTGGGAAATATCAAAATATGTATTCATATTCATATATTTTTTTGTAGCGACATAATTATTATCTATGACATCACATTTATGAATTACGAAATCCTGCATCATGCAATTAAAGTTCATCGCACGATTTGAACAGAAGATAATACAGCCCGAAATCATCTATTGAGCAGTTGCTCATACCTGATATAAACCCGCCTGGCCAGAGGTTCCTCCTTTTTCTATGGAGGTTTACAAGGCTTTAAACTCTGTCCCCCATACGTCATTTATAAAACAGAAAACAGTTATTTACGTATTATTAATTTGGTACACAAGCAGAAATACTTTTCTTATTTATCCTATACTTTCCCACTGCTGGGCAAAGCCCTCCCCAACTTCTTATAGGTATTTCCTTTGCCAACTCGAACTAACCCATGTGGTAAGCATCTAGGTCAACCCGCCTCCCCTTCCTAGGTAAAATATGTAGTTTAACTAAATAGTTTTATTAATCCTCGTCCGTGCGACACTGTCGATTGACAACTGAAAACCGTCGCTGGGTATCCGATGCCCAGCAAATGCTGAGGTGGTTCCCCGTTTGATGCGGGCACGCAGGGAGCATTCTGTACGTTGTTTTATTTTACATTGTGTTTGTAAACGTTGTGCTGTGTGCGTCCGAAATTTAAAAACAAATCTGTTCTGTTCTAAATTCCTTTGGAAGGATAATACTAAAGAAATACAATACTCACCAATAGTATGCGTAATAAAGTTGTAAGTCTGGAACAAGCTGAATTTAACTTCGTCCCAGTTGAATCTGTACCTTGTCGACATGTACATAACTGATATTTCACCTGAAATCAACAATACAGTTTTTAAAACCAAGCTTTGATTGTAGCTTATTACGTTAAGGGCCTGTTTCACCACCTATGGTTAAGTTTCGAGTATCTTACTTGGCAGATAATTTCAAACAAATTCTGTTCCAGTTGTGAATTTATTCAGTGAGTAGTGCCTACTCGGACATTGTGAAACAGGCCCTTATACTTACTTACTGTCCTAGATTAGAAGTAGTTTGGACAACGTTTGAATGTACTTCGCCCTTAGCGAAGTACATTCACATATTTATTGATATGGATCGTGAATATTATATTAAAACAACACTAAGATAATATAACGGTACATTATTTTAAAACTAGCTGACCCGAAAGTCGTTGTCCTGTCTTAGCTATATAATTAATAGTTGTCGTAATTTACATTGTTTTTAATTTTCTGCGCATCTTTTTTTTTTTTCTAAGAAAAGAATTAACAAATTATAAAGGCTAAAGTTTGTAAGTGTGTGTGCATGTTTGTTACTTCTTCACACCCAATCGACTAACAGTTTTCAATGAAATTTGGTACACGAACAGACCACGTCCTGTCTAGTCCAGTCCTTCTTTAGGCTTTCTTTACCAGTCAAGCAAGTTGCGATTATATCTTAATAATTGGTCAAACACCAGATATACATCAGCCGAGAGAAGGGAATGATGATGCCTTGGCGAGGAAAATACATCACAATAATACAGACATGATTATAGGCAGGTACTAACCATACATAGGTCCAAACAGAAAACTGACGACACCCAGAAGAACACAAAGTCGAAGCCTCCTGTTCCTAGGAGCCTTCTTCACCAGCACACTCATGGTGTCCTTGACATTATTCAGGTCGAAGAACACGCGGATGAAGTGGCATCCTCCTTGACGGTCATGCTGATAAAAATAAAAGCTTGTTAGAATTCTGGTTACAATTTTAAAACCAAACCATTCAAGACAAAGCATTTTATAAGTGTAGATATCACTTATAAAATGTATTGTCTTGAATGACTGACGGATCAACGCACAACCTAAACTGTTGATCTTAGACCAGAAACTCGAAGGTCGTCCCGCTAATTTTCTTTATCTTATCCGGAACCGTATACAATTCGACAGGGCTACTTATATTAGTTTATAAACAAATGGTCAAATTAAAGCACTTATTTTAACCTAACTAACCTAACCTTGTGACATTCCAAAGTGAAGATCCCTGTGGAGAAGAATGTGCAATAAACTCCATGGCCCTTTTTCTGTAACTGCTATAGCGTCAGTTAAGTCTTAATTTTGAAACACGTTAGGTTGCAATAAAATTTCGTGTCAAACCGCAGCTTACACATAATTGCTAACTACGTGGTACTCGAAAAACATCTCGAAGTTTTTTTGTTTACAAATTCTAAACCGAAGTACCATACGAAATAACTCAATCTGTTGTCCCCTTGTAAAGTAGCCAATGTAAGCATAGAATCCTCACAAACTGTAGAAAGTTTTCCATGGATACATTAAAAATAAACGGATTGACTTTTTCTGTAAGATGGACGATTTAGAAGTTATAAACTAAAATCCAAAAGCGATTTTTCTAGGTTTTCCTAACACAAAGCAAACTTGATATACTATTGGTACCCTAGCAACATTTTATAAGACAGTACACAATACAATTTAATTAGTCTGGCCTAATGACCTAAATTTTGTAATAAACCCTGCACTATCTATTGTGTCGTTAAACTCGCTAAGTCCAATATATTATGTAGTCCATATTGATTTAATCGGATCATTTTATAAATATGTACATGTCATTTGTCGGATAACAAATTCGATAATTTAACGCCGCTTAGCAAAACCTTTATCTGATTAAAAATAGTAACCATGGAGTTTTTTCCCGGCATTTCTCCGTAGGAAACGACCAATTGGAACCGTTTACTACCTTCTGGCATTTTATAAGTGCCCATATAGGCCTTTGACATATCATTATTTTTTACATTTTGAATTGAATTGAAAACGCGAGACAACTAAGTATAAAGCGATCGGACTGAACAAATTAACTATAACTTTAAAATTAGTAGCCAAATGCGATAGTTATCAACTGTTCTGTGGTTATTAACAACCTTATATTGGAACTCAAAAGGCCACACACAGGTTTAATTTTGGATTTCATCTTGTTGAAAATTAGACCACCTTAGGAGCTATCATGACATCATACCCTAAAAGTTGAATGGTCTGGACTCATGTGAAAACAATATTGCATAAACATATACATATTTCATTCTCTTCGCGAATAGTTAAAAAATCATAGAATCTTGTTTCTAAACTACATACATACAAGATGAACGGCAGTTTTAATGTGATCTTTGACAATAAAGTCTTTTGCCAGAAAAGTAGGTGAAATAAGAGTAACATTCAGGAGCCTTCACTTATTTAAGCGCAAAAGTACTCATAATTCTATAAAGACACAAAACATTATATAGCTTACCTTCTTCTGCTCCTTATTTCTTTCAGGATCTCGCACCACGAAACATAGATAACATATATTCAGTGTCTGTATCACTGTGGTCAATCCGTAACACCCATAGTAACCAAAGTTTTTCAACCATATCCCACTGATCCCCATTCCGATCGGGAAAGCCACTGTCAAACTAAAACTCAAAAGACCTAACCTAAAAGTTCTTGTTTTGTCTGTTGTAATGGAGCTGACGAAAGCAAACGCCGTCAAGAAACAAATGCACCATCCACCTGACAGTCCTTCGATGATAGCTTCAGTAAAGACCAAAACTTCTAGTGAGAGTTGCCGGAAGAAATACACGTTGATGGTATTGCTAATACCAATGAGAATTTGTCCAGTAATAGATATGATCATGAATAGTTTTCTATGCCCCGTTTTGTCAGAGAAAGATCCAACAAAAAGAGCTAAGACGCAAGGTATTGTAGCTGCCAAGTAAGTCCTCCATGACAGAGCTCTAGCCAGCAGTTTTTGAGTTTCTCTTTCATATTCGTTCTGGCTGTCAATGTCTTGCATCTTCAACGAATCGCAGATTTCATCTGAATAATTCAGGTTTACACGACATGCTTTCTCAAGATTCAGATTCTGAGTTGCAGTCATATTAATCATAGCAGATACAACGAACATCAACAAACATGGTTCTACAGTAATATTTCTAAACATATCTCCCATTTTCTCACGAAACGACATTTGAACTTCTTTTTCTTCATTTTCCTTGAGGGGATCTTCTTCAGTAAAGTCTTCATATTTTTTGTCTTCCAATTTATTTTCTGTAGCCATTATGGAAACACTTTTAAACAATCATTTAATTCAATTTATAATATTTGGTCTGATAATCACTTGTAGATATAACTCGTGCTGAATGCGAACTGTTTGTTATATCTCATTTGTAGTCAATAAAGCTATAATCATTAGCGATACATGCATATCTCATGTATCGTTCAAATATAGGGAGCGTACGGTGATAAAATATGGAAGTACATTAATAATGCGCCCGCCCACATCGTGTATATCTTAGTAGACTAATCCCAACTTATCTACGATGATTGTAAAATTGAAATTATCTAAGTAATTGTTCTTACTAGCATTCTGTGTATTAGATAATTTATATGTATTTTCCATAACTGATTAGTATTTGTTCCAGTTGTATGTATCACCACTTTTTTATTAAAAACTTAACTATAATGTTACTTTGTATGTACAAAGGAATACTAAAACTATAATATTGTAATGTAGGTAGCTTTGTATTAATTATTTGTAAGCATGTCGGTAGATTGAATACTAGTAGCGTAGCTAGGTGTGGGCGAAGCGACCTCTCACACATGTCCCGGTATCTAAAAGGACTTTAAATATGAGGATTAAATTTTGTTACCCAACTATTACTAAAAATCATTCATTCAATTATTTATTTATTATATTCTCTATTGTACACCAATATTACATTAATAATAATAGGAAACCTTATACTAAAAAACATACAATTGGCGGCCTTATGGCACTTGACGATTTCTTCCAGGCAACCTCGAATGGACAGAGACAGATCTGGAAACAAAAAACACTTGGTGCAAATATAAAAATTTATAAAATTATTAAGTACTTAAATAGATACATACTAGTGTATACCTATATACAAAATATGTATATAGGCAAGAAAATAAGTAGTAAAACGAAAACACAATCATAGTGATAAATAATTCATTTCATTTCCATCCCTTTTTTTTGTATGGCAAGTTATCATTATTTACCCTGCTCTGGGTGGCACCGCCATAAGAGGAAACTCAGAATTTTTAACTAAAATCCACCCCGTACTCCTAGGAGGTATTGGCCCTCTTCGGTTTTGCGTTTCTTCCCGCCGCATCCAAAACACATACCTCCCGAGTCACATAAAAATCGCTCATGTCTGCGAAAGACCTGCATCTGCCAGTAGCTATCTTCTATCGCCGGAGCTCTGTCCGCAGTGCCCAAAAATATTTTTTGAATTCATGAGAGAAAAAGGGCTAGCTGGTGTGCTGCCGCCCACGTCTATATTAGTCCACACTACGCTTCTGATGAAGACAGACTAATTATAGCTGTACTGTAGAACGCTTAAGGCTCCCCCACATAGGCGCGTTATTATCGGTCGATAATATCGCATGCGTTACTGCGATATCTGTTTGCAGTACATTTTGTATTAGGACGGTCGTATAGTTACACACTGCTGCGATAATAACGCTGCAATGGAAGTGGGACGTTGCGTTTCTCCGTCCTGCGATATTCCGATATGCGTTCTAGAATGTTTTGTATCAGAACGCAAACGACCGTACACACATCTGCGATAATAACGCAACTTTCTCGTAAGAAATATCGGACGATAAAAACGCAGCTGTGTGCAAGGAATCGGGACGCATTAACGCAATACCGCATGCGATATTACCGACCGATAATAACGCACCTGTGTGGGGGAGCCTTTAACTTTTATTTTATGACCCTCGAAATTACAGTGGAGATGAGGATATTAAAAATTCGAACAATTTCGCATGTTATTCGTCGGTATTACATCGATAATACAGTTAAAAAAGTGAGATTTCGATAGAACTTGGAAAAGAATTACTTAATTCGACGTAAAATAATGGAGCTCGTGGATGTGGTCAGTGTATGAGAACTGGTTGCAAATGCACTTTAGAGTAAATAAAATCGATGACAAGACTATATTGCCTACACTAATAGCTATTATGTGCTTGAACGATTACACAGCTGTGAAGTTGTCCAACATGTATTGATTGCATTTACTGTTTCTGTAGAGGTCGATACTGGTAAAGGTGTCGTGCATTAGTGAATTCAGTGCTCATAAATTAGAACTAAGTAATCTTTTGATGGCTCAAAAATTAAACCTGACAGACATAACTGTAGTATAAATCTTATTGGTAAGTGTAGCAAAAATAAAAAAATATAGATAACCGCAATCAGATTTTGTATCATATTTCTCACAAAATAATAATGAACCACATAATAATATAAGGGCGCCTGGCTGGCTTGCTGGCTGGTGGCTTGTCGGCGACTGTCACCTTCCCCACTTTGACCACGAGATGGGACGTGACGTTGCCTCGTTCGCTTGCTGGCTGTCAGTGCAGTGGTGGCATCTTTTGACAGGCGTTTTAATAATATGCATTTTTGCATGTATTCATTAAAATTATACAGCAAATTAGCAAACAACTAGTCGACTCTTCACGTGACCAGAGGGCTGGGCTGTTTTTCGGCCAACGAATCAGCATTGCCATCCAACGTGGCAATGCTGCCAACGTTCTGGGCACTATTCCTGTTGACATCGACATGGATGAATTTTTTGATGCCCAGTAAATGCCTTTTTTTTTCTATATATATTTACGTTTGTACATACTTTTATCTTTAGTTTGTGTATATATCTATTAAGTTATTAATATTTAAATAATATGTAAATATCTGTATCCTGAATAAAATACCAATTATACAGCATAAATTAGGCATAAAATTGTCTGCCAAGCAGGGTCTGCTTAGCAGACAATTTCGTGGCCAATTTCTCCTCTACCTCCTGTTAAAGATCCTTTGGAGTTAGAGAAGAGATCGCTATCAGTATTTTGATGTATTCCGAATGTAATAAAATCGAGGACCATGCTGGATAGATGAGGCGATTAATTGTAATGTCTATCAAAATAGTTGAGGTACCTACATTGGATTTTGTCACTAAATTCATGAAATACATTGGACCTTGTAATTAATTCGTGAGGTACGTAAAACAAATAAAGTAATGCCACTAGTTATTTTTATTTACTCAGATTGGCCCGTTATGATTCGCTATTCGCCCACATGGGAATGGATCGATTTTTTTCGAATCATGGATCAAACTCGGTTTGCTTCATTAAAACAAAAGCCAGAAATATATTACTTGGTGGGAATTCCTTTAACAATAAAACATGACGATAACTAATACCCTAAATAGACTTTTTTAAGTATCTCATCATTAGTTACTGTTTATATTATTTAAATATTTACACGTGTTACGTTAGTACACAGAAGAAATAGCCTAGAGATAAATTGTTGTTGACTCAAAAGACACAAAGAGAATTAAACAAATATGTAGTTCTTAATGATATTACATTATGCAGTGTTTTCCTCAACAGAAAACTAATTATTTAATTACTCAGATACCCGCGAAACGAGACACAATAGTAAAACAATAACAGCGCGGTCTCATAGGACCGGTTGGGGATTCAAACGTTAAGTAAAATGTTTGAAAGAACAACCGTAACCCTGTTAAAAAAGACAAGCTAAAGGTACACAGGTGAGTTTTAGCAAGGCCTATAACTGTCCGTGGATGCGTAGGTTCATAGACCCGTATTCATCATCATACGCTTGGTGTAAGATTGCTCACAGCTTACATACAAACCTATGAAACTCTGTCGACCGAGCCACAACGTTGTACTCGTGTTACTGCATGCAGGCTTCATGACACCTGGCGTACCGCATGTCATAGATACCTCAGGGCGTACATCAAGCGAAAGTACGTATTTATTTTTGTAAAAATAGCAGAAACGTCTTCATCGACCGACGGCATTGTCACTAATGATTGAAAAATGAAAACGTAAGCGTGTAATACACCTCGTAAACATGGTTTAGTACGCAATGTAGCTCAAGCTGTTTGGGTTATTTCGAAGTGTCTATGAAACTACGCGTCTCTGATCAGTGGGCCTAAGTAAAAGACCGACCCTCCCTCGTACTCCAACCAAGACAAGTGGAGTTATTTGATATTTACTTATTTTATACTTTATGCACATAAAGGTGACTTAATGCCTTAATTGCCCACCAAAAATGCTTTATTGTCTTTTATTGGTACAAAATTTATTACTTATACTTATTAGTTCTTTCACCCCTGAAACACCGACAACGAATTAAAATATACCCTATATTATGCAAAGTCATTGATAAAAGGTCACATCTAGTTGTCAGTGACCAATACTTTTTGTAAATAATAGAATTACTTGTGAAGGTGAAACGTTTACGGATATTATAAACCTTTAAGTATTCACTGATAAGTTTAAATACGGATAAAGCATCAGCTGATGTGTTTACAATGATATAACTCTTTATTCATAAAGGATCATTGCGACTTTATCATTCCGATCCATTGAACTTTAGTATGCTTATTGGTAGGCGTGGTATCCGTCCCGGCACTAATTGCACCATTCCGATATTTTATAATTAATAATTACTGTGGATTCTCAATCAGGACCATTCAACTTTAGTATGCTTATTTATTTATTTAAACTCCTTTTACGGTAGTGGTACATAGGTAGACTTAATGCAACAAGGCATTCTCTACCTGTCAACCTTTAGAACGACCCATTTTATCGTATTGTAGTTTAGTGTATATTTTTTTCGTGCAGACCTATATTAACTCACGTAATTAACTAAGTAGCGTTGTATTAATATTTGACTTATTTAAACCTTTTCTTGCCGCACGCAAACAATACGTATATTTTATGTCGTTTTCTTGCACAAGGTTACGCAATTATTATGAAGTCACAAAAAGTTTTCCACGTTGTTCTATATAGCACATAATTATCAGATGAATTTAGAAATTTAAATTTAACAAATTAAGATATTCGGAAATGGGTGAACATTACCAACAAGTAAAACTTAAACTTTGTTTAATTACACAATATTTATTGTTCATTTTGTGCTAAATTTGTTGTGCAAAACATGTTTTCTTTCTTTATTTTCTTTTAGTGATTCCCAAACGGGGACTAGCCTCTCAGCCTTCATGAAGGAAAGGGCATAAGGCTACAAAGCCTGTAGCGTGCTACGCCGTAGCACGACGCGTAGAGCTACGAGTGATAGGCGGATAGGTGCTACTCAAAGTTTATGAACTACACCGGAATTCATTATCATTAGGCTACATTATCACGTAAATATTCGTGTCGCATTGTCGCGATAAAAACATGTTGTTGTCTACATTAGAGGTCAATCGCATTTTTACGCGTCTGCGTACGATAATTCGTGCGAATGAAAAAGATGGAAGATGAAAAAGAAAAGGATAGTAGTGGTTTGGTTTGAGAAGTACGGAAGGAGTAGCTTTGTATATATGTTGGTAAATAAATATGTGTTACACTTGTACGAGCATCATTAATAAAACATTATAAAGATGACGAAAGACAAGATTGTGGCAGAAACGGCAAAGTGTAGCCTCTCAAACGAGTTAGGTAGAACTAATTTCATTTAGCCCACGTGGGCCACGCATGCAGATTTGGGTGCTTCGGTCTCCATACATTTTATATGGCAACTAGACTTGTAGAGCTACATTAGACCCATGACACGCAATGCGATTCTACGACCACTACGACGTGGGGCCTAATATAGCCCCAGTTTTATTGTCGCAACAACACCTTTTGTTGCACAGCTTACCGAGAGTTCTGCTATAGGCGTATTTGCCGATTACTTCTCCACTTGACGAACTACTCGGCCACATTTTGTTGCGACATTGCGATAATTCGCCGTATCCCGATTATGTAGCCCCAGCATTATGCGGGTTTATTTTTTTGTCCCTGGCCAGCGTGGTGGATTAAGGTCTATTCCCTCTCCTAGAGAGAAGACCTGAGTCCCAACAGTGGGAACATTACTATGATACCATAGTCAGTCTTTTAATGTTCCTACTCACTCATGACAGGATATCTTCTACTTCCATACTTCTTTATTAATCGTTATCTCAACGGTCACTATGTACCGGTACCTCAAAACTTTGGTATTTTATCCTTTATTCTTCTTCTCATTCCCATTTATAATACCTAGGTTACTCATTCTTCGACATCACACGCCTATATTATAAAAGTTTGAGTAGCAGACTGGTGTATATAGTTTTTTTTTTTTGTGTTGCCTATAATACTCTTGTTTCGTAGATGCATGTATGTCATGTGCTGAGACAACCACACCCAAAATAACTATATCAGTAGAGAATAGCATAATGATAAATGATATTTATTTTGCAAATAGGTTTCACGAAACACTTTTACACGTCAATTTTTTTTTTGTCAAAATTATTAATCTAGATGAGGCCGGTGTTTCCTAACTGACTACCCTGAGAAGAAACACCGAAACAAACTCAGGGGTCACAGTCTCTTTTAAAAAAAAATATCCATACAAAATGTATTGGTCAAATCATATGCGAACTATGCAGATTGGTGTCTGAGATGGCCTTTTAAAGAAAGAACCATGCAGATTTGACCGGACCTGTCCAGTCAGTGCAAGCATTTGTCATTTTCCTCGTAAAGCTCAACTCGGGGCTACTAAGGAGCTCAACGACTTGACGAACAATGCAAAGGAAAGGACATTTGGTTAGGCCGTAGAAAATACTCAAATTGCCAGACATAAGTTAAAGTGACTGAAACGAAAGGAAAAAGCAAGCTATCCACATAGTCCTCACATTCACAAAAAAAATAAAAAAGATATAAATAAAATTTACAAAAAGTAATACTTAACAAAGTAAATATTGTTGTCAAAAAAAATTAAAGAATAAAAAGAAATAAGTCGAATTGTATAAAAAAAAAAATGTCGGATTGTAAAAAAAAAGAGAATATCAATGTCAAATTGAAACATAAGTTAAAAGAATAAACGACAGTACAGCGAGTACTGGAGCAGGACAATCCCAAGCCTTATTGTCCTCAACATAGTCCTTTATAGTATAAAAAGCCTTTTGGCAAAGTTTACGCTTTACAAATGTTCACTGTATTTTTTAAACATGTTTTTGTTCTTATGGGCATACAGGATATTCTCATAAATATACTGTGAAGGCACAGTCATTACCTTGATCTCCTTAAATTTATCTCTGAGGGAGTATCTAGGACTTAAATTATAAATGGAACGAATAGCCCTTTTCTGTAAAATGAAAATTGTTTGGATATCGGCGGCATTTCCCCACAGTAGGATACCGTACGACATGACACTATGAAAATAGCTAAAATAAACTAAACGGGCTGTTTCTAAATCAGTTAAATTTCGAATTTTTCTTACAGCATATGCTGCAGAGCTAAGTTTTTTAGATAATTTGTCTATATGTGGGCCCCACTGAAGCATAATAAATTATTATCAAAACCATTATAATATGGCAACTACATATATTGGTTTCTACTGTTTACTTGAACTTTATAATCGTTCTAATCAAACTACTTAGTACGACTTGCGAATGAAAAATAATAATGTGTGATGACTAGGCATTCCGTCTTTATTATTTTATCTTAATTCCTCTACAATTAGTTTATTATTTATCTTTATTGAATAGAAGATGACGATGCATTTTTGATGAACGTTAACACTATACGACAGCGAAGTGCCAATACCTCCTATCTGTAAAATCAAAAATTTCCTGACCCAAATACGTTTGGAGGTAATACTATAAATTCATATGTTGGATTAGTTGGAGAAGTATCTACAATTAAACTTTATGTAGTTGAAATTAAATATTCGCTTCGGAGATTTCGGTAAAATATGCGGAAACATACATATAAATTATTAAAGCTAAAAAGCAATTTTCCCAAAAAATATTCAGTTAGGACGTATTGGCACTTCGCCGTCGTTAATAGTTTTATATATACAGTATCTAAAAATTTCACAAGGCGCCTGCCTGGATTTGAACTAACGATTTACAATTCGTAAGTTGGAGCCGATACCACTGAGCCACAACTGATCAATATATTGGTTATACCACTGCTCACTGTTGTATAGAGGGTTAAGCAATATTACTTTTACAATATAAAAAAATATTAAGTCATTAGTAAAACATTTTTTATTCATAATATTCATTCTGTACATTTTTCACAACAATAATTCTCCACATCCATACACATAGTGATCTTAAATTATTATTCAATAGTAGTTGTCAGTATAAAAGTTCCAGTTTCAGAATTTAGAACTTGAAAATTATAACTAATCAAACCTTACTTAGAACCACAATTTGGTAGGTTTCTTGGTTATCATAAGGTATCTTCAAATTCTCAATGGAGAAATCGGAAACATAATAAGTCGAGACAAATATCTTCGAAAAACAAAATCAATCATAACGTCGCGTACCTACCACACTCATATTTACATTCCTAGTATTTTATTATAGTTCATACAGTTCTAGACAAAACAAGAAAAATATTTAAATTTAAATAACCCTTTCTAGGAACTAAATTCTTATTTTTACAGATTTCTAGTATAATTATAATAAGTACCTACTTACATAATTTAGCCCGGTAAAATAGACCAAAAAATAAGGGAATGTCTAAACTGACCGGGCTAATAAATACTTTCTTTGATTTATTTATTCATCTTTCTTTTATTAATAACTATAGCTTTTTTTCAAGTAGGGAATCAATCAGAATGACTTCTCCCGCTCTTGGGTGGGCTTACTGTCTAAACCCTACCCCGTTCCTTCCCTGTCTTTGATCTGGGGGACACGGACTTAACTTTCGGAATGTCCGTGTTCTCCAGAGGCTTCGGACCTGCCGGGCCACTACAGTTAATGACTATAGCTGTCTCCCGCGGTGTCAACTGCGTCAAGCAAACAAAGTCTTCAGCGTTGTAATATTAGTACAGAACCAGTCAAAACAACTACCACTAGTCCAAAAACAATATAACAACTACAAAGAACTATCCAAATTATTGACGCGCGTATCGATTCCCTTAGCATACCCCACACTTGCCGGGTGAGCTAAGAGAATGCGGGGGGAACCAGGGCGATACTCGCATTTCAAAAATGCGTCAAGTTAATGTGACCAGATTGTATGTCTACTGGAGAAAACTGCAACTTCTTAAATATTTAAAGCGTAATCTCAATGTTTGAAGTTTTTTATTCTCACTAGTAGTAGTCTCGCTGGTGTGATTGTTTATATCCCCCTGTATATTAAAACGATGTCACCTTAAAAATATGGAATGTACAAAAATTTATAAATTAAACGATCATCTATCGAGTTTACAATTTGAGCAAAAGAAAACATACCAATAAACAAATAAAATTAAATACTTATGTTTATCAAATTCCAATAACCAGAAACAAAAACTAACATATCTCGAATACAAAATACTATCTAATATAAGTAGAAAAATAAATCTTATTTAAAGTTCGATAAAGTTTAATTTAAATTACAGTGTTACAATGTTATTTGGAAAACATGAAGTTAATCATTACCTTTGGGAATAGCAATTAGCTTAAATAAATTATTAGGATCTCTGGTTTCAACCAGCCACAGAGCTGCTCACTATCGAAATACTTTTATTAGTGTTTGTTTTGTTATAATAACATTTAAATAAAGTAATACTTCATTTAGGTTTCACCCATGTGAAAGTAGACAATTACTCGTATCCTATGGGAACACACTCGAGCAATCAAAATATCTTATGTATAGTTTGAGCCTCAACTAATTTAAAATGAGGAAAAAAAAATCCCGTGTAAAATTGCTTTCAAAAAGCTATTAGCAAAATAAATATCATTTATCATAACATTTCGGACATGAACACAAAAAAATCCGTTCAGTCGTTCAGGTGTGAAGAAGTAACATACACACACACCCTAACTTTTGCTTTTATAATATTCGTGTGATCACTTTGAGCTATGGATAAACACCTCCCTAAGATCGACTAATGGAAATGCACAAAGCACACACCATTCTAAGTCATCCCAGCTCAAATTGGCTTCATAACCAAATTGAGCCATGATGATTTCAGATTGAATGTTCTATGAAGTATATAAAAAAGAATACCAGCTAACCATACCTAGTTTGTTAAGTTTGTGTTCAACAGCTGTTTTTATTTCTTAGCCTGCAGTGTCTCAAATTTTACCTATCTATATTAGTAAAGTAACTTATTATTTATCGTAGTTATTGCCATCCATTCATTTTTCATTCATAAAAACCTATTAATTAAATTATTTATAAACCACTTATTGCTACAAAGTTCAAATTAGCTCCAATAATTCGATTTTTTTCTTAAATTAATAAAAACACAAAATGTACAAGATAATTCTTAACTTTAGAAAAACTTTCGGATCCATTTGAAAAACAGTAAAAAGTTCTACTGGATCTTAACAGAGCTTAAATCAAACAAAATGCTTCGCAGAATTGAAAACAAATCACTATGACATGTATTTTCTCAATTGCCATTTGCTAATACCAATGCCACTTTCCACGCATCTTTGCCCAGTGTCCTTTTGACACTAGAAATGGAACTTTTCATCATTTTAGATACAAGCGTGAAAGCTTTTATTTTTGTTTCCTTACAAAAGTTCTTATTGAAAAGAACTTATCATGTAAGTATTCCGATTTTTCTAAGTCACTAACTCTTCTTTCCCATTTCAATCTTTTCCTTTTCTGCTGGTGACGGAACAAATTGTAAGGGATCTGACTTCTTGGCTTCCGCTTCTTTGGCATCTTTCTTTTCTTCGGCTTCTAGAGCTTTCTTTCTTGTGTCCTTTAGAGTTCTTCTGTGTTGGACGTAGAAGAACCTGGAATGAAACAATTAATGGATTGTAGTAATATTTAATTTATTAATTGCGTAAATGAAGCCATTAACGAAACCTCAGAAGTTCACATTCAGAGTCCGCCAACTAAAAATGGAACAAAGTATTCTCGGATTCAAAATCACAGATCGCATAGGGTACCTACAGTAAACTTTGATCTAAAACACTAAACGCACACCTAGACAATTCAATTGGCTAAACTAAAATGGAACTGGTCAATTCCTATCTGCTGCATGTCGCATAATTTTTCTTTCTCATTTCTATTCAGATCTCTTCCTTTTCAGGCAGTATACTGTGAATACATTAGTCATAAAACCACTTGACACTCTCCTCTTCTGAACCGCAAACATGCATATTCAATCACAAATTAAATTAACCAATATACGTCCTACATTCTCTTCTCAATCTTCTTCTCAAAGGACTATTTTTATTATACTCACATCAATATAATAGAAGGCGGTATAGCAATAGCAGCACTTGTCAGGAACACGGCACCTGGCAGCACGTGCAGAGTCTTCATGTACATCCAGGAGTAGAAGGGGTGGAAGATCAGGGCAGCCACGGTCTCCGTTAGGGAGAACAGGGAGTTCACTTTAGCTGTAATGTGGAGATAGAAATGGTTAGGTCTTAATATTTGGGAAACAATAAGGAATACGTTTCTAATGGTACTCATAGGAGGATCCTCCGACCAAACGCGTGCTATGCCTGGTCTGGGCCATAGCCTGACAGTTGATTTCGGGCAGTTGTACCTACTTGTTCGAATCACGCAGACTCTAAAATCGCGATCCTGCATCGCAATTTTGATTTTCTATCTGGCCTTCCTTCATCATCTCAGTCGAAAGACGTCCACTGCTGGACATATGCCTCCCCCAAGCGTCGCCACAGCGACCGGTCCTGCGCGTCTCGCATCCATCGGATTCCCGCGACCCTCGCCAGCCTTTGCCTCGCCCTGGCCTTCCTTATTTATTTGTAAACATGAATAACGTATGCTATGCTACACATATCTTCTATTTCTTCTCGAATCAATGGTCGTTTTTTCGTTCATGGATTTCAGGTGCCACTTTTGAGCGACGTTGGTGACGTTTTTATGTGCGTTTTTAGGCCCTCCAAAAAGCAGATGTAGGGACACTTTGTACGCTCTTATGAGTGAGACATCGTCTAGTCAAGAGCACCCACAGGAGCACCCCACTTGCACTGGGTGTCGAAGGCCCCATTTTGCCAGTTCATGTTCGATGCACAACTGCACAGTCGTAGATCGCCTGCCATATAGACCGGTCGTGTTCAAGTGGCAGATGTTGCTATAGATATCAAAATTGTTCTACTAACCAGTTTCCTGTTTCTCCACTAGCTTCGATATGATGGAGCGTAACGACGTAAAAGTCGTCGCGTTCAGTAGCTCGGCGACCGGCACTGCAATTGTGAACGCAATCAAATTAATAACCGCCATTGAACCGACCGTTATTCAAATGTACATTATCATAATAAAACTGGAATATGAAGTAGAGATGGCGCGATGACGCTTTGTGTACGTAATTCAGTATTCATTTCATAGTAATTGGAGTGATAATAGTGAGTGTGTTTTTGATATTTTGCATAATTTCATAGCAGTGTTGAAGACTGTGTCTTTAAAGATTCTGATTGTCAGAGATGCATCTTTAAAACAGCTTTTTCTCTCTACGATTACATATTTTTTCTTGCTTATTGGTAGAATTCCAGAGAGGGACACCATCGATTTATGTATGTATTACCGGCCAAAGCCGATTTTAGGATGAACTAGTTTCGTCAAGTCCGAACCCGCGATAGTAGTCGGTTAGTATTAGTCCGATACGGATAGATTAGGTTAGAAGGTTAAGGCGGGAGCGGAGTGAAGCGGAGCTTCCGCCTTAGCCTTCGAGCCCTGCGGGATTCCGCACGTATAGGGAGAACTGGTTTGGCCTAGGCGAAACTAGCTCAATACTCAATACTTTATTGCATTCCATAGTACATACAGGTGGTAATAAATAATATTGTAAAGCTCAATATGGACCCTTTCGGGCACAGCAAAAGTTAGGAGAGAGGACGAAGACTCAGCTACAATTCATGGTATTAATTAATTATTATTATAAGTAATTAGACGTTTATGTATATTATCTTGTTGTAAATTATTTTTGATATTTTGGTTTATTTTTCATCAATATTCAATTATGTTAACATTGAAATTCATTTATTTTTGTATATTATAATTTGAATAGTAAGTAAATTATAGATTTAATGTATAGATATTATAGTAATGTCTGTTATGTCAAATATAGTTCATCCTGAAATCAGGTTTGGCCGGTAACATATGTATTTAGACTGCACTAATACACTGCACTGTCATCAGTTTGTGACTGAGGTAGAGACTCCAATCATAATATATGTAGACACACTAAATAATGTAGTCCCAAAATAGCCACACTCAGTATATTTATATTCTCAGAGGAGTGTAGCTATTTTGCGACTACATTTGTTACCTACTAACGCCCGTTTTCAATAACCTACCGGAGTTCATAGATAGATAGCTATCCCCGATAAACAGCAAGAATTCTATCTATCAATCCACAACTTTTGATAGGAAATGCTATCCGTCGGTAGGTTATAGGAAAGCAAGTAAGGGCCAAAGGATAGATTTGTTTATCTTTAGTAGCTGCAACTTTAGATAGATAGCTTATTGAAAACGGGCGTAAAACTACTTACTTGTTTTTACAGTTATATAACTGTAAAAACAATTGCATGTGTTAAAAACATAAGTACACAAAACGAGAGAACTAGGCTAATTCGAAAATCAAAAGAATGACACACGTTTTTTAATCATAGTCCAGTCATTATAGTACTTTCACCTCGGAATTCGAGATACCCAGCTGTAAGTCTGTAAATAGTTGTATATTGACACCCTAAAAGTTGTCTCAAAACCTACATATGGTAGGGTGTACGCAACTATTAAATTTCAAGGTCAAAGGGCCCAAAAATCGTTTTTTTTGTAAATATCTCATTTCCTAAAGGTTTTTTGCTATTTGTATATTTCACAATATTGTAGAATACAAAATTCTCTACAAATTTTGTATAAAAACTTTTTCCTACGGTGAACCGTTTTCGAGATAGAGGCCGGAGAGCGCACGGTCACAGCATCACTTCAGGTCAATTGGTTCCTCCGGTCGAAAACGCCCCATATAAGTTGATACTATCGATAAATCAATGATTATAAATATTTGTCAATTTTTATTAACTATCATATTATATTTTATGATTTTTTTCCTAACCTATCCACTTTTTATTCAGTATTCATTTATTTAACAACACTTACCTGGCGTGTCAGACGTTTACTGACTAAAGCCCACTCCTGTTCCTTCTTTGGCTTTGTTCTATGGCCCCAGTCAGTGTACCCTTTCACATACCCCATGGCCCCAGTGGATTTCGACCCTGCTGGGCACCTACGATTTTCTGAAATGTTCTTGAAGTACACATAGATCATTACGCGTCGTCGACGACTTGAGCGCAATCCGGATGGTAATTGGACGACAGGACGGCGATCTACGCATTGCTCGCCGTCCGCCGTCGCTAGCGTGGGCTTGTGAACGGATGTACGATGAGGCTTGTGAAAGGAGCAGTGCGTACTGAACTGAACTCACTTACTGAGAATAATTAGTTTCTCTTACTATACTATATTTTTTTAACTTAAATATCTTTATCTTGCTTAAATTTTCAAAGTAAATAACTAGGGTATGTCATTCATTAATAGAAATTGTAGCAAGAACTTATTTTGGGCACGTAGGAAAAGTGATTACTGTTAACAAAAATTTAAGAAATTAGTTTCTTGTTTTGAACTTGTATGGATATTATTTTTTTGTGGCTGGTTTTAATAAAGTAGTATACCATTTTGGAAACTTGATTAGTTGCACCAATTTTTAAAAAAAACTTGCCATAGTAGTGTTCATACTTTTTTTTACACCAGGACAAGCTAAAGTTGGCTAAAAGTAAAAATCTTCAATAAATTTGGGTAATCACATAAGTTTCATTCATTTTTATGAAAAATCTAGAGGAATTCTGGATTTTTTAAGAATAGCAGTAGATAGCAGTTTTATTCAGGTTGTCGCTACAAAAAAAAGAACAGCAATATTTAAACAACTGTGGTAATGGTAGAGGAAAATATCACAACAGATCTAAATTTTAAAAGAATTTATTTGTGTTATTTCACTTATTACTTAATAAATATTTGTGTGATATTTTTTTTTGTATTTTTCTCCGAATAGTAACGACTATTCAGACAAATATTTATAATCATTGATTTATCGATAGTTCATTAACTATAATATGGCGCGTTTTCGACCGGAGGCACCAGTTGACCTAAAGTGATGCTGTGACCGCGCGGTCTCCGCCCTATATCTCGAAAACGGTTCACCGTAGGAAAAAGTTTTCTGAACAAAAATTGTAAAGAATTTTATATTCTACAATATTGTTAAAAATACAAACAGCAAAAAACCTATAGGAAATGAGATATTTACAAAAAAAGCGCAAAAACCCGATTTTTGTGACCCCCGACCATGAAATTTAATAGTTGCGTACACCCTACCATATGTAGGTTTTGAGACAACTTTTAGGGTGTCAATATACAACTATTTACAAACTTACAGCTGGGTATCTCGAATTCCGAGATTCTTACCTTAATTGAGCTAATTTGACTGGACTATCAAACAGATTTCTGACACTAATTTTAATAAAACGTGCTGCCCAATTACATTATAGAAGACTCACCGTCAAAAAAAAACAAAACATTTTGGTATATTGTCTGTAAAACGAGTTTCATTTAATTATTTTTCATAGTAACAGTCCCATGATTTCCACGTTTTTTCACTAATAAAAAAAAAGAATTGAACTGGAAAAAAACTGAGCGTAGAGGAAAATTTCTCAAAATATTGAAATATTTACTATGGTCACCATTCCTGGTGAAACAATTTTTTTGATAATTAGTTGAACAATTGGCAATTGGTCTCGCGTGTTGCGAGTTGAATTCTGAATTATGTATGGTTTTCCAGGTTTGTATATTATTTATGTAAAATTAAATATTCCTTCTCCAAGAGAGGAGGCCTGTGTCCCAGCAGTGGGAACATTATAAGGCCGATAATGCTAATGGTGTGTCAAGAAATATGTAAGTTCGCGTTTATTAGTTCTCTAGTACTCATAGCACAAGCTCTACTTAGTTTGAGACTAGATGGTGTTTTGTGAAAGTTGTGGATGGAAAAAAAACCGCAACCAAAACAATCTACGGTGCTCACCTAGGTACATTTCGATGTCTGTGGTGACGAAGGCAGTCCATATGGAGCCGACGAACTTGCTGACGACGGATATGAAGCACAGCAACGAGTCGTCGACCTGCATGCGTTTGCTGAGCACCGTTATTGAGAACATGGCTCCTGGAACAGAGATACAATACTGTTAATAACTAGTTTCTGCCACCGACTTCACCTGCGGGATTTGAGAGCGAAGGTGATGAAATAAATGATACAGAGTAATGCGCCTGGCTGGGTTTGAACCCGCAATCCACAACTTATAAGACGGGGTCAATAATAATACATTTAGGACCTGTTTCACAATGTCCGGATAGCCACTACTTTCTGAATAAATTAAAAAATGGAACAGAATTTCTATGAAATTATCTGCCAAGTAAGATATCGGAAACTTAATCATAGATGGTGAAACAGGCCCTTAACAAAATAATTATCTTTATCTTAATTGAAGTTTTAATATTGGTAAATTCAATATATTTTACCGTTTTATGAAGCATTTTAGTGTTTTTAGCATTTGCTAAAAATCTACAGATTTGCAAAGCATGTATGCAATCATTAGAAAGATTACATGAATATTAGTCAACTTGTTAATCGATAAAAGTAAGTTTTAGAGGCAAATTCGTGATATTTATCTACCATGGAGTTTCTAGCCGGTTTTTCTCCATAGGAAACGACCAATTTGGAACCGTGCACTAGTTTTTGACGTTTTATAAGTGCCCATGTTGGCCTATGTAAAATAAAACTACTTTGACTTTGACTTTGATCGTACTAAATTAACTGTATTGCGTTTATAACACATTACTAGCATTTATCCTGATGAATAACATTTAGCAAGTATATATTTTCTATTTACTTGTATATCTTGAAGTTGTACCTACTATGTTGTTTCTGCATCACCCTAAGGTCGACTGGTAGAAAATGCCAAAGGCATTAAGTCCGCCTTTGTACGTTAAGTTGTAAAGTTTTTAAAATAAAATAATTAATAAATAACATTTATTTTTCTGACTCTGTTTACTCCTGTGGATTGTATAGGTACTTTTTACGCAATAGAAAACTTGCGATTAGCTTCTATTACATAAATTAATCACCAATTAGCCGAGAATGAGACTCTTGAGCGTTCTAATGGAATTTTCCAACATTATATTGATTATATGAGTCTCACTGCCGCACTCAGAGCCGTTTAATGAACACTTAAATCATTCCTGTACTTTGTTAAATCTATACTAAGGATCGATTTAAGTAATCATTAAACATCTCTGAATGCGGCAGTTAAAGTTTCGTCTTATTATCTACACTAATATAATAAACAGGTAAAGTTTGTTTGTTTGAGGTAATCTGTGGAAGTACTGGTCCGATTGCTAAAATTTTTTTACCAAGCTGCTGTATTCCTGAGTGACATAGGCTATATTTTATGTACGCGGGCGAAGCTGCGGGCTAAAGCTAGTATGTTATAACTTACCAAATGAATGCAGCACAATGGAGTAACTGAGGTAGACGCTGAACTTCACCATGTCCCAGTTCAGCCGGTTTCTCACGAACAGGTAGAATACTGTGTGTTCAGCTGTAATGTTATAAATTTAACATCAAATAAATATTGTTCTTTTTTATTCTACATTAAAGAAAGTCCATTAATAAAATTAAGTTTTGAAAACGTACACATTCATCTATACCTATATATAAGTAGACAATAAAGACTCTTCAATGTAATATCATTATAAATCTAATAAAAAAATACTATAAATGATTTAGTTATCTATTTATTTAAATACTCTTAATTGTGTACCACATAATATTACAATAGGAACTTTAAATGGATAGGATGACAATGAGCGATAAGATCGCTAAAAGCAAATGTTTACAGACAACCTTCGGATGGATTTGATAGAGAAGAAGAGATACGCAATCGGAATCGATAATCTGAACTCATCATCGATACGCTCTTTCCTATGCCATTCTATTTTCACGAATTATTTGAACAATAATCATAATCATCGCAGACGACAGACATCCACTAATGAACAGTAAGGGTTGGACCTCATCTGGCAGCATGGAATCGCATTTGTTCCGCCTGTGCTACCACGTGCTGCAGTATGCTGCCGCATGCGAACGCGCGCTGTCACATTCCGCAGACAAAAAAGGCTATCGGAGGAAGATTCCGCAGACAAAAAAGGCGATAGAAGGATGCGTTAGCATGCTATCACGCGCTTCAGCGTTCCGGAGTCTCCCTGCCGACCATAGCATTTTGTCCGTGATGCCGATCGCCTCGAGGATTCCGCCGCGTGCTATCTATCGTGCATTATGCTTTCTGTCTCGGTCTAGCAAATGGCAGTTCTAAGCGACAGAAAGAGAAAGGGCGACGGAAAAAGGCGATTCCGTGCTGCCAGATGAGGTCCAACCCTAAGGCTGCCATGAAACGGACTGCATCGCAGCAACCACACGCAGTCGATTTTATTCAACTGCGTGCGATCCTGTGCGTCTCGCATGCACCAGATTCCCTCAACCCTCAGCAGTTCATCAGTTCACCTTATCGTAGGTCTTCCAACATTGCGTCTTCCGGTAGGTACACTAACCGACCATTTGTTCTTCGAGCAACGTGCCTTGCCCGTTGCCACTTATTTTTGTAATTTTTTGGGGCTCTCTCAGTAAAATTGACACTCGTTTACCAGATTACAATAAATATATACATCATGTAACATAATTAACACACATCCTTTTGAGGGGTCATTGTACTCATCATTATGAACAACTTTTACTATGGGACCAAACCTGAAATCGAGAAAAAAAATTCAGCTATTCCCTACATTAAATTTATGTTCGCATATTTCGTCAAAATACAGCTGATAATTTTTTAATTATATTACATGTTGTATATTTCAACTTACAAGAAGTAGGTCCAAAAAGCAGGAACACCATGAGCAGAGTGAGGATGACCTTAATCTTCCGGTTCAGAGGCCGCGGCCTGAAGGCTACGGCAACTGTGTCCACCACATGCGAGATGTCGAAGAACGACACCTTCGAGTTTGTGGTCCGCTCGATCTGGAATATAATGTAATAGTTTAGATGTAATATTCATTCAAATTATTTAATTAATAATTGATCGAAATACTTTAAATGATCAATTTACAATCAAACAAATATATAATCAGACAATAAAATATACGTCAGTTAATAACCCGTCTCTGATTGTTCCCGGTGCAAAGGTCCCCATCTTCTTTGCATCAAGACCGACCTAGACCGGGAGTCACCCGTCGCCTCCCCTAGCCTACGTCCGTTTTGTTGATTAAATGTACAAATATAGTATTAAGAAAGAAGAGAATATGGAATATCATGTAAGAGAACTCTACGAGAAGAATTTGGTTTTGACAGGTACAGGATGTATTTTCATCTGTGTGTCTCGCATCCATCGCATTCGCCAAGCTTGTGGGAGGCCTTTAAGGTGAATGCTTCAGGTAGCCCGCGAAATTCAAATTTTCTTACGTTTTTTGCAATTTGCTAGCCAGTGGTAGGTTGTATGAAGTTAAAAATACATAAGCGATTGTAAAATGTTTTTGACCTCGAAAAAATCGTTCCTACACTTAGGTGAACTTGGAGGCTTGTATTGATGATTTTTATGGTTATAATTATGTAACTAGTTACATTTTACAGCCGCTCAAGTATTTTTAACTTCATAGAACCTACCACTGGCTTTCAAATTGCAAAAAACCTAAGAAAATTTGAATTTCGCGGGCTAACCTGAAGCATCCCCCTTAAATGTTGTGCCACTCCAGAACCTTTAATAGGCTGCGACTTTGCTGGGTCCTAACGATTTACTGACCTCTTCTTGAGGCGCGCGTGGAACTACGAGCCGTTGACGACTTGAACTCAGTCTGGACGGTCACCAGACAGCGGGACGGCGAGCTACCTATTACCCACCGCTCACGTCTACGGTGATAGTGAGTGTACTTGCGGTCCTACTTGTGGTCCGCTAGAAAACTATTTCAGATCAATGGAACAGTACCTACTATAATATCTCCCGCGTTCCTATGTAGGTAATCTCGGTCGAGATTGGCCGACATGATTGGAATTCGGTCGGGAGGATTATTGTGACAATGATTTATGGCCGGATGACTCAGTTTTTAGAGTGAGCATTCTAGTCAAGATAGTCTGATAACTGGTGTCACTGCCAGTTTGTTCTAGGGTATTATGATGTATAACTTTGAAATATTCATAATGTGTCCAGCCTTCTTCTTCATAGGGATTGGAATATACAACAGAAAAGTATTCGCCACGTCCGCGTCGTGGTTTAGAGGTGTTGAGTGTAATTTCCCGCAAACCTCCATTGTAATGGGAGGATCCTCCGACTAGACGGAGTTTATGTCTGGTTTGGACAAGTACCCGATAGTCCATTTTGAAAAACTCTAATACTGCGGAATTTTAGATATTTCTTTTTGCAAGATTTCGAATTTTTAGTGCCATTGTTGCTTCATAGATGTCGCTAATTCTATCTATCCTTGTCCCAGCTGTATAGGATCGGTTTTCAGTCAAACCTTGAGTTGAATACCTTGAAGAGCCTGTATTTCTTGATAGTACAATCTAGCGGGCTCTTTTAACCTATCACATACCCGCATAACGAGACACAATAGTAAAACAATAACAGCGCGGTCTCATAGGACCGGTCGGGGATTCATGAATTAAGTAACAAGTGAATAGTTTACTTCTAGGCAAGCGTGCCTTTTCGTCGGCCACATCGTTGCTTACAATCAGCTAACATCCTTTCAAGATTCTTAAATATTTTAAAATAAAGTTACCCACTGAGTCTGTCTGTCTGTATGTACGCGATACACTCAAAACTACAAACTCAAATATACATACATATTGTAGTAGAGTTAGTCGAGAATTTTAAAAATAAATATCAATCGTTCGAAGCTAGGACGAGTCCTACACTGGACCAAACTGGGCCATTGTGTGAACCAGTTAACCCAATATGTCTCCTCCCACGAAAGTTGAAGACAGTCGTCGTTGAGTTATAAGTAGTTGTAAACAATGGCCTGTATCCTGTCATTTACTACGCAAGCGCGATGGGCTATTATTTGACCTTGAAGTGGTCAGTACCTACCAACTTCCTCATTCTTATTTTAAAAATAAATTATTTTTTTATTTGGATATGTGCTAAACTGCGCTAAATACAAAAAAAAATATTGATAGAGTGCGTCTAATGAAAGCGCGACCTGGAGTATAAAAAAAAATTAAATTGGCAACATTAATTATTCAGCCGCAATCGTCGTAAATAAAAAAAATTGTGAAGTGTCAAGACATGATTCTCCTGCTAGTTAGTAATAACACATTTTTTTTTATTTAGCCTATTTTTCTCAGGTCGCGCTTTCATTAGACGGACTATAAAATAATGAGATAGAAAAGAGCAAAAATACTCGTCTACATGTTCAAAACCTTTTTCATCAACCATCTTGAATTACGGTGACATTTTTTATTTTATTTTATCTATGCCTAAGCGATAAATGGCGGATTATAAACAATTCCTAGTTCAAAAATTTGGAAGAGAATTAATAAAATCGTGTAGAGTTTTCGGCGGGAGTTTTCGAGTGACTCTCAATAACTGTTTTAATTATTGGCAAATTGATTCCTAATGGATATTGTAATGGAAAATTGATGTAAGTTTGTATCTCAAGAGTTTACACAACTGGATGGAATTTTATTGCAGTATCGACTACACCATTAAAGATTACTGAGAAAACTGAAACGATACGTTTGCTGCAAAATAATACTAGTCCGGTGCCTGAAGCGTTAAAATGATCAAAACAGTAAAAAAAAGTTCTAGGAAAAAACCCTCAGGCACCGGACTACACCCAAAACCGCCATATTTGTTTATTAATTCGTTTATAATTTAATGTATACAAACAGTATTTCGATGATTGTAATTTCATTTCGAGTTTAAAATAACTCACAATACCATTAAAATGTGTTACCGCATTCTAAGGGAAAACAAAGTGACTTTACCTATAAACTAAATATGTTTCTAACCTTAACAACAGCTAAATGTACGAACTGTGTGAAGCTAAAAGAAAAAAGATGGGAAAATATAAGAAGAAAACGGTGTGACAACCCCAACTTACATGGGATAAAAGTAGCATGACGATGTTGTTACTTAATAACAGATGTATGCGTTGTTATATATCTAATGTGTTGTATTGTGTGTGCGTTTTATGTGTGTATTGGTTGTGTGTGTCTGTGTACCTATATTATTCGGACATTAGCAAGAGCCTTAATTTTATTTATTTATTTTATTTTATTTTTTATGCACACAAAAGTACAAAGGTGGACTTCATGCCTTGAGGCATTCTCTACCAGCCAACTTTTGGGTGGTGTGATCTTGATT
Organism: Mythimna separata; assembly: GCA_030763345.1. Taxonomy (NCBI): domain Eukaryota; kingdom Metazoa; phylum Arthropoda; class Insecta; order Lepidoptera; family Noctuidae; genus Mythimna; species Mythimna separata. The sequence goes on along the minus strand of CM061171.1, from coordinate 21,795,029 downwards.
TAACCTATCACATACTCGCAAAACGAGACACAATAATAAAACAATAACAGCGCGGTCTCATAGGACCGGTCGGGGACTCAAACATTAAAGAAACGCATTTATTGTATTGGCTACACACGCGTACTATACTGTTTTTATCTGACCATACGTTATTATAATTATACATATAAAGCTGACTTATAAAACACCTTCGCGTATGTCATTGGATATGATATCGGCCGTTTACCTATTTAATTTATTATCATCATTGTAAAATGTCGATATGTGTAAGATTACAGATATCAATGAAAAGAAACGTTTTATTTCTAAAGGGTCCTTCATTTTGAAGAATGAAGTAAAAAACTAGCAGAAAAGTTGCAACATATGGATGGCAACTTTTCTGCTAGGTACTTCGCCCGTGTAAAATTTATAAATTATCCTATGAGAACATAATGTTTCAGGATGAAAAAGTATTCTATACCCTATTTTAGAATAAATCTGTGTTATCATATTCCTGCCCTTTTCCCATGTGGCTTGCGGTCCGCCCAACACTCACTCCCTTTTCTTTTATATCATTCCATAATATACTACAATTTAACAAAAATTCTACAATAATATAGCATAATCTATTCTTATAGAATGCTTTGTCCTAGAAACTGGCTGAAGGATCAACGCGCAGCCTAAACCGCTGATCGGAGAGTAAAAAAACCGGCCAAGAGCGTGTCGGGCCACGCTCAGTGTAGGGTTCCGTAGTTTCCCGTCCGTCACAATAAGTGTCCCCAACTTTTCAAAAACTGTTCATCCGATCGAGTGCAAAATAATTTTCCTAGAAAGTCTTTATAAAGCTCTACTTTCCAGATTTTTTCATATTTTCTAAACTTATGGTTCAAAAGTTAGAGGGGGAGGACACATTGTTTTTTACTTTTGGAGCGATTATTTCCGAAATTATTGATATTGTCAAAAAGTGATTTTAGTAAACCCCTATTATTTTTTTAATATCTATCCAACAATATATCACACGTTAGGGTTGAAATAAAAATAAAAATCGCTTTTTACTTTACATGTAGGGGGGCTACCCTAATCCTACAAACAAACTACAAACCCTAATAAAACATTTTGTTCCAATTTTTATTTTTGCACTTTGTCGGCGTGATTGACATACATATTGGTACCAAATTTCAGCTTTCTAGAGCGGTCTAACGGTCACAGAGATTAAGCGAGGACGGACGGACAGTCGGACACACATGGCGAAACTATAAGGGTTCCGTTTTTGCCAATTGGCTACGGAACCCTAAAAAAGGTTTACATTCCCGATTTTTAAAACTACCCTACGGTATAAGCGGTGTTAGTTTTTATAGAAACAGTCGCGAGCAAAGTTACGGGCAAAGTTCTTGTGACATATATATATCTTTAATTTGCATATAAATATAAACTATCTTTGTCAAACCCTAATTAGGTAAAACAAACACAGACACTCCGGCTACACGTGAACCGCAACGAATACTCGTACTTATGCAAGAATAACATAAATATTTGCTGCCATATTAAAACTCGTATTTAGCACAAATACATGAATTTATCATATAATTGTGCTAAATAAATAATAGTCTATGTCAACAGAATACTATCAAGTAAATAACATCATAAAATGATAGGCAGCGCATTGTACTTAAAGAGGTACATATAAATTACTATCAGACTAAATCCCTGTAATATCATTTGACATTTGCGTGACGAATCTCTATGGTAACACCAACACATTGATACGTCACACATTGCTGCTTATTGCTTATGGTGTAGAGTCTTTGGCGCGATTTTTCCGAATAACGTTCAGTGGTTGTTTTTATTATTTGCGCATTGTATTTAACGCGGATGATATAAATTACTATCAGATTAAATTCCTGTAATATAATTTGACATTTGCGTGACGATTCTCTATGGTAACATTGTTGGTACGTCACACATTGCTGTTTATGGTGTGGAGTTTTTGGCGCGATTTTTTGAGTGATGTTGAGTGGTTGTTTTAATAAATTGCACATTGTATTTAACGTGGATGATATAAATTACTATCAGACTAAATCCCTATAATATCATTTGATATTTGCGCGATGATTCTCTATGGTAACATTGGTACGTCACACATTGGTAGATATCGCTGTCAGCGATAAGACCGCCATTGTACCCATAGATTTAAGTAATTGTATAAACTGTACCGTTACTTTTTGGTGTACAATAAAGTTCATTCTATTCTATTGCTGTTTATGGTGTGGAATTTTTGGCGCGATTTTTTCAAGTGACGTATAGTGGTTGTTTTAATTATTCGCTAATTGATTCCTAGTTGATAGTGAAGTAAAATTGGTTTAATTTTGTATCTCAAGTGTCTGCACAACTGGGAAATAGAGAATTTTATTGTAGTTCTGACTGTGCATTGTATTTATAGCGGATGGTATAAATTACTATCAGACTAAATCCCTGTAATATCATTTGACATTTGCGTGACGAATCTCTATGGTAACATTGGTACGTCACACATTGCTGCTTAGGGTGTGGAGGTTTTGGCGCGATTTTTTCGAGTGACGTTCAGTGGTTGTTTTAATTGATTTCTAGTTGATATAGTGAAGTAAAATTGGTTTAGTTTTGTATCTCTGTACAATTGAGAAATGGAGAATTTTATTGTGCCGTCTGTTTTTTATACCCTGACACTAAAATGACATTACAACACAAAAGAAAGTGCATCATTCCTATAGTAATTTTGACATTACCTGTGTCAATGTAGTCTCAGGGTATAAAAAAACAGACGATAGTACTGACTGCGCATTGTATTTAAAGCGGATGGTATAAATTACTATCAGACTTAGGGCCTGTTTCACAATGTCCGAGTAGGCACTACTCACTGAATAAATTAAAAAATGGAACAGAATTTGTATGAAATTATCTGCCAAGTAAGATACTCGAAACTTAATCATAGGTGGTGAAACAGGCCCTTAGTCCCTGTAATATCAATTGACATTTACGTGACGATTATCTATGGTAACATTGGTACGTCACACATAGCTGCGTATGGTGTGGAGTTTTTGGCGCGATTTTTTCGAGTGACGTTCAGTGGTTGTTTTAATTATTCGCCAAATTCAATTTGCTGAATTATTGTGATGTAAAATTAGTTTGGTTTTGTATCTCAAGTACGTGCACAACTGGACAATAATAAGGAATCGTGGAAACAGTCCTGAAAATAGAGTTGAGAATTCTACTGTAGTACTGACTACTTTATTTAAGCTTGCTTGAGACGACACATTCTAATGGATAACAAAGTGACTATATTCTGTATCAATACTTATCATACGTAGTAAATTTGACACTGGATAAATACAGAAACGTGAAAAAATTTACATGGCCTACCTAATGTGTTTTGTGTTCTTTCGTAAATAGACTTTTTTAATTATTTCTTGTTGTATTAATTTGTGTCGCTGTCCTGTTTTTACGCCTGAAAGGTTGCGTTCCATCGCTCTCTGGCAAACTTTAAACTTTTGCGGCAACCAGATCTAAGCGTCGCAGGTTAGGACGCTTTTTTTAAGTTGTGGTATCATTAATGATTTTTCCCGTTCTATGGTGGAGCGGGAAAACATATCAGATTTTCTTTAATTTCCCTTAGCGTTACTGTTTCGATCTTCCCGCAGGCAGATTAGCTATCAGTCTTAGTAATAGAAAACAATCGACTTCGCTGAAGCTGGAAAAAAAGAGAGGAGGTGGACCTAGACTCGTGTTACGACGTTAGCTGGTAGGGCTTTAAATACACCTTTGTCCAGCATTAAGACTAAATAGGTTTATTAAAAAATATTTATCCCACTTTGTGTGGTCAATTTAGCATGATAGTGTTCGTAATCCAATTAAATTACGCAAATATGTACAGTAGCGAAACCGAAAAATTATCTACTTTAAATGTAAAGAATTGGGAAAGGCCTACATTAAGAGTGTAATCTAATCACAGATTAACACATTATCTGTTAGATTCAGGTATGGGGCACGTGAATCGTAGTAAGATTACGAATAGTATTTTTAACATGGTTTCATTTAATCACGTTTTTTAGAAGAATTACCATAATTTTGGAGCTTTACAATGGTTCCTTTTGTCTTTTAAACTATTTCGTATGGTTTTATAAAAAATATACGAAATACCAACTGCCTTTTCTCACGATTTTATGGGCAGTTAAGTACGCCTCGCCATCAACGATCACATCACTGCGTTCCATCAGGTGGGTTCGCAGTCGAGCACTAGTTCATTTCTATTAAAAAAAAATGTTTAATTATTTGAATACTTCAAGTTACCCCAAAACAATTTTAAGTCAGTAAAAGTCTCGCAGCCCTCCCGCTCCACCCGGCGGAAGCGAACGGAAGAAGTCTGATGTCCCATATAAATAAAATTGCTGCTCATCAAAACATTGCCACGATATTTATATTCTGACAAGTAGGAAACGTACAAGGTATTTTAAGAAATAAACTGCAAGTAGAAAGAAGTGCATAAACTGCATGCCATAAATCAGAATTACAAAATGAAAAGTTCAAAATTGTCCTTGTATCTTCAACATAGTAAATTATTGGCACCCGAAAAGTAAACTTCAAAATTATCCTTATATCATTTCATCATAATAAATTATTGAAATCAAAAAAAAAAATATTACATATTATTTTAGTTTTATATTGAAGAACATCGTATTCCAAAGATAAGATTTCTAAACTTAAACGATACCGATCGAGCGATTGGCTACTGCGATGCGTGTCGGAGATTTACGCGCGGAACCAATATTTTTAAGCCTCATAAATAGTTGTTCTGGGGGTATATGAATTAATATGTTTGTGAATGGATTCACGATACAGGAGTAATTCCAGTATGAGACAAAGTCCAATTTTCCAACCGCGTTAAAACATAATACTGCGAGTCAAAACTAGAATAAAATATGTTACCCGAAAAGCTGGTCCTCTTATGTGGAATTGGGCCAAACATGTTTACCGCATGTCAGATGAGCTGTGGGCTAAAAGAGCCATTTTTTGGGTCCATAAAACGCATGGTGACATCGTGGCAGATCAAGGCGAAGGTGAAGAGATGAGCTGGAAAACTACCGGGGGGTCATTACTAGCCAACAGTGGCTGAGGACAAACTTGTGTGGAACAGGGAGAGGGAGGCCTTCGCCCAGCAGTGGGACATAATAGGTTAAATAACTAACTAACCATCTACCAACAATGATAAGGTAAAAATTTGATAATAGGTACAAGACGGAAGTAAGATGCTTATTAATTTCCACCGCCACTTTTAAAACTCCTTAGTGACGGTATTTTTGCTGAATCAGTATGACGTTTATTTTTAATCATTCGACAAAGAACATGGTATTGTAAATGTATTGAATTATCATATAAAATACTGATAAAAACAAATACTATAAAAAACTGATAAAATAGCACAACGATCGATTATTTTCTTGCGTAAAAGTCAATGAAGGAGAGTTACTATGTAGGTATCTACTTACATATTATACATTCATTTAAAATAAAAATTATTGGCTAAATGTGTAGCTAAGCGCAAAACTCGAGAACTGCTAGACCAATTTGGATGTTTTTTTTAAGTATTTATTTGATGAAGGGTTAGCAGGGTTCTTCTGAAAAGAAAATTGGAAAAATTTCACGGAAAACCACTACAGGCGTAGCAAGACAATTCCCGGCTACCGTAGGTTCGGCTTGCAGACGGTGAACCAAGGGTAGCTAACCGTCCAGCTTGGTCCACCGGCTAGGACCAAGCCCGGGTAGACGGTTCCACGCGAGCTTCATAGAGATATCAGCAAGATTAATGGGGCCAGCTAGGGACGATGCCTGCCAAGGCTACGGATTGTTCGAAGGAGTTACTGTAGCTCTAGCAAAAAGCAAACTGAAGAGATACTGTGGGTTTCAGCCAGTTAAATTCTGACACGCTATCCCGATACACCCAGCGCGGGGAAGTCATTTGATGATTTCCCACATAAAAAGAGGTTAGGTACCTATTATTTTCGTTGTTATGTACTTATTTTGCCAGGAAGTTTTTTTAAATAAGTACATAATATTCAAATAATAGCCGAGAATAACATTTATGCTCAAATCAAAGTCATTTGCATAACGATTTTCCCAACAATAAATGTTTAGTTTGTGACTGCATAATTTTTCAGTAAACGTCCATTTTTCTAGCAATTTTCATTCACATGTTTTAGCAACATTAAAGTTTCCCACAATTTCAACATAATCACAACATCCTATAACACATTATTCAAACGAATTTTGTTTGATATTTATTTAACACAAATGGCTGTGCTGTTTATTTCACTAATCAAAATAGTTTTGTTAATTAGATATTTGAACTATGCAAATCAATAAAGGCAATCCAGTGACTGGATTGCATCATGTAGTGTATGGAAAATATAATTGTAAGTCGTTTGTGGTATGGCTTATGTGAAAGCGAACCCCCCCAGGGTGAAACGAAGGCAAAAAAGTAACATAAGAGTGGGTTTTAGTCATTAAAAGACTTGTCCTCCCGCTCCACTCAAAAGCGGGAGAAGAAAGGTAGGTTTCGACCCTGCCGGGCCCCTACGGTTTGCCGACATCTTTATCAGACGCGCGTAGGACAATACGCGCCGTCGACGACATGGGCTTGATCCGGACTGTTACCAGACGTCCGGACGGAGAGCTACTCATTGCTCGACGACCGCAAGCCTGCGCTTACGGTGGCTTTAGCTACTCCTCAAAGAAAGGACTTTTTTTGCAAAACTTGCGTCTAACAATTGTGCCAATAGAGCAATACGAACATCATCATCTGCCTAGCCTTTTCCCAACTATATTGGGGTCGGCTTCCAGTCAAGCCGGATTTAGCTGCACACCAGTATTTTACGAGGAGTGGCTGCCTACCAGACCTCCACAACCCATTTATTGGGGTAACACGGTACTTCATGGCAAGACTGGAGTCAGATTTACTTGGCTTCTGACTACGACTACCAAAGATCTACAAATGACAGCCGGGACCCACGGTTTAACGTGCTTTCCGAGGCACGGAGGAAACTAGTTATGTTAAGATGGTCACCCATCCACAGACCAACCTTGGTAAGCGTTGCTTAACCCTGAAGATCGACCCGTGCGGCTGTTATATCTATCCACGAGCAATACGAACAGATCTTTTGAAATTAAATACTCTTATCTTAAACACAGATCTGCACAAATACATGCAGCATCTCCATCCACAGATTACCTGAACATTTGTATGTTCAGTGACAAATGTCTATTGTTGCGTCTCTCGGTGCTATCACAATGGTGCCCAATTTATCAAGCAATTTGCCCTCTCCGGCCATTGAACTCACTAGTCTCGAGTTGGGCAACAATGCGATGCTGTCAGGACGTGTAGGTGGCTTGGAAGTGTGGCATTCTTATCCTGTACTTATATAATTGTTTTACAATGTAAATGTCTCTCTGTCTGCGTGAAGGAAACTTGTTATTCATGTTTTCATACTAAATTGTTGTTTCGGATTTCGTAGGTATGTCAAAATTAATTAAATTATAAATAATAAAAATAACAAAATTATGTGTGTCAATATGTATGTATGTATTTTTAGAGTCAATGCGTAAATAAATAATCCCAAATTACTATTGGTCACAATTTTTTTTTTAATCTATTGTCAATGGCATGAAAATAATACTATTTTAAAAGGAAAAAGAACTTTATCTGTAGTGAAACGTGATCTCATTCATAAACACTTACTTTCTTCAAATAAATCCTGATGAGTTCAAGTTCAAAGATAACCAGTATATGTACATAGAAATTAACTATCTCTAATATATAATGACCATTTCGTAGCATCATATAAGGGTTTTTAGGGTACCGTACCTGAAGGATACCAACGGGATCCTATCACTAAACCCCCGCTGTACATTCATCCGTCTTTCTATCTGTCTGTCTGTCAATCCGTTCGTCTGTCTGCGGCTGTATCTCATTATCCGTACCTAATGGCGCAATTTCATTAGTCGATAGGGCCCGCATGCGGGGTGCGAGAGATTTCTGGAACGCATGCCACAGGGCCCGCATTCGGGGAACCGTTTTCATTAGTCGATAGGGATAGCATGCCGGGTGCGCGAGATGTCTGGAATGCATACCACAGTGCCCACATTCGGGGAACCGTAGACGGTATACTACTTGGTAACTTTCATTGGTTGTTATCTCGCATGCGGGGACTCCCCGCATGCTGTATGCCGAACGAGTTAACGACTAATGAAAATTCGCCATATTTTTTTTACAAAATTTGTATTCCTGTTAACGCTACAACAATAAATAAATAAAATTTAAAATGAAATGGGGTTCTCATACAAGATACATAATTAATTTTGCCGATGTTTTTCTTTAGATTTAAAAATTGTAAGTACGGCACCCTTCATGTGCGAGTCCCACTTAACCATTTTTTCCAATTAATAGCGTTGGTCTAACATTAAAGGACAAACAATGTAATGTAGGGTGAAGTGAGTAATTGCAGGGCGGGGCGCCAATTAATAACAATGTTAGGTCTGTCAAATATTCATGATAATGAGATTATTATCCAGTAATTGTGTGACACTCTAAGCTTCCACTGTTCATGTGTCCGTTTGTCTATCTATCTATCTGTCTGACTGTCTGTTTGTCCGTCCGTCATAAACCGTAAGAAGTAGAGAGTTGAATATATCACAAAAAAAATATGTATTTGAATTCATGCCACCATAAAAAAAGAGTTAAAAATGAAAGTTGGTTATTATACAAGAAACGTTATTTTGTCAGTGTTTTTTTCTCTTTTTTTTATTTAGTTATATCAACACTTTACAAATATGGAAATACGGAACCCCTTCTGTACGAGTTCAACTCAAACTTGACCTGTTTTACAATTAATAGTGTTTCTCTTCATCATCATCATCATCTCAGCCGAAAGACGTCCACTGCTGGACATAGTTCTCCCCCAAGCGTTGTTACAGCGACTGGTCCTGTGCGTCTCGCATCCATCGTGTTACTCTTACATTCATTTAATGTAGGGTGAAGTGAGTAATTGCAGGGCGGGGCAACAATTAATAACAATGTTAGCACTGTCAAATATTCATGATAATGAGATTATTATCCAGTAATTGTGTGATTAGTCGACGATGCGCTAATTACTATAATGTACTAATTAACTCGGGTATTTTCTGTGTATTTTTAATTATGTATCTGTCGAATTACGGGTAACGTTACTGACGATAAGTGGATTAAGTATGAATCATTTAACTTTTGATCCTTTTAATTTTGATTAAATTTATTTTTTATAACGGATAATTTTACGTTTATAAAATCACTATCTCACCTAAAGGAAAGCGATAATGTATTCGACGATGGAGTATACTTGCTAAGAAGTCACCGATTTACTTTTGGCTTTAAAAACCTCTAGGTAGGTGGTTGTAGCTATAAGGAAACTCAGACTATGACAGGGCATTCCACTCCTTAGATACGCAACTGAACGAAAGAGAACCTTGGGAATTTCAGAGTTCAGAAACTAGGTTTGCATTTGACTTAACACCTTCTACAATTATGGTTTCATCTCCTAGAGAGGAGGCCTGAGCCCCAGCAGTGTTATCATTATTTATTTAATCTTGGTCTAGATTTTGATATACTTACAGCTAAAGAGTGGAATTCCCTGCCAGGGTCTATGTTTCCTGATAGCTACAACCTAGGGGTATTTAAGTCAAGAGTGAATAGGTTGCTTCTAGGCAGGCGTGCTCCATCGTGGACCACATGATCGTTTACCATCAGGTGAGATGTGGTCAATCACGAGCGTATTTAGGACTTTCACTGTTATAAATTCCTAAGTACCAAAATCTAGACGTACGGCGGCTGCGTTGCGCCGGTACATGATACCGCCCGTTTAAACAAAGCGTTTAAAAAAAAATTAAGGTGAGAAACTACGACTATGACTATTCACGCTCTGGGCGGGGCGGAAGGGCGTAACAAACTCTTACTGGCTAGTACCCATTTCTATGTTCTTTGACTTCGTTCCAGGACCCTGACCTGCATTTTGCACAATCTACAACATTGGCATTAATAGTAAACTTAACTGCATAATCCTCATTTTTTTTCAGATATCCGTCATCATCATCATTTGCCTAGCCTTTTCCCAACTATATTGGGGTCGGCTTCCAGTCAAGCCGGACTTAGCTGCCTACCAGACCTCCACAACCCATTAACTGGGGTAACACGGTACTTCATGGCAAGACTGGAGTCAGATTTACTGGCTTCTGATTATCCGTAACGACTGCCAAAGATCTCCAAATGACAGCCGGGACCAACGGCTTAACGTGCTTTCCGAGGCACGGAGGAAACTCGTTATGTTAAGATGGTCACCCATCCACAGACCAACCTAGGCAAGCGTTGCTTAACCTTGAAGATCGACCTGTGCGGCTGTTATTATCTAGGCACGAGCTTTTCAGATATCCGTAATTAAAATAATGATAACTACCGAAAAAAATTGCCACATCTCTAAGATCTAGCGACTGGTAGTTAAGCCGCGCTCGTTATCTTCACCTAATTTATACACAAAGATAGCTCTTATCCACAAAAACAAAGTTTTTCGTTATCTCACTATGATTAAGGTAACATTCAAACTCTATTCGTGCCCTAATCACTATAATACCGTGTGATAACATTACTGACTACTTTACTTATGTTTTTTTAGGTAGGAAATCATCCAATGACTTTCAAATGCAAATTCTTTATTGCTCAAGACTTCTTTTTTTTTAGTTTTATAAACTAGTGCTTGACTGCGATCCCACCTGATGGTAAGCAGTGATACAATCGTAGATGGTGAGGCGCACTAGTTTAAGGGCGGAGCAGGAAGGTCTAGAAGACTTTTACAGACTAAAACCGACTTCTATGTTCCTCCTTTGCCTTCGCTCTAGGGCCCCGGGGTTCTTTTTCGTGCATCCCATGGATCCAGTAGGGTTCGACCCTGCTGGAACCCTACGGTTTTGCGTCTCAATGAGATGTCCTTGAGGTGCATTAAAGCCCTGCTCTGGGCGAAAGGGTGTGTCTGACTTGTATTGCATAATTGCAGTGCCCTTTGCGTTCTAGGACCACGGGTAACCTTTTCAAAAGTCGACCCATGACCCCAGTAGGTTTCGGTCCTGTTAGGCCCCTACGGTTTTGCTGACATGTCTTTGAAGCGCTCGAACTCTCAGTCCGGACGGTTAACGGACAGGCAGACCATGAGAACTACTGACTTATGTTAATAACTTATTTAAACAAAGAATTAACTCATTTTGGTTGGTTTTAAATAAACTAATTAGTGTTTTTCCTCCATTCTTGGAACTGCTAATGATATACCCTCAAAATCATCATCATCATCTGCCTAGCCTTTTCCCAACTATATTGGGGTCGGCTTCCAGTCAAGCCGGATATAGCTGAATACCAGTATTTTACGAGGATCGGCTGCCTACCAGACCTCCACAACCCATTAACTGGGGTAACACGGTACTTCATGGCAAGACTGGAGTCAGATTTACTGGCTTCTGACTATCCGTAACGACTGCCAAAGATCTCCAAATTACAGCCGGGTCCAACGGCTTAACGTGCTTTCCGAGGCACGGAGGAAACTCGTTATGTTAAGATGGTCACCCATCCACAGACCAACCTAGGCAAGCGTGGCTTAATTTTATAACATTTTAATTTTGATTCCAAGACATTTTATTTAGTGACGTTTTATTTATTCATTTTTCTTGTTTTTATCTTGACATTTAATTTAATTTAATGACATTTTAATGATTATTATTTTATGGTTTATTGACATTTTAATTAAATGTACTGACATTTTAATTTAGAATCTATGACATTTTAATGTAGTGACAGTTGTAATTGAATTGGTTTAATTGTAGGAATATCAATCATGTTAATTAATTATTATTGTAAAACATCATGGAGCTCCTGAACTAACATAGATTAAGTGGTACTAACAAATAATGTGGACCGAAGTTGTCTTGAAATGAATAAATTATTATTATTATTATTAACCTTGAAGATCGACCTGTGCGGCTGTTATTATTTAGCCACGAGCTCCTCTGTATGATATGCCCTCAAAATGTTAGTTCAAAATAACTAAAATTCTTTATAAATTAATCGTTTGTAAGAATCCGCAAAATGTATGATAAGAAGTAATTATCTCCCTAGCCTTTTCCCAGGTAGTGGCTGAATACCTGTGTTTTACACGGAACGACTGCCTATCAAACTTCCACTACCCAGTAACTTGAGTTGTGCTTCTTGGAAAAACTGATGGTAAGACTTTCTGGCATTTGACTACTTATAACGATTGCCAAAGATTTATTTATTTATTTAGGTACACCGAAACACTCATAAAGTATTAGTGATATGTCGAGTTACACGGTGTCAGCAAGTCTTACCACGATATTTTTTATTTAAGTCCTCCGAAACGGCTTGACCGATTTAAAAAAAAATATAATATTTGGTATGTCTGAGGCTATTTTTTACTCTTCTATTGCCACCACCCTTTTTTATAATTTTTATGAAACTTCAACAGTAAGTTAATTTTAAAAATATATCGTTGATAAACTCGTCATTATCGACTGGAAGTGTGACTATTTAATTTAGATTTGAATTCTAGTAGATAAGATCCAAAATCTTTGTAAGTATATTATCTATTAAGCACAATTACAATATCGGCATAAATCTATTAATTCGGCTACCTTTATGAATTAAGTATTTTTAAATCATACCCTTTAACTCTACCTAAAATCTTTTCCTGTAACGAGTAAAGTCCGTTTCCCTTAACAAGTACGTTCAATGATCGTTAGACACAAACACCTTACTCGTAAAACTTATAATGTGGGCTATAACTTTTACCACTCCTGAGTGAAGTGAGCAAGAGAGAAGAAGTCTAACACTCCTTGTGTTTGGGGCCTGGGTTGACGAACGAGACCCCCGGGACCCCGGAATTAGGGCAAAGAAGGAACAGGAGTGGGTTTTGGGTTGAGTAAAAGTCTGACACGCCCTCCAGCTCCACCCAGAGCGGGAGAAGTCATTTTGATGATTCCCCACCTAAAAAAAAAAACACTCCCTGTGTTAGATTTCTTCTGATTAAAACCCACCCGTATTTGTTCAGTGGCCCAGGGCCGCGGTAACTCTTTCGAACTATCCCACAGCCTAAAGTTTTGTACCATTTAAGTATGAGACCTGTAATCCATAGCGGAAACAGGGCCCTGGGTTGAAGGTAAAGAAAAAACAGGAGCCTGTTTTAGTCAGCAAAAGTCTTGGAATGATTTTCAACATTTAAAGTCTCTAGGAGAACGAATGGGCCTTAATACACTACATAGACTCAGTTCGTGTCTGAGCTACTTCTCTTCGAATTTTTAGTTCTACAAAATTTAGAGCAACAGGGTATAAAGTCCCGCAAACCTTTGTTGAAAGGGAGGATTCTTCGAACTGACGGCTGTTATGCCTGATCCAGGACAACGAAGCAATAGTTGATTTCAAGCTGTTGTACATATTCTAATCGTGCGGAGAACTCTACTATTGCCAATATTAGTTCCTATGCAGAGTCATAGATGTCACTACAGACATGCTAATTCCCTCACGTTGTTTTTCTTCACCGTTTTGAGAGCAGTAGATTTAAAATAAATTACATGAAGTAAACCATCTGTCTGGGTCATCAACCCAGACAGATCAGTCGGTTCGGTCGGGTCGGTTAGTACTTTTAAGTCCAAACCGTTACCACTGGTCCATCATAGCTCAAAAAAACATAAATTGGGTTATAGTTGAAAAAATGTATGATGGCTTGAAAGTTATAACTTTCTCTGAGATGTGTATCTTATAGAAAGTTTAGACAGAAGTTATAAGTTAGATACAAGCAAAGGTTACAGACATCACTTCGGTAGATTGTCTTGACACCAATACCGTAACGGGTTCTTTAGAAAAAACTATAAATAAATTTATCTACAGGTAGCAACACATCGTCTCTTCGATCGATCTAAAGATAATTATAATACTTATATAATTTATAGCAAGTTATTGCGACGCCTAGCCTATTTACGATTGCAAACATTACATACAAACAATGTGTTGATATAATTATGAAATTTCGCAACATCACATTATTACCTTTAGATTGTCATATTTATTGCGACGGAATGTCGTAAGACATCCATTACATCGACTTATTTTTCTATTCTAGGAGACGCCGGGTTTACTTAAAGGAAAACATCGTTTCCTTCACTGTTTTGAGAGCAGTGGTGATGAAATAAATTACACAAAGTAATGCGTATGGCTAGGTTTGAATCTGCGACCTACAAGACCTACCATTGAGCCACCACAGCTCTGCGAAAGGATTTAATGAACTAGAATTTTGCAGGCATAGTATAAAACCACGGAATAGTAACAAGTCGCTGTATTTATATATTATTTTTACCATTTGTCCGTTAAGTCATCCAAAAAGTACAATGGATTTTGACAAAGATGAATATTTTTAGTGTATAATTCACACCAGTGCACAAAAGGGACGGGTCACTAGTAAACAATACAGTTGTTTACTATGTTACTATCGGTTAGCATCCACACATTGGATTTAGGCCCAATTATCTAATTACTGCAAACCAGCTAAAATTGTGTTGACTATATCGCCACGGATCAACAGTTGCGTACTATCAAACGTACTGCTGGTTTGGCACTGGACTCTCGCAACAATTAACATAATTATCTAAACTAATATAATAAATAGGTAAAGTTTGTTTTTTTGTTTGTATGGGATAATCTTTGAAGATCCAGGTTCGATTACATAAATGAATATATTGATAGAAAGCTGCTTTCTTCCTGAGTGCTATAGGCTATATTTAAAAAAAACAGATATGTTTACGTCATAAAATTACCATATTTGTAACGGGTGGGCGGGCGAAGCCGCGGGCAAAAGCTAGTTACCTATAAATATATTCTAATTATTTTTATCATTTGTAAACATTTACTTAATTTTTTAAAGTATTATTATTAAACATCATTTATAGAACAATAACATCTTTTTATTCTACAACATTATATGTAAAGGCTTCTGCCCTAACAACAACTAAACCTTCACCCTCCACCATCAGATCACAATGTTAAGAATATTAAAATATACCTACATGTGATGAATAATGTCAAGCAATCTCTTAATCCTATTACTGTAATAAATACGCGACCATAATCTAACGAATTACACGCAGATACTATTATCTAAATATATCGAAATTAAAACAATGTCATTCATAATAGGCATGATAATATACAACCATTGGACGTGGGATGTGTATTTAATCCATATGGATATTACATCAGCTATCCTGAAGCAACGAATAACATATACAACATGTATCATAATTAACGCACATCCTTTTGGGGGGTCATTGTACTCATCATTATGAACAACTTTTACCATGGGACCAAACCAGAAATCGAGAAAAAATTATCAGCTGTTCCATACATTTTGACGAATGAGCGAACATAAATGTAGAGAACAGTTGAATAATCAACGTAATAATGTGGCTACTGCTGGGACTCAAGCCTCTCTAGAAGAGAAATTGAGCCGTAACCCACCACGCGGGCTGAGTGTGGGATGATGGATATCACAAGTCTTTGAATTTTTAGTTCATGGACATCCCGGTTTCCTCACGATGTTTTCTTCACCATTTGATAGAGAGCAGTGGTAATAAAACAAATGTTATTATATATTTTTCTAGAATTTGCTTTGTGTAAAATTTATTTCAACTCAAAAGTTTGGTTAACCAAAGTTTTAAGTCTTAGCCACCACTTTTCAACGAAACTTACGATATATTTAAAGTGAAAAGCTAAGGCGTTCGATAAATTCAATCTTGTCAACCAGATCAACAACAGAAAAGTTATGATACAGAACTAAAAATAAATAACAGGCATTCAACTGTAAGTGATATGTCAATATTAAGAAATATGTCATCATCTGCCTAGCCTTTTCCCAACTATTTCGGGGTCGGCTTCCAGTCAAGCAGTTTAGCTGAATACCAGTATTTTATGAGGAGCGGCTGCCTACCAGACCTCCACAACCCATTAACTGGGGTAACACGGTACTTCATGGCAAGACTGAAGTCAGATTTACTGGCTTCTGACTATCCGTAACGATTGCCAAAGATCTACAAATGACAGCCGGGACCTACGGCTTAACGTGCTTTCCGAGGCACGGAGGAAACTCGTTATGTTAAGATGGTCACCCATCCACAGACCAACCTAGGCAAGCGTTGCTTAACCTTGAAGATCGACCTGTGCGGCTGTTATTATCTAGCTACGAGATCCTCGATATTATTAAGAAATATGTGTGATACTGCAAATACATAGAAATGAGTGTCTAAGAGAAACTCATTTTTGAAAAGTTATCTGGGAATTTCTGATATTTGCAGTAACTTACACCTATAATATATAAAACGTCAATAAAGATTTATCATGTTGTAGAAAATATTTGTACAAATAATTTTTGTCACTTTGCACCCGTCAGATATTTAAATAAAGAGTCGAAAATGATTGTTAAATTTTAGAACAACAATTATGAAATACACATTACGAAATACAAATTCTAATGCAACCGATATTATAAAATAATTTTAACTATAATGGTAATTTAAAAATCAACTTAAAATATGCTTCGCTAAAATTGATACCTACTCCAATTCGTGGTGAATTGACGTTATCACAAATTCAATGCCGATTTCTCATATAGCAAAAATATCAAGCTATCATGATATACACATGAATATATTGCAAAGGAATAAGGGATATATCATGGGGATAGAAATGTTTAATAATAGCTTAAGCATAAATTCCTAGCTAATTATACTGTGCCGACCCCTAATTAAGTTACAGGAAGCTAAGAGAATGATGAACATACTAAGAAGAATTTACGCCTGTAACAAGCACTTAGCCAACTATGACCATAGACCCTTGTGTTCATCATCATGAAGGTGATGATGTAGCTAAGGACATAGAAGAGAATGAGGATGGTAGAAAGGTCTCTGCAGTGGGACACAACAGGCTCTTTTTAATCATTATTATTATTATGAGCTTAAGCACGGATTTAGATATTGATGAAAACAGCGATAATCAAAGGCAAACTAAAGTAACGATCAATAATGATGCTCTATGACGTGCTATAATGGTTCATATCGTGCTTACTTTAATTTTATAAGTTTTTTGTCGTATTTTTTTCTGTCATAAAGACTTTTTTGTTCATAAGTGTAATCTTAATCCCGTATTACTATCAATATTACCTACGTCTACGTTTTATATTATCTTACACGGATATGCGAAGACACAGTAATAAGTATCGAAGAATACTACTGTAAAACAAAAGAAAATATTTTTAAAAGATGAATTAAAATTAACTTACCGGAGGTAGTCCTTTCTCCTGGAGCCATTGATCAGGTTCCTTCAAGCAGAAAGTGCCATACATGAGCACTAAGATGAACATGCCAGTCGTCATCGAGAAGATTCCATAGTAACCCATCTTCTGCAGTAGGAACCCACTCATGCCGATTCCGATAGGCAAACCAGCGGTCATACAAAAGTTCACTAATCCAACTCTAAAAGTCCTCGATTCCTCAGAAGTAATATCACTAATATAGCTAAACACGCCTAAGAACATAGTCACCCAACCACCGGTTATCGCCGGAAACAGCGTCTCTAAAAACACAGTGATTTCCACAGGAATCTCGTAGAAGAAATACACGTTGACCAAATTGTTCAAAGACGTTAACACTTCTCCGTATATTGGTAGCATTATGCATATCTTTCTCTTCCCGGTTCTATCACTCCACGCGCCTAGGAACATTATTATAATACATGGTAACGCTGTTTGTATAACACCTTTCCAAATGTCTATTGATGAAATCAATTGTTGCACTTGCTTCTCATATTCTGTATAGTTTTTGCTCGTTTTCTTAATTAGCGCATCGCAAATTTCATCACCAAAACCTAAATTAACACGGCAAGCCTTGTCCAAATTGAGATTACCCATAGCGAACCTTGAAATAACACTGGGTATGATTAAGCCAGCTAACAAAGGTTCTACTGTGATATTATCTCTGATATATCCCAACTTCTCGCGGAAGGTTTTGTCCTTATATCTTTGGATAACATCTTTGGTTAGAGGTTTTTCTTCCACATCGACCGGTTTAGTTTTTTCTTCAGCCATTTTTGAAGTAGTTTTCACTGCACCGGTTAGTTGAACTATATCGCGTTCATTGTTTATAAACAGCACTTGAACACGACCGTCTGTCACTGTTGCAATGTTTGATTTCACATTATGTCTGATACATTGATAGACAGAATGGTTCGCTTATTATTTGTCTTACCGATATATCTGCTTGGTATCAATTACTCGTTTATAATGATAAAGTAGAATTCCAATTAGATAACATGCTTTGTTGTTGGTGATTAAGGTACGCACTAAATGTGTTTGTACTGTTGCTGGTTGAAGTGTGTTATTGTTCGTTATTCTTGAAGAATTCTTCTGTTATGCCCGATCAGGTCAACGGCGGTGTGGCAACTGGCATCTGCATGAAAAATCAGTGTTAATATAAAGGAGGATGTTTTGAGATTACGTTGGTCTGTGTGTACAAGTTAGTGTGGATTGGTCAAGCAGCGGTTTGGTTATACTTTGGACTTTAATAGTAGAGGCGGTTATCGTAACGAGCGTATTATTTTGCGAGTAGTAGTTACTTAGTATAATAAGTGTGTACTTCTCAATGAACGTATTTTGTTAATGGACTGTTTACTAACACTAATGAGTTCAAATAATCAATCCTACTAAAAGATAATAATAAAATGTTGTAAAAAGAAGTTTTACAAACAAATTTGAAATGCACATATCTATACTAATATTATAAAGAGGTAAAATTTGTAAGTTTGTAGGTTTGTAAGTTTGTATGTAGGGGGTAATCTCTGGAACTACTGGTCCGATTGGGATGAAATTTGGTACAGGTATAGCCTGAAACCCGAGAAAGGACATAGGGTAGTTTTCATCCCGGAAATCCCCCGGGAACGGGAACTATTATTTCACGCGGACGAAGTCGCGGGCAAAAGCTAGTCAGAACTAAAGTATTTTTGTCTCTTGTAGACCAGTTAAGTATTATTGTGTATTCGTGTGTCATCATCACCTCCCTACCCTGTTCTCAACTAGCTTAGGGGTCCGCTTCCAGTCTTACCGAATGCGACTGCTTTACATGAAGCAACTGCCTATTAAACCTTTAGAACCTAATTACTGGGCAACACTCCTTTCCTAGGTAGAGCTGCTACGCAAGACATGCGGCACTTGCTGAGCTGCCCATCCTGCACAACCACCTCCACTTTTCGGGATTTATGCAAGACCTATGATGGAGCCATACAGGTTGCCAAACACTGGTCAGAGAAAATTTAGTTGAAGACATCGACACAAAAGAGGAAGGTTCTATATTATTTACATAGACATACTGATGATCAAACTTTCGGTATTGTCTCATCATCATCTGCCTAGCCTTTTCCCAACTATATTGGGGTCGGCTTCCAGTCAAGCCGGATTTAGCTGAATACCAGTATTTTACGAGGAGCGGCTGCCTACCAGACCTCCACAACTCATTAACTGGGGTAACACGGTACTTCATGCCAAGACTGGAGTCAGATTTACTGGCTTCTGACTATCCGTAACGACGTGTATTTACAAAATATTATTACGAAATATTGCGTATTCTTTGTTTTGTTCTGCAATTAGATAATCTTGTTTGACTCATATCTGCACACAGCCTTAGTTTCTTAGAACATCTATGCCAACAATATAGCTAACAACATAATATTTGAATTATTCCGCGGTTTTTTTATTGCACCAGTGCTTTACTGCGAGCTGATGGTAAGCAGAGATGCAACCGTTTTTTTCAGTTCTTATTTCTACCGATATGTGTATACGCTAAACTGCATACTCTTAATGTTAAACTCTTGTTTTTTTTCAACAACGGGGATTTCTCATAGCCTAGTAAACGGGACCACAGTATGATTTAACACTATGATCAGAATATTTTCAAAGGACTTCGAAAACCGGGCAAAAAACAATGAAAACATAATTTCGAATCGTGTGTAGTTACTTTCTTAAGTTTATCTGATACGTAAAGCCCGTTGCCGGTAGCGTTGGTCTCGGTTGTCATTCGTAGCCTGATCGTCAATCTAGCCATGGAGTATCGTGTGGCTCAGTTACTAGGTTGTGCAGGTCTGATAGGCAGTCGCTCCGTGTAATACAGGGGTATTTAACTAAATCCTTTATTTAAATACCCCTGTATTACACGGAGATTAGACTGGCAACCTTCAGGTCGGTTGCCAGTCAAGCAAGTGGGGCAAAGACTAAGAAGATGAAGATAATGATTTAAGTTAGATGATTTACCATCAGGTAGGATCGCAGTCAAGTACTAGTACATATTATTATAAAAAAATTGAACGTATTCTCCTATCACGACCCGATTCGATGTTTCTAAGACTTCTCCACTAAATTGATATCAATTTCCAAGGTATTTGTATTTGCTCCTATATCAGCGAGCCTACACACAATAGACATTATCTACTAATATGATCTGAACATTACAAGTGTATATTTGTTTTGGTTTCATTATGTTTGAACTGACGTCTTCCAGACAGGCCTTGTAGTATAATTAGAGTGCTAAGAGGAGTTAGGATTAGCGACGCTTGTATGAACTATGGATTTATGTACTTATAGTTGCCTGTAATTTGCCTTCGTGTACTGAGAGCTACCTCAATGTTCAATAAATTAAGGTAAGGAAATTAATGTAAATTCGTACATACACACAGACATTACGTTTTATGGAGATTTTAAGCGATGTTACATAAAATTTATCTAACTGCGCGACAGTAAAGACAGGATTATTAAAAAAGAAAGTTCGTAAATTAACTTTTCTTTTTACCTAACATGTTGGTCCGCAATGACAGAAAACAGGTGTTTGTGGATAAGGGATAGGCAGGCCAGGTAATGTTCTAAAGAGTTACCGTAGCGATGGATCAAAGGACAACTGAAGTAAACAAGAACACAAATAGCTTTTAGTCAATAAAAGTCTGTCACGCCCCGCGGTTAACAAATTCATTGAGCGTACAGCTAAGGAATGAAATCCCCTCCCTGACGGAGTCTGTGTCTCCTAATAACTAGGGGTATTTAAGTCAAGAGTCGACCACTTCATCGCTTACCATCAGAGATCATGAGATAGTGACAAAACGTGAGCCTGACCATAATAAAAAAAAACGTATCACCAATTGCATGATCACCTCTCAACCATTAATTAACCATTGTAGGCCCTCCTATCCTGGAGTCATTACTGACATGTGAAATTCGCAATAACAATCGAGTCCACGTGAACAGTGGCGCTAATCATATGATTATCAGACATTTATCTCCACGCGACGGTCACAGATCTGTGAACCGGAAAACTACAGGAAATGCAACGTAAGAAAATTGTTTAATAGATACATTTGGATTGGTACTTTTTTATTTACCCGCCGTCAAATCTATAGTGATTACTTGACAAGATGAGGTGGTAATTTTACGGTCGTTTTTGATCAATTTGTCAGTCAAATTGTCACAGAATAAACAGCAATTTTTGCAAGATTATTGAATGTAATTTGTAGTCACATCTGAAGACACGTGCTTTCATTGGGTGACGTTATGATGATCTGCTAATCACTTTTGTATAGGGAACATAGCTGTGATTGATAGTTAGTTAATTTTACGGCTCGTTAATTCGCGTACACATAAATACGAGCAGAACCGTAGTACTGTAAACCCTTCCTTCGGTTTTTAGGATAACTTTGCTTTGTACCTGGATTGTTCGCGACAATTTGGTCTTTTTTTACGTAGAATATCATCAAAGGACTTATCCAGACCTGGTGAAAGCAAAAAGTAGTGTAAGACTTTTCCAAACTAAAACCTGCTCCTGTTTCTTCTTTGCCATTGTTCTAGGAGTTCTCTTTCGCACAACCCATGGCCCTAGTAGGCTTCGACCTTACAGAGTTTGCCCCTATGGTTCGCTGACATCTCTTTGCGGCTAAAAGCCACCTCAAAGAGATGTCAGCAAACCATAGTTAGGAACATATCCTACAGTTACCCTTTTTGGCGAGGGCCACGGTAACTTCTCCGAACAATCCACAACCCTGGCAAGGATTGGCCCTAACTGGGTCCGTCAGTTCTGCTTATATCTTGGGCTGGTTCTTACCGGGTGGGAAAAAAGCAGGCTATCCATTGCTTGCCCGACGCCCGGGGCGTTTCTTGGCGACGATTCGGAGGTTCGTTAAATATTTTTTCGGAAAAATCGTCAAACGGCGGCTTTTGAGTATTTCAGGTTTTTATTGACTAAAACCCAACTGTACTTTTTAGTTGCCTTTTGCGTTCTAGAAAAACGGGAACTTTTCTCAAAAAATTTAGCGGATCTTGGATACCGAAACGAAATTAATCAGAAAAAAAAACATAGGGATACAGAGTTGATAGCAACTCTGGGGGACTGTAACTGACTTTTAAGGTGGGCGCGACGTTAGAATTATCCATACAAACGTAATACCAAAATCATTTGCAATTTAAGCATATTTACACCATAATATGATGTTATTCGGATTCAGACAATAATTATCTAGGTTCCTATATCGTCTTTTTGTTGAAAAACTTACCCCAAACGAAATTTAAGCGAATTTAAATTTGCACATTTTCACAGCGAAAATGTCATGTTTTTATTTTGTTTTTTCTATATTATAAACAACAATATTTCAAAATATCTTTTCGTAGGAACACAGATTATTATCAAGTTATAAATACTCGAAACAATATTGGAAATACATTAATTTATCGTTCATCATTTTTGATATTACGGAACCTCTCCCAAATTTCCAATAGCTTGTATTGCTATCACAGCAAGCAACTGTCAGTGTGTGGATGATGACTTTACTCCAGTCGGTGTGTCCAAGAATTATTTATACTATCTGGATTGCTTCCATCAACCTCAAAAACGTATTTTATTTCGTCTCAACTCAAGATAGCACGCGGTCTCCGCAGGCCTCTTAAGACGTTTTTCTACTTAAGTCGATAAACATCAAATAACGTCTTCAGCTCAGGGTAAAGCGAGACAATGTTTAAGTATGACTTTTAATTACTAAAACACACCTATGTTCCTTCAGTTGTCCATTGCACTCCAAGACCACGATAACTGTTTCGAACACTGCCGCAACGCCAGCAGATACACCTTTTAAGACTTGCGTTTATTTTACAAAGGAGATCGAACACGCGCTACTTTTATCCACACTACTGCTACGATATAATCAAATCGTTAGGCCGCATTCTCACTATGTCATATCGGTTAATTTATCGTTGGACGATTATCGTCTCTAGCAGTATCCATTATTACAACTGTTTGTCGTGGCCACGACAAATAGTCGCAACAACGACACATTATTTACTGTCACGGTTTAGTTGTGATAACTTTTTAGACTATCGTGATAGCCGTTCCCACTATCATGATAATCTGTTTATTGTCATCTCAAAAAAAAATATGGTAGATGATAGTTAATCACATCGTCTTATATGCGAACACCTCCGTTTAAATATACAGGAAAAGTTTTTAGCCACTGCGTAAATTTTTTTTGGTGGCTCAGTGTAAGTAATAGAACACAAGTCGACTTCAAGGTTAAGCAACGCTTGCCAAGGTTGTTCTGTGGATGGGTGACCATCTTAACATAACGAGTTTCCTCCGTGCCTCAAAAAGCACGTTAAGCCGTAGGTCCCGGCTGTCATTTACAGTCGTTACGGATAGTCAGACGCCAGTAAATCTGACTCCAGTCTTGCCATGAAGTACCCTGTTACCCCAGTTATTAGGTTGTGGAGGTCTGGTAGGCAGCCTATGCTTTCCGAGGCACGGAGGAAACTCGTTATGTTAAGATGGTCACCCATCCACAGACCAACCTTTGCAAACGTTACTTAACTTTGAAGATCGATCTGTGTTCTATTACTTACACTGAGCCACCAAAAAAAAATTACGCAGTGGTTAAAAACTTTTCCTGTATAAGCCACGAAATATTAAATCTTGTCGTTTCTGATTATTACACCCAACAAATGCTGAGTTGACGACCCTTTCAATAACAGTATTGTTTTTCACACTTTTTTATTAATATTATTATTATGTACCTATAGTTACAGTTGTACTGCACGTTAAGCAGTAGGTCCCGGCTGTCAATTGTAAATCATTGGCAGTCATTACGGATAGTTAGAAGCCAGCAAAATCTGACTCCAGTCTTGCCATGAAGTACCGTGTTACTCCAGTTAACGGGTTGTGGAGGTCTGGTAGGCAGCCGCTCCTCGTAAAATATTGGTATTCAGCTAAATCCGGCTTGACTGCAAGCCGACCCTAATATAGTTGGGAAAAGGCTAGGTAGGTAGACGATGAGTTAAAGTTGTATTGCATAGCCTGAGTCGAATAAATATTATTCTATTCTACTATCTGTCGTCACGACCACGTGTGGACGCAGCCTTAGTTCGAACATGACTAGTCGTAGGTAGGTAATGATGCCTACAAGACAAGAGTAAACAAGATAATTGCAAGATCTATTTTTAAAAGCAATAGATGTAGTGTACTGCACGGTTATTTGAATTAGAATGCTGACAAACTGATAAGACACGTGAATGAAAAACTAGATTTTGCAGCGAGGGAAATCCCGGGTTTGTTTTTAACATTGCGCTGGGACGCAAAGAGCAGCTCAAAAAATGCAGGTGGGTTTTAGTGAGTAAAAGACTTACAGGGAGTAAAAGACTCGCTTATCAAGGGACCCTTCCTCTCCCTTTCGGAAGTCAGTCCATGGCCCCAGTAATGATGTGGTTAACGTTAGGTTTTCTTGTCAATGGTTAACGATTTGGTCGTTTGAATTTTTAGCATCCTATGTACTTTCCTGAGGTCCAAGCCCACTTCGTACGTAAGTATGTGTTTCTTCAAACTAATGTGGAAAATTTTGGAATTTTCAAAGCGTGTTGGTAACGAAGTAATAATATACAATCACAACTTAAATAAACTATGGGATATTCAAGTTATAATAGTGCGAATAACAATAAAATTCTTCTAAAATATTCTATGATACTAAAACCAAATGTTAATCTTCCCATAACATCTTTATCATGGTCATGGGAGATTAACGTTTTGTGTGTTTTTTATTCATACGCAATTTTGGACGCCATATTGTTTATATATATCTGAACTTCTGCCATTCAAGAAATAAGTATAATACAATTATTTGTTTTTAAATATGATGATGGTTAGGTGGTTTCTGTGGATGGGTGACCATCTTAACATAACGAGTTTCCTCCGTGCCTCGGAAAGCACGTTAAGCCGTAGGTCCCGGCTGTCATTTGTAGATCTTTGGCAGTCGTTACGGATAGTCAGAAGCCAGTAAATCTGACTCCAGTCTTGCCATGAAATGCCGTGTTACGCCAGTTAATGGGTTGTGGAGGTCTGGTAGGCAGCCGCTCCTCGTAAAACACTGGTATTCAGCTAAACCGGCTTGACTGGAAGCTGACCCCAATATAGTTGGGAAAAGGCTAGGCAGATGATGATGATGATGGTTAGGTGAAAATTATTATTTGCAAAAATTTATAAAATTGTTGTTTTGTTTAAAATTTAAATTGTTATACACTTTTTAAGGAGGGCCCAATCATCCAATGACTTCTCCCGCTCTGGGTGGAGTGAATGGGAGTAAAACCCACCTGTGTTAAGTTGCCCATTAAGCTCCAGGTCCGCGGTGACTATTTGGTCCCTTAAAGACCTTGATCAGTGATAGAGTCTACCGCAAAGATTTGACGGCACAGTTTAGCACAGTAGTTGTACGGTTAGCGCTGCGTATCGCAGGTTCGCTTCCCACACGAAATAAATATTTTTATGGCCTACCGGTAGTTGTTTCGTGTCCGGATGTTATGCGTATGTGAATTTACATTTTAGTGAACGCACCCACGATAAAAGTGTAATTTCTATTGTGTAGCACACCTACAAAATAAAATTAAGTACCGTAAATACTCGATATTATAAATAAAAGTGGTAAAAGTGTTTAAGTATAGATTTTTACTCTCAATCCTGAATATTTCCTACTTTCCAATTTTGAAATTATCTGTCTACCTTTAAAAATCGCAATCTTGTCAGAAAGTGGCTTTTTATTCCATCTAATATTATAAAAATCTATTTTGGCTGCACATGTTTTTTGCACACATTCAGTAATTATTAGCACAAAACTTGTTCGTATTTTTATAATCCAAAGGAAAAGTTGCAAATTGCATCCTTGAGGACTAGATATAACTTAGACTACAATGCACAAAAATTGTGATTAAACATGTTGGGTTATTTTGTGTTATTTTGATGATGAAAACAAAATGTATTTTCATCGTTTAGCGGATATTAATCAACAATTTTTAAACAAAATTTGAATTAAAACAAAAAGTATGAATATGATCTTCAAATTATCCTGGAGGGTCTCAAAATTAAACGAAATTACTACGCCACGTTCTATTTTTAAACAATCCCATATTCTAAACTAACCTTTTATTTATTTCTTCTTTCGTTCCAGCCAGGTACACACGTGGAACAAAACTAAACGGGAAACATGTGCACAATGGCACTGTACTCCAATGAATGGTCATTCTATTCGATCTTACGAGTATTCACCAATTACCTACTTGCCGTTTGTGGACGGCTGGACATTTGGGGTCATCCTTCGGAACTATTCGGGCAAGCTCGTGTGACACGTGATTTTATTGGCAACGTGATTTGAGGATAAGTAGCGGTTTGATTGATTGATTCGGGCTTGACAGACCAGGGTCCTGGGTTCTTTAAAGAGATATCAGCGGAACCCAGGGGTCTAGTAAGACCGATGTCCGCTAAGGTCATGGTAAATTACTGTAAGGGAAACACCTGTGGTCCTAGAATACAAAGGGTAACTGAAGGCCGGGTACTTTACTTTACCATAGAGCTTCAAGCAGATATACACCAAGCGTCTAATGACAAATACGCGCCTATGAAGCTACGCGTCCGTGGATAGTAAGCCTAACTTTTACAAACAATCGGCAGCCTTAACTGAAGGTTTCATGCTTCTATTACTAAATTACACTAATCTCTTAACTTACATGATATGAAAGAACAAGGAGTTGGTGAGAGCGTGACGAATGACAGGACAGAATGGAAGAAAAAAATGTATTGCGAGCCCAAATAAAATGGGACAAGGGCTCAAAGATGATGAAACCTACTTTCACGTGGGCGAAACTGCTGGTAGAAACTAGTTACAACTCGGTCGCATTAACTTAACGCTAGGCGTCGATGAAATAATGTCCAAAAAAAATATAACAACAACAGAGAACTAGCCAAATTATCGACTCGCGTATCGATAACAAAGATGCCATACCTGACACTTGCCGGGTGAGCTAAGGGAATGCGATGGGAAGCAGGGGGATGCTCGCATTTCAGAGATGCGTCAAGTAAAGGGGGAAGCTTCAGGGTAGCCCGCGAAATTCAAATTTTCTTACGTTTTTGACCTTGATAAAAACGTTCCTACACTTAAGTGAGCGTGGAGGTTTATATTGATGATTTTTTATGGTTATAATTACGTAACTAGTTTCGTTTTACAGTCGCTAAAATATTTTTAACTTCACACAACCTACCACTGGCCTGCAAATTGAAAAAAACGTGAGATATTTGAATTTCGCGGGCTACCCTGAAGCTTTCACCTTAATGTGTCCGGACTCCGGATTGTAGATTTATATTTCTCTAAGCTCTTCACTTACACTCTCATAACACAGCAAGCGCGTTCCACTCAGTCTAATATTATGCACGCACTGTCGAAGTTAACTAACTAATACTTGAATAGAGGTGCACTTCGTCTAGTCGCCTGACGCCGAATATCGAGTGACGAATCAAAATATTATTGGAGTCAAAGCATTAGAGTAAACAAATCTGCAGAGAAAGTAAAGGCAATGTTATTATACGTTACTAGCTTGTACCTGTGGCGTCGCCTACGTGAATGAAATGAATGAAAACAGTGAATGTGTAACTGTTTGTTTGTCCTAAGAATTAAATCTACATATAATAAAAGGAGAAACTGACTGATATACCAACGCACAACAGAAACTACTAGGGCCAAGATTGTAAAATTTTGCAAAAAGTTCCTTTTTAAGACGTAGGTGACCCTTAAGAAAAGATTTTCCATAATTCACCTCGTATGGAGATGAGACGAGGTTCCAAAGTTTGTATGGAGAAATCTACTTTTACGCGGGCTAAGCCGCTGGCAAAAAATTGTTATATTGTACTAAGCTCTTCACTTACACTCTTATAACACAGCAAGCACGTTCCACTCAGTCTAATATTATGCACGCACTGTCGAAGTGAACTAACTAATAGTTGAATAGAGGTGCACCTCGTGTAGTCGCCTGACGCCGAATATTGAGTGACGAATCAAAATATTATTGGAAACATTAGAATAAACAAAACTGCAGAGAAAGTAGAGGCAATGTCTTATGTGTATTACTAGCTTGTGCCAGTGGTGTTGCCTGCGTAAATGGTGAAAACAATGAATTTGTAATTGTTTGTTTTTCCAAAGAAATAAATAAGTAAACACAACTGAAACCCTACTTTTCAATTACACTTATAACATTAGGATTGCATTGGTGTTAGTAGATTGTGCGAAGTCACTGCGGAACGCATAGAGCAACTGAAAAAACAAAGGGGCTAATAGTAATTAGTAAAATTCTGCCACTCCCTTCTCTCGCTGCTCCCGGAGTGGGAATAGATATTTGATGAATTCATATTCACGAAAAAACGGTGTACTCGAGTACCAAATTCGTTAAGACATGACTGACTATAACAATCGTACCAATCCATAAACATCAAAATATCTTGACATAACAAATGCAATATCACAATTGTAATATCATTAGAATTGCATCGGTGAACCCGTATACGTATAGAACAGTACAGTACAGTAACAATAAGGTTAGTTTGCGTAGTTCAAATACTAATAAATGTAGAATAGAATCAAACTTTATTGTCTGTTGTTTTTTGAGGTGAGAATCCATCCAATGACTTCTCTAGCTCTAGGGTTTTCATTCCAGAAGACCAGCCTATATCCATCAATTTCCCTTTCCGTTCCATATAGTTATCAAAAGTTCTCGTGGCTCTAGCGGAGATTGACCGTACTTACTGGACCCCTATGGCTCTTCTGGCAACTATTTGACGTCTGTCGATCCGCAAGCTACTCTTTGCTAGTCGTCCGCAATCCAGCGCCTCGGTATTAATATATAAATAATGGCGAGGTTTTCATAACAACTTTGGCTAATTAGGTAAAATAACTAGTTTCGCTTGTATCATAACTTGGTAAACAAATACATAGGTTCTAGTAGGTTACAATTTTTTGACAGTAATATGGCTTCTAGGCTGCGGTTACATAAGTACTTATTATGTATGTTTATTTACGGTTGCTGATCTCTGCCGGAAACCAGCGCAAACGTGTAAGTATACGATTACAGTCGCAAGTCATAAAATGCTTTAGTTCATTTTTGTTTATTTATTTATTTAACTTCATGTACAGTGATGGTACACAGGCGGATTTAATGCAACTAACTGTAGCAAAAAAAATAACAAACTGCTAACTGCCGGCTGACTTCACATTGACCTCATCTAGAATTACCAGCAGTCCCGATTTATGCGGAAAATCCCTTATTTATTTTCATAATATATTTTCCCACCAAAATCGGATCTGTGCCAAACCAAACTTTTTAAATTTGTTGTCGACTCTTGTTTTTTAAACTACAAAGTGTTCTATATAAACACGAAAAAAGATGTTTCTGGCTAGTCAATAGAAAAACACAGCTATCCGAGGCGAGGAACTAAAATTGTAGAGCTCGTTTCGCTCGCTTTTTTGAGTTCTCAAACTTGCAGGATTCTCATTTTCTTACACTAATTTCTATGTATCTCTCGCTCTTAGTATGAAAACCTTTAAAATAAAGCTAAAACTGCTAAATGGAGAGCAAAAATTCT
The DNA here is from genome assembly GCA_030763345.1 of Mythimna separata. Taxonomy (NCBI): domain Eukaryota; kingdom Metazoa; phylum Arthropoda; class Insecta; order Lepidoptera; family Noctuidae; genus Mythimna; species Mythimna separata. The sequence goes on along the minus strand of CM061171.1, from coordinate 21,764,930 downwards.
CGAGCTCGCTTCGCTCGCTCTTGCGTCAAAGTGAAAAATTGTCGCAAACCTTACATTTATGGGACCAGCTGCAAACGTTGCCGATCTCGCTTAGCTAAGTTTTTTGTGTTCTTAAACTTGCAGTTCAGAATTATGTGAGAACAAAGTACTGTATGAAAATGTTCAAATGAAACCTAAACTTTCAAGATGGAGTGCAAACATTCTTGAGCTCACTTTGCTCGCTCTTACGTCAGAGTGTCACCTATTGTACTATTTAGAAAGTCAAAGAAAAACCTAACTTATCTGAAGCTGGTGCCAAAAATTTTCGACTTAGCTTCGCTAGCTTATTAAGCATCTCATAATGTATAAGAATAATATTCAGACAATTCTTTAAGAAGACTAACTGGCAACTGTTCTTATTTGAAACAATACTATTTAGTTACCACCATGTTGTGTGACTGGACAGCTAAAAGGAAACTGCTCAGCTAAAATTTAAAAAGACCGCCATTCCATTTTACATTTTTCTACATATTGTTTAATGTTGTATGTTCTACCATCACTCAATTTCATCGTAAAAGTATTCGTATTTAATTTGAATTGTGTAATGACGGAACAACGTTCATTTTAGCGGTAATTCGTATATTTCATGATTTGGGGCAAGACAAACATACAATCAAAATCAGAGGAGCAGAACCTTTTGAGTGATATCTATAGCATGATATGAATAAAGCGTTACATATATAAATTAAAAAGACAAAAACGTGAAAATTAAAGACCCAGGTCTCTAATTTACACGAAAGTTGCAGTAACGGTTTCGCTACCAAAATTGAAAAAAAATTGAATTATAAATTTGAAATATATTGATTTGATATATTGAATTTATGGCGAAACAACTTTTTATGGCCTAACACCACTTCGACTGGACGATTCACCAAATATTTAATAATGGATGAACTGTTTTTTTCGATTTGGTTTTCAGTTAATCGACCATGTACCTAACTAAAGAAAAATATTCTAAACGAAAATGTTGATTACAACTGACCAGGGGAAAGACTAACATAATGTTTGTCTTACCCCGGGCGAACTGATAGTCTTCCCCCACTTTGATATTTGTAGGTTACGTTTTGGTTTTGTAAAATATTAGAAGAAATCGTATGTATAATGTTAAAATGGTACGATAACTTAAAAGACAATATCAATATGATGCTATTTATGTTCATGACTCCTCCATTTAACGCTTTTTTTCACCAAAATTCAAAGAAATTCTTACTGCTCTGTCACGTGCGAAAATTTATTTCACAACTGACATTTTCGTTTTGTTATGTTATCGACATTAACGATCAGACGTGCCATCTGTGTTTTTAGTCGAGAACTTTTTCATGCAAACTGTTTTATCGACATGGTAAATTCAAAAAGAAGACGGTACTTTTCGAGATATTTGAAAGTGATAGTCTTGCCCCGCTGATAGTCTTACCCCACCTTACCTTATCAGGGTTTTTTTTCAATTATCTTCAATTTTCATACATTTTAGTCGAGTAGGTATTGAACTTTTCGTGATTTCAGAGTCGGTCCCATAGTGAAAATTTGGTCAGTCATTGAAAAATAACCCCGTATTATATATATTCATATCTTTAGCACGACACAAGATTGGTGTCGTGCTCCGCAGCAGAACCAGTTTGACTACATTATGTACAAATTACAGGATAAAATTTAGATAATGTCTATATTTTTGTAGCTTAATATTAAAAATTGTATATTGTTAGTTTCTTGGAAAATATCAATTCAAAGTGGTCTTGCTAAAGAGCATACTCTCCAGCAGGACCACTTTAAAATAACGCTTATTTCACGCTGATTATGTACAGGTCTTAATATAAACAAATGTATATTTATTGTATATCAAGATAACATCTACAATTTTAGATAAATACTTACTGATTTTAAGTAACACGTAAATTATTTTATCGGAAAGCGCCTGCTATGATTTTCTTAGCAAAACACAAGATATGAATATATATAATACGGGGTTATTTTTCAATGACTGACCAAATTTTCACTATGGGACCGACTCTGAAATCACGAAAAGTTCAATACCTACTCGACTAAAATGTATGAAAATTGAAGATAATTGAAAAAAAACCCTGATACTTATCTATTTCTTTGCGATAAATAAATTGTATATCAAGAAAACTGATTATTATGAACTTCGATCAACAATGTACTTGTTGATCGAAGATTATGAATCAGTTTTCTTGAAATAAATGATTATAAAAGATTTCCCCTTTTTACCATCGGACCATCGGACAGACCGTCGTACGGCAAATATCCATCCTGACGTTGTTGAAACCTCTACGGTCCGGACTAAGCGCTTTGCTTCGTCGTTTATACTGCGTACATCGAAGGACTGTAGTAATTTGCCTACTGCGGTCTTCCCGTCCGATTATAATTTGGGTGTCTTGAAGGCTAGAGTGAATAGGCTCTTAATAAACTAGTGCGCCTCACCATCTACGATTGCATCACTGCTTACCATCAGGTGGGATCGCAGTCAAGCAATAGTTATATAACTTAAAAAAACCGGCCAAGAGCGGGTCGGGCCACGCTCAGTGCAGGGTTCCGTAGTTTCCCGGCCCTCACAATAAGTGTCCCCAACTTTTCAAAAACTATTCGTCCCATCAAGTTCAAGCGATTATTTCCGAAATTATTGATATTATCAAAAAATGATTTCAGTAAACCCCTATTCATTTTTAGGGTTCCGTACCTCAAAAGGAAAAAACGGAACCCTTATAGGATCACTTTGTTGTCCGTCTGTCCGTCCGTCTGTCAAGACCCTTTTTCTCAGGAACGCGTGGAAGTATGAAGCTGAAATTTATATCAATTACTCAGGTCTACTGTCCCTTGAAGCTGTGAAAAAATCAAACTTCTAAGCCATCGCAATCAAAAGATACAGCCGTTTATGCCGCAAATTTTCGACAATTGCAAGGGAATCAAAACCTACAGGGTGCTTCCCGTGAACTCAGAATCTTGAAATTTGGTACGAAGCAACGTCTTATAGCATAGATAAAGGAAAAATTACGAAAACCATAAATTTTTAGTTACATCACATAATATATTTTTTTTTAATAATTTTAAACTTACTACCCATTTCCTCATAAACGCGTAGAGGTATTAAATTGAAATTCATACCAAATACTCAAGTCTATAATACCTTTAAGCTGTAACAAAATCAAACTTCTATGTCAACGCAATCAAAAGAAACAGCAATTTAAGCTGCATATTTTGAAACTCGCAAGTACTCGCAAGGGAATCAAAACCTAAAGGGTACTTCCAGTCGACCTAGAAACTTGAAATTTGGCATGAAGCAACGTTTTATAGCACTCATATAGGGAAAAGTCTGAAAACTGAAAATTTGTTGTTACGTCACAAGAATTATTTTTTTGAAAAATCTTTAACGCTCGATTCGAGAATTGAACTTTATTCATAGGTAAGTTAGAGGTATTGAGTTGAAATTAACACCATATAATTGGGTCCGTGGTCCCTTGAAGCTGTGCAAAAATCAATTTTCAATTTAATTGGTAAAGTGACGGGAAAAAAAGATTCGTCCGTTTATACTGCAAAAAACGTACATTTCGAGACTGTCGAATTGTTCGATTGAACTGTTTTTATAGGTAAGTTACTACGGAACCCTCAGTGCGCGAGTCCGACTCGCACTTGCCCGGTTTTGAATACCTATCGAACAATATATCACACGTTAGGGTTGAAATAAAAAAAACACTTTCCACTTTACATGTACGGGGGCTACCCTAATAAAACATTTTTTCAATTTTTATTTTACTACTTTGTCGGCGTGATTGATATACCTATTTGTACCAAATTACAGCTTTCTAGTGCTAACGGTCACAGAGATTAAGCGAGGACGGACGCACGGACGGACGGACGCACGGACAGACATGGCGAAACTATAAGGGTTCCGTTTTTGTCGTTTGGCTACGGAAGCCTAAAAAATGATATTTATATTGCAAATAGGTTTTCACAACACTTTTACACGTCAATTTCTTTTTTTGTCATATTATTCTAGATGAGGCCGATGTTTCCTAACTGACTACCCAGTGAAGAAACACCGAAACAAACTCGGGGGTCAAAGTTTCTTAATTTGGCCGGTCATTGAAAAATAACCCCGTATATATATTCGTATCTTGTGTTTTGCTAAGAAAATCACAGCAGACGCATTCCGATAAAATTAAAATTTACATGTTATTTAAAATCAGTAAGTATTTATCTAAAATTGTAGATGTTATCTTGATATACAATAAATATACATTTGTTTATATTAAGACCTGTACATAATCAGCGTGAAATAAGCGTTATTTTAAAGTGGTCCTGCTGGAGAGTATGCTCTTTAGCAAGACCACTTTGAATTGATATTTTCCAAGAAACTAACGATATACAATTTTTGATATTAAGCTACAAAAATATAGACATTATCTACATTTTATCCTGTAATTTGTACATAATGTAGTCAAACTGGTTCTGCTGCGGAGCATGACACAAAGATTGAATTTTGTACCTCTAATAAAAGTAATGGTGATTCTCAGAATCTGTTTTTCAGTGATGACATTGTACTGAAGCCGACAACAGACATGTTGAGCAGCAAAATTTTGAGCAAATTTAACTTCAGACCACTCTTCTCGGAAGAGCCTTTGCAATCCATTACGCGAGCCCAATTCTATGCTCTTTTTATGATCAAATTTCTTTTTACTCGTACATATTTTTACGTAAATATTCTATGCAATGCAGTATGCATGCAAAACATTTTTCTGCGCAGAAATTTCATAGTTGGCAGTAACCATATTAAATATTGTTTCATTTATTGTTCTCTACAATAATAAACGGACCATTGTATTTCTAAAGATGTTGTTTTAATCCATTGTTGAACTCATCGCCACATTCTATAACTGAGATGTTTACCAAATTTCTCACAACACCTGATATACCTCCTGTCTCATCCAGTCTGTTCCATGCGCTCTTTAAATGACGTCTGTTCATCCATCAGTTTTTTAACAACAGCTTGCTTACTTCTAATAATAAAGAATAAGAAGTTGAGTATATTTCAACCTCTACTTAAATTTCAATAAAACATATTCTTTCCCCTAACGAATCTGAGGCTTTTTCATCCAGAAATCCAACCGATAGGGTCAGTTCACACCGAGACGCGACGCGACGCGAGACGCGTCGCAACATTGCTAGGCGCATAGTAAAATCGTTGGCAACACGACGGTCGCGAATGTAAAAACGTTCCGCTGCGCAGCGAGACGCCGCGCGGTGTCACTAATTAAATTCTTAATTCTCACAATGAAATGTGTATCTTTTCGTGTAGTAAATAAAGTTCTATTATGAGTCACTCTATTAAAATGTGTATGCAGCGTCACACACATTTTAATAGAGAGTTCGCGTCTCGGTATGAGCTGACCCTTATCTGCCATATTGCATACACCATAAGTACACAAAGCGCTGCTGGATTATTCGAAAGAGTTACCGGGCCCTGCAACGCAATGGTCAACTGCAGGAACACAGCTGGGCTTTAGTCAGTACAGATACTCCCCTCTCATTCCATCCAGAACACGAGGAGCTATTTGATGGTTTCCCACCTCAACAATAAAAACAGGTACACTATTGCCGAATTACTATTACCGAATATTTACGAAAGTAAATAAAGTAGCATCTCTAAAATAAAATAGTCAAGTAACAGGTTTCGTAACCACCAAGTGGTAAATATGTCATAAAAACACGTTTTTGTATGAAAAATATAAATAATATTCAGTTTTGTAGACTATAAACTTTTGTTGTTAACTGAACGACCTTGTGTGCGGTGTCGCGGCAAAAAAATATATAAAATACACAAGAACTGGCTGCTGCCAGCGGTTTCGCCCACATTAAAGTTGAACCTATTCCAAAGAATTCTCTTACAGCTTTGGTTGAAGAAAGAGGACCCCGGGACCTTGGAATTAGAGCAAAGGACTAAACCCCACTCCTGTTCCTTACAGGAGTGGGTTTTAGTCAGTATAAGTCTGACACGCCCTAAGAACCCACACAATAAAAAAATCCCAAAGAACTTATATCCCTGGATATGATAGTACATAGAATAGATTTTATCCCGGGAGTATAGATACCAGGACACGGTCAACCCAAAAAACTTGCACACAAGTTTCATCGAAATCGTTTCAGACGTTCGAGCGTGAAGACGTAACAAACATACAGATACACAGACTCAGAAACTTTCACCTTTATAATATTAGTGTGATGCATTAATTCTAATAAAATCATTCTGTTAAAATACTAAGGAGTAACAGAAAATTATATTACGCCTAAAAAACCTACTTTCACGCGGGCGAAGCCGCTGATAGAAGCTAGCATTATAATATAATTATATAGTACTAGCAATAGCCTATGTTTCTCAATGACGATGTAGCTTTCTAATGGTGAAAGAATTTTTTAAATCGGTCAAGTAATTTTTGAGTGAAATCGTAACATACAAACAAACAAAAAATTAAATATTTCCTCTTTATAAAATTAATAATAATATAGATATAGATAAATTAATCTATATATATAAAAATGAAACCCGTTTTCCGTTGTCACGACATCACATGAAAACGGCTTGACCGATTTGGCTGTTTTTTTTTTTATAATGTTCCTTGAAGTTCAGTGATTGTTCTTACGCAGAGAATAATTCTAAAAAAAAAAAGTTAGGTAAAGTAGGGTAGGTAGGGTAGTGTAGGGTAGTGTAGGGTTGTGTAGGGTAGTGTAGGGTAGTGTGTGGTAGTGTAGGGTAGTGTAGGGTAGTGTAGGGTAGTGTAGGGTAGTGTAGGGTAGTGTAGGGTAGTGTAGGGTAGTGTAGGGTAGTGTAGGGTAGTGTAGGGTAGTGTAGGGTAGTGTAGGGTAGTGTAGGGTAGTGTAGGGTAGTGTAGGGTAGTGTAGGGTAGTGTAGGGTAGTGTAGGGTAGTGTAGGGTAGTGTAGGGTAGTGTAGGGTAGTGTAGGGTAGTGTAGGGTAGTGTAGGGTAGTGTAGGGTAGTGTAGGGTAGTGTAGGGTAGTGTAGGGTAGTGTAGGGTAGTGTAGGTTAGTGTAGGGTAGTGTAGGGTAGTGTAGGGTAGTGTAGGGTAGTGTGTGGTAGTGTAGGGTAGTGTAGTGTAGGGTAGGTAGGGAAGGTAGGGTAGGGTAGCGTAGGATATGTAGGGTAGTCATTTGACGGGAGCGAAGCCGCGGGTAAAAGCTAGTTATTATATAAATGTGAAGAGCATAACAACCTTGTTTGATGTCAATTAGACAAAACATAATACGACTAGGTAATGCAGGAAAATCCCACAGATCCATCTTATTTATAACTTTCTGAGAAATACTTAAGTACGTACCTACATAAAATTCATGTAATGAAGACATTCTTCACTGCAGGGTTGGCTGTTTTCAATTTAACTGATTTGAATCATCAAAATTACTTCTCTGACTCTAGAGAGAGCGGGAGGGCGTGTCAGACTTCTAATGACTAAAACCCACTCCTGTTCCTTCTTTGCTTTAATACCAGGATCCCAGGGTTCTCTTTTGTTCAACCCAGGGCCCCACGGGACAAACTGATTAGACGCTTAATGTGAAAGTTTTAATTTGACAGAGTGGACGCGACCGATGATACGCGACGCATGTTCCGTCAGATATGAACCTTCCCTTAGGCTTCGACTCTGCCTCATGACATGGTTGATCAAGGTACTATTCGAACCTCGGCTGCAAGCAGCACATATGGTGGCTGCACTGTAGCGACATCTATGACGTCACATAAGAACTACGAATCTTTAACTCTAATAGGATCTTGCATAGTCATCAGTTTGGCTTCACGAAAGGAAGGTCAACGACAGATGCAGGAGTGAAACTCATCAGTCACATTTTGGAATCCTGGGAGAAGTCCCAGGATGCTATTGGCATATTCTGTGACCTCTCAAAAGCATTTGACTGCGTTGACCATAATACTCTGATCTGTAAATTACATCATTACGGAATTCGTGGACGAGCTGCTGATCTTGTTTTTTCCTATTTATCTTACAGGCAGCAAAAAGTAACCATTAATGGGGCGACGTCCTCGGGGTCTTTAGTAAAGATGGGCGTGCCCCAGGGTTCAATTCTTGGCCCTTTCCTTTTCCTGGTTTATATTAATGACCTTCCTTACATGATGGCTAGTTTATCTGATGTAATTCTATTTGCTGATGACACCTCTCTTATTTTTAAAGTAGACAGAAAAGATGCTGATGTCTTGCATGTTAATGAAAGTCTGGCTGTTCTTTCGAAATGGTTCGCAGCTAATAACCTCTTACTAAATGCGAACAAAACTAAATGTATAAAGTTTTCATTACCAAATGTCCCTCAAGTAGGCCTTAATTTAATGTTTGACGGTAAAAAACTTGATGCTATTACGGAAACTGTGTTCCTAGGTGTAACAATAGACTCTAAACTGCAGTGGGGTGCTCATATTGGAACTCTCTCTGGTAGATTAAGCTCAGCAGCATATGCAGTAAGAAAAATTAGGCAATTGACAGATGTAGCCACAGCCAGATTAGTGTACTATGCTTATTTCCACAGTATTATGTCCTATGGCATCTTACTGTGGGGGTCTGCGGCTGATGCGGAATCAATCTTTATATTGCAAAAGAGAGCAATCCGGGCTATCTATAAAATGGGTCCTCGCGAGTCCCTTAGAAATATATTTGGAGAAATTGATATAATAACTCTGCCCTCTCTTTATATTTTAGAAAGTATATTGTATGTACGTAAAAACTTAGGACTTTTTAAAATTAGAAGTGATTTACATGACAAAAATACGCGTAGGAAACACGAAATCGTGTTACCTAAATGGAGACTAGCGAAGACCAGCAAGTCATTAATTGTCAATAGTATACGCTTTTATAATAAGTTGCCCAAGTCCGTTATAGAACTTAGCGAGGGAAAGTTCAAAACGCATATTAAGCGTGTCCTAACCAAAAAAGCATATTACAAGGTTAGAGACTACGTCGAAGACACGCTTGTTTGGCATTAACTGCTTCTGCACATATGGCCCCCTGGTAACTCATTAACTGCATTATTGTGTAAACATGTCTATTAACTGCTCCATGTTTGTCTTATTTTATTTATTTACTCAAGCCATTGCTTTTGCAATATTTTTATATTATTCGGATCCCAATCACCTTACATTCATTAAGTCGTGATTTTTTTTTTGTGTTAACATCTCATTCGTTGATAAGTTTTATAATTGTTTTTTTGTTCTTATATTTATATAGCTTCTTTCGTATAATGTGAATAAGTGGGCACTGTAGACTACAGATTTTAATTACTACCATTTTGAACCCAGTTTTTGACTAATTTTATCTTTATTGTGGTTTTGGGTGCAATATTGACTGGTCTACACTGTCCTCGCATAAGTGTCTGTGTTGTAATATGGAATGTTGTAAACCCAATAGTTTTTTGAAAAGACCATGGAGATTCTTGCCGGTTCTTCTCCATAGGAAACGACCAATTTGGAACCATGCACTAGTTTTCGACGTTTTATAAGTGTAGGCCTATGTGAAATAAAAATATTTGACTTTGACTTTGACTTTGAATCCTGCACCGCGCAATCAAATTTCTACTCGCTATTTGAATAGATACAACACCCAGAAATCATTTATCGGGCAGTTTCCCACCAGACATAACACCCGTCTGGTCGGATGATCCTCCCTTTTCAGCGGATTTACGTTGGACTTTACTCTCTGCTCTGCATCCAAACTGGTGACCCTGACGTGATTTCAACACGCAACCTTCTGAAGCCAGCTGCAGCTACACGACTGGTTTTCTATATAGTAGTATAGTGTTGTGTGAAAGACTCCGAAGGCGACTGCCGCCGCACGTGCTTCCTGCAGTCGAGGCTCGGCTTGCAGTCTAACCGGTTGTGGCTGAATACCCGTGTTTTATATCGAGCGATTGCCTATCAGACCTTCACGACCTAGTTACTGGGCTACAGGATTCTCCTTGTATAGACTAATGGTCAGAATTCTTGACTGTTCCTGTAACGGTTGTCTAAGATCCGCCAGAAACAATTGTGACCAACGGCTTTACGTGCATTCGGAAGGCACGGAGAGTCAATAATATCTTAGTTAAACTTAGAAAGAATCATTGATTGACATAAATATTAATTAAATAAATCAAAAGTTTTACTCGATATGCAATCTGTCAAAATAAACATTTTTTTTATTGATTCTTTTATTTAAAATTCTTAGATGCTACAAACTTAATACAAGAAAATTAAAGTAATATGTCACAATAAATTAACTAAAAAAAACTTTAAGAAAAATAAGCCCATTATGTTCCAAAGGCCTATTGTAAAGGCCTCTCGAATTAATTATCCACACACGTCTGATTTCAGTCATTAAACAATAACCAGATTTGTACCATCCCTGATTCTTTATGAGTTATTTTCTCATTACATTGGTTATGTTTAAAGTAGAATAATTACTGTTTAATGATACGTAATGAAATTACATGGCGCCATAATCAGTCAATACTGGTTGCTCTATCACATATTTGAAATTTTATATCGATTATCGATTGTTCTTCCATACCATCGGGACATTAAACAGGACGTAGAAAACAGACGACGACGTTGCATCAAATCAGTTTACATCGTATTAAAACCGAATATAAACTATTGTCTTCGCATAAAAAGAGTTGACATTGTATGAAAACCTTAATAAAAACCATTGATGTCGTGTAAAAAGAGTTATTGTTGTACGAAAACCCGAATAAAGATCATTGACGTCGCGTCAAATAAAAACAGTTGATCGATCAATCATAATTCGGCTTCTATGCGCCAATGGATCAAGTTGACCAATCGTCATTTTAACGCCTTAAAATACATCAGGTCAACAATAAAATAACAAAGAAACCATTATTAACAATATTTTATATCCCTTCTTTTTCTTTTTCATCTTTTGTAGGAACGATTTCATAAACAGTCTCAACATCCTTGGATTTATTCCGTTTTTCTGCCAGTTCTTTTCGGTGCTGTGCGAAAAACCATCTGAAACAAAACAAAGAACTAATTATTATTTTAATTTATAAATATAATCAGATTTGCTGGGACCCAGGGTATCTTTCTAGGAGATGAAATGGGCCGTAATCCACCACGCTTGCCCAGTGCAGCAAAAAGCCCCACGTTTAAATGTTGTGTTTGAGATACTTTAATCTATCACATACCCGCGAAACGAGACACAATAGTAAAACAATAACAGCGCGGTCTCATAGGACCGGTCGGGGATTCAAACATTAAATAGATTTTAGTTATAGTGAATAATTAAATTCACCATAGGTCTAAAAAGGACACAAATTACTGTAACCGCTCTAGGGTGGAGCAGGAGGGCGTGGCAGACTGTTACTATCTAAAGCCCACTCGTAGGTTCTTTCTTTGCCTTGCTTTCCAGCACCACAGGAAGATACAAGCGTCGTGCCACTATTTTATGTTATGTCAAATGAATTTATCCATCACTTTCATCATCACTGGACATTTTTCTATCTGTTATTATTGAATTTCCTACCCGTAAGATCATTCTTTGTTTGTCCATTTATGCCCAGATCAATCAAAATATTTTGACTTCGTTAGCTCGGTTTTGAATTTTCCGAGAGGAATTGTCGGACATTGTTAGTGAATAAGATAACAACGTTATACGTGTTGACGTGAAAGGGGAGACTGCATATTTCTGACTCATTGACCAAGATGATGTTATGAAAAAGATTGCAAGTAATAGAGATAAGAATATTGAGATGGATGTGTAGTATGACGAGAAAGGATAAAGTGCGAAATGAGTATACACATATTGGAACCCTCGCCCATGTTGACTTTTTGTAACGCTCTATCGGGCAGTTGCCCACTAGACATAACATCGTCTAGGCGTAGGATCCTTCCTTTTCAACGGAGGTTTGCGGGGCTTCACACTCCGTTCCACATACCCTCAAAACTACTTGAACATGTCCTGGGAAAACAGGACAGTTGGCAACTAGTTTAACACAACTTGTACTTGTAGACAGCGCCACTGTATACTGTGATGGTGTTGGAGTACAGCTTCGAGTACGTGAGGTCAAACAGGACCCTTGGCTACTAGGCTAACATAACTTACATGAGTATAGTGATCGCCGGCAGCGTCATAACAGCGCTGAACACGTACACAGCGCCACTGTACACTGTGATTGTGTTGGAGTACAGCTTCGAGTACGTGGGGTCAAACAGGACGGTTGGCTACTAGGCTAACATAACTTACATGAGTATGCTGATCGCCGGCAGCGTCATAACAGCGCTGAACACGTACACAGCGCCACTGTATACTGTGTTTGTGTTGGAGTACAGCTTCGAGTACGTGGGGTCAAACAGGACGGTTGGCTACTAGGCTAACATAACTTACATGAGTATGCTGATCGCCGGCAGCGTCATAACAGCGCTGAACACGTAGACAGCGCCACTGTGTACAGCTTCGAGTACGTGGGGTCAAACAGGACCCTTGGCTACTAGGATAACATAACTTACATGAGTATGCTGATCGCCGGCAGCGTCATAACAGCGCTGAACACGTACACAGCGCCACTGTACACTGTGATCGTGTTGGAGTAGAGCTTCGAGTACGTCGGGTCAAACAGGATGGTTGGCTACTAGGCTAACATAACTTACATGAGTATGCTGATCGCCGACAGCGTCATAACAGCGCTGAACACGTACACAGCGCCACTGTACACTGTGATTGTGTTGGAGTACAGCTTCGAGTACGCGGGGTCAAACAGGACCCTTGGCTACTAGGCTAACATAACTTACATGAGTATGCTGATCGCCGGCAGCGTCATAACAGCGCTGAACACGTACACAGCGCCACTGTACACTGTGATCGTGTTAGAGTAGAGCTTCGAGTACGTGGGGTCAAACAGGATGGTTGGCTACTAGGCTAACATAACTTACATGAGTATGCTGATCGCCGGCAGCGTCATAAAAGCGCTGAACACGTAGACAGCGCCACTGTACACTGTGATGGTGTTGGAGTACAGCTTCGAGTACGTGAGGTCAAACAGGACCCTTGGCTACTAGTCTAACATAACTTACATGAGTATGCTGATCGCCGGCAACGTCATAACAGCGCTGAACACGTACACAGCGCCACTGTACACTGTGATCGTGTTGGAGTAGAGCTTCGAGTACGTGGGGTCAAACAGGACCCTTGGCTACTAGGCTAACATAACTTACATGAGTATGCTGATCGCCGGCAGCGTCATAACAGCGCTGAACACATCATACACAGCGCCACTGTACACTGTGATGGTGTTGGAGTACAGCTTCGAGTACGTGGGGTCAAACAGGACCCTTGGCTACTAGGCTAACATAACTTACATGAGTATGCTGATCGCCGGCAGCGTCATAACAGCGCTGAACACGTAGACAGCGCCACTGTACACTGTGATGGTGTTGGAGTACAGCTTCGAGTACGTGGGGTCAAACAGGACAATTGACTACTAGGCTAACATAACTTACATGAGTATGCTGATTGCCGGCAGCGTCATAACAGCGCTGAACACGTACACAGCGCCACTGTACACTGTGATCGTGTTAGAGTAGAGCTTCGAGTACGTGGGGTCAAACAGGATGGTTGGCTACTAGGCTAACATAACTTACATGAGTATGCTGATCGCCGGCAGCGTCATAAAAGCGCTGAACACGTAGACAGCGCCACTGTACACTGTGATGGTGTTGGAGTACAGCTTCGAGTACGTGAGGTCAAACAGGACCCTTGGCTACTAGTCTAACATAACTTACATGAGTATGCTGATCGCCGGCAACGTCATAACAGCGCTGAACACGTACACAGCGCCACTGTACACTGTGATCGTGTTGGAGTAGAGCTTCGAGTACGTGGGGTCAAACAGGACCCTTGGCTACTAGGCTAACATAACTTACATGAGTATGCTGATCGCCGGCAGCGTCATAACAGCGCTGAACACATCATACACAGCGCCACTGTACACTGTGATGGTGTTGGAGTACAGCTTCGAGTACGTGAGGTCAAACAGGACCCTTGGCTACTAGGCTAACATAACTTACATGAGTATGCTGATCGCCGGCAGCGTCATAACAGCGCTGAACACGTAGACAGCGCCACTGTACACTGTGATGGTGTTGGAGTACAGCTTCGAGTACGTGGGGTCAAACAGGACAATTGACTACTAGGCTAACATAACTTACATGAGTATGCTGATCGCCGGCAGCGTCATAAAAGCGCTGAACACGTACACAGCGCCACTGTACACTGTGATGGTGTTGGAGTACAGCTTCGAGTACGTGAGGTCAAACAGGACGGTTGCTAGCTAACTACTAACTAGGCTAACACAACTTACATGAGTATGCTGATCGCCGGCAGCGTCATAACAGCGCTGAACACATACACAGCGCCACTGTACACTGTGATGGTGTTGGAGTACAGCTTCGAGTACGTGAGGTCAAACAGGACCCTTGGCTACTAGGCTAACATAACTTACATGAGTATGCTGATTGCCGGCAGCGTCATAACAGCGCTGAACACGTACACAGCGCCACTGTACACTGTGATGGTGTTGGAGTACAGCTTCGAGTACGTGGGGTCAAACAGGACAATTGACTACTAGGCTAACATAACTTACATGAGTATGCTGATCGCCGGCAGCGTCATAACAGCGCTGAACACGTACACAGCGCCACTGTACACTGTGATGTAATGGAGTACAGCTTCGAGTACGTGGGGTCAAACAGGACCCTTGGCTACTAGGCTAACATAACTCACATGAGTATGCTGATCGCCGGCAGCGTCATAAAAGCGCTGAACACGTAGACAGCGCCACTGTACACTGTGATTGTGTTGGAGTACAACTTCGAGTACGTGGGGTCAAACATCAGCGCCGCCAGGGTTTCCACCAGACTGAATAGCGAGTTCATTTTACCTGGAAAGTTTGAAAAAGGTTCTTATTTGAAGGCCGGTCTAGATTTTTCGTGCATGACTGCTTAGCTTGAGGGTATCCTAAATAAATTCTTATTTTCTGGTGGTTTCTATAGACCGGAGGTATCACAGTACATCTATGTATCACACTAATATTATGAAGGCGAATGTTTGTGAGTCCATATGTATGTTATTCACGCTTGAAGAACTGAAAGGATTTGGACGAATACACGGATAGAACATGTCCTGGAATATCACAATGACAATTTTCTACTTTCACGCACGCTAAGCCGCTGGCGTCAGCTTTATTGTCTATCTATTTGCCACTACAGAGACTCTCCTCTCCCAGCTGCCCGGTACGCATTGGTGAATGTCACATGTCTTCGTATTTTTATATTCACAAAAGTTATCCACCAAAGCTCTCAAATTCTCAGATCAGGCAGGATTTTCCATTAAGAATTACTCAATAGCAGACCAGAGTCTGGATTTGTGCTTGCCAAATATATTGGTGAAATGTATTTACCGACCCTTTTTGGAAAAAAAAAAACGTATTTAAAATGCTAGAGTTTGCATTTTTTGTAGGAATAGGTTTTCTCTTCCAAAATCATAAAGTATTTCCCAAAAGCCTTTTGAGGACGTGCATTATACTTATACGTACAAGTAAGTATGTACACTGTGTACTGTGTATTTTGCATTAACGTTCGGGTAATACCGATATGATGTCAAGCTATGTTTATTTAAAAATCTTGTTAGAATAAAGATGCAAAAAGTACATACCTACAAGTTGTGTTAGCTAAGTTTTTCTATTTGTCTTTCTTTATATTTCTGATAAATGATCATTCAGGTTTTTGCTACGTTTACATCACGGTTTATCCAATATGTCCAATATGTTATGATAATCCAATGTAATTAAATTTTAACATTGTAAGTAGGCACGTATTATTTTACGATTTTTGTGATTATTATTTTGTAATTATATATATGAGTAGATGATGCTTAATTTTTTTTTATTATTACTATTATAGGAAAAAGTTCCACTTACCCATTTCCTCGCTTGGTACCAGCTTGGATGCCATCGATCTTAGTGATGTGAATGTTGTAGCGTTCAGGATCTCTATCAACGGAACTGTAAAGAATAACATCGATATACGTCACTTTTAGTTTATCATTTTACTTTTTAGCAGGCGAAAAATCATTAAATAACTTGACTTGCTCTAGGTGTAATGAGAAAAAGTATCAGACTTTTACTAGCTTATCTTTCTTCTAAAGCCGCGATAAAGTGATAACCCATGCCTGTAACTGGCACAAAAGTATGCAAATAGCATGCAAGCCAGAGAGCTATATGTATAACAAATCAATCAATCAATTCAGTTCAGTATTTTTTTTTTATTTATATGTGAAATTAAGTATGTATTGATTGTTGTAGTTATTTCTTTTTAGTGTGTCTATTTACTAAGCCGCACCTGCCATGTTGTTTCTGCACCACTCTTAGAACGACTGGTAGAAAATTCCTTAGGCGTTAAGTCTGTAGAAAAGCGGCTACAGTGTTATTTATGAAATGTGCGTAAAGATTGAATAAATAAAAAAATAAATGAGCATTCTATAATTAAATACATACCCATAAACATATGAAAATCAGTCTGCACGAGGGCTATGAGGATGGAGCCAGCGAGCTTGCTGATGATGGAGATGAGACACAGCATGGAGTCATGGAAGCCCCAGCGCTTGCTGAACACGCTGATGGAGAATAATGCTCCTGCAAGTGGAAAGACGTGTAGTTTAGCAGTGTGTGCACTGAAAGGTACAACTGTGAACGATTTTTCAAAAAGATGGCGAATGCAACTTGTTGCAAACTCGTATTTTTATTTAACCTATCACATACCCACAAAACACAGTAACACAGAGACACAACAGTAAAACAATAACACCGCGGTCTCATAGGACCGGTCGGGGATTCATGAACTAAAATACTTGCAAAACATAGTTAGATGTATACTATATAAGTACATTAAAAAAATACTGAAGAATTTAGAATAAAATATAATCGAAAATAGTTGAATTATTGGCATGACTTTCCAGTAAAGATCAGTGATAAATTTGGTTATTTGCAAATTGATTCCTAATGAATATTATGATGTAAAATTGGTTTAGTTTTGTATCTCAAGTGCCTACACAGCTGAACAATTTGTGGAATTATTGAAACAGACTCAATTTCGGCAAAATAGAGCTGAAAATTATTATAAATAAATTATCGCACCATTGACTACCTTAACTATTTGAAAGGCTGAGTTGAATATCTCCTGTCGAATACTACAAAAACATTAGAATGTGTTACATCCGCGTTAGAACTAAAATTTACTATTTATACCGAATTAAAAACGATATACTTAAAAAAAGCTGTTGCTTCCCAAATGACGCTGGTTGAATTCGACGTTTATAGATGAGTTGCAACTAAAAGTGAAAGTGGCTGTATATCAAATCCAAAAAGAAATACTTTTAAAAAGCTGTTGCTTGCTAAATGACGTTGGTTCAATTCGACGTTTATTGACGAGCTTATTTCACATCATAATTATCTTATCCATCCAAAGGTTGTCTGGAAGACATTACAGTTACCGATAACACTGCCTATTGTAAAACGTACATATCTTTGTAACTATAAAAGAAAAAATCCTGAACCTTTGTTCTGAAGAACAAAAGATTGGGATTTTTATAAGATTAAAATATTAAGTTAACTTACAAAGACCGTGGTCGAATCATTTATTATGATGAAGTGATTTAAGGATTATTTTGAAGTTTACTTTTCATTTTGTAATCCTGATTTATAGCATTCAGTTTATGCACTTCTTAAAATAAAAGTTGGTACGTTACCTACTTTTCAAAATATATCGTGGAAATGTTTATAGGAGGAGGAATATTTTATTTTAAAAAGAATAGCTGTATATTTTTAATTTAAACTGTAAAATCGTTATTCTAATATTTTTTCGACACACTTGCTCATAAAGTGGCTGTTATTGCACTGCACTTAGGTATATAAAGGGGCTCGTTACCAAACTGTGACATTTTGATTACTATTATACACTTGTGCTGTAATGTAGTTAGAACCTTTTTGTTTAACCTCTTTTTTGTCAAAAAGAGTTTTAAGACAAAAAAGAATAAAATTTGTTATTGCGTTCAATAGCATAAATTAGGGTTTTAGTTACTTATTTCATGCAATTTTGTGTTTAAATAAACTGTTTAAAATTTTACATATTTAATTAATTAAATCTTTCATCAAATTTGTATTTTCTGTTTATATGCAACCTCATTCTTATTTTTTCTAAACCAAGAGCTAGAGTAGCTAGTCTATGGCCGCCATTTTTCGCGCATGCGCGCGTCTAAGAAAGGTAAATTTTTTAGCCGCCATATTTAAAAATAAAATACAGATTTTACAAAAATGTCTACAACGACTACATATTTATGAAAATGATTTGTTGCTGTACGCCTTCAAGTAGAAAATCTATGTCATGGGACCACCATACAGTCAAAAATAGTTAATTATTTTACTGACTGCACATTTACGAACTGTTTCTTTAAATAAACTTTTCATATACCTACTAAATAAAGTTGATTTTTAATTTATTTTCTTCACAAGTGTGTCGAAAAACGTCGTATGATACACGTGAGTAATTGGTCATTATCGTTCTTGGTTCTCTTAAGACCCTCGCCATGGCTCGGGTCTTAATACCACCGCGACGATAATGACTCATATTACACACTTGTATCATAATGTACTATTATAGCACACTAGCCTGCTGTCCCCTGCGGTTTCGACCGCATTTTTCGTTACTGCTCCGCTCCCGTGGATCGTAGCGTGATGGTATACCTATAGCCTATAGCATTCCTCGATAAAAACATAAGTAGTAGTTATGTACTCTCGTATATACTTACAGTTATATAAATACTAGCTGACCTAGCAAACGTTGCTCTGCCATATAAATTATTCGTCAAAGAACAAATGAGAAGTGGAGTAAGAAGGTAAAAACTACTATTCTCAGACCAACCAAATCAACACAAAAAAATACTGAAAATGAAGTTCAAATTTGTTACTACTAGTGCAATGCGTTAAGTGTGATACATATATAAATACTTACCCAATGAATGAGTTATAATGCTGTAAGTCGAATACAAGCTGTATTTGAGTGCGTCCCATTTCAGTTTGTACCTAAGGTACATGTATGTGATGATGTGTTCACCTGGAAGGAAAGGGTAAATAAAAATCAAAATCAATTCTTTTTCTTATATCTTCTTATCTATCTGAACAATATGTAGTCATCTGTATGGCTCTATCATTGCTTGGAGCTGTGCTTAAATCTTGAAATGTGCAGGTGGTTCTACATTCTAGGCAGGAAATAATACATTCTGTGAGAACTCCACACAATTATTTTATTTGGGATCGGTCAAGGATATTACTGAATACAGCGAGGACACTGCATGGCATATCCTGACCGAGTATGCCACGTGGAAGGTGCAGCGCCGTGCTCTTATTACAGTCAAGTCAGAAGCGGACTGTCACTGCTGGTTGTGGATTGTTTCAACAGAACATTACCATTATGTCTCATCAGCAACAGGTACCTTTAAAATGAGGTCGTTTACCTTTCTATTAGGAAAGAACTATTTTAAAATTATCATTATCAAAACCTAATATTACATTATCTGTGTCTGAACACAGGCTTTTCACTGTGAACTATAATAAGCGGTCATGTTGTCACAATAACTGGCTTCTTGAAAATATTTAATCAATAGATAACACGATATTGTAGTTTACTGATAAAAGGTCACTCAACGCAGTACGTATTACCGTACTAAAATGTATTACTATTATTAGCAATATCATCTGGAATCATATGGGCACTGTTAGTAGGAGTCACGCGGTTTGCCCCACCATCATCATCAGCTCAGCCGAAAGACGTCCACTGCTGAACAAATGCCTACCGCAAGCGTCACCACAACGACCGGTCCTGTGCGTCTCGCATCCATCGGATTTCCACGAGTCTCGCCAGGTCATCGGTGCACCTTGTGGGAGGCCAGTTTGGCCCGCGCAAGAGTAAAAATCGTCCCAAGGGGACACACTCTCGGGATACAAGTATCATATGCGCTATTCCACGATATGGATCTACCCGTGTACTAATCTTCATCCAAATCAGTTCAGCCGTTTGAACGTGAAGGAGTACGAAAAAACAACACAAAAACATATGTAAATACTCGTACATCCAAACTTTTTTCCTTTATACATAATAGCAGTCTAACTTGCAATAACATATTTTGAGTCTTGCCATAGATTCGTAGAACCAAGAAAGACGATATTTCGCTGAATCCAGCAACAACAAGGATAACACGATGGTAAAACATCGATTCACCAAAAAAAAAACAGACTTTACTGAATTTGCGTTGAAGGAACTTTCTTTTTATCCCATCAAAATGACTTCTCGGGGAAGGATGTCGTCAGAGTTTTGCTGACTAAACCCCACCCTGTTCCTTCTTTTCCTTAGATCCATGGTCCCAGGTTTTCCTTTCAGAAATCAACCCATGGCCCCAGAAGCTTCGACCCTGCTGGGCCTCTACAGTTTGCTGACATCTCTTTGAGTCGTGCGTGGAACAGTACGCGCCGTTGACGACTAGGGCGCGGTCTGGATTACCAGACTGCCGAACGGCAAGCTACCCATTAAACTACGACCTTCAATAATGAGGAATACGTCGCTGGGTACAGGAGGAGATGGCTTTAGTATTGTAGGCTGTCATGACGTTTGTACTCACCATGGTTTGGCCCATAAACGATTGCAACAACAAGTAGTGTCAAAATTATCTTTTTCCTGAAGTTCGTGTCCCTCTTCTTGAATGCTACTTCTCCAGTTTCTTTCACCAATGTCACCATGTCTGAGCAAGTTACTGGTTCTACCTGGAAAGCAATAAGCCAAATCATCATTATTACTTTGTATCATTGTAGTTTGTTTTACGTGGGAAATAAACAACATAACTTCTCCTGTTCTGGGTGGAGTAGAAGGCGTGATAGACTTTTACTAACGAAAACCAACTCCTATTCCTTCTTTGCCTTCGTTCCTGGGTTCTCTTTTACACAACCTTGGGCCTCAGTAGGCTTCGCCTCTGATGGGCCCCAACTATGATTGTACAGTACGGTCAAAATGTGTTGTCAACTCTGAACTTCGCGTTCTGAACTACAGTGCATACTCGACAAAGTACCTAATGCGCATACGCCATATTGTGATGCTTAAAACGAATTACTGCGCAGCCAATTGTTCGGAGTGGTCAAGAAATTTCGACCGTACCGTAATTGGCTTTTGATTCAATTTGAAGGAAAGATACAAAGATTAGGGTTAGATTTCCAGAAGTGAACACGAATTAGACTAAAATATTTACCTTCTCATTCTTATCAATCCGTGGTTTAGTATTACTTTCTAAATAGAAAAATCCGTAAGAGAAAGTAGCCGTATAAATAACTCCAGCAATTATAAAGATTCCGTAATATCCCAGTACTTTCAATAAGATCCCACTCAATGCTGTTCCGATAGGGATGCCAGCAGTCATGCAAAGATTCACAAGTCCCACTCTGAAGGTCCTGCTTTCTTCGTCTGTGATGTCACTGATGTAGCTGAACACACCGAGATAGACCATGACCCAGCCTCCAGTGACAGCGGGGAAGAAAGCCTCGAAGAACATCGTCACTTCAACACCAATGTCATAGAAGAAGAAAGTACTGAGTAAGTTGCTAATGCACACCATGAATTCCCCAAAGATTGGCATCAGTATACACACTTTCCTGTTCCCAGTTCTATCGCTCCACGCCCCCATGAATATCACAAGCAGCGTTGGTATCGATGTCTGTATCACACTCTTCCATGATTCTATGTTTGATATTATCTTTTGGACTTCACCTTCGAACTCAGTCAAGTTGCCTTTCCTATCAATGAGCGCATCACAAATTGTATCATTGTAGTTCAGTTTGACACGGCAAGTTTTGTCCAAGTTCAGATTCTGTATCGCCAGTCTAGCTAACATTGAAGGTATAATAAGACCCGCTAGTATAGGCTCTACTGTAATGTTTGATTTTATTCGCCATAGTTTTCTTGTAAAACTTTCGGTTTCTTTATTCGTACAATATTTGATATTTTTCTGTTCGTCTTCAATGGGTTCTTGTTTTTTTTCTGGATCTGACATGTTGTGTTCACTCAACGAAAGTATTTGTCAAACTAACAGTAGGAATGTTATTATAAGAAAAGTTTATTCCTTACATATTATCTCGAACGCTTCTTATTTGATGTGCGTAAGATGTATATTATGTAGGGTTTGATCCAAAAAATGTTACAGATTTCTTTATAGGTATAATAGGTGTTGTTTTAAAATATTTTATTAAGAAATTAAGCACGAAGGTTTTATTTTTTAGGATGTTGACACATATGATTTTCGTCATTTTTTTAAACATGGAAACATTGTCGCAGAAAACGCTACAAGCAAGCTGTATCTACTACTAGTTTCTGCCAGAGGCTTCACCCGCGTATAAGTAGGTTTCTCTTACAACCTTTGGACCTTCATTTAACCCCCTTAGGAGGTGAATTTTAAAAAATCCTCTCTTAGTGCGCGCCTTCGTCATAAAAGGAAACTTTGTACAAAATTTCAGGCTTCTAGTCCCAGTAGTTTCGGCCCTGCGTTGATATCCCAGTCAGTCTGTTTCTCCTTTCATATATGTAGATAATATGCATATAATAACGTCAAATCTTGGATCCTGAATTCAATTCTATCTTTTTGCGTGAAATCTGCATTAATCTATCACATACCCGCGAAACGAGACACAATAGTAAAACAATAACAGCGTGGTCTCATAGGATCGGTTGGGGATTCAAACATTAATGTAGTTAACAGATTCTCTATTAGCGTCATTTTCTTTGAAAAGTTAAATCAGACATATTTTTCCTATTATTTTTCATAACAGCAGGTATATAATAATCACTCTGTATATAACAAGAGTTATCAAAGTCAAATAATTGTACATTAGCTAACGAATATTTGCGTAGAGTATTTAGTGTGCCACTGCACCTTGATAGACTGATAAAATTATCCAAACAATGTAATCAATTGTCTTGTATTTGCTCCCAGATACGAAGCTTGCGCAAGTAGGTATCTTCTTTAAGACTTTAGGTATAATTGTATCTTTATAATCATTCTGACTGTAATGTTTAGATTTTTTTAGTAATAGTCGTGTTCTTATTTTAGTCTAAGCAAATAAGCTGTCGGTTTATTGTGTTATTTTTAAGTATTTAATTACGGAGTAACACGCTGCGCTTTAAAACGACTTAGGTAAAAAGTCTGCCACGTTTAAATGGGATTGGGTAGGCTACGTCAAACGCGTGCACCGTGACAGCTGTGTAAGCGTCACCACGCAGCGCGCAGTGAGTTCTTGCAGAGGGAAAGCGCCACCGAGGTCGCCATTGAAAGAGGTGACGGATTGGTCTGGAGGCGTACTGAGTACATGAGGACTGGTTTGAGACAGCGCAGGAGAAAAATGTCTGAAAAGACTTGAGGGGAGGCCTAATGCCCAGCTGTGGGACAGCAATGCTCAAGAAAAGAAAAGAGCAAGTAGTGTAGATAGTTATTAAAATACTGAAAATAGTCATGATGAAAAACAGGAATATAGCACAGGCAAACGCCGACCGCATAACCTCCTAGAAGACAACGCACACCCTGCGTATCTTTTCTCCTCTGTCAAATCCATATCTGCAAAAAATCGCTTTTAGCGATAAGACCGTCCATTGTGACACTATTAATTTTATGCTCCTACTGTAATATTTTATGGTGTACAATGAAGAGTATACCTATCTATCTATTAGTGTGATTGTCCTATAGTCTGTTGTCTGTTTAATTTCCTGCGTGTTGCAAGTATGGAACGTCATCTGACACGCCCTTTCGTTCCAACCTAGAACGAGAAAATGACTTCTCATTTGATAATTTCTCACCTCCATTCTTTCAAATTATTTATTTATTTAAACTTCATATCCAGTAGTGGTACATAGGCGGACTTATGCAGCAAGGCATTCTCTACCAGTCAACTTTTGAGTAATTATAAATTATCCCTTACTACATAAATATTAATAGACAAAACCAAACAAAAAACATTCAGAAAAAAAATTGAACTTTAAGTTTTTAATGAGATCTTTAGAAATTATTCCTTGGGTTTGTCAGCGGTGCTCAACTGCAGAAATAGTGATATTCGGCAGTGGCCGCTACCATACACACTGTCACTTATTACATTATCACACAAAGACGGTAGCAGTCGTTCTGAGATAATGAAGTAATCCAAACACCATCCAACATTTTTCTTGTTCATCATTTAAGTCCAGAATGTGTAAGCACCTGTCTACAGCCGAACCCAGTAACCTATCTGTCACATATCGGAGATAGAAAAACAAATGAAACAACAGAAAATATGTATAATTTTGTATTGTATCATTTGTTTTACTATCTCCAGCATGCCAAAACTACAGATAGATCGGTTATTGGATTCGGCCTTAAATTACCGCTCCTAAACTTTAGACTGATAAAGTAGCTCTAACAGACTCTTTGTAACTGATAGCCAAATATATACCTCCAATAAGTAGTACTTACGTAGTCAATTTACAACAATTTATAATTTATTTGGTCATAAATACGTAAATTAAACACGGGGAAATACATTTTCAATCAAAAGATATAATTTTGCAAAGATTGATGACGTTTCGTATAATGAAGAAAGTTTATCTAAATCCATTTACAACTTGCGAGTGGGTAATATTTATATGAACTTCTTCTTGTCCTTTGTATAGAGGATGTCATTTTTATTACGCGTCAATGATACTTAGTTAATCGTAGAAATCAATGAAAACTAAGCTGTGAAATTGAAAAGGAAATTATTTGTGCTCGCCTACGGCATAAAAGGAATCCTAGTGCAAAATTGCATGTTCAGGTCTATGGTCGGAATTTTAATTCGATTCCAGATTTGACAATTTCAGTATTGCAACGTTATGACAAGTAATAAATAGTGACGTTGCGAAATTATTCGATATGGAAATGGAATATATCTGGATCGATTATTCTCGTTTATAATTTTACTCTCGTAAACTAAGTATATCAGGAAATTAAATATTTCTGAACCGATAATTTAGTTTTGACGATTAATTAACGGTCTGAGACTTTTCTTTTATAATTGTGTGTGAAATAAATAAAAAAAATGTGATCATGAAGGAACATGACAAATAAAACAGATAGATGTATTATGGTAAGTAATAATTTATTTTAGGGTATATATAGGATAGTAATAAAAGCTCCGACAAAAAAAGAAGAATTACCCTTACTCAAAATATTAGTCTGAGACATGAGAGCCAATGGCCTTACTGTCAAGGATGTAGAAGATCGGGCAAAGTGGAGCAAGCTAAGCCAGAAGGCGGACCCTGGCAAAAGCCGGGACTAACGCCAAGTAGAAGAAGAAGCAGCGATTACTAATTAATAAATAATTATTATGAATAATTATATATTTATTTAAAACAAAAACCAATAATTTAGTCTTTAATTGGCACACTGATGGCACACACTCTGATTGTTTATCGATTTTTGAGTTCATCACTACACTATTATAATACGTGGTATCATTATTTCACAAAATGACAGCAGCTAATGTCAAATCTGGAATCTAATTAAAATTCCGACCATAGTAGTTTTGGTTATGTGTTGATATCTCAGTTAGTTACTTTCTCCTTTTATAGCCAACTAGTTTCTGCCCGCGGCTTCGCCCGCGTGGTGTGTTGATAAAAAGCAGCCTATAGCAAAAATAACAAAATCGAAAAAAAAAATAAAAAAAAGTATGAGTAAAAGTAGCCTATATGTTAATCCAAGGTATAAACTATCTAAATACCAAATTTCAACCAGATCGGTCCAGCCGTTTTTTCGTGAAAGAGTAACAAACATACATCCATCCTCACAAACTTTCGCATTTATAATATTAGTAGGATGTAGATATTAAAATGCAACATGCGAATCTTTTGGCCTCGTCACAATTGCAGTGATAATATAATATAATAATATTCCACAACTTTTCACACAACGCCATCTAGCCTCAAAGCTAAGCAGAGCTTGTGTTACGGGTACTAGACAACTGATAAACATACTTACATATTTCTAAATACATACATTGATAGATAAATTACACCCAGACATAGAACAAATGATCGTGCTCATCACACAAACATTTGTCTTGGGTGGGAATCGAACCCACGACCTCCGGCGTAGCAGTCAGGGCCACTAACTACTAGACCAACAGGCCAGTCAAATAAGTCCCCTCTTTGAAGAGTAACTAAAGAGGCGCCATGGCGTCTTCACTTTCGGCCTGATGTTGGTCCTCACTTATCGAACACAGATCATTCAGAAGGTGGAGGTGGAGCATACAGTGGAAGTTTACCCGCTGTGCTCTGGTGAAGGCAATCGGCAGGCTCTCATGTCCGGCCCTGGTTCAAACGTAGCAGTCGATATCAGATTATAGCAAAATCTAATAGAAATTCTATCATTTCTATTTCTTCAGTAGAGGCAGCAAAAATAAAATCCGCTTCGTAAATCGTCAAGAAAAAGATAATTATTACAAATAATTTACAATTATGCATAATATCATGCCATTTCCGGAACGGTCTAGCACTTTGATATACATAATAGAGTGCGTCTAATGAAAGCGCGACCTGGAGTATTTTTTTTAAATTTAGTTGGCAACATTATTCAGCCGCAATTGTAGGAAATAAAAAAAATCTGAAGTGTCAAGACATGATTCTCCTACTAGTTAGTAATACCACATACAAAATTTTTGGATTTAACCTCTTTTTCTCAGGTCGCGCTTTCATTAGACGGACTATATGAGATCATACCAAAATCTAATAGAAATTCTTCTCCACGTGTGGTTTTCTTCAGTAGAGGCCGCAGAAAACTGTATTTCATAAATTGTCAAGAAAAAAACAATTATTACAAATAATTTATTCTTATAACAATTAAGCATAACATTATGCCATTCCCGGAACTGTTTAGCATTTTGATATACATAATACCTATAGCACTATGAAACTCACATTCGTCTTAAACATACAAACAATTTAGCTCTTACACACTTTACATTTTACAATAATTCATTCTCCTATCATCACTTCATGTTCAAGATCAATACTGTTGATAAGCGAGTCCTTCTTCTTCTTCTTCGCCTGTAGTTCAGTTTCACTGATCGCTTCTTCATCCGCTGTTTTAGATCTGGCAGAGTCTTTCTTGTAGCCTATAGCATTCCTCGATAAATGGGCTATCTAACACTGAAAGAATTTTTCAAATCGGACCAGTAGTTCCAGAGATTACCCCCTACATACAAACTTACAAATTTTACCTCTTTATAATATTAGTATAGATGTAGATATTAAAATGCAACATGCGAATCTTTTGGCCTCGTCACAATTGCAGTGATAATATAATATAATAATATTCCACAACTTTTCACACAACGCCATCTAGCCTCAAAGCTAAGCAGAGCTTGTGTTATGGGTACTAGACAACTGATAAACATACTTACATATTTCTAAATACATACATCATCATCATCTGCCTAGCCTTTTCCCAATTTCTAAATACATACATATGATAGATAAATTACACCCAGACACAGAACAAATGATCGTGCTCATCACACAAACATTTGTCCTGGGTGGGAATCGAACCCACGACCTCCGGCGTAGCAGTCAGGGCCACTAACTACTAGACCAACAGGCCAGTCAAATAAGTCCCCTCTTTGAAGAGTAACTAAAGAGGCGCCATGGCGTCTTCACTTTCGGCCTGATGTTGGTCCTCACTTATCGAACACCGATCATTCAGAAGGTGGAGGTGGAGCATGCAGTGGAAGTTTGCCCGCTGTGCTCTGGTGAAGGCAATCGGCAGGCTCTCATGTCCGGCCCTGGTTCAAACGTAGCAGACTAGCAGTCGATATTAGATCATATCAAAATCTAATAGAAATTCTTCACCAAATGTTGTTTTCTTCAGTAGAGGCAGCAGAAAATCTAATTCATAAATTGTCAAGAAAAAGATAATTATTACAAATAATTTATTCTTATAACAATTAAGCATAATATCATGCCATTTCCGGAACGGTCTAGCACTTAGATATACATAATAGAGCGCATCTAATGAAAGCGCGTACCTGGAGTATTTTTTTTTAAATTTAGTTGGCAACATTATTCAGCCGCAATTGTAGGAAATAAAAAAAATCTGAAGTGTCAAGACATGATTCTCCTACTAGTTAGTAATACCACATACAAAATTTTTGGATTTAACCTCTTTTTCTCAGGTCGCGCTTTCATTAGACGTACTATATGAGATCATACCAAAATCTAATAGAAATTCTTCTCCACATGTGGTTTTCTTCAGTAGAGGCCGCAGAAAACTGTATTTCATAAATTGTCAAGAAAAAAACAATTATTACAAATAATTTATTCTTATAACAATTAAACATAACATTATGCCATTCCCGGAACTGTTTAGCATTTTGATATACATAATACCTATAGCACTATGAAACTCACATTCGTCTTAAACATACAAACAATTTAGCTCTTCCACACTTTACATTTTACAATAATTCATTCTCCTATCATCACTTCATGTTCAAGATCAATGCTGTTGATAAGTGAGTCCTTCTTCTTCTTCTTCGCTTGTAGTTCAGTTTCGCTAATTGCTTCTTCATCCGCTGTTTTAGATCTGGCAGAGTCTTTCTTGTACTGTATGAAGAACCACCTAAAACCAACACTGTTAATTAGTAAAACTAATAATTTGACTAAACTCCAAACGAAATTGATTTTAGAGTTGAGGGCCTTTTTTGTGGGAAATCATGAAGGGACTCCCTCCACGTAGTTACTCAGATACCCGCGAAACGAGACACAATAGTAAAACAATAACAGCGCGGTCTCATTGGACCGGTTGGGGATTCAAACGTTAAGGTGGAGGTAATGGATATGTTGACATTTAAATTAGAAGCAGATTTCAGAAAAAACAAGCTTAGTTGGTCCAGCTTAGCTCTAATGGTTCATTCCATGGTCGGCAAGTCCACAGTCTACAGGAAACACATCTGGCAGAAGGAGGCTTTGAAAAGGGAAATGGATTTAGCAAGCTCTCCCATCATGCACTAAACCATTGAAAGGGTCATTTAACATTGCACACTTAGGTCAAAATAGATGCTTTGACTTATTCATATAGGCCGCAGTAAAAGAGTGCCCTTGTAGACCGCTTTATAGGCAAGGACAAACACCTCACTACCACTAAAAAAAATTGTCTATTTTTTTACATTACACTTCTATCAAACTTTTCTACGCCTTCACGGAATACTACGCCATTTTTACTGAAGAAAACAATATACATTCTGTTAGTAACAAATAGCTCTTAATCTAAGTTAGGCGCAGTTTAAAGTTTTTCGCAAAAACTAGAAACATAAATTGTGAAAGTCTTAAGCTGGGTAATTTATTTTTGTAATTGCATTAAGCTCCAAGTTAGGACCAAGAACAATATTTGCTAATCTCATCTGATATAAGTTTTAGACTTTTGGCAGCATGCGTCGAGTGCCTAATTAGGTACTAATGAAGATAATGAGTATATGAATGCCTTATTTTGTAATCTGTGTTATGTTACACGTGTTTGAAGTCTTATAACAAAGACGAGACGAATTTAAAACATTATCGCGAATTCCAAAAAAGAGGAATTAGCCTATCACATACCCGCAAAACGAGACACAATAGTAAAACAATAACAGCGCGGTCTCATAGGACCGGTCGGGGATTCATGAATTAATTTATCATATAACTATACTCGTAACTACAAAACGGTTTTCAGACTTCTACCTGCACTTGTATTATGAGATCTTGCTTTTTATCACATTTCAGGATTCCAGGTCTGCCAAACACTACATTCATTTCTAATAATTGAGTCCCATTGCTTACTTGAAGACACATTTATCCTGCGTTGTGTCTTAGTTTCTATAGTTTAACGCCTCTCTAATGTCGTCAAACACACGCAAAGTTCTGTATCTTTATGTATGTAGCGACATCTATGGCACCACATATGAACTAAACTACGAAATCCTGCGTCCGTTGCGGCGTCGTGCAATTAGAGTTTACCGCGCGATTTGAACATATAGAAGAACCCAAAATCATCTCTCGAGCAGTTGTCCACACCAGACATATGTAACGCTCGTCTGATCGGAGAATCCTCCCTACTCAACGGAGGTTATGGTACTTTACGCTCTGTTCCATATAACAGTTTCAGAATCTATCTATATTGATAGGATAAGCACCGGTCATCAAACACAGCAAAAAAATACTTACGCAAAAAACAACAGCGGCGGTATCGTAAGCACAGTGCTAACATAATACACAATGCCCGCATCTATCTCTAGCGTGGTCATATAGATCCAGGAGTACATCGGCCCGAATATCATGGAAGTCACTACCTCCATCAGATTGAAGAATGATGTCATTTTACCTGAAATCACGTACGAATCTGTGAGATAACAGTCAATTTTGCCTGTTGGTTGGGGGACACATTTTTTGTGAGGTGAAATTGATGTTTAGGTCTAAGGAGTAGTTTGGTTATTTGTGTTTTTGTTTTACCTGAAAGTATACTGTATATTTTCTCTTTACTCAATACTCAATTATGTTTATTGCATTCCACAATATAAACTTAGGTAGTAGGTACATAAGGTTATACATCAGTTTTGGAGCATTGTGGACCCCGTCGGGCATAACAAAATAAAATAACAATTTTAATAATCTACTCTTTCTTTTTGTGTACTGTACTGTACCTACTTTTTGTGTGGCTTATAACTAAATGTAATGTGTGTTTATCTTAATTTTCTTTTAAAATGCCGGTTTTCTGAATTGAAAAACATACTAAAACTCACACACAATTTTATTAAGTGGTGTATTTTTTTATAATACCGCAGACTCGGCCTAATTTTTAGTTAAACTTCTTATAAACCATTCTAAAGTTGTCTGATAAATATGGCTGTCGGAGATAAGACCGCCATTGTACCCATAGATTTAAGTTTTTATAAAATTGTTACTATTTTAATGTTGTAGGTACAATACTACGGTACTAACTTGACAAACCTACTTGCCTACGATCAATTCTCAGACCTACCAAATACACACAAAAATTTTCATAAAAATCAGAAAACTGTTTCAGAGAACTTTATTAATAATTTTTTATTAAAATAATTATCAAACAACTCGAGATTTGAAGTTTAAAAACTCAAAAACTACTAGACTGATTTTAATTATATTTTTCATTGCATTATGACTGAGTGATTGAAGCATATATTTCCTAACTTTACGCTGTTTCAAGCAAGTAAATCTATATATATAAAAATGAAACCCGTTTTCCGTTGTCACGACATCACATGAGAACGGCTTGACCGATTTGGCTGATTGTTTTTTAAAATGTTCCTTGAAGTTCAATGATGGTTCTTACGGAGAGAAAAATTCTAAAAAAAAAAAGTTAGGTAAAGTAGGGTAGGTAGGGTAGTGTAGGGTAGTGTAGGGTAGTGTAGGGTAGTGTAGGGTAGTGTAGGGTAGTGTAGGGTAGTGTAGGGTAGTGTAGGGTAGTGTAGGGTAGTGTAGGGTAGTGTAGGGTAGTGTAGGGTAGTGTAGGGTAGTGTAGGGTAGTGTAGGGTAGTGTAGGGTAGTGTAGGGTAGTGTAGTGTAGGGTAGGTAGGGAAGGTAGGGTAGGGTAGCGTAGGATATGTAGGGTAGTCATTTGATGGGAGCGAAGCCGCGGGTAAAAGCTAGTAGATAAAATAAATCCTCGAATTAGATTTTCTAGATTTATATACTGGGAGTAAGGGACAGCCCTCCACTAACTTTAAGGGAGTGCTACGTAGATGAATCTGAACGAAGATGTTCAGATTCGTCTAAAACGAAAAAAAAATCGACCTCTTCATACAAACTCTCTGATAATATTTATAATTTTTTATGATGAGGCTGAAATTTAATTTCGTTTCCTGAAAAAAAATTGTGGGAGGATGTTCAAATTCGTCTACTGAGCAAGCCCTTAAAGTTAGTGGAGGGCTGTCCCTTACACCCAGTGTACGAGTACTTACCTAATTCATCACTCGTCACTAATTTAGAAGAAATCGACCGTAGTGCAGTAAATGAGGTCGCATTAAACATCTCCACAGCAACCGCTGAAAAATAGATGCTAGGTCATATAATTAGAAATGCTAGGTCATATAACTAGAAATGCTAGGTCATATCCATCTCACGCGTGCCCTTGTAGAAGGATAATTTGTAAGCAGACACTAACTATTTGTGAAGATCTTATTAGTTCTGGTTAGCCATTGAATTTAGGAGTAGATGTGAATAAGCATTTTTTTCTTTAACACTTTTCTCTGTAGATGATAAAAGTGGCTGGTGCAGCAACAAATATCAGGGCTGCGGGATGGTTCGAAAGAGTTACCGCAACCCTGGAACGCAGAGGGCAACTGAAGGGACACAGGTAGGTTTTAAGCAGTGAAGGTCTGATACTCTCCCTCGCTCTACCTAAAGCGGGATGAGTGATTTGATGATTCAGTTTTTTTTTTTAAACTACAGTTTGCTGCGACTGATATTTAGCTGGAGTGGCTTAGGGCGTTGAGGGGAATGGGGAAAAGGACAAAATTGTCTGTAGTATAGTTTAAATACTCAGAACATTTGAAATAACAGTCGAATTCGCTAATAAGTAAACTCTCGAAATTGTCTTCATTAAGAGGCCTGCGGAGACCGCGCGCTATCTCGAGTTGAGACGAAATAAAACACGTTTTTGAGGTTGATGGAAGCAATCCAGATAGTTTAAACAATTCTTGGACACACCGACTGGAGTAAAGTCATCATCCGCACACTGACAGTTGCTTGCTGTGTAGCAATACAAACTATTGGAAATTTGGAAGAGGTTCCGTAATACCAAAAATGATGAATGAAAAATTAATGTATTTCCATTATTGTTTCGAGTATTTATAACTTGATAATAATATCTGTGTTCCTACGAAAAGATATTTTGAAATATTGTTGTTTATAATATAGAAAAAACGAAATAAAAACATGACATTTTCGCTATGAAAATGTGCAAATTTAAATTCGCTTAAATTTCGTTTGGGATAAGTTTTTCAACAAAAAGACGATGTAGGAACCTAGATAATTATTGTCTGAATCCGAATAACATCATATTATGGTGTAAATATGCTTAAATTGCAAATGATTTTGGTATTACGTTTGTATGGATAATTCTAACGTCGCGCCCGCCTTAATATTCGTTGACGGTCTGTAGTTACAAAAATATTTTCGATGAGAAGAGAAGAAGGAGAATAATAGATACTGTCAGCAAAATTAATAATTATGTATCCACTATTTTTTTATGGTGAAAATTATCATCTCGCCCTGGGCGGAGCGGGTGTATCCACCATTTGAATAATTTTTGATTACCGCCCGGCCGCTACAGTATCGCCTTTTTCCTAATCCACCAATAGCAGCCGCCTAATGCCAAAGTACTCATGCCAAACCATAAACCAACCAACTTACCTATATACATATCCATAGTATTTCTAGCGAGGCCAGTATACAGGGCTCCGACAATTTTGCTCCCATTGGAGATCAGGCCAAGCATCGAGTCATCCCATTTCAGACGGTGGCTGAACAGGCTTATTGATATTAATGCTCCTGAAAAAGTAAAGAAGGCTTAAATTAATTTTTGCTAACCTATCACACAAAATAGCACAACGCCATTTGATGTTCCTTTTTTGTGTGGAACTTATTGTTTTTCGAAGATAACAGTACTCTAAAGGCCTATTTCACCACCTTTGATTAAGTTTCGAGTAATCTTACTTGGCAGATAATTTCATACAAATTCTGTTCCATTTTTGAATTTATTCAGTGAGTAGTGCCTACTCGGACTTTGTGAAACAGGCCCTTAGTCACTCCTTGTAACCAGTGAAATTCCCATCAAATTCGCTACAGCCGTATCGGAAATTGGCAGCAGATAGACAGATTTTTATTTTTATAAATCATTATTTTATTTTTTGGGTCATCATCATCATCATCATCTCAGCCGAAAGACGTCCACTGCTGGACATAGGCCTCCCCCAAGCGTCGCCACAGCGACCGGTCCTGCGCGTCTCGCATCCATCGGATTCCCGCGACCCTCGCCAGGTCGTCGGTCCACCTTGTGGGAGGCCTTCCGACGCTGCGTCTTCCGGTACGTGGCCGCCACTCTAGAACCTTCCGTCCCCATCGACCATCTGTTCTACGAGCAATGTGCCCTGCCCACTGCCACTTAAGTTTAGCGATTCTTCGGGCTATGTCGGGTATTGAAAATATTTTCATCTATTTTATTTGAAATGAAATACCTACTTTGATATTAGGTTACAATTACAGATTTATTAAAACTTCGTGTAACACATACATACATACAAAGGCGGCCACAATACTTATCAACCAAGGGCGGTGTAGAGACAACATGGCAAGTATATATATTTTTAGATCCTTATCATTCAGCAGAAATATATCAGAAGCTAGAAAATACCTCCCTAAGTGTCGATAGCTCGACTCGGTTATGTACTTCTCGCATCCAGCAGACTTCCACAATCACCAGGTCATCGGTCTACATTTTAGAGCATCTGTTCACGCTATGCCAAGTAAACGAAGCCACGCAAACTAAACCACTTATTCAGATAAAATCGGAACGATAAAAAGATTTTTACGTGTCCATTAACATACGAGTATCTTAAGTTATAAAAGAAAATTAAATAATTACTCTGGATAAGTAGGACATGTTTGGACTGAGATTTATTAAGTAGAATTATATAGTTCTCTTATATCAGGCTACTGCAACATCCTAGCTAGCTCACCGTAATTGGCAAGGATCGAGTCTGAATCGTTGACGAAGCATATTGTTTACATGTGCGCCTCAAAGAGATGTTTGCAAAACCGTAGACGCCCAATAGAGTCTGGGTCCCCCGGACTATAGGGATCTTGACGAAAACGAACGAATAGTAACATGGTATTCCTTAAATTCTATTATTTTAAGAGGCCAGTAGGAAATAAATAATGGGTATAAGATTGGAAGTTCCAATTCTATAGCTCGTTTTTTCGTTTTTTTTTTTATTCAGACACTCTAGCTACGGAGGAGCTCGTGGCTCGATAATAACAGCCACACAGGTCGATCTTCAAGGTTAAGCAACGCTTGCCTAGGTTGGTCTGTGGATGGGTGACCATCTTAACATAACGAGTTTCCTCCGTGCCTCGGAAAGCACGTTAAGCCGTTGGTCCCGGCTGTCATTTGGAGATCTTTGGCAGTCGTTACGGATAGTCAGAAGCCAGTAAATCTGACTCCAGTCTTGCCATGAAGTACCGTGTTACCCCAGTTAATGGGTTGTGGAGGTCTGATAGGCAGCCGCTCCTCGTAAAATACTGGTATTCAGCTAAGTCCGGCTTGACTGGAAGCCGACCCCAATATGGTTGGGAAAAGGCTAGGCAGATGATGACACTCTAGCTACGCCGCTGCCGTTACCTAAAACTGTATAATTATATAATCCAACTAAGGACAATACTTACCGAGTGAGTGTGCACAAATAAAGAATGTGCCGTAGAAGCTGTACATCAAGGCATCCCAGTTGAAGCGGTACCGAGTGTACAGGTACCGCACCGTGTACTCTCCTGGAAGTTACAAGCGTTTATATCAACTTCACTATTCTATAATTATCATGGTTGTGACACAGCCTAATATAAATAATATCTTTCACAAGCGCGCCTTAAAAGAGACTGTCATGTACTTGGTAAAGCTGAAATTAATGATCATCTTCATCATTTCAGCCGATAGCCTGTTGGACGTAGGCCTACCCCAAGTATCACCATAAGGACCGCTCCTGTTCGCCTGCCATCTATCTGTTTCTCGTGACCCTCACCAGGTCATTGCCATTCATTGACCCACCTTGTACGTAAACTAATAGAAAACCTCAAATTATTGATAAAGTCCGTCTAATGAAAGAGCGACTTGAGAAAAAGAGGTTAAATCCAAAAATGTTGTATGTGGTATTACTAACTAGTAGGAGAATCATGTCTTGACAATTTTTTTTTATTTTCTACAATTGCGGCTGAATAATGTTGCCAATTAAATAAAAAAAAAAAAACTCCAGGACGCGCTTTCATTAGACGCACTCTAGCTCATTTGTTCTTCATAAATTATATCAACTCAAAAAAGATCTTCTCTTGAGCATGTGCCTCTACGAAAATAAATCAACGACCGTACTGTGCTATTTTTGTTTTGGCTGTTAGAGAGAATTATCTTTACCATCATAATGTGTGGTCGATGTGTTTCTTTCTCTATAAATATGATCTCTAGAAATTACTCCAGGATCGTAAGTGCGTTTACAAACAAGAAGGTAAACCCACGAACACAGGACACCCAGATCCGAAACAATTATCATTAGGCCATCCAAATATTTATTCCATGCAGGAATTGAACCTGCGATATACAGAGCAGCAGCTAATCGCTCGACCACAGAGCCAACAGTGACGCAGATGAAAAAAGATGGTCGATTTTTAGCGATATATTATTCTGAGCCTTTTCTTGAAAGGGAATCCTTTCAAGCCAATACGTCCAATCCAAATGTAGAAAAATAGTTACTTTACAAACTAAACACTGATATAAATAATTCCATAGATCCCCGATGATAATTTGGATTTATGTCCGGAATCCAGTACTACCGTTGAATAAAATATAAGACTAGAAACAAGTACGTACCGTGAGACGGGCCGTATATAAATGCAATCGATGCCAGCACCAAAATGGACTTTGTCCTCCGCTTATTAGGTCCCTTTTTGAATGCAACCGTACAAGTGTCTTTTACGTGTTTTATGTCGAAAAAGGATTTTAGGAAGCCCCGTACGTCGGACGATTCGTTCTGCAATTATAAATCCCATTATTAGAGCTGTTCCACATGAATGGCTTCTGCCATTGTCTTGAGACGGTAGAAATTATAGCATTACATAGTGTCTTTATACTGCCAACAAATATTAGAATGATCAATATTGAGCAAGAAAATACACAGAAAATAGTTTGTCATAAACATTTTTTTTATAAACATACATATTGTGTTTTAGCTGGACAGAGGTGTCTACTTTCTCCTTCCAAACCTCTCTGTCTTGAGCTCAAGATAGGTAGGCTTACTAGGTAGGTATAGGTCTACCTAGCGAACTTGCCTCTGTTCAAGTTTGCCCCGCGAACATAATGAGATCGTCACACCACTTACGCCGCGGACGGCTTCAACGATGTCGACCTCCCTCAGACATCCAATGAGTAAAGACGACGCATACACGCGACGTGGCCAACCCACTCCCGCCTCAGCCGGGCTATTTTTCCCCGTCATCTGTTACTTGAGTTGAGGAGCTCGTTGCTAGATAATAACAGGCACACGGGTCGATCTACAAGGTTAAGCAACGCTTGCCAAGGTTGGTCTATGGATGGGCGACTATCTTAACATACCGAGTTTCCTCCGTGCCTCGGAAAGCACGTTAAGCCGTAGGTAGCCCCGGGCTCCCAGCTGTCTTTTGTGGATCTTTAGCAGTCGTTACGGATGGTCAGAAGCCAGTGAATCTGACTCCAGTCTTGCCATGAAGTACCGTGTTACCCCAGTTAATGGGTTGTGGAGGTCTGGTAGGCAACCGCTCCTCATAAAATACTGGTATTCAGCTAAATCCGGCTTGAATGGAAGCCGACCCCAATAAAGTTGGGAAAAGGCTAGGCAGATGATGATGATGATCGATAGTTTGTTATATTTGGAGCAATGGTGGACTTAGTGTTGAGTAAAGACCCCAACTTACATGTCATGTAGGTCAAAGAATCGAACTCAGTCAGATTTCCGTGTCTGTAATAAACGACATTTGCGTGGACGAAGCTGTTGGCAGAAACTAATAATTAAATAAATAAAATGACACTGTTTGTCCGCACTAATCCGCACTGTAAACATTGCAAGTAGGTAGGTAGTAAGTAGGTAGCTGGCTAAGTAAACACCGTATTTCGGTTAACGCTTTGAGTAATTATAGGATTTCTGGTCAATGCTCTCTTTACAAGGAAGAAACCTCAATATCAGGTAATCCTCTACTGCTGTCCTAGTAAACAAAAATTATACCATATTTTTTATCAGGAAAATTTTCCAATAAGTTCTCCCGCTTTTGATTTTTTGCTTAGAGTAATCTCTGTAGCTGCCCGGAGTTTGGAAGTAAGTGATGTCACAACCTTGTTCTTCCATATATTGGAATTATCAGGAACAAATCTGGTCTTCCAACTGCTTTTGAGAAATTCCAGAGGAATTACTGTACAACAGTTTGCACTCAAAATTCGAGAATAATGCTAGCAAATTACACATCATTGCATCTACCTAGCCTTTTCCCAACTATATTGGGGTCGGCTTCCAGTGTAGCCGGATTTAGCTGAATACCAGTATTTTACGAGGAGCGGCTGCCTACCAGTCCTCCACAACCCATTCACTGGGGTAACACGATACTTCATGGCAAGGCTGGAGTTAGATTTACTGGCTTCTGACTATCCGTAACGACTGCCAAAAATCTACAAATTATGGCCGGGACCTACGGCTTAACGTGCTTTCCGAGGCACGGAGGAAACTCGTCATGTTAAAATGGTCACCCATCCACAGACCAACCTTGGCAAGCGCTGCTTAACCTTGAAGATCGACCTGTGCGGCTGTTATTATCTAGCCACGAGCTCCACAACTGCTAGAAAATTACACGTGCTACTACTTTTCTACTGTTTCAAAGTTTGACTTTAACATTTACTTTAGACATGTTCAATTCTTATCAATAATACAACAAAATGACAGACAAACATTGTGCAGGAATCCTATACGCAATAACTAACAATTAGAACGAACTAGATCATTGATTAAATGTATGATGACATTGAGCAAACAAAGTCTGTTAGGTTAGCTTAGGGACCTGCATCTTACTTATACATCAATTATAATATGTAAAATGCTATGCTAATTAAAATATTTTTTTAACTCGAGTTGACAAATAAGAAAGAATTCTTCAACCACAGTTATGAAACTTCAAAGCTGCTTATAAGAAAGTGAATCTGATGTGGACTCTGACGTCAAATACTATTACGCCTGTACGGCCGCCATAGAAAACGGCGTCTTGGCGAGAGAGAGATGTATTTGTATAAAACGCGCCCATGTTCAACTGTTTATTCAGTAGCCCCTGCGATTCAGGGCTTGAGTCTTAGAATGATTCCGTATAGCCGACCAAGTTGATACAATAGCATTCAATTCTGCTATTCACGTCGATATATGTACTACGATGTTAATAGCTGCAGTTCATTACTTTAATTAAACTTTACTACATCTTCACACATTTCGATAGACATACCGCGTTTGCATCTGAGGAAGAAGGTTCGTACTCAAGTACCTGTAGACGCATATAACAAAATAGACTAACCTTTTTCGGTTTCTCTGTCATAGGCCTTTCCGGATCTTTAATGTAGACAAATCCATAAACAATACTGAAAAGGTTCAGCAAAGCGCTGACGCTAAACACCCCGTAGTATCCTGTCAGTTTCAGCAGAATCCCGCTGAGAACAGACCCGATTGGTCCTCCGGCTGTCAAGCACAGGTTCGCTATCCCCACTCTAAACGTCCTGGACTCCGCACTGGAAATATCACTGATGTATGCAAAGACACCCATGTATGTGGTAATCCAACCACCGGTGATC
This sequence comes from Mythimna separata, assembly GCA_030763345.1. Classification (NCBI taxonomy): domain Eukaryota; kingdom Metazoa; phylum Arthropoda; class Insecta; order Lepidoptera; family Noctuidae; genus Mythimna; species Mythimna separata. The sequence goes on along the minus strand of CM061171.1, from coordinate 21,725,101 downwards.
GCAGGGAAGAAACCATCAAAAAACATGGTCACCTCCACAGGTAATTCGTAGAAGAAATACGCGTTGAGTATGTTGCTTATACACATAAGCAGGTCTCCTATGATTGGGAGAAGAATGCATATCTTTCGCTTCCCAGTCCTATCGCTCCAAGCACCTAAGAAGATTATCAAGAAACTGGGCAGTGCTGTTAGGAGAACGCTCTTCCACATCTCCATCCCAGCTATTAGCTCTTGGACGGCTAACTCTTGTTTCAAATACTTTGTTCCTTCTTTTGCGATGAGCGCATCGCAAACTTGATCTCCGAACTGCATGTTCACGCGACATGCTTTGTCCAAATTCAAATTCTGGTTCGCCAATCGTGACAGTACTCCCGGGATCACGTAGCACGCCAGAACAGGTTCCACAGTTATATTTTCTTTTATCACTGCAATCTTCTCTTTGAAAGTTTTCTTCTTCGGTTTCTCTTTCACTTTCAAGGGCTGTTCCTCAGGGGTACCCATCTTTTCCGACGGCGCCATAACTACTAAGCCTTACAGGTTTGGAACGGGTCTCTGTGACATGTTGATTACCAATCAAATATTAACTCATTGTGATAGACTTAACTATTATATTTATAGATATTTTATCAGATTTCCAAAGACGCAACCGAGGAGACAAACACTGTTTTGTTTGTTTGGTGTATTTATGAAGGAGCATGATGTTTATTCTGACGTAATTATAATAATCAGGTGCGATGATGAAAGTTCTATATTGATAAAATGCAATATTTGAACACTTTTTCAAAGCCTACGTACGGATCACGCTATAATTGTGGTACAAAACCTGTGATCTGCGGACCATTAGTGGTAACATCTAAAATATGGTCCAAGAGAGGAATCAAAATTTTAAACTTTCCAACTTAAAAGTAACCGATTTTATTATAAGTGTCTATGACAAGCTCATTACCTACAACTGATTTTAAAGAATCGGTGTACTAAATGTTTCGAATTGATTGATAAAGGTTTTTTCACCTCATTGCAGCACCTCAAACAAGTATGTTTTGCAGTTTAAAGACAGTGAGCAAAATTCGATTTTGCTGCGAGCGTGAGACAAAGTAACTTTTTAATTATTTTTTTTAAATGCCGAGTCAGTGCTGGGTCTACTCACAACATTCGAAAGATTTGAATTTCACTTTGTTCTGTCACTTTCACTTCGATACGAAAAGAGCGAGAGATAGAAACAAGTCGATTCAAAGTTCGATTTTCAAATTCCATATATAATAGGCTCAAAAAAGAAACCAACAATAAAACGTTCGGAAACACGTCACCTATAAAATTTCAAATCAAGGTTTAAGTGTAATTATTATACTTTTCTCTTAATAATCGAATTATATTTTTTTATGATCATTAAAGAGATGTTGAATTAAAAAATACGAAGTTTATCATGTATCTACATAATTATTTAAAGTTTTAACAATCTTTATTGTGACAGAATAATTTGGTAATAGTGCAATTTCCGAAAGCATCTTTAAAAAATAGCGGGCTTTAATTTTTTATTGTTTTCTTCTTCTGTTCGCTAGCTACAAAGTGCGATACACGTTGAATATTATTAAAATAATAATAAATAAATATGAGTGAATCCAGTGATGATGTCTGCGATTTAACACCGGAAGAATTGAAGCAGTATAAGCGAACTTCGGCCACACTTTTGGCTGATTCAGGAGCCGACCTCACTACATTAAAACGACACGGCGGATGGAGGTCGAATACGGTCGGGGAAGGGTATATTGAGGATTCGATCCAAAGTAAATCAAAAATCTGTAAGCGTATAGTAGAGACCATAAGCTTGAAACAGACCTCTGATCCTTGGTCTCGCCCGTCTACTTCCAGAGTCACGAATACCGGCGCTTAGTCACCTACTTTCACTATCCTCCCGTCACAATCCACAAGTAAGGAAGCTGAAACCGCAGCGAATACTCAAACGCAAGTCGCTAACACAACAATATCGGTTCCAAATAAAACTGTTACTTTTAATTTACAAACCTGCAATAATTTTACTTTTAATTTTTACAAATATACATGTGGTTTAAATATTACCAAGTTGTATTTTGTAGTTTACCTTTACATTATTTGTTCTCGCTGCTGAAGTGAAAAGTTGTATGTGCTACACGAGATCAAAGTTATTTGCATCTCGTGTCTTTGAATCCCTCGCTGCACTCAGGATTCTAACCTAGAATCACTCGCTACGCTCGTGATTCAAATATAGAATCCTTCGCTTACTCGGGATTCAAAATCAACACTCGCGGCAAAAACCAACTTTGCTCTCTTGTTGCACAAATAACTATTTCACTTCAGCACCTCAAACAAGTATGTTTTGCAGTTTAAAGACAGTGAGCAAAATTCGATTTTGCTGCGAGCGTGAGACAAAGTAACTTTTTAATTATTTTTTTTAAATGCCGAGTCAGTGCTGGGTCTACTCACTACATTCGAAAGATTTGAACTTCACTTTGTTCTGTCACTTTCACTTCGATACGAAAAGAGCGAGAGATAGAAACAAGTCGATTCAAAGTTCGATTTTCAAATTCCATATATAATAGGCTCAAAAAAGAAACCAACAATAAAACGTTCGGAAACACGTCACCTATAAAATTTCAAATCAAGGTTTAAATGTAATTATTATACATTTCTCTTAATAATCGAATTATATTTTTTTATGATCAAATAAAGAGATGTTGAATTAAAAATTACGAAGTTTATCATGTATCTACATAATTATTTAAAGTTTGCAATCTTTATTGTGACAGAATAATTTAGTAATAGTGCAATTTCCGAACGCATCTTTAAAAAATAGCGGGCTTTAATTTTTTATTGTTTTCTTCTTCTGTTCGCTAACTACAAAGTGCGATACACGTTGGATGTTTTTAAAATAATAATAAATAAATATGAGTGAATCCAGTGATGATGTCTGCGATTTAACACCGGAAGAATTGAAGCAGTATGTAAAAAATGCAGAATTAAGTTTCCTACCTGAAAAGTCTCGCGAAAAATATCTTAAAGCTTATGATATTTTTAATCAATGGAATAATGTATATAATATATTATAAAACTGCAATAATTTTACTTTTAACTTTTAATTTTTACAAATATACATGTGGTTTAAATATTACCAAGTTGTATTTTTTATTACCTTTACATTATTTGTTCTCGCTGCTGAAGTGAAAAATTGTATGTGCTACACGAGACCAAAGTTATTTGCATCTCGTGTTTTTGAATCCCTCGCTGCACTCAGGATTCTAACCTAGAATCACTCGCTACGCTCGTGATTCAAATATAGAATCCTTCGCTTACTCGGGATTCAAAATCAACACTCGCGGCAAAAACCAACTTTGCTCTCTTGTTGCACAAATAACTATTTTCTATAAGGTCTATTGTTTTTTTTTATCTAGACGTTTGGTCTGTACTAATAACAAAGAAACCAAATTGGTCCCGGATAAAAAGATTCCAAAGTCCCGTCGGTCGACAGCAATCTCTTCCACTCTCCTTTTTTGCAGCTAATCCAATAGCTTCCCTAATCAATTGCCCCACTTCACTGGTAATCTAAAAAGCGTTAGAAACATACTTCTATTCTGTACCGCATCCAATTTGTCCACTATATAAAAAATAAAGTAAGCAATCTAGACGGCGGCCATCTTAATTTGCGGTTTAACAAAGCCAGATGCGGATTTTCATTAAAAAACTTGTTTTTAGCGATCCTGTATGTGATGTTGGAAGAATGGGGGGGAATAATGTGGTGGGAATAATGTTAGTGCTTTTGATGCACTAGACTTTTACAAGGCGGTTTTATAGATTTTTCTGGGGCGTTGTGTGGTGTTTTTATTCTGTTTGTAGAGTGCAAAACTCTTTTATGGGTCTCGGTTATAAAGGATGTCTTGTTCTATGTTAAAGAAGGTAACATCCTTTCATTATAGAATATCGTAGCTAATAACCCTAATGAGATTTTTTTGCAGTGGGTAAGCGGAGAAGAGTACCTTATTTATATATCTATACATAAGAGGAGGATCTGATTGATAGACATATGAATGCACAATTGCACAGCCTTCTTATGCTAGGAGCGTGCAGTTTTACACATTACATTGTGCTTGTGTGCTTTCATGAATTTTTCATAATTCACCCCCTAAACAAATGAAACGGCGGCCCAAGTTTGTATGGAGAAATCTACTTTCACACGAGTGAAGCTGCTGACAGAAGCTACTCGTAGTAAAATCATAAAAATCGACTTTGTCAAACGACTTGGCGACCTCAAGTACGCACGAGTAAAGCTGCTGACAGAAGCTGGTAAAGTCTTAAAAATCGAGTTTGTCAAACGACTATTGTGACTTTAGGATACTCTGAATCATATATTCACTTTTGCACATGATGAAGCTCGCGATTACCTCCTATTGGTCTAAGATCCAAAGAAGAATTTTATACCTCATCTGTTATTTGATTATAATTCAGATTATATGCTAGATAATGTATTTATTGATGCATTGCGAATAGGTTGCCGAGCTAAATTTGGTGCAAAAGATGTAAAAAAATATTTATTGTTCGCCATTTAATTACGTAATTAGAATTTGAAAATGAAACTTTTAATTTGATAACTTATTAACTAAATCTTTGAGTAATTAGTTTGGATCTAGCCAGAAAACGATATTATAGTAATAATAATTCTAGTAAGAATCTTATTGGGAAAGATATGGCAAGCTTTGTGTTCATAAGTATGGTCGAGTTAACATTTTTGCTCAATAATGTTCCAGAAACTTTTTTATATGTAAATTAATATTAAATGTTAAATTATTTTATAGGAAAGTATATTTTAAAAGGAACATTTTTATGTATACAACGTGTAACTTTAAATGCGCAAAACCTCAGACACCCCAAACGATTTTTAATCCAATTGACCTAATTCTGAGAGAAAAAAAAATATAAAAAAAAAATTGAAGGTTTTATGTGCTGTTTAGTTTGTTTAAAATTCGTATTTACATCAAAATGAGTATGATTATTATCTCGTTTATGAGAAAATCTAAATTGGACGACAACCATTTGTGTTTTGTTTGGTTTATGCACGTGATGACTTGATTTGTTAATAAATAGACAAAGCAAAATTTTTAATTATTTTTTTTTGAAAAATGTGACCTATATTAAAAAGTGGTTTTATTGCTTCTGCTCGTTATTCTGAACAAACTAATTTCAGGTTTTGCGTATTAAACGTTACACGTTGTATATTTCCATGGTTACATAAAGATTTGAATAAATAAAGGCGTCAGAAAAGAATCGACAGAAGTAAAAGTAAACGTAAAAAGGGTCTTAAACAAAATACATGGTCCCCAATAATAAGGGAACTTAGCCGACTATTAAATTGTTTGAATGCTCTAAGATTAAAGAGGAACCAATTTTGGTACGATCGTAAAAAAGTTAAATCAATAAAAAAAAGTTACTAAAACGTGGTAGGTAATATCTATGAATATGATATAATTATAACCAGTGTATAGAACTAAAAGTTAGAATCAGCACGATAAGGACCTATTAAATGTTTGTTGGATATATTATTTCTTTTTGTATACCTAAATAAAAAACAATGTTTATATGTTTGTCCTCTATGCGTTCCTAAATCATTGTTCAGATTGTGGACGCCCGAGAGTATTCCTGGTCCAAAAAATGAACAAAAATAAAAATGGTTCCCGGGGTAGGGCATCTCCGAAAGGTTGGAAATGCGTAAGTAAGGCTTATTTTAATTTTTCTGTGGAAATGGAATTTCAAACTACGGAATACTCGTACGTCTTCAACATGTTAAACGAAAATATCGGGACTTTCCTTGGGATAAGTTTGTTATAATGAGTAATATTTAATAAGCTACTTTACTAGGGTTCCATAGCCAAATGGCGAAAACTGAACCCTTATGGATTAGTCATGTCTGTCTGTCTGTCCGTCCGTATGTCATAGCCACTTTTTTCCGAAACTATACTGCTGAAACTTGGTAAGCAGGTGTATTCTGTGAACAACACTAAGATTTTCACACAAAAATAAAGAAGAACAATAAATTTTGGGGATTTTCCTTACATAGAACTGAAACCCAAAAAGTATTTTTTAATTAAACCCATACGTGTGGGGTATCAATGGATAGATCTTTAAAAAATATATTGAGGTTTCTAATATCATTTTTTTCTAAACTGAACAGTTTGCGCGAGAAACACTTCAAAAGTGTTATTTTATAGTTATTTTACCATCTTCAATTTAGGCAACTATGGATACGCACCATTGTTGGTAAGGCAACTTATTACAGTTGAATTAGGAATAAAATAACCTTTCATTTGGTATATAATTCGATTAAATAACAGATGAGGTATATTTATGTCCAAAATGTAATTGCAAATTTAATTGTTTAACATCTTTTGCACCAAATTTAGCTCGGCAACCTATTCGCAATGCATCAATAAATACATTATCTAGCATATAATATTAATCATAATCAAATAACAGATGAGGTATATTTTCTCATACATTTCGTCTATTGTATCTCGTACTATATAGTGCTCTTAACTTGATTCACTGCCCGTCTCCAGCCAGATGTGCATTTAAATTAAAAGACACGTTATTTTTATATATCTGCTTCTAGCAAGAAGAATGTCTCGCGGTAACACCCCGCTCCAGAATGTGCGCGCTCTTGAGTCAATGCACTTTTATTTAGTATGTAGGGGGTTCATGGTTTAGGTTGGGTTAGGACGGGACAGGACAGTTGGGTATTGTCTGTCTTGGTATGGTCGTGTGAAGAGTACTCTACAAAATACGGGGATAAAGCTGTCTTTGAACAAAAATATTTGATTAAAGATGAGAGACAAGAGGCAAGCAGTATCTTTAATTCACGGGTGGTATAATATCTTCCTCACTTCACCCAGGTTTCTGTATAACTCACATAATTATACAACTCTCTCAATAGCGTTCGGGATTAAAACTTAGCAACCTTTTTTTCGTTCGAAATTCAATATACCCGTGAATTAAAGACACTGCTTTATTTCCTAGTCACATTTAGTCAATGCGTAGATTATGTATCTACGCATTGACTAAATGTAAACGTATATTTAAAAAAAAACTGTCTATACTGTGCTCTCTCTTTGCCTAGCCTTATCCCATTTCATTTGGGGCCAGCTCTCCTCGTCATTCTTCGCCAGACATTTCGGTTCTGGGTCGTCGAGTCATCTACTTGGGCTTTCTTTAGGTCATTGCTGATAACAGACATCCAACTGTGCTGTGTAAACAAATCAACATCTTGAAATTATGACCAAATGGTTTTACACTGCTCGTAAAAGAATTTGACGCGAACGAAGTCCCGTGTACAGCTTGTAAATAAATAAACATAATCACACCCTTAAAAAAAACAAATAAAAATTCATGACTATGATAATATCATATTGAGTTGAGTTGCAAATAACTCAATATGTTGTGATTCTTAGAAACCTAAGGAATCGATTACACTTTTCCAAGAAGCCAAGTCGTCAACGGCGCGTACTGTTCCACGCGCGCTTCAAAGAGATGTCAGCAAACTGTAGGGGCCCAGCAGGGTCGAAGGCTCTGGGCCATGGGGCAATGGGTGTGCGTCCGATAGGAAAACCCAGGAGAGGAAATGTAGAGTTTCGAGCACAGAAGTATTTAAGATCAGAAATCGGATTTAGATCTCTCAATTAAAAAAACTTTATAAGTGAATAGATACCGGCAAACGAGGTGAATAGTACCTGTGAATAGTACGGTGGTGAATAGAAGCCATGTCTTCGACGGCGCGTGTTGTTCCACGCGCGCCTCACAGAGTCAGTGTCAGAAAACTGTAGGACCGGCCGAAGTCTACTAGGGGGCCCAACGGAGTCGAAGCCTACTGCGGCCCTGGGTTGAACGAAAGAGAATACTGGGGCCCTGGAACGAAGTCTAAGAGGGAAATGGAGTAGGTTTCAGTCAGTAAAAGTTTGACTCGCCCTGCCGCTCTACCCAGGAGCAAGAGAAGTGTTTCTGATGATTCCCCACCTAAAAAAAACCTTTCCAATAAACTTCCAAATAAATGAACGTGATTCCTGCGCTAAAAGTCGAAGTATACGGCTGTTAACCAATTATCTAGTAAATATCTTGTAGTACGATACTTCTAGCCTTCTAGCTAAAGTATTTCGATTACTGAACCTAATCGAAATACTTGGGGCGCACGAGCTCGTCGAACTTACCTAAACACCCTTTAAAATTCCTAACATAGTCTCTTTTTCATATGGATTAAAAGTAAATTGGTTTTTAGGCATCTTTTTATAGATAACTTTTATTGCGGTCAACGAACTGTCTGAACATTACATAGTTTTTGACTAAACTCCTTAGATCCTTTCTAGAGAAAAATTTGACCTTTAAAAAGTGCATTTGAATGTAAGTCCCCTCCTTAGGTTGAGAGAATCCCAAGATGGTTCTTCTTGTGTCTATTTATCTATTTCCCACTGCTAGGAAGGACTCGAGCCTTTTCTCTAGGAGAGGGAACGGGGCGTAATGGATACTACACGGGCTAAGTGTGGGTGAATGGCACATATCTTCTATGTTTTGATTCTATAAAATACCGATTTCCTCACGATATTTTCCTTACCCGTTTGGAAAGCATTGATGACACACGGTGACTTATAGCTACAACCATAAGTCGAAGCCGTTACTACTGGACCACCTACTGCTCATTTTAAGTAGGCAGAACGTATACCTAATATATCTACCTAAACAAAGTTTTACTCTTCAAAGCATCTATAGAACTTTTTTCGAAATCTATACATATAATTATCAAGTAGACTATACAATTACTACATTCTAACACAATACCACATTCTTTACACTATCGCTTAGTTTTGGGCTTTTGGATCCACAAACTTCGCAGTTCATTCACTAACTTCCTTAAACCTGAAACTATCTATCAAGTAAATCCTGGTCACCGTAGTTTGTTGAAAAATGTTAGGGAATGCTCGCGGAGAGTCGCCATTGTTTTCTAACACTAATTTACTAGCGACATATTTTTCTGCTTACTACGAAGAATAGTTGGCCGTTTCTTTACACCTACATTTTCGGTATTAGAGGTGTATGTTATGTGAGATTTGGAGCTTACTACAATAGCCTTTTGAGGATCTGCGATGAAATAAACTTGATATCTTACATTATTATCATCATCCTATAGGAATTGGGAAAACCACGTGAATACCACCATTAGCACTGACGTAGCAGTGATGTATTGTAAACTAATACTGACGTAGCACTAGCTTAGCACCAGCGTAGTACTAGCTTTGCACCAGTGTAGCACTATTGTAGCACTAGCGTAGCACTAGATAACTCTAGCGTAGCACTAGCGTAGCACTAGCGTAGCACTAGCGTAGCACTAGCGTAGCACTAGCGTAGCACTAGCGTAGCACTAGCGTAGCACTAGCTTAGCACCAGCGTAGTACTAGCTTTGCACCAGTGTAGCACTATTGTAGCACTAGCGTAGCACTAGATAACTCTAGCGTAGCATTAGCGTAGCACTAGCTTAGCACCAGCGTAGTACTAGCTTTGCACCAGTGTAGCACTATTGTAGCACTAGCGTAGCACTAGCGTAGCACTAGCGCCGCACTAGCGTAGCACTAGCGCAGCACTAGCGTAGCACTAGCGCAGGACTAGCGTAGCACTAGCGCAGCACCAGCGTAGCACTAGCGCAGCACCAGCGTAGCACTAGCGCAGCACTAGCGTAGCACTAGCGCAGCACTAGCGTAGCACTAGCGCAGCACTAGCGTAGCACTAGCGCAGCACTAGCGTAGCACTAGCGCAGCACTAGCGTAGCACTAGCGCAGCACTAGCGTAGCACTAGCGTAGCACTAGCGTAGCACTAGCGTAGCACTAGCGTAGCATATTCAATCTACCTTTATACTAACGAGCACTGAATTTCTCGAGCCAAAAGCAAGCATGAACGCATCGTTTTTAAATAAATTAGAAGAAATGGAAAAATAAAAGTGTAGGATTCGATAAAGGCACGCCCTGCCCCGCCTTAACGGGCTCCATACTCGTATCGCTTCGCTTCCGCCTTCTGTGCTACTCACTAAAATATAGGTACTATTTACATGCATTGGAAGGTAAACACCGTATTATGTGCATTTCCGAGATAATTTTAGTCTAATGATTGTATATCAGTGTTTATTTATAGCATAAAGTCTTTAGAACGCCCTCTACTTTCTCCTTGCATCATCTACTCGTCAGTCAAAACTGTGATTGTTGTAATTGCATTTGAATTAAAATCATCATTCAAGAAAAAATCAGCCAATGACGTACTCATTTCTTTTACCTAGGACTTTTTTTAGGTGGGAAATCATCCAATGACTTCTCCCGCTCTTGAGCAGAGCAGAAGGATGTGTTAGAGTTTTACTAACTACCACAGTAGGCTTCGACCCTGCCGGGTGATGGTTTACGGTTGGCGGCCCCTATGGTTTACTAAAATCTCTTTAAGGTACACGTGGAACACTAAGCGCCGTCGACGACTGAATCTCGGTCCGGTTATTATACATGAAACGCCTGCTTATATTACCTCCACAACCCAGTAATTGTGTAACACGTAAGACGTGGTTAGATTTTCTGGCTTCTGTCCGTAATACTGTCAAAGGTCTACTTATGACAGCCGAAACCAACGGCTCAACGTGCTTTATGAGGCATGGAGGAATCTCATTATGTCAGTAATGGTCACCCATCCTCAGAATGACCACGACGGTTGCTGCTTAACCTTGGAAACCGACCCGTGTGGCTTTTATAATTTTAGCCACGGCAATTGCACATAATTTTTCTAAAATACACACACATTGCAGTAACGATGAACTTAGAAGATTCTATTAACCTTTTTTGATGTTAAGAAAATATCTCTTTTATGTGGATAGCTTGTATTGCAAATAAAACAGTCTAGCCCCGTTAATATGTGGACGGTAAGACTATTATAAGGTTACGACCCAGCTGTATAGTAGTGTTGTAAAACAAGAGAAAGTAATATAAACAGGGATAAATCGGCTACTGCTTAGCTGGACATTCAAGAAATATATAGTCATTTTGGCTTGTTCTTGACTACATATTACAACATTTTTTGATAGCCTAAAATTGGGTATTAACCATTAGGGTATTAGCCTAGCCTGTTTATAGCCTGTTTAGCCTGTTTATTTAATGGTTGTATGCTATACCATTGTGTTGTGAGTAAATCTGGTTAATTTTTTATGGGTCTAGTTACCTAAAATAAATAAATCGTTATACCTATTATTTCTGTACAAAATTTTATAGTAAACTACAAATATCACTAGAGTTTTTGCGGGATTTCTTCGAGTGATGTTAAGAGGCTCTTTTAATTTATTATTATTGTACACCAAAGAAATACATTTTTAACAAAGAGCTTATAATTATTCGCAAATTGATCAATATCCTACCTTGTGATGTAAAATTGATGCTGTTTTGTTTTTGTCAGCTGGACAAATGGAGCTGAGAATGTTATAGTCCAGTCAAATTAGCTCAATTAAGGTAAGAATCTCGGAATTCGAGATACCCAGCTGTAAGTTTGTAAATAGTTGTATATTGACACCCTAAAAGTTGTCTCAAAACCTACATATGGTAGGGTGTACGCAACTATTAAATTTCATGGTCGGGGGTCACAAAAATCGGGTTTTTGCGCATTTTTTGTAAATATCTCATTTCCTATAGGTTTTTTGCTATTTGTATATTTAACAATATTGTAGAATATAAAATTCTCTACAATTTTTGTTCAGAAAACTTTTTCCTACGGTGAACCGTTTTCGAGATATAGGGCGGAGACCAGCATCACTTTAGATCAACTGGTGCCTCCGGTCGAAAACGCGCCATATTATAGTTAATGAACTATTGATAAATCAATGATTATAAATATTTGTCTGAATAGTCGTGACTATTCGGAGAAAAATACAAAAAAAAAATATCACACAAATATTTTTTAAGTAATAAGTGAAATAACACAAATAAATTCTTTTAAAATTTAGATCTGTTGTGATATTTTCCTCTACCATTACCACAGTTGTTTAAATATTGCTGTTCTTTTTTTTGTAGCGACAACCTGAATAAATCTGCTATCTACTGCTATTCTAAAATATCCAGAATTCCTCTAGATTTTTCATAAAAATGAATGAAACTTATGTGATTACCCAAATTTATTGAAGATTTTTACTTTTAGCCAACTTTAGCTTGTCCTGGTGTAAAAAAAAGTATGAACACTACTATGGCAAGTATTTTTAAAATTTGGTGCAACTAATCAGGTTTCCAAAATGGTATACTGCTTTATTAAAACCAGCCACAAAAAAATAATATCCATACAGGTTCAAAACAAGAAACTAATTTCTTAAATTATTGTTAACAGTAATCACTTTTCCTACGTGCCCAAAATAGGTTCTTGCTACAATTTCTATTAATGAATGACATACCCTAGTTATTTACTTTGAAAATTAAAGCAAGATAGAGATATTTAAGTTAAAAAAAGCATAGCGTAGTAAGAGAAACTAATTATTCTCAGTAAGTGAGTTCAGTTCAGTACGCACTGCTCCTTTCCATCGTACATCTGTTCACAAGCCCATGCTGGCGACGGCGGACAGCGAGCAATGCGTAGATCGCCGTCCTGTTGTCCAATTACCATCCGGAGTGCGCTCAAGTCGTCGACGACGCGTAATGATCTATGCGTACTTCAAGAACATTTCAGAAAATCGTAGGTGCCCAACAGGGTCGAAATCCACTGGGGCCATGGGGTATGTGAAAGGGTACACTGACTGGGGCCATAGAACAAAGGCAAAGAAGGAACAAGAGTGGGCTTTAGTCAGTAAACGTCTGACACGCCAGGTAAGTGTTGTTAAATAAATGAATACTGAATAAAAAGTGGATAGGTTAGGAAAAAAATCATAAAATATAATATAATAGTTAATAAAAATTGACAAATATTTATAATCATTGATTTATCGATAGTATCAACTTATATGGGGCGTTTTCGACCGGAGGAACCAATTGACCTGAAGTGATGCTGTGACCGTGCGCTCTCCGGCCTCTGTCTCGAAAACGGTTCACCGTAGGAAAAAGTTTTCTGACCAAAAATTGTAGAGAATTTTATATTCTACAATATTGTTAAATATACAAATAGCAAAAAACCTATAGGAAATGAGATACTTACAAAAAAAGCGCAAAAACCCGATTTTTGTGACCCCCGACCATGAAATTTAATAGTTGCGTACACCCTACCATATGTAGGTTTTGAGACAACTTTTAGGGTGTCAATATACAACTATTTACAAACTTACAGCTGGGTATCTCGAATTCCGAGGTGAAAGTACTATAATGACTGGACTATTATAGTAGTAATGACTAATGACTACGCCAGCTAAGCTTGCCGAGAAGGCATTTGCTGCCAAATACTGAAGAAACATTTGAATATGAATATGTTATTCGCGCATTCTAATGGAACTTAAAAGAACTGAAAACTAAATACTTTCATAACTTAACACTGACTTAAAGCTAAACTACCGGAATTAAGTGAAGTTGGTGCAACTAACTTCCTCATCTCAACATAAACATTATAAATATGAAAAGGCTTCATATAATTATATTTATTTTGAAGCCTTTTCATATTATAATGTTTTTATTGGTATGATTTTCATTTGTCAGACAACTTTTATCTGAAGAATGAAATTGTTTGAATTGTTTTAGAGAATTCAAAGTGATTCTTAGTCTCAAGTTGATTTTTTATCGAAGGAAAAAACAGACCTAAGAAAAGGGGGGATTTGTAATATTATTTGAAACTTTTTGATGATCTAAGATATATTATAAGGTGGATATTGATTTCACTGTCAAAAACCACAGTAAATATAGGGATAGGAAACAAAATAAAATACTTTTTATGCGGTTAAACACCACTTTGCAGCTTAAAATTTATTGATCAAATATACAGAGCCATTTTCGTCGTTAATTTCACAAATCGGTTATATTTAGGAGTAGTCTAACTGAGGAGGACACCGTGAGGGCATGGTGGAATAATTTACAATAGTTTAAGAATGCCATTCACGATGTTGAGCAAAGAAAGGTATCAGAGCAATGTGCAATGTTGCGCTCAATGCATGAAACGGAACACAAAATATGCAGGCGCTTTATACATCGATGCTACTTTGTCACACTGAACTGATGGAGGTTACAGCTTTATACAAAAGGAAATATTAACACAAAGATGGCAGAATCAATCGTCCGGTAAGCACATGGTGGTCATCAGTTGTTGTCATCAGAAGAGGTGCTAAGCTCTTACGCAGCAGGCTTCTCAGACTTCTCATCGGCGACGACGGTAGCGTTGGTCGCAATGGAGCCGGCCTCGTCGGGTGACACCGTGCAGGCAAGAGCTGGGAACTTCTGGTACAGAACAGCGCGGTATTTGGGATGGCTGATACCATATACAATAGGGTTGTACACGGCATTAGCCTTAGCGAACAGCGAGCCCCAGATAGTAGCCAGAGGGCTGATTGGCGCGCTCTCGAACACCCCCGTGTAGTTGATCACAAGGTATGGGGTCCACGCCATGAACCACAGGGAGATGGTCATCAGAGCCACCTTAGCCAACTTGCATTCAGCGCTGGTATTAGCCGCCTCGGATGATCGGAGTGAAGCCACGTTCATTTTCTTAGCCTGGTCCCTCATGGCCTTTTCGTGGGCGGTTACAGCCTGGACGATGAAGTAGTAGGAGTAGATGATGAGCAGAAGAGGCAAGAAGTAGACGAACACAGAGTAGACAATGATGTAGCTTCGGCTCAGCCAGTCCTTTGACAAGTAGTCAGTTCCGCAAGCAGTCATGTTTCCCTCAGGTACATACCGGTTCCAGCCGAAGAAGGGCGCGAGCGTCCATGCGAGTGAGAACAGCCAGATTCCAAGTATGCGCTGAAGAGCTCCAGTCTTGGTCATGGGTTTAGCGGCGATACCCTTCACGATGACGTTGTAGCGGTCGAAGGCGATCATGGTCATGGTCCAGATAGATGTGCATCCAAATAGTGAGCCAGCGCAACCGTATAGTTCGCAGGCAAACGGACCAAATACCCATGTTTCGTTGTAGCAATTAATGACCATAGCCGGAGCCATAGCGACCATCATCAGGAAGTCGGAGAAAGCGAGGTTCACTACCAGCAGGTTGGATGGCGTCTTCAGGTTCTTGGCGGTCATGAAAATGTAGATGACCATGGCGTTACCAGTGATCGAGATGAATCCGAGAACGCCGATAGTGAATCCCAAGAGCGCGTGCCAGAGTGGGTTCATAGGAGGGAACTGGTACCAGTGAGCGTCCACCATGTGGAGCATGTCGGCTGGTACTTTGTCGACGACGGTGTGGTTCGCCGCTCCGTAGACTGCTGCTTGGCCTCCCCAAGCTTGCAGGGCTGCCATCCCGGGTCCGTTTTCTGCCATCTTGATGTCGGTTGTAGATTTTTCAATTTGAAGTCAGAAGAAATCTCGGCCAGAGATGGTTGTTACAAGATACTGGAGAAAATCGTTGGACGAACTACTCCAGTCTGTAAGGTAGGCCGGTACAGTGGGATACTGCCGAGGCTGTGGAGACTACTCGTCTTTTGCCGTCCCTCCAACGTCTTATATACTCAAACCTTAAGGATTAAACATGACGTCGCCAAGAAAATCAATATTCATAATTAGATATACGAATCTAAGAAGGTAAGCTCAAGACTTAGTAAAATTTGAGTAGCAGGGGTAGGCTCGTGTTTCTGGCAAGGTTCCGTAAACATGAATAAGAAAACTCGTGCTACGAGTAAGTAAACCTGAATAAGTGTTTTTATTTTAATTCATGAATCCCCGACCGGCCTCATAGGGCCGCGCCGTTATTGTCTTACTATTGTGTCTCGTTTCGCGGGTATTGATAGGTTAATTTTAGTAGTGGTACGCTAAAAGTAATATTAAACAGCGAGCAAATTTTATAGTAAAATAAATAAAGGACAAAATGCCCATAACGACTTGATGCACACATGTGCGTACCCTTTTAGAGCGTACTATGTTGCTATACAATAGTATAAACTATTATATAAACAAACATTCGGATGCAGCAATTTGAAAGATTTGCTAAGTTGTATAACTTAAGAAAGAGTTCCATTGTCTATATCCGAAATTCTATATTAAATTTTCACCAGACAGTTTGGACTTTCGTTCTAGGGACCAGGGTTTTCCTTTCAGGAGCGAACCCACGGCAATAATGCATCAATCCTACTGGGCCCGTACGATTTTGCTGACATCTCCTTGAGACACGCTTGGAACAATACGCGCCGTCGACGTCTAAGAGCGTTTTCACATTATCCGATCCGATATCGGTGTCGGAAGCCGATACGATATCGGGGTAAGTAAAATGTATGAAATATGTACCTGTCTATCATATTGTCCGGCCCGATATCGGATATCGGAGCACGGCATTTCATACATTTTACTTACCCCGATATCGTATCGGCGTCCGACACCGATATCGGATCGGATAATGTGAAAACGGTCTTAGGCTCAGTCCGCCGGACTATAACCGGACGGCTGCAGGGCGATTTTCATGGAAAATATTTGACACGGTAGGATATTTGGCTTTATACCCGTACTGGCCGTAGTGTATACCAAATATTTTGCAAATAGAACACCACTGTGTTACTACCAACACGTAATCGTTTTTGATGCATTTGGATCGACGTCTACCCCTCTGCAACATCATCCATTAATTTAATACCATATAATTTTAATTGGGAAATCATCCATAACTTCTCCCGCTCTTAGGTGGAGCGGGAGTCAGCGGGTATCAGACTTCGAATGACAAAAGCCCACTCCCATATTCCTTCTATGCGTTTGTTCTCTTTCGCACAACGCATAGCCCTCGACGGCTCCAACCCTGCTGACCACCTACGGTTTTGCTGTCATCTCCTTGAAAAGCGCGTGAAACATTACACGTCGTCGTCGACTCGAGCTCGGTCCAGAGGGTTACTGGTCGACCGGACGGCGAGCTATTGCTAAAATACAATAGGTTCATAATTTGACTTGTACATATTATTTGGTATGAAAAGTATCAAAACTTAAAAAAAAATACCTTAGTATAAATAAAATACAAAGATTTAAGAACTGCATTTTGTTTTCATATTAGTGTTTGTGACATAAACGTATACGTCACGACTGTATCGCCACAGGGATGGGTAAGATAGTACCTACCTAGGTAATAGAGAGCGGGTTTTTGTCAACTACCAGCAACCTTCAAGCCTTGCTACGAAGGTACTCAAAAATTCACGATTAAAAATCGAACCCTTTTTATGCTTAGGATTTTTTCTCTACGAGGCAGTCTTCGAAAAAGCACTCAGTTGCTCCCCTGTATAACATCCCCTCCCCAGATGTTCTCCTATATAACATACCTACTTTCCAACATGGCTTAGTCTGGCTAACTGCGCGATTGTTTTTCGTTCGCTCGCAATGCTGATGCCCAGTGTATCTAAACCACGTCTGAAATACACACATCAAAAGTGTCTAGGGATCAACATATATTTTTGCAATAACTTTTCTCCTGATTGATATTAATTAAAATTTTCTTTAAGGATTCATCAAATAAAGTGTTTTCGTTTGTCACAGTAACGATAAACCAAGTCACTTTTGCATTAATAAAGAAATTTGCCATTTTCCTAATAAAGGGATTTTTGACATTTGAACCACTAACATTAAAGTTCGAAAAAAAGACTGAAATAACAGTTTTCTTTAAAATTTTATTGGGTAACTTAAACAATTAATAATCCGTGTTTCTACCGCGAACACTAACGACACAAGAACATCGGTTTGGCATACTCAAAATGAGTTCATCCAAATCACGCTGTGGAATGGCCGCCCATGTTCGTTGCAACAACAAAAAAAGGTCTTCTTGCGACTGGATACCCTCCATATTCGGCAGAGCTCTTCTCTGTAGCATATCCCATGCATGCTCAATCGGGTTCAAGTCTGGCGACTGAGCAGGCCAGGGCAGGACATTAATGTTAGCTGCGGCGAGAGTCTGTCTTACAACTCTTGCGGTGTGCGGTCGTGCATTATCATGCATTAACTGAAATAAGGGACCGATTTGCACTTGTAGAGGAACGATGACGTCTGATACAATCGTCTCAGCATAAATTTGAGCGTTGAGGTTGCCTCTGATCCAAATCAACTCAGTTCTTCCGCCGATCCAAATACCCGCCCATACCATGATGGTTCCACCACTATAAGGATGGACTTCCTGGCAGGATTTTAATCGCTGTTGGCGTCCAGGGGTTCTCCAGTGTCGTATACGTCTTGTATCCGGTCTCATACCAAAACGAGACTCATCAGAAAAGCACACGAAACGCCATTGTTCCTCTGCCCAATTTCTGTGTTCAAGAGCCCATTGATATCGAATCCTACGATTGTGCATTGCTATAGGTGGTACCCGTAGCGGTCTTCGGGAATGAAGGTTCACTTCATGCAAGCGGTTTCTGACTGTTTGGTCGCTAATTAAGTTCCCTGAAGAGTGATGAAGCCTCACGGCTAACATCATGGCGGTTATTGTTGGAGCTCTTCGAGTTAAGATTTGAATGTATCGGTCTTGTCTCCGTGTGGTGCAGCGATACCGTCCTCCATGGCGCTCAGCCACGGTACCAGTGCTTCGGTAACGTGTCCAAAGTCGACTGATAACACTCTGACTTGTATTCAGAGCTAAAGCCACAGTACGTTGCCGGGAACCAGCTTCTATCATTCCCACGGCTCTGAGCATTTCTTCCCTGCTTAAATGACGTCGCCGCTCCATAATAACGTTGGTTTTAATCAGTAGTAGGGAAACAGTAGCACTAATAATGTCTTCAATGCGTTGTATGCAATGATTTCAAAAGGAAGGATGCGCCCAACTGAACATTTCATAAAAAACTTTATACTACAAGCAAAAATAGCGACATCTGTAATAACTCATTCGAATTACGTGACAGCCGCATCGCACTAGTTTTCGACGTAACCTTGTTAGAGCGTAAGCATTTTTTTCGTATTTAAAACAAATTTAGTGAGTCTCAATCAACTTTATTTAAAATTGTAATTAACTTAAGATTATAATTATAAGGTAGGTAGATATTAGAATATTTAAAAGATATTATAAAATACGAAATAGTTTACATAAGTATGCATGTGAAAAACATAGCAATATTACTGTCCTTTGAATAAAACGCTCTTTTTAAATTTTTGTCTCTCAGTTCCTCTCCCAGTGTTTTCCGTGATAGACTCGTGATGCATTCTGACATTTTAACTATATTTCTTAATGATGGCTCGAACAAGTTGCAATCTATGATAATGTGGCCGGTTGATCGACAGAGTGCAAGTTTAAAGCATTAAAAGTGCTTTTTCCGACAAACTTTGCTAGAGTTTTTGTGGATAGGAACATATTATAGTCACTTTTTACCATAAATTGGGGTCTATCACAGTGTCTTATATTTTTTTCGGTTTCTAAGCATACTTCAAACAGGTCAGGAGAAGGAAAATAAAGTCCAGCCATATTTGTTAATTCTATCAGCCTATGAAAAAATATTTTTTCGTTACTATACAAACACACTTAATGGTTTTCGATTCGACTCGCTCACGGTGGGTTCCGTACCAATATCGACAAAGAGTTACAAAAAAATCACGTTTGTTGTACGTTTTTAGTATTTGTTGTTATAGCGGCAACAGAAATACATCATCTGTGAAATCAACTGTCTTGCTATCACGGTTCTCGAGACACAGCCTGGTGACAGACAGACAGACGGACGGACAGACGGACAAAAAAAGTCTTATGATCTATCGGTTTAGGTAGTTAACTAAAGGTAAACAATCTTGGTATATCTTTTTATATTAAAGAGGTCGTATATAATATACACAAAGATTATTTAAATTTAGTTTATTAGCTAACATCGATTTAGGTAAGTATTCGCAAAGATTTTTATATACAATTTATAGACAACATTTAGATAAAAAAGACATGTCAAGATTGTTTACCTTTAGTTAACTACCTAAACCGACGAAGTATAGTAATAGGGTCCCGTTCGGGTACGCGACAATAAAAATAAGAAAATAAATATCTATCGCGCTTTCACGACTAACTAAACTATTGAAGTAATTTCGATGAAATTAAATGTAGATAAGCTCTTTTTTTTTCGAAATTCACACGGAAGTAGTCGCGGGTGAAAATAGTAGGTTAAAGGTCATCTCAGTTAGCGTGAAGAAAATGAAAGAAAATAAAATTTTCAGTTTCAATTAGGTATCGTTTCTAAGCTTCTAATTTTTTAAAATCTATTTTTTACCCTTGTTAAATATAAAACAAATTAGATAGGTACCAAAACTCGAATTTAAAAGTACTAAGGACAACAATGAAATAAAGAATACGTCCGTACAAGTTTACTTCGTGCACTTCGATGGTCCAGTAGCGGCCACACAATGGCCGCCATTGTGAAATTCGGTAGTAAAATATTTAACGCTTTAAAATGTGATTATTTAATAACTTAGTGGTAACAAAATTAATGTAAGGTTACTTCCCGATGATACGATATTCCATGTTCCTTTTTAATCTTTGTATCATAATTTTTGCAACCTGTTACCACACAACTAGGCATTGTTATGACAAGCAAAATACTCGTTGTCTCTCGCACACGGACCACTGTCAAATGAGTCACGTTGGCCCTAAACTGCTATTTTAGGGCCAATGCGCTAGTGCCATTTAGTCGCGCGGTTGGCCTGGTCCTTACGCTAGTAATATACCATGGGTGGCCATATTATTAGGGACAGTACCTATTTTCTTATATTATTATCAACTTTAATTGCATTTTGCAGGTAAATGGTTGGTTGTAGGTTCGGCAAATATTTTTTATTTATAGATTTCATTGATTGAGATAATAAAATATCAAATTTGAAGTCAAAATTATTTATATATTTCTGAAAAAAAAAGATACGTAATAAGATGGATGAATATTGCTAGTATTTTGTGACAGCAACCATTTATCGTGGTATGCTCACTGTGCAAGTTCTGGCTTTCTATAGCAGGTTTCTGGTATAATGGCCACTCTTTAATGAGGGCTACAATCAGCTGGTGTTATTTTTTTCACCAGCAAGAGGATCCAAATATTCACCAAAAGTTGAAAAAAGTCAACAAAGTTAAAAAATATCACTTAAAAAAAAATGGAACGATCTCACAATGTTGCTTTATATAAAAAATAATAATACTGATGCCAGTAATAATACCAAATAAAAAAATCTTATGTAAATCCGTTGGTTAGCTTAAAAAGTGCGATTTATAACTTTGTTGACTTTTTTCGAAATCATCGTATTACGTATCTTTTTTTTTCAAAAATATATAAAAGAATTTGATTTCAAATTTTATGTTTTTATGAACTCAATCAATAAAGTCTTTAAATAAAAAATATTATCCGGACCTACAACCAACCATTTGCCTGCAAAATGCAATCAAAGTTGATACTAATATATGAAATTCAGGTACTGTCCCTAATAATTTGGCCACCCACTGTATATGTCAATGGTTGTATGTTTTTATAGGGAAAATATTGACAGCTGATTTTCATCTTTTACTCGAATTTGATTCACAGTTCCTGATTCAAATTATGAAATGCACCAAAAAGAATCCATATAAATTTATAAAATCATAAATTTATTACAAAGCCACATCTCAATCTCAAGAAATCCGCATAAAAATGCTTGATCCCTAGACACTTTTGATGTGTGTATATTCTCAAATTTCCATGACATTTTTTTTTCTAGTGGGGTATCATCAGAATGACTTCTCCCGCTCGTGGGCGGAGCAGGAGGGTGTGTCAGGCTTTTACTGACTAAACCCCACCCCGTTCCTCCGTTGCCTTCGATCTGGGGTTATCGAGCTTCCCTTTCAGTATCCGCGATCCATGGCCCCAGCCCCAGAAGATTCGGCCTTGCTCCCCTACAATTTGCTGACATCTCCTTGAGGCGCGCCTGGAACTATACTCTTTCTCCGCCATTTACCGCCATGATTATAGCATGCCTAATCGTGGCATGTGACAAATCTATTCTAACAAATTGAAATGGAACGGTGTTGTCAAAATTGACGTTTAAGAATGATGCAATGACAAACGTCAATTTGACAAGTAACGTGCGAATTACAGTCGCGCAGTAGTGCAACGATTTCTCTAAAAAATATTGTGATAAATTTGCCTATTACTCAATGGCGTGTGAATAAACAGTCAACTTCAGTTAATCAAGGACTCTCTACTTACTAAACTAAGAAGACTCACATCAGGTCTGACCTCGAAATAGGTTAGTATTGATGATGTGTTAAACATCAACTTTTCGTAAATTTTTGGTATGAAGTTGAGTTTAATCCGCGAATTTATATGTAAAATGAGCTCATCCGGTACTGTGCCCTTGGCACCTGTTGGCGTGCGTGGTATGAAAGTGCTAGATCGAGATAAATTCTTGCGCAACATAAAAGTGCCAGTTCTAAAGGTCAAAGAAGAAAATTTGTCAAAAATCACTCAAATATGTAAGTCGTACTTCCTTAAACTAGAAGCTTTCAAGCCAGTAAGGAGTATAGAAGGCGAGGAAATTGGACAATTCACGAAATGCATTTACTTCAGCCCTGAAAAAGTGAGTGAATGGGTAGACCTCAGTGAAAGTGACCGTAACTCTCTGGAACAGTTTGATGTGACAGAAAACAATTTTGACAGAAAAGAAATCCAACTAACGTACAATAATTGGCGTTATGAAGCAATATTCAAGGCAGTTCTTCCAGAGAATGAAGAAGGTGTCAGCGGTTTTTCTCAAATTGGGCACATCATTCATTTGAACTTGAGGGATCGCTTGCTGGAGTACAGATCACTGATCGGGCAGGTGCTAGTTGATAAAGTAAAGACATGTCGAACAGTAGTCAATAAGAGCAACAGTATAGATAATACATATAGAAATTTTAGTATGGAATTGATCGGTGGAGACAATGATTTCTTTGTAACCGTGAAAGAAAACCTCTGTATGTTCCAGTTTGATTTCTCCAAAGTGTATTGGAATCCACGCTTAGGAAAAGAGCACGAAAGGATATTAAGCTATCTAAAACCTGGAGATGTACTGTTTGATGTCTTCTGTGGAGTCGGACCATTTGCGGTTCCGGCAGCCAAACGGAAAACCAAAGTTTTTGCCAATGATCTAAACCCTGATTCATTCAAATGGCTGAATCATAATGCTAAGAATAATAAACTAAATATGTCATTTTTCAAGTCATTCAATCAAGATGGGAAAGATTTTATATGCGACATATTCAAGGAATACATTATTTCTTTATGCAAAGGAGACGAGAAAGTGCAAGGGAAAATTCACATCACTATGAATCTACCTGCTATGGCGGTTGAATTCTTAAAACACTTCAACGGTTTGATAAAAGATGAGAGCTTAGCGGAAAAATTTAATCAAGAAATTATTGTTTACGTTTACTGCTTTACGTTAGGAGAAAATCACACTGAAATTGCAAAGAAAATGGTGAACGATAACATTGGGTGTGACATAACCTCACTTATTACGGATGTGTTTGCTGTGCGAAATGTGGCTCCGAATAAGGAAATGATGAGAGTGACTTTTAAATTGACTAAAGAAATCTTGTTTGGTCATAGTGATGTGTTAAGTGAACCTCCTTTAAAAAAGTTGTGTGTGTAAAAAGTAAAATAATTTTTGTTTTCATTTTGAACTTTGTTATATTGCCAGTACCTAAGTGTATAAAATTATGTAATAAAATATTTGAAAGTATTTTTTAAACTTTCTTTTCATATCTTTTATAATTCATGCATAAGGAAGTTGAGTCAGACTTGCAAAATCATAACAGCATTTTTTTTAAATGCACTGTGTCATCTTTGCTTGTATAAATTGAATGTCAACTCATAGATGTTATCAGAAAAATCATAACAAAATAATCTCAATATACACAACTGATACCAACTGATAAGTTCAGAAACAATTTGGAAAGTAGAAAGATATAAAAACTTGTTAGGAAATCTTGATCATTAAAACTGATATCATTGAATACACTTTTTTTAGTGACAAATCATCCAATGACTTCTCCTGCTCTAGGGAGGAGTGTGTCAGACTTTTACTGACTCAAACCAACCTTTTTTTTTCCGGTAGGGGAATCATCACAATGACTTCTCCCACTCTTGGGCGGAGCGGGAGGGCGTGTCAGACTCTTACTGACTAAACCCCTACCCCGTTCCTTCGTTGCCATCGATCTGGGGGACACGGTGACAACCTTTCGGATACCGTGTTCCCCAGAGGCTTCGGCCCTACCGGGCCCCTACAGTTTGCTGACATCTCCTTGAGGCGCGCGTGGAACAGAACGCGCCATCGACGACTAGGCTCGGTCCAGATTATTACCAGACTGCCGGACGGCGAGCTACCCAGTGCTCGCTGTCCGCGAGCCCGCGCCTACGGTGGTCGGAAATCGGGATCGGGATCTCGGCGGCGGCGGCGTGAGTTCCGTTGCCTCACGCGGTCGGCAGCCTCCTTCGCTAACATTACTGCTTCGCAGAAGGAGGCGACTGCCTGCCACCCCTCCTCGCTCCGGACCATGGCCTCTACCAGAGCCCGGCGCGAGAGGTCACCGCCGCCGATAGCCTCCACAAGGACACGGCGGTGCTCCGCCCAAGCAGGGCACACCTCTACCGTGTGCTCCACCGTGTCCTCGACTCAAACCAACCTGTATCCATTTATATGGCGTCTGTGCTATGCTTTTAATTGTAATAAAATAATTGGTGGATTTATTACAGCACTTAGTACCTACCTTCTTATTACTGTAAGTACTTATCTATCAATCAGGATGGCAATGCCAACATAATTGTCACTTACTTATCATATTAAATTAAATCGAAATTCTATGTAGGTGTAAATATTCACTAAATCACAACTTCTTGATAGGTATTTTTCTTTAACATTTACTTAATGCTTTATTACGAAAACTGCGGAAGGTAATTATTATAGTAAGTACATTCAGGTACTATAAAAAGAATATAAAACTTCTGTAACATTGATCTCATTTGGATAAGTAGATAATCGTGACATTAGATTAGAGATCCTATATTATAATAATACTAGCTTTAGCCCGCAGCTTCGCCCGCGTAGGTACATAAAATATAGCCTATGTCACTCAGGAATACAGCAGCTTTCTATTGGTGAAAAAATTTTAGCAATCGGACCAGTAGTTTCACAGATTACCTCATACAAACAAAAAACAAACTTTACCTGTTTATTATATTAGTATAGAGAATCGTATCACCATTCACTTTTAGTTTGAGAAATGTAACTCATCCTAACTGAGACGTATCAACTTCATCATCATCATTTCAGCCGAAGGACTGCTGGACATAGGCGCGCGCCAAGGCCTGGTCTTTGTGGCGACCCAAGCGTCGCCACAGCGACCAGTCTTGTGCATCTCACATGCATCGGATTCCTGCGACCCTCACCAGGTCATCTATCCACCTCGTGGGAGGCTTGTTCAAAGCTGCGTCTTCCGGAAAAGTTCCGTTTCATTACGTGATTACTTCAAAGATGGATATCTTTGAAGTAATCACGTAGAAGTAAGCAAGAGAACCAACCGTTAGAAACCGTAGTTAGTAAGTTACCGTACCGATCAACCATTCTTCTTCTTCTTCTTATCGTACGGTTAGTGGCCAACCTGGTACCGATCAAACATTAGAAAAATACCATTATATCCTTTGCCTACGCTTAGAAGCTTGCCTTATACTGGAACCAATATCTAAGATTAGATCTTCCCCGCGGTTTCACCCATATCTTTAGTTACCACTCCCTTCCCTGCGTCATAGTAATGTTATCACAAAAATATTAATTAAGACGAGAAATGGCGAGCGGGCGAATTCATGTCCGCAAGCCATGCGCCCGTGGGGCAATGTGCTAGGCAACGGCCGTCCCTTATTACCTTGATCATGACGAAATCCTGCTAATACATTGCTCCTTAACCACTACGTAATTTTGACGCTCAGCAACTGAACAAGCAATGTAAAAATAACTTCACGATACTTTATCAATGCGGTGTATTTCATAATACGGCCGCTGTTAGTTGTCCGGGAGACACATGTTCCGATATATTTTTAACAACATAAGATATCTTCTCCTTTCTGATATCTATGGATGTTATTATAGCCTATATTATTTATCATGAACCTGGCTATCTCATATAAAATGTGTTGCACTGCTAGATAAAGGGTTTCCCCGTCCTCTTCCAAAGCTCTCTGTCTTCGACGGTCTCCGGCCAAGTATTCACCGCGAATGTGATGAAACTGATCTGAGGGCCTAGTGCGAGTTGGGCGCTCCGATCTGTATGGTCGTTAGTTGGCTCTGAGCTCATAGCTAGTTAGAGAACCAAACACAGTAAACATTTCGATCGCGTTAACGTAAAGCAACTCGGACTCAGCACACAGATCATCGCAGAGAAAGATTTTTCCAATCCGACTAGTAGTTCCAGTGGAAAACTCGTTAGCAAAAAAACTCTTCTTACTTTAAGTACTAATATAATATAATTATTATGTTAGTATAGATATTCACTGACCTAAATTCGTTGAACATTTTTACGCTTAACTATAAAAAATAATCACCCGCATTTAGTGCAAAACAAGTTTCCAATATTGGCGATTTCCGTTATCAGCTGTTCAAACATACCTATGTGTACTCGTATGCTGTATTACTGCTGAATATTTGCTTCTAGTGAGCCAGTCAAGTAGCGCCCCGTGGCCAAATAAACTATAATTAATTCATCCATTTTAATTTTAAATTGTCTGAGTAACTGAATAACGCGATGTCTCTCGTATATTTTTTTTTATTAAAGTGTCGGATACCCAGCAATTAACGGCTTTTGGTTGAAAAATATGATGATAATGATTCATCTGAAAATCCTAATCGTAATAGTAAACACAAGAGCGTAGGTATCCTGCTAGAGACTACGCGTGGATCGTTCAGTCCGTGGCGAAAACGATCAGGGGCCAAGTTATACGCGTCGCAGAAGGATGTCCAGATGGTGCAAGGATACCACAAGGTGTCCCACGAAGCAGCTAGCCTTTTCCTCCTCCGACCTAGAACAACGAGATCTAGAGGCAACAGTCCTTGCATTTACAGTTTGCGCATGGAGATGCAACACCGGGAAAAAACTCTACTGTCGTGACAAGTCGCAGCATAGTTGACAGAATTCCGGCGGGATCTCATGGTGATATGACAACAGCGACTGTCGCAACCCAGCGTCTTACCACCATGATTATGTCGTGCCCACCCCATTTTGAGGACTCACTCAATGGGCCAAAGCCCACTAGGGCTGTGGGTCGTCTTCTGAAAAGGTTACCTGTGGCATTTGAACCGGGAACGATCAAAGGCAGGTTATTTAACTACGTAATATTTGACATTCAAATGAAGTTGTGCTAGTAAATTGTTTTAAATAAACACATATTAAAATATGTAGAATAATAAATACTCAATTTTTTTTTTACCTACTGTCCCACTCAAGCAGTGGCAAAGGTGAATAAACCGTTCCGTCCTTCCGTAAAAAAAGTAAACTTTCTAAGTAATTAACATACAATCATCTTTCTAACGCGGACTTTCAATACATTGTCATTGTTTACTATGTAAATGTTTACAAAGCATCTAAACTTTATCTTATGTTATTAGGGTAAGGGTCAGACCACGGAATAGAAAGGTCAGACTGATTCATCAAACAACTGTCGTTTTCGTACACACAGCGGTCTCCATAGTCCTAAGCAGATAAAAGAAAACACTTAGTTAAGGCGGACTCAGCCAAAAATAAACACCAGCAATACTCGGTACTTAGTTAGTAATATGAGTCAACTCCTTTCCTGCCCAGCATGCACAACTACCTGCACCTTCCACGACTTATAAGAGGCCAACGACAGAGACGTCCAGGGTCCGGGTGCAAAATTATCAGTGTTTCCCTACTATATTATACATGCATTATACATATTAACCTTCCTCTTGAATCACTCTATCTAGTAGTTACTCAGATACCCGCGAAACGAGACACAATAGTAAAACAATAACAGCGCGGTCTCATAGGACCGGTTGGGGATTCAAACGTTAAAAAAAAACGCATCAAAATCCGTTGCGTAGTTTTAAAGATTTATGCATACATAGGGACAGAGAAAGCGACATTGTTTTATACTTGGATGTATTTTACAATAGTAACATTTTTAGTCTGCTTTTTACGTGAACTAAGGCGTAAACTCCCCCTCACTCCACTCAGAAGCGGGAAAAGTTTTTTGATGATTTCTCGCCTCAAAAAAAAACCATAATGTATCACGGGTTTCGAATAAATTACGTTGTCAACCATCTCCGAAGGCCAAAAGGTTAAGCAAAACAAACGAAAAAAAAAACATTTAATACTTGTAAAAAACAAACAAATTCTCATCTTATAATAATAATACAGCTTAATCACTATCACAATGAACGTCCTTGGTTGTAACATTCGTACAAACAGACAATGTAGAAACGTAGCTAAGTGATAAAGATGGTATACCAACGTTAAGCTATACTGGGCTGCGATTTTGTTTAAAAGAGTAACCGTGGCCCTGGAACGCAAAGAGCAACTGTAGGAACAAGGGTGGATTTTTGTCAGTAAAAATCTCACACTCCCTCTCGCTGTACCTAGAACGGGAGGAGTTATTTGATAATTTCCCACCCCAAAAATATCTATAGGAGCGGCCACGCTGGAGAAACCACTGCATTTTCCTGATCCTAAAACCGGAAGATGCAACACGAAAAAAATAGAGATAACTTACTCGAATATTTCACAAAACTTGGCCCAGAAAATACGTGCCTTTTTAAATAACTTTAAAAGTTTTCCGAAAAAAATCGTCATTCAGAATTTTGATATAATGTACAAGACTCCTAGGAATAGAAATATTTTTCATAATTTTTTAATGATGTAATTGTATTTGTGAGTATATAATGACACGTCATAGTTCACGCAAACTATCATATTTTCAGAGCAAAGATTTCTGAAAATATGATATTTTGCGTGAACTTTGACAGCCAGATTACTTTTACACTAATTTATGTTTTGATTTCAATAAAAACCTAGATAATATCCATTAATAAGATTTCTGTGTTTCCGTGTTTTAAAAATGTCTAGAGAAAGATATGTAATAATGTCAGAATCACGTAAGAGCGAAAGTATTTATTGTATGGAAATGTATTTCAGATTGACCGCACTTAACACACACCTACATACTCGTATGTAGTTTAGCGTTACAGCATCGCGCAGCATGGCTCGATGTTGATTAGTCACCCTAAAAGTCGCATTTAATTGCCAATAAGTAAGCACGTTCCACGTTTTCAGTTCAGAACGGGGCATGCTACCGAACAGTGCGGTGACCGACATGGATCTACCAGACGTCACCGATATCTTGCAGGAAACTGAGCAGGTAAGTCTTTTTGTTATTCTAATTGTTACATACTGGAATTACCTATCTGAATTATGTTTATTATAATTTGTTTTGTTCTCTCGAGAGTAGATCTATGAAAATTTTTGTTGTGATGAGTGTTTAATTTAAATTTGTTTAATCTTGATAAATTAGTAAGTGAACTTTGGAAAATGTGTTTCATTTTATTTAAACTTTAATTTTAATTAAATAAAGAGTGGAATGTATTGCTGTGTTCCTAATAGCTATAACCTAGGGATCTTTAAGTCATGAGTGAATAGGTTACTTCTAGGCAAACATGCTCCAGCGTCGAAATCATCTCCTCGACATCATCTCTTACCTAGAGATAGTAATTAAACGCCAGCCTATCTATCTATCAAACTGTCGGGCGCTTTCTGGGGGTCTAATAAGTTGGCTTTTGAAGTTTTTATTAGGATAATAATATGAAGCTTCTTAAATTGAATTTACGAGTATAATTCGTGGTAATTTACAAACTTTAATACAAACTCAATTTCAAAATTATCGTAGTCTAAATTGCATTGTAACATTTGCATTAATATGCAAATCGTCACTTAAAAATCAACTTAAAATATGCCATAATCATCATCTTCCTGCCCTTGTCCCGTTTTATTTGGGGTCGGAACAACACGTCTTTTTCTTCCATTCTGTCCTGTCACTTGTCACGCTATCACTCACTCCCTTTTCTTCCATATCACTTATCACACAATCCATCCATTTTTTTTTTGGCCTCCCTCTCCCTCTCCATCCATCCACATGTATGCCATTCTAATATTGATATTTGAGTTGCGGATGGAGGATGGTGAGTTGTTTTGGCCCTAGAACCCATAGGGCAATAATGAAGGAGCATCTGTGGGTTTTAGTAAGAAAATCCACCCTAGGGCAGGAAAAATCATTTACCTAATAATGTCCAACCTCAACAAATAAGAAAGTAACTTGTCTCCTTACGTCATAATCGCTTTCTCGGTAATCTTGACACTTGTGATGATCAACCAGATAAACTCAACTCATAAGAGTTTCCTATTAATGTACTTACTGATAATGTTTTATCAATACATTTACTCGAAAACCCACTTATCCCCACCCCTTTTAGGCACGCATTTTACTGTTTTTAGCACTAGTGCGGAAAAATACGCGAGCTCACACCGCTACAATATTTATCGTATCAGGATGGGCGCTAAACTACCCCACGTGTCACCGGTCAACCCTTATTCCTATTTATTTCTTCATAAATGTATTAAAACACGTGGTTTGATACGCGTAAAAATTTGTCACTATGGCAATCGGCTTCATAAAACTCTCGCCTGCAGTTCAGGTGCATTACTACCTCTTATAATACAGATATACCCTAGCTTAAGAGGTAGAGTATTAATTATTGTACAGATTTCCCAACAAAAACTGTAAAGTTTTCTGGACATCATTGTGGAAACCCCAAACTCTGTATGTCTTTTGGTACATATACATATATTATTATTATATTATTAAGCCTCGGTCGCAATCACAAACTTTCTCCATTTGTATCAAAATGTACTACATATTAACTGAAAATACTTCTTCATTCCAGGTACTCAGACAATGCTTCACAGCATACGAAATAGATGAAGTGTTTCTCTCATTCAACGGTGGAAAAGACTGCACAGTGCTTCTAGACATCACCTTAAACGTGTTACGTGATATGTACAAACGTGACGACATAGCCAGTGAACTTAAAGTAGTGTATATCCGAACCAATGGACCCTTCAGGGAAATAGAGACCTTCGTAGAAGAGATTAAGGAACATTATGGTGTGACGCTGCTGGTGACGGAAGGTGAACTCAAGGGTACCCTGCAAAGGCTACTGGATCAGGATGACAGGCTTAAAGCTGGCCTTATGGGGACTCGGAGGACGGACCCTTATAGCGAGAATTTACAGTTTATGCAGGTAATTTTGCTAACTAATTTACTGCTTATATTATACACTGTCAGAAAATGAGGTCTTAGCCCCTGAACTCGGGCTGTGGTATTGTTTAAAAGCCTAGAACGGTAAGGGCTACTTTATCTGTTGAGCCCGGAGCGGACGCTGGCGTCCGCACACCTATTGTCTTTCTATTATGCCTCTAATTACGGTACTCGAAAGATCAAGTAACACAGGTGGGTTTTAGTTTGTAAAAGACTGACTCTCTCTCTACCTTCAGGGGGAGTTCTTTGGAAATCTTAAAAAATACCCTAAACAAGAAATTACGAAAAAAGTCCTGCTTTGAAATTTAATAATGCGAACAGGCACCTAATAGCTCTCTGTCTTAAAATTAACTTGTGTGCAATTTGCATTCCTGATCTGGTTTCGTAGTCCCCAAAGAATTAAGTTTTTGTTTGTCGTTTAGTTCGTTTACAAAGTCACGTAAGTACTTAAATCTCAGCCATATTTACTGCCGATGAGTGTATATTATTATTTACCTATTTGTACAGAACAGGTAACAAGAATCAAGCCATCCAGTGCATTTCATAGAACTTTCACACACTCGATATCCGATAAAAACTTAAGTGTGTAAACTTCTAGATTATAAGCAATTGAACGATAAACCTATAGTGATATAAAATAAATTAGTTACAAGAGAGCTTGGAACTAAATTAATAACTAAAGCTGTTTGCGGGATTGTTGAATGAAAAGGGTCACTGAAAACACGCAGGTTGACTTATTCTGACTAAATCAGTAAAAGTCTGACACCCACTCTCGTACGCGGCGTGTCTCTCAATACACCATGAATTTATTGTGAAAAAAATATAGCCTTTATGGATCTAGATCCATAAATGTTAGTGTTATAGTATAGCTAGGTTAGTGTTCAAAACAATCACGCGCGGGGTTGAGTGCGGACAGAAAGTCAAACTTTTACTGACTAACTGGGTTCACACTCTCTTCAGCTGTTAGTGTTATAGTATAGGTTAGTGTTCTAAACAATCACCGGCGGGGCTGAGTGCGGACAGAAAGTCAAACTTTTACTGACTAACTGGGTTCACACTCTCTTCAGCTGTTAGTGTTATAGTATAGGTTAGTGTTCTAAACAATCACCGGCGGGGCTGAGTGCGGACAGAAAGTCAAACTTTTACTGACTAACTGGGTTCACACTCTCTTCAGCTGTTAGTGTTATAGTATAGGTTAGTGTTCTAAACAATCACCGGCGGGGCTGAGTGCGGACAGAAAGTCAAACTTTTACTGACTAACTGGGTTCACACTCTCTTCAGCTGTTAGTGTTATAGTATAGGTTAGTGTTCTAAACAATCACCGGCGGGGTTGAGTGCGGACAGAAAGTCAAACTTTTACTGACTAACTGGGTTCACACTCTCTTCAGCTGTTAGTGTTATAGTATAGGTTAGTGTTCTAAACAATCACCGGCGGGGCTGAGTGCGGACAGAAAGTCAAACTTTTACTGACTAACTGGGTTCACACTCTCTTCAGCTGTTAGTGTTATAGTATAGGTTAGTGTTCTAAACAATCACCGGCGGGGCTGAGTGCGGACAGAAAGTCAAACTTTTACTGACTAACTGGGTTCACACTCTCTTCAGCTGTTAGTGTTATAGTATAGGTTAGTGTTCTAAACAATCACCGGCGGGGCTGAGTGCGGACAGAAAGTCAAACTTTTACTGACTAACTGGGTTCACACTCTCTTCAGCTGTTAGTGTTATAGTATAGGTTAGTGTTCTAAACAATCACCGGCGGGGCTGAGTGCGGACAGAAAGTCAAACTTTTACTGACTGACTGGGTTCACACTCTCGTCCGCCTCTTCCTAGAGCGTGTGAAAGTTCACACGCAATAGAAAGCAATCATCAAATACTTAAGTAATAACAGCTTTCCCACTAAAAAAGACATAGAGCCGAGCATATAACCTCCTCATTTTTGTAGTCAGTGACAAAAATGAGGAGAATGTGTGTTGTTAATTATATATTGTTGTTGTGTGTAGAGAAGTTGCTCTCTCCATATATAAGATTGTAATGTTTATTTTTAATCGATTTTTATTTTCTTAATCTACATATTTGTGAAGGCTTGTAACTAGCGATTGGATTATATTACTCTCTGTATATCATTTTATCTCTATTAGTCTGTAAGCCTTCTTTAAAACAAAATATATAAATAATAAAGTATCTAGCTGTATTTAGGAAAACCAAAATGGCGGTAAACCTAGTCAAGTAGAAACTACTCACATTTAAAATATTTCTCATTTATTCTATCTTCTCTGAATTATTTGAATGAACATTATTGAATCATATTTGAATGAAATGGTAGTGTATCTAAATTATCCACTCAAAACAATAAAAAAAATTACTCATGGCTAGTCAATGACCTTGACTGATATATGGGATTCTCGGCTCGTACAGCCAGTAACAAAATAAGACAGTTTTAGAAGGAAGAGAAATTCTTGCTTATCATCTGTTTAAATAAAAACTGCACCTGTATACATTTCTGTATGTTAAATTAACAGACTATAATGCTTCTTTTTTTAACTAAAAGTAGAAAATCTTAGATCTTGGACTTGGCTTTTAATTATTTATTGTACGGAAAGGATCCAGTCACCACTGTACAAAATAAACCTACATACATAAATAATATAATATAAAATCAACCTGTAAAATCTATATATCTATCTATATATATAAAAATGAAACCCGTTTTCCGTTGTCACGACATGACATGAAAACGGCTTGCCCGATTTGGCTGTTTTTTTTTTTTTAATGTTCCTTGAAGTTCAGTGATGGTTCTTACGGAGAGAAAAATTCTAAAAAAAAAAAAAGTTAGGTAAAGTAGGGTAGGTAGGGTAGTGTAGGGTAGTGCAGGGTTGCGTAGGGTAGTGTAGGGTAGCGTAGGGTAGTGTAGTGTAATGTAGAGTATTGTAGTGTAGGGTAGGTAGGGTAGTGTAGTGTAGAGTATTATAGTGTAGGGTAGGTAGGGTAGTGTAGGGAAGGTAGGGTAGTGTAGCGTAGGATATGTAGGGTAGTCATTTGACGGGAGCGAAGCCGCGGGTAAAAGCTAGTAATAAAATATATTTCCTAACAAAAAGCCATGTTCAATTGACATTTTGTCACTGACTGTACGATGATCTATCTAATCGTTAACCTCGAATAAAACAACGTCGGCCGAGTTTCAAATAATACCCCATGTTAAGGTCAGACCATAGGAATGATGCTGCGTTATCTCAGTGCTACGCAAAATTGGACCGTATATTGAACCCATTAACGTTGGCTTTCAAATCAATAGAAGATATGAAACGTAAAAATCAACGTTTTATGGTTTACGTTAGGTTTCTAATACCCTATTCAAAGTATGGTTGAAAAATTAATTATTGATATTTATAGCTCTGGCCAATGTTCGTTTGTCTAATGTGCATAGGCATTGCGTTTGGCTGCTGATGATCAAGATGTCTTGGATTTGATTTCCAAGGCGACCAAAGTGTTGTTGGGGTTTTTCACTATGTATTTGTCCCTAGTTAATATAGATAGTCACTGTAGGTGTTGACTGTTTGAGCAATCGCTCAAACAGTCACTGTGTGAATCCGAGACATGTCGCGGATCAAGCCCCGCACAGAACAAATAAGGCCCTACAGATTTGTAAACTGCTGTAGTTATACAGATAACTACAGCAGTTTACAAATCTAGGCAACCAAAAATCTAGGCACAGGCCTAGGACTTTAAAGTAACAGGCTTATAGTAGGTTTGGGTTATCATTTCAAACCACCTAAGTCTTAATATTAAGTTCCCTGAACCTAACCTGTCGAAAACAACATGTACACATAATCATCGTTATTTATTTATGTTATCAGAAAACAGACCCGAGCTGGCCACAGATAGTGCGCGTGTCTCCCCTCCTCAACTGGAACTACCACCAGATCTGGAGCTACACGCTGCAGAGGCGAGTTCCTTACTGCAGCTTATATGATAAAGGGTGAGTTTAATTAAATGTCTTACAATCAAATTTAAGGTAACAAAATCAGCCCGTAACTTCTACGCTGCCATCTATTTCGCTGAATATGATATGATATGATCCTGAAATGTGTCTGGGGCTTGGGTTGACTAAAGAGAGCCCCGGTGCCCCGGAATTAAGGCAAAGAAGGAACAGGAGTGGGTTTTAGTCAGTAAAAGTCTGACACGCCCTCCCGCTCCGCCCAGAGCGGGAGAAGTCATTTTGATGATTCCCCACCTAAAAAAAAAATAATCCTGAAATGTGTACAGGACTTTGAATGCAGTTAATTAAAGTAAAAACAATAAATAAAATCTATAGTAAAAATTGCCGCTAATTCTCTCATTTTAAAATAATTCCGAATTATAGAAAGGGGATGGTTAAAAGACATTTTTCGCCAATTACAAAACGAAAAAAAAAATGTTTCTGTTTTCGACTATTTTTAAATGCACACTCGATTCACAACCGTGGTGCACGCAACGGATTTTTTTTGTATGTGTGATGACTGTGATGAGCGAAAATATCTCTTATCAACCCCTCTCCTTTGCCATAAACGTAGTATACCTATAATACACAATATGTTAAGTATACTTAAGCAAATTAATTAAGAGTCATGAACAGTCAAAATTAGGGAAATATTGAGGCAATAATAATTAGTAACTTCAATCTCAAATTTTTGCAGATACCGATTCCTAAACTAAATAACGCTAACTAAACAACGCTAACTTAATATCATATGTATATATTATATATGTTTTATAATTATTTTAAATATCTGCTTATTTATAGTGTACACCGCAGCCCATCCTAAGGTTGTCTGGTAGATATCGCTGTCAGCGATAAGACCGCCATTGTACCCATAGATTTCAGTTATTGTATAAACTGTACCGTTACTTTTTGGTGTACAATAAAGTTTATTCTATACTTAACGCTCCCTAACACTGAAAACAAAATAGATTAAAAATATGGAGTATTAATGCACTCTGTTTCTAATCTAATCCCACTTCACTTCACAGGTACACATCAATAGGCAGTATACACAACACGTGGCCGAACCCAGCACTAGCGACGAAAAACGACGTCGGTGGCATCTCGTACCTTCCCGCTTGGCGCCTATCCGATGCGTCGCTCGAACGGGCCGGCCGCGGCACTGCACCTAAGCTAACAGTCAATGGACATGCAACCTTTACAACGATCAACGGACACAGCGTCGAGAACAATCATATAGGTAGCAGTGATCATAATAATATACACCCGTCTTGTGTATGATTGATTGAGTCGGTTATCTGCTACTGATTGTTTTGTAGTACTTATGTAAATGGTACAAGTGTAAAAACACACGTGCAAACATGCACACGCCTTTTTCCATAAAGGTTGGCAGAACAACTGAAATATTCCTGCTACGATGTTCTTTACATAGGTACTCAATTTGCGCTTACGGCAAAAAGCTGATTTTACATCAGAATAAAATTCATTCAATCAACAATTCTTCATAAATTCACAATCAGAATAAACCCGATTGCAGCGCCACATACTGGGTCCCATTGTATTTGCAAATCATCCAGACCAGGGACCCACTCGAATATACACGCAAAATGTCATCCAAATTGGTTGAACCGTTTAAGAGAAGGTGACAAATACGCGTACAGAACAATTATACAATATAAAGATATCTAGATTACATTGTCCCACTGCTGTGCAAGGGCCTGCCTTCACTCCTCCCATAGTATTTTTTGCCTTTTCATATCTCAAAAGACCTAAAGACCTACATAACAATCAGTAGTTGATGACCTTACTCGATGTAAACGTGTCTTTAGCCCGAATTAAATATCTAGTAATATTTTAATAATAGTAATAATTTTAATCGCGTCGTAAAAGACCAGATAGCCAGACAATTACATAATTACTTTTAAAATAATATTGAACTTGTTAACCTAGCAGAAAAAAATGTATAAAATACAGTAATTACGAGATAAAAATATTCATAACAATATTCTCCGATATATTTTTAATGCAACATTGTATTGTTACAGTAATCTCTATAAATATTTGATGTGTATAATTTTTTGTTTCATGTGTTGTCTGAATACTTATTGTTTTTGTGTGAAAAAAATAGATCAAATCTAAAGTGGTTTAAAATAAACTTACTTAGCAATAATTGACTGGCCTGTTGGTCTAGTGGTTAGTGGCCCTGACTGCTATGCCGGAGGTCGTGGGTTCGATTCCCACCCAGGACAAATGTTTGTGTGATGAGCACGATCATTTGTTCTGTGTCTGGGTGTCTTTTATCTATAATATGTATGTATTTAGAAATATATAAGTATGTTTATCAGTTGTCTAGTACCCATAACACAAGCTCTGCTTAGCTTGGAACTAGATGGCGTTGTGTGAAAAGTCGTGGAATATTATTATTATTTATTATAATAGGTAAAAAGAGACGAATTGGGTACTTGCCTTTTTTTGAGTTGGGGAATCATCCAATGACTTCTTCCGCTCTAGGATGAAGTGACATGGCATGTCAGATTTCTACTGACTAACAGCCGAAACCAATAACCTATCTATCACATAGAAAAACAAATGAAACAACAGAAAACATGAAAATTTTTGTATTGTATCATTTGTTTTACAATCTCCAGTATGCCAAAACTGGAGATCGATAGGTTATTGGTTTCGGCCGTAAAACCACACCTGTGTCCTTCAGTTACCGTTAATTGGGCGCGTGGTGGCCTGGTGGGAATATCTCGCTATCTCTTTTTTAATGCACGTAACCCAATAGTTGTAACGTCACAGTGTAGCTTGTTCATCCTTTTTCTATTACTTGACAGTTTCCCCTTCCACCAGATTATAAAGGTTTTTAACTTAATTATGAAAGGATTTACAATTATAAAAAAGTCAAGTACCCAATGTGTCGCATTTTAAATCCAGCAAGAGCTCAAGTAAAATGTACCTACAGCAACACATTAAATATTATTTTATTTATATTTTCAAATGAAACTGTACTTAATTGTGAAGTTCTAATCTGCCTACATATTCTGTACCTAGATCGAATCGAGATGACTGTGATGTTAGTATAATTAACTTTTGTTTCATAAATGCAAATTAAATAAAAGTAATGTACTTAAACGATAAATGACTACTTTCGTATTTTTTAAACTAGCTTCTGCCAGCGACTTCGTCCGCGTGAATGTTGGTTATTACGGCCGAGAATAGAGCTAGATAAAAAGTAGCCTATCCTTTGAGGTTCAAGCTTACTTCGTACTAAATTTCATCAAAATCGCTTCAGTAGTTAAGCTCCATTCCTGAGTGAATGCCCATTGTATTCAGCCGCATCCGTTTAGACTGAAAGGTGGTCCCAAGCTATACTCTATTTACTATAAGAAAAGAAATATAAAGAAACTGGTTTTACCGTCCGTTCAACCGATTTTGACTTATATTGCGTTGGTGAAAGACAAATGATGGCTGCAGAAAAAGTTGGTATTGTAACCACTTTTTTGCTTTTAATGTCATCCTTATGTCTACGGAATGGAAGTCAAAATCGGTTGAACGGTCAGTAACATAAGTTTCTTTTGTTTTCTTTTCTTATAGTAAATAGAGTATAGTTGGGAAAAGGTTATTCAGATAATAATTTTCTATATTTCACTGCACGGAGTAATATGCACTAAGAGCACATTTAAATTTACTATTATGTTAATTATTTACCATTAGTCGTTTATTAAATCTAGTGTTGAGTCTTTTATTTAATGCAGTTTTAGTTTAAATCAGTACTGAGCACTACGCACGTACAAGTAAGGAATGATAATAATGTGATGCACAATGTTTATTTTTATATGCACCTTGATAATTTCCTTTTATCAAAATACGTGTGGACTGGTCAACAGTTTAGTTTGATTGAGAATTGCGACGTGACACTGATAAAACAATACAAATATAAACAAAAATTTCCACAATATGATTACATTTCTATAGGCAACTAATGACAGCTGAGCTACCGATTTAGCCAAGTGTAACAAAATGAAATAGGCTAATAAAATGAAGAGCCTAAAATTATATAAAAATGTTTTAGATTATAATTGTATATTCAATCATTATCATTGAAATTTGAAAAGCTGGCAGTTTTGACCGTAAGAGGGCGCAACTTACAGACCCCTATTACGAGTATAATAGACCACGGAGTTATTATAAAGATATAGACAGCCTTACACGTAAATCGATCAGTAAGGGTCAGCTCACACGGACACGGCTCTCTGTACGTTTTTTGTGCGCGCAGCGCAGGTAGGTACATCTGAGTTGACTAATATTTCAAAATGTGATAGTGTCTCACCCACTTACTGTAAATATTTTGTAAGTATTTATTAAATTGTAACGTCTTATTTATTTTGTCGTTAAAGTTGATTCAGCGCTTTTGTTTGCAGAATCTTATGATCATTTTCCTGTGTATCGCATACAAATTATATAAATTAAAACTTATTTTCCACACAAAACTTACACCTGGTTTGTTGAGTGACATTGACGTACTCCCGATTAAATTAGCGCAAGGTATTCGATCGATGGTTGATCACATCTTTTTACTTTATTTCAGTGGAAAATCATCAAATGAGAATTTGACTGACTAAAACCCATCTATTTCTTTAGTTCGTTGACGATCCAAGGCTACGGTAATTTTATAAGCCCTAGCAGAGCATTACTCGACTTGCGTTTCCTTCAATTAGCTTTTGAGTTTTGGGACAACTACAAACTACCAGCCAAAGGTTGACATTAATAATGTGATCAATTTCGTTCCAGAAACTGGGTGCTAAAATCATAAAAGCTTTAATATTTACAACAATTGTTTAACACTGTGAAACATATTTTATAATTTCGACTATTTATTTTCGTAAAAATATTTTGTATATGATTGACTCCTCGCAATATGTTTTTTTTTTGGTTGTGTTATTACTTACTTTTGTTTCAATAAAACACGTTATTTAAAAAGATAATAGCTTATTTTATTTTTTCACAGTATCACAGCTCTACACTAGAGCAGAAAGCAGTTTTTTATACTCTTACCTATATTTACAGTAAAGTTATTGTCGTAATTTTTATTGTAGATATTATCTACGTGTTAGTATCACTGTTATTAGGCTTCACGTGTTTTCTGATGAACTCTTGGAACATCGCTACGTCAGCCGGTTTGTCGTCTGAAACAATAAAGATACATAATGGCTAAACAATTGAGACAAGATTATGGTACAGAAAGCAGTTAAGTTTAAGTCTGGATCCAGCGTTTAGTGGAGACTTCATAGGAGCTATAATCGTAAAATAATATACAATCAAATACCTTGCTCTCTAAAAAAATATAGTACAATTTGAACAAATTGCATCCGGAGCGTGTGACAAAATAATTTTTGTTTTTGGCATGCAAAATATTGACATGTGATAAGACTACAAAGTTATATTAAAAAACTTGATGATCTTTGAAGAAAAGGACCATAATAATAAAAACAAGGAAGTAAACTCGTTGCAAAAACAAGAAAGTGAAGAGAAGCAAGCTCTATCGTATGACAATCCGGCTCGAAGGACCAATTCATATAATTTATCTTATGTGGTAACAGTTTCATTCAGAACTAAATCAAGTCTAGATAGTAGTAGATAAAATTTGATATAAGGATTGATGCAAAAAACACACCTTAGTAGTTACTCAGATACCCGCGAAACGAGACACAATAGTAAAACAATAACAGCGCGGTCTCATAGGACCGGTTGGGGATTCAAACGCTAGTGCGATAGAGAAATACAATCGCGACCAGTCTTAGTCAATACATGAATAATATATTTAATACTAGCAGCTGCCAGCGGCTTCGCTCGCGTGATAGTAGTAAATTATCCCGAGGGAAATATGCACCCAAGATAAAAAAGCATCCGATATGCTATTCTAGGACATGCTCTACCTCTGTCCCAAGTTTCATCGAAATCCATTCAGTAGTTTTTGCCGGAAAGAGAAAGAAACATCTATACATACAAACTTTCACATTTATAATATACTAGCTGTGCCACGCGGTTTCCCCCGCGTTGTTTATTGTATTAGTAGGATATCTTTATGAATAGTAGCAGTAGCCAATGTCTTATTCTGCAATATTATAGTGAAGTTTCATCGAAACCTATTCAGTAGTTTTTGCGTGAAAGAGTAACAAACATCCAGACACAAAAACTTCATAATATATCGTTTATAATATTAGTAGGATTTTATCATTATACCAATACGAGGCCAACGACAGAGCTGTCCAGGTGGCTAAATATTGGTCGGATTATTGTAAACTCGTCACAATTTCGTTCCATTTTTATATATGGCGAATCTAAAATGTGACGAGTTTACAATAACCCGGACAAAAATTGAGTTAGATCGACACGAAAAGAAGAACATCATCATACCTTCTTCTGGTTGATTCTCCGTGCCCTCTTCGTCACTAGAACTCTCGTTGGCAGGGTGTTTGAGGTACATGTCGCTGAGCTCGCGCCCTGTCGACACTTCTTCAATGAGCTTCTTTTTATCTATCACTGTGTCGTCTGGACCTGGGAACAGAGGAAACAGAAATAAGAATGGGATATTTTTAAATGCACATCTGTATAATTTATCAGCAAACTAGGTAACTCCATTAATTAAAAAATATGAATTGTTTATCAAAAATACTAACTTGCACTCTAACATTTTGAACTGGGTGAAATAGGTTAGAACTGTAACCAAACGCGTACTTCTCAAATTGTTTTTTTTAGAATATTTTAGTTCCTAAAAGTAAATTAGGTGATGGTTTTCCTTAATTATGTTTTAGAATGTTTGTTGAACTAAGAAATTTTAGATATACTATTTTAATAATTGTTATTCTTTCAGTAAAACAGTTCTGCAAATACCATTAAACAGTATATTTAATTTGATTTAAGTCGGTATTTTTACACGCCAATTAGAATTACCTATCAAAAATTCGGTCAGTCAATAAAATGAAGCGAAGTTGCAAAATCCAAACCTTAGATCTCTATTGAGAACTTTCATGAAACTCCACGGACACTCTTTGAATTCATGTTATGAGTTACAAAAATCATCGTTAATCATAAACATACCTTTATTTTTTAATTCTTCTGCTTTTCGTTTTTCCTCTTCCAATTTTTCTGCGCGCATCTTCAGCCAATCTGCTTTGTATTCCCTAAAAAATAAAAAGGTAAATAATGTAATACGTTATATGCATAGATTACAGTTAATTATGTGGGAGTTAAATAATTATTGTATGAACCCACTTTTCGTATTCTTCTGCAGCATCATCAACCAGCTTGAAGAATTCATCTAAACCCTGTAAGAAAGAATAGAAATTAATATGAAATCTCGAAAGAAAACAAGAATCATGTCATGTCATTAGTCATGGATTTTCCTTCTGTAAAAGCAGCACATTGGAGAACCAACAATCTAAAATCATATAGATCCAATCAGAGAGGTTATTCATTCAGGCCTCTTCATTTCCAACAGTGGGTATGTTACAGGCTACAGTTTTCTTGACTGATAGCATGTCAAGAAGACAGTCTTATAACAACTGTGTGTTGCCAGTGATGACGAGGCCATGAAATGGATCGCTCACAATGGGCATCATCTGAAAGTTTTTAAGTCACCCAACAGGCAATCGAAAGGATGCAGCGAGTTTCCTTCCGCGTTTTTTTTTAAATTTTTTTATTTGTTATAAACTAGTGCTTGACTGCGATCCCACCTGATGGTAAGCAGCGATGCAATCGTTGATGGTGAAGCGCACTAGCTTATTAAGAGCCTATTCACTCTAGCCTCGAAGACACCTAAATTATAATCGGACGGGAAAACCGCAGCAGGCAGATTGTTCCAGTCCCTCGTAGAGGGACCAGAGTCCGGACCATAGAGGTTTCGACAACGTAAGGATGAATACCCGCCGTACGACAACGTAAATATGTTTTTATACAAAAGCAAAGAAACTAAGAAATGGTAGCAAAAAATCTTTAAATAAGAAAAGTCAAAGTTTTATAATAAAAATGATACTAACTTCACCCGTGTGCGCACTAACACCGCAGCACCGTAGGTCAGAGTAGAATGTGTCAAGTGCGAGCGCCATCGATCGGGTCAAGTTCCCAATGTATGTGTTCCCGCCTTCCGTTTCTCCTTCGCCCTCGGCATCTAGGGCTTCTTGGAACGCCTCGAAGTCCCGCATCCATTCCACTGCGTAAGCATTGTCTACTACATCTGTCTGATTAAAAATGGTTTTTATTTGAGATTGCTACTAACAGAGATATTATGGAGCACCGAATACGAAACTATACCATATCCAACATACAAATTTGTCTGTAATTGTATCTGCTATAAGTTTCAAGCAATAATTTCGGATAGGGCTGAAGATTGAAATTAACAATTAAAGCATGTGTGTGTGATGATAATTCAGGGAGCCTGCCCACAGTGACTTTTTAGCGAAGCAGTAATGATGCTGTTGCGCGTTCACAGACACAGACGCGATGCGGTCGCTAGCTGTTTGCCCTTGCGCTTTACTGTCGCGATGTAAACGCGATTTAGTAACAACACACAAATTAAGTTTTTGTATGCTACAGTCAAACGGGGTGAACCGTGAATAGGAACGCAGGGGTGAATAGGAACGAAAATGGTTACTGGATTTTAACGTTATTTAACAGGTTTTTTCAGCATTTAATTACTCCTATTTATCCATTAATTGTAATAAAAGGCGATGCTTATACAGAAATGAAGATAAAATATTTAACCAAAGTAAAAATTAAAATAAAAGTTTTGTTCCTATTCACCCCTACGTTCCTATTCACCCCGTTTGACGGTATTGTGCGTTTACGAAACACACAAAAGCATCGCTACAAAGAGTCACCATGGGCCTAAGTCAAAATTATCATCAGATAATTATTAATTTATAATATTCATTAATATTTTACTTTTATGTTTCCTTGAAAATATCTGAAAACAATAAATTATCCGAAACAATTTTATTATTACTTTATTGATTTTTTTAGTAGTTAGGTCTGTTAAGGCTGGCGCGAAGTGTCAATTTTCCATACAAACGTAATACCAAAATCATTTGCAGTTTAAGCATATTTACACCATAATATGATGTTATTCGGATTCAGACAATAATTATCTAGGTTCCTACGTCGTCTTTCTGTTGAAAAACTTACCCCAAACGA
This sequence comes from Mythimna separata, assembly GCA_030763345.1. Taxonomy (NCBI): domain Eukaryota; kingdom Metazoa; phylum Arthropoda; class Insecta; order Lepidoptera; family Noctuidae; genus Mythimna; species Mythimna separata. The sequence continues at coordinate 21,680,477 of CM061171.1, read as the reverse complement.
AATTTAAGCGAATTTAATTTTGCACATTTTTACACCGAAAATGTCATGTTTTTATTTGTTTTTTTCTATATTATAAACAACAATACTTCAAGATATCTCTCCGTAGGAACACAGATATTATTATCAAGTTGTAAAGAAACGAAAAGAAATTGGGAAATCATTAATTTTCCATTCATCATTTTTGGTATTACGGTACACATCCAAATTTCTCCCAAAGAACAATGTTCAAAACGTCCCCACCCTTGTAGCACTTTATAACCTATATCAAACGAACGGCATTGACCGTCTCATCATTTTATTGTATGACGGCGAAGCTGAAATATGCGTCCGAAAAAAGTTATATCGACATGAAGTAGCCAAAATCAGTCACAATTATTATGTTTCCATCTACTACAATTATAATTGTAAGTTGACAAGTTTTTCAGTTTAAATATGTTTATAGTCCAAAGAAACTATAGGTGAGCAAGATAGCGTAGTAATCATAAGGGCCGCATGCGCAGAGCATCGCGCAATATTGTAATTATAGCAGAACTTTTTACAGTTACAAGAACAAGTTCCTTGGAGTAGCGCATCACGAAAAAAGTATTGTACGACACATGTCATCTCACTTCACCTTTTAATTATTTTCACTTATCTTGCGATATCTACTTCCTGCATTCCCCTAATGTTCAGGACAGCGACATGCGGGGTTGCGACAGTCATAGGCAGGATCCAGCAATCGTGACTCGAGGTGGCATTGCACAAGTCCGAGGTCATGAAAGCACATGACCCTCGGACCGCATCATCACCGGGTTGACCGAGCACTTCCAACGTCTGACTCCCTAACTGGAAAGGACTGGGGCTGCCTTGAAGCGGCGCCTACCAAACCTAAGAGGTCCAGACATTCGGTCCGTGGCCCTTTATGAGTGCCGTCGCTGGGTAAGCCACCGGCGGCCAAGGTGAATGCTTGCCAGAGGGTCATGGTCATCCAAATGGTTCAGGGACACCACCGCACGATCTCCCGCGAAGTGGTGAACCTCCTTGCTGGCCTGCCACCGTGGGATCTGGAGGCAACAGTCCTTGCATGCAGGCACGATTTGCGCAAGGAGATGTATGGCGGACAGAGTTCCGGCGGGATCTCAGGGCGGTAAGTTCCCTCTTTGAGGTGTGGTTAGAAAGAAATCACAGTGTCCTCACGTTTCATGACGCAGGTCCTCACCGGACGCGTAAGTTCGGGAGGTTCCTGCATCGGAATCAGGCAGAAAGGACGCCCGGGTGTCGCCACTGTGTGGATGGCCCGGAGCACACTGTGAAGGTGTGCCTTGCTTGGGCGGAACACCGCTGTGTCGTCGTGGAGGCTATCGGCGACGGTGGCCTCTCGCGCCTGGCCCTGGTACAGGCCATAGTCCGGAGCGAGGAGGGGTGACGGGCGGTCGCCTTCTTCTGCAAAGCAGTAATGCTAGCGAAGGAGGCGGCCGACCACGAGCGCGAGAGGGAACGACCCTCACGCCCCCGCCGCCGCCGGGATCCCGATGCCGATTTCCAAAGACCGTAGGTGCAGGCTTGCGGAAGGCGAGCACTGGGTTACACTTACAGTTTGGTAATAATCCGGACCGAGACAAATCATCAACGGTGCGTTCTGTTCCACAGTCATTCTGGTGTGAATGCGGTGACTAATTCGTTCTAAGAAGTCGGTGGCGTATGCACTATCTTGAAAAGGCTCCCTGAAGGTATTGGGAAGCGCTCCAGCAACTCAGAAGACAGTGAAGACGTGAGGAAGTGATTTATTAAGTGTCGTACAGTACCATTTTCGTGATGCTACTCCAAGGAACTTGTATACTTTATACGAACTAAAAGAAGTGCTGCTATAATTACAATATTGCGCGATGCGCAGCGCATGCGGCCCTTTCCATTAATATGCTATCTTGCTCACCTATAGCTTCTTTGGACTGTGAACATATTTAAATTGAAAAACTTACTATTATAATTGTAGTAGATGGGAACATAATTGTGACTGATTTCGGCTACTTCATGTCGATATAACTTTTTTCGGATGCATATTTCAGCTTCGCCGTCGTACAATAAAATGATGAGACGGTCAAGGCCGTTCGATTGATATAGGTTTTATAGTGCTACAAGGAATAATTGCAGTAGATGGGAACATAATTGGACGTAGTTTTGCAAACAAGAATCATCCCACAACTTGACTGATAATGTACCATGCTACATGAGTCCGTTTTTCTAATAGAAAGTGGCTCAAACTCGGGTTGGTACCTTAAACAGTTCCTTTTTTATGCTTTGTGTCTTACTTTATCGGCCAGGATTTTTTCTGAGGAGATGTTATACACAATACACAGTCTATCTAAAAACATAACTCAATTTCACTCAAGTTGTGGGATGGTTCTTGTTTGCATAACTACGTCCAATTGTGACTGATTTCGGCTACATCATGTCGATATAACTTTTTTCGGATGCATTTTTCAGCTTCGCCGTCATACAATAAAATGATGAGACGGACAAGGCCGTTCGATTGATATAGGCTATAAAGTGCTACAAGGGTGGGGACGGGGTCCGAACATTTTGAACATTGTTCTTTTCAATAGTTTTTATTGCTATCGCAGCAGTCAAATGTCAGTGTGTGGGTATGACATTACCTCAGTCAGTGTGTCTCAGAATTATTTATACTATCTGGATTGATTACAGTCAAACGGGGTGAATAGGAACGCAGGGGTGAATAGGAACGAAAATGGTTACTGGATTTTAACGTTATTTAACAGATTTTTCCAGCATTTAATTACTCCTATTTGTCCATTAATTGTAATAAAAGGCGATGCTTATACAGAAATGAAGATGAAATATTTAACCTAAGTAAAAATTAAAATCAAAGTTTTGTTCCTATTCACCCCTGCGTTCCTATTCACCCCGTTTGACGGTACGTCAACCTCAAAAACGTACTCACAAAAGGGTATCTTATCTCTTTCTACCATGGTGTCCATAGACGAGTAAGAAAGGGACACGCTACCTCTTTCTGTGCTCCGTCTTGCTGGGTACATTTTTTTCCATTTTTGCTTGTCAATCAAAAATATGAACTTAATGGCAATGAAAATGAAGTACACTTCAGATTGTGTGATATTACTTCGTAATCATTCCAGGGTACACAAAGTCCTTGCGTGTGTGTCGCTCCTACAGGGTTACCTACTTATCATAGGTTCGAAAAATATTTGATCGAAATTCATTTCCTATAAAACTTTTCAACAATTATCGTTTCGTTTCGTACCTCAACGGGCAAAAACGAAACCTTTGTTTGTCAAGACCGTCTATCTCGGGAACACGTGGAGTTGTCGAGTTCGAGAATAGGCCCGCGATCTCTTGAAGCTGTGCACAAATCAAACATATAAGTTATCGAAAAAAAAAGTTACAACCGTTTATATCGCAAAAAACGTACGTTTTGATACTCTCTAAGTAATCAAAATTTATAGGGTACTTCCCGATGACCTAGAATCATGAAATTTGGCATAAAAAAGGTCTTATAGCAAATATAGGGAAAAGTCTGAAAACTGAAAATTTGTAGTTACGCCACTAGAAAATCGGTTCCCCTCCTATAGGCATTCACACTAGCGTAGGGGTCATATCGCACAAGTGGTTTGCGAGCGTTTGTTTCTTATATTATTTAGATTTTAATCACCATAGATTCATTAAGTCGTGATTTATTTTTGTTAGTTACATCTCATGTTAATAGGTTTGTTCTTTTTTCTTATATTTATATTCTCTCTTATGGTGTGAATGTGGGAACACTAGACTACGATTTGATTACTACTATTTCGACAGCTTTTTGATAAATATTATTTTTATTGTACTTTTGGTTATCAATCTTAATCTGTCTGTTAATATTGTAATCTATACTTATAATAAATTTGTAGAAGTATAAATTCTGTACATTGAAAATATCAAAAAAAATAATGGCACCGGGTGTTACGAGACCGACACCGAACTCATTTTTTTTTAATTAGGTAGGTACTTAGGTTTACTTTTATAGGGCGCAGACCGTATAGATTTTAATTTCAAGTGTAGGTAGTATATTTGATAGCGTGTAGGTAACGTTGGGTATTTTAGTATTCTTAGGTAAGATTAGTCATTCGTATAATTATGTAGATATTATTTTTTAGGCATTTTGCTTATTTATTGATATACATAGAAGTGAAGGTACTACATATTGATAAGTTTTGTCATCCACGCGAACGAAGTCGCGGACACAGCTAGTATGGAAATATTGTAAACCCAATATTTTTTTGAAAAGAGTAACCATGAAGTTTCTTGCCGGTTCTTCTCAATAGGAAACGACGAATTGGAACTACGCACTAGATTCCGACGTTTCATAAGTGTCCATGTAGGCCCACGTAAAATAAAAATATTATTGATTTCCATTCGATAGATTGATCACTACAGAACACTTTTTTTGCATTAAATTTATTTTTAGGATAACATTAAAAGTGGCGACCCTATTTCTTCAATGGAGCATAGGTAATCTGGGGGCACGGTAGTGTCCCACCCACCAAGTCACGCAAAAATGTGGCATCCTTTTCTCGAAACATTTCGAGCCATTTTCAACCTCTTATAAATTTGTTGTGGACGAAACTAGATCAAGCAGGCTTCTTAAAAAGACGATATATTTCAAATCTCATTAAATTTTCTTATCAAAGTTTCTAAATTTTGTCACTCACTAACTGAACGAACATAAAAAGTCTAAGGTACTTTTAGCAGACATAGAGACAGAAGTTTCAAATTTTGATTACAATTAGTGTTTACTGTACAAACCAAGGGAAAACTAAAATATTTTGCAATTTCGGCCTAGTTTTCTAGATACACCAACTGCATATATAACTTAGTAATCCCATATAAATGTATAGGATTTCAAAGTTTCATTTTTAAGATTTGACTTGGTAATCGCACTAAACGATTTACTTAATTACTTTTGAGATACATTGTGTTTTCATGCGATTACAAAGCTAAATTCATTTATTTAAAACATACAAGATATTTTGACTTGGTATAACATGGATCTCACATATTTTTACGGTAGAAGAGTAGTGTTGCGAGACTTGAGTTTTTTACAAGCTGTGTTTTTGATGGAATTATTTTGTCAAGTTCAAAACTGTTCCATATTATGCTGTGAAGATTGTCCAACTCACACGTACACACACATATGCAATTTCGCATTTGTTTTTGCCAAACAAAGATAGCAATATACTGTGAACGTATTTTATTTTCATCTCAACTCGAAGAAGCGAGCGATCTCCGCTGGATCCTTAAGTTCTTTGGTAAACTGCTCATGAGTCAGAAGTTAACATAAAGGAGGTGTAATATAAAGATTATAATTATAATTTACTCACCTTATTCATAACAACTATAAAAGGCAGCCTTGTCTTGTACAATATGGAGCATGCATACAGCATATTGGACATAAACGTCACGGGTGACACACTACGGACCGTGTCCATTACGTAAACAACCACAGTAGGACATGTTGCTGCTAATGCTTCTGTGACAATTGTGCCGGAGGCTGACCAGGTAAATACTTCTATTTGTCCTGAAATAAATGAAAATATTTTGTCACTTACTAGCACATATATTTTTTAATGGTGCAAAATTATTTGACTCCTGTAAGAGTAATATCGTTTTAATAAAACTACAACTGACAAACACAAATGCATGATGATTATAAACAGGTTGTACCATTCTCACTTCAGTGTGAATGCCTCTTCTAATATGATTAATGATATTCACCAACAATAATTCAGATATTATTATGTCAAATAATAATTATAATCAAGTAACAACACAGGATAGTTTAAGTCCCCCTATGTGTACCACTACTATAAGTTAAAATGAACAAAAAAGCTGAAATTTAAATAAATAATAAATTGCTAAAACATACAGCTAAGAATAATAATATCTGTACCTGGTGTATCAATAATGCAGTACTTATGTTTCTTTCCAGCCTTCTCTATTAAGTCCACAACCTGTCCGAACTTGGTGGAGAACAAGTTGAGAGCCGTCACTATTCCACCGTTGGGGCCCAGCCCATATTGTTTCATCACTTCCTTGTAGTTCACTGTGTCTCTTATATCTGAAAATGATTATGCTTACATATTAACACCATGTCTGCCTGTCTCTTTGTGATAAAATCTGGTTTAGAGTATTTTAGATACTTAAATAATATGTGCATATTATAGTAAAAAATAACCAAGAATTTCAGAGACTTGCAACACCCATGTAAAGCTGGGGCGGGTTGCTAGTAACAGTAGTGCTTTATAAAATTATGCATATTTTAGGGATACACACCTCCTCTCCTCTGGCACACAGCATTACTGTTGTAATTAAATCTATGATATACCAGACAAACATAAAATACGAATTTTACTAGAATTTTATATTACAGGCCAGAGGATTGGAAATCCCTATGAGTGTGTATGTACTCATCACATTGTCATCATAATCAAAATAATTTCTGTCATTGCCAATTTATTTGAAGTTAGTAGTGTCTTCTCTATATTAATTTAACGAATACTCCTCATAATTAGACAATTATTTTAAATTTACTAGCATAGTCAAGACTTTGATTTCATTTCCGCATTGAATACTTACCAATGTTCGCGGGATAAGGTACTTCTCTACATGCTGGATCCAAATTAATCAAGTAAGGTCTCGACCCATCCACAACCTTGCTGGACAGCCGTCGAGTAAATGAAGTCTTCCCCGCACCAGCCATGCCTAAATTTACACCAAACATTTAGTGATAAAGCCTAATAAACTGCAAAACAACAATATGAAACCATTCTAACCTAAAATTATCAAACATATCGGTTTCTTTGAGTCTTCCTCCATTGCTTCAGGCTTAGATTCACTTGCTGACATTTTTATAAAGTTTACTTCTTTATTTTCTGTTAATGTACAGTACCTATATTTTTTTTTAATAATTATGAAGAATTACTCGTTTCGACTTGAAGCAAATTCGTTGACTGACATACTGACATTGACAGGACAGATGCAGGTTGTCAAAATAAACAAATGTCATCTTTTTTTATGCTTTCAGCTTGGGTACTTAACTTTTTGAGCCGTCTTCTTAATATTTTGAATGTTATTAGAATGTGGTTATACCACAATGTTATGTTTTTGCAGCCAAATTTATCGAATAAACTTTCTCAGCAAGCTACGTTGAACAAGTCAATAAGTTCCACTTTATAAAAACCCTGTTTGTTTCAATCGATGAACACTCCTAAAACAAATCCCGAAAAGAAACTCCACAAATCTGTGCCTCTAGTGAAAAAGGGTATAAGTCCGATTTTGTCCAAAATGAGTTAAGTATACTAAAATGTTCAGAAAAAAATGATCTAGCAATTCGTGAAAACAGATCTTTCTTATCTTTAAAAATTAGGAAATTAGCAATGGGCAAAAGGGGTTAACTAACACTAAAAATATTGCAAAAGTGGGGTATAAGTGCACTCTAATTTTTTTACACAAAACTATGACTTTTTAATTTTGTGTCTTTGTATCTAAGTAAACATATATTGTCAACGCTCTAATTCATTTGGTGAATACCGGTACAAGTACACTTGTTCCTTAAAAATAGTTTAGTGAGTAACGATATCACTTGACATAAATCCGTTTTCACCAAAATTAAAGATAAAAATCCAGAATAAGTCTGTTGATATCAGTTTTCACCTATGAAATATTTATATTAACAAATGCAATTTGACATAACTAAAACTATACCAAAAAAGCCGCTGCCATTTTTCGTGAGATAAGATACAACTGGTCGATACGGGGTACAGTGCGGGTGGGTGGGGAGCGCACAGCGCCCGCGCTTCCTCAGTCAGCAAAATGGACATACAGCAGCCTCGGGAATGGTACCAACTTGTCCGAACATGCAGTAAAAAAAACCATTCACTGTTATTGAAATGCATTCTGAATTGTTTTTTGATTTTGCTAGCTTTCTAAAAGGACCTCCACAACTAAAGAAAATTGATGAAAATAAGAAAAAGTTTAACCTGTCACAATGTGCTGCTTTTAAATATAAAAAACCGGGCAAGTGCGAATCGGACTCGCGCACTGAGGGTTCCGTACCAACTTATCTATGAAAACAGTTCACTCCTCGAATCGAGTTGGTGATATTTCAAATTGTTTTTTCTTGTGGTGTAACTAAAAATTTTCAGTTTTTAGACTTTTCCCTATATAAGTGCTATAATACTTTGCTTCGTGCCAAATTTCAAGATTCTTGGTTAACGGGAAGTACCTTATGAATTTTGATTCCTTTGACAGTGTCGAAATGTACGTTTTTTGCAATATGAACGGTATCTTTTTTTCCCGTCAACTTACAAGTTTCAGACAGACTGACAACAAAGTGATCCTATAAGGGTTCCGTTTTTTCCTTTTGAGGTACGGAATCCTAAAACGGAGAGTTTCCTCAATTTCATTATAAATTATATGATGGGGAAGAATGGAACATTGTTAATTTGCAGAGGAAAAGAGGAAAATCACCACTCCCAAGTGTGTTTGAAACGGAATGTATTCCTAGGTCATACGATAGGCCAATAGCTATTTCAAATGAGAAAAAGCGAGATTTAATTTCTCTTCTTGCGCTAATAAACTCCAGTGTTCGATCTTTTTATAACAACCTTCTCAGTAATGATGATATAAAAGATCAACATCCTCTTCTAAACGACAGCAAAGACGACATCGAATAAGGTTTTCTGGATCACTTTCAAGGTTTACGTTGGAATTGATTTGTTGAATTATTTTTTGTTTTTGAATTGTTTTCCTGATTTAAAAAAAAAACTGTGTCATCACATGGCACTTCTTAAATATTTTTTTACGTACTACATTTTTTTTTGGTTCATTAACGGCAGATGTGAAAATAAGGTTTACTGGATCACTTTCCAAGGTTTCTATTGCAAATTGATTTGTGAGAATTTATTTTTGTTTTGTTTTTCCTGATTTAAGAAAAACTGTGTTATAGGCACTTTTTGATATCGAATAAGGTTTTCTGGTTCAAAGTTCTGTTGGATTTGATTTGTTTTTAGGGTTCCGTAGCCAAATGGCAAAAACGGAACCCTTATAGTTTCGCCATGTCTGTCCGTCCGTCCGTCCTCGCTTAATCTCTGTGACCGTTGGCACTAGAGAGCTGAAATTTGGTACCAATATGTATATTAATCACGCCGACAAAGTAGTAAGATAAAAATTGGAAAAAATGTTTTATTAAGGTAGCCGCCCTACATGTAAAGTGAAGTGCTTTTTTTTAATTTCAATCCTAACGTGTGATATATTGTTGGATAGGTATTCAATAATGAAAATGGGTTTACTACAATCATTTTTTGATAATATCAATAATTTCGGAAATAATCGCTCCAAAAGTAAAAAACAATGTCCCCCCCCTCTAACCTTTGAACCATAAGTTTAGAAAATTTGAAAAAAATCTGGATAGTAGAGCTTTATACAGACTTTCTAGGAAAACTGTTTTGAACTTGATGGGTCGAACAGTTTTTGAAAAGTTGGTTCACTTATTTTGACGGCCGGGAAACTACGGAACTCTACACTGAGCGTGGCCCGACACGCTCTTGGCCGGTTTTTTTTGTTTGTTTTTGAATTGTTTTCCTGATTTAAAAAAAACTCTGTCATAGGCACTTCTTAAAATTCTTTTTACTTTAATAAAAACACTACATAACTACATATTCTTTTTTTTTATTTTGGTTTAAAAATGGATATAACTCGCACAAAAGGTTCACGTAAGTCTACATGCGCCTTATGGCACGTCTAATAATTAAGTGAAAATGGACACAAGTTATTTTTTTTTGGCATTTTTCAAAATTTTATCATGTAGATGAAAAGTACACATTCAATTCATTTTTTTGAGTTACTTCAATATTAATTATCTGATTTTATTTCTTAGTTATCATACAAATAATTCCAAATGCGTATCCTTTTTCACTTATGTAAATTAACTATTTATGTATGTGAAAAGGGGTCTAACTTCTTTTATACCCTTGTGTAATTCGTTTTGTGAAAAGTATAAGTCGCTACTTTAAAAACTATTTAGTTTATGTAAAAATTAATACCAGAATAAGAAAGATCATGCATTTTATACCTATGTAACACATCACATGTATTTAATTTGATAGCTGTTTAAATGCCACACGTACTTAAACACGTAATTTGGTGCGCGCGGGGCGTTTTTTGCGTCTCCTGTAAAGTTGCATTTTTAGACCTATACCCTTTTTCACTAGAGGCACAGAAATATTGTTTGGAACTTAGCCCTTTTGTAACTACAGTACGTTACTTTTTTTTACGTGGGAAATCATCAGATGATTTTCCGATTTGAGTGGAATGAGGAGTATCCGACTTTTGCTGAACAAACCCACGTGTTCCATTTGCGTTACTGAATAAATCTTTTGACATTCCTGCAACCCAGACATCTTAGTAGGGGAGGCCACGATGCTAAATGGGGATTTACTCGAGCGTCGTAGAGACCTATTGGGTTGCAAAGCTTAGATGATAAGAAGAAAAAAATGTTCTATGATTATACCTTTTCATCGGTGGGGGAAGCGGCTATAGATTTTTAAATATGTAAAAAAAAACTGTTGCATGGACATCCTCGAGCGCGTCAGATATTGATAACATCAATGCCCTACGTATTTTTAATAATGTACGTATGTTAATCTGATCGTTTGCATGATGGGGGTGGTTGTATGGAAGGGTTGAAAATGGAAAAAAAATAATTTAATCGAGCGCGTCAGATTTTCTAAGGGAGTGTTAAGTGCACCAAAAAAAAAGATCTCATTCACTAATCTGACCATTTCGATGGGACGCAAACTCGTGGCCACTTTCATAAAGTGCAAAAAAATTCGCCATTTTGAAATACTCAAGCGCGTCAGATTAAGATATATATGGTTCATCTTTATGTTCTAAACGTACTGTCTCATAATCTGACGATTATCTAGAGGGATTCGCCTGATCTGACAAAAAAACCCCTGCAACTTCCAGCTAATTCCATTCCTGGGCGCTTAAAATTGTACTTATATCATTTTTGAGCTCAAAATATATTTTATGTGATATTTTGAGCTCGCTGAGTTCAAAGAGATAATATTTGAGCTCTCCCAGCTCGAAAGTCTGATAAAAGTTTCATAGAACACTATTTTTGGAATCTTCAAACCGCAATAACTTTTGAACGGATCAAGTAATTTTCACGCGGTTTGCGGCATTCAACGCAGTTTTATCATCCTCATAAGTTATTTTCTAGTTTTAATTTATCGAACCAAAAATTTCGGAGTAATCCCGAAAAGTCACTTTTTCGGGTTTCTTTCGTTCACGATATCTCTCGAACGAATCAACCGATTTTGACCAGCTTGGTAGCGATCGACGTGGTTTTTCAAGCTCAAAGGCGGATTAGTTTTTGAAGTTGATCGTTAAAGCCGTTTAAAAGTTATATAAAAAAAACCACTTTCAAAATATAAAACTATTTTTTTTGAGATTTTTCATAATTTCTCAAAATCTAACGGTCCGAATCAGTTCAAATTCCCACGAAATCTAATTTTGAGGGAACTCTTTAGAAAACCGGAGAAGGAAATGAAGCCATCACACAACTGCACGCATTTAACTTTATCGACGATTTTTTGTTATTTCGGCTTGTGGAAATCGTCAGATTATATATTTTTCATTATTCTTGAATTATATCCTTCAAAATAAAAAAAAAATTAGCTACGCTCGAGAATGTCGAGATGACGTTTTTTTTTACAACTTTGCTGCCCTCCCCTTTCTTTACGTCTCTCTCAAATTGTCAGATTAGTGGAATATACACATTTTAAGATGTAATTAACTCACCCTACCTTAATCTGACGCGCTCGAGAATGTCTGGGGGTCATTTTTTTTTTACTAATCTGATCCTGTATCCTTCACGGGCGGCTTTATATATGGGCCTCATATTTGGTGGAGGTACTTAACTGGGTGCAAGGTATCCCCCTGTATATTAATCTGCCGCGCTTTAGTAAATCCCGAAATCCCTTCTGGGGCTCCCCTACTATCTGCCCAATTCACCTTTTCTTCTTTGAGTCCTAGCCCAGGAGATGATCACTTAAAGAGATGTCAGCAAAACTACCCACCAGGACCCACCCAAGACTCCTGGATGGAACAGGTAAGTACACCATATCGTTAAACTTCCGACGCCCAGGGCTTCTCACTCGTCTCGGCATGAGGTTGTCCTCTTTTTCACGGTTTCAGCACCCCCTTCGCTCGCATTACTGTTTTCCAGAAGAAAGTGATCACTTTGCATTCCCTCTCGCTCTGGACCGGGGCTGGACGCGACTAGTGGAGCTTCGCAGAAGTTAGACTTCCACCGTGTCCTCCCAGTAGTGATACCCAGGTGTTTCTTCCCACCGAAAGAGCCTCCAACCTCCGGAAAGACAATGGGTGTTTTTTTTTTCAGTAAGAGCCTGCTTCAGCCGGAAAATAAGAGAACGCACCACTCATCAGTGGATCACTTACCGCCACGATTGCCGTAATCATTAACAAAATATCATTCCTTCACTTTCACATCAAAATATGAGTAGGTTTTAATTTGTTTCTGTTCATTTGAATTTGTTTTACAGCTCTAATTGATGGTGCAGTTTTATTCACGGTCTCAGCGAAACACACTAGCCGTAAACACAGAATATTTAATAGTATAAAGGAAGGACGTCCAAGGAAGCGTGACGGTGGCGTGGGCTCACGGACTTCTTAGATGGAAGTCGGTGCACTGCAGTAAATTAATATATAACCTGATTCTGGACTTCTGTAATTTTGATCCAAGATTTCAACATTGTACAAATAATAGTAGCTTATGTGAGTCTCGTTATTTGTCCCTTTGTTAGACAATACATTTTCTTCTTCCTTCCAAACTCATTTCACAAATAATACAAAAATAACCACATTATAATATTTTTATTTATTAAATTTTAATAATAAGTCATCAAGTTAAATCACAAATTACTTAAAACAACTTCGGGTGGTCATTAACACCATTTTTGTTTGAAGAGTCACAGTAAAATTAGATTTGTCACACTGAGAGTATTTTTTAAACATATGCTATGGCTTGACTGCGATCCCACCTGATGGTAGTGCACAGAGATGCAATTGTTGATGTTGAGACACACTAGTTTATATTATTTATTTTTTTCAAAAATAACAGATGCTGCTTAACAAAAAGAATACTGAATATCATTCATTCGTCACAGTTTACCAACTAATGTTCACCTTCAGGCTTCACCTTCGGCATTTCATATCTCCTCTTCACTTTGTGGACTAGCCTTCGATGCGTGAATAAAACATTACTATATGAAAATGAAGCTCCACAATCTTGACACACATGAGGCCTCAGGCCCAAATGGCTGTTTACATGTTCTATTAAACGTTTTTTGCTCTGGAAAATTAAAAGAAATATGCTTAAAAAATATTGGTCAATTTATTTAGAAACATTAAAATAGACGCCATGCAAATCAAATTCAAGTCTTTTTATTTCACACAGGCGTACATGGGCACTTATAAAACGTCAGAAGCTAGTGCACGGTTCCGGTCGTTTCTTATGGAGAAGAACTGGCAAAAAAAACATGGTTAAGGCCTTTAAAAAAAAAGAATTTAGGTACAACATTAATAGATATGTAAGGAAAGTGTAGACTAGTCAACATTGTACACAAATCTCGATAAAAATTTCGAAAATTCTGCTGATTCGACCCACTTTTATTAAGAATAAAAATGTGGGTTGTAGGTATCCACAGAATCTACAGTGTTATTACATTCACATTATAATAAAGAGGCTATATAAAAACAAAATGAAGTAGAAAATTATTTAACAGTTAGAGGTAACTACATCAGACCGTCACACCCGTGGGCCACGCCTGATTTGTACGTAGAACGACGTCGCGTGGCGTGAATCTAATGTAGCTCTACAAGTCTAGTTGCCAAATAAAATGTATGGAGACCGACGCGCCCAGATCGGCGTACGTGGCCCATGTGTGCGTAATGTAGTTCTACCTTCAGAATTCTTCGCTTATCCTTTCGGGAAAATGTTTATGTCGTCATACCATGCTTGATAAAAACCTAGACACATTTCCTGATGTCAATACATTACTTTTATTATAATATACTTACAGAAAAAGATTTTCCACAGTATTCACATATCTTTGGCTTGAGATTATACTTCCTTCCTTCGTGTTTGAAGCGAGTGTGCAACATCAAAAGTCTTTTATTCTTAAACTCCTTGAATGAAAACGTTTCAATTTAATGTGGATTACAGTGAAAAAGCGAGTTAATGATAGCATGACGGGTGACAGGACAGAATGGAAGAAAAAAAACATGTTGCGCTGACCCCAAATAATATGGGATAAGGGCAGTCAGAAGAAGAAAGGGAAAAAGCGATGAATTCTCTCTTTATGTATTAACTAGCTTCTGCTAGCGGCTTGGCCCGCATGAAAGTAGAAAATAAAAAGTAGGCTATGTTACACAGAAAGAATAATAGGGAAGAATATTTTTAAATCGGTCAAGTTGGTACTTTGAAAAAAATTCCTTAAATTAATTCTTTCACTATTAGAAAGTTCGGAGTAACATAGATAATATATTTCTTTTTTAATTGTTATAAACTAGTGCTCGACTGCGATCCCACCTGATTGTAAGCAGTGATGCAATCGTAGATGATGAGGCGCACACATTTCTACATTTATGCGGGCGAAGCCACAGTTTTTTTTAAATAAAAACCATAATAAATGGCAATGTCTCACCTTCTTACAAATTTCACACGGGTACTTCAGTCCGTTAACTTCTTCGAGATGATCCCTCAATGCACTTTTTGTATGAAAATATTTGTCGCAGTGATCACATTTATTGCTGTGGACAGTCAACACATGATTAAAATAAAAAAAAACAGGATTAGTTTAGGGTGCAACTACAATGGTCGATCGACGTCATTTTGAACCATAGTTTATCATATTTTAATACGATGTTTATCTTAATGTTACACATGGCTTCACTTTATTGAAAAGCGCATATACGTTGAGAAAATAGTGACTCATCGCTCGAATGATTTTGGTTTTTTTTTAAGGAATTCAACCTGGGCTGTTTAATTTCGTATGTGAAAAGATTGGCATGTATATTTTAACTGGCAACATGCATAAGACTGAAAATTTCCAACTTCGTATTGCCAGTTTTATGAATAAGGATGGCAGTTGGACTTTTTTTGTTTTGTGCTAACGTATTCCAGCTAGTAATAATCAATGATGAGCAGCTAATAATCGATGCACCTCACAGCCAATTATAATTTCATAGTGAATTAAGCTTAGATGGGGTTTATGGTGAAAGCTACGGAAACGACAGTGGCCATTTTCTCGCTAGATGGCGCTGAACGTGACATTTTTAGTGTATTCTGTTTTTAGAGTATGGGAGCATTATTAAATCAAGGAAACGGTACCCGCGAAAATCGGACATTTCAAATGTAAATTAAGAATTTAACTGCACTTTCGTTGGACTCATGAAAACTTGAACAGTCAGAATCAAGTGGATATATTGAAGCAATAATTTGACTAAGGGCCTGTTTCACAATGTCCGAGTAGCCAGTAGTTACTCATACTCACATACCCGCGAAACGAGACACAATAGTAAAACAATAACAGCGCGGTCTCATAGGACCGGTTGGGGATTCAAACGCTACTTCCTGAATAAATTCAAAAATGGAACAGAATTTGTATGAAATTATCTGCCAAGTAAGATATTGGCAATTTAATCATAGGTGGTGAAAAAGGCCCTAAGTTCAATAAATTGATATGTCCTATTTTAGCAAACACCATTTACTTAAGGCCCGTAACTTTCAACTTAACGTCCACAAAGGCGAGAATACATACCCGAATTTTTCAACTGAGTTATGTTTAAGACTGGTCTTGAGATGGAAAGCGTAACTTTTCTCAGATTTAAACATCTTTCCACATTCGACACAGTAAGCGCTATCCATTCGCTGGAAACAGAAATATGAAAATAAATAAAAATAATCCTTTCGACAGATTTTCAATCGTAACGCAGTTTTCAAAGGTACGCAGGAGAAATTATAGTGCACATTTACACAAATAGGTATGGAAACACAGGTGCACTCTCTGTTCCTTTCTCTCATAGTCCGATGGGACGGTAATCCGATACGAACGGAGAGAGATCAGGCGCAGGACCAACGGCTTTATGTGTTTTTCGAGGCACGGGGGCATTAAACTCTAGACAGCTACAAAGTAATTCCTAATGGTAAAGCACAATAGCACTTTTTGCTCATCCCAGATATCGAACCCAGAACCCCACGCTCAGCAGACGCGATATTATCAATTTTATCGCATCACTAGCATTTGTGATCATCCGAATACTTCGCGATTCGACTCGATTCAATGATCTAATCGACCGCGTTTGTCGCAATAACCCCCACAATCCGGCACAGCATTACGCTGCCCGCCCACGACCGACAATCGGTGAACGATTCTTTAGATGAAATATGGAACACACTTATGGATGGGTAAAGCACCGGGTTAAAACCCGTTGTTTTGATAAAAATCCAATAAACACCCGAAAACAACCAATAAATTCTTTTGATGACTTCAGTATAATGGTAGCTGAAATTGTAGCCTGCTGTGCAGCTTGCATTTGGTTTGGTCGAGAAAAAAGCATAATTGATTAAAATAAAAATACCCAAAACTTAGGTGCTTATAGGGTTTATTCCCAAAAAGTCCCAAAACAGCCGATTTTTTCCCATCTGGGTTTAAACCCGATTGGGTTGATTGCTCATCTATAATTACGATTATCGGGCCCAAGGGCGTCGCCAAGGGGGGGCAGGGGGGGGCAGCTGCCCCCCCCTAGAGATCAAATGTAGCTAGCTGCAAAGCGACCAAAGTGCGAGCAATTGACTTCCTTAACTTTTAATAAATGCAGAAATTACACTTATGCTGCTATATTTTAAACTGCAAGAAATTATAAAGGAAGCTACTACTGTTGCGGAGAAAGTCGGACTGGAGTTGGACATACATCAATGCCGCGTATTATGGGGGAAACAACGTCATAGAAACAATCATTCAGCAGAAAGCCCTTCAGAATACTGCAAGAGATTTTTAGTAATACACGCTGGTCCTGGCGCGGGGAGAGTCGTACCAGGCGGCGGCCGAAACAGCGACACGCGGGGTTGCGACAGTCGTAGACAGGATCCAGCAAATGGGACTCAAGGTGGCATTGCACAAGTCCGTGGCCATTTGCTTTCATGGTCCTCGGACCGCGCCACCACCGGGTTTAAAAAGGTCGGTGGGGGGGGGGGTCCACATCGGCGTCGGGTCGACGATGGAGTACCTGGGATGCGTGGACAGCCGGTGGACTTTCGAGGAGCATTTTCGACGTCTGGCTCCCAAACTGGACAGGACTGGGTCTGCTCTGAAGCGGCTCCTGCCTAACCTAGGGGGTCCCCTGTCGGAAGGTCTACGCGGGTATCGTTCGGTCGGTCTAGGCCATCCGAATGGTGCGGGGATACCGCACGATTTCCCGCGAAGCGGCGAGCCTCCTTGCTGGCCTGCCACCGTGGGATCTGGAGGCAACAGTCCTTGCACGCATGCATGGAGATGCAACGCCGCGCCGTGGCGAAACTCCACTGCCGCGACAAGTTGCGGTATGGCGGACAGAGTTCCGGCAAGATCTCGGGGTGGCATGGCGACTGCGACTGTCGCAACTCAGTGCTGGGCACGCCATCATTTAGTCTGCATCGGATCAAGGAGGAAAGGATGCCCGAGTGTCGCCACTGTGTTGACACGGTGGAGCACAGGGTAGAGGTGTGCCCCACTTGGGCGGAGTACCGCCGTGTCCTCGTGGAGGCTATCGGTGGTGGCGACTTCTCGCGCCGGGCCCTGGTTCCGGAACGAAGAGGGGTGGTGGGCGGTAGTCTCCTTCTGCGAAGCAGTAATGCTAGCGAAGGAAGCTGCCGACCACGGGCTCGCGAGGGAACGACCCTCACGCCGCCACCGCCGAGATCCCGATCCAGGTTTCCGACCACCGTAGGCGCGGGCTTGCGGACGTCGAGCATTGGGTAGCTCGCCATCCGGCTGTCTGGTAATGACCCGGACCAAGCCCAGACGTCAAAGGCGCGTTCTGTTCTACGCGCGCCTCAAGGAGATGTCAGCAAACTGTAGGGGCCAGGTAGGGCCGAAGCATCTGGGGAACACGGAAATTCCGAAAGGTGAGCCCGTGTCCTCCCAGATTGATGGCAACGAAGGATCGGGGTGGGGTTTAGTCAGTAAGAGTCTGACACGCCCTCCCGCTCCACCCAAAAGCGGGAGAAGTCATTCTGATGATTCCAGCTGGTAATGCTTCAAGCTCTCGGCATTCATTTTTTTTTATCATCCATAATATTGCCCCATTGCCCCCCCCTTTGTCATAAGCCGGCGACGCCCTTGATCGGGCCTACAAAAAGTCTGTCGTGGGCACTGGGCGGGCAGCGTTAGAGAAAAAAATCATACTTGTCAACTTACAGTGTCGTTGTGTGTCTTCATGTGTTTGTCAAAGTAACTCTTTCTGATCTTCTTCTTGCATACGGGGCAATCTGTCGTCTCTCTTTGATGGACTCTTTTCATATGTCCTTTTAACTGAGACATAGATTGGAAAATTTTCCCACATTCTTCACAGGTACTCTTCTTACTCGGATGTGCATTAATAGTATGTCTACGTTTTTCTCTGAAAGTCCTGAAAAATAATAGAAAAGAAGTAACAAATTATCATCATCATCTCAGCCGAAAGACATCCCCCGGTGGACATAGGCCTCCCCCAAGCGTCGCCACAACTACCGGATCCATCGGATTCCCGCGACCCTCGCCAGGTTCACCTTGTGGGAGGCCTTCCAGCGCAACGCTGCGTCTTCCGGTACGTGGCCGCCACTCCAGAACCTTTCCTCCCCATTGACCATCCGTTCTACGTGCAATGTGCCCTGCCCATTGCCACTTAAGTTTGGCGATTCTTCAGGCTATGTCGGTAACCTTGGGTCCCTTACGGATATCTTCATTTCTGATGTGATCACGCTACTCCGAGCATAGCCCTTTCCATTGCCCTTTGGGTGACTTTAAGCTTTCTGATGAGGCCCATTGTGAGATCAAATTATGCAGAAACTTAAATCTATGGATACAATGGCGGTCTTATCGCTGACAGTGATATCTACCAGACAATCTTAGGATGGATCGTAAGAACTAAAAATAATACAAGTAATAATGAAAATAATAGCCAAGAGCCTCGACCAACATCTTAGGAGGCTCTCGTTAGGCGGCTGGATCAAGGGTTTGATTCAGAACGCGGTACTCTTGGACTCGGCTCGCATTGTCAGGAGGTTCCTTTCCCTGAAGCCCTGACCGCTGGTAGCTAGGACCCTGTTCCCGATACCGGCGGACTACATTTTTTTTTTGTATTCATTTGTAAGAAATATTTTAAAATGTAACTAATGTATATGTACAAAATGAATAAAGGGAAAGTAATAGAATTAGAGTTAAATGAAAACTTTTCGACTCGTTTTTTATTTTCAATTTTTAACTATGGTACCCCTGAGCTTAATTTAGATAGTGTGCAAATTGAAGACTTCCCTTGATTTTATCAGATCCTGAACTGATGAAGTCATGGAACCATTTGGAAAATATTCAAACAAAAAGCGACATCAATGACGCAACTTAACCCGCCACAAAATAATCTAATAGGTACTGATAAATGCACGTACTTGAAAACAGCATCACATTTCTTGCAATAAAACGAAGAGACCTCGTGGACTCTTCGAAAATGTTCAGCTGTTTTAAACTTGTCATTGTCCTGATACTGGCACTTGAGGCATTCGTATACTCTGAAAAAAAAATGTTTAATGATTAGGAAATTTAATTTTATTTCGGCTCGAAAATGATGTGTGAAATGTGGGCCCCGGAATTGATTTTTACTTAAACTTAATAGCAGTTTGGAACACAAGGTTAAAGGTCATCTATATATATAAAAACCGGCCAAGTGCGAGTCGGGCTCGCGCACAAAGGGTTCCGTAGCAGCAAATATTATATATTATATCATCGCGGATTTTTAAAGGTGTACAATACTGTAGTATATTTTTTGATCTATCTTATAAGGTTCAGCCATCGTTTTCAGTGTAAGCACAATAACTTAACCAAAATTACAGTTAAATCAACCTATCTCAAAAACTATAAGAGATACTTTGATCAAACCAAAAATCGTTGAAAGAGTTAATTAGCATGCATCACCTCTATTTTTTTTAGAATTTTATACCCCGTAGTTATAAAAATAGAGGGGGGGGGACATACTTTTTACGACTTTGAGAGCTGATATCTCAAAAACCGTTCACTTTAAGAAAAATGTTTTTTAGAAAACTTTATATCATTTTAAAAGACCTTTCCATTGATACCCCACACGGGTATGTACATCGAAAAAAAAATTTTCATCCCTCAGTTACATGTATGGGGGGCCCCACCCCCAATTCTTTTTTTTACTATTTAGTGTCATAATTTTGTAGCGGTTCATACAACACATATTCCCATCAAATTTCATCACTGTAGTACTTATAGTTTCCGAGTAAATCGGCTGTGACAGACGGACAGACGGACAGACGGACAGACGGACATGACGAAACTATAAGGGTTCCGTTTTTGCCATTTTGGCTACGGAACCCTAAAAATGAAACCCGTTTTCCGTTGTCACGACATCACATGAAAACGGCTTGACCGATTTGGCCGATTCTTTTTTTAAAATGTTCCTTGAAGTTCAATGATGGTTCTTACGGAGAGAAAAATTCTAAAAAAAAAAAAAATTAGGTAAAGTAGGGTAGGTAGGGTAGTGTAGGGTAGTGTAGGGTAGTGTAGGGTGGTGTAGGGTAGTGTAGGGTAGTGTAGGGTAGTGTAGGGTAGTATAGGGTACTGTAGGGTAGTGTAGGGTAGGGTAGGTAGGGTAGTGTATGGTAGTGTAGGTTAGTGTAGGGTAGTGTAGGGTAGTGTAGGGTAATGTAGGGTAGTGTAGGGTAGTGTAGGGTAGTGTAGGGTAGTGTAGGGTAGTGTAGGGTAGTGTAGGGTAGTGTAGGGTAGTGTAGGGTAGTAAGGGGTAGTGTAGGGTAGTGTAGGGTAGTATAGGGTAGTGTAGTGTAGTGTAGGTAGGGTAGTGTAGGGAAGGTAGGGTAGGGTAGCGTAGGATATTTAGGGTAGTCATTTGACGGGAGCGAAGCCGCGGGTAAAAGCTAGTTCCAAATAAACGTGCAATAGAGGTCATTGACCCACCTACATTTATTGACATTCTTAATTTCAAAAACGGAAATAATGACATAAAACTGTCTTGAATTGACATCTATTGCGATCCTTTACGTTTTCTTCTAATGAAAAACAGATAATTGTTTGTTTTCCATGTATCATCGCAGAGATATTAGGAAAAGGTCAATGTACTTTATTGCAAGCTTATCTGAAATAAGGTATAGTCACTACGCACGCACAGAGGTTTATTCGATTGTTTAAATATCTCGATGATTCTCGATTATTTCGACTTTTACTCGAGTCTGACTCGGTTTGTTATTGCGACTGTCGCATAGCGCGTTCATTCGCGAGTTGTTTATCGATGGTTTAGAGTGACTGATTCGAACAATCGTAAACTAGCGTTCCATTCCGTTAACGCGAAACAATCGAAAAACATCTCGATTATTTTATAGAACAGCGAGTCGATGGTTGACCCGATAGTTTATTTAACGACTCCGATTCTTTCGATTATTAAAACATCTCGGAATCACTATTGTAAAGGCGGGGTTACGTGCTGTAGGTATTTATTAAGTAGCGAGTAATCTCTTCAAAGTTCGAAGTTTACGTCACCTTAAATATTGATCCTAGAAATTCAGTGAAAACATTAGATTTTTTACGAAAGTAATACTGCATACACTTACATAAAATGATTCGTATAATGCTCATTTCGGACTCTTCTGCTAGGAAATCTTTGTTCACAAATTTCGCACATTGCAGGGCCTTGTGACTGCGAAACAAATATTTAATGCAAAAAATATAGATTTTATAATTACACAGCAAAATTAGTAGGTATGGATCAGAATGTTAGGCTGTGAAAAAGATGGATGAAAAAAGATTGCAAGTAAGAGATGAGAATGTTGAGATGAATGTAAGCAGTAAGAACTGCAATTTCGAAAGAGGCACCACTGCACACTGGAGCCACTCTCAAACTTCCACCAATATATAATATTATACTAAATTTGTTATAGGATGGTTTCGGTGACAGCTGTCAGATTCATACAATGTAGCTATCTATCCTTTTCTGTCATCTTAAAGATGCATATTTTCGTCCTGCTGTCACCCAACCCATGCTATGTAAAAAAGACTAAAGGTACCTTTAACATACTATTGAAAGGCAATCGTTTCTCTTGATACGGTCACGTCAAAAGTAAGTTACTAAAAGAATGTTATTATATGTGCTTATGAATGAATAGAAAGGACATGAACGAGAGCATCTGACAAAAAAAATACGGACGAATTGTTTGAGAATTGTTATGAAAGAAAAAGTCTGCATTAGCGTGACGGTTGACAAGAAAAAATGGAAGAAAAAAACGTGTTGCGCCGGTCCCAAGTAACATAGGAAAAAGGTAGTAAAATGGTGATGATGATCCAACTCTATATGATCTGTGATTTGTCCCCTATGATTTACAAAATCGAAAAAGGAAAGGTTTAATATGCATGTTTTAATATATTTCTGTAAATGCATAACAGACTCATGCCGGAATTCCAAAACATGGTTTTGTGGTATATAACCTTTTCCTTCCGCGAAAACATAAACATGTATTTGTCGTGGCCAGATCCTATACTTGATAACTTCATGATATAACCGAAAATCCTATGAAATGGTGGAATTTCATGATATAGGACCTTGCCCGCTGGCCACAAGATTTTTTTTTTAAGATATGGGCTTGCCAAAGCAATGAACATTCTGCGTTTAACTCGATTGTGCATTTAACTTTTCATAACGTTAAACGCAGAATATTTCATGATATGGTATCAGTGGCGAGGGGTAGACTTGCGTGCGAGTTAATCCGCTACTTATTCCAAAAATATTATAAACCTGACCTAATTAAGCGACGGAAAATCTTAACTGCGAGATTCAGAAAACGTCGCTCAACTAACAACGCCATCTAGTGACCGCGTTCCCAACTTTTTTCACAAATTCACAATTTCCTCAAAAGATGACGCAGTGAACCAATATTTATGTAAACGCAATTTAAAAAATAGTATGTAAAATATATTATTAAAGTTCACTCACCAAATGCAGTTCGCTCAATGATGCAATAAATCCAAACCGGCGTTTTTATTAATTGTCGTAACACTCGTAACTTAATTTTGGGAACAGGATTTGGTTGCAATACAAAGAATCTATTAACAATATTATATCTCTACCATGAATTAATGCCATTACTAAATAGCACGAAATATATGTACAGTAACGTTAAAAACAAAAAAAAAAAACAACTACAAAACAGAAAATGAAAGATAACCGCCATGATAATTCGGTTGTATAAAAAACCCTACCAAATAAGATGTATTACTCGCCAATATCAGTTATTATGCAGTGAAATTCATTCTTATTTTGGAATCATTATAATTGCACAATGAATGAATTTTTCTTTCTCGCTTGCACCTATGCAATGTTTACTGTCTTCTTCCTCATAACTCGGTCCGGATCGAGTTATATTGAGTTCAATTTTCTACGTGCGAAAACGAGACGGCAAGAGTTCGAGTAATAGGCGTTAGTTTATAGGAAAGAAAGAGATAGATGCGTATTATGGGTTTTAGTTGTTTGAAAAGGTAATCCGGTGTTTTTCGGCTTATGATTTTGGCATTGACGACAAATGTTGTATACATTTAAAAAAATCGAAGTAATTGAACAATAGAAGGGTTGTTGACCTATAGATTTCTGTTTCAAAGTGAACTCGTAAGGAATGGAGTTATATGAAGGCTTCGCGACTGTATGGTATAATAGCTACAGGATGTGTGCGGCGACAGCAAAAGGTCGCAAGTGTGACTTGCTTTGCTGCGATTGATTTGTGAAACTGATTTATGACTTGTATTGTATACAATTAAATAATAAGATTGACGAATACGATTTTTGATGTACAGTTTTGGTTTTTATATTTATTTATTTACTAGCTTTTGCCCGCGACTTCGTTCGCGTGGAATAGTGACTTCCGGCAGATTTTTACGGCTTTAACGATTAATGGCTTTAATGACATTCCGTCCTAAATAGGTTACTTGTAACCGTGTGCCGTTACATAGCCTTGGTGGATCTAGGTTTCTCATAAGCATCACAGGAACTCCAACTTTCAGCCTCAACTTGTGAGAAGGCACTCCTGATAACTCTAAGGAGTTGAGAAACTATGTTGGGTAAGATGTCACTTGCTCGGCATCCACGACGTTTTCTACTGATAGATACTCGATGACATCTCCCTATACGTCAGACATAATTTGGTCATTTATCCGGCCTACTATTTCATTTGTTGGCGCCAATATCACCCTTTCGCATAACCATTCCCGATTTTCGTTATTAGCGCGTAAATCCGTATAGAAACTATTTTTAAAATTGTATGTGCTATCCAAAATTTGGCATAATTCGCTGCTCAGCGTGATCATACTCTCGGAGTCGGTAGGCATGCGATCCTCGCCGATCTTCAGAAGAGCAACAGCATACTGCCCGGCTTGACAATCATTATGGAGTAATACTCGCATATTCGTCGACAGTGAAACCTTTTTCACATGTGTCCATAGCACAGATGCTTTTAAACAGGCATTGATTTCATCTGTCGGTGTGCCCCTTGCTATAACCGGCAGGGTCTGCCGGAAGTCACCGGCCAATAGAACCACCATTCGTCCCATAATACCTTGATTGTTTTTAATGTCTTTCATCGTGCGATGAAGTGCTTCGATTGTTATTTTTTTACGGGACATCGTACGTTCATCCCAAACTGAAAGTTGTATTATTATATTATATTTTCATACCTATTTACTATTTATTTACATTTTTCCGATGAATTTTCAGTACTGAATTGATGCCGACTCTTGACCAATAGATGGCGCTGTATGTCCGGAATAAATTTTATTTTTTATCTTACTTTTTATTTTATTTTTTGTAATAAAAACTATCCTATGTCCATTCTCAAGTTCCAAACTATGTCTGTACCAAATTTCACACAAATCGGTTCAGTAGTTTAGGCGTGAAGCAAAGACAGACAGACAGACAGACAGAGTTACTTTCGCATTTATAATATTAGTTTGGATTTGGATTTTATAATTTATGTACACACGAGTATACACGGAAGGAAACATTATTATAAAAATTGGTACAAAAGTACTGCTTATTTAATTTATTTATTTCATTTCAATTTTAGATTTATAAAGCTACTATTCAGTTACTCAGGTCTAGGTCTTATAAGAGCAGTACATAAATCCACTTTATATAAACCTTTTATTATGATAAAAATCCTACATTAATGATAATTATGGCCAAACGTGGATATCCATATCCACAATCATTAACGTTCAAACGATCTGTCCAGTTTTGGTTGGCCATAATTATCATTTCATGATATGGCCGGTTACGTCATGAAGTGATCAATTTTAAGATCTGGCCAAGACATAAATCTATCTCGTTCCACAGCAGATATTTATTATCATCATCATCATCTGCCTAGCCTTTTTCCCAACTATATTGGGGTCGGCTTCCAGTCAAGCCGGATTTAGCTGAATACCAGTATTTTACGAGGAGCGGCTGCCTACCAGACCTCCACAACCCATTAACTGGGGTAACACGGTACTTCATGGCAAGACTGGAGTCAGATTTAGGTACTGGCTTCTGACTATCCGTAACGACTGCCAAAGATCTCCAAATGACAGCCGGGACCAATGGCTTAACGTGCTATTTTAACAGATATTTATTATCAAAATATAATTTTTGTTTTTAGTTCGGTCCACAGATAGGAGATCGCATGTGAAATTTGAATAAAGGAAGCAGGCGCAAGCAATGTTACTCTTATTTTGAAGGATGGTTTAGTCTATAGAACGTGCGCGTCGAAAGATCAGATCGATGAGAGTAATTTTTAAATTACGAAAAGAGACATACCTTATCATGTTTCTTCTTATGCTGTTCTAAACGGCTTTTTTCCGGAAATTTTTGGACACATTTCTCACATTTAAATGGATGTCCTTTATATCCATTCAAGGATCTCTTTTTATCTCTAAATGTTTTTAGTTCCGCCTTATTTAAAATTATACATTTGATTTCATCTTCTTCGTCGCCGTACATGCCCGCTGTCTGTCCACTTGCAGGTTCTCTTGGAGGTGGTTCTTTTGGTGGATTCGTAGAACGTGGAACTATTGGGCCTTTAAGAATCGTTTCTTCCTGTTTTGAACAAGTTGGAGCCACTTCGCCTTCTGTTAGAGTCTGGACGATTCCCGTAACATTTGGTACAAACGAGGCACCAGCTTTACCTTTGATCATAAGTGTGATTCCATCTTTGGCTTTCAGTAAAGTCGGCACTCTTCCTTTCTGTTTTATAAAAATCGGCACACGTTTGACTGTCATTTTTGGATCTCCGCTTGTAACAGTTATTGGTTTGATGCATGACTTATTTGTTGTCGTTTTATCTATTGGTACCGTTAGTGGATCTAAAAATAATTTATGTACTATAGGATTGGTAATTTATACAATTCCCGCACTCGTACTAAACTTATTCTACCTATACTCCGTCGGTTTAGGTAGTTAACTAAAGGTAAACAATCTTGGCATGTCTTTTTATCTAAAAGTTGTCTATAAATTGTATGTAAAAATCTTTGCAAATAGGTATTTACCTAAATCGATGTTAGCTAATAAACTAAATTTAAATAATCTTTGTGTATATTATATACGACCTCTTTAATATAAAAAGACATACCAAGACTGTTTACCTTTAGTTAACTACCTAAACAAACGGAGTATAGTAAAACTATCATGCCAGATTTGTTGACAGTCTTGGCTTGCATATGTATAGGCCAGTAAATAAAAATTGTTAAGCAGTTAGAAATTTTCAGTTTAATTTTCAACGTTTATTTGCCACACCATGAATATGAGAAAAAACAAGTAATTGCAAACCTAAATTAAACATATAAAAAAGTAAAATCAAGTAAGTCAACTAAACAATATATTTTTAACATGTCTACATTTTAACTTTAAATACAACCGAAGATTCGGTTTCAGTGGATGGTCCTGTATCGGTCGGTGACTAATAAATTACTATACTTGATCAAGAAAACCATACAAAAGTACTAACCGTCATACGTTTCGGATTCACTTGCCGTGTCAGTAGAATCATCGCTGTCTGGTTTTGGTACTTTTATAGGTGGTATCAGTTCATCAAAATCATTGTCATCACATGTCTCTTCTGGCTCCATCTCAATCTTGACCATTTCTGGCTCCACCTTTATTGGGGTAAGTGTGGGAGCGCCAGACTGAGGTATTTCATTACGCGTTACATGGCTTTTGTCCAACAGGTCTATCGTTTGTGTTTCTGTAGTTTTCAGGTCTGATATGCTTTGAACAAACTGGAACAAAAGCTCTCGTATCAAAATTTGCAAATGTAGCATACAAAATTTCTTACGTTTTAGAAAATTGCTGTGCTGTTCAGTCCTTAGGATGTTGCTTTGGATTGGAGGCTAAGTTTGTTGTTTAGGAATAAAATTTATTATTTGCCAATAATAAATTTTATTCCTAAGTATTTCCATGTCCATCATCACAATGATCATCATAGACTAGTTTGATTATTGACTACAGCGACTTTGTTAATGTGAATGTTATGTGGTTGGATTTAGGAGCATTCACATTTTCAGAACCAGTCATTTCGTTAAGTTGGCAATACAAAATTCTACTTCCTTCCTCTCATACACACAGCTGGATGTAAGAAATAGGGCATCAGCAGCAAAGATTGCGACAGTTACATTGGCAACTTGAGCTAGATAATAAGTATATGTATATGAGAAAACGTTATTCAACACAGGACCAAGGATCCAGCCCTGTAAAACCCCTACGCGGCAGGTTTGTAGAGAAAATCTCGAGTTACGTTTGTGCTTAACTTGAAACATTTTCTCATACAGATAAGATTTCAGCAGAAGATAGAACAAAGGTGAAGGTTTTTTTATTAAATTTTAAACAACAGGCCTTGATGTTATACCCGATCGAAGGCCTGTTGGACGTCAAAGAATACTAGTGAGCAAGTCCTTCTTTCCTAGCAAAAGTCCTTTATCCCCTCTTCGATAATAATAGTGTAAGGCTAACTGGTCATCACTAAGACAGATCATCACTATTTAAAAATTTGAAAACACACAGTTGCATTAAAAAGATTTGATAGAAGGACAATGCTTATCCTAGACATCTCTTTCAGTATCCATTGTGTGACTTAGTCAAAATCAGGGGCTTTATTTACTGCCAGATTAGAAATGTCCTTGGCTAGCTCTCAGAGATGTTGATCACAAAAAAACATATGGTTGTCTCTTGTTAATAGACTCCTATTTCTAGATCATCAGAGCCACAACTTTCTTTGTTAAGCTTAAACACATTGGCCATACCATCATAGGCCAAACCCATCTAGGGTTGCAACAACTTACAACTTTTTCTGAGTGATGGAGAGCCTGAACTTTTTGGAGAGACTTAATTACATAAAAAAAACGAAAATAATTATTTACAAGTACTTACAGGTATAGCTCCTTTTAGGCACAGCTTCATTAGGGCTTGTGCCTTTGTTACTCTGGCTTGAAACCGTTTGATCTTTACAATCATGTACTGGCATTCCCAGCAAATAGGGTAAAGGATGTTGCCCTGAAAAAAAGAGTGGATATAGTCTGAAAGTAAATTAATCAGACAAAGTAAAACAAAACTTTCATTCAAAGTAAATGAAACCTTTATTGTTGAATAACACTTGGTCAGCAACTATGTTCACGAGAATGTTTTCATAAAAACCTTAACACCCCTTAACCTATCACATACCCACAAAATGAGAACAATAGTAAAACAATAACAGCGCGGTCTCATAGGACCGGTCGGGGATTCATGAACTAAACCATATGTTGTGAGAAGTTTTGATAAACTAACAATGACAAGACTGTCATGAATCATGAATCAAAATGAATAATAAAGAGTTATTATTTATTTTAATCTGAATTTGTGCCACGTTTCGAGTTTAATAACCCAAATAATGTGAATCCTATGTAGTACTCAAAATAAATAATGGCAACCTATATTATTTACTCAATTTCTATTTGTGCTCACTTTCAAGTATATGGTACACAGAACGAAATGTTGCATACAAATAATTTTCCCCTTTTAATTCATGAATTTTCTCCTTTAATTCATGAATCCCCGAGCAGTAGCCGCACTGTCATTGTCTTACTATTGTGGCTTGTTTTGCGGGTATCTGATAGGTTAAAGGATAACGGTAGCTTTGTACAATATTTCATGAACTTAGTCTCCATAGCTTCGGTTGTGTGTTGATTCAGAGGAATACTGTTTTAGTATTTTTTTTTTCCGGTATGGGAATCATCAGAATGACTTCTCCCACTCTTGGGGGGAGCGGGAGGGCGTGTCAGACTCTCACTGACTAAACCCCTACCCCATTCCTTCGTTGCCATCGATCTGGGGGACACGGTGACAACCTTTCAGATTCCGTGTTCCCCAGAGGCTTCGGCCCTACCGGGCCCCTACAGTTTGCTGACATCTCCTTGAGGCGCGCGTGGAACAGAACGCGCCGTCGATGACTAGGCTCGGTCCAGATTATTACCGGACTGCCGGACGGCGAGCTACCCAGTGCTCGCTGTCCGCGAGCCCGCGCCTACGGTGGTCGGAAATCGGGATCTCGGCGGCGGCGGCGTGAGTTCCGTTGCCTCACGCGGTCGGCAGCCTCCTTCGCTAACATTACTGCTTCGCAGAAGGAGGCGACTGCCTGCCACCCCTCCTCGCTCCGGACCATGGCCGACGCGAGAGGTCGCCGCCGACAATAGCCTCCACAAGACATCCAAACAGCTTTTCAAATGCATAACCTCCTCCTTTTTTAATGTCGGTAAAATAGATGACAGAAATTATCTATATTCTGTTCAATAATTCCGGAGACTAAAATGACATTTCAACACCAAAGAACTGGCGTCATTCCTATAGAAATTTTGACATTACTTATGTCAATTTAGTCTCCGGGTTTATTGAACAGAATATACAACTTTTATTCTAAGGATTATTAATATAGTATTGTTGGTTTACATTCAAGGGTATATTTACATTACCATGATAACCAAATTACCTTATTGTAGATAAACAGTTTTGGACACAGCATACTTAAAAGAAATTTTTCCTCATTTTTTATTGGTTTCAAAGTCCTGCCCGAGCTTAAGCAGGTGTAACATATTGATTTTGTATTCGAGGTTGGATTATTTATACTCATTTTTCCAGTTTATCACACACAAATCTTCGATTTATACAGTAGAACTTAATGGATTAGTATTGGACTGAAACAAACAAAAATTGGAAGACATAATTATTATAATTATTAAAACATTAAATACATTTTTAAAGTACAAGTACACAAAAGTGATGACTTCTGATTTGATATTATTGTCATGGATGAAGCTCATCAGCCCTGCAAGTAGTTTTGGGAAAGGATATATAAATATGACAGGAATATTTATTGGGAAAATAATCATAATTTTTAAGAGACCATTGTTTGTACATTCCAATAATATGTGATCCAACATATTATCTTCTTCCAAAACGCACTTGCATTTAGAAGATTCGCAAACATGGATTATTTTCTAAAAAGACGACTACAGCAGAACTTTAAGCTGATTCTACAAAGGATGGAAATAACGGATTTAGATATTTTTTGTAAGGGTAGAACCAAAGTTTAGATATTCGCAACATTGTTAATCATTAAAATATTTCCAAAGTAAACAGAATATAATGTGGTGCCTATTTTCAATGAAGTTTCCAACCAAAAGACATGTATTTATGGACTTTTATCCATAACAGAGTATCTCATACAACTGATTTGACTTTTAAATCGTTTATTTACTCTTATAGGAAAGGAATAGGAGTTCGACTCGACACTGGGGCGTTGTCGTGTATTTCGGGACACATCCATTTCTGTAATGCTACAGATAACATCAGTAAATAGTGTCAATGGGATAAAAGATTTGGAGAAGGGATCAGGATCGGTGCTTTCTTTATAACCATCTTGGATAGACCTGACCAGACACAAAACTTACCTGTTTACGAACATAAAGATGGCAAAATTATATGAAAACAAGTAATAAAAGTAACAACAATCACTCGGAATCAATCTTAAATCAATGGCATTTTTATATTTCATAGGCTAAACAGGGATACTCATTGGAATCCGTATTGGAACCCCAACAACAAAACTTTTTTCAACAAAGCTGACAGATGAATTGACTGACATTTGACAATGACAACTGTAGTAGTGAACTAGTGATGTCTCCAGTGGAATCAAAAGACTTTGTGGCAAACAATCGAGTTAAATGGTACCTATGCGATTTGGTCTATTATTTCCAACAGTTTGCAGTATTATAAGTTGATGATGATAATGATTAACTTATTATGTATGATAAGTGATAGAAGTTTTTCACGAACTGGCTCGCAACGAGGTTTCGACTCCGTCCCGAAAATCTCTTCTTGATGTAATAATAATCATTTAACAACAAGAAAGTTGGCCTTTGCTTTTAAGTTTTAATTACAAAAAAAAAACCGGGCAAGTGCGAGTCGGACTCGCGCACTGAGGGTTCCGTAGTAACTTACCTATAAAAACAGTTCAATCGAACAATTCGACAGTCTCGAAATGTACGTTTTTTGCAGTATAAATGGACGAATCTTTTTTTCCCGTCACTTTACCAATTGAATTGAAAATTGATTTTTGCACAGCTTCAAGGGACCACGGACCCAATTATATGGTGTTAATTTCAACTCAATACCTCTAACTTACCTATGAATAAAGTTCTATTCTCGAATCGAGCGTTGAAGATTTTTCAAAAAAATTCTTGTGACGTAACAACAAATTTTCAGTTTTCAGACTTTTCCCTATATGAGTGCTATAAAACGTTGCTTCATGCCAAATTTCAAGATTCTAGGTCGACTGGACCCTTTAGGTTTTGATTCCCTTGCGAGTACTTGCGAGTTTCAAAATATGCAGCTTAAATTGCTGTTTCTTTTGATTGCGTTGACATAGAAGTTTGATTTTGTTACAGCTTAAAGGTATTATAGACCTGAGTATTTGGTATGAATTTCAATTTAATACCTCTACGCGTTTATGAGGAAATGGGTAGTAAGTTTAAAATTATTAAAAAAAAATATATTATGTGATGTAACTAAAAATTTATGGTTTTCGTAATTTTTCCTTTATCTATGCTATAAGACGTTGCTTCGTACCAAATTTCAAGATTCTGAGTTCACGGGAAGTACCCTGTAGGTTTTGATTCCCTTGCAAGTGTCGAAAATTTGCGGCATAAACGGCTGTATCTTTTGATTGCGTTGGCTTAGAAGTTTGATTTTTTCACAGTTTCAAGGGACAGTAGACCTGAGTAATTGATATAATTTTCAGCTTCATACCTCCACGCGTTCCTGAGAAAAAGGGTCTTGACAGACGGACGGACAGACGGACAACAAAGTGATCCTATAAGGGTTCCGTTTTTTCCTTTTGAGGTACGGAACCCTAAAAACGTGTTGATATAGGAATTTAAAACTTTTTTTTGGCGCATACAGCGCAGTAAAACTACCCATAGTTTAGGCCTTGGAAGAAAAACGTTTAAGCATGACTGATGTAAAACAATTTATAGGTATTTACAGGTATTTCTTTTATATATAACTACTAGCTTTTACCCGCGGCTTCGCTCCCGTCAAATGACTACCCTACATATCCTACGCTACCCTACCCTACCTTCCCTAAACTACCCTACACTACACTACCCTACTTTACCTAACTTTTTTTTTTTAGATTTAAACTATCCTATCTCTCAAGTTGGATCGAACTGCACATGGTGTGCGAATTTTATTATAATCGGTTAAGTGGTTTAGGAGTCCATTGAGGACAAACATTGGGACACGAGGTTTATATATATTAAGATAAAAGAAGATGTCAGATCAGATCGTCCAGGATGGTTTCGAGTTACGATCCAGAATCAGGTGGGCCTACGTAGATATAGTGCAATAAATAGCAACGGCTAGGATTTTAGTACGTAGAAAAGTTTCAGTGCGTCTTGACCTTGTAGCTACCGCCGTATATGCCGTATCAATTATACGGGGCCCCCAGGCTTCAGGGGCCCCGGTTGGTAGCATAAAATTACTGTTCATAAACTCAAATTGTTACTAATAAAAGAATCTCAAGTTATTGGCTTGTCGAATCACCGAATTGTCAGTTGATATTTGAGTTTGTGTTTATTGCGAAATACATAAACTTAATCAAATAAAAGGGGGGCCACAATTTTTTTTATTATACGGGGCCCCATAGGGACTAGCTACGCCTCTGGCTACGACTCGACGGTTGAGCTAAGAGTGGCCGCTGTCCTAGCGAGCTCTGCCCTACCCGCCACAATACGACCAAGCCCTGACTCTGTCAAGCAGTGTGATGTATCCGCTGACGTCCTGTTGTCTAGCTGGCGTCCGTACTATTGACTTTTCCGACATACAACGTTGATACGACAAACAAGAACCCGCTTCTCCATACATTTATGTTCACATAATTTGACAAAATGTAGGGAGAAGCGGATTTTTTTTCGAGATTTCAGGGTTTGTCGCATTGTAAAAGTTGTTCATATTGATGAGTACAACAACCCCTTTTAAGGAAAGCCCCTCTGTCGTATCAACGTTGTATATAATTATGTATATGGCATTCTTTGGGATTACTGATCAGATTATGTGTGTGTGGTAAGCTAGCCGGAAGAAAAAGCTTATTACAAAATAAAAATCATAATCTGCATTTGCATGAGGTCATTTATTTTCTTAACAAATCAAACTATTTACATTATATACAATGGCTATACCTAGATAGAGATTTAGTTTTCTTTCTCAAGGTTTAGAAACATTATCGGGTAAAGGTGTCCAAGTTTTGATATTCTTTTCTGGATGATTAGCCTCAATGTGTCCGTGTATGTCGTAGGCGGCTTGCATGTCGAGGGATCACGCCAGTGAAGACCTGTGCAAAATGAATATAATTATTATTATATCTGGCTTATACTGTCTCATTGCCGGACAAAGGCCTCCCTCCATTCCTTCCATCGTTCCCGGCTTTGAGCCACTTCTTAAGGAAGGAAGACATCCAATTCGTCTCGCCATCTCTTTCTTGGTCTACTGCGACCCCGTCATGTATAATCAGGGCACCGACTTTATGTTAAATGGGACCACTCCTCGATCGGCATGCGGCAAACATGTCCAGTCAAGTCCCACTTAAGCTAGGCAACCTTCCAAGCCCCGTCAATGATCTTCGTTTAAGAGCGCAGTTCATATTGCGCTCCAAAACGAAGACAACACAACATAAAAAAGCTATAACATATTCATATATTTTATAGGGTTTTTTATTGTTTCAATCACAACATCATCTGCCTAGCCTTTTCCCAACTATATTGGGGTCGGCTTCCAGTCAAGCCGGATTTAGCTGAATACCAGTATTTTACGAGGAGCGGCTGCCTACCAGACCTCCACAACCCATTAACTGGGGTAATACGGTACTTCATGGCAAGACTGGAGTCAGATTTACTGGCTTCTGACTATCCGTAACGACTGCCAAAGATCTACAAATGACAGCCGGGGCATCGACCTGTGCGGCTTTTATTATCTAGCCACGAGCTCCTCTTGCCATTGTTTCAATCACAACATAGATTTAATAATAATGGAGTATTACCAGTTGAATCACAAGCAAATAACGCGGGTGACGGCACGTGATCTCTTGTGTAGTTCCATAAGCAGTCGCGTATAACTTGTACTATCTGAAAGACGAATAATAAGCCCAATTAATTGTGTTGCATTGTATCTTTGAAAGTACTGGTTCATTAGATTAATAAATTCTATATACGAAAGAAAAGTACACTAATACTAATTTTGAAAAAATTAATAAAATCTTTCGCGCTAATACCTTCGAAAGCCATAATCATATAGGATTTATAAGAAAAAGAAAAACTAAGATTTAAACCAAAAGAAGCACAATATCCAACTATAGTCAAACAGTACTGTTACGAGTTAGTTTTGGTAATATTATGAAAATTAGGTAAACTTTGTGGCAATAACTACTAGATTACATATCAATTGAAAAAAATCTTTCATTAAAAAAATATTCGACTAAGATAAAAAGTAGATAATGCTCTATTTTTTATGCTCTACTTAAACTAAAAACAAAAAAATATTTTTAGGGCCTAACATGAAAATGACCACAATTGGGGTCATAGTTATCACTTTAAAAATAGCAAGCCTACCTCACTAGCAGTTAGCTCGGGCGCCAATTCGAGCATATGACTGAGCGGATGCGGTAGCAGCTGTCCCAACGTCATTGTGGACAACAGCTCTTGTAGAGCAGCGCGTTCTTTTGCCATCTCCGCTGACTGCGTGTGACGATCTGAAGTAGAATAAGGTTATGTTATTTTGGCACGAGGTAAACGACAATTTTTATGTGGATACTTCACTTTATCAAAAGCAAGCAATTAAACAAAATGCTTAGGAGTTACGAGTTGGCTCTGGACAAAATGACGTTTTACGTAGCAATAAAAAGTTCAAGCATGGCCTAGAAAAATGTCATCTGACTGATAAAAAAATAAAAAGGAGGTAATTTCAAGCCACTTCAATTGCATGTATGGGATATGGGAAACAGAAAAGTAGCATGCAAATTTTTCAGTCACTACCCTAACTGGCCCGCAATGACTAAAGACAGACGTGTATGGAAAAGGTAGAGTCCCACTGCTGGGCGAAGGTAGGCCTTCGCCCAGCAGTGGGACATAATAAGCTAGCTAACCTAAGTAGGCCCTCAGTCGATGCAGCAGCGTGGCAGCAGTAGCCCTGAGCAGCGCAGAAGCGAGGCACAGCGCGGGGCGCGCGGCCGCCGCCCGCCGCAACGCCGCGCGCGCTACAGCACACGACTCTAGGGCTCCGCGCATGTATAATTCGCGTTCTATGCTTACTTGCTGGAAAAAATACAAAGAACATAGAAACTCCTCCTTTTTAAAGTTGGTTAAAAACAGAACAAGACAGTAGGCCTTACTACTGTCCACGAATGTATAGCTTAATAGACGTGTATTCATCATTATACACTAGGTGTACGCCTGCGTGAAGCTTACAAACAAAACTATAAAACATTGTTGATGAAGCGGCAACGACATAAAGGCACGACGTTCGCATCCGTGGACAGTAGGCCCAACTGTGCAAAGCCAAAGGCACCAATGTTCGACTGCAGGCGCTATACACGCATAGTCAAGCGCACATCCATTGACATAAAACTTGAACTATGAAGACAGTAAAGCCCTGTCACTATAAAACTACAATTACTGTACATTTCAAGAATTCCATAACAAAAAATATCAGGCAAGTTGAATATTTATTAATCAAGTACTACTTTGAATAATTACTCGATACATATAAAAACAGAAAATGTATTATAAAATTAACTCACCTTAGTAAAATCTTCATCGGGCCACGGTAGACCGTTGTACATGACATCCGGCGACACCAATTCGACTAAGAGCAGGGAGACGGACGTCGCACCTTCCACTAAGCCGCTGTTACCATCCTAAAGATGTCAAGAATACATAATATTAAATATTGTTGGAGTACCCCAAGTGCCCCTACACCTGCACTTTGGAGGATCTAATGAGCGCCACTGATGCTGCTATTAATGTGCCCACTTACTAGCCTCAAAAAGTTTAACGAGTTTACCGTCGAATCGAGAAGAAGAAGAATATTAAATATAGATCCTACTGATCTGCTTTTCACTACATTGATATTAGTATAAGACTGTAATCGACTAGCTCTCAAATCAGTTTAAGGTCTCGACCTTAAACTGATTTGCTATTAGTCGATTTTTGTTGGTTCATCTCTCGGGTTTTTAAATTGTTTTGTTTTTGCGGGATTTTTTATGTGTATAGATGAGATGTTATGCCATGTACCGGTGACGCATCGCCGTACGCTTGGTGGTTCGATGCTGGAACGGAAAATCAAAATTATAAAGTGGATCCTTAGAAAATCAAAGAATATACTTTATATTTTTTTAAAGAATTCTTTAAACTTCAATAGTTGCTAGCGCAGACTGCCAAACTCCATTTTGTTGTTTCGAGAAGATGGATTTAATTATTATATTTTATTCCACCCAAATGAACCTAATCAGTAATCACTGCTATAAAAAAAGCCCAAAAACAACAATTACGAAAACAAATATCGTAGAACTTACATATTATTATACCACTCACGATGTCAGCGTGCCCCTGTTTACTAATGTGTCTCAAAAGTCTATGCTAGTGGTCAAAATCGGCAAGGTTGTACTCACAGAGGAAAGATAAATAAATAGAAACTGGAACATCCCACTTATCTTTTTTCTATCAAAATACAAAACGACAAATTCTATCAACTATCTAATCTACTCACTGCTATATAAAATACAACTAAAAAAAATTCTTGGAAAAGATGGCTGATACACCATGCTACCACCTATCCAATTGTCCCTTCACCAAACCACAACCAAAAAACCCGTAAAAGAATTCGCTTGTCGTACTTACACTTATCATGTACGACGTAAGCGCGCCCATGAGCAGCTCGTTGTTCATCATCATCATCTGCCTAGCCTTTTCCCAACTATATTGGGCTCGGCTTCCAGTCAAGCCGGATTTAGCTGAATACCAGTATTTTACGAGGAGCGGCTGCCTACCAGACCTCCACAACCCATTAACTGGGTAACACGGTACTTCATGGCAAGACAGGAGTCAGATTTACTGGCTTCTGACTATCCGTAACGACTGCCAAAGATTTACAAATGACAGCCGGGACCTACGGCTTATCGTGCTATCCGAGGCACGGAGGAAACTTGTTATGTTAAGATGGTCACCCATCCACAAACCAACCTTGGCAAGCGTTGCTTAACCTTGAAGATCAACCTGTGCGGCTGTTATTATCTATCCACAGCACCAATCTTTTTTCTATCAAAATATAATCAGACAAATTCTACCAACTGTCTACTCCTTGCTATTGAAAACCACAAGCACAAAAGAATCCTTGAAGAAGATGGCTGATATAATACCCGGCAAATAAGTTAGAAAGAAATTGACGTAGTGGGGGTAATTTTGCGCATGGTGCCCAAAAAAGTGAATGAGCGAACAGGACGTAACGCAGTGCGGAGGCAAAAGTCGACTAACGCATCAATCATAGACTACTATTATAATACTGCACCAATCGCGCGCCCGCTTGACCACCAAATAGATCTAAAAAACGATTTCTGCGCAACTAACGACTCTTGCCAAGTTACGTGCCTTCGGTTATACACAATGACCTCAGCTAACCTACTGTCCCATCAGCTACTCAACTGTCCCTTCACCAAAACCACAACCAAAAGACCCGTAAAAGAATTCGCGTGTCGTACTTACACTTACCATGCAGGACGTGAGCGCGCCCATGAGGAGCTCATTGTTAGTGGTGAGTATCGGCGGGATGTCGTTGACGTCGAGCTCGCTCGGCTTGCGCACGCCTTTGCCGATGATGCCCGCGTGGAACACGGACGTGTGGCTTTGTGTCAGCTGCGTTATTGGGCCCTGAGTTGAGAGAAACAGTAGAATGAATTGTTGGGTCAGTTATGGGTAAATTATCCTTTTTTGTCGTAGGTGGGGTCTTCCAAAGAGATTAAATGTAACCTATACAGTCCCTTGAAATACGATTTTAATAGTAATATTAATTATTATAGACATTATATTTTAGGCTGATACTGAGGTTACAATAGATGTTATCCTGCCTTTTCGTTACGAAAAAAAATTAAGAACCGGATTCCATCGTCACCTACCGGGTTCAATTGTATTTTCAAACAATCCTGGGACCTACTTATATATACACGTAAAATTTCATCCAATTCGGTCAAGCCGTTTAAAAGGAACTCACGAACCAAGTCGCTGGCATAGTGCTAGTGTTAACACAATGTCAGTGTGGAGCCCCTGCACAGGACATGCGGCACTTGCTATGCTGCCCATCCTGCACAACCACTTGTACTTTACAGGATCTATACGAGGCCAATTACAGAGCCATACAGGTTGCCAAATACTGGGCAGAGAAAATTTTGTGGAAGTACATCAACACGAAAAGAAGAAATGTTCAATATGACACATAACAATACCAGAAGTATGAATTAACGTAAGGGACATTTTTACGTTTTGGGTAAAAGGCCCGTACGTCCACGGTCGTAAGGGACACTTTTACAGTTTTGGTAAATGTCCCTTACGTTAATTGTTACTTCTGGTATCGATAAGACACTCACATGTTTCTGATTGAGATGTATGAGCAAGTCCTCGCAGCGCCAGTCCTTGTTGGAGGCCAGGTTGGCCATGACCGGGCGGCTGCCGAAGGCCTTGTCCTCGCGGAACATGGCGGTCTCCAGCAGTTCTCGTAACGCTAGAGCGCGCGCCAACTTGCTGTGGATGCACAGCTTGCGGAGGAGGCGGCACGCTGTGGCCACGCCGCGGAGTTTCTCCATTGTGTCTACAAAGAGAGACAGAATTATAATGGAAATAATAATTTGATAGTTCTGTGAATCTGATTCTAGAGTGTACAATCAAACCGGGTGAATAAGAAACGCATGGATTAATAGGAACAAAACTTTGAAGTGGATTTTTACGTCACTTAACAGATTTTCCGATCATTTAATTAGTCCTATTTATTCATTAATTGTAATAAAATGCCATGCTTATGCAGAAATCAATATAAAATATTTAACCAAAGCAAAAATCATAGGCAAATTTTTGTTCCTATTCACCCCTGCCTTCCTATTCGCCCCGTTTGACGGTAGTATAGGAGGAGAAACACAGGTGCGTTTTAATCAGTAAAAGTTCTCTCTTGGTACACCCAGAGTAGAAGGAATCACTTGACAATTTATCACGTAAAAAAAAGGTGCATATACAGGTAGAATATTCCAAGTCAAATGATGGAGTTGGGTGTTGATGATAGTCGTTCAACCTATCACAGCAGTAAACTACGCGCCGATAATTTAAGTCGCAATCATTTTATATTTTCGTATCAGAAACTGACTGGATGCATGAATGTATACTCTGAGACAAAATGTATTTTTAATTATCATAGTTTTAGGCTAGTGTTAAACTTAATGAATTTAATTTTTTGTTTAACTTATGTTTTATGATTACCTGTTAGATGCAGGCACCTGAAGAAATATTTGACGGTAGCTTGCACCACTTTGAGAATAACTTCCACACTCGGGGGCGCCGCCTTAGTGCCCGTCATGTCCACTCGATCTAGCACCTAATAAAAAAATTAATTTTAAAGTACCTACCACTCATAGAAAAACATATAATTTTCGACATGAGGACAAGATTGATGTTGAAAGAGAAATTGTGACCTTGGAACGCAAACGACAACTAAACTAAGTTAGTAAAATTCTGACAATCCCTCTCACTCCATCAAAAGCAGGAGAAAATATTTGATGTCCCACCTCAAATAAAAACATGTTAACTGCAACGATCATACTAATATTATAAAGGCGAAAGTTTTTGAGTGTGTGTGGATGTCTGTTACTTCTTCACGCTCGAACAGCTGACTGGATTTCGTTGAAACTTGGTACACAGGTAGACCATGGCTTGGAGTAGCATATAAGATAGTGCTTTATCCCGGGAGTATATTCCCTGAGAATATCACGCGAGCGAAGCCGTTGGCAGCAGCTCATCACTTCACCATCATCATTTCAGCCGAAAGACGTTCACTTCTGGACGTATGCGTCCCCCAAGCATCGCCACAACGACCGGTTCTGTGCTCTCGCATCTATCGGATTCCCGCGACCCTCACCAAGTCATCAGTCCTCGTTGTGGGAGGCCTTGCAACGCTGCGTATTCCAGTACGCGGTCGCCACTCCATCGACTCTCTTGAGTTCGATGCTAGCACCAATATAGTTCAAAATTACGTGAACACAGTGAAATTGGTATTGGACTTGGCATACGCTAAACATTGGGATTGGACTTGGCGTGCGCTAAACCGTTAAGTACCGGGTAAAACGGGGTGAATAGGAACGCAGGGGTGAATAGGAACGAAAGTTTGATTTTAATTTTTACTTTGGTTAAATATTTTATCTTCATTTCTGTATAAGCATCGCCTTTTATTACAATTAATGGATAAATAGGAGTAATTAAATGCTGGAAAAACCTGTTAAATAACGTTAAAATCCAGTAACCATTTTCGTTCCTATTCACCCCTGCGTTTCTATTCACCCCATTTTACGGTACGAAATGTCACAATGCAATCCCAATGTAGACCGATCGAACTCAAGAGTAAGCCTGCAAAACCTTTCCCCATCGACCATCTGTTCTACGAGCAACAGGAGTCTTCGTCCTCTCTCCTTTTGCTGTGCCCGAAAGGGTCCATAATTGATCTTTACAATATTATTTATACCACCTGTATATACTATGGAATGCTATAAAGTATTGAGTATGAATCCGAGTAACAGCTAGTTAGAAGTCATTGTAAATTCGTACCTCAGCTAAAGCATGGCAGGTCGGCATCTCGTTCAGCGACGCCATGGTGCATTCCCGCCTGATGCGCAACAACGACGTGTACTCTTGCAGAGCGCCGCCAATGCGGTACAGGTTCGCTTCGACCGCGCGCCCGATCGGACGCGTGCGTAAGTGTGGGACGCGCGTCGAGTTCTCCCATCTGTTGATGAAATGTTTTATTCGTTAACTGGCTGACTTGGCGAAGCTAGACTAAGCTATACGGCAGTATCAATTATGAAAGAGAAAAAAAATGAGGATAGGGTAAAAAATAGCCTACGACCTATTCTCAGACTAATCAAATACGAGTATAAACAAAAAAATTATATACGAATATAAACAAAAAAATTATAAAACCGGTCAAACCGTTTTAGAGGAGTTCGATAAGAAAGTCTTCTTCTATCGAACTCCTACACAGCACAGTAACAGAGGGTACAGCTAGTCAGCTGCACCCTCGTGGTTTCAACCACGTGGTTGAAACCGGTTAATGCTCCGCTTCCGTGACTCATAGCGTTACGTTATTATAGCCTAAAGCCTTCCTCAATAAATAGCTATCCAGTAGAAATTGTTTCCAATCGCGAAGTTTGACCGTAAATCTCGTATAGTTAGTAAAAAAACATGTTTATTGAGGGCGGCAAAATAGTCATAGCGCAAGAAATTAACATTTTATGCTTCAATTTTTCAACTTACAAACAAAAGTCTTAAGTGGGTGACCGGCGTACGAGCTTTGGTTCTACTCATGGCTCTTTGGTGTTGATCAAATAGCAAGTAAAACAGTCGTACCGTAGTCAAATGGAGCCGCGAGCCAGGCTTGTCACCTCACAAAACCATTGAAATGATACGACAGCGAGCTTTACCGACGAAGCATAAGACTGCGATTATACACTTTCGGCGATCAGGGCCTTTACTCACCTCAACAACTTAATAATATTCTCACAAAAATGATGCAAATAAGTCTTCGCATCCTTAGGAACTCCTCCCTCCAGGAAACTGATCTTGATCTCATCATCCGACAGCATAGCATCCCTCAACGCATACTCCACTCCGGTCTTCACGAAGTTCTGGTATCTCTCCGTGTCCATACTGATGTCGGGGCTATCGCTGGGGACGTGCATGGTGATGGTTCCAGCGATGATGCGGACTAGGAGGGCTAGAGTGGTATCGTCGCGAGAGTATTGTAAAAGGTAGCTTATTGTGCTCACAAATTCGGATGGGAGGTTGTAACCTGAAATAGAATGGGTTATTTGAAACAAAATATTTTTTTATATACATATTTTTTTAGTATCTTATTAATTTTAAGCAGGATTTAATTAAACTATGTGTTAAATTTTATCAAATTGTTGGTTAACCTACTTATCTGTGTAGGTACATAGATATCCCTATTTTTACTGACAAATGTTTACCATGAATACGGGGCTTAAAGCCCCGTATTTAGCAACAATGTTGAATCAACGTGTTGCGGAGTTGCTGTCAACATGTTGCTGGCAATACTGTGTGTTGCAGAGTTGACAACAGCATGTTGACAAGCTCTCGCTCGATGAGCTGACTGCCGTGTGGACAACCCATACTGATTTAAACAAAGTTTCCAGCAACATTCTTGCCGTTCATCAACAACGTTGATCAACTGTTGTTAAAGAAATGTTTACCATGAATACGAGGCTTAAAACTCACAATGTTCTTTCAGCCCCCCTTGCAGGGCCCATAGAAACTGTTTCGAATAATCTCGCAGACCATGTTCTACTTGTTCCAAACATTCGAATTCGTTCAATCGATAAGGTCAAGCACATTAAAAAAAACAACCTATCACGATTAAAAAAAAATTAAGGTACTCACTGACTAAAATAAGAATCCTGGCTAGTGAATACTTCTCCAGTTGGTTACCATCCAACAGTTTGTCCCTAACAATACTAATTTCTTCAGCAGCGCTTGTCAGCAGAGGTATATTTTTATCAGGGAATAGACACTCGTATTCTAGCTTTTGAAGAAGATATTCTGAAACAATATAAGTTTGTTTTATTGATTCGTACATAATGTTCTTAAATTGTAATATAGATGTAAAGATACATAGTGCAAGTGTCACTCACCCAACAACTGCCGACAGAACACGTTGCTGAGCGCGTGACGCAAGAGCAGCAGCAGACAGCGCACGTCAGCTCGCAGTAGCAGCGTCACCAGCGCTCCAGGCGTCACGTCCACCCATACCACGGAGTTGTATAGTACATAGTGCAAGTGTCACTCACCCAACAACTGCCGACAGAACACGTTGCTGAGCGCGTGACGCAAGAGCAGCAGCAGACAGCGCACGTCAGCTCGCAGTAGCAGCGTCACCAGCGCTCCAGGCGTCACGTCCACCCATATCACGGAGTTGCGCTGAGCCGCGCATAGCGCGCATAAGCGCTCCATAACGTCATCGGTCACTAAAATGTTAATGCTCTACACTGTACAAACTTCTCAATCTTACGAGAACTGAACATCAATTGCACGTTGCATTTCATGACGCCAAAAGCCGCCACAGATGGCGAGACACTATCAGTAAGAAGCTAATCCAGCAACAACCCTCAATAATGAGGAAGAGACTCGACGAGGAGACAAGTCCAAAGATGTATGTGCAGAAGTCATCTTCAGGTACGCCCGCCGGCTTATAGAGGGGGTAATTTGCGCGTCTGGTGTAG
This sequence comes from Mythimna separata, assembly GCA_030763345.1. Lineage (NCBI taxonomy): Eukaryota > Metazoa > Arthropoda > Insecta > Lepidoptera > Noctuidae > Mythimna > Mythimna separata. Next base: position 21,635,995 of record CM061171.1, on the reverse strand, counting down.
GTATTTAACGTCCGAAGATGCATCCGCCTCGAATCAGATGTTGTCAGTTTTTGACGATGCATCAGTCTATGTTCTGTTTCTATGTATAAACCGCATCTACCGTCCAAAGTTTGTATAGAGAAACCTACTTTCACACGGGCGCAGCCGCCGGCAGAAGATAGTGAATGATAAGGCGATACTAAACGTTCTTAAAAATACATTAAGACACATAATGGTTCCTATTAACAAAGATTGTAAACCCTAAATATTTATTCAATTAATGTAAAAGCTATTATAATCCTACTTACATGTCTGTTCAATGTCCTGTGTGAGAGCTTTCAAGACGATATCGGACTTGGATGCTAAATTCAGCAAGTATGGAATCACATCGCGTTTCTTCTCTGGCTTACTGTCCTCTTTGATAGCTTCCTGTTAACAAAAATATAAGTATGGTACAAATGCAGTTATTAATAAGTCAAGATGCCATATAAAATGTATGAAGACTGACGCGCCCAGATCGACGTACTGGGCCCACATGTGCGCAATGTAGTTCTAACTTAAAGGGTACTGTTCTAGTAACTAAATTGAAGACATCATCTATGAACACTAACAATAAGTTAGACAACATTACAAAGCTACATACATGAAACAGGTCCAACACAGCCACTCGCACGTGATGCGTGGCGGGCGGGTGGTTGGCGAGGTGCGCCAGCACGGCGCGCGCGGCATCTGCGCCTAGCTGCAACGCGCGCGGGGCCACCAGCGCCGGCTCCGCGCGCCCCACCCAGCCTACTGCCCACGAGCACGCCCAGGAGCCTGGGAGAAGTAAAAAAATAAAAGTACCTATATAACAGTTGGAAAACATGAAAGTATTTTAAACACAGGCATTTTAATTTTTTTCAGGTTTGCGCTATCTCACCTAATGGAAAATGATGATGTGGTTAATGGTGGAGCATACTTGCCTAGAAGTAACCCAAAAACCCGGTGCCAAAAAGAGTTGGTTCTAGACTGAGGAAGAAACATTAATTTACATTCTAATTTTATTCTTTATGCACCAACACCAATAGTGTATCCAGTACATGATTCTGGAGCCTCCAGTTTGTATGTTGATAATAATAATAATATAATAATAATAATAATAACGATGAAATTGCAAGATTATGGAGACAGGAAAAAGTTTATATTATACCTATAGTTCTTTCCACAACAGGCGTAATCCCCAACCATCTTCTCCGAAGTTTAAAATTAATAGACTTAGACGAATCTGTATACATAAACCTACAGAAAGCTGCCATATTAAACACATGCAGAATAGTTAGGAAATTCATGCAGTTGGAGGACGAAAACACATCCCCTTAATAAAAAACATTATAGGCGCTGCATTTACTTGGTTTTGGCCCGTAAATGTAGCTATTACCAGCAATGAGCTGAGAAAAAGAACTCTCTGAATAATAATAATAATAATCAGTTAGCCAACGTCATCCATCAAAACCTTGCACTTAAATATAAGCTCATACTGGACACAAATACTCCGTATTACAAATATACACCACAGTCAATTTTAGAAAATACCACTCACAAATTGTACTATGACCGCGCAATATTGACTGACAGAACCGTTCACTACAATAGACCAGACATAACTCTACAAGATAAAATGAATAAAGTCACATACTTAATTGATATCGCAGTCCCTAATACACATAATTTACTAAAAACAATAGGTGAGAAAATAAGCAAATATACTGAACTAAAAGAAGAAGTGACCAGAATTTGGAGGCAAGAAAAAGTGTACATTGTGCCCATTGTTGTCTCTACCACGGGCGTCATACCTCATCATCTCCACCACAGCCTCAAAGTAATAGATTTAAAGGACTCAACTTACATTACCCTTCAAAAAGCTGCCATTTTGAATACCTGTAGGATAGTAAGAAAATTCATGCAGATCGAGGAAAATGCAATTTCTCCACATAATACTCATTTACCACACAACACGCTACATTGACTTGGCTCGGCCCGTTAATGTAGCTTTAAAACTAGCCTATTTATAGAGCTAAGAAAAACTATAAGTTTTCCAAAATAATAATGTTAATGCCGGAGTCTGTGTTTTCTGATAGTTACAACCAGGTGGGTCTTAGGCAAGTATGCTCCATCATGTCCACATAATCACTTCAGTTAGTGGTCAAGCATCATTCTATCAATAAAAAAGAGGTTTTTCTTTGTTTTTTCTCAAACATTACTGAAAAATAGATTTTACTAAACTTACCCAGCATCATATCAATGCATTTTGCTCTCTCCTCCGAGTTAAGTAAAGTTAAATTCTGTGTAGTGATATCTAGAAGAATTCTAACAGGATCTGCACTTTGAAGGGTTGTATCTGTGGAAATAAAACAATATTAGAATTTGTTTATTAGATAACTTAGGTTGTGAAAATATAACTCAGGTAGAAAAGTATGAAGAAGTGAGCCATCCTTAAGCTACAATGCTGTTATCTGACAAAATATTTTTTTAAGTTACACACAAAAAACAGAATAGTGTAGAATTACGTATGAATCAGGGGAACTTAACGGAGATGTTATTATATTTATCTTGGTACAAGTATTAGGCACTCGGTTTAACTATTGATATTAGAAAAGCCTACAAGATGTCAAATAATAGCATTTTAGCTAAAGGACAGAAGTGAGGGTGTTGTTCTAGAGTAAAAAAAAGAAGTACATTTTAAATTATGAAGTTTTGCCACTTACAAGAGCCAATAATATTAACTTATAATACTTACTTGGGACATTAGACTTCTTCGTAGCAATATCCATGATCAGGCTGATGCACCATGGTGCAATGAATGGTGCCCATGCCTGCCCCAAATTACACAACTCAGGACCAATGATGCTGACACTTTCCAGTGAACCATTTGCACCCAAGTCGGTCTATGAGGAAAAAAGTTATGTTAGATAACTCTCTGCATTTTTTAATAAAAGAAGAAATAACACCTCTTTAGTATGTTAGGTTTTTAAAAAAGGAATATAATCTACTATTATTGAATGATAATTATGATATCAAAATCACTATAGTGTTTGCAAACAAATATTATGTTCTGACGGGAAGTTTAAGACTGAATAGCTGGATAGCAATATTAATGTATTAGAAGAATCTGTCACTTTTTGAATAAGTATGTGACCATACTACGGTCCATAATGTGTATGTGTATTGCCATTAGTGCTTTTACAATTTCCTCTAAGTCAGAAATAACAACTGAGTTAGTTAACCATTTAACAAGTATAACACTAAATTAGTTACCTCATAATCCGTCTGTGTGATGGAAACGTTCACAGCATCATGAAAGACCATAGCAAAGTATTCCAACACAGCATCTCTCGCAGCCGGGAAGTTTTTAAGCAAACTCAAACCAGTCCTAGTCAATTCTGGCGCATTTTGAGCGTTTCTCCTTGAAACGCCATAGATAAAGTTGTTCAAATCGGCGGATAGCGCCGTCGACTTGTTTTGGGGATTCATCACAAGTTACAAAATGTCCATTAACAGATAAATTCAGCAAAATAAACAATTCCTGAACACACAACGCATGCAGGCAGCCGCAACAGGCAAAATAGACAGCCGAACCGAAATTAAATGACAGTGACGTTTTATCTTTTTGACAGTGACTTTAGGTTTTTTATTCATATTTGGACATTAGCTTTTTGAGTATTTCAAAGGACGCTGCTTAGATCGATACCGATACCACGTTTTTGGTATCGATCTTAAAAATAGGTCGTAGATTGACGTATTGGCTTGTAAAAGTGACAAACCGTATTTTCAACATTAACAGTAGAATGATAGAGTACGTGTTTTCGCCTTAGAGTTTCGAGTAATTTTTCATGAACTTCGATCAACATTGTTGTTTGAAGTATATGAAGTTTTTAAAATATTTTTCGTGTGCGTGAGCATTGGTACACAAGTATGTATGCCTATTTCTTTGACACACCCGGCCTTCAACCTAAACGATTTCGTGAATATTATAATTACTAAGTACTAGCTTTTGCCCGCGGCTTTGCCCGCGTGGAAGTTATCCGACTTCCCCGCGGGCAAGTAAATTTAGAAAAAATTATAATATCGTAAGTGGGTCGCATAAAATATAGCCTATAGCACTCAGGAAGAAAGCAGCTTTCTATCAATACCTACATTTTTGTTGTCTGACCAGGATCTTCAGAGATTACCCCGTACAAACAAAAAAACAAACTTTACCTCTTTATTATATTAGTATAGATAACTTACGATCCAAGAACTTAGAGTGCTCTAAGTCCAAGAAACATGTTTTTTTAGTTATTGCTTTGAAGCCTGTCGTGTGCGAATTCGACTCACGCTTGGCCTATTTCTCAATAAAATGGGGTCTCACGTATTAATGTTGGGGTACAGTCTGGGAATGTTTGAGTGACCATGGCCCGCAAAGAGCAAATGAAGGAACACCAGTTGGTTTTAGTCAGTATAAGTCCGACACCCGCTTTTGTATGCACGCCTTTTTTATGAATGCACACTTCAAAAAAATGCATTTGTGTTTCTTAGGACTCTACACTTAATTTGTAATCAGTCAGTGTACTAATATGGGGCAATTCAGTCTGTGAATTTTTCGACCGATTGATTAGCTTTACTGTGTGGCAAATTAATGTTTCTTTCAATAGTGCAAAATCAGTTGGCTGTATCAATGAGCAGTCATTAAACACTGGACATGGTGTTTGGTACCTGTTACGTTACCGATTCATAGGTTGAAACCTCTTTTTTTGCCCATCGTCAATTCTCTCTGAAATAGGTATGATTCGCACTAGCGTGAGTCGTAAAAACGCAGCTTGTTTCTCATGTAAATATATCGGTCGCCTTTTTGGCTATTCTGTGAAAGTCGGATAGATTTACGGTCTCCCTTTTCTTCCAAATTACATAAATACCATATTCCTATCTTTGCTGGAGTTGGTGTGGGTTTGTGTATTCAATATACTAGATTCGGAATAAAAGTAGAAAAGTAAGGGTACAAAATTTACGTGCATTCGTTTCTGAGGTTACACCACCATACAAACTTGCAAAGTTTATCTCTATAAAGTCTTAGTAAAGATCATTTAATAATATGTAGATATTACCGACCGAATGTGCCAAAAATAATATATCCTTAAAAACCGAATACTCTAAAAATGTAGCCTTCTCGGTTCCATTGCAGCCTGGTTACTCAGTGATAATCTTACATAGGTATCTAGATCTAACTATGTGTATCATTGCACATTGAGCGATTGCGAGTGGTGGGCCGCTCCATGGCTTAAATTCAATTACTTTTTCAGGTCACTGATTTTATCATAATCCTACCTAATATTATGCGATAACGGTATGCAAGCCCTTTTAAAACTGAAGGCATTTTAATTAACTATTAACCTCTGTATGTTTGTGGAGATTCTGCCATAACTAGTTAGGTAGGCACTTAGGCGGTATTAAGCGTGGAATTCACTGGACATTTTAATCGCCAGCAAGTTTTGCTTGTGAGCCATGTTTAGGTACCAAATCTTGATCTATCTGACTAAAGTTGAGAGATATGATTGATAAAGCCTTCGGATAAAGCCCTACTGCCTAGGTACTAAGTGTATTCCTAGTGTTTAACCAATTTCTAAAACCTCCCCATTTGGTTCGTTCTCAATGCGTCAGATTTTTTGTATCTTGATATCTTCACGTTTTTTTTTTGTTTCGAAGCATTTGCCTGCCAGACCGGTTTAGATTTGATGAAGAATTCTGATACAAAACTTCGGAGATAGACTATTACTGATATAATAAAATAAAATAAACTTTATTGTACTCCAAAATAGGTAACAGTTTTATAGAATTTAAAATCTATGGGTACAATGGCGGTCTTATCGCTGACAGCGATATCTACCAGACAACAACCGACAACAACAACAATCTTCTGGTATTGCAGTAATCGTTACATTACACCATTTCGTAATGTAACGTAACATCACGTCATTAGTCATTACTCATTACGCTCTTTACCGCAGATGTATAAAGTTCATCAATTATTTCCAAATTCTATGTTGTTGGGGTTATTCATTCGCACATAACTCTTTAGTTATACCAGTACTCAAGGAACATCGGTGGATTTTAGTTACTAAAAGTCTGGCATGCTCTCGTTTGAGCTTAGAGCGGGAGAAGTCGTGTAATGACCACAAAAACAGTTACATAGGTACCTATTCAATACAAAAATAATAAAGTATAGACTTTGAATACCTACCTACCTACTTGAAAGCTGGATATGTACATAGTTTCATAGCTTATAATTATTATATGCCGCCAGATTCGTTTGTCTTTTGAAATAAACATAATACTCCATCCAACTATTAAAACGGGCGTCGATAAAATGATGTTAGTTTCTTATCCCAATATTAATATTTATTTTGAGATAACAGAAGAAAACTAAATGGCCAGTTATTATTACCTAACTCAAAACACAAAAGTACTTATAATTTAAAACGGAATCCGTAATAACAATCAAGCGAGTAATTAAGTTGGCTATTTTCCCCGTCCGTGAAGGGCTACATTACTACATAGCTACCAACCCCCGCCGGCATTCCGCTCCACGTTTCCAAAACACGTGTTTTGTTACGTGTCTGGCGGAGTAGGTAGCAACCTGGAATAGTAACAGCCATGCCTTTGCACAATATTCACTGCCATGGATACTAGGCAATACAGACAGAAACTTATTCGGTTTTATGAGCGATGCGGGGTAGGCTTTTATCATTATATTTAATACTAGCTTTTGCCTGAGACTTCGTCCGCGTAGAGTCGTTTTTGATTGACTTTATTTTATTCAAAAGATTCAAAGCATTGCATTTTTCAAATAAACCATTTACAAGCACTTTTGAAATGTTAAGAAGCCAGTCAGAAAAATCATGCTAATTGCACATTCCGCACATTTCAAAGCGTAGACCTCTATAGAGAAGAATGTGCAAGAAACTTCATTAGATTAAAATTAATTTGTCTACGACTTCGTTCGTGTAGAAGTTGGGAATATTTTCAAAGTCTAAATAAGGAAATTGTTGGTCGCTGGTTTAAAACAGTGAGGATCATTAGGTATTCTGTGTAAGTAATTTATTTTATCACCACTGCAGCTCTCGAAATATTGAAGGAAAACATTGTGAGGAAACCGGCATGTCCTAGAACCAAAACATCGAAGACCTTCCTTCCAATAAACGGGCTACTAACAATGAAAGATATTTTTCAAATCGGACCAGTAGTTCCTGAGATGAGCGTGTTCAACCAAACAATCTACAACTTCATAATATTAAACTATCTATAGATAATTTTTCGATGCTTTAGATCGTAAAGTCTTATGGATAGACGACTTTTCGTTTAAAAGAAACATTACTTACTTTAGTAATTAATTACGGACTTTTTGTTTAAGTAGATAGATATAATTACTTACTTCGATCATCGATAGTAAAACTATAATCATTGTTAATTAAGAGTAAGATGACCAGCCGAAACGGCGTTCATACCAACATATGCTTACATCGTTGCGAACGATTGAAAAAAATAGTCATTACAAAATGTTAAGCTGCAATGTCGGTACTCCTATTCAATAACTACGCGGCTATGCTGTGCGTCTATCATGTAGCTACAACTACATCGTAGGTAGGGGGATGTAACATGAAAACGTGGGGTCAGGAACAAAATCAATATTGAGTGCGCACGCGATCCGCGCAAGCCCGGCCCACGACCGACGCGTCGCTAGAATAACGCGGACAATATAACTACATATAACACGGAACTCCTCCATTTAAAAAAAGAATAAGCTGTATAATATTTTTGACAGTAGACAAAAAAAAATTAGGTCTACTGTAGCGATCATGCACTAGTCAACTTGTAAAAAAAACTTATTAAAGTAGAGCATTTTTTCGACTTGTAATAAAACTGGGCAACAGCTTTTATAGAAAAAATATTTGCATCTAATTATGCAAAAAAAATACACCTCGTAATATTTTTTTTTAATAAGTCTTTGATTCTTTTTGTTCAATCAAGCGATAGAAAATAATTTAATCGTGTCGCTTGAATTACATTTTACTTAAATTGTGCGCGATTGGCCTCACGTTTAATAGGTAGGTCCCTTGAAAGTTCTTTGTTGCGAGAGCTGAACTTTCTATTGTTTCAAAAGTCCTCGCGTTTAGGGTATGTACTGCGAAACAGTATATTATAAATATATCTATAGGTATATTACGTGAGTTATGCTTAGCCAAACGCACTTAAAACCTATTTAGCTTATTAAAAAAATATTTAATAATAAAGAGAGTCTTTAAATATGAGAGTTAACTCTTTGTAAATTGTCCCAGACAGTTCACGTAACTTTCCGATTTTGTTTTTATCGGTCTATAGTTGTTAAAACAAAAAAAAAAAGCAAACGTAACTTTTTCGATGTACGGATTTGCGTAAATTTCCGACTTTTACTATTATCGGTTTTAGTAGTTTTCAAAACAAAAGTATACGCAACTATTTCGATGTACGGCATAGTATATATGTATAGCTATAGAATATAATTATGCATACGCTGCATTCAGCGTCCTTCGAATCACCCACCCCTCGGCCGAGTAGGGATAGCAGAAAAGTAATAATTAAGGCTTGGGCACACCAAAAGCAGTAGCAGTGCGGTAGCAGTGCGTCTCCGTTAGAAAATAATGTAGTTATATGAGGGATGACACACTGAACAAACGCGGGCCCGCTGATCCTACCTGCTCCGCCACTGCACCGCGCACGCACTGCTCTTCTACAAAACTTTTGGACGGGAGCAGCGCAGGCGCAGGGCGGTGGCAGCGCGGGCGCGGGGCGGCCGCAGCGAGTACACGTTGTATTACTACGTCCGCCATATTGACTAGTCACACCAAAGTAGTTGCGCGGGACAGACGCAGCGCGGGTCGTAAACGGTTGTGATTTTTTACAACTTTATCATTGAAACGAATGAAAAATTGATTGAGTTGGTGAGGAAATATAAATGTTTATATGATTTAAAGGATAAATATTCGAAAATAAGTATAGAACCTATCTTCAAAAGATTCTAATTCCCGACAAAGACGATGGTACTCCCCATATTCTTCTCTTCTCTTATTTACATCGTGAACCCATAGTCTTTTTTTTTACTTAAAGCTAGAAGCAACAATAGCTCCTCTTCGTCAGAGTCAGAACCGTTCAACATCTTGAAGTGTACTGAGTGTGGCTATCGATACGACACACATAACGCAGTTACAAAGCAGGCCCGCATTCAAACTGCTTTCTGACTGCTCACGTTTCTGGTGTGACATCAACCGCGGCGCAACTGCCCTGCCCTGCTAAGGTGCTGCGCTTGTCCTGCTTTTGGTGTGCCCAAGCCTTTATTTCTGCGTGTGTTTGCTACTGCAGTAACTCTCAACGCAAAACAATACGAGTAGGTAACTACTACGTAGGTATAATAAAGACTTGGGTTCTTTATTAAAATTCAATAATTACCTATGTTTAACATCGATTAGGAATGGGGGTGAAAAAAATAATGCAACCAAAATGTTTTAGAAAAGCTCATACCTAGTTATATCTTTAGTTTATCCTACTATCTAATATTATAAACGTGAAAATTTTGTATGTATGGATGTTTGTTACTCTTTCACGCAGAAACTACTGAATGGATTTCGATGAAACTTGGTATTCAAGCAGATCGTGTTCTGGGTTTCTGGAATAGCATATTGGATACTTTTTATCCGGGGAATAGTGTTCCCTTTAATATTTTTTTATTATCACGCGGGCGAAGCCGCTGGTTGCAGCTAGTATTCATATAGTGGCATATACAAGTGGATGGCTATGATATTTTACTATTTATATATACAAACTATTCGAACGCACAAAGGGGCACAATAAAGAATATAGGTTACCACTTAATTGGCATAAAATGATATTGATTATACATACTTTCGTAATGAGCATACAACACGGACTTCGCGGAATAAAAAGCAATTTGCGCGTGAACAGGGTGGCTCGCTGCCGATGCGGAGTCAGGGCGGGCGCCGGTGGCGGCCAAACGCGCCCCTCGTGATACGACGCAGGCGCGCGCCGCACAACCGACGCTCAGTTGGATCGATAAGATAAACGCGCAACCCCGGTCTACGAGTTAAATCAATATAATTTCTATCGATTTTTGCAGCCGCAGCCGCCGCACACCAGATTTGAGGGTCGCAAACGGTGGGTGCGCGCAGTGCGTTGTTTGAAATTATTTGAAATTCGAATAGTAATTGTTCTGTGATTATTTTGTAAAAGACTGTAATGTGTGTGCAACAGTTTAGATTAAAATGATTGTCGACTTTATTGTTTGTCGGAGTTTTACGGTAAATATTTTTTTTACACTAAAGTTCAATGAACGGATTTTTGTAATTAATTGTTGTTAGCACATATATATTTATAATATTATATTTTCTATTCTAATTGGCATATAAAATTGGTCTTCAACGTTATAAAAAAAAACCTTTGTTGGTGTAAATAGAGTTAAAAAGATAGTCGTACTTTTTATTAATTTGTATTTCATCCACGTTTTGCGTCACCGGCGGTGAGGTCACCGGTCGATCGAAAGACTGTTTTATTTTGTTTTTGTTTTGATTTCGTTTGTTGTATAGCATGTTTATTATCAAAGAATTTTAAATTATTATTTGAAATGTTATTTAGTTGTTGTTGATACGATCCTGTGCAAAATATGTTTAATATTATTTTAAAATTACGAAAATGATTAGCGTGAACGTGAGCTTGAGGTATTCTTCAACATCCTGTTTCCTCTATTAGTCTTTCATTCATTCAAATCAAATTGAACTAATGTGATGTAAACAAAATGAACGCGCGCAAGTTAAAATTTTAATAAAATGGTTTGTGTATGTTTGCTGCAGGCATGAAATGTAGAAATAAAGAAGAAAAATGACGTCCACGGACACTTATCAGTTAAAATGGCACTCGCACAGTTCCCATCTGAACGGTTCCGTAGCGGCTTTGCTGCGCTCGGAGCGGTTTACCGATGTGGTGCTGTGCACCCTGGACGGGTCGCAGATTCCGGCGCACAAGTTCATCTTGAGCTCGTGCAGCGTGTATCTGTGCAACCTGTTCGAGGGCCAGCGCTCCGTGACGCGCATGGGAGGCATGCTGTATGTCGTGCTCCCGTCGGAGATATCAACGAAAGCGCTGAAGATTCTCGTGGAGTACATGTACAAAGGTCAGTCAATTAAAATAGCTCTAGATCTTTAACTAGCTTATACCTGCGGCTTCATCGCCGTAATCCACAGGAACTGTGCATTTTTTCGGAATAAGAATAAGGATTGTTATTACTTTTTCTGTGGCTATGCTATGACGCTCAGGCATAGAGTAGCTTTCAACCATTGAATATTACTAATCAGAATATACTTCTAGAGATTAATATTCTTTACAAAAAAAATGTAAACAACTAACTGTCCGCCGCGCTTTCACCCGCATCTTATGTTACAGGTTGTGTTTATTTACACATAAATACTTTATCAAATGAACCACCTCCACTGTTCAATATCTTACTTGGCTATACATACAAAATGACTCTGAGTCTGCCTACCTTTTTTAGTCAGACCAGTTACATAGTTGGTCAGTGACCAGTGCACAGTTAAACTGTGCCAATGGCTATGAGTCAAAATGATTTGAAATATATATAATATAAAAAGGGTGTATGACCAAGCAGATTGTGCTGATGTACAAACTGAAAAGCTGTATTTTTGTTAAAATGATATAAACTATTGCTTGAATGCAGTCCCACTTGATGGTAAGCAGTGATGCAATTATTGATGGTGAGGCACACTAGGTATATGTCACAATACAAACACAAATACAGTGAAACCTGATAAATTCATGAATCCCCAACCAGTCTCATGCAACCACGCTGTTATTGTCTTACTTTTGTGTTTCGTTTCGTGGGTATGTGATAGGTTAAGCAGGCCTTGGATATGTGAGAAACTTCTGCTGCTCTGGTAATTACAAAGGGTTTCTGAAACTAGAATATTTCAATGCAAAACATTGAAATACTCTGTTGCTGAGAATAATAATGCTCTAAAGCTGAGATATATTTTTGAGATTATTTCCATGTTTACACCTCTATATTATATTTGGAACTTTATAGCTTGATAGCCTCACTAAGTGAGGGTACTAATTCAGAATGCTAAATTATGTGTCATGTTGATGCAAATGTTCAAGAATTGTTTACAGAAACTGCCCTAGTTATCTGTATAAGTGATAAAAATTTTTGCCAATTCAATTCAATTAATTCATTAAAAAAAATTCAATTCAATTTTTTTTTAAATTCGTTAGAAGTTGGTGCAATACTTATTAAGTATAAAGGGTTGGTGTTGGGGGGTGTGTCCTGTACAATACTTCTCTATTGGTTAAATAGAACCACACCACCCACTTGTACACATAGATTTCAGTTTGTGTACAAGTTGTATCATTTTTATGGTGTATTTTTTTTATTGATGTATAAAACAATTGAGAGGCTGAGGTTGTTCAGAGCTTTGGAAAGAAAAAGGAGAGGCCTTTGCCTAGTTCTGGGACATAATATAGGCATTAGAAAGAGATATTATCAAAAAAGTCTTTTCAATCTTAATATCTGAACATCATATTTCTTTTTATCATATTGCAGGAGAAACAACAGTTTCAAACGAAGTCTTAGATACCGTTTTAAAAGCTGGTGAAGTCCTCAAGATCCGAGGACTATGGAGACAGACAGAAGATGGCAGCGATGGAACTGCAGAGAAGACAGCCACACAAACTATTGCAACCACAAGTGTTATGAAGGCAGGTCTGACGAAGAAACCTGATGAGATACCGATACAACCAAAAATTGCTGTCAAGAAAGATGATAAGCTGCTGAAGGCTTTCAATCCTGGGCAACCTGGTTCAAGGTGTGTTGAAATGATATTATAACTAGGAAAGATTTGATTTTTTTGTTTGTTTGTATGTTATGATTGAACTCAAAACCTACTTGACAAATTTTGGTATTGTGGTATTCCTAAAGGTTGAAACCGAGTCCCCCCCCAGAACGAAGGAACGGGGTAGGGGTTTAGTCAGTAAGAGTCTGACACTCCCGCTCCGCCCAAGAGCGGGAGAAGTCATTCTGATGATTCCCCTACCAGAAAAAAAAAACTTGACAAATTTTAAAAATTCTTTCACCTTTACTACTTTTATGTGAGTGAAGTTGCTGGGTGAAGTTAGTCATACAATACTGATGCATTTCTTTGATTACCGCCGCCTTGGTAACTTCAGATAACTTTGATGACCCTCTTATAAAAAAAAATTGTAGCTATCAAGAAACAGCAGCAAGTGAAGCAAAACGAAGTTAAAGCTTTTTAAACAACAATAAAATTATTTTGCATTTTGTTCTAGACCTATGTTCATCGGCCCACCTAAGCTAGTCTTCATCAAAACTACAGAAGGGGCCAATCAAGCAGCAATCAGACCAGGGGGTCCAAAAGGGCAAACTATTTTGGTAGCCCCAGCACCAACAGCGGCTGAGCCCACGGTCACTGCTACAGCCACTACGGCTCCCACAACCACAGTGACTCCCAGCCCTGCTCCGACCACTGTGACAGTGGCCACAGCAACCGTCAGTGAGGACTCCGACGAACCACTGACGCCAAGGATTTTGAGAAGACATACGGAGAGGAAGTATGGAAAGAGGCAAAAGACTGAAACTAAATCAGATAATGAGGAGACTAAAGACTCTGAGGAAGGACAGGATAATGCATCTGAGGCTTCTAGCAAGTCAAGTAAGTTGAGTTTAAAAATCATCATCTTCCTATCAACGTCCATTGTTCCTCTATCTGTGAACTTTACTCTTTCCTTTCGTGTAATACCTCGCACAATCCATCTTGTTTTCCCTTCTCCATATGTGTATGTATAAAAACATTCATTATTAAAATTGATAACTTCAGTTAGAGCTAGGAATCTTCTCTTTGTTCCCTGAAATATCTTTTTCTATAATAGTGAGAAAGAAGGATGGAGAGAGCTTAGATCTATACACCCTATACATACAGCTCCATCCTTATAACATTTCAGTTTAAATCCTCAAATGGATCGCGTTAAGAACTTGTAGTAGGCCCTCTGTTCACGGTATGTAACATTTCGTTTCATCTTCCAACAGAAAAGTCATCACAAAGCCTTACGGAAACCGAGATCCAAATAAAAGACGAGCCAGAATGGGACGCCAGCAGTATAGAGGAAGAGGAGAGGTCTATCGCGGAGATGTTTCAATCCGAGATGAGCGTCAAGAACGAACCGAACGACGAAGTTGATATTGAGGAAGAGAGCTTGGTGAGTAGAAACTTTTTGATAATTTAGAAGCTTTTTTGATACTCCTTCGTCCCCCGCGATTTAATGTCCAGTCATTGGTTAAGTACTGCTCCGGTCGTAACGTGCTGTTATATTAAAATAGTGTATAGCCTTCCTCGAAAACTAGGCTATCCAACACAAAAAAAAAAACTTCATTTGAACCAGTAGATACTTAGATTAGTGTGTTCAACTGCCTCGTTGGTCTAGTGGTTGCAAGAGCGACTGCTGAGCAAGGGGTCCTGGGTTCGATTCCCGGGTCGGGCAAAAAGTACTATTGGGTTTTTCCATTAGGAATTACACTATAGCTGCCCGGAGTTTGGAAGTTGGTGGTGTGATACCCCCGTGCCTCGGAAAGCACGTAAAGCCGTTGGTCCTGCGCCTGATCTCTCTCCGGTCGTGTCGGATTGCCGTCCCATCGGGCTATGAGAGTAAAGGAACAGAGAGTGCACCTGTGTTTGCGCACACACTTGTGCACTATAATATCTCCTGCGTATTTGGCTGATCTCTGTTGAGATTGGCCGCCGTGATCGAAATTCGGTCGGGGGAGTATTATTATTATTAGTGTGTTCAACCAAACAAACTTAGCTTTATAATCTAATCATCTTTTTTTATAAATAAATTTTGCCCCACCCTAAGAATAACATAACTCCTATAATTATCATGACGTGTGCATTTACAAACATACACAACACACCCGGACTTGGAACGCATTTCCGACGTCTGGCTCTCAAACTGGATCGGACTGGCTGTCCTCAAGCGGCTCTTGCCCAACCTGGGGATCCAGACAGGCGTCTGGAGCCGCGCTGCTGGAGGTACTACGCGGGGATCGTTCAGTCCATGGCCCTTTACGACCTGTAGCCAAATGGAACACTTGCCAAAAGGTCATGGCCATCCGAATGGTCATCCAAAGCAGCGAGCCTTGCGATCTGGGAAGCAATAAATAATCCTTGCACGCATGCACGATTGGCGTCGAATATCAAAATATGTATATAATATGTTGTGGACAGATCTACAGCCCGCTGGCATGCGAGCTGTGCGCGGAGGTGTTCACGGTGCCGGCGGCGTGGGTGCGCCACGTGCAGAACCACGCGCGCTCCGACACGCAGCACGCCCGCAAGAGGAAGCTGCGCTCTGCTGTACGTATACACACTAGATTTGAACTTTTACCTAATGTGCTGAAATACGACCTCTTAAAATGGATCCCTCGACTTACTCTCCATCCTTAATTTTCGTTCTATTTTTTTCCGAAGCCATTACTGGTAGTCCTGCGATTTGTAGGTCTTTATTTAGCTGTAGGACAGATGTTCTTCTCTCGCGCCATCCCTAACCAATTCTGGTGGTTGATACGCGTCGAGATCATCTTGCCATGTCTTTCTGATCCGGTCTTGACGGCTCTTTCTCTCTGAAGGAAGCCACTAGGTTACCTAGCGGGCACTGTGCAAGTGTGCATACCATAGATATGCAGAGAGCATACATATGACGTGATCCGCCCAGTCCCATTTGAGCCTGGCAGCCTTATGGTCTACGTCTGTTATACCCGTTTTTGTGTTCAGCATGTTATTCTTTATCGGTCTGCTCCTATTACAACTACAACAAAGAAAACATCCGATTACGGATTTCGCTAACAATACTTAGCTGGTCCATGACCATTCTCTAATTTTCACAAAATTACATTTTAGATTACGAAATTCTCCAACAACCCTTAGGATCCCACAACTATCTCTTCTTCTTTATTGGTTCCCAAGACTGTCTCCTATAAATGTCTTAATCTTATTGCGAATGGAGTATTGATACTATGATTATTTCTTTACCTTAACTGGATCCCACTACTACTTCTCTTCCTTACCTGGAACTTACAACTTTTCTTCTTTACTGGGTCTTTTTTTTTGCTTTTAGCTAATTAGAAGTTTCTTCTTTCTCAATAATGCATATGGGTGGTCGCTCACAGTGGGCCTTATCAAAAGACTTAAGTCAACCAAAAGGTAAGTTCGGAGGTGGAGGAGTGGTAGGAGAGTGGAGGAGTAAGGTACAAAAGGTAGGTTCGGAGTTTCCTTGCGAGGTCACTTCGAAAATAAAGATGAGAGAGAACCAAGTTTATAAATCGGCTAAATTAAGTGAAATTGGGCAGGGCACCCACTAGCACACACTGACAGATTAATCGTAGAACAGATGGTCGATGGATACGAAGGTTCTTGAGTGGCGATCACGTACCGGAAGACGCAGCGTTGGCAATGAATGAATATATATTTCTCCCCTTAGTCGTATTCTACAACTACCTCTCCCTATACTATCTCACTCAATAATAATATTAATTGTAACGCGTTCTTCTTCAGAGCGATGACACGGAGGAGACGATGGCCCTGCTGAAATGCGACCTGTGCATGAAACACTTCCCCAACCCGGCCGAATGGGTGCGACACATACAGAGCACGCACACTGAGTCAGGTCAGTAACGAAACATTCCTGTACTGTTATATTGTAAGAGCTCAAACACACAAGCGGCATGTTGCCAACGGCAGAGGTAATTGTAGCCGTCGACATTCCAACCTCAGATCAACAAAAAAAGGAAAAAGAACGCCACGAACTTCAAAGAGCAACCACCTTGTCGGTCTAATATTCCGTCAATGAGAATCAGCGGCAGCCCTCGCCGTCGTGCCTATCAAGTGTCACTATATATCGACGGCTGCAGCTAGTTCTGCCATTGGCAAGGCATGCCGCTCATATGTATGAAATGTTAGTCAATGTTATTATGAGTATAATGATTCAAAATGAATTGCGGTCTGGAACACAAGGCAAGTTGCGGTGTAACAAAAGATGTGATCAATGAACTTTTCCCGCTTTGGGTGGAGCAAGAGACCGTGTCAGAGTTATTCTGACTAAAAGCCATTTCATTCAGTTACTATGTGTACAATTCTTTGGAAATTAAAAACTTCCTAGTAATTAAATCTTGACAAATAAATCTACATAGTTTTACTCATAATACCATTGTATTGTTGTTTTACTGGACTTAGACATAGAAATAAATAATTGTGTAAACAAAGCTAACATAACCATTCCTAAAGAAACCAGCTAGAAACTAGATAATTGTTCTAATTTAAATGATTGGTTTTTGTTTGCAAGTAGGTAATCATAATTCTTTAGACAATATAGACAGGTACAGTTCATAATATGGGGTCATTTGTATCGATAAATTGTGACTTTCATGCCAATTTAAATGAATAGCTCGCAATAAGCCATTTCAGTAAGTTTTCGACTAAGTAATATACAATGTGGAGATGCCAATACAATGATAATTGAAAACACTGGCAAAACTGATAATTATGAATATCTTTCGGTATCGGACCAGCCCTCAAAACGCGAAAAAAAAAAAATTACATTTTGTCGACTTATGCAAACATAAATGTATGGGACAACTGTTGTTTTTTTGTGATTTCTGTGTAGGTTCCACTGTAAAAAATATTTTTATTGATGAAATTACCACTCCCCACATTGTATATTCTAATACGTTTCCGATAGGGTTTTCCGGGTTCCGAGCTAGTTGCGTCTTTGCGGGCCGTGTCCGTCGTTACTTAGACAATAATTATAGTAGCGAGGTCAGGTGGACATGGTCGCAAATTATGTAGGTTCAAGTCAAGGTTAGGTTAATTCTCCGCTATCTAACGCAGTACGCCCGGAGCGTAAACGGACAACTAACTCCGGAAGGCCTAGATACGGTTTAGTGAATAGAAAAAGGGTTTAGTAAAATAATATTATATTATTTAGTTATTTGTTTTTGATCTAGTTTTTCCTTATAATTTTGTCTACTTCAGTGATATACATACAGAATAAAATTCCTAGGTACCCATCAGTTTGTTTTTACATTTTGATTTGATGACACAACAGTAACAAGTTGACAATAGAATTGATTGGTCTATAGATCAGTAGATGAAAATGATGATCTGAAAGTCTTACAAGTCGCTGGTTCGATATCTATTATGTTAAACATGTTGTTTTTTCTTTTGCTTTCTCCTATAATTAATCTGAGTTACGATATGTTTCCGAACCCATAGTCCTAACAGAATTTCCAAACATGAACGACAGCCGAAACTAGAGTTCTATGTAATTGGCTAATTCTCGACAAACGAACATCCTGTCGCCATTAGACTAGTTTTGTTTATAATTTTGATTTTATTTTACTTCTGCTAATACCCTTATACCCAATAGTAAGCACAGACGGACTGCATTTGGAGTAAGCATGCTGTAAAGAATAAATATGTACTGTCGCTACTAATTTAAGGTTGCTTAACTTAAGAAATTTTTATTGGTTCATCACAACATTTTAACGCATGCACTAACACTCTTTTGTAGATTGCTTACAGTCAAGATGCAGCCCGTCTGTCGGTACTCATAAATAACCCATGCTTTAAGATACACTACTTCTTACACTAATCCTGCTACTAATGATAATCACTTCAGTTATGTTTTAGAAGTAATTAACATTAAACATTGGAATGCTTTGTTTGCTTATTCTACCTTTGCTGTACTTGATATCATTTGCCGTTACCGACAAACAAAGCGTTGCATATTGTGTGATTGTCTGCCTGACTGAACCCTGTTCTAAATGTTCGTTCGATGTCGATTGTCTAGAATTGGCCATGTCAAACAACAGTGCCCCACCAAAACGTCACAATCGTTTCACAGAGGGCGCGCAAAACAAGAGTTGCTCGCAATGCAAGAAGACATTCCCGTCGCACGCATCCATGCTCATACATATGCGTACGCACACAGGTGAGTTCTCCAGCCTTACAATCCTTACAATGATATCAAACAAAGTACCCCACGGCCCACTGCGATTTTCTGCTCGCGGTTAACTCAATTTCAATTCACCAGCAGAAGTGATGCATGTGAAGATGTATATTATAATACATGCGTATTATAATAATTTCAAACATTCGTAATATCTGCGCGAAGCTGGGGTGGGTCGCTAGTTATTTAGAAATAATTTAGGAAGAGCCCCAGAAAATTGTTGATTAAAGACAGATCGTTTTGTGAGGAGAATCTATAAAGATTATACCACAGTAATTACGAACTGAAGGTGCGACAGCAAATTAAATCACATTATAAATTAGAAAGAGAAAAAAAATGCTTAATTCAGCCGCCTTCCTATAAGTTTACCTACATTAATTAAATCAATAATATTGGAAAAATTCTGAAAGTATAACTCTAGCTCTCCTCGAGAGCTGTGTTTCATTTTGATTATTCGCTATCTGATGAAAAATCAGCCTAACAGTAGACTCCAAACTGCCACTTGCTAAACTTGATCTCTATTCCAGGCGAACGTCCATTCATCTGCGGTCTGTGCAACAAAGGGTTCAACGTGAAGTCGAACCTGCTGCGGCACCTGCGCACGCTGCACGACCAGCTCATCAGCCCGGCGCAGGTGGACGACGCCGACGACGACGAGCCCGGCCCCTCCGACGTCAAGCGCGAGTCCTGAGGCCGCGGAGGGGGGGCAGGTAATACTACCACCTGCTTACTTGCCGCTTAAGGCTGTATACAGAAAGAAAGCTGGAAACTTATAAGCGCTTACCCGCGCAGGAAAATATATGAACGCGCGCCGATAAGTACTGAACGGTGCCGACAAGTTCCGACAAGCTTCGACACGCATTGGTCAGCGCTGGGAGTAACAAAACCAAATCACCGTCCAATGAGTCCATTTTGCTTGGTCTGCTTCAACCTGCTTCCTTTGTGTAGAACGTACCATCGTTGTCAAGCGCCTGTAAGCGCTTATAAGTTTCCAGCTTTCTTTCTGTATACAGCCTTTAGAATAGAATAAACGTTTAGTCTTCAGGAAAGTAGCCAGAAAGAAAAACAATTTACGCGAAAATTACGCAATCTTTAATATAGCTAAGAATTATAATCATCTTCCTGCCTTTGTCCCGTTTATTTGGGGTCGGAACAACACGTTTTTCTGTTCCATTCTGTCCTGTTACTCGTCACGCTATCATTATCTCTATTTTCTTCCATATCACTTCTCACACAATCCATCCATCTTTTCTTTGACCATTCTCCATCCTCAGCTAAGAATCATAATCATTATAGGGAAAATATGCGTCACATCTTCCCTAAACGGCCGAACGCTCAGTCCTTCAAGAAAGTGTGTCGACGAAGCGGCAGCGTTATACTGTCCTGTCGTTGCAGCTTCGTCAATACAGTGTGATAGTTTTGTATGCAAGCTTCACGCAGGCGTATACACCAAGACTATGATTACTAGTGATCGGCGTAGGTAGTGCCATTCGCGGGATTTTGTGACAGTTATCTTAACATGGATATGCCGTCGAGTTCCGGGAAATATTTTATTTATTTATTTTATTATATTTATAGGTCCATAAAAACGGTTCTCTCATTCTTTATTAATGGTTTATACCCTGTATTAGAACTAATATTACTCGATTGTTCAACAGCATGTAATAAATACATGGAAAACATTCTTCAGTATCCCGGGAATCCCGGGGCATATCCATGTTAACATTATCATTCAAGTTCATTGACCAAACCCAAATGGCACTACCTATGCCGATCACTAATGTTTACTAATAGCTACGCGTCTATGAAGCTACACGTCTGTGGAGAGTAGGTCTTATTTTGTTTTGTGTAGTGTAGCAAGGTTATTAATGCATTTTCTTTTTGTTAATGTTACAGGTAGAGGGCGCGGGCGACGCGCAGCATACGTGAACGTAAATGCTATGAGCGAAGCCACCCGTCGCGCCCACGAAAAGAAAAGGCAAACTGACAACGCATCGCCTTCCAACGTCCCGCGCAAGCAGAGCTACTCACTCTTCTTGAAGCAACGCGCGGTACTCTTTTCTGCCAAGAAGTGGAAACAGTGAAATTCGGTATGGCGACTCGCTACAACATTACTTTCATTCATTATAACATTTAGTTTGACTCTTAATTGAGTTCAAGTTTGTAGCCAGGTCGCCATTTATCCGTTTGTTCACTTATTACCTGCCCACCCTCCTCCTTTCGTATTTAACGGTTACTTTATTTATATTTAAAGTATTATTGAGTGAATTATTTTTTTATAATCCCCTAGTTTATTATTAACTTTGAAGTATCTCGACTTCTAGTCACGTAATATGTTCTAAGACTTAAATAAGTGCTAGTAATGTAAGTGATCCCCTAAATGTAGCACGGGTTGTATGTCTAAGATCTCAATAACAAGCGAGTTATATTTTTTTACAGATAAGTTTTGAATGTGTTGACTTCTCAGTGGGCATTTTTTCAGTTTTTATTACAGGATTTAACTTACTATTGTATAATATATGGATGTAATATGTGTCTGAATAATAACCAATATCATTACCATTTTATAACTACAGATTTGTCAATGTTTGTATTTATCCAGGCTTGGCATGCACCATAATCATTAACCAATTCTGTTAATAATAATATAATTTTTCGTAATCCAAGTTGGTCATCAAGGTCATTTCAGAAGGAAAACAAATTCCAAAATATTGCTGTTTCCTGCGATATTTGATACGGAAATAATCCCTTCATATTATGTCGTACTATCTTGTGTCAGTGGCTACCCCGTGAATGTAGTAAATTGTCGCATAAAAACGTACCGTACCAGTTAGTATAAGAATTTTGGCTTAATTCAGTCCATGCGGAAGAAATTTAACAAAACCAAAGGCCTGCGCAAACGAGAGACTTGTCTGTCGAGGACCAAAATCCCTGAATCGTGAGTAAAATGTTAAGCCGAGGATTTGTCACGGACTCAATGAACATGGCGTGCGAACATTTGTGTTCGGAAAAATGAAGTGTGCTATAGAAGCAAATACTCAGAATGTGGTCGGTTGTTCGGGGTCTTTTCGTACCCTTTTCCGCGTTATTCAATGCAGTTGTAAGAGATCTATTTTAAAGGCCAAAAATACGCAGATGGTCCCTCGTTTGCGCAGGCCTTTAACCTAGTCAATGGTGCTTGCTAAGCCTACATCTCCGCTTTTTATCATAGAATATTTTAAATGCATGTCTCAATTTTAATAACCTACCAATGTGTTACTAATATTTGTGTAAATGCGTGGGGAAAACGATTTTTTAGGATTAATGATGATTAGTATAATATTCGTATAATTAAAGATTGCGAAGCTTTAAGTTCGGCATTCCATTGTGTTAGAAGTGATTATTTATTTTGAACATGTGTATCAGTAGACACTGAACTTTTATTTCTTGTCATTTAAAATAATTTCAATTCAATACTCATGTATAACATGAACATGAATGTAATTTGTACTATTGTGGAAAATAAAGTGATTTAATGTCAATTGTTTTTTCTTTACAAGTAAGACCACTATTTATGACAAATGTGTTTATTATCTCTTAAAAAAATACTATTATATCACAACTTTCAGCGATACACACAGTGTATGGATATACAAGGCTGGAGAAATTGGAATTTTAACATGATGTTTTTGGAAAGAACAAGTATAACGAAAATAGGTACGCAAATACAAAATAAGACTTATTACTAACAAAACTAGTTTAGCTGTCCTCTTCCTCAATCTTGGGCGCTAGGTAATAGCGGATGTGACCAATCTCTGGAATGCGGTACTCAACGACGAGTGGGACATCGGCCGACATGGATAGTTGAACCTGGAAAAAGGATAAAAACATTAGGACTAACTCATAATAAATAAACTTCATCTACACATCTAAGTAAAATTAAAAGTATCTGTTTGTGATTCAACATCTGTGACTATTTTGGCTAAACTTTGGAATGGCTGGACAGATTTGGGACGAAATAAGTAATGTTCTTAAACTGAACGTGAACGAAGTCGCGGGAAATAGCTAGTGTGAAATTCAAATGGGGGTTTTTATTGGAGCTGGTATGATGATGCTGGTGCAATCAAATTGCTGTACAACATAACAATAAAAACAAAAAACAATTTTAAAATATGTACCTGTGGACTAAGCGACGTGGCTTTAGTGAAGTAGTTGAGATACTGGCACGCAAATGTGAGAGTGACTGGCTCCTCCATCTCGATGACGACAGCCTCTTCCTCTTTGTCAACTGACGCGGTCTGCGCCAGCTTGATGTTCGCCGAGCCGATGTCGCCAGACGCTGAGAACTTTACTCCTGTTGGGATTTGGAAAAATATTAACACCTAACTGCATAGTTAAAGAAAGTTCGAATACAGGTAGAACTTCTAAATATTCCCTATGGAAATCCATCAGCAGCTATAGACAGTACTGGGGTCACGCAATAATTTTATTTAAGTACACTATTGAAGGAATCCTTACCCTCTTTGGTGCAAGAAATGACCATGGACTCTCCAAACTGTGAGAGATCGCGGCAAATTCGCGCGAATTCGGCACTCGGTAACCGAATGGTGCAGCTGTACTCAGTCTCAGGAATACCTGTAAAAACATCATCAATCAATTTAAATTACTGGTACTAAGCCAACAGAAGATATGTAGATTTATCAGTATCAAGGAAAAAATGTTGATTAAAAATTAAATTAAAGGATAAATGTGGTATTTGGACAAATTATGCATAAAAATTGTAAAGTTTGAATACATACTAGCTTATCCATGCCCACTTTGCTGGTTATACATTTTTGATGAAAAAAAAAAATCTAGTGGTAATGGTTCTATTTTTTTAAATTACTGCCTAAAAACCAACTTTACTTCTAAACATTTTGCTATGTTAGTAACATCTTTTTTTTTCAACAATTATCTTTTTTTTTCTAAAACAGTTTCTCTTTTTTTTTATTTCAGTACACATAAAGTTGGCATGAACTGTTTCAACAATATGCCTTTGAATAACCTATGTTCTTGAACTTTATTTATGTTATTATGAAGGTGACACATAAAGGACAATAAAAAACAGGAAAAAAAAACTTTATACTACTACTGCTACTTTTTTTACCGGTTTTAAGGTCATTTTAAGAACAAATATTAACGTTAAACTCACCCAAATGCTCAAGATCCAAATTCATGAGTTTCATCTCATAATCTGAGACTTTCTCCTGGTTGGGGCTTTCAAACACAAATGTGACGGTGTCGGCATTGTCCTGGGCCTTGATTGTCACTGTGTCTTTGTCACCAGCACATTTCAAGATCTTAGACATGCTGGAAGATGTTTATAAAAGTTATTGACATTGAAATAAACATTTAGTTCATGAATCCCCAACCGGTCACATGAGACTGCGCTGTTATTGTTTTACTATTGTGTCTCATTTCGTGGGTATGTGATAGGTTAAGCTTTGTTTGTCAAATACCAAGGGAACACCAGCACCCATGACTAAGAAACACAAGTTTACTACAGTAGCTGAAAACTAGCAACACTCAGGAAGAAGAAATAAACATAATAACATGAGGAAATCTTTAGTGACAAAAACTGACTGGTACTATACTCCATCGGTTTAGGTAGTTAACTAAATGTAAACAATCTTGGCATGTCTTTTTATCTAAAAGCTGTTTAAAAATTGTATGTAAAAATCTTTGCAACTAGGTCTTTACCTAAATCAATGTTAGCTAATTAACTAAATTTAAATAATCTTAGTGTATATTATATACAACCTCTTTAATATAAAAAGACATACCAAGATTGTTTACCTTTAGTTAACTACCTAAACCGATAGACCATAGTTACTGTCTGTTTTTTAAACCCTGAAATTAAATTGACACAGGTAATGTCCAAACTTGCAATAGGAATGATGCCAGTTCTTTTGTGTTGTAATGTAATTTTAGTCTCAGGGTATAAAAAAACAGATGGTAGCTATTATGTAGCAGATTCCAAACCAATTAGTGCTGCAATGGTGTAATTGCTGGAAAGAGTTCCATTGTGAGCATAAACAAATCAACATAAAGCTTGTGTAAAGGGGTAAAACTTATATACATCTGTGTACTACTTTAGGTATGGAATTTCTCTTTTAACCTATCACATACCCGCAAAACGAGACACAATAGTAAAACAATAACAGTGCGGGTCTCATAGGACCAGTCGGGGATTCATGAATTAAAGGTAGGTACCATAAAATTGATTATTGAACTTACCTTCCTAAGTTCATGCCCATAGAGATATTTCTATCACATCTGTATTTGTCGAAGCCATCAGATCTGAGAGTGAGGGACACCAGTGACACGTGGGAGTTGTCCATTGCCTAAAACATTTAACCAATTCAAAAACATATTTAACTTGAATTTATAACCAGTGATGTATCTTTGAGACCTGTTGATGAGACCCGACATAGAAGATCATCTTGGTTAGGTACATTTTAGCAATCAAAATATTTTGATAGCAATTGAAAAGTAAATAGCCTAAAGTCGTAAGTAATCTGTCTGTGTTATGCTTTCCATAAGTCTACAATCTCTCAAGACTTCTTGACGTCATAGTCAAGCAGAAACTTGTTAAAAGCTCATGAACATACCTGCAATTGGATCCCATTGTCGTCGCAGTCAAATGTGGCCTGTGTCAGAAGATCTTTGATGGCTTCCAACACCTTCTTCAGAATGACGCTACGGAGAAGACGTGCTTCAAACATATTCTGTAAGTAATTAAGTTTACTGGCATCAATGTCTTACGTAGGTATCTATCAAATTAGGAACCACTACGTACACGGTATAAGTACTAGCTATTGTAACAAAAGGGAGGAAACGAGATCACCCAAGAACGGTACCTAACGGATTTGACACGATATCAGAGACTCGGTACTTAAAATCACAGTATTTCGACTCTTTCAACACAAGATTAAGAAAACACATAAGAAATACTTACGGTTGTGTATATTTAACCAGTAAAATCAATTAAAAGTTAAAGAAATAAGGCACGATGCGTCTGTGTCGGTGACCTCAGGAAATAATGACAGCCGGTCGCGGGAAAAAACGGCGCGAAAAAGTGAAACGTCAAACAAAACAGTAAAACAAAATAATAGAAGAGAGAACTACATGTTTGACATTAGAAAAGTATGTTGAACGTGTGTTTTGGTGCGAGTGAATAACATAGTATAAGAATGCTCATGCTTAAAATGTTGAAAGATATAATATTTAACGTTTAACGCCTTTACGTTTAGAAACCATTTCAATATTATCATCTACTTATCGTTTAGAATAATTGTTAGGATTTTTTAAAGAGCTCTCTGAATAACGAGACTCGAGCAGACGAAATGTATTATTTGTGTACAATTGCTTCCACTTGACACGTAAAAATTGCTAATCAATTTTTCAGTACCGTAAAATGCTGCAACATTGCCTTTATAGCTCAACATTGCCTAAATTCAAAAAAGTTAAATTCCCGCTGCGAAATGTTTTTGAGTGTCTATGGTATTACTAACAGCAAGTCTGCAATCTGTATAGCAACATTCGATCATACGTCACTCCAAATTTTAGTTAACAAACTGTCAAACTGTCAGTGTCAGTCAGTTTCATTGTCAAATGTCAGTGCGGATACTCGCTTTTTACCGGCTCTCAGGAAAATTTCATTTTCTGAGTAATTATGATTCGGGCGGACCCACAGTTCTTTAACAAAATTTTATGGAGTGACGAGTCTTCATGCCGGCGAGATGGATACCTAAATTTGCATAATTTGCACAGTTGGCAGCTGGTAAACCCACATTAGATGCGAGAGGACAGGAGCCAACATCAATTTAAAAAAAAAATATGGGCGGGAATAATAAATGGGCAAATAATAGGGCCCTTTGAACTACCAGCAACTCTAAACGCCGAATACTATCTGCATTTTTTAAGAAATGAGTTGCCAACGTTATTAGAAAACGTTCCAGAAGACGTGCGGCAAGCAATGTGGCTGATGGGTTCCCGCTCACTATGCGACGGCAGTAAGGGCGCAACTCGATGAAACTTATCCTGACAGATGGATCGACCGATTAGGACCAATTTTGTGGCCTCCGCGATCTCCGGATTTAAATCCCTTAGATTTTTTTTACTGGGGATGTTTAAAAGACAGGGTCTACAAACAACGAATAACGAAGGAAGAAGAATTACGGCAGCGCATCCAATCCGCTGTATCAGAAATAAATGAAAGCCATTTTGCCCGTCGGATAAGAGCTTCGTTTATTAGGAGGTGTAGACTCTGCATTCTCGTAGGGGGACGTCAGTTCGAACATTTATTATAAGCAAAAAATAAACGATTTATTTGTATTTTTTTTTTATTCGACCTCCTAATTCTTTTCACACGCTGAGATACCTCATTAATTCAATGAAAATTACCTCTGAAATACAACAATAAAACATTTTTAAGAAAATAGTTGAATTCTGCACACTTGTTCAATTTTATTTAATTTCGTAATTTTGCACCTCTCTCAGATTCATAGCAATATATTTGTAACCACAAGGACTAGACGAAAGTTTTATATCAATTTGCAAACCTTAAAAAATGTACAAGTTTTTGAAATAATGGTACTCTTCGGTGTCATACATTTTTTTTACAGGAGAATTTTTCCAATTCTGGTCTTTTCATCGTAAAAAAAAACTTTTGAATTCAAGAATTTTTTTCTAAAGCAAATAAAATGTTATTAAAAAAAAATGGTTGCCTGTAAAGTCGTTTTTACGGGCGAAGATTTTACGTGACAACGTCTTTTTCTCGGTAGAATATTTATTGATATGAATATAATTAAATTGCACAATAGGAACAAGGAATTGAATGAAAATAAGAATTGCACAAATTTTAACTATAGAAATATATTTTGTTTACTAAAATTCTCTAGTGCTGCGCGCGCGGCAGACCGATCATAGTTGAGTGGGAGAGAGACGCAAGGCATTCGGCGGGCCTCTCTCTCGTTCGGTGACTCATCGTAACGTTACCGAGCGTTACACTTTTTCATAAGTGACTCCCAGCCGCAACCTAATTTAAGACGTTGTCACGTCAAAAATGATATCTTATTACATTAGTAAGCTATTCAGAAATGTTTGACAAAAATCACACCTAAAAATGATATCATTTGCAGCAACAGCATTAAAAACACTGAATGCTGGTAAAGAAAATGGTAAAAATCGAAAAAAATAATAATATCTTGGTTACCTTACCGATTTTTTTTTACTGTTCAAATTCTAAGTTGTTGGAAATGAGGTAAGGTACCTACCCGTTACGTTACTCTACTGGTAGAGGTATATATACCAAGTATGTGCTTCCCAGTACACAGACCGGGTACGGACCGAAATACTGGGTAAATACCTTGAAGGTATGACGTCAGACGCATAGTACGATACGAACCGCTACCACAAGGAAGCGCCCTGTTTGTGCGGTATCGGTAGTTCGGTGCGCCAAAGCCACCCGAAGCTACCCGAAAGCTTACGAAGGGACCCGAAACGTCATTCGTGCTTTATGAACATTCGGATGATTCAATTTAGTTAGAAAAAATGGGTACTGCGATTTGCGAATAATTGCGATTGTAAATAAATTGATTTGAAATTGTTTAACTACCGGCTAGTTAGTTTAAATATAATTAATCTTATTTTGCATTAATCTATATATATATAACTAGAATTCATTAATAACCACCGTCATACTCTTAGCCGACTGTCCTAAGCCCGGTAAAGTAGGAAGGAAAGATTTCATATATCATAATGCATAATTACGTATACTTGAAACGTCGTACCTCCATTATATTGGAGGCATACCATACTTATCGCATACGTTTACTTATCGAAATCCTACCACACCTAAATACTTAGAAGTATTTTGATACCTGGTATTTGTACCAGGTATTTAGTGATACCCATACCTTAAAGGCCGGGTATGGAGAATGGCAGGTAGGTATATCTCATCTCTAGTGCGTGCCACCTGCACCGCGGCCAGTAGGTACTAATCCGGGGCAGCGGACAAAGAGTATATAAAGCTAAGGGCCTATGCATACCACGTTTTTTAAACGCGCCGTCGACGCGCGTTTGTAGCGATACAGACGCGATACGCACGCAAGTCAGACGCAGTCTGTAGACCTTTGCACATTTGTATAAATACATAGCATTGATTACATGCGCTTTGTTCATAATTTTTAAAAAAAGGAAGAAGAAAAATTACCGACGTTTTTGGGTACACCCATTTACAAGCGAGAGAAGATTGTGTGGACATTATACAACAACGTTTAAAAAATTAATAGGACATGAAAAAAAATTGCAAATTGTTATCGAATGTCGTATTCATCATTTCAAGAACTTCTTGAAATTCTTAAACCGGAATTAACTCGTCAAAATACAGTGCTTGACGCGCCGGTGCTGCGCGTTTGTATCAAAACAGACGCGCCGGTGCCGCGCGTTTGTATCGATATAAACTACAACAAACTGCTCTTCAGGATAAAAAGGCTCCGGCGACGCGTGTTTAAAAAAACGTGGTGTGCATAGGCCCTAACAGACACAAAATTTCGACCCTGATAGCCGGATCCTCCTGATCCTCTGTAACTATACTCCATTGGTTTAGGTAGTTAACTAAAGGTACTTATGTCTTTTTATATTAAAGAGGTCGTATATAATATAC
Source organism: Mythimna separata (assembly GCA_030763345.1). Classification (NCBI taxonomy): domain Eukaryota; kingdom Metazoa; phylum Arthropoda; class Insecta; order Lepidoptera; family Noctuidae; genus Mythimna; species Mythimna separata. Next base: position 21,606,183 of record CM061171.1, on the reverse strand, counting down.
ACAAAGATTATTTAAATTTAGTTTATTAGCTAGCATCGATTTAGGTAAATACCTATGTGCAAAGATTTTTACATACCTACAATTTTTAGACAAATTTTACATAAAAAGACATACCAAGATTGTTTACCTTAACTACCTAAACCGACGGAGTATTCCTGTATTCTGTAACCGTCTATAGTTATACAAAAGTAATAATAAATTTTAAAAATATAATTACCTATTAAAATAATTATTATACGAGGTAGGTATAATATTCAGATTTTGTCCTCGCAGTTATGGCTTGCAGGTTGCTGTTGCGTGGCACTTCTCGTCACTAGCAATCATAAAAAAAAAATTCAGAGTACTTTTATTATTGCTAGCAATGAATACTTTAGAATAAAGGAATTTGTTGCACTATCTATATAAATATTCATTGCAAAGATAATATTTTTGATACGGATGTGATACTGCGTTGTATTTACGGGGTAACAACAGTCGAGTGAGAGCAGTGAGAGTCAGTTAGTCAAGGGGTAATTTTTTTTAGGTTGAGGATGCAGATTTCTTTATGGTCAAAGAGTGCTTTTAATATCAGACTTTTTGGTCACGCATGCGAGATCGCCTCGCAAATATGCTTTTCATACAAGTATTTATTGTAATGCGTGTAATTAGCACGTTGGACGCAGGGCGTGATCCCAGGCAACGGCTCCCGCAAATTGATCGTCCATTGTACACAACCAAAACGCACAGCAGCCTACAGAAAACTAGTTCGTAATCGTAAGTTAGTGTCTCACGCTGTGTATAAAACAATTACATACTCTCACAATTTTCGCTCTCTTTTTTTTCTATATACTGTAAGGAAAGGATTGAGCGGATTACATGGTGGAAGTGGAAGACAAAATTAAGTATCACTAAAAACAATTAAAAAGTATATATTTTCAGAACCATGAATATAAATAAATATTGCAAAATAACATTCTCCCAAAAATCTTATGAACTAAAACAACATTTCTTATTGTGACAAATCCCCATTTTTAACAGGACAGCTGAACTACTTGATCATCACCTGGATAATGGGGTAATCTTAGGTAGTACTTGGACACTATGCCTGGAGGCAAGAATCTTCCACCGAGGAAGTGTTTTACACCCTCTATATACTTATCCTGGGCACATAATTTTGGTGCTGATAGTGATATCAAGAGAGTAGGTTTCAGGGCTTTGCCAGTACCTGGACCGTTCTCTACATCCCATCCACTGGGAATATCCACACTGAAAAAAAGTAAAAGTTTTTTTAAATTCTGGCTAGTTAAAAAATACTATGAAATGAAAAAAAAAAGATACTTATATTATTCAAAATTCTGGCTGGTAAAAAAAATTCAATGCACTGAAAAAAAGTTTTTTTTTATTGTAACAGGATTAAGATTGCCTTGCTCAAACCTCTTCTTAAGAGATCTTATTTTTAGGGCCTGTTTTACAATGTCCAAGTAGGCACTACTCACTGAATAAATTCAAAAATGGAACAGAATTTGTATGAAATTATCTGCCAAGTAAGATGCTCGAAACTTAATCATAGGTGGTGAAACAGGCCCTTAGTCTCATTTTTTAAATTTCAAAAAAAGAAAGAAACTCAAGGAAATGCAATATTTACCTGCAAACTGGCAAGTTAGTTTCAATTAGGGCATTCATAGCAGTGGCCAATTCTTTTCTAACTGGAGGTTTAAAACTGAACCCAAAGAGAGCATCCACCAATACTTGGTATTCATTGTTAAGTTCTTTTGGTGCAGGTAGGTACTCAACAATATCAACCCCAAAGGCTTCACATTGGGACAAAAGATTCTGATACAATGGTTTCTCCGTACGCTTTGGGTAGTGTATGGAAACTTTGTATCCAAATAGTGTCATGTGACGGGCTGCAACTAGACCGTCTCCTCCATTGTTTCCTGGTCCACAAATGATTAGGGCTGATGGGTGCCTGCAAAGTAACCGTTGTTGGGTTATATTTTTGTTTTCAACAAATTTATCTGTCTAGCTAGCCTATTCTTAATTATGTTGGTTTTTCTAGTCTAGTTGGATATCAGATAGTCAACTGTCTGACCTCCACAACTACCACTACTATGTAGTACCTCTTGCAGTCTAGTGTCAGATTTTTTGGCTTCTCACTATTACTAGCTGTAAAATATATTAAGTATTCAAATACCAGGTTTTTTGTAATGATTGAGCTACTAAAATAATTGACAAGTATTAACAATCAACTAACGTAGAAGGTGGGTACACTCGAGCAACCGCCGTAGCCACACTGAGCCCCGCCAACTCCATCAACTGGTCTACACTGTACTTGTATTCATTGAAGAGATCCTCATCCAAAGCTATCGCCTCCTTTTGCGTTAAGTACCGCAACCTAACGTTGCTACAATGCTTTACTCCCGATGCCATGACACCTCCGCCCCAAACGTTTGCTACACGCAACTGCAAACCATATAAAATTCTTAAAAACATTCAAAGTTACGTGACAAGAACGAGCCGGTAAAATGTAAGGACCGTACCAACAATGCACTACTAATAAGCCGAAAAAACATTTAGGTACCTAAAGGCTATGCCGCTGAAATATAATGATATACACTGTTGTAGTTATGAATTTATTCTTGTTTATTTTGTTCGAATCGAAAAAAAATACAATGTCTATTGTACTGACGTCTGACATCTGACGACCAATGAGTATTTTTTAAATAACAGTCAAACGATATTTTCTGGACCTGGTAACCGACCTTTTGATCAAGCCTTGATAAATATTCATTGAATACAGTGAGAGAATATGGATGTAATTTAACAGGCACTAAAGGAAAAACATAATTTTATTTAACTGCTTTATTAAAGGTAGAATAGGATAACAAATATAAATAATTATTGATAATATTGTTGCAATTAGTATCATTTTTGTTGAATTTAAGCGTAGAATGGAACTAAAACGATATAGCGTCATTATGTCTTGTTGACGTTTGACAGATAACGTCCTTGTCATTTTTGGTTTTTCGCTCATCCGTCACAAAAATGGCTGCGCTTAGGGTATTCAGTCGTAATTTGCCGTATTTACGACAGCAATTTTCCGCTTTATTAGGAAACACGTCGCCATCGGTGAAATTTATTTGTGTAGTAGTTATCATAGGATATATTCTATCGTTTTCCGACGATGTTGTGGACGTTCTCAGTGTCACTCCAGGGTATTTGTTGCCACCTTCGTTTCAATTGTGGTCCACTTTCACGTTCTGGTTTCTCGAGATACATTTGTGGGAAGTGATCATCGACATTGTGACAGTGGGACTATGTGGGAAATTAATAGAACCGTTATGGGGTCAGATGGAAATGATGAAGTTTTTCTTTCTGACCAATGTTGGTGTAGCATTCCTAACAACGTTCTACTATTTAGTGATATTTGCGTGTACAGGATCAACGTCTTACTTGTTCGATATACACGTACACGGGCTGGCGGGTTACCTGGCCGCGGTGAGTGTAGCCGTAAAGCAGATAATGCCAGATCATCTGCTGATAAAAACACCATTAGGTGGGAATTGTTTGATAAGTATTGACGTTTTAAACTGTTGTTGCTCATATCATATAGTTTGAGTTTAACACACTTGACTAATTGTATTGCCTTGAAAACATTGTATATATTTTTAATTTCAAACCTGTTTGTGTACATATCTTGCCCATTAATTTATAAGCCTATCTAAATCAATGTCACACTCAACTAACAAGTGTTGCAAAAGAACTTATTGAATGTAATAACAATTCATTTTTTCAATCATAACAATTTATGATTGTGTTGTGATTTTTTACAGCAGGCAACATAATGTTTTTTTTTTTTTTCAGGGAAGTTGACAAACAGATCATTGCCTCTTCTAATTCTAATAGCAGCAATAATACTATGGGCCATTGGAGCGTTGGAGGGCACATACCCATGCATGTGGGGCAGTGGCACCATCCTGTCGTGGATATACTTGAGGTTCTGGCAGAGGCATAGCAGTGGAACCAGAGGAGATATGGCTGATAATTTCAGTTTTGATAAGTATGTCGATTAATTAATTTATATCTTTTAAACTCATGATATATTATCAACTAAATGCTGCCAGTGGCTCTGCCTGCACAATAATGGAAAGTTAAGTCAACGGAACATACTTCTAGGATAAGAGATATCCTGTAGGAATAGCATGGTGGACAGGGTTATGGTCTTTCTGCATATCAAGTTTCAATGACTCCATTTTTAAATGACAGAGTAACAAACATTCATACATTGTATACAAACTTTCATGTTTATAGTATTAGTAGGATAGGATTTTAATTTTAATAATTAAGTTTCGCAGTAGGTCAGTATAGGATTATGTATACTGTTATCTGTTTATCATCATCATCTACCTAGCCTTTTCCTGACTATATTGGGGTTGGCAAATTTTTTTTGTTGTTGTTGCTGTACTTACCAATACTGATATCCTTTTATGATTTCTATCAATTACCTAAGTTTAGTAACTGGCAGAACACTAAGTTTAGTAACTGCCAAGGACCGAGCATTATGAGCCATAGAATAATTTATGCTACTTGCTAGTCAGGTACTGGGTAAACACAAGTCAACAACAAGTTACTATGACTCGGAAGGCAGGTTGTGGAAAATCATTGACCTCATTGTTTTACAGGCAGATCATAAACCACTAGTGACGTAATTTGGAAGAAAAAATCAAATCAAAATATATTGTTAACAAGGAAAGATCTTATAACTAATACAAATATAAAAGTCACTGTATTCTGCTTGCAAGCAAGCGTGCATAATCATAACTCTTAAATGAAATAGAAAATGCGACTCATTAGAAGAAAAGAATAGAAAAGGCAATAAAGTATTTGTATAACACATTATAATTTGTCAACCTCTGAAATGTTGCTGTTTAGTTATATCATGCATTTGAAATAAAAATAGCTATTTTTTGCATTTTTTGTTCCATTTACGAGTTATGATATTTTTTTAAAATTACGATTTTAATTGCGACCTTAGTGGGCTGTGAACCGCCTTTTAATTAATTCTATTTAGCACCAAAATAAAATTTTAAATTACAGATAAGTTAGATAGATAAAAAGATAATCAAATCACGAATATTCACAGTACCTATTAGAGTAGTAGCCAAACCATCAAACACTATAGAAACATTGCAACTGCAATTTAAAAAAAGGGAGTCATTCTTAGTGTGGGGCAAAGTATTGTATTATATCAAGTAATAAAATGTTAGTAGTTATTCATAAACAGCAGTGCGGAGCGGACCAATCGGAGCGCCGAACGTCATAAACGTTTCGATCTGATTAACGTAAAAAAAATCACACTAGCCACACTGTTCATCCCTTCAGAGAATACTGTCATGATGATATGTTTATGGACGAAAAAATTCAAGACATTTTGTGAAGAACAATGGGCTCGTAATTTGATTCTCACACTTACAAGATTTAGCATAAATATGGAAGACTAGTGGTCCCCTGCGGTTTCACCCGCATTTTTCGTTACTGTTCCGCTCCCGTGGGTCGTAGCGTGATGGTATATAGCCTATAGCATTCCTCGATAAATAGGCTATCTAACACTGAAAGAATTTTTCAAATCGGACCAGTAGTTCCCTACATACAAACTTAAACATTTTACCTCTTTATAATATTAGTATAGATATAGTTTACTGCGTATAGGATTTAATTTAGCATTGTTTCTCATATTTAGAGACATCTAATATGGCCTCCAAAATTCCATGCCTGAGCTTCAGATAGGAAAACCCGAGCCCTGGAATGAAGGCAAAGATTTAACTAGGTGGGGTTCAGTCAGTAAAATCTGACACGCCCTACCGCTCCGCCAAAGAGCGGGAAAAGTTATTCTGATGATTAAAAAAATGGCCTCTAAAATAAACCTAAAAAAATGTTTTTACTATTTTTGTAATTGGATCAATTGAGTTATTCTAGTTGCCAACCAACATTTTTAGGTCAAGGAAATCTATGAAGTAGGAAAAAATATATACCTATTCTAAATAATGAAGTAGGTAATACATTTAGGTAAACTTGTTCCATATTTTCAAGACGCACAACGTTATGACCCGAAACACGTGAATGCGTTGTAAAATATTGCATGACGCTGCTGAGCAACCTTACTGCGTCACGTTAGCAGCATCTCCTTAGGGATGTGCCCTAACAGGCGTTGTACAGAGGGGGACATAAATATGAGGTCACGGTGCCCTCTTCCATGTGTAGATGATGATCACCGGGGTGGTTTTAGTGAGGTAAGAATCCCACACGCCCTGGTCTTTACCCCAAACGTCCAAGCGCCCCCTAATGTATCTGAGACTTAAGACTTTGATACAACTACATTTGTTTGTTTTACTACCTAACAACATAAAAAATCAAAGTGCCCTAATAAAAGTAGACCAATTGATAAGTATTATTATTACTTCTACACAGTAGCTGTTGTGTAGGCAGCCGCGGTATTCATTGATTAGATGATAGCGATACGTGGTAAACTAACACATATAATAATAACATTAACCTACCACAACAAATAAAACTAAAACTAGCAGCTAGGTACCAGCTGACAGCTGCTAGAGAAGATAAGTAAATAAGTTTCAAATGAAAAAATAATACAGAACAAGCTTCACGGTATAGTAAAAGTACTTACCGGATTAAGCCAGTGTGAGGCTTGTAGCAAATTCTACCAAATCTTGATTGCTATGCTGCCGTCCAGCCCCTAAAGCGCAGTAAAACATGGGTTTTTTACCCTTTTTTACTTATTACTGCGCTTTAGGGGCTGGACGGCAGTATGGGTCCAGAGGTAGTTCACTAGGTTGTCTTTAAGAAAAATCTGAAAGGGGACCCACCCTAATGCGCGGGGCCTGTAGTATTTGCTATTCTTGCTACGTGACCAAATGCTACTGTATAGCATTGATCACGACTATTGCAAAGAGCTCAAACATGATGGACTTCTTTGGTTGCGCTTAGTTCCTTTAGGCTGGGACTGTATGAAAAAGATGAATGAACAAAGATGTGTCAATAACCAGTAGAATTATGTTATTGACACATTTCCTCTCCGCTCAGCTTCAGTTGAGATCGCTGTGCGGAGATGTGTAATATTTGTATGGCGTGATGGAAGCGGAGATGTGAGCTGTGCGCGACGACAGATACAGTATTGCACACATCTCCGCTTTGGTGGAGTCCCCCGAGCTGAAAAACATCTCTTCTCGCACAGCACACCACACACATCTCTGCTTTGGTGGAGTCCCGCCCTAAGCCACTATCCAACACAGAAATTGGTGGTATTCTGCAGTTTTGGTGTTTGTTTCAGTTGTGATGTAATTTAACTGTCAATCCTTTCTAAAACAAACTTTTTCTTTGTTTCCAGTTTCTTTCCGACGGTACTGCAGCCAGTGGTGCGGGGTATACTAGGCCCGCCGCACCGTTGCCTGGTGCGAATGGGTCTCTGCAACCCCAGCCCGCGTCGCGTCCACCTCGCACTGAGCCCTAGAGGCGTCACCATATCGATGCCGGGCGTCGAACCGCAGGACATGGAGAGGCGAAGGTAGTTGAATCATTTTCTTCAGATTTTCGTAAAGGGGTTTTTGAGGAGTGGGTTGTGAAGGTCAGGCAGGCAGTCGTGCCATATACCATCATTAGCATCGTCTACCTAGCCTTTTCTTAACTATATTGGGGTCGGCTTCCAGTCAAGCCGGATTTAGTTGAATGTACCATATAAAATACTGTCATAAATATGGTATCCAGTTGACTGGAACACGACTCCAAGATGTCAGCAAACCGTTGGGGCCCGACGGGGTCGAAGCCTATTGGGGTTGACAAAAGGGACTCTGGAATCAAGGCAAAGAAGAAACAGGAGTGGGTTTTTTGTCAGTACAAGTTTCACACGCCCTCCCGCTCCGCCCAGAGCGGGAGAAGTCAATTTGACCTTAATAAAAACATTAGGGAAAGCTAGGCAGGTTGGTTTCTGTGAAGTATAAAAGAAAAACTTTTACTCACAATTTTTTTTATTATTATAAACTAGTGCTTGACTGAGATCCCACCTGATGGTAAGCAGTGATGCTATCGTTAATGTTATAGGGCACTAGTTTATACTGGCTACTTCTTTTTCGGATAAAGGCAATGTAATTGTGAAATTAGTTCCGGTTTTTAGCGATAGGCAGGAAAAGCTTATCTTGAAATATACAGTTTTCAATACAATTTATTGAGGAACAATTTACTTCAAACACAATGTATGAATTTCATAAATTGTGTACCTAATCTTTTTGTTAACCTTTTAAAATGGTACCTAATGATTGTTTTTACACTGGCAGTTATGATGACTACACCACTCTTCTAATATTACCTGTGTTGGTAATCAGTGGTTTGCAGAATTGCTATTAGCTGTTTTATGATTTTACAACGTGTTTGTTTCGGGGTTTACCAGTGTACCTACATAGACCTGACGCCTATGTCCAACAGTGAACGTCTTTTCGGGGAAATGATGATGATGATACGCCTGACTGACTAGTTATCATCGAAACTTCGAACCTGTATTGAGATTATAATCATTTTAGCATTAGCACAGCCTTGTAATGTTCCCACTGTTAGGACTCAGGCCTCCTCCCTAGGAGAGGAAAAAGTTGAGAGCAGCGCTGCCGCGCTAGCGATATGAGCAGTAAGTACGTTTTGCGTAGTTTTGAGTAATTGACGCGCAAAGTTTTTGTTACAAATTTTGTTTATATCAATTGTGATGGTTGAAACCACAGAACATATAAAGGAAGTTAGAAAGGAAATAGTTCCTGATTTGTATCGGAACGCGTGTCGCCGTTTGTCTCCCACTCTTTAGCTACACTACAGGCAAGAAACCTATACGGACGCGCATTACGCACACTAGTAGACAACGCACACTTAGATCGCAACTTTGCTATTGGTTGTATCACACATGCAAAAAAGCAATTTAGGGCGACTAAAAGGTCGATAATTCATATCGATGAAATTCAAAAATAACGGATAATATTGTCGACTAGTTATCGTTATAATTTAAGGTGGTGTACCAATACGATGGATTTATTGGTACACCTGGTTATATAAAAATGTAATATAAATGTTATATTAAGAATAAAAAATAAAATAAAACAAAACTATAAAATTAAAACATTTGGTTCCGAAAAACCTCTTACGCCTACTTTTGAATTATTTATCAAAAAATTGTTCAGTCAGAGAAGTGATGCTAATTACATATTCCAAAGCGTAGATTTCTATGGAGAAGAACGTGCAAGACTCCGTATCTCCGTAATCTCGGTTACTCTCTTTTATGGTTTTTATTATGTAAATAAATAATTAAAAAAAAGTAAAAGACGCATGCTCAGGCACACTCTGTTCAACCTTTTTAAAGCAATGGAATGATCCAGTCACTCTCCGAGACATTTGAATGAGCATAACAAACTCTCAATTACCATTCCTTTTTTATGTCAAACAAGTTATAGCCTATAGGTAGTATATTAACAGATAAACATATTTTTTGCTAAAAATACAAGTGTGTTGAATACAATACTGTTGAATACTACAAGAGAGCCAAGAACGGCCATCACCAATTACTCACATGTATCATACGACGTTTTTCAACACATTTGTGAGAAAAAACAATTTAGCTAACTATTACATTACACAACAGTAAAACTAGTATAAAGAATTGTAACATAGCGGTAAAAAATGAAATTTGTTTTCTTATGCGTACATCAAAATTAAGATATAGTCTTTTGATTATATTACCTAGTCTTATGTTTATACTTGCGTAAAAAGTTTTTATGATACCTAACGTCTTTCAGAGTGACAATAGAATAAAATTCATTTTCTATGTATTTTTTTTTTACATACCATAAACTAGTGCTTGACTGCAATCTCACCTGATGGTAAGCAGTGATGCAATTGTTGATGGTGAGGCCCACTAGTTTTTTGTTGTATATAATTCAATTTAATTAATACAGCCGCCAAACTTCGCTTAAATATATCACGCCAAAAATCACGGGCATTCTTAAATGGCGGCCATAGACCACAAAGTAAAACAAATTTTATTTGTATTAAACTGGACGAAATTGCGTGAAAAATCACAAATAAGACACTAATTTATACTATTGAATGAAAAATACTTAACCTTGATTAGTATTAAAACTCTGTTCGAGGACGAATAGGTGAAACAAAACCGTTTTAACTACACGACATTATAGCACTAATAATAAAATATTTAAAAACTAATAACTGCTACAAGAAACCAAGTTATTTTAATAGATCGATAATGGTTACAGTTACAACTTGGTACAACACTATGTCCATGGAGTGAAGTTGTCAAATTCAAGACATAGTAGATACACACTAGGGCTTTCATCCCGGGAGTCTCGGTCTCGAAAATATCAAGACTCTCGGCGTTTTTTCCCCATTTTCGAGACTCGAGACTTACAAATGCAGTCCCGGGACTAACGAGACTTTTCGAGACTTTGTCAAATATAATTCATTATCAGTACATTTATCTCCTCGTATAATTATGGTAATTTACATTACTGATTTGTAGCATGTCCACGAATTTACAAACATTTTTGTTTTTATTACTAACTAACTGTAAAACGATGGCGTTGAAAGATTATAATTAATTTTAGATTCAATATTACTAATACTCTCACCATGCTATTTTATCTTAATATTTGGTATTTCTAGCTGATTTGAGGCTATATTGCCGTGATGATACGAACATTTATAAAGTTTAAAATTAACGCTTACCCTGAGGTATTGTGCCGAAACAGTTTTTATATAAATTGTTCTTGACGGTGTACGTATGATCGATGTATTTGATGGAAATAAAAATCAATTTTTGTTTAAAAAAGGTTAGGTTAGGTTAGGTTTTTTCACAAAAATTGTTTTTAAAAATCACTTTTATTACTTTGTATGATTGTATGTATGCGTTTGTTTAGCATTTAGACTGATAGTTTTCACATTTAATTTCTTATGAATTATTTTAAAACAATACTTATCAAAACGAAGAAAACATTTTTATTTCATTTTATTAAACCCTGAATTGATAAAAATACATTCAAACTTCCACGCTGTGTGTTATTTTTAAGGTCATTTTGGATGGCATATAACAAGTTTGGAATAACTTGGTCGCTGTGGTGTCAGATGTTTGTGAGTGAAGGAAAAGTGAATTTATGTTGAGAGGGTTATTGAGAATGGCCGTCGTGATCAGATAGGTAAGATCTTATATTTGTTTTGCCTATCGTTTTTCTTTGTGTCTGGTCATGGGTCTTTTTGTTTTACATAACACCATATATGTATTATTGCGATGTACTTACCAAAATGCATAATACATCTTCGGTTTGGTGCTATTTTTTAAGAGGCAAGGATAATACTTGCTAACTACTGCTAAATGCAAAAAATGCCATAAAATATTTAAGACTTTAGGAGGAAATACCAGTGTTCTTCATAAACATCTTAAAAGTATCCATAACTTGATATTATCAAAGGAAGTACAACCAGCTTCAACAACTTGTATTGCACGTATAGCTACATCATCAAAAAGTGAGGATGAAGTATATAAACCACCGGAAAAAAGTAAGATGACAAATTTCTTCCAAAAGGTTGACGGAATTGAAATGAAAGTTTCGAGAATGGCTTCTCTGGATGGAATACCGTTTCGAACTTTTGTAGAATCTGAAGATTTACGTGAGCTATTTAAAAAATCACAATTATCGCTACCCTCGTCTGTGGCTTCCATGTCTAAAACAAGCTGTCTTCGTAAAATCTCAAATGCTGAGCGAAATAAAGAAATTGAAGGCTGTGTTAGATCACTGATTGACAGAAGAAACAAGAAAAAGTTTGTAATACTTAATTAAGTATTTGGAATTTATAATAATTGTGTATTAAGTACTTAAATACCTACCCTTTGAACATAAATCTTTTTCAAGTCTCGAAAGTCTCGTTTTTCCCGGGAATCCCGGGACTGGGCTGAATCTCGATATTTTTTCCCGGGACTCGGGAAATGTATCGAGACTGAAAGCCTTAATACACACGTGATATCGCAATGAACACATTACATTGCGCGCTTGTTTACTCAGTACAAGATTGTACCAATGAATTGCACACAATGTATAATTTTGCATGTCATTGCGATTTTATCGTTATAATGTACAAATTCCATAATATTATCATTATAATTATAAATATCAATTGTATTTAAAGGTTTTTAGACTAATCGGTGAAAAGAAATCCCTTCTTGGGCTACACTACACACTTGGTATTTTTTACGACACGTTGCGATAGCGCAAGTCGGCATAACTGATATTTTTCACGGAGCTTCATACACAATAACAGTAAGATCGCGATTGACGACCGGTGTCAATCAAATTTCGGTTGAACCAAAATTGAACTATGACAATTTGGCGTACATTGAGGCACGCCTGCCCCGCCTACAAGGCCATTCTAACTTCTTTCAACTGTTCTGTGGTTGAAACGTATAGCCCAAATAAAGCGCTTTTATATTCTTTACTCAATAAGGTTGTATATATATTTTAATAGTTTTAGATGACGAATTTCCTTTTATATTTAGTGTTAGTTGAAGCAACTGAAATAGAGCTGCCGTTATTTTAAACGAAATTTACTGGTTCCCGATAAGCTATCAAAACAGGTGTCAGCACATCTGGTAGAGCTCATTGCGCTGATTCGGGATCAATATTTAACTCATTTTGTCAAAAAATTGACTTACTGCTAATATCGCTAGCGCGGCAGAGCGGTGGCCCAGTGGTAACTGCTCCGACCTGCAAGTTGTAGGTCGCGGGTTCAGACCCAACCAGGCACATTACTTTGTATAATTTATTTCATCATTTTTTTTCAATTCATTTTCACCACTGCTCTCTCAAAGCTCTCAAAACGGTGAAGGAAAACAGGCATGTCTTAGAACCAAAAATTCGAAGACATGTGACATCCACCAATCCGCGTGGTGGTTACGGAATCGTATAGAGGAAAATACCTACGAAGTGTTTAATTCCTGGTCCTAAATTTCAGACAAATCGCGCTCAAGGCGTTGAGCGAGAGATTATCGAAGACTTCGGAACAGACGCGACAGAAGAACCTATCGACCAAAGTGAACATGGACGCCGTGCGGGCGGGCGCGCAGGTGACGCCGCAGTTCGCGCCCGAGGCGGCGAGTGCGGCGGCCGCGCCCACCGCGACGCTGGTGGACCTGTCCGAGCCCGCCCCGCCCACCACCACCAAACACTCATGATCCGACCAGACGCAGACGTAAAAACTAAAGGCTGTTCACAGAACCAATGTAGAAATAGGTACGGTTGATCCTTAAGAGTGCCTGACGATCTCAAACATTACAAATTCCATACTGTATGAAATTAGATGATCAAGTCTGTCAATTGGTGAATAATTGTTATAATATATTGAGCATTTCATGTACATCACACGTTAAATGTGCATTTTGATTTGTTAGTCTGTAAGCTATAGCATTTCTGCAGTGGCACTGTGAATCTATACGAAATAGTATTCATTTTTATTTTTCTTTTATAAATCCAATAGTTATGGTAACAGTTGAATGTGTGGGGTATAAAAAGTAAATATTTTTTGCAGATTTTATTGCATTTGTTGATTGTGTCTAGCTGAGGAGTGTGAAAGATGTGACATATTGTAAATATAATTGATATTGATTAGTGTTAATTAATTAAATAAATATCTAATCACTTAGAAATGTTTTTATTTCTTCTTCAATTTTTTTTACAAAATTTTCATGTTCTTCATGTCAGATCAACAGAATAAGAAATTAGGAAAAGTAGTCTTATTGAACATAGGTTGAGTAAATAAATATAATTATTTACATAAACATATTGAGTTTGCTATGATGCCTGCCGGGTAACGCAGATTTACAAGGCACTGCTTACGACATTTGGCTGAAATATAATAGGTTAAAGTTGGTAAAATTGCACTTTACAATAGAATAACAGTTTATCGACAGATCGGCGTTCTATATACAACAATAACCTCTAGTAAAGAGTAAATATATTTTAACAATACATATCTTCATAAGTTTATACTAATGTACAGAAAATTGAAACATAAAATCTATTAGCTGAAGAAAATAAAATAAAAATATACTATTCAATTAAAAAATAGACTAATTCATTGAATTACAATATATAGACATTCTTGTGACCTGTACACTATGAGATTGTATCACTAAAATGTGATGAACAATTTTATCTTAGCTAAAGTTATTCGCCGCAGTGTAGGTCGCAACACTATCGGGGCTGCAAAGGTCATTACCCTTAGCATAGTATGAATCATAATGGTCCACAATCGTCAACAAAAGATAACACTGTAATCAAAGAGTGCATGTCAAATGCAAAATTGAGTTCCCATGCAGTTCATTTTTGGTATACCACAATGGTGATCCCTCTTTGAGGAGTGGCTGGAGAGACGCCACGGCGTCCTCACTTTCCGCGTGACGCAAGGTCCTCACCGAACATAGGAAGGTTCCTGTTTCGGATTAAACCGGAAGAAACGCTCGGACGTCACTATTGGACAACTAGTCTCACCAAACCCTTGTTCAGGCTATATGGTCTGGATAGAAATAATGGGATGCGGTCGCTTGCGCATGCGAAGCAGTAATACTAGCGAAGGAGATGACCGCAAATGTGAAGGAACGGACACGTTACACGTGAGCCCAGCAAGGTCGATGCCAGTTAGGGCCATGGGAAATTTCTGAAATGGGAACCTGTGGTCCTAGAGCACAAAGGTTTTAGTCAGTAAAAGTCTGACATGCTCCACGCTAGAACGTGAAAACCTTTTGAGGCACATTGCATTACAGAAAGAGACCATACCATACTAGCATCAGTGACAAAACTTGTTTTTAGAAGTTGATACGCGGACAGCTGCAGTCATCAAACTTACTATAGAACTTCACACATTTTTCACCACAAAATTTTTCACAAGTCCAACCCCAATAGCATCACAACCACTACAGTCTAATGTTCGGCCATATCATCATTTGCAAAGTACAAAACATGACACTTCACTCTTTGACCTGCCATAGAGTTCTATGGCTCACCATAGTCTAGTTACCAATTATTTTTAATTCACAGTTTATCTAGAATTCTAGATACCAATTAGTTCAATAGTTTCATGGTTTAGTATATGTCCACGAGTAGCGTTCACAGTAAGGTAGCTGTCACTCGCGATCTCGCCACGAATAGCGGCGTTTATACAAGGGCTATCTGTAGTAGTGGTGCTGGTTCTGCGGGGGCCACTGCTGGACAGGCACGCTGGGCTGCTGGTAGCCCTCGGCCCAGCGCGACGGCTCGCCCATGGCGCTCACTGAGCCCATGGGGACAGACGACGCCATTGGCGATACGCCTGACACGTTCGTTGACATGCTGCCACCTGGAAATTATGAATGAGTGTTAGTTACCATTGAATTTAGAAAGGCATATTTTTATATTATCAAGAATAATTAATTATACACCAATTAATATTAATGGTCTTTTTACAATTATAAAGGGACTGGGTGAACCCAACTCAGATAGGTAAGAAGAGGATTGCGGGGGTTAGTGAGCGAGCGAAGCAAGCGAACATCCCCGCCATCCCCTTTATCGCCTTTTTCTTATAAATCACACAGCAGAGCATATTTTTGTGCATAATTCGAAATGGCAGCCAAGTTGCTGCAAAACTACTATAAGATTACAGACGACAATAGGAAAATAAAAACAAAGTTAAACCTGGAATACAGTAAACAATAATTATGATTTACAGTTATTTAGTAGTTACTGTAGTTAGTGGGTACTCACCAGGCTGTACATAAGAAGGCGGCGCGGAGTAGGGCGGCGCGGTGGTGTAGTAGGTGGGCGGCGGCACCGACATGGTGTGCGCCAGCACGGGGACACCCGACACCGGCGCCAGCGGCGGTGCGCCCACTGGGGTGGGTGGCTGCGGGACCAAATACATACATCAATCATCATCTACCTAGCCTTTTCTCAACTATATTGGGGTCGGCTTCCAGTCAAGCCGGCTTTAACTGAATACCAGTATTTTACGAGGAGCGGCTGCCAAATACATACATCAATAATACAGAAATATTGGCAACACATAAAGAAGGTCAAAACATCTTCATATTAAAACCTTTTTAATTCCTTTATAATTATACATGGTTTCTACTTTTCAAAACAATCATAGTCAAACTTTGCTGTATGTTTACACGAAAATTTCAAGTGATCGTATGCGAAGAAAGACCGCCTGTCATCCCAATTTGCTGACCTGTATCTTCAAACCCGCCGGATGCTTCTGAGGCTGGGATCGGGCGGGACAAGCACAGACTTAACCAGACAGTGGTTAGAACTGCTTAAGCCACTCAAAACCGTAGACCCACCAAATGAGGATTGTCCTTTGGGTGCTCTAGCATAGTGCGAACAGAGATAATTAATTGTCAAGGAAATTGTCTAAAGGGTCTCTGCCTCTCAAGGGACTAGGACCTTAAGAGTCAGGGGTCCTGAGATAGAAAAATGTATGAAAATAATAATTTGAATCGCATAGTACTTCATTGCACTTACCGGGTAATAGTTGTAGTAGGCATGCGAGTCAGTCTGGTCCTGTATGGGCACGGTGATGAGGTTGGTGCGCGCGCGCGGCCGCTCGCCGCCCGGCGCGTGCGCGTGCGTGTGCGCGCGAGGGTCGTTCGCGGACGGCGGCATCTGTGAAGAAAAAATAATATAATTAACCTATCACATACCCACAAAACGAGACACAATAGTAAAACAATAACAGCGCGGTCTCATAGGACCGGTCGGGGATTCATGAATTAAGGAAATTGGTTAGGGACTTCTTCGATCAACTACCTCGATTAGTCCCTCGATGCATCAAAATCTCTAGTTTGAGAGTTTGATGCATCGAGGTAGTGGTACTGTAGTGCTTTTAATTCATCAATTTCAAGTACTGTCGATTTAACGTTTTTAAGCAAGTGTCATTCGACCTAACATTATTCGATATCAAGTAGGGAACCCTCCCGAGGGTCTCATACCTATCGAATTCACCAAGTCATCAGTCCACCTTATAGGAGGACATCCAACGTTACGCCTTTCGGTATGTAGGCGCCACTCATTACCATCATTTGTTCTGTGAACGATACGCCCTGGGAGCCAGGGCCACTAATAAGTCATACTCACAGTTAAAGGTTTCACAATTGCCACTGTACTTGAAGGAGGTTCGGGCTCCGGTTTGTTTTCGGTGGCTCCCGATGATACGTGTCTGTGGTTGATATGAGCTTGCAAATCTCTCTGGAAGAAAAAAGTTGATTGATGTACCTCTTATTTCAATGAATTAATCTAAAAAAATTAATTAATTAAAAGAGCTATTTCGTTTATACGAATAATATGACCGTCTGTAGGTGAACAAACAACATTAGAATTAAATAAAAAAAATGTTTTGTTGTAAACCATTTAAAGAAACCTGTTGGGCTGTCAGTCAGAGATTAGAATTACTTGTGATCGTCTATGTGTCTGACAAACATAGAATATACATCTCATAGGTCAGACATCGAATACACATTGATGGCTTGTGCTGAGTGGAATAGGTAAGCCTGCCAAATGATGGCCATCATGGCCCACATACAAGTTATAAACTCATCAAGCATACTTGCTGTGCATTTTATTGTGGTCAGCAACTTTAAATCATTATTATCTATTATAATGTGATATGTTACCTGAGATAAGTAAGTTCTTCTACACCCTGTGTTGCCGTAACGGGTACCAGAATGAGTACACATGAATACTGTGCCTAGGCCTGTTTGTTCCACTCGTAAAACCTGAAAGAGCAAATAACATCCATTGTTATTACAAAAATGGCAGAGAATTAAAAAAAAAGAACAACAGTTTTAACTATCATAATATAAGTATAATTGATGAGCAAAACAGTTTTATGAACTATTAAATATACACCGTGTATCAGACTAATTTTTATCAATGAAAGCTTCCACTACTGGGGATTCCAATATCATGGACTGGATTCATGGTATTTGTTTGTGGGGCGACATCTACATGGTGTATTTTCATCATCTCAAAGTAAATTTTACCTTTTCTCTACATCTTGGACAGTGTGTGTGTTCAGCTCTGGCACATGACAAACAGAATACATGTTTGCATGGAATCTGAAACAGGACAAGAAAACCTTTTCATTGTTGGGTTTTAACAGGTGGCGATTTTATACAGATTAAATTTATAAAGGTACCGATTTTTTATTTTAGTTTTATAAAAGACGATAAAAAGTCCATCACAGAAGGGTCCAGAATCATGGACTAAATCAATGGCATTCGGTTGTGCATCAATGTCTGACACCCTGTATTTTAAAAATAAAGAATAGTAAAATTGTTTGTTACTAATCTTTGTAAAAAAATTCTTTCATCAACAGACCAGTAAACTATTGCCAAGTGTCACAGAATATGATTTATGCTAGAAAATATCCCTATGATTGGCCATGGGGGCAAATCTACCAAGAAAATCTAGTTTTTGCATAAAATAATATATTTTAAGTACCAACATTATAAGATTTTGTGTTCTACTCACCATCCGTCCATAAATAAGTATAGGTTTCGAGCAAATATCACAGCAGTAGATCATAGGATTGAGGACTTTCTCCCCGATAAGTGTGGCTCGGTGGCTCCAGTCCAGTCTGAGCATTGGTTCCGGAGGCCCTCGCTGTAGTGTCGTGAACACTGGGGCTTCCAGTTGAGATATATCTGATGGTACTTCCACTGAAAATGCAAAAATAAAGTTTATTATTGATTTATGTATGTATTTAGAAATATATAAGTATGTTTATCAGTTGTCTAGTACCCATAACACTAGCTCTGCTTAGCTTGGGATTAGATAGCGTTGTGTGAAACAGTTGTGAAAATATACATTTCCGACATGACATGTGTAGTTTTGCACAGTACTGTGTGAGGCTAGCTAACAGCAATAATAATGAGGTATTTTTTTTATATAACACTAGCTGTCCCCTGCGGTTTCACCCGCATTTTTCGTTACTGCTCCGCTCCCGCGGGTCGTAGCGTGATGGTATATAGCCTATAGCATTCCTCGATAAATGGGCTATCTAGCACTGAAAGAATTTTTTAAATCGGACCAGTAGTTCCAGCGATTACCCCCTACATACAAACTTACAAACATACAAACTTACAAATTTTACCTCTTTATAATATTAGTAGACTAGAGCTTGACTAGAATCCCGCCTGATGGTAAGCAGTAATTTTGAACCTTCTTTTAATAAACTTATGGTGTGCGTTTGATATTTCAAGTGTTTCCTTTTATAAACCTGAGTGGTATCATACAATATTCAAGAGGTTAAAGATGTTCTATAGAACAAAAACCTTACTATGTTTGTCTGTATGAATGCAATACTTGCAAACTACTAAATGGATTTTCATGCAGGTTTCAGTAATAGACTGAGTGATTTGAATTAAGAATGTGTTGTTTAAAGAAATACCATGAATTTCAAATATTTCTAGCACTCATGAAGCTGGGGCAAGACACTAGTGAAAACACAGTAATTTAGTAGGGGAACAACCTTGTGAAATGTGATTTTAAGTATCCTAAACAAACTTGTCAAACACTGTGAAGTATCCACTATACTGCTATTAACCTATAACATACCCGCGAAACGAGACACAATAGTAAAACAATAACAGCGCGGTCTCATACAACCGGTCGGGGATTCATGAATTAAAAGCAGTAGATACAGTGGTCATTTCCAAGTTAGTTTAGTCAGAAGTTACAAAATGCCTGCTCCATTAGGAACTGCCATTGCCATATCTTATAAAAAGTATACAAAATAAAACTACTGTACTTTTCCCTGTCATCTCTCCACCACCACTTGAGGGACACTTTCACGGTTATAGTGGCTTCGGACTGACATACTTATTCATCACCCTGTTATCATTCTTTTAATGTTGGACCTCTTGACATTACAATAGAGGAGCCGTTTGCTATCTGTGTGATAACAGATAAAATATAATCATAAAGTTGATAATGCTTAGTCTGATAACTTGAAATAAGTTTGTTTTTATTAGCTACTTACTTCTGTTAGAAAAAGAAAATTAGACCTGTCATGTCATTGTATGTCACTTCGGTAAAATCCTTTTAAAGAAAAATATAATTTTTCAAGTAACAAATTCAATGTTGGTTTTTATTTATCATTAAAACAGCACAATCCATTAGATAATATATCTAATAGGTTATGGGCCCAGGATCCCATGATTTCAGGATCCAGGTGATTGTGTTATTATGTTTTATTGAACAATTGAACATCTGAAATATATTTTACTGCAAAAGTGACATTTAAAAAAAATGGAAAATATTTCTCCTTCGTCTTCTTCTCATTCTCAACCATTAACTACTGTGAGTACCTCGCACATTTCAATAAAGAAACTTGAGGGTGTTTCGAATTACCAAGAATGGAAATTTCAAATGCAACTTCTACTAATTGATCATGGCTTATGGGATTTGCCATCTGGCAAAGTACCAGCAATAGACGAACCTATTAAAGACCAACGAGCATACGCCAAGATATGTCTTAATGTTCAACCTATATGCTACCCACATGTCAAAAAATCCAAAACTGCCTTAGAAGCATGGAGTAATTTGAAATCTGCATACGAAAACACAGGGATCAGTCGGCGCTTGGGACTAAAAAGAAAATTGTCACAAATTAAATATAATGATTATAACTCAATGGACCACTACATTGGGAGCATAATATCAGTGACACAAGAACTGGCCGACGTAGGATGTGTTATTGAAGACGAAGAATTAGCTGAATTAATGCTAATAGGATTGCCAGTAGAGTATGACTCTCTGATAATGGCAATGGAAGCTACAAATACAAAACTGAATTCAGACTTTGTGAAATGTCAACTAATTCAAAGTGAATTTAAAAGAAATTGTAATCTTCCATCTCCACAATCCGAGAAAATCCTTGTTGCAAAGGATAAATTTATTCCAACGTGTCACAACTGTCAAGAAAAGGGGCATATCAAACCCAGATGTCCTAGATTGAAGAAAAATTTTAAAAAGGACCATAATAAAAACTTGACAGCAGGACCAGCTTCATCTACAAAGAAGGGAAGTACTGCAAATTTAGTTATTTTTCCAAAAGACACTGTTTTAGCTAGTGGACTTTGTGATAAAGATAGCTGGATTTTAGATTCAGGTTGTTCTAGTCATATGACTAATCGAAAAGATTGGATAGACAACTTTTCTCCTAATGTTAAATCTGAAATAACTACTGCCAATAATGAAAAGATTTATAGTGATGGCGTAGGTAATGTCAAAATAACAATAGGTAATGATGTCAAAAAGGTTATATCTGATGCTTTGTATGTACCAAAAGTAGCAGCTAATCTTTTGTCTGTAAGCAAAATGGCAGCCGATGGTTATGTATTAGTATTTGATACTAATAAATGTTCTGTTTACAGGAAGGATAACATCAATGTGACTGGTTCTTGTGATGTGACTGCTACAAATGTGGATGGTATTTACAAATTAGATAATAAACGGGATTGTTATGTATGTACGGAAAACCAAGAGCCTAATACTCGCACTGGAGGTAATACTTTCGTGGCCAATACTAATTCTTTGGAGCTATGGCATCGCCGCCTCGGGCACTTAAATTTGGCAGGTATGTTAAACCTTCGGGATTCATTAGCGTGTGGCATTGCGTTTACCAATAACGGTTTGTCTCCTTGCACTTCTTGTTTTGAAGGAAAGCAAAAGAGCAAATCATTTCCCCTTGGTCAGGCTCATAGAAGCACTACTAAACTTGATTTGATTCATACGGACATATGTGGACCAATGCCGGTTATTAGTTGGAGTGATTGTCGTTATTTTATAACATTCACTGATGATTTTACGCGTAAATCGTTTGTATATTTTCTGAAGCGTAAAGATCAAACAACTGTTTTGAATACGTTTATCGAATTCAAGAATTTGGTAGAAAACCAAACTGATCTTAAGATCAAGCGGGTTCGGAGCGATAATGGCTCAGAATTTTGTAATAGGAGTTTTGCGAATCATTTTACGCAATGCGGAATTATTCACGAAACTACTGTTCCATATACACCCCAACAAAATGGTGTAGCTGAACGTTTGAATAGGACTTTAATGGAGAAATCCAGAGCTATGTTGCAAGATGCTGATTTGGACAAAAAATATTGGGCAGAAGCTGTTAATACTGCTTGCTATTTGAAGAATCGCAGCCCAACTGCAGCCTTGAAAAATGCTACTCCTGAAGAATTATGGACCGGATCAAAAGTGGATCTAAGTCACCTTCGCGTTTTTGGTAGTGTTGCTTATGCTTTGACTCCAGAACAACATCGCACAAAACTTGATCCCAAATCAAAACCATACATTATGTTAGGTTATTGTGAACACACTAAAGGTTATAGACTTGGTGATCTAGTTGATGGCACAAAATTAATCAAAGCTCGTTCCGTTCAATTTATTGAAACTGTTAAAGGAATTAAAGGTTCTTGCAGGACAGAGACTAATGAAAACTCTCAAAATATGTTGAATACTGTCGAAGTTATAGATTATCATTGTGATACTTCACCTGGATATACACATGAATCTGACGTTGATGAGTTTGCCACTCCAGATGTTTCTTCTAATGATATTGACGTTCAGGATTCTTCTTTTAATGAAATTCATGTTCAAGAAGTCATATCCTCTGAAGAGGTAGGTGCTTCGTTACATGACATTCAACAAGACTCACAAGTTGCAGAGCAGAATTTTTCAAATTCTGATCCTGAAATTGCTGAACATTCTAGACCAACACGTAATAAGCATCCTCCTATTTGGTTCAAGGATTATGAAGTGAATTATTTCACTGAGCTGGCGTTTATGGGACGCAACGAACCTAGGACTTATAATGAAGCTATTAAATGTGATAAGTCTAAAGAGTGGTTGGAAGCAATGCAAGAAGAGTATAACTCTCTTATGCTACATGGTGTTTGGGAACTTGTGGATCGCCCGAAAAATGGAAACATCATTAAAAATAAATGGATATTTAAAGAAAAAGTGGATCCAAGCGGAAATTTTGAAAAATTTAAAGCTCGATTGGTAGCAAAAGGTTTTACGCAACGATATGGTGTTGACTATGAAGCCACCTTTGCACCTGTTGTGAGACATAGTACTCTACGACTACTATTTGCGATTGGAGTAGAAAATGATATGGACATTGAACATATTGACGTGAATACAGCATTCCTTAATGGAGATTTGCATGAGCAAATTTACATGGAACAACCTACTGGATTTGCGATTGAGGGGCAGAATAAAGTATGCTTACTCAAGAAAAGTTTATATGGACTTAAACAAGCTAGTAGAGCATGGAATGAAAAAGTTCACAAGGTTTTAGTAAATAATGGTTATACTCAGTTAAAAACTGAAAAATGTGTTTTTTATAAAGACAATATAATAATAGCGCTTTATGTTGACGACTTCTTCATATTTAGTTCCAATGAACATCAGAAGAAAATGCTTTATGAATTGCTCAATTCCAAGTTTAATATTAAATTACTCGGACCTGTTACACAAGCATTGGGAATGAAAGTCGACAGAAACAGAGAGCACGGAACATTAAAATTAAGTCAATCGGAATATGTGAAAAACCTCTTGACAAAGTTTGGTATGGATGACTGCCGCAAGGTAGCAACTCCCATGGAAGTCAACTTTAACCCTCCAAAGGCTGAAGTAATAGACCCAAAGTTGCCATACCAGGAACTTATTGGCAGCCTTATGTATCTCGCCGTTTCCACACGTCCCGATATTGCATTTGTGTGCAGTAAGCTTAGCCAATATAACACGTGCTATAATGAAGTGCATTGGCTCGCTGCTAAACGTGTTCTGCGTTACTTATCTGGGACAACTGACTACGGACTAAATTTTAGGAGAGGTAGTAAGAAAATTGAAATTTTATCCGACGCAGATTGGGCGGGGGATATAAACGATCGAAAATCTTATTCGGGTTTTGTGAGTAAGTTTGGATTTAACTTGATCAACTGGCACAGCCACAAACAGCAAAATGTAGCTTGTTCGAGCACAGAGGCCGAGTATTATGCTCTTGGTACTTCTGTAAAAGAGGCTAAGTTTTTAAGGAATTTTATGATTGAACTTAATTCATTTAACTTGCCATGTGATACCATCACAATACTTAATGATAATAAGAGTACACTTAAGATGGTGGAAAGTCAAAAGTACAGTAGAACCAAACACATAGATGTTCAACATCATTTTATACAAGAATGTGTTGATAATAAGTTGGTAAGATTATGCTACAAGCCCTCGGCTGAATTGGAGGCCGACCTTTTCACCAAATCTTTGCCAAAGGTCAAACACAATTTGTTTGTTAAATGTTTAGGTTTAATTTAGTTATTTTTTTTTTCTTTTCTGTTGTTGTACTCTCGCAATTTGTTTTGTTGTATGTTTTGTTTTATTGCTTAATGCGTCGAGTAAGGGGCAGTGTTAGAAAAAGAAAATTAGACCTGTCATGTCATTGTATGTCACTTCGGTAA
Source organism: Mythimna separata (assembly GCA_030763345.1). NCBI lineage: Eukaryota > Metazoa > Arthropoda > Insecta > Lepidoptera > Noctuidae > Mythimna > Mythimna separata. The sequence continues at coordinate 21,581,588 of CM061171.1, read as the reverse complement.
AATCCTTTTAAAGAAAAATATAATTTTTCAAGTAACAAATTCAATGTTGGTTTTTATTTATCATTAAAACAGCACAATCCATTAGATTATATATCTAATAACTTCAAGATTGATTTGACTATGGATTGTTTGCATGTGTCTATTAGGACCATAGATTGTTTACTTATAGATTCTATGTGGTTGCTTGAACCTTGAAAGAAAGTAATCCAATACCAGCTATGTTTGTAAGGCTAAAAGTGAGGTTATCTACTGCAGTTCTAATAAAGCTTTATAATTATGGCCATATGTGACTAGTCTACTTGGATTTTGTCTTGAAAATATGCTACACCAGATTGATTGTTTATGTATGAGTGTGTATAGCAATAAAATTTTGTTTACAAGTAATATTATAAAATAAATTACATTTAGCTGGTTCAGTCGGTTCAGGCTCCTCCTTCACTTCCTCAGTAACGACTTCTTCCTGTTCCTGAGTAGTCTCTTCCACAGAGCATTCTTCTTCATCACTTGACATAACTTTTGGCACTTTCTTGCCTCGGCCTCTGCCCCTACCTCTCCCTCGGCCGCGGCCCCGACCACGGCCCCTTCCGCGAGCATTTCTCTTTTCACTGTTCATGTTTTGCAGTAAAAAAAACTGCTTTTGCAACGCTCAAAGTATTGCAGTTCACACTTAACCTATATTGCAATGAATAATAGCTAACGAACACCGAGTAAGTACGGGGAATTATAAATTTCGTTCCAATACATTAATCTTTAGTTAAAATAATTCATTTTGGAGGGATTTTATTAAGTTAACAAAATTCCATAAAATCACAATCGTCACGAACAGCGGTTCATCGATTAGAGTTTAGTGATGTGGCCAACCATAATTAGTTAATTCATATCACTCGACTAAAACTATAACCTTTTAATTTTATCGCAAAATCATAAGTTTTATGAATAATAGCTATTAATTAATAGCTATTAATATAAATTAAAGCATACTTCCCATTCAATAAAACTTAAAAATTACTAACGAGAAGGAGGAGAGAGTGGCATAAATAAAATTACTATAAAAAAATCGATTTATTATGATAGGGTTTCAAATCAATGATACTTTATAAAACTCGAGAATGAGCGGCCCTATCTTTTGACAACGTTCCATTTCACGGCATGACTATTCTGAGCAACGAAATTTTTAATTTAATTTTTGCTGGTATTTCTACATATTTTCTGGGATATTTATATTTCAACGATAATGTAGGATATTTCATTTATTTATAAATATATAAAGAGATCAACAACCTCTTTGAGAAATAATGACAGTCTTTCGTATTCCTTTTAATTTTGCGAAACGGAACGTGTTTGAAAAATAATGTCAATAAATAAAAAATAGAATTTGCCGGTTTTGTCCGTGTGGTAAATTAACAAACATCTTATTATTTCTTGAAGATGATCGACGATGGCTGAAAGAAAATTACATCTCTTTTTTGTGAGTATTCATGCTACTAATGATAGTATTAGTTGAAAGCAAATGTCGTAAAAGTGCCGGATACCAATCGGTGCTGATTAGTTTTAGCGGTAAATTCAATTTGTTTTGTAACTTATTTTCGTCCAGCTCATTAAAAAACCTATTGTCATTTGTGTAAATGTATTAATAATGGCAAATAAAAAGAAATTATATCTTCTATTTATTGGTTAGAAAGTGGTCCATCCTAAACTTATTTATCGTACCTACCTACATAATGTGAATACCTACGTAACCTACCTCCAGCCTGCTACAGGTCAATTGTTTTTTCTTTAATTTAGGAGGTATATCATCGGAGGAGCTCGTGGCTAGATAATAACAGCCGCACAGGTCGATCTTTAAGGTAAAGCAACGCTTGCCTAGGTTGGTCTGTGGATGGGTGACCATCTTAACATAACGAGTTTCCTCCGTGCCTCGGAAAGCACGTTAAGCCGTTGGTCCCGGCTGTCATTTGGAGATCTTTGGCAGTCGTTACGGATAGTCAGAAGCCAGTTAATCTGACTCCAGTCTTGTCATGAAGTACCTACCGTGTTACCCCAGTTAATGGGTTGTGAAGGTCTGGTAGGCAGCCGCTCCTCGTAAAATACTGGTATTCAGCTAAATCCGGCTTGACTGGAAGCCGACCCCAAATACTTGGGAAAAGGCTAGGCAGATGATGATCATCAAATATCACCTCTCTGGGTAAGGCAAGAGGAAGTGTCAGACTTATACTGTTTAAAAGCCACCCATGTTCCTTCTCAAACTCCTACTGATCCTGAGACTGAAAGGGTCCCTACCCTTTGAGTCTCAGGGCCGCGGTGGCTGATATTATAGGACAATCATCTACGATTATAATTTGTTATTTTACCTTGACCGAGCGTCGTAGAGCGTTTTTCTCATTTTACCCAAAGTCAAGTTTATCGACATTTACACCAATTACTTTATGAGTTTATGCACAATATTCGGACTTCGGCAATCCATCTCATTCATGCTGTTAGTTACACACGTACACACTACATGTGTATCTTTTAGGAGTCGGTTGTATGATTGTATCTTGTTGGAAAGTTTTTAATTTTTTACGTCGTTTTAGTTGTGGCGTAAAATTAAATAGTGTGAAAGTTTTATATATCCCGGACCTCTCGTGTCCAGCCTTGGTTTAAACTTACAGTTACTATTATGATCCGTGGCGAGAAGAAATGGGAAGCGGTAACTCAGTAATGCAAGGGAAAGAAATGGCCGCAACCATGAGGGAATGGATATCCTCACGATCCTGCCTTCGCCATAGGAGACGCTTTGGGCGTCGGGAGTCGAATTCCGGTAGTCGTAGGCGTGGGTTTGCGGACGACGAGCAATGGCTAGCTCGCCGGCCGGCTCTCTGGTAAGGACCGAGCCCGCGTCAATGACATGTATTGTTCCACGCGCGTCTCAAAGAGCTGTCAGCAAATCAGTAGGGGCCGATGACCTATAAGTCCATGGGAACATTTGATAGAGTTATAGTGACCCTAGAATGAAAAGGGCAACTGTACACATCTGCATATCGTTTTAGAGCGTCTCGGTGTGATGTTATGTTATGAAATGTAAACAATATTATGTAGGTAGTACAGACATGCGATTGCAATTGCAACTGTCCGGGAACATTTGCCATCGTTTATTAAGAGTTCCATTGTCTATTTACGAAGTTCTTCATCAGATCTTCACAAACATTTTCGTTTTTACTGCGGCAACAGAAATACATCGTCTGTGAAAATGTCTCTTACTACCATGGTTCATGATGATACAGCCTTGTGATGGACGAACAGACAGAAAGACAGACGGACGGACAGCGGAGTCTTAGTAATTGGGTCCCGTTTCCTTTGGGTACAGAACTCTAAAACATACATAAATATTTGTACATAAACCTACGCGGTTAAAAATGCACAGACACGGTTTATTCTTACCTACATAAGTTTCCTGCAGCAACTTCCAATTTTAGTCAACACCGCAGTATCAGTACTACATACTAATTGTTTGATTAGCACCTGTAATTACGTAATTAGTTTGTTTACCCCAAAGATTTCGCAAATGCGCTTTTCGCAACGGCGCATCGACCATCGTCCATCGACATTCTGCGTGCGTTGCCTTCGTATGTAAGTACAGTACGGCCGTAATAAGTTGGCGAGTCTGAAGTAAGGCTCTGCGAATTTTGGCGCTTGAAAACTCGTACAAAAATAAAGGTTTTTTAAAAATAAATGCAATTTGCAGTTGTAACTGCTGTTACAACTGCAAAAGAAACTGTTATTGGCATTTATTTTCTTAAAACCTTTATTTTTGTACGAGTTTTCAAACGTTAAAATTCGCAGAGCCTAATTACAGACTCGCCAACTTATAACGGCCGTACTGTAGTGGACACGATGTCATAACTGTCTGATCATATTGCGGTGTCTTTTTACATGCATTGTGGTATCGTATATCATTTAAAAAACGATCGAAAACAAGTGCCGTTGTTTTTAGTTACTTATCGTGTACTTTGATTTTTTTATCGAACTTTGGAAGATATTTATCGCGTTGTTCTTTGGACTTTTTTTAGGTGAGTAACTAATCAACGACCATTCAAGAGTTTTATTTAGTTTATCATGCTCACCTTTGTATCATGATGTTGGTGAGTGGGCGAAGATATCTGTGAATCATGATATTGATACCTGATTTACAATTAAAATCATCCATCTAATTATTTCATCATCATCACCATCTCAGCTGAAAGACATCCACTGCTGGACATAGGCCTCCCCCAAGCATCGCCACAACGACCGCTCCTGTGCGTCTCACATCCATCGGATTCTAACTATTTACATACACGTAATTGCATTATACATTGTCAGTCACACTCACGCTCTTTCTCTTTATGGGGTAATCAGAATGCCAGGCGTTGCTATCGATAACGACTGGTATGTCGGTACCGCTTGAAGCTTCGTACGGGACACCGCAAGGACATCGTGTTTGTTTAAAAAATCGCAACGGTTTGGTGTATAATGGAGCTGGTAGCCTGTTTCCTACGAGTACCTACCTTCGCAACCAGTTTTGGCGATTCTTGTTTGAGTATTCGATGTACGCACTACAAGCCTATAGGTAGAGATATACTCGTACATAATTATAGCGATATTGCAAACAGCGTCGATGATGTGTTGTTTCTTATCTACATGGTTCCATCGTTTTTGTACATGAAATACGCCTTCGTAATGTTTCTATTGAAAATTCATTGGAATAATATCCTTCATGTCATGTCTTCTGTTATCACTTATCTGTCATGTAGCTAATACAGTGATGATGATGATGCCATCTAGCTGATTTCGGCCACAGTGACCGCATTGCTTGGTACCTTACGGTGGTTGTGGGCTCAGATTTGCTGCTGTGTTATATGCCCTCATGTTACTTGTATAACTTTGGCTGAAAAACTCCGAGCACAGAGCGGATACGTCAGAACAAAGTCATACAGTAGCCAATCACTAACAGTAGTCGCTACAATAACAAAATGAAAAAAAATTGCATTCTGGAAAACACAATATTTTATTTTTATTTGTAAAACTTATCTCGTATACAAGCTAAATCAGTATCTTTCTCACCAGTTACAGTAAACGGCCCGTCTTCTGGTTTCATAATCTAAAAATGTCGTTGATAAAATGTATCACATGAGTCACCGGTATCACGATCTAGTATGAGCAATGCAATTCGTTAAGCTTGGAAAGTGAGGAAATAAAAATATTCGTGATTTTATGACAATGAGTAATATCTTAGTTTGTAGCTACTAACTATATCATTACTTTGTGTAATTTATTTCATCACCACTGCTCTCAAAACGGAGAAGGAAAACATCGTGAGGAAACCGGCATGTCCTAGAAACAAAAATTCGAAGACATGTGACATCCACCAATCCGCAAAGGGCCCGCGCGGTGGATTATGGCCCATTCCCTCTCCAAGAGAGGAGGCCTGAGTCTCAGCAGTGGGAACATTATAAGGCCGATAATGCTAACTATATCTTGGGTACACGACATGTTTCCTCCGATTGTATTTTTTACTGTAGACGATAGTAGACATGTCATTGGTAGACGATATTACTTTTATAGCATCGACTTTCGTATAGGTAAATTACATACAGCCTTCGATTAACTCGGCCTAATGATTTGAAAACAAAGTAATAAAAATATAATAAAAGTAAGGCTACTCATTTGTACACGAACTAAGATAGTGCCAAAGCATGATTGTCATCGTCATCATTTACGTGATTCTTTTCACTGGAGACTCCAATTTTTATCAATTCGATTCATGTGAGCAGAAACACATACTAATACACCAAATCGGACTGAAAATCTCCTTTCAAATTAATTGCAGCGCTCTTCTTCTTCGTTTCACTGTAATTGTAGGCCTATGTGAAATAAAAATATTTTGACTTTTGAATTGCTAATGATTTCGACCACATATACCTAATGTGTTTTCAAGTTATGCGGTTTTCTGAAGCATGGAGCGCTCACTACATGCTACCTCCAAAACCCTCTTTATTGCGTTTGACTAAGTATATCTTACGGATGCACTGCCTTGTACTTGTTTTTCTTCCATCCTGCTGACCATCACATATCCAATTCTAACCTATCTCTTATTTACGTACAGACACCCACTATTCCTCCCTCATTTGCGGCGTTCACGCCTACAGTGCGTGGGTTTAGTTTCCTCGAAGTTCATGCTGAAAGCAATGACTTATTCAACCGTGGTTTTAACATAATTTGTCAATCTTACATCTTAGTAAATATTAATGCTACATTCGGCTCTCTTGTTGTATTCTAATTGGGTGTTTATCCAGTTAGGGTGCTTCGAAATTCATGAGGTCATTGCCGTTGCTCCTTTAGATCTACAGGTTTGTGTTGTTAATTTTGTAGTCTGCCCATATCACGTTATCATAGCATGACCGATTGACTGTGCTAGGAACGTATCAAGCGCGGAAAGAAACGACACCGACTACTATGCGCCCTAGAATGTATCATACCTGGGAATTCTAGCAAAGCTGTTTGTGCAAAAAATTTGAGGTTTTATTCGGTAAAAGTCTGATGAGCCCTATCGTTCCACCTAGCGAGAAGTCGAATTGATGATTTTTAACTCCTCAAATAAAAGCTACCATATCTAAATGACTGACTATTTTAATAAATAAAAACTTCCAAAAATGTTTCTTGACACCGACTTTCGAAGTTAGTGTTTTTTAAGTCTGTTGTATTTTTCTGTATTAAAATATTTTTTATTATATTATTCACACTTATCAGGTATTGGTAGCCTTCCGTCTACTCCGAAGGACTTGTTTTTATTTAGTTAAACATCTCTTATCACTTTCTTTTATCGCTATTTATATAATTATATGTTATCTTGATTGCTTGATTGTTTTTATTAGCTTTATCGCTGAAGAGTTCTTGAAATCGACAATTAATACCTACATATTTCAGAGAACAGCTCGTAAACAAATTAGATAAGTTGATATTATGCAAAAGTATAATCTTTCTTTATTAGATAGTCGATTCTTTGAATTAATAATTTTCCTCCAATCAATATTTTGGACGGATTTGGAACAAAAAGTAAAGTCCCGCACATCCTCTGACCGGACGGGTGTTATGTCTAGTGGGTAACTGCCAGAAAGATGATTTGGGGCTGTTGTGTATGGTCGAATCGCGCGGAGAACTTTAATTGTGCGATGCAGGATTCGTAGTTCTTATGTAACGCCACAGATGTCGCTACAATATAACCCAATAAGTAAGTATATCATTAAATATTTTCTTAAATTTAACTTATCAATACCCGCGAAACGAGACAGAATAGTAAGACAATAACAGCGCGGTCCTATGAGACCGGTCGGGGATTCATGAATTAAAATGTAATTTCACTTTGGGGAAATTACATTTTACTAACTACAATTTCGTGATCTGCACAATTTTCTGATCCAAAGAACTATGTATGCGCTAAAAGATTCACAATAGTTCCTACCTAACTAGGTATAGGTCAATAAAAATCTATAGGTACTTGTATAATTGTGTACATACTCCGGAAACAACGCGTAGATTTAAGCCTGCAAGCCTTTTGTTGTTAGTCTTTGTGAATTCAATCCACGGAACATTAAAAGTTCTAGCCTTGAATCTTACTTCAATATTCAACGCCGCTGGAGCTTTACATTTGTTATGGCAAGGGGCCCGTTACCTATCGACTATTGGCATTTTCTGTGTGTGTGTGTATCTGTGGCTATATAAAAACACGACACAACTACACGCACATTTTGTTGTTAATTTGCAAGAAATTACACTAAAGAAAACTAAGGCTATGCTAAAACTCGCATAAACAGATATTTCATAGTTCCCGATAGCAGTTACGACAATTTACTACTGTAGTCGCGCAATAAAGGTATGATATACGATAATGTTGCCAATTCTATTACTTATTATATTACTAACAACAAAGAAAGCTCTTTCGGCCTTTAACAATACATTTTAATGAGTTTGTAGGCGTCTGAAACGTGAGGCACATTGTGAAGAGGTCTGGTTACTTTGACTGAAGATAAACTCTATTTCTTCTCTCTTAAGAATTAGTATCACTTATTGTAGGAGGTACAGTTTATTCAAATTAAGTCAAATCATTTGTGATATACTCGCAAATGTAGCTGCCGCCACACAATACTGGATTCCATTCGTCCATTCTGTTTACAATAGTTTTGTTCAAGCAAACACGGTCTATTCATTATGTAAGTTTACTTTGCGATTTCCAAGTGTGTTTGGCGTGGGTACCTACATACCTAAATGTTTTACTTTTAACTAGCTGTTGCCAGTGGCTTTGCCTGCGTGTATGTAATTTTCTCCATGTAAAATTTGGACCCCTGTTCTGTTGGCTTTTACATACTTACCCATAGAAGGTGAATTTTCTTAGTACTCGCTTACGCTTATGTCCCAAAAGTAAGCCTTATGTGACATTTCTAGTCCCAGTAGACCAGTTATGTGTTGATATGTCAGTCAGTCAGTTTCTGCTTATATAAATTAACCCTATAAATAAAATCATACTAATATTATACAGGCGAGGTTTGTGAGTGTTAGTTAATTCTCCACGCCAGAAACACGCGAATTTCCTAGCACATAGGATACTTTTTATCCAAGGAGTATGTTTACGTGGGTCATTTTTTTTATAATCACGCTGGCAACGCCGCTGGCAGCAGCTAGTAGTTAATAATTTATTACTTTATTAATTTCTACATGTTCTTATTCTACTTTTGGCTGTGTACATTATTTTCACATTTTCGTTAAGAGCGGCCAACCAGCGGCATAGGTACATTTCCATACAAACACTATTACGTGAAAATGACGTTATTACATATCTTTCTCACAACAAAACACGGATATCTTGTGAATATTATCTAGGTTTATATTGAAATCAAAACATAAATTTGTGTAAAACTAATCCAGCAAAGACCTCTGAAAATCTGCTATTTTGCGTAAACATAAGCGCAACATTACCTACTTCATCATCTGCCTAGCCTTTTCCCAACTATATTGGGGTCGGCTTCCAGTCAAGCCGGATTCAGCTGAATACCAGTATTTTACGAGGAGCGGCTGCCTGCCAGACCTCCACAACCCATTAACTGGGGTGACACGGTACTTAATGGCAAGACTAGAATCAGATTTACTGGCTTCTGATTATTCGTAACGACTGCCAAAGATCTTCAAATGACAGCCGGGACCAACGGCTTAACGTGCTTTCCGAGGCACGGAGGAAACTCGTTATGTTAAGATGGTCACCCATCCACAGACCAACCTAGGCAAGCGTTGCTTAACCTTGAAGATCGACCCGTGCGGCTGTTATTATCTAGCCACGAGCTCCTCTCAACATTACCTACTTATGACTCATAAATTAAAAAGTCAAAATTTTAAACCTTGCACATTTAATCTAGATTTTAAATGGAATTGTTTTTTTTTTCTAAAAACTTAAATATAAAAATCACGTAATAAATATTTCAAGGAACAAATGAGATTAAATGATGGAGTTATCGAACGCCAACGGGCCGTTTATGTTATCTCTCGTTTTTTTCGCGTTACCTACCTGTTATCTATCAGACATTGCGTTGGATTTCGTATAATAGATGTATTCCAACTTGTGACACATGATAGATGATGGCACATATGTCTCGGTGTCATCAGCCATGACATTGGAACTCCTGTGGGCGTAGGTACTATGGAAATGGCTTGATGCGCATTGGGAAAACCGGATAGACCGATTCTATTTCCTCACTAGTCTTACAATATGTTTTTTTTTAGGAAGCAGTATTTAACGTTTTTTGACTTAATTTATATAAACTAGTGCTTGGCTGCGATCCCATCTGAAGGTAAGCAGTGACGCAAACGTAGATGCCTCCGCACTAGTTTATGAAGAGCCTATTCAATCTAGCCTTGAAGACACCCATTATAATCGGACGGGAAGACCGCAGCAGGCAAATTATTCCAGTTAATTAGTAGTTATTGTTAGAAAAATGATGGTTTACTAAATTATAATGATAATTAGTAATAAAACTACCTGAAGAAATGTTTTTACTTATGTTATAGCCAAAAACAAGCTTGAATACATTTAAAAAAACCTTTGTAATAAAACTCAAATAACAGCCTAAAAAAGTTCGGCTAAACGGATGAGTACTGAGTAGCCCATATCATGGAACAAGACATAGTTACGATACTTATTATCCCAGGAATAAACCGGTTTAACCTGTAAAATTGGAATTGTATGATTTACAAATGAAGCGACCGACCGTTTGTCTATCTTATGGTAACTTTATCGCTTTTTAAAAGAATAGTATTATTGCGCAGCTTAAGATCCAAGCTGTAACAGTATATATTTATGTTGTAAATTAGTATAGATAAGTAAAATTTGTTTTGTCGGAGGAGTTAATGGAACCCTAAAATACAGGTATTTCTAACCGATTTTTGGGTTTTACGCTCTCAACTAAATATAGATAATTAGATATATCCATAGAATAAGATACCTATGTCAAACTAAGAGGAGTAGGGTAAGTACTGCTATCTAGAAGTGCTCTCAAAAACCACTTAGTCATTTGACTTAGGCCCTTTACGTAATCAATGTAAATTGTTTTACATCGCTTTTAACTAGAATGTAACTATGAAAACTTTTAAGGCAAAGATATAGTGCTTTTGCTTGAAAAATGTGAAACATGTGATGTTTGTAATGACTGATTCGATTATTATAATACACACTCAAAGCTATGTTCTCATATAATATGTATACGATAGAAGTGTAATAATTATGGTCTATCGGTTTAGGTGGTTAACTAAAGGTAAACAATCTTGTTATGTCTTTTTATATTAAAGAGGTCGTATATAATATACACAAAGATTCTGTAAATTTAGTTTATTAGCTAACATCGATTTAGGTAAAAACCTACATCGATTTAGGTAAAAACCTAGTTGCAAAGATTTTTGCATACAATTTTTGACAACTTTTAGATAAAAAGACATGCCAAGATTGTTTACATTTAGTTAATTACCTAAACCGATAGACCATACTGTTTATCCCGATCGCCATATGTAGGTCTGTACTCTGTGATCGCCACCATTCAACTGGATTACTGAACTCAGCTTTAGCACCACGTTCTAAATTCTATCGCATGCCGCTAGGATGCGCTGGCGTTTCGATTAGTCAATTGACCGACTCATTTCTAACAAGTGCTTAAGAATTACCTATGTTGTGCAAAGTATTCACATCACAATCTATTTTCTTATAGGATAAGAACTTTTCAGTTTTGTGTTCACAATCTTGTAAGGTAAAAACAAGTTACATAATTATGTCTATGTTGGTATATAAACAGTGGCGGATTAGCCATGTAGCAAATGTTATGGGGGGCCCCGATCCGATTTACAAAAACAAGTCTTGGAAACCTCGTACATGATATGATTCTATCTGTTATTTTATCTAACAAATTCTGGAATATTTATAAAGACAATGTATGCGACTGCCATGGGGCTGTCGTTGTCTTGCAGCCTGTTAGAAAAATAAGTTGAAGAGTGTTGATTCGTTTTCATTTAACAAAAAAATGCGGGCTCTTTGATAGAATTTGCTAAGGGCCAAGCGCTTCATCTTAATCCGGTACTGTATACAAATCTATGCATACAATACCTATAACGTAATCGCAGTCTTTAATTTTGCGGGAAATGAACGAACTATTAAAAAAAAACCTCATATTCTCCAATTAGTGAACTTTAAACGGTTTTCTGAAGAGCTTTTCCCGAGTCGTCGCGATGTCTACGAACAACACACTCGGAGTGAGTTAGGTCAAGATTTAGGGCGGCTTGCGTCACCCTCCTGTTACCGACGGGCGATCGTAAACGTATGCAGGAGCCAGTCATCTCTGACTTATGCTAACGGTGTTCTTGCATCAGTTTTTTCTGGCCAATCAGAGCTCGATAAAACATGACATGATGCCGGAAAAAGAATGCGTCAGTGGCTCGATACTAACAGTGATAAAGGTTCATGTAATTTTTTTTTTAGTTGGGTAATCTGTCATCCAATGCCTCCTCGTGGCTTATCAGACTTGTCTGACTAAAACCCACTCCTATGTTCCTTCTTTGCCTACTTTCTAGGGCCCGGGGGTTCTCTTTACCACAACCCATGGCTTCAGTATAGGCTTCTATTGCGGCTTTTACGGTTGTGCTGACATCTCCTTGAGGCGCGCGTGGAACACTGAATGCCGTCCACAACTCAGGTCCAGTCCGGCCGGCCGGCAACCGTTTACCGGACGGCCAGACAACTAGCTACATATAGCTCGCCGACTGCAAGCCCACGTCTACGGTGGCGGAAACTGGCTGGGCCGTTAGGAAGTTCGTTCCTCACGCATGCGGCCACCTCCTTCGCTAGCATTATTATTCTTGTAATATTAACCTATCACATACCCGCAAAACGAGACACAATAGTAAAACAATAACAGCGCGGTCTCATAGGACCGGTCGGGGATTCATGAATTAAGGCAAGTTGCCTTACCGTGGCCGTGAAACGCAAAGGGTAATTGAAAGAACACAGCTCGGTTATAACCAGTAAAAGTCAGAGTGAGAGGTGTTATCTGATAATTTGATGATTTCTCACAAAAAAGGTTAGATTACATACACACTGCAGCAACCTCTACATGACTTTAGATTCAGATGTTTATACCGTATCTTATCGCCACATTGTTCAGGCGTGATTTATTTTGAATATACATAGAGATATACGTCCTTTATAAACAGATGCAGTTTTGTATCTGTGAGATTCAGATGACCGGACACGGTCTGCATAATCTTTGTTTCGTTTTGATTTCCCTATCCGTGGGGTTATCTTGAATTGCACTTTGAAGCGCCACGGATTGGCTTAAGATAGATGACGTCACTGTGGGTAAAGACTGGATAAATATTTGCAAAATTTACGTTCTTCCCTGAAACCCACTACTAAGGTAAAACCTGCGGAGGGTTTTTTGAAGATAATCTGAATTGTCTCTTGCTCGGCCCAGAACGGTAAGAGCTGATGATAACTCACCGAAAAAAATAATTCTATAATAATTTTGTCTGGGTTGAAACTCATGTTGAAGTTTGATGGCGAAGACAGCGGGAATCTGATGATGCGAGAAGCACGGGACCCGTCAATATGGTCATGTTTTGGGTAAGCCTGAAATGATGAAGATTCATAATTATACCCCCAAAATCATTGATGTTTCCAGTGAATATAAAAGCAATATTACTGAAGGAACATCTAGATTCAGATAATCAGGTCGAGACATCAAATTATAACGGAGCTTAGTACATCATCGCAGCGATTAACTTTTTATATCTCTGTCGGTGAATATAAGAAAATTTAAAACTAGGTCAACTCCGTGCATTAAACTATTTTCAAAAATAAGAGTGTCATACCAAAAGTATTAAGATTAAGACATAAATAGATACATCTCCGGTAGTCATGCGTAGTTTCTGCGGTTTTATTTGCAGGAAACGAGGTAATAAATTGTTGCTTTTCAAATACTTCGCTTTTCCTTGCTAAGCTTTCCTGATTTATGGTTGCTAAGTCTTACGTTCAAAGCCTTACATCACTGCCTCGAACAAATATCCATAAGCCACTCAAATATTTGAGTGGCCGACCAAACGGACCTCTGTCCCTAAACACACTTAGAGAGGAGGGTCCATATTTGCGGCATTTGGGTCATCTAAGCCCATCCCATATTTATGGCATAAAGGCTCATATCGAATTTACAATTTCTAATTGAAATTTATTATCGTCGATCTGGTTCTGAGAATATTATCGCTCAGCTTTCTATTTACTTGCAGGGTAAGCTGAACTTCTAGTGAAACATGTTCTGACATGGCATAAGTGCATGTATGTACGACTATCTACATTTTAAGTAGCTTAGGTAGACGGCATTATCTAAGAACGAGTTCCATGCTTTCATTGGCTCATACAACTTACGCAGGATGATAAACATATAGTTGCTACAGTCGTCGTCGTACATCAGTCGGTAATATATTCATCAAGAAATATATCTTTGCACTAGATTTGCCTTTCTAGGTGGCAGAATTCCAATTTCCCAACTTCAAGGACAGAATCTCCCGAAATATGGATGACAATTTCTTAATTCGGAATCATTGCTGCGCAGTGGGACAATTCGGGACGAATTTGCGCGCATAAGCTCACATAATAACATGTATATAGGTAGGAAACATAACGTAATACATATTATTATGCAAGCCGTAGTTTAGTGCCCTGAGGAGGGCAGGCTGTTGCTGGCAACGCAACGCGGTCACGGCCGGTTGTCGCTCCGCTGACGTTGTCGACTTGTCGGCACTGAACGGAGCGGATCGCCATCGCGTGCATTGAATAAAAAAACCGCATGACAAACGCACCTACGCTTATTTTTTGCGGTGGGAATCATCAAATGATTTCTTCTGTTCATGGGTGATGCGAAAAGGCGTGTCAGAGTTTTTCAGACTACAACCCACCTATGTTCTTTTATTTGCCCTTTGCGTTATCACGGGTCACGGCAACTCATTCAAACGTTCGTACAGACACACCTACGCATGGAGAGCGTTTAGAAACTCTACCTATTTGATTTCTGTCTCATTGATTCAGCTTGTTCTGCTCTTCTTCCTACCATTGTCCCGTTTTTTTGGTGCCGGCACACCACGTTTTTTCTTCCATCCTGTCCTGTCACTCGTCTTGCTATCACTAACTCCCTTTTCTTTCATAACACTCAGCTTTTTCTGAAACTACAATATTCCATCTCGATTAATTACAGCTTCGTTTACATTATCAACAATGTCGTTCCATCTCGTTTTTATATTAAATTGACCGGATAACAGCTGCGTCTATAAACGCAGGATACGCTATGCAATTTACGACTGGCCGTCCTCAGACACGCTAACAGGTTGCCACTTCTGATTGAATGGGTTCATCAAACATCTTATAATCGATTTACAACTCGAATACAGTCACGGACGATCTAAAATCTGACTCTTCTAATAAGCGATATTCTTTTTGATATCTGATTCTATAGTATGTCTTTCAAAAAGCATTTTTAATACTACTTAATTCATGAATCCCCGACCGGTCCTATGAGACTGCGGTGTTATTGTTTTACTATTGTGTCTCGTTTTGTGGGTATGTGATAGGTTAATATTGATGTTCTCTGTCATCATAATAGAAATATCATCGTGAATTTTTCTACTGCTGGGTATAAATGTTTCTTCTGCTATACTTCCTAGTTATGTGCGTAGGTACCACCTCATCCAGTTGTTTCCTGTTTGGTGAAATCGTCGTCTTGACGCATGTTGTCTCATCACAAGGGTAAAATTATGTTGCAATCTATTTGATTCAATCCCAAATTAGTTTACCCCAAATTGTCCATAACCACCATGGTCATTCAGCCTCAGTGCTAGTCTGCTATTGTCAAATCATTAATCAGTTTTATTTTCTAAAGAAGTTATTTCATTGGGCAGGTTTGCCTCGCAGTGTCCGTTGCCCTTTCCAAGTCTTTATGCCTAATCAGATAAACACGGTACCTAAGCACCAATGGAATACATCTTTGATCTTTGCTATTGATATCATAATGTAGCTAGTTCCCAACAAAAGATAAGGTCTCTTACAAATGCTATTTTTGTTGATGAGCACTGAATTATTATTGTAGCCGATTCAGCGCGCTCAAGTGGCACTAATATCGAGAAGCCATATGAATCGGAAAATCGCTGATCATGTCTTAATCTAATAAGCAATTGTATTGGTGCTAATGTTATTACAAAAACTGATTTAATGACCTATATTACTGTTCTTTGCCTTCCGGCGTCCCGCAAATCATTCCACGTAGAAGCAACGTATTTACGTTTAATTATAGCCATCATTCTATTTTATCAAGGTTTATCAGACTATTTGCACATTTGTGTTAATCCCGTGCTCCTGGTAGCAAAAAAGATTCCGCCATATTTTTTCACATGCTACGTAAACCGTAGACGCGACCTCCATTGCCAAAATTAATGTGACACGCGTAAACTAGTTTATAATAGGCACAAAAAAATCTTTTGGCAAACAGTCTTTGCTTCCTTGAAACTTAGCGTTTAGCAGTGCGTTGTCATTTCTCTGAAACATTTCTAATTTTAGATGGTTACTATACTGTTTGCTACAAATTGTAATTATCTCGAGCCGGGGGTAATGTTCGAATATTACTTGGTGCAAGAGTGATCTGTCAGTAATTTGAGTTGAAGAGTTGACACGCACTAGAGCAGACAGGGCCACGACTCACGACGCACAGCTGTTCGTGGTTGGAAGCACGATCAAAGGTGCAGCCAGCAATTCTGTATGCGTGTTCCATGAACGACCGCATGCTGCTAGCCTCAATCTGATCGTTGCTTTGGCTGCTGTGTCGGATATTACATTTGATTTATTTAACACGTCTCATCTACATAATATTTCAATAAAATATACGTACACGTATTGTTCGAAAAAAAGACTATTATGGTCTTTAGAGACGTCATGACCATTTGCGTCACAGCAATTGTCAGGAAAGTATAAAACAGACAGCGATTAATCACCTTTGACAGAACTATATTAATTAAAGATGTAAAAGAACAAAATTATCTCAAGAAGAATTAAATATCAGCTTCCAGCAATTGCCTTGATTTCACTCAATTAGAAATACAACAATAGGCATCTCGTGACCATCTAGATAAAGTGCAAGATTTATTAGCATCAGTAAAATGTCTTCGAACAATCCATTGCATTCCATGACAAACAGTACTAAAAAACGTATAGGCTGTTGAAAACTGTGTAACTGTGTATGTGTCTCGGATCTAGCTAAGGGCCTGGTACAATGTACGGGTTCTATGTGGAGCTAATCAAGTTGCAAGTGTACCACCCTGACGAAGAACGGTGCAGTGCCCTCCTTTCACCTTCAGCCTAGCGCCTGATCGTCTCGGAACCCTGAACTCGTTCGACCCGCACGCCCATGCCTCCATTAAGCTAGGCCCTATGTTGTTTGTGTTATTTTCAAATCGTTACAGCTTGTTAGGAAGTGAGAGATTAACTGCGTTTCAATAAGTGGTCAATCATTTTGTTAGATACGTTTTTGAATTTTATAAAATCTACATATTTGAGATTCGGTACAGTTTTACACCAATCAGAACAGTTTATTTTAAATCATTAGATTCTACATTATTATGCTGTATCACTGTGAGTCAATTGAGTAGCGCATTTAATTTAACGGCGTGATTTATAACAGCTTTACCATTTTCTACGCATTTCGTTTTTGCGTTCACGAATTTAGCAGTTTTTGCCGCTGCCAAAAAAACTATTTGTTTTCATGTCGCATTGTTATTGTCAACTAGAAGAATATTAGAAGTAAGGTCACCAATATTTACGTAGTGGCATCACGCCACACCTATCATGTGCTTCTTTTCTATTTTGCAGTAAATGATTGATGTGTGGTGTACTTAACGATATCTTTGTTTAGTTGGGTAACAAATCGTTTATTGACCGGCTGAGGTTTGCTATCAATGTGATAACTGACAATTTTAGTTTTCAATTCATGTAGCATTGATTGGGCTTTGATGTTTAAACGCATAGTACCTACCGAATAGATAATAATCACATTAACATTGTCCATTATATGAGAACAACTGAGAATTACTGTCCATTCCAGCTTGCCTGGAACAGATCTCGGAATGCGATAAGGCCGGCTATTAAGACCAGCATTTGTGTTAAGTTTTTATCTGAACAAGCAAGTTCTTTGATTTTCCATTTGATGATCAAATCGTTAAGGATAGCTCTACTTTTTCCGGAAGGAAAATACGTCACCAATTCTTATCGCGATCTTGAAGGATCCAGTGTCGAAACACCCAGTTGTTGCCAATAGATTATTGTGTAAAATCAATATTATGAGTTGCTGGTACTGACCTGGGAAACACTAGGCAATAATAAACATTACTAAGACGTAGTTAAAATGGCGTTCAAACATGGCTTGTAAGAGGTGATGTCACGGTCGGTAGGTATATATCTTGATCGCCAAAGGCATTTTAATCAGATAAGTTCAATTGAATATTTTCGTGGAACACTTTTATCCAAATATTACGTCAAAGATTAGCTTCTGCCTGTGGTCTCGCCCGTTTGAACGTAGGTTTCTCCATATAAACTTTGAACCCATTTATCATCCCCTTAGGAAAAATGATTGAATGAATTTTGGAAAATCCTTTCTAGTGCTCGTCTACTTTATAAAAAAAAACCTTGTGCATAATTTCACACTCCCAGTCCCTGTAGTTTCAGCTGTGCGTTTATATATTAGTCAGTCAGTTTCTCCTTTTATGCGTATATATAGATGATATTGTGTATTAAATTAACGTTGCCAAAGACTGCTAGATACTCCAGAAGTGGTAATACCTTACAAGGATTTTAATTTCAATTAAGATGGCCTTCTACCTGCAATAAAAGGGGCATAGATATCCAAAGCTGAAGATAGCCTAGAACAAAGTATGGAAACGATAGCTCTTATGCATGTAATTAATTTTGAAGTAGCTACATGTATGTGTATGTTAATAAAACAGATTGGTGGATCTATAGTGAAAACAAATTTCCATATTAGAAGACGTATAGGTAAGGCCATCCATATACCGTAACCAACCTTAATTCACCATTAAGTAAACAGCCTAACCTGATAACTAAACGACGCCGTTCAACAAGCATCCAGAATGATATTCAGCTGTTAATACGACATTTAATGAACTGACTGACTAATGCTTAGGTTATTCATACAGTAGGGTAACCATGTGACGAAAACAGACTTAGGGCAACCTGTTACGGTTACTGGTTAGATTCGAAGTCACTGTCACCATTCATATAAGGTTCCTTTAAACCTTACAGACAGAGGTAGGTGCTCTGTAATCTGTATGTGCAGAGCTTCGTTGGCTTCGTCGTTTGAACGCAAATCGAAGTTAATTTCATCAATTGCTATAGCCTCTCTTAAATGTCTAGGCTAGACAAGTCATTCAACGTTTAAAACAAATAATTTGCCCAGCTGTTTGATTGAATGACTGAATATCATTCAGGCGGCTAATATAATGGTGTCGTTTAATGAAAAGACTTGTTTCACTGTGGAAACTTTTGTTTTTAATAAACTAAAGCAAAACAATTCACTTGTTGAACAAAATCACGTTAATATTAGTTCTTCAAGGACGTAAGAGCACAACAATGTATATGTTTTCAGAATGGGCTTAGCATAACAATAGTTTATTTACTAAACTCTCACGAGCTAAATAGATTAATTCTAATCTTTCGAAGTTACGCGATTTATTAGATATAAATTGTTTATTACTTAACCAAGTGTTTTCAGTATTTGCCTTCGTGACTAAGTATATATAACTATGGCCTTTGAAACTGGGGCAGTAACCTATTCCCTTAATTTAAAATTCAAACAGTTTCTGTGACATGCAAACATGGAGATTTTCTGCGCAACAAACGGTTCTCTACAGTACTGGCATTCTGATTTAATTAAGCTGGTGCCTTTTCCAACAAGTTTTGTATCTAATGAATGAATTGTACCTATCCAAGCTAAAAAAAATCTACAGAGATATGAGTTTTAATATTGTTTCCGTACTATCATTCTAGAATCTACCATAATTGCATAGTGAATTATTTATTTGTTATATAGATACGTGATTTGCATTTGTTCGTTTCTCGTTATGGTATTTGCAGAAAAGGTTGTCATTTGTGTTGATGATGCGCTCAAAATAAATAGTTGGTTCATTAGAGCTATTCTTTTTATGACATTCATAAAAAACCTGATATTTGTTATTTAGTAAGTACTCGAGATCAAACTGTAGTTGTGACCTGCCCTCGGTGCATTGTGCAATTTCTGACGCAATATATCCAACAATTTACAATATGCTCATTTAAACTATAATATATTTAAACTGGTCTGATTAAACAATATCTTTGTATTTTCCACACTTAGGTACATATTTTATCAGGTTTCGTCGGGCCTTGGCCTAAATTGAAATGATTTTCCTTCATGGATATTAATTTTGCACAGCAGTCGCTACCTATGTTGAATGACGATTATATGAATATTATTAATTCGCAATTCATGGTTTTGTAGCAGTGATTGAAAAGCTTACATTCATATTCAAAAACTTTATTTGTTCACACAGATACAATTTTGATGTTACAAAATATAAGTGTCTCTGTTTTCTGTCACAGTAAGTGGTTGAACAAATACTAATAAAATTGGTATATTACGTTCAATATTCCTAAATAATATTGAGCAGATACAAATATTACTAAGGAAAACATATGTATAACATAACATTGCACATTTTTTAATTGCTTACCTATAACACCTACATAGTCTCGAGATAACATTTGTTCTCGTAGATAATCTTGTTTAAATATAATTCAAATAAAAAATTAAGAGTGTTCAAAAATATGTAGAGGTGGTCTTCATACCTATATTCGTTATCAGGGGCATACAAGTAGAACAAGTGGATTCAGTATTTACAATCCGCATCTGAAATCGATAGTCCATTCAACATTGACCTACTCTTTCATTTTGATTTTATTATTTTCGCTTATCGGAGAATGTGTTTCAGTGACAGAAGGATTTTCGTGCTATTTTCGTGAATTGAAAGACTTAATGGCTTAGTTTTTTGATAATTTTATTTCAAATACGTCGACTAAAAGATCGATAGATCGAATATAAAACCTTTCAGACCTTTGTAGATTTCTGAAACAAAAAGAACTGCTTGCATTGAATAACAAATCCAATCCTGCATACATCTCGCCAAGGGGTGCATTCTAGCATCTTCGATTGTGCATAATGCAGTTGAAGTGTCATTTTCCTGTTCCAGAGTTCTTCGATCTTTATAAATTTTCATAAATTTTGAATTTTATTCCTCGGGAGTCATACATTTTTATAAGATCTTTGGAATCATATTAATGGGCTTTTTTATTGTGTTTCTAAATGTGATGTGTCATGAACTCATGAGGTGAACTCTATTGACAGTTCGACCTATCCCTTTGGGTCAATAAACCTGGGGTTTACGTGATTTCCCTTTTGTGTTGAAAGTAAATGTTGGGATCGTGGTGCAATCCCGATTAGAATAGATGACTGTATATATGAATGGACAATATATGTCATGTTTAGCTCTCTTGCTGGGAGGAATAAATATATGAATTCCTCAAGTGCATTCCTATTAGTAGCTACATTAAACGAACATGCGGTGCGGTAGGTCTCGAGTCTCGACAATTCGCATTACCTATATCCCTAGAGTTATGATGCGACTGCACTTGCTGCCAAGAAATAACAAGAGCGGTAAAACGAGGTTACATTTCATTAATACTTACGTCTCTTTCAATAAGTAAATTGCTCAAAGTATCAGTCTGCATATTCATATGTCACGACCTACTACCACAATGTACTGGGGTGTACTGAAGATAATTTAATCAGTTGAAAACTGTTTTAAATCTGCCTTGATCCTTGACCCATTATCCGTGTGACAGTAGCGGAATCACTGGTTATTGGCATGTTTATGATACTGACTACAGACACTATAAATTCCTCGCGTTCCATTTTAAACTCTCGGATGTAATTCTTTCCGCCATGTTCTTTGATCTAAAGCACAATTGTTTCGCAACATGTGCTGAGGTTAGGTGTAAATTTATGTTAATTACTTACTTCACTATTGTGTATTTACAAAGACTAGGTGTAGGTTTTAAAGTTCAGCAAAGAGCTGTCTAATAATTTTCAGGTAACAAGAAGTCGTGATACCTAACTGATTTAAATGCAAATTAGAATGTCGGTGGATAATTTGTAAGAAAATGTTTATATATAGTTTTCCTGTAAACCGGTTTCGTAACGAAAATAATATTTACGTAGATACAACAAAATAGAGGTGGACTGGAGGCTTGTTTCTTACAAGGCTTTGAATGTGGTATATATAAATATATCTAAGACGCAATATTTTCTCGCCATATAAAATGGTCTGACAAACGAGTTTCTGAGTCGTTTGATGCTACGTAACTATGTATCAGAAATGAAACAGAATTTATTAACGCTAGCGAATTCAAGTCACATAATTAATTCGGCTACGTGGTTGAATAAATGATTTCCGGCACGCCTCAGCTTTGTGGCTTTATTATATTTGTTTGTGTCGATTGTTTAATATTACTTCGTATTTATTTATTTGTGAAGTACCTACGTGTCATAAATAAACATTATTAGCCAATAAATATGCTATAAGCTCTGACTCAGTTCTTTGAATTAAGTTCAATTCATTAAGTAGTTAGTTGTTGGTAACAATAGCGTATAAAAGGCACGTTAGTAGTGACTACCCTTTTCATGAAGGTGTTCATTAAATATTTGATAAACGACTTATAATAAATTCCATGTAATAAAACTTGTGTGACCAATCTGTTATATAATAGTTTTGAGCAGAGGTGTGGGGGCAGTATGTCGCCTCATTTTTATTAGGCACACGTGATTCAGACGACAATTCACGGATATATTTTAAATCTTAGTCACAGTACAATCAGACAACCCGGAAAATGTTTTTCCGAAAATTATTACGGTTCACAAGCTACGTCGTCTACGCAGAACCGGCGTGGCAACGTGGGAGGATCTCGTAACATCAACGTAGTAACATTTTTGCCTGTTTCCGCTGTGGTCCGATGTTATGTGCGCAGTAGAGCTAAGTAGGTATATACCGGCGACAAAAACAACATTAATATTCCAACAATGATTAATCGATACGAAAATTATGGAAGAGAATAACTAAACACATGGAGGTGACACTGCAAATTATATTTGCAAAAATCCGCAAATAAATACCTTTAAATTTGAATCTGTATTTACTGTCCAAATATTTTCTATGTAACCAAAGAGTTTCGGCCGTACGCCGTACTTTTTATCGTCCGACTAAAATTAAACGTTGGCAGATAAAGCCGGCCGTATCTGCAGGCGCCTTTATGCCCCACTACACTCGTCTATATGGAGATGTTCAAGGTTATATCAATATTGCAAAATGAACAGTTTAGCGGAGTCGCGAACGCTGCTCACGGCTACGCGCAAAAATATCACGCCCAACGTGTTTGGGTACCTCCGACGTTCGGTATATCAGTCCTTATCTGCCTTGAGAGTATTCTGCGAAAATCCACGTGGTTCTATGCGTGATTCGATCTTCGGTAATTATTATTAATATTTTTTTTGCTAACCGTTGTTCTTCTGCGTAATAAAGGGTTTTGTTGTTTGTTTTCAAGCGGTTTCTATTTGATTTATTCTTCATAGGCACTTTAAATTCTAACTAAACTACGCAATATTATCTAGTCAAAAGCAAGACTTGGAGTAAACAACCCAATCGAAATTAATGGAACGATAAATATTCGAATTTCAGGAGTCTCGTAGCTCCGGAAGCAGACAGACTAAAGAGGATACGAAACACATTGAAATAGACTAAAAATAAAATAATCCACCTCGTGTAACAATTTAAAATTTATGACCTCAAAAATAAAAATAACAAAACTTGCAAGCAAAACAAGTTACATGATAAAATTATTTTAAGGATTTTATAATTCGCTGTTCCGTCAGACTGGTTTTAAAAATAAATAAAAATTTGTATTTTACGATTTTAACAGGCGCGGTGGCAAAAGACATTGAGTAATACCTAGCAGTGCAATTATCTGAATTATCTTTGCACACTAGAGAAGAAATAAAAGTTATATCACGTGTGAAATTGTCTCGTGAGAGCGATAAGGTTCGTTGCCAGAAATTTTATATTGCTTCAAGCATATTTTTAAAGTTTTGTTTATAAACTGTAGACACGAGACGTGCATGTAACGCGTAGTAGAAAATTATCTTCAATGTTAACCTCATTGGCTTCGTTTATGATTTTTTCTGTCAAAAATGTATAGGTAAAGTTATTTTTAAAATTGCGACCACTAGCAACAAGATTTTCTGTTGGGCATGAGCATAATAAATCACACGGAGTGTTAGGGGCGTACGCCATACAATTCGAAATCATTTGTCATTTCAAATTAAACCTAGCTATAATTTTTCATCTTCGTCTAATACTTATTGCTTTTAATATTGTAGTTTAAGTTTTTTTATAGTTCTACCATTTAAAAGTCTATGCTGAATTTATAAATTACAGATATTTTGAACCCATCGGCATCGCCAACAATTCAAGTTTTGACTTTAGCGTTGTATAATTTGATTTTTAAGTATCCATTTGTATTATAAAAGGCCTAAAAAACGTGTGTAAGTACGAAATTTTGCCTCGTGTAACTAAAGTTGTTTGTTCCAAAATTTGTTAATTATATTTCGAGTTCAGGAAAATTTAATATGTATTAGGAACAGAAAATGTGAAAAACTGTCAAGAAGATTTATTTTGTATGTATCTACAGTACCAATACCTACAAGTTGCATGTACTTGGTTACTTACTATAGTCGACAAAGTGCTAAGAATTCTTATTCTTAATTTCGTGCAAATCTTCGAAACTGTCTCCAAAAAAACTCCACGTGTTGCTGAGTCACACTCACAACAACGACTGTTTTGAAGCGATTTCTCACGAAAGTTCACCTGCAGTCAAGGTCGGGTTGTATCAACAATAGGGCCGACATTGAATGCGAGTCAGCCCGGCGTCGCTCGCGTCTTCCGGTGCGTAGGTCATGTAAACGAATAACAACATTAGGTCACTTTTCCATCATGATGATGTTGTGCGAGGAATAGTGTCGCAGACCTGGCTAATTCAGTTTAGCACCGCTTTGGTGGAAAAAATATTTTTATATAAAACTAGCTTCTGCCAGCAATATCGCCCTGGTGATAATAGGTTTCCCCGTTTTCATCCTCTTATGGGGTAAATTTTGAAAAGTCTGCTTGTTCGTTTCACCTTCTACACATCAAAGAAAAAGGCGAGGAATGTATCCAAGGAATGCGCAGGAGTGTCAGAAGCGAGAGATGAGCGATGAGCTGAAAAGAGTCCGCTAAACATCGTCACATAGCTACACCTTTTCACAGCATCGCTACTCGTTGCACACCTCGAACCAAAGAACCGAAGTTTGGTGGAAACAGTGGCAATTTTTAAGTCATCTCTAACCGCCAATATGGCCAAGCCTACTCGCATACTTCTGGTGGCAAAGCACCCTTATAACCCACTTGGCAGTACATACGCACGTTATATACGACATCCTACTTATGTATGTAAACGTTTGAGCTGAGGTGGTTACTGCGTACACAAGGCAAGTATTGCTTATTTATCGCTGTACAAGTGGTACTTATAAATCGGGGATTTAAGATGCCAGTTAAATGGTTTGATATAGAACTTATAGGTATAATACAAATTTCTGAAGTCCTAATTGCTCCAATAGGGCTTAAAAAACACAACGATGATCTTTCTGTCTTATCGTCTCTAGAAGTTGCTTACGTGTTTTAAGTGTGTGTTTTACGTGTTAAAAGACCTCCCTTTTAATTCTTTAAAATTTTACTAAATCAAGTTTCAGTCAAGCAGGTGCTTTGAATCTTGAACGCTAACATCTTGTAGTTACTCAGATACCCGCGAAACGAGACACAATAGTAAAACAATAACAGCGCGGTCTCATAGGACCGGTTGGGGATTCAAACGTTAAAGTGCATAAACGTGTCTTTGCTGTCTTTTATCTGTCTTAATTTGCAAAACTCGTAGAAATTTTCATATGTCACATTTCCAGCTGGTGGTTAATCCAAAGAGTCTCACCATCTCGTCTTTTCCAACGTCCAAGGGTTCGGTTTCCAGTTTAACCGGATGTAGCTGAATACATTATGTATTTATGAGTCTATTCAAAGATTATTTTCCTACGTTTCAGAATTGATAAGATGTCTACAAATTAACGTGCCAAAAGAAACCACGTGGCAGAAGCAAAACAACAATGAGTAAAGAATTGTTGAATGTTGCATCATTTAATGATTATTTACCACTTTACCTGCCCCTCGTAACCAAGCTAATTACTTGTGAATTCTTTTACCTTACTTTTATGACTAACAATTTTATTATGATGGTTATCATAAACAATACGTACAGAAGTAGGTACATCTGTTTCCTTTTACTTCGAGATCGATACTATTTGCTGTGTAAACGTTTGGTCGAAAATATTTTGGTTATATTTTTAGAATGATTTTCCATGCTGATCTGGTGGGTGGCTTAGAAACAAATTGTTGAACGTAAAATGTTTTCAATCGATCGATTATAGAATGGAATTTCAGAGACTAATTAACAAGAGGTAGAGAATTTGAGGAGTGGTGTCACAAATATGTATTTTGTAAAGAAGTATAGTATAGTCAACAAGCGTCTTATCGGAGACTGCTAAATGTCTTTAAGTAGATATTTCAGTGTAAACGAAGTCAATAAAAAACTCCTCATTATTTTTCTAACGATATTCAGGGCTTCAGGCATAAGACCACGTCTACTAATAAAACCCCACATTTAGGAACCTACGTACCGAATTTTGTTTCTTGACCTTTCTGTGATCAATCGTGAATTTTGAATATCCTGGGTACGGAATCACCAGAGCATTGATCCTATCACATGGGACCTCATGCATAGCAATGAAGTGCACCCTATTCCTTTTGAAACCTTTAGAGAATCAATGAACATGTAGGTATGTTTCTGTATGGTCCTCGGAATTTTACAACATGATGTTATTTATAACAATAATTGTCACAGACAAAAGTTAATTGAAGTTTAATGACACTGAAAGCTTCATTTTACATGTACTAACGTTAAATTTTGGTAAACTTGTACTCTTGTAATGTTTCTGGAAATAGTTTTAATACTTCGTTGATGTTTATAGACGGAAATCTAGCGAGCATCTTCCAATTTTCACTTCACACGATGCTGTTGAGTGTGGCTGAAGATAGCGGCTATAAACACGGAATGAGTTTTCACTTCTCCATTGGAAAATTACGGGACATAAGTTGTTTTACGAGTAGAGGGAGCAAGAAATTGGTAATTCCGTGGGTTTTTCTAATGACTCGCTTTTGTTTACGTTTGGACCGCTTTTTGCCTGTAGTTTGTACTTAGGTATGTGCAAAACAACCATTGAATAAATTATCTTTAATTCAATTTACTCTGTAAACACGAAGTGGAACCGAAATCCGACCGAGTGTGACTTGATCTAACCGCTACTCTATCTGTCACACTCAATTATCTCCTGAATAGCTCAGAGCCTTATACCATAATCACTTGGAACTTGGAACTCGACCGTATCCAATCATAATCTCTAAAACGGGTTTTCTTAAACAACTCGCTTTCCGACCGGTTTTCAGATTTACAATAAGATCAGTATAAATACAACTTGGTTGTATTGCTGTGTTAATGGACATGCCTATATGGAGGTAGGATATTTCATCGCATGATCCATCCGTTGTATTGACTTACGGAAATATGTCATTATACTTACAACTGCCTGATGTTAATTGCCTCTTAAATGTATTCGACGGTCGTATATTGAATGATTCGTGAGCAATACTTTCTCGTGGACGAATTAACACGGAAGATAGTCGGACAAGGACACTTCTTCACTTCCTGGAGACATGCTGAAAACAAACATTGTAGGAATTCCGTGAACTCTTTGAATTATTTTTGTAGTCCCATTAATTAACTCTACTTTATCGATGAATTAAAATACTTACCTACATACGTTTTGCGGCAATGAATCTCTTGGTGGCGCCATTATTCAAGTATTGAGTCCACGGAGTGGGAGGCGGGAGTGATCATGGCCAACCACCTTACACTTGTGCCCACTTGTTTATGTTGGCGTACCCTGGTTTTGTATAATATCAGTCTTCTGATTGATGGACGCTAATTTACAAAAGCTAATTTGTGGACTAGAAACGTTAAAAGCTGGTCCAAATGCAATACCGACAAGTCTAATACAAATTGTAAGTAATCGAATACCGATATTGAATGCCTATTCTATTACTACCAGATGTGGTGGCGGGGACCTGAAACAGATTGTTCGCATTTTTGACACGGTAAACAGATTGTCGACCTAGTTTCCAGCATTGTTTAGCGCACCGGCGTACGCGGCGCCTAGCCAAATCTATTTTAATTTTTATCTACGTGGTCGTTTGCGCGCAGTCTGCGTCTTCTCTGCTTTTTCGCAATGTTTACAGTTTTGCCACGCGCTTTTCTCTGTGCGTGAATTCACAAATGATCATAGATAAAAATACAAAACAAAATGTTCAATTGTAACAAAATTGTGCTCGATTCATCCGCATTGACGAAGCGGCCATTTCCTTCGATAAAGCGGCAGTATTCCACTCTAGAAATCTATTTAAATTGGCGTTATTATAACGTTTCCTATAGTGGTCTGCGATAGCACGTGGTTTTCGCTGCCCATTGGTTTGTCTGAGTAATTTTATGACGAGAATATGAAATGCGGAAGCTTCGCCGTTAAATGTAACTCGTGTAGGCAGACAGACTTTATAATCGGGATATGGTTGCAGTTTATACGTTCATTATATGGTTTTGTACAAATTTCTGATAGTTTAGGTGGTTTCCGTTGTTGGATGATTGCCTAATTTATTTAAAATTTTTGTCAACTCCATTTGCGTCCGTGGCTCGCCCGTTGGGTCACAAAAATAAAGACTTGCGAGGATATGATGAAACTGTTCATTGTTTGAGTAAACATTTCAAATAAATTATTTGTGTACGTACTTACCTTTATAAACATGTCTCTCGTATACTCTCTCAGTTCGTGAAAACCGGAAGCTACATCCAATATTGGACTTACGTACGTCGTAAGACGACAAACTTACCGAGTTAGGAAATTGCTAAATGCGTGTTGGCAAACTAATTTCTTCGAATGAATTGGATTTATATTAAAATTGTTTTGCTACCGCTTCTGCCAGCGTCTTTGTTCGACTAAAAGTGAAATAATATCGCAAAGGAAGTTAGGTACTCTTGGGACCCTATGTACTATTCCTGTTATAGGCAAGCTACATCCAAATCCGGTTAGTCGTTTGGACAAACATATCTAATCCGTTTAGACACGTCGCACAAACAGATAGAGTTACTTTTACATCCTACTATAATATTATAAACGCGAAAATTTATGGGTATGGATGTTTGTTACTCTTCCACGCAAAAACTACTGAATGGATTTAGATGAAACATGTTTTACAAGTAGACCATGTCCTGGAATTGTATACATGATACTTTTAATCCCGGCAATATAATCCCTTGGGATAATTTTCCACTATCACGCGGGCGAAACAGCTAGTTTATATTACTAAGAATAGTAAACAACAAGTATGGATTGACCTTCGATTGCATTCTTTTCAGGTACCCAAAACTGGCCCAGTCGCTGCGTGTGTTTCATTAGAATACTTCCAACTACCTTAGACAGCCATTATAACGCCAAGATTGCTTATTACGATAAAATTCCGAGGTAAGTTATCCCCAGGAGCGGTTTTAACAGTTACGAGATCTTGGACTGCAGATCTTTGCAAGGCTTTAGTCCTTTTTTCAAAGTATGTAAATATAGGTACAGCTGGGTATTTGTTTTGATATGACAAATGCTAAATTTATTAAACGATACTTTACAGTATTATAAAATATTAGAGTAGTAATAAATAAGGAGCTCGTGGCTAGATAATAACAGCCGCACAGGTCGATCTTCAAGGTTAAGCAACGCTTGCCTAGGTTGGTCTGTGGATGGGTGACCATCTTAACATAACGAGATTCCTCCGTGCCTCGGAAAGCACGTTAAGCCGTTGGTCCCGGCTGTCATTTGGAGATCTTTGGCAGTCGTTACGGATAGTCAGAAGCCAGTAAATCTGACTCCAATCTTGCCATGAAGTGCCGTGTTACCCCAGTTAATGGGTTGTGGAGGTCTGGTAGGCAGCCGCTCCTCGTAAAATACTGGTATTCAGCTAAATCCGGCTTGACTGGAAGCCGACCCCAACATAGTTGGGAAAAGGCTAGGCAGATGATGATGATGATGATGAGAGTAGTAATAAATAATCATAAATTCAATAACGTTGATAAACCTAGCACTAAATGCCCTAAAATATATTTACGCGGATTTGAAAATGATATTTACTGTTTTTCAGTAATATAGTAAATTGGCTACGTAATTTTCAGTTAGTGAATAAATAAACCTGAACACCGATCGCGTGTCGTCGAATTTCAGAATTGGATCCTAATATTTATATAAACTTTACAGTGAAAGTTAAGGGTAGGATAAAGTAAAAAGTTCAAATATTTTTCGACGACTGCCCAAAAAATTAGTGTTATGTTCTATCTAATATCGATTAGAGAAGTCAACAAATCCTCGCTTAAAAACGATTTGTTCTGCGAGGTACAGCCGAGGCAGTTACAAGAGTAAGGCCCGCTGGTTATCTCCAACTTATTTTACTTGTCCAGCACTCTTATGAAACTGTTCAATTTCCAAGAACTTGTCAGCCACAGCTACATTTACTAATTATGTTCTAACGTCTAATTTTCCACATACTTAAACGACATGAACATCTTTTCCTAAGTAAAGTTGAGAAATACACGTCTTGAAATGGCAACTGCGTTAAACTTGGGATCTTGCGTAAAAAAGATTAGCTCCACCAATATGGCCTTATATACGTCTCTGTAGCTCTAAACATGTTAAAAATAATATTTATGCTTCTCCCGGTCATAAAGGCGAGTTGAAATTAGGTGCTGTTGTCTCCTGCAAAGGTATACGGTGCCAAAGTTTCATAGATCGCGCTATTTCCGTGCAAACACAAAACCGCTGACGCACACCGTCGGTCAAAGCTCCGGACTGACGCTCGCCTGTCAAGTATCTATTAGGACTTATTTCTGGACTTCATCCACCGTGTTTTATGTCTCTCTTTGAAGGTGAAAGAACCTCGTTTTCCTAGATGACGGCATTACGGTTGATAGAACTGAGAGGAATGGTGAAACGCTTGACGGAATTTGTCTCAGATATTTTTGTTTGTTAATGGTATATTCTCTCAGGCTTAAGATAAGGCGGTTATTAAGTGTTTACCTCTCTCTTAACTTCAACACCGTTCAACCGTGCCATAAGAGGTACATACTAATTAGGGAACTTTAAATCTCTATGATTATGTATCATCAGTCATTACTTGAGCGACTGCGTGCATATTAACGGCTCAATTGGCCTTTTCACAATGCACCCCATGACATTCCGTACCGTGTATGTAGCTACATAGTTACATTTACTACCAGCGACAGGGCACTATAAAAACTCGGTCAGAACCTTGGGTCGAGGTATTCCTCATAAGTATGCAATGCGCCATAGAAAGAAGTAGTCCTTACGAGCAAGATAGTGAAGTTTTTAACGTGTTCATCAGGCTATAACGATAATTATGCACTGCATATATGTATTTGCATCAACACATACTGATGTTTCTTGCGTGATACTTTTACTTTTCAATAAATGCAACGGGGACGTCATGCAAACTGATTGAGGTAATTTAGTTGGAAAGAATAAAGAGCTGGCAGGACAGGTGTGTCCCCCGGTCGCCCTTTGTCTGTGCTCCAGGCCGTAACGGAAGGCGTGACCCACTGGCTGTGTGGAATTGCACGCACAACCGATTATTGTGCCTTGTTACTAGGCGGTCGCTACTTTCCCTTTGTGCGAACATGTTTTTTAAAAACACTACATCCATCGCTGCGACAGCTACAGCTCTTTCAGCCAGCGCACTTCCGTTAGGCTCTTGTGCAACAATGTTAAGAGCCGTTTACATCTACTGGAACATAATGAAGCCGTTATCTGTAGCCTCGAGGTATTTTAAAACTGTCTTGGAAGTCAGCTTAGTAATGGCTGTAGAAAGGTCGGACGTAAATTAAACACTGGCAGAAACGGTCGGTGCGATCTTGTCTTTAGCCACATGAGATTAGTTTATTGTTATGGATTCAGTTTACGACTTTAGATTTAGACTATTGGAGAATAGTTTAGAAACTGAACCACTCGTATGAAACCAAGATTTAGTACGAATAGTACCTGTCAAAGTAACACAAGCATTTTTAGTACGCTTCAAATCAAACTGGGTGGCATACCGTTAGCTACAACAGCTCTAACACCAGTGGCGACGTCTAAGCCAAGATACACCTAAAATATTTGCGCCAGCTCACTAAGTAAATTATACTTACCTTGTTTGTACGTAGTATCACGATCGCTAGAAGTCATTTTGCACTCAGATGAACGTGAATGCGAAGCAAGATCATTCCACAGAGCTTTAGGTACTGCATAGACATACCTTACTTCATTCTAAGCTCCGTAAGTGGAAGTCAAGTACGTATATGCTATTACGCTATGCAGTAAAGACCGCTGTGGTGAAAGGATGCTCAGAAATACATAATTACGAAATTTACAAACGAATCATTAATATTCTGCAGCAATTACATACCTGACTATACATTTTAGTAGTCAACGGAAGAACCATTTTTGGCATATCGGTATCGTATTGTCTTCCTCGGCAAAAGTTCTTACGTAATTTTCAGGATGTGAGTTACGTCATTTTTTCTGAATTGAATATGTCCAAACCGGACACGTCTTGTAATTGATAGTTTTGCGATTAAATGTTCGATCGCTCAAGGTTAAGTTGGCTATGTTTATAGAGGTGCTCTGGCTACAAAACTATGTAAGTCTGCGGAACAAATTATAGGCGTGATCCATTTGCGAGCGGACCGGCCACCGGTAGCACTGGTTCGACCGGCCAGGAAGACGGAGATTGTAGTTAGATAACTAACTTATAGCCAATCAGCGAACCTAGGAATTAACGTTATCGGCTCTCCCGCTGTTTAAATGTACAGGAATACAAGAGACTTGATAACAGCTCACGTAAGCGGCTCATGTAAATTGCATGTTGAATAAATTGGATAATAAATAGCTGTAAAAGTGAAAAGCAATTTATGGAAACATCGGGAGATTCGTTACTTGAAAACCAGAATTGTTAGCGCTCAGAAGTTAAGAGGTGCGTGGACGAACACTCGACAGCGGCAAATGAACCCTCTGGCTCGGTTCCAACTCGACTGTTTAACACAACCGTGGTATCTCCCACTAATTACTGAGCTCGCTTAAATGGTTTCACTTCCTCCAAGCCGGTGAGGTCGCTTTGGTCGCTTGTATAATCGCGACAGACGTAACAATGGCAACAACATTTGTGACTAATCCATTTACATTATGTTTAGTCACGAAAGTCGTGTCAAATAGCAACCAATTATGTACATATATAAATGATATATTAACGTGGACGGACCTAGCAGGTAATTAATACGCTATGAATTTTATTAATGCCTTGATGTAAATGAGTTAAGACAGTGAATTTCATAGATTTGTCGCTTATCAGAGTTGACGTGTGCGGTTAAAAATTTGCTGGTGTAAAATCTATGTTTAATATTATTATGAACGGTAAACGTGTACCGACAGTATTGGGTCCACGTCAGCTTCGGTTATGCACGATTAAGCATTTTCCATGACATTTCAACTGAACAAAGGGTTGCTAGTTGCTACTCTAATACTTATGACTCATGTACTCTTAACTTTTTGACTAGGGTGGGTGTGTGACAGTCTACTCAACCTACAGCTGCTCGCTTCCCAGTGGTGAATCACAGTTTAATTAATGGAGTTATGCACACGCATAATGTTTTGTAGTCACACAATTTCCTCATTAATTCGTATTATTGTATGTATAATGTATCGTTCGCGCATTTTTCTTTCGATTTTTCAACGATTTCATCATTCGTTTAACTTCTAGAAGTGTCGATTGTACTTGCTGATGGTTAGTGATTTGTCACTACTACATGGCAACGATTTCTTGTTTCAGAAGGCAGCAAGACATGGATAGGCGACTCTTTGTCTCTAAATTGTTGGAATTAATCACAAGTCAAACATAGACAAGAGAAGACGTATCGTTCGTTCCAAGAAAGATAATAATAATTAGGGTTAAACTAGCGAAAACAATGTCGCATCACTCAAGATAATGTACGAGTAGCTTAAGACTCTTACGTTTTTAATGTTTTTTTTACAGATACGTCAAAACAAACAATGTTTTGATATAAAAATTAAGAGGAAAAGAATATTTTCTTTAGGTATGCGGTTAAAAGTTGGGAATATACGGGGTAATGACTGAACTCTAATTTTTCGTAGGAAGCTGGCCCAAACACAACCCACGGGGATTCCGTGCTAATTTCATAGATGCGTACGTTTGTCTGGAGTCGTCAACCCATGTTGCCGTTGTTTGGTCGTCCTACGCATCTTCCGTCGTTGATTGCTCGCCACACCGTCTGGTCTTGGCGAACCCTGCCTTCTCTTAATCGTTTTTCTAATCAATTGGCTTTTTTTATAGGCGGCAAATCATCCAATAACTTCTCCAGCTCCGCCCTAGGGCGTGTCAGACTTTTTCTGAATAAAAACCACACCTGTTCCTTTCTTTGTGTTCGTTCTAGGGCTCTGGGGTTCTCTTTCGCACAACACATGGCACCAGTAGGCTTCGACCCTGCTGACCCTACGGTTTCGCTGACAATCCCTTGAGACGCGCATAGGAAACTAAGCGCCGTCGACGACTCGGGCTCGGCTCAAATGATTACTGGACGGCCGGACGGCGAGCTACCCATTGCACGCAGTCCGCAAGCCTATGCCTTCTAATCAACTGGGGATATAAGTATCTGTTGCTTTGGTTTTTTTCTTTTCATATTTCTCTCGTCTGCATAAAATCTTCCTGCTAGAAAAATCATATTTTCCAGTTTTCTAGTTTTCTACGCTGCTATGCAACTTCAGAGAAAATGCGATGATGAAGACATTGTTCACGCATTTAGTTTTAGACTTTTCATCGTTAGGCCTACTTTCGATGTTGCGTCATTGTGTTCTCGTAGCATCATTTGGAGATCATCCAGGCTTTCCTAGAACACTGCAGGGTTTTCCCCACGTCTATTTGAGATTTGTTAATGGAACAAATCAAATGTCAGCTTGATGATTTTTTGAGTTCGGGAGTAATGGACCTTGAACTGTTGATGGGTCACTAGATTTATTGAAAGTCTGTTGATCTGCAATCCACAAGGATCATATCGGAGTATCGTCTTTTCAATCGCAGTCGTAGCATGTGTCCGAATAAAGAACATTTTCATTGAAGAGATTTGTTGTGCTGCGGCATTATTCGAAAGACTTATCGTTTCCCTTTTACGCAAAGGAGAACTGAAGTAACACGTATGTGTTTTAGTCAGTAATAGTCTGACAATCCCTCACACTCCACGCAAAGGTAAAACATGTGTAAAAATGCAAAAGATTTTTATTGGAGAGATTTGTCGGTTACCCGCAAGATTTTTTATGATTTAATGTGGTCTCGCAATTTTTACGCTGTTTATCAGTTCAAAACTCTTTTAATATCTTACGAGCTACTCAGTATAAATCAATAAAGTCTCCGGACGACGATAAAACTAAGAGGTGTAAGCATGGTGTATGAGAAAAAAACTGATATTTGCCGGCCATGTGGCGTGATGCGATCCGGCCGTGATCTATGTTGCCATGTGTCAGCTGTTTCTTACAACCAAAATAACGAACTGCGCAGCGGATGGATTCGAAACGCGGCTTAATATAACTCTAAGGCCTCTTGTACACGCTACGTTTATCGCCGTAGACACGGTTAATAAAATGTACCGTGCACAAGAGGCCATAGACTGCGGTACGACACTGATGAAACGCGGTGGCGGTGCGGATGTCGTGCCGTAGCGCCGCCGTGTATATCAACAAGCTTCTCCAGTCATCTGCCTACTATATTGGGGTCGGCTTCCAGTCAAGCCGGATTTAGCTGAATACCAGTATTTTACGAGGAGCGGCTGCCTACCAGACCTCCACAAGCCATTAACTGGGATAACACGGTACTTCGTGGCAAGACTGGTCAACAAGCTTCTCCAGTGATCTTTACAATACTGACAACTTTGACTACGCACGGTAAATTAACCGTGCCTACACATGGCGAAAAACGTGCCGTGTAGCCTGTGTACAAGAGGCCTAAAGCCGGCTTCACAACTAGCGTACTTTGTTACACTATTCTCTAATGCTTTTCATATGTAAATGACATGGATGCCCGACGATGGTGCCAAATTATGATGACTAACATTATATTAGAACATCTTTCAGCTTCCTCGTATAAGAAGTAATCGTTATCGTAAGCACTACAATACAATTTCTATAGGATGGTGCGGGTGACAGCTGTCAGATTCATACAATGTAGCCATCTATCCTTTTCTCTCATCTTAAAGATGCATATTTTCGTCCTGCCGTCATCCTACCCAAGCTATGTAAAAAAGATCTAAGTGTTCAATGATACTTCGTCATAGTTTAGATAAAAACCTTATTGTCTACGTCTATTAATCTTAGTCAGTGTGCATTTATCTTAATATGTTAGTGCATATATCACACTAGTATTATAAAGGTGCAGTGCAAGTTTGTGTTTGCATGTTTTTCCCGTTCTAGGTTGAATTTTGCACACGGGTAGAACATGTCCTGGGATAGAACATAGGGCACTTTTATCTCGGGGTAGTGTTATAATGTTCCTTTGGGATGATTTCCTACTTTATCACGGGCAAAGCCGCTGTCAGGAGCTATAGTTATTATACAAGTTCCATGAGAGAAACTAGATTTTATTTCGTAAATAATATTCAAGAGCTTAACTTCAGTTTAGCAGCACATTTCTGATTGATTGTCGCCTTCTATTTAAATGTCTAGTCAATTACGATTGTAAACCGGTACGATTTGGATTTGCGAGATAAATTGTGGACACATAATCGAGTAACAAGATGTTATAAGTTTGAATAGAAGTGCTCGTTTACTAATTTAATAGTTTTACAAATGAGAAGTCGTTTGAAAGTAGTGCAATCATTCTTATGGGCCTTTTATCGTTTGAATCCCCAACCGGTCCTATGAGACCGCGCTGTTATTGTTTTACTATTGTGTCTCGTTTCGCGGGTATCTGAGTAACTACCACGTATTTGCGTATCGGGGGTGTGGTGACAACGTCACTATCAACGTCATTAGTAACGCATCCATAATAATTAGTCGAATATAAAGTGTTATAATAATAGACTACAATTAATTAAAAACCGCAAAACAATATGTAAATGACTTTAAATACATTGTTAGTATTTAAATATTATTTTTTTCCTCCGAGCTCAATAACTGCGCAGTAGACGGTCAAAGTTGATTAGGTATGTTAATTAATGACACACTGATAAATAATACACGTAGCTTAGACGGATTTATTGACTCTTTATCGAATATTAATAACAATATATTTTTGTAGTTCAGTTATTTGGTTAATCTTCTGATTAATTCGTGAATCCCCGAGCGGTCTCATAGGACCGCGCTGTTATTGTTTTACTATTGTG
This sequence comes from Mythimna separata, assembly GCA_030763345.1. Taxonomy (NCBI): domain Eukaryota; kingdom Metazoa; phylum Arthropoda; class Insecta; order Lepidoptera; family Noctuidae; genus Mythimna; species Mythimna separata. Next base: position 21,544,180 of record CM061171.1, on the reverse strand, counting down.
TCTCGTTTCGCGGGTATGTGAGACTACACGTGTATAGAAATATAAACTAGTCAATAGATATTGGATATATAATTATGTAACAGAAAAATTCCATATTTGCTTCAGATAAGAAATATATATATAATTAGCATATTTATTAGCCGTTTGTTATCTTTAGCTGGTCGTAAATTCTTTGGAGTAAAGGGTGTTGTACTTTTGAGATAGGTAGCGCATTACTGCGTAGCAGGATTTTATCTTTCTTTTTTTTGAGTTTGGAAATCATTAATAACTGGTTCTGCTTTGGGTGGATCGTGATCGTCGAACCGTGTTGCTCTGTCCTGTGTTCTAAAAGCACAGGAACGCTTATATTAAAATTTTATTTATATGCATTAACAAAAAATGCCATAATAGGTTCGTTCGAATATTATTCCCGCAACCCTAGCAGGCGTTGGCCTTACTGGGTCCCTTTAGTTTTGTTGGCATCTCTTTGAGGCGCGCATGGATCACTAAGGCCTGAAACTGCGTTAAGCGGGCACCCGCGCGGTTTCATACAAAAGTGCTCCGTCGCGGGGACCAGCGCGGGTGTCCGTCACGGGGAGGCGCGCCCCGCACCCACGCGACGGGGCCCGCCTCCGTGCGACGGAACCCGTCGCGGGGGCACGCGCGGTCCCCGCCAGGGAACACGCACGGGCTTGTTCAGGGTTGTCATTTCATCATTTGACAAAAATGACATAACGAATGTTGCCACTTTTTTGCAATTCTTAAATAGTGATGTACCTCAACCGTAAATTGCCGTTAATAAAATCAAGTAGTATCGTTTTTTATAATAATTTTTCCTGAATAGTAGATAGCTATTTAAAATGAAAAAATACAGAAGTAATAAAGTATATTTTTATGTTAAACATTTAAAAAATATTTAATGAATGATAAATGATATTTATTTTGCAAATAGGTTTTCACAAACACTTTTACACGTCAATTTTTTTGTTGGACTTTTTTTTACTAGATGAGGCCGGTGCTTACTAACTGACTACCCTGAGAAGAAACATCGAAACAAACTCAGAATTCTAATCGATATGAAGACTGGTTAAAAAATATTCTCCCAAAATTTAAACAGAATGCAGTTATACTGATACTGTATACTGCAATCGGTTTTAATTTTGGAAGAATATTTTTTAACCAATCTTCATATCGATTAGAATTCATTTCCTTGTGATGGTCATCTAGACCCTTTTTTGCACCGCCATCTCGTGGATGGCGGTGCACTAGTTTGATTTCTAGGATGGATGAAAAACTGTCTTCGCTTCCAAAGTGGGACAGTTTTTTTTTTGCTAGTCGTCGTTTTGCTATGTAATAATATATTAAGTTCTCCATTGACACGACTATACAAGCACACCGTTAAAATTGAACTAGCGACACTGCGTAAATCGGTCTCCGCGACGGGTCCCCGCGACGGGGACCGTCGCGTAGCCACGGAGCCCACGCGCGTGTCCACGCGCGTAGGCACGCGACGGTTGCCCGTCGCGGGCGCCCGCTTAACGCAGTTTCAGGCCTTATAACCCGATTTTGACTCGGCATTGATCCTTACCGCGTGGCGAGTTATACAATACTTGTCGTCCGCGAACAAACGCTTTCGGTGGCCGGGAATCGCCCTGAGGCTCTCGATGACCAGCGCGTCTCCTGCGGAGGCGTCTGGGGTATGAGGATGTCCTCTCCATCCTCACGGTTTCCGCCACCTCTGCTCGAAATAACTCGCAGAAAGATATGTTTCATATTATTTATTATACTAGTTGCTACGTCAAAATGCTCTCTCATTCTTCGAACCTCATTTCGATCTAAGAGCTACTAATAATTTTTATTTGTTGTTTCGATAATTTTTAGAATCTTATGGACGTGATACACTGTGGCGTCCAAGACCACGGCAGACGTTTCTTTTGTGTTTTTCGTTATTTTAAAAATTCTTTAATATTTGTTTATCAGAGCTGAAAAATATTATTATTTAATTTAGGAAATAAAAAATTTACATGCACATTCTTTATTACTCATATTTTCGAATTCGGTCATCCACATCCAATTGTAAGATTCACCCTGTATTTCACGCTTTAAAATATTGATCCGGTGTGTAGTGCAGCAATTACAGATAAGTAGTACACCGGATATTCTCTTACCGTTTATTTATATGTACGTACGTCTTATAAAGCCCAAAGATCTCTAGGCCGGAAGATTTATCTCCATCTCACTCTTCAAGAACAACAAACGGTATTCCTAATTGATTCCACATTTTCAAACATGTTTACAGAAACGGTTACAGTTATTAAAACAAAATTTTATCTTTGACTTCGGCTAGGAATATACATATAAACTTTTCCTGGAAATGTCGTCATAAGTGACAGAAATATAATAGGTGAATACACCCACATTCAATAATAGAAACATTTATTCTAGCTAAAAAATTCAAGGCCAGTATTTTCATGAAAAGAGTTTCCTCCGAAACAATTGACTAGCACGTAAAACAAAAGAGTGTTCAACTATTTTTATCTATTACAAACTAGCACACGGCACTCAGTGGCAGTTATCCCAATGTCAGTAAATTCCTGAGTCACTAATGCCAGTCAGACTGACGCATCACTTTACACCATGTAATCCGCTGTTAAGATTATGATCATCAAATATTTTCGTAGTGTTCGTCACAGTAGCAAGAATTGTGCGCAACCCAGCCTCTGTATTGTGGACATCCCACACCCACACTTACAAAATGGTTTTGGGGATATCTTCACAGTGCGTACAGCAAGTATGAGCGATATAACCTAAGTTGCGAAAAGCACGTGTAGAAACAAGATACAGTACCGGGAAGCATGGCTTAAAAGAAAAAGGGGGTCTTTACCTAGCAATAGGCGGCATATCAGGCTGATATGATGATTATAATGATAACTAAGGAGTAGAATTCCTAGTCGGTAGAGCTTTAAGTCAAGAGTGAATATGATTCTTCTAGGCAAATGTGCTCCATTGTCGACCACATCATCGTCTAGCTTAACGAGAAGATGCGATCAATCTAGAGCCAATCAATTAAAAAAATATATTCCTGGTACGAACCACGCGGTTTTTGATTAAACACATTGGACTAGACCAGACAGACACATTGCGTCAGTTATTCCAGGCAGCTTTCTTCAGAGAATGACCTGGCGAAAGGTGCTGGCACCTCGCCAACGTTCGCCGCTAAGATGTCATATGGAATCTATGTAATAGCGAGTATTCTGCTGTCTCCAATTGCAACTGTGTAATGTTTACATAACCACCCACTCGCGCTAACTGGCCTTTTGATGAACTTTAAGCTCACCGAACTAAAGGACCCGAGTCTTTTTCCCGAGTTTTGTTTTTCATTAAAATAGGAATGATTTCCGTAAACTTCAGCATAGTACGTTGCTCTAAATCTGAAGGAAAACAAAACATTAGTATCAACCCACTCGGATCGTAAAAGTTGATTGAGGGAAAGTATTTTCTTCTTTATTCACTATCGTTGAAGAAAATACGACGCTTAAGTTTTTCCATTTTATTAATAAGTACTATCTGATTTTAGTGGGCACTGGGCACGATTCCAACACTGGGCTGTAAATGAGATTTTGTCTATTTGTCTGACCTATGTCTGATTCGTGGACCACAAGGTCTTGACTGCATTCATACCCGGTCGCTGCCACTACTGCAGATCAAAGACGCTATTGAAATGATTATGTTGCTAATCATAAATCAAAAGGAATGGTTTCAGAATAAAATTCTCGTTACAGTCGCTCACATATATTTGTTTATTGTTCTGCTTCAATAATAACTTGTCGTATTATTAACTTGTCCTTGTATTATTTACTGTAATTACTATTCACAGAATTCCTGCGTACCTATATTGATTTTATAGGTGTTTAATACTTCGTGCCACTGCCAAACGTTATGTTAACTTTAATATCGACTTGTTATTACGCATTGTGATGACTTTAAAACATGCAGACGGGAACTAATAATGTCTAGGAATTTCCATCATTTGTTTTAATCTGGAAAGATATTTATTGTTTGTCCCAAATTTATTGTTTGGGGAAAACTTCAATACTGATCTAGGAGAGAAGAAATATTATATAAGAATGAAGGTAACCAGCAAGGTATCAATAACCTTTACCTAAGTGCTGTAAATAGCCGTGGTTAATAATAGTGCCAGCAGTTTAGCGAACCTCAAACCACAAAATGAACGGTATCAATAAACCGCACCAGTTATAATTATTTTCTCCATCCGAGTTAATAAATAATATGATGTAGCTTATGTTTATACAGATTCAGACGCGCAGTCCATTTCCACGGCGATGACGCCAAAGCCATCACTTGTCACTTTGGTCTTAAACTTGACAAAACGCTTGGCAGTGGAATGAAAGCGTGTTGAACAACATAAAATAATTATACACCCAAAATTTCTCCGAATAGTCATTACTCTAAAGGCGAAGAAATTCGTGAAATGTTCTTACACCATCTTTATACCGAACACGTGGCCGAGAGCGGTTGTAACGCGTTACCAGACTCTTGAAGTTTTGCTGCTCACCATTAGAACGGAAATAGCGTGATAATATATTTCAAGAGGTGAAAAGCGTAATGTTATCTAGTTTCTAGAAACTTCGATAAACTTATTTAAAGAAACCACGTGGCGGTATCATGAATATTCTCAACAGTTTGTCTGTTCGCAACTTTTTTCGATTGCTTCCTGGTAAATATTTGGCTCATCTATGACGTCGGAGTGTCTCTGCGAGAATTGTGTTTTGACGATATTTAATCGTTTCATTATATTATAAATAATCTAATCAAATAATTCTATGAATAGAAGCTTTGGTATGTAAAACACGTTTCTTTTTTGGGAAACTTGGTGCGTGCTTCCTCAACTAAGGCATTTTTAGTCAGGTTAAGTTCCTAATCTCCATCTGAGCAGTTAGCTACTTGCCTTTTACCAACAATATCCAGATTGGTGCATCCATTGTCTGCGAATTTATCGTACATTGCGTGGTTCGGAAGACTGACAAGTGCATGGTCATTATCACCTATATCGGAAACTGCTGTGTGGACACGAACAGTTGCACGTACACAGCCCCCCATTATAACGGGACCTTGAAATTAATATCGATTAGTTATGTTGCGAATCGGAATTCTTTACTACACGACACAGTTTTTTTTTCTATATTTTAGTACCTAAGAAACTGTTCGAGTCAAGTGTCAGTTTTCAAAGCATATTTTTTTTAGAATGCACTTTAAAAAATTTCGGTGTGACTGTGTGCCCGGTATAAAAGAATTTTCATCTTGGAATGCGTTCAAGATTGACCAGTAGTTTTTAGCACGGAAGAGTCGGGTTTTCTGTCTAATAAACTTGTGAGTGATCGGGATTTTATTACAGTTTCAGTATTTTTTTTATGTTTTTAAATTTTTCTTTGACATATACTCGATACATATTAGTTACTTGCTAGTTTCTTATTTAATTTTATGGTGTCACTTTTTGTAAGAATACTGCTTTTCATATAAAGCTTTGAAACTTTGAACGACAGTTAGTGATCGATGAGATCATAAATTGTTAAGTGTTATCTGATTGACAGCACTTCAAGCAACCACTTTTGAAATTAAACAGACAGTAAAATTATATCGATCGAACATTCTAGCATTCATACGAGACTTAGCTGATTATACCAATCTATTATTAAAATAAACCATAACATTATATCCGCTACTTCGAAAAATTGAAATGGAAATTTCTAACCCAAAGAAAGTAATGGCATTTGATTGAAATTATGTTCAAGAGCTTGTCTGAATATACTAGAATTTAATTTGCTAACGGTACCTATGCCGTCACGGTACAGGCCTATAATATAATTAATAGTGGACCTGATATTCTGAATGATAACGGAGCCTAAGGCATGTTCTTAAAGTGTCAGTAAGCAATACAGAGTTAATTTATTGCTATTTTATGCGCTTTCAAACGTACGATTTAGCGGTCCTAGGTTACGGCTTGAACCTTGTTGGATTTAGATGACGTAGTTGTAAAAGTCTTGGCGTTCATGATAGAGACGTATGAGTAAATTCTAGCTAATTTGACAATACAATAAAAAATTAAACAATGCAGACAAGAATTTCGTCACAGAACATTGAAGTCTAAACAGCTGCATAATTTGACAGTTCTTATTAATGCTTAACTGCTGCATATTTTACGAGTATCTCATAGTTTTACTAACGCATAACGTACTCTGAATTGTTTAAATACTTTGGTATTGAAAATCTCGTTAAAATCCGTTCAGTACTTTATGAAGGCTGCACTCGTAAACAGGAATTAAATATAGTCTTGTACCTGTTTGTGTATTAGCATAAACAATCGCTGTAGGTACATATTTATACGTAAAGTGTAAATATGTAACAAAATAATTATTGATTCTTGTCTATGAATAGCTTTCGAAACAGCAGATTTCTTCCTGATTTGTGATATAAAACGGATGTTATAAGAATTAATTGAAGGAGGTAAACTGCATAGCTATATCATTGCAAAACAGAAGGATCTGGTCATAATGGCGTAAAATTTGTGATTGCAGTTCAGTCGATAGAACTTGATTAGGAATAAAACACACATAACATTTTGCAGAGCTAAAACCCGTAAACATTTTTGATCAAATCCATAAAACTGTGTGATCAAAGGAACGTTTTGGTACTTTATGTCTGCAGTCTAATGGAACCATGGATTATTCCCATTTCGGCATCCAAATTTTTGGCACCAAAATTTTCGACACCCAAGCTATTCCCGATTCGGCACCAAGAGGTATTTCGGATTTGGATTTTGTATGGGTTACTACCGTCCAAAATGCCTATTGCTGCCGAATCGGGAATACTCCGGAACCATTATAGTCAATAAATACATCATGTGTAGCTTCTGTTTGGCGTAGTAAGGATATTAGTGTAGTGAGCATAGTTATGACTCAGATTATTACTTATGGCATATGACGCACTAGACAGACTGCAGAGTCAACTGTGAAATGCAAGCTAATGATCAGTTTACACAAGTGTGCGGAAAGGCTTGTAACAGATGAAGATGTTTAAATATATGAGGCTTGTAGGTATAGGTCTATTGGAATATAGATAGTTTAAAACTCTTCGTTAAGAACCTGGACATATAGACAAGATTGTTCGAAACAGTAATCGAAGACTTGGACAATTGAAGGGACACAGATGGGTTTAAGTTAGCAAAAGTCTGACACGCTTTCTCGTTTTACACAGAGTGGTACAAGTTATTTGAGGATTTCGCCCATCCAAAACAAAAAAAATACCTGGACATATCACCAGTGACCCACATGAGTCTCAGTGAGTGCTTTATTTTATTTGTAACCGATCTTCTATCTGGCAGATTCATCTCACCATTTTCTACGCATAGACGCATAGGTGCGTCATAAACTTCCTTACCTGCAATTTTATGTCCGTCTCCCTTATTAATAAGAATTGTGTTATTTTTTTGTTCAGTAAAGAATGTGGCATTGTGATGTATCAAGAGATGTCAAAATTTTATGGTCACTGTTGATTTGACGTATCTGCCTTTTATTCTTCTTTTTCTTCGTGTCGTTGGTATGCTATTCAATTCTTTGTTTTTTTTTGTCCCCGATTTGCTCATATTCACAGCAGCATCGTTGGTGCTAGCACATAAGTTACTTTGGTTTCATGTTTTCGCGTACAGACACAGGGCATTCAGGTGGAGCCTAGTTTGCGACATGGATCCGTTAAGGTAGCTTACCGACTTATCGAGTGTGATCTTTTCTGTGTCGGACTAACCGGAGCAGCATGGCTGTCTCGTGCAACGCCAGCCTAAGACACACATGCAACGAACTCATTGTTTAGTCTAGAACTCTTCTCACAATTAGCACAATCTTTTTTACTTTTAATATACTTTCAATAAAAACCTATTGCCAAGAAAACGATTGTTTACAAAATAAGTGTTTTGCGAAGACTATTGCAATGAGATTCTCTTTAATAGAGCATTATATGACTTTTTATAAGCTTGAACGAAAAAGTCACATCGGTTACTAGATCAAGCAAATTCGCATACCAACAATAAAACTTCTATTTTTATTTCTTTCTTGTACACGAAAACTAGAAAAGAAGTAAGTAGTGGAAGTTGATGTGATATTACAAACTTTTTTTACAATTACCAGTTTTTCTCATCTCACAAAAAATATTCAGCTATATAGAGGTTACCTCTCCTAGTGACTGACTGCTGTGCAAAATTGAATATTTTTTTGTCTACAAGGTGTCTGGCCGTGTCACGTAAGCCTAAATAATATGATTAGGTAGGCACCTATATCGATTTGGCAAAGGTGACATTTATGGATCTTAACAATTTTTCCGGAGCAAGTGTTATACAATAGCAGTTGGCTAACAAATCGAGAACCAAATACTTAAGTTATAAATACTAAATTATCCTTAAAACCTCAATTAACAATCTGCATAGCAGAGCCCGACGCCCTTCGAGCCCATAAAACGTATAAACATGTAGATCAACGTGAACGTGTTATTCTATATCGGGCGTAGGTATAGCTACCGAGCAGTAGGCATAACATTTATAGTATTATTCAATAAATGTTTGTTTTTCTGCAATAATATACGCAATAGGATCCCTTATCAAAGTTCCTGTCGACAAATACCTACACTCGTCAACTGGACGGCACGGAGACTTGGGTGTTGGTACAAGATATCAACTGTTGACTGGCTTTGTAATATTTTTGTTGTATTGATATTTTTTTACTACCCGCTATAATATTTTTAGCAATACAGGTCAGGTACCAATACAGATCCCTGGGGTACGCCGCGTGCCAATTTACACTGTTCGTATTGTAGCAATTTTACACAACGCTTACATGTAGAAATTGAGATGTTATGTGTGTTCTAGTCGCTTTTTTATAAAGTTTTGATTAAAAGAATATGAAATTGTAGAAGTTGAAAAACATGGAATTATACAGGGAATGGCTATCTAATTGCTGAAGCCTAACTCCAATTTATTTAATTATGACACTTTAAAAAAACATGTGCGCACATCAAACATTTATGACAGCTATAATTCCAGCAGTAATCTATTTACACGTCCGAGTAATTACAACACTAACAAGCAATGACGTGCGGCTCAACGGTGCGATTAATCACCCTACCTGAGAAGCACGCTCTGCCAAGTTCTATTCCGACGGTCGCTTCTGACTTACGCTAACGGAAGATAGGAAAAGAAGCCAGGTCGTGCGATCGCGACACGCTTACGCATTTCGTACGTCAACCCATAAATATTGATAGCGATATACGACAGTAAAAATATTATGTGAGAAACAAGATAAAATTGTTTCTGATAGGCAGATATCGAAGATTGCGAGGCCTTTGACTTTTCTTTTATCTGACCCTAATCCCTGCGTGGTTATCAGCTTCCTAGGATTTAACGAGGTAGACGCATACATATTTTGTAGCTCGATGAAAACGATCATGTGATTTTTAGCTATAGCATACCTTAGCATGATTTCAATATAAGAGATATTGTAGCAAAACCTATTGAAGCCAACAACTTGAGTTAAGTACTAAAGTTTACGAGAACCGACTAGTTTTCAATACTGAAATTCGCTGGAAGATCCAAAATCCACCGTTCCTAAATAATATTCCGGAGAAAGACTAATCTTAATTTGAAACCAGATGAATCACTAATATTCTAAAACTACAATTAAAGATAATGCCTACGTGATCAATTCTATTCGAGACTTCTTCGCTGTAAAACATTTTAAATATACTCACCGACGACCTAGTAGCACAATTACAGTTTGTGTATCGTGCAGAACCAACGTTTAAATCGCAAAGTTAAATTGCATGATAATGTAATATATTTTGTCCCGAATAATGTCATGTAGTTGAATATTGCAGCTTTGCATCAATTCGCAAGCATTGTCGTGTATGTGGAACTTATCTCGTTATTTATGTCGCAGTTAACTCATGGTGCTGCTGTTTGTATCGATTGTTTCAATTCTTCTTCTTTTTTGGTTCTCTCAGAAACGTTTTCAACTTGAGTGTCAAAAATATTTATGAACAGTATTCTCCAAGCATGTACAATAAAATTTATAGAGTGCCTTGCTTTCGGTGATTACATCCAACGTTGTTTTCGACTCACGATGCCAAATATCCGAGAAAGTATTGACTATATTTAGACTCGATGTAGTGTTTTTGTTTATACACAAAGCAAGGACGGGAAGAGCAAATTAAAGAGATCCGACAAATATGCACAATGTTTGAATGAGAAATGAGATTCGTAAACTAAAAATATGTTTTTGTTACACAACCAAAAAATCACAAAAATCTGTTACAGCACTAGTTTCATATTAATGAAACTGGTGCTGTAACAGATTTTCTTTGTAAAGACTTTTGTTGAATATTCAGCACAGTGATTACAGCTGTATCCTATTTGCTTGAGATAAATTTATATATGTATAATATACACGTAATCGTTACGGTAACCTAGTTAGATGTTGTCTTCTTTATAATTTTTGGAAGGTCACTAATGACGGCTGACAGAGTCGCTATGTCCATAGATGTTCAATTCACCGATGGTGGCTAATAAAACAGCAATAGACCTTTGGCTGAAGTTGAAAAACATTCTGATTATCACCTGACGCCTCGCTAATTTACACACATTTCTATTTGTTGTATAATTTAGTGTGTTGTTAGATTCTGAGTGCGTTGCTTCGTACCAAAATTATATCTTTGATTTAAGTTTGACGTCTTCATCTTATATTTTTATACGAATGTTGCTGGCTGCTTAAATAAAAACACAAACACGTGGCGTTTAGTCAAAATATTACGTCTTTAGCTTCTCCTTTGCATAAAGGACTCCTGTTTTTATTTCAGTCATCTTATGCCAAAGTAAATATTTAATCATTTTATTTAACTTATCTTCATATTATATGTTAACGATTTGGAGCAAAACTCTTCGTAAGTTGAGAATTTACGGAATCGTGTCACGGCATTTTAACCTATATCCGTTCGAAACTTTCCGGAATTAGCGTGTGAACTATTATTAACTAACACACCTAAATATAAGAAAAGTGGGTGTCGATTGTCGAAAGTTCAATAAAAGCTTTTGTATCGAGTATACCCTAGTCTGTCCAATTTTGTTTAATGAATCAAAAAATTTAAAACTACTTTTGTTATTTGTTTTAGTGTCAGAATTTTCTTTATATTTTTCGGTTCCCGTTTCTATTTCTTCAGGTGGATTAGTTTCTTCATTTTTATCAACATTCGATATCATAAATGGATTACACTTTAATAAATTCTTTATCACTCTATTTCAGTATCGCTCCACATGTAACAAGGGTAAATTTAGTATCCCATAAAGTAGTTCCGTAAACACCATGTTATTTGTACTTGCATGCTGTTAAAAGTTTGTGATTGGAGTCACGAATATACTGGCGAGGCCGGGCGGTGCGTACGTGATCCCAGTAACGCACCCAAACCCAGTTACTACGACCCGTCTTTTCACAAGATAACGCCCTAAAGGGCGGCTTAATTATTTCAGCCATTAGTAAAATTTTCCATTACACACGGTTCGCATGTTTATTCAAGTTATTGATCTCTGCTATTACTGACCGAATTTTGGCGGTCCTTATCGGATATGCTTTGCAATTATCGACAAGAATTCAAGGTTTTTGCGCGCAGATATCGGCTATCGCAAACACTGGCTCTCGACAGATTTTATCGCTATACTTAGCGAAATTGTTTGAAGTCACAAAATATGCAATTGCAATGATACACATTAATTATAATGCATTCATTATAGTGTTATTGTAGATATGTATCAGGCGACCTATTAACAGTAATGTGTATGACGTGACTTAAAAGAAGAATCAGCAGTCGTAAGTACAAATAACGTGTGAAGGTTCTTCCTTTATCGATATGTCTCTGAACCGGTTTATAAAGACATTATCAGCAAGCTTGTTTATTTACATTCGTACGAGGGAGATGAAAGCCACCCCAATTTCGTCCACCTGCCCGTTATAGGGGTGTGGTGTGAGGGTCGTTGGCCCCAGTGCTAGTAGGGCATTGACCTCGCGTCGTCATCTGTTGCACACAGTTACAGTGTGTAGGTATCTCGCATTTGACCCAGTTCGCACACATTGACACATGTTGTCAACTCGTTGCCGTCAACAGCGGGCAAACTGTATTACATAAAATTTCCACACATTAATCTAAAATCATCTTAAATAATAATGAGGATTGATAATTTGTTATTAATATGATAATGATAAGGAATGTCACGTGATATTTTCATATTGGATTTAAAAATAACTTTGATGTTTCGATCTGATATTGTGCTTAATTGCTTTGATTAGAAGAAGGATTAAAATACATAATGTATTTAACACAATATTATTGACATAATTAATTATTCGACATAACAATAACGTATTAATGGGGCAAGATAATGATGGTACAGTAATAACTGTTGTTAATAACGACAACCATGTGGGGCTACGCTACTGGTTTCATTAAACAATGCTTAAATTGAGCCAAACTTGGTCATCAAAAATTACAAATTAATTTTACTTCATAAAATTTAAACTGTTTTATTTAGTCAGCTGTTTACATAATGTAGAAGTTTTTAATTCCTTATGAAGTAATCGGTGATAGTGGTATCAGATACTGATAGTATATAAGGAAATGTAAATATGAAAAATATGGAAGCTTCGAGTTACCTGTATCTGATTCATATACTTCATAATTACGCAGATGTTGTGTCCGTCCTTTTGGAACGTAGTAAAAGGTTCATCTCGAGATCATTAGTGTCTTTAGATAACGCAAACACGTGTTGTTTCTAATTATATTCATCATCAGCATCATTATCGTCATCTTCCTGCTATTGTCCTATTTTATTAGGGGTCCTGTCAGATCCCGTCAACTGTCACGCTATCACTGGCTTCTTTGTCTTTTATATCACTTCTCATACAATCTGTCTGTTTTCTGTGATTTCCCCTCTTCCTCTCCATCCATTCACTATACTGTATACTCATAAATGTTTTAATAATTTGTGATACATTGCTTTTTTTTACATGACCATACCAATTTTCCATGAAGCGTCAGCCTATCTAAACTACACAATCCAGTAACTTACGAGTACAATTAGGAATTTTAAGACTTGTGTCAGATTTTCTGGCGTCTGACTCGTAACGACCGCGACTGTCAACATGCTTTTTGAGGCATGGATGAATCTTTCATCCCATCTACTGTCCAACCTCTGCAAGCGTTGCTTAAACTTCAAGATCGATCCGTGGTGCTATTATTTTAACCACGAGCTCTCTATGAATAAAATTAATATCAATTCAGTATGTATGTATAACTATGAATGGATCGATCGGGAGAGGCCAAAGAAAGTGAAGGATAGCGTCTAGGTGGAGGACAAATGTAAGAAAAAATCGTGTTAGTCTGACCCAATTTCTTTCTTACTTTCTTTTCTTTCAATGGTTTTGGTAACATGGAACAAAGGCAAAGGTAGGAAGATGATGATAATAATTTGACCGAACCTCATAAATTCTAAAGACTTTGGATCACAAAAAATAGCCTTTAAAACATTAAAGAACCGCAACTTATTTCTTGTTTGCTTTACTTATTATACTTATCCAACACGGTTATCAAATCAAGAGTAGGTTTTTGGTTTAATAAAACGAAACTGTTACATCATCCCGTTTGATAACGATAGTTCATTATTTATGATCGGATCGGGGATCTAATTTCATTCTGTAATCCAGTTCCGAAAACCTGTAATATTATCTAATCGCGCGATATTATATTTAGGGAGCTGATATAATATGATAATAGCTTATAAGTATAGGTAGCAATGTTTGCGCACATTTGATAGAACATTAAGAAGACTGTAGGACGTAAAGTGTGGTCATTCTCGGACTTAGAGAGAGAAGCAAAGACACAATGCTTGCAAAATTACATTTTAGCGATTTGCTAAAAATCTACTCAACATTTTAATGGTAAACGTTGCTTGTAGAATAATCTGACTAACCATCACAATGGTATCAAATACGAGTATATTAGTCAGGTTTTTAATCGATGGAAGTAATTTTTAGGAGTGGTTTTTTTTTCTATCATATCTACTAAATTATACTCCGTTTGTTTAGGTAGTTAACTAAAGGTAAACAGTCTTGGTATGTCTTTTTATATTAAAGAGGACGTATATAATATACACAAATATTATTTAAATTTAGTTTATTAGCTAACATCGATTTAGGTAAATACCTATTTGCAAAGATTTTTACGTACAATTTATAGACAACTTTTAGATAAAAAGACATGCCAAGATTGTTTACCTTTAGTTAACTACCTAAACCGACGGAGTATAGTTGTATTGTTTTGAACACGCTATCTATGTATATGCATTAGTATTTATGATTCTATTTACTGCTATGGATGCTATACTTTTGCGCATTATAAAATTCGCGATTAGCTCATTTAACAGACAGAACTTTCCAGCTAATTTATTTTTCTGTTTTTTATGTTTGGTGAAATAGTAAAAAAAATGTGGCAATGATGTGTACTGTTAATGTTTTCATTTATGGCTGTACTTTTGTCTCCACATTGTATTCTATTTCCTTTACAGCATTCTCAAAAGTTCTTTGATTGGGTTTTGTTCGTCAGATCGTTGAGCTCAATGTTTCGAGTCGTGAGTAATACATCGCTCGGGATTGATCACCGAATATTATTGTGATGATTTTCTTAAAATACCACTGCAATCATTTTCCAACGTGGTTTTAATATGATTTTACCAGTACATTAATTTTCATCATAATAAATTTTGAACTAGGAGTTTGTTTCGAAAATTGTCATCTCATTTAAATTTACAAAACTCATCTAACGACAGCTCCCAAGCTAAAATGCGACAAACCATTTAGGATCTAGGGCGTGCTAAAGAAATATACAATACATTCATTCAATAATCATAAACCTCCTTCTACCGCAGACGGGCAAAAAAAGGACCTATATTTTGGGTAGTCTAACAAAATGAATATATTTTTTACCATTGTTTGATGTCATCGCCAAGTAGGCACAATTAGGACGAGCGAGGACCATAATAGCCCGCTTCCTGCAATTAAACTATCTCTAGACGTCCCAATTCACACTCTGTCTGTCCAAGCAATTTGACAGGCACTCGGCGAATTGAGATGTCTCCCGAACGAGTCATATGACTCCATGCGAATATAGTAAGGGCTTGAACATATATGTATAAATATATGCATTGAAAATTAAAATATTGTTTAGTTACATGAATGAATTGAACGATTGAACGGTACAGTCAGTGCTTCGTATTGCCGTATTTCTCTCTTTATACAACGTGTAACGTTAAATGCGCAAAACCTGAAATTAGTTTGTTCAGAATAACGAGCAGAAGCAATAAAACCACTTTTTAATATAGGTCACATTTTTCAAAAAAAAATAATTAAAAATTTTGCTTTGTCTATTTATTAACAAATCAAGTCATCACTTGCATAAACCTGCGTAAATAGGTAAACAAACACAAATGGTTGTCATCCAATTTAGATTTTCTCATAAACGGGATAATAATCATACTCCTTTCGATGTAAATACGAATTTTAAACAAACTAAAACAGCACATAAAACCTTCAATTTTTTTTAAATATTTTTTTTTCTCTCAGTATTATGTCAATTGGATTAAAAATCGTTTGGGGTGTCTGAGGTTTTGCGCATTTAAAGTTACACGTTGTATTTCTAAGATGGATCAGGTAACATAGGGCACAGACCGTACTCTTTTTCCTATCTTTCTATCTTTAAAATACAATAAATTATGTGTCAATAAAAATGAAGTGTCTATTCGTAATATCAAAACGACATTTGTTTATCTACTTAATGCGTATGAACGTATATTCGATACTGTTTTTGTCTGTTGGTCTGTTTGTTCTGGCTAATCTCCAAAACGGCTGGGCCAATGTTGACGAGACTTTCACTAGTAGATAACTGATGTTATAAGAAGTAGCTTTGTATGTAAAAAGAATTAGGGGTTAGTGCAAAACAAACACCTTGAAATTGTAACCAAATGGCAATGTCTTGTTTTTCGAATAACGCGAACAAAGACGCGTACAATCCAAAGTAAAAAAAGGAGTGGCTATTTTACATAAATAAGACCGCTGTTCTCCAAACTAGGGAATAATCCTGTATCTTTAATATTTAACGGTATATTTTCTATGGATTGATACAGTTTGATTGATTGTAAATAGATTACTTAAATATTGAATTTCAAGTTTTGAGCCTGTAAAACTATGCGGTATTTTTGGCTTGTTCTTTTAAAGCTTTGACATGTTCGTAACAATAAACAGGTACTCGATTTATAAACCCGGCCTTAGTATTATTACGAAAAAAAATAATGTTTTTTGACAAGAACAAATAAGTTCGTTTGTCTTGACCTCCGTCCTTCCGAATTATTCATGAAATCCTGTCGCCTTGACACTTGTATCGACTTCCCGTCTCAATAAGTTACTGTGATAACGTTTTTATGTAACGCTTCCAGGAATTATAATGTTCATAGTCTCTTCTATCAGTGTTTACGTTATTATGTCATCCGATTTTCTTATATTCCCACATATTTATAAACTCGGTATTCCTTTTGCTTTATTCACCACTAGCATCCCACCCCAGCTTCGCACGAGTGTTAAAAGTCTATAAAATTTCTTGACTTTACTCTAGTAACATATAGACCTTAACCGTCCCTCTGTCTATGGTGAAACTGTGTGAAAATATGTTCTGTAAATTTTGAGTTTATCGCGATCAGACAGACGGGAATGACTTGGTTTTATAATGTGTCGGAGTAAGAATGGACAGAGTAAGGAAAGTTATATTTAGGTTTATGCCCGTTCATCATTAAGTTTGTTTCTTCTAATTAGCTGAGCTAGTATAGTTTTAGAAATAAATGACATATTAATCATCATCATCATCTGCCTAGCCTTTTTCCTAAATATATTGGGGTCGGCTTCCAGTCAAGCCGGATTTAGTTGAATACCAGTATTTTACGAGGAGCGGCTGCCTACCAGACCTCCACAACCCATTATGGGGTAACACGGTACTTCATGGCAAGACTGGAGTCAGATTTACTGGCTTCTGACTATCAGTAACGACTGCCAAAGATCTCCAAATGACAGCCGGGACCAACGGCTTAACGTGCTCTCCGAGGCACGGAGGAAACTCGTTATGTTAAGATGGTCACCCATCCACAGACCAACCTAGGCAAGCGTTGCTTAACCTTGAAGATCGACCTGTGCGGCTGTTATTATTTAGCCACGAGCTCCTCAAATAAATGACATATTAATAATAATAAATATAATTGGTTTCTTTATGATCTTGTTCGGCAACATTTTTTTTGTAGTTATTTTTAGCGAATGTATCCCGTAATATATCTAAATTAACTTGAAAGGAAAGAGATATGCGGTGATGAAAGGGTAATACAAGTAACGAAAGGATACCCCCTAAATGTGTTAGCTAATTACTATTAGATAAGGGTAAACGAGGAACCTGACTGTCTACACGTACCTATTGGCCTAATTACTACAACTAATTACTAAGTAACACCTTACCTACTTTGTAATATGCGGTAAAACTATTAGTATGGCTTTGTAAGCTGGGGTTACGATTTGCGGAATTACGTTTTTGTATGTTATCTTATTACCTTACCTATTAGGTGCTAAATTAATTATGTAAGAACATGTAACGCTGTGTGTTTTTGTGATAAAAGTATTTTTGTTTGATTTTTGATAAAATTTTCTGTTGTGGTTTCTTATTTTTCTCGGCTGGAGAGTGGAGAAGAATGTCGGATACGTACTTCTCCATAAAGATCTATGTTATGGAACGTGCAAATAACTTCAATATTCTTTATACGGTTTTATTGTATAAAAAAAGTAGTTGAGTTGTAGAACAAGACATTGCTATTAAGTAATCTATTTATAGAAGGCATAGAATATTTATTTATCAACACTGTCGAAGGAAAGCGTGTCAGTCCACTTAGAGTACGTACTTACTTACATTCATTCATTACGATGGTAGATACGAGTGTTTGTCTTTGTGGATGTGTTAACAGACTCCCATGCCTCGGTAGCGGAAGTTAAGACAGCCTTCGAAAGGGTCAAGGGTCTGATTATTCCATGAGTGTGTTACCGGAACAACGCGACACTGTGTTACTAAAGGCTGGCAAACAGTTATGTTTTTTTGACGCTAATCAAATAAGGGTAAACATTGTCTCATTATCGAATTCAACCTTGCCAGCATTTTAGTAAAGGTACTAACAATTATCTACCAATTTCATTAATCAGTGATAATATTATTCCTAGTTAACCAATGATCAGGGCTCTGGTACATTAAAATAATAACAAAATATAATTGTGATCTTACGTAATATACGCGAGCCACGTAGCACTATGTAGAATTGCGTAAAATCGGTAAAGCACTACGTAGCACTGCGTAAAAAGTGGCGTAGTACTACTTATCGCTGCGTAGCCGCGGCGTAGCAGCGCGTAGCATTTCATAGACGCGATGTAGTACTGCGTGGAAGGCGCGTAGCACTGCGTAGAATCGGCGTAGCACTCTGTAGAAGCAGTTTAGCATCATGTAGCGCTGCGTAGAAGGTGCGTAGCTCTACGTAGAAGTGGTGTAGCACTTCGTAGAAGCTTCGTAGCGCTGCATTGAAGAAGCAAAGCACTACTAGGAAACGCATCGTGGTGCATAGACGAGACACGTTCCGTACTACCTGATTCATGATTTGATTGAATCTTCAAAGTGTTTAAGAGGCCTGCGTACACCGCGCGCTATCTCGAGTTGAGACGACATAAAATACGTTTTTAAGGTTGATGGAATCAATCCAGATAGTATAAACAATTCTTGGACACACTGACTTGAGTAAAGTCACCATCCGCACACCGACAGTTGCTTGCTGTAATAGCAATACAAACTATTGGAAATTTGGGAGATGTTCCGTAATACCAAAAATGATGAATGAAAAATTAATGTATTTCCAATATTGTTTTGAGTATTTATAACTTGATAATAATATCTGTGTTCCTACGGAGAGATATTTTGAAATATTATTGTTTATAATATAGAAAAAACAAAATAAAAACATGACATTTTCGCTGTAAAAAAGTGCAAATTTAAATTTGCTTAAATTTCGTTTGGGGTAAGTTTTTCAACAAAAAGACGACGTAGGAACCTAGATAATTATTGTCTGAATCCGAATAACATCATATTATGGTGTAAATATGCTTAAACTGCAAATGATTTTGGTATTACGTTTGTATGGATAATTCTAACGTCGCGCCCGCCTTAAGTATTTTATTTTGCAGTTTTGAATATGAGGTTCAGTCAAATGAATCACAGTTTTAAACAATGTTTAATTGTGCTTTAATTTACTTATTAATATGCGCATATCTCAATCTCTAAGCTGTCGGTGTGAGTTTAACCCAGCGTTCACCCGTGTCCCTCACTTATCTGGTCACATTTCTCAAATATAATAAAAAAAATACTGCGGAATAAATTTTTATCTTTCTCTATCTTATCGCCTGTGAATTGTAAGTTTTTTTTTGTTTACATTAACGTTGACAGCTGATGTTTTTACTCATTTGTTTATGTTCATTTTTATAATCAAGTTTGCCTTGATCCCACGTTTCAGAATTATCCAATCGATCAAACGGGTTGTCGTGATATTACAGTAACGGAGATTTGGATGACTTTCATGACGCATATTTTTCTTTTCTTTGTTTTGAGGTTGTCTGATGACCACAGTTTAAAAATAAACACAAAACTGCCAGGTGCAGTTCATTAATCAGTTAAATACATTTTTCTTTATTATCTCTTTTAATAACACTTTGACTAATTGTTCATACGTTAAAGTTTTTTTTACACTTGACTTTAGAGTATTTCAAAGGATAATGCTCATACCTCAACTATATTTTTAGCATTCATTATTATTATAACCTTTTCAAATCATATAATGGACCCGATCTGGGACTATTTAGGTGTAATATATTATATTCTTGCATAACCTTAACATTTGATAAGTGTTTTAAATTAAGTAGATATTCAAATAAGGATCTGAAAATCCTAATAAAATAAAAATAATTTCGATCATTTATTTATATGCGTGAGAAATTATTTTTGATTCTTTGAATATAAGTCTGACTAATATATAAAATACTTATAGTACTTATTTGGAAATGTTTACGAATCAAGCAACTCAAGGTGATTCGTATATTACTGCGAAAGATAATCAAAAAACTGTTTATCATCATATTCATAGATTAGTTGTAAACGACTTCAGGACTATGTCTGCAAAACATTTATCAGTGTATTGATTACGACAAAATGTGTTCTAACAGCGCAATAACCGTATCACTGTTAGTTATGTAACATATGAGTGTATCACTTCACCTATATAACACACGATATACCTGCAACTTATAAATAAACTCTCTGATTATATTTTCACTCAAAGTGTATACTCGTAAAGTTGAGTACCATTCCACTTATAATCTTAAAAACTTTAGATGCTATAAACGCCTTATAAGGACTTATAATTACATTAATTTCTTGTTTATGATTGCGTCAAAGAAACTGTGTTATGGATCTTCTTGAAAATTTAAAGTGTTTTGAAAGATTTGCTATAGAAGTAACACATTATCTTAGATGTTGATATTGTCCATAAATGGATATCATTACATACACATTTAGGTCACCTTCTAACTAAAGGTCGAATCAGTATAAAAAATGACACATATTTTTAAATTAGCATTAACATTTATACCTATTACATTGAGCCTATTTTGAATATCAAAGATATACAGGTATTTTAGATTTAACTGACAAGGATTTTTTGTCATTGAAACTGAATGTTGGCGCTTGTTGACGCATACACAGTTCCGAATGTTTCGATAACATGAAAAAAATCACGTAGACAAAGCCACAAAGCGTGAAACTTGTATAGTGATATTACATAATAGGCTTCACCTTGACTCTTTAGTTGATCATGATCACCGAGACTATTAGAGTGGTACGACTGTACTTGTGAGAGAAAATCTAGACTCGAATGTGCCATAAATCTGTGCTGTATATCTTGTTTGTAATCAACAGTGCTATACATGGACGATTGCCTTATAATTCTGTTGTCTATCTATTTTTAATTCATAGACGTCATCCGTTTGATTGCTCTGAAGATACATCAATTACAACAGACACACGTTGGTGTCGGTAAATCTTTAATAGCTTAAATAATTTGACTCATAGATTTATCTTTGCTATTATTGCAAATCATCTGAATAATAACTCGTAATTTACTTCTAGGCACTTCTTTGTTATCGATAACAGATTAACATATAATGAGATATGTTATTTACAAAGTAAATATTCATCCTTCAATTCTAAAGCTAATCTTTTGAGATAAAACAGTCAAGCCTATGCGAGAGCAGCAACTTAACATGGATAAGCGGGTCAGGGATGGTAAATATGAGTGATGTTGCGTACAAACATTACATAGTTGCATACGATAAACTGCACTAGTATTGCACTGCATTTGTTGAGCCTTACCTACTTGCTGAACTGCCATTGTTTGCATACATAATTTATAATAGCTAGGAAGTGATATTTAAGACTTCCTCAAGCGTTTATAAACTGCTGGTTTGACTAGCAGAAATAGTCGGACATCTGCATAGCTCAACAATGTTGGAGTCGACTTGCAGTCTAACCTGATGCAACTGAATACCAGTACCTAATTTATTTGGAACGATTGGCTATCTGACATTCAACTGGGTAACACCATACATGGCAAGACTGTTGAAAAACTAGTTACGACTATCAAAAATCTACAAAAAATAGCTAAGACTTACAGCCATAAACTCTCCGAGGCACGGCGTAATATCGAAAAACATAGTGCAAAATACTTAAGTAGATTAAAGTCCAGAAATAAAATCGTTACACAATCAATTATGTCGGGACTCGATCAAACTGAAGCCCTACAGACTCGCACACTTCTGCCGAAGGTAGTTCATCATTATTTTCGAACATCGAAGGTCACGAACTATTTACTACGTCATCACTGAACTATGCGGTGCTTTTTAACTTCTGTAATTACGCCTTTGTTTATAGTTTCGTGCCGTTTTTATACCCGTTCATGAAAACATTCAATGGATAGGTTATGCGATTTCATTCAATGTATTATTATAATGAATGCCGTTCGAACATTGCAAGTCTAAATATTTCTGAAGGGTAAATTGTACGTCGTGTTTCACCTTTGAACTAAAAACATTTACATTCACGTTTTCAGTTTCAATTTTCCTTAGCGACTACGAACGTTTTTAAAGTGTATTTGGAGCGTTCCACTGACTTTTGTTCAGTGCAAGTGTATACACAGTTTATAGGGCTGCCAACTTTGTTACAGGAAATAGCAATTCTTAGAAAAAAGAATCCTTAAGGCGCAGCGCAGACGACACACTTTTTGTACAGTCGAGTCTGTGGCGCACAAAATATTTGCATGGCATGCTTACGTAAAATAATTTACTTGTAAATAATTTATTGTGTCTGTGAAAAGATGACCATAATTATGCATTTATAGCAAATAAATGCTTACATTTCATTTTCACAGACTAAACAATGCATCACGGATAGTCGCTGCGACGCGTTGCCCTTAATTGTTTTACATTTTGCTAAACCAACATTTCGTTTTAAAGTATCTATACGACCACTGAATACCTACATTGAAACATGTAGCTATGGTTTTTATTACCGTTTCTTTGTAATTTATTACCGAAAAGATAACATTTCAGTAAAATACCGAAATCGCTTGATTTCATTCAGTAGGTATCATTCAAAAACAGAGCTAAAATAAGTAAACGAATTTGAGCGTAAGTACTCTATGTATAGAGTTCGTAGATTATAAAGTACTGCACTGAAAAAAGATAACAGTATACTACTTACTGTTATATTGTATACTAGCTGTCCCCTGCGGTTTCACCCGCATTTTTCGTTACTGCTCCGCTCCCGTGGGTCGTAGCGTGATGGTATATAGCCTATAGCATTCCTCGATAAATGGGCTATCTAACACTGAAAGAATTTTTCAAATCGGGCCAGAGATTACCCCCTACATACAAACTTACAAATTTTACCTCTTTATAATATTAGTATAGATAAAGTGCGGGGTTAGCAGTCCTAAATTCCTAACCGTGTAGTCACTTTTAGTGACATCTACGCGCCACACCTCTTGTAGGCGTAACGTTAACGCTGCGCAGAGGTCACGAAAAAGCCTAGAAATAGTCGCACAGAGTCGCCAGACGTTCAGAAGCCGCAAAGACGTCAGCAGCAGCGTCAATGTCAATTGTTCACTGAGCCGCGCTCATCACTTGAATATCGCTCGTTTTCAATAACCTACCGCAGTTCATAGATAGATCCTATGTTTCCTATGTTGTGCCGAATAAAAGAATTTATTATTATTATTATTATTATAGCTATCCCCGATTCGCAGTACGATTCTATCTATCCATCCACAACTTTGGTAGGAAATGCTATCCGTCGGTACGGTAGGTTATAGGAAAGCATGTAAGGGCAAAAGGATATTTGTTTATCTTTAGTGGCTGCACTGTAGATAGATAGCATAATGAAAACGGGCGTATATCAGCGCCCTTCTTTATCTCAAAAATCGCGGCACGTGATCTCCTTTGTCAACGGAAGTTAGCAACCAAAATATACCTAGCAAATAATATAAATATTATTCAACAATTGTATTTAATTAGTTGATAATGCTTCGTGCTGTTTACGTAATCAGATGTTTTCATAGCATTTTAATCACTATCAGTGTATTTACGTTTGTTCCAGGTTATCGTAACCCGTATAACGTAGATATGAGATTGTATTGTACGTAGGCACGGAGATTATTCGAGATACAGGACTGTTTGTTTTTTAGACAGATGTTTCATATTTATAAAAAAATATTTGGGCCTTTTTATAGTAACGTTCCAAGAATATTGTCGAATTACCTGTTGGAAACAATTCCCAGATGTGTTTGGCTTCCTAAAATCTATACAGTACCGACTACCGACCCATGATTCGTGATTACCAGAAAAAAAAACCAACGTAGTTTTTCGCGAATCGATACGTCTGTATATTTTATAAACTTGTTCTATATCGAGTTTAATTTATGCTAAGTAGAGAGAACCATCAATTACTCACCATTAGTTATTCAATTCAATCTTTATTAATTCGCAACCAATTATCCTTGACCGAAAGCAAGTCGCGACCGACTGAAAGAATAACAATTAATGGAGGTTCATCTATTGCGTTCTTAGCAACAACGAACTTGTTTGCTTCACTTTTTACACAGATAACAGGATTTTCGCTCTCTCTGCGATTTATTTCCTCTTATAATAAAGTCATCTGTTCAGTAGTCAGTAAGGGATCCTAAAGCAAGGCTTGTTTTAAATTTAAAAACATTAGATCGTGGCACCATGGAACTTTCCACTCGGCTATGGAATTAATTTGTATGTGTTTCTGTTTAGATAAGTCTTATAGTCACGCACACATAGGCGGCTCGTTCGAGGTTTTAAGTAAGTTATGTGTTGACGATGACATCATGCGAGGCTCGTATGAACTCGGCTTCGTACTAATCTGGCCAAACTTGTTACGAAGCGCGTTTGTTAATAATAATACTCATGGAATTAAGTCTGTCTAAACCAACCATGAACCATGTTTATGTTTAAGATAATTATTTAGAAATCTTAGCCTGAAATTACAAATGTCCAAAAAAATAATGTTCTTCAAAACAAAAACACTGATGTCGGTGATCTTCCAATTTATATTCTATACATTTCAAGGTTCCAAAAACTGTTTACTTATAAAGTTCTGAATTCGGAGATCATTTTTTCGGATGTCTGATTATACATGGCCATCACTTGTGGCAGAGTGCATCGAACCCGAAAATAATGTTTTTTTCGCCTGCTTATACGGAATTGGAAATTTCTGGTAATCTGAATTTCCGATGGGTTTGTCCTTGACCAAAGTTCTCGTGTAACGAAACTAGATGCAGGTGAAAACATTTTCGTTACCGTTTCTGTATCTAATATAAGAAGTTCAAAATAAATTCGTCGGTCGTGTAGCAATTTGTCATCCAGAAGCTCAAGCTCACACAAAATAAATATGTACAGAAGTCAATCTTCATACAAAAAAGTACGTAGACACCGCTTACAGATTTCGGTTCTGTTGGGACCAGTGTGAGCGCGAGTGCTATGCGCTTGAGACACGCGTATGTGAACTTTTTTGTGCAATAAACTAATTAATTATGGTTGGTCATTAGATGGTTGTTTAATTCAACATTAAATGGTGAATTATCCATTGTAGAATAGAAACCTTATGCTGTTTCGTAGATGAAATATGCTACTTAGTCCTAATCTGACTCTATGATCCTTCTATCCATGAGGGGGAGAGATGCGTTTGCTTCTTCTATTATTAACCTAAATCATTCCCTCCTTTTTCAACCGATTTCAAAAACGAAGGAGGCGCTCGATTTGCTTTTATCTTTGCTGTCTCAGACATCCTTCACTTATGAACAGATTTGGATAATTCCTTTATGTTATTTGAAGCGAAATAGACACTTCCCGATTGATCCTGTTCAAAATCCAGTTATAACTCTGAAATTCCTAAAGTATAATAGGCACCGTTTTAAAATACCATTTTTTCATCAAGGAATCAGAGCATTGATATTCAGAAGGTATCATTTGATGTAGTGGGACTGATGAAGACAACCACAGGTGACTAATGAAACACAGATAATACATATCTGTATTAAGATCGAAACAATTTAAATAAATTGTGCTTATGAAAATGGTAGCATCGACTGATTTGATGGTGAAACAGGATGGTGAATTAGACAAGGGAACTCTATAATTAAAAATAATGTACCTTGGCGTAATCCATGACGATACTATACTATATAAAGAACTAGATACACAATCAGTGGTAAGGAAAAAAATGTCCGCACCCATCCAACATTTGGATACTGTTTTGATTTAGTAGCATTCAAACACTCTGACGATATACATATCTCCTCTTGCATCTGCAAAAAATCAAAACGGAACGATACCAGAAACACCGACTTCTGAACTTGAAACGTATGTTATTGTATTTATTTTTTTCTCTAAACCAATAATACACCTACAGTGGAAAGATTTGTATTTTTGTTGTTATGAATAAGCTCAAACATTATGCTGAATCGATTTCAAAAATTTGTTTCACTATCTGAATGCTATTTTATGATTGAGTGATCTAGGCTATATATTTTCTACTTTCACGCGGGAGAAGCCGCGTTACTTCTGACGGATGCTAATTATTAGTAGATTGGTATCATCTCCATACTTACACAGTAATTGACACAATGGACGTTGCTGTTCATTGCTGTACCTCCTACGAATTTTAACTCCTTAATAAGCGAAACGAATCAGCATCATCCATCTGTTTTGTCCAATTTATTTGAATTCGGCACATATCTTTTTTCCAAATACTTATATCTATATTCAAAATCATCGTCATCTTCCTGCCCTTGTCCCCAGTCATTTGGGATCCGCTCAACACTTTTTTTTTCTTACACGTGTCCTATTACCTGTCACGCTATCACTAACCTTTCTCTTTTTCTTTTATATTATTTCTCATACAATACTTTTTTTTCTTTGGCTTCCCTTTCCATCTCCATCCATCCACATGTATACTTATAACTTAAGTATATGTAAAATAATTAGTCTTTAAAATACATCCATCAAAAAGTGACAACTATTTACACAAAATTTGTTGAATCTTCAAGCTTAAGCAAACTTCTTCACCGCGTAACTTATTCATAATGAACATCATACTGTAGCTATTATATCGGATCAAATTCATTATGATAATAACTCGACTGACACTAAATATTAAAATGGTCTCGTTAGGCCACTTTAAAGAGCAACTGAATCACGTGTTTGCTCTTATAACGAAGCTATTATTAAAAGCACTGGCTGCAGCTGTAACACTTGTGAACTTAATAATTAATTTTACTGCGTTAAATTCTGTTTTGAGGAACTACGAGTCGTTTGAAAGTAAGTAGTTACATACTACTTTCTCATTAACCTTTGAGGTTTAAGAGTAGTTGTTTAATAAAACAGCCCACAAAGTTCTGTTCCGGATGCGTAATTACAATTATTATATAGCCACTGCCACTGGAGTGTCATGTATCTACTGTTATTTGCCGGTTGTAATTTTAAACCATGTCTTCAAATGATTGTTGTTGTAACTGCTTCGATAGTAGGAAATTGACCCAAGGGAACATACTCTCAACATATTAAGCTATTCCAGAACATGTTTTACCCGTGTAATTTCATTCAAATCCGTTAAAGCCATTCGAACATGAATAATTAACAAACATACAAAAACTTTAATCAAAAACAAACATTACAAAAACCAATCACTTGAACAGACAATAGATACTTCCGAGCCTTCAATATACCAAAAAAAAAACTTGTGTTGACTGGCCATCATTATCACCTTTCTTTATCCCTTTTTTTGGGGTTGGGGCAGCATTTGTATTTTTTTTATATTTAAACACTCACTCTTTTCTAACCAAATCATCTAACAAATTTTACAATTCATTCATCATTTTTTTGGCAATGACTTTCATGTCACGCTTTTTTGTAAGCCTACTAATTTAGTAAAGGCTTACAAAATAAGCTACATCTGGTTTCCATTGTAACTATACAATAATCTATCAGGTAAACAATACTAACCTACAAAGCTGCTCATAAATTGTTAAATCGTGTTAACCGCAAGCGAAGCCGGTGTAGTTTATCTGACACGCATAAGTGTCAGACTACTATTCTGCGGTTACTTGCTGCGCATACGACAATACGACCCAATTATTATAATTGATTGTTTTGTACGGTAATTCACAGCATGCCTCATTGTCTGGTAATGGAAACCTCACCGTTAAAGTCATGCTGTGTTGGAAACTCAGGGTAATATAGAATTCCAACGGCGCGCGGCGGACTTAAGTAAGCCTATCTAGTGAAATTAGGGCTTGTAGATCCCCCGACAAAAAGAGTGAATATGGTGCTCCTATGCAAATCATGTCTCTTTAATTCTAGTGTCCTAAATGTCCACACACCTGCACTTCTGAGGATCCAAAACGCTACTGATCCAGTAATTGATGGCCATCTATTATATCCAGCTGATTCAGTCACATAATATGCAATGTACATTTACTATCTACTTTAAAAGAAAAGCCGATGTTTCCACCGAAGCTTGTGCAAAATTTTCTGTTTATATTGCAAGCTTGGGTCGGAAATTGCGCTCGATAAACTATCGATAAGCTTCCCCTATTTCACTGAACCTAAAACTGTCTTCGTAGCCAGCAAGGCGTAGGATGGCACTCCCACACACTGCTTTACTCTTTACCCTTCGGCGATCAAAGCCGTAATGGTTATTGATACTGATTAGTACTTTGTCATTTTATATAGAAGTGCTACAACAGTCATTTTATTTGGTAATATCTTGAATTTACAGCCAAACTCCGACTTTGAAGTAACCAACTTATCGCCTGTTCTAGCTAGAAGGTACACTGTTTCAATTATATAGCTATGTTTATTGACGTCAATCGTCTTTACTGCCCATTCATTCGTGCCTCGTAGATTACCTATATTTGCATTCATTAATAAACGTAGACATAATTGTTTTGCTGCATAAAAATCACCTGTTTTGTCCTTTGGTTGCCCTGCGGCTTCTGTTTTTATTACCTATTCACGATATTTTTCATTATTCATGCAAGTGGATTTAAATATTATATGTAATAACGTTGTATCATAGTCATAGGTGCGATGCAGCTAAGAAGCAATTTAAAGAGTCCAATTACTGTGTTTTTAGAAATATAACTAAGTATTCTTTCTAGAAAACCGAATCACCCGAGGATTAAATTGTTACATGTAAATATTCTTTAGTTAGCATGGTCTCCAAAAAGTAATGTTAAGAATACCTTATAAAGATCTTCAATGTAATTCGCTAAACATTATTTATCCCATAAAAAGACAACTGAAACATCAAGTTGCAATATGTAAATAATGTAACTACAATATTTTCCTCTTACAAAGTCGGCTTGTCCTGGAATCCATTAAGGTGTTTACAGTGATAACAGCTATTTTAAGATTCATCGGCTTGGATCATGAAAGTCATTATTCAGATGTACATATGTAAGTTGGTAGTGAGGTGATCGACACTGCCTCACCGTTCCGAGCCCCACATGTATAAAACATCACAGCACAAGAGAACAGCGCAAAAAGCCAAGCATCAGCATTGCAAATATGTTTTTCCGTAACCTTGGTTTGGGTGACCGTATAATAAATACATTGGCTGGCAATAAAAACTGTCCACCCTTCACAAAATATTGCCTAGGCTTATTGCTTACTTTAAATGAGAATATGACACATTACATTTATCAGCGATATGACGATCATTATCTTCAACCGTGTTGCGGCAAACTTATAATATTGCAAGAATCTTTCTTCAACTATCCGTTGCATATATTTCTCTTCTCTCATCTTTACGTCTTACTTGCGTCAAAACTGTGATAATATTAAAGGGAATCAGTTCGAAGAGAGGATTCAAGATTGGAGTCGTATGTAAAACGGATACCCTTTTTTGTTCAATATGCTTCCTTTGATTCTGAACCAGAAACATTGTCTCTTGCAATTTTGAAATGTTGCCTTACATGTATGTCACGTACTACAAGTTTCGAATAGAAAATTGAAAAGTTTTACAAGCATATATTTATAGGTATATGGTTTATTCTTAGACCAGTGCTTATCTTATGTAATATTTTAAAAACAAGGGTTCCATCATGTACGCAGCGCTGGGCTGTTTTGTTCCATCTGATATAAATGTATGTTTTGCTTCGGCAATCATCTTTGATTTAGAAATGTTTCACGGTGCGTACCGACTTTCGTTACGGCCACTGTACGCGTTGTATAATGAGTAAAATCATAAGAGAACTGTTTCATACGTTTCTGTTGTCTATTGTTGTGTCTAGAAATTCTTTGCACTATGTGAAAAGTACAATGAGTATACTTTGTCACGCACTCACAAACCTTTTGCTTTGTCTTCTGTCCCGATCTAATATAACATCCCGTTACGTTAAAAAAAAACTACGAAGTTTCTCGTAGGTCATTTAGATTTCTAGCTGCCTTTTGTTAGGAACCATATGCTTTCCAGATTGGTTACTAACAAAAAACTTTAAAAAAACAAACCACTGCCAAAATTATCTCGAACTTACTAGTGATTTTTTTTTTGTGAAGTCGGTGGTATATTTTTTGTGTACTTCAAAAGATTTTTATTTCTCACTTTAGTTGTGTCTCATGAAGATTAATTAAATTTGGGCAAGAATTGTCACGATATGTGTGTCATGAAATTAATTTCTTTATTGTGTAGTTCCCGGTTCTATCATCACATCAGTACGATGATACCTTGTAGCCAATGGGCATTTTATGATAATTCTAGTAAGCCCAAACACGACTAGGATACAGTGATTTATTACGTAGTTACATCGCCTACCATCCGGCTTCATATTATCTTTAGATCAGTTCGGAGAAATTTCAACATAACTATTCAGAACCATTTATTTATTTGTATAAGCATAGTTGCTTAACTGTCTCTTCATTGTGATATCCATGTTCTATGAGTCTAATTAAAGTTTCGTTGCCCATTTTTGGTCTTCTTCATCTGTTCCACTTCATCAAATGTTACCTTTTGACTAGTAGTTTTTTGAGTTTACGATAAAAATACCAAAATCATTATATCATTTCCTATACTCTTTAAGGTGTTCCTTCAATTCCTAATGGACCCCATCCCATCATCAGGCCTTGATGTAAAAATGTACCAATTGGGAATCATATCCTTTTACAAAAAAAAAAACTTGCAAATCGGTTCATAAATTATAGACTTGAGGTAAAAATAATAAATATACTTAAAACTCAACCGAATTGAGAGTTCCAATTTTATAAACGAATTCATCCAATCTCTCCAAACGTCCTTCCTGGCCACAAGGATTTTACAAGATATGGTTATCGCTTGTCAGTATGAAATCTATTTTGGTAGGTGACAGCCTTTTCTGATTACCTACTGTTTATGATTTATTCATATCGTTCCCCTTGTTGAAATTCTATTGCAGCAATGACATAACCCTGTGTTGCACTTTTGTCTTTGAAAACAACTACCTACTAGAAATACTTCGTCTTGTGTCATAAACAAGTCTGTGTCGCTTGATCGAATATGCATCAGATTCTAGGGTTTATCTCTTCTACATTTCTAAGCCTAGGTATCTATCTATTTACATTTATATTGTATGTTTTTAAAAGTCTTCTGTCCAGACCAAATATTTGTACAATCTTTTATTTATCTTAATATTTTAGAGTTCGTTCGCTAAGTATGAATATGTGAGTTACGTAAAATGTTTGTTGATATCATGTCATCTTTCTGAGAAAATTACGACCGATTCTCGCAGTTTGGGCTGAGCAAATTATTTTCGTTCCGTTTGTACTCTGTGATCATAACATCACCGTATTTTCGACGTACCTGATCCTTCTTTACATCTTCAGGTTTTTATTTGAGATAATCGCATCAAAAGTTTTTTTCGTGATTTTACCTACCTCTTTGTCCCAATGTCAGGTGCAGCTGGATCTTGGTCGATGGCGTACGTGATCAAATTCATGTTGGATTCAAAATTAACCCAACCCAAAAATTCAAAACACAAAGAACCAAAAAAGTTGATCCTCGGGAATACCCCAGTGTAGTCCTTGCTTACCTATGAACAAAAGTAGATGCCTTTGTCTGGACGGATTGTTTAAATTTGAACTTTATTTGTATGCTCTATCAAGTCAATATTATTCGTCGAGGGGTCATCAAATAAATTTTCGATGAATAGATTTACAACTAGCTATAAAAGAACCCCAGGGAAGAGTGCTTGCAACTGGCTTATATAATTGCGTTTTAGACTCGAATAATTTAAGTAAGCGTGGGTAGAACTAGAAGCATTTCGTAAGGTCGTAAGTGTCAGTCCAATGACGTGATCTGAAGCAAGTTTTGTGTTTTGTTCCAGAGTGCCTTCGAGATGGATGAAGATGCAGATATAAACGCCATCATTTGGAAGGTATTGAAAACAGGTTAGCCTTGTCGACTACTATTGTTTTAAAATCTTATTGTTTTCAAAATAGATCAATTACGTCAGTTTGAGATAAATAGCCGTCTATGTCTCCGACGCTAAACAAAACCACTCTGTAAGTAATTCGGTTCTTTGTAACGGAGTTGCTACTTTTATCCAAACCAAAACAAAGAAAGGGATCCCGGTTTACTACTGCGCAGTAGGATTGAGCTGTGCGTTCCCCTCTACCCATCTATACAACCGGCGCCGACTCTCTCACCCCAACGTTCAGTTTTTGATAAAAGGGCTATTTTTTGCTGCCTTTTTTGTAGTCTTACGTTAAGTTTCTCAGAAATTACGCAACTTTTTTTTTGACAGGATGGCAAGTGGCTAAAGGGAAACCCCTCAGTCTGATCCAAAAAAAAACTAACTGACACCCTTACATCCAAATTTTTTGCGAATTTGCATTTTTTTGGCTTCCATTGAATTTCGGGAATTCTGGTTAATTATTAGTAATAGGTGCAAAACCGCACCGTTATCTAAGATTAACAGAAGACTGCAAAGATTGATGATATAGAACTTATAGATCATAACTCAAAACATAATAATATGTCAGTTTGATGCGTAGATTCCTAATTGTGTAAATTAGATCATCTATGTTTTTTGGAGATAAGCTACGTTGTACGATACCATTCCATCATCATTTCAGTTGCTATCAGCTGACTGTTTCCAAAACATCTGATTGGACTATTCATAGATATAAGTACAGCACCAATGCTGTTAGATGGAATTAGAATGCTGCAACGTCCACAACAATGCTGCATTTTAATAACTTGATTGTTATACTACTAAATTAAAGAGAAACCATATTATGTATGCTGTAATTCGTTATTGACTTCCAGTACTATCTGTTAGGGTTATGTTATTGTTATTGTCGGTCACGTAGGCCAGTGAGCGAGAAGGCTGCGCAACAGAGACGGGGAGTGGGGTGAGACGGCGCTCTGTGCAAGAGGGGGACGGGAGAGTGGCGTGACAACAAACAAACATGGCGGCGCCGGTTGCCGGTTGGACCGGTTGGGCCGTACCACGTGCGTTTTGCGTTGTGCACCCGTTCCCGTATCTTGTTTGTCAACAAATGCCCTGTGAAGGTCATCCATGGGAGGGTTAGGAAGACAAAGGAATCCCTTTTGCGTAACGCTTATAAATAAAGAGTATTATAAAAGTAAAAAAAGATGACCGGTATTCCAGAGCTTTACGTTTAATTTGAAAAGGTGATGTAATATAGGTGTGCGAATGTGTTCGTTCATTGAGACTTCGTGTCCGTAGCAAATGTAACAATGTTGGAGATAACGTATTCTAAGCGTTATATCATTCGGAGCAACATTATGGAATAGAAAAACATATAAATTAGAATGATTGACCACCTAGGTACAACAAAAATAGACAAAGACCCTAAACATAAAGGTTTTTTATCAATTAGGTAAATTCCTATAAGAAATTTTGAATCAAATTACCTCTGATACAGTATTTCTGACAAGAATCAAGTTAGTGAGGTTTATATTATATTGCTTCATAAATAATAATCCTTAGATATTGGTCAAGAACCATGGATTGTTGAAATGAAACCAAGGCTAAAGAAACTAATAAGATAACGTTAAAACCTGAAAAGCTAAAAATCTTGATTCTCATTTAATACCTACAACATCTGGCATATATTTATATACTTGAATGGCGAGATATAGATAATACGTATATGTTATATAGATGGCTAGTTACGACGACGAGCAACGTGGAGAAAAAATGAACCACAAAAAATATAAACACGTCAGCAGTGCGAGCGAGCACGCATGCGCAAAGGCGAGAGAGGCTACAACAACGACGACACAGCTTTGCGAACGACGGAGATCGAGGGGGGGTGCGGGGCGCGGGGCACTGTGTATGTGCGCGCCGGCCTGACCCGGCTCTACGAACGACTCCTCAGTTGGATTTAAGAACATCGGACGGGCGGGCGTGTGTAGGATGGATCGCTAACGACACCAGCAGTTTTTTTCATTCCGCCTTCTAATAGTGTTTGTTTATTACCTTCCGCCACATTTTCCGTAAATCCTTCTCGACCGTGGTGCTTTATTATTTAATTTTGGCGTTTATTTTCTAACTTAAATTTAACGCCGTTCCGATTTCACGTCGAGAAGGCGGCCGTCACAAGTTTGAAAGCGGCTTTTCAAGAGTAGTACACCTACTCGTTATATTCTCAATATCACTGTATCAACGCATCAAGCAATCAGGATGGTGAAGAAGGTTTCAGAAGAGAGTGTAGATAGCGGTGAGTTGGCTTCATTACTACTTTATGCGATGGATGCTCATTTAGCGCAAGTCACACACTACGATATTTTCAAACATCTGTCTGACCGGCTTTTTGCGCCTACTGCGTAAAACCAACGTTTTGCATATTACTGTAGTAGTTCATACTATTTGGTATTTTTTTTAAATTCGCAAATGAGCAATCATTTCTTTTTTATTTCCCGTAGTGTTAGTTAGTCAATTAAAGCTTCAAATATGAAATTGCTAATTAAAACAGCTTAGAATCTAAATAGATAGTGGACTTCCAATTCATTTTCAGATAAATAGTCCAGCAAAGTTCATTCACATAAGATATTTAAATGAGAATTTGTCAAATGTTTTGTTTCCAAATGGTTCAAAACATTGGACGCTTGGTATCTATACTCTAGTGAATAATATTGTTATGATGTGGAAAACCGGTGCTTTAGTATGGTCCTTACGTTGCATCATTTAGTTTAGTTTTATCATCACACATAAACACTTCATCATGGTCAATTGTAAACTTCATATCATCAATTGCGTCATGTGCCGGTGTATCGCATCTTTTGACACCTTTAATATATTTAGCCTTTTGATTCATTTGTTATGATTCTGCAATCAGCTGTTCATTTTTCTTGATAATGATTGCAGTCTTACGATTGGTTGCATCGTGCAGCACATGAATGTCAAGATTGATCATAAAATATGTTGCTTTGTCCTATGTTGATTGTTTTGATAAAGGTATTGCAGTCAATAAATCCATTGAAGTACTGCAAAATACTGACCACACTCAATGCATTGCAATTTAAACTAAGAATTTTATGACCGCCCACTGACGTGGCCATGATTGTTATTGCAGTTTAGTTTGTGTTTATTTTCATTTTACTGCGTTCGCTCCCTTCAGTTATGCCATTGCTTGAGCTAATCTCTATAAAGGGATGATTGAGTTATGCAATGTTTTTGTTCTGAGCTACGAAAATAAAACGGAAACTACAGTTTAAAATGTCAAAGTTCACATATACGGAGCGAGCGTTGACCGGTCAGACAGCACACTATTTCACAATTTGCAATTTTGCAACATTCGCTGAATTGGAGTCGTTATGTTTATGATACTGCTCAGGAACACATTCGGCAGTTTTATTACAATTGACATGTATTATACAATCATAGCATTTCCTGTTTTGGATGAGTTCGTATAAGTTCTCTGATTGTTGCTATGAACGAGACAAAACAAAACTTCAGAACAGAAAATGTTCTGAAGTTCTGTTAGGTCTTGTTGCATGGTTAATATCGGTGCTTTTATGTTTAATTTCTGTCCATTAGTTGAAATTAACACAAAAATTATATATTAGTCATTTTCTGTTACTGCCACGCACCAAAATGACTGTTCATTTCAAAATGCAATTTTAAATGAACAGTCCTTTTGTTAGCTGATGTAATTCCAAAGAAAATGTTAATTTGGACAATTACATTTGCAACTACTGTAGTTAGTAAAAACCCAATGGTTTGGTATTTTGAATTTCTGTTTCTAATAAATAGTTTTTTGTATTGTGTTCCAACTGGTTTTGTTGTTCTGTCTTTTACTTTGCCTACTTTTATAATCGCAAAATTAGAATAAAAAATTAACACACCTATTATGGAATGCGTGACATTAACAAAATTATATTTATGTGTGTATGTATTGAACGCTGCATTTCTGATTCTCCTCACCTCTTCATATCACGCTTTTATTGGTTGTTATTGATTCACTGTTTAAAAATCAAATTGGTAAGAATGCGTTTATAATTTCATGCAGTTTCATTACTCTGCACGGTTCCGATTCAACATGGCCGCTGGAGCGCGTCGCCCCACGGCGTTCATGGCCAAGGTCACCTACTAAAACAAAACTGCGCACTAGTGTTACTGAATTTATATAATAACTATAATTTTCTTGGGAATTTTGTTGTTTTGTAACAGTTGTTACTGATGGATGTTTTATTTAGATTTGTCATTCAAATAAAAGTTTGTATTTTGACTAACTTAGTCACTTCTTTAAAAAAATTAAATACTACCCTCAAAACAAAGCAAGCGGTCATTAACCTCAGATGTAGCTGGATAGCAACAATAACATTTCAGTTATTTCATTTTCTTAAGAAATATTTGAAAATTTGAAACAATCAAAGGCTGTAAATTTGCATTCGGTGTTTGATTGGATTCAGTCAATCGTGTCCGACGGCTGAGTAAAACAGAGTAACCTTGACCGTGACGGACTTCACGCTTGTTCCGGTGTAATATCAAACTCCGTTCCCTTCACCCCGCATGCATTCCCCCCTTGCTCCTTTTGCGAATCGATTTGTCGCTAGGTGCATGCCTCCCTATACGCAATTTGCGTAAAAAACTTCCCACACTCAGTACCTAACTTACCATCCACTATTTTCTTTTGCGTGTCGATTGCGTCAGTTATATCCTTAATATTCAATCTGCAATTTACATTGTATCCTTTTATATTATAAGAAGCTTTCGTGCTTGAACTGTGGCATTTATTTATAGTAAGCATCCTTTCGAATATTGCTATTCTGGTTTTAATATCTCGCTGTATAGTCGTCCTTACCGAATATGGTTGTTTGCAGGCACGTTGTTGTCACCGAGCGTTTCATTTACTAAATCCATGTGTGTTATCATTAGACAGGGGGCAAAATCAGTAAAGAGTGAAAGTGGTTTGTTACGTACTGCAGTAGCTATACATTGAAACGCCCTAGTTGAAGTTTCACCTAGATATTATCTCGTTCAGTTCGGTTGCAGTGCCAGGCCGAGTTGGCAGTTTATTCATCACCACCACTGTAACCGTCGACTTTGATCTTTGATTATAATGATTATGACGGATTGGTCGACTGATTTAGAAATTACACGAACTGCATTTGTATTTACGATGCTCGATAGATTTTCAACTTTCGATAGATTGTTTTGGCGACAGTTTCTAATAAAATATGCAAGTTTAGAAAGTAGGTACTGCAAGTTGAAACTCCTTTATGAAAGCAAAACCGAATATTCAATGAATCAAGATCGAAATGAATCGTGAAATAAAGATAAACCTAAAAACCAAGCGATGTCTATCAATGTCTGTTTCGTGTTAAAGGTAAATTGCATCTCTAACAGTGCATTCATTTTGTTGCGATTAGAAAGCCACGATTTTGAATAGCTTAAGGGTATAAAACAAAAGTATAATAGGCCTACAATCGGCAACTAGAGAGCGTATTCGTGGCCAAGCGTTTATGCCAGCCTACCAGATTAGAAAGTAGAAACGTACAACGGAGGGCAGAAAAGTCGTGGTGACAATTTTGCTCCAGACTATTTTTGACAGCCCAACCAATGTGTCTCTGTTAATTAAAAAGCATTTGCTACGATTTGTTTTTACTTAGTTCAATAAATATGTTAACTGTGTGCATACATATCCATCAATTTGCATGATTGCTGGGTTAATTTGCGGAACAGTGTTTTGTATTTAAATGAGTCGGTGATTATGAAGTTTCTTTGCTTAAACTAGAATGTATTGAACAAATAAAATTAATGCTATTCTTGGACAAGGTTTGCCAATACAATTGCTATAATTTTGATAGTCTTTTGTTTGTTATTTGGGACAACCTATTGTTTCACCTCGACCTCGCGTAAACGTGTAGCGAACTTTAGGTGAGGCGACGTTGATAGAGGTTTAAGAGTTTAGTGGCAGTGTTTGCCATGTTTAGATGTATTTGTGAGGCTGCTGTTACTGAGACTATTTACGTAACGAGACACGCTGCACAGCAAGCTCTGCCACGTGGAGCCACGCGGGCTGAGTGGTCACGCGACGAACATGCGATACCATAAGACAAGTGTACAATTACTTTGTGGCGATAGGAAACTAAATCTGTTACAATAATTGGATTCAATTCAATTGCTCTTAATGAGAAGACTTACATCCAGCATTCGTTGCGCCGCCGGCGGATTCGGTTCTCTGACATAACATATTCATTTTGGGCTCGAAGCCTCTGCGGAGACCCGCTTTCGGTATGGCTATTTCGGAATTATATTTTTTGTTTTTGATATGGTCCAAGGCGACATGTGGGTAGTGTTATTGTCTCATTGTATTTGGGTTTGAGCATTAACAGTCGATGACTCAGTCACTCTCGGTTTTAGTATCAGGAAGGTTTCCTTGTTGTGGTGCGTCGTGGCGTGCTGTTTGTATACATACAAAGTTTTGTTTAGCAATATTCATGAACGGACGTACAACAGTTGCTTTGTACGATTATTCCTGTGGAAATTTAGAACAATTCAGTATTTAAACAGGAAGTTTCTATGTTGAAACGGGCGATTGTATGCGTGGGTGTGCCTCGGGCCTGATTGTTACAGTCGTACGGTTATTGCGCATTCGGCTAGTTGTCGTGCGGCTCATGTTGAGGTCATCGCGTGCATTAATTAATTCTTTAAGTTTCATTTTTATCATACATAATGACGAATAGACCAAATGGACACGCAAATTGAACTCATTATTCAATCATTTAAATTCAGAGCGTGCATTGCAAATTATATTATAGCCGAATGAGGAAGATGCAGTCGAGCAAATAAAATGTCTACTTCTACGAATCACTAAGGTATTGAATGATTCAAATTCTTCTATGGTAAAGCGAATCACTATACGAAATAGTGATTCGCTTTACCATTCGCTGAAGTTTACTAGGCCTTATGTGCTGTCTGTGGAGCGCTTTATGTACAAAAATAAAGTTTGCTTTAATTTGGAACAACATTCCAACTGCGAATTATAGTATCGTTACTCTAGAAACACGCCAGGTAGGCGGTGTTTTATTCTACAACGACGACAAGAGTATCGCGTTGGTAGTAGCTGGGTGCCTACCTATACGGTACTCGTTCTAATAGTTTACCAGTTTATAAAGTTTGGGCCAACTATTGGGTCGTTCATCTAGTAGATGCAACTTCGCTAGTTTTTACGCCAAGAGGCCGAGCGATCGCGTAACGTGGGCGCGTACGCGCAGCGCTGGGTGCGGCCATGTAGGTCGTTGAACCGGCTTTGTTTGCCAGCTCAGCTTGCACAGTCACGTCTCACGTCAGAATTATATTATCGATGACAGCCGTCACATTTGCCCTGATAGGACACACTTTTGTTCCGTGTTCGCTCGAAATCTTTGACTATCCGCCAAACTTTTCTATTTAGTATTCAACTTTGGTCGTTCAGAAATGTTAAACAGGCAATGATTTAACAAATGACGAACTGTAAACCCAAACACAGGTTTGTAACAATGGCTGGCACTAAAAGCAAAGTGAGAGTCGTCCCTGTGGCGACGACGACTCAAGTTATTGTAGTAACGTGGCCTACCTACGTAATGTTCCGCGTTGTTCATAAGTTAAACAAGGGATGTCGCCATAAATCGCTAATGTAGTCATCGTCGAAACAGTGTCATAGTGCTCACTTGTAGCTTTGTGGGAGGTACCTACTTAAACGACAACAGGCGAAAACAGTCTCCATAAAAACTGTAATAGGTTTGTTTCATTCGATACAACTGTGTCAACCGTGATTTTTTTACAATGTACGCGTAAAAAATCTAATTCAAATGTACCCACTTACTATGACAAAAAACCATTTACACCGCTATTAGAAGAAAAAAGAATCAATGAAAAACGTATAGAAGAAAAAACTGTTACTTAACCTATAGACATAACTGAGAAAGAACCAAGCATTGAATTCCGCATTCCGCTATTTCGATGTTTTACTGGTGCCAGTTACAAAGGCACGTAAGCATAAGCTACGCCCATATTAAGCTGCATGTATTAGCTTGAAAGAAATATAAAATCTGGATAGAAGACTGTGATGTTAGGAACTTGATTTTTAATTGTTTTGTTTCATTTGTCTTCAGGTGTAGGCCGCTGCAGTAGCCAATCGGGCAGTGAGCGCGAATCGGACGAGAGCCCCCGGGGCAATGAGCCGTCAGCTCCCGTCGCCATCCCCGATAGTGAGGATCTGCAGAGGCGTAAGGAGGAGGCGCGCAGGAAGCGCCGCAGAAAGAAGCGCTCCGGGAGCTCTGTCGTCACATCGTGTTTCCAAGGTGAGTTGCTGCAAATATTGGCGAGCCTTATCTTGGAATTGTGCATATTGGTTCAGTTTATACTGACTTGATTTTTTTAAAAGATAACTATAACCAAAGTCATTAAATTACTAATTAAATATCCTAACAACGATGTAGATAAAATAATTATAAAATCTATTTTCTTTGTCAACAGACCTCTACAAGTTAACAGGGGAGGTTTTAGGTGAGGGTGCGTACGCTTCGGTACAAACGTGCGTGAATATCTACACGGGCCAGGAATACGCAGTGAAGATCATCGACAAAGTGCCGGGGCACGCCCGCGCCAGGGTGTTCCGCGAGGTGGAGACATTCCACTACTGCCAGGGACACCCGAACATAATCCAGCTCATTGAATTTTTTGAGGACACCGACAAGTTCTATCTTGTCTTCGAGAAGGTGAGAATCTTTCTTCTTATCGTATTTATAAGAATTAACATTATCAATAATACTTCGTCCTTCCGAAAGACATTTCTTCGAATCAGTACCCATGGCAACAGAAATAAAGTCTCTATGAATGGCAATAAATAACAAGCTATTATTTACTATCAATATGACTGAGTCGGTAGAGGAAACTTAGCATAATATTAACTATGCTTCCCGTAATAAGTTCTATTTCAACTTTGTTTCCCGCAAGTTTTACCTAAACCCTCTTAAAACAATACCATAATTATTGTTCTAACTAAAATGTCTTCCATTTTCATTACCAATATGACCTTCTGTAAGGGCTGAAGCCCTCGGACATTTCTGTATTATAATTCAAATGTGTCCTCTCCCCTATAAAAACATGGTTCCATTTTCATCTATTTGTCCTTTCCCCATTTAATATTTTTCTCTTTAAGTACTTTGATGTCTTTTTTTCTCTAAGAATTCGTTTGATGTTAAATTCCTTTTGAGGAATTATTTTGTTGTCATAATTTGATTGGGTACCTGGTCTAGGTAAATCATTTTCGTTTAATTCAATGAGACTATGCTAGGTACCTATCTTCAGCGAACAAGGTTTTGTTAATATAAAATTCAAGAAAGTAAGGTAGATGTTCATGTATGTTTTTGAATCTATAGTAGTAAATAAATAAAAGTGACGCATAATAAAGGAATTCACATATTTCATTGGGTTCAACACTATCGCAGTAGACGACGCCGCGACGTGTGGGAGTTCGTCTCGTTTTGTAATTACATCATTATTACGATGGAAGCTTCTAGACTGATCAACTTTATCTTTATTACTGATATGTTTTTGATCAATAACAAGGACTTTATTAAAATTTGATCCTTTTGTACGTAGTGCACTGATAAAAAATCCGGTCACGTATAACCTTTTTTACTTTGATACGTTGCTATGCATCGCCGTCGATTGCACGCGTAATCTACCAATCTTTTGAATCCTTTTGTTTGTTTGTTATTTCATTTGTTTTGTTTTTTGGAGATATCTATCTTAAAATACTCGTAGGTACTTACTTCAGTACTGCCGTTATCACATGAAGATATTACGATATATTTGTATTCTAATTTCGTAAACACCTAAAACATTTATGAATCACGATGGATGATGTATACTTTTTCCAGATTATCATAACTTTTTGCTTTAACAGTGGTATGTGGCTGTATGCGTGAATAATTGTAACACATTTCACAATGAGTCAGCCACATGTGGTTCACCATATTTTAACAATAAAATTTAAACAAGCTGTTTGTCATATATGGAAAATATTTGCTATGAAATGGACGGAATGTTCGCTACCTATTTGAATGGAAAATACTTCACTTGTCAATTTATCGAATAGTTATTGCAATATGTTGTTAGTAATGTTTATGATTGTACAGACCTACAAAGTTAATTAAAGGATAATAAGGAAAGTGCGAACACTAGTCATAGAATGATAATAATAAACGATGCACTACATACATTATTTCCGCAATAATAAAACATTGTGAATGGTTGAAGGATTCTATTCTGAGCAATTTCCCTAGGTCTTGCGTGCAAGTTTATTCTTTAACTCTTTTGAGTAATAGGAATCTCAATTGTTTTCTATCATTTAGAAGCTGAAAAAAATAACGTCACGAAGGGCTTTCTCAGTCTTTTAACTTTCATTATTGAGCTATCATCTTTCTTATAGAAAATTACACCACTTAACGTCAGTTGCTTGACTTGAATAAATTGCATGTAAGATAAGTACAATTTTATTTATATCATGAGAACTGTTGGAAAAGGTTTTTGTATCAATTGAAGTTATATTAACAGAATTATTGTTAGAAAGGATCGTATCTTCAGTAATAACTTTGGGTTTATTATTACCGCTAGTAATTTGCCCGACCACCAAGTAGATAGCAACAGTGTTATTTCCTAATTGGTGGCCTGCCCGCAAATAATATAGCCTGTTGCGAACGATATCTGATACGGCTCTGTTTACAGCTGTTATCTTGTTATGTCTGTTCCTGTATACCTACAATATTATTCAATGATAAACTCCTGAACCACACTTATTTTGAACAATTTATAGTCTAAATTTATCTAACTGGTAATGATATTAAAAGGATCGTAGGTTATCGTCGTTTTTGATTTAAATAGAACCTCATCCTTTTCAGTCATTTCTTCCTGTCTTATTGTTTTGTTTTTGTCGTCATTTTTAATATCATGAAGGAATTTAAAATTACTGACTGGTTTGCCTTGCTTCTTATCGTATGCCACCTTCAATTCAAGTGCCATTGTTTACGTTGCTACAACATGTATCATCGATTGTTCCAGATCAACGGCGGTCAGCTCCTGTCCCGCATACAGGAGCACCATTATTTCTCAGAGCCGCAAGCGGCAGAGATCGTGCGTGAGATAGCGAACGCTTTACACTTCCTCCATGGTAAAGGTGTCGCCCACCGCGATCTCAAGCCGGAGAACATATTATGCGTTCACCGCGACAGACTCTGCCCAGTGAAGATATGCGACTTCGATCTTGGGAGTGGAATAAGTTTCACTTCGAGCCTCGCAAGCCCGCTGGCGACGCCGCAGCTTATGACGCCAGTGAGTTTCTCTTCAATATATTTAATAACGGTCTTAATACTGTACCTTTCGGTACCTTTGCTCTTTTGTTAGATTATGCTTTGTAAACATTCAGTTTGATAATTTAGTCAAAAGGTTAGGAGTTAGTTACTATTAAAATGTTTTCTTTGTGAGATAACCTTGAACATCGTTTACGTACTATATACGATACATAGTTCGCTATACTTTACATAACAAAGAACTCTGCGTAATTTTTTAAGGCGTTTAGGTTACACCATTTTCGACCTCTAGCCACGTAATCGGCTAAACTGTACGATCTGTAATCCCCAGCCTTGAGCTAAGCGGATTTTCTTATATAAATGTATCCAGTCGTTTATTTTACGGTTCATCAATTAATTTCAAATTGCTAGCAACATTATAGGTATTATCTATCACATGATTTGCAGTCTTTGGTCACGTTTCGATTATATCGCTCATTATTCTTCTTAATCAGCAATTTCAACATCTGACTTGCCAATTGCTACCAGTATTGTGCATCTACGATACGCTGATATTATTTGCAATAATTACTGTAGTCCTATTATCCATAGCAATTGCTTTATCACTGACGCGATAAATGACTTTGTTTTCTTATTTCTTAGCGATAAATTAATAGCAAAAATACTGATAAAATCTTGCAAACATTTCATGATAAACTGTACTTACAAGTATGTACTTAATATTTTTTGGCCACTAGTGCAAATTGATAAGACATAAAATAACATTATATTTTAAAATACTTTAACTGATAATGCTGACGTATCTGTTTACTGTATAAGCTGTTTTTAAAGCTAGTTCATTGATATTTAATCGAAAAACAGTTTTGTCCTTAGATTTTGATGACAAAAGCCCGGATATAATGATTAACGATGTACATTAAAAGCAAGAAGATAATAGAAATCCATCATAAGATAAAAAGTAACAAACAATTAACTTAATATTATTGATAGATAGATAGAAGAAATAATAAATCCTATAAGCCAAGATGACAATTAAAATATTAATACTTAGTAGGTATAAATAATATAAACATATGTCTGAACTAAAAATA
Organism: Mythimna separata; assembly: GCA_030763345.1. Taxonomy (NCBI): domain Eukaryota; kingdom Metazoa; phylum Arthropoda; class Insecta; order Lepidoptera; family Noctuidae; genus Mythimna; species Mythimna separata. The sequence continues at coordinate 21,499,451 of CM061171.1, read as the reverse complement.
GGTTGGTACCTATTGATCAAATCCATGAATCATCCCTAGGCATGTGTAGGTAGGTAACAAAGCGAGTGTCAATGACATTAGGTATCGAATAAAGTGAAATAATAACGTTCTCAATTAAATTATAACAAGCGGTGACCCCAAAGTTGAACGTCGTGTTTTGGCCATGTGGCGTGGTGCCGAATTTTGTTTGGCGTAGTTTGAAACAAATGATGAACAACAAAATGTATTGTAGGAATAAAGTTTTAGATGGAGATGTAAAATAGAAAAAAAATACTAGAAAAAAAAAACATTTTAGTCTTGCTGAAGATCTTTTAGGTATTGTCAACAGGAAACCGGCAAGTGAACAAAAACAACAATAATAAAGCAATATCAATCTGAATCTTCCGCCTCTGTACTTTTTGTGTGCATAAAGAGTTAAATCAATAAAGAAGTCATTTTTTCTTGGATACTAATTCCGATTCTAAATCAACCAAGCAAGATATGGTAAATAGACGATAGCAATAATATTGACTAGTCTTTCAAATGCATCATCCGAGGAAGTCGTAAAGATATATGTAATCTAAATCCTAAATAATCTCTTAGAAGTGATCGGACCTAGCCTTCGGACAGTACAAATAATAGTTAGTCGTTTATATTCCTATTTTAATATCGTAACTATAACTAACTACAAATAATATTGCCATATCCTTTCAAAATTTTGAGCAATAGCCGTCACTGACTATTCGGTCACATTACTGTCCATTGTACCATTTAGTTTAACGTTATTTATTCGAATTTATTAGATTATTATATCGTCTTTATTAATTGTAATCCAATAGGTTTTAAAGCCAGTAATTATTTCTACAGATCCATCTATAGATTAATGATGGTTACTTTGAGTCAAATCCAGTTCGTCGTATAAAATAATGTTACTACAGTCTTTCAAAATTTTGAGTAACTAATATATCGTCTTTGTGCATTGTGGTCTTGTGGTGCAATAGGTTTTAAAGTTAGGTGTAATGGCTACGGACCCATCTATAGATTAGTTATGATCACTTTGAGTCAAATCCTGTTCGTCGTATAAGTCTTTAAAAACTTTGAGCAATCGATTTTCTGAAAGTTCAGTCTAATGCTCATTACTGTCTATACAAATAAATTAACGTTAGATTCGAATGATAGTTTTCTTATTAGATTCATTGTGATCAATAGGATTTAAAGCCAGGTATTGTTTCTATGGATCCATCTATAGATTTTTTAGGAGCACTTTCAACAAGTGCAGTTTGTCATTACCATCAACAACATCAACTAAACATCTCTTTCCTTTGTCCTAAAGGTGGGCAGCGCGGAATTCATGGCACCAGAAGTGGTGTCCCTATTTGCGGGCTCAGCAGCGAACCACTACGACAAGCGATGCGACCTGTGGTCGCTGGGCGTGATCGCGTACATCCTGCTGTGCGGCTACCCGCCCTTCAGGGCTGATTGCGGCTCCGACTGCGGCTGGGAGCGCGGCGAGAACTGCCGCGCTTGTCAGGAGCTGCTCTTTAATACTATACAGGTTGGTTTCGACTTTAGTTTTGCTTACTGATTTGTCAGTAATATTAGTTTTTATAACTTGACTTAATATTATCAAGAAGTACATAAGCCTTAACATTATTTTTATTAAATACAAAGAGTCTAGCCTTCGACGTGTCGAGGGCTTCAGTTATCTCTGCTGTTGGCACGATACGGAGTTTCAGGTCTTAGTAGCTTCAAATGAAGAGAAGCATAAACTAAGATGTCTGCACTGCAGTGGAACACAATATGAGCTTTTGGATACATAAAAATATGATCTCTTTTTCGCGTAAATTTTTATGATATTTGAAAATGTGTACTAAGTTCAACATACTAACAAAACTTTTCTTTGTCTCCAGGAGGGACGCTACACGTTCCCGGAGGAGGAGTGGGCGCACATCTCCAGTGAGGCCAAGGATCTGATCCGGCAGCTGCTGGTGCGCGAGGCGGCGCACCGCCTCAGCGCCGAGCGGGTCCTCAAGCACCCGTGGCTGCGCCGCGCCGACCCGCTCGCACTGCACCCGCAGCTGCAGACCTCCATCAACATCAAGCGCAACATGTCCGCGCGCAACCTGTCCAACTTCGCGGAGTCGGCCATGGCCGTCAACCGAGTCATCCAGCAGCACTTCAGCATGAACTACTCGTACATGGAGGCGCCGGCGCGCACGCTGCGCTGCAGCAAGTCGCACCAGCCGGCCGGCCGCGTGCCCATACCCGAGGTGGAGCACGAGTGCTGCGCGCCGCTGGGGCTGAGCCCGCCCGCCGACTCCGAGCTGCTGCGGCGCCGCCTGCACGCCGCCGACGTGGCCGTGCACTAGCCGCGCCGCCGCAGAGACATCGCCCCTCCAGTGATAGCTGTAACTCATAGCCCCGCCCCCCAACGAGGCGGATTTATTTGAGCCTTTTAAAGATATATTTTTATGAGTAAACAAACGACTGAGTAGATTTATCGATATGTAGAATATTCGTGAGTTTATGTTGAGGGCGCCCTTTCGCGCCGTACGACCAACAACGGTCGATAAAAATCGTATTATACCGAGATAGTTCCGCCGATCTACGTACTTTACGTCGAGACTCGATTACGGAAAGAAAATGTTTATGTTTTGGATTTATAAAATCCGCGTTTCTAAATTGAGCTTATGTATTCGTGTAATCGCCTTTAGTTTGTGGCCTATCCTTTGCAATAAATTAGAAATTATGTAATTTTTCGATGGCGTTTTTGGATACTAGTCTGTTTATGTGATTGTTTTTTGCATTTTTACCAACGATGGAAAACCACATCTCATTAATTAAGATTGAATCAACCTAATATTTATATAAGAGAGTTAAGGGCAATATGTGACATTATTCCGAGAGGTGCAAGTGTAATATATAGTAGCTCGTTATTACTTTTGATCTATACATAATACTTTATGATAATTAAGAGTAAACTTCGCTTCGTGATGTCCGTGAGTGGAGGGGCACTTGTGAACTGAACTGAATGAAATGTCATGTATGACTCGAGCTGTGTTGGTACGTATGTTAAGTGTTGCATGGGGTTCCATGGAGCTGCCATACCTTTGTGATCAGTTTGAATACTTTTATATTGCTGAAAGAATCAAGTGTTGAAGTAATGTTAAGTGTAGACCTGCTAGACTGTAACCCTGCGTACAACGTTGATTGGAGAAAGATTCACTAGCACATTGTTTGGTTATCGTTTACAATAATAATACACAAATTTTATTACCTATGTTTTTCAAATATAAATTATAATTCTATTACTATTGTTGTGATCAGGTGACTTTATCCAATCAATTCTAAAATTTAACTTACGCAAAAAATACTTTGTTAAAATTTTGTTTTCGACTAAATCATTGATAAATTTATCATTGAAATACAGATGTTTGAATTTTTATATGGTCTATTTATTTATTGTTGCTTTGTTTTAAAAGCTTTATTGAAAAATTTAAAGCCTTTTAAGCAGTAAGTACATAAAAAAATATGTCTGAAACAATAATAAAGTACTTAATTGATTTTATCTATTTTTTTACCTATTATCATCTGCATATATATTCGAATACTTTGGAACACAGTACAAAATTATACTGCCTTCATTCCCCAAAGGCCTTACACTATCTGACCTAACTACCTACACAAATTATTATGTCTATGACTATATCGCCGGTCTACCAACGCCAGTCACTTCCAAGTTCCAAGTTTAGTTAAATAATTGATACATTAATTAGTGCCCGAACAAAAAATTTGCTAAGTAGGTACCTTAGTAGTTGACGAAAAAAACGACTTCGAAGGTCCCATGGTTGCTACCTTGAACGGCGATATAAGAGACGTACTACTGTTGTAGAACAACAACTATACAACAGTACCTATCTGTACAAACAATTAGTACCTTTACGTGTGAATAATTCATATACAATAAATAAAATTGGAGTGTCTGTTTGTAATATCAAAATAACTTTACATAATATATGAAAGAATATTCGATATAAAATAAAAAAAAAAACAACTTTTAAAATTATCGTTTGTCTATCTAGACAAAAAATGTGCTGCGTCAACCCCAAATAACATGGGAAGGGCAGGAGGAAGATGATGATGTCGGCTTGTTCTGGCTAATCTCCAAAGCAACTGGGCCGATTTCAGGGCTTTCACTATGAGTCTATGATGCTATAAGAAGTTACTTAGACTACCGAGTAAAGTAGGACTACCTATAATTTTGGCAAAACCTTATTAGGTATCTAATCAATACTCATCTACCTAGCCTTTTCCCAACTACATTGGGGACTGGGGTCGGCTTCCAGTCAAGCCGGATTTAGCTGAATACCAGTATTTTACGAGGAGCGGTTGCCTACCAGACCTCCACGACCCATTGACTGGGGTAACTCGGTACTCCATGGCAAGACTGGAGCCAGATTTACTGGCTTCTGACTATCCGTAACTACTGCCAAAGATCTACAAATGACAGCCGGGACCTACGGCTTAACGTTCTTTCCGAGGCACGGAGGAAACACGTTATGTTAAGATGGTCACCCATCCACAGACCAGCCTTGGCAAGCGTTGCTTAACCTTGAAGATCGACCCGCGCGGCTGTTATTATTATCTAGCCACGAGCTCCTCGACCTAATCAATACTACCGCGCTAATTAAAAGTGCAGCAAGGAGGTTACTTGAGCGGTTTTATTTTATAAAGATATAGGTAGGTACCTACAGAGCTCATAACAAGGGGTCTGAATCTATGTGTAACTCAATTTTCCAAAAATCCTTCCTTACTGCGTTTTTAATTAGAATAAAAACACGAGAAACTCTCTTTCCATTGGTTGTCGAGCTTAGCCCTAAGTTATACCTACCTCAGCTAAAGTATCCCGACTTTACAGTAGGTCCCTTTATTTTAGAAAAGTAATTTGGGTTCAGCCAAAAAAACCTTCTTGATATTATAGCAAATTGACATTGCACTGTTTTATGAGTCTGCCGCGGACGAAGCTACGGGCCGCACCGCACCAGCTAGTTTCAAAATAAAATTTTATTGCTCTGGCGCTTTCCATAGGCGCCGAAACACGATTTAGGATGCCGATTTTAAGTCTAAGGAACTTGTCATCTGCCTCAAACTTAAACAAAAATTAGTAGCAGGACTAAAATTAAGTACCTATTAGTGCCTAAAACCCAAAACGAGTGCTCTATGCAGTAATAGTTTACGGGATATAATATCCTCAATTATCCTCTATTAATGTTTTACGGCCCGCGTAAAATACTGGTATTCAGCTAAATCCGGCTTGAATGGAAGCCGACCCCAATATAGTTGGGAAAAGGCTAGGCAGACGATGATGATCCTCTGTTATATACTTATACTCTGTCATTGGTGGGTTGACGGTGGTCACGGTTATAAAAGGTATGCCCACCATACATTCAAACTTCTTGTTTATCAGTTGTCTAGTAGGTACTCATAACACAAGCTCTGCTCTTGTAGTTTGGGCCTACTAGACGGTGTTTTGTGAAAGTTGTGGAATATTATGATTATTTATATTTGTATTTGCAAAGAGTAAAAATCTAAGTATGCACTTAATTTATGTAAGTATTTTTCTAATCGGAAATAACTCCTACTTGCACATAAAGCACAGTTCATGACACTGGCTAATTAGTGTTTTTCTTTTGTTTCCATCAATATTGTTGCGAATTATAGCTGTAATAAATTACAAATCCTGATTAGCATGATGATAAATTATCACCGGTCTAATGGCTTTCGAGCTGGTCAATGATTCGGGTTCCGCAGTCTATTGTATTTTTAATCGACTTATTGTGTCCGTACCTACATTATCATCATCATCTACCTAGCCTTTTGCCAACTATAATATTTTGGTAGGCTTCCAGTCGAGCCTGATTTAGCTGAATACCTACTACTTATTTTACGAGACCTCCACAACCCATTAACTGGCGTAACACGGTACTTCATGTTCATGGCAAGACTGGAGTCAGATTTACTGGCTTCCGACTCTCTGTAATGACTGCCAAAATTCTACAAATGACAGCTGGGAATACAGAAAGGGTCTCCACCATAGATTCCTTTCTGAGAATCTATGGTGGAGACCCTTTCTTTATTCAGGAACGCGTGGAGGTATGAAGCTGAAATTAATAGATATCAAGTATTCAGGTTATCAGGTATGATACCTTAGGCAGCGTGAAATTATACTTCTAAATCATCGCAATGAAAAGATATGACTGTAATCGAAACCTATGGTAGTTCCCTTTGAATTACAACAATGAAAGCAAGGTATCTAAGTAGAGGAAATAATCTGAAAATTGTTTAGTAATTAGGTACCTACGTCACAAAAAATACTTCTGTGCGATTCGGTTAAATCTTCGATTGTAATTGAACCTCTGTGCGCGAGTTCAACTCGCACTTACTCGGTTTTTTTGCATTGTTTTGATGGTCTAAAACCATCTTCGCATTAGTTATTGCCTTTCTAATAAAACTGGTTTGGGGCACTGTATCGCGGTTGGATGGTTTCAAAGTCCTGTGTCTCTATAGGTACTTAGTAGGTCGTTTTTTTGTATATTGTATTTAACAAGAGTTTTTACATTCTAATTTACATTTAGTGTGACTATGTAAAGACACATCATGATCTCACTTCGAAAACAGGACATTGCAGTTACGTCACAATAAATAGTAGGTATCAACTTACCTACTTACCTACATTTTGATACAAGTAGAGAATCTTTGTCAAAGGAATTATTTGATAAAAATTAACGTGTACCTATCAGGCAACGTTTTTCGACACATTTTCGAAAAAATAGGTACCTACTTTCTCTGAAAATAACAGAAGGAAATGTTTCAAAGTTGCTATAACTTTTAGTTTTGATTTAGACGGCAAATTCAATTTGCTATTTTGATTTTACCGCGCAACTTGGGAAGTTGAAGGAGAAGCAAAGGCATGCAATTGCTATACGTGCTACTTTTAAATTTTTTTTTTTTAATTTAGAACATAGATACACAAGAGATTAAAAAATATGTTGTATGAGTTATATCCATTAGTTTAATAAATTGTTTTTTGGATTGTTTTTTTTAGTAATATTATTCGTGATACTAACAATCGACTAAAACAGTTGTCGATGCTTGCGTCACTAGTTGACGTGATATGTCAAAAAATCAATCCAGAGGGCGCTTTAAATTGCTCGGCCACGTAAGTCAGGGTCGTATTTTTATTCCTTGGATATTTTAATTACATTATTTTACATGCTGTGATAATATGTGAGAATGGTATAACAATACACAAGTGTTTGTGAAAATATTTTTGTCTGTACCACGTCCTGACTGAGGTAAGTGATGGCATTCAATTCTGTCCTTCTATCGCCCATCCGTCATTGTACCTGTGAATTAGCATGTTTTAATTAAATCCTTGTCGATATCAGCGTTTTTATCACAATATAAACACTACAATGTTTCTGGGAAACGAATATCAAAATCTTTATTATCATTCTTTTGAAGATTGTCACTAGAACGCAGTTATATCTTTCCAGATTGACAAGCCATGTCCAATTTACCACCAAATCCGTATAATAACTTCCCGGGACCGCCTCAAGTGAACGCCAATGCGGCACCGCCAACCTTTAATCACAACCAACAGTTTGGTCAAGTGCCTATGAGCCAGTTGCCGCCAGGATACGGAGGACTGAAGCAGGACCCTAACTCGAATAGTCCCCATCACGCGCCACCGTCATCTACACCAACGAACCATGTGTTACAAAATGTCAACAACTATAGTCAGAGTGCTAGTAGTTCACCTGCTTTCAATCAACCTGGGATGATGCCACCTATGCAGCACAGTCTGCAGTCGTCACCCATGAGGCCACCAATGTCAGCAGGTCCCAACTCCTTACCAAACCCCCTGCCTCCACAGAATGTCCCACTGTCATCAGCAAGTCCTAGAACAGTATCTAACGCCAACTCCTCACCTACTCCTTATGCTCCCAGCTATCAACCTCCACAGCGTCAGATAAATGACAATGCTCCACCTCTCATTCCTTCTAGTCAACCAAGCCAGCCCCTTGTAAATGGCCCACTCTCTTCACAGCCTCCTGTTGGGCCTCCTAAGAACCAATACCCTGCTTCAAGTGCTTATAGCTCTCTTCCTGGGGGCAAGCCACCACCTACAGGGTATGCGCCAGGATTAATGAGTACGCCCTATGCCCCTCCATCTGGGCAAGTTCCAAAGCCTCCTGGCCCTACAATGACAAGTCAACCTAATATTCCATACTCTAGTGCTCCTGTCTCTGGTCCTCCAAGGAATAGTCCTTTAGTGCCTCCAGTCAGTGGTCCTCCTGTTGGAATGCAAGGCTACAGTGGTCCAACAACTGGACAACCAGTAGGGCCTCCTAGGCAAGTGGGGATCAACGGTTCCAATGTAAGTGGACCTCCATCAATGCCTCCTGGTCCTCCAAAGCCTATGGGTCAACCACCTATGAATCAGCCACTGGCACCTATGGGCCAACCGCCTGCACCAATGGGCCTTGCAAGTGGTCCTCCAATGGGACCAGCTCAGGCACAGCCTTATCCAGGACAATACAAAAATGGACCATCTGGGCCCCCAATGGGTCCACCAGGCCCCTCTACAGGACATATGGGACCTCCAAGTACATTCAGTGGTCCACAAAATCCTCCTGCAGGACCTCAAATGCCAACAATGGGGCAACAGAATTTACCACCAATGGGACATCAAATGGGGCCACCACCAGGGCCTATTGTGCAAGCAGGTGTAGCTCCTAAGAGCAACATGCAGAATAGATATCCACAAATGGGTCCAGTTTCAGGGAATTATCCGAATCAACCGGCACAACCGATGCCTAGTATGACCCAACAGCAAGCGAATATCATGAAACAGTTTCCACAGCAGTATTTGAACCAGCAAATGCAGCAGCTGAGTGTGACTAAGCAAGGGTTTGACCAGCTGTGGGGTCATCATATGGTGGATCTTCTGCAGTGTAAGCATATATTGCCGGAATATCCTGAGGACCCTCCGGAGATCAAACTGGCGCATCAGTTTGCTGATTCATCTAACTGCAGCCCTGAGTAAGTGTTGATTTCTTTTATGGAATGCGAATTAGTGGCCCTGTTACAATTTGGCAGTTTTTTATTACATAGTGTCAGTCAGCCTTGTAGTTTTTTTATCAACTGAACGTGTTGTATGTTTGTTAACAAAAAATGACCTCAAGAGGTCATATTGTCCTCTAATTTAAAGAATCATTAGAAGTTTCCCATCTGTTATTAATAGAATATTTTTTTCTTATTGGTCTTGATACAATAATATTTTTCTTTAAATATTGTGGTAACTATAAATTGATTTCAATAATATTTACCTCAAATAGATCAAACATTTGTACCTCATTGGTATTTTTGCAACCTGTATAACTTTTTCTTTATTCAAATAAGGAAGTGATACACATTTGAAATGATTTCCTGTGAGTCTTACAGCTTTGCGGTCATTTATTAAAGTTTCTACATAGAAATTTTAATAATTCACTACAAAATTTAATAGACATGTGTCTATGAAAATACTGTTATTCTTACCATGAATATATAATTAATTTGAATGTCATGGTTGAGTTAGAAATTGTAACGTTGAATGATTTTTACATAATTATGTGCTGATAAAACTGCAAAATTGTAACTTTTTTATATTATTATTTATTAGTTAACCAGTTCACTTTATTATCTTATAAATTAGTTCATGAATCCCCGACCGGTCGCATGAGACCGCACTGTTGTTGTCTTACTATTGTGTCTCGTTTCGCAGGTATGTTATAGGTTAATTTGCTGTCCCCCCAATTGCTCCTAGCGGCTTTGCTTACTAGTCCTTTTGTGATGTTATACTTTCAATGGTTAACACCAAAAGAATTTAGCAAGTCAAAGCTTCAAAACACCTTTCATCTTTATAATTTTACCATAGATTTAGTTCATGAATCCGGGACCGGTCCTATGAGACCGCGCTGTTATTGCTTTACCATTGTGATTTATTTATTTTGCGGGTATGTGATAGCTTAATAAACAAAGAAATTGGCAATAACAGCTGATATTAAAATATTTAACTTGCAGTAAACTGGCATTGTTTTATTGCCACAATCAATATTTCATTATTTATTTATTAACTTCACTATTGTCTGCACAGAAGTCTTGTGTTGTGCGTCACTTTTTTTTAATATAGTTTTTATTGGCTCATTGCTCCTCATTCAAGCTTTAACTGACACACAAAGGAGGATGTTATCAGCAGAGAAGATAAAGAGTAAATGTCTACCGTAGAGTGTTGCATAATCTCAAATCTGTGATATGATTAAACACACGTATTTGTTAGAAGGTCGTCTGTTACGCATTTCAGCAATAGTATGTTTATCTTTGACAAAAGAATGATAGAAAATGTCATTTGTATTTTATTGAACTCCTAATGGACCACATTGTTGAGCTTCTTAGTAGTCCTGAGTTATGCTATATGAATACTAACATATTTATGATTGCACTGACTGGACAGATCAACTCAAATCCATGTGCTTCTTTCCTCAAAAAACCATCTTAGGCACCCATCTAGGTACATGTTTCTTATATTATTTGAGTATTACATGTTTGCTGTATGGACTTTAAAAGACACTTTGACCCCTGAGTTTGTTTTGGTGATTCTTCTCTGGTCAATTAGTTAGGAAACCTTGACCTCATTTAATTTTAACCTATCACATACCCGCAAAACGAGACAATAGTAAAACAATAACAGCACGGTCTCATAGGACCGGTCTTGGATTCATGAATTATATGGACACAATATTTGCTATGTAAAGTAAAAGTGTATTTTAAAAACCTATTTGCAAAATAAATATCTAGACCATCAATTGATGTAGTGTCCAAATGTGAACCAATAAAAAGAATTTCTGATGGGACACAATATTTGCTATGTAAAGTAAAAGTGTATTTTAAAAACCTATTTGCAAAATAAATATCTAGACCATCAATTGATGTAGTGTCCAAATGTGAACCAATAAAAAGAATTTCTGATGGCGCGGAATTTGTGGTTACAATAAATTAATATCAATTAAAAGCAATCAAGACTGACACATTGACCCATTTGGACTTCATAATTATTTAATGATGATATGGATTAGGTTCTTACATCCTTAGTCATGGCCACTTAATAGTTACATGAAATAGTTACATTAAAAAGATATTTTTCTTAAAAGTTTTTCTTTTTTTATTAGTTTGGGGTTTCTTTCTAATGAGCTATCCTGATCCCATCATATCTTTTAACATTGCATAATCTCATCACTTATAATTTTCTTAAAAGTTATGAACACAAATAGTTAAAATGAGTAATCTCTGATTGAAAAAATGAATTATCTCTGTATTTCATAACGATATTATGGTATGAAAAGTATTCTCAAGTTCATCACGCATTAAAGAAACACTTTGAAAGATAACATTAAATATTTTTATACTCTTGATTATGCTGTCTGTACTCATCACAGATAATGCAAATATTATTGGTTTGACTCAATAAGATGAATCAGCAGCTGTCTGTATTGACAATTATGGAGCAAAGAGGTTAAGCAATTTCCAAACTCATTTCTTGCTCACAAACTAGTTTGTGGTGCCTTTTACTTTTTGTCATTCAAAATATTTGTGATACTTAGTAATTATAAAAATAAAATCTGCTAGTAAAGCTTGATTGTAGAAATTAGCACTAGAAAACAAAGCCAATTATACCCAGTGCTGGGCAAAGTCAAGCTGAGGGTGATTATGAAAGATTGTTTAACATTTTATCACACATTATCACATGTTTCTGCACCACCCTAAGGTCGAAAATGCCTATGGTATAAATCCTCCTTTGTTTTACGTACTAGTGCAAGTTTTATAAAATTTAATTATAAATACTAAACCTTATAAATACTACTATCGTCTGTTTTTTATATCCAGAGACTAAATTGACACTAGTAATGTCAAATTTACTATAGGAATGACGCCAGTTCTTTTGTGTTGAAATGTCATTTTAGTCTCAGCGTTTAAAAAAAAGAGGATAATTAACACCTTTTTAACGTTATGGAATGCAATAAAGTATTAAGTAACTTATATTATTTTACCTATCCGATACTGTCCCACTTCTGGGCAAAGGCCTCCCTCCATTACTTCCATTGTTTGTTTAACTTAAACTAATATACTATAAATGATTTGCAGGGTCTTCAGATGCACAGTGAACCGTATTCCAGAGACGAACAGCCTCCTGCAGAAGTCCCGGCTGCCTCTCGGTATATTAATACATCCATTCAAAGATCTCAATGTGAGTGTAAGTTTTTAAACTGAGTTAAACCGTTCAGTATTCGTGTTTGCATATGGCTGTGTCATGATGGTTTGTTTTGCATTTTTTATTATCATCTTCATTTGTTTTTTATTTTTATTATGAATATTTTTATAGCTTGTTATGTGCCCTATACATGTTTTCTCTTTTCTGAATGATATGCTTCAGTTCTTTGACGGCACGGTAGGCAAGCCGCATATCACGGGTTCGATTCCCGTACGTAACAATTAATATTTGTATGATCTACAGATAATTGTACCGAGTCAGGTTGTCTTGTGTATCTGGGTTTACATGTTTGTGAACGCTCCCGCGATACAGGAGGAATTTCTAGTGTCAGGCACCTTTAGAAAAAAGTTCTATCTGACTCTGTGTCTAACTCTAAAGCGCTATGAGAATGCTTAGATTTGTTATTTGTGTAGCAGTTTAGTTTTTTGCATGATAGGTATATTTATTATCTGTTTTTCACCATTGTGATTCATTGTTCCTATAATCGTGAGCTTAAATTTTTGTTCCTATAATACATTATTTTATTAGTCATCAAAGATCAATTTACCTTTACCCGTATATGGCACTAAAGACCTGTACCCGTATTTATTAGTGAGAAACCCTTGGTTTAGAGGTCGGCCCATCCTTGACCAATTTAAAGACGGTAACATTGAAAACGTTTTATCGATCGCGTACGGAATCTGTAATGAGGTAATTTTGGCGGTAAAACACTTACTACAACTCTATAGGTGTTTCGTTTTAACGTGACAATAGTTGACAGTTATGTTGTCACAGGAACCCGATTATGAAACTAAGTAATGGTACTGTTGGTAAAACATACAAACATACTGCAAAAAATAAATGATTAAAAACGTTATCTATGTATATTCTAAATATACGCATATAAAAGGAGAAACTGACTGACTGACTGACATATCAACGCACAGTCGAAACTACAGGGAGCTTGAAATTTTACATAAAATTTTTCTTTTGTGATGTGGGCTTAGTGCTAACTAAGAAAGGATTTTTCAAAATTCATCCTCTAGGGAGATAAAACAAAGGTCCAAAGTTTGTAGAGAAACCTATTTTCATGCGGTCGAAGCAGCTGGCGGAAGCTAGTGTTATGATAATTTCAATTCCAAAAAATCTCTTTACAAAAAAGTTAAAGTAATAAACTTATGACAAACATGACATCTTTATTTGATTTTTTATTTCAAAGTTAATATTCCATACAAGGCTCAATAAAAAGTCAATTTAAAATACACGACGCTAATGTCGATACTAAAGTTGACGGCGATGAATTCAAATTAAGTAGAATTATTTTTTTAAGAGTACGATACAGTAAAGCAAATTGTTCTAATGCATCTGTATAGAATCTGTGTGTATCAATTCAAGCCGGTAATGTTCTTTGCTTCCATTTTCAAAATTAAGTTCTTACATTAAGGGCCTGTTTCACCACCTATGATTAAGTTTCGAGTATCTTACTTGACAGATAATTTCATACGAATTCTGTCACATTTTTGAATTTATTCAGTGAGTAGTGCCTACTCGGACATTGTGAAACAGGCCCTAACAAATATAGGTCAATGACCGGTCTCGCCATTCTAAAACGAAACTACTACAATAGTAGGAAAACCGCCGCTTTTCCTTTTGCGAAACCAGTCAATGAAAATATATTCATGTGTAGGATAATCGTGTTTACTGTTTTGACTTGAATGGACGTTGGATATCTCCGATGTCAATGAAAATTGTTGATTGTTGTTGGCCTTTTCTTTGAAAATGAACTTGACAGACAGACTGCTAAGAATATATTAAGAATATGAAGTAGATTTATCTGATTATGAAATGATTTTTTTCTCTCTCTTTAAACAATTAGCTACAACTACCTGTTTATCTGTGTTTATTATAAACAACAAATAACATTAAAAATAAATCATGTATTTTTCTGAAAACAGTACCAACGTTGGTTCTTAAATGAAGCCGTAATTAGCATTCCAAATATTGGTATGAGAAATAATACGAGCGTGGTTGTAACATCTCACTATCGTAACCTAATGGCGGTGACGTCACATTTTAGTATGTGCATCCCTATTCTGTTACTTGACTTATTTAAAAGATTTCTAAGTTTCTTAATTTGAAATTTTAACTACTTAAAAAAAAAACAAATTACGTTTTTACCTTTTTAATTGAATTTTTTTTTGCAACTTGTTTAGTCCGAATGTTGGTGCAATGCATAAGAAATGTCGACGCTATCATGCTAATAACAATCACAAATGCTTCATCAGTTTTTGTCAATATCTCTCTATTTCCTAATAATGAGTCACCAAGAAATCCCATCTAAACATTGTTTTTTGTCAACCATACTTTGAATCGTTTATTCTTTGCTTATTTATAATGACTAACTGTTTTACATAATCACGTTCAAACTTGTACTAAGATTCTAGAAATACCACTATACACTCTTATATATTCGTGTTATATAACTGTGCTTATACTTAAGTAAAAAAAAACAATACTAGGTTTTATATTTATGAGCGTGTGTGTGTTAATGATAATGTGGTTTCCTTCCATGATTCGTATTATGTATGCCTAAATGACATAGTTACGGGTGTATTTATTTTTGTAACGGAACCAATTTTTTTGTAAAATAAAATCCTTTTATTTATAACATCATCTATTTACTAGTGTATCCTGTTAAAATTTGTTCAGTCAACAGGTCAAAAAAATACCTTTTCTCAGATATACTTTCATATGGATTTATTAAAAATATAATATTATTTTGATTTTACAAAGAGACACTTCTCACAAACTTTCTCTTCTTCTTCTACTTTATCCTACTATAATATTATAAACGCGAAAGTTTGTATGTAAGTATGGAAGTATAGATGTTTGTTACTGTTTCATGCAATAACTACTGAACAGATTTCGATGAAACTTGGTACCCCCATGTACCCATGTAGTTTCCTTTTTAGGCCATATCCTGAAGTAGCACATGATAGAATACTTTTTATTCCGGGGAGTATGTTCCCTTGAGATAATATTCTACTATCACATGGGCGAAGCCGCTTGCAGTAGCTAATGTCAATATAAATTAACGCACGATTATAAAGGATTTTCCATCTGTCCACAGCATTTGCCGGTGATCCAGTGCGCGACGATAGTGCGATGTCGCGCGTGCAGGACCTACATCAACCCGTTCGTGTACTTCGTGGACGCCAAGCGCTGGAAGTGCAATCTGTGCTACAGGGTCAACGACTGTGAGTACTAGTTGTTGTTAGAGTGGATATACCAGGATAATAATACATTATAATATATTTATTTATTGTCTCCCATACATAATAATAGTAGTAACATTAAAAGTCGAAAGCATTTATTTCAAATAATTATATTGGCACTTTTAAAGTGACTTAATGTCGGTCAGGCAAAAAAAAAGCGAAGCTAAATTGCTTAAGAATAAGTTTACAGACAGGAGGCAGGAGCCCATGCTAAGTAAAACTGTGCTACGGGGTTTCTTAATCTAGAAAATATTATAAAAAGCCACGCTTTAAGTATACATTACGGGAGCAGGGAGCTTTTATAACTTATGAAAATAACCCACGAAATTCAAATTTTTCAAGTTTTTTTTTTTCATTTTGCTGGTCAGTGTTTAGTCGTATATTGATTTAAATCTACAAAAGTAACACGTTTTTGTTTGCAGAATTATAATCATTAAATTTATCAATATAACCTTCTCGGCTCGTCTAACCCTGTTAGTGGCTATTTCATGAAGAAGTTATTGTTCTATTATCTTTATTAGTTTCCCACCAAGCGGGAGTTGTCTTTGGGTGCACTTGCATAGCCCATACAAGGATAATCGTTGGTTGATATTGGTACGACGTTCCATGAAAAGTATTTACGGCCGCGCTTCTGTGAGTTGACTTTAGCCCCTTGTACGCCTTCCAAATTATGTACTAAAATAATAAATAGTATGATAGATATCATCATCGTCTTCTCAGCGGAAAGTTGTCCACTGCTGGGCATAGGCTTCCCCCAAGCGTTGCCACAACAATCAGTCCTGTGTATCTCGCATCCATCAGAGTCCCTCTAGATAGATATCAAATCATTAGCATTAAGAGTACTCAAAATACCCTATATAGTCTACCCAGTTTTATTTTTGAAGTATTCCCGTCTGGGCACCCAGATTTTCGGTACCAAAATTTTCGCTACCCAAGCTATTCCTGATTCGGCACCAATATGTATTTTGGATTGGGATTGTGTATTGGTTACTACCATCCGAGATCCGAAAATCTGGGTACCGAAATGGGAATACTTCTTAATTGATATATTAGTATTCATTATTATGTATTTTTATTTTTCGCCAATACGCAAACGCAGCTGACCTTACAAAGGACACCATGCAATAATAAAATAATTATTGCACATTAAACAGCTAATATAATAGTTGTTTGACGTGCATGCTTAAAATGCGGTTTTATAATTTCTTATCTTTATAGGTGTTCCGTTTGTAACATAAATTAAATATGGCGCAGTAAGCTAGCTGTATGCTTTTCCCTCTTGACTAATAATAACTTTATAGATTGTATCAAGTATGTCGACTTTTAGTCTGTGATTGATAATACAGTTGACACAGTAGTAAAGTGATTGGCTGCAGTGCTGCTAGTCGTGGGTTCGATATTTGCATGTAACAAATATTTGTATGGCCTACAGTTAGATGTTCTTGGTCTAGGTATTGTGTATGCAAGTCTACATGTTTGTGAACTACCGTTTCTTTTTTGGCGACACTTGGCGTAGGCCTTCGTTCAACAGTGGACGTCTTTCGACTGTAATAATGATGACGATGAACCAATGATAACCTCGTTTAGTTTAAATCGGCGAAAAAGTTACGAGTAAGGCCCGGCGCCCACTATCGGTGGGCATCGGTGCGGCTCGGTACAGCTCGAGCGCTTTACGCCGGCTGCGAGCGGCTTAGGGCGCCTTTGAGCTCCGTCGGGCGACTTCGGGCGGCCTCGGCAGCCGTAAGCATGGCTAAGGATGCCGAGGCGGTCTTCGGGTAGCTCGGGTGGCATTTTCGGATCAGACACGTCGCAGAACAGTCATTTCGATCACCGCACGCGCTTTCATAATCGTATCGTACAAGTAGATGCAAAATAACTTGGCAGTCCTGAACATAGGCTCTGCGAATTTCTGCGCATGTACATTCGTAAAGAAAACTGTTATTGGCATTTTTTTTAAACCAAAACACTAATAAAAATGCGAACGTCATCTATACTAATATTATAAAGAGGTAAAATTTGTAAGTTTGTAAGTTTGTATGTAGGGGGTAATCTCTGGAAGTACTGGTTCGATTTGAAAAATTATTTCAGTGTTAGATAGCCCATTTATCGAGGAATGCTATAGGCTATATACCATCACGCTACGACCCACGGGAGCGGAGCAATAACGAAATATGCGAGTGAAACCTTTTATATTAAACACGTTATGAAATTCACCGAAAGTACATCTTTGCTTCCAAAGCTTATTCACCCAAAATCTTCTTCTTTGCCTTAAGGCTCCAAGTTTCTCTTCTTCTTCAGCAAGATGAACAATGAGAACTAAGGCCCAATCCACCATTATAAATACACACACATAACTGTTTTCACGGAACGTTACGAGTGACTGCTCTGCGATGTTTCTGCAGCCAGAACTATTCTTAGGCTACCCAAAATCAGCTACGGCGTCCTTAGGCGTGTTTACGACTGCCGAGGCAGCTCTAAGGCGCCCAAAGCTGCCCGAGGTCGCCCGACGCAGCTCTAAGGCGCCCAAAGCCGCTCGAAGCCGGCGTAAAGCGCTCGAGCTCTACCGAGCCGCACCGATGCCCACCAATAGTGGGCGCCGGGCCTAAAAAACTATTTGCAAAAAAAATATCATTAGGAGTACCTACAACAGCAGTAAATCTTAGTGTGGGGAAAATTAGAAAAGAAATACTCTTAGCTTGTGTGTTCTGTTTGAACAAAATACGAATAAAATTTGATACATTTTGATGATACTTTTGACCAGAACAAAAGAGGATTTGATTTTATCTCACGTGGGTTGCTAATTTTTAAATTAAAATAATCCACATCACCATGACTACAGATTACATAGAATGATTCACCAAAAAACGTCGGAATGAACCAAGATAACAATGAGTAAATGAATAATAATCTTTGGACCGGACACATCATTGAGATCTTATTAGCAGAATTAAAAGTTGAAACGTGTTTATGATATCGAAATGAATCCGATATCACGTGTCACGTAATTAATAATAATAACAAACATACCTACGCTGCTGCAGAACTGTGAAAGAAAATATCAGATGCCTTAGTGCATGTTGTTTTTACGTTAACGCGATCGAAACGTTACCGTGTTTGACTCTCTGATTAGTTAAGAACTTGGAGTGGGCCAATCGGAGCCACGAACGTCATAAACTCGAACTAGGCACTCAGGTCTTAGAACTAGAACTTCGAAGACATGGGACATCCACCAACTTGCACTGGGTTTGCGCAGTAGATTATGGTTCATTCTTTCTTCTAGAGAAGCTTACCGGTTCCGATACTATTTCCTACTAGCTAGTGGCCTACTTGACGCGGGCGAAGCCAATGGCAGGAACCAGGAACTATGTGCATATTTAGAAATAAAGATTCATCAACACTTACAGTGTTTATATTTGATTCTTGCCATATAAAATACTAGCTGTCCCCTGCAGTTTCACCCGCATTTTTCGTTACTGCTCCGCTCCCGTGGGTCGTAGCGTGATAGTATATAGCCTATAGCATTCCTCGATAAATGGGCTATCTAACACTGTAAGATTTTTTCAAATCGGACCAGTAGTTCCAGAGATTACCCCCTACATACAAACTTACAAACATACAAACTTACAAACTTTACCTCTATAAAATATTAGTATAGATGTGAACGTTTTTCGGCTGAAATGATATAATAAATACAACCCAATAAAATTGTTTTTAAACCGTCTTATTATCACATTCCCCGGACGGACAGTTTGAAAGTGTTCTATGATAATATTTAAACTGTATACAACCCAATAAAATTGTTTTTAAACCGTCTTATTATCACATTCCCCGGAGGGACAGTTTGAAAGTGTTCTATGATAATATTTAGACTGTATCATAAAGTTATCACCCTTATCTAAGTAACTTTAATTGTTTAATAAATATCTGTCTTTATTTATACTGATTATAATTATTATCTGATATTTGGGGGCTATCAATGAGTTTAATATCTTTATATAAAAGACGTAAAAGCGTAATTAAATGAAATCATGCATACGATGCCTGATTGTTGTATTATTAAAATGATAGACTTTGCACATTGAAACTTATCTAATGGTTCACGTGAAAACACCATAATGTAAAGAATTATACAGTATCGCTGCGTACTGCGTACTTATTATTGTATTAAAATGCAAGATTCTTACTAGAAAAACTGCAAGAATAAGCTAGTGCATACTATTAGTTAAATTGAAAATGAAGTATATTAAAGAGCAATAAATAACGTGTGGCGAACAGTTACTATAACTAAGCCTGCTCTAAGGTAGAGATGTGCAGAATGTGTCATTGAATTGAAAAGATATATACATATCTTTTCACCATAGTGAAGTATATCACTCTTTTAGTTCAGTAGTTCATTTAGTCCAATGGCTCAGGTCTTATCTCATCGATGGTTTTCGTTGGTTACTTCAACGATCAGTGCGATGTTTTCAACTCTTATAGTTCAGTAGCTCATTTAGTCCAATGGCTTGTGCGGTGTTTTCGATTACTGAGAACTGCGATTGCGAACGAGATTTTGTCTTGGCTGTGACGAGATACATATTTTTTAATGTTACTGTGAATAACAGATTTCCCTTCATGTAAATAAAGAGTTTTTCTTTCGTCTTCTTTCTTTCTTTCTTCATATTTTTATACAGGCTTAGGACTGACAATCTGCGTTCGGTTTAGTTCGCGCGCATCGCGTATTCGCGTCATCCCCCGCTGCGAACTACGTGAACTAGTGAACTAAAGATATGTTTGTATTGAAACTGGACTAGTGAATGAAGAACTAATCGTAACTGAAGTAGTTCGTTTGAAGGATTCATTCGCGAACGACACATCACTACTCTAAGGCCCACTTCGCTCCTTATAAAATATAGAACCCGCGAAAAATTGAATGGCTTTTTCTGGAAAGTCATTACTGAGTCAGAACTGAGAGGGTTGTACTGATGGTTTTAATGATTATGATTCCCTGTATGAACACTTGTTATGGGCATGAATACATATTTTAACCAACATAGAACTTGACACTGATCTGTAAAATGCAAAATGTTAAGAAAATTTGAATCTGGCGCTTACTCCTTAAACTAGAACCCCTAAGGCCCCAAGCTTTTTTTCTACTATATTGGGGATATTGTTGAAAAAAAGCTACAAACATTGATTTTTCTGAAACAAACAGCTACAATTAACGTGACATTAACCTCCCATCTCCCCCCTTCACAGTACCCGAAGAATTCCAGTACGATCCAGTAAGCAAGTCCTACGGCGATCCGACGCGCCGGCCGGAGATCAAGTCGGCCACCATCGAGTTCATTGCCCCCGGCGAGTACATGCTGCGGCCTCCGCAACCCGCCGTCTATCTGTTCCTCTTCGATGTCTCGCAGATTGCCAGGGAGTCTGGCTATTTGCAGGTATGTACTGGCTTTAATTCATGAATCCCCGACCGGTCTCATTGGACCGCGCTGTTATTGTCTTACTATTGTGTCTCGTTTCGCGGGTATTGATAGGTTAAGTTTGTATATTTTTTTTCAGGGTGTCTGGGTGTTACCACACGATGACACGAATCGATAGACAGTTCCTTTTTAATCAAAGCTATTTTTAAAATCTCTCTATCTTTCTTAGTAAGAGAATATTCATGAAATTTTTTATTTGATAACTTAAATAAATTTGTCCAAAATTGTATTTTTTTAAAATCCGTTCTTCCTTGAAACCTTTCAAAACTAGTGGAGGGGTAATCTGTCAAGTAACTGTAAGAACGGATTTGAAAAAAAAAATAATTTAAAAATTTATTCATTACAATTTTAGGTATTTTAATGTATTATAAACTTGTTCTGTATTTTCTTTTTTAAGTTATCCTTATCTTTTCTTTATCTTTTAAGCTATGATGATGTGTGATTGGTTGATAAATCAGGCAATGACTGATACTAATGTATTGACTTTATTTAAAGCTTATCTGTTAATTAGTCTAGATCTTATTAATCGCCGCTCAAAAGAATCAGGTCATAGACAAACATTATTGACCGATTTACATGATTGATCGATTTAACTTTGTTCGAAGTCTTTTGTTTCGAACAAAAAGTAAGAATAGTATTTGAGGGTGGTAAACATCAAATAACTTCATCCGTTCTAGAAGTGAGAGAATTGTTAAAGTATTATAAAGTAGAAATCACTTGTGTGTGTTCCTTCAGTTGCCATTTGCATTCAAGACCCGCGGTCTATTACTGTAGTGGTCTCTCGACATGACATTTCTTTGATGTGCGTGCGAAATACAACGAGCCTGGTCCTGATCAGATGGCGAGCTGCCCATTGCTCACAGTCTTGCGGGTGGCATCTACAGTAACTGGGAATCGCCTTACGACTTCCAACGCTAGGGGTTTCTCCTGTGGGAGCTGGGTCTCACGGATTCACTACCTCCACTACTGCTACACTACTTTCCATTATTAACTCCCATTAAATTGTTCCAGGTGGCGTGCGACACCCTAAAAGCCCACTTAGAAGCGCTCCCAGGCGACACGCGGACACAGATCGGGTTCATCTGCTACGACGCGCACGTGCACTACTACCTGATGAGCGAGGGCCTCACGCGCCCTAAGGAGATGACTGTACTCGATATTGACGGTAAGTCATCATCTACACACAAAAGCACACTTAGAAGCGCTCCCAGGCGACACGCGGACACAGATCGGGTTCATCTGCTACGACGCGCACGTGCACTACTACCTGATGAGCGAGGGCCTCACGCGCCCTAAGGAGATGACTGTACTCGATATTGACGGTAAGTCATCATCTACACACAAAAGCACACTTAGAAGCGCTCCCAGGCGACACGCGGACACAGATCGAGTTCATCTGCTACGACGCGCACGTGCACTACTACCTGATGAGCGAGGGCCTCACGCGCCCTAAGGAGATGACTGTACTCGATATTGACGGTAAGTCATCATCTACACACAAAAGCACACTTAGAAGCGCTCCCAGGCGACACGCGGACACAGATCGGGTTCATCTGCTACGACGCGCACGTGCACTACTACCTGATGAGCGAGGGCCTCACGCGCCCTAAGGAGATGACTGTACTCGATATTGACGGTAAGTCATCATCTACACACAAAAGCACACTTAGAAGCGCTCCCAGGCGACACGCGGACACAGATCGGGTTCATCTGCTACGACGCGCACGTGCACTACTACCTGATGAGCGAGGGCCTCACGCGCCCTAAGGAGATGACTGTACTCGATATTGACGGTAAGTCATCATCTACACACAAAAGCTCACTTAGAAGCGCTCCCAGGCGACACGCGGACACAGATCGGGTTCATCTGCTACGACGCGCACGTGCACTACTACCTGATGAGCGAGGGCCTCACGCGCCCTAAGGAGATGACTGTACTCGATATTGACGGTAAGTCATCATCTACACACAAAAGCTCACTTAGAAGCGCTCCCAGGCGACACGCGGACACAGATCGGGTTCATCTGCTACGACGCGCACGTGCACTACTACCTGATGAGCGAGGGCCTCACGCGCCCTAAGGAGATGACTGTACTCGATATTGACGGTAAGCCAACAATCGAAAGTATCGAAGTCCATAAAATAAACCATCGAGTTAGTCATCGACTCGCCATTCTATAGAGGATCGAGATGTTTTACGATTGTTTCGAGTCAACGGAATCGACCGCTAGTTTTCGCGGTTATTCAAATCAGTCACTTTCACTCGAAACTCTAAACCATCGAGGAACAACTCGTGAATGAATGGGTAATGCGCCAGTCGCAATAACAGATTGATTGGGACTTTGGGACTCGAATCAAAGTCGAAATAATCGAGAAGCATCGAGATGTTCGATCAATCGAAATAATCGATTAAAATCTCTCGCCATTGCGCATTGTAGTTTGATGCATTAGGGTTAAAAATAAACTCCTGTAAATAGTACAAATGCTTCATTTGATGTTCAGTATTTCTCGAAAATGATTTTAACCTGAAAATCTGTCAAAATTTGGCATTTAAGTCGGGTTTGAGACATTCTTAACTCAAAATACTCAGTTCAGAAACCCACATCTTGTTTTTTAGTTGGCAGAATCTAAATCTCAATTTAATTTTCAGATGTATTCCTGCCATCTCCGGAGTCGCTGCTAGTGAACCTGGGTGAGCGTCGCGAGCTAGTGAAGGAGTTGCTAACAGTGCTGCCGCAGAGGTACTCCGCGCCCGCCACGCCCGCCTCGGCGTTGGGAGCTGCGCTACAGGCCGCTTATAAACTCATGGTAAGCATATTTACTAAAGAATTTACATAGTTAGCAGTCATTAGATGTGTAAAATTGTTTCATAAAAACTTCTTGCCAAAAAAAATACATTCCGTAGAATTCTGGTCTTCCGGACTTTTGTCTGGTTGCTGGAATTAGTGTCGCTCTCTGTTGTGTGGGTCTTTTTTTAGGGTTAAGTAACCAAGTCGGCAAATACTGAATCCTTCTAGGATCACTTTTATATCTGTTTGTCGGACTATTAAGACCCACTCTTCAGTTTCCCTTTGCGATGTGCACGGGTTACCGTGTGGATTGTTCGAAGGAATTATACTTCGAACAATCCGCAGCCCTGGCAGGCATCGGCCTTATCTAGACTCTTCAATCTTGCACTGTTGTGCAACCTTAGCTCTGATTCTCATATTATTCTAAACAGTAAGTGTGTCCCCAAACCAATGCCGAAGTTAACAGCTGTTTCTATGATACTAAACTATTTTGTTGGTACTTTCAGGCTGCCACTGGAGGCCGCATCACAGTTTTCCAGACGTGTTTACCGAACGTTGGGCCTGGAGCGTTACAAGCTAGGTGAGTCATAACTGCATTCTTTAAGACAACTTGCTATAGTATCTGGCAACATTTGTGACATACTCGTATATGATCTTGGTCATTAAACCTGGGAGCGAGATAACGACATATCCGATACTCGGTGGACTATTAAAATATTTGTATGTATTGTACTACATTTTCGCTGTCCTGCAAGTACGTTTGATGACCGCAACTGACAATAAATCTTGACGTAATCACAATAATATAAAAGTGAAAGTTTGTGTGTGTGTATATGTTGGTGAGTTCTTCGTACTCGAACTGCTTTGAATAAAAGGAGAGGTCAAAAATGCGCCATTAATCTGAAGAAATTTGAGCATCAATGTGACATACCTTAAAAGAATAGTAGATTATGTGATTAGGGTATAAAGCAGTGTCTTTAAGTTGAGAGCGGCATATTGAATTCCAAAAGAAAAAAAGGTTGCTAAGTTTTAATCCCGAACGTCAGTGAGGGATTCATATTATTACCTCCCGAGCATAGCAAGGGAGTAAATTATATAAATCTTTTGTATAATTTTTTATATAAGTTTTTGAATTTTTACAGAGAAGACCCGAACGCTCGGTCGTCGAAGGACGTAGCTCACCTGAACCCCGCTACAGACTTCTACAAGCGCCTCGCACTTGACTGCAGCGGCGCGCAGGTGGCCGTGGACTTGTTCCTGCTCAACTCGCAGTACGCCGACCTCGCCTCGCTCAGTAACTATCTCTTTATTTATCTATCACAAGCGCTATGGCTACGGACGTGTCTCCTGAACCCCGCCACGGACTTCTACAATTCATCACCATCATCATCATTATCTCAGTCGAAAGACGTCCACTGCTGGACATAGACTTCTCCCAAGCATCGCCACAACGACCGGTCCTGTGCGTCTCGCATCCATCGGATTCCTGCGACTCTCGCGGTCGGTCTACGTTGTAGGAGTCTTTCTACAATTATTAGATAGTAAACAAGAGTTCATACATACGAGCAGCATGTTGCCAACTACTAGGTCTACAGGGAACTGTTGGGCGGCCAGGCCTCGATTCGTCGGCGGCAGCTGTCGACCTATAGTGACACTCGACACGTTGCGACGGCTGCCTCAGATCTTTATTTGTTTGGATGTCAGCGGCCGCCGTCAAATGTCAACAGTTATCTCTGCCATTGCCAACATGCCGCTCGTGTCTTTGGCAACTGAACGATCTTCAAATACCCATAGATACAGTAATCGTGAAAACAAAAACAAAATAATACTAATGATTAAATAGTACATGCAGATAGGTAATAACTACTCATCTTTTTGCGCAAAAATGTAATAATTAAACATTGCATCTTACCATTTATATTTCAATCGAATTATAAATATTTTTCGTAAAATTTCATGAAATGTGGCGTTACTATTCAAATAAAAATAATGTTTACATTTCTATGTGAAGTGTGAAGTCTATTTAAACAGCTATGTAAACCAATCATTCTATGTCATTCATCTATTCCATTCAAAACTTTATAATACTTTAATATGAATTAACATACAATAACATTTTAATTCAATGCAATAGATAGATAAAGCATCAAAAGAAACAATATATTGTTTTTAATAAAAAAAATATGTTTTTGTCAGACTGAATGAATAAACCATTTCAACATGGTGTTTTGTTGCGTTACTTGCTTTTGTAGGATTGCGCCCGCCACTTAGCAGGTGGTACTTAAACATAACTTTCAAAATGTTATGGACTTGTTGTACACCTTTCTTTTTTCGTGAAAAACCCCTTACGCTCTTCTCATTAAATTCATGAATCCCCGAGCGGTAGCCGGCAACCGCGCTTGTCGTGGCATCATTGTCTTACTATTGTGTCTCGTTTTGCGGATATCTGATAGGTTAAAGCATTAAATGAGTGGAGTTATTTGGTTATTAACCTATCACATACCCACAAAACGAGACACAATAGTAAAACAATAACACCGCGGTCTCATAGGACCGGTCGGGGATTCATGAATTAAGTAAAATAAAATCGAAAGATTTATCAGTGAGAGTCAGCTATTACTGACTAGAACTACAGTCCTGTGCTGTGTTTCCTGATAGTTACAACTTAGGGGTGATTATTTTTTTAATTTTTCCACTGTTCAACAACAGAGCTAGTTGGCTAAATATTGGTTAGACAAGATTTGAGTCACATCAACACAAGAAAAAGATTCTTCAACATAGTTGGTGGTGTTGTTTGTTTGTGTTCTTAGTATGGATCCTCAAACTAAATAAATAAATGAAATGAAATGAAACTTGACAAAGACCTGTAATCTGTACCTATTTTCTGTGCAAATAAAGATTAAATTCTATTCCATTCTGCATTGTTAACCTCCTACATCTTCCCCCTCAGGTGGTATGAGCAAGTTCAGCGCGGGCACGGTGTACCACATCCCGCTGTACCGCTCCACGCGCCAGTGGCAGGCCGAGCAGCTCAACAGGATGCTCACACGATACCTCACCAGGAAGATCGGATTCGAAGCCGTCATGAGAGTGCGCTGTACTAGGTAAATATGGCTTTTTAAATCTGTACAATCATTACTAAAAGCTGGGTTGTAGTAAACAATGAAAAACGTATGCTTTGAATGTGCGGTTACGCAAAAACGCATCAATGAATGTGTGACTTTACATGTTTCAATACTGACCTGCGCATAACGCAAGTTGAGTCATACAAAATTTCATCGCAGTGGTTTGTGTTGACATTTTCTTTCGTTCCTAGACCGGGAGAAGTATAGGTATATTCCGAATAATAACTGACCAACTTTTTGTACTAACACGAAAAGACGATTCAAAGACCTTATCGTCAACACGTTCTTACATTTACTGGAATTTCAGTGTTTTTTCTGCATTGAAATGGATAAATACCTTGACTTTTGCCCTAGAATGAAGAACGAAGTGGGCTCACCACGCGATCGGGTATCGTCGAAAGCAGTCGTGTGCGTTAAAAATGCCGATTATGTTGTATAATTGGCCGTAGTATTGATACATATACAGTTCGGACAGTCTTGTTTTACTATCAAAATCTTTATAAGAAAATTGTGTTTTTGTGTTTCACAGAGGCATAGCGATCCATACGTTCCATGGCAACTTCTTCGTGCGGTCGACGGACCTGCTGTCACTGCCCAACGTGTCGCCCGACGCCGGCTTCGGCATGCAGCTCACCATCGAGGAGTCGCTCACCGACCTGCAGCAGGTCTGCTTCCAGGCCGCCTTGCTCTACACCAGCAGTAAAGGTAAAGAGCACAGTGCTAAACAAGAAAGCTAATAGTACCTGAGAAGTTCACGGACTCGCTTCTTCTTCTTTTCGTGTCGACGCACTCATTTTCAACCTCTTCTGGCCAGTTCTGAGCTCTGACTGTTGAACGGCGATCGTTTAGAACCGCGTCGATCGCGCACGGGACGAAACTGACTAGCAACCGGATTTCCTTTCGCTCAAAGGGTGTTATTTATCATAATACATATACTGCTGCTCTGTTACTGAACTTGCATAGATCCTGAAAATTACAGGATGCAAAGTCTACTTAACTAATCTTTTCACCTTGATTTGCCAAATTCAAACTCAGATTTCCTGCGATACTTAGCGATGCGCGATAGCGAGAGGTTTTATTCGATTGTTCGAACTTCTCGATTGTTTCGACTTTAGCTCGACTCCGACTCGGACTGTTATTGCGACTGGCGCATGGCACGTTCATTAGTGAATTGATCCTCGATAGTTTAGATTTTCGAGTGAGAGTGACTGATTTGTAGAAACAAATCTAACGGTCGATTCCGTTGACTTGAAATCCGAAAACATCTCGATTATTTTGTAGAACGGCGAGTCGATGATTTATTTTAACAACTCCGATTCTTGCGATTGTTAAAACATCTCGGAATCGCCCATCGCTAAATATTCTCCTCCCCCCGTTATAACATAAATTTCTTACTGTATTTCGAGCTGGCCTTAATTGGAACTAATGTAATGTCTCTAATTGTCATGTTCCAGGTGAAAGAAGAATACGAGTGCACACGATGGCGTTGCCCACCGCTAGTAATCTGACGGACGTGCTACACTCCGCCGACACACAATGTATTATAGGACTACTTAGTAAGATGGGTGAGTGTTTAATGTTCCTTTTTGTATAAAAACATTTTAAAGGTACCTTTTCGTAGGAAAAAGCAAAATCTAGCTGTTTTAAGTAAGTTAATATGCATTTACATGATGCAAAGTCTGTTTCAATTGGGATTTTAAGGTGTACAATAATTATAGAGTATATCTATCCATCCAACTCGACCAGTAACTTAGAAGAGAGGTAGACGTTAACTTGATGAGGTTATTATTAAACTATTTCGTAAGCTGAATTTTTGTATAGGGAATTAAACTCGGGAGGGTTGAGGAGGTTCCCCATATTATCAGAAACGCAAAGCAAATACCCTTTATTTGATGTTTACGTAAAACTTCAGATATATTAGGGGACACATTGTCCCAATAATGTGAATGAAGAATTCACGTGTCTCGTGACGGGATATGTTGTTGAACAATTTGACAGCGGTGCGCGTCATGCTAGGGGGCTAGTGCATTGTGTCCCTATCTGCGGCTATGGGCTTTTAACTTAAAGTGACGAAAGTTTACCAATTGTCATAAATGAAACCGCTTATATTTATATTTTAATTACTAAAACTAGTTCTCTGTTTCCCCCACAGCGGTAGACCGTTGCATGTCAGCATCGATGTCAGAAGCGCGCGAGGCGGTTATGAACGTGGCAGTCGACGCGCTGTCGGCCTTCCGTCTGTCGCAGAACCTGCCGGCCGGCTCCATGAGCTCGTCACTGCACGCGCCCATGTCGCTCCGGCTACTGCCCATGTATCTACTCGCTCTACTCAAGAGGGTAAGTGTTCTATCATAACTTTAGGTGCTACCTACGTGGTATGGAGACAACGACTGTTGTGACCCAGGTCATAACTTTAGGTGCTACTGATACGTGCTGATGGGGATAGCGACTGTCCTAACTCAACGCTGGACATGCCACAACTGCGTTAATAAGTCCCCACTTTAACGCTGCCCGCCCACGACAGACTTTTTGCAGGTCCGATAATCGTCACATATTATAATCCTATAGTATACTCTGACCGACTTTTTGTAGGACGTGTGCGTTGCACTATTGCTATCAGTGTGTTCTATTTTTCACCTACAAAAAATCGTTCACCGATTGTCGGTCATGGGCGGGCAGCTTTAGGCGTAGAGAGGCCCTCGCTTTTCACAAGACGCAGGTCCTCACCGGGCACAGTTGTTGCAGGAGGTTCTTGTATTAGATTTGGC
This sequence comes from Mythimna separata, assembly GCA_030763345.1. Classification (NCBI taxonomy): domain Eukaryota; kingdom Metazoa; phylum Arthropoda; class Insecta; order Lepidoptera; family Noctuidae; genus Mythimna; species Mythimna separata. The sequence goes on along the minus strand of CM061171.1, from coordinate 21,469,695 downwards.
GGTAACAAACGCCCGGATTACACTGCTGTTTTGGTTCGGTATTTATGAACAAATTCAAGGCTCAGTCTCTTCTTGATAATTAACACACCTATAAAACATCAATAACTGAAACCAGATAATGTTCATGTTGTACTCTGCTGACAAATTAGGAAGCTTCTTAAGAGATTTGAGCATAAACTCGGTCATTCTGCTTGTTAAAACTTAGCTCAATAGGGATTATGCATGAAAAGAATTTTTGTTATCTAACTTGACAATAAATAAATAAACAAAAATAAAATGCTAACTGTGAAAACAAAATCGAAATTAGTAGAAAAAAAACCGTTTAACAAACAAGATATAATGATTTCAAACAAATATACATACATATCTGTCCCTCTCGCCACCCTTATGGATTCGTCATGTCTGTCTATCCGTTCCTATGTCACAGACACTTTTTTCCGAAACTAAAACTATACTGTTGAAACTTGGTAAGTAGATGTATTCTGTGAACCGCATTAAGATTTTCACACAAAAATATAAAATAAACAATAAATTTTGGGGTTCCCAAGTATGATTGGCCTCTTCGATTGCATATAGCATTCTATTAAAGATAGATAAACTTACTCAAAAAGGAGTGCAGCTGAGATTGCAATGGGTTCCATCGCATATTGGAATACGGGGTAACGAGCAGGCTGATATATTGGCCAAATATGCAGCCAAATACGGAAAACAAACCAACATTACGCTAGATTATTCTGAAATATTACCAAAATTTAAAAATGTTTGTTATGATCAATGGAAGGAATACTTTGATAGAACCTCATTGGAAAAAGGAATTTGGTATAAAACCATTCAGTGTCAGCCAACCCGTGTACCCTGGTTTGTAAATATTAATCTAAGCAGAAAGTTTGTAGTTACAGCTCACAGACTCAGATCGGGACATTTTCCATGTAACAAATTCGCTTTCCTGATGAAAAAGATAACCTTTTTTTTTTTTTTTTTTTTAATTATTGATAGGCTTGCGCTTGACCACATTTCACCTGATGGTAAGCGATCATGTGGTCGACGATGGAGCACGCTTGCCTAGAAGCAACCTATTCACTCTTGACTTAAAGACCCCTAGGTTGTAGCTATCAGGAAACACAGACCCCGGCAGGGAATTCCACTCTTTAGCTGTGCGCATAATAAATGTACTCCCAAAACGCTTTGTACGTATGGGTGGGATGTTCACCATGTACCGGTGGCGCATTGCCGTACGTCTAGTGGTCCGATGATGAAACGGGCTTGAAGGAATCAAGTTGTGCAGTTCCTGTGCACACTCTCCGAAATGCAACCGATAGAAAACCGACAGGCTAGCAACTCGTCGTCGATGCTCCAGACTTTGAAGCTTCGACTCGAAGAGTGCATCATTACCTATGATCTTCTTGGCTCGCCTCTCAATCGACTCTAGCGCCTCAAGCTGGCTACCTCTCCCAACTGTGAGGTGTGTGGAGTTGTAGAAGATATGCATCATTTGTTAATGGAATGTGTTCAGTATGAGGCTGAGAGGACTAAGTTGTTCAGGGCTTTGAACTTGAACAAGAATGATATAGGTACATTCCACGGAATATTATGTAAACCGACTTCCGATGATGCGAAAAAGTTGTTCGATTTTATGGCCCTGATCCAGTGATCTCTTTTGTTATAATAATTGTCTTAGGGTACGATGGGACTGACATACGCTGTGCGTTATAAAAGTCCCTAAATTTTCTTTTAAGAAATAAAAAAAAAAAAAAGTATGATTGGCCAGTGTCAAGCATACTTGAGAACCCCAAAACCCCAAAGTTTCTGTAAACTGATTTTTTTTTCCTTACACCCATACGTGTATCTATAGATAGGTCTTCAAAAATTATATTGAGGTTTCTAATATTGTTTTTTTCTGAACTGAACAGTTTCCGCGAGGGACACTTCCAAAGTGGTAAAATGTCCCCCCCCCCCCGTAACTAAAATAAGAGAATGATAAAACTAAAACAAATATAATAATGTACATTACCATACAAACTTCTACCGAAAATTGGTTTGGAGGAAATCTAGATAGTAGTTTTTTTACGAGAAATTTGAAACAACGCTCTTTTAGTTAGGTTTATCTTGATCACTCTGAACTTCGAACAATTGCCGTAGTACTTTTTAAGAATCTTGGCGCAGGCGTATTGCATATTTTTTCGAGCATGCGCAAAAGCCGAAACGCCAACTTCAGAGCGAGCAACACTCCCGTCCCGCCGTGGTGCCCGTGGAACAACCGGCAGTAGGGAATTGGCGCCGCGGCCTAGCGCACGCGGATCCAATTCTTTACTAACTAAAGGGTTTTATATGTGGTTTTATTAAAACCTCATATAATTACTTGAAAAAAAGGGGTTTTCAATTTGGTTGTATTTTTTTGGTAAAAAAAAAAATATATATATTTTAGATGATGGGATGCATGAGGAATCGAGGGAACTCCTCAAATATTATAGTCGACTGTATAGTGATAACGGCATTTTCATAGAAATCTAAAGCATTTACCAGTCAACAAATAACATTTGTTGAACGAACAAAAATGACCAACGAAACTTCACACTCGTATAAAATATCACAATGGAGATAGTTATGCAACTACTACAATACGAATAAGTAAACGATTCTGAATTTATTATGTAAAAAATGGTATAATCAAACTGGTCTGATGATGATGGAGCCGCTACTTAGGCACCGGAACTCCGTAATTAACCAATGTATCCTAGCTGTGTTGGGCTTGTTAGAATTGTCATGAGACGCATTTTGGCGATATTCTAACCATAAGCCACTTCAAGAAGGCAGACAGCAGCGAGTAGATAGCCGTCCGGTCCATTCGGTTTAATCTAGAATTGTGTTGAAGTTTTATTTAGCTTCGCTGACGGTTCTTTCCGACTGTAGAAAAGATCTGAAGATAGAATTTCATTATTACATGCGTATATATTTCACAGACGGGAAACTCAAATTAGGGCGCTTTTGGATAATATATTATTTTGATCGCTATGAACGTTCAGCCGACGACTTCAAAAAAAGGAATTTTATATTTGGTTGTATTATATACGTACATTAGTATGAAAACGCCACAGAGCGCGCGCACGTGTAAAATCCTACGTCCCCTAGCTGGGGCAGAGGGCGTCGACAGTAGTGACCCATCGCGGCCGGTCTTGCGCTTTACGCTTGACCTCGCTCCATGTCAGTCCGATGGCTTTTGCTTCTGCCAATACGGTACGTCGCCATGTCTGTCGAAGACGGCCACCCTTCCTTATTCCTGGGGGGCGCCTGTTTAGGTATATGATCGGGATCCTAAGCGTGTGACCAATCCAACCCCGCTTGCGACGTTTGATCTGGTGGGTAGATCGGGCTTTCGTGGCATTTCTTAAATAGCTCTACGTTAGAGTCTTCTGCAGGATAATCTTGGATAGGCTATCGAGGGCCCTGGAACCCTTACTACGCAAGGAGCAGGCTGGTTTCCGTTTGAGTCGTTCTTGCACGGACCAAATTAACACTCTACGTATAATTCTCGAACAGGCATCAGAATGGCAAAGGGAAATATATCTCACTTTTGTGGACTTTGAAAAAGCCTTCGATACGTTGAAGTGGTCCAGCATTTGGTCTCGCCTGCTGGAAATGGGAGTACCACCAATATTGGTCCGCTTATTACAGAGCATATATCGGAAATATTCCTGCAGAGTGGTTCACGACGGCCTCATCTCGGAGGACATCGCAGTGCACGCGGGTGTTCGTCAGGGTTGCCTCCCCTCGCCTCTTCTCTTTATAGTCGTTCTTGACGGAATTTTGCTTCGCATCTTCAATGAGAGGCGCCGCGGGATAGAGTGGGGATTGTCCAGCGTTTTAGAAGATTTGGACTACGCCGATGACCTATGCCTGCTAAGTCATACGCACGCCGACATGCAAGCAAAATTGAACGACCTGCGTCAGGAGGCAGCGAAAACTGGGCTTAAAATTAACTCGCGGAAGACCCAGGAGATGCGTACAGGGGTGATTAATGCTGCGCCGCTGCTAATCGGCACTGAGGCAGTGGAACGCGTCCAGAAATTCACGTACCTCGGAAGTGTCGTGGCGGAAACTGGTGGAACTGAAGAAGACGTCGCTTCTCGAATTGCCAAAGCCCGCGGTACCTTTGCACAGCTGAGACCGGTTTGGCAATCACGGAAATTGACTCGAAGAGTTAAGCTAAAAATCTTCAGGTCAAACGTCAAATCCGTGCTGCTTTACGGGTGCGAAACGTGGAAGGTGACAAAGGAGATCTCACGACAAATCCAGGTTTTCGTAAATCGATGCCTTCGCCGTATCCTCGGGATTTACTGGCCCGAGACCATCTCTAACGTAGAGCTGTTGGAGAAATGCCGCGAAAGCCCGATCGACCACCAGATCAAGCGTCGCAAGTGGAGTTGGATTGGTCACACGCTTAGGAGGGATTCCAATCATATACCTAAACAGGCACTGGATTGGAATCCCCAAGGGAAACGGAAGCGTGGCCGTCCTCGGCAGACCTGGCGACGCACCGTTTTGGCTGAAGCGAAAGACATCGGACTGACGTGGAGCGAGGTCAAGCATAAAGCGCAAGACCGCTCGCGTTGGGTGACTACTGTTGACGCCCTCTGCCCCAGCTAGGGGATATAGGATCTTAAGTAAGTAGTCTACGTTAGAGATGGTCTCGGGCCAGTAAATCTCTAAGATACGACGGAGACATCGATTTACAAACCTGGATTTGGCGTGAGATCTCTTTTGTGACCTTCCATGTTTCGCATCCATAAAACAGCATGGATTTGACGTTGGACCTGAAGATTTTTAGTTTAACCCTTCGGGTCAATTTCCGTGATTACCAAACCGGCCTCAGCTGTGCGAAGGTACCACGCACTTTGGCGATTCGTGAAGCGACGTCTTCAGTATCACCTCCGCCACGATACTTCCGAGGAACGTGAATCTCTGAACGCGTTCCACCGCCTCAGCGCCGATTAGCAACGGTGTAGAATTGATTACCCCTTTAAGACCAGTTGTCGCTGCCTCCTCACGAAGGTCGTTTAATTTGCGTGTGTGTGACTCAGCAGGCATAGGTCATCGGCGTAGTCCAAGTCTTCTAAAACGCTGGACAATCCCCACTCTATGCCGCGGCGTCTCTCAACGAAGATGCGAAGCAGAATTCCGTCAAGAACAACTATGAAGAGGAGAGGCGAGAGGAGGCAACCCTGGCGAATACCCGCGTACATTGCGATGTCTTCCGAGATGAGGCCGTCGTGAACCACTTTGCATGAATATTTCCGATATATGCTCTGTACTAGGCGGACTGATTTTGATGGCACTCCAATTTCCAGCAGGCGAGACCAAATGCTGGACCACTTCAAAGTATCGAAGGCTTTTTCGATGTCTACAAAAGTGGGATATATCTCCCTTTGCCACTCTGATGCCTGTTCAAGTATTATGCGCGGGGTCTTAAACTGGTCTGTGCACGAACATCTTAAAAGGACACCAGCCTGCTCCCTGCGTAGTAAGGGTTCCAGGGCCCTCGATAGCCTATCCAGGATTATCCTGCAGAAGACTTTAGAGGGAATTGACAGCAGTGCAATTCCTCTCCAGTTATCGCACTGACTGAGATCACCTTTTGGTGGTCGTAGAGATATCACAAAGTAATCTAAACTTGTTTGTCCCCAACAGAAAGCTCTGCGGACGGGTACATCGACCCGGCTGGACGACCGCGTGGCCGACATGTGTCACCTGAAGACCGCCCCCCTCGCGCAGCTCATGCGCGCCGTGTACCCCGACCTGTACCCCGTGCACGAGCTGCGCGCGCACCTGCCGCGCCACGACGACGACGACGACCACGCGCCAGATCCACCTAGGTTGCAGCTCACTGCTGAGAGGTATGCTAGCCTAGTAACTCTTTTCTTCTTCTTAGCGTGTCGATGGCAAAACTCTTCAAATACATTGCCTGGCCCAATATTCGGCCATGGCAATGCCGTTCACTGATGCTGTCATTAGGTAATGGCGTGAGCATGTAACAGGGCACGTGATGCAGGATGGAAGGTGGGAAATGGTCTGCGGGGACACGTCGCACAAACACTGAAGATCCTCTTTTCTGAAAGCGTGATAACTACTCACTTTTTTGAGTATTTCCTGCCAGGTTCAGAATAAAATATCAACTAACTATAGTCATTCGTGTTAAGAAAATAGTGACTCATCAGTGCAACTGCTAAGTAAAGGTAAATTTATAATAGGGTCAAAGTGAAACCATACATATTAAACTTTTATCACAGTATTCTAATAAGGCATGAAGATTAATAGTCTATCTGTGTTAAGAAAATAGTGACTCGTCAGTACAACTATATTCATATTAGGGTCAAAATTAAACTACACTTGAGTGCAAAAAAATCGCACATGGCTTGTAATTTGGTTTAATGCTGATATCTCCTTAAATCTAAAGAATTCGAGTATAAATTATTAAGCAAAATTAAAGCATACAAGGTTAACTTTACAAAAACAAAAAATTAAGATCCTTACAACCTTCACGTAATTCACAAAAATCAACCATACACCCAATTCCCCACATTCACTCATTCACATTTCACAACTTTCACCTTTACCCAAAGCTACAAAAAGCGTGTTTTTTTTTAATTTTTACTCTGTTTCCGTCAACGTGATAATGTTTCTATTGGAAGCAGACAAATTTACTGGAAAAATCTGGTTACCACGCCTGCAGAAGCTGTTTTAGTCATAACCTTGCCCAAAACAGGCCATAAAACAAATGAAGTTGCTCGACAGCCAAATTTGAGCCGTTTCCCTGATCTTCGGGTATACCAAAGGTTTCAAGAGACCAGAGGGTACATTTGGCGACCAGGACCTGGCCGGTGGCACATAGGATCAGGGCGTGATAATCGCTTTGTTTCAACAAGTACTTTGAGAAATTGGCTATAGAACGCGATTAAACTGAAACAAAAGCTTTTAGAAGTTTGCAATGTCAGTATAAATCAGCGGACAATTAGAAAAGGACTGGAGGAAGCAGGTCTGACTGCATATCATCCGGCAATTGGTACCAAACTGACCACAGCTCCCCGACAAGCCCGGTGACAATTTACCACGGATCACTTAAATTACGTGTATGACTATTGGCCGGCTGTGGTGTTTTCTGATGAGTGCAGAATGACTTACATGACCATGATGGACGCCTTAGGATCTACAGAAAGTCATCAGGCTAATTTTATCAATGCTGCATAAGAAATCATGTTACTTTTCGAGGCGTTTTGGGTTGGTATAATGTTATACAGTAAAACTGACTTGTATTCATACACTGGGGCTAATACCTGCCCGATATCGAGAGGGTTGATGGCTTCACGTTACGTCAAAAAAATGCTCGGAGAATCTGTGTAGCTGCTGGTGTAGCTTATTGGTAATTTTTTTTTCTTAACGCACTACAATACCAGATCGCATATCGCTAGAACAGTTTTTCACTACATGGAAAACTTTGAAATCATCGCGGTGGTAAGGCCAGTGCAAGGTTCTTATCTTAATCCAATTAAGCACATCTGGAATGACCTTAAAAGAAGAGTTAGAGCAAAAAACTCGTTTCTTCGCGACTCCAAGAGCGTCAATTTATCATTGACGAGGTGTGGGAGGTTATACCATACAACTTCATGTTAAAATGAATACGGTCCATAAGACATCGATTAACAGCTGTATTTAAAGCTAAGGGAGGGTATACACTTTATTAATAAACTGGTTAACCAAGAATTTTAAGTTTCACTCTCATTCTTTCTTAAGTAAAATTTGGTAATTTTACCCTTATGTTGGGTATTGTGCTCTAAAACTTTTCAAGGGTATTTTTTTACACTGTATTTCATATCATTAGAAAGATAATGAAATAGTCTTTCAACTTATGTATGCATTTCTTTCAAAATCTTTTCATATTCATGACAAAATCTGCCTTAACATAACAAGTCATCATGTGCGATTTTTTTGCTCTCGAGTGTATTAATGTTTAAGCAAACTTTTTATTACAGTTAATCATTAGTGAAGATGCGTATTCCGCTAAAAACTATAATATTATATCAATCAACAGTCTATTCGTGTTAAGAAAATAGTGACTGCTGTATCGGTTGAACTCACGCGGTTAATTTTAATTGAGCGAAGCAGGATTCGTAGTTCTTATGTGGCGCCATAAATGCCGCTATTACGATTATTGTACAAAAACTGTGAATTAAATATTCTCATAAGGCCAGTATTCTATTATACTTTGAAACAAATTTAACGTACCTGTCATACTTAATATAAACCTGTTCACCCACAGAATAAACGTAACCGGCGCGTACCTCCTCGACGACGGCGAGAACATGATCCTGTACGTGTGCCAGGCCGTAAGCCCCGCCTTCCTGTCCGAGACGTTCGGCCTCACCGCGTTCTCGCAGCTGCCCGACGAGATGCGCTGTCTGCCGCGCTTCGACACCGACGGCAGCGCCTTACTGCACGCCTTCATTGAGAAGCTGAATGATGACCGGCCGTATGCCTCGGATATACTTATATTGAGGTGAGTGCTTTTGTTGTTTCTTTTTGTGACTTAAAATAAACTGATGTATTGAGAGTATCCTAAACTTTAAATGTCGATTATATCTATAGCAGAAGAGTGAATTTTCGGAGCAGTTCCAGTTTTGTTGTAAATATTTTACGTTCAGTATGACTGTGGTCTTGCACGACATGACTTATTTCGATGTTCAGTTTATTTTTCGTGTATTATGTATAATAATATGTTGTTTCCGTAAAGTCTAAGATTTATCCGTTAGTAAAAATGGCATAATTTAAAAAAAAAATCTTATTGGCTTATGAGCCAATAAGAAATCTTGGCGAAACTATGTTCGTGACGACTTTCGGCTAATGATGAAGGAGCCATTAACTATAAAAATATTTTGTTTTCCGCAGAGATAATTCCCCATCGCGGACCATATTCACGGAGCGCCTAGTAGAGGACCGCGTGGAGTCCGCCTTCTCCTACTACGAGTTCTTACAACACGTGAAAAACCAAGTGAAATGAGTACCGAGTGACAGCCAAGTGACTTTTACATGGGACCGCAAGGCCCGAGTGATCCGACGCACCGCCCAAGCGCGCGACAGCTAGCGGCGCGCCGCCCAAGCGGCTGATACGACACTGCCCTACTAACGATAAGAATTCTATTAGCACTTCTGGTTTTCGAGTTTTATGAAAACTGGTGGTAGTGGTAATGTAAAAAATTCGCACATAATCCAAAAAAGATAATAATATATTATTTATTTATTTCAAAATTAACTTATCCGGTCCTAAGAAGTGTATATTGGGTAGGTTTTAGTTCGTTACTGGCCGATTACATCCGCTCTCTCGATCAACGTCGAACAATAACTTAGAAGAGTATTAGTACGAGGCTATAAATTATATTTTTGTTGTAAAAACTGATAACTTATTTACATTATGTAACAAATATCGAAAGAAAATGCTTCCATGCTTCTAAATTGTAAGGAGGTTAAGGATTACTTGTAAGGTGTTTAGGTAGCAGACGCATTTGAATTGTGAAGACGGGTTCAAGGGTCGTTCGTGTGTACGAAGACCTATATTATACTGTGCGCTGAGTGCGAGTTGTTTTTACGTTAACGCGACAGAAACGTTCACCGTGTGTGGCTCTCTGATTGGTTAAGAGCTTGGAGCGGGTCAATCAGAGCACCGAACGTCATAAACGTGTCGATCGCGTTAACTTAAAAAGAACTCGCACTAGGCACTTTAATCGAGTAGTCTCATTTAGATTACAGATGTGCCGTTCTAGGGATATTGGGAACTTTGTTAGTAAATAAGTTTAATTTCCCCAATAATTCTAGTTTTTTTTTGCTAACATTCCCAGGTACGGTCCATCAGTAGTTTTGGTTTAAGTATCTGTTGCCTAAGGCCCGAACCATAATTAAAGTAAGATTGTTTTATTCTTATTCAAGAGTGGGTAAGAGATGGCGCTAGACAACCTCTATAGATCTGTCTCTTTCCCACACTGAAATAAGAATAAAACAATCTTACTTTAAACGTCTCGGTTCGGGCCCAATTCTCATAGTTTATACTCCACTTGTTCGAGTCTCGTAACATCACAACTGGGTAGTAGGAAAGTCGCGACAATATAATAGATATTTTTATGTAAACTCGAGCCAGAAGCGCTATTTAATGTAAATGTCAGGAAATCTAGTAGTGTCGTTGATTTGTGAAGTTTTAGAAATGCCGCGCATTGCTTACTGTATCACTGTTAAGTGTGTTTTTTTACTTGTCTTATTTGGTAAACAAATGTGACCTGAGATTTCGATTTTCATTTCAATAATCTTCTAAAAACTTCGAAATGGTTATTTCGAAGTAGTCTTTATTCTTCTTACACAATACACATATTGTAATTCTTTCTAACCTAGATGTTTCATACTTTCTTAAAAGTATATGACTGATGCGATAATATTTTTCCTTCAGCGTTTGCTTACCAAATAAGACAATTGATGAAAGCACCAGGGTAGCGCGCAAAATTTATTTTATTTTTTGCATTTTACAGGTCAGCGTCAAAGTCGTATTTTGATTAAAATATTATTTGATGATTTACGACAGTAACGAGTATTTATTTACGGAGTTATAACTATTCAAATCATCAATACGCCTCGCTCAGCTGTCTCACTGAACTGGGAAGATTGTATTGATGATATTAATGGATATCACTCAGTAAAGCAATATTCGTTGCGGTCGCTAATCATATTATATTGAACACAGAACCTGACACTGACTTACAGAATGCAATAACGTAAGCAAATTTGGATTTTACGGGCTACCATGGCGATTCTCATTTAAGAAAAAATACACTGAATACAATACATGTACGTTATCGTAATGTTATGTTATTACACGTACTAAAATGTGACGTCTATGAAGTATTTTACTGAACATTATTATAGTGGAATAATCCCTGTTACGCCAGATCCAAGTAATTTTTAAAATATATTTTTATTTCTTGGAAATCTAGATTTTTATTTCAAATGTTCTTCGCCTCAAAGGTGGTTCGTTTATATCGGATTGTTAAATTATATTATTGAGTGAAAAACAGTGTTTGTGACGTGAAAAGGAAACAATACTAAAGCAATAATTTTTGAACATGTCATGTAAGTTTCAGTCACGAACTATTGAAGCTCGGTAAATAATGCAATTGTCGTTAAGCAACTTTGTGAAGGAATATTTGTAAGGTGTTTGTATGCATGGTGTTGTTTGCGCGTGTGATCGCTAGCGGAGCAAAACGTACGACGTGTAGACGAATGTTCTAAGGATTTGTAAAGTTAAGAAATTTTGTTATAAAGTGAATAGATTCCAAAGGTTGTCGTACATTTTGTTTCGCTCATTTGACTGACCGGTCGTCTGTTCCCATGTATTGTGTACAAAATATTTGGTATGCTTATTTTTTTACATATTCCTAGGGCGTGGCGTCTGTGCACCGACGGCGGATGTATTGCCCGTTGATGCAATAAAATACATATTTTTTTTATTGTTAATTCCATGTTAGGTGTATGTAGTTAACTTTAAACTTGTATCTATTAATCATAATTCGATATTATTTCACGATTGTAAATTAAATAAAATTATTTATGAAATTGTAGGTAGTGTGTTTTTATACTGAAATGAGATTGGCTCAGGATGTGGTGGGATATTGTATTGTGCAACATGCAATATTTTAAATTTATTTTCAACAAAACTTACCAAAAAACCTTACGTTATTTCTGAGTCACTTTCTGTGTCTTAAAACTTCTAAACTTTCATGATCCAAATAAATTTAGGTTTCGTTCACGACAGCTCTCGCTGTAACCTAAAGTAGGCGCCTGATAAATTACCCATAAAGTACACTGACCTTTTCCTAATACCTCTGTATCCGAACAATAAACATTACTATTTTTCATTATTAAAAGACCTGTTTTTATATACGTGTTTTTTTTTTAATTAACGATGTTAATAAACATGAGAAGATCAATGACTACTATAGCAAATTTATCTGGCTCCTAATTTTGATCTACTATAAATTATACGATCTTTTGATAACGGCTTTCTTTCCGGAATACCGTCCGGTACTATTGCAGGATAATACCAGTAGTCATTTTCTTAACGATTCTCTATTTACATTCTACCATTCGTAACATATACGCACAATTGAGCCTTGTTACAACGTTGCACGTTGCACTATACGGTCTCCAGCCATTATTCTACGATTATGCGAACAGCTTACATGCTACCTTTGTTATTTAATATATTACATCTGATTGTATATAAATTATGGTTCCTCTGGCTCCCTGTATTGAAACTAGTGCAGTTACAAGATAGTGGTAAGTCGACGGTGAAAGTCTCAAATGTTGTAAAGAACGTCAATGTATTTTGGATTTTCAACTCTCTGCTCAAGGCCGAAAGTTGAAAATGTAACAGCACATTGTATGTCCTTTATGACATTACAATTTTTGACCGTCGAAATGCTGTATTCGACTTATGATATACGCTACATATGAATGTATGATGGTCGAAACAAGCATTTTCATCATGACACAGTGTCGCTGAGTAATGAGTTGACGATTACATCGAAATGTTATAAGAGAACTGGATCAGTGTTGCTAGAAGTAAAAGCAGAATAAGATGGCCGTGCCTTACTGCGAAGCCATGGCGGCCAAACTAGAGAGAAATCTGGCGTTAGACAATACATGATGTGAGCATAGCAGCTAGCGTTGATAAACACTAAGTTTATTATTCTCGCTAAAGTAATTCTGTAATACTTCAGTCAGTAAGATATACAAGATCATTGTTTTTCGCGCTTTACTCTTTTTTTACGCACTACACGTATTCTTGTCTTAATAATCATCGTTTGATTAGCAAAAGGTTTATCTGCAATTTTCTTGCCTGGGGTATGCATATATTGACAGCATGGGTGGCGCAGTGGTTGAGCGATTGGTTGCTGCGCTACGTGTCGCGGGTTCGGTTCACGGAACAAATATGAACAACAATGTCTAACACATGATTGTTCCGAGTCTTGTGTAAGCGACTTATGTTTGTGTTCTCACCTACGATACAGGAGTAATACAGCAATAGTATGGGGCAAAGTTTCATATAAAAACGTTGGTATAAAACATCTATATTGATTAGCGTTTCAACCGAAAGTCGTTGTACAATGTTTGACTATGTTAAAATGGGCTAAAGGCCGATTTTTCAACAGTCGAACAACTTCCAACTGAGGAATAAAAATGTTTATTTGACAGCTTTTGTATAGAAAATATGTCAAACAGCCATATTTATTCTTTTGATAAGTTATCCGACTATTGAAAAATCGGCCCATAAAGGATTCTATGGATAACCATCTTTGTTACCCTGATATTCTAGGTACGGTCTGTGCCCTCTTGTTATCTCACCCATCTTACAAATATAAACAAATAAATATGGGTCAGACCATAAGAAGCAATGGCTGTACAATAACATTGAAGCAACTTGCATTTTGAATCTGTGTAATTTATATTGTTGCTTCAACTAATATATCACATCACAAACTATTATTATCGCGTCGTGTAAATCCTGCTAAACAAAAAACCTTGTCATTGTATCTCCTTCTTAGCGACTGGTAAGGTGACTAGGTTTTGGGAGCAAAGTTTCCATTCCCGCTGAAGAATTGGCTACATTGAAATGTATTGGCGCTACTGTCTAATCGAGATTACTCGCTGCCGTGTATTGTCAATGACACCACTGGTGTTGTCCACATTTTATTTTTGGTTATCTCATCACCGCAACGAAGTTCTAATACAAAACATAATTACATATAACGATATCAATTATTTGGTGTTCTCTTTCAAATATTATTTTTCTTAATACTAAAATTGTACAGTCTATTCTTGTTCGTCTTTTCTCTCTCTTATTGCACCTACCACAATTTTTTTCTGCATCACCCAAAGGTTGACTGGTAGAAAATGCCTATGTCCGTCGCTGTACTTTTGTGTCCATAAAGTATTTATTTATTAAAAAATTACCAAGACAGTGGTGTCAATACACGGTCACAGCGTTCACTAAAATAATGTCGTCGAATGCCACATTGGGTCCTTGAACCCGTTGTTCATGATACAATAAATAACTATTAGGAGTACTAGGTATAATGAAATTGTTTAATTTAATGCCCGTGTGACAACACGAGAGGAACATTGTAATTTTGTTTCAATACAAACAATCTGAAATCATACGTGTTTCCTTTTCAACAACCCCTGTTGGTATTCCCTAACTCATCCACGTAAATGCATGAAGAAAGTTCTAGTTATTTATTATTTATTTATTTATATTTCAATTTCTAGCTATACTTAAAGTATGCACCAAAGCGTATAGCTAGCCAACAACTTACAAACTAAAGAATTTTGCACACAGTGATCATCTTTACTGCTTTTTGTGTTAGTTACACGATCGGCCAAAGATCCTGGAACGCAAGGCAAGGAAAGAACATAGAAGTGGGTTTTACTCAGCAAAAATGTAAGTACCTATACCTACATATATAAATGTAAGTGAAGTTTGATACTCCCACACCGTCCTAGAGCGGAAAAATAATTGGATGGATTTTCCACGTAAAAAATGCCTCGAAATTCGAATCAAGTTTTTTCTTTTTGTAGCTTAGTATCGGATAGTACCTACTCGTACCTATGTTAATAAAATTATAGGTCCTGTACATTGTTACCCTAGGGGTAGAAGTAACTTATTTAGTAGGTACCGAAAATGAATTTGGCATCTGTGCGAGGGTCTTTAGCCCGAGGTAAACATTGCCACAGTATAACTATTGACACTGCTCTCTATTACGAATACAAGGAAAGTAAAACTAAAAAACTGAGTCGTTGCATGATTTTAGGCACATCATCTTTCTTTTGATTTAGGCAGTAAATGGTTTTCCATTACCGCTTTAGCCTCTTCTCTAATGAAATCGCGTTAAATCCATACGAGTATCAGTCTGAATTTTATGAACTTATCGTGTTCTTTACTAATTAGTAAAAAGTTTTTTATAATAGCATTGCGTTCAGTTCAGAATCTCTGCTGTATGGAAGTACAAAAAAACAAACGATGATCGTTTTCCCGCCTTTTATGTTTTTATATTTTCCGTACATCAAAAGGAAAAAAGCTGTACTCTTATAGGATCACTTTTTTTGAGCTTTAACTCGTCAATCCCCGACCGGTCGAATGAGACCGCGCTGTCATTGTCTTACTATTGTGTCTCGTTTTACGGGTATCTGATAAGTCACTAACCTGTTTGACCCCCCTATCGATTGAATTCACGTTTCAGTCTCGCCGTGGCGCCGAGCACGCGAACAATCCGGCAGTAGGGAATTGGCGCCGCGGCCTAGCGCACGCGGATCCAATTCTTTACTAACTAAACTCTCTGTTATAAGGTTTTATTAAAACCTTATCATTTAAAAAAAATGACTTATGAAGGATTTATTTTTTATATTTTTTGGTGAAAAAGACATAATTTTTTCTGATGATATGATGCATGAGGAATCGAGGGAACTCTTTAAATATCAAAGGCAACCATACCTATAGTGATTTTAGTATTTCCATTGAGATCTCAAGCATCTACTAGTCAAAAAGAAACTTTTGATGAAATGGAACTGATGAAGAAGACCTTATTGCCAAAGTGCATCTCATGACAATTCTAACAAGCCCAAACACAGCTAGGATACATTGGTTAATTACGGAGTTCCGGTGCCTACCTACCGGCTCCATTATCATTTTTAACATAAAGAATTCAAAATCATTTATTTATCACAGGTCAGGTCATAGTTGCTTAACTATCTTCATTGTGATATTCTATATGAGTGTGAAGTTCCGTCGGCCATTTTTGATCTTCATCATCACCAGTTCCACTTCATCCAATGCTTTTTTGTGGCTGGTAGATGCTTGAGATTTCGATGAAAATACCAAAATCAGTATATGGTTGCCTTTAATATTCGAGGAGTTCCCTCGATTCCTCATGCATCCCATCATCAGAAATGTAAATGCAATATTTTTTTTCCAAAAAAATATGAAAAATACAACCAAATTTAAAATCCCTTTTTTTTAAAGTAATTATGAGGTTTTAATTAAACCACAATTATCAGAGTCTTTAGTTAGTAAAGAATTGGATCCGCGTGCGCTAGGCCGCGGCTCCAATTCCCTACTGCCGGTTGTTCCACGCGCTCGGCGCCACGGCGGGACGGGAGTGTTGCTCGCTCTGAAGTTGGCGTTTCGAACATTTGCAATACGCATGCGCCAAGATTTTTAAAAAGAATTATACACCACCAATTGTTGGAAGTTCAGAGTGGTTACACTTATGGAAAAAAACAAAATAAAAGCGCGTTGTTTCGTGTTTCCTTGCTGTGAAATTCTGGGCTTCTTCAGATTTGTTCTACACTCGGAAAGTACCGTCAGCGAAGCTAAAGAAAACCATGCCACAATAACTCTAGATTAAACCGAATGGACAAGTAAGCGGGACATCTATCGGCGCGTTGCTCGTCTGCCCCACGGGCAGTCGGCACTCGGCGGACTTACCAGATCAAAATGCGGTGCTAGGCTATGAGGTTACTGGGGTAATGCCCGTACCTCCCTCGTTGTCGAAACGAGAACTTCTGAACCACCTCTTAGTTAAGTTTTAGACCACGTTCGTAAAAATACCAAGGAATTATTGAAAACGAGTAACGGCCGAAATCAATAATCAATCTATCACATAACGGAGATTGAAAAACAAATGATACCATACAAAAATGAACATGTTTTCTGTTGTTTCATTTGTTTTTCAAGCTCCGATATGTGATAGATAGGTTATTGGTTTCAAGCGTAAATGGTGTTGTCACAGTTCTTTGTACATTATTTAGATTTTTTGTATTTACGTTCTGATACATAGGTATCTTTAGGATTCCTGATGATGGTAAGATAAGCATGAGGAATCGAGGGAACTCCTCGAATATAACTGGCAACCATTTTAGTGGTTTTATTATTTCCATCGAGATCTCAGGCATCTACAGTCCAAAAGAAACATTCGATGTAGTGGAACCGCAGAAATCTAAATATTTTTTTTAGTGAAGGCGGTAATTTTTTTGTATTTTTTTAATTTCATTATTTTTATTTCTGATAGGTACAGTCAGCATCAAAAGTCGATGAACAGAATTAACATTACAAAACCCCTGTTCACAATAAAATGCCATAAGTTATAGTCGCAACTAGGAAACAAAATAGCCTGTACACCAGAAATTTACAAAAGTCGTTAAACACGAGTATTTCAAAAGTACATGTGCACTAGTATTTCAAAAGTACATGTGCACTAGTATTTCAAAAGAACATGTGCACTAGTATTTCAAAAGTACATGTGCACTAGTATTCCTAAAGTCGCTGTACACCATCAATTCAAATGTCGCTGAACATCATGGTTTCAAAGTCACTAAACAGCTAATTTCACCTGACTAAACTAACTACTACTAAATATAGAAACTGCTGATATGGTTATTATCTTTATTATAGAACAACATCATTGTATCAAAAGTCACTTAACAGCAGTAAAGACAAAATTAGGTTAACAAAGTATATTTTTAATGTTGCCGTGTGTTAATATACTTTTGACGCTTATGTTGTTCAGCTACTTTTGGGACAGTGCTTGCTTGATCTTAATAATGTATGTTAACATGTTAGTATCTATTTCAATACTTATTTACAAAGCAATTATATTTTATTGTCAGTAATCATACCAATCTATAATATGAAATAACATAAACATAACTGTAATGATCTACGAAGCGATTATTGTGACGGTACTTGTAATTTACTTTGCGCAAATCTTACAAAACCTTCCTTTAATTTTTACTTTATTATTTCTATTCACATGACTTGTGATAATTTTATAGACCAGGGTCGATAATTTTTAAAACCAAAAAAATAATAATAGTAGGATGAAACCCATTAGAAAAGGAGGGGAATATTATAAAAATGAAAGGAAAAATAATTTACGGGCGATCTGAGGTCAGGAAGAGGATGAGGGTGAGTTTTTAAGGGTAAAAAACGGTTTTCCTCGATTTCCGGCAAAACTAAAAGTCCTATCGAAAAAAGTCAAATGGCAAAGTTGTAGGTAATAAAAAGGTCTAAAACTTTTGTATTTACACTTTTTTCACATAACCTCAGAATTTATGTGAAAAATTCAAAAAATCAAGTTTTTGGTTTTTTATTTTTATCTTTTACAAAAAGTAAAAATTAAAGGAAGGTTTTGTAAGATTTGCGGAAAGTAAATTACAAGTACCGTCACAATAATCGCTTCGTAGATCATTAGAGTTATGTTTATGTTATTTCATATTATAGATTGGTATGATTACTGACAATAAAATACACTTGAGAGCAAAAAAATCGCACATGGCTTGTAATTTAGTTTAATGCTGATATCCCCTTAAATGTAAAGAAATGGAGTATAAATTATTAAGCAAAATTAAAGCATACAAGGTTAACTTTACAAAAACACAAAATTAAGATCATTGACCTTCACGTAATTCACAAAAATCAACCATACATCCAATTCCCCAAATTCACGCATTCGCATTTCTCAACTTACACCTTTACCCAAAGCTACAAAAAGGGTATTTATTTTTAATTTTTACTCTGTTTCCGTCAACGCGATGACATCTCAATTGGAAACAAACGAATTTACTGGAAAAATATGGATACCACGCCCGCAGAAGCTGTTCAAGTTATTACCTTGCCCAAAACAGGCCATAAAACAAATGAAGTTGCTCAACAGCCAAAATTGGGCCGTTTCCCTGATCTTCGGGTATACCAAAGGTTTCAAGAGACTAGTGGGTACATTCGACGACCAAGACCTGGCCGATGGCGCATAGGTTCAGGGCGTGATGATCACTTTGTTTTAACAAGTACTTTGAGAAATTGGCTATCGAAAGCGATTGAACTGAGACAAAAGCTTTTAGAAGTTTGCAATGTCAGTATAAATCAGCGGACAATTAAAAAAGGACTGGATGAAGCAGGATTGACTGCATATCATCCAGCAATTGGTACCAAACTGACCCCAGCTTCCCTACAAGCCCGGCGACAATTTATCATGGATCACTTAAATTACGTGTTTGACTATTTGCCGGCTATGGTGTTTTCTGATAAGTTCAGAATGACTTACATGACCATGACCTCCCATGACCTCTTAGGATTTACAGAAAGTCATCAGGCTAATTTTATCAATGCTACATAAGAAATCATGTTGCTTTTCGAGGCGTTTAGGGGTGGCATAATATTATACAGTAATATTGACTTGTATTCATACACTGTAGCTAATACCTGCCCGATATCGAGAGGGTTGATGGCTTCTCGTTACGTCAAAAAAATGCTCGGAGAATCTGTGAAGCTGCTGGTGCAGCTTATTGGTAAAAAAAATCTTAACATGACAATACCAGATCGCATGTCACTAGAACAGTTTTTCACTACATGGAAAACTTTGAAATCATCGCGATAGTCAGGCCTGTGCGTAGTTCTGATCTTAATCCAATTGAACACATCTGGAATGATCTTAAAAGAAGAATTACAGCAAAAAACTTGTTTCTTCGCGGCTCCAAGAGCGTCAATTCATCATTGACGGGGTGTGGAAGGTTATACCATACAACTTCATGGTAAAATTAATACGGTCTATGAGACATCGATTAACAGCTGTAATTAAGACTAAGACAGGGAATACAGTTTATTAACGTTTGAATCCCCGACCGGTCCTATGAGACCGCGCTGTTATTGTTTTACTATTGTGTCTCGTTTCGCGGGTATCTGAGTAATTAATAAACTGGTTAACCAAGAATTTTAAGTTTGACTCTCATTCTCTCTTAAGCAAAATTTGGTAATTTTACCCTTATGTTGGATATTGTGCTCTAAAACTTTTCAAGGGTATTTTTTTTCACTGTATTTCATATCATAGAAAGATAATGAAATGGTGTTTAAACTTGTGTATGCATTTCTTTGAAAATCTTTTCATATTCATGACAAAATCTGCCTTAACATAACAAGTCATGATGTGCGATTTTATTGCTCTCGAGTGTATAATTGCTTTGTAAATAAGTATTGAAATAGATACTAACATGTTAACATACATTATTAAGATCAAGCAAGCACTGTCCCAAAAGTAACTGAACAACATAAGCGTCAAAAGTATATTAACACACGGCAACATTAAAAATATACTTCGTTAACCTAATTTTGTCTTTACTGCTGTTTAGTGACTTTTGATACAATGATGTTGTTCTATAATAAAGATAATAACCATATCAGCAGTTTCTATATTTAGTAGTAGTTAGTTTAGTCAGGTGAAATTAGCTGTTTAGTGACTTTGATACAATGATGTTCAGCGACATTTGGATTGATGGTGTACAGCGACTTTAGGAATACTAGTGCACATGTACTTTTGAAATACTAGTGCACATGTTCTTTTGAAATACTAGTGCACATGTACTTTTGAAATACTAGTGCACATGTACTTTTGAAATACTCGTGTTTAACGACTTTTGTAAATTTCTGGTATACAGGCTATTTTGTTTCCTAGTTGCGACTATAACTTATGGCATTTTATTGTGAACAGGGGTTTTGTAATGTTGATTCTGTTCATCGACTTTTGATGCTGACTGTACCTACTCGTTTAGGCAGAGTAAGTACCTTGAGCCCAAAAACTGCTGAGCGTGGAACCCAATATAGAAATACGCTTGTACGATATGAATATATACAGAAAGCACAGTTAATAGAAATCTCTATTCCTAGACAGCACGTTTCGCCGAAAACTTTGTTGTTAGAAAACATTGTTTGTAGACATCTCGGTACATAGGAAGCACTGTTGACAGAAATCTCTGTTCATAGATAGCACTTCTTGCCGTAAACTTTTTCATAGAAACCACTGTTTCCAGATACCTTGGTTCACAGAAAGCGCCTCTGGAGAAAAGACTATTATAGTATATTATGATACAAGTGTGTCGTCGCGGTGGTATTAAAACCCGAGCCATGGCGAGGGCCTTAAGAGAGCCAAGAACGATAATGACGAATTACTCATGTGTATCATACCTACGACGTTTTTCGACACACTTGTGAAGAAAATAAATTAAACATCTACTTTATTTAGTAGGTCTATGAAAAGTTTATTTAAAGAAACAGTTCGTAAATGTGCAGTCAGTAAAGTTATAATTAACTATTTTTGACTGTATAGTGGTCTCATGACTTAGTTTTTCTACTTGAAGGCGTACAGCATAAATCATTTTCCTCATAAATAGTTGTTGTAGACATTTTTGTAAAATATGTATTTTATTTTTAAATATGGCGGCAAAAAAAAAGACTTTTCTTAAACGCGCGTATGCGCGAAAAATGGCGGCCATAGACTAGCTACTCTAGCTCTTGGTTTAGAAAAAAAAGAATGAGGATGCATATAAACAGAAAATACAAATTTGATGAAAGATTTAATTAATTAAATATGTAAAATTTTAAACAGTTTATTTAAACACGAAATTGCATGAAATAAGTAAGTAAAACACTAATCATGCTATTGAACGTAATAACAAATTTTATTCTTTTTTGTCTTAAAACTCTTTTTGACAAAAAAGAGGTTAAACAAAAAGTTTCTAACTACATTACCGCACATGTGCATAATAGTACCTAATCAAAATGTCACAGTTTGGTAACGAGCCCCTTTATATACCTAAGTGCAGTGCAATAACAGCCACTTTATGAGCAAGTGTGTCGAAAAAAATATTGTTTATACAAAGTATTACCAGAGGAAGCCGCAGGAGTAGCGAAGTGGTTCGATAAATATTATGTCTCTGGGACGTATGTAAGAAATAATGCCAACAGTACAAAATTAACAATAAATAGAAAGCCACTATTTCTGTCAACAGTGCTTCCTATGTACCGAGATGTCTACAAACAATGTTTTCTAACAACAAAGTTTTCGGCGAAACGTGCTGTCTAGGAATAGAGATTTCGGGTTGTTCCCGTTCGTCCACACCCTGTCGTCCACACTGCGGACGACTGGGAATGATGCGTTCCGTTCGTCCACAGTGTAGACGAAAGAACGCAACATTCTCACATTCCCAGTCGTCCGCACCTCGTTTCATGTTTAGTTTAAGAGTCAGTGTAAAGAAATTTTAAATATTATAGGTTATGTTGTTTTTAAATTAATTAAACCGTTAAATCATTTATTTAATTTAAAATTTCTTTACACTGACTCTTAAACTAAACATGAAACGAGGTGCGGACGACTGGGAATGTGAGAATGTTGCGTTCTGTTCGTCTACACTGTGGACGAACGGAACGCATCATTCCCAGTCGTCCGCAGTGTGGACGACGGGGTGTGGACGAACGGGAACAACCCGAGATTTCTATTAACTGTGCTTTCTGTATATATTCATATCGTACAAGCGTATTTCTATATTGGGTTCCACGCTCAGCAGTCCAGATTTCTTTTTTTTCTGTAGCCGGCCAGCTATTCAGGTGTTATTTTTCATTTTCATTATTGAAAAAAATTGGTTACTTGCATATATTTTTAAAATAAAGTAGGTATGGTAAGTTGTCTCACATTGAACCAGGTAAATTTCAAAGTCTCATAGTGGGCTGGATTTTCAATCAATGCCTTTAATTTTTTTGTGTATAGTTAGCATATTTATTTAGCTTCAATTTTGTAAAACATTAATTTCTCATATTCCTTTTAGTTTCGGTGTAAAACAGGTTTTTATGAAAAAT
Source organism: Mythimna separata (assembly GCA_030763345.1). Classification (NCBI taxonomy): domain Eukaryota; kingdom Metazoa; phylum Arthropoda; class Insecta; order Lepidoptera; family Noctuidae; genus Mythimna; species Mythimna separata. The sequence continues at coordinate 21,446,927 of CM061171.1, read as the reverse complement.
GTTTTTTGGTTAAATGTGTACCACAGGTGGTACACATTTAACCAGGGTATCGTCCACATTGAGCCACCTTATTAACTATGTCTTCTAGTTCAAATTATAAGGCAAATACTTTGTAATAATAATAAAAAAAACAGTAACAATAAAAATCATAAAATCACTTTAAATCTTATGCAATTAAACCGAGAGTCTTAGTTTTATACATCACAGAACCTTTTCAGTCAAATTCTTATCATATTTTAATAATAAAAACAAAAGTAACAGTTTTTAATTATAAAAACAAAAGTTCCTTCCATAATATTCTTGAAACTTTAAAAACTAAGTAATAAACTAAATAACTTTTTACTAGATTTTTGAAGGTTTTACCTTCAAATAAAAATAAAAAAAATCACTATGGAAACAAACTTTAAACAAAGTAAAAAACATTAAAAAAAAAAAACAAAAGCTTGCATTCTTAGCCAAAAACAACTTGGTCTTGGCTACATAAAAAACCTTAATATTTTTTGCATCAAAAACCACGAGAACATAGTCATCTTCAACGGGATTACGGGTCAATTTATCGAAATTTCCTCTCACAACAAACATTTCTTCTTCATCTTCATCGAGATTCGGCGGTGGTTCAATGTAGCTGCCTGGTTCAATGTGAGACACCCGACCCTACCTACATATTAAAATAAAATGTTGAAAAATATAAGTCTTTGAAGAAAGATATACATATTAATCTAATCTTTATGGTATTTTAAAAACAAGAATAAAAGGAGAATAAGATATTTGTAGTGAAGTCGGCTATTGTTTTTATTTTTTTTTAACATGCATCACAAAAAAAATGTTTCCGGCTCCATCATCAGGGCAGTCCGATAGGACCGTATCGAAAAAGTGCATCTCATGACAATTCTAACAAGCCCAAACACGGCTAGGATACATTGATTAATTACGTAGTTCCGGTGTCTACCTACCGGCTCCATCATCATCATCAGATCAGTTCGATTATACCGTTTTTAAAATAAAGAATTAAGAATCATTTATTTATTCGTATTATCATAGTTGCTTAAATATCTTCGTTATGATATTCTATATGACCAGCGACACAATATACATAGTTGGGAAAAGGCTAGGTAGATGGTGATGATGATGATGATATTCTATATGACTGTAAAGTTCCGTTGGCCATTTGTGGTCTTCTTCATCACCAGTTCCACTTCATGCAATGTTTTTTTGTGACTGGTATACGTATGCTTGAGATCTCGATGAAAATACCAAAATTATATGGTTGCCTTTAACGTTTGAATCCCCGACCGGTCCTATGAGACCGCGCTGTTATTGTTTTACTATTGTGTCTCGTTTCGCGGGTATCTGAGTAATTATTATTCGAGGAGTTCCCTCGATTCCTCATGCATTCCATCATCAGAAATTAATTATTATTTTTTTATAAGAAAATACAATCAAATTTGAAACTTGTTTTTTGAAGCCTGTTGAATATTTAAATAATTATATGAGGTTTTAATAAAACCACATAATATCAGAGAGTTTAGTTAGTAAAGAATTGGATCCGCGTGCGCTAGGCCGCGGCGCCAATTCCCTACTGCCGGTTGTTCCACGCGCTCGGCGACACGGCGGGACGGGAGCGTTTATTATTCTGAAGTAAGCGTTTTAACTTATGCGCATGCTCGAAAAAATACGCAAAACGCATGCGCCAAGATTCTTAAAAAGAATTACATGGGCCATCAATTGTTCAATGTTCAGAGCGGTTACACCGCTGTAGGGTTCCGTAGTTTCCCGTACATCACAATAAGTGTGATGTTAAGAGTTAAAAAATCTTAACAGCGTGGCAGAGCGCGAAGTAGCCCAAAGTATAGCGCCATGTCCCGGGAATTGGGTTAATAATTATTTATGTAGCAAACTTATTCACGATCACTAGCGACACCTATTACTCAAAGAAGAAACTACATAGTGCCGCTCGTCGATACTAGATGGCGCTGTGAAACTACGTCACAAACCTAGAACGCGGTGTTAAGATTCTCGGCAGTTTAATGACCTCAGCCAATATATCATTTGCACCCGTGGAATACGTCCTATTTGGAATAGTCATACGAGACTTTGCTACTAAGCCTGATAAAGAACCCTTTTTGGATTAGAGGATCAAAGATACCTGGCGTCGTCCTTCTATGTAAAACGCTGAAGATTTGAGGAGTCTTTTCCTAATTTATTATAATAATAAACTGTAAGTCTTCAAAAAAAAAAGCCTTGTCAAGAATATTGTGAAGTTCTTTTCGTGCCGGACAAACGGTGACAACATCCCCTACATTTATACAAACTAGACGAGTTATGTATTATTTATTTTTATTGATTGATTGATTGATTCATTTATTTATTTATTCGTCATGCACAAAGTACATAGGCGGACTTTAAGCCTTAGGCATTCTCAAACAGTCATGTTAGTGGTGGTTGTGTGTTGTCATGTATGTTGGGTTTCGGTGGTAATTTTACAAGTAGGTACTTACTCTGGCAAAACGAGTACTTACCTATCACAAATAAAAATAATGAGATAAAAAAAACATAAGTAGGTACAACAAAACATAACCGATTTTACAAAAAAAAGCCTTCCGGCTTCATCACCAGGGTAGTCCGATAGTAGGTACCTTATCGACAAAGTGCATCTCATGACAATTCTAACAAGCACAAACACGGCTAGGATACATTGATTAAATTACGGAGTTCCGGTGCCTAACGGCTCCATCATCATCAGATATAATTTATTTATTCGTATTGTCTTAGTTACCTAACTATATTGTGATATTCCATTTATGAGTGTGAAGTTCCGTTGGCCATTTCTGGTCTTCATCATCAGTGATGAAGTGGACATCAAATGTTTCTTTTTGACCGGTAAGTAGATGCTTGAGATCTCTATGAAAATACCAAAATCACAATATGGTTGCTTATAATATTTGAGGAGTTCCCTCGATTCCTCATGCAAAATAAAATATAAAAAAATACAAGTTATAGGTAACCAAAATTTAAAACTCCTTTTTTTAAATGGAATGAAAATTTGAATAATTATATGAGGTTTCAATAAAACCACATAGTTATCAAAGACTTTAGTTAGTAAAGAATTGGATCCGCGTGCGCTAGGCCGCGGCGCCAATTCCCTACTGCCGGTTGTTCCACGCGCTCGGCGCCACGGCGGGACGGAAATATAGCTCTGAAGTTGGCGTTTTGACTTTTGCGCATGCTCAAAAAAATACGCAATTACGGCTACGCTGCCAATCGTTCGAAGCTCAGAGCGATCAAACTTAAATCATCATTATCTACTCATGTAAATTATTTCATTAGAAATTCTGAGTTTCCTCCGATTTTTCCGCACTCAGTAAGAACCGTCAGCGAAGCTAAATGAAACCACAATTCAATAAAAAATCTCGATTAAACCCAATAGAGCAGTAAGCAGGACGTCTATCTGTACGCTGCTTGTCTGTCTTCATGAAATGAGTCTAAGTACTAGGCGGACTTTTGGGATAAAAAAAACTATCAGTTATTGGGCTCTTTGTAATTGTCATGTGATAATACGAGTAGGTTCTTACTCTGGCTAAACGAGTACGGTACTTAATACAAATAAAAAGATTGAAATAAAAAAGAAATACTACAAATAATAACCGACTTTACTAAACAAAAAGCCTTCCGGCTCCATCACCAGGGCAGTGCCATAGTACCTTATCGTCAAAGTGCATCTCATGACAATTCTAACAAGTCCAAACACGGCTACGTTTTTTTTATTCCTGTATAAATACATTGCTTTTACAGTTTTGGTTTCTTATTGGACCGCGCTGTTATTGTCTTACTATTGTGTCTCGTTTCGCGGGTATTGATAGGTCAAACCAGGATTGGTTTGTGTTGGTACTCGCATTCGCATTACAACACTGCTAAACACTAATCATCATCTACTTAGCCTTTTCCCGACTATATTGGGGTCGGCTTCCAGTCAAACCGGATTTAGTTGAATACCAGTATTTTACGAAGAGCGGCTGCCTACCAGACCTCCACAACCCATTAACTGGGGTAACACGGTACTTTGTGGCAAGACTGGAGTCAGATTTACTGGCTTCTGTCTATCCGTAACGACTGCCAAAGATCTACAAATGACAGCCGGGACCTACGGCTTAACGTGCTTTCCGAAGCACGGAGGAAACTCGTTATGTTAAGATGGTCACCCATCCACGGACCAACCTTGGCAAGCGTTGCTTGACCTTGATCATCGACACGTGCGGCTTTTATTATCTAGCCACGAGCTCCTCAAACAAACACTAATAATAACATTAATATCTAACAATGACAACTTAATTCTGTTAATATAGAAATTCAAGCAACATTGTGGGTAAAAAATATTCGTACAAGATTAAAAACGTAAACATCTATTAGTATAATATTGGACTTGTAGGTAGGTGAATAATTTGCACGTTACGTATCTACGGAGCATCGCGCTTATTGGAGAATATAAGTTCAAGTCGATATGTACAGGTTGCTCGCTTTTTACCAGTAATCATTATTTCAACTAATTAATTAATCTTAAATGTGTTTTTTTTATAACTTCAATTAGTTTCACTGTATGATTTGCATTAGTTGGTCAATTAGTTTTTATTTGTTATTTTTAAATTGGGTTTTGATGCATGAATAGATAAATATTACCTATATTACTGTCGCCGGGGCGAAACTCCGCTGCCGCGACAAGTCGCGGCATGGCGGACAGAGTTCCGGCGGGATCTCAGGGTGGCATGGCGACTGCGACTGTCGCAACCCAGTGCTGGGCACGCCGTCATTGAGGCGGTTAGGCCCCTCTTTGAGGAGTGGTTGGAAAGAGGTCACGGCGTCCTCTCTTTCCGTGTGACGCAGGTCCTCACCGGACACGGTAAGTTCGGGAGGTTCCTGCATCGAATCAAGCAGGAGAAGACGCCCGGGTGTCGCCACTGTGTGCACCGCCGTGTCCTCGTGGAGACTATCGGGAGCGGCGACCTCTCGCGCCGGGCCCTGGTTCAGGCCATGGTCCGGAGCGAGGAGGGTTGGCATGCGGTCGCCTCCTTCTGCGAAGCAGTAATGCTCGTGAAGGAGCATTTATAACTTGATAATAATATCTGTGTTCCTACGGAAAGATATTTTGAAATATTGTTGTTTATAATATAGAAAAAACCAAATAAAAACATGACATTTTCGCTGTGTAAATGTGCAAATTTAAATTCGCTTAAATTTCGTTTGGGGTAAGTTTTTCAACAAAAAGACGATGTAGGAACCTAGATAATTATTGTCTGAATCCGAATAACATCATATTATGGTGTAAATATGCTTAAATTTCAAATGATTTTGGTATTACGTTTGTATGGATAATTCTAACGTCGCGCCCACCTTAAGTAAAGATTTAAGGCTTCCTCACACAGGCACGTTATTATCGGTCGATAATATCGTATGCGTTACTGCGATATATGTTTTCAGTACATTTTGTATTAGGATGCACTGCTGCGATAATAACGCAGCAATGGAAGTAGGACGTTGCGTTTCTCCGTCCTGCGATATTCCGATATAAGTTCTAGAATGTTTTGTATCAGAACGCAAAAGACTGTACACACATCTGCGATAATAACGGCGCTCTCTCGTAAGAAATATCGGACGATAAAAACGCAGCTATGTGCAAGGAATCGGGACGCATTAACGCAATACCGCATGCGATATTATCGACCGATAATAACGCGCCTGTGTGGGGGAGCCTTTAACTTTGGGTTTAAGTATCAATTTGCTGAGTGATTTTTGTAACAGCCTGTATTGGTGTTTGGTCAAGTCCCACGCACGACAGTATTACCATGCAGTGATCTGTCATTACAGTTCCGAGTGCGGCCGAGTATAGTTCCAACGAGCGCGTTCTTGTAAATATGTGGTCTATGCAGCCACGTGTAGTGTTATTTCCTCGTTTTTCAATTCTTGTGTAGCCTGATATCGCGCTCGTTAGACCACACTCGGACATGTTATTAACGTAGTATGCCCGAATGTTATCGTATGTTTTTAGGTCTATGTTTACATCCCCCAGCAAATAAGTATCATATGATTTAATTGTGGAATTAGTTCATGGCCTGAGTCCCAGCAGTGGGAACATTACAAGGCCGATAATGCTAATGCTAATTAGTTCATGATCCCCGACCGGTCCTATGAGACCGCGGTGTTATTGTTTTACTATTGTGTCTCGTTTTGTGGGTATGTGATAGGTTAAATAGAAAACTACTTATCTTTTTTACGAATAGATGCTTACTTTCTTTTGGTGGTCTATAAATTGCATAAATATATGCGCGGTAGTTATTATGGGTAGGTAGTGATTTGACCGAGGATTCAGTGTGATGCAGAAATATTTGTTGTTATAAATTCATAATCACATCTAACATAAATTATTATTCCACCGCCTTTTCTGTTCTTACGCAATTCACTGTGCAATTTATAGCCATCAATATTGTACCTACACATGAACAGTGGTTTCATTTACATTAACTTCTGTTAGGATAAGGACATCTATAGCTAATTTGGATGAGTTAATTAATTGTGTTACAAGACAAAAGTTTTTAACTATGGATCTTATATTAAGCCTTTAGCACCGTGAACACGAGTTCGAACAAGGATAAGTTGCAACGTGTACCGTTAATGTGAACAATATTTAAACTATTTTTATAGGTGGAAGGTACAATTTTACTATACTCATTAACGTTTGCACAATCAAATAATTCTTGGTGATCTAAAAAGAGGATTGGGGTGCTTTATTTTAAACTAAAACCGATAGAAATTTTGCCCTCCTGTCTGCGTTGTAGTAGTAAGCTTTTCAATGTCTGTTTCGCTCCTCACTACTGTAGGTTTATCTCCGTCTTCTTTGCGTAGTAGCACCTTTCCATCCTGGAACCATACGTAAGCTGGTCGTAGTTTTTGCTGAGCTAGCCACAATAACGACTTATTAGCTTTGGTCAAAGCACGGCGCAGGGTCACTTTTGTCTTGGCTATTTGAACCGGAACTTTCGGTATTATATTTTCGAGCAGTACTTCTTTCTTTCTAGAAGCCTGTACCCACGACAGTGCCTGGTCCACTCGTTTCAGTTCTACCTGGATGTTTCCTTCACGTTCATTTCGACTGTTCATACGTTCAACATACATTGAGATTTATTTACGTTAGATTTATCTACGTAGTAGATGCTTGAGATCTCGATGAAAATACCAAAATCACTATATGGTTGCCCATAATATTCGAGGAGTTCCCTCGATTCCTTACGCATTCCATCATCAGAAATGTATTAATTTTTTTTATCAATTTTTTTTAAATAATACAGTTAAATTAAAAATTCCTTTTTTTTGAAGTCTGTTAAAAAAATTAAATAATTAAGTATATGAGGTTTTGATAAAACCACATAGTTATTAAAGACTTTAGTTAGTAACGAATTGGATCCGCGTGCGCTAGGCCGCGGCGCCAATTCGCTACTGCCGGTTGTTCCATGCGCTCGGCGCCGCGGCGGGACGGGAGTGTTGCTCGCTCTGAAGTTGGCGTTTCGAAAATACGTAACCACAACTACACCACCAATTGTTCGAAGTTCAGAGCGATCAAGATATGTTCGCCGATTTCATTTAAGAAAACAAATCTAAATAAAAGTGCGCTTTTTCGAATTTCCCGGCTGTGAAATATCTACGCATGTAATAATGAAATTCTGGGCATCTTCAGATTTTTCTGCAGTCAGAAAGAACCGTCATCGAAACTAAAGAAAACCTCAACATAAGTCTAGCTTTAACTGAATGGACGAGTAAGCGGGAAGTCTATCTGGCCCGTCTCGTCTGCCCTAGTGTAGTGACAATGACTCACGGCTACAATACCTTAATGCTCGACGGATTTGCCGGATCAAAATAGGTACGGTGCCAGGTTACTAGGGTCGTGTGCTCGCTCTCCCCCTAAAAGTTAATTAAAAGTATAGCAAACCTTATTCACGATCACTAGCGACACCTATTACTCAAAGAAGATACTACATAGTTCCGCCCGTCGATACTAGATGGCGCTGTGCAACTACGTCACAAACCTGGATCACGGTGTTAAGATTCTCGGCAGTTTAATGACCTCAGCCAATAATAATTATATTATTTTCTGTGAGACAGATCTAGCATTGCACCCGTGGATTACGTCCTATTTGGAACAGTCACACGACTCACACGAGATTTTGCTAGTGCTACTAAGCCTGAAAAAGAAACCTTTTAGGGTTAGAGGATCAAAGATACCTGCCTACCTGCCTTCGTCCTTCCTGGGAAAAGGCTGAGGCATCTTTTCCTATTTTAATGTAACTAACTCTTAAGTCAACAAAAATAAAGAAGCTTTGTCAAGAATCGTGAACTTCTTTTCGTGCCGGACAAACGGTGACAACATCCCCTACGAAAGTTAATGTAGGTGTTGTCACAATTCTTTGTATAATATTTCTTTTTTGATTTTTTTTTGTCTTTACGTCCAGTTACGTAAGTTTCTTTAGGATTCCTGATGATAGGATGCATGAGGAATCGAGGGAACTCCTCGAATATTCAGGCAAGTAGTGATTTTATTATCTCCATAGAGATCTAAAGCATCTACAGGCAAAATGAATCATTTGATGAAGCGGAACTGCAGAAATCTAAATATATTTTTTGTAGTGAAGGCGGTTATTTATTTTTTTGGATTCTTTTATCATGCACTTCACAAAAACTCTTCCGGCTTCATCACCAGGGCAGTTCCATAGTACCTTATCGCCAAAGTGCATCTCATGACAATTCTAATAAGCCCAAACACACCGGTACCTACCTACCAGCTTCATCATCATCAGACCAGTTCGATTATACCATTTATAACATAAAGAATTCAGATATATCTATTTATTAGTGTTGCCATAGTTGGTTAACTATCTTCATTGTGATATTGTTGTTGCCATAGTTGGTTAACTATCTTCATATCTATGTGAGTGTGAAGTTCTGTTGTCCATTTCTGGTCTTTTCCACCGTCAGTTCCACTTCATCAAATGTTTGTTTTTGACTGGTAGATGCTTGAGATCTCGATGGAATTACCAAAATCACTATACTTATGATATGGTTGCCTATAATTTTTGAGGAGTTCCCTCGAATCCTCATGCATCCCATCATCAGAAATGATTAATTTTTTTTTACTAAAAAAATATAAAAAATGCAACCAAATTTAAAAGTCCTTTTTGAAGTCAGTTGAAAATTTAAATAATTATATGAGGTTTTAATAAAAGCACATATTTATCAAAGTCTTTAGTTAGTAAAGAATTGGATCCGCGTGCGCTAGGCCGCGGCGCCAATTCCCTACTGCCGGTTGTTTCACGCGCTCGGCGCCTCGGCGGGATGTGTGCCGGTCACTCTGAAGTTGGCGTTAAAAAGACGCAATACGCATGCGCCAAATTACTAAGCCACCAATTGTTCGAGCTTCAGAGCGGTTACACTTATGAAAAAAAAACAAAATAAAAGCGCGTTGTTTCGAATTTTCTGGCTGTGCAATATCTATGCATATATCTAATGAAATTCTGGGCTTCGTCAGCTTTATATACACTAAGAAAAAGCCGTCAGCGAAGCCAAATAAAACCACATGGACAAGTAAGTGTGAAATCTATCTGGCATGTCTGCTCTAATGTGAGGACTTCCTATGCATAGAATAGAACACTTTATAACTTTGCGTGGTCAATGACAGAGCCGTGCAGTTGCCAAGTAATTTGACGAATGAACTAATGTGTTGTTACAATTCTTTGTAACTACCTACATTATTTTGATTTTCTTTTGTCTCGACGTTCAGATACTTACGAATCTTATCGTGAAAATAACCAAAGGTTTTATGGGCACATATTTTTAATTTACATAATTTCTTATTTTTTAATAATAAATTTAAACTTTCTCCTCAAAGTAACGTATTGGGTAGATTATTACGTATGGGCACATAGGTATGTACCTAATAACCTACACTGCCTATATGTATAAAGAGGAATTATAAGCATATAGATAGAAGTAAAAGGCGCCTGAAGCTGTGCGTGCCAGACCGGTACATGTGGAGCGGCGCGGCGGCGGCGACCGCCATTGCTGGTCGTGCCTGCTAGGACGAACCTGCTGCCAAAAGCACTCCTCAACGGCACGATATGTGTGTTAAACGAAATGCAAGAGAGGATTGACTTATTTTCGAGCCGTAATAGTGAATTCGCAAGTGTTTTATTTAATTTTGTTAGTTCTAGTGAAATGTTGGTTAATAAGTTATTTATTTTAGGTGAAGATTGTCTTTAGATTTTACTTATATTTTGTAATATAGTTTAGTATCGTTTTATAATTTTTAGGTTAGTGTGGGCCGTAAGATGTTTTTTTAAATTATTTGGAAATGACTACTCAATTGGGTTCAGCCAGTTGTTATAGTATGTGTATATTTAAATTAAAATTAAGAAATAGTCATCATCTGCCTAGCCTTTTCCCAACTACATTGGGGTCGGCTTCCAGTCAAGCCGGATTTAGCTGAATACCAGTATTTTACGAGGAGCGGCTGCCTACCAGACCTCCACAACCCATTAACTGGGGTAACACGGTACTTCATGGCAAGACTGGAGTCAGATTTACTGGCTTCTGACTATCCGTAACGACTGCCAAAGATCTACAAATGACAGCCGGGACCTACGGCTTAACGTGCTTTCCGAGGCACGGAGGAAACTCGTTATGTTAAGAATGATGGTCACCCATCCACAGACCAACCTAGGCAAGCGTTGCTTAACCTTGAAGATCGACCTGTGCGGCTGTTATTATTTAGCCACGAGCAAAAAAAAAAGAAATAGTGCTGGAGGTAATTTCTGTCCAATTCATCACATTTATCAAATTCATGGGTTGGTGAAGCTGATTAATTCTTGATTAATTAAATTAAATTATAAAACTTGAATAATTTTATTATATGACAGGAGTTCATGCCATAATAAGATTATTCAAGTTTTTTCTTTTAAGCATGCAATCAGCAAATGACTTTTATGTTAAGAATAATATAGCTACTTACGTCATAGAATTAAATACCTACCTAATAAGTATTTTTATCATTTTACATAATGTTACAAAATGTGTCTCGTCTTTATGTTAGTTACCTTACCTACTTATCTAATATCTGTACCTACTAACTATTATATTTGGATGCATGTGTTCCAATAACACAAAAACAGCCGATCGCACGGTAACCAGGCAAATAGGTACACACTACCACGGGGTCTCATTCGTAACAAAGAAAGTTTGGTTCAAATAAATGTCACTAGATGGCGCGACATGTATTGATCTGTGGTTGAAGTGTGTATAATTTTTTAGTTTTTATATTTTCTGTCTTTATTAAGGTTTATTCATACATAATCAACTCTTATACACACAAAATTATGGAACAATGGGCTCTTATTTCAAATTTTCATAGATGATTGGAATGAACAATTAATATTTATACTAGTAGATGGCGCTGTATTAAATTTCAAACGTTAACAACTAGATTTTTAAATTATGTTTTGTTTAATAATATCACAAATAATATGAGTACGTAGCAGCAGTACAAAAGTACAGTGTACAGTGCCATTTTAATGTCATCTATTACGAATAAAAGTATAATATAACCCTTCTTGCAAAGTCGCTGCTAACACCATCTATTGGGAACGAACGCGATTGATGTACTAACAAAAATAGCCAGCATAGGCAGATGAAATAGGTAGGTACGCTAGTTACGACGGGACAATTTCTTTGTATGGGATGAGGCATCTGTATGCCAATATTATATTATCTGTGACACTACTAAAATCATTCATGCATTCATGCTATCGAATGCCCGTTTGCTTAAATTTTTGTTTTGGATTACACGTCTACAAAATTATTTAGAAATGCTGTATATTTTTTCAATACACTTACTCGAAAACCTGCTCTTATCTCTACCGCTTTCAGGCTCGCAATTTAGTGTTTTCCGCACTAGTGAGCAAAAATGCTGGCGCTCGCCCCCGCCACAATAGATTGTATTTATCGTACCAAGCTGGGTGCTTAACGACCATATGAGCCAACTTTCGTTTATTTATTTCTTAAAAAGTGTAGGTATTGAAAAAACGATGTTTGATACACGTGAAAATTTGTCACTGCACCCGGTTCCATAACACCCTCGCTTACGGTTCAGCCGCTCAGGCAATGGCGCAATTCCACCTCGGTCGCACTGGCAAATTTTCTCCACTTGTATCAAAATGTATTGTTGCAATAATATTTCCAGTAAGTGTACTCAAAAACCCATTTCTATCCCTACCGCTGTTAGGCACTCAATTTAATATTTCCCGCACTAGTGCAGAAAAGTGCACGAGCTCACCACTCTGCTACAATTTATTGTTTTTTTCCTATCGGGCTAAGCGCTAAGCAGCCTCCACGAGTCACGGCCCCCGTTTTCTTATTTCTTCTTGAGTTTTTTGAGAAAGATCGCCTGATACACGTGGAAATTTTTCACTGCAGCACTTGATCGGCTTCATAACCCCTTGCTTGCGGCTCGGGAGAATTCTACCTCGGGCGTATTGATTAACTTTCTCCACTTGTATCAAAATATATGAACTATTTTCATGTGTATTTTCTATTGTATTCATAAACAGCCTTTTAACAATGAGTTAAACTAAATAAAACGTTACGGTTACTTAAACTACTAAAATGACAAAGGTATTATTTAAGATGGGTGAGTTACAGGCACGTCTGCTGGCCCGCGACTCACCCACCCTAGTGAGACGCCGCGAGCCGGGAATGCGCGGATAGACGCGCGCAGGGCGCATGCGTGGGTTCGGGGGTGCAAGGTGGGCGAAGTAGAGAAGGTGGGGAGGGGGTGTTACTGGTCTGGGAGTTTATCGGGCGAACAAAACATACCTGAAGCAATATCTATTTCTATTTAAGAGTTTTTTTTTTATTCATTGATATACCACAATTTTTTTAATAACTAAAAAATAAGACTATCCGTACGTCCGTTACTGATCATATTTGTGTGGTCAAAAGTAAAAACATACCAAAGTTATCCACAAAAAGTCATAATTGTTAAGTTCATAATTGAATCAATCATTCATAACAATTACTGTTTGATGACTCATTGCAGTATTGATAAATACTATGAAGACTATTATGATTACATTGACTACATTGACTACAGTGACTACAGTGACTACATTGACTACATTGACTACAGTGACTACATTGACTACATTGGCTACATTGACTACATTGACTACATTGACTACATTGACTACAGTGACTACATTGACTACATTGACTACAGTGACTACATTGACTACAGTGACTACATTGACTACATTGACTACATTGACTACATTGGCTACATTGACTACATTGACTACATTGACTACATTGACTACATTGACTACATTGACTACATTGACTACTTTACAATATTGCCGTGAATTGAGTAACATTTTGGGATGTAAATAAACGTATAAATAACTGTTGTTTATGAATATAATTTATTGAGACTACATATACAGGATGTTTGGTACATAGTGTGCCAAATTAAAATGGTCGAGAGTAGGGGTCATCTGCTATCCTTTCCCTAAACACTATCCGTGTCCTGTGGATTTTTTTTCATCGAAATTTTAGTATTTTCAAAAAAAAAATCGGGTCAACGCCTTATACATTTGTGTTCGAATGCAAAATTTTGGTATATATTTCAAAAAACAGTCAGTCAGTCTGAGAGTATAGCAGATGACCCCTACAATCGACTTTTTTAATTTGGCACACGATGCACCAAACATTCTGTGTAATGATGAAACTTTTCTAAGAAGCCCTTTTGTTATTTGTAGATGCTAATAAAAAAATAGTGTATACAACGTGTAACTTTAAATGCGCAAAACCTCAGACACCCCAAACGATTTTTAATCCAATTGACCTAATCCTGAGAGAAAAAAAAATATTTAAAAAAAATTGAAGGTTTTATGTGCTGTTTTAGTTTGTTTAAGATTCGTATTTACATCGAAATGAGTATTTTATTATCCCGTTTATGAGAATTTTATTTGTGTTTGTTTACCTATTTACGCAGGTTTATGCACATGATGACTTGATTTGTTAATAAATAGACAAAGCAAAATTTTTAATTATTTTTTTTTGAAAAATGTAACCTATATTAAAAAGTGGTTTTATTGCTTCTGCTCGTTATTCTGAACAAACTAATTTCAGGTTTTGCGCATTTAACGTTACACGTTGTATAAAAATACCTATTTTTATTTCTATTCTAGAGTATTTCTTTATCCATAAAAATATAAAAGGTTACGGTTACATACTTTAACTTTTATAAAATGACAAAGGTATTATTTAAGATGGGTGAGTTACAGGCACGTCTGCTGGCCCGCGACTCACCCACCCTAGTGAGACGCCGCGAGCCGGGAACACGCAGCTAGACGGGCGCAACGCGCATGCGCGAGTTCGGGGGCGCAGGGTGGGTGAGGTAGAGGAGGAGGGGTGGGAGGGGCGTACAAAGCATATGAAGAATTACGTAATTCTATTTTAGAGATCTTCTTTATCCATAGATAGACATCACTATTTTTAATTACTCTATCCGTACCCATTACCGATTATATTTTTGTAAGCAAAAGTAAAGAAAAAATCCTTAAATTGCCCACCATTTATCACAATTGTTAAATTCATAATTGAATCAATCATTGATAACAATTACTACTTGATGACAAAATTGCAAGATTTATGAAGACTAGGTACTATGACTACCCCTTACAATATTTCCATAAATTGAGTAACATTTTGGGATATAAAATTAACATGAATAACTTTGTTGTTTATGAATATTATTTATTGAGACTACATAATCTTGGTCTTGTTTTTATATATTGGGTGTGTCAGGCATCGACGCACAAACGAATACCATGGATCCAGCACATAATTCTGGGGGGCCAGTGATGAAAATTTTCGAATTAAAAAAATCTTTTCTTTTTTAGGGTTCCGTAGCCAAATGGCAAAAAAGGAACCCTTATAGTTTCGTCATGTCTGTCCGTCCGTCCTCGCTTAATCTTTGTGACCGTTAGCTCTAGAAAGCTGAAATTTGGTACCAATATGTTTGTCAATCACGCCGACAAAGTGCAAAAATAAAAATTGGAAAAAAATGTTTTATTAGGGTAGCCCCATGTAAGCTACATGTAAAGTGGAAAGTGATTTTTTTTTAACTTCAACCCTAACGTGTGATATATTGTTGGATAGGTATTCAAAAATGAATAAGGGTTTACTAAAATATTTTTTTGATAATATCAATAATTTCGGAAATAATCGCTCCAAAAGTAAAAAACAATGTGCCCCCCCCCCCTTACTTTTGAACCATAAGTTTAGAAAATATGAAAAAAATCTGGAAAGTAGACCTTTATAAAGACTTTCTAGGAAAATTATTTTGAACTTGATGGGATGAACAGTTTTTGAAAATTTAGGAACACTTATTGTGACGGACGGGAAACTACGGAACCCTACACTGAGCATGGCCCGACACGCTCTTGGCCGGTTTTTTTAAATTTAGAATGTGAAAAATTGTTATTCTAACAATTTGGAGAAGAAAAGGAATTAATTACTTTTTAAATAAAAAACGTCGCACTTACGAGTTTATTAGAAGAACGATTTTATCAACCCCGATGATTTTTTTTTAAATTTTTAATTAAAAAGTAATATTTTTTTTTCCAATATTGACATCGGGGCTGATTAGAATAATAATTTAAAGAAATAAAGATATTTGTTGAAAAAATTAAGAAAAAACCAACGAATCATGAACTGGATCCATGATATTTCTTTGTGTGTTGATGACAGAGTCATCAACACACAAAATCCCCGATACCTATATAAAAACAAGACCTTTTCTAATAAGCCCTTTATGTATATATACAAATTAAAAAATTGTGGTGTATAAAACATTACGGTTACATAGACTTTTATAGAATGAAATAGGTATTATTAAAGATGGGGGATTTACAGGCACGTCTGCTGGCCCGCAAATCACCCACCCTAGTGAGCCGCCGCGAGCCGGCGACGCGCGGCTAGACGCGCGCAGCGCGCATGCGCGGGTTTGGGGTGCAAGGGGGAAAAGAGGTAGGGGAGGAGGGGTGGGGTGTTACAGTTGTGGGAGTTACGACCGGGCGTAAAAAACATAAATATTAAATATGACGAAATATTTAATTCTATTTTCGTTCTATAGTTTTTTTATCCATAGATAAACACCTCTTTTTTTAATTACTACGAAGAAATATGACTGTCCGCATCCGTTACTAATCATATTTGTGTAGTCAAAAGAAAAAAAAAAACGAAATCAGAAAATTGCTCAATTTGTTATAATTGTTAAATTCATAATTATTGATAACAATTACTACAGCTTGTCAAAAAACTATTTCTTTAATCTGTTGTTTAAACCACTTATTAGGGAGCACTTAGCAGGGAGCTTATTTACAAGGTTTATAAGCGATGTTAAGCGAAACATGAGGCCTAGACTATTCTTTCCGATCTTAGCAATGTTTACCAAAAAACTGCTGATATGGCCGATATGTAAGAGGTTTTTAACAAAGCTGTTTTTACCTGCTTGCATACAGAATAAGTAGTAAATTTGAAACTATAAACATCGAACACATAGTTTATGTTTACATTTTGTTTGCATTACTGTGTTGTACTGCGCCTACATTAATTGATACTTTAGTGACTTGAACTATTGTTAGTGAAAATTCAATTTATACGTATACTTTGAGCTAATTATGTTATTCAATACAATGTTTCTATTTTAATTATTCCCAAAATATGTTGTGAAGGAAATATTTACTTTTTAGGTAGTAATTAATTAGTTGCATATCGAGAAGACGTCTTGAAGCAATACTTAATAACTTTTTTTAAATACTACGTTTTGAAAAACTAATAAAGTGGCAATAAAATATCTGATAAAAAATCGGCTAAGTATCAAGATTAGGTTAGTGCGCTATTCGGTTGCAGCGGGTTGCCATACGAACTGCTCAGTGGCGCCTCCATTATTTTCTACTCTTTTTTGCCAAGCTGTACTTGGCGACTCAATTGCATTATAAGGACTACTATGATAATGAGTAAGTACCCTGTACAATATTTTCATAAATTAAGTAAAATTTTGGAATATAACTAAATTAAAACCTTTGCTGTTTATAATAAATATTATTTATTGACACTATATAATTATGTTTGTAATAATAATTCTTTTCTAATAAGCCCTTTAGTGGTTTGTAAAACATATTGGTGTATAAAAAATACCTAATTATATTTCCATTCTAGAGTTTTTCTATATCCATAGGATAAAGAAAAGCTTATGGTAGTGGTATCCTAGTACAGGCAGATAACATAGCTATACCTTTGTAATTATTCTTAAGATTTTATGTAACCATTTTACCAATTTTAACTCTGAATAAAAATTATTATTATTATAATTAGGGCCTGTTTCACCACCTATGATTAAGTTTCCAATATCTTACTTGGCAGATAATTTCATACAAATTCTGTTCCATTTTTTAATTTACTCAGGAAGTAGTGGCTACTCGGACATTGTGAAACAGGCCCTTAGACTTTTATAGAATGACAAAGGTATTATTTAAGATGGGTGAGTTACAGGCACGTCTGCTGGCCCGCGACTCACCCACCCTAGTGAGACCCTGCGAACCGAGAACGCGCGGCTAGACGAGCGCAGGGCGCATGCGCGGGTTCAGGGGTGCAGGGTGGGCGAGGTAGAGGAGGAGGGGTGGGGGTGTTACAGATGCGATGGTTGCGAGCGGGCGTACAAAACTTATAAACCAATACGTAATTCTATTTTCGTTTTTTTTTTATCCATGTACAACATGTAGGTAACATAATTAACGCACATCCTCTCATTGTATTCATCATTATGAACCACTTTTAGTATGGGACCAAACCTGAAATCGAGAAAAAATAATCTGCTGTTCCATACATTTATGTTCGCTTATTTCGTCAAAATGTATGGGACACCTGAATTGTTTTTCTCGATTTCAGATTTTTTTATTACAAAATAAATAGGGCTCATCGCGTACCCGTTACTGATCATATTGGTGTAGTTAAAACTAAAAAAACCTTCCAAGAGCGTTTTGGGCGCTCAGTGTAGGGTTCCGTAGTTTCCCGGCCGTCACAACTCGTAAGTGGGAACAGTGAGGGCCTATTAATAAGGGCCTATTTCACCACCTATGATTAAGTTTCGAGTATCTAACTTGACAGATAATTTCATACAAATTCTGTCACATTTTTGAATTTATTCAGTGAGTAGTGCCTACTCGGACATTGTGAAACAGGCCCTTACTGTTCCCACTTACGAGTTAAAACACCGCGCAAAGTAGCCAAAATACAGGGCTATTTCTTAAGAAACTGGGTTATTCATTTATAAAAACTAGATGAGTTATGTATGTTCAATTTTCGGTGGAAATTTTGGATTGCGATGACTAATTTTAATAATACTTTTTTATATGAAAGAGATACGTTCAGGATAATAGCGCCCTGCACACGTACAGTTCGGACTGCGGGAAACGCCACGCGCCGTTCCATCCCGCGCACGGTGGTCCCTCCGTAGGTCGTAAATGCAAAAATTTCATCATCAATTACCCCAATTTAATTATCTATAATGATTTACCGATAAACAAGCTACGCTAAAGTATAAATATGTCACCCATTTTACCTAATTATCACTTATTTTTCTACCTCCGAAGTGAACACATCATTACGTTGCGCGCGCCTTATCAGTAACTCATTAGCGGTACTGTTTGTTTAACTGTGAATTCTCAGAATTGCATTGTTTTTGAGTGGTGTTTGTGACATGGATTTTCAAGATCAAGGTATGTTATTGCTAATTAGTTATATTT
Organism: Mythimna separata; assembly: GCA_030763345.1. Classification (NCBI taxonomy): domain Eukaryota; kingdom Metazoa; phylum Arthropoda; class Insecta; order Lepidoptera; family Noctuidae; genus Mythimna; species Mythimna separata. The sequence goes on along the minus strand of CM061171.1, from coordinate 21,428,025 downwards.
TTAAGTTTTATTTTTCTTATTATGACGTATTTTTACGTGCTACGCCACACAGTATTTCTATTAAATTTGTATCTTATAGTTGACTTCTCTCATATCTCATCTTATATTAAAGATTGAACTCTCTATTTTGAAAATCTAAAAGGTTTTTTTGCTTTCTTTTGCTATTATAGTCGCTATATAGCCTCTACGTTTGCGTAGGCTCTGGCGTAGCACGGTCTACGAAACTTACGAAAATAAATAATATTTCTTTTTCAGGTACTTTTGGTTAAATGTTCTTTCTCAAGGATGCATTTCTTTGAGATTTGGTCTGCCATAACTGGAACTGTTCCTCTAAAATATCAACACGTTTTGGAAAATATTCTACCTTCACTGGATGAGATCGAAAATTTAGACATTAAGAATTTAGATAGTAAGATACTCAATTTATGTAAAAGTCTTGATAGATTTTGGAAAATTGTCTCTAGAAGTAAATCAAAATGTTTGAATAAGTATTCAGATTGGTTAAATGAAATTGAATGTGTTGAATTAGTAAAGGGTAATGAGAAGTGCATGAAGTGCGCATTCAATACTGCTCTTCGGTAACTTCCCCGTAAGAAAAAGAGCGTTATGTCAAGGCAGGTTTAAGATTTATTAAAAATTTAGTTTAAATTGAAATTAGGTTAGTTGTTATACTTATTTAACTTAGTTGTGGTTATGATGACGTTTGTAAATATGTAATTGTAGTTTTAGTTTTCTTGCCTTTTGTTCTACATAATATTATGTATAATATATAAAAGAATACATATTTAATGGGGGTTATCCCCTTCATAAACAGCGTTTATATCATATTCAGATGTAATTCCGAGCGAGGGAGAATAAATCTCGAATATTGACAATTTAAATGTATTATTAAATAGTACATAATTTAAAGTTTACTGTACATAATGTATTAAATTATGTAAATAAAGCATTAATTTACATTAGTGAGGTATTTTTTTATTATTTACCCTTCAGAAAACATCCCATTTAACAAATTTAATAAAGTAAGATATTAATGACCGCCTTTGTAGGGCGCTTGAACCACCGTGCCGCGCTCCGAACTGTACGTGTAGATGTACGGGTCTAACCACAGAACAAAGAAGTAGTTAGAAGTGCCCTTACACTGGCTATGCACGGAAACCCGTGTCGCCAAACTCACACATTTGCAAATCAAATTGTCCATTACACTCATAAAAAACAGTGATACGATGGGTTACAAATTACAAACGTAACTTTTACAAACTGTCTTCTTATTGCTTGCCAAAATTAAGTCTTATTACAACGGTCGAAAGTTGATATATTTTGACATGACACAAACAATAAAGATGTTTTTCGTCCAACAACCTTATATTGACTAGTTTACAACGAGTTCAGCTACTCAACGCTAGATGGCGTTGTAACCAATTTATTCTATTCAGAACGTTAATACCTTTGAAATAGATGTCATATTCGTATGCACATGTTATCTGTTTTGCTACTCATTTAGAGATGTAGACAGATTTCGATATTTTAATATCGATGATACGTATTTCATTCGGGTGGTGAGCAATGTGGTTATTTATTAACGATAATCAACATTTTCCATTTTAAGCATTTGTATGATATGCTTAATAATGGAAAAGGTTGATCATCTTTAAATTATCAAATCTATGTTAAAGAGGTTTTTGTATGTTTGTATTGTTTGTATGTGAAGGAGTACTTTATTTTCATATTTGATTAAATCTACAATGTGCAGTTTTGAAGCTGCAAAACATTTCGGGAGGGTAAAATATTTATTTAATAATTGCCGTTTTGATTGTTTTACATTTAGTTTTATGATGAAAACGTATATCAATATATTTTGCCGTGCCGTTTTCATTAAGTTCGTAATGTGTTTAGATGCAGGAAATTCCCCTAATTGATAGTAACTTATATTTTAAGTTTCATTAAAATCCGTTAAGCCTTTCGAGCGTGAAGAAGGAAGAAACGTACAAACTTTTGGCCTATAATAATAGTGCATGCAATCCGCATCTACGACGAATGCAGGCTACGTGTTGTTAAAACTTTGAGATTTCCGTGCAATCTAATACCTAAGACATTTAAAAAATATGCACATGAACCTTTCGACAAAAAATTTGAAAGATGACGTGTGCCATAACATGAAGAGTTAGGAATAAATAAAATTATCGATACCGAACTTCTCTACAGATGTGTCCCATCCCTAATTGAGTAGCGTCGAAGTTACTAGAATGTATGTTATGATCTTCCAGATAACGGCCAAGGGGTTTTTGACTTTGTTACGGTGAACATAAGGTTGTTTCTAGTTTGAATTGAAGTCACAAAATGTATTATTGTCATTAAAATCAAATATAATGAAAAATAGCAAAGTTAAGTAATTACAGATGATACGTTACCTACGCCTCCAGAACATACATTTTTTTTCTGCTATCGTTTTTGTAGGTCAAAACCGCATAACTAGGCATATTTCTGAATATTTCGTGTATTTTAGAGCCAACCAATCGCGACATGTATCTGACGGCGAATGAGCTAAATGTTGCGCGTTTGAGCATAATATTGACACGCGTGCGATATCTGAGGGGCACTTCTAACTACTTCTTTTTTCTGTGGGTCTAACAGTCCGATCTGGCACATCGATGCGAACGCATGTCTCACAGTTTTACGCGCGCATCACGTATAAACGTAAATTACAAAAAATGGCGGTTTGGAGCATCCAAGCTATCACAGAGTTCATTCGTTTGTTCCGTGAACATCCGTGTCTCTGGAAGATAAAAAGTAAGGAGTATAGTAACGTGACGCGGACAGCGAGCACTGGGTAGGGGTTTAGTCAGTAAGAGCCTGACACACCCTCCCGCTCCGCCCAAGAGTGGGAGAAGTCATTCAGATGATTCCCCTACCCGAAAAAAAAACTACAGTTCTGGTACGTTAAAGGGAACTAAAGGTACACACATTAGAGTTTCTTAAAAGAGTGACAATTTCGTTCCACTCACAGTGGGAGAAATAATTTGATAAAGCAAAACCATCTTTCAACAGCTTCAAACGAACTAAAAACTCACATTTTTAGATCATAAAATTTTTAAACCTCTTATGATTCCCCTACAATAAAAAAAGAGGTGCATTTCGCAAAGAATTGAAGAAAGTAACGGAGACACGGAACAAAAACTTTTAAAAGTTATAACGTTCCACGCGCCATTCCAAACTGCAGTCCAAACTCTTGAAAATCAATTTACACGCACAGTTCGGAACGTTTGTCTAGATATGTAAGTTTCGTCCGCAGTCCAAACCGTGAATGCATTTTTAACCGTAATCAGTAAAACAGTTTGATCCGCAGTCCAAACCGTACAGATCTAACCGCGGTTTGGAACGCAGTCCAAGATGCGCGGTTCGAACTGTACGTGTGCAGGGCGCTAATATGTACCATAGGTGGCCAAATTATTACGGACAATACCTAGATTCTTATATTATTATCAATTTTAATTGCGTTTCGCAGGCCAATGGTTGGTTGTAGGTCCGGCTAATATATTTTTTTAGACTTTATTAATTAAGGTAACATAAACATCAAATTTGAAGCTAAAAACATTTATATATTTTTGAAAAAAAAAGATAAGTACCTAGGTATAATTATGATAGATGAATAATACTAGTATTTTGTGACAGATTCCATTCGTCGTGGTATGCTCTCTATGCAAGTTCTGGCTTTCTGTAGCTGGTTTATGGTATAATATGGCAACTCTTTAATGAGGGTTTTATACAGCTGATGTAATATTTTTCACCAGCAGAAAGAAACCCAGTTTTCAACTAATGTTAAAAAATGTCAAAAAAGGGCCACTCTAACAAAACATAATACATTTACCAAAAACACATTTTAACTCTGTATTTTGCTGTACCTACCTACGCTTCCCGTGCGCTGTTTTCGCCCCCACTCTCCCCGCTATTGTATTATCGTTCGTTTCGCATAGACTTCGTAAAATTTAGAACGTTTAATTTAAATATTTTTATTTTTGTATGAAAATGTGATGAAAAAAACTTGATTTTTTTTTAAAAGTCATATTAATTAGTTGTTATGATGATAGTAACATAGTCCTGAGAGCTTGCCAGTGTTTTAGAAATAATCCTGTATAATAACAAGACTTTTTCTATTAGAAAAAGTCTTGTTATTATACAGGATTATGCCTTCTAACTTTATGTAGTAATTTAAAATTTGTGGTGTATAAAATGTTACGGTTACATACTAAGGGCCTGTTTCACAATGTCCGAGTAGGCACTACTCACTGAATAAATTAAAAAATGGAACAGAATTTGTATGAAACTATCTGCCAAGTAAGATACTCGAAACTTAATCATAGGTGGTGAAACAGGCCCTTAGACTTTTATAGAATGACAAAGGTATTATTTAAGATGGGTGAGTTACAGGCACGTCTGCTGGCCCGCGACTCACCCACCCTAGTGAGACGCTGCGAACCGTCAGCACGAAGCTAGACTGATGCAGGGCGCATGCGCGGGTTCGGGGGTGCGGGTCGGGACGAGACGGGGGTATTATAACTGAGCGTACAAAACAATAAGAAGAAGTTCTAATCTAGTGCTTTTCAGATTATTTTTCTAAATCTAGAGCGGGAGCAATTATATGATGACTATAACTGTCATAAAGCTTGTACGCGTGGTAGGCCTATAAGTTACGCAACGTGGGCTGAAAACTCACTACGAAGGACTTGCCGGATGCCTGCCTTGAATCTAACCTAACCAACAATTCATTCACAGTAATTTGGCCTGTGATTTCGCATCAATGTCAAAATCATAGTGATCTTTATTCCTGTGCCAATAAAGTTGCTAGTCGGTTGCTGTTTAAGTTGCTGTTAATGGGGAATAGTCTGCGAATGAACCGAACGATGCGTTGAACTTTTGATCAATTTGTATCGGTCGTGCAATAAAAAGAGGGGATATAATGGTTAGCATTATATCTGGCACAATAGATTCGTCATTCATTCTTGTATTTCCAAGTTGTAACATAGTCCATGTGGATAAAAAAATACTTTTCCTCAGTAGTTTCGATTTATTTGTTTTTCCTCAAGGTTCCATAAGATGGGATCTACCTACTTACATACACTATGGAGTTATCGACAGATTTTGTGCAACCAGATCTTTGTGCTCTGAATATCCAATTCGCGATAGATTATTGTTAATTCTACTCTGTGCTGAGTGCGTGTTGTTTTAAAAAAGTTTCCGCGTTTAAATTTCTGATTGCTTAAGAGCTTGGAGCGGGCCGACCAGAGCGGCGGACGTCATGAACGTCTCAATCGCGTTAACGTTAAAAGAACTCGTACTAGGTACTCTGAGCTTAAAGTCACAGCAGTTATCTATGCGCTGTTTGTCGGAAGTCCAGCAGGCCCAGCCAAGTTACAACCGTTTCGTACAGAATCTCTTTCTACAATTAGTAACAGTAACCGGCGTAAGTGATTTAAAAAGACGACAAGTTTGTAATTTCGTAAGCGTTTGTCAAAATTATGACTTGGCTACCATTTATACCATAAAAATAAAGGATGTAGCGGTTAACGATGTGAATTTGGCAAAAAAATCTATTTGTTCTGACCACGTGACCCAACGTTGAGAACAGAAATTCTAATAGCGTTAGCGATTGGAGATTGTCAACTTGGCTAACGCCCGTTTTTAATAACCTACCGCAGTTCATAGATAGATAGCTATCCCCGATAAACAGTATTAAGATTCTATCTATCCATCCACAACTTTTGTAGGAAATACTATCCGTCGGTAGGTTATAGGAAAGCAAGTAATGAATGACAAAAGGACAGATTTGTTTATCTTTAGTAGCTGCAACTGTAGTTAGATACCTTATTGAAAATGGGTGTTAGCCTGCTTGTCTTTTGGAACACAGAAGTCCTTTGAAGTCTTCAGAAGCGTAGGATATAAATGAATATATAATTAAAGCTTAAAGTATGTCTCAGGTTTCTCCTCTTCTTCTTTCTTAACATCGTCTCTGACAAGGATATTGCAGCATTCGATGCATTTCGAAACGCCAGAGAAAGCAGTGACATCCACGTCTACTGGCCAGTAGTCGATGGGTTCGTACTGGTTCCTCCTGAACATCTGGTGGTTTAGGAGGGTCCAGAACCAGAGGCAGGCTCTTCCTCGACGGAACTTTACTGCTGATGTTATGACGGCGTCTACTCCACGCCGGCAGACGGGGTCTCGGTCGTAAGACGTGTTGAATTTCAGGTGTTTTAAGTTGCAGCGGAATACCTGTAATGAGTATTTTTGTAGAAATATGTGATGTAAATTAGAGCCGTAGGTTTATATCATTGTATGAAGAAGATTAACGTTTGAATCCCCAACCGGTCCTATGAGACCGCGCTGTTATTGTTTTACTATTGTGTCTCGTTTCGCGGGTATCTGAGTAATTAAGGTGCAGTGTGTGAGAGAATTTCTTTCACTGCAAATTGTTTTTAAAGGTAAGTAGATAATTAATTGGGAAACGATAGTTTACAGGTGCTAAAATCGAAAGACGTCTAATGTTCGACATAGGCTTCCCCCAAATGTTGCCACAACAACCGGTCCAAGCGTGCTCCATTGTCGACCACATCGTCGGTTTCCGGTGAGACAAAGATCAAGCGTGAGTAGTAAATAGTAAAAGAAAAAAAAATTGAAGTGAATCGTGGCTTCATCAAAAGCGAAAATCACAGATCTGTGGCTCTGTCTTGCATACGAGCCCCAGCATTTTGCTGAGCACTGGCCTTTTCCTGCGGATGTGACGCATATATTCCTAAAATCTTATTGTGCTGGTTTTTTTATTTTTATGTTATGCGCCATGTTTGGCAAAAATAAATCCTTTTTCTTTATTTCTCTTTCAAATCTAGAAGAATCTATGAATATGTGGCAACGTTAAGCAAAGTAACAGGTAAGCTCCTGATCTAGCAATTGGTAGAACAGGAGCTTGATTCTGGTATAAATGTAAAATGCAGAGATTGTGGAGTTGTCTTACTTCATGTCCACACATTTCGATCATGCAGTAGTTTGTAAATCTTACAGGCACAAGATCCACACGGAAGCCCACCTTTTGGAGGCGATCTGTTGAAATAAAGATGTTTTATTACTTGTACTAGTCGTCCCCCGCGTCTTTGGTTACTGCTCCGTTCCCGTGGGTTTTACAACTAAACAAATTGGTCAGTTTTTTTAATATTGAAAGGTACAAATGATCACCTACATACAGGATGGTTCAGACATCGACGCACAAACTAATACCATGGATCCAGTACATGATTCTGGACCACTTCGTGGTAGAATTTTTCCTATACGAGTATATACCTACATGAAAAACATCTACCTATTTATCAATCGCTTGCCCTACATAAGCTTCACGTTATCATATAATAGACTGCAATAGACTGATTAGGTGTTTACCAATTCTTAATAACTTCTAATGAACCTATAGTGGGCGAAATAATCCATCACACTGATCTCTTTTTTTTTAAATTTCATTTCTTGTGTCACATTTTTTTTCTCCTCCCTAGGGAATCTAGGCCGTAGTCGGCTTTCGGCTTTTTTTAAGGTGAGAAATCTTCGATATGACTTCTCCCGCTCTGGGCGGAGCAGTTCAGACTTCTACTGACTAAAACTCACTCCTATTCCTCAATCCAGGGTCCCGGGGTCCTCTTTCGTTCAATCCAGGGACCCAGTAAGCTTCGACCCTGTCGGGCCCCTACGGTTTGCTGATACTTTTTATCGTCTTTCAAATCATGAATGCGAGTGAAAACTAGGTAGGTGAATAACATAAAGATTTACCTTTTAGACCAGTCAACATGTGCGGTTTGTGAATATACCTGTCAAACGTATGGCAAGGTCCATAGTATATTTTTACAAACAAAAACGACATTCTACAATATGTATATAATTATATAAGAGTATTTGCACAACATCTAAATAATATAATGAATGACAGTTTATGGTTACGATAATTTGACGTTTTCTAAATCATAGATAACCACGATAATCATAGATTCATGTAATTTTTTGTTTGGATCTCTTAATAGGATCTATCTGTATTTCGATGGATACTCTTTCGAATCCATCATATTGGCGTTGAGATGGGTTCAAGGAACACTTAAAAATATTTAAAAAATCCTTGAACCATTTTCGAACCCTGTCACTGGCTTGCATTTTTATAATTTGTATAACTTTTTACTGGGGATATCATTATATACCTCCCAAAGTCCCAAATGATTCCCTACTCTAGATCATCATCTATATCCATCTCGCTCCATCGAGCGAGAGGGAGTAGGGAGAGTGTTAAGTAATCCACTGCCTCTCTCTCCTCTCTAAATATATCTATTATTATGTTTATAACTTATTTAATAATGTTCAGATATTATGTAAGTCTTTAACCTATCACATTCCCGCTAAACGAGACACAATAGTAAAACAATAACAGCGCGGTCTCATAGGACCGGTCGGGGATTCATGAATTAAGTATACCTACTTAGAAAATTGCTATCCTAAAATGATTAAATTGTAAAAAAATAAAACAGTACGCTATCTGTCTAAGCAATTTTATTACCACATAGAAATAATAAAAATTATCATGTTTTATGATGGATTTCATCACCAATATAAATAAACCCAGTTTTTTTATTACTTACTTACTTATCATTTTTGTTGTTGCGTTTTGAATGGCAACTCTTCTTCTAAACTACCAAATCTTTATCGCCTTATACCAGCTTATTAGGGTCGACTTTCAGTTAAGGATGCAGCGGTTTATGAGTAAACGTCGAACAGTGGCGTAGCTAGTTTTAAAGGGGCCCTGTATCAAATATTTTTGAGGGGCCCTGTTCAAATACATTGGAGAGTTTTTGTACAAATGGGTCCTACTAGCACAGAAATAGCGCCTACATATTATTTGGACGAAAGGTTAAGGAGATAACGCGAAACTCGCAAGTGCACGCACAGAAATCTAGTGGCGAACGGACGTCTAGTTCGTATAATAGGCAAACAGAATTGTATGAAATCTTCGAGTAGGTAGTCGTTGTCACATCTTCAAAAGTCGTGTAATAAACATTTTTTTTTCATATTTCATGGCTGCAAATACGGCGGTATTACAAAAAAACCAAACTAAAGGAGACAAATTAATATTAATAGCGAAAAATGAATAAAACGCCTTCAATATAAAATTTATTACAATTTATAAATCATGTCAATCCGAAGTTACGTTTTATAAAAAAAACCGGGCAAGTGCGAGTCGGACTCGCGCACTGAGGGTTTCGTACCAACCTACCTATAAAAACAGTTTAATTCTCGAATCGAGTCTTGAAGCCTTTTCAATTTTTTTTTCTTGTAATGTAACTAAAAATTTTCAGTTTTCAGACTTTTCCCGATATTAGTGCTGTAATACCTTGCTTCGTGCCAAATTTCAAGATTCTAGGTCAACGGGAAGCACCCTATGAGTTTTGATTCCTTTGACAGTGTCGAAATGTACGTTTTTTGCAACATAAACGGGCGTATCTTTTTTTCCCGTCAACTTACAAGTTTGATTTTTGCACAACTTCAAGTGACCGCGGATTTCAATATATGGTTTTAATTTCAACTTGATACCTTCACGCGTTCCTGAGAAAAAGGGTCTTGACAGACGGACGGACGGACAGACGGACAACAAAGTGATCCTATAAGGGTTCCGTTTTTTCCTTTTGAGGTACGGAACCCTAAAAACAACAACATAATAACCTGTCTAATATATTTATATTTTCAATTTATAACCGGTGATATACACGATTAACCTTAAGCTGCTACTTTATTTTTTTATGATGAACGTACAATAAAGAGTGTATCCATGCAGATATCGAAGTATAGGTTCATTCAAGAGTACGCCAAAATTGGGATTACCTACTTACATTTTGCCAGTTATTTAATTATGGAAAAGAAAATATGAATGGATTTGTAGAGTATATGTAATATGGAAAAAGGGTGTCATTGATCCAGTGGCGTAGCTAGTCCTTAAGGGGGCATCGTATAGTAAAAAAAATGGGGGCCCCTCTTTTATATATTGCGATAAAGCTTAGTACTAGTTGGGTTTAGATTTATATTCTTTTTATTACGAATTAAACATGCTGCAGGGGCCCTGAAGCCTGGGGGCCCCGTGTAATTGATATGGCTGATACGATGCCAGCTAAGTCTGCACCGATCTTGAGATAAGGACAGAAAGATGTAGTCAGTCGTATCAAGACAGGAAACGGGTTTAGTCGACCACAAAACAGTATCAATAGAACGCGAAAGATACGCGATAAAGCATTGTTATTAGACCTTCTAGAATTCCGTAAACATTCATTTGTTGATTTAGAACCTTATTTCCCATTGCAAACGATGGACAATTATCTCAAATAATAGACTAAAATATATTTATAGAGAAAAATAAAATGGTTTTAAAAAACCGGGCAAGTGCGAGTCGGACTCGCGCACTGAGGGTTCTGTACCAACTTACCTATTAAAACAGTCCAATTTCCGAATCGAGTCTTAAAGATTTTTCAAAAATATTTTTATTTCTTATGACGTCACTACAAATTTTCTGTTTACAGACTTTTACCTATTTGTGCTATAATACCTTGCTTCGTGCCAAATTTCAAGATTCTAGTTCAACGGGACCCTATGAATACCCTATGAATTGTGATTCCTTTGACAGTGTCAAAATGTACGTTTTTTGCAACATAAACGGGCATATCTTTTTTTCCGTCAATTTACAAAGTTGATTTTTGCACAGCTTTAAGGGACCGCGGACTTGATTATATAGTTTTAATTTTAACTTGATACCTTAACGCTTTCCCGAGATTAATGGTTTTCAACAAACTCAACAAAGTCATCCTATAAGGGTTTAATTTTTTTCCTTTTGAGGTACGGAACCCTATAAATCACATTCACTATAGCAAAAGAAATCACACAATTATTATAAAGGCGAGGGTTTATATTGTTTATAGAATTGTTACTCCTAATTTTTGTAATTAGGCATATGGTTAGACCATGCCCTGGAATTATAACATAGAAAACATTTTATCCCAGAAGTAACTTTCGTTGGAATAAATCTATTATCACTTGGTCAAGCCACTGATAGCAACTAGATATAAAATAGATCTAGCCTAAGAGTAAGGTACCTTGGTATATCCATGAGTTTCAAGGACCTTGTCGTTGAGTCACACTTGATCTGACGTCGAATATAATACCGATGCTTCATCATCCTGCCGTTTATATTTTGTGCATCAAGTACTCGTAGGTAGCGGCTTATATGGATTACATTACCTTTAATCTCATGCCATAATCTTAATCTGCATTCCTGCCCAGCATGCACAACTACCTACCTGCACCTCCACAGATTCATAAATATCATAGATTAAAATCTTATTGCACATTACTTTGTGTACTTTATTTCATCACCACTGCTCACAAAATGGTGAAGGAAAACATCATGAGGAAACCGGCATGTCCTACAATCAAAAATTCGAAGACGTGTGACATCCACCAATCCGCAATGGGCCCGCGCAGTGGATTATGGCCCATTCTTTCTCCAAGAGAGGAGGCCTGAGTCCCAGCAGTGGGAACATTATAAGGCCGATTATGCTAATGCTAACAATCTTATTGTGCTTTTGGGTACAAAGCTGAGACGGGTCTACACTTTCCTCTCTCTATAAAAATGTTGTAATAACATTTATTCTTAAAAAGAGTTACCATGGACTTTTATGCCGGTTCTTCTGCACAGGAAACCAACAATTGGAACCGTGTGCTAGCTTCTGATGTTTCATAAGTGTCCATGTAGATTGTAGGCCTATCTATACATATAATAAATCTGTAGAAAAGTGGTTTTTGTACATGAAAAAGAAATTAAAAAGAAATAGCTAGGGTGTTTAAGAACAACCAACAGAACCCATTTCCAGCATTTTTAGAATTTTTGTCTGTTTGTCTGTTTGTCTGTTTATTTGTTCGGGCATCACGGTAAATGTACGAAAGCAATGTTGATAATTTTTAGACACAAGGATTGAGCGTAACTTGTAGTAACATTTAGTTTTTATTTCATTGCAATCGGTTCAGTTTAACAAAAGATATTTGAATTAAAAGTTTTCCTGAAGTAAAATTAGGGTTATGTTTACTTGGTCACATTACTTCACGTAACTTTTATACATAACAATAAATTGTGAGAATTTTAGTAATATTAAGTTTTTTGTTTCATCGTAATCAGTTCATACCTATAATAAAATAAAATAAAATATAATAGTCTTTTCGAAGTAAAATATTGAAATAGCGCCATCTATCAAACTTAAAGATCAACTGCGTGCAGTACTTATATAATTATATTATAATCAGCGTTGTTAGTAAATCAAAACTGATTTTAAACCAATTCAATAACCAATTTAATACTAATTTAATTCTTGATCCCATAGCACACACATAAAGGCAAAATTTTGTGAGCATAAAATTATATAATTGTTAATTTCTGTACTGATAGATGGCGTTGTTAGTTGACACTTAATTCTCAATCACGATGTTAAGGCGCTTCACACACTGCACCGCGTCCCGCCGTGGTGCGCTAACGCGCGCGGCGACGGAGGCGCAGATCTGCTTTACTTAGCGGTGTAACCTGCTCCCCCGCGCGGTGAAGCAGATTACGACGGCCTCGCGCTAAATAAACTCACATGTTCATTGTGCTGTCGATCGTCATGGAGAATGGATGAAATTATTAAATTTCAAAACGTTGCAATTATATTATTGTCATTTTAGGTTTTGTATACAAGAATTAAAAGACACTGCGTCCATAGAAGATTTTGGATATATCCCTATTTACGAACGTCTTTACAATATCAAATAACGCGCGGGACTGCGGAGCCAGTGTGTCTTACCGCGCGTCACGCCCCGCACTCCCGCGCAGATTGGCAGAAACTGCGCGCGGAATGCCTTCCCGCGCAGATCCGCGTCGGTAGTGTGCTGTGCTAGACTGATTTCTATACAAATTGAGATATTTGCATACAACGGTAAAATCTGCCTTCCCGCACTATGCGACGGGACGTGGTGCAGTGTGTGGAGCGCCTAAGATAACACGCTCAGCTAACAACGCCATCTATCGGTACCAAAGTTAACAATTGTATAATTTCATGAACATTTAAAGGTATCTGGCAAGGGGTTTCCACTATGTAATGTGTGTGTCTGGCAATGAATAACGTGATTTTTAATAATATTCTGAAGGTAATACCAAAACATAAATCTTTATAATTCGACGTAATTAGATCGGTATTTTACACAATTTAGGTACCGTGTGCCTACCAAAAGTTACTGCAACCCAAACTTCATAATTGGCCATCGTTGTTAGGTCTGTGTTAGGATCATTCACTGACAAACTTACAGCTTTCATAAAATAAGTCTGGCGTCCACGGGCTCTTAGGTTATTAGGTGTCTTAACAGTTCTGTCTTTGAAAAGGTCTTGACTGGATAACATCGTTAAATCGTTCGATAAAAAGAGTTTTACATTCGGTTTAAGTATTGCAGCGAAGTAAATTGTATCTTGCAATTTGAGTCAAGCAAGATAGGTATATTAACTTAGATTAGATTTTTTGATATTTTGCTGGTCTTCCTCATTTTGAAAGTTTGTGCTGTTGTGAATTATTTGGTTCAATATTTTATTAGTTTGAATCAGTTTTTTTTTTAAATGCCTTCTAGAAATAAAACAAGCCTTTCGCAGCGTAGCTGAGATGCGAAAAGGGTGAGACTAAGTACGTCCTAAGAATCAGAAGAAGATCGTAACGAGGGTATCAGCAGTTCGAGCTAGGTAAGGCAGAACTCTTGCGTCAGAAACGCCTACCCAACGTGAGTCACGACTTAGTATACAGCGTTCTCTTACGGCAGTTTCTCTATCACAGGAGAGTTTAGGAGGAACGCGAAGCGCGTTTATCGGCTGACCGAGAGCGTTACGCCTCTCACGCGAGTCTGAAACTTTCACCGAAAGGGAGTTGCGCTTAAATTCGCAAAGAATTGTTACCGCGACTTTGCGCTCCCAAGAAAGCAGCGAGGACCGTGAAGCGCGTTTATCAGCTGACCGAGAGCGTTCGTTTGATAGGGTATGCTGCAGTGTAGATAACGTCTCGGGTGAAATCCTGATTTTAGACGCACCGGGAGAAACAGGTAATATTTTCTTAACCAAAGTTATTTTGGCTCGAATAAGGAACCAAAATAAAATTGCCCTTGCTGTCGCCTCTTCAGGGATAGCAGCTACATTATTGCCTGGAGGAAAAACGAAACACATATCATTTAAAATTCCTATCGACTTAGACCGTATGGAAAGCCCGGTTTGCAAGATATCGCGAAATAGTGATAAAGCAAGGGTTTTAGGCGATTGTGTGTTAATTATTTGGGTTGAGTGCACAATGGCAAACCGCAAAGCTGTAGAAGCAGTGAATAGAACTTTATAGGATGTAAAGCAAAATGACGGGCCGATGGGAGGCATAACGGCGCTGTTCTGCGGTGATTTTCGGCAGACACTCCCGATGCCGATGAAATTGCTGCCTGTCTGAAGAGTTCGTAAATATTAACTGGTTGCGGTGCCGGTGATATAGTTTTTATTCCAAGAATACTTATAATTTCTTACTACTTTCCTTTCTCTTTCAAACGAGTGCAATTCCCAGTTAGTGTCTGTTATGCCATGACGATTAATAAAGTCAGGGCCAGACATTATCTGTTGCAGGGGTGGGCCTAAGTATTGAATACTTTTCTCATGGTCAACTATACGTAGCTCTTTCACGGGTAAACAACCCCAATAAAATTTTTGTGTACGCTTCAGATGGTTACACAGCTAATGTTGTTTATAAAGAACGACTAGAATAAATAAATTATATTTGTATCGGTATCCTCCAACAGCGCTTCGCACTAAAAATACATTGTTAAGTTCCGACATCCACGCGAACGAAGTCGCGGGCATAGCTAGTATGAAATAAGAATATTGAATTTGAATTCAACGACCTGTTCGAGGCCAACGACAGAGCTGTCCAGTTGGCTAAATATTGGACAAAATTTACGAGACACGAGATTCCCCACATTGTATATGGACAACATTTTTGGTTATTTAAAAATTTACATTTTTAGACTGAATAGGCTCTTAATAAACTAGTGCGCCTCACCATCAACGAGTGCATCACTGCTTACCATCAGGTGGATCGCAGTCAAGCACTAGTTTATGTTTAATATGACTTTCAACGTCCTTGGATTTTGAGCCCTTGTTTGTTTCTTAAGTTGAGTCAGCGCAAAAACATGATTTAATACTTACATTTTCCTTCTATACGTTTAAAATAGAATTAATACGTCTATAACCTCTCGCCAAGGTGCATCACTTTGTGTAATATTACTTGAAGACTGTTCACTGTAGTGTCTGTGATTTGCAAATGGAATAAACATTGTCTAATATTATCATTTTATCTTTTACGTAAGTACAAACATATGTAAATACACTCATCTCACAACCGTCTTCTTCTATGTCCCACTCATCGCACTGACTTCCTTCACTGTTCTTTCTTTGTTCAGGTTATTTCTCTGTGGAATGCGCTCCCCGAAGAGGTCAGGTTGTAACTATTTACAAACCAATTAAGATTTCAATGTTAAAGTCAAAAATTTGTAAAATATAGGTAATATGGTAGGCACATGGTATAAAATTTGTGTTGTATCATCATGTCTTGACTTGCAAGGCGTACAAATCAGGCGTAAGAAACTAACTATAAACTAAATAAAACTGTTTCAAAAAAGTAACGTCGCTAACAAGATGGAATAACAAGTGGATCGGACATTTTTTATTTTATACTTCTATCATCTAAACACTCATTGATAAAGAATTAAGCCTTTTCAATCATGTTCATCTTTCACGTTACGGATAATCAGAAGCCAGTAAATCTGACTCCAGTCTTGCCATGAAGTACCGTGTTACCCCAGTTAATGGGTTGTGGAGGTCTGGTAGGCAGCCTATGCTTTGCAGGCACGGAGCAAACTCGTTATGTTAAGATGGTCACCCATCCACAGACTAACCTTGGCAAGCGTTGCTTAACCTTGAAGATCGATCTGTGTTCTATTACTTACACTGAGCCACCAAAAAAAAATTACGCAGTGGTTAAAAACTTTTGCTGTATGTATGATCATATATGTAGGTAAGTACCTATATTTAGTTTATCTAAGTAAATAGCGCTCGCTTACGTCACATGAGGAAACCTTGTGCGAAAGAAGATTGGCAAAACCCCATGTACTTTCAGTATCACATACAGGCTTAACGTTTCATAGAATAAATATATGGATTTGAATGCTACAATAGAGTATAACAAAATATGTAATGGTAAGACATACATTAGAGTTGGGGATATTAACCTATCATATACCCGTGAAACAAGACACAATAGTAAAACAATAACAGCGCGGTCTCATAGGACCGGTCGGGGATTGATGAATTAAAATGATTTATAGACATAACCTCAAAATGGACCACCAAAAATAATACAAGGTACCTACCTAATTATGTAACTTAGAGCTTGAGCAGAAGGGGCGAATTCATCGCGATTCTCTCGTGCGTATCACGCGCGACCGTTGCGCCCAGAAAGAGCGTATCAACGCCGGAGCATTTAACAATTCCGTATTAAATGTAGGTGCTCAATTTCCCTGAATATGTGCAGTCGCTTTGGAGTTCGCGCGTTTAACTGGACGCAACAAGGTGTCCCTAGTATCTCGACTCGCGTGTAATACGCGCGAGTTGAGGGTCTGGCGTTGTGCACGCGATTTACGCGCGTATTTTGAATTCGCGCGATACTTGTGGACGCGACGTATTTGTGCTACCTTACTAGTATATTACTAGCGCGCGAATGAATTCGCGTGAAACGTTTCTAGATGAATTCGCTTCTTCTGGACAAGGTTTTAAGGCAGACCCTTAGGCGTCGTCCTATTTAGCTAACTATCATACAATTGAACGATGTGATTTCGTCGCACGATGAGATTAGTTTTATTGACGAAACCCTGTGCTTGCGCTATGATTTACAAGCTTCTATTAGGACACTAAAGAATGTGTGTTTAATCACATCGTTCAATCGTACGATGGTTAGGGTCAGCTCACACCGAGACGCGACGCTGCGCGCACATTTTAATAGAGTGACTCAAAATATAACTTTATTTACTACGCGAAAAGATACACATTTCATTGTGAGAATTTAGAATACGTTGCTTCATGCAGCGCTGCCCCTCGTGATGCCACGTGGCGTCGCGCTGCGCCTCGTGATGCCGCGCGGCGTCTCGTAATAGGCAAAAAACAAAACCATATTATTTATAATATTTTTTATTATAATGGTAACAATACATTGGCAAGAAATACCGCAGGGAGATTGTTCCTTCGTGTCGATCGTAAGCTAAACACCAGACTACACTCATGACATGTGAACAACAGCCCACGGTTCTGAGTCCTACTATACAATTACAACAGTAGCTGATAATGGCTTCGGTTTTCTCCTTTAAACTGGTCAAATCAAGACACGTCCGCGAAGGCGTGATAAGAGCACATTACAATTTATACACCGAAGATCAACTGCTGACATTGCTAAAGCATGAAAAACATTCACAGAATAAAAATAAGAGTCATATTTCAGTCCTGCGCAGGTTTATACACTGAACGCAAATTGTAATGTACTAAAGTAGGTGGCACAAAATAAGAGTTCACACTTCATTTATAGATGCAGACAACATTACAAATAGCACGAACAACGAGCACGAACGACGAATTATGTTTAGGCAGGGTCAAACAAAAATATCATGACAGTTTATATTTTTTTTGTATTTGACATAAGTAACAGCTGACGTAATAAGCCTATTTTATGCGTTTTGTTTTTACCGACTTCACAAAAAGGTGGAGGTACTATTGCATTATTGCGTTTTGTTTCCGTAACGGGACTGTGCCCTAAAATCATGGTTTTTTAATTACTCCGGACTTCTAATAACGACGAATGCATTGACTCGTCGTCCCAGTAGTTTCGGATGTGCGTTGATGTGGCGTGTACCTTTTATGTAGGTAAATAATTATCCAAATATAGGTAATATAGGTATAAAGTCTGTTTTTAGGGCTCCGTACCTCAAAGGGAAAAAACGGAGCCCCTATAGGATCACTTTGTTGTCCGTCTGTCTGTCAAGACCCTGTATTATTTGTAGTTACGTAACTAGAAAAATAAATTGAAAAACAGAGTCAAGAGTGTTCTTCAGTGTGCAGCACGGAAGAAACTTAGCACACGGGAGGCCATGTCTTGGAATATGATCTGCGATACTTTATATTATATTCCAGAAGTATGATCTCTAAAGTTAACATTCGGTCTGACAGCTAGCGGGTCGCGCGAACCACTGCTTAGTATGGATTTGTATGGCACCATGTATGGAGATTTGTATACTCCATACAAATTCACACTGAGCAGTGGGTCGGGCGACCCGTCGCAATCACGCGTCGCTGTCGCTAAGGGGCCTCGGCCGCGGCGACTGTTTGAAGCGATACGGTAGCGCTGCTGTCGCGCGTTCGCATCGATACAGTCGCGATGCAGTCGATAGCTGCTTGTCCTCGCCCACGCCATGATTCTCAGTCGCGATGCAAACGCGCTTTTGTCGCGATACAGTCGCGCTGCAAACTTATTATATTATTATTAGTAGCGAGGCGCTGTAGCGCTTTAGTAACGACTAAATCAGGAACAAAAAGTCGCCGTGGGTAAGGGCCCTAGGAATCCTTTGGGATAATTTACGTTTTCATGCGAACCTACCGGACTGGTGTTAAGTATGTCCGGTGAGCTACCGCCCGATAGACCATTTCGGGCTATTGTATCTATTCATATCGCGCGGAGAACTTCACAAGTGTGCGATGCAGGATTCTGTATCGTCGTCATATGTAGTAGATCGTAGTCACTACACAAGCAAAAGCTAGTAGGTACTAATATGAAGATGTTTCTTTGTTTGCAGGCACAAGTTTTATCCGGAGATATAAGACTGACACTGCCAGTGCTGCCGAGGCTGTGAGCGGCGCCTGCCGTCGTGTTGACATCCAAGCTTGAAGGCACTGTCACGTACAGCAGTCTGCAGTCAGAAATATGAGTGTCGCAACGTACGACAAAGGAGAAGGAACGTCGGGGATTCGCGGCCAGCTCTACGAGACGAAACTGCTCAGCTTAATATTCTACAGAGCGAAACATGACGACAGTATCGAAGAGTTTCAACTAGCTTCCAATATCGCTGACATAGGAGCATTTGATGACATTTGTATCAAAGTCAAAATGAAGGGAATCGCGAAACCCCTGATCGTGTGCATCCAGGCCAAACATAAAGACGACAGCGAAAAGACTCTCGACATCGATGTCATGAAATACTTTCGCAGCTACTTGAAGATTAGAGAGAGATTCGAAATGGATAATAAAGACGAGATATTTCAGGGCAAGTTTCACGAGACCGAAAGTTACTTCGTTATATACACGTCTGGCAAAGATAAATTTGGTAATGACGAGGTTGTAGGCGAGTTCGCCTCACAACTGAACGAACTGATAGGCACCGGCGGCACAGCCAAGCAGCCCTACAAACATGACGCGCATGTAGAGTCGCTGTGTCACATATTTATGAAAGAGCAAGCCATCTCGCTGGCCAAACAGGTAGCCGCTTATATGAGCGGTGAAAGAAATTTTGAAACGATGCTGTCTGATGAGCTCATGCTGACCTATCATGTCATTCTGGCGCGATACGTTGTCGAGGTGTCAGAAATTGTACCTGGTGGACACCGAATCGCCACTTTTCAACAAGGCTTCTTCGACGCTTACATAAGCGAAGAACTCAATCTATTCAAAAATACTTTGTACAAAGAGGCTCTTGGAAGACGAAAGATAGAACCCTCTGACGTAAAGAATTTAATGTCTGCATTCTTAGCCGAGCCCACTGACGTTATTAAATTAAGCAAAGTGATAGGGACCGTTATAACATACAACAATGGCCAGCTAGAACTTGCTAAAACATACGCCCAATTGAAAACAGACCTCAGGCAACAGTTGAATCAAGTGGACGTTTCTCGTTCGACTGTTAATGAAGCAACTACTCTGGCTGCAAGAGAAATGTTGTCAAAGGGTCTCAAAGTCCCGGCTGCGTTTGGTAACACAGATTTAATGTTGAGTGGCAGCGATGCGAAAAAAGCACGAAGAATAAAACATTTAACGTCGAAATTCGTCGAATTGTTAGCCATTTGTGAATCAGGTAACACAGTAACTGTAGATAACTCTTTCGACAGCGGATTCCTGCAGCTTAATGGTGGTATAGCTGGAGCCATCGGAAATATGTTCGTGCTCGACGAAAAGACCAAAGTGATGAAGATTACAGATAACTGGGAATCACTAGGAGATCTTGCTCAAGCTCTGTATAAAAACTTGACAGACGAAATTCACAATTTGCATGAACTTAGATTTCATTTCAAAGTAAACAAGTTTCCAAAGCTTTCTTTAGACTGCAGTGAGTATGAAGCGACTCTAGCGAGAGATTTCTTAAACAAACTCATATTCTGCAGTAAACAAGCTGATGAGAACGAAGTGGAACAGATAATAAAAGACAAAATAGAAGAATATCAGGCTGATCACCCAAACTACTTCCAAGCTAAAACTGATGCAATGTTCCTTAAATACCACGACAAGATACAGAAATGGTGGATGGAACCGAAACAGGCGTCGTATCTTACCAAAGACAGCGATATATTTGACGACGCAATCAACCATATCATTAAAGACCCTTTGTTGAGCTCAATAAGCATAACGTGTATGAGTAAAATAAAACCTGTTATTGATTACACGTTCACCGAAGACGCGGTGAGCTCCTGGAACTTGCTGGAACACGCGAATACTGTCATCATCACAGAGAACAGCACACTGACTGTCGTTAAAGTGTTGCAGCATTTGAAGAATAGGGACCATGTAGTGTTAGATTTAGAATATATTGTAAATCTACCAACGAATGATCGTAACGTATTACGCACAGAGTTGAAGAATACAGATGGCTGTAAAGTTATAATTTTTGTATGCGATAAAATGCTAAATACCAGAGATGAAATCAAAACCTTAGAAAACATTTCGAAAGTTGTGATAACGAAGAAAACAGTTATTATAACAAACTCAGCGTCAGTTGAAACATTACAGAAATATTTTCCAATAACACATAGTCCTGTACATGATGAAAATAGTCTGAATGATATGAGTGCAGAGTCACAGAAGAGCATCTTGGAAACCAGAGTGATATTTCAAGGCGTAGAAGTAACATTAGATTTGATAGTCGATGACAAGTCAAAAGCTTATGTGAAAGGAGATATTCTAAACAAAATAATGTATAAGAACAGAATTAAAGTAGGTAAACTAGATACTTCAAGACAGTATGATGAAATAAAGCATTTGTACTTTGATCGAGTGGTTCAAAAGACTACCAATGAATCTGTTAAGGTGTCTCCTCCCTTAAAAACTCTATACGATATAGAAGATGACGTTGTACTTATAACTGCAGAACCCGGAATGGGCAAGTCGACTCTGCTCACTCACTTATCGCTTGAAACCAAAAAATGCCACCCAGAAGTTTGGATTGTTCGGGTCAACTTATTAGAATACTCGAGACAGTTTAGCAAGTGGAAGGAGGAAGGGACAGATATCAAATTATTGGAGACTTTAAAGTTTATGTGTCAAGTTATACTGCGTGGGAAACTTGGCAACGAAAGTAATGTGACAATAACGTTGAAAGAACAAAACGGTGTTGTGTATCTCAAAGATTGTAGTGGCGATCCATGGATTGAGTTCGAGTTGAAATTGTTTTTACATTTTTTTAATAATGGTAAGATGATATTCCTATTCGATGGTTTTGACGAAAGCTGTCCGCATTACATGAATGAGGCTACAAAATGTATAGGAGTTATCAGTAAACAACGTCAAAATCATAAAATATGGGTCACGAGCAGGTCGTATTCAAAAATTAAATTGTTATTACAAGGAGCTTTCGGGGATCCTTATTCCATAACACACATGTCTTTGAAGGAAAAATACGAATATTTAAACAAAATCTGGGAAGTCCATTTGGTACTGGAAGAATTTTGTAAAATACAAATACAAAATGTTCATCGCTTCCTAACATTTATGTCAGATATACAATACTGTATCTTGGAAAAAATCGAATGGTCTCTACACGAAGTTTATATGAACGCACGGTTTTATTTGAAAAATCAGATAAAATTCTTAAATAAGCCTTTAGAGGTTCAAAGACTTAAAGTAAAATATGACTTTGAACATGTCTCTAGGGCAATTTTGAAAGAATTAGAAAAACGATGTTTTGACTACGAAGAGGTCGCCGATCATACTCCTTTACACGTATTTTTAAAAGCATTGTTTTTTATAAACAAAATAAAAAGCGTGAACGAAAATTCTTACATGTCGCCATATTTTGCTAAGTGGGATCATCACAATAACACGGTTACTTTTTACCAAAACTACTTAGAAACGATCCTGTTAAACCGGTTTGAAAATAAAAACAAAATGGACATTTTCAATCCTGACATCATGACTACTTACGAGAAAGAACTTGCAGATTGTATGGTAAAGCACAAAAAATTGGCAGCTTATGCTATTTTCAATCAGGACATTGAGAAATTGTTTAATGAGAAAGAGTTGAAAGAAATCAAAGAGACGATAAAACGTATAGAAAAGGGAGAAGAGAAAACCGGTCTGATATGCGGTGTAGCCAATGATATCCCGATATTTCTACACATGACGTTCACTGTATACTTTGCTGCAGAATATGTTTGTGATTTACTAAAAAATGAAATAGTCAGTGAAAATCAAATGCAGTTGATTGACTTTATATTTAATTTGTTTGTGTCTAGATCGAATGGGCGTACCACACGTACAAGCTTCCCCACAGTTTTGCCTGCGCAAGCCGGTTTGTACATGGAACACCGTGCCAATTTTACCAACCGCAAGCACGGTGATCCATGGTTAAAGCTACACAGAAATCATGTATGACGGAAATGTTCTCCTTAAAATTATATAAAAAATATTTCACGACAGCAAATGTCTATCTTGTATGGTTGATTCACAATAACACGTGTAACTCCCGATAGCTTAGCAGTTCGGAGCTTTCTGATTATATTAGTCTACTCTTACGTTTAAAACACTCTCACTCATCCCTATTTAAAAAAAAATTACCATTATTACCTATTTAATAAAAAAAAGAATCATAGAAATCGGTACAGAAACACCAAAGTTATATATGAAATACTAATAATAAGCCATCTCGCGTGAATACTGAATCATGCTATAAGGATTATTTTTGTGTAACGGTCGCCGTGCTCGACGCGGCTCACGGCGGGAGACTTCATACAATATTTGGCTCTTGATGCGAGTAGACGTTCCGAGCATTCGACCTTATTGACAGATAATATTGTTTATCAACACGACTTTTAGTCTTTAAATTTATTTAGTTTTCTTTTGTTGTTATTTTATAAAATAGGTATTACTTATTTTGGTAGTGTATTATATTCGTTCAAATTACAAATAATTCATTCATTTCTGTATCTTGTGCTGTACCAAATAAATAATTTTTCTTTCTTCTTTCTTCATAGTTTACATTTTATTTCTTTCACTTCTTACTAATATTATAAAGCTGAAGAGTTTGTTTGAAACGCGCTAATCTCAGGAACTACTGGATACTTTCAGTCTTAGATAGCCCATTTATCAAGGAAGGCTATATGTCTATCTTTTAAGATTTTCTCACCATACCTAACCTTTTTTTACCCTAACCAAAATTGTTCTAAAATAATGTACCTATTATTTGCGAAGGTGTTTTTATAAACATTATATTAATCCATATCCAAATAAATACGTTATTCATCACAAGTAGGTATTTAAAACAAAATTTCCCTTTACATGATTTGATTTAAATGAATATCTTCGGAGATATCGTAGTTTTAAAATAATATCACAGCAAAATAATGATTGAGTGCTGCGCGCACTATGTACAAAGCCTAAGTTAAAGTTAGCGTTAGCCCAAAGTAACAATTCCACGCGGACGAAATCGCGGGCGGAAGCTAGTTAATAATAATAATAATAAATAATAAAAATAAAATGAATGTATATCGATACCTTTGGGTAGAAAGGTCGTATAAACCATTTTGGCCAAATTGAGTTATATATACCATTTTTTTCTCTATACTTAGATCTGTAACTATATACGAAATGTAGAAATTCGCTTAAAAATGGTTAATACGACCCAGAAATTTTCGGTCACGAGAAGAAGAAGATTAGCTTCTATCACATACCCACAAAACGAGTCACAATAGTAAAACAATAACACCGCGGTCTCATAGGACCGGACGGGGATTCATGAAGCGAAATTTAATTGTTTGTAGGTTTTCTTGCAATTTGCATTCCAGTATCGGATAGTAATTTTTTAAATTTGATACAAGTGGAGAAACTATGTCATTCGAGATTCTGTATAAATTGTAATTTAGAATAACGATTATATAGGTTAAATTTTAAAAAGCCATATTAAGGAAAAAACCGAAGGAAAATTCCACCACTGAATCGTGGATCCATTGTATTCTTTTGTGGGTCGATCTTCCTATGTCTGACACACGGCGTATATACTCATTATACTGTGAAAGACACATTATACATTACACGGTGTATACATACTCATTATGTGTCATATATACTGTGAAAGACGAGGTAAACGTTAACGCTGCCACTGTTGACGAGGCTGAATGTTTTCATTGTAACACAATAAGCTTCAAAAAATAACTAACAATCAAATAATAAGTAGGTACATTTCCTTAGTTTCAAGATTGTGTAGATAATATAAGTCAAGTTTACTTAAAAGAATTAAATGTTATGACGATAAATAAAAAAAAACAAATGAGTAATCTTTTAGATTGTAAAAGTAATTTATTTCTTAAAATAACTTAACGCTTAACTACATATAATACCGTAAGCTAAGTAATCCTATTTAATATTGTAAATGCAAAAGTTTATACTTTTGTTTGCTTGATAAATTAATCAATAAATTTGAGCTAAATTTGGCATACAGGTGACCTGTATTAATGGGATAGTTTTTATCCCAGTAAATAGTACCGACTGATGATCTAAGGGGAAGAAAGATTCTGGAGTGGCGACCATGTACCAGAAGACGCAGCACTGGAAGGCCTCCCACAAAGTGGACCAGTAACCTAGCAAGGGTCGCGGGAATCCGACGCATGTGAGACGAAAGACACCGGCCTCATCTAGCTTAAATTGACCAAAAACAATTGACGTGTAAAAGTGTTTTTGACAAACCTATTTGCAAGAATAAAAATCTTTTATTATGACACTTGGGGGAAGCCTATATCCAACAGTGGTCGTCTATCGGCTGTAATGATGATGACGATGATGAAGTCAAAACTAGTACAATTATGCCTATAAAATTCGCAAGTTAAGCAGCACTATGACTGTCCTTGCTCCTCAGTTTGAGTTTGAGTGGTAAGCCTCCTGCGATGGACTGGACTGTGTTGCTTCCATGGTTGACTGTCAGTTTCCTCTTGGTGGTAGCTGCTGGCTCCACGCTGAACTTGTGCAGGACTGCTGCAAGACCTGCTAGGGACTGCATCTCGCCTAGACGGGCACCTGGAGACAAAGAAAAGTTGTATGAAGTTAGTGCTTTATAGATTAGGTAGGGACATCGTCTTTAAATGGTTACTAACTTTTCTATGAATTTTAAACATGAGGGGGGTAACCAATGGTAGGATCCGGAATGTCGACGCACAAAATACCGATAAATGATAGTACAATGCTGCAACATCTAGATGCATGTTACCGCGAAAGATCATCTCAGCGAAAGTATAATTGACTTAACATAGGAGTATTTAGGTATCTAATTAATTTGCAAAAGTTATGGAAGTTAAAGATGAATAACTATATTGGCATTTCCTGTTTGTGCCGAACGATAGGTAGGTAGGTGATACTAGATTTGGAAAAATACCGAATAGCTAAGCAATCAGAACCAAAACAGCACGTAGGCACCTACAATCGTCTTTGCCTAATAGTTGAGGAAAAACAGTCCTGATAACATATTTACTTATTTATTTTTAGGTGAGCAACGTTCATCAATTTTATTTCTTCGTTTAGGTTAGTATGTATTAAAATATAGCACAGTCATGCCTATTTTAAATGTTTAAAAAAAGGAAAAATATGATGGCTTCCTATTTATTTACCATTAATTTTTTTTTAGGTAAATAGATGTATCTACTTGCTCAGCATCAGTTGTTATAAATTATCAATGTTTCGGAGTATATTTCATATTAGCGATTTTCAACTGTACTATTTAAGACATTAAAAAAATATAACTGCAGTAACTATGTAGTTATATTTTATTAATGTAAATTACACTGTCATCATCATCATCTGCCTAGCCTTTACCCAACTATATTGGGGTCGGCTTCCAGTTAAGCCGGATTTAGCTAAATACCAGTATTTTACGAGGAGCGGCTGCCTACCAGACCTCCACACGTAAATGTAAATTACACTGTAGTGACTAATAATGATTAATAATAATTAGATATTTATGTATGTGATTTATTATTTATTTATATATTTTAAAACTTTATTTTAATTAATTTAATTTTTAATTAAAAAAAATTAAATCAAAGATTGTATGGTAGATATATTGTAGTTAGCGAAAAAACTAGAATTTTAATTGACTGTAAAATAAATTATATTCTCTAATTATATTTTATCTAAATCACTGTATCAACATTTTGCCTCATAATTAATATGATGATATACCTAACACTTATTTAACTCCTAGTGTGCGAGGTTGAATTAGATTATTATGCAAATATAAATACAATATGCAGTTTTGAAACTAGTCATAATTATGTTATTATTAACTCAGCATAGAATAATGACTTCTTCTAAAAATAACACACAAGGCTATTTCCACTTACCGATGCACTGTCGAGGTCCTTCACCAAACGGCATGTATGAAAACTTATGCTTTTCCACCTCAGGATCGTTGAATCTATCAGGCATGAACTCAGTAGGATTATCAAAGTACTTCTCGTCATTCTGGATAGCTTGTAGGGGAATTATGATCTTCACACCAGGGTCCAGGGTGATCCCTAACTCTGGGATCGTGTACTTCCTCGCACACACCCTGTGCAAGTTTCCTAGTGAGGGGAATATCCTCATTGCTTCTTTGAACCCATTACTCAGCGCTTTCATCTCAGATATGGAGTCGTAGCACAGCTTATTGTCGTATTTCGCAAGCACTTCGTCAATATCCTCTTGAATTTTCCTTTGCTCTTCAGGATGGTACGCTAACTGATGTAACAAGAAGCTTGTGGCTGACGAAGAAGTCTCGAACCCTGCCGCGAAGAAGACGAACACCTGAGCCGCCATACAGACCGCGTCCATCTCCATCTCAACCTGCTCTGGTTTCCCATCTGCATTCCTTTTTTCTACTGACTCTCCTGTGATTTTTCCTTTTCCTTCCAGTTCCAAAAGTAAATCGATAAAGTCATTACGACCAATAGGTTTGTTGTTCCTCTGTTTACGAATGTTTTGTACGATTTCAAATATCGAATCTAATAACATAGTCTCGCGGAAAAGTGTTTGTGATATTGATCTGAAGTGTGGGAAGAGGTCGTACAATGCTACAAGGACATAGTTCTTCCAGCTTCTCTTGAACATGCGTCTTCCGAGGTCTCTGTAGAGGGAGTGTTCGTTGTTGATGGAGTCCATCTGGATGCCGAAGCCGCAGGCGCCGATGAACTCGGTGGTGAAGCGCGCCATGAGCTCGCGCACGTCGCAGGCGCCGCCCTTGTTCACGATGTCCTCGCCGACGTGCTGCAGCTTCTCCGCGCACTGCACCACCAGCGGGAACATGTTCTTCAGCTTAGCCGTCGTAAACGTAGACGTCAGACGTTGCCGCAACAACTTCCATTTATCGCCATCGACGTGGAACAGGTTAACAAACACGGGCTCGTAATTAGGATCCCTTCCCAGTCCTCTGGGGTAGAAGTACGCGAAGTCTACATTCAGGATCTTTCTCACTAAATCCAGGTCGCGGATGATGAGTTCCGGAGTGGTTCCTCTGTACAAGCCCACGACTGGTTCATTGGGGTACTTGTTGTATAGTTCGACGGCGTATTCTACGATGCTTTTCTTTGCCACAACGTTGTCGTACAGTGATCCGAAGACTGGTATTGGTTTATCGTATTTCACGTTGCGTTTTTCCCAATAGTCGTGGTTTCTGGTGGTGTAGTAGTAGAGGAGTACGAGCACAAGTGGTAGTAGCAGGAGGATCATGTTGTCGGGTTGAGACTAGCGGCCAGACTGAGCGTTCGAGTATAGTTATCAATGAGTGATTGATGTAAGTGTGTATTCGTCACTAAGCGTACGCTTCCATTGGACAGCGCGGCGGCGGTTCTGTGTGCGAATTGGACCTTGATATCTTTGGTATGTAGGTGTTCTAGACCTTTTTGGCAAACCAGTTTTTATTAATTAAACCCAGACCTTGATAATATTTAGGTGTTGTCGCAAATTTATCGTCTGTGAAGTTCACACGCTTGATGTATTTTCTTTTATGACCTGGAATAAAGGAAAATTTTGTCAGTATAATTTATTGTTTTGAAAACTGGAATGTTCTATCTATATTTGAGCCTATTTATTATAGACTAGATACAGTAGAGGTTATCAAGTAGGTAGTGCTCCATATGGGTGTAATAATATACGGCTTGTTAGCATAATTAACTGCGAGACATAATACTGATCTGTCCCTGACATACGTAGAATACTAGAATAGAATACTATAAGAGTATGATATACGAGTATATAGAATACTAGTAAAGACGATTACTAGTCTACGCACAAACAGTCTACCATTTTAAGTATGTATCTATTATGATAAGTCAAGTTGACAATCTTTATAAAGAACGATTATTTTCAAACAATATATATTTATTTATTTACTAGCTTCCGCCCGCGGCTTCGCCCGCAACAACAAAATCGAAGAATAAATAAGATCACGCTTCTTTTTTTTCCTATAGCCTATATGTTAATCCAGGGTATAACCTAACTACATACCAAATTTCAACCAAATCGGTCCAGCCGTTTTTGCGTGAAAGAGTAACTAACATACATCCATCCTCACAAACTTTCGCATTTATAATATTAGTAGGACTAGTAGAGACGATTACTAGTCTACGCACAAACAGACTAGGTACCATTTTAGTATCTACTATGCTAATTGAAGTTGACAAGTCTTTATAAAGAACGATTATTTCCAAAGAATATAATTATTCGCGGCGTATATTGCGGTTTCGCCCGCGTAAAGGAAGGTTTGCCCATATTAACTTTGGATTCCCGTTTCATTCCCTTAGGGGGTGAATTTTGTAAAATTCTTTCTCAGTGGTCGCCTACGTCATTAAAGAAAGCATTTTGCAAAATTTCACGCTTCTAATCTCAATAGTTTCGGCTGTGCGTTGATTTGCCAGTCAGTCAAGTAAGAAGATCTTATTATTTTCTAAATTACAATTGGTTACTGTAATGAAGATAATTATGAATTCATTACCTATTGTGTTGTTTTTGCCCTATTTATGTGATTTTTATTTTATTTGTATTGAATAACAATACGTATGTAATATGTAAATCAATGTACCTACCTACCTAAAACTTAAAAAAAAATATTATAAAGAATAAAAAGGAATTCAAACTTCATGCTGCTTCTCACGGGTACTATTTAGAACATGTTTGAAATTCTATGTTTTTTTATTTATTTCATTTCACAGGGCCTTTTTATTTAAGGCTTAAGATAATAATCAGTAGGTAACTACGTTCTAATATATTAGTATACAAGGTACGCATGTATCTATTTATCTAAAAGAAACAAAGTATTTACCTAATATATTATCTATTGTTTGTCTCGACACACAATTTTAAATCGATCAATGTCACGACATAAAAAAATAGATACATGACTTGTTGAAATTACGAAATATTAACAGCTGTTGAAGTAAGTACTGATTAATCTTTAATAATGTATCTTTGTATTGTGTAAGGGAAAAGTACTAGAAGCAGTTTGATAAAAAATATGCATTATTGCGATATGAAAATGTGATAGCGTGATAGGTAAACAAGCGCTTAAACCCAATATAGATATTATGTTTGATAAGTATCTCTGTATAATTGATTTATAATAAAATAAATAGTACTACTTATATGCTTAATGTCGATGACATTTTGGAAGTCATTCTTAGACGCCGTGCCGAGTGCGAATTGTTTTTACGTTAACGCGTTTGAGATGTATACCGCGTTTGAGTCTCTGATTGGTTAGAAGCTTGGAGTGAGAAAATCGGAGCGCTTTAACGTTATAAACGTATCAACCGCGTTAACGTAAAAGAAACTCGCACTATGCACTCCGAGTATGAATTGTTCTTACGTCGGTAACGCCATCGAAACCTTTATTGCGTTTGGCTCTCTGATTGGTTAAGAGTTTGAAGCGAATCGGAGCACCTAACGTCATAAACGTGTTAATCATAAAACTAACCCTCACTATACAGAACGCCAGATAAGCGGGGATAAAATTCATTGACCCTCTCCTAATATCTCTGCGAAAACCAAACAATGCACTGTTTTCATTACTAGAAAAAAAAGTATCGCGATAGACATCGCGATGTCGATTCAAGATAGCTTTTAAGTTTTAATTTCCGTTTTTGACATTCATGTTTGAATCTCCAACCGGTCCTATGAGACCGCGCTGTTATTGTTTTACTATTGTGTCTCGTTTCGCGGGTATGTGATAGATTAAGAATGTCAATAAATGTACGAGGGTCAGTGACCGTTATCCCAAGGTTATGTGGCGCCTACATTAGGCGCTCTGTTATTGACCGCTTTTAGTCACTTTGACTTAGAAAAGTGGAAACGGTATAGGTAGAATTCGATTCTTAAAAACCGCGACCCGCGACCGCTACCCACGACCGCAACCGGGTTGCGCGACCCAATTCTTAGTATGGAATTGTATGACACCGATCACGCGACGCAGTCGCCTGGTTTGTTTAGTAACCCATACAAATCCATAGGGCAAAGGGACGTATATTGGTGATATAAGTAATTTAGTGATATTTTTTAAAGACCCATACGGTTTTCTATGCATAATGTTTTACTAGTATGAGGATATTTGTGCACTTGTATTGTAGCAACCCGATAGCACTGTCTCATGAATGTGGTTGCATGGAACTGTGTGGTTATTCTGTTTTGAAAAAAATATCTCCACAATACTTATATCACAATATTCCTTACCTTAGGTACTCATCATCATCTACCTAGCCTTTTTCCCAACTATATTGGGGTCGGCTTCCAGTCAAGCCGGATTTAGCTGAATACCAGTATTTTACGAGGAGCGACTGCCTACCAGACCTCCACAACCCATTAACTGGGGTAACACGGTACTTCATGGCAAGAATGGAGTCAGATTTACCGGCTTCTGACTATCCGTAACGACTGCCAAGGTACACAAATGACAGCCGGGACCTACAGCTTAACGTGCTTTCCGAGGCACGGAGGAAACTCGTTATGTTAAGATGGTCACCCATCCACAGACCAACCTTGGCAAGCGTTGGTTAACCTTGAAGATCGACCTGTGCGGCTGTTATTATCTAGCCACGAGCTCCTCACTATATTGGGGTCGGCTTCCAGTCATGCCGGATTTAGCTGAATACCAGTAGCTATTTTACGAGGAGCGGCTGCCTACCAGACCTCCACAACCCATTAACTGGAGTAACACGGTACTTCATGGCAAGAATGGAGTCAGATTTACTGGCTTCTGACTATCCGTAACGACTGCCAAGGTACACAAATGACAGCCGGGACCTACAGCTTAACGTGCTTTCCGAGGCACGGAGGAAACTCGTTATGTTAAGATGGTCACCCATCCACAGACCAACCTTGGCAAGCGTTGGTTAACCTTGAAGATCGACCTGTGCGGTATTCCTTACCTAGCTATACCTACTATAAACATAGGATGCTACCTTTACACGTGAAATGGGCCACCGACCTTTAGACTTGAGCAAGTAACACCACTGAAGCTATTTTTAACACTATCTCGTCAAACACGGTTGATAACAGTTTAACAACACATTGTTAGGTAAACATACCTACATTACCTACCTACCTACAGCACTTATTGATATAACTCTTAGCAAAAACGTTGTAACAAACATCACGCACAAAATTTATTAATGATTGGGCTCTGTCTTTAGGTAAGGTGCGTTGGGGTAAGATCGGAGCTGGGGAAAGAACGTATAAATCAAATATCTCATTTATTTGGCTATATTTTTTAATGCTAGTGACATTGCGCGCTATGTCATTTTGTTCCGCCCCGCCCCGCACTGACCGCCAGTTGCTCCGGGTACTCGGACGTGTACTACGTGCCATTAAACAAAACAAGTCAGATTTTATGAAATATGTATCGATCCGGTCTTTCACCTTCATTTGTTTTTGCATATTTTAGCAAAAGTATAGCTTATTTTGGTATTATTGTGCCTAAATACTTAGTTTTAAGCAGTGATAACCCGATAAAACGAATCCACAAGTGTCTACTATCTCTGTAGGCTGAAATCCGGTGTTAACCGTCTTGGGTAAAGATCGGAAAAAATATCCGGTCCTAAAAAATTTCCCTCCATCTCTACCAACCATTCAGAATTCTAATGTTTTAATTAAGACGTTTATTTTATTTGATAATATGCTTGTGTTTAAAATCAAACTTTGAGGATCTCATTTTCTTCTAAATTTTGGTACCTGGGGTAAAACCGGACAGTTTAAACTAAAAAAAGAAAAAATCATTTGGTACATCTATGTTTGCAGTGTTAGGTAGATTTAGTTGATATCATGTAAAAGAACAAGAAAGACCGAATACATTCTTTTTATACACCTTGTGCTCCTAGCAATAGAAATAGTATTAAATTGTTGTCCGAACTTGCCCCTTTGCGGCAAAATCGTCATCATACTCACAAAAAATGTGTCCTGATTTTACAGGCTTACAAAACTAAAAGTATCGAGTGTTTGTACATAAATTAAATTTAAAATGATAATGTGTTTAATGATTAACAATTCCTAAAATTTTCAAGAATGTGGGGTATACCAAACTTGAGAAAAAAAAGTTTTTGCAACACCCTTCCAACTATACCAAAATCCGTCCGGTCTTACTCCAACGCACCTTACCTAGCGTAAATACATTATGAATTTATTTAATTTGCCTTAAAGTACCGTGTTACCCCAGTCAATGGGTTGTGGAGGTCTGGTAGGCAGCCGCTCCTCGTAAAATACTGGTATTCAGCTAAATCCGGCTTGACTGGAAGCCGACCCCAATAATAGTTGGGAAAAGGCTAGGTAGATGGAGAAATACATTATTTATTTATCTAAACGTGCCCCCGTTTTTGGGGATAAGTCCGGTTCTCGGAGTGTAGTTTTCCGTTTACTAAAACTACTCTTCCATCGTTTCCGGCTTTAAGCCACTTCTTGCCAATTCTTAAGGAAGACCTGCAAATGTCCGAAGGAATGGAGGGTGCTCTTTGCCCAGTAGTGGAACAGTATAGGCTAGGTATAATTATAATAGAACCACTCCTAAAATACCACTTCTATCCGGAGTCTCAAGTGAAAGTGACAATCATTCCGATATACTTTCGCTTAAAGTGTTGCACACACCTCCTAACATTTGTAAATGTGCTATATTATTATCTATAGCTCAGAATAAGACATTTGCATTTGGTTTTTATATCGCCACAAATGATGTGTCATACTACGTAGATACCGGTCTGTGCATTTATTTAACAGCTGTTGCTAGTTGTTTAACCCGCGTGAAAATAAAATATAATTATAATCCCGGATAAAAAAATATTCTGTTGTGCTATTCCAGGACATCGTCTATCCAGGTGCCAAATTTCATTAAAATCCATTCTACCGTTCCAGTGTAAAGAAGTAACAAACATACAACCTCAAAAACTTTCGCTTTCATAATAGGTATTATTGTGTTATAGTGTGATTGCTATACACTTTTTACACATTAAAAACACTTAGTAGGTAATTACACTACCTACCACATAAAAACACTTAGTAATTACACTACCTACCACATAAAAACACTCACATAGCTAAAGTTGAATAAATAATTTTTGAACTAACGAACTACTTAAAATTATTCACAATACTTGTAAATTAATTCATGCCACTCACTATCAGAAAACAATAAAAAAAATGTCTACGTACCTAAAGAATAATCTTTGTAACTTATCACAGTATTGTTAAAATAATGAAACAAACTTGTCTACCGTAGTACCGACTACTAGACTGTTGATTCGAATTTGACTCGCGAAATCCTGAGTGATTATGTTTTATATACATAGCAGACGTACGGTAAGGGTTTGGTCTTTGGACTATCACGGTCCAACGTCCAAAGGCCAAACTTCGTTCGATCATAGTTTGCAGTTTTTTAAGACAATACCTATTAGATAAAATTGGATGGTGATAACGGTGTTCTTACAAGCTTGCTGTGTGTGTATGTTAGCTTAGGGAAAATCTTGCAAATAGATGTTGAAGCAGTTTACCAGTTTTTGCTCGGCACACCTTTGTAAGGAGGACGAAGATACGTCTATAATATAGTACGTATTCAGCACATATACTACAATGATCAAAGATTATGACACACAGAAGCGCACGCATAGATCGGTGGCATATTTGCCTATATGTAACTCTTGAAGAGAATGGCAGATGAAAGGCTGATTTTGATACAGTAGTATAAAAAAATTACCCCTAAAACTTAAAATATATATGTATTTCAAGGTTTTGTGGTAATTTTTTTAACGTAGGAAAAGTGAAACAGGATTTGTTAAAATTCATTTAGATACTCGTACATTCTTTCATTTAAAATCTTTTACTTATCTCATCTAAAATTTCGTTTATTTACTCTTGACTTAATGTGTATGTCACCGCACCTATTTTTTATACTCTGAGACTAAATTGACACAGGTAATGTCAAACTTACTATCGTCTGTTTTTTAAACCCGGAGACTAAAATGACATTTCAACGCAAAAGTACTGGCGTCATTCCTATAGTAAATTGGACATTACTTGTGTTAATTTTGTCTCCAAGTTTAAAATATAATGTCAATATAGTCTCAGGGTATAAAAAACAGACGATACAGTTGTAAGAACCGTATTATAATCTATCTCGTCGCGAGATTTCTTGTAGGTCTGAATCAGTCATGTACAAACCTAACTCATGTTAGGTCAAGTACGTGACTGTTTAGACTTAAACTTTCATACAAACGATACAGTCGTTAGGCAGCGTCGCTTTGTATTCAAACAATTTTGTTCAAAATAATTTACATAGTCTCGTAAGAAATAGTCTACAAACTTACAATGTAATAATGCGTACACGCACACGACCACACCATATCATAAACATACAAGTTTATATCATCTACAGCAAAGGAGTCTATAAACGCACACTAAGTCAATAAGTTAGTGAATATTTGCACTAACACATTCTTTTGCGCCTAGGTCAATGACACGAGAGGAGCAGCGAGCAAGACGGCTTTCTCGTCTGATTGCTATCGCGCGACTGCCACACTGCCACAGATAACTTGAAGAGGGCCGCGGGTTGTGGGTCACGGGTTCGATTCCTGAACGGAACAAATATTTGATAACCTATTTGATACCTATAGATAGGTGTTCCGGGTCTGGGTGTCTTGTGTATGGGAGTTTACATGAGAGGACAGGAGTAATACCTACCCAGTGTGAGCACCGTTAAAAAAGAAAGATGAAGAAAGAAAGAAGAGGTACTTACTAGTATCTACTGCTACTACTGGCATCCCACCTGCTGGTAAGCAGTGATGCAATTATCAATGCAATCAAATGCTTTTGAAAGGTCATAGAATATCTGTTCATTCAGTAATTTATTTCAGACATTGTCCATAGGTTAATTAAATACAAGACTAAAATCAAATGCCAATTATATTCTGGAGCTCCCAGGATTCCAAAATGAGACTGATGAGTTTCACTCCTGCATCTGTTGTCTTACCTTTCCTGAAGCCAAATTCACGATGATTTTTAAAATCACATTTGAATATAATCATGATTTAATTGTGATGAACATGATTTGGCAATTTAAAAGCTCATCTGTAGGTATTTAATTAAAAGGATCACTTTTAAATCCGGGTTGATAATTATTGGTACCAATTACAAAACAGGTAAGTTTACTTGAAAATCCAATTGACATTGAAAACTAAGTATATTATCTATACAGATAATAAAACAGTAAAATTGTACATTGTTAGCATTAAATGGCGCAAAAACCACTGAACCAATCCTGTTCAAATTTTGCATACATAATCCTTATAGGACCCTTAATGACATAGGCTATATTTTATCACGCTATTTGCTATGGGGGGTGAGCAATATTGCATTTTGTCGGTTTTGAACGAGTTGCCCCGAGTTCGAATCCCACCTACAATTTATATTTCTGTCAATGTTATATCTTATTGTTTTTGGAAAAAAAAATACTTTTACCATTTTTTCATAAGAAAATCAACATTCCTATTTGATTTTTCCCAAATATTTTGTAAAAACTAATCAAAACACGTTATAAAATCCAAGCGTCCACGAAATTCACATACTACAATGTTACATTAGTCCATTTAGCTGCCAATTTATCTACTGAAATGAAAATCATCACGCTATCATGGACGAAGAGCGGGGCAGTCATTTATGACATTTATATGAGAACGTCTATTTTGCTCAATTTTCATCGAACATTGCAGCGCGATCGATTAATGACTAGACTGGGACGTAACACGTTGGTGGTTCGAATCCCAAGAAGTGTTTTAGATAAAGCTTTTTTTTTATTTTTGTAACATTTTTTTTCACATATTTTTGCATTCTCACAATTTTTTTAACAAAAATATTACCAAAAGATATTATTATTATTGTTTAACAAAAAAAAAACCCATGGAGACAAATTTTACAACTGCGGAGTTGCACCCCGTTTTCAAAATACAAACAATGACATCCTTCTTCTTCTTCCTGCCCTTATCCCATATTACTTGGGGTCGGTGCAACACGTTTTCTTCTTCCATTCTGTCCTGTCGTCCGTCACACTATCATCTGCCCTTTTCTTTCATATCAATCCTTACACAATCCATCCATCTTTTCTTTGGCCTTCCTCTCCCTCTCCATTCTCAAGAACTCTTTTAGTAACGTGCTTTTAATTTCTCCTCTTCACATGACCACACTAAGACAAACGATTTCCTTTCAAAATACAAACATCCATTTTTTTTTTTAACTAAAGGCTATTTATATTTTAGGTGATTTCTTCCACTCTAGGAAGGAGCACGAGGGGATGTCAGACTTTCACTGACCAAAACCCACACCTTTGTATGTTCCTTCTTCGCTTTGCGTTCCAGGACTCCGGGTGGAGGTGATCAGCAGTAACGACCTCTCATGTCCGGTCCTGGTATAGAGAAAGAAGGTATGGAAAGCAGTCATCACTTCCTTCCGCAAATAAAGCGAAGAAGGTAGCAGAAAGCGCAAAGATGATGCCCTTGGCATTACGAGTCGCAGGGCGATTCCATGCTACCGTTAGCGCGGAGTTTTGGACGGTGCACTATTGGCATTTCGCTGTTGAATAAAGACTGGTCTTAGTCGACTGACGTTGCGTTATGTGCCACGCGCACCTAAAAGAGATGCCATAAGCGAACGGCCCTAACGGGCTTCGATAGCTGGAAAATTGTTCGTATAGGCCATCTAAAGGAACAAAGTGGGTATTTTTTACTGCTCTGCATGCTATACCCGTAAAAATCGAGAGTTTACAGACTGCGTTTGATCATCAGCATGTGAAGTCGGCTAGGTGAAAATACTCGCACACAAGAATTCGTTTATTATTCTCACTAAAGAAAAACATTTATTTGGTGTATTAGGGTGTCAGTCAAATACCGCACCAGAAAATTCCTGGCTCAATAAACAGGTCATATAAACACAAAAAAATGATGGTGATCGGTAAACGCCCTATACATATGACACCTGGGAAGTGTCCAAATGGCGATGGGAGGGGTCTAAGGATGTCCTGTTTCGCACGGTTTCAGCCACGTTGCTTCACTCTAGGAGGTGACTGCTTTCCATTCCTCCTCCCAGCTCATACCATGATCTGAACTAGGGCAGGAGGATTCTGATTTTGACCCGCAAACAGTAGGTACGGCGGTAATCCGCCCTAGCGGGATAACTTCGATCGTAAGGTCCACCGTGTCTTCCCGCCGAATCTAAAACATCTACCTCCCGAAACACTCATGTTCGGTTAGGACCTGCGTAAAGCGCAAGGTGAGGACGTCATGACTCTGTAGTCTCTCTTTAAAGAGTGAATTTATAATCGTAATAATCGTGGTGTGCCAAAATTAGTCGCCCTAGAATGTAAATTACAACTAAAAGAACACTGTGGAATTTAGTTGGTAAAAGTCTCATACTCTCTCTCGGTCCACCTAGAGTGGGAGAAGGTATTTGGTGGTTACCCAACAAAAAAAGAGGCAAATACTAAAGGCGGTTATCTGCCCTAATTTGGTTTTTTGAAGAACAAATCATTTTAATTTTGATTTTATCGCAATATGAACTAAACTAACGACTTTACCCATAGAGTAGGCAACTATTTAGAATGCGAACTCTGCGGCTCTGTACTTCGTTGATGTTTTTAAGGCAATTGACGTCGTGCGGAAGAAAAACCCGGGTGTTACCATTGGGTGGATCGCCCGGAGGACACGTTAGAGCATAAAGTACTGGTGGGCCACGCTTAGGCGGAGCACCACCGTGTCCTTGTGGGGACGATCGGTGACAGCAACCTCTCGCGCTGGGCACTGGTACAGGCCATGATCCAGAGCGAGGAGTAGTGGCATTAAGTAATCCCCTCACGCCCCAGTCGCTGGGATTCCGACCCCAATTGAGAGACACCGTAGGAGTGGCTTGCGAATGGCGAGCAATGGGTAGTTTACCATCTGGCTGTCCGGTAATAATCCAGACGGTCAACCGTGGGTATTGTTCCACGCGTGCTTCAAAGAGATTTTAGCAAACTATAGGTGCCCAGCAGGTTCGAAGCCTCTAGGGCCATGGGCAAGCTTTCGAAAGCAAAACCCGGAACCCTGGAACGAAGGCAAAAAAGTAACGAGGTAAGGTTTAGTCAGTAAAAGCCTGACTCACCTTCTGAGAAGTCATTCTGATGATTTTCCACCTAAACAAGAAACCTGGGCACGCCGTCATTGCGGCGGTAAGTTTCCTCTTAGAGGAGTGGTTGGAAAGAGATCCTCACGTTCCGTATGCCGTAGGTCCTCACCAGACACGGTAAGTTCGGGAGGCTCCTGCATCGGATTCAGGGGAAAAGGGCGCCCCAGCCAGACTTGGGCGCACTCTCTGGACCGCCCGGAGGACACGGTGGAGCACACGGTAGAGGTATGGCGGTTGCCTTCTTCTGCGAAGCAGTAATGCTAGCCAAGGAGGCGGCCGACCGCGAGCGCGAAAGGGAACGACCCTCACGCCCCCGCCGCCGTCAGGATCACGAGAACGATTTCCGACCACCGTAGGTGCAAGCTTGCGGACGGCGAACACTGGGTAGCTTGCCGTCCAGCAGTCCGGTAATAACCCGGACCGAGTCAAGTCGTCAACTGTTCGACGAGCGCCTCAAGGAGATGTCAGCAAACTGTAGGGGCCCGAGGCAGGGCCGAAGCCTCTGGGGACGTGGATCGGTATTCCGAAAGATAAGCTCGGTGTCCCAAAATTGAAGGTAACACAGGAACGGGGGTGGCGTTTAGTCAGTAAAAGTCTGACATGCCCTCCCGCTCCATTTAACAGCAGGAGAAGTCATTCTGATGTTTACCCATCTGAATTATAAAACCTAAACAAGAAACCTACTGGGGCTATGGTTTCGCTTCTGAAAGGGAGACCCTGGAACGTAAGGCAAGGAAGGAATATAGAAGTGAGTCTTAGCCAGTAATAATCTGACAAGCACTTCCGCTTCACAGAAGAGCGAAAGTCATTAGATGATTTCCCAACTAAAAAAAGTACTAATTGGAGTTTTAACTTAAACAGTT
Source organism: Mythimna separata (assembly GCA_030763345.1). NCBI lineage: Eukaryota > Metazoa > Arthropoda > Insecta > Lepidoptera > Noctuidae > Mythimna > Mythimna separata. The sequence goes on along the minus strand of CM061171.1, from coordinate 21,387,836 downwards.
TTATGTAAAATTAATTAATCAGATGTTTTCGGAAGTATAGGATTAGTTATAAGTAACTTTTGTGCAGTTTTACGAACTTAACGCGGACGAAGTCGCGGGCAACAGCTAGTGTTTTAATGAAAAACTTAAAATAGACAAGACAGATTTTCTGTCTTCATTCGAAACCAAAAAAAAAATCTGTTCGTCCCATCAAGTTCAAAATAATTTTCCTAGAAAGTCTTTATAATGCTCTACTTTCCAGATTTTTTTCATATTTTCTAAACTTATTGTTCAAAAGTTGGGGACACATTGTTTTTTACTTTTGGAGCGATTATTTCCGAAATTACTTATTGATATTATCAAAAAATGATTGTAGTAAACCCCTATTCATTTTTGAATACCTATCCAACAATATGTATATATATTAAAATATATATTTCACACGTCAGGGTTGAAATAAAAAAAACACTTTCCAATTTACATGTAGGGGGGCTACCCTAATAAAACATTATTTTCCAATTTTTATTTTACTACTTTGTCGGCGTGATTGATATACATATGTCGCAGTAAGATAGATAGAGCCGTAATATAGTTATATCCCTAGGAATATAATTATATACCGTAACATAACATAGTTATACGAAAGCGATTCATTACTATCTCACTAGGAATATAGTTATAAAACGGCCCAAGTTTAGTGATATACTTATATTACTAGATTAAGTTTAGTGAAATAGCTTTCGGAGTATGCGGCGGTTGTGTTTACGCGCTCCCAAATGAAACACAGCTTTCAAACATTACTTTGAATGATCTTATACCAAATGAAAACTTATCAATGAGAGAAATATGCCAACAATGGTTGCGCTTTGGTGGCCAAGGTTATTTAAAATGTTCCTGTAAAAAATCGAATATACAGTGTTCTACTAAAATATGTGCCTGTAAGAAGCATTCAGTTCAGCATTCAGAAATATAAATCTACCATATATCTATATATATAAAAATGAAACCCGTTTTCCGTTGTCACGACATGACATGAAAACGGCTTGGCCGATTTGGCTGTTTTTTTTTTTTTAATGTTCCTTGTAGTTCAGTGATGGTTCTTACGGAGAGAAAAATTAAAAAAAAAAAGTTAGTTTACCTAACTTTTTTTATTTTTTTAATGTAGGGTAGGTAGGGTAGTGTAGGGTAGTGTAGGGTAGTGTAGGGTAGTGTAGGGTAGTGTAGGGTAGTGTAGGGTAGTGTAGGGTAGTGTAGGGTAGGTAGGGTAGTGTAGGGTAGTGTAGGGTAGTATAGGGTAGTGTAGGGTAGTGTAGGGTAGTGTAGGGTAGTGTAGGGTAGTGTAGGGTAGTGTAGGGTTGTGTAGGGTAGTGTAGGGTAGTGTAGGGTAGAGTAGGGTAGCGTAGTGTAGGGTAGTGTAGGGTAGTGTAGGGTAGTGTAGGGTTGTGTAGGGTAGTGTAGGGTAGAGTAGGGTAGTGTAGTGTAGGGTAGGTAGGGAAAGTAGGGTAGGGTAGCGTAGGATATGTAGGGTAGTCATTTGACGGGAGCGAAGCTGCGTGTAAAAGCTAGTAATTAAATAAAACAAAATTTTATTGGTTTTATATTTATTAATATATCATTCATCATTCTAAAGCTATTCCTCTAAAAACATATTTTAGTTATAGATTCTTTATTTTCCTTGGTCCCCATCTTTACAATAAACTTCACCAAATTCTTTCCTTGAACTCTTTGAATAAACATAATTTTAAAAGTTCTAAAACACCATCTTTTCTGTCACACATTTATGCACACCATAACACTATCATTCACACACACACACACACACAATGTCACAAACATACACACACGCGCACACAAGTCTTATTAAAACCTCCCCATAAATACACACAACATACATACTTTTATAATTGTAATTTTATTTTATTATTTTCCTATTGTCTCTTGTCATTTACTGTGATCATTAAACTCACTAAATATTTGTGTTTTGTCTAACTTGCTGTACTAATAATTATGTAAGCTACTTAATATGTAACTTGGAACAGGTGGGGACCTGGTGACGTGTATTACAGGTGTTTACTACCTACCAAAGGCACCAGCGATCCACAACCAAAAAAATTGTTAGCTATGGTTAATAATGTAAGATTGTCTGTATTTTTTTGGCTTGTGGTGTGAAATAAACTTATTATTATTATTTATCAACTTTATGTATCCTGCTGCTAGTTATAACATTAACACATATTAAAGTAATTATAATTAAAACGATTATATTTTTTGGAATTTAAACATTAACAATACGTTTAAAACTAATCAAACATTAAAAATCTTTTAAAGCCAAACAGTTTTGAGATATCTTATCAACAAGTTGAGTTCTCGGTTTCTTTAAAAGTATTCTTTAATTTTTGTTCAGACAAGAAAAGGAATCATGACATCTAGAATTACATAGCACTGAATGCTTCTTACAGACACATATTTTAGTAGAACACTGTATATTCGATTTTTTACAGGAACATTTTAAATAACCTTGGCCACCAAACCGCGACAATTTTTAGCATATTTCTCTCAGTGACAAGTTTTCATTTGGTATAGGATCATTCAAAGTAATGTTTGAAAGCTGTGTTGCATTTGGGAGCGCGTAAACACAACCGCCGCATACTCCGAAAGCTATTTTACTAAACTTAATCTAGTAATATAAGTATATCACTAAACTTGGGCCGTTTTATAACTATATTCCTAGTGAGATAGTAATGAATCGCTTTCGTATAACTATGTTACGGTATATAATTATATCCCTAGGGATATAACTATATTACGGCTCTATCTATCTTACTGCGACACATACATATTGATACCAAATTTCAGCTTTCTACTGCTAACGGTCCCAGAGACGGACGGACGGAGGGACGGACGGACAGACATGGCGAAACTATAAGGGTTCCGTTTTTGCCATTTGGCTACGGAACCCTAAAAAGGGCTTGACCTTTTATGGCGTTGGTGCGATGGTCCAGCGGTGTTTCGTCCTTTGACCGGTTTTGCCTCGTGTCGCCGATTGTTTAAACAAATCTGGCAAAGGCTAAATAATAACAGCCGCACAGGTCGATCTTCAAGGTTAAGCAACGCTTGCCTAGGTTGGTCTGTGGATGGGTGACCATCTTAACATAACGAGTTTCCTCCGTGCCTCGGAAAGCACGTTAAGCCGTTGGTCCCGGCTGTCATTTGTAGATCTTTGGCAGTCGTTACGGATAGTCAGAAGCCAGTAAATCTGACTCCAGTCTTGCCATGAAGTACCGTGTTACCCCAGTTAATGGGTTGTGGAGGTCTGGTAGGCAGCCGCTCCTCGTAAAATACTGGTATTCAGCTAAATCCGACTTGACTGGAAGCCGACCCCAATATAGTTGGGAAAAGGCTGGGTGGATGATATATTTATTATTATTGTTTAGACAAATAGCTGTGTCGCTATCCTATTATTTTATTATTACAGCCAAGAACTTGGCTAAACAAATTGCTTCTATTGAGCAATGCAATGTTTTGACAAATGATTTTGCCAATAACTTGGCATCAAATATTGATTTAAATTAGAATTTAAGACAACAGAGTCAATCTCTGGCATAAAAACTATGAACACACTGAACGAATATTCCACTAAAGTCTTAAATTCAACAAATAATATCAACCTGGTGCATCAAAATATTCAAGGTCTTATGAACAAAGATTTAGAAGTAGAACTTTTCTTAAATTGTAATAATATTGATATTCTTTGTTAAACAGAACATTGGCTTAAAAGCCAACAGTTAATGTTCAATTTTAGTAATCACCAGATTGGTAGTTCGTTCAGCAGAATTAATGCTATACGTGGTGGCTCAATGATAATTGTAAATAACCACTTGAAATATAAAGAACGGCAGGACATTGTGAGCTTATCTGTTGAGCGGTCAGTTGAAATAGCTTGCGTCGAACTGGATCAATTTATTATATTAAGTGTTTACAAACCCCCTTCCGGATTGTATGACTGCTTCGAAAAGGTAATGGATGAAGTGTTCCACAAGATTTGCCATTCAAATAAGTACATAATCACATGTGGTGATTTTAATATCAATCTACTAGAGAACTCAAGTTTATGTAGTAAAATTTTAAGTCTATTTAAGTCCTACAATCTGGTTAACCAATTTTTGGAGCCCACTAGAATAACTCCTAATAGTGCCACATGTATAGATAATATTTATACGGATGTTGTACCCAGTCGCAAAGAAGTCATTAATTTATTAGATTCTGATCATTGTGGGCAATTAATTACTTTTCAAAACAAATGCAACATAGTGGCTAAAAAGAATATCATTGTTAACCCTAAAACTGCAAGTCGTTTAGAAAGTTTTAAAACAAAACTTATTAATAATTTACCCGACTTGTCAACATATGATGATCTCAATCATCAATATGAAGGTTTCTTTAGCATGTACTGTAATCAATTTAATTCTACTTTCATACCTAAGTCTCTCTCGGTTAACAGTAATGTGTCGTTCAGTGAATGGGCTACCACTGGTATTCATAAAAGTAGAACTAGGCTTTACGAATTGTATGACGAAAGAATTCTTGTTAATACTGCTGAATTTAATTCATATGTTCGAAATTATTCGAAATTATTTAAAAAAGTTTGTTCTCTAGCGAAATCACGTTATTTGAGTTCCAAAATTAAAAACAGTAAAAATATAATTAAGACTACTTGGAATGTTATAAATAGTGAAACTGGAAGGTCTACGAGACCATCTAGTGACTATAAACTCATAATTGATGACAATGTGATCACATCAGACTCACAGGTTGCTGCGGCTTTTGAGAACTTCTTTTCAGAGATCTCTATATCAACAACAAAATCTCTGAACTCATCACCCACAGCTGCAGATTCTCTGCTTAAAGAAAACGTTAAAGTTTGCAATTCTGTTTTTAATTTCGAACATGTTACTTGTGCAGATATTGTTAAGACCTTTAAGTCCTTAAATGTAAAAAAGACTGCTGATTTATGGGGTAATTCTGTGGACGTTGTTAAGTCTATAATCCATATTGTAGCTCCTTCTTTAGCGTTTATTTTTAATAATTGTATCGATCGCGGTGAGTTTCCTGATTTAATGAAGAATAGTAAAATTATACCTTTGTTCAAAACGGGTAGTACATCTGACCCCACGAATTACAGACCTATTTCAGTGCTACCCACTTTTAGTAAAATATTTGAAAAACTCATTTTAGAGCAATTGCAAAAGTTTTTTAATAGACATAAATTGTTGCATACCAAACAGTTCGGTTTTACAAGGGGTCGTTCGACAACTGATGCTGGTGTTGAACTTTTAGGACATATTTTTGATGCATGGGAAAACAAATGCGATGTCCTGGGTATTTTTTGCGATTTGTCTAAGGCCTTCGATTGTGTTCCCCATGAAACATTAATCAGGAAACTACACCATTACGGAATCCGGAACTCCTCCCTGGATCTTCTTGCATCATATCTGGGCGATAGGATTCAGAGAGTTGATGTAAACGGAAAAAGATCTCCTAGGTCTGTAGTAAAAATGGGTGTCCCTCAGGGCTCAATTCTTGGCCCATTTTTGTTCCTAGTTTATATTAACGATTTACCTTACCTCATGAAGGATAACGATAATATAGTGTTGTTTGCAGACGACACTTCACTTTTGTTTAAATTGAAACGTCAGCAGTCGGTTACTGACGATATAAATATAGTTATCTCTAAAATAGTACACTGGTTTAATGTAAATAACCTACATTTGAATGAAAAGAAAACTAAATGCATAAAGTTTACCATGCCCCATGTTAGGCAAGTTGAAACTAGTGTGCTAATAAAAGGAAAGGAGTTGAGTCCTGAAGATACTACAGTGTTTTTGGGCATAACTTTAGATGCCAAGCTTCAGTGGGGCCCACATATAGACAAATTATCTAAAAAACTTAGCTCTGCAGCATATGCTGTAAGAAAAATTCGAAATTTAACTGATTTAGAAACAGCCCGTTTAGTTTATTTTAGCTACTTTCATAGTGTGATGTCGTACGGTATTCTACTGTGGGGAAATGCCGCCGATATCCAAACAATTTTCGTTTTACAGAAAAGGGCTATTCGTTCCATTTATAATTTAAGTCCCAGATACTCCCTCAGAGATAAATTTAAGGAGATCAAGGTGATGACTGTGCCTTCACAATATATTTATGAGAATATCTTATATGCCCATAAGAACAAAAACATGTTTAAAAAATACAGTGACATACATAATTTTAATATTAGAAAAAAGCACAAATTTGTAGTTCCTGCAACTAGGCTCAAAAAAATAGGGGGCTCATTTAGATGTCAATGTGTACACTTCTATAATAAAATTCCCAGTCATATTCAAGAACTAAGCCTCAATAAATTTAAATCATTTGTAAAGCGTAAACTTTGCCAAAAGGCTTTTTATACTATAAAGGACTATGTTGAGGACAATAAGGCTTGGGATTGACCTGCTCCAGTACTCACTGTACTGTCGTTTATTCTTTTGGATTTTTGTTTTTGATTGCATTTTTCCATTGTAAATTTAATGGAGTAGTGCACAATTTATATTTCAATTTGACATTAATATTCATTTTTTTTTTTTACAATCTGACATATTATTTTTACAATTTTTGTAAATTTTATTTATATCTTTTTTTTTTTTGTGAATGTGAGGACTATGTGGATAGCTTTCTTTTTCCTTTCTTTTCAGTAATTGTAAATTATGTCTGGCAATTTGAGTATTTTTGCGGCCTAACCAAATGTCCTTTCCTTTGTATTGTTCGTCAAGACGTTGAGCTCCTTAGTAGTCCTGAGTTGAGCTTTACGACGAATGACAAATGCTTGCACTGACTGGACAGGTCCACTCAAATCTGCATGGTTCTTTCTTTAAAAGGCCATTTCAGACCCCAATCTGCATAGTTCGCATATGATTTGACTAATACATTTTGTATGGATTTTTTTTTTAAAAGAGACTGTGACCCCTGAGTTTGTTTCGGTGTTTCTTCTCAGGGTAGTCAGATAGGAAACACCGGCCTCATCTAGATTAATAATTATGACAAAAAAAATTGACGTGTTAAAGTGTTTCGTGAAACCTATTTGCAAAATAAATATCATTTATCATTTATCGTTTAACTAACTCGTTTGTGACAATTTATTGAGGTCATCCTTAGTAGCCGCTGTTGCTGTACTGCGCCTTTTTCAAGGTGAGAAATCATCCATATGACTTCTTCCGCTCTGTCTCGCGTGTCTGACTTTTGACTAAAACCTATTTCTGTTCCTTCTTAGCCTTCGGTCCAGAGTCCCGGGGTTCTCTTTAGTTCAAATCAGAGCCCCGTGCTATACTACTCTTGCGTTACAACTCCGCCTGTAGTTCAACAACTCATCATCATCTGCCTAGCCTTTTCTCAATTATATTGGGGTCAGCTTCCAGTCAAGACGGATTTTGCTGAAAACCAATATTTTACGAAGAGCAGCTGCCTACCAGACCTCCACAACCCAGTAACTGTAGTTCATCAACTATTTACTACAAAAAAAAAGAAAAATATAGAATAGAATAGGTGGCAAGCGTGCTCTATCGGCTACATCATCGCTTACCATCAGGTGAGATAGTAGTCAAATGCGAGTCTATGCATAGCAAAAAAAAAACTATGCCAGGTTTTACGCCAATCATGTAGTGTTTTGTGGGCTCCTCATTATTACCTGTTTATCTATAAACACGACATTGTGCAAAATCGCGCTGACAAAATGGCTACGACTCTATTGCAATAAATTACAGCTAAATACCATTACAAATGGTTTTTATTACTTGTTGGCAAAGCCCAAGTTTTCCAATCTTATTTATGTGGTAGTATTTATAATTTGAATTACATTTTTCAGTATTTTAGTTTTTTTTTGTGACTTGTGAGTCAGGTCTTTTGCAGACGAGTCGTTTCAGATTGTTACATGACTGAATCATGGCATGATCGTGGTTTTAGTGGTAATATAAAAAGAAAATAAGTGTTCATATGTGTCTATTGTCACGTCAGCACTCATAAGCTAAAAGGAGGGCTATGATTATTATACGAGACGAGTAGTCGATAATAGAGATTGTCGACCTTTTTACCGATTGGAAGTCGTTGGGCAGTTGGAGCTTATAAGCCAGAATTAGTTAACCTTTCTTTTTAGGTGAAAAATCATCCAATGACTTCTCTCGTTCTACGGCGGGGCGGGAGGTCGTGTCAGACTTCCCTCCTATGCAGAAGCAGTACAGTTCCAGGACCCTGAGTTTTCCTTTAAGAAGCTAACCCATGGGCCCAGTAGGCTTCGACCTTGCTGAGCCCTACGGTCTGGCTGATATCTCGAGAGACTGAGCTAAAATAAGCCGAGATACTTACTAAGTGCTAACCAACATGATTAAAGTTCATCTTGAAGATTCATGGTGAACTTTGAACACGTGCCGTCATGTTTAAAAGGGTATGCAGGTGAGTTTGACTGTCACAATCTACTAATTGACTAGAATCATGCCTTTGTATCATCGCGGTCGCGGGAATCCGATGGATGCGAGACGCACAGGACCGGTCGCTGTGGCGACGCTTGGGGGAGGCCTATGTCTAGCAGTGGACGTTTTTCGGCTGAGATGATGATGATGATGATGATGCCTTTGTATCTAACTTTCATGTACTGGTTGTGCCCTATCTCCTTTAAAGAAAATGCAGATTCTAATGAGTTCAGAAAACGCTTAAACAAACATTAAATAGATCTATAGAGACATTCACAAAGTGCGGACTTGTCGTTTTTCTACATAACATCATTAAGAATGATTCAGTATTGAATAAAAATACGTTTTAAATTGCCTGGCTTACTAGAATTGATGTTAGGATCAATGTTGATCATTTGTTCTAAGAAAAAATAACCACTTATTATATCGATAGTTATATCGTCTGACAGGAAATGTCTGTTAATTTTTACCATTAGTTTGGTACGTTTACATAAAACCAATTATTATTCGTTTTTTTATACTTGCATAGGATCGATACATTTTTAGTCTCGTAGGAATATTCAACGATATTGTGAGTTACATTCTAGTTTTTAGGGATCCGTACCTCAAAAGGAAAAAAATCGGAACCCTTATAGGATCACTTTGTTGTCCGTCTGTTTGTCTGGAGCTCAAATCAGGAGAAGTCGATGAATGATGAAAGACTGTTGATTATTTCTCACCTTGAAAAAAGCGTAGCAACAGCGGTTATTAAGGACGACCCTTAGATCACTTATAAAAACTTTAATAAGTTTTAAATCAGTGATCGAAGGGACGACCTCAATAAATTGTCACAAACGAGTTAGTTAAACAATCAGCGACACGAGGCACTCCAAGGACGAAACACCACTGGACCATCGCACCAACTCGGGAACGCGTGAAGGTATCAAGTTGAAATTAAAACTATATAAGTACTCAAGTCCGCGGTCCCTTCAAACTATGCAAAAATCAAACTTGCAAGTTGACGGAAAAAAAGATACGCCCGTTTATGGTCCAAAAAACCGTACATTTCGACACTATCAAAGGAGTCAAAATTCATAGGGTACTTCCCGTTGACCTAGAATCTTTAAATTTGGCACGAAGCAAGGCATTATAGCACAAATATAGGGAAAAGTCTGAAAACTAAAAATCTGTAGTTACGTCACAAGAAAAAAAAATTGAAAAATCTTCAAGACTCGATTCGAGAGTTGAATTGTTATGAAAACATAGGTAAGTAGGTACGGAACCCTCAGTACGCGAGTCACTTGCCCGTTTTTTTTTAATTTGCTGTAGGTATTTTGTTGGGTCTCCCTTGTTTTACCAAAAAGAAATTGCCAAATTATCACTTCCCAAACAATTTTTCGCATAATTTCATTTGCCAAATTATTACTTAGCAAATAAACTCTTCACAAATAAATGTTACGCAAACCTAATGTTTGGCAAGTTAACGTTTCAGCAATAATTTGCTTACCCACTAGTTCTTTTACCAATTTTTATGTAGTCAAACATTTCAGTTGGTATAACATATTTTACCCAAAATAAAATTAGCCAAATTTTGGTATTTTCAGTTTACTGTTTCTGGTTTTACATATAAAAATATGCTTCTGGCGTGGTTTGGTCACTGCTCTAACCTAACCTAACCTATAGTTCTGGAAGCAGTTCGTTTTTCATTTGTCGTTTGTAACCGTCTTTATTTTTTTTCATAGCAAGTAATTTGATAAACTGTTCATTTTCTAAAGATTTTTTGCCGTAATAAATCATTTGATTTAAGCCCAAATGCCTTAATGAAATTATTCTAGGTAATATTCTGCCGAAGTAAAAATTTGACCAAATGAAACTTTTCGAACTAAAGTTTTTCCAAATATTGCATTGGTAAAATAAAAGGTTTCGAAAATTGCTTTGGGTAATGAAAATTTGGCAAATTCTTTTCGGCAAAACGGCAGACTCCCTATTTTGTTATATCATTAATTGTGGAGTTTTGACCATTTTATTTGTTTTGCTCTTTTGTTTTACCCAGTGTTATCTATGCAGTGGGTCGTTGCCAAGATGCATTCTTATTAATGCTACTAATGAAAATTTACAGATAATCAGGTAGTGGATTTCGTTGCTAAGCCATTAAGTAGCAGTAGCTGTTACAAAAACAATGATTCATCCTACCTGGCATTTTCCCATGTACCATCGGCCAAAGTTCTACAAGCTTACCTTTATGGCGATAATTGCATAGCAAGGTTAACAGGTCAATTAATTTAAATTCGCAACGAACTGATTAACGTTCAATATCAAAGTTCGTGAGCTGATTCGTAAGAGGTTGGCAGTAGTATCATCACAGCATTAATGGTTTCCGATTATATTATCGGTTTCAACTAATTGTTTGACTGTATTAGTGCAGATATTATGTGGTTTATTAATTTGAGTAAGTATATATACCTATAGGTACTGGGTGTAAAGGACAGCCCTCCAAAAACTCAGTAGACGAATCTAAACATCCTACCACAAAATTTTTTTTCAAGAAACGAAAAAAAAAATCGACCTTTCCGTACAAACTGTCCGATATGTATGGTGAGGCTGAATTTTTTTTATTCCTGAAAAAAAAATTGTGGTAGGATGTTCAGATTCGTCTACTGAAAGAGCTTCTTGGCCGATTTTTTTCTTTCTTATTGCACCTACCATTATTTTTCTCTGCATCACCCAAAGATTGACTGGTACAAAATGCCTAAGGCATTAAGTCCGCCTCTGTACTTCTGCGTGCATATATGCAAGTATTTAATAAATAAAGGGTCTGTGTGTCTCGAATTCATTCTTAATAAGCTAGTGCGCCTCACCATCAACGATTGCATCATTGCCTACCATCAGGTGGGATCGCAGTCAAGCACTAGTTTATAACAAAATAAAAAAAATACACTGAATGAAAAATAAAGCCCCTAAACAACTAAATAGTCAAAAAAAGTAGATCATTAATTATCTATGGATCTGCATTATCATGGATCATAATTTATTATTTATTAATCATTATCCCGATATAATATTTTATTGCTATTTTGAAGTCTACATAATCGAAGTCGCGGGCAGAAGCTAGGTACTTGATATTTAGATTCCAGCAGGCCAGCTTAGGTAAGGGATAGCACTCTAAATAAATAAATATTTGAGGTTTTAAAAACCACATAACAGAGACTTTAGCTAGTAAAGAATTGGATCCGCGTGCGTTACGCCGCGGCTCCAATTCCCTACTGCCGGATTGTTCGCGCGCTCGGCGCCACGGCGGGACTGAAATGAATGAATGAACTGGATTCAATCGATAGGGGGCGTGTCATAGGGAGATCGAACAAAAAAAGTTTGTTTATAATATTATTTTAAAAGTAGGTATTACTTGCTGCTGCTTGCTGCCAACGGCTTCACCTGTGTGTACTTCTTTATTATGTAATGCCGAGCTAGTTTTCTGGTCTTACCAAAAACAAGAACTAAGTTCGGTAAAAAAATATTAGCGTTTGAAGGAGCACAGTTCTATAATAAAATACCTACCCCCAATTATAAGAAGTGTAGGTACGCTCATTCAATGCATTCAAGAACCAACTAGCACAATATGTCAAACACAGTTACCAAATATCTACTTAAAGACTGAATGCGTTGGATGAGCTTCCATAACTAATGTACGCGGTGACGAACTTATACTAATTTAGAATAAGAAAAATATTGTTCTCTAGTAAGTGACTTTGTCTTTTTTGAGAAATAAATATCTTTAATTAAACCTAAACCTACTTACCTAATGTTCGACACAATGTAAATTGTTTGAATAAATAAATGATGACGATGACAATAAAAAAAATATGCCAAGGGAACACACTCCCGTTGTAAAAATTATCCTATTTGCCAGGTCATGGTTTACGCTTGTATTAAGTTTTATCTAAATTCTTTAAGCCGTAAAAAGAACCACTTACTTACTATATCGATAGTTATGTGGTCTGACAGGAAATGCCTGTTAATTTGTTCCATTAGTAATTGTGTACATGAGTGAATTTCTCAAGCGCAATATTTAAGCGGTGCAGCTGAAAATCATATCTTAAAGTAAACGTACAACGATGTTATTTTTTTTATAGCAAGAAGACGTACTTATCTTGATCAGGCCGTCAATATTTTAGTAGATAACATTTTTGTAGTAAAATGAAAAATAATTATTTAGCATAATTCTAAGTTTGGTGGCGCGTCCACAATCTGTTTTTTTGGGGACGACCACCGCTTGAACGAAACTACACTAGTTTACTAGAAATAACTAATTTTATTTGTATTCAGCATTAATTTTTCTATCTAATGACAGTTTTATTTTTACATTTAAGGCATTACTTTATCCTAGTGAAAATAAAAAAAGACTGTCCGCAGGAAATTTTAAATTTTGGTGGGAGTAATCTAATCATTAAGTGACTCGTATAGAATAAACTTAGACGGACAACGCTCCCAACGTAAACTTCATTTAGTCAGGCACTCACGCGCAGCAGTGATAGACGAGTGCCATCCCACTGTGATTTCCCGCCAAAAACGAAAGTAAGTCTTTTCTTAGTAATCGGACAAAAAACCTGCAATTTTGGTGTAATGTTTTAAAAACGTTTTATGATTAGGTCGGTGTTGTAATTTAAATTTATAATAAAAAGGTTAAGGTATGTTTTCAAAAGTATACAAATATAAAGAGTACAATTTTAGTAGTTTTTTTTTAAATAAACATATTCAACAAGATTCTAATTTTGGTGGTGCAATTTTGGTGATTTTGGTGGTGTTATACCAATCACCAAAATTGCTTAGTTACACCAAAATTAGTTTTAAGAGTTACGTAGGTAGGTAATTCAAAGACAAACGAAAACGAATCATAAAATCGTTCGGTCAAAGCGACCAGCGGCCAAGCTGAACGCAAGCCAGAGGGTGATGGCCATCCGGATGGTGCGGGGATGTGACACAGTTTCCCGCGAAGCGGCGAACCTCCTTGCTGACCTGCCACCGAGGGATTTGGAGGTAAAAGTCCTTTTCTCGCATGTACGATCTGCGCGTGAAGATGCACTACTACTGGGGCGAAACGCCTCTGACGCACCAAGTTGAGGTATTGACAGAGTTCCGGCGGGATCTCATGGTGTAATGACGACAGCGACTGTCGCACCCCAGTGCTGGGCACGCTATAATTATGGCGGTAAGCGCCCTCTTTGAGGAGTGGCTGGAAAGACCTCACGGTGTCCTTACCTTCCGCATGACGCAGGTGCTCACGTGGACATGGTCAGTTCGGAAGATTCCTATACTGGATTCGTGCGGATAAAACGCCCGGGTGTTACCATTGTGTGGACCGCTGAGAGGACACGACCGGTAGAGTTGTGCTCCGCTTGAGCAGAGCAACGCCATATCTTCGTGGGGTTGTTTGGCGGCAGCGACCTCTCGCGCCAGGCCTTGGAACAGTTCATGGTCCGGTGCAAGGAGAAGCAGGCGGTCACCTCCTTCTGTCAAGCAGTAATGCTAGCAAAAGAGGCGGCTGCAAGTGCGAGGCAATGGCCCTCGCACCCCAGCCGCCGGGATATCGATCCCGGTTTCCGGCCACCGTAGGCGCGTGTTTGCGGACGGCTAGCAATGGGTAACTCGTCGTCTAACCGTCTGGTAACAGTCCGGACCGAACCAAAGTCGTCGACAGCGCGTAGTGTTCCACACGCCCCGTACCCGCAAGGGCCCAACAGGGTAGATATCTATTGGGGTGATGTGAAATTGATGCCGGGGCCCTGGAATAATGGTAAAGAAGGGACAGGAGTGGTTTTTTAGTCAGTAAGAGTCTGACACTATCTCCGGTCCGCCCAAGAGTAGAGGATGTCATTAGATGATTTTCCGACCTAAATAAAAAAAAAACATAATAAGATGACTCGCTTTGGAAGTACGGTAAGTATATATTATACCTACGAGTTGCTTGAGAGTGACGAAGAAATAAGAAAATGTATAATGTTCGTTTACTGTACGCTTAGAACGAAAATATCATTCAATAGCATTAAAAAATAATTTAGATAATTATTATGTGTTTTCCAGCATGACAAAGAAAAGAAATTCAAAGTTGACACACGCAGAGTGCTTGGAGAGGAAAAGGATGGTAGAAAGGAAGAGAAAAGAAAGAATTAGGAATGATCCCGTTAAACTAGAGGAGTTAAGAAGAAAAGAAAGAGAAACTGGTGTCAATATTTCTAATTTTGGTGTCAGATATCAATTTTGGTGTCGTACCAATTCTGGTGTCGACAATATATTAGAAACTTTCAGGAATAAATAAATTTCTCTTACATTTGATGTACCTGAATACGTATCTCTTGCTTATCAACATCTTAGATTATTAAAAAAACCTGAAACAAACTTTTCCACCAAAATTAGGTAACAAATCATAGTTGTTGAAATTCACTCACATCATAAACCGACAATATCGGTTTATTTACGAAATTTTATTTATGAACCTTAACATTCATATTTTTTTTCGACTTGTTACATCTTCAAACATAATGTGACTTACATTTTATTTTTAACCAACTTCCAAAATGACGAGGTTCTATATATTTTTTTAATATGATTGATTTATTTAATTCAGTTTAACCATAAATTAATTTGCTTTTCGCTTTTGTTTTACCCAGTTTTTTCTATGTAGGTAGTGGGGCGTTGCCAAGATGCATTATTTTGGATACTAGGTACTAAAGAAAAAATCTGCAAATAAAAGATAGTGGATTTCGTTGCTAAGTCATTAAGTGCAGTAGCTATTACAAAAACAGTGATTCATTCTACCTAGCATTTTCCTATTTACCATCGGCCAAAGTTCTTCATATTTATGAAATTGTAGGTACTTATCAATACTATTAATTATTATATCTATTTCTAAACAATCTATTCAATTAATTCAAGTACTTATTAAGCAATATTAGGTATTATTAGATTATGGACACTCCTATTTATCTACTACACCATTTTATTTATATCACTAATTTATCTAAAGATGACTAATAATATGTCTATTTCAACTAATTATGATTTCATCATATATTTACACAGTGTAGGTACCTTACAGGATTATTTCATATTAATTTTCTAATAGCATTACATGACTCATTTTACTGAAAAGTTCCGTTCCATACGTATCAACTGTCTTTCGAAATCTTAACTATAATTAATCCTATTAATATTATAAACAAAAGTATGAATGTTTGTAACTCTTTAATGCAAAAACAATTAAATAGAATTCGATGAAACTTACTACACAGGTAGACCATGTTTTGAAATAGCATACTTTTTTCGGAAGTATGTTCCCATGGGATAATTTTCTACTATCACGCGGGCGAAGTCGTTGGCGGCAGCTAGTCTAAAATATCTAAATTTTATGTCACAATGTTTGTTAATCCTCCGAAATGGCTTGAAACCACAGAAATCTAAATATTAAGTACAATAAAAAAATATTTAAGGTTTTAATAACCACGTAACAGAGAGTTTAGTTAGTAAAGAATTGGATCCGCGTGCGTCACGCCGCGGCGCCAATTTCCCTACTGCCGGATTTTCATGGGAACGAACCAGTATTATAAGGACTCATTACAATAAGTAGATGAATGAATTTTAACACGACCAAACCAAACATAATATCCAAGCATAAAAAACTGATTAAAGATTTCGTTTTGACAAATCGATAACGCTTTACGATAAAAATATGGTCGGTATTTTCGTTAGCTGTTTTTTTTCTAAATAAAAAAAATACTACACACTAAAGTGTTTTTTTTTCTTATTTTTTTACCATTGTCTTTAATTTGGTGGTCTGAATGATGACTAAAGGTTTGCCTATCTATATTAAATATGGGATCTTATACAAACCTGAAAATAGTTTGATCAGAACAACGAGGAGAATCAATTGAGCCACTTTTTAATATAGGTCAGATTTTTCAAAAAAATCTATACTAATATTATAAAGAGGTAAAATTTGTAAGTTTGTAAGTTTGTAGGTTTGTAAGTTTGTATGTAGGGGGTTTTCTCTGGAACTACTGGTCCGATTTGAAAAATTCTTTCAGTGTTAGATAGCCCATTTATCGAGAATGCTATAGGCTATATACCATCACGCTACGGCCCACGGGAGCGGAGCAGTAACGAAAAATGCGGGTGAAACCGCAGGGGACAGCTAGTCTTTAATAAAAGTGTTGCCCTGCCTATTTATGTGTGCAAACTCGCCAAAATAGGAAAATAAATAAAAATGGTTGTCATCCAATTTGAATTTTCTCACACGGGAGATAATAATAGTTCTTATTTCAATATAGATAGGTACTAATCTTAAACAAAATAAAACGGCACGGAAAACCTTTAAAATGTTTTTAATGGTTTTTTTCCACTCAGAATTAGATCCATAGAATTAAAAATTACTTGAGGTGTCTCAGTTTTTGCGCATTTAACGTTACAGGTTGTATAGGTACCATAGAGAATATAACCACATAGGTATAGGTACCTATGTGGTTATATTCTCTATGGTACCTATAAGTAGGCTTCTTTTTAAAATTTAAGATATAATAATAAGCAAACTGAATTAAAAACCTCCTTCTTTTTTTAAGCAGGTTAAACATTTGAATAATTATATGAGGTTTTTAAAAAAACCACATAACAGAGAGTTTAGTTAGTAAAGAATAGGATCCGCGTGCGTCACGCCGCGGCGCCAATTCCCTACTGCCGGTCTACCGGACTGTTCGCGCGATCGGCGCTACGTCGGGATGGAACGCGAGTTCAATCAATCAAAAAAAGTTTCTTTATTATAATATTTAAGTAGTACTAATGCAGCTATTAACGTGGCCACGCGTATAACGAGTTTACTATCGAATCGAGAAGAACAAGAAGTACTTAGTACTTGCTGCTGCCAACGGCTTTGCCTGTATGATAATAGCAAATTATCTCTGGGGAACAAGCTCCCGTGATAAAAATTATCCTATAATATGCCAGGTCATGGTTTACGCTTGTATTTATTTTTCATCTAAAGTTTCATCTACTTTTCTTATATGATTTTCAAACTTTGGCAACGCTAAACAACGGTTCTAGCATTGGCCTCGTTTAGATCCTGTAAAGTGCAAGTGGTTGTGCAGGATAGACAGCATAGCAAGTGCCGCATGTCCTGGGTAGCGGCTCCACAATGGCACTGTGTTAAGGATGTGTCGAGGAAGCCCCATTTGGCCAGATTGTTTTTATACAGCGGCCGACCTGGGTCCGCAGTCGGTTAAGCGATATCCAGATTGGTCACTGTAATTCGCGTTTAGGAAGGAGATTTCTGATGGGACTATGGGGAGACGAAGTGTGTCTCAATTACAAAATAACCACCGTAAACCCAACATACATAACCCGTCTAGTTTGTATAAATTAGTAACCCAATTACCCGAGAGATGGCGCTATACTTTGGGCTACTTCGTGCTATTAAAATTTTAACTCTTTAACTTAAGGACTTATTCGGTTAAAATATTTTGATTACTCTGAACTTAGAGCAATTGCTTGCGTTGTAATTCTTTTTAAGAATCTTGGCGCATGCGTATTACGTATGTTTTCGAGCATGCGCAAAAGTCGAAACGCCAACTTCAGAGCCATGTTTCAGTCCCGCCGTGGTGCCGAGACCGTGGAAAACCGGCAGTAGGGAATTGGCGCCGCGGCCTAGCGCACGCGGATCCAATTCTTTACTAACTAAAGACTTTGATATTATGTGGTTTTATTAAAACCTCATATGATTATTAAAATTTTCAGCGGTCTTCAAAAAAAGGAGTTTTAAATTTGCTTGTATTTTTTAATTTTTTTGGTAAAAAAAATTAATACATTTCTGATGATGGGATCCATGAGGAATCGAGGGCACTCCTCGAATATTATAGGCACCCATATAGTGATTTTGGTATTTTCATCCAGATCTCAAGCATCTACCAGTCAAAAAGAAACATTTGATGAAGAGGAACTGATGAAGAAGACCAGAAATGGCCAACGGAACTTCATAAGTACTCATATAGAATATCATAATGATGTGTTAAGCACCTATGACAACACGAATAAATAAATGATTTTGAATTCTTTATGTAAAAAATGAAATAAACGAACAGATCTGATGATGATGGAGCCACATTATCTTATTATGAAGTTCCCGTGTCTACCTTCCGGATTCATCACCAGGGCAGTCCGGTAATACCTTATAGCCAAAGTGCATCTCGTGACAATTCTAACAAGCCCAAACACGGCTAGGATACATTGATTACTTACGGAGTTCTGGTGTCTACCTACAGGCTCCATCATTATCATCAGATAGGTTCAATTATACAATTTTTAACACAAAGAATTAAGAATCATTTATTTATTCGTATTGTCTTAGTTGCTTAACTATCTTCATTGTGATATACTATATGAATGTGAAGTTCCTTTGGCCATTTCTGGTCTTCTTCATCAGTTCCACTTCATCATATATTTATTTTTGACTGTAGGTGCTTGAGATCTGGATGAAAATACCAAAATCACCATATGGTTGCCTATAATATTCGAGGAGTTCCCTGGACTCTTCATCATTCCATCATCAGAAATGTATTATTTTATTTTTACCAAAAAATATAAAAAATACAACCAAATTCAAAACTCCTTTTTTTAATCGAATGAAAATTTGAATAATTATATGTATGAGGTTTTAATAAAACCATATAATATCAAAGACTTTAGTTAGTAAAGAATTGGATCCGCGTGCGCTAGGCCGCGGCGCCAATTCCCTACTGCCGGTTGTTCCACGCGCTCGGCGCCACGGCGGGACGGGAGTGTTGCTCGCTCTGAAGTTGGCGAGAGGACTTATGCGCATGCTCGAAAAAATACGCAATACGCATGCTCCAAGATTCCTTTTTTTAGGAATCTTGGAGATTCCTAAAAAAATTACTATATTCTGTTCAATAAACCCGGAGACTAAATTGACATAAGTAATGTCAAAATTTCTATAGGAATGACGCCAGTTCTTTGGTGTTGAAATGTCATTTTAGTCTCCGGAATTATTGAACAGAATACACCAATTGTTCGAAGTTCAGAGCGGTTACACTTAAGAAAAAGCCGGCCAAGAGCGAGTCGGGCCACGCTCGGTGTAGGGTTTAGTTTCCCGTCCGACACAATAAGTGTCCCCACTTAAGAATTAAAAATCTTAACAACGCTGAACGCCGCGGATTGGCCGGACATATCAGCCGCATGGCAGTTGAGCGGTGGGCAAAAAGATCCACTTTTTGGGTCCCATTAAATGTAAGGCGACATCGTGGCAGACCAAGGCGAAGGTGGAGGGACCAGCTAGACGACCACAGCAGGGACTGGCCAGTAATGGCTGAGGACAGTCTTCTGTAGAAAAGGGAGAGGGAAGCCTTCGCCTAGCAGTGGGACACAATGGGCTAACTAACTAACAGCGCGAAGTAGCCCAAAGTATAGCGCCATCCCTCGGGAAATTTGGTTAGTAATTTATACAAACTAGACGGTTTATGTACTTACCTATTATTTATTTATTCTTCATGTACAAAGTACACAGGCGGACTTAAAGCCTTAGGCATACCAGTAAAAAAAAAATACAACAAAAAATAACCACCTCTACTAAAAAAAAAAGTCACCGGCTTCATCACCAGAGCATTCCGATAGTACCTTATTGTCAAAGTGCATCTCATGACAATTCTAACAAGCACAAACACGGCTAGGACCGATTGCTAAAAGGCCGGCTCCATCATCATCATCATCAGATGAGTTCAATTATACCATTTATAACGTAAAGAATGATTGTCATAGTTGCAACACCCTCAAGAATTCGCCTGGTATTGAATGGAGTTGTGAAAAGTGTCTTAAAAATCTCTCGCGAAGGTCTTCCTTCGTAATCCCTGAAGAGAACGACGATGAAAACGACTACGAAGATCCTAAAAGTACGTAGATGGCCCCAGTGGTCGATGCCAAAAAACTGGTGCAGGATATCAGTAGAGAAGTGAATAAGGATTTCCGCGAGGAAATTAGAAGTCTCGAAAACTCGCTACTCGCTTCCTCAGTGAGCAACTAACATCTATGGAGCAGGCTATTAAAAAACAAGATAGTAAAATCAAGGATCTTGAAAAGAAAAACTACGACCTACAAAACAAAAACAAGAACCTAGAACTACGCATTAATGTCTTGGAGCAAAGGTTCCAAGAAGTTGAGCAGCAGTCGCTCGTGACAGCCTTGGAAGTAGCTGGGTTACCTGAAATGCCCTCAAATGACATAGAGAAGGTGATGGACACCGTGGCCGGCAAATTGAATGTGACTGATAGGGAAATCCTTTCAACACGACGACTACGAGGAAGCAAGGATAAACCGGGACCCATCCTCGTTGAACTAAAGTCGAAGACGCTCCAGCAACAATGGATAGACGCTAGCAAGGAAAATTGTATTACCGTGGGGCAACTAGTGCCGAAAAGCTGATGACCGCGTCTACATAAGGGAAGCCCTCACCAAGTATCAAAAAACCGGCCAAGAGCGTGTCTGGCCACGCTCAGTGTAGGGTTCCGTAGTATCCCGTCCGTCACAATAAGTGTCCTCAAGTTTTCAAAAACTGTTCGTCCTATCAAGTTCAAAATAATTTTCCTAGAAAGTCTTTATTCTCTACTTTCCAGATTTTTTTTTGGTATTTTCTAAACTTATGGTTCAAAAGTTAGAGGGGGGGGAGACACATTGTTTTTTACCTTTGGAGCGATTATTTCCAAAATTATTGATACTATCAAAAAATGATTTTAGTAAACCCCTATTCATTTTTGAATACCTATCCAACAATATATCACACGTAAGGGTCGAAATTAAAAAAAAAACGCGTTTTACTTTACATGTAGGGGGCTACCCTAATAAAACATTTTTTTCCAATTTTTATTTTTGCACTTTGTCGGCGTGATTGACATACATATTGGTACCAAATTTCAGCTTTCTAGAGCTAACGGTCACAGAGATTAAGCGAGGACGGACGGACAGACATGGCGAAACTATAAGGGTTCTGTTTTTGCCATTTGGCTACGGAACCCTAAAACACTACTATATAATGCAAAAAACCAATTGTTAATTACTCAGATACCCGCGAAACGAGACACAATAGTAAAACAATAACAGCGCGGTCTCATAGGACCGGTCGGGGATTCAAAAGTTAAATAAATCCTGTCAGTATGTATGATGTAAGAATGGCAAAGTGTATGCTAGGAAGCTTAGTAATAGCAAAATTTATTATATTCGTACATTGCAGGATATAAAACAAATAAAAAGATATGTTCAACCCAACCCGAGAAACGAACAGTAGAGTCAACTCTTGTTCAAACTTTTGTTTTATTTATAGTTGTTTAGACACAATAGTAAGACAATAACAGCACGGTCCTATGAGACCGGTCGGGGATTCATGATAATGTGACAAAACTGTGGATATAAAAGTCCAAGAAATCTTCAATTGCAATTCAGCTAATGATTTTTTTCCAGCAAATACCTCCAAAAACCAGTATACATTTATCATGTATACATTTTAATATCAGATCGCTTATTAAAAACTTTACGAAATTGCAACAAATCATTCATACATGTAATTGTCCACTAAACCTTATTATTTTAACAGAAGTGGGTATCTCAGACAACATTGTTAACTTATATAACTAACCTGGTTATAAATTGTACTCAAAATTGTGTTCAAGCCGAAAAGGCGGCGGCATTATCATGTATGTAATTGAACATAAAACTAAGACATTTGAAAACCTTACAGGCTAGGTACCTAAAAATAGATTTACATAATAACGTCTCTGCATACTCTGCAATGTATAGGCCACCGTCTACAAATAAAAGTGTATTTGTTTCAGAGCTTGCCAATCATATTGCTAAGTTTGATTTAAAACCAAAACTTACGGCCCGACTCAGGGACATTCATTAACGTTAATCATCACTTAAGAAATTGTCACATTGACAGTTTTACACAGTTTTTCAGTGAAGGTTTGACAATACTTAACTTTAATGGACGCTAATGAACCATTAGCTGGACTATGCGTTCGGCCGTTAGTCCTTATTGATGATACGAACATTAATCTGAAAGAAAGCTCAGCATACAAAGATTCATATCTAAGAACACTTAGCGAACATGGATTGTTGTGTGGAATAACAGATTACACCCGAATCGAAACTAAAAAGATATCACTAAGTCGTGTATTGATCACATATTTGCACGTTTTCCCACACTGCAACCGTTCGCGGCGGTGCTCGATGTCGTACTAGCTGACCACCGGGACATTATCTTTACCTGCGGTGAAGAGTTGTTTCGAGGTCCCAAGTGTATACAGGGTGTGTTCAAAAAAAAAAAACTATTAATTACGATATTTTTTACAAGGAACTTAAAAGTGTTGACTGAACAAAAACAACTAGTATGAATTCTCCAAACGACATTTTAAGTTTTATTTATAAAGCATTTGATAATGCAGACAAGTCTGCAAATAATAATATTAAAGCAACCCAATTGCCTGGGAGGTACTCGAAACATTTTACTATATCTACCGTGGATTGATAATAATATTACCCGGATTTGTGATAAAAGAGACAAATTATATAGTGATTGGAAAAATAATTTAAATCTACCTAACCTTTTTTCCCAGCTATATTGGGGTCGGCTTCCAGTCAAGTCGGATTTAGCTGAACACCGGTAGTTACTCAGATACCCGCGAAACGAGACACAATAGTAAAACAATAACAGCGCGGTCTCATAGGACCGGTTGGGGATTCAAACGTTAACTTAACGTTTAATTGGAGTAAAGTTTATTTGGAGCTATCATATAGAACGTGTTTGTGATAAACTTCGGCGATTTCTTGCTATAATTTATGACCATACTAAAAAACCGCCTGCCCTTCAAAGTGAAGTTAATGCTTTACTACGCGATGGCGGAATCCTACATCCAGTATGGCCTGAGTAGCTATGGTCGTACTTATAAAACCTATCTTGACAGTATTTATAAAATTCAAATTATAAAAACAATTATTGTATCTCCCAAAATTAGAAATCAATTTAACTACAATATAAATGGCCTCTTTAAACACTGTAATGTTTTACCAGTTTATACAAAATATAACTTTTTGTTGTTAAAGGCACAATTTTTCAATAAACACTTAAGAAACAAAATCGAACATCCTATATGCACTCGGGCAATTTCTGAGAATAAACTTCGTACACAGCGCGCCAACAATATGTATGGCGAACGAAGTACTGGTTATATTGTACCGAGACTTATTAATAGTCTACCCTCTGAAATTATAAAAAATATTACACCCAAAATATAAAATGTAAACTAAACCAATATTACTTGTGTACCATTTAGAAATGTACTCGTGTTTTACTAATCTCAATAACTAAAGATTTTATCGACAATAACGTACGCATATTTCCAAAAAAATAATTTGTATAGTTTTCGGTATTAAGATTGACTCATGATAGCACAAGTTTAAACCTTAGTGGTTTTTGGTTGCTATTTAAGATGTATTATCCTGTATTCTTTTGCATAAATTTAATGATAAATAAATATTAATAAAAAAAGACTATCTTTATTGTGATATTCTATATGAGTGTGAAGTTCCGTTGGCCATTTCTGGTCTTCTTTATCAGTTCTACTTCATCGAAGGTTTCTATTTGATTGAGATCTACCAGTGATTTTTCACTATATGGTTTCCTATAATATTCGAAGAGTTACCTCGATTCCTCATGCATCCCAAAATAAGAAATGGATTTTGAAAAAATGGACCAAAAATAATAAAAATACCACCAAATTAAGAACTCCTCCTTTTTTTGAAATCGTTTAAACATTTCAATAATTATATGAAATGAATAATGATGCTATATGAGGTTTTAATAAAACCACATAACAGAGAGTTTAGTTAGTAACGAATTGGATCCGCGTGCTTTACGCCGCGGCTCCAATTCCCTACTGCCGGTGCCCGGTTGTTCTACGGGCTCGGCGCTAAGTCTGGGACTTAAACGTGAATTCAATCGACAGAGGGCGTGTATGTGAGGCCAGCAGGCCTAGCCAAGTTACAATTAAATTTCATTGTACAATTTGTGCCTCGGCGCACGGCATAAGCATTTTAGAAAATGATATTTAATAATAAAATAATCTATTTCAACCTCTTTTTCAAATAATTGCAGCGTTATGTTTACTGGATGCCAACACCATCTATCTTCCAGAATATGCATCTAGTTAGACTGGAACTTGAATGCAACATTTAGATGTGAGAACGTTTGCAGCCCACCCCCTTGTACAAATCCTTTTAAAGAGAGGCTATCATTTGTTTGTCAATCTATTTAACAGGACTTGCCTGTGATAGCCTTAATAAAAATAAAACACCTTATATGTAGGTAATTTATTCCTGGCCTGCTTGTACTCAGCGCCATCTATCGCAACTTACGCTCACTAGGCAAGACAGCGTAGTTCCGATTTTCACCGCAACGATATTTAGGTAATGGCAGTGTGTTAATATTCCAACAAGACCCATAACTTCTCAATTTTGACGGTAGGACCGCGGGCAGCGTCTGAAAAGGAAACTCGTGGTTTTAGAACACAAGGGACAACTGAAGGACACAGCCGTAGTTTAGTCACTTAAAGTCTGACACGTTTCATCCAGAGTATGAGATGTCTTTGAATGATTTCCCACCTAGAAAAAAGGTATTTTAACAGTAAATTTCGCTAATATAGATGGAAGCAGACCCCAATATAGTTGGGAAAAGGCTAGGCAGATGATGATGATGATGATGTCGCTAATATAGATGTACCACATCATGTGATGTATAGATATTATACGCATAATCTTAGTTCTAACTTACCATAATAAATTATGTCTTCAGAGAAAATAAAAATGTTATTCATCCGAAAAATATCGCTGCGTGATTCCCCGGCGGACTCCCAAAGACGTAATGTGTGCAAATTGGCACACTCCAGTGCTATTTGTAATAACATTCTCTAGATTTTATTTTCAGAAAGTTTAAATGCATTTTAATATTCCAAAAATATTCTGCGGTGGATTAAAGAAGACAAGAGTTTTTTTGATACAAGATTATGTTTTTTATTAATGTTGTCAGCTATAAGGTTGGTTGTAGACTGAATTTTGTAAAAGTTGTTTTGAATCTGCGCAATAGTTGTTCAAAACATAATATTATCTGGATGGATATACGTTTGAATCCCCAACCGGTCCTATGAGACCGCGCTGTTATTGTTTTACTATTGTGTCTCGTTTCGCGGGTATAATAATATATTAATAACATTGTTCAGGCAGGAGCCATAGTCTTAACATATCACATGAGGCAGAAAGGCTATAATATAGCATTTAAGTATAAAAAATAAAAGTTGAGATGTTTTTCCTTCTCATTAACGGGGTTCCTCTAACTTGCTAGATCGCTAGAAATAAGCTGGTAAGTATTTCGATGTAGTTAATAAATATAATATTAACTTTATTCAAACTTTTCAATAGTTCGTTTTCAGAAGGAACTTCAGGTTAAACTTATATGTTCTGTCTTCTGTATTGCTTTGACGTTTTTTTTTCTTCTTGAACAGTTAACTTTCGTTTTTAGCCTTTCAAATTTTTTCGTATGGCCCACCACTCACGGATGCGTAGATTCATAGACGAGTATTCGTCATTATAAGCGTGCAAGAAGCTTGTGTAAAAAACTATGAAACGGTCGACGAAGTTGCAACGATACGACGCGAGGGCATGACGTTGCTGCGTCAACAGAATTTCACAGTTTTTTAATCAAACAGACAAAGTTGCAGCTGTGTATGCAACCAGCCTAATCCGACACTATAATATATTGAGTAGTATTTAGCGAGCCATTTAATTTTATCGCGGCTGCATTTCACTCGGCACTTTTTGTTTATTGCCTGCAAACGTTCCAACTGCTTAGAACGAATATATCTACTCGTTCCTGAGTGACTAGGTCTGTGCATTTACTTGTGTATATGCAACTGGAGACATTATTGTTCTAGAGACAGGTATTTCTGGTTGACACTTGAGATATGACTCTGAAAAGATGTTTTATGCCCTTTGTCTTGAGAAATGAATGGGTTTTTAAGAGGTTTGGGTTTCAAGACTGGTTTCCTAATTTTTGAGATAAAGGTTAATATTAGGTAAGTTTTCGTTTTTTGTTTAGTTTTGACTGGGGTCAGAAGCGAACGGTGGAGTGCTGTAATATCGTCTTTTTGGTGTTAATTCGGTGCTTTAAAGATGAAAAGGTAAGAGTTTCGGCTCGTACTAAAGCAGCTTGGTGACACATATTTAAAAATTTAAAGCAGTACTATTTTAAAAGCAGCTATCTGCTTAATCCAGTGAATAAATAACTTAGTTACCCAGCCATTTTTATCTAAGATTTCTATCAAATAGAAACGTCTCATTATTAAAATTGAGTGCCTTCCATTTCAATCATAATACATAACGTCTTCCAGCATAAAACCGCCAAATAATCGTTTAAATGACAAACTACATTTAAATTGTCTCCTTGGCTGCTTAAAATTTGTCGGAGAGCATATAGTAGTTAAATTATTATGATCCCAAGGCGAGAGAGCACGGAAGTCCCACCTGAGTTATGCGGACGATCCGTTTATAGCGCTCCACAAATTGTGTCGTGGTTACATTGTGTTGTGGGAGAAATAAGACGTATAATATTTATTAAGCTAGTGTGATTTTTTTGGTCTAATTGATCGTGTTAACGCTAACTTTCAATTTATGTCAATCAGTGTAGAATAATAACGGTTTTCGTCAATGTCACCAGGGAGCGCTTTTACAATATTAAAACCAATTGACATTTACTTTACCTCGATCAAGTAGGTTGAAAAAATACCACTGGCTACAGGTCAATTAGTAAATTAGCATCTGTAGTGAAAGGTCTGTGACTTCGGCGTCACTTTGCTATCAAAGTACTAATCATCTATGTATTTACTGATCACTAGTGCCTACAGAATTTGTATAGCGTAATGACTTTAGATGTCAAAGAGTATATTGCTATTTTCGTCTGAAAGGGTGATTGTCAATTGTGATAATACCTAATTTGGATTACCTAATTTTAGCTGCAGTGTATCTATTAGTTAGAAATTGCTACTTATATCTGTACAGGCGTCTTTATCCGTTCCCTAAGGGCTGAAAATCATCAGTACAATTTCCTGGAGTAAAGATTGGCACTGTATACAGGAAAATCTTTCGGGAAAATAAGGAAGTTGTCAAATCTTTTGTCTGTGTTTAGTAAGATAGGTAGATAATTAGGTATACGGAAATCCTCTACGGTAAGATACATAGCATAACTTTTTTTTCAAAATTATGTAAATTATTACTAAAAAGTACCCCTAACTTTGACCAGCTACAAAATTATTTCTCATCCATCATGATACAAAACAATATTTCTTAACGAAAGTTAGTATAGTTAAACTCTAGATAAAAATGATCAAAACATTGAATTCTCACACGTAAATAAACTCTTCAACGAAAAAAACACAAAAAGCCCTTTCAATCAAACCAAAAACAGCATCGCGGGCATTGTAAACAAAATAAGCGTCACCGTCGCGCTAAAATAAACTGTGGAATGCCGGATATTGCAATCCCGGTCCGTCATGGGCCGAGGATCGCGTACAGGTGCCTTCAGCGAGTCAGTGCGCCGGAGCAGTCACACAGCACGCACGCACGCTAGCTCGACGAAAACTCTCTCATCGATATTAAACACGATAATTCTGAAGTCGATTCACCAACAAGTGAAGATACTGAGATTGAAACGAAAGTTTTTGAAGAATTTGAAGCTGGAAGTTCTTAAATGTACAATTGATAAAACAGTGAACACAGGTTCACAATTAAGGCACAATTATACAGACTTTTTGGAGTAGTTGAACCAGTGGAAGATAAAGTGTAAAGAAGAGTCCACAAATATTTGTGAATACTCTTCAGTGGTTCAAGGAATATTGTGAATTAAATTTTTGAAGTGATTAGTGGAAGTGGACAGTGAAGTGACAGACAGTTGATAGAAGTTAAAGTTGATAAAGTTTGGTGAAACATTATGAAAGTCCTGAACGTATCAGACAAGGTCGCGAGTGTGGGAGATGGGAACGAACCGACCGTGGTCGACACGCAGATCCTGACCAAGGAGGAACTGAATAAGTAATTATGATTTTTAATTAGACTTGAACTCAATTTTTTGCAACATAAATTTTTCCGTGGATAAAATAGTCATTAAAATTGAAACGATCGTTGATATTGTAATATTTCATGATAAAAATTTGGGGTCCAGTGAAGAAAAACAACGAGTTAGAGTTACTTAAAGTATTCATAAATATTTCAACCCATCAATGGATTAAAAAAAAGTTTGAAAACTTCTTAGTTTCCAAATCTTATTTAACCAATTTAGAATATTTTACAGTAAACCTCAATGACAGTGAACTTATCAATCTTAACTAAGAATTTAGAATTATACAGATTTCGAAATTTTCAGTAAAAGCCAATAACACAATAGAAACAAAAGCATTTGTTCCAACATTGGAGCAAACAATCACACATAGAAACAACTGCAAAGTTCCAGAAAGCCCAAAAGAACTTGAGAGTTCACCGAAGACTAACATAGCATTAGCAAGTTCGCTAGGTCAGATCAGCTGGCAGCTGGCCAGAATGACACAACCGTGTGGTATGTGGTGTTTACGTGCCACAGTCTGCGTGTTGTCGTGATTCGGGTCAGGATTGCTGTAATCATGTTTTGATCGTTTCACAGTTATGTTTATCTGATATCAAGGTGATTTGATTTGTGATGTGTAGATTTGGTCTTAGGAATGGCTTACAAAAATGATACATTCTCTCAAACTCAAGCGCTTCACTGTATTTACGAATCTTTGAGAATTTATCCAAGTTCAATATGAAATCTTTCCTTGTTTTGTGTTAGAATCAACTCTTAATCAACCAAATATTTCTCGTTTAGTATTTTCTGTAACATTATAAAAATACTTATGTCCATTATCTTATTGTTACAGAGGTTGTCCTCTCGGTGTCTCTCGTGTCACCCCCTACCTCTACGTATGTGGGGCCCATGCTTTGCCCGGAGCAGTGAGAGCGCTGCACCCCGGGCTCATCGTCAGTGCAGCTCCAGAGCTGCCCCCACCACCAGAAGATTATGTCCCCAGACAGTTCGTACCGCTCCTGGATACACCAAACTCGGATATGCACCCGTATATGGAAAGCGTAGCTGACCTGATTAATGAGGTAAGGTTAATAGATGTATACATCGAAATTTTCTAGTAGAGCAATTTTTGGTTTACTTTCCTGTTAGTTTAAAATTCTTTCAATTCAAGATTGGCCTAGATTATCTCTGTTTACGTATTCACATTTCAGGCCTAGTAATACTGGATAGAGTAAATGTTTTCATTTCCGATTGAAAACTTTGTTTGATTGTAATGGATCTGAATCTAGATCGGTTGCTTAATTAACTTTGTTTATCTTCATCAGGTCGTGTGCAATGGAGATGTGGTGTTGGTCCACTGCGTGGCTGGTATATCCAGGTCCGTCACTCTCTGCTTGGCGTACCTCGTCAAATGGCAGAAGATGACCTTGAGGGACGCCTATTATCATATGAAACAAAGACGGTAAGTGACTCAAAAAATATTCCTCAACTGTAGTTTTTTGATGATGTCTGTATTTATGAATGGCCGTTTCAAATACACGGTTTCATCGTTACAAAAGACGCGATTAAATGGATAATTTGAAACACTTTATTGTTTCCGTTCATCGTAAATTTGAAGCGTATGAAGTCGTAAATCGATTTCTTCCTTGATTTTTCTCTGTTCTTTTTTAACATTTGAATATCTTTGTTGCAGACCACAGATCCGACCGAACACGGGATTCTTCAAACAGCTCATCAAGTATGAGGAGAGACTCTTCGGAGAGCCTTCAGTGAAGATGGTTTACTGCGAAGCCATCGACAAAGAGATACCTGACGTGTACGAGGCTGACTACATCGGCATGACTTGGTTCAGACAGAGATACGGACCCATTGAGAAGTGCTGAAGAATGACAGAGATAGCGACATAGGTTAGAAAAGGATAGCTGTGATTACTTTGTGTGAAGATGAAAGGAAGAATGAGGTAGAAGGTGAAGAATGATAATAAATATAAGACTGAAAGGATGAATGAATTCGATATGAATGAAAGTGGATCAGCTTGGACACTGTAGATGGGTGTTTTATTATTCTATATGACTGAGGAAGTAAATTAGATTGTAGAAAGGAATAGATGAACATTAAGATGAAATCATATAATACTTTAGAATATTGTTCATTCTCTTGTACTTTCTAACAATTTATTGGCTGATAAAATTGTAGAAGTATACTTTATGTATGATGTACTTTATTTAAGCAATGTGATAATTAACTTATTGTTATAAATTAACCATAAGGTATTCGCTTACCATTAAATTGTATAATGTTGATGGGACCAAAATAAATAAGTGGATAATTTTTATTTCTTGACTTTTACTTGAACCTATATCAAACCTTTTCATGAACTTGAAAATTAATTCTGAAATAATTTAGATTTTACATAACAAAATCTTTTACGAAGAACTATCGTTAGCGATGATGGACAAAATGTCCTGATTGCAGTAGTAGAGTAATGAGTAATTCATTGAGTGGATGTTGTTGGCCTCGTGGCATTGAGCTGGGAGTACGGAAATATCCCGACGGTGCGCGGGCGTATTCCAGAAGTTAACTGCAGAAGGTTAGCTTTGAACAATGGCCACATATTTGGGTATAAAGGTCATTCCAACAATAGACGTCTAGAAAATACCTTTAGAATCATTCAAAGAATTTCCAAGCACAGTCTCTTGAGAATTGTATTTCTCGTTGATGCGTATAAACTCCTCAAGCTCGTAATTTATATGTGACATTGTAGTTCAATCTTTTGTACCTTCTCTAGTATACCTGTGCCATGAACAATGGTCTGCCAGCTTCCGCATACTGATGTAATACTCTGTAACAGCTATCTCCTCTACATTATTCGCTCCTGGTATGTGCTCGTGTGCTGTGAAGTTTTTTAAAGAAACTTTATTGCTGATTTAATGTTAGTATCTCGAGCACCAGCTATTAATATGGTAGTGGAACCGGGATCTGGTGTAATATGATCATCAGTTTTATTGTATTAATATTGAGCATTTTAGTTAGGGGAATTATTTGTGTTGGGAGGAATATTCTGCATACATTTTCAAAGTTAAAACTTTTAGAATTTAAACCATTACAGATACTGTAGATCTCTATGGAGAAGAATGTGCAAGAAACTCCATGGGCACTTTTTCAACAATGTAAATAAAGAAAAAGAAAATTACTTTGAATTGATTACCTATTGTTAAAACTTAGCATGTTGCTGAAAATTTAGGGAATATAACATCAATTATGATTAGAGTTATTTTATAAGTATGTCTTTATACGACAGTTTAGTTGAAATACCAGACTGAAAATATATCCGAGTCAGCTAGTCCCCCAGATGTCACGGACATTCTCAGACGATTATACAATAATGTCTGAAAAATATTTCACAAAACTAATGTAATAACTTTATATTTTCTCTAAACAAATTTTGTGAGCCGTTTGCAACATAACTATTTTAAAATGATTAAACTTTAAAAAATATTTTTTCTTGACATTCCATCGTGTCAATTGCCTTTCCAAAATCACTTTTGGTAGTACTTGGTTTGGATCGAAGCCAGAAGACATTACGCTGTCACGTAATGTTTTCTATAGTTTATGTAGCGTAGTTTTTGACGGATGGTTCTGCTCTTTTCAATGACAAGACAATTGTGCTAAAACTCAATGCAATAAGGTAGGAATTCGTGTAAACAGTTCTTTGGCAGGTGATGATATCCATGAAGAAGGTGTAGGTGTTCAGACTCCAAGTTCAATGTTACCAGTAATTACCTCACGTGAACGTAATTAGAATATTTTTTGGATGGGCTTCGAAGTTTTTTTCGTATGGTTAATGAATAATAGGTATAAAAATAAATTTCTGTTTGCCAGTTGAAACGGAATATTGCTGTGACTGTATTTAGTGAGAACCTTTTGTATTATTTCTGTAATATAATCATTGTTGACAAAAATATGGTGACCTAGGCAAATAAAACGCTAATTCCGCAAGATCATAAGGAAAAATTTAACTGTGAATCAACACACAACATTCAACACATGTATTGAAAAGATAGATGGACAATCTGAAAAATAAATGATCTAATGAGTCAAGTTACAGATATATTGCAGTATATTATTTGTTCACAATGAGAAAATTATATGCTTATACTAACACGATGTAGGTTTATCAATTTGGGCTGTATACAACCTACATGGTGTTGTTTGAAAGAGTTACTGTGACCCTGGAATGCAAAGGGGTATTTATGGTACATAGGTGGGTTATAGTCATTAAATGCCTGACACTCCTGTTGCTCAAATCGGATCTTCATCATTATTTTTGCCGAAAGGTGGCCATCACTAGACAAAGGTCTATTCAGCACATTCATAGCGTCATAGCATTTTATTTGTCGTGCTGCAATATTATTAACTTCAAAGGGATCATTTAAATATAGAGAAAACACACAATAATATATCGTATAAAATACAACTTTGGCACTTTGCCGTCGTTATTGTTTGCCTTGACCGTACTTTGGCTTGTCAGAATTGATACAAACATGTGAACTGCCAAAAGCAATGTCACACAAGAGAGATATAAAGATCAATCTGCTGCTACCGAATGAGCACAAAATGAGACGCAGTGTTTTAACGATTTCTTCTTTATTTCAGAGGATTTGGGGCAAGTTAATTTTGGTTTCTTTTGGGTCACAAAATGCTTAAAGTCACAAAATCTGCTTGGCGGTTAACCACCACATTTTCACACAATATTATATACGTATTGTATTCGTTATTGTTAGTAACATATTCACTAACTTGAATCTCATTTTTCATAAAGGCCTCCACAAGCTGTTTCCAGATTTCTTTATAACTATCTGGTTTTGCTCATCGAGTATTTTTCTGCATTCTTTAATATGTCATCAGCCCACAGTTTAATTGGTCTTCCAACTTCCCTCTTCCCAGAAGTTTGTCCGCTCCAATGAGTATTCTGTTTATACTGTAATCTAAAATGTATATATAGGTGCGATTCGCGATTCCATACCCCTAAAACGCGTGTCGACAATTGTTTTAGGATTTGTAATTTTAAGATATTTTTGGAATTTGAAAACAAAAGGTTCTTAGCGAATGTTTGCCCTGGCATGATGACTGTGTACATTAAAATGACATTTGGATTGTACCCAAATCGTTATTTTGGCCTTACCGTGGGTGTTCCCTATTTATGTTTTGGCCGCAATTGCCAAAATATTATTTGCCATAAAGTTATGTTGACTTTGTACAAGGTTGCAGGTGATGTTAATTGATTTAGTCTTCTTTTTGACCATTGTTGTGCATTCCATTGCAGCCAAATATTATGATGTCTGGGCTAGATTATTTACATTCGATCGATCCTACAACAAACAGAAAATAAGCCAAGGTTGAAATATTTCCTTTGTTCTCTAGCGTACTATAAATTTATTCAAATTCAATGTTTTATGACCGAACACGAAACAAATTGTGAATCGATTAGGTATAGTCAGTGTGTAATATTTAGAAATGAGCGATAATACCTAACCCAGCATGTATTAAACAAAATATAAATACTAGCCTGCGGCTTTGCCCATGTCATCATCATCATAGGCTTCCCCCAAGTCATATCCTGTGCGTCTCGCATTCATGAGATTCCGCAAATTTCAAGTGTATGTAAAAATTGTCCTAAAGGAACATACTGCCAGGACAAAAAGTATCCTTCGCGCTATTTCAGGATATCGTCTAACCATATGCCAAATTTCAGCCATCTGAGCGTGAAGAAATAATAAACATACCTACACACACATACCATCACTCACCCACAAATTTTCCCCTTTATAATACTCGTGTGTTAATTTATTTCCAACCTTCGCACAAAGTATCATAAATTGTCGTTTCTATGGGGCAAATTGCTTTGACCTTCCTTCCATTTGACCTTAGCAGTACCTTCCGTTACATTCCAGATTATTTTCATCGCTCTTAGATTATAAATATTTGGCCGACCTTTACTTCCCCACAAACGAAACAGCTAAAATAATATATTTACGATTCGCAGACGGTTTATACTGAAATTCTTTGGGACAGAAATATTTTGTTTCCAGAGTAAGAAGCGGATAGTTTTTTAAATTTTATTTTTATATGAACGAACGATAGGCAATTTAAAGGATTATAATTGTAAAACTACATAAAATATGGTGTGTTTTCTACAATAACACACTAATAATGGAAAAAGTTTTTATGTGTCTATGTGTGTGTGTGCGTATATTGGTCACTCTTTTGTAATTTAGCATATGCTCTATCCTGCAGGGCCAGGGTCTTAGGGTTATCTCCTCCTCACGCTTTCCGCTATCTCCTTCGCTTGCATTACTGCTTGATATAAGGAGGTGACTGCTTCCCATTCCCTCATGCCCTGTACCATGACCTGAATCCGGACACGGCAGATCATCCAGATAAATCGCCTCCAAGTAGACATTGTGGTGCGCCGCCCAAGTGGGGCAGACCTTCACCATTTATTCCACTGTGCCCTCCGGGCGATTGTAAAGTGGTAAAATCGAGCATTTCTTCCTGCCGTATCTGACATATAAAAGTCTCAAAACTACCGTATCCGGCGTGGAGCTGCGCCAAGCAAAAATGAGGATACCATGGCGACTGACCACTTATCACCGTAATTGTGATATCGATATCGTTCTGCCAGTTTTTATTCATTCTTCAAGTCATTATCATAAGCTGTGATCATAAGTATATTAGGAAAGTATATTCTGCTTAAGAAAGAAGAAGTTTCTGTATCTATTCGAGACGTTGAGTAAATAAACGCCATTGCAACTAGAGCACTAAACGCTGTACAACAGTCTATTTAGACTATAACTACTAATTACGAAATCTTTTCTCGAAAGTCAGTTCAAATAGCGTTTGTAGCACAATTAGACATATTTGAGCTAATTAAAACATCCGCTAATGCAATTGCGCATTCTAAATAGCTTGGCGTTTAAATTACGAACGAAAATAGCAACTGTTTTAAGAATTCTTGACTTTTCTATTGTTGGTAGGCTCGCGCTTGACTTAAGAAAATAGTGACTCATCAGTGCAACAAGGTTCTTTATTTATTTTTTCTCTGCTTGTGTTTGAATATTCATACATCTGATAGCAAGCGATAATACGAGTATGTTCGATGATGGAACGTGCATGCTTAGAAGTAGCCTATTCACTCTTGACTTAAAGACCCTCAGGTTATAGCTATCAGGAAACACAGATTTCTGCAGGAAATTCTTCTCCTTAGCAGTACGCATAATAAATGTGTTTCCAAAAAGCTTTTTATGTATGGGTGGGATATCCACCATGTATGATAGAGGTATTAGGGGTGAGGTACATACATGTTCATGCCCTACACTGGTCAGATGCGATAGTGTCAAATATTTGGGTCTACAAATTGATGAATGCCTAAGATGGGACAAACAGATCGATATGGTAACTTCCAGAATTTTGCGGCTCATCTACGTTTTCAAATCTCTAAGAGAACCCGCGGATAGGGGCACACTGAGAATGGTTTATTTTGCACTGTGTCAGTCTATAATTGGCTATTGCATTACTGCGTGGGGTGGTGCATCAAAAACCAACTTGCTGAAAGCTGAAAGAGCTCAAAGAGCTGTACTAAAGGTTATGTGTAAAAAACCATACCGATATCCAACTAAACAGCTCTACGAGGACTGTGAGGTCTTAACTATTAGACAACTATTCATCTTGCAGGCAGCCCTCAGGACTCATAAATCCATGCCCAAATCAAACCCCAAAAAACGTACAAATATCCCATCAGGCGTTAAACACAAAACCTCTTTTGCCAAACACCAATTTTACGTTTTAAGTAAACACTTATATAAAAATCTGCATTTAAAGCTGAACATACTGGACTTAAATAGATACAGGTTGAAGAAAGAATTAAGTCAATGGTTATTGCAACAGGACTATGTCGCAACAGAGAATCTGCTAACTTACATCTCTTAATATCACATACATATTCAAAGATCACATCTCATACTTACACACCCTCACACCCTACACACGCTCACACATGCACACACCTCACACACCCCTCACACACTCACTCACCCACGCACCCCACACATACCCATAAACATACACATGTATTTCTGCTGTCTTTCACACTCCCTTGTGTAACTTAGAATAAGTTTTTGTTATCTTTAATATTATTTTTATTTTTTTCTTCTATTGTAACTGCAACTCATTGACACTGTCTTCATTGTTTTTGGTTATGTACGTTAATGGAATCCATTTGGCTGAACCCTATCTTTTAAGATACAGGCTAGTCCTAGTTTAAAAGATAGAGTATACTATTGCTGGTATTGATATAATTTTCAAATTACGTATACAGTGCAAAGCGCCTTGTTTTTGTGAAATAAATGCTTATTATTATTATTAAATGCTTATTATTATTATTTAAGATGGGTGAGTTACAGGCACGTCTGCTGGCCCGCGACTCACCCACCCTAGTGAGACGCCGCGAGCCGGGGACACGCTGCTAGACGCGCGCAGGGAGCATGCGCGGAAACACAGACTCTAATAGGGAATTTCACTACCACTTTACTTGTTACTTCTTTTGGTGTACAATAAAGTTTATTCTATTCTATTCCACTCCTTAGCTGTACATTTTCAATGATTTTTGCTGTGTATGTCTTTTTAACGAGGTTTAAGTTCGTTAGTCTTGTGGTATCAAGCGCCACTGGGTTAGGTAAGTGTTATTAGGTTTTTCGTTATAGATTTTTTTTTATTGATATAAACTAGTGCTTGACCGCGATCCCACTTAATGGTAAGCAGTGATGGAATCGTAGATGGTGAGGCGCAGTAGTTTATTAAGAACCTTTTTCACAGTTTCCAGGCAGATTTTGGCTTTATGCCTGACCTGATTGATTTTTAAGAATAATGTTTGACAGTGGAGCTAATCTGAATTTTCTTGATGATGGATTTGTTTTTACAAAAGACATGAAACAAACTGCGGCGCCTCTATTTATCTTTCACTACCAGTAGAACAGAATCTAATGAGTTTTTGTTTAACAAATAATTTTGCTAATAGATAAAGTAGCCGGTCAATGAACTCGTTTCCTTTTTTACTTCGATTCTTTCTATTCAAAGTTGAGTAGTTTTTACAAACAATGGATAACAGCAGTCACAATATGATGGTTCTAGTTATTTACTAGAGATCGATAATAAGCATTTATTTATTTATTACTTGCTTCTGCCAGCGGCTTCACCCGCGTGTAGAGTTAGTTTAGTCTTAGTGTGATGATATTATAGCCTATAGTCTTCCCCGATAAGTGAGCTATCTAACACTGAAAGAATTTTTTAAATTAGTGCGTTAAAACAAAAAATATTTACTTTATAATATTGATATAGATGTATTATTTATTCGTGGACACGAAGTCCACGCCAGATAAAAAGTAGTGTATGTCCTTGGGCTCCCAACTTACCTTGTTGATTTTTTTTTCTCATCCAAATCGGTTAAGCGTAACAATGATTGGAGTGTCAGGCTTTTCCTGAATAAAACCCATCCTCATCCTTCAGTTGACTCTTTCGAATAATCCCGAACAATTTGTTCCGTTCTAGAATCAAATTCTCAATGCCACGATCAAAAACCAAAACGACGCACTACTTAGGTATATCCACATCTTAAATAAAAAAAATCAAAACAACTGAATTACTGTGCCAATTTGTAAACTACGCAGTAAGAGAGCATCAAAACTCAATGGGAAGCAAAAGAAATTTCTCGACAGTTAACTTTCCGGTGGTCGGCGCATTCCAACACTAATTCCACAGCTATTTATAATAGAGTTCCTAGCCGGTTAGTTCTGGCTGTCGCACGCATACCTCTCTTATAAAAGTCATGTAGATTCGGAATTTATTTAGACTATACGAAAATAAAATGGCGTAGTATCTGCGGCTGAAACGGTGTGCCAGACCGAATAGGGAATGTCCGGTGACAGTTCGGATCAAGCTCATGTCGTCGACGGCGCGTATTGTTGCAACTAGTTCCAAGTGCGCCTCAAAGAAATGTCAGCAAACTGTAGGGGCCTGGCAGGCTCGATCCCTACCGGGCCCCTGGATTGAACGAAAGAAAACCCTGGAATTAAGGCAAAGAAGGAACATGAGTGAGTTTTAGTCAGTAGAAGTCTGATATACTTTTCCCGCTCCGCCCCGGAGTATACCGAATACGGAATAACACGCTGCGCTCCAAGACGAACATAATAGTTGTGGGTAAAAAAGTGGCCAGGCTCAAATAGGATTGGGTTGGTCACGTCAGCTGTATGTACAGACCCCAGTGGGTAAGTGTCCATGGTTATGTGTGTGTGTTCTGCGGGTGAGTGTGTGTTGTCACTCAGTGGCTTCCTGTAGACGGAAAGCGCCGCCGCGCCGTCGAGGTCGACCTTGAAAGAGATGTGGGATGATCTAGACGCGTACCACGAAGACTAGTTTGAGATAGCGCGGGAGAAAAATGTCTGGAAGAGCTTGCGGAAGGCCTTTGCCCAAAAGTGGGACAGTAATTGCTAGAAAAAGAAAATAGTATTACGGCTGTGTGAGGTAGGTACTTAATAGATAAATAGTATTTATGATTTTGTAGCGCCAGATTAATGTGAATATATTTTTTATTAGTTCGGGAAATACTTTTAGGGTTTAGGGACCCGGGCCGGGTCCGGGGAATCTTCTTTATATTTTCACAGAGGCGTGAGCACTTGTAAAACGAGGTAAGACAGAGACTGGAATCTCTTGACAATGCTCTATGCCAATATAGAACAACATTGTTTAATAGGACATAACATTTTTGCTAGCAACACTCACCCGGATTGTTATGACACATGTGAGTCAAGATTAATAGCAATGTAGAATGGAATGCTTCGGGATGTACTAATAATGTCAATACGCTGACAATTAATCTAAGAAAATAAAAAATGGATTTTAAATTTAGAATGCTTGTTTATGCGTGAAGCATTTTTTTAACGGAGTTCAGGGACCGCGATGGTATTTTTTTCTGCCTATTCTAGTTGTTGTTTATGGTAATAATATAATATAATAATAATAATAAATTTTATTTATTTCTCACCACAATATTTAGATATCACATGGAAATACTGTTTAGTAATAGATATATAAAAAAATACAACAATATTGTGGGAGACTGGTGCCTAAGCTAGGTTGATAACCTGTGTTATAGGACACCAGGTCCCCACCCCGAGTAACAATGTCAGGACGTACTAAAGCAATACACCTTATGTTGCGGCAAGTACAATATTGTGGGAAATAAGAAATTTGAGGGTGAGTATTTGAGTGGCAGAGTGTATGTAAAGTATATCTTAGAGTTAGTGGGTGTGTGTGTGGGTGTGTGAGGATGTATATGTGTGTGTGTGATTAGATAGGTACGCGTAAATTATATTTTAAAAAGATTTTTTCGACTACGTAGAACATAATATTCTACTAAATAAACTTGAGGCATATGGTATAAGGGGAAATATGCTAAATCTAATAAAATCATACCTACATAACAGAAAACAAGTAACCCAAATTAGTAGGATAAATATGAGCACTAAACGTGAAGAAATTTTCACGTCATGTGAGCGTACCGTTCCTTATGGAGTTCCGCAAGGTAGCGTGCTTGGACCACCCCTTTTTACACTCTATATTAACGATTTCCCTAAAGCCATTAAATATCCCATGACACTGTTTGCAGATGACAGTACGATAACTATACCATGCAATGATAAAAATAATTATGAAACGGACATAAGAAATACTTTAATTGAAGCGATAACGTGGCTCAATAATAATAATTTGAAAATTAATATAAATAAAACTATGATTATGCATTTTAGCCAACGACCATCATTATTTTCTAATCTTGACATTGAATATAATAATAATAAAATAGAGACAGCTAATGCTACAAAATTTTTAGGTTTAACTATCGACAGAAATTTAAATTGGAAAGCGCATATTGAAGCTTTAGCCAAAAAAATAAGCAGTGCGGCATACGCGTTATATAAATTATCTCGTACTCTAAATATAGAAGCGCTATTAACGGCCTACTATGGTCTGGTTGAATCTGTCATTAGATACGGTGTTATCTTCTGGGGTAATTCAACTGATAGGGATATAATTTTTAGAAGACAAAAATACTGCTTGCGATCTATATTTAATCTCAAAACTACCGACAGCTGTAAAAATTACTTCACTAAATATCGAATATTAACATTACCTTCACTCTATATATTAGAAATAACAATGTTCGTAAAGACAAATCCACATTTGTTTCCTCGTATGGCAGACAGATTTCCGAGAAATAGACGTGACGATAGCCAGCTATGTTTACATACATCAAAAACTGCACTTATGCGCAAGAGTGTTATTTGCATGGCACCAGTTATCTATAATAAATTGCCCAAAAGTTGGAAAGAACTACCTACACCTAAACTAAAACAAACAATGAAAATGTTTCTGGCACAGAAAGCCTATTATAGTATTACAGAATTTATAAATGACTCAATGATTGTAATATCTACATAAATAACGAAAAAAAACTACCATTGCTCTATTTAAGATTGTGTAGGAATGGAGGACCGAAAGATAATTAGTATAATTGAATGTTATTAAATATTAATTAAAATAAATAATTTGAATAATTATAATTATGTATCCTAATTAAAAAATTGTTATTGTAAATATTTACTTAATTGAATATAATCAAATTAATTAATAATATGTAATGATACTGCTAATATTTAATGTATGAGTGTTAATTTTAAAATTTATTTTATTAATGAATGACATAGAAATAATAATATAATAGATGTAGATATTTGCACGCCATGATAAATGGCAGACATGTCGTGATCCACTTTTGTTTAATATCTTGCATGCATGTATTGGTTTAATTCTGTATGCATACACATGTTTAAGCAAATAAAGTTTCTTATTCTTATTCTTATTCTTAATAGATAGAGTAGGTATACTATAACTTGAAGGACTATGAGTTAACTATAAGGACACGTTCGGTACTATCGTAAGACAACTCTTTCAGCCAGTTGGTAAGTTTAGTCATCAATTTACTTCTGGTGAGAGGGTATATATCGAGAATACGATGGATTTTATTATAAATTCTAACGCTAAGGACGTCGAAGTGGCGGCCCGCAAATGCAGTACGACATTGAATAGGATTGCAGGCTGGAAAACCTTTGCGCTTCCCTAGCACTTTGTCGTCGAGAGGAAGCAAAGAATGACGACGTAACACAACACGTAGAATAAACAGTTGGCGTACTGTCAGGACTTTTGACTCCGAGTAGAGCAAAGCAGTTGGATAATCTCTGCGTTTGAACAGCATAACCTTTAGAACCGCCCTCTGGGCTCGCTCAACCTGTATTAGGTGGGTTTTACTGGTTCCTCCCCATGCAGAAATGCAGTAAGTAAGAACAGAGACACACAGGCTTTGGTAAACAAGGAAAAGGGTTTCTCGATCAGCTGAGTGTCTGAGTTCCTTGAAAATATAGATAAGTTTTCTAATGCGCGAGCAGAGTGCTTCAGCATGGGAACGCCAGTTAAGCTGATTATCAATTAGGACGCCGAGGTATTTGGTACTTGGAACCAGTGAAAGGGTTAGGCAAGAGCAAGCGTTAGGGTTGTGTGTGTCATGGCAAGTGTGAGCTCTAACTATACTTGAACCCATTTGAGGTATGCTTGTGTGAGGTAGAGTGAAGCGAACAACCTTGGTTTTTTCAATATTGAGGGTTAACAGATTCGCTGAAAGCCACGCCATCACTAGTTGAATCGAACGCTCCGCCCTTAACCTACAGTTATCCCAGTTATTGTCATAAATGATCAGTGCCGTGTCATCTGCATAAGTGAAGATGTCGCAGTTGGGTATTGTTAAGCGGCAGAAATCATTTATATAAAGTAAGAAGAGGGTAGGACCCAAAATACTACCCTGTGGCACACCAAAACTAATGTTCGCATCGTCACTGTACAACGAGTCGATTTTGACACATTGCGAACGATTTGTCAGATAATCCGAGAAGATCCTGAGTGCCACTCCGCGGATTCCACTGCCCTCCATTTTTGATATGAGAATGGGAATAGAAACTGAGTCAAAGGCTTTTGACAAATCAAGGAAGACACCGAACCATTTAAATCCATCATCCAACCTGCCAACCACCGCATTTGTAAGGGCCAGAACCGCATCCTCAGTCGAGATTCCCTGTCGAAAACCGTATTGGTTGTTTGCTAGAACTTTATATTTAGCGAGGTATGTAGTAAGACACTTATTAAGTATTTTTTCGAGGACTTTAGACAAGGAACTCAACACTGAGATTGGCCTATAATTGGTGACGTTGGATCTGTCCCCACTCTTGTATATTGGGTGAACAACAGCTCTCTTGAACGCCCTGGGAAAGGTTCCTGTCTCGATGGCACGGTTACAGACGTGCGTTATAGGAACTGCTAGGAAGGAGCTAGACTGCTTGAGAACAGTGGCAGGGATATTGTCATAGCCAGTGGCGCAGTCACTACGTAGGCTGTCAATCACCCCTTTTACTTGCACTTCGTCGACTGGCATAATGACAAGAGAATTATGTGGAGGGGCTTGTGATGACCGTTCAACATAAGGGGATCCAGAGGGAGATTTAATTTTTGAGGCTAGATCTTCACCTACGCCAACAAAAAAGCTGTTAACTTGATTAATAGACATTTTAGTGTTTGAAGAGCTTAGACTTTTGAGAAGCTCACTTGGTGTCTGTGGAGAAGAACCTTGGTTTATTATACCCTTAATAGCTTTCCATGTTGCCTTGGTATTGTTTTTAGCTTTAAGAAGTTTATTTTTATCGTGAGATCTTTTCAGTTTTTTCAAAAGACAATTGA
Source organism: Mythimna separata (assembly GCA_030763345.1). NCBI lineage: Eukaryota > Metazoa > Arthropoda > Insecta > Lepidoptera > Noctuidae > Mythimna > Mythimna separata. The sequence continues at coordinate 21,344,297 of CM061171.1, read as the reverse complement.
GATAATTTCGGTATCGGGTATAGGTAGTTTTATGAATATCGTTATCGGGGGATGATTTTGATTTTTTGTGGAGCCAGTCTCGGTTTCTGATACAACGAACTAAACCTGGGGTCATCCATGGTTTCAGAATCCTGCATTTTCTAGGAACTCTAACAATATTGCTATGTTTTGTAATAACACCTTGAATTGTAGATATGAGTAGATCTGTGGCAAGATTACAGTCTTGTTCATTTAGCACATGACTAAAATCAGTGTTTTCCAGTGACACTTTTATGTCTGAGAAGTTATAGCGGAGTACGTGAGCTGATTGTTTCGCTGCAGACCTTGTCTTTATATCTAGACAAAGGATAACAGGGAGGTGGTCGGTGATATGACTTTCAAGGACTATTACTGTGGCAGGGCGTCTAGATTTTAATAACACGTGATCTAGACAATTGCCTGATCTTGTGGGGAGCACATGAGCAGGCAAAAGACTTAATGAAGCACACATGGTGAGATAATCACTTGAGTTGCGATCGTGATTGCCTGGTTTAATATCTATGTTCATATCGCCAATCAAAGCTATATTTTTATAGCTCTTTACTGATTGTACTACATTATCAAGGCTCCGGTAAAAATTCTCAAGGTCATTAAAAGATGGGGAGCGATATACACAAATGATTGCAGTTTCACCTATTGTACAGATGAGGCAATTTGAATCAGAGAATGAGGGTTCGAGGAATGTGCAATTTAATGAAGTCTTAGTGTAAATCACTACGCCATCGTTCTGCGACTTGTTATCAGTTGTTGCGGAAAAAGAGTACCCCTGCAGATAAGGAAGGGGCCCAGAAACCCTTAGCCAGCACTCGGTTAGTATGATAACGTCAAATTCAATTTTAGTGGTTGTTAGCATCGTGATGAATTGGTCAAAGTTCTTTTTAAGGCTTCTTATATTTATATGAATCATTTTTAAGTTATTATTTGCTTGTTTAATGAAGTCTAAACATTGTTCAGGGGGGCATAGATGAGAACAGGCTATGGAAAGGTTGTCTATATCATTAGATAATGTGTTGTCGTGATTAGCCATTTATAACGAGATGAATGAGGTAGCTGCAACTGGTATTCTTCTTTTTTTTTTTTTTCTTTTTTTTTTATACCGAATTATAAACAGAAGATAGGGACAAATATATATAATTTTATAAGTCGATCTAGTGAAAGAGTATACATGATGTTTCTGGTTATTATCATCGTGAAAGAATGCGTGGGTGTAGGATAGTTGTGTGTGTACGTTGTGTATAAAGGGTATGGACAATAAAAAGTAATTAACGGCTATACAAAAACAATGGGCAAATAATAAAACAGTGAAAAAAATAATGCATGCATAAAGAAAGGGTTCAAAAAATATTAGGCACAGTCATTGTTTTTCCACTAACTTAGTGAGACACTTCTCTGATTTGATCTGGATCGGTTTGTCAGCTGGGTCCTTACGCAGGAGAATTCTTCCGTTCGAGTACCAAGTGGAGAAATTGTGGGTTTTAGCAAATTGACGAGTCTCATAAAGCAGTTTTTTTACGGTTGGGGGTAAGTGTTCGTCGATGTAGACAGGTTTTCTTTCGCCTGCAATGCCAATAGTCTGTGTATTAAACTTATCTGGTATTGGGCGCTTTTTATTATATGTTCGAGCTTTAGCTAGGAAATCATTTCTTGTGCTGACGCTACAGAATTCAGCAACTATTGGTCTAGACAAACCCGGTTTCCCAGGTATGCGATATATATCCCGAAAAGCGGAAGGTGGTATATCCACGCCAAGAGCGTTTCCCACAGTAATTAAAACGGAAGTAAGGTCCTGTACATTTTCATTTTCTTTAATCGGGACATTGCGCAGCTCGATTGTTGCCTGACGCGACTGGAAGTGTAAATCTTGAATTTGCTTCTGCAATCGGCATATATATTCTGAGTTCTCACTCCTTTCCTTTTCCAACTTTGAAACCTTGCTGATGATGTCTTCATGTTGCTTATTTATAAAGTTCATGCTTCGCTCAATCTCGGAGTTTGTTGTTTGATTCGAGAGGCACTGTTTCTTAAGCTCAGAGACATCGCTGACCAGTTTCGATAATATGGCATCTTGATCAGCTTTCCAAGATCTCAATAACTGATCGTGGTCAGTCTTCCATTTGGTCAACATGTCGGTAAGCTCAGCTTTGAAATCATTAAATGCTGGCGTAAGTTCAGTGTCCATTTCTTTATTCGGAGAGAAGATACGTTGGCGCTTATATCGTACGGTTATATTGTTTCCATCTGAGTTTTGTGAAGTGGACGTTAAATCTGATTCAGACAAAGATAGACCAGGCGTCAAAGTCGAATTTGTGTTAGGCGGAGTTCGTTGCATTCTCGCAGTCTTTTAGTGGTTTTTTTTCTTATTATTTCTCAAAGAAAAAAAAAAATAATAAAAAAAGTAAACAAAAACAAAAAGTGGCCGGGAGGGTCGGATTCGAACCCGCGTCGATGTGCGCAGTAGATACCAGCGCTATACAACTGGGCCACGAGTACTTCGGATGAGTTGTTGAAATTGATCAGTGCTTTACTACGTTCGGCTCGGTGATTAGCGTAGTTACGACGACTCCTTTGTCTTGCTGTTGAGGTCAAAGTCTAAAACGGCAGCCACATTTAAACTTTTTAGTTCGTTGTGATATTAAAACTGTTCACACACAAGATTGCATTAGTCATTTCACTGAGTTTTTTTATACAATAGTCACTTATATGTTAAAGATGATCACTGCACAGTTTTATAGTTATTTGTACACTTTGTTCACGGTTTTAGAATTTAAAACACAGAGGCGATCCAGAGTACGTGCGTTCGCGTTGGCGTCGCGCGGGGGGGGATTAGATATCTTTGTTATAATGCGTAGCTTTGCACCTTTGTCATTTTTAGGTATATGTATTGCTCTGTATATATACTGGTATATTAATTATTGTTTTTATTATTGTAATGCAAATAGTACCTACACCACTAACCTGCGTATCCTTTCTCCTTCTCTGCCAAATCCTTCTAAACGTTGTCTGTGTCACTTTTAGCGATGAGACTGCGTATTGCTACTTACATCGTATTAATTTTAAGCTCCTACTGTAATATTATGGTGTATATAAATCTAACTACCTTTACTTTTCGCTATTTCAAGAATGATAAAAGGAAAAGCATAGCATATATACCTACTGTAAAATTTCTTTAGAGTTTTTTCCGCATCCTCTTATATTCATTCTCTGCGTTCATATCAAATATTTTGATCATGTTACCTAAATATCGTAAAACCGTATTTCAAAGCGACGGAAACCTAGTTTTTTACATCATTCTTTGATCTAAATACTGACCTAAGACACGAAATTAAATCTTTAGTGTTTGACATTTTTTTCTCATTGTAGGTTTATGTAAGTGTCATGTATTATATAACTATCGTAGCATACCTATAATAATACTACAACACTCTTTGTTCCTGGGGTTTTTCCATTTTTGATTACCGCTCCTCTCCTATCGATCGTACCCAAATAAACTCTTTGGTTTTATTATATAAAATAACTATGATTGTATAGCTAATTAGAGAATTGTTTAGTTTATAGCAAGGTTCGTGAATTGCGTGTTGGTGAATAATGACCTAATGGAAATTATTTGTACATCGCAAATTGTATCAAAAGTTTTTAATAAGTATAGTGAATTGTTTACAACTAATAAGAAATAATGGATTCCATGTTTTCACGCTTTACTTTGAATTATATAAAGAATATTAAGTTTAAAACCATTTGTTCACATGTCATTCAACGTCCATTGGAAAATCAAAATCGGACAGCATCTGTCGTTTTTTGGCTCAAACACAGATATAGCCACGAAGCACAAACCATTTTTTTTCTAATGATTGACTTTTTTTATTTTATTTCTGTTGTGCGAACCTGGTGACTGTCCAGTGTGGCGATTACGTCGTATCAAAAAACGCAGCGTAGGTAGGCCTCGCACAAGGTGAACCGATGCTCTGGTCTTGGATCTGTCACAGCCTCTTTTAAAGTCCATACAAAATATGTAATGGTGAAATTACATGATAATCATGCAGATTATGATAACTGAGTTCATTTAACAGTTTTATTGGTCTTATGTTTAACATTTATTTGATGCTAAAAAAAAAAATGATTTATTGTATCTCTGTGGTCGCTCACAGCAGCCCTAATCTTGAAAGTACTAGTGTAACGCCGTCTCAAATTCCATGGGCCGTCGTTTGCCAAAACCGACCAAGTGGTATGTCACATACTTCTACCGACAGCTCATTATTAACTGTTCGACCACACTGCATGGAACGTGACCGCTCATGAAAATACTTTGGCAATCCGCTAATTGCTTTAAGCGTAGATAGTTATTTTTGAAAACAGCTTTGTCAGACTCAACTCATTGTTGAGGTAAGCTCGCCTTCGTCAAATTATTGTGTTAATAATAAATTTTGTGTACAATAAAGAATAAAAAATTATGAACTAGAATTTGGATTATTGAGGTAAGAAAAACTCTATAGACTTCTCCTCGCTCTAGGGTAGAATGAGAGGGCGGGTCAGACTTTTGCTAACTAAAACCCACCTGAGTCCATGACTTGCCTTTTGCATTCTAGGGCCACGGTAAATTCTCACGATCATTTCCGCAGCTCTAGCTAACACGATTATTGTGAGATTGGCGTTAACTAAAATGAAATATACGAGTATATCTTACGTCAACACACTGCAAAGCAAAGATGAGGAATATTTACACCAATTTAAGGGTAGTTTAGAAGAACCAAGAACCCGAAGAATCACCAAACTTAAATGCCAGTGAGCAGGGCACATTACTCGCAGAATGATGGAGGGTCGACCTAGTACCAACCAAAAAACGCCGCGTTGGAAGGCCTGCCACAAGATGGCCTGATGATCTAGTGAGGGTTTCAGTAATCCAATGGGTTCGAGATGCGGAAATCGGTAGTTGTGGCGACTCTTATGTCCAGTAGTGGACGTCATTTGGCTGAACAAACGAACGCTGATGAAAATGTCCGCATACAGAGGAAAGTTTTCCTGCATAGATATAACACACAAAACAAAAGACAACCTCAATATAACCACACCTCATTCTATTCAGGTGTGACAAATGCCCGGTACAACATTGTCAGCAAGCTCTCTAGACATTAAATTAGATTATAACACGTGCTAGTTACCGCATGGACATCAAACAGCAAAGATAATGCGTTCTTAGTAAAGCTCTGGACCTGCCAAGTGTTCGTGAAACTGTTATGCAACTGAAATAGTTTAAGCGCCAACCATTTTTGATGCGATATGTATAAGTGGTTGAACTTTTCTGTCCGGTAATTTAGTCCCAATAGATAAGATTAGAAGACAGATTTTTTTGTTTTGTTTTGTTCTCTAATAACAAAGAAAAGACGAACCTTTGCGGAATGAGGGCCTCTGTGGTCTAATAGTAGTAAACGGTATTATTGAGCTTGAAAATTATTGGTACCTACTAGTATGTATGTAGGTACATAGGACTTCAAATAGCTCCATAAAGGTCTTTGCCCTAAAATCCTTGTCTTATTCGTAGAAAGACTTCAGTTTAAGATGAAAGCTACGAAAGCCTAAGACGAATTGGATGAGCCATACGTGGCTCAATTCTGGCTGTTCATGTCTTTAACTATTATTATAGTGCGCAAAGTTCATATTTTCTTAAGTTATGGCCGCCAATCATATTTTATTTAACATACAACTTGATACTGACCTCCAAATGCACAAAACATAATAAAAAACTTGAATAGAACAGGCTACCTTGGAGCATATTCCTTACACTCAAACTTCGCGCAGGATCGATGCACCTGACTGCGGGGTGCTCAAAAGAGAGCTTGATATATCTAACTTCTTCTGAAGTAAATCGTATGGATTGTATTAAGCAATACACAGATGTATTCATCCACATTCCTGCTGTATTAAAATAACATACGGAATCTATTCGTCATAATTTTAATGCCAGACTCCAAAGTAAATACAAGAGAAGACTGACAGATGAAAAATTTTGCGCATTCCACTTTAAATGCTGGTTGTATATGCATGAAGTATTTGTGATGTCAAATCAAGGTCAGAACGAATTGGTAAATTAAATTATTTGATTACATAACAATTTGCCTGTAGGTACTGAAGAGTATGACTATTGTATGACTTGATTCTGCCATCACCTTTCTGTCATCGGCGAGTATCCACTCTTACATTGTTAACCCCTCTACAGTCCGGACGAAGCGTTTCACTTCATCGTTTATCGTACATCGAGGGACTGATACCATTTGCTTGCTGCGGTGTTCCCGTCCGATTATAATTTAGGTGCCTTTAAGGCGCTTTACCTGCAACACATACATCACCGCTTACCATCAGGGAGCACAGTCCAGCACTATTTTATATGAAAAAAAAACCCAGAAACCTAGACCTGTATATGTATAAGTATGTATGTTAGTATATAGACTGTGTATGCATACAAATCTTGCCAGTTAGGTTACAATGCCTAGAAGTAAAGCATACTGTCCACAGACGCGTATTCATCGTGAAACTGTGCCAACGAAGCGTTAGCGTCCTCCCAAAGGTCTCCGCAGCCGCAGCACCAGCAGAGCACGATGAGCTAGGAATTATGTTTAAATTTATTGTATTTAAGATAGTTTTAAATATAAATATTTTCTAGCCATCTTTAATAAATGGGACTATTTTCCCAAGATTGATTACTGTAACTTCCTCCGCAAAAGCTAATGGGCCGTGTAACTAACATTCTGCAGTAATCTACATTTACAGGGAAGCTATCCAACACTGCCAGACTTGAAGTGCAAAAAATAAATTATGACTGACATTCAACAAATATTCATCATAATTTTTTTGCTCCCCGTAATCTGTGTAAGTGTTGAATCTTAGCCTGTATTTCAGTTATTTGGCAAAAGCCCGGTGTCAGCGTTAGGTCGAGATCAAAGCGGTCGGAAGCAGACGCACAGACAAACATTGTTGCGCTTGATTGATTATGAATTGTACTGAGTAAAGAGGTACAGAAGGTAAACTCCGTAAGTAATTCCTTTCCATCACTGGACAACTAGACGTACGGCGCGACAGACATCCCATCCATACGTACAAAGTGTTTTGGGACTACATTCATTGTGCGTACAGCTAAGACACATACATTCCCTGCTGGCATCTGTGTTTCCTGATAGCTACAACTTAGGGGTCTATAAGTTAAAAATGAATCTATGGCACTACACGAATTTACAAAGCTTCATCATTGCTATCAATGTGACCCAGTGGTCAAACGCCAGCCTATGGACTATAAAAAAAACTCGTAGTACTAAATGAACTGTACGTTCTTTGCCTGCTTGAATTTTTTTGCTATCTAGTTGAATTCTTAGTTACGAATGCGAGTGCTGAGCCCGGGTTCTTGGTTTAGTTTAGTGGATATTTCTTTAAGGGATATGCGACATTGTCATTTTTCATCATTAGAATACCAGACGTACGGCGCCCCCAGGTGAGATATCCCACTCATACGCACTAAGGTTTTGGGAACATATTCATTGTGAGTACAGCTAAGGAGTCTCTGTTACCTTATAGCTACAACACATGCCGACGAACGGAGAGACAAACAAACGGACAGACGAACCACCAAGTGATCCTATAAGAGTTCCGTTTTTGCCGACTTACGAACCCTAAATATTCATATCTATCAGAATATCTTCGTACTTGACTTATCTCCAGTGAGATGGGCCCCCGCACCATAACATATTGGTCAACAGGATTGTTTTCAACCTAACTTCTGTAATAATACCTCCTAGACGGTTACAGACATGTCTCTTAACGCGTAACACGCGGAGATATGAATCATGTCTATATACAAGTCTAGGATTCATATTTAGATAGAGATATTTATTTTAGTGTGTGTTTTAAATCGACATTCTTTCGTAATAGCTTTTTTTTAGTTAGCGTGTGAGTTGGTATGAGTAGTTCAGTTAAATATGTATTTTTGTACTGTGTTATTTTAAAAGCGTTTTATTTTGTGATTCACACCTCTGTTGTTTATTTTTAGTATAAACTGGTGAGCTAGGTATACATACTCAAGTTTGGGAGACCGTTGTTGTACAATCTCCTCAGGCATGTGCTCTAATAAGCGATGGACAGAGCTGAGGGGATTCTGGAATGGACTTTTTAAGAGGTAAAGGCGTCTCTTCTATGTGCTGATGGTAGTCCAGGGTAGTGAGGTAGAGATCCCACACTCCCCGAACTTATCCTCAAAGTCTGGGCGCCTTTTAAAGGATTTTCCGCGAAAATAAAAATATATTATAATATACTCAAGTTTACCGCACCTTGGAACAGTGGAATAATCGAACTGTTTATTCAACGTAATTAAAACTTAAAAGGCTTGATATGAGCTTTGAAAGCGATCCATTTGACAACGTAAACTGAACTGTGAAAGAGACAGAGCTATATAGAGTGTATAGCTCTATCCCACTTTCTCGCGCGTACACCAAGCTTTGAATTGTATTACCTGCCTATAGTAAGATAATATCAGTGCGGGGCAGTAGTCCAACTGCTCTGTCCAATTAGTTGGACCATGGGTCTTCACTAGGGGCAGTTGTCCAACTTTAAAAATAGTTGGACCACAGCACCTTTTGAGAGTTCCGTGGTCCAATTAATTTAAAAAATACCTTACCCCAATTCTAAAAACCTCAAATGCAATTTTATGTGTGTATCCAACTGGTTTACTGTTATATTGAACAGTTAATGCCCGGTTTACATTATTCCAGTCCAGTGATCTAGCGAGATTTCCAGTACAGTGCTGGACTGGATCTGTACGTCTACACTATTCCAGTTATTTAGAAGCCGTTGAAGTGTGAACACTATAGTGACAATGATTTCAAGAAGAGATCAGTTCCGAAAATGTTTCAAACGTGCCCAATCACTCTTGCTACAAGAAGTTATTAATGAGGTTGATAAGGAACTAAAAAAAAAGGAACGGATTTGGGTGAGAAATTGGATCAGCGAAAGAGATCAAAAAGGAGGGTCAGTATTACTTTTGCAACAACTGAAGGTGGAAGATCCCAATGAATATAGACTGGCACTGAGAATGACAGCAGAAAACTTTGAAGAACTGTTATCATTAGTTTCGATTAATATCCAGCGTAAGAATACGTTGTTCAGAGATGCTATACCCGCAAAATTAAAATTAGAAGTCACTCTTTCTTTTTTAAGTACTGGAGATAGTTACAGAAGCCTCAGTCGTATGTTTCGATTGCCAAAACCAACTATTTCAAAAATTATACCAGAAGTCTGTCAAGAAATTAAAAGGGCATTAAAAGACCACATCAAGGTAATATTTTTTTTATTAAGTAAGTATCATAACTAATACAATTAAGCATTATTGAAAGCATTCATAATTATATTAATATATTCTGGGTCATCGCTTACTATATTTAACGAGTCCTCGGTGGTTTGTGTATCTACAGACGCTGGACTATTCAATGGCATATAAGTACTACTACTCGTGCTTGGTCTTGACGCATAATTGTTATTTGGTCTTGACGAATTGTCACTGGCATGTGTGTTTGCAGAATTCACTGTCATATTTCCGTATCTCAAATCGTGTAGTCGACATCTTGTTATCACACTCTGTATTTCTTCTTGGCCTAGGATAGCCTGTTCTGTAGAAAGGGTTCTTAATTGCTTCGCAATGTGTTTCCCGAAAATGTCGAATTCATCTTCCACTGTTTCTGATTTGGATAAATCGTATTGCATATCTTTCATGCTACTGACTATTGTAGACAGCTGTGAAATTTTACTTCTTTTCTTTCGTGGTTCTGATAGACTTGGTTCTGGGTTTGTATGGATAGGGTTCCCACATTGGGCACTAGGTTGAGTATTGTCAGTATTTTCTTTATTTTGAGCATCATCAGTATTTTCCTGAAAATAAAATATTTTTACTTTATTTTTGCAGATACCCACTGCGGAGCAATGGAAACAAATCGAGGAACGCTTTCGGAATAAGTGGAACTTTCCTTTGTGCTACGGAGCGTTAGACGGAAAACATATAAAAATTACTGGCTCCTATGAATATGGAAGTACGAACTTTAATTATAAAAAAGAAAACAGCATAGTATTGATGGCTCTTGTTGACCATGATTACTGTTTTACGTATATTAATGTGGGCGCAAATGGAAGCGCTTCGGATGGTGGTATTTTCAAAAACTGTTCCATTTTTACTGAATTAGAAAATGGCAGTTTTATTCCAGAAGATGGAGTGATTGTGGCTGATGCAGCATTTCCACTAAAAACATACTTAATGAAACCATATCCTGGGGCTAATTTAACTTTTGAACAAAAAATATATAATTACAGGCTGTCCCGTGCTAGACGCATTGTAGAAAACGCTTTTGGAATATTAGTAAGTCGATTCAGAATTTTCGAAAAAGCTATTTCAACTAAGTTACATACTGTGGATCACATTGTGTATGCAGCTTGCTCTCTACACAATTGGTTGAGAAAAAAGTCAAGCAATTATATGACTACTTCTTGTGTAGACCATGAAGATCACAACGACCATCATTTGATTAATGGAACGTGGCGATCCGAAATAACCTCTTTAGATAGTATCATACAGCAGGGCAGTAACAACTCAGCAACACATGCCAGGGAAAAAAGAACTCGATTTACTAATTATTTTGTGAACGAAGGAAAAGTACCATGGCAAAATGATATGATACATTGATAAATTTGTGTGTTTTTACAAATAATATGCTACTAAAATAAAAATCTTAAAATAAATACCTGTGTTTTACGCTTCACCATCACATTTTTTATAAATGAATTGAATTCGGCGAACCATTTCACTTTGGGTTGGTAAACATTGCCACTAGCACCAGATGTGGATGATTTCTTAATCTTGTCTAGTTCAAGGTAGTATGTCGAACGAATACTTTTTATTTTGTTTTTCACATCTTCCGGTGTGAATCCTTCAATTTCCATACCAATGCACAGATTTTGCAAAGCAGTTTGGCGCATAGCTTTGTTTTTATAATGTTCTGATGTTATATCCCATAAACACGGATTTTCTCTGTATATAGTGACAAACTTTACAGTTTCGTCTTCAGATAACTTCTTCACCATTGTTAAATCCTTTTTTTACACCACCTGCTCGATAATGGCCCTATTATGTGTCATGTAACCTGCACTTAAAGCAACCCGTTATCACCTAGGGAGATAATACAGTATGGCCGATCTCTAGGGAATAATGGTTTTTTTTTAATTTAGAACGTCAAATACGCCTTCGGTAATTTAAAATGTACGTGCATCAAACAAATTTATTCAAAAATGAAACTGGCCACTAACAAAAAAAAGAAGAATAATAAAAGGTTACATACTGAGGAGGTTCTAAAAAAGAGTAAAGTTATAGAGTAATATTGAAGTAGTGAATTTTGTTTGTTTCTAATTTCATGTTGAGATTAACTTGTAAATAATGCTGTGTATTTTTTAATTTATTTATAATTTGTTTTATACGATTTATAGTACCTAGTTAATTAATCGTAGTAGACTTGTAATTATCTCACAGATGGTGTAAAAAGTAGAGTATCCAACACGGGAATAAAGCTGTCTTTGTCTTGGGTGGCTTTAATTCCTCACTTCACTCAGGTTTCTCTATTAATTCCCTCGCGATGCTCGGGAGTTAATTATATAAATCCCTCACTAACGTTCGGGATTAAAACTTAGCAACCTTCGTATTGTTCGGAATTCAACATGCCGCCCTCGCCTTAAAGACACTGCTTTACTCCCTAGTCACATAATCTACTATTCTTTGCAAAAAAAGTCCGCAAAAACAACCAACACATGTGTACCTCGTCAGCACTGGAATAGCACTGGATTGGCCGTCTACATTATTCCAGTTGCACTGGATTGGTCGCACTGGATTCAAAAGTAGACCGCAAATCCAGTTACTGGACTGGAATGCTTACTGGATTCAGTTCATTCCAGTGCCGGTTTACATTTTTCCAGTAAGCAATCCAGTACTGGACTGGATCGCTGGACTGGAATAATGTAAACCGGGCATAATAGGTAGCAACTGGCTGGTAGTTATCAATTATAGTAAAGGGTGTTTTTAGAGGTGTAGAAAATTAAAATTAAATAAAACACATTAAAATCATGATATGGAGCTTGACTTTGTGAGAGAAACAGTTTTATGCCATTAATGTGTAAATATGATTTTGGGTATATGCGCGCCGCAGCTGGCTTGAATGAAATATAATCTGGGATTCCAATTTTCGATCACTGCCTGTATAAGGCCTCATTATAGAGGCAATAACGCGGAAAATGTTCGCTTCCAAGTGGTCCAATGTGTTGTTTCTATGTAATGAAATCTTGAGCGCGTAGATTGATGGCCAAACGCAGACTGTGGTCACCGCCGCCGTTTATCTCCATGAGGACACGACGGTACTCTACCCAAACGGGATTGACCTCTACCGTATGCACCACTGTGTCTTCCGAGCGATTCCCAAATGGTAATATCTGGAAACATCCCACCAAAACCAAAACAGAAACCTCTCGAAGCACCTAAAACAGACCTAAGGTTGTGTCTTCATGAAACAATGAAATGATGGTAAACAAATGCAGAAGTCCTATCCCTTCTCTATACTATCCTGCACAATCCCAATGCTCCTCAATACCTTCGTGAACGCTTTGAGTATTTCGTCCCGAGAGGCAAACCTTGCCGCACTTCCAATTCTCTTCTTCTTCGTACTCCACGTCACACTTCCAGCCGCTATGATGGCTCCTTTACTGTAACCGCAGTGCGTCTTTGGAACTCTCTCCCTCATTCTCTTCGCGACAGCCCTTCCCTTGATGTCTTTAAGAGGAAAGTTAAAGAGCACTTCCTTTCTGAATTGACATAATATTAGTATATATTGGTATTTATTAGTATATGTATAATATATATATATATATATTTATTTATTAAACGTATTTATGTAGGTTTATGTTGTACACTAGATCCTGCCCTCGAATATGATATCTCTCTGTCACTCAAAGGTTTGCTGGGAGAAAACTCATTGTTGAGTTAAGCTCGCCTTTGTACATGTATTTTAAAAATTCCTGTACTTAATTACAAGTTTTGTGTACAATAAAGAATTAAAGAATCAAGTCGATTGGGGTTATCCCTGAGACTTGCCTCTCTCAGAAGGTTGTTCCAGTGTAGTTAATTTAATTTTAATGCACATTACGATTAGCGCTAGCGAACCTCTTCCGCGTTATGCCGGTTTAAGGTCTCACCTATTGGAAAGAGATCGAAAATTGGAATCCCAGATTATATTTTATTTAAGCCAGCAGCGGCGCGCATATACCTAAAATCATATTTAAACATTAATCGCATAAAACTGTCTTTCTCATAAAGCCAATATTAAGCTCCATAATATCATGATTTTAATGTGTTTTATTAAATTTTAATTTTCTACACCTCTAAAAAACACCCTTTACTATAAATTAATAACAACCAGCCAGTTGCTACCTATTAACTGTTCAATATAACAGTAAACCAGTTGGATACACACATAAAATTGCATTTGAGGTTTTTAGAATTGGGGTAAGTTATTTTTTAAATTAATTGGACCACGGAACTCTCAAAAGGTGCTGTGGTCCAACTATTTTTAAAGTTGGACAACTGCCCCTAGTGAAGACCCATGGTCCAACTAATTGGACAGAGCAGTTGGACTACTGCCCCGCACTGGATAATATGTTAGATCTCTCTATGTCCCGCCCCCTATCGATTGAATCCACGTGGCGCCGAGCGCGCGAAAAATCCGGCAGTAGGGAATTGGCGCCGCGGCCTAGCGCACGCGGATCCAATTCTTTACTAACTAAAGTCTTTGATATTATGTGTTTTTATTAAAACCTCATATAATTGTTTATTTGTTCAAACGAATAAAAAAAAGAAAGGGGTTTCTATTTACTTTCGGTTGTATTTAAATAAAAAACCATTTTAACAAAAAAAAACACCGACTTCAAAAATAAAAAAGTATTCCAAAACAAATGAATATGCACTAAAAAGTAAAAAAGGACCAATTGGACAGAGCAGTTGGACTACTGCCCCGCACTGGATAATATGTTAGATCTCTCTATGTCCCGCCCCCTATCGATTGAATCCACGTGGCGCCGAGCGCGCGAAAAATCCGGCAGTAGGGAATTGGCGCCGCGGCCTAGCGCACGCGGATCCAATTCTTTACTAACTAAAGTCTTTGATATTATGTGTTTTTATTAAAACCTCATATAATTGTTTATTTGTTCAAACGAATAAAAAAAAGAAAGGGGTTTCTATTTACTTTCGGTTGTATTTAAATAAAAAACCATTTTAACAAAAAAAAACACCGACTTCAAAAATAAAAAAGTATTCCAAAACAAATGAATATGCACTAAAAAGTAAAAAATAATTGCGTATTTTTATAAGCTTACAATTATTTTTATTTTAGGAGTCGGTGTCAGCCAACTAAGACAGGTTTGTTATTTATTATCACTACAATTAAACATCACAGTTTTACACCAGTTGTAAGTAGTTGTACTTAATTGTTAGTAAGTTGGTATTATTATTGCTAGGTTGTTGGCGTTTCCTTGGCTGAAACCGACTCCAAAAATAAAAATAATTGTAAGCTTATAAAAATACGCAATTATTTTTTACTTTTTAGTGCATATTCATTTGTTTTGGAATACTTTTTTATTTTTGAAGTCGGTGTTTTTTTTTGTTAAAATGGTTCTTTATTTCTTGATTTTTAGTGAATCTGATGGACACTAATTACTTATTTGAGTATGGGTAGACCTACTAAACGCGCTGCTCATAGAGACAGCGCCGTTTAAATAAAACAAAGGAGTATATCGTACTAAGTCGTGTCAAAAGTTTGGCAGGCATAGTTTTATCGGATTTGGACGCCAACAAATTGTTAAATAAACCACACGACGATAGATCATTGCAGGATATGACAAGACTACGAAATCTGTCTTCCGATAATGAAGGTCACACATAAGTACCTAAGTCATAATACACCTTTTTTTACGAGGCAAAATCATCCAATGAGTCCTCCCACCCGGAGTGGAGCGGGACGGACTGTCAGACTTTTACTGACAGTCATACTACTGTTATACCTACTCATCCACAGTGTTCCTTCAATAGCCCTTTAAGTTCCAGGGTCACGGTTACCCAAGGACAGTACCGCGACCACGGACCAGCTAACGTAATTAGGACGCATGAAATTTGAAGACTTTTGTTCACATAACCGAATATCTCATCAGAACAAACATACTTTTTTTCGAAATAGTTTTTTTAACCTTTTTTTTTTGTTTTTTTTTTTGTTGTCGAGACGTGATATTATGTTGTGTGGTGGCGTAAACAATGCTTAGATATGCTATAGCAACAATCGCGGTTAATCTGCTGTTATTTATTGAAGAGTTCCCTCGATTTCTTCAAGATCCCATCATCAGATATTGAAATGGTGACAATGGGACCACACGGGAAGCACCAGCTTTCAAATAAAAGAAAAATAATGAAAATCGGTTCACCCAGTCGCAAGTTATGAGGTAACAAACATAAAAAAAAAAAATACAGTCGAATTGAGAACCTCCTCCTTTTTTTGAAGTCGGTTAAAAAATATGTTGTTATTTTTTAATTTAAAAATGTAGTGCTTATACAGGGTTTGTCAGACATCAACGCACAAACGAATACCATGGATCCGATCCAGTACATTTAGGTTTATGTTCGATTCTGGTCTTCTGGTGATGGAATTTTTCGTCTTCCAACGAAAATTCTGATATGCCCGCGAAAATACGGCAGAAGGGAATTGGCGCCGCGGCCTAGCGCACGCGGATCCAATTCTTTACTAACTAAACTCTCTGTTATGTGATTTTATTAAAACCTCAACAATTTATTATTCAAATGTTCAACCTACTTCTAAAACAAGAGGAATTTCTTTTCAATTATTATTATATTTTTAATTTACAAATATAATATGCGGTGTTTTGTGCATTGACGGTTGAAATGACGGTGGCTGGGTATCCTTTCAGACCCCTAAACACTTTTCATGCCCTGTGGATTTTTTTCGTCGACTTTTTATTGTTTTATGAAAATTAGACCCAAATACATTCGAATATAAATATTTTTTTAAATGTACAAGCGTACTCTGAATTTAAGTTTTAGTTAGATATGTATTGTATTAGAACACTTTTCAATACAAAATTAGTGACCAAAGTTAGTGATTTTTAAAATTTACTCGCAAAATTTCGGACTTAAATTAAAACTGTCCATGTTACATCTATTTACATGGCTACAAAAAAAGCAATGATAGCAGATGACCCCTCCAGTGGACCATTTCAATTTGGCACACGATACACGAAATACCCTGTATAACAGGTTACGGTTACATAGTTACAGTTTTATAAAATGACAAAGGTATTATTTAAGATGGGTGAGTTACAGGCACGTCTGCTGGCCCGCGACTCACCCACCCTAGTGAGACGCCGCGAGCCGGGAACACGCAGCTAGACGGACGCAGGGCGCATGCGCGGGTTTGGGGGTGCAGGGTAGGGAGGGGGAGGGTTACAGTTGTTGCAGTTACCACCGGGCGTACAAAACATAATAATTATGAATAAATGAAAAACTTTATGAGAGTTTTTGAGTTATGTGAATATTTTTAAACCCATTTCCAACCTCTTTCTAAGAAAAAAACCTACTTCTAAAAAAGGAGGAGGTTTTTATTTAAATTCGGTTGGCTTCCAGTCAAGCTGGATTTAGCTGAATACCAGTATTTTACGAGGAGCGGCTGCCTACCAGACCTCCACAACCCATTAACTAGGGTGAGACGGTACTTCATGGCACTTCGGTTGTAATAAAAAAACATTTTAAGTTTTACGAATATAATCCTTCTACGAGTATACGTATAGTGATACGCCGCGAACGGTCCGGCAGTTAGGAAGTGAATCCGCGGCGTAACGCATGCGGATCCAATTCTTTTTTTTAAAACCTTAAATAATTATTTAAATGGTCAAACTACTTACTAACTAGAACCACTACCTATAGGCCTCAAGGTACGTATTGGGGAATGTCTCTCCTACACTTTTAAAGCTCAATTCACACTACGCTATAATAAATAATAGCATGTGATATAGAGTTCAGAGCACAACAATATCACTCGCCGTACATTTATGTAGTGTTATGGGATTGCAGCACTTAGGACGAGGAAATAAAACTGTGGAAGATGCAGTTGCTTGATTTTATTTTTCCACCTTTTTCTTATTCTAACACCTTCACCTCCTGTTATATCGTCTCTCGCTCCTCAGTCACACGTCACCCTCATTCACTGTCCCTTTCATACCGTTCCTTTTTTAAATCACTCACTCTTACGCTTCATTTCACACATCATCCTTACGTTCCTTTTTCACATCCTACATTCGGCCGTCCTGCTTCATATCTGCCCTCAGATATTAATCACATCTGACACTACTTCTACATACACATCATCACATTATCTACCTTGCATCCTTGTACATCTTACTTAACTAACGCTTAAGGGTACATGTGTTATATTCTTAACATAACTAAAACTTAACTAAAAACTACATACTAAACATTTTACAAGACAACACCTTATAGCACATCATTTTGATTTAAAACATAACTCAATACATTTTCCTGCGACCAAAACAAAAATAGAATGTACTCCCAAAACAATGTTTAACATTACCGCCTAAAAGATTAATCCTAACTTAGTATTCATGAGGATACTGAGTAGTCTTATTTACACAGCTATCACACACAAATCATCTCACATTCCTATTCATTCATCTTTACCTGGCCATTTCTTCATGTTGTCTGCTGAGCTGGAGGTCTTCTTTGGCCCCTCAGAAGTATCATGCAGCTTTTCAACATCATACCTATCATTTCTTTTAACTTTAGTAACCTTGTAGGGTCCCAGAAACTTAGGTTTAAGTTTAAGACCTGGACCAAACTGAGTTCTCTTGATGGCCACTAGATCATCCAGTTCATATGTTGAACTTGGTTTCCTTTTTGCATTAAATGTTTTCTTATTTTCCTCTTGAATTTGTTGAATTTGCTGCTTGGCTTTCAACCTTAAGTTCTCTCTACTTTCATTAAAATCTTCAATAACTTCCTGTTGCAAGAGATTATATATCTCCACGTCTTCTTTACACCTCATTTTAGTTCCAGTAAGTAACTGAAATGGTGAAGTATTTATAGATCTTTGGTAAGTGCTGTTTATAGCTCGCTGGACCCGACTTACATGTCTATACCACTGCGACTTATCTTCAATACAAAGCTTGGTTAGCATAGGAATTAGAATACGATGAATCCTCTCGACTTGTCCGTTCCCACGAGGTACTCCAGTAGTGATTCTAACATGACGTATGTCTTGTTCCTTGCAATACTCTTCAAAATCTCCACTAGTGAATGCTGTACCTCTGTCTGTTATGATCCTAGTTGGATTACCAAATATCTGCTGGTGAATCCGCAATTTATTCAATACTTCCGCACTAGAGGTAGACTTGGTAGGAAAAAGCCATACAAATTTAGTAAATGCATCTGTCATCGTGAGTATATAGTTATACTGTTTTCTTGTTTCAGTGAATGGTCCTATATGATCCAAATGCAAAGTATGCAATGGGATTCCTTCCTTATCTATTGGGTTCAAGTAACCTTCCTGCTTTCCTTCTTTCTTTGAAGCCAATAGACAGGGTATGCAGCTTAGAACAACTTCTTCAATACTTTTATTTATGTTTCTGATGTAGTAATCTTTACCTATAGCTTCTTTCATTTTTCTTATTGAAAAGTGACCATTCTGGTGCACTTTCTTTATTATTTCTTTCTCCATAATCCTCGGAACAACTAATTTTTTCTCCTCTCCTTTATATAGAATGCCATTATCAAGCCAAAAGTCATCATAATGTCCATCTTTTAATATCAGCTGTCTGATAGCTTTAAGTTCTTCATCAATCTCCTGACCTTGTCTTATGTCTTCTTGAACGCTCACCACCGTTGCTACAAACGGGTTTCTACTGAGAGCATCTGCATGTTGCATTCTGCTGCCTGCTCTATGTTCGATCTCATAATCATACTCTTCCAGCATGAATACCCACCTGGCTACTTTTGGCGTCAGGTCTTTTTTCTTTAACGTCTGCTCAAAGGCTTTGCAATCTGTGACGATCTTGAAGTGTATTCCATATAAATAATGTCTAAACTTCCTAACAGCTTCAACAACTGCAAGTGCTTCCAGTTCATAACTTGAGTAACGGCTTTCAGCCTCAGTCGTCTTATGACTCATATAATGCACCGGATGTAACTCACCATCTGGATGTAATTGTAAAAGTATTGCAGCTAAGGCTTGACTAGATGCATCTGTGTGTATTTCCGTCTGCAAATTAGGGTTGTATATTTTTAATACAGGGTCACTGGTCAGCTTTTGCTTCAACGTATTAAAAGCAATCCGTTGCTCGTCATCAAATGTAAATGGCACTTCTTTCTTCAGGAGCCCCGTCAGTGGTCTGGCGATCTTAGCATAGTCTCTTATATATTTTCTGAAATAAGATGTTAAACCAATAAAACTCATAACTTGTTTAATATTTTTAGGCTCTGGAAATCTAGAAACAGCGTTAACTTTCTCCGGACTTGGTCTAACCTCACCTTCTTTGATTAAATGACCCAAATATTCTATCTCACGTCTTATTAGTTTCGCCTTTTTCCAATTAACCTCAAGTCCATACTGCGATGCAACTTTTAAAACTATCTCAAGTCTCTCCAGTGCCTGGCTCTCCGAATCAGCTGGGATAACAATATCATCGACGAATATTAACATAATGCCTTTTGCTATTAACTCTCTGAAAATAATTGTTACAAACCTCATAAAATATTTCGGCGAGATGGACAGACCAAAAGGTGCACGCAAAAACTCGAACTGTCCATGATGAGTTATAAAAGATGTATAGGGCACAGACTCTTCGCTTATTTTCAGGTGAAAGAAACCATTTTTAAGATCTAATACACTAAACACCTTTGCATCTTTCAACTTATCTATCAAGTCATCTATGATTGGTAGTGGAAATTCGTCTTTCACTATCTTTTTATTTAATAGACGGTAATCGACACAAATACGTGTTGAGCCATCCTTCTTCTTAACCAGTACTAAAGGGCTAGAGTACTCAGAAAAACTTACCTGAACTATTCCCTTTTGTAACCACTCGTCTACCTGTTCTTCGACAATTTTTTGTTCCATGTGTGATATCCTCCGGGGACGCTGAGAGATTGGCACGTCGTCTTTTAACAGTATCTTCATCTTAATCGGAGCTTCTTTCGTCTGAATGGGCTTGTAGTTTTCCACAAGCCGCAAAACATTCTTCTTTATATCTGTGTCAGAAATGTGATCTGCAACATCAACGGCATTCACACAACAATTCACCCGCGACAACCATTCGTCATCTTGCGCACACAACAATACAGCACCCTCACGAATTACCATCACAACATTTTGTAAGAACTCTTGACCTATTATTAACTTATAGGGCATTGACCCTTCAGGTACTACATGAAATATTACATCAGAATAGCACTGTTCATCAATCTGTAAACAAACAAATATTTTCCCGTACGGCCTTACTTTAGAAAATCCTAGTCCCGACAATACCACATTATCAATGTTACACGGTACGTCTAATTCTCTCCACAAGTCCTCCGAAATTAGGTTGACATCACTGCCCGTATCTATTAACGCACTTATTATTTTCTCGCCTAATTTTACTAATTTTATCGCTTTGTTTTTTAAGTTTTGTGTGACATCATCCATCTTGACGTCTTTGACATGACACTGACAGCCCGACGTAGCACTTTCAATGGCCGCCGACTTCGTTGATTCCCCGAACATAGCCGAGTGTTTCTTCGACTCCTTTTCCGACTGCTTTACCGACGTCTTGGCGGTTATTGAATGTCCAGCTGCGCTCGGATTGGTGCATCTTGAACTAATATGGCCGAATTCATTGCACCGAAAACACTTCAACCCATTACGGCACGCTTTTGCTTGATGATCCTTATCCCCACAATTAAAACAACGTTGAGGGGATCCCGATATGGGTTCTCTGCCTGACTCTGCAGACCGCCTTACTTGTCGTTCAACATTCTGCTTTGCCGCTTTTTTCTTAATGTTCTCGTAGACTATCAGTTTCTCTTTCAGCACTGGGTAGGTCGCCGCGCCGTACAACATCATCTTGTTTATTTCGAAGTCAGTAATGCCGTCTACAATGTATTGAATAGCTACATAGTCCGGAAACTTGGCACGCTTACCCATCTCTTTCATTATTAACATGTACTGTAAACACGATTCATCTTTCCGCTTCTTACGCGCCGCCATAAGTTCATGCATTTGTTTGGTATTTACAGCATCAGGAAATTCTTTGAGGACAGCTGCCTTTAATTCCTCATAAGTTTTATGGACCTTCTCTGTTTTCAACCACAGCTCAGCGGTTCCTGTCAACGACCTACGGGCGATGATAAGTCGTTGTTGAGGTGACCATCCAAAAATCTCCGCGTTGTCGTCAAGATCCTGAGCCCATTTTTCAGCGGTGTATGTAAGGTCGTCGCCACTAAATTTCGTAGTTTCATACATGGTACAAAAATCTTTGGTCTCCGTCATCGTGATATCGTCTGATCCGTCTTTCGTCTTCGCTTTTTCAGTCGTCGTTTCAAATTTCAAGCCTAGCCGTCGCCACGTTCAACCGTTTTTTTTTTTTTTTTTTTTCTTCTCTTCGATATTCCTCGTTTTATTAGCAATCCCGGACGAGCCCCCAAAAATGTAGTGTTATGGGATTGCAGCACTTAGGACGAGGAAATAAAACTGTGGAAGATGCAGTTGCTTGATTTTATTTTTCCACCTTTTTCTTATTCTAACACCTTCACCTCCTGTTATATCGTCTCTCGCTCCTCAGTCACACGTCACCCTCATTCACTGTCCCTTTCATACCGTTCCTTTTTTAAATCACTCACTCTTACGCTTCATTTCACACATCATCCTTACGTTCCTTTTTCACATCCTACATTTATAAGAACACGTTCACAATTTGCTATAAGTACTGTACATTATTATATACTGTATATTATTACAAATGTATGGCGAGCGAGATTAATAAAACAGTAAAACAATAACAGCGCGGTCCAATGAGACCGGTCGGGGATTCATGAATTAAATTATATGCGGTAATAACAGCCGCACGGGTCGATCGTCAAGGTTAAGCAACGCTTGCCTAGGTTGGCCTGTGGATGGGTGACCATCTTAACATACCGAGTTTCCTCCGTGCCTCGGAAAGCACGTCAAGCCGTAGGTCCCGGCTGTCATTTGTAGTTCTTAGGGAGTCGTTATGGATAGTCAGAAGCCAGTAAATCTGACTCCAGTCTTGCCATGAAGTACCGTGTTACCCCAGTTAATGGGTTGTGGAGGTCTGGTAGGCAGCCGCTCCTCGTAAAATACTGGTATTCAGCTAAATCCGGCTTGACTGGAAGCCAACCCCAATATAGTTGGGGAAAAAGGCTAGGAAAATGATGAGTGCTTTTTTATTAGGTATGTGTAGAGTGAAATGAGCTTTAGAGAGGCCCACGT
The DNA here is from genome assembly GCA_030763345.1 of Mythimna separata. Classification (NCBI taxonomy): domain Eukaryota; kingdom Metazoa; phylum Arthropoda; class Insecta; order Lepidoptera; family Noctuidae; genus Mythimna; species Mythimna separata. The sequence continues at coordinate 21,321,639 of CM061171.1, read as the reverse complement.
AGAACAGACATATATTCGAGCCAACTTTGGAGCCAGTGATGTGTAACCACTAAACAGACGACATCTATCGAGAGTTATTACAACTACGATTGTATTTTCGTCAGCGCCACGCCTGTTGGTCTGACCAATCATGTGTTAATGGCTTACAATGATTAATATACACGATACTTTTAATAGTTTCTGTAGCAACAAACGTATAACTATTTCTTATATAAAAATCTGGCTAAATCTTGTGCGAGTCGGAGTTACTTATTAATGGTTTCAGACCATCGTAATTTTTATTTTATTTTTATTATTTATTGTTATAGCGGGAATATAACTGTAACAAAGTGTGTCTGTGATAATATACGATTAACAGATGGACGCATAGCGCATAGCGGTGGTGTTGTATACGGTGCGTTGTTGGGTTCCATTTGGGTATGGACATCTAAAAAGCGATAAAATAATCCTTATTTTTGCTACCTACGTTAAAGTTTCAATTAGTTACTTTTGTTGGCTTTACTGATACAATATTATACCTTTTTACCTATTATATAATTTGCTGAAAAGCTACTGTCAAATTCTTTTTTTACAAACCTGTGTTGTTTCATGTGGGTCCTGTATAAAGATCTTAATTAAGAGAAACGGTACAGCGTTTGCCTTCACCTGCTAATAGATCAGGAGAGAGTCTGAATCATAATTAAAAGGCTTGCCTCAGATTATTTTTTTACATTTGGAATATAATTGTGTTACAACACTACACTTCAATTGAGTTAGTGTATTGACTAGACGGTACAAGTGATAAAAAACGAATTTTTAGAGACCATCCTAACAAAATAAAGAAAGAAGAAGAAAGAAGGAAGAGATCGCGGAATGCGATAAGGCCGCCCATTGTATGTGTTTTAGTTTTAAGTTTCTTTTTGTCATAATATGTAATGGTGTACAATAAAGTGTATAATAAATAACTAAAATACTAAAACCGACGAATAACCCAACCTAACCTTTTAACTTTGTATAAAGCCATCTACCCACCTGCACTACGAGCTTATGAAGTCCCGGCATCCAGCGTTTGGCAGTACGCCAGAATGACACGGACTACTGGAATGCGGCGTATCGCCATCGCTCACAAATCTTCAAATGAAATCTTAACGGGCCCGGTGAAGTGAAGCTCGTATATTGCGGTACGCAGGTGAGAATTTAACAACATTTGTTATGGATAGCGGTTGAGTTTGGGGTTATGAATAGTGGTTTAAAGGTCTTCGAAGTGATGGAGGTGTCGTGTCAAAAACTGTGGTTGACTGTCTTGAGTAAGAAACTGTTTGAAAGGTTATGAAGAATTCAGTGTTCCGGTATTCTAAACGAACAGGCTATAAATTAAGTAAAAGCTGACGTAATATTGCACCACTGGAAGTTTCAGAATCGTGTAGGTACTGTATCCATGGTATTTGTGCGAAGATGTTTGACAGACGGTGTATAACAGCTTTTTTATGCTAGAGTGAATAGGCTCTTAAAAAACTAGTGTAGTTTACCATTTATCAGCGATTGCATCACTGCTTGCTATGAGGTGGGATCGCAGTCAAGCATTAGTTATACATATAATTAAAAAAAAAATACTAAAGCTTCGCTCCAGCGTATAACCGGGGCGAAGCTTTAGTATTTTTTTCGTTTAGGGAACAAAAAATGGGGGGCGCGTTTTTGATGAAAGCTCCACATTGGATTGCATTTTTCGGACTAATTCAAAAAATATTGTCGTCATATTTCAACCAATTTACACAAAGCTTTAACAAATTTTACACTTGAAGCGTCTTCGTGAATCACTTTGTTTATTGCTGAAAATTGTATTAAAAATTCGTTCAGTAGTTTGAACAAAGAGGTAGAAATGGCGGGGGCCTTAGTTTTATAATTAGTACTTATTGTGATTCATTTGGTATTAAACCTGCCTTTGTAGAACTCAATTATTGATTGCACTCAGTTTTTATAGTGTAGAATATTTAAAAACTTATTCTAAAATGGTTTAGTTTATGTAACTTGGCCCTCTTTAAACAACTGTTGCCTTACTATTACAAGTTTAAATGTCAAGCGTGTGTGCGAGAAAGAGGGATGGCGCTTGACACCATATAGGTCCTAACATTACTTTAAAAATTTAGTTTAGGTCGTGAAATGGGTCGTGTTAGGAACCCATGGTAGGGCCTCTGATGAGTTCAAACTCCAGACTACTTTCACGAAAAACAAATAATAAAATCCTAAGCGAATTCAATCGCACTGACTGGTAGACCAAAATAATATAAAATGTAGTATATTTTCTCGGCCACTAGTAAAGATTTATATCGTTAAAATAAACACGACGCTTATGTATTATAATATAAGCTTCGTGTCATTGACCTTTCGGTTATTTTCAGAAGAATTCTCAACCGACTCACAATTACAAAGAATTTTCGATTTTATATGCGTCGATTTAAATTTCTAGGCTTTATATTAGTTTATTTTATTCGATCATGTTTTTTTTCTTATAAGCCCGTGTTATATTGAATAGGTGACGAACGGTACAAATATTTAGATGATTTACCACTAGTGATGCGCCCCGGTTTCGTACGGGTGTAATAAATTCTCGCCTTTCCTCTATTACAATATGCATGAATGTAAACCATCCTCATGAATCACTCTGTCTATTGGTCAAACCCGTTCAGTGGTTTTGAGTTGCGTCTGTTTGTCTATCGGTTTTAGTGATGGACTTTATTTAATTATATTTTCGACTTTCTAGTGGGCGAAGACGCTGGCAGAAGTTAGTAATTATGTAAAAGATGGCCTTACTAAGCCTGGCCGCATAAAGGCCATACGCGACAGTCACAAATGCTGCCACCTGAAGCTAGAAGTAGCTGAAAAGATAGCTGGTGTGCGCGATAACCACTTGTGGTCTGTGTTAGATGCTGGGGGTCGGAGGCCGCAATTTTTATTAACTCATGCTTGCAGTATCATATTGGAATTTGACAAAGAAGTTTTAATTCTGCTGCTTCAAAATGAAAAATAAAAAAGTCAAAGGAGGAGGAGGTGGCGGCTTGTGCGGCCAGGCCAAAAGCGATCATGTAACCAGCTTAGTGCATTGTGCAACAAGCTACGAGCATGCTACGAGTATGCTACGTCATGCGTAGCACTTACACTTGCTACGAAAAAATTAGTACCGCATTATTATTAGGTTCAAATTTCTTCATCATAATCTTATAACTCTATAACGTCATAAAACTGATAGCTACTAAAACCAAGCAATCTCGCAAATAGTGTAGACTAAATATTTATATCGAAAAAAAAGTATTTTAAACATGCAAATGGTGCGTCATAAAGACGTCACAAGACGAAATAATTCGCGGTTATCTGACGCTGTTGAGCGTCACGGTGTGAAGGCGTCTTTAGGTCTCTCTACACTGGTGTGTTGCGTGTCTACGTGTTGCGAACGTAGTGCCGTGTGACACTGTTTGAGTGCCGACTCTGACTTGACGAACGGCCAAAAGACGCGGCGTTCGCAAAACGCCTAAATACAACAAGTTAAAAATTAAAACTTTTCATGTTAATAGAAAGTCTGTCTTTTGCCAGAATTCAAAGTCTCGATCACGGTTATTGCTAGGAAATTCCTAATGACAGAAAGCCCAATAAGACTGGTCTCGACTAGTTTTTTAGGGTAAAATCCTCTCTTTTAGGCGCGACGGCGGTGTCATTCCGGCACATGTACCGGCAGAAAATGAATTTCTGCCGGTACATGTGCCGGGAATGGGAGGGAAAAAACGTTAGTGAGATTAATGAGGCTAGCTATTAAAGCCGATGCCTGCCAAGACTGCGGATTATTCAAACAAGTTACCATGGTCCTCACTATGGAGTAACTGAAGGAACACTTTAAATTACGCTCGAGTCAAAATGGAAAATTGACCCAAGAAAACACACTCTCGAGACGAAAACATCCTTTGTCCTTTTCCAGCTCAACATTTACTCGTGTGCCATTTCATTCCAATTTCTTCAGCTCTTTGAGCGTGAAGGAATAACACACATACCTATAGACACACACACATACATACTTACAAACTTTCGCCATAATGATATATGAATAATATATTATGCTTTACTTCGATTTTTACTGTGCAGTATAATGGAACAGCTTTAAACAGCGACTGGATCTCATCACTTATCAGTTACTTCTGAGCGATTACATGTTTATTATTACGCAGAAACAATATGAGTGTGAAATACGTTAACTTATTGGTTCTGACTAAAAAGGTTAATGTTCCTTCTCGTATATAAATCTCACTTTTTATTTGTTACTTTTGAAAATACTTCTCTTCCGTTGAGTTGGACTCCTGAAGAATAGAATAGATTTATTTGCTTAGAATGTTGGTACATAAAATAAGTTGTTAAGTGCAGATATAATAGAGCTGCCTTAATATAAGCATGCAAATGTAATAAAATTTAGAGAATATAGATATTACATCAAATTATTATCATTTAAGAATTCTTGCACATAATAACAGTATTTATTTACAAGGAGTTTTGTTAAACATTTTTTGAACTTTTGCAATGGCAAGTTTAAAATTCGATCAGGTATTTTATTATTGATAAAAGGAGCCATACAAAGCAGTCCGAAGAACAGATGGTCGATGGGGAAGAAAAATTCTGGAGAACCGACCACGTACCGGAAGTCTTAGCTTTGGAAGGTGTGGACCGATGACCAGGCAACTAGGCATAGTGGTGACACTTGGGGGAGGCTTATGTCCAACAGTGGACGTCTTTCGGCTAAAATTTTCATTATTCCAGTTATCTTTGAAACAGGATAAATCAGCAATACTTAAGACAATATTTACAGCAAGCGTTGTTATAATGTTAATATTTTCGGAAACACAATAATTTCTATAAATAACATCAATATATTTCGTGTCCCCATTTATGTCGACGACAAACATATGTATGTGGTCATCCTCCAGAGTTAAATCTCGGTTCCCATTTCTGCAAAATTTATTACTTTCGCAATTATTTAACCTCGAAAATTGTCCTTGGACTAAATGTTAAATTTTTCACACGAATTTACTGAAACGAGACCGATTTTATTTAACACTAGTTGCGTCCCGCGGTTTCGCCCGCTTCATTGCGATATGTTATATAGCAGGAAACTTTTATTTCAAATAGACCATTTAGGCTTCAAAATGTCGGGCAGTCAAAAAAATTTAACTAAATTCACGTTCCAAAGCGTAGATCTCTATGGAGGAGAACATGCAAGAAATTCCATGGACACTCTTTTAAAACATAATACGAGATACATAGGGTCTTAGTTACACATTATTGTCGCTTCTATTTATTGTTTCTTCTTTCTATGTTCTATCTATAGTTAATAGCCTATCTCGATGAATGGGCTGTTCAACACTGAAATGATTTTTCAATCCGTACCAGAGTAGTTCCTGAGATTAGGGCGTTCAAACACTCTCTAACTTTACATTTACTAAAGTATATATGTACAATTTCTGAAGACATCTTGATTTGTCACGATTCCAGAATAAGATTTAATTGTTCTTTGTCTAGCTAATGTCAGCCATTTTTACGTGAACAGATTTTCGTACGTGTCTTTTGAATGTTTGCAGAATAATTTCAATAAATAAGAGTTGTTAATTTGTTACACGTTTCATCATCATCTACATCTACCTAGCCTTTTGTCAACTATATTGGGGTCGGCTTCCAGTCAAGCCGGATTAAGCTGAATACCAGTATTTTACGAGAGCGGCTGCCTGACCAGACCTCCGCGACCCATTAACTGAGGTGACATGGTACTTCATGGCAAGACCAGTCTTGCCATGAAGCCAGTAAATCTGACTCCAGAGTCAGATTTACTGGCTTCTGACTATCCGTAACGACTGTCAAAGATCTACAAATGACAGCCAGGACCTACGGCTTAACGTGCTTTCTGATGCACGAAGAAAACTCGATATGTTAAGATGGTCACCCATTCACAGACCGACCTTGGCAAGCGTTGCTTAACCTTGAAGATCGACCCGTGCGGCTGTTATTATCTAGCCACGAGCTAATTCGTTACACGTGTATTATACAAAATTAAAACATTGTATGGGTTACAGTTTGCTTGGACAGAAGCTATCGTCGTGTCGGTAAATTGATTGCGTCTATACAGAAAAAAAAGTTTATCGTCTATTCTGATAGACGATAAAATTAAATTTACTTTTTCTTTGACCGCACACGTTGATCGAATGTTTTTCATTTATGAAGAAAAACGTAGGTGAGTATTATTTCATACAAAAATAGAAATCTTTGTACGAATTCAATATCACATGATAAACGAAATATTTAATTGAATTATTATTTTGTTTGATTGTCTCCACAACACGCACACATGCACGCACCTATAGGTTGACTGGTAGCGAATGCCTTGTTGAATTAAGTGCGCCTATGTCCTAGTACTGTACATGAAGTGTAAATAAATAAATGTCTCCTTGCTCATTAAACTATATTAAAGATTGCCAGTGCCACCCATAAAAGCATATTTAAGTGTAAAATTAGTATTTTTGATGAAACAAATAAATTTTGTAGTAGAAAACAGAAATACGCTGAAGAGCATTTGACTCTACCGGTCAACAACGAAATTGTTTTACAATATGATCAGCCATATTCGAACATATCACGAAATAATCCTGCATTTAGCTGAAAAAGCACCATTTCGTGCCTGGTCACGTCATGAAATGATCAAATCACTGGCCACGAAATTAAGTACCTATCACATACCCGCGAAACGAGACACAATAGTAAAACAATAACAGCGCGGTCGCAAACAATAACAGGTCGGGGATTCATGAATTGATATGATAATAATTATGATCACAAGAGCCAAGACACCGGTGTGTTGTCGGCGTGTAAATATATACTGTTTATTGGCTGCATACCTCTGTGGAGCCGGATGCCGCCGACCCAGTTACTGTGTCGCGATGTCCCACTCCGCTATGCGGATACCTTGCATACCAAGGCTGGATGCTTGGGTGTGAAGCTGGAAGAACGTCTCATAATTTAATGTACGTTTTGCTGATGTTTTTGGAAGTTGTAATTACTTGTAATGTCTTTTTCTACAAAAATGTTGTACCTGTTATTAGTCTGTATAAGTATAGTAGTCTAGTGTGTTTTTCTAGTTGAGTCTGATCGGGATACCTAGTACAAATGAGTTATATACTGTTTATTAGCTGCATACCTCTGTGGAGCCGGATGCCGTCGACCCAGTTACTGTGTCGCGATGTCCCACTCCGCTATGCGGATACCTTGCATACCAGGGCTAGATGCTTGGATTTGAAGCTGGAAGAACGGTTTATAATTTATCTTATCTATGAGTATATATTATTATATTTATTCCACTGGTTTTAATTATTTATTTAAAAAAAAAAAACGTTGCCCCACGCTAGAAAATATTCCTTCGGAGTCATGATAATCAATTTATTTATTATTTCAAAGATAAATTTATTAACATTAATTTAATGTATGTTTTAATTAATTTTAATGGAATGATGAACTTTCCAATAATAAATTGTGGGAAGTTTATGTTATTTATTTAATGAATTAATTGTATCTATAGTGTACTCAACCAAGAAGGACTTCAATTAATTAAAAGATATTGTGACATGTAAATGCGATTTTTATCAATAAATATTATGTTTGTCTGTGTATCTGAACTGACTGTGTCTGGAGCCTCCGCTGTCTGTCAATCAATTGGTAATAGGTAGATAATTGAAATTCTCTGCCGCAGTCTTCTTTTTTTAAAAGCACTACAATGTTTTTTTTTTCATTATCCGTTCGGACGTAACTCCCCCGACCCCCAAACCCGCGCATGCGCCCTGCGTTCGTTTAGCTGCGTGTTCCCGGCTCGCGGCGTCTCACTAGGGTGGGTGAGTCGCGGGCCAGCAGACGTGCCTGTAACTCACCCATCTTAAATAATACCTATGTCATTCTATAAAAGACTAATAGACCAGTGCATATAATTTTTGAAAGGGAACAAACTTATAGTAGGATGAAACCCATTGTAAATGACAGTGAATATAGCGAAAATAAAAGGAAAAATAAATTACCAGCTTTAAAAAAAAAGGAGATATTTTGACGTGAGAATTTTCCATTGAAAATAAAGGATACTTTTTCGATATTCAGTCAAAATATAGGTGAAAAATTAAATATTTTAAATTTTTAAAAATTCAGTGTTTTCGGGCATAAAAGGTAAGTTTATACCAAATTTCGTGACACAGAAATAATTTTTGTAAAAGATAAAAATAAAAGACCAAAAACATGGTTATTTGAATTTTTCATATACATTTGAGGTTTTGTAAAAAAAAAGTAAATAAAAGTTGTAGATCTTTTTATTACCTACAACTTTGCCATTTTACTTTTTTCCATAGGACTTGTAGTTTTGTCGGAATTAAAGACAAAGCGTTTTTTTCCCTTAAGGTGAATGCTTCAGGTCAGCCCGCGAAATTCAAATTTTCTTACGTTTTTTACATTTTGCAAGACTTTGGTAGGTTGTATGAAGTTAAAAATACTTAAGCGACTGTAAAACATAACTAATTATATAATTATAACCATAAAAATCATCAATACAAGTCTCCAAGCTCATCTAAGTGTCGGAACGATTTTTTCGAGGTTAAAGACGTTCCTGCAACTAAGCGAGCTTGGAGGCTTGTACTGATGATTTTTATGGTTATAATTATATAACTAGTTACGTTTTACAGTCGCTCAAGTATTTTTAACTTCATACAACCTACCACTAGCTTGCAAAATGCAAAAAACGTAAGAAAATTTGAATTTCGCGGGCTGACCTGAAACATCCCCCTTAAAAGCGCTCTTTCATCCACTTCCCGACCTCAAATCACCTGTAATTTATTTTTCCTTTTATTTTTGCTATATTCAGTATAATTTACAATGGGTTTCATGGTACTATAAAGTTCCACTTTTGACCATTAACGAAGCTATCTGCATTGGTCTATAACTGCCTATGCAACCGTAACCTTTTATACACCACAAAGTAATTGTTATGATGGTTGGTTCAATTATGAATTTAACAATTATGACTTTCCATCATTTTGGTTTTCGTTTTTTTTTTTTTATTTGGCTACACAAATATGATCAGTAGCGAGTACAGAGAGTCCTATTTTTTAGCAATTAATAAATAGTGGTGTATTTCTATACATAAAGAAAAACTCTAGAACCGAAATACGAATTAAGTATTTTTTCATAATTATGTTTTGTACACCAGGTCGTAACTCCCATAACCGTAACACCCCCACCCCTCCTCCTCTCCTTTGCCCACACTTTCATCCCTAAACCCGCGCATGCGCCCTGCGCGCGTCTAGCCGCGCGTTCCCGGCTCGCCGCACCGTCACTTGGGTGGGTGAGTCGCGGGCCAGCAGACGTGCCTGTAACTCACCCATCTTAAATAATACCTATGTCATTCTTTAAAACTTAAGTATTTAACCGTATCCTTTTATACATGGTATTTGATGCATCGTGTGCCAAATTGAAATAGTCGAGTGACTAAATTAAAAATATCTATATAGCTAATGTCACAAATTTTGGATATCAAAGTATAATACAATACACGTCTAAATAAAATTTCAATTCAGAGTCTACACCTTGTACATTTTTTAATACCTAAATTCGAATGTAAAATTGGGTTCTAATTTTCAGAAAACAATAAAAAGTCGATGGAAAAAAAACCACAGGGCATGAGAAGTGTTTAGGGGTCTGAAAAGATAGCAGATGACAGCTCCAGTCGACCATGTCATTTTGGCGCACAATACTTCAAACAACCTGTATAAGCACCTTATATTTGTAAACAAACAAAAAAAACCATCGAATTAAAAACCTCCTCCTGTTTTAGAAGTAGGTTGAGTATTTGAATAATTATAGAGGTTTTAATAAAACCACATCGTCATCAAAAACTTTAGTTAGTAAAGAATTGGATCCGCGTGCGCTAGGCCGCGGCGCCAATTCCCTACTGCCGGTTGTGCCACGCGCTCGGCGCCACGGCGGGACTAACACCCCACCCCTCCTTCTACACCTCGCCCACCCTCGCACCCTCAAACCCGCGCATGCGTCCTGCGCGCGTCTAGCCGCGCGTCCCCGGCTCGCGGCGTCTCACTAGGGTGGGTGACTTGCGGGCCAGCAGACGTGCCTGTAAATCCCCCATCTTTAATAATACCTTTGTCATTTCATAAAAGTATAACTATTTTAACCAAAATCTTACATTCGAATTAAGGTATTAAAAAATGTACAAGGCGTAGACTCGGAATTTAAGTTTTATTTCGATGTATATTGTATTAGAGTACTTCGATATCCAAAATTTGTGCCATTAGCTATGTCGTTTTTTTTAAATTTGGGCAGTCGACCTGTAAATTTAATATTTATATTGGAATATAAAATTTGGTTCTAATTTTCATAAAGCAATAAAAAGTCGATGAAAAAAAAACCACACGGCATGAGAAGTGTTTAGGGGTCTGAAAGGATAGCAGATGACCGCTCCAGTCGACCATTTTATTTTGGCATACGATGCACCAAACACCCTGTACAAGCACATATTAATCTTCTGAATTGACTATACGTTTTGATAAGAAATGTTTGTTATGAATATTAAAATGTTACTTGCTTGCATTATAATTAATAAAATTATAGTTGTGATGAATTTATATTTTAATTTAATAGTACAATTATTATTTTTTCTTTCTTAATAATTTTTATGTCAATTGACAAAACATAGCGCACTACCTAATTTTTAAGATCCTGTATATGTTTATCACCTATGTTTCCGAATAAATGATTCTGATTCACATTATATTTGTAAATTTAAAAAATAATAATAATTTAATAAAATATCAATCGAATTAAAAATTCTCCTTCTGTTTAAGAAGCAAATTGAGCATTTTAATAATTATATTAGGTTTTATAAGAACCACTTAACAGAGACTTTAGTTAGTAAAGAATTGGATCCGCGTGCGTTACGCCGCGGCTCCAAGACCTTACTGCCGGATTGTTCGCGCGCTCGGCGCCACGACGGGACTGAAACGTGAAATCAATCGATAGGGGGCGTGTCATAGGGAGATCTAACAAATTATCTCCAATCGACCATTTCAATTTGGCATACGATGCATCAACCACCCTGTCTATCTATTGAAAAAGAAAAAACTTTAAAATCGAAATAGAATAAGGCATTTCTTCATATTATGTTTTGTACGGCCTCTCGCAACTTCCATAACTGTAACACCCCCACCCCTCCTTCTCTACCTTGCCCACTCATGCACCCCCAAACCCGCGCCTGCGCCCTGCGTCCGTCTAGCCGCGCGTTCCCGGCTCGCGGCGCGTCACTAGGGTGGGTGAGTCGCGGGCCAGCAGACGTGCCTGTAACTCACCCATCTTAAATAATACCTTGTCACACTATAAAAGTTTAACTATGTAACCGTAACCTTTTATTCATGGTATTTGGTGCATCGTGTGCCAAATTGAAATGGTCGACTGACTAAATTAAAAAAATCTATTTAGCTAATGTCAATAATTTTGGATATCAGAGTACTCTAATACAATACACGATTAAATAAAATTTAAATTCAGAGTCTACGCCTTGTACATTTTTTAATACCTAAATTCGTATGTAAAATTGGGTAGGTATCTAATTTTCAGAAAACAATAAAAAGTCGATGGAAAACATCCACAGGGCATGAGAAGTGTTTAGGGATCTGAAAGGATAGCAGATGACCGCTCCAGTCGACCATTTTATTTTGGCACACGATGTACCAAACAACCTGTATACCTTAAATTTTTAATTTAAAAAATAATAAAAATGAAAAAAAACCCAAGAACACAATTAAAGATCTCCTCCTGTTTTACTAGAAGTATGTTGAGTATTTGAATAATTATATGAGGTTTTAAAAAAACCACATAACAGAGAGTTTAGTTAGTAAAGAATTGGATCCGCGTGCGTTACGCCGCGGCGCCAATTCCCTACTGCCGGATTGTTCGCGCGCTCAGCGCCACGGTGCGGCGGGACTGAAACGTGGATTCAATAGCTGGGTACTCACTTAGCAGTGTAGTACGTAACGTATCAGATACGGTATCAAGTGAGTACGTAGGCACGAGCCTGCTGCGAGCCGCTCGCGCGTGGAGCGCTGTAAGCTCGCAGTGACCCGCCGAGTGGCGGTTTCATTGCGAACACAAAGGCGGCTCGCAGTGTGCTCGTGGACGGCGTCACAACCGCTTGTGTAGTGAGTACGTACGCGCGAGCTTCAAACGAACTATTGAGGTTGTCGGCGTGACGTCGTTGCGAGCACTGCGGATCCGGCAGCTCGTAGCTTGATACGCGGAGGACCGTGGACGAGCCGTACCCACTTGCAGGTTGATACCGTATCTGATACGTTACGTGCTACACTGCTAAGTGAGTACCCAGCTAATCGATAGGAAGCGTATCATAAGGAGATCTGACAAAATATCTCTAATACACCATTTCAATTTGGCATACGATGCATCAAACACCCTGTCTATTTATTGTTAAAGAATAATTCTAGAATGGAAATAAAATTAGAAGGTATTGTTTCATATGCTTTGTACGCCCGGTCGCAACTCCCACAACTGTAACACCCCACCCTTCCTCCCCTATCTCGCCCACGCTGCACCCCCAAACTCGCGCATGCGCGCTGCGCGCGTCTAGCCGCGCGTCCCCGGCTCGCGGCGTCTCACTAGGGTGGGTGATTTGCGGGCCAGCAGACGTGCCTGTAAATCCCCCATCTTTAATAATATCTATTTCATTCTATAAAAGTATAACTATTTTGACCAAAATACATTCGAATTTAGGTATTAAAAAATTTACAAGGCGTAGACTCGGAATTTAAATATTGTATTAGAGTAATTTGGTATCCAAAATTTGTGACATTAGCTATATAGATTTTTTTAAATTTAGTCAGTCGACCTGTAACGTTTAATATTTACATTCGAATATAAAATTTGGTTCTAATTTTCGAATATAAAATTTGTTTTTTTTAGAGAAGTGTTTAGGAATCTGAAAGGATAGCAGATGACCGCTCCAGTCGAGCATTTTATTTTGGGATACGATGCACCAAACACCCTGTACAAGCACATTATATTTGTAAATTTAAAAAATAATAATATTAAAAAAAAAACAATCGAATTAAAAATTATCCTCCTGTTTTAGAAGTAGATTGAGCATTTGAATAATTATATGAGGTTTTATAAAACCACATAACAGAGAGTTTAGTTAGTAAAGAATTGGATCCGCGTGCGTTACGCCGCGGCGCCAAGACCTTACTGCCGGATTGTTCGCGCGCTCGGCGCCACGGCGGGACTGAAACGTGAAAAATGGCCAAATTTAAATGATCGACTGGAGCTGCTGTCATCTGCAAATTTTAAATTCAGAGTCTACTCCGAGTACATTTTTTAAAATATTTACATTCGAATGTTTATTATTATTTTTAAACATTATTATTATTATTAATGTAAAATTAGGTTCTAATTTTCAATAAAAAAGTCGATGAAAAAAAATCCGCGGACTGAAAATATAGCAGATAACCGCTCCATTCGACCAATTCATGCACCGAACACCCTGTAAAAGCTCATAATATTTGTAAATTAAAAATAATAATCATCATCTACCTCGCCTTTTCCCAGCTATATGGGGGTCGGCTTCCAGTCAAGCCGGATTAAGCTGAATACCAGTATTATATGAGGAGCGGCTGCCTACCAGACCTCCACAACCACTAAAAATAATTCAATCGAATTAATAACCTGTTTCTTTTTTGAAGTTAACAGACACTTTATTTAGAGAGGACTTGGAGTCGCTGCGTAACGCACGCCGCCGCGGCTCCAAGTCCCTACTGCCGGATTGTTCACGGGCTCGACGCCACGGCGGGAGTGAAACGTGCATTCAATCGATGTCGTGTCATAGGCAGATCTGACTAACAAAAACTTTCTTTATAATAGTGTTTAGTAGTAATCGCTGCTGCTAACAGCTTTGCCTCTGTGATAATCCTAACTATGTTATAAATGTGAAAGTGTGGATGTTTGTTACTAAATCACGCAAAAACGGCTAAATGACTTGGAATGAAATTTGACATGCATTTGGCCTTTGACATGGAAAAGAACATTGGCTACCTTTTATACCGGTTCTTTTTTTTCTGAAGTCGCGGGTAGAAGTTGGTAGAAAATAATCCTAAGCTTCTCCAAATTTATGCGGCAGTGGGTAAAGTACATTGCTCGTAAAACACATGGTGGATGGGGGCCTTTTGGTTCTGGAGTGGCAACCGCGCAACGGAAGACGTCATTGAAAGACCTCCTACAAGATGGACCGATGACCTGGTGACAGTTGCAAAAATACGATGGATGCGAGACGCACAGGTTCGTTTATTGTGCTGACACTTGGTGGAGGCTAGCTCCTGGCTAGATAATAACAGCCGCACGGGTCGATCTTCAAGGAAGCAATGCTTGTTAAGGTTGGTCTGTGGATGAGTGACCATCTTAACATAACGAGTTTCCTCCGTGCCTCGGAAAGCACGTTAAGCCGTGGGTCCCGGTTGTCATTTGTAGATCTTTGGCAGTCGTTACGGATAGTCAGAAGCCAGTAAATCTGACTCCAGTCTTGCTTTGAAGTACCGTGTTACCCCAGTTAATGGGTTGTGGAGGTCTGGTAGGCAGCCGCTCCTCGTAAAATACTGGTATTCAGTTTAATCCAGCTTGACTGGAAGCCGACCTCAATATAGTTGGGAAAGGCTAGGTAGATGATGATGACTTGGTGGAGGCTTAAGTCGCACAGTGGATATCTTTCAGCTGAAATTATTATGATGCATAACAAACGTTTATTTTGCTTATGATTATTTACAGAAGGAATCCACCTAAAACCAGAACGGTGTTTACTGTTTGAATCTGCTATTTTTATAAAGCTTACTAAGACATAAATGTAAACTAACACAACAATACATAACTTTCCTATTTTTATTTAATACTCATGCAAACGTGTTTATGTTAACACTCCATTTATTTTGTTGTTTACTTACAAACTCAAACAACACGAGTTTAATTAAACAGGCTATATAACTCACATCTTCTCTCCCACTCTATTAGGGCGAGAGGGAGTTACAAACTTTTACCGATTAAAACCCACCTGTGTCCTTCAGTGGCCCTTTTCAGGGTCTCGGAAACTCTTTCAAATATTCCCTATAACTGTAGCGGGTATCAGCCCTACGGTTTGGCGGAGATATCTTTGAGGCTCGCCTTAAAGATTACGTGCCGTCGACTCGGGCTTGGTCCTTAATGGCGCATTTTCACTAGTTGATAGGGCCCGCATGCGGGGTGCGGGACATTTCTGGAACGCATGCCACAGCGCCCGCATTCGGGGAACCGTTTTCATTAGTCGATAGGGCCCGCATGCCGGGTGCGAGAGATTACTGGAAAGCGTGTCACATGGCCCGCATTCGGGGAACCGCAGACGGTATAACGAACATGTTACTTTCATTGGTTGTTATCCCGCATGCGGGGACTCCCCGCATGCGGTATACCGAACGAGTTAACGACTAATGAAAATGCGCCATAATGGACAACCGGACTGTGACCTTCCAATTACTCATCATCCGTGCTTATGGCCGGTTGGCCGACTCCCGGAGCGTGTCGTCCGTTTCTTCATGGTTTGAGCCATGAGTTTCGTTCACAATACTGATTCCTGTGAATCCGTATGAAAGACGATTGTTAATTTTTTCTTATCTCTACGTAACAAAAAAACCGGTGAAGATTTTTTGTCATTTTTAAGAGACACAAAGAATAGATTTTATCTCTACGTAACAAATACAAAATCGGGTAAATAAAATCTTTGACCTTTTTAAGAAGCCCGTAAAATAGACTTTGAAGGTTACATATTCTAATTTTCATAATTATTTGGTCTAACAGATTGACGTGCAATTTAGTGCAATGATTTATTAATAATCTGTTAAAGAATTTAACTATGTGGAAGCATTTCGAATACCCAAGAAAACCAATGAAACCGCGGACAAAATTAGACTGGTTTTCCATTGATACATTCCTCGCCTCATTCTTTGAATTCTTTCAAAGGCCCTGACTATGTTTATTTGTTGTTGCATACCTGACGTGCCGGAGATTCTCGCAGACACATTTAGACACCGATGAGTGGCCCGGGTTGCCCTATCCGTATCGTCCAAGGAATTCGCGCTTGCGACCATTGCGTCGCGGCGAGAGAATGTGGACATAATTAGTTTTGGTGAAGGAGTTACGGAGGTAATCATTTTCATCTGTACATTTAGTACAGGTTATTTTTATTACCGTACTTGTAGGAGTGATAATTAGTCTAATATCGTTTTTATGGTCACTCAAAACCGAATTATTTGCCGCTGTTGAATAACAGATTTTGTAATTTTTCACTGTTATTGTTAGTTGTTAGAGTCCGAATTTGTGCCTGTTTAGAGCTATAAATGGGCCTTATCAAGCTTTAGTTCATTCAAAGTAGCCCAAAGAATCGCCAAGCTGGATTAGCTGTGGGCAGGACACATTGCTTGCTGAAGATATTAATGGGGCCTCCAGATTTCGGAGTGGCGACCGCGAACCGTAAGACACTCCGTTAGAAGGCCTCCCACAAGATGGACGGATGACCTAGCGAGAGTCATGGGAAGCCGATGGATGCGAAACTGGCGACACTTGGAGCGTCTTTCAGCTGAAATGATATTGATAAATGGACATATGTAGTTTCGCCTCCTATTACAGGACAATTTTTAGTTTTCGGAGTGTGGGTAAAACAGGTTTTAATAAAAATCTGATACTCCTCGCTCCATCCAGAATGGATGAAATTATTTGAAATCGATAAAATTATTTGATGATTTCAAATAATTTCATCCATTCTGGATGGAGCGAGGAGTGTCAGATTTTTATTAAAACCTATTTTACCTACCAAGAAACAAAATGTGGTGTTGTCTTGATCCTTTCAAGAGGCTAAAAATATTTCTGCAACTCTCTTTCCAATACTGTTCTTGGCCTTGTCAAGTATCGATTGATCACGACTATTGGGCTCTAGAAGTATGTTGTAAATTGTTTTATAGGCGTTCGTCGATTGTAAAGTCACAGAAGGTCGATCTAAACGACTGGTGGGATGGATTTATGAGCACGCCGGAACTATTCCGTGGTTTCAGCTGTTCGGTATTATATGTTTTTCAGACTATGTGGATCTTGGTTTATGTAATAACCCACAATTTGTCTCTGCATCAACCAAAGGTAGACTGGTAGAAAATGGTTTAAGGCATGAAGTCCGCCTTTGTACTTTTGTAAGCATAAGGAATTAAATAAATAAAAGTAAAGAAGCGTTTTAATTGAGCAATACTGTTTCTGTGTATTACAAAGTTTATTGTATTAACTTAAATTAACAGATCATCATCTACCTACCCTTTTCCCAACTATATTGGGGTCGGCTTCCAGTCAAGCCGGATTTAGCTGAATACCAGTATTTTACGACGAGTGGCTGCCTACCATACCTCCACAACCCATTAACTGGGGTAACACGGTTTTTCATGGCAATACTGGAGTCAGATTTACTGGCTTCTGACTATCCGTAACGACTGCCAAAGATCTACAAATGACAGCCGGGACCTACGGCTTAACGTGCTTTCCGAGGCACGGAGGAAACTCGGTATGTTAAGTTGGTCACCCATCCACAGACCAACCTTGGCAAGCGTTGCTTAACCTTGAAGATCGACCCGTGCGGCTGCTATTATCTAGCCACGAGCTCCTCTTAAATTAAAAGATCATGTTTGAAATACTAAAACGCACTTTAAGACGACAATCGTTGATTTGACTTAAGACGCTGCCCTACTTAGATGGGACCGGTTAGAACATATCGACTCGTACCTGAAGAGCTGTGGACCCATCAAACCAAGAATCGGTGCCCAGACACAGCGACTAGTTATAGCTACACCGTCTGAATATTATCTATCTTTTGCACATCATTATCTGCCTAGCTTTTCCGAACTATACATTATAATATTGGGGTCGGCTTCCAGTCAAGCCGAACTTAGCAGAATACCAGTATTTTACGAGGAGCGGCTGCCTACTAAACCTCCACAACCCATATCTTTTGCACATACAAACCTACAAAAACCAGCTACCATACAGCGCTGAGTATGGCTATCACCATATACCAGAAAGCTAGTTACCACCCAAAGCAATTAGCACATCATTCAAAAATAACTGTTTAGACCTAACGAAGGTCAATGTACCGTATTGAATGTTCAACATAAACTGATGACTAACACTCACGTTTCAAAAAGCATTGTTTTGTTAACACCGTGTGTTACGGGAAATCGAAAGGAAAAGAAAAGATTGGAAAATTCGGATAGGAAAAATGAAGTTGTTTTTTTTTATACACAATACCTATTTATTTTCATAATCCCTGGTAGTTTTCCCAGGAGGTAATAAATAATAATAGCTGCAAGAAAAAAGAGTCAATTTTCATAGTTAAGCAATGCTTGCCAAGGTCCAGCCGTGGATGGGTGGCCGTCAATTACATTAGCCCTTGGTCACTGCTAGCATTTATATATCTTTGACCACAGAACTTCCTTTATATGTTCTGTGTCTTTGCGACTCTTTTGTGCAGGGATATTTCCTCCCGCTCAGGAGCGACCGGCCTTGATAAAAAAGAAAGTGTCAGACTTTTACGGACTAAACAGTGGTGCAAAGATCAGCCAGACAACTGCTCGCTCTCAGACTCGCCAACTTCAACATGCGTAGTTAGAAAAAGTCTAGGTTTTTTTTTATATCACACTAGCTGTCCCCTGCGGTTTCACCCGCATTTTTCGTTACTGCTCCGCTCCCGTGAGTCGTAGCGGGATGGTATATATCCTATAGCATTCCTCGATAAATGGGCTATCTAACACTGAAAGAATTTCTCAAATCGGACCAGTAGTTTTAGAGATTACCCCCTACATACCAACTTACAAACATACAAACTTACAAATTTTACCTCTTTATAATATTATAGTATAGATAAGCTAGTGCTTGACTGAAATCCCATCTGATGGTAAACAGTGATGAAGTCGTTGATGATGAGGCGCACTAGTTTATTAAGAGCCTATTTACTCTAGTCTTGAAGACACCCAAATTGTAATCGTACGGAAAGACCGCAGTAGGCAAATTGATCCAATCAGGCAATTAGGTTTGGTAACATGTGACTGTATTTTTAATGGTCGTGACATAGTAGACATGTGACTATATTTTTAGTGGTAGTTTTCCATTCTTTGTCGATCTGATGAGGAATGCTACAGTTTGCGCTAAAAGGTGATTAAAATGTTTTAATGGTGGTTATAAAAGAACTGTTGTTCTTTGTGTTTGAACATCTCTAGTTTTATTGTGCTACTAGCTTCAGTCAGCGGCTTCGTCTGTGTTAAAATAGAATACTATCCCTAAGGGATGCGTTACTGGGTTAAAAAGTATCCTATATCTTAGTTATATGAATGGTCTACCGGTGTGCTAAATTTCATGCAGATCCGTTCAGCAGGTTTGGCGTGGAAGAGTAATAAACATGCAGACATATAAAGTTTCTCCCTCATAATATTATTGTGAAGTGTTATTGTTCCTATTTTTGTCTCTAGTATTTTTCCAACACGTGTAATCCTTGAAGAAGATAAACAATAATATTATTAAAAAAGCTATTATTTCATGTCACGAAGATTAAAGTTCCTACTGTAAACTATTAGGAAGGTCATATTTTGAGTTTGAGTATTCTTCCAAGTGCGTCTTATTTCAGCTAAGTGGATAACTTTGTGTTATTTAGTTCATCACCAATGCTCTCTAAACGGTGAAGGAAAACATCGTGCGGAAACCGGCAAGTCCTAGAACCAAAAATGCTAAGACATTGTGGCATCGACCAATCTACTCTGGTTCCACGTGGTGTATTAATGCCTATTCCTTCTCCTAAAGAAAAAGCTTTGCCAGTCCTGAGTGGGTAGATGGATGGTATAGACTTTCTGACATCTGAATACTTGTAACGACGGTCAAAGATCTACGAATTACAACCAACGAGTGCCTTAACTACTAGGTCATCATGACATGAAGACAGCTCTATATTGCGAACACACACAACATCTACATTTGGCTCCCCAAAAACGCCGATCCAAATAAACAGCATGTCCAGTATGACAAACATGCGTTTGTAAACACCGGCGTGGTCCGGAATGCGTCTGTCTCGATATAGCGGCTCGGCTGGCGCCTCTCGTAAACAAGCGTTTGGGATGATTCGTCTCGGGAAGTCATAATTTGTTGACTGTGGTTAGAAGATGATGAGCAATACAGATGTTATTGGGAAAGTGCTAATTATGAACTGGTATATGGATATTGGATATCATAAAAGAAAATTCAAAATAGGTAAAGATTTTTGATTCAGAACCGTCTCCCAACAGACTGTCTTTAAAAGAACAATATTTGCAAGTAGGTATGCATACCTTATAAGGAGACCAGTGGTGGTCCAGTGGTTCTATCCTGACTTACTCGTTGTTATGTGGTCACGGGTCATAGTTAGCCAGGAGCATTACTTTGTGTAATTTATTCACCACTGCTCTAAAACAGTGAAGGAAAATATCGTGAGGAAAACGGAATGTCCTAGAATGAAAAATTGGTCCATTCCCTCTCCTAGAGCGGAGGCCTGAGTCCCTGCTGTGAGAAAGAGTTGAAGTGATAGATTCTTCTCTTTGAGTAAACAGATCCCATTTCTATTTGACACTTATTAAATGTATAATTGACTCTCACCTAAGATCTTTCCGCGAAATTGAGACATGGTTTACCATAACTATTTCAGGAGCATTTAACAATAATTCGATCGAGTGCGCTTTGTTCGGCTTAGCTATTGTTTACCTTTGTTTATTCCCAATATCCAACTAGTGAGTCGAACTCTAAGTATGTTTTATACGCTTAGGATCTTAAGATTATCGATTAAATTTGTACTAACTAGTTTTTGAGTTCTCGACACTATGTTTTGAATAAAATCTTTAGAGGAATTTTAAATTTAATTCTTAATTACACATAGCCCTAGATGGTGCGTCTCATATTTATCATGATGGTACCGACTAACCACCATCGTAAAATATGTAGTAAGAGTCCTGTTGCTTAACCTGACCACAGCGCACGACAATTTTAAGGGCTTCGTCTATCATTCTTGTAAGATTTACTTTATCCATCTATCAATTAAACCAAACCCATGTTGAAGTTTGAAATAAAAATAAGATGCAAGATTTAAATGTGGCGACATCGGAAGCGTTGGCGCCACGTTATAAACAAAAATGTTAAGGAAATAAATCTTCTGATTTGAGGACACTACTGACGCCGCCCGGCGCTGGCGACGCGGTGCCGACGAAGTAATTTTTTTGGAATTGTTAAAAGCTGATGAAACAATATGTTTATCTTCTTCTTCTTCTTCCTGCCCTTATTCCATATTACTTGAGGTCGGCGCAACAATATGTTTATCAGGAACACTTTTGTTGTTTTTTTTTAGGTGGGACTTTTACCAACTAAACCCGAGAGGGGTTTAGTTGTTAAAACCTGTTTCTCTTGCTGACAACTCCTTGAGACGCGCCGTTGGTAACTTTCGCTTGATCCAGACGGTTACCGGACAGCCGGAAGGCGAGCTACCCATTGCTCGCCGTCCGCAAGCCCTTGCCTGCGGTAGCTGGAAATCAGGGTCGGGATCCCGGTGGCTGGGGCGTGAAGTCACTTTGCTGGTATTACGGAGGATGCGACCGTCTGCCATTCCTCCTCGCTCCGGACCATGGCCTATACCAAGAACCGGAGCGAAGCACTTTTGATATAAGAACTTATTTTAATTTTTCGAGAAATCATAATAATCACAGAAGTATACACGCCCTAATAACCCACATAAGTAATTACGAGTATTTATGAACCAAAAGAAAAATGTGAGGTCTTTGATTACATTATTGCTGTCATTAAAAACTCCGTACAACTTCGCCGGCGCCTGGACGTAAACAAGATGTGTTTGTGAGATAAATCTCTTGATTTGTAAACTGCGTCTGTGAAGGAGTGTTTGATTCTGTTGGTAATAAATTTTAATTCGCTGGTAATTGGCATGTGTCCTTGTTAAGATGCCCGCAGATAGATGTGTTGCAAAAACGATGCCATGGTGCTTTTTTGTATATTCTTTTTATATCTAGAACCATTTTAGTATTATCGTTATTATTTTAACCAAAAGACGTTCACTGTTGGATATAGGCCTCCCCAACTTTTACAACAACGAACGATAAAACGTCTTAAATCCATCGTCATTCCCACGAAATTTACCAGATTTTTGGTCCACCGGCACATTACTTGCAGAATAGATGGTCGCTAGGGCATTAAGTTTTTGGAGTACCGGAAGACCGGAAGACGCACGGAGGACGCGTTGGAAAGCAACGTGCTCCTCAAAGAGATGTCAGCAAACCCTAGGGGCGCAGCAGGGCCAATACCTTCTAGCTAAGACCACGCGGAATATCTGAAAAGGAAATCTGTAGTCCAAGAACGCAAAGGGCAACTGAAGGACACAGGTGTGGTTTTCAGTAAAAGTCCGACACACCCTCCCGCTCCGCCCAGTGCGGGATAAGCCAGTAGATGATTTCTGCACTTTGGAAAGCCTCCCACAAGGTGGGCCAATTTTTAGAACCATTTTTATTAAATTGTCCCGTTGGATTAGTCTACGGGAACCTTTACTGCTGGAATTTGGCCGAGATATAGCACTTATTTGGACCGCACGTGTGGTATTTGGCTGTTTGTCCCGGTGCTCGGTGTAAATAGATGACTTACCGGTCGGTCTGTCCTCGTGCGAGGCGCAAAAGGTGAGGTGGGTGGAATGCGCAGTTTAGCGCTGCAAGTCTTTATTTTTACTACATAATTATGTATTTTATGCATTAAAACGTAAAACACGCGACGTGCTTTAAAACGTGTCGCTCACAATCGATCTCATCAGATGGCTAAAGTTATTCAAACGACAATGAAAAGGGTATGCTTGTAGTTCCTTTGTGTGATCTAATCAGACATAAATAGGTATATTCGAAGAATAATTACGGGTACCAACATAGCTCGAAGAATCGCCAAAACCAATTGATAGTGGACAGGGCACATTACTTGCAGAATAGACGATCGATGAGGCCGAAAGGTTCTGAAGCTGTGACAGCAAACCGGAAGAGGCAATGTTGAAAGACCTCCCACAAGGCGCCTAGTGAGGATTACGGGATTCCGATGGATGAAAGATACATAGACCAGTAGTTGAGCACTTGAAAAAGCCTGTTTCTAGCAGAGAAGGTCTTTCGGCTGGGATGATGATGATGAATATTCAGCACAGAACACAATTTATTTTAATGGGCTTAGCCATACCAGTAAGAGCATCAATTATAAAATCCTTTACACCAAACTTTAAGGCTTGTTAAACACTTTCGTAAAGTTTACAAAAAGGAACATCATCTCCGCATAATAATTATTACGAACAAGTCCTTGACATGAAATTCTGAATTTTGCGAACATTGTATAACAAAGAACACAAAACAATGAACAATTAACCCAGTATTTTACGAGCCGAGTTAACTAGGTTTTGGCGACGTTCGTAACACACTGGATTTATAGATTTTACGATTAAATCGATTAGCGATGGATTATGTGTTGAGCTGGTTAGAAACAATTAGGTACGCCGCGCCGTACGTTTGACGAATAGAATTCTTCTTCCATTTATTCAATTACTGAAAATTCTAGAAACTCTTTTGTTTGATTCGTTAGGCCTACGCGCTCGTTGACTCTATGAAGCTATGGGTCCACGGACTTGTAGTTTCATAGACGCGTAAACTCTGTTGACGAAGCGGCAACGACACGATGTCACGACGCTGCCGATTCGTCGTCGAAGTTTCATAGTTTTGTATGCAAGCTTTACACAGGCGTACACCAAGCATTGGTATAATGTCGAATACGCGTCTTAATAAGCTAGTGCGCCTCACCATCAACGATTGCATCACTGCTTGCTTACCATCAGGTGGGATCGCAGTCAAGCACTAGTTTATTTGATAATTCTTGAACTCCTATTTAAATGTTTTTGAACATATTAGCCTTTCTAGTTACTTATCTTCTGACCTTTGACCTGTTCAAAGAAAAAACATTGCTTTTCTTAGAAAAAAAGCCTGTCGCACCACCACCATACCTCTTTAGAATATTATAATATAGATGACCACTCATTTCCGTTAAAACTTATAGAATCAGTTCATGGAATTTTATTGCTGTTTTATTTTTATTATATGTATCTATTCCTTGTGACATATATTTACTTTTTGAAATCTATTATCTCGATAATGTCAGATTTAATACAGAGATAGTTACGTGTTCTCTAATAATAACGTAATTGTGTCGTGTGCGAGTTACAGGGTAATTTATTAAACCTCACTTTGACCTAGAATGCGAAACTTTCTTATAGCTACGCTTGTAATATTTATTGTAGTAAAAAACAAAAAAACGTCCGAGTGTTTCAGAAGTTTTTGACGGACTGAAGTTGATTAAATGTAGCATTTTTCAAAAAATATTTTTTTCATTCTTTAAAATTGTTTTTGTTGAAAAAACAAAATATTATTTAAAAACTTATTAAAGGCCTTCGCTTGTCATTTTAAATATTGTTTCAGATTTTGACATTTCATTCGCAAAGAAAAGTTTTCTCTATTATATTACGAGCTATTTTTTTAAAACCACAAAATAATAGGTACTAATAGGTAAAAATAAGTTTAAAGATATAAAACCGAAATACGAAAAAATTGCGATTTGAAAAGTATTAAATAAGAAGATATCTTTGATGTTCAAAATTCATTTAATCATTAGCCAGTAAATCATAACTAATGATTGATTTATTAAGTCATGATTATGACTTTTTATGGTGATTATATTTTTTAGTCCTGGTTGTTTTAGTAACAATTGATTTAAAATCAATCTGACTTAATCAATCATTAAATTAGTCACTAGTCCTGACTAATTTAATCAAACAATTGATTGATTGAAAATTATTTGATTCAACCAACACACTTACAGGTATGTGCATAAATTTTGAAGCCAAAACCGCTGCAGAAACTTATGCAAAAACTGAATTTAGTCCAAGATGAATAAATGCTATTATAAATATTATTACTCACAAATGACCTAATTCCGTTCTGCTTCAGTGACAAACGTCTAATAATATTTGCATGCACGCCAAATATACAAAACAACAAAAAGAAAATCAGCACAATGAAGTAATGTTATTATGAAAAGTGTTATTTGAAATGTCCAGAGATCGGAATTAGGAAGAGTTATTTATGTACTTACATCGAAATGTTGATATTAATATGGATCTTCCCGGGATTTCTAATGGACAAACCTGTGTTGCCAACAATATCACAAATAAATGTTAATAAAGTTTAGCTCTTGTTCACGCAGGCAATGTTGTGTAAGCTACAAATATAGTAACATCACGATTTAAGGAGCTAAGTTTGGCAGCGTCGCTCATGCAGTGGTTTAAATTGTGTTAAAGTAAAAACCTTTTTCATTTAATAAATCTTCTACTCTTTAAAATTAATCGTGGGATTTTAACCTATCAATACCCGCGAAACGAGACACAATAGTAAAACAATAACAGCGCAGTCCAATGAGACCGGTTGGGGATTCATGAATTAAGACATATCCACTTTGTGTTTTCGCTGTATGAAACCAGTGTAAGTACAAAAATAAATCTACCTAATTCCGATCTTTGGTAATCTCATTCTAGTTTTTATTTATAATGATATTCTCATAAATTGTACTCTTTGAGATTAAAAGACTTGTTCCCTGACAGCTCATCATACTTAGTGCTTCTTCATATTTTTTTATCTGTGCTTTATTAATAAAGAAAACGCGTGCAACGTGAGAGATGGCGCCTGCAGTTTATATAAAAGTATCAAGAATTTTAAGATGCGGATGTATTTTTTTGTTGTATTATTATGGTACACATGTATGCTTTTAAAATTTGGTTTTGTTGTGTTAAAATATTCTGGCAATTTTGTGAATAACCGTCTCGCGCTGTTTCTCTTCTGATGCTTAAAATACGTAATCATAATCATTTATTTATTCGCGCATACAGCAAATAATGACCATCAAAAAGGGGTTGTTTGGTAATATTGTTAATTTTATTTTAAGTCTGTTATGACTCACTGCAGGGCAAAGGCTTACCTTCTAATTTTCTACTTTTCACAGTCTTTAGCTACCTCAGTCGAATTCTTTATGTAGGAATCCAATCGTTGGGATATCTTTTTGGACACTTAGATGGCGTTTTTATAGTCCAGGATCCATTCATTGGTTGCCTTCGTTAATTTCTTTCGCGGCATGCAGCACATATGTCCTGTCCAGTTCCAGTTTTAGTTTAGCGACTGAGTTACTACTACTAGTCTATGTCTGCAATTTATGTTTCGTAGTAGTATTTAAGATATCTTGAAGTTGACTCATAATAATTATAACGACATTAAACTGACCAGCCAGTAAAATTTGCAATGATGTGTTTATTTCTTCAAATGTCAGTCATGTATTATAAATTCTTATAAGTGCTTGCCCATTTGTTTTGCGCTATCCTCTCTATAAATTGAGTTGATTTTGTTTTATCAACCATGAGAGAGGCAGTCTTTGTGTAGCACTGGAGAAATAAATAAGGAAAGACAAATAAATAGGAAAGGGAATGAAGGAAGGAGAAATTAAACATACTTTAATTCATGAATTGGTCAAGTCGGTAATTCGTCAAGTACGCAGTTCGTCCAATTTGAAATTGGTCAAAGCTGTAGTTCGTCTAATCGGAAATTTGCCAAATTATGTAATTCGTCTAATACGCAATTGGTCAAGTGATTTAAGTACAGTCGGCTAAAAAATGAAAGTGCCGAGGTAGTTTATATTAACTTATTTATTTTATTCATATTTACACTTATGTACATAATAATCATTATCACTACTTACTAAATAGTATAAAAAATACCGCTAAAAAAAATCCTGCTGTTTGTTCCTATGTATGTTTAGATCTTTAAAACTACGAATTGGATACGAAACGGCGCAAAACACTTAATGTAAAAATCCTGATTACACTTTTTATGTTCCATTGTAAGCTAACGCGGCACTCATCTTGCTCACAACTTTCTCATGTTAATATTCAATTCAATAGCCTTTAGTGGATTTTCATGACATTTTTTTACTGGTCCGCGACTATTTTTCAACTTTTATCAATACACGTAGACAAGGGCAGTACAAAAGCAAGCACCAATATTGTTCCGATATCTTTAGCCTCATCATCTGCCTAGCCTTTTCCCAACTATGTTGGGGTCGGCTTCCAGTCAAGCCGGATTTAGCTGAATACCAGTATTTTACGAGGAGCGGCTGCCTACCAGACCTCCACAACCCATTAATTGGGGTAACACGGTACTTCATGGCAAGATTGGAGTCAGATTTACTGGCTTCTGACTATCCGTAACGACTGCCAAAGATCTCCAAATAACAGCCGGGACCAACGGCTTAACGTGCTTTCCGAGGCACGGAGGAAACTCGTTATGTTAAGATGGTCACCCATCCACAGACCAACCTAGGCAAGCGTTGCTTAACCTTGAAGATCGACCTGTGCGGCTGTTATTATCTAGCCACGAGCTCCTCATATTTTTAGCCTCATGCCTAATAAAACTCAGCAAACCTAGGAGAGAGTATTTATTGCCCCTTGGGTGACTTTAAGCCTTCTGATGAGGTTCATTTTGAGCAACCACGTTTCTGATCCATATTATGTTATCACTGGCAACACACACTGGTCAAAGACTTTTGTCTTGAGACATTGTGGTATGTTGAACGAGAAGATACCGTGCAGTTTCCTGAACGCTGATGTTTACCATGACTTTGGTTTTGTCCATGTTCATTTTGATATCACCGATGTACCGATAGTCAATCTGGCACCGTTGGAGAGATTGCGGGACAGCCCAAGTCTCGATCGAATCAAAGGCTTTCTCGTAGTCTACTAACCCTAAGCAAAATATTATATAACTAAAATTAAAAGAGAACAACAAAAGCAAAACTAGCACTGTGTGTGTCGCGGCTGCACCAGCACAGTTCTGCAAGAATGCAACTACGTTTTACGTTGTCTTATAGTAATTAATCCTAGCAATTAAATACTCTATAGTAGTTAATAAGTAAGTATCGATGTTTTGATAGAAATCAATAATAAAAATAAATACAAAAGTGAACATCCTAATCAAAGACTATTCACCCCTGCGTATGATGGTACACGTTTCGCGTTTGATCGACTGTACATGGACTTGACCAATTGCGTATTAGACGAATTCCATAATTTGGCAAATTTCCGATTAGACGAACTTCAGCTTTGACCAATTTCAAATTGGACGAACTGCGTACTTGACGAATTACCGACTTGACCAATGTCGTGCCACCCCATTGGACCGCACTGTTATTGTCTTACTATTGTCTCGTTTCGCGGGTATTGATAGGTTAAAGTAGGTACTTTACCTCCTTTCACTTGTTTTTCATGATAACGTAAAGACAAAGTTTATCTTTACGTTACGTGTTTTAATTTCAGTACTTTTCAGCGGCGCGTGTCATTCCAATACTTACTGTACATTTTGATTTTTTTCATATCTAATGTTACAATACTAACCAGGATCATTCTTTAGCTTCTCAAGACTAAGGGCTTATCTATTTTAGTAGTTTATCAAAATAACTCAATACCATACAAAGATTCCACAGTACCACCATTAGTCATCAAGCCAGTACTTCTAATTTTCACTTCTGGCAACTTCAGCTTGGCGTGTTGCCAGCCGGTTAGGGCCGATCAGGTGTTTAAGTGTTATTTGGCATTTGGCTTCAAACATCTGCACTATAAAGCCGTCCAAGTGGTAGTGTGCTTAGATAAACTGTTGATGTTAAAATGGTTGGTAATGTGCCGTCAGGTTTTTGTTGGAGGTCTGCTGTTTCATTGTTACTAGTAGAAAGTACGGAAGTAGATACTGCTTGCTTATTGTTTGGTTATCTAGAACCGGATGACTTCTTTTGGCCCACCTTGTATATCAACTGCTTAAAAGAGTGTCCATGGAGTATTCTTGCATGTTCATATCTATACCATAGATATCTACGCTTTGGAACATGCAATTTAGCTTTACTTTTTTGGGACTGACCGACATTTTGACAATTCAAAAGTGCCTGTTAATGGTGTATTTGTAATGAAGTTTTTGACTTCTGCTAATAAAAGTTTGATCCACCAAGCATTAACTCTACTCATATATTATCTACCTGTTGTGAACTCGAAAATATCCTTCCGAAACCCGAACATGTTTAACGTTACTTTTCTTTTCAGTTTTTGAAGAAGCAACTGCATATTGCCTACTTCCTGTTATGAAATTTTTCAGCAACAGATATTTGTCAAATTATTTTGGCTAAGGCCTTTTCATTTTCTTCAAAATTTTTGAAATCTTTCTAAAATTCTTCAAAAATTACTAAAATATTTCTATCAAAATGTGATAATAGATTTCCAATGGTGTTCTCATTCTCACTTAATTTGTTCCTGTCACCCATTGACGTTAATAGAAACATAGGCGTCCGTTTATAATTAATGATAGCCTAAGAATTTCATATTCGCAGTTAAAGAATTTAGATCTTGACGCGGCTTTGGAATCCAAAGAATCTAGGACAGCGCAGCTTATAAATTTAATAAGAACATGTATAAATAACTTACGAATACTTTGTTTTTTTATTCATCGTTTTCTGAGAAGTGAGTAAGAGATAATTTCGAAGAAGATTATTTTTAGTCCTAGTTATTCTAGCTTCTTTTGGTCCTTCAGCTTCCAAGCTTCTTTTCACCTTCTTAGTCACGTAGCGTGAAATTTGGATCCTACAGAACGATAACTGAACCCGTATTTCTGTATTGCTTTTGATTTTTACAGTATGAGTAAGTTTGTAAGACCCTGTCTTTGAAATTAGCCACCACCATCATTATCATCATCATCTTCTTGCCCACGTCCCATATTACTTAAGGTCGGTACAACACGTTTTTTTCTTCCATTCTGTTACCTGTTACACTATCAATAACTCCTTTTCCTTTGATGTTACTTCTCATACAATTCATCCATGATTTCTTTGGCATCCTTCTCCCTCTTTATTGTATGTTCTCTGTAATTTACATGATATTGCCAGTCAATCTGACTTTGTTTTGGACTGGAATTGCCTCCGCTCTACAGATATTCATAGAATTAAATACGTTGGCCTAAACGGCTTAATTGTTGTTAAACACAGTAAACAGTTTAGCAAGTCTTAACAGTTTTCCCCGTTATATCATGCACATTAACACTTGAAATAAAGCGTGTTAACTTCTAGTAAATCTCCATCATTTGTCATGTGTCGTATTAAATCTTTCCGATTCTCCCATTTAATGTGGAAACAGTCAGAGCCGGGATATTATTCATTCTCAGAAAATGTATGGCTTTCATTAATTATATTGTTCTTTGTGAATTGTAATGAACTACTTCTTCTATGAAACTAATTGGTACAAGATTTTTTTGTGGAAAACATACTGGTTAGTTTTCCTGCTTTGTGAAGCGTCGTTTAGATTTTTTCGTGCCAACTAGGACAGACCTTTACAATTAATCTGGCTTAACCTAACTTGATTTCCTAGAGATAGGTATATATTTTATTAGAATACAAACAGTTGCTTGTTGTAGTCAATAGGAGTCTTCCAGGATTATAATTGGTTCTTAGGAAAAGGATTGCCCCAAAATCTACCTAATTCAACTAAAAAACCTAAACTAACATGTAGTTAGGGTCGTATGTTAGTTTAGTTAATAGTATGTATATCCATACTAGGATGCGAGACGCGTAGGACGAGTCGTTGTGACGACGCTTGGGGGAGGCCTATGTCCTGTGGTGGACGTCTTTCGGCTAAAATGATGATGATGATGTATAGTGTACTCGGCATATTCCCACCGTTGGGACTCAATCCTCCTCTGTAGAAGAGAGAATGTACCGTAAGGTGCTGAAAGGACGCCTACAGAATAAAAACCTAAGTGGTTTATTTATATAAACATCGCTAATAAAAATTCTGATTCTAATTTTAAAAGATGGCTACTGATTGTTATATCCTAAAAGCGAATTCATAAAGTCCAAAATAATATTTTTAAATCTTTCTACAGTAGGTATTATTTAGTGTTTGAATGTGGTTTGAATCATAAGAGGATTACATCATTCATCACGAGCAATGAGATGCAATGACCGCAGTAAATTGCTCGCTCTAATTGATGAGATCATTTCTGTAGGTACATTTTATTTTCCATTGAACTTGGGCGCTTTAAATTGGTACTCATTCATGTTTTAAAAAAAGAATAGTTGAATTACCTACATGAAGATACAATGGACTTGATGTGTGTTCAATATCTCAGGAAAGAATTTGCCCAAGTATGGGGTCAACTCCCGGTTTAACCAAATCCAGCCGAAGAACTAAGGGCACATTCCTTCAGTTCACTTTTGAGTTTCCTAATAACTACAATGGTCGCCCAGTGGTAACGGCCTCGACTTAAGAGTTGTAGATCGTTGGCGTTGGTTTGAACCCAGCCAGGAGCATAACTTTGTGTAATTTATTTCATCACCACTGCTCTCAATACGGTCAAAGAAAATATCGTAAGGAAACTTGTTTCCAGAACCAAAAATTCGAAGACATGTGACATTTGACACTGGGCCCGCGTGGTGGATTACGGCCCATTCCCTCTTTTAGAGAGAAAGGCTACCAGCAATTTTAACATAATAAGACTGATAGAGCCATGTTTTTATACTATGAATTGTACAGTATTTGCTTTATTCTATCGCCATAGACTCTGATAAAATTAACAACTAATCTAATAAACACTGACAACAACTAATTATTTTATAGACCAGAGTCCTATTTAACATGTTCAAACGAACATAAACTGCCAACAATAACAGGTTGATTGGCAATATAATTAAAACAGGACACATATAAATGACTAAACCATTTAGAATAACATTAATGACACATATATTAAACATTGAAAGTAATTAATTTGCGCGTCTAACTAAGATTAACGTTAATTTATGTCTAGTACATGAAGCGTGGCTTGCTTTCATAGTTGACCGATATTTTCTTTGACGATCTAAAGTGATTCGGAAATTGTTTAAATACGACTTTAATAATGTTAATAAATTGCAGAGAAAAGTGCTTGGAGACAGGACATAAAATCGTCTTAAAATTATAATTTATAATATTGAATCTTTGTCGAAAATGTTTCCGTGTTGTCGCTTTAGTGTTCCGTAGTTCAAAAGGAACGAAGAAAGGAAAAACGTATATTTTTTCGACACTCTCAAGGGAATAAAAATTCATAAGGATAAATTTCAGGATTCTGAGCCAACAGTTTAGGGAAGTTTCCCGCTGACTCAGAATCAACAGGGAAGTTTCCTGTTGACTCAGAATCCTGAAATTTGGCATAAAGCAAGATCTTATAGCACAGGTATTGAAATAAACCTGAAAACTGGTTTTTTGCTACAACTAAAAAAAAATAACAGTTCTGATTCGGAAATTTCCACGAGACTCCATTCGGGAACCGAACTATTTACCTACAAAGGTAAGTTTTGTATGGAACCTTCAGTGCACGAGTCCAACTCGCACTTGCCCAGTTTTTTTTTAATTTGTCACGTTTCCATGATCATAAAAGTAACAAGGGGCTATTTCTGAAACTGTTACTTTTGCGAGCAATAAAATGTGTTTTGTGTGATTTCCAAGGACTTTAACAGGTGGAAAGTAAAACTAATCTGACTTGATATATTTGACTTAAATTAGTTTTTCAGAGTAGAATATGAAATGTTTTAATAAAAAGTTACATATAAAATGCCCTCAATTAATTTATAAATACTCGTAACAGGTACCTGAGACATTTCAGCTTCGTCTCAGGTGACTACGTATCTTCTGAGATTTTAGTATTCTTCTTCTTCTTCTTCTACTAGGCGTTAGTCCCGGCTTTTGCCAGGGTCCGCCTTCCGGCTTAGCTTGCTCCACTTTGCCCGATCTTCTACATCCTTGACAGTAAGGCCATTGGCTCTCATGTCGGACTTGACGACGTCCAGCCAGCGCTTGCGAGGGCGACCACGCGACCTACCGCCAAGGACAGCCATATTCATGCATCCCCGGCCAACGTACTCCATAGGGCGGCGCATGATGTGGCCATACCATCGCAGACGACACTCTTGCAGTTTTTCCCCCACGTCACGGACACCAAGACTACCTCGGATGAATGAGTTGCGTATGCGATCGGATCGCGTTACGCCGCTCATCCACCTCAGCATCTTCATCTCCGTGACGCGAAGCTCCTGGGTGTGTCTGCCTAGTGCTGGCCAACACTCGCCGCCGTACAGGAGGACAGGACGTATGATGCATTTATATATCTGTCCCTTAAGCTTCGGAGGCATTTTGCGGTCGCATACAACGCCAGTTACCTCTCGCCATTTCGACCAAGCCGCGCCTATACGTGCTTGGACATCGTCGTCCACGTTGCCAGACTCGTGCAGCACAGATCCAAGGTACCTGAACTTATCGGAGCTTGTGATCCGGTCCGAACCTATTCGGATGGTATTTGAATCCGCGCTGCCACAGGACATGTACTCAGTCTTCGCCAGATTTAGTCTCAGACCGCCGTTTTCCAGCGTGTCCTTCCAAATGTTGACCTTCCGCTCAAGTTGGGCTTTGTTCTGGCTAACGAGGGCGATGTCATCGGCATACATCATTAGCCATGGAGGCTGATCTTGGATGTATGCCGTAACTACATCGAGCACAACGTTAAACAAGAACGGGCTGAGAGCCGATCCTTGGTGAACGCCAACAGATATTGGAAAGACTTTGGATTCGCCAACAGCGGTCTGGACAGAGGACACGGAATCGCGATACATGTCTCTGATAATGTCAATATAGGCCTCGGGCACACCCTTGAAGCGAAGTGCCCACCAGATGGACTGCCGAGGAACACAGTCGAAGGCCTTCTGCAGGTCTAAAAAGGCCATATGCAGAGCTCTCCTTCTCTCCCTGTACGCCTCAGTCAGAGTCCGCAAGGCGAACACTGCGTCCATGGTGCTGTTTCCCGCCCGAAATCCATATTGACACTCAGAGACAGTGCACTCGCTACGGAGCCTTGTGTCAATTATGCGCTCGAAGAGCTTCATGGTGTGGCACATGATCTTAATACCGCGGTAGTTACTACAATCCTGTACGCTACCTTTGCCTTTATAAATAGGAATAATAAGGCTTGATCGCCACTGGTTCGGCATTTCCTTGGTGGTCAGGATGCGGTTAAATAGATCCGTCAGAAGGTCCACACCATGTGAGCCCATGGCCTTCCACACTTCGATTGGCACATTGTCAGACCCGACCGATTTCCGGTTCTTCATGTGGCGAAGAGCAATGCGAGTTTCGTCGGGGGAAATAGGGGAAATAAGACCAAGGTTAGGAGGCGGTTCGGGAGGAAGGTTATGGGGATGCTGTTTGTTAGACAGCTCCTCGAAGTATGTGCACCATCTCTCCTTAACAGAGGGGGCATCATAGAGCAGCTTACCCTGGGCGTCCCTTACACAGAGGCATTTGCTAATGTCCCGTGTAGCTTTTTCCCGGGCCCGCGCCAGCTTAAAAATAAGCTTTTGCCGCTCCGCAGTTTCCAGCTTGTCGTACAAGGGCGCCAAACTTTTGCTGCGGGCTCTGGCTACTGCTTTTTTGCAAGCGCGCTTAGCCGCTCCATATGCCTCCCTGTCCTCCGGAGAGTTGGACCCCTGCCACTTCTTAAATAATACCTTCTTCTTCCGGGTCACCTCCTGCACCCCGTCATCCCACCACCACGTCTCCCTGTCCATGGTGCGACCACCACGAGAAGTGCCAAGGACGCGCTTACCCGCGGCGGTGATTGCTGAATGAATCCTACTCCATATCTCTTGAGCGGACTCATGCGGAGAACTGATCTCGAGGTGCTCGACCTCCGCGATGAATTCCGACAGTTTAGGACCATTAAGAGTGTGGTTGTGCACTCGTAGCATACAGACGTGCTCAGCAGCAATATTTAAATTTATAAAATAATATCAGTGACCTTCTTTTGTGCATAATTTTTTGCCTAGTGTGTATTTTAGTAAATATAATGGAAACTTAGAATAAGTGAACTAGTTATAAAATAAAATGGAGAACAGTCCTTTCTCAAGAGATCGAGTGAATCTCTCCGCCTCTCCTGCGAAGACGATGACGCAAACTCAAGCCCAAACTGATCTCTCGATCGAAGTTGTATCAACATCTGAGATACAAAGATGGATGTCAACAATTGAGCAGTATTTAAGCGAGATTTGTACTATCGCCTCGGATGGCAAACTCAACTCGGAACAGAAATTGAAAATTTCAACGTTTTGCCGTAAAGTAGGAACTGGTACCTCTCAGATGGCAGTCCAATACCAATCTCTCAAACAAAAGCTATCCAAGCGCGCATCCTCAATGAAGAACTAATGCAAAAGTGCAACTTGACAGACCACATCTTAGATCTCACGAAGACAATCAAGGACTCTAGCACTGCTTCGTTTGCCGACATGGTAAAGAAGGGGTCAAATGATTTCGTCCGACCGAAGAATTTAAACTCCGTGGCCATATATCCAAACAATAATTTAAAGTCCAGTGATGAGACAAAAGTCCTTGTACAGCAAATGATACGACCAGAACAAGAAAAGCTGCATATACGTGGAGTCCGTAGGACTAAAAACGGAGGCGTTATAATCAGTACAGAGACTAAAGATGACGCAGAAAAAATTAAGCACGCAATTCAGCAATCGGCATCCGGATTAACAGCCGACGAACCCAGGAAACGCAAACCACGGATTGTGGTTGTAGGAGTGCCGTCTTCTTTGACTGAAACTGAAGTCTTCAGGTACATTTACGAACAGAATGTAGCAGAAAAGTTCCCAACAATTTCCATGGAGTCCTTTATGACCTTGATTAAGTTAAGTCACAAATCGGGAAAGGAAGATTCGCAGACCTGTAACTACGTAGTTGAAGTTCCAGCCAACATACGGAAAGCCCTAATTTCGCAATCAAGAATTTTTATTAATTGGACATCCTGCCCTATTAGGGACTTCACCCTGGTTACAAGATGTTTCAAATGCCAGCAGTATGGACATGCAGCCAAAACCTGCAGAGAGGTCAACTCGACGTGTGGCCACTGCGGTGAGACAGGACACTCGATGTCCGAGTGCACAAAGAAAGCGGACTCACCAAAATGTGCATCTTGCTCGCGCTTCAAAAAACCCGCGAACCATAAAACGGGAGACGCAGAGTGTCCTGCTAGAAAAATAGCAGAATTGAGATACATAAACTCCATCGATTATGAGGGCGCCTAGTGCGTCATTACTCAAGGCCAGACTTCCGTGTGACACTTACTGCTGACTCAAAATTTCCAGTGGGTTGACCTACTAACCATTAGTTTTTCTAATATTTAAGCAAAATTGTTCAATGTAACTCTTCCGTATAAACGCAACCTCGACTTTAACCCTATTATTAATTCTGCTGACGCTAAATCATATGTGTGTAACTAGAGAATAAGTGCAAGTAACAGTTTTATTGTGTTTTTTAGTATTTAAGTAAACTAGGTTTATAACATAATAATCTAATATATTTTCCATTATTTAGAGACTTTGAATGTTAAATATTGATAGTGATTTTATTGTTCTACAAAACTATATTATAAGAGCTTTTATTGCCTGTGATACAGGTTTATCCTAGTACAGGCACATAACAATAGTATACCTTTGTAATTATTTTTAAGATTTTATGTAACTATTTTACCATATTTTAATTCAGAATAAACTATTATTATTATTAAGCAACCACCACTTGGTGCGGGGATTGCGTTTCTGGGTCACTTTTTTCCTTGATACGATCGCCAGGTCCATGACAAGGAGGCGGTGTTGAGCCGTTAAGCTTTCGCCTGGGATAACCTTACAGTTGGTAACCTTGCCAATGTTGCACCGTCGCACCAGCAGGTAATCAATTTGGGTTGAGTATGAGCCACCACGGTACGTAATAAGATGCTGGGGCTTCTTCTGAAAGAACGTATTCGCGATGGCTAGGTCCGACACAGCGCAGGTCCTGAGTATGCTGACTCCCTCTGCATTTAGTTGGCCATAGCCAAAACCACCGTGAACACGTCCGTACTCTCCAGCACGCTGACCTACGTGACCGTTGAGATCCCCCCCAACCAAAATATCTTCAGAATTCGGAATAGCGCGCAATACGTCCTCGAACTCATCCCAGAAGGCCTCCTTTTCAGACTCACAGCAGCCAGTTTGAGGAGCATAGGCGCTGACTAAGTTCGTTACCGACCCTTCGATCAGCACCTTAACTCGCATCAACCGGTCGCTGTATCGGTCTACTTCAAGAAGTCCATCCTGGAGGTCCTTAGACAGTACTACGGCTACTCCGTTCCTGCCCGATGGTGATCCGGTGTACATTAGCCGGTACCCCTGCCCGATGTCACGGGACTTATTCCCCTTCCAGCGC
The DNA here is from genome assembly GCA_030763345.1 of Mythimna separata. Classification (NCBI taxonomy): domain Eukaryota; kingdom Metazoa; phylum Arthropoda; class Insecta; order Lepidoptera; family Noctuidae; genus Mythimna; species Mythimna separata. The sequence continues at coordinate 21,284,039 of CM061171.1, read as the reverse complement.
GTCTCCTGAAGGAAGGCGCACTGGACCCGACGTTTCGCAAGTACGTCCGCGAGTTCTCTGCAACGTCCAGTTAGAGAGCCAATGTTCCAGGTGGCAAAGCGGAGCTTCTTTTTGGGTACTAACTTCTTTAGCCGTGCCCGTACTTGACACGGTAGCCCTAGCCCACTTATCGCAGGTTTAAGGCGATGTGCCTGCGCGTCGTTGTTCGGCGACGCCCTAGCCCAAGTACCCACATTATTCTTTGCCATTCCATGTATATGTGACTGAAGTTGGTTTTACGTGGGGCGACCAGCCGTCTGACCCCCACAACCCTACGAAAGGGAAACCAGGATCGCCAGAGCCTCGTCCGTTGAACAGCAGGGTGCACCGCTAGCAGGTGAGGTTGGCTTGGGTCCTTAAGATGTAAACGGACCCCAATCACCCCAGTTCTGAGATTTTAGTATTGCAGATCTTTATATGCGAGATATAGACATGGTCAGAAAAGCCAAACTTCAGTGGCAGTGGGCAGCAAAAAGATTGGCTAATAGGGACCGAAAGGTTCTGGAGTGGTGATAACGCAATGAAGGCGTAACAACATAGACCGTTTTTCTGGACTTAAGTGGCAGTGGGCAGAAATCAAGTTGGCTGATGAGGCCAGTTCTGGAGCAGTTACATCGCACTGGAAGGCGTTACGCTGGAAACTTTTCCATGACATAAACCGATGACTTGATGAAGGCTGCGAGCATTCGAAGGATACAGAAATACAGGATCTATCACTTTTTTGTTTAGGTGTGAAATCATCTAATGACTTCACTGCTCTTGGGTGGAGTGTGAGGGCGTGTCAGGCTTTTACTGACTAAAACCATACCTATACTCATTCAGTTGCTTTTTGCGTTCTAGGACAGCGGGTATCATTTTCGTAGTTATCCCCATAACCCTAGAAGGCGTCGGCCTTACTTGGCCTCTACGGTTTGCTGACATGTCTTTGAGGCGTGCGTGAATCACTACGCACCGCATTATTTCAGTCAGAAGAAGTTTATTAATAGACAAATGCCACCCCATCCATCGATGTGACCACATTTAAGGGCGGCCATGGTCCAGTAATGAACGTTCTTCAACTAAAATAATGATACTGTCACAATGCTCAACAGTACCTACTCTAATTAGCGCACTAAATCCTAAGCCACTCTTTATCTGTCAGTCAGCTGTCCCAAATACAACCAATAACTCAATCGGTACACACGGACAAAAATACCAGAGAATGCATCTCTTAAACCGTCTGAACTTCAGAGCGGTCTATTCTGACCGAATGAGTCACGGTGCATCGATGCTGAGTGGTGATGCGGGACTCGAAATAACAGCGCATTACATCCAATTATATTTAGCATGCACCTTTTTGTTGCCATATTGTTAAATGCGAATATTTGCAGTGTTGCCAGGAATATGGTTTTGACAACGAACAAAGGAAGTGTTGTTGTGGATTTATTTTGGGAGTTTCCAGGTTGTGAATCATGCTGTGTTAATATCGAAGATGCATTTTGGATTAGCGGATGCTGTGTAATTGTAGATTACGCTACACTTTATTATTTAGTTAGTTTACTTAATTCGACGGCGGTGTTTATAGCTTGAGTTTAACTCGCCATGTCTTGCAGTTATTTTTTTTAATCTGCGTCGTGCGGACTTTGCACATTGGAGGAGGTCCTGGGAGGAGGCCTTGGGGCTGTTGGACTAAAACCTGCGTATTCTGCCCCTACCTTTTTTGAATCTGCGTGGACATCCTCCGCCTTGGGGCTATTAGACTAAAGCCATGCGGTGTTCAGCACCTACCTTTTATAAATCTGCGTGGACGTCTGATGGCGGACCCTCAATCTGTGGGACTAAAACCACACAGTGTTCTGCACCTACTGTTGACTGAGGTACGGGAGTGCTTGTAGATTTCACGCTCCTCCGGATAAGTTGGCAAGTAAATATGTTCTAATCCAGGTAGTTCGGAAAAACTATCTATAAACCAAACAAATATTTATTCAGTAACATGACAATGATTGTGTCTTGACAGATACATCGCGTGCAGAACCTTTTCTATCAATCAGGGATTGCTTTAAATAGTTCACGACCTTCGAGCTGTTTCGTAGAACAAAGGAAATTGATTTCCGTCTGTCATGTGGTAAAGGTTTCTTCACACGACTGAGAAAAATGTGTGGTCTAGTTTGGGGTATACAAGCAGTGATAGTGCAGTCCCATGGTAATACCCCAACTTACGAATTTATTTAATACGTCGTGAACCTAAATAGGCGCTTTCATCATCATCTCAGCTGAAAGACTTCCATTGCAGGTCGTAGGCCTCCCCTAGGCGCTTTACTTTGTCTAATTTGTATCATCACCAGAGTTCTCAAAATGATCAAAGAAAACATCGTGAGGTAACTAGCATATCCAAAAATCAAGTTTTTGTTGTTATTCTACCGTAGGTCGTGCCATTTTCTAGTTAGTCCGTAAAAGTTTAACTCCCTTTCGTGACACCCAGAGTGGGAGAAGTTATATGATTATATTCACCTTAGAAAAAAACCCATTCTAGTATTTTTCCATTTTCTACAAGTTTCAGCAGTTCTATGTTGTCACGGAAACTTTTTGTGCCTAATAATATTACTGCTTAGTGATAGGTGGGTACCTACCCACCGACAAACAATACATGACATCACTCACGGTCTGTCACTCTGTCTGTCATCAGCATCTCCGAAATTAACATGTTGACGTATGTCAGACCATGTTGGCGTTAGCAGTACATTTGAACTAAAAATATATTTAGTCTTTGTTGCAAAAAAAAATATTTGCAAGTCAATAACCTAAACGATGGTCAAAACCATGAAAATTATAATTAGTTGTGTCTTCAAGGCTAGAGTGAATAGGCTCTTAATAAACCATTGCGCCTCATCATCAACGATTGCATCACTGCTTACCATCAGGCGGGATTGCAGTCGAGCACTAGTTTATAGTTAGGTATACTAAAAAAAAAGGTAAAAAGGAAATTTTGTAAAAATATTTCACACTTATTTAAAGAACAATCAAAAGAAAAAAAGATACTTCAAAATGTTGTGATAATCCTAAGATGAATGATGGAGAAAAATAAACTTGGTTCACGCCTTGCAATTTGTAAAGATTAGTTGATTTATATTTTTTCTTGGTTATGACTTGGTAACCTAGTTGATGAAAAAATACAATCACAACAAAAATAAGTAGTAAAAACCATGACAAAAATTTACAGAAAAAATATGTGTGTGTAAATTATCTTTACCTTTTGCAGGTACGACGGTTACACAATTTTCATGGAACGTGGTAACAACCGACAATTTATATTCCTGTACGCACAACACTAGTGCATCTAAGGGCAACCGTCGGTTGTTGTCAAACTACTTATTGCAACATATTATTATGGAAAATAAAGATATTACTATTGGACTATGGTTTTGAGAGGTTTGAGTGGACTGGTTTGAGAACTGTGTGTGTAAAGACTAAAAAACTGTATTATTTTATTAACAAGTGTCTCACATTCTGAACTCGCCCTTAGCCCTTAGTAATCCAATCTACTTGAATCTGAATACATTAAGACGTAACGAACAAGACGTCACGACTTGTATCTGTTTCTACAACAATGCGATGGAAATAAACTTGCGTGATACGTAACGTGTGTGCCTCAGTAGTACTATTTGTCGTTTAGTTGGGCCGTAGTAATATAGAAACTCATAATAAGCTTTGGATTCTTCATTGCGGCTTATTTATTTAGCTAAGAAATCATCCAATGACTTCTCCCGCTCTAGGGCGCAGCAGTGGAACGGCGTGTTAGACTTTTATTAAGTAAAACCTACTTCTAATACATATGTTCCTTCTTTGCGTTCGTTCCAGGACCCTGGGATTCTCTTTCGTATTACCCATGGCCCCAGTAAGGGTCAATCCTGCGGGCCCCTTATATTTTTGCTAACATGTCCTTGAGTTGCGCGTGGAACAAAACGCGCCCGGGCTCGGTTCGAACGGATACCGGACGGCTGGACTGCGAGCTACCCACTGCTCAGCCCTTACATGGGCTGAGCAGTGACCCTGATATCCAGCCACGCCTACGGTGGCTGGATATCAGGGTCGGAATCTCAGTAGCTGGGGTGTGAGGATGTTGGTTCCCTCATGCATGCGACCTCCTCCATCGCTAGCATTACTGCTTAACAGACGTATTCCCCCTCGGACCATAGCCTGAACCAGGTTCTTTTTGTGGCTGTGGGATTATTTGAAATAGTTACCTTGACCCTAAAATGCAACTGAAGGAACACAAGTGGGTTTTGGTCAGTGAAAGTCAGATACTCAGAGTGATAGAAGTTTCATTCAGCTGTGTGTAGTCTACCGATAGACGATGGCTACGACCTCTCCATCATAATTTTAGACAAAAGACGTTATCTGCTCGACATAGGTATCCCCCTTGAGTTTACACTTATAGCAGGTCTGTGCTTATCGTATTCCTTGGACTCCGGTGATGCTTATCAGGTTATCGGTCAACCTTGCTGAAGATCTTCTAACGTTGCGTCTTTCGATAGGCACACGGCCGTCTACTAACCCGTATCTCATACAAGTGGAAAATTACAACTTTCTGTACTGACCTGAAAAACATGAAAAAAAACAACTTGTTCAGGGTAAGATGTAAGATAAGCAAAAGGAAACGAGCTTCCGACGTTACATACTAATGAAAAAGTTTCCTTTGAAATTTGATAGCCCTAAGATGTTGCGAAAAGCATAAATAAATTGTTCATGCATTTCATGTGCATTCCACTACTGACAGTAGGTACTACAATCTGGTTTTCACTAATGAGGATGATGGCCACTTTGATGACTGAGCAGAATTTTGCAAAGACAAGATCCTTACTTTGCTTCTATTGCAGCGGGCACTGGCAACATGACAGTGTTTTACATTCATAGCTGTTTGGAAGGCCTCCCCCAAAATAGACGATCATCAGGTCTCACAGGACTAGTAGACGTGAAAACACTTGAGGGAGGTCTATGTCCAGCCACTACAGTCCTCTTAGACGAATTATTGTTAAATATTAATTGATTGTGTATTTATTATTTATAAACTATTGTTTACCGTAGCGTCTACGTATAAAGTGACTCACTCCGTGTTTTTGCCGTGTTTTTTGTGGTGATAACTCGTCAAAAATCGATAATCCGATATCATCAGCAGAAGACGTTTTCCAGGTGAAATGAGAAAGACTATGATTTGCTCAATCTTCTATAGGTAGAAACTGACTGCCAGATATATCAACTCACATCCGAAACTACTGGGGCTAGAAGCGCGAAATCACACAATCTATATGGTATCCCTTTATGACGTAGGCGAGCACTAAGAGAGGAATCCAAAGTTTGTATGAAGAAACCTAATTTCACGCGGACGAAGCCGCTGGCAGAAGCTAGTAAGTAAAAAATAATTATATTATTCTACAAGTAACCCGCGCTGATTAAGCATGGTTACATATTACATACATTCGACTGGCCTGTTGGTCTAGTGGTCATTGGCCCTGACTGCTATGCCAGGGGTCGTGGGTTCGATTCCCACCCAGGACAAATGTTTGTGTGATGAGCATGATCATTTGTTCTGTGTCTGGGTGTAATTTATCTATAATATGTATTTATTTAGAAATATATAAGTATGTTTATCAGTTGTCTAGTACCCATAACACAAGCTCTGCTTAGCTTGGGACTAGATGGCGTTGTGTTCAAAGTTGTGGGACATATTTGTGGGACATATTAAATTCCATTTCCTGGTTTAGATCGAAGCGGAGACCTTAGTTTTATAGTATTTGGAGGTTAGAGAAGAAACTTTTCTATGTAACAACAATAAAGGTAAAACTACATTACGGCATGTACGCCAATCTGGACGTAAATTAATCCATAAATTATTATGTGGTAACTAAACTTATAGAGCTGCATTAGATCTACGCAATGCGATGTCGTTCTCCGTACAAATCAGGCGTGGCTTACGTGTGCATCGCTTAATAAGGAGACTGCAGAAGTGGACATAAAAATAGCTGAAGAATGTTGATAAAGATTAGCAAAAACAACAAAATATGTCGCATTTGGCATCAACACAGTCGTATTTATGCATCTCAACTGCAATTAGACTAAATAACTCTCTTGCGTTACAATTTATTATATCCGCTAGGAGAATGATAAAAAATGTTGTGTAATAGCTTTTAGTCTTGTAGACACGCACTATTAAGTTTAGATTACGAGTTTTAAAACGTTTAATTGTCCGTAAACTTTTGGCCTCGAAGGCTTCATAAATTGTTATGACATAGGAGAATGCGGAAGGTCTTGGCAACTGGCGGTATGAACGATGTAATTAAAATTAGTTCAGGAGAGAGAGAGTTAAATTTTCTACATAATCGTTGTATCTATACTCCGTTTGTTTAGGTAGTTAACTAAAGGTAAACAGTCTTGGTATGTCTTTTTATATTAAAGAGGTCGTATATAATATACACAAAGATTATTTAAATTTAGCTTATTGGCTAACATCGATTTAGGTAAATACCTATTTGCAAAGATTTTTACATACAATTTATAGACAACTTTTAGATAAAAAGACATGCCAAGATTGTTTACCTTTAGTTAACTACCTAAACCGACGGAGTATAGAATGTCTACTCTTTATTGTACTTTTTTATTATATGTCGTAAAATAGTGCTTGACTGTCATCCCTCCGGATAGATGGTAGTGATGCAATCATTGGTGCTAAACGCACTAGTTTATTAAGAACCTATTTAGCAAGTAGTGCTATTTACCATAAAACCTTTTAAGATTTGAACAATTAATAACTATCTTATATAATTTTCAAAAAATCTTTATTTGGTTGTCCGGATATCAAACATTTCTTTTTAATAAACACTCGTGTTTATTAAGTTGCCCTCTAATGCGCTGTATCTTTCGAACTATCCTTCCGTCTTGGCAGGATCTTAAATGGACTTAGATCATCTTGGATTATATAATATAAAGCGAGTTGTCGAATAATCACATCATGATGTAATAATAGTTAAAAAATCAACCTGATGGTGGATTCTGTTATCGTCTCAGCGTTAAAATATGGACAGACAGCATATTTTATATTTTTTACAGAATAGAATTTTGAAAGAATTTGGAAGTTTGAAAGTGGCGCCAGTGACAGAAAAGTTGAAAGGAAATCGTTTGTCTTGGTATGGTCATGTGCAGAGGAAAGATGAAATGCATGTTACTAAAAGAGTTATGAATTTACATGTGGACGGATGGAGAGGAAGAGGGAGGCCTAAGAAACGATGGATGGACTGTGTGAAGACTGATATGAAAGAAAAGGGATTCAGTGATGTTATGACGGGTGACAGGACAGAATGGAAGAAAAAAACATGTTGCGCCGACCCCAAGTAATATGGGATAAGGGCAGGAAGAAGAAGAAGAAGAAGAATACGACTGTAAGAGCTCATCGTAACAACTTCAGGAATCTCGATCCTTAGCGTTTGGAGGAAGATCTGACAGCTTATTTCACAACAGGTACTATCCTACTAAATACTATTTTTTTTTTAATTGTTATAATTTAGTGCTTGACTGCGATCTCACCTGATGGTAAGCAGTGATGCAATCGTTGATGGTGAGGCGACCTACCTACTTATATTTAAATTTCACCGTTGAAATAAAGGCAACTATTTTCATAATATTACTATGCAATACTTTAAGAATAGACGTGGGGACATAGTGATTAAAGAATAAATAATTGTAGACGCCTTTGACGAAAGACGTAGATAAGCTTAAAATAATGAAGAAGAAATCGTAAAAATGTGCAAACTAAAACACACTTTGACATTGAGTAAAGTCACATTGAAGAAAAAAGTGCAGGAATGCACTAGACGTGATGAAAAGCGCCACCAAGTGCCAAGGGAATAACAATCTTATAACTTGGTAATAAGATTAAAAGTCGACAATATAAAGATTCCTAATAAAAATATAAACAATGCAAGATTGGCCGATTTGAAGGTCATAAGAAAATGTATGTGCTATCGAGGTGAAAAAATAAACTTGGCAATTTATTATGCACTGTTAGTGCATTAGTCATGTAATTTGGAGTTTACCGGTTGCTTATATAATATCTGGTTTAATATAATAATATTGTGATAGGTTGCTAGTCGGTGAAAGCTGAGCAGGATGAATGAATCATGTTAGTTTACTGGTGGTTCGGTAAAATATACACAAATGCTGCTGCAAAAGTTAGTACTTAGAAAGTTTTGGGTTAGCGTTAGGTTAAACTCGAGTCGATCCGCATTATAAACAGTTTACAGAAATGTAAGTATCTGAGGCTCTTTTAGGCACTCGTACTGTGACTAATTTACCCACTTCTACGACAACACAGATTTTTAGGTATTTAGTACTCTATTTGAGAAGTGGTTAGAGATGCTACGGTGCCCTTATTGAGCGCTTGACGCAGGAAATCACTGAACTTGATTGTTTCAAGAGGTTCTTGTTTTGGATGTAGGCATATCTAAGAAACGCCAGGTTGTCATTTTTGTGGGAATTATCTGGAGGGCACGGTGGATCACACGGTGGAGGCCTACCCTGCTTGGGCAGAGTGTCACCGCGCGCCGTTCTCAGGGAGGCGATCGGCAGCGGCGATGTCTCGCGTCTGACCCTGGTTCCGGACTTGGTATGAATCAAGAGAGCATAGGAAACAGTGGGAAGCCCCAGCTGCTGTAGAAGTCGCCCGGGCTATCGGGAGTTTTCAGTTTCCACATTTCCTCAGGAAATCAAATGGTTTTCCGTTTTAAAATAAATTCTCAATGAACATTGTTTACGAAATCCTCAAAATAGCCGTCATATGACTAGTATGACTATTATAGCTAACGTGCCAAAATTATCAGCTGACACCTACCTAGTATTCCACAATGTTGTCAAAAAAGATATAAAACATATAAAAAAGAGGCGCCAGACTGATAAATGGGTCTCCGATTATAAAAAATATGGAAAACAACAAAATATTTTGATAGTCATAGGTCACATTGAAGATCCTTTTATATTTGGCAGCCGTTTCTTCTTCAGGAATATAAATGATGATGACATGAAGGTTGTCATCAATTGGTCTGTCATCAGTGACAGTTTCTATGTCTTTATTTTCTTGTCCTTGTCCCATGTTACTTGCTGTTCGAACACGTTTTTTTCCACCATGCCATCCCATGGGATGTGTGGAAACAAAACGTGTGTGTGTTGCTACGTTATTATTCAGTACAATTTCTTTTATATTGTTCTTCATACAATCGTCAAAGGTGTGTTACCTTGTACCTGTCCTTTACCCGTTTCAAATACCCATTTTGTATAATTATACTGCTCTGAAAACTCATTCCATAAATTCTTCATTCATTCTTCATTTCTTATTTATGAATCTGTCGTTTAGAATACAGCACCTTAAAGTTTCAGGAACTAATCTTCTGTTTGTAAAAAAAACTATTGTAGTTTTTTAAACCATAATTTTTGTGACGCTTTTCTTAATTACCACCTGTTGTGTATGAGTTGAACCCTAACGAAGTCACTCTTGTAAGGCAATCCCAGTGATACTATTTTTATCTCCAGTGATTTCACTCTCATCTGAGTAGGTAGGTACCTAAACACACTGTTCTGTTTATTTTAAAGGCCTGTTTATGTGCAAACGTTCGCGAGTTGCCAAATTACTTGTGAAGATAGGACTCAGTCAGACTACAGACTTTTCTTCGATCAAACTAAAAATTTAGTTAATTAAAAAGTATATAAAAAGAATCTGCAAAAATTACCCGGGAATTTCTGGGAATATTGTTTCTTTAAAAACTAAAGCTTTTGAGTTGAGCGCTATCTAGCGAAAATATGGCTATATTCGGGACCAATATTTATACTTTAAAAGGACCCTTCTCGATGCGTCTATCGTCTTCGTGAGCAAGGTTTAAAAGCTTGTTACATGCAACGCAATGTTGGTTAAAGAGGTAGTGTGAAAAAGACAGATAACACCTGTTACATGCTCTGTTGGCTTTTGCTTGAATATGAAATAATGGCACGTGAACACATTCGCAAGAAGTTGGTAGAATCATCACAGCGATAAGTTGTTGGATTCAGTTTTCATAACAATTGTGGTTATATGTATGTATTTATATAAGTATGTATTTTTATGATTGTATTCGTTTTTTTTTTCTATTTGTTTTACGTAAGTTGCACCTACTACACAATGTTTCTGCACCGCCCTAAGGTTGACTGGTAGATAATGCCTATGGCATTAAGTCCGCCTTTGTACAATGTGCATTAAGTTACAATAAATAAATAAATAAATAAATAAATATGATACAAAACTTGTAACAGGAAATAGTAAAGTAAGTAGTTCTTTTCAATTTATGACTATATTATGCCGCGACCACACACTCGACGAGTAGCATGGGAAGTAACGAGGAAAGGAGGCAGAGACATAGTGTGGCCACGTTACTCGTCATGCCACTCGTCATGCTCCTCGTCCTGCCCACTGCTCCCTATCTTGTCGGTCTTTGCGCGCGAGAGAGAGAGAGCAACATCGCGGCAAATCACGGCAGCGCGAGGAGCAGAGCGATGAGCAGCGCGAGGAGCATAGTCTGGCCGCGGCATTACGAAGGGCCGAGGTTTCTTCAGTTCTCTAGTGTTAGTTATCTTTATAATTGGTTACATGAGCTATGATTGTTTTCTGTATTAGTAACATTGAAATTATTTTTGAGTATTTTTTCTATTGACTCGGGGCAGCCCATTTTAGTTTACGAAGAAAGCAGCGTGTCAGTAAATATTGTAATAATAATAATGCCAACACTAGGTTGAGCGAGAGGGAGTATCAGACTTTTATTAATTTAAGTTCCAGGGTCGCGGTGACTCTATCCAGTTTTGGCAGGCATCTGTCCAAGCCCTTACGACAAGATAAAATAAGATTAGCATTGATGGATTTTCAGAATGTTTGATGATTAATACTAAGAACGTGAAGGTTCCAATAAATTACAATTATTAATGTTTACGTCGTCACTATAGCTAGGTCACTTGAAGACCTCTCTTTTATTAGAAGCCAGGGACATTTATGTGTTTGTAGACAAACGAATGATTTTGTCCTAGAATTATAATGTCACGGAATAATCGATGAGCAACAAGCTTCAGTAGGACACTTCTTTATTATTTTTATTTATGACATTGTTTTGTGGAAAGTCCATTTTTAATAACGTTTTGTTGTTTTGTTTTTGTAAAAAATGAATCAGAGAAATAGAAGTGTTTATTGCGACGCATATTTTTACGAGTATAAGTATCTGCGAAAAAACAAAACATTAAAAAAACAACTTTTGAGGAGGAAAATAATCAAATAAAAGCTTCTTCTGCTCTTAATTGGAATGAGCGGGAAAATCGCCCTGCGTTTTCCGCCGGGGTAATTTTCGCCTGCAACTGCATGAGGATGTCCGTTCCATCACGGTTGGACCATCTCCTTTATTTGCTTTACTGCATCGCAGAAGGTTTCTACATTACTTACTAACAAAAGAAAAAGGACTGGTGGCACACTCCAAACAAAAAATATGAGTCATGTGGATCCTTTCAACTTGCTGCTTATTTCCAGACACAGGAAAACATGCTCAAAAACCATAAATAATCTTGATAATGAAAGATACATGATTCAACACAAATCCTCAATAATTAGGCCCCTTGACTCTGCGTTTATAAATCTTTCACAGATGTTGATGACAAACAGAACATGTTTCGTACATTCCTGGAGTCATTAAGCGTGATAATCGCACACGTCATTTGCATTTTAAAAGTGCTGTTTTCACCAGAGATGTTTCTGTGTCATCAAAATTACTTCTCCCACTTTTGGGCGGAGCGGGACGTTAGACTTCTACTGCCTTCCAGGGTCCCGGGGTTCTATTTCGTCCAACCCAGGCTTTGACCCTGCCGGGCCCCTACAGTTTGCTGACATCTCTTTGAGGTGTGCGTGGTCGACGACGTAGGCTTGGTCCGGATTGTCACCAGACAACCGTACAGAGGCTAACCGGGCTACCCATTGCTCGCCGTCCGCAAGCCTGCACCTACGGTGGCTGGAAATCGGGATCGGAATCCCGGCGGCGAAGGTGAGAGGGCCATGCCTTTCGCCAGAGATGCGCGGGCAATAAGCGATTGGAGGAAGTGTAGCGGTGCTGTCAAAATCTGTCGTTGTTTCCACCACAGCTGTGCGAGAAGTTTGCGTTGCGAGGATGCTTAATGAAGCGGTGTGTCACTGAATGATACTAGGTTGGCGTAGTAGCTATGCATGTTCATTTCTGTAAAGTATAAATAAAATATTTCACACTCAGAATGAACTGATGATCTGGTGAGGGTCGCGGGAATCCGATGGATGCGAGACGCACATGATTGGTCATTGTAGCGACGCTTGGGGGAGGCTTATGTCCAGCAGTGGACGTCTTTTGGCTGCAATGATGATGATGATGCCCCTTTCTCCCGTCTCTCACTTTTTTTGTATGTACAGAAAGACAAAATACAACAGAGCACCGCTAAGTGAAGCTAGAAAAATGTTAGAAAAAGTTAGTGATCCTATTAGTAAATAATGATTGATGTAAGAAAAATCTCAGCACTGTCTAGTTCCCTCGCTAATCTCCGGTGAAAAAGCATCCTAAATATAATATGTTAAAAATGCGTAGGTACTAAATAATAAAATGATTTGCTATTTGAGCCCGGACAACGCATTGCATGGTGAAGAACTTGGCAACGTGGCAAGGTCGCAAATTATATAATAATAATGGGACAAACATTTTGTTTTTCCAATTGTAAAGGTATTACATTTTTGTTTTTAGGATTCCGTACCTCAAAAGGACAAAAACGGAACCCTTGTAGGATCACTTTATTGTCTTCTGTCGGTCTGTCAAGACCCTTTATTTTGGAATCGCGTGGAAGTATCGAGTTAAAATTAAAACCTTGTACTCAAACATGCGCTCCCATGAATTTGTGCAAACATTTAACTTGTAAGATAATGAAAAAAAAAGATACGGCCGTTTATGTGGCCAAAAAACACGTACATTTCGACACTCTCAAGGGAATCAGAATTCATAAGATACTTCCCGATGACTTAGTATCCTGATAATTGGCATACAGCATTCACCAATATAAGAAATAGTTCCGTCACAAAAAAATTGCGATTCGGATAACTGTCAAGACTCGATTCGAGAATTGAACTATTTACAGAGGTAAGTTGGTACAGAACCCTCAGTGCACGAGTCCGACTCGCCCTAGCCCGGTTTTTTTCAAGGTTATTTTTGTCATTTAGCTGCTGGATCGTTTACATGTGGCGCAAAGTTGTGTAATGCGGATACCTACATATTCGTTGAGACAAGAGTAATCAGTTTGACGAATGAAACATATCTTTTTATCTGGCAACACGGTTGGCACAGTGTTTCAGTGATTAGCTGTTGCGCTACGTGTCGCGGGTTCGCTTCCTGCATGGAACAAAATATTTGTAGGTATGATTTAGTAGGACTAAATCTTTATTGAAAAACGATGGAAAAAAAGACAACTATTATTACTTGTGACCCTGGAATGCAAAGGAAAAGAGGGACACAGATTGGGGTTTTAGTCAGTAAAATCTGAAAGGCCGTCTCACTCACAGTCAGTCATTCATTCGACTTTTCTCGGTCAAGGGTACAGCGAGATAAAAAATAAAAAAGACATTCAACTCAACTTTCCTTTTAGAAGAGATTTCTTTAGAAATAAGCATCACCTTTACAGTCTAGTTTTAGTGTCTCATCATCATTTCAGCCGAAAGACGTCCACAGCTACCATTCATTCCCAGCATTCTTGGCTAATTTTAAACGTTAAAAAATAAAAGTTTTACTAATTGGTCCTAATTTCTATCTAGTCTAAATATTTTACGACTTTGCACAAATGCCTTTAGATACATTTTCAGGGTCGCAAATTCTAATAGTTATCATTTCAGCTGAAAGACGTCCACTGCTGGACATAGGCCTCCCCCAAGCGTCGCCACAGCGACTGGTCCTCTGTGTCTCGCATCCATCGGATTCCCGCGACCCTCGCTAGGTCGTCGGTCCACCTTTTGGGAGGCCTTCCAACCTTCTCCAGGTCTTCTGGTACGTGTCTATAAATGATTAAAGCAACAAAATACTGTATTTTTTTTAAATTGTAAGGCGATTGCAACGCCAGAAAAAAGGCGCATGAAACTGCATGTCTTTCATTCACTTCGTTACAAACTCATTCACAATCGAACAAGGCGCCCTCTAGCACTACTAAAACAAACAAGACTCGCCCGTACCTCTCTATTATATTTAGCCTGGAGAAAATTCCTCGAAAACTTATTTTGATTCGCGTAACTATTTTTATACGAATATAAACCGCACTAACAATTCGCAGACATTTCGATAATAGAGTATCTGGCTTACGTAAAGCGCAAAAGATTTATTTTGGCGAAAATTTAATTGTTACTGAATTCTTAAGTTTAGTGGCACTTAACGTCGGTTTTATATCGAACTTTGGACAAAACTATGGTTTAGTGATTGTTTGTTAATGTGTGAATTCGTTGTTTTTATTGCTGTGTTAATCCATAGGACCGCTGAAATGTTCTGGTTTTCACGACAAAGCAATAAAATTTCGGGTAGTTTCGTGACATACTTATCGGTCAAGACTATTAGATGAAAATATCCGCAAGAGTACCAAGGTTACCGACATAGCCCAAAGACTCGCTAATCTTAAGTGGCTGTGGACAGGGCACATTGCTCGTAGAACGGATGGTTGATGGGGACGTAAGGATGGAGGAGTGGCAGCCAAGTACCAGAAGACGCAGTCTTGAAAGGCCGTCCACAAGTTGGACCGATGACCTGTCGAGGGTTTGATGGATGCGAGACGTACAGGACTGGTCGTTGTGGCGACGCTTGGGGGCCTATGCTCAGCCATGGACGTCTTTCGGCCGAGATAATGACGATGATGACTAATTAGAATACCCGTAAAATTTATCTAAAGGAATATGCGCAAAATCTATCGTAAAATATTTAGACTAAATAGAAATTAGTACCAATTAGTAAAACTTTTATTTTTTAACGTTTAAAATTAGCCAGGAATGCTGGCAATGAATGGGTTTAGGTAGATTCATGATATGTTTAGTTACGGCGCAAAAGGTAGATGTAAGTATATTTGACTTTTAAAAATAATCATCGTGGATCTGTCTGTCTGTGTTTTTTACAGGTGTTTCCATTTCTATTTAAAACACATTCAAAGTCTTTTTAACCTGAATGTTTATTTAATTAAATAAATGAATAAATCATAATAAGTCGTAAACGTCTATAATTTGTAAAATAATTTTAAGAAATACCATTTACTTTAAATAAAGAATCTACCAGCTCATAAAAATAAACTTTTTAATGACAATGACTCAAGAAAATTCAATTTTAGAACGATGCGGTGTCCCTACTAAATAAAGGACCTTGCCCGGACATTGACTCACGCAAAAACTTATTAATAAAAACTTTTTTATTACCGTTAAAATGTAAACAAAATTGTATTATATCTCGTCCGGTAAACAATGGGCTCGCCACATTACTACGGCGCGTAAAATGGCGCGGGGCCTGACTAGGGCACGCCGCCGCGTCGTTCAAATGTACGGTGAACGGTACGGTAACGTGTCATACCACGACACCGTGTTGTTCAAGAGCTGTGTCATCAAAAATAAGAGTAATAAAAAGTAATAGTTATAATTGCAAGATTATTCTTCCACCATAGTGTTTTGCAATGTTACCTTGTCGTGTATTTACACGGCAAGGCGCCTCTCAAGGCGCATCAGGCATCCTCTTGTATATTCAGGCGCCGCAACGTTTCACGTAAACGACACCGCACCGTGATGCCCGGGCTCAATGACGTAAAAATACCGAATCGTGTCCACTATACAATGGGACGTGACGTAGCTGTACACACGTCATGTCATAAATAGTGGACCTCCCACTTCGTCACATGACGTGAGATCTAAAGAAGACAACACATTTGTCTTATACTAGCTGTAGGAGCGGCGTTGGCTACGATTCAATTTATAGTGATTAAGTTTACAAACAAACATTAGTCGGTTTGTTTATGCGTGTTTTGAATGTGAAAGTCTTCATTCTTTTTTGTATCGTTTTTTTAATATCACGGTTTTGCTTTAACAAAGCTGTCGTTTTTCCGGAATTTTCGGAAAGCATTTAGGTCGCGCACGACCAGCGTATAATATATTTGTAACAATCTACTGTAACAAATATGTTTTTGCGTTTTCAACGTACAGTAACACTTTTTCAGCTTTACGATGTTTCGTAAAAAGTATTACGTTATGAACACATAGCATCATGAATTCTAAGGAATTTTGACGTTTTGACAGCAGTACCAAAACAAAGACATCCGGCGACTGAAAAATATGAAACATCGCACAATACTTGTATTGTGTGTAATGTTTAAGTTTTACTTCCGATAATTTCAACGATTTCGCCACAATGCAAACAAAGCGAAACGTTTCCAAACAAAATTACTACGATCGTATCTGTGTAAATATACATTCGTAGAATAGTAGAAACATTGAAAACAAACAAATACCAAAACTCATAAATAATTTGAAGACCTTCGACCAAGAATTATTATCGTAAACAGTTTCCATACAGGTGTTGTCTTCGTGTCATCACTTTTAAGATTGTTTATCTGTAATTTCTGACTACCCACGTGCCAGAAAAAAATATTCAAATAATAAATAACGTTGTTCCATTCATAGGAGTGTGTAGTCTCACTAACCGTGTCACGTGGTGCGCCCACAAATTGGCGGGAATATTCGCGCATGCTTCTCTGACCAAACATAATTCTATTTTTGAAACAACGTTTTGCTGTGAAAACAGGTGCTCGTGTGTGGTTGTTTTTGTATTCGTGGGTGGGGCGTGTCCATTGTCGCACTTCTAGTTATGAGAGAAAGCCCTTTTAAATTACGCGGTACGATATTTTTTTTGTCAGTGTTGTTGGGATATAATCTGAGGTAATGTGCGACACACTAAGGCCTACTGTCGACGGACACATAGTTTCATAGACGCGTATTCGTCAATTTACGCTTAGTGTACGCCTGCATGAAGCTTACGTACAAAACTGTTACACTCTCACAAGCTGCAACGACACGGCGGCGCAGCGGCACGATGTTACCGCTTCGTCGACAGAGTTTCACGCAGGCGCCTGTCATCAGGTTGTTCAATAAGTATACTTTTTTTGGTCAGTAATATTATAAATTTATTCTTCAATCTGCAGTAGGCCCACGATTCAGTCTCTGTCCTATAAAGGCGACTTCAGTCCCAACTATGGAAACATTCTAAGGCTGATTATGCTTATACTTACGAGTATATGCTAAATTGAGATAGCTCCAAATTCAAAGTTATCTTTACTTATTCAATTAAAAACAAGTGACAGACACAACTTGACTGAAGAATCACATACAGAAAATTATCGTGTCGTATAGACAATGGACACAGTAACTTAACCCATCTCATTGATCTCTGACGTTCGCTTTTTTTTCAAATTTTCGCAAACACACTGCATAAACTTGAATGAAAACAATGTTTACATCATTACTGACTAATAGTTACGCAACGCAGTGTGCAACAGTATACGATATTGATTAATATTAGCTAGAAGTAGGAATTAACTTGAGCTCATATTTTATCGCTGTTAGTAGATATGGGTTTTTTGAACGGCGAGCAATGGGTAGCTCTACTAGGTAGTATTAGGTAGCTCGCCATCCGGCCGTTTGGTAACCGTCCCGATTGAGCCCAAGTCATCGACGGCGCGTAGTGTTCCACTCGAGCCTCAAGAAGATGTCAGTAAATTCGTAAGGGGTAGGGTCAAAGCCCACAGTGGCCATAGGTTTCCTTCTGAAAGGAAAACCTGGGGTCCTGAAATGTAAGGCAAAGAAGAGTGGGTTTTAGTCAGTAAAAGTCTGACACGCCCTCCCACTCTGCCCAAGTGGACCTGACCTAAAAAAATACCTGTTTTCCTTCAGTTTCTCTTTGCGTGGATAGGCCACGGTGACTCTTTCGAACGATTCCGCAGTCTTCTGGATGCCACCGCACTTTGCATTGTAGCAGCTTTTACAGAGTGTTCATTTTGCAATGTAACAATTCTTTATGACAGAGCGCATTTTTTTTACTTTTTTTTTTTTTTAGTCGTTATAAACTAGTGCTTGACTGCGATCCCACCTGATGGTAAGCAGTGATGCAATCGTCGATGGTGAGGCGCACTAGCTTATTAAAAGCCTATTCACTCTAGCCTTGAAGACACCCAAATCATAATCGGACGGAAAAATCGCAGCAGGCAGATTGATCCAGTCCCTCGATGTACGCGGTATGAAGGACGAGGTGAAACGCTTAGTCCGGACCGTAAAGGTTTGGACAACGTAAGGGTGGATACCCGCCGTACGACGGCTTGTCCGATGGTGGAAAGGGGATGGCGGAATCAATTCATGCAATTCCTGCGCACACTCTCCGAAATGCATCCTGTAAAAAACCGAAAGGCTGGCTACCCTGCGCCTGTGCTCAAGGCTTTGTAGATTGGAGTTAGCCAAATCTGGATCCCCAATTAGCCTCTTTGCACGCCTTTCCACTGAGTCCAAAGCTGCCAGGTGGCATTTTGCAGCTCCAGCCCATATGTGGCTGCAGTACTCCACACACGATCGGACCTGTGCTTTGTATAACATTAGAAGCTGTCCCGGTGTGAAGTACTGCCGGACCTTTGCCAAAACGCCGAGTTTCCTAGCAGCCATCTTGGCCTTGGACTCAATGAACCGCCCAAAGTTCAGATCGGAGGAAATTTCAACTCCCAAGAGCTGAAGGCGGTCGGTGCATTCCAGGGATACATACCGGAAAGCAGGAGCCAAGGTGAACGGGCACCTTTTAGCGGTGAATAGACACGCTTGTGTTTTGGTGGCGTTGAATCCCACCAAATTGGCTTCGCCCCACTTGGAGACTGCCTGAAGTGAGTCATTCGTACGCTCTACCATAGCCTCTCTTTCAGACCGGATTAGCTCCTTACTAGCCTGAGTACTCAGCATGTATCTCTCTACAACTGTGCTATCATCTGCATACCCATAGATACCGGGCAGCAGCAGATCGTTGATATGGAGCAGGAAGAGAGTTGCATAGAGAACAGACCCCTGAGGAACTCCGGCATTAGTTATCATGGGCTCTGATGAGCATCCGTCGACAACAACTCGGAGGGACCGTTCACTCAGGAAGTCTTTTATCCAGTTAATCAGGCCAGGAGAGATGCCGTACGCTGGAAGCTTACTCAAAAGGCTAGCGTGCCATACCCTATCGAAGGCCTTCGAGACGTCTAAGGAGACTAAGGAGACTGTAGATAGGTTCGTGCTTGACCGCTATCTCACCTGATGGAAAGCGACGATGCGGTCGAAGATGGAGAGCGCTTACCTAGAAGTAACCTATTCACTTTTGACTTAAAGATTCCTGGGTTGTAGCTATCAGGAAACACAGACTTCAGCAGGAAATTCCATTCCAATTTTCATACATGAATTATGTTTGTAATAAAGAAATGACAGGATCTCGAAATTATACTTCTCTAGCTTTACATCTATTAGTTACAAGAAACAGTCGAATCGCAGAAAACTACTCTTAATTTTGGCATTTGACAGAAGTAACACTAATAAAAATGTATCAAAATTATTTCAGCGAATCACGCTGTCCCAATTTATTTAAATGTTTTTACGCGATTTCTAAGAAATTTCTTTATATTGCTTCTTAATGCAGAGAAGGAGGAAAATTATAGTGATCAGGTGCGCGTACAGTGACTAAAGAAATAGTCATAGGAAAGAATTGTTGGAATGCCTAAAGATCACTACATCCAATGTGTGTTCCAGAGAATCATCATCTGCCTAGCCTTTTCCCAACTATATTGGGGTCGGCTTCCAGTCAAGCCGGATTTAGCTGAATACCAGTATTTTACGAGGAGCGGCTGCCTACCAGACCTCCACAACCCTTTAACTGGGGTAACACGGCCACGGTACTTAGAATGGAAATGAAAAATTTCGTGAAATGTTTTATTTCAAATTAAGTTTTCATACAATTGAGATGACGCTGTACAAACAAGAGCTGGGTGCCCAACAAATGCTGAGAAGACCTTTTACCTAATATTTTTTAATAATTCTTTCTTTATTTTTGTTATTGTGTTGTGAAGTCAGTGTGAAATAAATGTTTATGTTAAAAATAAACCTTTTTGTCTTCTTCTTCTGTTTTTAGTATCATAGTAAATGCCAACTATAAAGCCTGCATCGATTTAAATGTTCTACGTACAAAAGTACTAAGTTTTTACTATAGCTTCTAACGTAAAAACCGCCATCTATGTTTTATCTTTGAAACGTCTAAAAGTGAAATGAAACGAAAGCTCGGGAAAGCTCAGAGAGAAAATGTACACACGGCCGTCGTTTTAGTTCAAATAACTGTCGCTAGTTGGCGCTGATGGCATGTAGTACGGAATTTATATAGTTTGTTTATTTGCACAGTTAACTTAGTCGGGGTTGTTTCTCAAATGTTTAATGGGAATCTATTTCAAATGAAGTATTTTTTTTTAATTTTAAATAGTTCCAAAACCTACTGAATGAAATGATTGCTTATGTTTCCAACCTTTTTTAAAATAATAGGGCCATAGCCATTTGATTTCGTTTCGTCCTTCGGTTTCAAGTAAATTACATAATTGCATATAGATTTTAAAGTACCTACTACAAGAGTGGGAACAATGTCCATACATTTTTGAGCATTGTTCTTTAGCTTGTTTTGCAGTTCTAAATAAATGTTCATTGGATTGTCCAAATTAACATGAAAACAAAAGTGAAAACGAGTTCAAATACAAAAACTGGGTGAACTAATTTACGTCCAGTGTACAGAAAACTTTGTACCGAGTTGGAATCGAAGTAAATGACTCGAAAACTGCTAATTTTGTGTTTAATCTCTCCCTAGAGCTCATTAACTGGTGCTCGATTAGATTTGATTGAATTATGAGTGGTAGTACTGTTTTGAAAAGGTGCTCATTCAAGAAAAAATTGAGGCTACGGAAGTTATTAACCGTCTTTAGAGTTTTTACTGTTCATTTATAGTTAAGGATTAATTGAATCAGAATTGCGTCAAACATAATATATTTTAAACTACAAACAACATTTCAAACCTAGTGGTTTTACGACATAATTTATCTAAAATTTTTTTTTAAAATTTTATTTTAGGTAAGTGGGGAATGAAAAGGAATTCGTTATTTAAAAAATTTTTATGAATAAAATTAATAGAGTATTAATAGTGTAAAAAATATCAAAATTGGTAGAAAATTAGACGAGATATAACAATTTTAAATAAATATATCTAATACATCGGACTTCTCTTTCTTATTAGAAGAAACTTATCCCAAGGGATCGTACGCCTGGGATAAAAAGTACCTTATTCTAAGACATGGTTTACCCGTGTGCCCAATTTCATCCGAATCCTTTCAGACGTTTGAGCGATGAAGGATATACACATATACAATAAATATTAATGCATACTTTCACCTTTATTCGATTAGTAGTGAAATGGTGAAAATAATAACAAAACTAGGTCCTAGGGTCACAAAACAACATCAAACGTGCAATGAAGAAAATGAAGTTTAAACGTAACTAAATTATGTAAAATCTGCTATAAAATTCTGTCAGAACATACTGAAACACGCGTGAGTATAGCTCGCACGTCTCGTTCGGGCGCAGGTCGACGATTATCCTGAACAATTCATAATACCCCCGCTTCGGAGGACACCAGCTAAAAAAATCTGCATAATCGGGCGTCCCTGGAGAATTCATTATGTTGTCTGCATAAATAAATATACATTTGTATAAAAAACCACACCTAACAATGAACAATTTATTATTTAGATTCCGCCTTTTGCTCGCTGAGAATTTTTATGTAAATTTTTTCTGGGCTCCGTTTTGTGGCTCCTGTGATTACAGCTTTAGATGTGATAATAAATAATTGCTGGGAAGTTAAACGAGCTTGGGGACGGATTTTCTTTATAATTTTTTCGACCTTTGTCGTATTATGTGTTCTTTAATTCTTTGTTAAACTGAGAGGTTGGAGGAAGAAGTGGGATATTTGTCATTGCAGTCGCTTTGTTTGAAACGTAGCTTTTCTTAGCTCCTGTGATCTATTCAACAGGTAGAAAGAAAGAAGAATGCAAACAACTTGAATGTAAAGAAAAATAGGTGGCCACCAAGCTTCTATTTTTAGGATAAATAGGTTACTTCTAGGCAAGCGTACTACATCGCTGCATCGTCTAGGACATTAGTGCTTAACATGAGGTGAGATAATTGTCGAGCGTGAAACTATTAAATATTTAACAAGTAAACAAAGCAATCTTTCGCACTCAGCCATATCAAACAAGTCATCATTTATAGCATAAAAAGATCGTCTGGATACGAGTTGCTATGGCCATCTATGAAAACTTTAAAGTCTGTTGGCACAGCAAAGGCAATTTTCACAGATCGGGGTTCTTGAACTGCTCTGGTCTACAGTGTTTGTTCCATCCATTCCACCATGACCACCTTCGATCTTGCGTCACGTCAGCAGAAGTTAGTGGCCTGGCCGAAGACTAGGTCAGGCAAAGATGTAATCTAAAATGTTTTTTGCCATCGGCACGCAAAGAAGAATATCCCACCCACCACCACACTTCACCACCCTTGGTTGACTGGTAGAGAATGCCTAAGGCATTAAGTCCGCCTTTGTACCATTATGTTGCATGAAGTTTAAATAAATAAATAATAAATATTTTAAGTCAAAATACCTTTAAAAACTTAATATCCTTCATATCAGTTACCACACACCCATAAAACATGGTTATTAAATTATAATACTATACAGTAACATTGTTATTAAAACATTATTATAACCAGTAAAACGCGCGTTATTATTCAGAGTATAAAAACGGTCTACGTAGTACAGTCACCCACACCCCTTAATCTACGAAAACCGACTTTAATACTAGGACATAAATGCGATGTGTTAAAATTGTTCCTAAGGAGTAGTGGTACAGTCAACTGAGTGTACAAGTCATAAATTTAATTAAATGTGTTATAGAGGACGGTAAGGGGATCTGTCCCGTCTGCCACCAAGTTGCTTTTTCACACTATTTGTTTTAATTATTTGCTACTTTGATTGTACAAGATAAATGAATTTTATGTAGAGAGGGAATCTGTAGGGATATGTTGTTAACCTGCTGTTTAAGAAATTAACGTTGTAACCTTTTTTTTTTTGTTTTAGAAAACAAGTGAAAAGCATTTAAACACAATTGTAGAATGCTGCAAAATTTTTCTATAGATCTCCTGCGGCTCTAAAATGCAAAGAGCATCATCCACCTAGCCTTTTCCCAACTATAGTATTGGGGTCGGCTTCCAGTCAAGCCGGATTTACCTGAATACCAGTATTTTACGAGGAGCGCCTACCTACCAGACCTCCACAACCCATTAACTGGGGTAACACGGCACTTCATGGCAAGACTAGAGTCAGATTTACTAGCTTCTGACTATCCGTAACGACTGCCAAAGATCTACAAATGACAGCTGGGACCTACGGCTTAACTTGCTTTCCGAGGCAGAGGAAACTCGTTATGTTAAGATGGTCACCCATCCACAGACCAACCTTGGCAAGCGTTGCTTAGCCTTGAAGATGACCGGTGTGCTCAAATGCAAAGAGTGACTGAAGTAAAATATTTGGGCCAGTTTTGTTTGTGATCAAACCGCCTGCTTATTTCAATTCATGTCTTACATTATGCGTATATCTAAACAAAAACAATAAGAGCAATACTGGGATGCAATGAAGTTTTACGACCGTCTTTTTGGGTCAGCCATTGCATTATGAAGTAAATGCTTTCGCTCTGGAATGTATTTTGTATGTTATAGTAGGGGAGCCCCAGAAGGGATTTCGGGATTTACTAAAGCGCGGCAGATTAATATACAGGGGGATACCTTGCACCCAGTTAAGTACCTCCACCAAATATGAGGCCCATATATAAAGCCGCCCGTGAAGGATACAGGATCAGATTAGTAAAAAAAAAATGACCCTCAGACATTCTCGAGCGCGTCAGATTAAGGTAGGGTGAGTTAATTACATCTCAAAAAGTGTATATTCCACTAATCTGACAATTTGAGAGAGACGTAAAGAAAGGGGAGGGCAGCAAAGTTGTAAAAAAAAAACGTCATCTCGACATTCTCGAGCGTAGCTAATTTTTTTTTTATTTTGAAGGAAATAATTCAAGAATAATGAAAAATATATAATCTGACGATTTCCGCAAGCCGAAATAACAAAAAATCGTCGATAAAGTTAAATGCGTGCAGTTGTGTGATGGCTACATTTCCTTCTCCGGTTTTCTAAAGAGTTCCCTCAAAATTAGATTTCGTGGGAATTTGAACTGATTCGGACCATTCGATTTTGAGAAATTTAGAAAAATCTCAAAAAAATAAGTTTTATATTTTGAAAGTGGTTTTTTTTAAATAACTTTTAAACGGCTTTATTGATCAACTTCAAAAACTAATCCGCCTTTGAGCTTGAAAAACCACGTCGATCGCTACCAAGCTGGTCAAAATCTGTTGATTCGTTCGAGAGATATCGTGAACGAAAGAAACCCGAAAAAGTGATTTTTCGGGATTACTCCGAAAGTTTTGGTTCGATAAATTAAAACTAGAAAATAACTTATGAGGATGATAAAACTGCGTTGAATGCCGCAAACCGCGTGAAAATTACTTGATCCGTTCAAAAGTTATTGCGGTTTGAAGATTCCAAAAATAGTGTTCTATTAAACTTTTATCAGACTTTCGAGCTGGGAGAGCTCAAATATTATCTCTTTGAACTCAGCGAGCTCAAAATATCACATAAAATATATTTTGAGCTCAAAAATGATATAAGTACAATTTTAAGCGCCCAGGAATGGAATTAGCTGGTAGTTGCAGGGGTTTTTTTGTCAGATCAGGCGAATCCCTCTAGATAATCGTCAGATTATGAGACAGTACGTTTAGAACATAAAGATGAACCATATATATCTTAATCTGACGCGCTTGAGTATTTCAAAATGGCAAATTTTTTTTGCACTTTATGAAAGTGGCCACGAGTTTGCGTCCCATCGAAATGGTCAGATTAGTGAATGAGATCTTTTTTTTTGGTGCACTTAACACTCCCTTAGAAAATCTGACGCGCTCGATTAAATTATTTTTTTTTCCATTTTCAACCCTTCCATACAACCACCCCCATCATGCAAATGATCAGATTAGCGTACGTACATTATTAAAAATACGTAGGGCATTGATGCTATCAATATCTGACGCGCTCGAGGATGTCCATGCAACAGTTTTTTTTTACATATTTAAAAATCTATAGCCTCTTCCCCCACCGATGAAAAGGTATAATCATAGAACATTTTTTTCTTCTTATAATCTAAGCTTTGCAACCCAATAGGTCTCTACGACGCTCGAGTAAATCCCCATTTAGCATCGTGGCCTCCCCTACTATTATGAAATAACTTCTGTATTTAGAACACTGACTTTTTTCAGTCAGAAAAAAGTCAGAGTTCTAAATACAAATTATGAATTATTATATTTTATTATCTATACTAATATAATAAAGAGGTAAAGTTTGTTTTTTCGTTTGTATGAGGTAATCTGTGGAAGTACTGGTCAGACTGTTAAAAATTTTTCACCAATAGAAAGCTGCTGTATTCCTGAGTGACATAGGCTACATTTTATGTGCGCGGGGGAAGCTGCGGGCTAAAGCTATTTATTAATATTTTTCTAAGGTTTCTATTTAAATACCAACTGGTTTTTGGTGACCGTGTTTTGGTTAGTACTCTATTCATGTTGAACCTATACATGTTATATATCTTTCACATACAAAATAAATTTGAATATATTGAACTATTTTTTAATTCCAACTAGTAGTTTCTAAGACGCGCTAAGCGTTCAACTAATTATTATTATTAAACCAACAAACAAAATTCTCAGCTTTATAAAGTAAAATGAAAGTTTTGATTCGCACTGACTTCTTCTTAAACAGGGTGACATCAGAATCCCACTACTACTTTAATATCTACTAATTCTTGAACCGAATATTCGGTGTCAAAGTTCTAGTACCAAAAGCTTTTGCCTATACGAAAAGGAAAGTAAGAAAATTAAACGTAAAACAATGTTTTTCCACTTACAAACTTCTCTAAGTTGGTCTTGTTCTAAATTGCTTTATGTTTAATAACAATTCAAAAGTACTTATCGCTATTTAAAGGAAGTTTCAAGAAATTCGAACAGATCAAATGATGGAGTTATTATCTTCGAGTAACATTTTACTAGGTACACAAAATTATGATCCTCTGTAACTTTGCTAAATATTGACCCGCCAAGTTTTCACTTTTCAAGCTGTTTAACATTTCAAACGGTATCTGAAATGTCGGGTAGTTAGAAATTGTTCTTAAAAGGCCAAAGAAAGCAGTTATGAAATTATTTTATAAATTGTTGAAGGGTGTAGGCAGCCAGTTTTGTGAGGTCAAGAGTTTGATTCCTTGACAGTACGATGTATTAATTTGATTTCTATTATTTGTTGAGTAGAACATAACAAAACCAGCTTACCGATACGCACTTTTTGTTTTTTGATTTTGAACATTTTCTATATGGTTTCATAACATTTTTACTTTAAAATAGGAATGTAATGGAGGTGGTCTTATAACTAAATTTGGAACCGAAGTTTGTGGATTATCAGAATCAGAACCGATATTAGAACCAAAATCGGAGAGGGAAGTAGAGGCAAGACCATAAAAGGTCTATTAAAGCTGATCAAAAACCCAAAAAGGTATAAATGAAAAACAAATTCACAACATTCCAAAAAGCAAATCAAACATTAAGTAAAAGAGAAATCGACAGAAGATGTTGAGGAGGTTCCGCACCCTCTGAGTGTGTTTCGGCGTATCTTCTCAGGGCAAGCTGACTTAACTACGAAACACCGGTAAAAGATTGACGAGTCAAAATATTTTTAAAAACCTATTTGTCTTTAATTCATGAATCCCCGACCGGTCTCATAGGACCGCGCTGTTATTGTCTTACTATTGTGTCTCGTTTCGCGGGAATTGATAGGTTAAAGTATTTTACACATATTTATGTGCGTATGTCATTTATCATTATCATAAACAAAGACAGCATCTTCTAAAATATCTTATAGGACGTGTGACGTGAGTAAAAACAGCCAGCTATTAAACAGGGCGGGGCAGAGGCCGCGCACCTGCCGGGACGCCGCAACTCGTTAACTCAAGGGCTCGTCCACGGATGACGCGCAGACCTGGGAACGTGTTAGATAGGACACATAAGTGGTCATATTAAAAACAGCCAGCTATTAAACAGGGCGGGGCAGAGGCCGCGCACCTGCCGGGACGACGCAACTCGTTAACTCAAGGGCTCGTCCGCGGATGACGCGTAGACTTCGGAATGTGTTAGATAGGACACACAAGTTGTCATATTAAAAACAGCTAGCTATTAAACAGGGCGGGGCAGAGGCCGCGCACCTGCCGGGACGACGCAACTCGTTAACTCAAGGGCTCGTCCGCGGATGACGCGCAGACCTAGGAACGTGTTAGATAGGACACATAAGTTGTCATATTAAAAACAGCCAGCTATTAAACAGGGCGGGGCAGAGGCCGCGCACCTGCCGGGACGACGCAACTCGTTAACTCAAGGGCTCGTCCGCGGATGACGCGCAGACCTAGGAACGTGTTAGATAGGACACATAAGTGGTCATATTAAAAACAGCCAGCTATTAAACAGGGCGGGGCAGAGGCCGCGCACCTGCCGGGACGACGCAACTCGTTAACTCAAGGGCTCGTCCGCGGATGACGCGTAGACCTGGGAATGTGTTAGACAGGACACGTAAGTTGTCATATTAAAAACAGCCAGCTATTAAACAGGGCGGGGCAGAGGCCGCGCACCTGCCGGGACGACGCAACTCGTTAACTCAAGGGCTCGTCCGCGGATGACGCGCAGACCTAGGAACGTGTTAGATAGGACACATAAGTTGTCATATTAAAAACAGCCAGCTATTAAACAGGGCGGGGCAGAGGCCGCGCACCTGCCGGGACGACGCAACTCGTTAACTCAAGGGCTCGTCCGCGGATGACGCGCAGACCTAGGAACGTGTTAGATAGGACACATAAGTTGTCATATTAAAAACAGCCAGCTATTAAACAGGGCGGGGCAGAGGCCGCGCACCTGCCGGGACGACGCAACTCGTTAACTCAAGGGCTCGTCCGCGGATGACGCGTAGACCTAGGAACGTGTTAGATAGGACACATAAGTTGTCATATTAAAAACAGCCAGCTATTAAACAGGGCGGGGCAGAGGCCGCGCACCTGCCGGGATGACGCAACTCGTTAACTCAAGGGCTCGTCCGCGGATGACGCGTAGACCTCAAAATGTGTTAGATGGGACACAAATTTTGACATTTTAAAAGCACTAATTATTCATCCAAAGAACCGTAAAAGTTTGATGACTAAATCGCATCAACATCTTCAGACAGTGCAGAGGACATGTAGGGAATCAGAAACACCCAACTCTTACACACTTCATCACCCCATCAGAACATCTCCCCCCTTGACGCAAACAACGGTGGCCAATTTGGAAATCTTCTGAACTTGTAAAAAAGCGATGGATGTAAAGTCCAGCTATCAGGACATATAGGAAAAAAAAATACAAATTAAACTAGAGCTCATGATTTCCTATTCCTGTTCTCTCAATAACAGCCTTTTTCTTTTCGTTAACTTTCTCATGCCATTTAGAAAAAAAAAATTGTACGTCCCCCTATTTTTTTCTAAATGGTTTTTGTCGTTTCTACTAGTTCACTACTGCTCACATTTTGAAGATTTTGTCGTTACGACAATGAAAATCAAAGAATTTCTAGAGTCAGGGGCATTTACATTAAAAAAGACTAAGCTGAACGATTAAAACAGTAATTTAAAACGTTTCCTTATCTTCGACAGAAACTAAATCAAAGAGCAAGTCACTTCGTAACATTCCTAACTCTACGCCACGTCGTCCTCATGTAGGGCCCTATTTGTCTCAGCGTAGATTAGTATAAGTGTTACCGGTGTGTAGCCACCTGAGCCTTCCCTTCAAGTAAACAACCTCTATCCCTCCCTACCCTCTGCTGATCCGACGTTTGGTCCATCGGTTCACAACGACAGCATCAGCAGTTTTTAATGCACGTTCTATGTTCAAATTTTCGATGAGAGGGACTCCATTTTGTTTTCACTTTGTGGTTATTAGGAAATAGTTTTAATATTAGGGTTGTAATATGGATATTTAAATTCACTGTAGGCTGTTTACTGAGATCAGCTCTAAAGGGTTTGCAAAATACGGTGAATGGAGTGACCTAGTAAGCCAGCATTTGTGATGATGGCAGCGTTTTGAAATACGATGAAAGGCTTAAACACGGGGTTATAAAAGGTCCTGATGAGGAAGTAGATGCAAGCTAGGATGCGATACTATGTATACTACTTATAAACAAAAAATAAAAACCTTTAGCCAATGAAAACAGCGCTGATTGGTTATTGTGCCCAAAAGCTTGATGAAATTGCCACTTTTTATGGCAATGCTTAGGTGTAGATTGAATATTAGATGCTTTTAAACAGCACATGGCCGATATTTGCACAACATATTCTTAATGTCCCCCAAAATGGCGAAAACTATCGAAGATATCTGACATCCATCATCGCTCTCTATCCAAGAGGCTAATTACTGCCCATGGTCTTTTCTAGAGAGGAGATCTAAATCCATAACACATTATAAGGCTGATAATGTATGTTACCAAGTATGAGCCTCATTATCAAAAATGGAAAGCAAACATCGTTAGGAAACTGGCAATTCCTGAAAGAAACAAAAAATCGAAGTCGTTTGATACAAGATACAAGATGCAGGTTATAGGATACCTGCGCGCTCTTGTGCCCCATGGCCTGAATCCCAGCATTCAAAACATTATAAGGCGTATTACACAAGCGCCAGGTAAATATCATCACTCAAACGTCAAAACAATTACAGCTACTCAAATTAAACTCGTTTGTAAGCATCGCCTTCGGAGCGTTCTAGTCCACATACATCATACGCGACGTTTCAATCGCTCCCGTTCCCATTAGGCGAAGTTACGTCTCTCGCTTTCATTGAAAACTTGCTAAGTTGGAGCCGTGCAGATTTATAGCGGTAACTTGTGTTCGCGCCTTACTTCTCAGAGTTTCGGCGTAGGGAAAGTGGAGATGGTACTTTTTTATGAGATTTTTTTGTGTTGGAGATTATGGATGATCTAATGGCTGACTTTCTTTAAAGTGAGCAGAAAATTTCGATGAAATGATTCAGCAAAATACAGCTTGCTTTTTTATTAATTTAGTTTGGGATCTTATAATTTCTACGACTGATGGGTCAATGGTCGCAGTAGGTCAATTGTTCAGTAACTTTATTAGAAACGTGCATCTCTTTGCGTCACTGCCGTTCCGGTGTGAACCGACCCTTGATTGGCATGGGACCCTTTTTAAAAAACAAACTACTGCTCCTACTCTGGGTGGACTGCGAGGGTGTGTTACACTTATACTGTCTCTTTGCTCTTTGCGTTCTAGGGCCGTGATAATCCTTTCAAACAACCCGACAGCCTAATATCTGTAGTGAGTAAAACCCACATTTAAAATAACGTCCTCCAATTCAACTGTACTTGCTGGTTTTTCCGTTTTAATGTGTCGAAGTGAGATATCAGTCAACCTTAGGACGATGGCCTAAATCTTTTGGAATACAGGCCGATGGGTATTCGTCCGGTCACGAGGCCGAGCCCAAGTCGTCGACGGAAGGAGATGTCAGAAAACCGTAGGGGCCCAACAGGTTCGAAGCCTACTGGGGCCATGGTCTATGCGGAAGTGAAACCCAGGGCTTTAGAACGAAGGCAAAGAAGGAACATTGAGGATTGATATTAAGTCAAAACTGTGACACATCTTCCGACTCCGCCCAAGAGCGGGATAACTCATTTTATGATTTCCCACCTAAAATAAAAGGCCTACGTTTGTTTTCAGTTTCATCCTCACTTTCACAGAGCACACATAAATCTACCACATCCACACTCCGTCCGCAGTCGTACCAAGGACACCGTGTCTATGTAAGTTGCTAATTACTTGATCAACATTCCGGTTCCACAAAGACGCCGGTCCCTTTGTCGGCACTCCCGTTGTGCTGGCTAGTAGGTAACGTGTGACGTAATTAGTGATTGTTAATTGTGTGTTTGTGTGTTTGTTATTAGTTTCCGCTGCCAAATAATTGTCGAGTTGGTGGTTGATGAGATGTTTATATGTTGAGTAGGTATCGATTTTATCTCTCGTAACTAGCTTCTGCCCGAGGTTTCGTTCATGTCAGTGTTGGTTATAGCGGACGAGGAGTTGAAGTCAAAGACAGATAAAAGGTAGTTTATGTTTATTTTTGGGGTTCAAGCTAGCTCCGCACATGCAGCGATAACTGAAGCGTCTACCTTTCTGACCTCCAGAACATTGTATTATGTAACACGATGCCCCTTGATAAGACTGGTGTTAGAACTCCGGAAGAACTGCAAAAGCTGTCAAAGTACGCCGTACGACTTCCCGCCAGTTTTGCCTACTGGCAGTCATCCGGGCGCACTCGTTCAATAGGCTGAAGACAGCTGTTTTGATTAGGTCCAGTTTATCACATCGGTACCTGCCACGCGGTTTAGTCCCGTCCACCGATTTTTGTATAACACGGCGTTCGATAGAGTCAACCACTTTTTCTTTTCGTGTATTCTAACTAAATTTTCTCTAACCAGGCAACTTGTAAGGCTCTGGTATTGGCCTCGTATAGATCCTGAAAAATGCTGGTAGTTGTGCAGAACGGGCAGCACAGCAAGTAACGCAGTCAGTCACTAACTCACTACTGATAGAATTTATCAAATCACTCCCGAAGTAAGAAAACTTCCTATCAATTTTCTGACCCTTCACCACAGCTATTCAAGTGCCAATTCCGACAAGCCAACACTTCAATCTCTCCCACAATAGCCACATTAAAGATATACCTACTACTTGAGTGCTGCTTATAAACGGGCTTGTACACAACAGGGTTACGCTATAACTTCGTAAAGCTATGTGAAGCTACCTGCAGATGACACTAAGGCTATAAATTGCAAGCACTTCTAGCGGTCGTTGATGCCCTATGTTCAATAGTTTGGTATAATGACGTCATAATACGTGTCTTTCCTGAAAGGATATATGGAAGTATAGTAAATCGGTATCTAATCAAATAAGTTACGGGTTAAGCCAAGAACGCTTACCCTCAATTTTTGATTTAGGTAAGCATTTGAAGGTGAGAATTTCTCGTATTCTACTTGAGCCTAAAAACCCGTCATTTGGTATTCAAGTAGGGTTTGACAGGAACTTAACTGTAAGTATTCAATTCAGAAATTATTCGCCCTTAGTATCTAATACGAGTTGAGTCTCTATCTATTAGTAATTATGGAGTCTTCACGAAGAAGAGGGTCCTACACATTGCGTCTAATAAATTCCTCACTAATCGGTAAACGATTAGCGAGTTAAGCAACCCTTGGCGTGGTCAGTCTATGGATGGGTGACGGTTTAGTGGGATTTCATCTGAGCGTCTCCGTGCTTTGGAGGGCACGTAAAAAGTCGGTCCCGGTTGTCGTCAACTGACAGCAGTCGTTGAGTCAAGTCAGAGACCTTCGGGCGGCTTGAAAACTCTGACACCAGGTTGGCCACTAACCGTACAATAAGAAGAAGACCATAACGGTCATTGACCCACCATAATTTTTTCCCTTAACGTAAATACATATTATAATTATCCTCCTCAAGCGTCACCACAACGACCGGTCCTGTACGTCTCGCACCCATCGGATTCCCGCAATTCTCACCAGGTCATCGGTCCACTTTGTGAGTGGCCTTCTAACGCTGCGTCTTCTGGTATGTGATCACCACTCCAGAACCTTTCGTCTTCATCAACCATCTGCTCTGCGAGCAATGTGCCCTAGCAGCCTATAGCTCGAGCACTGCGACTTAAGTTTGGCGATTCTTCGGGCTATGTCGGTCTCCGACGAATATCGTTATTTCTGATCCTATCACGCAATGAAACTCTGATCTTAGCCCTTTTCTAGAACCCTTTACATACATAAAATTGCTACCACACAACCAGGCAACTCCAAAACCCACAACAAGAACTGAAGACCGAAGAAACACCAGCACACACAAAGGCTCAGTAATAATTCTATAACACTACCTGTGCCCGACACTACTATAAATCGCGAACACTCGCAACTGTCGGCCATGTCCAATATACGAGAGTTATAGGCCAGGAAATTAATTCTGTCGACGCAAGTAGGGTTACGCGTTTGTGCGGTGGCTATGTGCGGTGGACGCGTCGGATAGTTCGCTGGGATTTGTTACTGAGTGAAGCGGTTAAAAGGGCATTCTTTGCATACTTCTTTTGGGCCATTCTTGTCCCAGTTGGTTGACACATTTTCAATGGCTGTCATGTAGATGGTTGGGTTTGGAATCGATGTGCAAGAAATATTTATAGTAATAAAAAATATGTGTAAAGTTTTTAGAGGTGGGACATTATCAAATAACTTCTCCCGCTCTCTTAATAATTAAAATTACAATTTATACAAATTAAATCCCTATTTTTTTTCAGCCGCCCTTTGCGTTCAGGACCTTGGAAACTCTTATGGAAATTCCTGTAGGTCACACATTATATGTTCTGTGGTCACACGCGTACAAAATTAAAATGAGATAAAATTGCTACTAACTGATTTAGGTGGTTTCTTGTTAATATTTCCTACGACACACGTAATATGAGCGGTGACAATGTTTCGTGTACTGGGATTTGTTATTATAATAACAGAGAAGGGCTATTGAAAAACATCACACAATCTGTATTTGCATAAAAAACGAACTGAGTATACTATAGATAATTACTTTCAGCTACATGTCTTAAAATTAGGCGTCAAAAAGTTCATCCGCATCGCTATCTATCGGAAGTGTCCCTGTGCTCAAAAGTGGCACTACCCACAGGCATTACCACATTGAATATACTTAATTTCTGGATTAGATAAAATCCAGCCCATGGGTCACTTGAAGTGTCAACTAGGCGTTTAGATAAAATCGTTGATAGTGTATCGATCAGCTCTCATACCTACCCAACCCAAGAATTCCAAGCCCAAACAAAAATGTAACTACTGAAGAGGTTATTATATTGCCACTGTATTATAAGCTGCTATAGATAAGTTACATGTCTTCTATAAATAAAACACTCAATAAAAGAGACACACATATGTTTTATAACAAAATTGATGGTGTCCCTAGTGGCTACGACACACGAAATTGATTTTTCCCATAAGCCGCTTAGATATCGGAGCCGCTCAAATAATAACTATGTTTTGATGGTTTCATGTAACATTACTGGTGTTTAGGTTGGCCCTTTTGTACCGTGGTTTATGAGTGCCATTCTGTGTGGAAACATACCTTGACTTTTTGAATTGGTAAGCGTAGCACACTAGT
The DNA here is from genome assembly GCA_030763345.1 of Mythimna separata. Classification (NCBI taxonomy): domain Eukaryota; kingdom Metazoa; phylum Arthropoda; class Insecta; order Lepidoptera; family Noctuidae; genus Mythimna; species Mythimna separata. Next base: position 21,249,422 of record CM061171.1, on the reverse strand, counting down.
AGTATAAAGGCGAATGTTTATGAGTGAGTATGTTTATTACTCTTTTACGCTCAAACGGCGAATTGGATTTAGATGAAATTTGGCATTCGGGTAGTATGCCATGATGACACTTTGCATCACTTTACTCTTTGGACATCATTCTATGTCACGTGGGCAAAGCTGCTGGCATAAACTATAGTCAGTCATATAACCTTATTATTGCTGGGACTCAGCTTCTTCTCTAGGAGACGGAATGGACCGTGACCACGTGGGCCTAGTGTGTGTTGGTGGATATCACATATCTTCGAATTGGAGATTCTGGGACATACATCTTTCGTAAAGATGTTTTCCTTTACTACTTTGAGAGCAGTTTGATGAAATAAATTAAACAAAGTGCCAGTCTGTTATAGGTTTGTAAATCTGATCAATCGAAACAATCGTGACAGTTAGTCTTAAAGTATCATGAGATAGCTACAACCTGGATGTTAAAAGTTTCGAAAAACTGTTGATGATGACAAAAAATCTTGAAAAAAGGGCCACCTACTCGTAGGTAACCTATACCTAAGTGACCTAGAAATCATATAGGTATTTTTCGGAAGCATTAGTCTAGAGTGCTAAAGTAGTAAGCGTATATGGGTACAGAGATAGATTACTTTGCAAAACCACCGGTTTGTGATCCTAAATCCCTAGTACTCAATCATCTTACTCGGGTCTAATCCTATCAATAGCAGAATTTCTACATTAGTATAGAATAGTTTTGATCATATTGTGGGCCGATGACCTGGCGAGGGTTGCGGGAATCCGATGAACCGGCACTTGGGGGAGCTAGGCCTGTGCCCAAAAGTAAACGCCTGAAATGATGATGACGAATGATGATAGTATTGATATTTTTCCTCTTTAAAATAACATGTAACATTTTAAACACAAAATTTGGAAGCAGTATGTAAGTAGTATGCAGGCTACAGAATCAATTTCAGCTATTTTAAAAATAGGTTTATCTTTAAAATAGCTCAAATATTGATAATTATTAGATCCTAAAATTTTAAAAAATCTTGATAAATCTTAATCGCGTCACTAGTGTCTTGTGTATGCTTCATATTATTTAGATAGACAATAATACCGATGCTTTAACAATGTAGTGCATCGATTACTTTAGGTACTTAGGTACTATGATTTCTCAAACAAACACTACCTGAGTGCATTTAAGTAAAGTTACATTGCTTGAATTATGATTGGGACCTAATTTTCTAATTGATGTGTATTATTCTAGTTACATATTGTAAGTATAATATTTGGATACGTAGAAGTATCGTAAGTTCGTTCAAATCTGCTTTATGTTGAGCTATATTTGTCAGTTTGAGTATCCAGCTCACATTAGATGTTCCACAAAGAGAAAAAAACAGTCCTCACACCGCCATTTCTCATGCCAACATATAAACCTCTATCTCGTCTCACAAGTACACCATCCTTTCTCAAACACTTTAAAACGTCTTCCAAGTGTCCTTTACGTCCCTGTCTGGGGACGGGCGTCGGGGAAGCCTCGTGTGGGGACGAAAGGAACGAAAAAACATGTCTTGTTGTAAGGAGGTGGTCATTAGACGTGGTTTAGCTGGAGGCAGTTGGGAAGTGTCTGTGCGTGATGGGAACTGTTTTGTGGACTGTGTGTTCTGACTTCTTGGTGGTGTTTTATGTCTGTTTGTAGACGAGTGGTTGTCGTTTTTCAGCAGTGTTTTATTTTAGTTGTTTTAAGAGTGTTTCTCTGTGGTATATTAGGAACTAGTTCTGGCCGATTGGCATATTTTATGTTACACACTAGTTCTGGCGAATTGAGCTGAAATTTGATGGAGCTATGCATGGCATCACACACCACAACTTCTATTAATAACATGATTCTGTTGAAATTTTGTGAGGATATAGCAGTGTTATTATACTATTTGGGACCCTAAAAAAAATTGCCTCTTGGGTTTCGCTAAACAAAAACTGCAGTCTGCAGCATAAATGTTGTTATTCTTGTTTACTAAATCTTAAGTACATTTTCAATGTTTTATCAAAGTAGTCCTCACACTTCGCGCTTTTTTTCGAAATACTGACTTATTCTTTTTGAGATATGAACGTTATGCAATAATATGTCTTGTTGTAAGGAGGTGGTCATTAGACGTGGTTTAGCTGGAGGCAGTTGGGAAGTGTCTGTGCGTGATGGGAACTGTCTTGTGGACTGTGTGGTCTGACTTCTTGGTGGTGTTTTATGTCTGTTTGTAGACGAGTGGTTGACGTTTTTTAAGAGTGTTGTATTTAAGTTGTGTGTTTGTTTAGGGCAAATCTTACTAGGATTATGTAACCATTAACTTAACACACAGCTTGATTTATAGCACTGCATAGGTATGTATGGCGTCTGGCGTTACACACTACATATATAGACCTGAAACTGTACTTCAGTACCTCAAAAAATAAATAGTTTTTGTAAATTAGTTGAAAAATAATGATGATTGATAAAAATGAGGGAAGAATAGAGTCGTCTGGGAGTTTTCATTTGAGACATTGCCCAATCCTTTTTGAGATACATATGACTGCAGGTATAATATATTCAATTATCCATACAAAGCCGGGTTAGTCCATAGCTATAACAATATAACTTTAACTATAACTTTTTTTATTGATATAAACTAGAACTTGACTGCGATCCCACCTGATGGTAAGTAGTGATGCACTCGTTCATGGTGAGGCGCACTAGTTTATTAAGTGCCTATTCACTCGAGCCTTCAATACACCTAAATTATAATAATCGAACGGAAAGACTGCAGCAGGCAAGTTATTGCAGTCATCCGATGTACGCCGTATAAAAACCACGAGACGAAACGCTTGGTCGTAGAGATTTCTGTTATTTAGATAACAAACGTTTCTTGATGATCCAAAGGCAATTCTCCCATTACATTTATGATTTCCCCTCTAAAAGTATTTCTGACAGTCACAATATAACAATTTGTACTTAACATCCAGCATAGAAAAGCATTGTACATCTTGAGAGAAAAATTATCTTTCCGACATCAATGCGATGAAATATTGAATTGCATTTGACGTCTCGATAAGAATGAATAGTTGGAACATTCGATAACCTGCTTATGACATCTCTGCGAATTTATAACGACTTAACAGCCATTTCTTCTTCATTCAAAAACCAACCTTGGTGTGTGAAGATAGGTTCGAATTTTCGTTGTAGAAATAAAAGAATAGATAATGCCAGCTAGGTGGGAGCTCGTTGAATCTGAGTAATGCATCATTAGGTAAGCTGTGAGTTTGGCATTCAAGGTCCTCCCTTCCTCCGAGGGCACAATTTCGCGATTGATATTTCCCTCCGTCGCTGTCGCCCCTCTGTTTGTCGGCAATGCCATTTGGAAGACGTAATGTCAGCTACAGGGCGGCTAGGGAATTCTTTAGAGTAACTCGAACATGAATACCTATAAGTGAAGTAGCGTCATTCGGTGTTTACCGGTAAAAACCGGATCAAAATCTGTAAAGTATTTTAACAAAATAAGCTCCCATAGAACGAAAACAACGAAAACCTACTACTAGACTACATAGTATTAAAACAAAGTCACTTTACGCGTTAGTTTGTTTATTTTTTAATTTTTAATATGTTGGCTTAACTGCGATGCCAACTGAAGGTAATCAGTGATGCAATCGTTGATGGTGAAGTACTCTAGTTTATTAACAGCATATTGGCTCATACCTCGAGGACGGGAAGGTAGTAGAACGATGATGGCTGAATCGAGTCATGTAGGTACCTAATTCCCGCACACTATACAAAATGCATTCTGTAAAAAAAAGGAAAGGCTAGATACCCTACGCCTGTGCACCAGGCTCTGTAGATTGGATTTAACCAAATCTGGATAACCTCCTAAGCTACGCAAATGATTTAGATGCAGTAATAAAAAAAACCCCGGGAAATTGAAACTTTTCCTTCTCAATAACACATGAATAAACCTATTGTAAACCATCTAATTCTGATGAGATTTATTTTGACATATTTGAAACTATTTCTTCACAATATATCAATACCAACTGACGGTATATCTCTCATAGATATAGCTACCAAAATAACTGTTATAGGGGGGATATTGAGAAGTTTTCAAACGCGTGCAGCGCTTATACTTTTATTTTTCCGTCGCGCATTTTTACGAGCGAGACAGCGAATGTTTTTAATCGCACTTCCCCACAACTTGTGCGACACTATAACCGTTTCCTTGGCTCTCTAATAAAAGCGGAATACAATAAAAACAAAAGAAAAACTAAGAATAGATGGAATAGATACGTTTTTGTTTTTGTTGATCACACAATAGTAGGTCTTTTTCGAAAGTGTATATATAGTAGCGAGCACTAATGGTTAGAATGTCTAAGTAACAGCCTGAAGTCTGGAGTGATTTATTTATTATTTATTTATTTAAACTTTATGTACAATGGTGGTACATAGGCGGACTTAATGCATTAAGGCATTCCCTACCAGTCAACCTTAGGGTTAAAAAGACAACGCTGTGGTAGGTCTGCACAATAAATACTCGTAAATAACATACATTACAAAAAACAAAAGTTATAAGAATAAAATGAGTTGTTTATAATAATAAATACCAGTGATGCTTTTTGTGTTGTTTAGGATTCGTAACTAAGCCTGCAAAAACGAAACGTGTTCCTTCCAAAATGATCCTACACGTGTATAGGATCATTTTATTGCCCGTCTGTCAAGATCCTTTTTCTCAGGGACGCGTAGAGGTATGTTAATTAAGCTAAAATTAATATGATCAGCTCAGCTGCTCTTGTTACACTGAAAAATTCGAACTTCTATTAGTTAAAGTAGTCTTGAGATAGTCGTATATGCTTCGTGTAGATGTAAATTTTGACACTCGCCAGGAAATCAAATCCTATAGGGTACTTCCCATTGACCTAGAAGCCTGAAAACTGGTACAGTTAATTACACCATAAAAAAGTACCTACTATTGGTTTCATTTAATCTTTACCTTACAGCTCGTTGCTGGGTAAAGGGTTTCTTGTTCAGCCAACTATTCTATTCGGAGCATTTCGAATCAAGTGTGATGGTATATTTTATTTTACTCATCATCATCTACCTAGTCATTTCCCAACTATATTAGGGTTGGCTTCCAAGCTGAATACCAGTATTTTACGAGGAGCGGCTGCCTACCAGACCTTCACAACCACAGAAATCTAAATAATAAGTCAATAGTAATGCCATCTGCTGTCTTTTATACCGGGACGCGTGTCGCCGGTTCACAGCTACCACGACATAAACAAACAATAGATACACACTAACACCTACACATGCATTTTGCATTATTGCAACGAAATTAAACTTTCAGTGATGACATTAGACAATATTTTCAAAAAACGTATAATCTTAGGAGGCGCGGCTTCTGCAACCAATAACAAACGTGTGCGAAAAGCAGAGAAACATATCGCGCACTCATTCTTACTTAGAAATAGTGCAGTGCAAAACTATTAATATCGATAATTTTTCGTTGAGCGTTAATAGCAAGGAGTCTCCCAACTGTAGGTAACTAATTTATTGAAAATGTTTCATTCCTCGACGCTCTTTTAGATATTTTTTTTAGGAGAAAAGGGTATACAATAAAACTTTAAGTGTAAGAATATATTTTTATTATTTGGTTATAAAAATCTTGAAGGCTCTCCAATACTTATTATTTCTGTGGTCAATGTTTATGTGTTGTACACTGGATTCTACCCTCGAATGTGATCTCTCTCTGTCACTAAAAAGTTTGCTGGAAGAAAACTCATTATTTAGTTAAGCTCGCCTTTGTACCTACATGAATTGTCAAATCACTGTATTCAGATTATACGTTTTGTGTACAATAAAAAATTAAGAATAAGAATTTCACCCTATAGGGAAAAAAACAAACAAGTACGGTAATCACTAATTACTCACATGAATCATACGTTTTTCAATACACTTGTGAAGAAAATCAATTTAACTATTACCACAACAGTACTAAAAACTAGGAAAAATGTCAAGGTGGTAAAAAATTACTTCTTATTATACCTTCATATGTCAACTGTCTGTCGGTACAGCTGATTTAATCAAAATCCGTCTTTTCGTTGACGAGTTAAATTGTTTATTTATGAAATAAATAGAACAAATTGTGCTAGTTTTTGACGGGAACCAATTTCTCTTTCCAGTAGTAGATATCAATTTATCTTTAATTTCTGGATCTTTTGGAAACCTGTGATAATATCATTGAATAAAGTAAATCAGGTGCATAAATAGCGTGAAAACGTATCGATTCGATCCAACTAAATCCATTAATTCATAAATCCCCGACCGGTCTCATTGGACCGCGCTGTTATTGTTTTACTATTGTGTCTCGTTTCGCGGGTATTGATAGGTTAACCTAACAATGTACATAATATGTATTAATTAATTTATTAATTGTTTATAGAACTATCAAAACACCTTGTTGACACTTCAGGTGATCCGAGGGCTGGTTTTTATCTTGGCCAGAGAATAAGCTTTGCCATACAGCGTGGCAATGCTGCCAGCCTTTTGGGTACATTATCGACAGCGATGCGGAGGAGTTTTTCGACGCCATTTTTTAGTTTACTTTTAGTTAGTTCATTAGGGTTTTTTATTCTATTTTATTCAGTGTAAATATATATTTGTAATATTAGTACTTAATCTGTAAATAAAGTTGTTTTATTAATTATTTAATACAATACTTTATTTTGACATGAAAATGATAAATAGTGAACACGTCAAGGATACAAGGATACTATATAAGGATACAAGGTTATTTAAATTACCCACGTACATAACGACGTACATAAATGAAAAAGTAGTTTAAAGGTACAGATTAGCAGATATTATTAATAATAGTTAAAAAACTAGTTTTTTGTAAACTTTTTAGACAGGAACAAAACATGCATAATGAAAATCCATATTTGATTATTCAGATACCCGCGAAACGAGACACAATAGTAAAACAATAACAGCGCGGTCTCATAGGACCGGTTGGGGATTCAAACGTTAAATAATTTAAGAAAAATTATATTTCATTCGAATTTCCGTAAAACTACGTAGGTAAGCTATTTGTAATAAATTATCGATAGGTACAAAATAGTACTGGCACGTCACTAATTCGCGGCGAAATCGCGTATATGGAATTTATACCTTCACTCAACGCTTGTGACGTCACAGGCCATGTTGTCGTCGGGTATATTTTCAAATCCAGAAAGCGAAAATACTTCTTATAAAGCCTACCTTTACGTAACATTTAGGACGTCGCTGGTTGCTACACCTCATTTCAGCAATATGTTCAAGGGATATTTTTAAATGCACATCTGTATAATTTATCAGCACACTAGGTAACTCCATTAATTAACTGAATGCATACCTAAAAATATGAATTGTTTCATTTCATCAAAAATACTAACTTGCACTCTAACATTTTGAACTGGGTGAAATAGGTTAGGTTAGGTTAGAACTGTGACCAAACGCGCTACTTCTCAAATTGTTTTTTAGAATATGTTCCTAAAAGTAAATTAGGTGATGGTTTTCCTTAAAAATGTTTTAGAATGTTGGTTGAACTTAGAAAATTTTAGATATACTATTTTAATAATTGTTATCGTTCGGTAAAACAGTTCTGCAAATACCATTAAACAGTATATTTAATTTGATTTGTTTAGCGTGCATAATTTGTGTGCAAGTCAGTATTTTTCATTTAACTTAGCAATATTTTGTTCGAAAAAAGGGAATATACAGATATCGATTTAAATACATGCCATATAAAAATAACTATATCCCTTTTTCTGTCTCTGAGTTCATTGAAAGGCAAATTAATAAAACGGGTATAGATTATAGTGTAGCAAAATGAAGTGTCCTCCTTGAAAGTATACCCCAAAAAAATGTTGTAGTCGGGTATACTTTGAAAATTGAATACGAGCTATATACAATTTTAATGTATATACGAACTCAACACTATGGAGCGTTGTGTGAAGGTATAAATTTCATATACGCGGCGAAATCATGTAAACGGCATTATTGTTTATTACGCATGCCTATAAAAAATTTCATTGCTTGCCTGCTTTTAGCAGGTGTAGTAGTAGACATAAACAAGCTTAAGCATTAATGGTTATTGAATTGAGAAAAAAGTCGTTGGCTGTCATAATCGTAGTAACGGTGGTGAAAATACATATTTGATTTCATTATATTTATTAAAAACAACATTATTTCAAAAATTAAGTACTTATGATACGATATCCCTTTATTTGTAAAATTACAAGTTTTGGAAGAGTTTCCGCAGTTGGATATGCTGCAAAACACCATATTTACCTCTCCAATCCGAAACAACACAAGTAACCACAGCAACCGCTCAACACGGTGGAGACGTACTAAACTACCTACATATATGTGCGGCGACATTTTCTTGCGTTTATGCCACTTCTATTGACTTATTATTTAGATTTCTGTGTTCACAACCCATTAACTGGGGTAACATGATACTTCATGGCAAGACTGGAGTCAGATTTACTGGCTTCTGACTATCCGTAACGACTGCCAAAGATCTACAAATAACAGCCGGGACCTACGGCTTAACGTGCTTTCCGAGGCACAGAGGAAACTCAGTGTGTTAAGATGGTCACCCAACCTTGGCAAGCGTAGCTTAACCTTGAAGATCGACCCGTGCGGCTGTTATTACTAGCCACGAGCTCCTCAAAGTATTTTTTGTTTACTATAGTACCTAAAGCATCGTAAAAAGGCTGACTTCGATCTTCAGCATTTCTCACATCAAATTCCAAATTCGAGCAAGTCGCCTGATAATTTGACATTCGAGCAAAATGTCGAGCTATTTGCGTTCAAAGAGTATTCAATAGTGGCGGCGGTCGGAAGTTTAAATTGCAATATATCGCGTTCTACCTGAACGGGGGTTCCGCCCAAGTCATGTAGCTGAAGGTATAGGTAAGTAGGTAGGTATAAGTGCGTAAAGGTAAGTATATACCTGTGAATGTAGATAGGGCTTTAGAGAACCTACGAAAGGGCACTGAGTGTTTGGAAAGGTATATGGTTTAAAAGGATTTCGGCTGTTTAGAGGGTCTAATGATAGTGGAATAATATCAGTAATATTTACAGCTAGACGTAAGGAACTGATAAGGAATATTTTTTTTAGGTTTCTGTGTTTATTCTAGTAATAACTTTTTTAATACTTTGTCCTACGCTAGGAATTACTCTAGAATCGTGGATGTATTCACATACATATAATCCCACAAACATAAAACACTTAGACACGGAACAACAATGTTTAGGTCATACAAATATTTGTTTCCTGTGGGAATCCAACCTGTGACTTGCAGCAACAGGCATTTTCTCAGCCACAGAGGTAGCAGTGCCATCAAACAAATGATATGGGAATAATATCTACGATTCACGCGCGTGTCAACAAGGGTTGTCAACAAAACGCTAGGGGCCTAGCAGTGGACTTTCTGACAAGCAAACCCAGTCCTAGAAGTCAAAGGGAAACTGAAGAATACAGTTGTCGTTTTAGTCTGTAAAAACCTAACGCGTCCTCTCTCCCCACCCTAGAATGGGAGAAATGTTGTGAACATTTTCCACCACAAAAAAAAAACTGAATAATGATAGTTGCATTCATCATCATCATCATCTGCCTAGCCTTTTCCCAACTATATTGGGGTCGGCTTCCAGTCAAGCCGGATTTAGCTGATGATAGTTGCATTCAAACCACATTAGTAGGTACATATAATGTATATTTGATAGGCTCTTGTTGATCAATATAAATAAAATAGATTAGAATAAAAATGTTATTGTACACGAAAATAGTAGGTAATTGGGGCCATACGTTGTACGATAGAGAACCCTTGGGCCCTGGAACCAAGAAACAGGAGTGGGTTTTAGTCAATAAAATTCTGACATTGTCATGATTTTTCCTGCATGAAGCGGGATCATTATGATGATTTCCCACCTAAACAAAAAGAAAATCAATATTTAGGTACGCTATATATGCCATAAACTTTAGTAAATCTTCTCTATTTCAAAACTGTATCGTTTATTAAATAATCCGCCATACATTTTGTATGAGCTATCGAGGAAACCCAGTTTGTCCGCTCTCCCGCGGGGAATCTAGGAAATCTCGTCTCGAATACGTGATGTCGTCTTTCAAATTTAATAATGTTAGGACCTTTTGTACTGTAATGTATTTTTCAATACACTTGCTCAGAAAGTGACTCTAATTGCTCTAAACTTTGGTATAATAATGGCCGTTGTAACCAAACTGTGACATTTTGATCACCATTACGCACTATTGCGATAATTTTGTTAAAAACCTTTTTGTTAACCTCCTTGGTCTCAAAAAATAATGTCATTACGAAATAATGACAGACTATTGAATGCAAAACCACACTAGATTTTGCATTCAATAGTCTAGTATAAATTAGTGTCTTACTTGATAAACAAATTGCCCATTCAATTTCTTTTTCTTTACTTTATTAAAGCTGTCTAGCTAGTGTACCCTCACCTTCGGCTCGGGCCTAAATACTACCTCAGCGGTAATAACCAAAACCATTTGGAAAACTTGATGCAAATTGCATGGTTCACTTCTCACTTTCATTTTGGACGTAGCAATAAAATTGAGTCGTGTACACATAAAAAATAATCGTCCAATATCGGCCTTATACCTTTAATTTCACGCATTTTAATCAGCATGAAATAATATCGAGCCTTTTTGGGAAGAACACTGTTCACAATTTTCGAATAAGGGGATTTTACTTTTCTATTACAAAAATGTTTATAGTAAATGCCAATAGAAGGTACCTACCTATTTTAGTAGATCAGTAGTTCTATTAATAAGAATTCTTAACATTTTTAGAACAATTTTATTACACTAGTACTACAAAGGCGAAAGTTTGAGTGCATATGTGTGTGTTTGTTTCTATTTTACGCTCGAACGGATAAACGGATTTGGAAGAAATTTGATGCACGGGTAGATTTTGTGCTGGAATAGTAGGTACATAGGACCGTGACCGTAGGATACGTTACCGTGAGGGAACGTTCCCTTGGGATAATATTCTACATTCACGCGAGCGAAACTTCTAGAACTAGCGCTATATTAAAATTAGAAAAAAAAAACTAACTTCCTTAGCAGGTATTGGCACTGTTGGCCCCTATGATTTTGTTGACATCTCTTTGAGACGCTTATGGAACATAACGTGCTGTCGATTTGAGCTCGGTCCGTACTGGGAGGCCAAACGGTGACCTAAACATGGGTCGTCACCCACAAGCCCACGCCTACGGTGGCCAGACGCCGCCCTGCGACTACCGTCACCCGGGGTGTCCATTCCCTCACTACCACCTACTTCGCAGAAGAAGGTGGTCACTTGCCATTCCTTCTCGCTCTGGACCATAGCCTAAACCAGAGCCGGGCGCAAGAAGTCACCGCCGCCGGTGGTGCTCCACCTAAGCGTATCTGTAGGGGCACGGAAGGGCCAAAGCCTCTGGGGAACATGGGAAATCCGAAAGGTGTCCACCATGTCCCCCAGATCGAAGGCAACGAAGGAACGGGGTAGGGGTTTAGTCAGTAAGAGTCTGACACACCCTCCCGCTCCGCCCAAGAGTGGGAGAGGTCATTCTGATGATTCCCTACCATAACAAAAAACCTAAGCGTATGCTCTAACATGTCCTACGAGCGATGCGCACAAAGTGTCAACCCGGAAGCCTTAGGGCTTCATACTGCTTAAAGTTATTCTACCAACATTACTTGTATTAGTGCTAAATTAATTTGAAGCTTAATCAAAGGTTAGTTAATTGTCGAGTCTTGTCCTTTGAACTCCGAAATTAATAGAACGTTATTGCTCCAACAATTATGTGTTAATTTACATGCTGTTATATGAATAATTAGTTGTTATTATGATTATGTAACGTTACAAATATGCGAGTAGTTTGAAGACACTTTAGGAATATACTCTCAACATAACAAACTGTCTCTCTCTGGTATGGATATTGTAAATTGAGTAGAAACAACGTAAATATTGCAAGTGTACAAAAACGTACGTAACGTAATATAGTTATTATTTTGGTGTACAATAAATTTTATTCTATTCTATATTTCCATCCATCGGGTTCAACAATTTTTTTTTTGTAATATAAACCTGAGGCAGTGGTAAAATGCGAGCCTATCAAATCAAAACCAAAAGTCAGTGTCAGTTGTCAGTGGTAAATGATTTATTTTTATTTTTTTTCGGTAGGGGAACCATCAGAATGACTTCTCTCACTCTTGGGCAGAGCGGAAGGGCGTGTCAGATTCTTATTGACTAAACCCCTACCCCGTTTCTTCATTGCCTTCGATCTGGGGGACATGATGGATGTTAAACAATGATGTGGTGGACGATGGAGCACGCGTTTAGAAGTAACCTATTCACTCCTGACTCTTAACCTTAGGTTGTAGCTAGCATGAAACACAGACAGCAGCAGGGAATTCCACTCTTTAGCTGTACGCACAATAAATGTGTCTCATTTAGAAACTAACCAATTAATTCCATACCTGTATATAGGTCACAATTGACCGTAAGCGAGCGTTAGACTGTGTCACGATATTGCTTCAGGTACCTATCTAATACCAATAACACGCTTGAGAGGCAGCTGCGTGATCACAGTTTGATGTTGCGTAGTGCAATAGCATACAGGTAAATGGTTGAAGTGTTTGCTCAACCAAATACATACTATCCTAATTAAAGCCTAGATCTGCCTCAACTGTAGCAATATTAAACGGAGAACTTCGTCTGCGTCTTCTGCACAGATAGATTAGACTTGATTTTTTGGTTAGTATAAGACTTTTCCACCGGTTAAACGATTACGGTTTTGGTGGTCCCAGTGGAGGCAATTGAGATGACCCTGGTTTAGCCAAACCATGATCCGAACTGAGAGGATGCGGTCGCATCCTTCTGCGAAGCAGTCATCATCTACCTCGCCTTTCCCAACTATATTGGGCTCGACTTCCAGTCAAGCCGGATTTAGCTGAATACCAGTATTTTACGAGGAGCGGCTGCCTACCAGACCTCCACAACCCATTAACTGGGGTAACACGGTACTACGATGCAAGACTGGAGTCAGATTTACTGGCTTCTGATTATCCTTAACGACTGCCAAAGATCTACAAATGACAGCCGGGACCTATGGCTTAGTGTGCTTTCCGAGGCACGGAGGAAACTCGGTATGTTAAGATGGTCACCCATCCACATACCAACCTTGGCAAGCGTTGCTAAACCTTGAAGATCGACCCGTGCGGCTGTTATTATCTAGCCATGACTCCTCCCTTCTGCCAAGCAGTAATGCTAGTAAAAGAGGCGGCTGCAAGAGTAAGGGAACGTTCATCCTCACACCCGAGCCGCCGTGACAGGAGACGTTTTAGGCGTCTTTGTATTCAACGTGCGCTTCAAACAGATATCAGCATACAAACAGTGAGGGGTGCCGTCAATTGAGGGAGGATTGTTCGAAAGAGTTACTATAACTCTGGACCGTTAAGAACAATTGAAGAAACATGAATGAGTTTAACAGCCGAAACCAATAACCTATCTGTCACATATCGGAGATAGAAAAACAAATGAAACAACAGAAAACATGATAATTTTTGTATTGTATCATTTGTTTTACAATCTCCAGTATGCCAAAACTGGAGATCGATAGGTTATTGGTTTCGGCCGTTAGTCAGTAAAAGTCTGATACTCCCTCTCGCTCCACCCAAACCAGGACAAGTTATTTGGTGATAATCTATGAAAAATATGGTTCTTTCGGCAATAAAGTTATTTGTTATGCGAGTAAAGATTACCTTTGCCCTCGAAAAATTTAAAATTCTATCCAGCTCACAATTTGGATTTAGAAAAGCAAAATCCACTGAAGATGCCATATCGGGACTAACCTACTTGGTGACTCAGTACTTAGACCGTGGAGAAAAGTGTCTTACAGTCTTCTTAGATCTGAAAAAAGCCTTCGACACTGTATCAGTTCCCACTCTTGTAAAAAAGATGGAGTCTATAGGAATTAGGGGCATGCCACTAAAACTTTTGACAGATTATTTAAAAGACCGTACCCAAAGTGTGAAAATGGACAATTACATTAGTTCGGACATTAAAATTGAATACGGCGTGCCCCAGGGAAGCGTTTTAGGTCCCACGTTATTCCTCATATACCTAAACGAACTGACTAATCTCGAGATTGAAAGAGGGAAAGTATTTTCAAATGCGGATGACACTGCCATAGTATTTAATGGTGGATCTTGGAACTCCGTCTTTAAGGCTGCCGAGCTTGGTCTGCGCAAGGTTGCTCACTGGCTTAAATCTGCCCTTCTTACCCTAAATATAGCCAAGACAAATTATATTTGCTTTTGTATAAATAAGCGTACACTTCCTCCTTCACCCTCGATACTGAGAATTCATACCTGTGATTTCACTGACACTACGCAATGCGGTTGCGAAGAGATTGGATGTGTTAAATCCAGTAAGTACCTTGGAGTAATCCTGGATTACAGACTTTCCTGGCACCCTCAAATTGAAGCTATAAATGATAGGATACGTAAACTCATATGGGTCTTTAAAAAATTGAGACATGTCACCTCTCATGACCTCTTAAAACGTATCTACATAGCATTGGCACAATCGGTCATGTGTTACTGTATTTCCATCTGGGGTGGTGCCAGTAAAATTAAATTCCTGGAAGCAGAAAGAGCCCAGAGATGCTTGATAAAAACAATGTTCTTTAAGCCATTTAGATTTCCTACTGACGAACTATATCAAATGCATAAAATATTGTCACTACGAAAACTATACATCGTCAACTCAGTACTTAAACTACATAAAACCTTACCTTACGTACATAAGGATCAAAAAGGTAGAAGAAAATGTAAAGTGGCTACCACCCCTTCCTGTAGAACTCTCTTTGCTAGACGACAATTTCTTGCTCACTCGGCATACCTTTACAATAAGCTTCACAACAGATGCGCAATACACAAACTACTGTTCCATAAATGTAAAAAAACAATTGTCCAAGAACTTGAACCGCTTGGGTACAGCGAAATAGAAAATATATTATTTAAATACGAACTTTAGGCACAGTTAATTATTTCTAGTGGTACGTACCAAAGTTACCGATCCCAAGATATTACATTGTAGGGCTAGATATCTTCGAGATATCTTCTTCGAAATAGGGCATTTTAACACGGATAATTTGACACAGATAAGTAAACACACATACACATACGCACACACACACACACACACACACACACTCACACACACACACTGAGCCATACCAGTATCTTTACGTATTATTTACATGTAAATGCTTAAAATAGTTTAGTATCAAATTAAGTACCTCAGTATTGAGCATTGTTCCTAAGGAAGAGCGGAACGACCCAATACAAGCATGACTACATGCTTCCTGAGTTCTGAGTTCTGGCAACTAAAATAATATTGTAAATTTTGTTGAAGAAATAAACTATTTTGTATTTGTATTTTGTATTTTGTATACCAACTAAAGGAAACTAAAAACCATATAATACATTGTGTAGGTAACTCTTATACTAAGAAACAATGTTTCAGTGCTCTACACGTAATATCCTCTCTTACACTAACTCGTGGCTATGAATGAGAACACCCGTCAGTTCTTACAAAATGAGGGATGGTGAATGTGTAGGAGGTATATTCTATTTTTACGTACTGTTCCAAAGGGCTAGTTCATCAATTAAGTAAATGGTGTAAAAATGAATCAAAGTTTGATAGATTTTCTGTCTTCAATTCTATTTTTTTTTATTCAGAATTCGAAATATTGAGTAGTACTTTTATTAGAGAGATAGAAACAGTTATGAAAGAAAATCCAGAAATAATCATTTAATAACAAGTATCAATTAAATAAATATCAAAGTACCAATGAAAAAAAAGTTACGAAATATAATAATTATAATCTAGAAAGCTGGTTCGAGGTGGCACCAGGAAATAAGTTCCTGAAAAAACTGTAGAAAAAAGTTGAATAAAAAAGCAGAAAAATAATCAGAAATCTAAAATTTTCTTTTCTAAAAACTGCCTAAACAGTTTAGTCTGAACATTGTATTCGATAATAAAACGATATGGCGCTAGTGCGGACTAGTACTACATTGTTTTATTGATACTTCCAGGCCGTTCCTAAAAGTCTACACATGAAATAGGTCTATCACCGCTTTGTGTGTTACACTAAGCTCTTTATAGCGTAGACTAAGTCGTGATAAACGGCTGTGTAATGGTTTAATAATGGTCAGTAAAGTGCATTTAGTAAGTGTTTGAGAGAGAATGGAGATTTCAATAGATTTTTTAATGATGCTGGTTGATTTTTATGTCAATATTCATGTTAATAATACTCTACCAACACATTTTTAGCCTATATTTAATGGTTTTCATTTCAATTCATTCTCCGCTCCGCCGTCACTGGAAGTGGACGTGTGTCGTGTGTTCTCGAATTGTGTGCAAATAATTAGTTATACTAAATTCCTATTGGTTGAAATCTTTAAATTAAATTCTCGTTTCTTCCTACGGACATTTTACGACAGGTCTCCGCCCCCCGAAAGGGATAGACTCTGTTCTCGGAGTTGTGCCGTGGGCGCACCAAATAATTTTTTTTGTGATTGGTGTTTTGTGGGATTTGAACTCGAGACTCGTGCGCCGCAGGTGCGTGCCTTTTCCTCCGAGCCACCGTAACGTAAGTGCAGAAGCCGAAATCGAAAGATACTACGCGCGGTCGGGCCGCTCTCTGACGCATCGGCTACGAAGTGGCTCATTGAATAATTAGCGGCTACGCGGCTACGAGTTCAGAAGGTGCGCTACGAGTGCTACGTATGCTACGTTCTACGCGTTGACCCATTGATTGTTTTGTATTTAATTTGAATACGTAAAATATAATGCCAAACATTCAACGCTCACCACCTGCGGGTGCTGGTATGAGGACTCAACGTGTAATGTCATCACCTGATATTTCGACAATTGAAAATGAGCCCGGTCATATCAACGTATCTTCAAGAAACAAACGTTTCAAGCCAGACTCCTCGCCAGGCCAGTCACCACGAAGTGAGAACGAGACGTTTGAGGATAAAATTATGAATTTGTTGACTACGTGGAAAAGTGATCAAGATGTATTATTGAATAAACTGACATCTGATACCAATGAAGTGAAGCTACAGAACAAAGAGATACAGAGGACAAACATCGAGATTGAGAAATCTATTGAGCATATAAATCTGGCGTATGAAAACATGAGACAGTCGGTACAGAAACTTGAAAAGGAGCGACAAGAGCAACGAGCTTATATCATAGAACTTGAGAAAAAGGTGGGTGATTTGCAGAATAGTTCACGCTCCTCAAGCTTCGAAATAAGAAATATTCCGACAAGTGAGAGAGAGACGACAGAAGACCTGGCCTCCTTAGTATTACAAACATGCAATGTCCTCCAGGTCCCACTCAAATCAACAGATCTACGAGACGTCTATCGTATGCCGGGGAAAAAAGGATCAAATAGGCCAATCGTTGCAGACTTGATCGCCGTTCCTCTTAAGAAACAGGTTCTAGACGCTACTCGGGCTTTCAATAAAGATCGCCCCCCCGCAGAAAAATTAAATAGCACTCATATTGGTATGAAGGGAGAACCTAAACCAGTGTACGTGGCCGATCACCTGCCAAACAGCTTGAGACAATTGTTTTACGAAGCCCGTAAGTTCGCCAGCGCTCACGATTACAAGTTTTGTTGGTCGCAGAACAATAAGATTTTTCTTCGCAAGCGTGAGGGTATGGACTCGGTCATCGTCTCGTCAGTGTCGTGTTTGGCTAACCTATCCAAAACCCAGCAGCATTAACTGTGGCCAGGAATTGATAACTGTATTTTATTGTGTTTTTTGGACTACAGTCTCTTCTTTATTTTGTTTTGTTTTTGTAATTAATTTAGTTTTCAAACTATGTAAACGTTTAACAACACACTTTACACTTTCACAATACACATTTACAATGACTCAGAATCTCTTTAACCCGTGTACGGTTTGGTTCCCGCAACAGCCACTCTGTTTATTCCTCAAATATGATGTTTGTCTAGAATACCTTGCTGGTTTTAATACCAACGACGCGGAGTATGATGTTCTACAAAAGTTAATTTTAGTGCTAAACATTTCTCTGACTTTTTTCTCAATTATTTTACTAAACATAGCATCTGGATATAGAAAGGAAATTAATCCGATGTTGTACCAACGTGCGTTCTTTTATTTTACTATAAAATGCTAGACCTGGCCTCAATAACGAATGAGCTGGATGCTATAGGTGCAACCCAGTCTTATATTTGTAAGCCAGAGCAATGTTTAAATTTCTTAAGTGATACAAGTCATACAGTAAATATACTACACGTCAATATACGCAGCGTAAACAGAAACATGGATGAACTCACTGTCTTCTTACAAAATCTGAATACACTTCCGGAAATAATCATCCTAACTGAAAGTTGGTTGAGCAAAACGCCATATATTCCAACGCTTGATGGTTATATAAGCTATCATACAAGAAATAATACCAATCAAAACGATGGTATTATTGTTTACATTAAATCATTCCTTTCGCATACAGTTACTGAACCAAATATATTAGATACAAATTGCATGTTATGTAAACTGGAATCTACAGACCTGGTAATTATTGCCTTGTATCGCCCCCCCTGCAATCGTAATATTGATAATTTTCTACACGGTATTGATGATATTCTGACATCCACAGCGAACTACAAAAACATAGCATTACTCGGGGACCTCAATATAAATATTATTCCAGATAATTTAAACCATCAGGCCAACGAATACCTAAACCTAACCGCCCTTCATGGACTTCTTCCTACTCATAGGCTGCCCACTCGAGGTAAAAATTGTTTAGATCATATTTTCCTTAAATCTGAACTTAAAAGTGTCACATTGATCTTTGATACATACATAACCGACCACGCGCCAACACTCCTTAATATTAAAACTAATAAAAAAATAGCGAATCCTAAAGCTAAAAGTCTAAAAGTGGACTATCCTTCGGTATATAGTACAATTTTAGAGACTGATTTCAGTTCAGTCACAGATATTAACGATGCTGAACTGGCAGCGGAAAAGTTGGTTTCAATACTTTGTTCAATAATTAAACAAAACACTGTAGCTAGATCTATTCCATCAAAATGCAGAATCCTCAAGCCATGGATGACAAACGGTTTATTACGCTGCATCCGTAATCGTGACTCTATGTGTCGACAGTTAAAGATTGACCCTGAAAACTACACTCTTAAAATCACTTTTCTTCGGTACCGCAATTTTTGTAATAAGTTACTTAAGCGACTGAAACATGCTTACGAGAAAAGTGAATTTGAAAAGGCCAAAAATAACCCTAAAGCAACTTGGAAGGTTATTAAAAATATTATACAGTCTGACAGCTCTAGAAACCCACCGACTGAACTTTTGAAGATAGACCCCGACAAATCCAAATCTGTAGACAGGGTAAATGCCTACTTCTCTTGTATAGGTAATGAGCTGGCTCGGAAACTTCTATCCACCGCAAGAAACTCGGACCATTCCCTAGATGACAAAAATGTCACAAATTCCCTCGTACTCATGCCAACTGATGAGTGTGAAGTAGAGCGAATCATCCATGGCCTACGTAGTGACTCTGCTGTTGGTTGGGACTCTATCCCAACGCAGTTGTTACAGAAGTGCTCTAAGAGCCTAGTACCAGTGATTACTCATTTATGCAATGTTTCCTTGTCTAGTGGCATCTTTCCGAAGGCTTTCAAAAAGGCTATTGTCCACCCTATCTACAAGGGCGGGGACAGAGACAGTGTCAATAATTATCGGCCAATATCTGTTCTCCCGGCATTGTCAAAAGTCCTTGAAAAATTGCTCAATACCAGACTGCAAAACTTTCTGAAAGCGAATAATATCTTAGCACCAAATCAATTCGGCTTTAGGGATGGTAAATCCACGGAGGACGCTGTTGGTTCTCTTATCGACCAAATAGTTGACTCCCTTGATCGAAAACAAAAATGTCTCGGCATTTTCCTGGATCTCACAAAAGCTTTTGACACTGTCTCTGTTCCTCGGCTCTTGTTAAAAATGGAAAGGATGGGAATACGTGGATATGCTCTTCAGATTTTCAAGGATTATCTCTCTGATAGAACCCAGATTGTGCAGATCGACTCTTTTGTAAGTGAAACCGCTTCCTTAAACTATGGGGTACCACAGGGATCGATACTGGGTCCTACTCTCTTCCTTTTATATATTAATTCCCTTTGCTTACTATCCTTCCCTAACTGCGCAATTTTTACTTATGCAGATGATACGGCGCTACTCGTCCATGGCAGTAACTGGTCTGAGGTCTTTCCTAGAGCTGAGCAAGCTCTAAGACAAGTTATGCAATGGTTGTCAGATAATCTATTAACTTTTAATCCAAATAAAACGACCTACTTGACCTTTTCGCTAACATCTTCTTCTCAACCGTCTGGTGATCACCTTAATCTCAAAGCCCATACTTGTGACCCAAGTACTTTAAGTGTCTCTTCTTCACCCTGTGGCTGTCCTATCATAACCAGGTCTACACAAGTAAAATATCTCGGAGTATATATTGACCCTTTAATAAATTGGAAAAATCACCTATCGGTCCTTACCGCTAGGATTCGTAAGACGATCTATATATTTAAAAAACTTCGCTATTCTCTAGAATTCAAAACCCTTAAAATGGTATATTGCGCCTTATGTCAGTCTATCCTGACTTATTGCATAACAGTCTGGGGTGGTGCTGCCAAAACGCTCTTGCTGCCTTTAGAGCGAGCACAGAGAGCTGTGCTAAAAGTTATGACATTTAAACCCTTCAGGTATCCGACAGTTCAGCTCTTGGATGACTGCAAAACATTATCAGTAAGGCAATTATTTATTCTGGGAACAGTTTTGAGAAAGCATAGCACCTTAAAATACGATAAAAGTATAACAACCAAGCGCCGTTCACGTGTTGTATGCCAAACTCATCGATGTCGTAGCTCTCTGGCAGCACGGCACCATAATGTGATTAGTTGTCGTTTGTACAATAAAATAAACATTCAGTGCAACATCTATCCGCTTTCCAGATTCGAATGTAAAAGGAAGGTCTTGAACTGGCTTCTGAATAAATCATATGAGTATACTGAGAGCCTACTTAAAATATAAACACAGTGAGTGATAGGAACCACTACCCTACATTATCATACAACTATACATTTTAAATTTACATCCATACACACACCACACACATGCACGCACCACACACATACACACACCACACACTCTTACACACACTTTCATAATAACTTTTACTTAGTTGGTTTTACTTCTCCTATTTTAAACATGTTCCACTCAATTCAATATTTGCAATGGATCAACAAGAGCGAAGGCCCTGGTACCCTTAACACAAGTTGAATCTTAATTTGGGTACCAGAGTTCAATAAAATTAGCACTTCAAGTATGTAAATTGTCTTCGGTGTATATGCTATGTGTATTTTTTGCAATAAATATTATTATTATTTCTTTATTTTCAGTAAATTCATATAAATTATATTTTTAAATATTTGAATACAAAAAGATAATATAAAAACATTTAAAAATATAAAAAATAGATGACCACCGATGGCGGAACCAGGGTCCAAGCTACCGGTGGTTAGGGCTCCAGAGACAGGAACCTCCTCACAATTCGAGCCGTATCCAGGAGTACTGCCTTCTGTATCAGGCCCTTGATCCAACTGCTTAACGACAGCTTCGACAGGTGGTCGTCGAAGCTTTTGGCTATCAGGCCATTGGCGGTCACAACAATCGGCACAATGACAGCCGAGTCCACATTCCACATGTCGACAACCTCGTGTGCCAAGTCGAGATATTTAATCTGTTTCTCTTTCTCGGCTTTCACGAGGTTCTCGTCATGCGGGATGGTGACATCGACTATCACTGTGCGGCGCGCTAATCGGTCTATCACCACTATATCCGGCTTATTGGCTACAATAGTCCGGTCAGTGATGATAGACCGATCCCAGTACAACGTGACATGATCATTTTCGAGAACTGGGTCGGGCACATACTTGTAATACGGTACCTCTGATTCCACAAGTTTGTATTTCAGAGCAAGTTGCTGGTGTATAATCCTGGCTACTTGGTTGTGTCTGTGCAAATACTCGCCGTTAGCCAGACGAGAACAACCAGAGATAATATGTCTAATGGACTCGCCCGGACGATGGCATGCCCGACACACGTCCACCGTCCCGTCCTTAATTATATGTCTCCGGTAGTTATTCGTCAGGATAACTTCGTCCATAATCGCACAAACAAAACCTTCAGTTTCCCCAAAAAGGTTACTGAACCGTAGCCAGGCCACGGACGCAGCAAAATCTATATCAGGCTCATGGAGAGCCCGATAGAAGCGTCCGTGGAGCTCCTTGCTTTTCCATACTTCCTTGCGGTCATCAGTTGTGAGTATCACAGGTTTGCGCCAGTCCTCTTTAGCCATGGACAACGGGGTGAGTCCTTTGTCCACTGCAACCACATCGCGGTGCATACCCACGTCGGCTTTGAGAAAGTATTCTCTGAGACTGCATACCTCGCGGTTGTGCAAGGTCTTGGCGTTCAAGAAACCTCGACCTCCACACTTCCGCGAGATGTACAGTCTCATCACCGATGATCGTGGGTGATGCATCCGGTTTGCGGTATTATTATTATTATTATATTATTTTATTAAAAAATTGATTCATGCAAGCGTAGATACAGTTGATGAGATGTTAATAGTTTATTACAAAAAATTAAATAATAATAAAATGTCAAATAATTTTAATTAATTAATTTTTTAGATAAAACTTGGCCCCACACTAAGAATGACTGTGTTGCGGGTGCGTATCGCGTACTCGAGACACCTAGACCTGGAACAACCATCTGTAGGTCATACAAATATGTAATCCACGTTGGAATTCAAACCGCTGAACCACTGCGCCACAGAGAGAGACTCCTAAATAATATTCACTGACCTTCAGAACAAGCACCACAAGAATGAAAAAAGGGTCTCCCCTCAAAACACAGCCCCAAAAACGACAATTTATTTACATCACAGTCGTTCTTGTTTTCATTTCCATTCATTTTCAGTCTCCAGCCAAAAAATTCGGGAAATTCGTCGCGTTGTATGGCATTCCGATGTAGGGCCGAGACAAACATCATCAAAGGGCTGCTTGGAACAATTTGCCGGCGCTTGATTGGGCCGGGAACGCACCTGGTGCCCTCTGTTACTGCGGACCCCAAACAAAGGGTTTTTTGGGGTGTAAGTCTTGAGATATGTGCGATTTGAAAGGGTTGATAGTAATGCACTTATTCCGTACTATGTTGACTGGCTTACTAATGTTCTACAAGAAACTACGTTACAAGAATAACCGTGTAAACTACACGGTTATTTTCAGTTATTTTCTGTAAGAAACGACCAAATTGGAAGTGTACACTAGAATCTGACAATGTTTAAGTATCCACCTAGACATGAGTATACCAAAGTTTTTTTATTAAATTGAAATGTATAAATTAAAAATCACAGTGCTGTTTAAGAAACTAAATGGCCACCTATGTAGTACCGATTTATATGATCTTCAATCTATATAACATAATTCTATAATCCTACGTGTAGGTATAAAACATATAAACACAATATATCAGATATAAATAGCATTAACTAATTGGTTATTGGCGTCGAAACTAACATGTTAAACAAATGATAACTTCGAAGGGACTTTTGCGACATTTGGAACTTCTATTCAGCTATTTTCTTCTTCTGCTCAATTTCACGCTCCTATTCTCAATAGTTTCAGATTTCGATATGTCAGTCAGTCAGTTTCTCTTTTTACTTATATAGATTTATTTATGCCTGAATCAGTACAAAATGCTTGTAACTTACGCCCTGCCATCATCGTCAGGTGTGTGGCATTGTCGTTGGTGCCACTTGAATACTTGATGCAAAGGGCTGAGTTTTGAGCTTTTAGCTACAAGTGCTGTCGCCCCCACTAATACAGTGGGTGCGCGCCTTTAATTCCACTGCACGGTTTGTTCTTCGTTCGTCTCACTGCGTTCTGTCCCACATAAAAAATTCCTGGTTTGTCCCAACCCATATGCTTCGTTTGTCCCAAACTATTATTTTAATTATTTTGTTCTCGATTCGACCCAGTTCATATTCCTTATCTGTCCCATATTTTTTTTGTATAGGCTTAATTTACGTTTTGGTACAGTCAACAAAACGGATATCTAACCATTATTTATTATTACTATAGCTTTTACCAGCAGCTTCGCCCGTGTGATAAAACAAATATTTACCTAGCTATCAAGTGGTGGAAGAATTTTTAAAACCGGTCTTGTAGTTTTATGTTTTATTACAACTTAATAATTTGGTTTTTTTTAACAAAATACAAATCTTTTCTCTTTATAATATTAGTATAGAAATAAAGATTTAACGTCAATAAACTATTTAAATAATTGCTCCTCTCTCCTAGCGGAGGTATACATTAAATATTTCATCTGTAATTTTATAGTAGAAGTTAGCAAAAAGAAATTGAATAAAAGTTGGTCGCAATGATACCGAAGTGTATGTATGGAAGCTAATGAATGGATGTGTATGTATGTTTGTATATAAGTGTAAAGGAGTGTATTCGTCGAATGGTATTTGGAGATTTTTTACGCAGTGGATTCAAATAATATTTCCGTATTGTCATAATTCAATGAATTTAAAAGGTTAAAATGTCAGTTTTAGAAGCATGATTATACTGTCATCACTGGAATCTGTGTAGAAGAGTTTACCTTCCCTAATGGTCAATCCCTTTTTTATTGCGTTTTTTTTGGGTAAAGACTAATTTGGTCAATAGTATTATTATTCAGCTTCAACTGAAAAGTGGTTCTACATTATGCAATATAATAATACTTTCAATTTTAAAACAAAAGTAATTGAGAATAAAATTGAGCCAGCTTTTCTTAAAAATGATAATATTGTTATCTGAAGAGTTGTTACTAATACAATGCTGCAAAGCTTCTAACGTTTTATAAGTGCCCATGTAGGCCTATGTGAAATAAAAAGATTTTGACTTTGACTTGAATGAAAGTTTAGTTACTTAATATCCGCAGTTTTTAGGATAAGTGAATTTACTTGATTTTTCGTTTAAATCGGCTTATGCTTGTGAGGAGCTCGAGGCTAGATAATAACAGCCGCACGGGTCGATCTTAGAGGTTAAGCATCGCTTGCCAAGGTTTGTCTGTAGATGGGTAACCATCTTAGCTCGGTAAGCCGTAGATCCCGGCTGTCATTTGTAGATTTTTGGCAGTCGTTACGGATAGTCAGAAGCCAGTAAATCTGACTACAGTCTTGCCATGAAGTACTGTGTTACCCCAGTTAATGGGTTGTGGAGGCCTGGTAGGCAGCCGCTTCTCATAAAATACTGGTATTCAACTAAATTCGGCTTGACTGGAAGCCGACCCCAATGTAGTTGGGAAATGAGAATTACAAATGAAGAGAGATGATGAAGAATTACAAATAAGTACTTACGTGTTTTTGTTGACTGTACTTTTAAAGAACTTAGAATGTGGGACGAAACACCACTTCAAAAGTGATGTGGGACAAACGAGGAATTTTTTGGAATGTGGGACAAAAATTCGGGACGAACGAAGAACAAACCCACTGCACTACGGTACAGTGAGGTGGTAGGGTAACCTAGAAAGCTTTGCATTGTTTGTAAGTGGTGCTGACGTAAGTAGGCAACTGATAGTAAATACTGAGAACATAGGTAGGTACCTAATGCCTGATGAACCGATTACACTGATATTTAAAAACTGGCCAAGAGCGTGTCGGGTCACGCTCAGTGTAGGGTTCCGTAGTTTCCCGTCCGTCACAATAAGTGTCCGCAAATTTTCAAAAACTGTTCGTCCCATCAAGTTCAAAATAATTTTTCTAGAAAGTCTTCATAAAGCTCTACTTTCCAGATTTTTTTCATATTTTCTAATCTTATGGTTCAAAAGTTAGAGGGGGGGGGGACACATTGTTTTTCACTTTCGGAGCAATTATTTCCGAAATGATTGGTAACATCAAAAAAATATTTCAGTAAACTCCTATTCATTTTTGAATACCTATCCAACAATATATCACACGTTAGGGTTGAAATTAAAAATAAAAACCCATTTTGTCTTTACATGTAGGGGGGCTACCCTAATAAAACATTTTTTTCAAATTTTTATTTTACCACTTTGTCGACGTGATTGATACACATATTAGTACCAAATTTCAGCTTTCTAGTGCTAACGGTCACAGAGATTAAGCGAGGACGAACGGACAGACATGGCGAAACTATAAGGGTTCCGTTTTTGCCATTTGGCTACGGAACCCTAAAAAGGAGTCAGTGAAAGCATGATAGCTAACAGGATACCTAGAATGGGAGAAAGAAAATGTTACCTTGATCCCTAGTAAAATGGGATAAGGGAAAGAAGATGAAGGTATTTTTCCTATAAATTACAAAAATAATTTAATTAAAATTCATGCTAAGGTATATTAGTTTAATAGACAAGACTTAGTTCATACCTTGGATACTGCCCTGAAAAGACGGTACTGTAAGAATATAATATGTGAGCTGAATTTATGACTGTATTCTCATTCATTAACACTGTCCTTAAAAACACAAAATAATGTTTGTATTTAATTTTAATGACTGTTTATGTTTACTTTATTTTTATGTCCTCTACATGTCTAAAGTATTTAAATAAAGTAATTTGTTTCAGCCGTTCTATTTAATTTTATATAAAGAAATAGTTTAGTAATAGTAGGTTATTTATCATTTTGCTACTAATGTAGTGTTAAACAAAGCATGTATAAATTTATTCTGTCAACTCTGAGGTATTCAGGGCGAAAGAAGACTAAACAATAAATATCGCAGACACGAAACGTGGTATTTATTAGACTGAAATAAACTTGTGTTATAATGTAATATTATTTGAAAATGTGGTTGTATTTGTTTTGATGTTATTAAAATAAATCTCAACTGTTTTAGGTTATTTCTGTTTAAAAGTTTTTTTTTGACTAATTTAATTACTTATGAAAAAAAAAATATTCCCCAATTTTATAACTCTTTTTCTTAATTGAAAAAAGAAATTGGTTCGAGTACCTATATCAAAAAAATAATAGACAAAACTACTTTGAATCAGGGTTTATACAATCCTGGCACCTTCCGATCTCGGTAACCATGAACTTATTCATCGTGCCTACAAAAACATTTCCATTTCGGTATTCCACAATGCATGGATACCGAGTTAGAAGGGAAGGTGCCGAGATGGAACTAATCTTAAACTGGGTTAGGTAGTACTTCTAGTGATAACCTTCGTCTTTAACCACTTTATAATAGTACCCCTGTCAATTTAGATTCCAAAATTATAAAAACAATATCTAGGTACATGTACCTACGTAGGATCATGGGTATTATAGTGTAGCCATTAGTGCTGTGCACTCCCTGAGGTATGTGCGCGGCGAGACGGGGGGGGGAGAATTGACTGCTGCGCTCTGTCAGTGCGCCGTCAACGCTCGTGGCGGCAGGTAGTGTTATCTGTATCGGACTGTCTATGTCAGAAGCACATGGGATAAATATTAAAAGATGGGTCGTGCGTTATCTCGTGATATAAAGACTGCCATTTTTAAGGTGGCTGAATATTTTATGAAAAGAAAAGCAGACAAAGAAAGCTTTGAATTTAAAAATGATGTGAATATTGCCAAAATCGTTGCGGAGGCTACGGGGTACAGCAAAAGAACCGTGCATAATGTGATTTCTGCAGGTTATTTATCAATTGAAAATTCAAGCCAATTAAAATTTCAATTTCCAAAAAAACCAAAGGTTCTAAAGAAAAAACACGTTGTGGATGATTTTGACCTTGGAGTTATCAGAAGAAAAATTCATCAGTTTTACGAAGTTGACAAAAAAATACCAAGTGTCCGTAAGTTACTATCAAGTTTGAGAAAGGATGGCATATTGACTTGTGGACGGGAATATTTAAGACAGCTTTTACACAAAATGGGCTACCGTTTCAAAAAATGCAAATCAAAGAGACTTCTTCTTATAGAGCAGCCTAATATTACAGTGTGGCGGAAAAAATATCTAACACAAATCAGAAATTACAGAACGCAAAACCGCAACATATATTTTCTTGATGAAACATACATCAACGCCGGTCACCATGCCAGCAAATGTTGGCAATCATCGTCAGAACCCGGAATTCATGCTGATATTGGGAAAGGACGGCGATTGGTAATTCTTCACGCTGGTTGTCGAAATGGCTTATTGGATGATGCATTGACTATATTCAAATCAGATGCTAGAACCGGTGACTATCATGGAGATATGAGCGGACCTACTTTTTATAAGTGGGTAGATGAAAAGTTAAAAGATAAGTTGCTGCCGAATTCTGTAGTTGTAATGGACAACGCGTCTTACCACAGCGTTCAGGTTGAGAAGAAACCAACTATATCAAGCCTCAAAAGTGAAATGCAGAACTGGTTGCTACGCCATAATGTAGAATTTTCAGGAACCATGACAAAGGCTCAACTGCTACTTCTTATCAAAAATACACAAAAAGAACCCGTGTATAGAATTGACGAACTCCTGAAAGCCAGTGGACACACTGTTCTGCGTTTACCTCCGTACCATCCGGATTTAAATCCAATTGAGTTGGTCTGGGCTGATATTAAAAACAACATAGCCCAAAACTATATTAATTCTTCTCTAGACGAAAAAATAATCTTATTGGATAAATTGTTTTCGGAATTCACGGCGGAAAAATGGCAGAGATGCGACGATCATGTCCAGAAAAATGAAAACGATTACTGGAGTCGCGATAGTAGGTTCGATAATGTTATCGATTCATTCATAATAAATTTGCAAGACTCTGATTTAAGTTCCGGTGGCGAAGTGGAAGATGAAGATGATGACGAAATCGAAGATGAAGTTGAAACGGAATCTATGTCAGAATAACTTTCGTTAGAATATATAATTGTTTGTTAATATAAAAAAGTCCTGCTTTGAATTATAAGTTTAGTTCTTATTTGTCACCTGCACATTTTTAATAAAATAGGAGTATATTTGGGTTATATTTTAATCAACTAAGTAAGTATAATATATTACAGATAGCCTCCGACCGTCGTCCCGCCCCAAGTCTTGCTTTAGAAATGCACACTGAAATCGTAAGATCTGTCCGACATGTATCGATCTCATGTGAACTCATGCACTTTTTTCTTCGCCTCCCACCTCGCCGCGCATACCTCAGGCAGTGCACAGCACTAATGGCCACACTATATAACATGAGGCCATTTCATTAGAATTAGCACAAGCTTATATGAAAAATAATTTCAAATCTTTCTATTCTTATATTTTTATTTTTCTTTTAGTTAGTCT
The DNA here is from genome assembly GCA_030763345.1 of Mythimna separata. Classification (NCBI taxonomy): domain Eukaryota; kingdom Metazoa; phylum Arthropoda; class Insecta; order Lepidoptera; family Noctuidae; genus Mythimna; species Mythimna separata. Next base: position 21,219,934 of record CM061171.1, on the reverse strand, counting down.
ACAGAACGTTTCTCGAGTGTATCAACGGCATCACAGTGAGCCTTACTAGAATACCACTTCTTCGTTCACGTACGACGTACGACGACACACGACGATGACGACAACGACGACGACACGACATCATGACGTATGTGTACATTAAAAAATGCGATAGGTGCCTTTTGTACCTCGCACAAATTGTTTAATTTTTTATGTATTCCATTTTTAGATCATTTCTTTATTTCTCTAGTCTTTGTCCGTAACGTAGGAAAAAAGCGGCGACACTACATCACGTCTGCGCTTTTATGCTAATTGTTCGCAACAAAACGTTGTACACTGTACGTAAAACACGACTGCTCTAGATTCATATTTATTTCTATACAAGCTTCTACTACCGACTTTGTATAAAAGGAGTTCTAAATGAAATTAATTTTCACAACCCTTGTGAAAACTGTTGCATTTCTTTTATTTACACTTAAAGAGTGTGATTAAGAAATCATCAAATGACTTCTCCTGCTTTAGGATGGAGCGAGATGACGTGTTTGACTTTTAATGAAAAAACCCAAACTAGCACTAAACTATAAATCCACCTGTGACTTTTAGTTGCTCTTTGCGTTCTACGGGATTTTTCGTAAAATCCCCGCGGAACGGTCTAATCATTATCGTAATTATCATTTGCATTGCCTCTTTCAGTACGCGGTCGCGACTTCAGATTTCTCGGTTCCAAAAACCATATAATATGTTGCGAGCAATGTGCCCTGATCACTACCACTTAAGCATGGTAATTCCAGCTATATGGACTTTTGTTCTCCTGCAGATGTCTTTATATATACAATATGCGCTATTTCTCTCCATCCAGGACATCTTTTTTTATAAATTTCCATTAATATCATCATCATCACTTCAGTCGAAAGACGTCCACTGCTGGACATAGGCCTCCCTCCATTTACGTAAGTACAGATTGCTCTAAAACCATTTTACTATAGCACAAAATTTTAATAAAAAATCTTCACGGCTTGCTCGTTAACCACAAAGAATTTAGTTAGGAAGCAGTTAGTTAAATATGAACTACTTTTATAACTAGCTAAAGTTCAAGTTAACGGCTACAGTAAAAGTCAAGTAAACGAGTTTTACTGCAACAGTTTGTAGTTTATTTTTTACTTTTTTATTAAATTTCTTTTGCTTGTTTCATTGCGAGGCTTTTTCTTGCAGTTGTGTCGCTGTTAGAAATTAGTTTCAGTTAAGTAATTGAAACTTTTTTATTGAAGGTGACTAAAGATGACTAATGAATATAAGTGATAGTAATATTGAAATAATAGGTGGGTTGCACTACTCCTTTTCAACTTATTTTAAATACTATGGGCCTGTTTCACAATGTCCGAGTAGGCACTACTCACTGAATAAATTCAAAAATTTGACAGAATTTGTATGAAATTATCTGTCAAGTAAGATACTCGAAACTTAATCATAGGTGGTGAAATAGGCCCTATGAGTTCTAAATAAGAATAGGATTAATATTTATGCAGGTTGTAACGTCATACTTATCAAATTTTCACACTTAGAGAATTCGACCCCGTTTATTTCTTTTCTAATTTTAGTATTCGGCTACTGTAGATGGATAATGAATAGTGTTAATGTGTATTTCTCCATACATGTTTAATAATGTTCGATTATAATCTATCTCGCGAGATTGTAAACTGTCGAAAGATTGTGAACCGTAAAATACTGTTTACAATTTAACACTTGGTACATTATAATAAACTGAGATTGGAATAAACAATTGATTTTCTATTGCATTGGCCTACATAACTAAATACACGTGGGTGCGGTGTGGCAACTATCGAAGTGGAGCGGACGCAAGCAGTCGATTTTATTTTCATAAAACAAACCTGTGTCCTTCAGGCCTGCGGTCACTTTTTCAAACGTTGCCGCAGCAAGTTTCAGCCCGTCGATTTTGTTGGCATCTCTCTGAAGCAAGGTACGTTTATGAGATTTACTTTCTTACTACTACTATCAGTAAAATATCGATACATAAACCAGTATTCATTTTAAAGTTACACCGTGTAAACACTACTATTTCAAACCACAGTATAAAACGTCGTCAAGTTAATTAAAATGGGGTAGTTATCCGATCAAGATAATTTTCCCCTTCGTCGGCAAAGAAAATCTCCTTTGGAGCTCATCTCACCTTGTTGAGCTAATGCGAAACTAATGTACTTAGAAAATGTCGTTGTGGGCTTCAAAATTTAGGGACAATACTTATTAGAAGTTTGAGAGAAACGTATCTAAGCTTTTAAGCTCATATTTTTTTGGTAGATCTTGTAAGGGATTGTGGATTGATTTATTTTATTGTTTGTTTGATAAAAAGATGGATTTTGTAAGGATTGATGTGGCGAGTGACAGGAAAAAAAGGAAGATAAAAACATGTTGCGCCGGCCCTAAGTAATATGGAATTAGAGCAGGAAGAAGAAGAAGAAATTACATAAAAGAAGTATAACAAAATATGCTTTAGCTAACAATAAATTTTAGATCAAGCCACAGTAGGGCCTATAACAAATTCTACCCTTTATCCCCATTTTTTTTATAATCAAAATAAAACTTCTTTAATTTATTTTTTCAAACAGAATGCGTGGCTTACATAACCACGAATCGCATCTGCCTATATTGTTAAGAATAAATATATAATATTTTTTTTAGGTACGACTCTATAAAACTACGATTTAATCAAATATTCGTTTTAAATTCGGCAGTGTTAACAAAAACTCGTCGATATTTAATGAAGCCCGGAACATTCGGCCCAATTCTCAACTTTCACCAAATTCTCAACAACCAATCATGCCAAAGCACTCATAACTCAGCCAACACGGCCTACTTCCTCTATACAGAGGGAAATTCCAGCCATTCAGCATATTCGTCATGCCAACTGTTGGACCAACTTCTTAACTAGCAATCAAACCAAAAAACAACACCTCTACTGGCTACAGTGTGTTTCTCTTTACTCGTCTTATTTTGTAAAGAAACTAACATGTTGCAATGAGCTTTTAAATCTATTTATTTTATTACACTTAACCTAGCGGTTTCGTACACAACTATTCCAAAAAACTTACCCTAGAGGAGTAGAAAAAGTTACACAATCTTTCGCCTTCATAGTCAGAATTATCACGAGATGCAATCTGGCTTACTATCGAACTGATCTGATGATGGAGCGGAAAGGTAAAATATATTCAAGTTTGGCTGAGGAGTACCTACCACAAAAGAAAAGTATAAAATGAAAATTTTGAGACGGTGCAGTGGAGCATACGGTGGCGGTGTACCCCACTTGGGTGGAGCACCGCCGTGTCCTCATGGGGACGAACGGCGGAGGCAACCGCCCGCCTAGTACAGGCCACAGTCTGGAGTAAAAGGAATGGGCGGCGGCCGTCTCCTACTGCGAACATCTTTACACCCCAGCCGCCGAGACCCTGACCTCAACCACCAGCCTCCTGATTGAGACAAAACTCTAGACTATCGTTCCCTGTTTCGATTTTGTTTACTAAATCAGGCGTGAACGAAAAAACACCGTCTACATGGCCTATTTCCCCCACTCAACGCGAATCTAGCACATTCTATACATCACGTCCCCGTGTAGGGTAGACACATAAATCAGGCGTGTCGAACGTTAACTCTGGCCCCACTTAGTCGGTGCCAACAGCCGGGCCTCGGGAAACATTGGAAGTCACTTGCAATCTGCTCGTGTCCATTGTTGGTGTGAGTTGTTGGACTAGTGGAAAATTGATTCGGTTTGAAGACTTTTATAACCATAACTAGACTTAATTTGAGAAAAAAAGAAGGTTATTTTATTTGGCACTCATAGACAAACCACGATGTCACACCAGTTGGTCAGTCGGTCGATCCGTGTCAGTGTGTTGTGTGTGGATGGCTGCCTAATTTGAACATGTTTGACAGCCGATAAGTTTTGTCAGAAACCAGGAAATCTGGTAACAGTCTTGTCTACGTGGTATCGTATTACCCAGTCATTGGGTTGCATAGGCTAGATAGGCAGGAGTTTCAAGTAAAATACTAGTATTCAGCTATATACGGTTGCACTGGTAATTGACCTCAACAACGGGCTAGGTAGACGATTCTCAATCGAATCGTAGCAAACGTTAAGCTTCAAAAGATAATCGTGAAAATCGCGACTCGCGAATTGTCGTGAACGTGGCATTCGCTTAGTATTTGACGAGTGATGAAGTTGATCAGTATCTTGGACAAAAGAATCTATCAATGGAAACAGTTTATGTCCCCATAAACCGCGTTAATACTTTCAGCAAATACTTTGACGTATAGGAGACAAACCTCACACAAACTTGAGGGGAGTCCGACTTGAGACTTGTTGCGGCCACCCTTTGTTACTAAGAGCACCAAAACACAAGCTTAAATGCTCTCACGAAACTTTAAACACGTCCTTAAGACTATAGATCTAAGGTTCAGACTAACCGCAAATAACTTTGCAGATGCACTTTCAAAACAAATTCTAATGCAGTTGATGCAATCAAAATTGAACTCTGTTTTGAGAACGGTAAGGGTGCAGTATAAGGAATTAATGGTAAGTATAATAAACGTGAAATATGATAATCGTTTGGTCTGATGACGGTATTCATAGTTGGGGTAAGCAAAGAAGGAAGCCTTAGGAGCTAGGGAGGGAAATTAGTGTGCATTTCATAAGATTGCTTGCTGTGCGAATATGTGCATTTTGTAGAGAGGCGGTTTCTTTTGTAGGGCTTAAGATGTTCGTAACGAGATTATGTATATTCATTTACAATATTTGTTTGGGTAGTTCTTTTATTTACTAGCTTCGGCCAGCAGCTTCGCCCGCGTTATTGTAGAAAATTATTCCAAGAAAAAACCATTCTCGGGATAAAAAATACTCTATTAGCTATTTCTAGATACGATTAATCAACGTGCCACTAATATTTGTGTGATTTTTACCCATTCATTATAAAAGTAAAAGAAAATAAAATCTTTGAGCTCTGATATGGGAGATCTGCTCCACAATATTACCTTCTAATAATATTATTCTATAGGTATGTCCGAAATCAAAAGAATTTTATTTTAATTTAAGCATGTTTCAAAGAGTAAACGGTCAAATTACAAGGCTTTTAGAGATACCTCTAGATGTTACAGAAATAAAACAATACACCCACATGATAAAACCACAAACAAAAACCACGCAGTAATTTTACCGTCATACTAACCTAATTACCAACTCATTTATAAACAATACCTACATATTACATAGAACACAACAATTTCGGTTAATACGGGATAACAGTACGAGAATATTTCGTTAAGTCAGTTTAATCCGGAGCGTGCGTTTTCAATGTAATCGCGTAAAACATGCGTATAAACCCATTGTGGAATGTACGCAATCGTAAATATGAGAACGTTGGCTTTTGTAATGTTTTTGTTAAGGTATTTTTGTTTATTTACATTATTATTAGTTGTATTTAAATTATGAAGATTAGACCAAATACATACCTCTCTCCTAGAGCAGAGGCCTGAAATACAGCAGTACATTACGAGACCAGACAGACACGGCGGCGTAGCGTATACATTTGCTACGAGCGTAGGGGTTTCGTAGCAAAACGTAGCATGAGTTTATACCCATAAAATCACACTAATATTATAAAGGCGAAAGTTTGTGAGAGTGTGTGTTTATCTGTTACTTCTTCACGGTCGAACGGCTGAATGAAATTTCCTACATGGAATAGCACAAAAGATAGTTTTTATCTCGGGAGTATGTTTCCTTGGGACAAATGTCAACATTCACGCGGGCAAAATCGCTGGCAGCAGTTAAACTTTTAAAACTCTTAAAACATGTATTGAAATTGCCAAACTGAAGAAAAAAAGGAGTACAATGAAATTATCCTTCAGTAAAACTTCATCACCATCATAATCATCCATTTCAGCCAAAAGACATCAACCACATTATGGGCTCTCACAGGTGTCACCTTAATGACCATTCTATGCATCTCGCATCCATTGGATTCTAGCAACTCTTACCAGTTCATCGGTCTCCCCATCGATCCAAAGAAACTCTCAGCATAATAATAAAACAAAATATAAAAGTAAAGCTTACAATATTAGTAACATGAGTTGTCGTTATGTAGGCACTCCTGTAGGAATCCATAGGAAATAGTCTTCGGAGGACTGCGCGCCTTGCCGATATAAGTTTGTATAGGAATAGAGGTCGTGGAGACGACAATACAAAGTATATTTTTTTACTTTGCCTTGTATTATTTTCTATTAGGAAACGGTTTTAATTTGTGTATGTCCTGAAAAATAGGAAGATTTTTTATTATGTATGGCTTTTGAAATGAAACTTACTTAATTAGTTTGCTTTTCTTTAAAACGTGTGCGTAACCACATAGTAGTGTTTTTGTTCTTGGTAGTGTAGTTGGTTTTGTTTTTACTTCGTAATTTTTTTTGTACAGAATAAACAAAAATGAAAAAAATGCAAATTGATCTCGCCAATCCTTTAGTAATCAAAGAGAAAGAGAAACCCGTAGTCCTGGAACGCAAAGGCTAAGAAGTAACATAGTTTGGTTTTAGTCAGTATAAGTCTGACACGCCTTCCCACTTCGACCTAGGGTAAGAGAAATAAGAAAAATGAAAAAAAAAATAGAAATTTTTGGATAACCGCAAGTTAATAAACCTTGACAAAAAGAAAACAATTTAAACAAACACAATCTCTTTCCCTGTTCCCTGTGCCCGGGTAAGCCGTGTAATTCAATTACAACTCCTTCGAGTCGCCGCGCGAAGGAAAATAATACAAAAACTGAATTAAAAGGCTTCATAACTTATTGAGCTGACTGTACTCCACACGCTGCACGTATTGGCCGTGAAAGAACTCTCAAAGAACTTTCAAAGTTCTTTCAAAGAACTTGTTATTGCGAATGTGTGAAAAATACTTCGGTTCTAGCGACAGTTTTTAATGGGATTTTGAGAGCTGATAAATGGAATTTATCGAGAGTGGGTTTTCTTTTTCTTGTTCGTTTGATTTTTGCGGTTTTAGCTGCGAACGGAACGAGGTTTTAGTAGAAAGTTAGGTTATAAGATTTCCTCTACTTGTGAAGAACTATAAGATGGGGCACGATATAAAAAGTGATAGAAACTTGTGTAGAAAAAACACAAATGTGTTACTTAGTAGGAAAATCTGGTTAGTGTCATCGCCTGTCAATTTTATCTATACGATTTAATACAAAGTCGATTTCTGCGGCTCTCTTTTTGTTTATTTGCTTATCCTCCTAACCACTCGATAATCGAGGAAGTTTTAAACTTTTATGTAACTAGCTGCTGCTAACGGCTTTGCCCGACGCGTGACCGAAAATCATCCTAAGGAAACATACCAACTTTCATCGAAATCCATTCAGTAGTTTTTTGCGTGAAAAAGTAACAAACATCTATGCAAACAAACTTTTGCGTTTATAATATTAGTAGAAGTTGCACCCGTGCGAAGCCGGGTAGGTTGCTAGTTATTATTCAAAAGTTATAGTGCTAACCAGTAGAAACGCCAAAGTTTTATAAAGTTTCAACGCTTTTCTTTATCCCGCAAACGAAAATGCGTGAACAACACGCGGCAAACTAGAAACAAAACAGAAAATTTAGACATGTCTGCGAGTATCAAACTATTTCGCACTTTCAAACAAGGAACAAAGTTGTAGAACTGAAAATCTGCCTCAAAACTCCGAGTATGAGATAACTTCGGAACTCGATAGTGTTCCGTATCAAAGGCGTCGCAATTTATATTTCATCATCTACATCATCTACCTAGCCTTTTCCCAACTATATTGGGGTCGGCTTCCAGTCAAGCCGGATTTAGCTGAATACCAGTATTTTACGCGGAGCGGCTGCCTACCAGACCTCCACAACCCATTAACTGGGGTAACACGGTACTTCGTGGCGAGACTGGAGTCAGATTTACTGGCTTCTGACTATCCGTAACAACTGCCAAAGATCTCCAAATGACAGCCGGGACCAACGGCTTAACGTGCTTTCCGAGGCACGGAGGAAACTCGTTATGTTAAGATGGTCACCCATCCACAGACCAACCTAGGCAAGCGTTGCTTAACCTTGAAGATCGACCTGTGCGGCTGTTATTACTTAGCCACGAGCTCCTTATATTTAGTCGCAATTTATATTTATTTATGCAAAATTCATAAAACGTTCCCCCGGGATCGGCCCGAGCAAAAATTATGCAAATCTAGCCCTTAAGCGCCACACAATTAGAAGCGATTATCGAGTGAAACTCAATTCTGTAGTCGCAAATTTTATTTCGCTTCTCTCTAGAGTCATTGTTAACGATGCATTCAGCCGTTTATTTAGAATTTAAAATGTTTCATTTTGTGGTTTTTTTTTTGTGGATTCTAAACGAACCTTTGAAATATTTGAATGCAATTGAATTTTGAACTTGCTGTTTTTGCTAACTAGATTTTCTTTTCACATTATTTATGTTGCTGTTGTATTTTGCTGTCGTGTGAGCAATTTGTTGAATGCGATAAGGTCTTTGACGTTGCGAACATTGTTTATTTATTGCTTTTAATTCGTTCTTGTTAATGTCACTTTGTGTAGGTAACTTTGAATAGCTAGATTTATCCTGCGGCTTGATTCCTGATTATATTATATTTTACAAGAACCGTGAATTTTTGCAGCGTAAAAAAGCTAGTACTCTGCGGCGACCAGTATTTTTTTTATTTAGATTAGAAACTGTTTGGTATATTTTTCAAAGGTATTTAACTTTAGCCTTTTTCCCAACTGTGGTGGTCGGCTTCCAATCTAATCATTTATGCTGTTAAATATTAGTAGTTAGAACTTGGAATGAATTATCGGACCTCCACAACCCATTGTCTGGGTAACATCTGACTGACTATCCGAAATGATTGTCAAAAATGTACAAAAGTCAGACAGGATCAATGCCGCCCTTATAAAAGATGGACTGGTCAAGTACCCAAAAAAAACTTTTTCTACAGTAAGTACGTTTTCTGGTACACAGTCGCCACTTCAGAAACTTTCAGGCCCATCAACCATTCGTCATCGACCATACGTCTACTTTCCATAAAATTACCTTTTAAAAACAAACAAACACTTTTTACCTCTAAACTCCCCGCTAATACAAAACATTAATCTCCTATCCCACAACATCGGATGCTAGCGAACCTCAAAACCAAATATTAATACTCATCACATGTTCGGTATCATTCAGTAGCGTGAAATTACTTGTCGGATTATGACGTCACCACCCCAAATGGCCACTCGTAATTATAGCCTTTGAAAGCTACCCCTCACCGCGGGCTCCAAATTTGAATATCTGGGATGAATGAAAAAGAAAATTTTGTTTGTAAATTTTGCGATGAATTGGTCGTCTTGTAAGCTTTTGGTATTTTTGAATAAGTTTGCTTGAAATGATTGGTAATAGGGACGAAATTTAATATATTAAGCTTTGTAAAGGATGTTTGTTTGCTTGTGTATTCAATAAGATGGCTGTACTTGTATATAATGGAACGTTTTTCATCAGTTTTGAACCCAATTAGCGGTTCAGAGATAAAACATACTCGTAGAAGAAGAAAAATTCAACATGTGCTTTAAGCATTGATTTTTCCATGCCGTGTGTTACACGCAGAAAACTCCACTTTGACCCAAATATTTACATTCAGCTTTATATTAACAGTACACGAAAAAAGCGCTGTAAATCGCGGAACCCCGCTGAGTTTAGCCCGCGAGCGAATGGCACAATAAAACTATAAAATCATAAATCCCTATGAGAAATGCTATGGCGTGACTTCCTAGGCACCATGCTTTGCTAGTCCGAAGGAAACTGTACATAATTTCTATAAACGTAACAATTTTTATTTAAAAAATAATGACGTGGTTATTTGTTTTAAAGTAGAAATCCGATGGATGTGAGACGTACAGGAACGGTCCTTGTGGCATTAGTTGGGGGAAGCATACGTCCAACAGTGGATGACTTCTGGCTGAAATGATGATGTTGAAGCATAAATCATAAGCATAATCAGCGTTATACTATTTGCACAGTGGGGATCTATGCAGGTAAGACAGGGAATGGGCCATAATCCATCCACCACGTGGGCCCAGTGTGGTTTGGTGGATGTCACATGTTATTAAAAAAAATAGTTATCAGGCAAAAGTCCGACTTTTTACTGTGATCATATAAACGGATAAAACTCAATTATCTTCGAATTTTTATTGATTCAGACATCACAGATCCAATGGTTAGTAAATAAAACTTATCATCTACTCGTAGGTGTTAGTAAATGTTTCACACTAGGAGATTAGCTTGTATCGTGAGTGCGTTTACAAATAATGTAAAATCACATACACAAGACGCTGTGACCCGGAACAACTATCTGTCGGCAATAAAACTGTGCGGAATTCGATCCTACGACTCATAGCGCAGTAGCCAATCGGTCCACCGTAATTACAAGAAACTTTGAATATATATTTTTGAATAAAGCATGTATTATGAGTGTACAGTATAAATAATATAAAAGCCTTAGAACAACTAAACGATCGTATTTGAAACACTATACTGCATTGTAACAAACCAATTGTTGACGTGGCTTAGTAGACTGCCCACCGTTAGTCGAACTTCGTTGGACATTTCTGCTGCATGCAAACCGAGTGGTGACCCCGTAAAACACACAATAAAAACGAGGTCCACTCATGAATTGAAAAACCACATCACGAAGGAGATGGCGGGACTTAGATCTCGTTTTCCTCAATTTTAAGGAAGACGAGATCTAAGTCCTGGAAACAATAGAAGCTATGAGGGAAGCCTGTGTCCAACAGTGGGATAACATAGGCTAAATATTTATGACAATATAATTAAATATACTCGTATATAAAGGGCACAGCGCACATTGGTTAAAAGCAGAACAAACCTCGGTTTTGTACTTCTGTCATACCGTGCAATCACACAACAGGTTGCCGCTATAAAATTAATGTGAATTAGATATTTATGACCACAAATTACTTCGGATTTAATAGAGACGAGTTTTATTTCTTTTATGATGGAAAAGTAGGAAATCGAAAAGGAAAATTAAGAAAGAATATTACTTACAAATTCATTGTGTCATTGTTTTATTATTGGAAGGTTGTAGATAAGAATGAGTCGTTCAATATTCATTAGCTTTAATTATTACATTTTATGTACAAAGGTGAACTTAACTGTCCCTAAGTTCGCCTGTTTACATAAATGGAGCCAAAGTAGAATAGTCATGCTTCATAGAAACAAAAAATCAGTTTCAATGGAAAAAAGATGTATCTCAAATTATCAATGAGTCATAAACTGATAATGAGCGTTATCCTTCCTATTTTTTTTATGTTTGCCAGTAAGGATTACAATAACAGATGGTTATTTAAAAGCAATACGAGTATTTACTTATTATTGTTTATAATTTGACATAAATCTCTTTTCCGCGATTGAATCTGTATTTTTAGCATTATCCTTTGATTATATTCTCTACCTAATCGAAAAAAGTTTGAATGTAATGTGAGACTAAAAGCGCATCACTACAGTCATCGCTCATTATCGCCCCCGCACTAGTATAATTGAAAATCGAATAGAGAATTGCGCACCTTTTTCAACGTGCTGAATATTTGAATAATATTTTTAAGTTGTATGTTTTGCGATATAGAACTTTTTTTTTTATCGCAAAACATTTAATTTCAATATATTATAGAACTGCGTTTATCTTTAATAGTGAGAATGTTATTATTTCCTAGACTAACTTAAAATCTCATTGGACCCAAAGGTTCTATTAGAATAATCACTACCTAATACTACACGTATTAGTTAGCCATTGTTCCTAACCGATCCTTGTTTCCAATGTCGTTAATTACCAATTCAAGATGGCAGGAGATGGAAATAGTTTGTATAGTCTTGTAAGTTTAGGTTTCCAAGTTAGGGCTTTATAGGAATCCTGAACTTACAAGGGCGTGTAAACTAGGAACGTTAGGGAATTGACCTTGTTAGAGGGTAATATTTCTTGTATATAATAGGAACTGGTATGATGATAAAGTTAGGTAGGTACTACATAAATTATTATGTGGTGTTACTGAACATATGTACGTTCAATTACACACTGATACTAGATATGTATTTACACGACCTCATTTTTATTTTCTTTATTATACACACACATTTCATCAACGATGTTCGATGAGGCGAGGATTGATGGCTTTCATACCATCATCCGAAAGCGTTCTGTCCCGATACTGAAGCGAGTGCGCGCCCACGGCATCATGAGCGCTTTTGCGCATGGTGCGAAGCAGCAAAGGAGACGGCATCATCAGGAACGGACACCCCAGCCGCCGTTACCGGCTAATGAAACCAACCGGACCACCACGCCCAAGTTGTGAACGACGCGTAGTGTTCCACGCGCTCCTCTAAGATATATCAGCAAAACCGTACTTTGGTCCGAAGAGGACTGATGCCCCCTAGGCTAGGGCCGCGGGGAATTTCTGAAAAGGAAATTAGCGGTCCTTGAACGCAAAAAGTAAAGGAGTCCTTCATTTACCTTTGGCTTTCACTAGGATGTAGGTATGATTTTAATCAGTAAAAATCTGACATCCCCTCCCGTTCTAGCGGGAGAAGTCATTACACGATTTCCCACTTCAAAAAAAAGACATCATCAGCACTTTCAAACCCTTTACTACAATTTCACTTTTAATCTTACAACTCAAAGATCCCATTCAAAAAGATAAAATATACATACAAACATACATCTCCTACTTTGATGTGCAGCAAACAGTGCTGGTATTATCACGTCCTGTGCGAGGAATTAAGAAGCGCGAAACAAATGAAAAGTAAAAAAAGGCTGCGCCGCCATTGGGGCTGCGCGGGAACAATGAGAGCCCCTTATTTGCGGTGTGCGCTATCGTTCCATCGAGAGGCTGGGTTCAAGGAACGGTAATAGGATTTGATACTGGAAAAATATCATAAATTCATGATAGTAATATAATTGGTACTAAGACTAGATAATAACTTATTTATTAGGTAAAATAAATTCTTTTGCCAACAAATTTGAAAGTAAAAAAATGTCCATAACACTCAGCGATAAAGCAGCATTGATGAAATAATTTTTAAAATTGGCTCAGTAGTTTGTCAGTTTATTCATTTAATTACAAACAAAAATACAAATCTTTTCTCCTTATAATATAAGCCTGTTCTGAGTGGAGAGTAAAAGGTTTATACTCGCTCCGAGTGTACAACTTATTAGTTAAAACTCACCGTGTTCCTTTAGGTACTCTTGTTCCAAGGCTTCGAACGATTATGAAGCTCTGAAAGATAAGATTCAGTTCAGATATAGATACATAATCTAAGTAGATTTAGTGTTGACTCCAAATAAACTGTATTTGTCCTTGCTCGTGCAGTCCAAAGGCAATCTTTAGTAGAAAATGTATCGAATCCTTCACCATCAACGGGAGTGCCCCCTAAATCGTCGATTGTTTGACGTCGGCATTAAAACGGCGAAATGTCAATATTTGTCGGCAGTACTCTAGGGCGGAGGGCAGGCGGTAATCCCCTGTTCGCAAATACTAGGAGATTTCGCCGATGTCGCCTGTTTCGGGGCCCCAAGGGTACCTCTTTTGTTTGTACTCTCATTAATATACATGGGAATTTGCGGTAAGACGCAGCATTATGGTGAAGGATTTTTTGGGTCTTAAGTAGGTGTTAAGATGTTAATTTTGCTGTTAGGAATTTTGATTAATATTCTTTTGTTTTCGGTCCAGGGTCCAGGAAAAGTTAATATAAGTTACAGTTTTTTAAAAGACGTTGTCCCTGTTTAGAAATTACTCCTGTATCGTGGGTGCGTTCACAGACATGTAAACTCACGTACACAAGACACCCAGACCCGAAACACTTATCTGAAGACCATACAAAAATTTGTTTAGTGCAGGAATCGAACCCGGGACACTTAGCGTACCAGTCAACCGCTCAACCAATGTGCTAACCGTGCCGTCATTATCGTAATCATTTTAGCCGAAGGACATCCACTACTAGATACGTTTAGAATGTTGCCGCACGTGATCGAACTGCGAATATAGCGGTTATGTGTTCATTGATATTTCAAATTGTGTGTTATAATTTTCAAAATGCAAATAGGTAGTCAATGTGGCTCAGAAATCTGACTAACTCAAACGGGACTGGGTGGAATATGTCTGCCGCGTGTCTAACGAGCTGTGGGCCCGTTAAAAATGGGATTGGTGCCCATAGAAAGCACTATGCGGCCACGGCAGACCACAAAGGAGATGACAGGACGACCTGGATGTCTTCATAAGAATTGGAAAGAGGACGCGAGGAATCGTGATCGTCGGAAGAAATGTTGGGAAGCCTTTGCCTACCAATTGAAGGCGAGCTACCCATACCAATTAGTGCGCCTCACCATCAACGATTGCATCACTGTTTACCTTCAGGTGAGATCGTAGTCAAGCGCATGTTTATACCAATAAAAAAAACCATTTAAGAGTATATTCGCCCAACAAGCCGCACGCTAGAAAGGTAGGTACATTTCTCATATTATGTCCTTCAATATCACAATATCTACACACAAAACGAAAACCCGGCAAAAAAACCACTCATATTTCAATCACCCACAGAATAGGCCACATTACTCTCCCACATTCAAACCGCAAAAAAAACAAATATCCACCACCTATATCCACCAAGCGCGCATATTTTAAAAATATAACAAACGCGGTTCAAACATTTATCCCACGACAAAAGGTACACTTGTAAATAGGAAGAAAAAAATGCAAATAGGGTTGGGACGGCTATCAATTTCCCGCAAATTTCGCGGGACCACACGTTGCTATTTGGACCTAGTTATGCAGAAAGTTGCCATGTGTGGAAAAGTACAATACACGTGAGTCAACCAACTATGGCATTAAGTGTCAAGAGAGACTATCTGGATACAAGAATACACTAGCTATAAATCTAAATGGATGCGGATCGCTACAGCAATAACGATTAATAAAAAGACATACTCGTAGCGTTCCTATAGATGTTTCTGGATAGACACACACATACATAACATAAAGTAAAAGCCTCCCACAAATTGGCATAGCTCACTGTGACTTAACTCACTTCTGATACAGAACCGAATAATGAAGAAGTGAAGTGTTATTCCTTGCGTCTGTTTCCAGATAACTACAACCTAAGGGTCTTTAAGTCAAAAGTAAGTTTCTTCTAGGCAGCTTCGTCGATATGGGTAAGCAGCATCGTCGACCATACTATCGCTTAAGATCAGGTAAGATAATGGTTAAACGCAAACTTAGAATTTTAAAAAAGATGTCGAGTTTAGTACATACTATTCGTTCAATAGGTACATAGAATCATCGATTGATCGTTCAATCGATTACAATTTTTCGGAAAAAAAAATCACATGGCTGCTTCCTGCATAACTAGGTTCATTTCTATCCCGTATGTGACCCGGGACTCACACTTCAGCACCAGTCTCCTTTGTTCGCTGATATATCGGAGACCCGTCCGAGGTGGGCCCGTGAATCATTTAGGTTTTGTACATAGAAATGATCATAGTATCGTTTGGTTTGAGGGTTTTGTTTACTGAAGCTTATTTATTTTACAATTCTTGTAAACAATTTTAAAAAATACATACAGCCAAACATAGAACCTTCTACTTTTTAAAGTCGGTTAAAATAAAAGAGAAGAAGAATGAAACAGAAATATCGGTACAAAAGTGATTCTTATTTCTACAGAAATCTCTGAATTTTGATATTCTTGTTGTTACATTGAACACAATAGGAGCTAAGGGGGTGGGAGTATATGTTATCTAATTAGTTTATAAAAAATATACATGCAATGTGTTTACGACAATACGATAATAAATGAAAATACTGGCAATACTCATCATTAAGAATAACTTTTAGTATGGGACCAACCCTGAAATCGCGAAAAAAATATCAGCTGTTCCGCACATTTTGTCGACTTATGCAAACGTAAATGTACGAGACACCGGATTTTTTTCGCGATTTCAGGATTGGTCCTATACTAAAAGTTATTCATAATGATGAGTATTGCTTACTAACTGTGAAAACAATATCAAAACTGGTAGTAAAACAAAGAAGATATCAATTTAAGATTAATATAGGTACCTGTAGTCCGGTCAAAATAGACTAATTAATTGGGGTGAGGTTACAATAATTCGCACTTGGCTGAAAATTGGTAGGTTTGTTCAATACACTATTATTAAGGAAATGTGAAAAGTCCTCATCGATCCGGCACGTGCAAAAATATATACACGCGGTCAAAGGTCACAAAAATGGGTTTTTCGCGTTATTAAGCAAAATGGTAAGTTTTATCATAAAATTAGCTCAGACAAAAATTATAGATCAGACAATTATCTATAAATATGTCTAAATACTTTTTTCCTAAGAGCCACCGTTTTTGAGATATAACGATTCAAAATATTGAAAGAGTTGTAATCGTCAAAATATGAATAAGTACACCACGTATATACTCGTACATCATTGAAGCCGTAATACAAGCAAAAATATCGTTCTATCGGTCAGTGTGACTAACACATATAAAATATGAAAATTTGGGGTAAAAAAAAACCCATTCCCTTATCTTCTACGCCAGTGTAACCTTCAGCAACATCTGCCTCCCATTCAATTGTCTGCGTGGCTAGGGTCGTATACCTGCTTTATTTTACTATGCCGAATACATTCAATGCTATTAGAGTGCGTCTAATGATAGAACGACCTGGAGTTTTTGATTTAATGGGCCACGTTATTCAGCCACAATTGTCCGAAATAAAAAAAGTTGTGAAGTGTCAAGACATGAAGAATCATGTCTTGACACTTCACAACTACTAGTTAGTAATACCACATACAAAATTTTTGGATTCAACCTCTTTTTCTCAGGTTGCGCTTGCTACTGTTTCAACTTTTTGAATCGTTATATCTCAAAAACGGTGGCTCTTAGGAAAAAAAGTAGTTTTTATAGATAATTGTCCGATCTACAATTTTTGTCTGAGCTAATTTTATGATAAAACTTACCATTTTGCTGAAAATCGCGAAAAACCCATTTTTGTGACCTTTGACCACGTGTATTTTTTTTTGCACGTGCCGGATCGATGAGGACTTTTCACATTTCCTTTATAATAGTGTATAGAACAATCCTACCAATTTTCAGCCAAGTGCGAATTATTGTAACCTTGGATGTCTAAATTGACCGGACTACTGTCTCTCTCGGCAAGACGTCGTTTTCTATGGCAACTGTGGGACGTTGACGTCAAAGACTATAGCAGACTTATTCTCCTAATTAGCAGCTTTCATGCTTTATAACTTCGCTGTTGACGAAAATATTTTGAAAATTCTTTTGTATTTCTTTACTAGAGCTAAAAATATTAATTTGTTGCTAATAAAATGTTTAAAAAAATTGCAGCGGCAATGGGCAGGGCACTTTGCTAGTAGAACGGATGGTCTATGGGGACGAAAGATTCTGTAGTGGCGACCACGTAATGAAAGACGCAGCGTTGGAAGGCCTCCCACAAGGAGGACTGACGACCTGGTGAGGGTCGCGGGAATCCGATGGATGCAAGACGCACAGGACCGGTCGTTGTGGCGACGCTTGGGCTCCCCCAGGCCTTGGCCTATGTCCAGCAATGGACGTCTTACAGCTGAGACGATGATGATGAAAAAATTGCATGCATATTCTCTGTTTATCATTTAGTAATTTGTAGGTAGTTTATATAAATCATTACTGGAATAAAGATGAACCTACTAACTAAATTCAAATAAAAAATAATTAAAAGTTTTAATCACATTTCGGTATCTTTTAAATTAAAACGCTGAGACAGCTCATTACTTTTAGATATCTACTTAAGTATTAAAAAGTTGAGTCAAAAGCCTTTTACACCAATCGTTTTTCCGAACGGTCTTAGTCCACGTCGCGTAGGTAGTGTAATAATTAATAAGGGTAAGACGGTCTTCGACGGGGTTTGACGTAACGAGTCGACGTAATGAGTCGACGTATCGAGTCGAGACTTCTGAATTGTCAAGCAGTCAGTCAATAAAAAAAAATATGCAATTTGACTTAATAACCTTCCAAAACTTAGATCTCTATCGAGAAGAATGTGCAAGAAACTCTATATTCTTTTAAATCATGCTAATGTATTACTTTACATGCCTCTTGTCGCTATTATGGTGTGTGAACATATGTAAATAAATAAAAAAAGTGTCAATAAAAAAAGCCTTGAAACACAATCTCAAGGACGACTCTATTGTCAGGCGTAAGAATCTCAAGGACAACTCTATTCTCAGTCACAAAAAGATACTGTAAAATTAAAAAATAGTCCCACCACTATAATAAATCAAACCTCCATTAATAACTCATCTCGCTACTTCCATGCTCGATGAACCCGCCATCCAGCAACCGGGCAGCAACTCGCAAGCAACTCACCACTAACTCACAAGTACAGTGGGCGACAGAAGTTAATTTATATTTCTTTTTAGTATATTTAGATACTGATATTTAATACAGTTGAGTTTGTTTGTTGGTTTTAACGCACTGTCTCAGGAAATAATGGTTCGAATCAAAATCATTTTTAGTGTTGGATACCTAGAGCCGTGAGTGAAACCAAATGAATTATATCATATTATTATTCTTTTTAGGGTTCCGTACCTCAAAAGGAAAAAACGGAACCCTTATAGGATCACTTTGTTGTCCGTCTGTCCGTCTGTCAAGACCCTTTTTCTCAGGAACGCATGAAGGTATCAAGTTGAAATTAAAACCATATATTGAAATCCGCGGTCCCTTGAAGTTGTGCAAAAATCAAACTTGTAAGTTGACGGAAAAAAAAGATACGCCCGTTTATGTTGCAAAAAACGTACATTTCGACACTGTCAAAGGAATCAAAACTCATAGGGTGCTTCCCGTTGACCTAGAATCTTGAAATTTGGCACGAAGCAAGGTATTATAGCACTTATATCGGGAAAAGTCTGAAAACTGAAAATTTTTAGTTACGTCACAAGAAAAAAAAAATTGAAAAGTCTTCAAGACTCGATTCGAGAATTAAACTGTTTTTATAGGAAGGTTGGTACGAAACCCTCAGTGCGCGAGTCCGACTCGCACTTGCCCGGTTTTTTTTTTAATTGTCTTTATTGTCATAATACTGTAAAGCCTTTTCTTATATTTATATAGCTTCTTTCGTATAATGTGAATGAGAGGGCACTGTAGACTACAGATTATAATTACTACCTTTTTGAATCCAATTTTTGACTAATTTTATCTTTATTGTGCTTCTGGGTGCAATATTGACTGGTCTACACTGTCCTCGCATATGTGTCTGTGTTGTAATATGGAAGTATTGTAGACCCAATAGTTTTTTGAAAAGAGTAACCATGGAGTTTCTTGCCGGTTCTTCGCAATAGGAAACGACCAATTTGGAACTGTGCACTAGTTTTCGACGTTTTATAAGTGCCCATGTAGGCAGGCAGGCTTTGACTTTGACTTTTTAGTAATCACAGCTTTGAACCGTTTGGGGTCGAAACGCTTAGGTCATTGGGTCTGAAAGCGCGTCCTTTTCCCACATTAACTGATAGTCCTTTAGAGTAACCAGAAGGCTAGCTCGTTCTTCACCCAAAGAATTATCTTTGCCATTCAATTCAGACAGTTCAGTCAGAAGACTACAGCATTGCCAAGCCGCCGAAGCGGCACATTTCCGGATGACAGTGATGTGGAGGACTACTTCGACGCCAGAGTGTATATTGTTTTTATTATATGAACAGAACATACACAACAACCCGTTAGGTTTAGTATAAAAACTTAGTTTAGTTGATAAATTATATATTTTTTTACAGAATGATTATATTATAATTATTGTACAGTGAGCTAAAGTGTTAATCAATTTCCGTGGGCGAGTGTCCCTCGCAAGTCAAGTAACATCGCAGACAAGCCGGCGGCGGGCAGCGGCGCGGAAGACGTGAAATATGGCCGACACACTACATTTAACCAGATAACTGAGTGCTGAGACCGTTCTGACGGCTGCGGTCGGGGTAATGGCGTACGAGAGGAACTAGCTGATTGTATGAGTGAGGATGCTTGCGGTAAGTCAAAAGATTGTAGATACATAACCAACTATGTCTCTAGTCACTACTAGAAACAGTTAAAGAGTGGAATTCCCTGCTGGAGCCTTTCCTGGTAGCTATAACCTTTGTGTCAAATGTGGATCTGGATAGGTTACTATTAGGCAAGCGTGCTCTAACCGCATTATCCCTTATCACCAGAGAAAGTTGTTGAACGAGAGCCTATTAAAAAAATAATTTTAAATAATCTGACCAACTGCGAGTCGGATTCGCGCACGATTTTGTACTGTCTGTAGCAAAAAACGACAAAAATCACATTTCTTATATGGAAGCAAAACTTAAATATTTACCTTATTCGTGTAAGTCTGTCTTGTTAGACTCATGAGATATGGTTACAGACAGACAGCGAAATCATCGCGGGACCCTATTGGTCCCGTTTTTACCCTTTGAGTACGGAGCCCTAAAACAAAAAGTCGCTGCCTACTTCTGTTGATTTCTTCAGTGAGTTACTTCTTCTAAACCTTGGCAGGCTATGGATTTTAATTTAGTTTTCACCAATAGAAAGAACGACAAATGAGGATTTTTTTGTACATACTCGTAATTGTTGGCTGTGCGCAAATATTTTGACTTGGTTGTAAAAAATATCGATTCGTCTTTGAATCTAATATTAGAACTGGATTTTGATAAAAACAGAACTATCTGAAAGTAAATCTTGACAAAAAAATAAATTTCCAGATTGGTTCATAAATGACGAAGTTTTGAGGTAAAACGTTAAACCAAATAAACAACGAAATTGAGAACCACCTTCATTTTTTGATGTCGTTCGAAAAATAAGGCTTATAATTTAACAATCTGGATACATCACGAGTTTTCACTTCGTACTAATCTGACTAACTGAATAGAGGGATTTTTTGCTAAGTCCTGAGAAACACTAGCAGGTGTTCTACATTTTAACACAATCGCATTTATTCATAAAATAAATCTTTCCATTGAATTTCTAAATCAAACTATACTGCACGCTTTAAAATACAATGTTTAATATACTCTAAACAAACAAGCAAACGTTACAGATCATTGCATTCGTAGCAGCTGCTACGAGTCGCTACGAAGTCGCTACGGAAATTCTACGAAACATTATTATTTGCTATTCGTAGCAAGAAGCAGGAAATTTTGTTGCATCATAATACTTTTGTATTATAGCTAACTTTTGTGCAAGTTGTTTTAAATTATATTTTTTTCTTAATAAAAATTATAAAACTAACTAACATTCAGTTTCCAAAAATTAGCATTTTTGAGGACTTATAGATATAGATATACGCCTGTGAGATTTCTGTAAACATGATCACCAGCTGACTCCACTAAAAGAGTAAAAAACGATTGACTTAAAATGGATAAGTAATTTCAGACAAAGCAAAACCTAAACCTAGAAAACATGATCCATTACACAAGAAAAGAAACCACAACAAAAATGAGCTGTTAAGAAGGAATTTTTATCATCATCATCATCATTTCAGTCGAAAGACGGGACATAGGCCTCCCTAAGCATCGCGGCAACGACCGTTTCTGTGCGTCTTGACTCCATCGGATTCCCGCGACCCTCACTAGGTCATCGGTCTATCTTGTGAGAGGCTTTCCAACGCTGCGTCTTCTGGTACGTGAACGTAACTTTTTAGAGTTAGAGTATTTCCCTAGAGTATTTTTATAATTAAAATTGAGATTTTTTATAAGCCTTTTTTGTGTCCCACAGCTGGCCAATGGTCTCCCCTTTTTCCATTCAAACTTCTCTATCTAAGGCGATCTCTGGCCAAGTTTGCCCCGCGAACATGATTAGATCGTCACACCACCTTCGCCGCGGTCGAACCCGACGGCGTCGACCACCCTCCGGCGTCCAGTGATATTATTATACGCCTAAGGAAAACCCGATCAATTACACATAAACGACAATTCAAAGAAAAGATTAAATCTATTTCAAACCTCACACATCAAAGCAATAGAAATCTATTTCTAAACAATCAAAGAATTTTAAATCAGACATAGGCGACATTTAATTGCGACAATTAGTCGTCGATAGCTGTCGGATTTTCCGACATTTTGCCTTTTGCGGCCATAATTGCCGACAATCACCTACAGTCTACAGGAATAGCATTACAAAGAACGGTTGGACACCACAAAGGTATACTTAACGTCAAACGTCGGCGTCGTATGGAGTAGTCTATAAACTAGGGTTGTGACGGAACCTCTCCTCTGCATATGCGGAAGCTTGCGGCCTCTGTAAAGTTTTAACGGAGTTTTACCGGAAGCCTTATTGTAGCGAAATCTATGACGCCACGCTGAATTTAAAATTAAAAATCTACGTCACGGTCTTAGAGCTCTCCGAGCGATTAAAACATAAACCACTGCCCGAACCGACAATCAAACATTTGCCCGGACCAGAAATAAAACGCGTTCGATGCGAAGATCCTTTTTAACGAGTCTGAGTCTTTTTGTTCCGCATACCTCTAAATAATAAAGATTTTTTTTGTGATCGGAAATCATCGAATAACTTTTCTCGCTCTCGGTAAACGTGACAGTTTTTTACTAACTGAAACCCGGCTGTATTTTTTCAGTTACAATTTGCGCTCCAGGTCTACAGTAAAACTTTGCGTGACTTTTTCAAACAATTTATGGCATAGCTTAATGTTTCTCATTTTTGCATACATGTAGGATGTTAATTTAGAATTTGGTACGCATCATAATTTTAAGAAAATATAAACTTGTGAACGCAGCGATGAGTGAGTGAGAGAGTATGTATGGGAGAGAGAGGGGAAAACAATGGCGATTGAGCTAAGAAAAGGTGAAGACGTATAAATTTTTATTAAGAAGTTTTAAAGTAATAAAAAGAAGTTTCAAGAAGTGAAGTGTTTCGGTCATCCACACCACCCTACATACCCACATGTCACTATCATCACTCCCGATTTCGTAGCCATAATCTAACCTTTGCTACCACGGAGGACGAACTCTGCACCTTTATCTTTACCTTCGTTTCCACCAAGAAGGCCTCTATCACATCCCTACATCAACCATTGCCGCCACACAATGTAGTGGTCTCTACTGTCAGGTATTTACGAATACATCCTGCAAATTATAGTGTTCCTTCTATTGGAGACGTATTTCCTTCTATTAGCTTATGAAGCATGTAATCATGTCTGATTGGTCGGAAAGAGGTTACTTATTAACGAGAAACCGGGTTAGGGAATTTCGTTAGGGTGTTATTATATAATTTTGATTGTAATACGGAATGTGGCACCTAAGTTATTAACTATTTATTTAATAATTAACTTCGCTTTCCCGCCGCATTAAACATCGTCCACATGATCGCAGAAAATTATTCCAAGGCAATATTATGATCATCATTTTAGCCTAAAGACGTCCACTGTTGGACATAGGCCTCCCTAATATTGCTATAAATGAAAGTTTATGTGCTTCTCTCATCCATTCCATGCCCGCGAACCTCACCAGGACATCGGTCCACATTGTGAACTCTAGAACCTTTCTTTATACTCCCGTAATAAGAAGTATCTTGTGTGAAAATGTTTAAAACGAAATTCGAACATTAAGAAGTTATAAATATACACATACTCACAAACTTTCACCTGTGTGATTAAGGGCCTGTTTCACCATCTACGATTAAGTTTCGAGTATCTTACTTGGCAGATAATTTCATACGAATTCCGTTCCATTTTTGAATTTATTCAGTGAGTAGTGCCTACTCGGACATTGTGAAACAGGCCCTAAGTGTAATTAATATTGTTATTAATGCTCATTTGTTGCTACTCATTACAAATACACATTTAATACAATTGCAATGTTTTTTTGGTTAAAATGCAAATAATGCAACGGGCTTCAAAATTTTTACCACTTAGATTATATTATTTTTAGGTATTAGTAAGCATTGTACTATTAGTAACTGATACCAATAAAATTACATAGCAAAAATACATATTACTTTTCTTAATCATCATCACACTTTTCATTTTTATAAAGTTGAAACTTTTTAAATGGATGTAAACAACCCTGTCACTAACCATATCCACGACTAGCTCACAATAACCCAAAAAGTAAACTATGACAAAGAAATCAAATCAACAAACAAGTAAGTAAGTTTTGTAACAGTTTACCAAAAAAAAAAAACTTTACAAAAACTTTCCTAATCAACCACTTATAACAATTTACAACTATTTAAAAATTCAAATACGTAACGAAACTGTTTTAAACCAACAATCTGCTATCAAAGCTATCATCAACAAAAACTACAAAGAAAGCCGCTGTGTCCGAGCGTTTATTAGGCGGCATTATCAAAAGAAGAGCGACAAAGTGTCGTGTCGTGATGTGCCGGCTGCCAGCGTTCCCTCATTATTTATTTAAAGCCCGATCCGATTGTCGTATGTACGTTCTCAGTGGAGAGTACAAGTTATAGGAGTTCGGCGAGTAGATTGTGTACTTAGCTTACGTATCAAGGTTAAAAAGATGCATAATCAGTTTTTTTTGCGATGGGAAATCGTCCAATGACCTTTCCCGCTCTAGGGCGGAGTGGGAAGGCGTGTCAGACTTTTCAAACTGAAACCATACCTGGGTCTTTCAGTTACCTTTTGCATTCTAAAACTGCGGGTTTCCCTTTTACGCGTGGATCACTACGAGTGGGAGAAGTCATTGGATGATTTTCCACACAAAAAATAAAAAACCTAGGTGCAGACATATCATCTTTCCGAGGCACGGAGTCTCAGTAATGTAAATAATTTTAGAAAACTACATAAATGAATTGAAAAACTCACATTGGTACTAGCCCGGTTTAAACCCACAACCTCTTGCATAAGCAGCAGATGCAGCTACGGGGCCATCGCGTCGATTGTCGGAGCCACTGGTTAAGTTACACAAAAATCGCTTTACCATTACTTCTCACACCACACCCCCAGCCAGACAGAGTGCTTTTAAAACTTAACCCTTATTTTCTCACTTTGAGCACTTTAAGGGATTACAAGAGCTGCGTCGCTCCCGTCGGGCAAAGCGTGAAGATGCGTCTAGCATTGCACCTGCGAACAACTTTCCTTTCAGAGACCCCGTTGATTTTTTAAAGCGAAGATGTTAATCGGTTCTGAAGTTTTATTTATACAGATTTAATGGGTTTCAAGTGAAAAGTTTTTATGAGTAAACTTTATGGTTGAAAGATTTGAGATTTATTAAAAAAAAGAACTCAGAAGTCATAAAGGATTTTTAGGTTGTTGTTATTTTTTAAGTATAATCATTTTTATTGAGATATCTGGCGTATAATAGTATAAAATGGCACAGAAGTATTATTACAATTTTCTCGAAACCATTCAAGAAATTTTCGACTTCCTGAAACTTAGTTTCTTCTTTTTCCTAAATTTTAAAAATAAATTTTTACTAAATTTTTACTAAATTTTTCCTAAGTTTTTCACTCACCCACCAAACACAAGCACGTCGCAAATGAATGTAAATACTAGTGAAGTCCGTAGTAGTACGACGATGTGGTGCGAAACTTGTTTTTTTTCTTTCATTCATATTTTTTTTGTTTTCTTGGGATTTTTGTTTATTACTGTACTAAATTTATTATAGGATGGTTTCGGTGACAGCTGTCAGATTCATACAGTGTAGCTATCTATCCGTTTCTCACATCTTAAAGATGCATATTTTCGTCCTGCTGTCACCCAACTCATGTTATGTAAAAAAGACTATAGGTCCAACGTTGAAGCTATCTGGCGGTAAGTCTAACTACTAAGATATCAAGTGTGGAAGAAGAAGGCACGGTGCTTCAACCCCATACCAAATAGGTTAGGGGAAAGACAATGATGATATGTCAGAAATTGAATCTGTCCACGTAGATAAGTATCGTGCCCCCCATGCTAACGTGAGAAAGGTAGGCAGGGTATTCCGGCTGTCATACAAATATGCACGATATATCTTGAGTGGTTTCTAACGTGAACTTTAACCAATGAGGTTCGGTTAAGAGCTTGTAAGATGAGAATCGTGACAGAAAGGTAGAGAAGAAGAAGAAGATGCCTCTAGTCAAAACCAGTACGGTACTGCGCTGCTCTCAACATGCTACCTACAGCGTTACCGACGACGCAGCTGTGCGAGCCGTTTCAGCGTAAAAATAACATACACACACACACACATTCACAAACTTTCAACTTTATAATATCAGTGTAATAGTGTGATTAGGACCCAGTAAATGTAATTGATCAAGCTGATTATCGTAACTTATTTGCATATTGCAGAACTGGTTATAAGCAAGCATAAGCATAATCAAATCCAAATGCGTCCAACAAGTGGAAAGGTTGGAACAAACATACACACATCATCATGCTCATATTCACAAACTTTTGCCTTCAAAATATTAGTCTGTTTACAACCTTGTGGAAAAATTTCCTACTTTCAGGAAGACAAAATGCTTCAGAGAAAGCAAAAGGACAAATAGTAAATCAATACGTTTGATTTCTTCTAGTAAAGAAAATTGACCTCATTACCTTGTTATACATAACAAGGTAATGAGGTCAATTTGTACAACCTTGATTTTCAATAGCTTCGTTAGCTGATATTCTTTTTACCAAACCACTTATTTTACTGTTCTCTATGATTATCTTCCCGTGATGTCTCCATATTTACGTCATTTAGTTTGAGTTTTGCTCCCAATAAAATATTGCATCATCGTTATACGAATAAATAAATAAGAACAAATCACATTCTAACGTTTTTCTTAAAATTATTTCGTATATGATAAAAACATAACTTTTTTTGAGAGAGTGAGAGATCATCAAATGACTTCTACCGCTCTGATTAGAGTAGGGAGGAATATAAGTCTTTTACTTATAAAATTGATGTTCTTTCTGTTTCCCTTTGTGTTTCAGGAACGCGGTAACTCTTTCTAACAATCTTGCAGACAAACACCTTATCAGGAGGACAATAATTCATACATAATCCACACTACCAAAAATAACGCAACCTAGATTTTTTGCTTTAAAGATAATCGCAAGAGTCACACTAACCGCGATGCAATGGGAAAGCCTCGCCTTAGGACAACTGTGATCTCAATCACGGTAGCCCCTATTCCAGGTAAATATTCCCTGCAGTGATAATCACACTTCTGCACAACTTCAGCCCGTATTCAAAACAATGAACGCGAAAATAGCAAACAATAGGTCTTGCCCCACAGATATAATCCAAAAAGTCCATTAAATCGGGCTCACAATACTAAAATCTGAGAAATATTTAAACAGGCAAGCTTTAGTAAAGCCTGCGACCACATACTGTGTACTTCTGAAAAAGCATTCCATATAAACCGCAAAGGGAAAGTTGTTCTGTAGCAAGCATTGTTTACGTGGACGACGGAACGTTGACTACAAGAATGTGTGGTGGATGGAAGTGGCAGCTGTTTTGGGTGTTGCATTTGTAATGGAGGTGAGCGGACGTGATGGAACGATTCAATGGCTAATCGTCAGAAGATTGAAACAATTTGAGGCGATGCGGTTTGCGGGCTTCCGATGGAACCGTGACGCCTCCAGGCGAGACCAGGTAAGTCATCGTTCCACGATCCAACCTTGCGTCTTCCAGTAAGATGAAAAGAATGAATAAGAGCTAATTTTGGATCAACGCAGCATCTTCAAAAAGTGACTGGAACTAAAATATTTTATTAATTTATTTTTTACAGTTATGCGACCGAATGATTTGAAAATGACAATATTCTTGTGACCTTTTTCTGAATTTTTGTTTTGAATCATTGTCATCTTTATCGATATCTGGAGTTCATTTAATGGAGGTTTTAGCACAGATATATAGGAAACAAAATGGAGCACAGAATACCATATGAGAATGATACGTAAAAAATGTATACAACGTACTCGTTTATATACAATTCTTTATGCAAAAGCAGAAGATGAAACATCATACTAGTTCACAGCACAAGCATTTGTTTTTACCTATGCAGAATTTGAACCATCCAGTAATCGCTCCTACATCCGTATGGGCGTGTTTCGGGCACGTGAGGTGGACGATAAATTCTATGCTTTGTGCTTCCAGTCTGGTCGGCGTTTTTTACGCCGCAGTTTGTGTGCGCCTGAGACCGCTGCGGCTTCGAATGACGTAATAGCGATGAAAAATCTACGCTCGTTTGTTTGCTTTTCAATGTTACCTACCTATGCGAAGGTGGGATAATATTTAGTTTTTCGTCAATAGGAAAAGAAAGGTTTTGTTTTATTTGTAATTAAACCTCTGGCTACCGTTTCACTTTATGGTAGTCAAAATCTACTTTGTTTTTTGGTGTCATCATCGTCAAAAAATACCTTGTTCTTTACTCAAAAAAATTCATTGCCATATATGACTATACTGCCAGTTTCCTAGGCCTATAGGTATAACCAAAACTGACCGAAACTGCCAGCATAGCCACGTTGAATGGCAATGCAATTTTTTTGAGTAAAGAACAAGGTAGCCCGCTGGTCACGCAAAGTGCCGATAGTTCGAAGACCAGATGGACCCATGCACGAGTTTCTGACGTTTTATGTGCCAACGTGAAAAAAATATTATGAATTAAATTAAATTAGCTAGAGCTCTTAATATATAAGCTAGTACACTTCACCATCAACGATTGCATCACTGCTAACCATCAGATGATCGTAGCCAAGCACTAGTTTAACACAGAAAATTACAAGCCAACTAGATAAAATCTTCTACAATATATCATAACGTATCATCTAAGTATTTCAATACCTTATATAGTATGTATGAGTCATAGTATGAAAAGAATAAAGTATTCACACCATTTTATAGCGATATAAAATCCTCATCGGATTCCGTACAATGCAACGTCACATTGCATACAGCATTACGTATTCACCCGTATCTTTTATATACCACAAGATATTCACTCGGCTTTACTTGCTCATAAAAGCTAGGTTTCCGTGAGGACATAAAAGTTGTGAAAAGATCTTGCTGACCATAACAATTTTGAAAGGTTAATTCCCAAAAGAAAATAAAAGTCTAAGTATATTTTCAAATAATTTCGGCGTCACGGAACAAATGATATGATACTCGTATATCTTCACATAACTTGTCCTTTAGGTAAAATAGAATATGTCATTATTTTCTTCTAGCCCTTGAAATTATAATTATTTCTTTGTTATACTCTGAGACTCTTGCACTTACTCCCTCTCTATATCTCTCATTCTTTTCTCCTCCTCTTGCTTTGTCTCCTGCTCTTTCTTCCTCCCTTTTAATATCTATAGTTATATACCATTTTCTCTATCAGTTACTACTACTTGAAATATTTTAAATTATTTCAGTTTTGTACTTTATAGATCTTTTTTTCTAATATTCTAATACCGTATTTCAACAAACACACATCCAACCGGTATTTTTACTATTCGATCACAAATTGTGCAAAAGATAGATATATCAAAGCCGGTCCCGAGTCTTGCAATAAAACTGCGACGCACCGCTAGGTGGCGTTCTATTCTAACTGAAGGAGAATCAATTTACAATTGAAACGTATCGTCATTGTATGGGACATTCAAAGGAAATGTACCATCAGGTGTTATTTAATGTTAATTACTTTGTAGTCATTTAAGAATAAGCAAAAAGTAAAGAGAAATATGATTGTTTGTTTTTAACGTTTATTAATTATTATCAGGTGAGGTAGAGGTCTGGCTATTTTTTTAAATATTTTATTAACATTTATACAAGCTGTGAATAAACAAAACTAACTTCTACCAGCGGCTTCGCTCGCGTGAAAGTAGATTTCTTCATATACCTAAACTTTGGACCTCTGTTTCACCTCTTTAAGGGGTGAATTTTAGAGAATCCTCTTTTATTGCTCGTCTACGCCATAAAAGCAAAACTTTGTGCAAAATTTCACGCTCCTAGTTCCAGTAGTTTCGGCTTATATATCAGTCAGTCAGTCAGTATCTCCTTTTATATAGGTTATATAGATAAATCGGTATAGGGAATGCGATTTGTTGCTCGTGTCAATAAAATCTCGTTGCGTCGGCTCGCAGCTTCACGGGCGACAACATGCTTTAATGAAAACAAATTGAAAAGCGCAGATCGGGAAACACGTTGGGAAGGCTTCACACTAAACTGAATTTAACATTCAAACTGGTCAAGTCTTTTTAAAACAGTGCTAGAGTATGTTTTTAAGTGAATGGCTGATTTTTAAAATTAGCCAGAATGTTTATTTCTGAAAAGTATAATTATGTACCATAATACAATTTATCGCACTATTTTAATCTATCAGTATTTACAATTTTACGATGACATACTCGTAATACACAGTAAATGATCTAGAAGGGTAATTGTCCATATTCTAGATCCATGGTCTATGTTTGAGTCAGCTTCCAGTCTAACCTTACTAACTTAGCTACATCCTAGGTACCGCTCCTTACCTGACCACCAAGAGACCTACCAGACGTATCAGATATCCTGGTTTCTGACTAAGTGTAACTACTGTCAAAGATCTTCAAATGGCAGCCGGGACCAACAGCTTAACGTACTTTCAGAGCCACGGTAGTACTTTAGCATGTTAAGATGGTCGAGCGACCATTGAGTGGGTGAGTACCCAGGACAGGTCATCAAACCACCTTCTACCATTCTTAAAAAATACCTCCATAAAGTACAGTAAAGTGTTAAATTTCAATAGTAAACTAACCCTTATTCCCACACGACAAGGCGACACCTCACTGCACGCCGCAGAGTTTTGACTGCGAACAAATTTAATCAATTAAAGACCAAACCCACGTTTTTTGTCAAACGCCCGCCATTTGTTCGAATTACGCTATTTTTTGTTTCCTCTCCGTTTGTCGTTTGTTTTCGACTGTACTTTGAGTCAGAATGACGTGATTAAAAGGTGGCAGTTAGAACTAATAGTAAGGTTTAATTATGGCTATGTGTCTTTGGAGAAGTAGATTATTTTGAATAGCAGTCTTTATGAATGGTATGCAGTTAATTGAGGAATGATGGGAATGGGTCTACCAAGGGATTTTGTAAAAGACTGGCTGCTGGCAGTGGTTTTGCGCGTAAAATTAATGACAACGGAACATAATTTCAGAGAATGATTTATTCGAATCCTTTTAGCCATTTTATCATGAGGAAGTAACAAACTATGTGTGCATTTTTTTGCTTGCCAAAGTGGGGCACGCCTCTACCGTATGCTCCACTATGTCCTCCGGAAGATCCACACAGTGATAACACCCGGACGTTTCTTCCGCCTGAACCTATTGCAGGAATCTCCCGAACTACCGTGTCCGGTGAGGACCTGCGTCATACGGAAGGTGAGGACGCCGTAACGTCTTTCGAACCA
Source organism: Mythimna separata (assembly GCA_030763345.1). NCBI lineage: Eukaryota > Metazoa > Arthropoda > Insecta > Lepidoptera > Noctuidae > Mythimna > Mythimna separata. The sequence goes on along the minus strand of CM061171.1, from coordinate 21,188,502 downwards.
CTTCCCAAAGAAGGGACTTACCGCCATAATTATAGCGTGCCCTCATCGGTGAGAGTTAAGCTCATCTCTGGACCTTCATCCTTGATCTGCCAAGAGGTAACCTTGCGTTTAATAGGACCCAGTAAGTGAATCTTTTGGCCCACATATACACACCTACAAATATATGTACAGAGATACAACATTATCTATTATTTTATCCAACTCAAAAACCACCTTCAGTAGCAATTTCCTGGTTTAATTGCAACATGTAGTATTCAGAGGAGGGCACCGGCTTGGTTTTGTATTGTAAACTACCGATACGTGTTCCAAATGTATTGCAGTTAAATAATAACGGACGGTGCAACGTATTCAACTGCAGTTTCTAAATATTTGGACACGGTTTGAAACAATATTTGAATCTACATATTATAATGATTCTTACGTAGAAAAAAGTAGACCCTAAATTAATCAAGTTTACATAATGATTGTGTTGCAGATTTAAAATTATAACGAGATTCGTTTACCATTTATTTTGAGATTGAAAATGATACAATAACTTCTCCCGCTCTCGGGTTGAACGAGAGGGCGTGTCAGACTTTTACTGACTAATATCTTCCTGAGGCCGTCAGTTGTCCTTTGAGTTCTAGGACTTCCTTACTTGTCCTAGGGTTTCCTTTTCCGAAATTCTGTAGATTGTAGCAAGACTTTCCATATGTATAAGACCATTTTTACTTCTTGGTTACGTAGATACGTTTAAGTTTGGTACACGACTTGTTTATAGTAAGTATGTTCATTTTGCCATTAAAAAATATTATCTACTTAATGATTCTTAGACAGTGTGAGATGTCTTCAAAACTGAGACGGATTCGAAGTTATTTTTATTTAGTCACCGCAATGCGTAGAATAAAAATCAACGCAGTAAGCCTAAAACAAAACGGAAGGAAATAAAATAACAACAGCGATTGTACATTGTGATTCGTGACAGATGGCGAGCTCGCAAGATGTTCTGAACGAATCAATATAAACAGAAGACTGGAATAATTGTTGTTAGGGAAATTGTAAGTGAAATGTGTTTGAGGAGAAGAAAAAAATAATTGTAAAGACTTTTGCGAATTATTTTCAGTAAATAATGAATTGGTTGGCAGTTGTAGTCAATAGATAATTCTGTGTCTTTATTGAGCATGTTTGCTTTATAGGACAATACAATCGTATTGAGGAACCAAAAGTAACGGGCATTGAAAATAAGATTTCTAACACATGAAATTTAAGATATGTTCTTTAGAGTCAGACAGGTTCAGAAAGTAAAAGTAATTTAATGAGAAAATATCCTGCAAAACTAGTAATTCAAGTATTTTATTTCGAAACCGTACTAAAGTATGAGGACTATACGATCACCAATCGTACTAATGGAAGACAGACAGAGAGAGAGAGAGAGAGAGAATATTCAGTATTATGTCTCTCTCTCTCTCTCTACAGCACAATTTTTAATAAATTAACTTTATTTCATGGACTTATGGTGATGGAATATAGTAGGAACAGAGATGAAAAAATATATCTGGCAAGGGAATTTGAACTTAAAATGTGAAATCTTAAACTAATGCTAAGTATTTCGCCAAACTCTGACTCAGAAAGGACTAAACTCATTATTTGTGGCTTAATTCTAAAGTTTAGGCAGTAATTTCCTTTCCTGTTTTACAGTATAAGAGTATGTATAGCAATGTGTCTAAATAGAATTTAAAATACTATGAGGTTGCCGTATACGTATGGATAAATTCAGTATTAATAAAAATCTCTGAACAGGTAAACCAAACATACCATCACAATATTCAACAATCGTGGGGCCGCTTTTAACAACACCGAGAGGGGGGCGATTTCTAACAACAGCGGGGGCGACTTTTAACAACAGAAACAAAGCAACGGCCATAAGAATAATCTCCATCGTCCGCGTAGTTTTTGTCACAGCTCTGCATATTCAAATAGCTGGGAAAGCGCAACTTTACCCGTAAAACATTTTCGTGGCTAACAAACAAAAAACGCGCAGAAACTCAGACAAAACCGCGGGTAAAAAGTTGTAAAACAAAGAGAGGAGACTGCTTTGTTTCTACCTTTGCGCTTTTAGTTGTTTTTTAATTATTATTTAGGGAGATAAAACTGCAGGCGGTTCAGGTGAGCTAAATTGTTTGAGGTTGTTTATTTTTTAGCAAACTTTTATGTAACTTGCATGCTGGTTTGTTTAGGACAAATTGATTTTGAAACAGTGGCCCTTGCTAGCTGTGTAATATCGGTATATCTTTGTTACTTGGATGAAAATGCATTAATATATACGTACTGTTAAACTACGCGGACAAACATGCCCCCGGCAACAAAAAATTAAAAGTCATATTTTTTTATTTGCCAGTCCAGGTATGAAAACTTGCATAGTTATGGAACACAAACGCTTCGGTTTACCTGTAAAACTCCATTGAACAGGCAAACCAAAAACAGGTACAGTTTAGCGTGGATGGCTATCTTTAGACCATTCGTTCTGGTCTCCTGGGTAGTGTCTCACCAGACACTTCCGTCTGTTTTTCCTGTTAGCCTTAAGATCAAATCATCGCTTACCTTCAGGTGAGATAAAAAAATAAATAGCAACGTAACCTGTCACCCCCAAAATCATATCAACGTGCGTAGATATAACTACGTCACTACGACAAGCTCTTGTTCCACAGCCGCAAAGTATTTCCATTTCGGCACCCAGATTTTCGGTACCAACCTTTTTTGGCACCCAAAGCTATAAACGATGCGGCACCAATAGGTATTTTGGATGGTAGTCATCATTATCACCTCAGTCGAAAGACGTCCACTGCCGAACATAGGCCTCCGCCAAGCGTCGCCACAATGACCGGTCCTGTGGGCACATCCGTCGGATTCCCGCGACTGTCGCCATGTCATCGGTCCACCTCGTGGGAAGCCTTCCAACGCTGCGTCTTCCGGTACGTGGACACCACTCCAGGACCAAAAGGCTTAAATTTACCCAAAGAGCAATGGGAAGGACTATGCTCGGAGTTTCCTTGCGTAATCACATTAGAAATGAAGATATTCGCAAGAGAACCAAGGTTACCGACATAGCCCGAAGAATCGCCAAACTTAAGTTACAGTGGGTTGGGCACATTGCTCGTAGAACGGATGCTCGGTAGGGACGGATGGTAGTAACCAATACAAAATCCCATTTCAAAATACCTATTGGTGCCGAATCCTGAATGGCTTGGGTACCGAAAATTTTGGTGCCGAAAATCTGGGTGCCGAAAATATGAGTGCCGAAACGGGAATAGGTACTTGACAACCGCGCGGCGGCTCTCGCCACGGTCACGTTCGCAGGAAATTGTTTTTGTCACTCTTCCTTTAATTCTCACCTGTTGCTGACAACACACGGTTTGTTTGGGAGTTTGTTTATGTTATAAAACACATAGATGTTCACAGAACGTTCAGGCGTTGTCTTTTTTTTAAGTTTGGTGCATACTGTATATAGCTAGCAATTGGTAAATAAATAAATGTAGGGAAACGCTTTCTTTTTATTTATTTATTTAAACTTTAATATACATTACATGGGCAGATTTAATGTATCAAGGCATTCTCTACAACGACTTTTTCCACGTGAATGTCGGTATTGCGGATTCGAAGTCGAAGTCGAAGCCAGAGAAATGTAGCCTTCGCCCTTCTTTGTGAAATTTCATCAAAAACAGCTCAGTTGTAAAACCATTTAAATGTAGCAGACAGAGTTAATTTTACATTTATAATATTAAGTACGGAAGTATAGATTATTTTGGGAATATGTGAAAATTGTTATGGTAGATACTGCCAGATAAAACTACCTTTAGAATTATTTACTTAGTTACTGTAGACTACGAAAATAGCAAAAAAGGTTTACAGGTTTGTCAAAGAAGCCCAACGTCTTACAATCATCATATTCCCTTTCTCACATCGGTTTCTTTCATCAGTCGCCATTGTGGGGAAACAGTTCATTCATCATTATCCTAGCCTTTTCCCAACTATATTGGGGTCGGCTTCCAGTCAAGCCGGATTTATCTGATCCTCGTACAATACTGGTAGTATTGTACGAGGATCGGCTGCCTACCAGACCTCCACAACCCATTAACTGGTGTAACACGGTACTTCATGGCAAGACTGGAGAAAAACAGTTCATTAATAACTCAAAATATTCCATAAAAATGTACAAACAACGTTAAAATTCTCTTCTGAACAGTTTTGCGGTAAACCGACAGACACTTCATATTTCATAGTAGTAAACTCCCTCGCGGGAGGTTCGAATAACAAACAATCCGCTTATAGACAGACAGACAAGTTTGCAGTATTTATGTGAAAGTATTTGAAATTAATTCAGGTTTTCTGCGGTTTTTGTCTGTTTTTGAATAAGTTAGTTTTTTAAGTACGGAATTTGAAAATTGAATCAATAATAAATTTTATGCTTCAAAATATTTTGTTTTCTATACTGTCCACACTAATATTAAAAATACGAAAATAACTCTGTCAGTTTGTCCGAGGTATATTTTGCCTTGCTATAATCAATGCGGGTGAACAATCTTCAAATTATATTTCTTTCTTTGTTCTTTTCTCTTTTCATCTTAGTAGAATATTTTATTTCTAAAAAATACTGCGTCTCTTGAAGTTACCTTGAAGACATACACACACTTTAAACTTATAACATCCCTCTTTTCCGTCAAGGGTTAAAATCATGAAAACTTACGATAACCTAATACACCGAAAAGTAAACAACAGCAATTTTTATTAAGATTGATAAATAAGAAAACTGTTCCAGATATTCTTTTTTATAGCCATAAATATAATCAACATTAACTCAGAAAAAAAACACCTAAACAGCCGAAAAAAAACTTCGAATTAAAAGCAAAAAAGCGCAGTCTCGGCAAGATCGACATAATCCTATTAATCTTAGTGACAACATAATTCAATGGGCGTCTGAGATACGGCGGGGAAAAAAGGAAAACGACGGGAAACTGTGGAAGCACGCGGTCAGTGAACTGTTGGAGCCAAGCGTTGGCGCCAAGCTGTCAGGGACGACAGCCGACGACTTACGCAGTATGACGATTCAATCTGATAATGTTTAAGAAAGATATCGTGAAAGAATAAATAGGAGAATATTTGGCAAGAATCGGTATTATTATAGAGTATCTCTGTATGGCTTTGTACCGTGTGTATACCGTTACCGGCATTTTGGCTTAGTTGCTACTAAGCCAAAATATACAGGGTACATTGTAACCGGTGTTAAAGATACCTGTTCAATCACACACACACACACACCACATTAATATGTTTTACGTAAACCAAATAATTTGGAATTTTTCTGTATATATTGACGTTAAATTAATAAAAACTACTTCAAAGCAAAAAGAACATTTACCTACTTAAACTTTTTTCTTCCAAGACACAAATTAACGAATTCCTTTTAATCAACACCGACAAAAAAAAGCAGGTCACTCACACTACCTTCCTAATTCATCAACCGTCACTTGCCTATTACCTGACGAGTATAAAAAGGTCCTTTCTTCTTTCACCGTTGATTAAGGCAGAGCCCTCTACAAATTATCCGGGCTATAAGGCCAAGTAACGCACCTTATTGGATTATCTCCGTCTTTGATGTTCGCGACGAGTTCCGTAGTCGTTTACAGCAAGTTAAAGGCAATAAAATGGCAAGTAATTCTGTAAAGGGAACTCTTATTAGGAAAAAGAAATTGTGTAAGCGTACTAAGTGCAGTGTATCAGTAAACGACGTCTGATCTCGTTGAGAGTCATCCGATCTTTGAGGAGACAATTTAAGGAATGAGATTTTTGACGGGTAGATTTTTGATTTGGTTGGTGAGATGGGTATAAATTGTGAGGGAGAGAATTGTGGAACTAACTGTATCAAGGAAGTGGGATTTTTTGCTAATAATGTTGCGGCAGTTCTTTCTTAGTTTATTGATTCGAATACACATGTAAGTACGATTTTGTGAGCGAGAATGCGATGGATGCAAGACGCACAGAACCTTCATTGTGGTGACAATTGGGGCAAGCCTATGTCCAATAGTGGACGTGTTTCGGCTTTGGTTTTTTTTATTATGGATAGGCTCGCGTTTGACCACTATCGATAATAATGAAAGTTCTTATGATTTTTGCAAGGTACGACAAGTTTTTTTTGACGTTGTTGACATCTAATGACTTCTCCCGCACTAGGGTGGGGCGGAATGTTCGTAAGACGTTTACTGGAAAAACCACACCTGTGACCTTAAGGAACTTTTTGCATTCTAAGACCACGGGATCCTTTTCAGAAATTCCCCGTGGCCTTTGTGGATATTGATTCAGCTGGGTTACTACGATTTCAAATCTCTTAGAACATTACACGTCATCGACTACTCGGGCTCGGTCATTACGGGGTGAGCAATGGGTAACCAACTGAGGTTAGCAAGCCCGCAAGGCCCGGCTAGTTGAGACCCAATAAAATTCCCTACGGTATAGACTATCAATAATGTAAAACCAATGCATCACTACTTTGAAATACCAATATATCGCAAAATCCACTCCTAACCATCACCACAACATTGAAATCACAGCACAATCCACCAAACTCTGCTCCTATTTACTTCACCCACAATCCATTCATTCAATGTTTGCCTTTGAAACATGAATTCACGGGTAAATCAGCATCATTCACTCGCTGGATCACAACAGGGCGACTAGATTAGTTTGCCGTGATAATTGACAATACAATGGCCGCCATTGCCGCCCGCATCACGATCGCAATCCGACTGCATCGGTCCGTACATGCAACAAACAGTCAAACAGGCCGAGTAAACTGAACGATACGAGCCTGAGGATATCAAAGTTTTCTATATTTTACGTAATGCACACCTTTTATTTAAAACTACAAGGCATCATTACAAGATGACAATACAAGGTGCCACTTCAAAGTATCACTACAACGTACCACATACCACTAGAGAGTACTGCTACAAAGTACCACTAAAAAGTGCCACTACGAGGTACCCCTACAAAGTACTAGAACAAGGTACAACTACAAGGTACCACTATAAGGTCCCACTATAAAGTACTACTGCAAAGTACTACTGCAAAGTACCACTACAAAGTACCAACACAAGGTACCAATACAAAGTACCACTACAAAGTACTGTTACAAAGTAGCACTACGAGGTGCCAGTACAAAGTACTACTACAAAGTACCACTACAAGGTAACACTGCATGGTATTTTAATTCAAATGGCAATGCGAAGTACTTGTCAAAAAATGATATGAGTGTCACATGTCACTAAAATCAAAAAATTTATAAAGGAAAATTACAGTATTGACAGATTGTCACTTGTCACCTTAACGCCTGCCAGTTTTATTAAATTTATTGGCCTCAGGTTACAGCTGCCGACATTTTTAAGAGAAATTGGAAATAATGTTGGTTTAGACTCATCTCTCCATTTTGTTTCAATTTCTGTCATACAAGGACAATTAACCTATCACATACCCGTGAAATGAACCAAAATAGTAAAACAATAACAGCGTCCGGTCGGGGATTCATGAATTAATAGATAAGGATAATGACATTATTAGCCACTGCAAAAGAGGTCATCCTGTTTAAAGAACAGTTATTAAATAGAGTTGAGAAGCACTGGCCAGCCTATTACATCAATATTACTGCTAAATTCTTTAGTCATCCAAAAACCTTTAAAATAATTACTACAACCCCTTACAATTTTACTCAATACAGTATAATTATGCCTAAACAATGCCCAATTCATAATAAATTGCATTCACCCCATGAAACGGTAAAAAATACCCCCTAATGCGAGTCATGCTCCCCAGGGGTTAAATTGAGAACCGTTGCACAACGCAGGAACTATTGTATGCCCGGTTTTTGCTAATCAGCCATCGCCCGTACGTATCTTTCGGCTAGGCGGCGCGCGCGCACTGCGAAGAGTTATGGGCAGCGCATGCTAATACCACACTAATCTAAATGTAAATCTGTATCTCGACTAATTACTATCGAGATTAGGTATCTAGTGGCTACTGCACATCGCTCAGTATAGCTCTTTAGAATCGTTGTTTATGTGTTTATGGATTGCGGGCTTGTGTGTTTCTTGTTGCTTGATATAGGAGATTTATATTTTTAGTGTTGGCTCTTTTGGGAGATTAGTATGTAAAGTATGTTTTTTTTTTCTGTATGAGCTTTGTATTTTTTTCTGGGAAACTAAAGTATCACATACTTTCATTAAGGTTCGGGTAAATTTTGTAACTGAAACCGACAACTAATTCGCTTGGAGTACCTACTAAATATTGTTTACAAGAGACGTGTCGTAGGTATTCAGAATAATATTAAGTCTAGGCTTAAGATGATGAGATGTGAGATGCTCAGAATCGGTCGTTATGGCGACACTTGCGGGAGGCCTATGTCCAACTGTGAAAGTCTTTCGACTGAAAGACTGAGATGTTCGATTTTGAATAGGTATATTTCAAGTTCAATGGAAATATGAACTTCATACACAAAGCCAAGTCGAAATTGCCATATCGCCAGTTAGCTGTATATAGGTTACTTCAAGGCAAGCGTGCTCTATAGTTGGCCATATCTTTATGTGAGATAAACGCGAACCGAAAATAAATTTTGTACGGTTTTGTGGTTTCGTTAATTTATTGTTTTGTACAATTGTGTGTGTGTGTGTGTACTATGTGCACTGTATGAAATACATAAAAGAAATTCTTTACCTACTATAATACCCATCTATCATTCAATTGACCTTTGAAACTAAACGACAATAAAATACATGAAAACTTTCAGTCTTCTTGCCATGTTTTACAATGAAATACTTCGTCCACCGTAGTAAAGGATTCATGCGTTTGAAAGCGTTCATTTATATGCACGAGGAGTCTCAGTTACCTACATATTTATGTTCGTGTGGTCGGTTGCACATAGCCGCTCTTAAACGGTTGGTTACCGCGCGGTTTAACCTAACGTTTAAGTTTTGAAAGTATGGTGATAATTATCTTTGGACTTAGTGGTTATTGGTGAACGTGTATGTAATTACTCAGATCTTGACTGTACTGTCTTGTTAGTAAGTATGTAGATTTCGTAATCATTTGAAAAGCAACTATTTGTTCTCATACTAGGCGTTACGTTTTCCTCTTTATTATTTATCGTATTTTTGTATATGTGCCGAAGTCTACTGGGACCATGGGTTAATTTCTAAGAGAAACCTATGATCCTAGAACGCAAAGAGCAACTGAAGGAAACTAAACTTATGGTGTTTGAAGATAGTAAACATCTAACCTGACCTCCCGCCTCAATTTAGAGCAGGAGAATAAGTTCACAAGATAATTTGTCACCTTAATTCATGAATCCCCGACCAGTCTCATAGGACCGCACTGTTATTGTCTTACTATTGTGTCTCGTTTCGCGAGTATTGATAGGTTAAAAATATGCTGTGGAATTAAATAAAATATTGGCAACAAGGATTAAAAAAATGAAAATGTTGGAAACGTTTGTACAATCATGTTATTTATATACTCCCGATATTTATAACTAACTTAATCAATGTACTTAATAATGTGAACTTAAAACACTGGAGAGTGTTTGAAGTAGGATAACCAAAAAAAGTAAACTTCTTATAATTCGCTCGACAGTAGATACTTTTAACCTTTTTGGACTATTACTATTCTCAAACTATCACATAATTACTTTAATCGACCGTTTATAGGAAAATTGATCCAATTAACTAAACTACAGTCAACTCGAGACCAATTTGTAGTTTCACCCGATCATTTACAGTACCTTGTAATTTTTTAATTATTTATCAAGGTTTCATAGTTATGGGAAAGACTATTGATAGAGGTAAAATAATATAGCTCTATCGAGCCAGAATGTTCAAAAATCGAGTGGTGCTAGAACGTTCGAAAGAGTTATCGTGGCCTTACTATGATGTGTTAAAATGTCAATCGTGAGAACGAGAACGAGGGATGGAGCAATACATCCTATATAGTACCACCCTTTTAACAGTTCAGTATAGGTTGTCAAATGGACCGCGTTATGAGCTCGCGGTAGGACTAGCAGAGGACTACTGAACGAACAAAGGCGGACTTTGGTGACTCAATAAACCAATAAAAAACATTTATTTCTAAGAAGTAACTGTTTCCCTTCGTCTTGGCGCTCCCTGTTGTTCTCCTCATCGCTGCCACTGTGGCGAAGTTGTCAACAGCCTCGGACACCACGGTCTTTCATGCAGCCGTAGTGCAGGTCGCATAGCGCGGCATGGAAATATCAACGACATCATCCGACGCGCTCTTATCACCGTCGGCGTTCCGGCCGTATTGGAACCCCATGGCCTGGCACGCGACGATGGCAAGAGACCGGACGGTATGTCTTTATTTCCTTGGAAGATGGGTAGGCCTTTAGTGTGGGACGCTACTTGTGTCGATACTCTTGCGCCATCTCATGTTCCTAGCTCGTCGTGCTGTGCTGGTGCTGCCGCTGCGACTGCGGAGAACCTCAAACGGCGAAAATACAATAACCTAGTAGGTAATTATATATTCGAGCCGTTTGGGGTTGAAACCCTTGGACCGTGGGGCTCGAGCGCCCACCAATTGTTTAAAGAACTCGCAAAACGCCTTGTTGACACTTCGTGTGACCCGAGGGCTGGCTTTTATCTTGGCCAGAGAATAAGCATTGCCATACAGCGTGGCAATGCTGCCAGCCTTTTGGGTACATTACCAGTCGACAGCGATGCGGAGGAGTTTTTCGACGCCATTTTTTAGTTTAATTTTAGTTAGTTCTCTAAGAAGTAATTTACAGTCAAATATCGGTCCGTCAAAAGTCCAAGGCGTAGATCTCTAGAGAAAAGAATGTGCAAGAAACTCCATTGACACTCTTTTAAACCATGTTAGGAGTAAAAAAAATGTTGGATACATATTTCTTGTCGTTTCTGTTATGCGAGCACAATGTAAATGATTACACAATGTTTTATTTGTAATAAATCAAATCAATTAAGTCAACAACACAATTCCGTAATTAGGAAACTAAGTATAGAGCTTTTAAAAATGACATTACTTATTCATAATTCCAGTTCTCATATAACATTTTCAACTACAGTGAAATTGTTTCCGTTTTCAAAGCACCTACAGTACAACCGACTCTCTACCTGCTTTCGAGAAATATGGCCAGAAGTCACTTCGCTCCCAGTTCACCGAGAAAAATTTAACTTCAACAGAACTTATTCACAAGAAAGGCTTCTCAAACAGTTGTAAATAGAGAAAAATATTTTAGAAGTGAATTCTTTTAAAAGGAAACTATAAATATTTTCGTGGAAGCCGTGCGTTCAAAGCGTGCAGCAGCTTTGAATTGTATGCGGGTGAAACGTTACTTCCTGAGGTTTAATAAAGCTATAGAATTAATTTAAAAAATATTATTTTAAAGATATTTTAGTTTCCATGTACTTTAAACTGCTAACTAATATATAACTTTATGAACATATAATTTAGGTGTCTTCAAAGCTTGGGTGAATAGACTCTTAATAAACTAAAAATCATTATCAAAAATCTATCAGTAAAACGTAAGGAATCAGTAGGGCCGAAACCTATGGAGATCCAAAAGAAGTCCAAAAAGAGTTGTCCAAAATTAAACCTTTGCTTTATGCAAGGCAAATAAGAAATATAGGAGTGGGTCTTGGTCAGTAAAAATCTGATACACATCCTGCTCCGCCCTACAGCAGAAGAAATCTTTGGATAATTTACATCTTTGCAGTCCAAGGTAAGACATTTCTTATAAATATGACAATAAATTTCTTACATAAAAAAATACCTCAATACTTTAAAATGTACCCTTTCTACAATAGTTTTATATCCGTACAATATGACAGAAAATAAATACCTTTTCATTCCTTTTACAAATACCTAAAACTTAGGTTCATTTTACAACTTAAAGGCTAACGATAAATACTTTTCACAACAAATAAATACTCCTCCAGTTCAAGTATCTTATCAAAGTTGATGCAAAGCAAAAGCGGAAAACTTACAGCCCTATTACAGCAAAGTATCAGTTACTTTGCTGAAATAGTAAATACTTCGGAACGGTAATACTAGAGATGAAGTTAAATAACGCCGGAGTTTTAACTGCGTGATTAAGTTGAAACTTGTAAAACGGGTTGTATTTATGCAGCAGCAATTAGGGCGTGTTGTAAAGGAAGATATGGCATTTTTTTATTGTTGATAGGCTTACGCTTGACCACTATCTCACCATCGACTGACTTCAAGATTTTAGTTATTAAGGTTAAAGTTATCGGGAAGCCCAGAGTCCGAAAGGGAATGCCACTCCTTAGCTATACGTAATGAACTGTAAATGTGTTTTCAAAACTTTTTATGCGTATAGGCGTCCACTACATACTCGGATATATGCATGGCCATGACATGATCCATTGAGTAACGGAAAACAGCCTTACGAACTCAGGACTTATTTTTCGTTTTCCATTTTAACCTATCAATACCCGCGAAACGAGACACAATAGTAAAACAATAACAGCGCGGTCCAATGAGACCGGTCGGGGTTTCATGAATTAAAAATATAAGTAAGTACTTTCATCCCATGAACACAAGCAAAATAATTCAGTCAAGACTAACTATTGCTAGAGAAGGCATCATACGCATGTCAAAAGTCATTCTAGTATTAATACCACGGATAAGATATATAGGATATTTTTTTAAAACCACTTACCAGTATGTATAAATTTGTTTTCTTTTTTCTATTTGTGGTACCTACCTGTGTGCCGTCTAAATCATATTCTAAGCTATTGAAGCGTGAAGAACAAACACCCAAAATAACATAATAAGGTAAGACGAGGACAAGCGAGACCTCTCCAAAAAAGTTTAAGTAACCACAATTCGATTTTGTACCCTCAAAGTCTACTAAAACTCAATTAAAACAATCTTCTCCCACAACCTACATTGAAACGGCAAACGGCATCCACCGCCTGCACTTCGCACGTATAATTCCAGTAATTTTCGAGCCCATTGGCTGGGAAAATATGAATTTGCCAGCGATAGCTCAAAGAGTTTAGAGAATTAACTTGACGAGTGTTTGACGAGTATCATTTGTAATTAGTAGCTTGTAAGGGTTATGTGTGTGGGGTTGGAGAATTAATCTTTTGATGGTGCAGGGTAAAAGACAGTAGACAAAGAAAGAGCATTTAGCTTTAGTTTTTTTTTTGATTGACTGGCATTTTGACAATTCCACAGTGGCTGTAAGGCAAAACAAAAGCATTTATCTCTAAATGGGCTAATTGTCCAAGTCCATAGTATTTATTTCAAACAGACCATTTTTAAATAATTTTCAATCTGAATTAATTTGAGACAAAATAATGTAAAAAACATGTCAGGTTCATCACGCTATCGCTACCATTTTTTTTCTTAGTAAAACAGCTTTGATTTTACGTGAATTCGATCGGCAGCGTCCTCTCGCACCCGACTCTGGTTCAGACCATGGTCCGGAGCGAGAGGGAATGGGAAGCTATCACATCTTTCTGCGAAGCAGTAATGCTAGTGACTAAGCAAGACATTTTCCCGCCCCAACCGCCACCACAGAAGACGCGGGCTTGCTGATGACAAGCAATGGATACCTCGCCGTCTGCCCGACTGGTAAGGACCCAAGAGACATGAGTTTTGCATGGCATTACATTTTAGCCAGTGTAAAATTGAAAAAAAAAAAGGTTTTTTATGCAATATACAGTCACTCTATTTTTTATTGATATGCGGATATACACATTCAAATTAATGGACGTCCACAAATTAACAATCCACTTTAACGGAGTCAATCAGATAATCAGCAGATTAACAAATTAATCTGCACTCTAATTTACGCACATTAGCGGTATTATGTACACAAATTTTACATTACAACATTCATAATGAATTAATTTGTGAATAATTAAAACGGCCTATCAGCCTGACTCGAAGAAATCCCATTCCCAATCGCCAAAAACTCCTTAGACACTTTTTACGTTTTAGGGTTCCGTAGCCAAATGGCAAAAACGGAACCCTTATAGTTTCGCCATGTCTGTCCGTCCGTCCGTCCGTCCGTCCTCGCTTAATCTCTGTGACCTTTGGCACTAGGAAGCTGGAATTTGGTACTAATATGTATATCAATCACGACAAAGTAGTAAAATAAAAATTGGAAAAAATGTTTTATTGGGGTACCCTACATGTAAAGTGGAAAGTGTTTTTTTTTTTTTATTTCAACCGTAACGTGTGATATACTGTCGGAAAGGTATTTAAAAATGAATGGGTTTACTAAAATCATTTTTTGATAATATCAATCATTTCAGAAATAATCGCTCCAAAAGTAAAAAACAATGTGCCCCCCCCCTCGACCTTTTGAACCATAAGTTTAGAAAGTAATTATGAAAAAAAATTGGAAAGTAGAGCTTTATAAAGACTTTCTAAGAAAATTATTTTAAACTTGATAGGACGAACAGTGTTTGAAAAGTTGGGGACACTTATTGTGACGGACGGGAAACTACGGAACCCTACACTAACGGTACGCGTACACCGAATCCGTCATCGGCCGAAGTATGCTCGGACGTCATCGGCCGATCAAATCAAACGTAAGTAAATGGAAGAGAGCGCATACACTGCTACTACCGACATCGTCCGATGACGCCCGAAAACGGACGATCAACTGACGAATCCGAACGTGTTTGGATTTTTTGTCAGTTTTACCGACTTCTTTCTGCGATCGAGTCGTTATTTGCACAGTTTAGACTTCATAAGTTCCACCGACAACGGCCGTTATCGTCTGCAGTGTATTTAGTTGAACGTCCGAGTTACTCGTCCGAGTAGTTCTGTCCGCCCTCGACCAACAAAATCGGTTTTAGTATACGCGTACCGTAAGCCTGGCCCGACACGCTCTTGGCCGGTTTTTTACTTTTTATTCACTTCATTATATTTTTTGCAAGCATAATCTCAAGGGTTTTTTCAAATAGACCAAAATTTACACCAGCCAGTCCCCCAAAAAATGCCGCAAGCACAATACGATCACGCTGGCAAAAGTGTCCGACGGTGCGTGACGTCATCGTTCCATTCACATTCGTTCACCGTTCATTCATTATTGAACGACTCACTGAGTAAGATGGACACGTGTCGAGTCGTGTCGTGTTTGATTGTTCTGAAGAATAGCTATTGTGCTAAAAATCTCGGTTTGGTTGTGTTCTGGATTGGGCTTGCGTCTATTGTTTTGATTTCTATTCAGTGACTTTTCCGACACTTGAGAATTTTCTTACAGTGGGAGCTTGTGCAAAACTAGAACAATAGCAGGTCAACTGAATTTCTCGTAAGAAAATTAGTTAGATATATGATTTTCCGACCAGAGCGTTGATAAACGAAATGTTTTAAAAAAAATGATTAGATTATTCGTAACATAGATTTAGATCAATGGTGGCTCACAGTTAAATTGACTGGCACTAGACCGACAGGTCTAGTGGTTAGTGGCCCTGACTGCTATGCCGGAGGTCGTGGGATCGATTCCCACCCAGGACAAATGTGTGTGTGATGAGCACGATCATTTGTTCTGTGTCTGGGTGTAATTTATCTATAATATGTATGTATTTAGAAATACATAAGTATGTTTATCAGTTGTCTAGTACCCATAACAAAGCTCTGCTTAGCTTGGGACTAGACGGCCTTGTGTGGAAAGTTGTGGAACATACATACAATTGTGGAACATACAAATACCCCGACTTACGAGTTAGATAATCCACATCTTGTGTCTAAACCCTACCATGGTTTCTACTTTGTGTTTATATCATTAGCAAAAGTGAAAGGAAACTTCGTAAGGAAACAGGTTAGGAAGCATGCTAGAATCAAGAACACTAACCCGCATTGGGCCTATAAATTGTGGTGGATTACGGCCCCTTACCTCCTAAAAGAAGAAGAGGCCTAAGTTTTAGCAGTGGGAACCTTATACGGTTGATTATGCTTAACTTATCAATACCCGCGAAACGAGACACAATAGTAAGACAATAACAGCGCGGTCCTACGAGACCGGTCGGGGATTCATGAATTAACAGCAATTGCAACTTGAATTTTTCACTTGTATAAACAAGTATCCTGACGTCACTCTCCCCATTTATTCACTATTGACTCATTAACACCAACTGATTCATAGGGTGAAAATTTCCCCTTTTAGTTTCCTTTTAATTGTTTTATAGGGAAACTATTGTGGTGTACGTTTCTGTAGTACAGAACAGTCATTATCTTGCAATTATTATTGAGGAGGGACCCTCGTAAAAGAGGTCGAGTGGCCATTCATGGCATGACTGACGTGTGAGGTCATTGAACTATGATTTTGTTACTACACTATTTGCCCCCACGGCAGATTTTATCCTGCTCAAAAATAGGCATCTGAACAAAAAAATTAAGGACTTAATTGCAGCGCCATCTATCGGGCCTCATGCTATTCGAACCTTTCAGGGGCCTTGGAAAGCACGTTAAGCCGTAGGTCCCGGCTGTCATTTGTAGATCTTTGACAGTCATTACAGATAGTCAGAAGCCAGTAAATCTGACTCCAGTCTTGCCATGAAGTAGCATGTTACCCCAGTTAATGGGTTGTGGAGGTCTGGTGGGCAGCTATTTGGAAGATTTGTCCTAAATAAACCAACATACATTGCAAGTTGCAGCAAAGCTAGTAAAAAGACTATCATTAGCTTCTTAATTACAAATCACTGAGTAAAGACTCTTGTACCGAACAAGTAGCGTAACTTATGCCGCATCAGAAAATGAAAAGAACAGAACACAAATTACTACCCTTTTTTCCACCTCAAAACACATAAGCCAACTAAAAGAGCACACACTACTTTTTTCCATCCTCCTAATCCTCAAACAGCTACGATATTTACTTTGACATCTCACTTTGACACATGATCATCGACGCGAACTCCGCAGTCGCTCGTTAGATGGCGCGTGCGTCGCACGTGCGCTCGCGCACCCCAGTCTAATTGATTATAATTACGGCCCTTAATTTGTCCCCTTTCTGTATTCTATTGAATTGTACTCTAATTGGAACATAGATTTTTTTGAATCGTGTGTTTTAGTTATTTGGGTAATTAATGGGTGGATTTGTCACACATTAATTCATGTCGTCATAGCCTAAAAGGGGTCCTATTAAACATAAAAGGGTGTTATTTGTATTATTGCAAAACTACCAACGCATCACTAAGTAGTGTTTAAGTAATTTTGAATCTAGTAACGAGAAGAATTCTGCTTAGTTGCGAGTAAGATTTTTTTTTCGTATGCAATATTTTTTTAAATATGAATACTTCATTTAAAAATAAATCAAACTATAAGGAGAATTTATTTATTTAGTCTTTATGCAACGCAATGTACAAAGGCGGACTTAATGCCAGGAAAATATATCTTCTACAACATTATTTATTGGGATAAGCTCATCACACACATTGACCCAACTTTTGCGAGTCAAAATTAGTAAGTAGTAGTGATCACTAGACAATAGATAAGTCCCCAAGAAAGGAATTTTTGAACCCGTTTTCTTGGGATCCGCAGCCAAATAGCAGTGTATTTGTCAAATTCCCTCTTTATCAAGCAAGAGACCTTACACATAAATGAACGATTAAAACTGCGATAAGCCCAGCTGTCAAACACAACTTTTCTTATCGATACTTGATAGTTTATTGGCATGTCTGCCCCATGCCGATTGAACGGCCGGCCCAGAAATCGCACGATGATAATAGCAATGGTGGACCAAATTCAAAGGCGTGCAATGATTGTTTATATTACCGTCCCGCATGACAAGAACCAGAAAGATAAGCAAATTAAGTATATTAACTTGGTTCGCGAAGTTGTCGACATGTGGACTCAGCGTTTGAGATGGCGGGATGACTTAAATGTCTTTCTAAGGAACTGAGAAGAAGTGGCTCAGAGAGACACATGAGCCTTTGCTGCCAGCAGTAAGACAGTACAGGCTAGTTAAATCGATAGTATTAAAAATTCAAATAAACAGTTTCGATGAAAACATCGCTTACAAAAGAATCAATTTACCACAACAACACACGCTGAGCCAATCACAGATATTCATCAATTGCAAAACACAATCAATTTTAAAAATCCTATTCGCCCCCTATTTACATGACATGAGCAATTACAACCCTTATAAGTTTTGGACCACAAAAAAATGATAGTAATCAATTTAGATTCGATAAAAACTCGCAGCGTCCACATCAAAGGAAGCTAAGTCGATGTAACGAGTCCGAGGCCATATAAATTATGTATTAACGTTTATTTTAAGCCTATTTACTCGCTTCTTTCGTCACAAATGGGATCGTCCTGCCAGCACAAATCTGGACCGCCATCTGTGACCGAATCTTTGAGCGGACACACGGCCGTCGCCGTTGGAATAGACGTAGTTGGAAATGTTTTTCCAGTTTCTTATACGTGATGAAATAAAATGTTTTATAAAAAAAATCGAAAAACGAATTCGTATGTAATAAATAATTATTTTTTTAAATAGCATAAAAAATTGGACAATACCATAGCAGTACTTACGTACTGTTGGGGTATTGTTCAACTTTTACTATTATTTTTTTATTACATGTCATCAAACTAGAATTATTTGATGATTTAGGTTCTAAATTATTTCTTTTGTATTGAGAAATCATCAAATTTTAATAACCCTTCGCACTCTACGCAGAGCGAGCAGATTTTTACTGACTTAACACATCTGTATTCTTCAGTTGGTCTTTGTGTTCCAGGGTCACGATAACTCGTTCGAAGAATCATGCAGCCCTGTCATGTAAGCTTCTATGTATTACTTGATTTACGAACTTTAGAGATTACATATTAGTCTCATCATTCTAAAATATATGCAACTGCATAAACTCTCATGTAGTTGCGTTATCTCATCATAGTTATTCTTTAAAATAAAATAAAATATGCAAATTCTCCTACACCTTACACTTTTCTCGTCTGTATGTCCGCAGTATTATAGCGGTCGTTAAAATTCAATTGTTGCTAGCTCCCCGGTCGGCGTGGCCCCCCTCTATTGATGTAATAAGTCCATTGAGACTGCATAATTGCAAATCATTTGTGGGTTTTTGTCGATAGTTCCGACGCAGGCGACCTCTATTATAGAGTGCGGTGAAACGCAAATTCTGTTATAATCGATATCTCATTTAGAGCCTGCCGTATGGTATAGGGAAGGATGAGTTTATTATTTTGTTATAAAGTATATTATGTTGATAGATGGGTGTATCAATTTCGTATTTTGGAAGTGTCCCTATAGTATTGACTTATGAATTTATATTCTATTAATAATTATACGAGCATAGTACGAAAATAATATAGAAGTGAAATATTGAAAGCTTGGTTGACGCAGTGTTTAAGCGGTTGCTGTGCTGCGTGTGGCGGGTTCGATTCCCGCACGAAATAAATAATTATATGATCTACAGCATTAGCATTATCGGCCTTATAATGTTCCCACTGCTGGGACTCAGGCCTCCTCTCTAGGAGAGGGATGATCTACAGATATACTGTCATATTGTAGTACCAAACTAATGTAATAATCATAACTAAGATCAAATCTATAACTCTACTCAGTCTACATACATGCTGTGGCTATATCACACATCGTTTTTGGCCTTCAGATTTTCTTTTCCCAACCAAATGTTCGTATTCCGACCCTACTATACGACTACGTATACTGTCTTGCCAGACAACAAAGCTGCCTTATTCATCAGTCTGGCCTTGTAGAATCGCAAATTATTCTAGATCGATATACAGCCAAACATTCCAACATTACGATGCCAAAGACATCAGCTGCTTCCAATTTCCTATACACAATTCGGCTCATAAACTACAGACAACAAAAGCCGTTCTAGACAGTCATCACAGGGTCATAATAATAAAAATACGTCACCTATTAACATTTATATCTTAGTCTGGAAGGAACCTTCTTAATGTCCGCAACTTTCCCTTATTTCGACCGGTGACTCATCTTTACCCTCAACAACGGTCAATGTCATACGATACGAGAGAATACCAACATAATTTTACCTTCCAATTCTTTAAAGCACATCTCTATGTTCACTGTCTCAAAGTTGAAAATCAAATGGGATCTTGTTTGAGGGTTGTGTGCATAAGTTTGTGCAATAGGCTGTATGTAAGAATGTGTAATGGGGTGGACGCGACGTATTCGCGAATTGGGGCGACTAAGATAACATTGTATAGGTTTATTATCTGAATATTGGACGTATCATGTTGGGTACCTACACGTTATATTTTTGGCTGTTATACGGTGTCGGTGGACACAGATGAATAGTTACAGGTAATTAGAGGCCAGTAAATCTGACAATTATTGTCCCTCTCCTAGAGAGGAGGCTTGATTCCCAGCAGCGGAAACATTATAAGGCCGATAATGCTATGAAAAAATCTGGCAATTAATGTTGTCAAGGTGTATCATGTACCTAATGTCAACATCTGCTGAGCTCGACAGGGTCCATGATTGAAACAGCTGTGTAACATAAAATATTATGGAACGCAATTGAGTTTTGAGTATCTTCGTGTGCCTAAAGCATAGGCTGCCTACCAGACCTCCACAACCCAATAACTGGGGTAACAGGGTACGTCATGGCAAGACTGGAGTCATATTTACTGACTTCTGACTATCCGTAATGAATGTAAATGACAGCCGGGACCTACGGCTTAGCGTGCTTTCCGAGGCACGGAGGAAACTCGTTATGTTAAGATGGTCACGCATCCACAGACCAACCTTGGCAAGCGTTGCTTAACCTTGAAGTCGACTTGTGGTCTATTACTTATACTGAGCCACCAAAAAAAATTTACGCAGTGGTTAAAAACTTTTCCTGTATAATACACACATTCGTAAACAAATACCTAGTACTTTCTTTATCTAGGAGACTTGGTCCAAGGAGCAAGAATTATTTTCGTTCTCCATCTTCAGATATACGACCAGTTACGACGTTTTTATAGCAAAGATACCTGCGGGGTTTCCAGAAAATATTTCCGCACTTTGTCCAAATAGATAAGTTACTTTTAACTATTTGAAACTCGCTTGAAAAATCTTAGTTTCCTTTTAATAACATGCCGTTAGAAAGCTGTAGTATTTTGTAAATAAGACTACTTTTAACAAAACAAAATTACAACCAACTTCAAAACAAAAAATCCTATAAGGGTTTCGTTTTTTCCTTTTGAGGTACGGAACCCTAAAAACACTAAAAAGTGCAAAATAACTTTATATTCGTAAATCAGTGTTACAATAATAGTTATTCTTTTCGTTATTGGACAGAAACTTCCAAAATTAAAGTTATTTTGCACTTTTACACGTTTTAGTTGTGGCCTCAGCCAAACTAATACTTTCCGGCTTTTGATATATCTAATCCACTTTTTCCTTCAGTCGGTCATCGAATACACGTACCTATAAACAAAGTAATTTTGCCTTGTTGCGAAAGTTCTGCTATGATACTATAAGTAGTTGCGTTCCATATCTCCGAAGTTCATCATATAATAATATGTTTAGATTGGATCAATATTGATTGTTATGATTGAAAGGTTCCAATGGGACCAACTCGAGAAGTAGAGACTACGTTTCAATCTCGTAAATCATTTTCAAAATCGGTCCACAAATTAACCGAAAAATTGGTAAAACATACTAAAAAAATATTTACAGCCGACAGAATCCGTTTTGAAGTCAGTTAAAGAACCAGTAGTAACACAATTCATTTCAACACTCAAAATATTAAAAACTAAAAAATGCACACACTTAAATATTAACCAACGCACTTACATGCACTTAACACAAAATCTATCGTAATAGGCAGAAGGCATGCACTTTCGCACCCCTATACCCAGGGGTTGGTGTAGGCCAATTATCCAGGGGTTTCACTAATTCTTTACGTTCTTAACCTCATTTGTCTGGCTTATTTAAAGACTCACGGTATTAGGACGGCTTGTGTCGGGATTATCGCCGGCAATATTTGACTTAGTGTTACTTGTAATTGGAGGAGATTGACGTAGACAAGTGGATCAGACTACGTCACTGTCAGGTTGATAGATAGATCAATACAGGTTAGTTCGAAAGAGTTACTGTAACCCTGAAACGCAAAAGAGAACCAAGGGTAATTGTAGGTTTTACGCTCTCAAAAGTTGCCTAGAAAGATCGTTGATCTGAGAAGATCGTAGGCTTTGCATGTGTTATTTATACCGTTGTAGGTATACCGTTGTAGGTATACCGTTGTAGGTATACCGTTGAGGAATACATGGAGTTAGTAGGCAAGTTTTTTGCTGTTTGATAATGGTGACATTCAAACATGTGATGTTGGTAGATAGGTGAATCAGACGCCCAAAGCAAAAGTCCAGTAAGTAGCACTTTTGACCAGAAGTGGAATCGATTTTGACAGGAAACGTAATACGTCTTCTTCCTTATTTTAGCGTGTTGATAGAAAAAAAAGTACATTTTCTAAGTTAAGTCGACAGTGAGATAAAAATATACAGTGAGCAAGGCGAAAGGTGAAATTGAAATCTTTACGAGTTTGTGCACCAGATGAAATTTTAAATTCATCTATTGATGGATACTTTAGATATCTTTATGGAAACCATTTCACAGTAGTACCATTGCTAGGTTATTACGTAAAAAATATCGTATCCATGAATAAAAAATCATCATCTGCCTAGCCTATTTCCCAACTATATTGGGGTCGGCTTCCAGTCAAACTTGATTTAGCTGAATACCAGTATTTTGCGTGGAGCTGCTGACTACCAGACCTCCACAACCCATTAACTGGGGTAACATGGTAGGTACTTCATGGCAAGACTGGAGTCAGATTTACTGGCTTCTGACTATCCGTAACGACGAATAAAAATGATCCAAGAATACTTTGCAAAAAAAAAACATATTCATATAAAACGAAATTTTAAAACTCCCATAAATAAAACTGTAATATTAAACTGCAACACATCGGCAGATTGTCAATTAGCAGAAAATAATAAATCCGACATACAACGCAGGGTGCGCTGTTTATCTCGATGGTATCTTCATCCCTCGCCGTCGGGGGGTGGGCAGGAGGGCAGCAGCTAGTAATTGGGCGCGATGCCGGAGAGATAAGGCCGTCTGGTCGGCTGCTGATTAAATGCATGTGCATATTTTCTGGGACGTTGCTTTTTGGATTACGGAAGATTGGGAAAGTATTTGGTGCGCTGTGTGTTGATTTGATATAGGTTTGTTATGAATCGACTGGACTTTCTTCTTTAATTGATGACTAGTGCTTGACTTGCGATCCTACCTTATGGTATACAGTGATGCAATTTTTGATACTGAGGTGCAGGTTATTAAGAGCCTATTCACTCTAACCTTGAAGACACCAAAATTATAGTCGGACAGCAAGACCGCAGCTGGCAATTTTTTTTACTCTGGTAAAGATTATCCTTAGAGGTTTTTTCTAAACTGAACATAAACTAAATTGCTTCCAAAATGTCATACGCGTACCACGGCATCAATATTACACGGTTCTATTATCTAGTACAGCGATAGTAGAAGTCTAGAAGTTACCAGATTCACAAATGGCTCGAGAGATTGTTTTATTTTATTGAGTCAATTCAATTAAAATAGACATGTTTTCTTTCTTTCTTGCCTTAATGAAAACGCCGGCTTGTAACATTTAAATTTTGTTATTGAGGAAAAATAAAACCTTTTAATAAGTCTCTTCTGAGAGACGTAGATTCGGATGCTTTATTTTTTTTTATTTATGAAATGTATAATTATCATTAGTTAAGTAAAGATGTCGTCTTTATAATATTATTGTACTGAATACATAGCAATTACAGTAATATTATAAAGGAGAAAGCATGTGATTGTGCGTGTAGGTTTGTTACTTCTTCAATCTCGAACAGTGTATGGATTTCAAAGAAACTTAAAAAAATACTATGTCTTGGAATAACATATAATATACTTTTTATCTCAGAAGTATGTTCTCTTGGAATATGTGTCTACTATTACGCGAACCACAGTTTAAATAATAAAGTCTTAGATTTCTGTGACGCAAAGGAAAAAATCGAAAATTAGATTGACAACAACTTTACATAAAGTCAATGAAAATAATGATAAAGAATTGTTGTCAAGGTATTTTATTTATGGAAGGCTCTTACTTTTACGTAACATTAAGGGTAATTTTCATATTGCAAGTGTCAGCACTGATGTGTTGTTGCCTGTATATAAACAATACTCATAGAAGAAATGATGATTTCCTAAAGATAATTTTTGCACCATCTGTTTATTTTCATCACAAATCGCTAAAGTTCAATGAAGAAAAGGGTACCCACATGCTCGGCAATGTTGTCACAAAGTGATTTGCAACTCGCAACTTTGCCCCGCTTAACTTCACAAACGGGCAAACTCACAACAAAATTACCATATCCCTTGGTAATTAAGTGTCTTTTTAAAGCAATGATAATTACCGATTCAGCTTTTGTGGACAGCCTTTTAATCACGGGGCTTTTGAAACAATTCTGCTTACACTAATGACGTCACCGTGACATAGTGTTCAGGATAGGGTTGGTACTCTGTAATTACCCAGAATCAGGGTAATTCGGACCGCTGAGTATGCCGAGCTTTTTGCTCGTTAGCTTTGGGGTGTGGTGGTAGATTGAGCGATGATGAGAGGAGAGTTACCTGTAAGTTTGATTTATTTCATTTTGCCCACTGAGAATACGCTTGTTTGGTCACTCACTCACATACACCTATTTGAAAGCAGCTCAATTGAACTTGGAAAAGTATCCCAGTCAATAGTAAGAAATCAATCGATATTCTAAGGCTAGAATGCCTTGATTTATAACAGCCTTGCCTAGGTTGGTCTGTGGATGGGTGACCATCTTAACATAGCGTCGACTTTCCTCCGTGCCTCGGAAAGCACGTTAAGCTGTTGGTCCCGGCTGTCATTTGGAGATCTTTGGCAGTCGTTACGGATAGTCAGAAGCCAGTAAATCTGACTCCAGTCTTGTCATGAAGTACCGTGTTACCCTAGTTAAAGGGTTGTGGAGGTCTGGTAGGCAGCCGCTTCTCGTAAAATACTGGTATACAGCTAAATCCGGCTTGACTGGAAGCCGACCCCAATATAGTTGGGAAAAAGGCTAAGCAGATGACAACAGTTCTGCTATGATCTTATGACGAATTCTATTCCATATCTTCGAAATGCATCATCAGATCATATCAATATTTCTATGGTACTAACTCTGATATATATATTTTTTAATTTGTCGACAATTTTCCACGAATTCGGTGATCATGCATAAAAAAATACAAACAACCGAACATATATAACCTCATCGTTTTTGAAGTCGTTTAAAAAGACATTAAAATAACTAAAGCGGTTTCATCCGTTGTCACTGGCACCCCACACCAGCCTTGCTCCATAGAGCGTGGAAGAGCCGCGTCATCGCCGCTCAGATTGCCGGTGAAATGGCTGGAACGCGACGAGGGATGTCTCTAGCCTCTCGGAGTCGATACACCGCTGTATGAGGACGCACCAAGATTAATGAGGATGTAATGAAGGAAAAACACTGATATTACATGATGGGTTAAATTTATCAAGCAAAACCACGAGAGTTTTAGCTTTTATTTTGACAAAGATAGGTCGATGGGGACAAAAAGTTTTGGAGTGGCAGCCGCTAACTGAAAGAAGCAGCGTTAAAAGGCTATGCACGAGGTGGACCGATGATTTGGTGAGGTGAATGATATTCTGACAATTACTGCCGCGGTAAAAAGCACAGGTTCTTTGCTGTGCCCCAGTGTCGCACTGTTGCACGTACTCAGTCTCCAATACCTCGCACTTTGGCTGCACTATTTGGTCTCTTGGATTCTACTCCAACAAACGATCTGTTTGCGGATGAATGGAAGATGATTTTATTGGTATGTCAGTAGTACTGTGAGAGGATTTAATGTATGATGGTGATGATGGATTGAATGTGATGTTATGATGTTTATAATTTTAATTGTCTTTTAACTGTCTCTGTGTCTTTGTTAATTACTGTAATTGGTTGACCAACTGTTGTAATTAAATAAATAAATAAATTATTTTGCAACTTACAAAAAAATAAAAACTTACAAAAAAAATAATTTCACGTGAATTTTAATTTTAATGTGGGAAATTCATCCAATGAGTTCTCCTGCTTCAGGCTGAAGTGGGGGGCGGGCATATCAGACTTTTACTGACTAAAACTACACCTTCAGTTGCTTTTCTTGGCAAGCATCGGCCTGCCAGGATTGTTCGAAAAAGTTATGTTGACACTGAAACGCTAAGAGACACTGAAGTAGCATAGATCGGCTTTTAGTCAGGAAAAGTATGACACTCTTGCTTCATGCATAGTCAGGAAGTCAGTGGGAGTCATTTATTTCAATTCAAGATTTATCACCACCTTATAACCTCAAACCTAATAATAGAATACATTATATAAATCTCATATAATGTATTCTATTGAAGTAGGTTAAGCAAATTAACAGTATGCTATAATAAATCAATTCATGTTTGTTTGTTGTGTTCCTTCTCCTAGAGGGGAGGCCTGAGTCCCAGCAGTGGGAACATTGTAAGGCCGATAATGCTAATGTTAAAAATGTTTGTTGTAGAAATAGATAAGTGAAATATTTTTTAGTACTTCCTATAAACATTTTACTAACCATTTTGCGAATTTTCTCAGTCTAATGATATTATAGGGCAAATCTTCAAAAATAAGATGAAAATTTTCCAAATAAATAATAAAGCAAAACAAAGTTTCGTAATTTATAATAGTATTTAAGTATTAATCAAGCTCTTTAAACATTAAGGCCGTACTAAGTCGCTAAAAGTCTTGCCAAGAGAAACAAATCTAACATCTAAAAGCACTTAATTTAATAACCTCAACGTCCAAGAACCAAGAATTTTAACGAAATCATCCAAACGTTTGCTCTCTCCATAATTAAATAAACTAAATGCTTTACGGGCTACGGCTATCTTCCATAGCCGCGTATTGTGGAACTGTTCGCAAGTCCCGCAAGGAGGTTTCTCGAACAATGCGACAATTAGACAATAAGGTCTGTGAATAGCTTAATCTGGGAGCAAATGCTGTTAACATTCCCCCCTCCCTCTGTGGCGACAGACGGGCGACACAAACGCTGGTGACTGGAATTTTAATTGATTGCTATAGCCCTAGGTTTTGTTAACGTGTCCGTGGGTGATGTATCGTGGTAGAGGGGAAGGCTGTGTTTTGGTATTTTGTTTTGGTTGATTTCATTTTTAACACGTAGTTACAGTTGGTCTGCATGCCTTTTACAATTTAGCTTTCCATTTTAGACTGATTGACATTTTGTCTATTCAAGAGTGCCTGTAAATCTATTTGACATAATCCTGTTTCTGTTTTTTTTTTTCTAAAAGTAGCCACTGCAGGGCAATCCTCTAAGAAGGAGTCTAACTGATCTCCTTTTGGGCCCACCGTGTCGCCAGGCCCTGCTGTTTAGGATCCAATTAGTGGTTAAATTAACCATGGAGTGTCTTAACGGTTCTTTTCTATAAAAAACGACTAATTGGAAATTTCTGTCTTTTTATAAATGACCATGTAGGCTTATGTATTTTTTATTTTAAATTTGTTACCTTTGCCCAATTTCGTTGCAACATGCGGCAGTTGTGACCTGCCCAGTTCCATTTTATATTGGCGGTAGAACCATAGAAGATTAATATTATACCTTTAATTTCCCCAGTAACCCGCTGGTCTACTCCCCCACTCTTCATTGTTACAGCGCAGTGTCACCGCGACCTGCTTTCTCGGAAATCTTGGTAAGCGTCATTTGCACTTTTCTTACAGTACAAAAACATCAGTGGAGAAATGAAAAATGAAATATCACGAGCAGTCCTCGGTTCGCGAAGCTTCAGGCTATTTGTTAGCAGATAATACGTTTTCTGAGAAAACAATACGATCTGAAGATTTTCTTATGAAGTGCCTCAAAGTATTGTTGGTTTAAAAACGATGTGATTGTGACAGTTTTATTTATTGCTTTTGCTACAGATGTTTATTTGTTGATACATTTTTTGTGATGTGATTGAGACGACTGTGTTTTTCTTAGTAGGACAGAATGTTGGGCTGTCAATGTGTCGTGTGTCTTCAATTTCTATAAATTAGTATGTATTTTTTAAAGTATTATTTAGAATGCATTTTTGTATTATTTATTGTAATATGTATATAATTATCATATCTATATCTTTATTTGCATGTTTTATTACTTTATTAATAACTATTTTGTATATATTTACTTTCGTTTTACTGACACACACGGTGTCTACATCTCTTTTTCTTTAAACACTCCATTCGCGATATGCTGGAAGAGATTTCTTTAGTGCTTATTGCATTACCCTCGTACCTATTTTCTGTCTCCTTCTTCTTTTCAAATTCTTTTGTGTGTGTACATAAGCCGTTAAATAAATAAATAACGGATATATTGCGGATAATGAGCATTGAATAACATATTGTCCGGCCGTCCGGTATGGACCAAGCCCGAGACGACAGCAGCGTAAAAAAAATTCTGCAATATAGACGGAGCCCCGTAAGGACAACGCCTACTAAAGCTACGGGAATATTCGAAAGAGTTACAGTAAAACTCTGACCCATACAAAGCGAGAGAAGTCTTTTAATGACATCCCACCTCAAAAAAAAAGTACATAAGGCTATCCGTAACGACTGCCAAATATCTTTAAATGACAGCCGGGATCTAAGGCTTAACGTCCTTTTTATTTTTACTGATGAATAAATATCGAGCCATTACCGCCGACTTAGCGTAACGTAAAAAAACTTAACATATAATAATTATCCAAGATTAATAATAATTATTATTATATGTTGTTTCACTTTACTTTTGCAATTATTAGCAGTAATATTTAAAAAAAGCCTTCTCCTGTAAAATTTAGTTTTTGTCGGTTTTAAGTCGGCGGTAATGGCTCGATATGTATAAATAAAAGCTACTCAACTGCCATTTCAGATGAAAAATATCGGTCCATTTTATACTCAGAACTAAGTGAACTAAGTTTAATCTACTAGTAGAGATTAATAAAAGAGAAGCCAAAAAAATAAAAAAGCCCTCAACCGCTATAAACACACTATTAACACGCAACCCGTCAGAATCCGGACCCAACATTTTCGACTACAAACTTTCTTTCAACGCGACCTTTCTATAGGCCGTTATCACACGTCCTATTGAGAGAACACGACGCACGGTGATTGATATTAATGGTCGCCCCGTCGCCCGTGTGTAGGAAGCCTTATCTCTACCGTCTATGGACGGAGGCCTTTTCATAAAGTAGGACGGAGATGGGCAAATAGTTTGTAGTTTTAAAGAGGCCTCCAACTTTGAAGTGTGGACGTAAATCCGGCGTTCGAAAGGGTATGGTAAATAGACGAAAGTTTTAGTTTAGGAGAATTGATAAAGTATGCTGGTGGAAAATGTTTTCTTAATAAAAAGTTTGCTTGTCCAGAGATAGAACGGATTCTTAATATAAAAGATGTAGCGGGCTCACAACACTACTTCTCGAATCGCTGGTATTCTTTACCTTCAAAGTACATATTTGGGTCCAGTTAGTGGCTACGTTAATAGTGGCGACAGTGACATTAAGGTCCTCCAATATGATACGTAAAATCTTTATATTTTAACCTGGCTGTCTCTTACGGTTTCACACGCATCTTTTGTTTAATTCATGAATCCCCGACCGGTCCTATGAGACCGCGCTGTTATTGTTTTACTATTGTGTCTTGTTTTTGGGTTAAGGGCTATTACACCACTCGTTTTTACGAACGGTCTTAATCTACGTCGCGTATTGTAATAAGGGTAAGACGGTCTTACTTATACGTAGACTCAACGACAATCTACGTAGACCGGTCGTTAAAACTGGTGGTGTAACAGCCTTTTTAAGTAAATTCATCATCATCATCTCAGCCGAAAGGCGTCCACTGCTGGAAATAGGCCGCCGAGCGTCGCCACAGCGACCGATCATGTTCGTCTTGCATCCATCGGATTCTCGCGACCCTCGCCAGGTCGTCGGTCAATTTAAGTAAATTGCTACGATCAAAACAGTCTCTTTACTTCAGATTTGTTTTGACAGTTTTTTTGAATATAAGCTGTTAGCATTGTTATTGAGGAGGAAAAGCCAATCAAAACAAATAAAAATAAAAGATCATCAATTTTTATTACTTGCCATTTCCTCCTAAGTAAAACATAAATATTAAACATTCGCGTAAACAATTTATTCTGACAACAGTAAAACAATAATTACAAGTGAATTAATTAAATCAGGCGATGACGGAACTCGTCAAAATTTACGATAACTCATAAATTGAGTCTTGAATTTAGTACCGTCTTATAATTCAGAGAGGTACTCGCTCGTGAAGTGGCCCCTACCAGGGGACTGCGGGCTACTGGACATAGTAGTTTATTTGACCGATACAGAGACTGTGACCCCTGAGTTTGTTTCGGTGTTTCTTCTCAAGGTAGTCAGTTAGAAACCACCGGCATAATCTAGTAAAAAAAGTGTTTGTGAAAACCTATTTGCAAAATAAATATAATTTATCATTTATGGTACGATATCGACGGTGAAGTGCCAATACCTGCTAACTGTCATTTTTTGGGAAAATTACTTTTTAACTATAATAATTTAAATGTATATTTCCGCATATTTGACTGAAATCTCCGAAGCGGATTTTTAATTTCAACTGCATGAAATTAAATTGTATATACTTCTCCAACTAATCCAACATGTCAATTTATATTATCACCTCCAAACGTAATTGGGTCAGAAAATTTTTAATTTTACAGATAGGAGGTATTGAATGCCCGGCAAAGTAGAAATCTTCCTTCTTTACATAACTTCTTCTACTTCTTTACTTTAAACTTTTCCTGTAGTCAGTAAAAGTTTGACACGGCTTCCCGCTACAGAGCGAGAAAACATTTAATGACTTCTACCGTTCTAGGACAGCGTAGAGCAGTAGAAGTCATTGGATATTTGCCCTTGTTATAGAAAAGAAGTGACCTAGTGGCCTCAAATGACGAGTCGAATGTCGTAGATTCAAGCCCTAGTTGGCTGACGGTGAAGAAAAAAGTCGTGAGAAATCCGGTAAGTCTTCGAAACAAAAAATTCGAAGATATGTTACATTCATCAACACGCATTGGCTCCGTGTGGTGGATTACGGTCTATTCTCTCACATAGAGAGGGTTCGGTGCCTGGGGTGTTAAAATCATCAAAACCCAAAAGTTTTGTTACCTACTGTGGATGGATTTTTAAAAAGAATATATTATTTGAGTAGCTAATAATATGTAGAAAAAAGTTTACCTTTTAAAAATGATCTTCATTTTGAAAAAAAAAAAAACCACGCACCGAATTAAAGGTCTGAGTCCCAGAAGTTTAACCATAAAAGCATGATTAAGGATATTAGCTTAATTTCGTAACACACTCGTCGTTAGTCACTTCTACATTTTCAGTGATACCTTGACCACTAGTACGGCCCCCAAGTCTCCGCATCGTATTTATGCGTCTGAGATCGCGAATCCCCGTAACATAAATAACATTGAACGCCACGATACTACAATTTATGCGCGCACCGCAACACTGCACTGCGATCGGAAGCCGAACGAATTAACTGCACTTCTTATGTAAACTTAGGGGGGTATGTAAAATTTACAGTTTACGTAGTTTACATAAGTAGTGTCTAAACTTGGGGAGTATGTAGAATTTGTAGTGTTGAAATAGGGTTTATGGGTGGAGTTTAGGAAACGGCTGTCTGAATTATGTTATCATGATTTGGAAACGAATTTATAGCTTTTCAGGTTACTGGAAAATGTATGAGTTTCTTTGCAAACAACTGGCACATAGACGTATAGGTACAAAGTTTAATTGAAATACGTTCAGTGAAAAAATAACTAACTTACACACACAAACAGTCGCCTTTATTAGTTTGAAGTTATTTTTAATTTGAATTAAAGTGAAAAATATGATTTTAATTTTATTTTATAGTATATATTTTTTATTTATATTAATTGTTATATAATTATTCATCTTTTCTAGAATAATACGAGTATATAGATTTTTCCCTTATTCTCCTTTCAAGTAAGCATAAAGCTTAAACTCAAACCTTACACACAACCAAAAAAAAATGCCACTCAAACAGGCAACAAAACCGGAACAGCGGAAATGGCATTATTAGAGAAACATCAAGAAACATGTCTTATAGAGAGCGAAGACACCGGAAAATATCATTAAGTATTGACAGCTATGGGGCGGATCGAAAGCAGACTCATGTCCGTATAGGGTGCGCCCCACGCCAGCCCAACAACGCCAAGTCGTCACGGGACTGTCAAGGAAGGGGTAGTAGATATGAATGGAAAAAGCTTTTGATTTAGACGAATTAGTTGCGAAGTTTCTGGGTTATTGATGGAACAATACTTAGTTATGTCTTAAAGGGGGTACATTTTTTATGAGATGCGAACAGTTACTGGCCTCTGGGAAGGATACTCGTAGTGATTCAATTCCTGTCATCATCTGCCTAGCCTTTTCCCAACTATATTGGGGTCGGCTTCCAGTCAAGCCGGATTTAGCTGAATACCAGTATTTTACGAGGAGCGGCTGCCTCCCAAACCTCCACAACCCATTAACTGGGTTAACACTGTACTACATGGCAAGACTGGAGTCAGATTTACTGGCTTCTGACTATCCGTAACGACTGCCAAAGATCTATGTGACTGTTCCTAAAAGACCCTAGGCTGATAAAATTTTCGTTTTTCCTGAATTATCCTACATGAAGGTGTTTGAGTCGGTTTCCCCTAAGGGGAAAGAGACGGGCCCCGCCATACGCCCGCCTCCGTAGTTCTCATCCAGGTGACTTGGGCAAACTCCCGCCGACATGAAATGGATTCCCAAAAATTGTATCTCTTTGTCCCGACTTAGAAAGCTAAGGGACAAGGAGGGGAAGGATAGAAAACAATGCTAATTTCAAATAGGGTAGGGAATCCATTGGTAAGGTGATAAGGAAGGATAATCTACTTTTAGTTGTACTAATTTCAAACACAATGTAATTGTTGTTAATGAATAAATATGATGATGATGACTTTAAGTTATGAAAGTTAAGAGACTGAGAGGGAAGCAAGAGGGTATATATGACACGTGCCGCTTGTATTTGCAAATTATACTACTTTGGAATTATTTCGATTCTCTTCGCTCGTGTATGTCCTGACCAATCCTACGGCATAGGGTTGTGAGGCCTATGCTATTGGATAAGACACACTTCCCATAATTAGCTCCATGATTAAAACAATATAAAACTTAAACAAGCGTGACGCATCGTCAGTCGTCACAGAATTACTCACAGTTGCCTTGTTTCACGCCGAAGTGGTTTTATAAATCGTCACTTCACACTTCCTTACTCTCCCCAAGTGAGGACAACATAACGTCCACGTCACCGAGCTACGTCTAGCTGCGGGAGGCTTCATGATAAGTGTCCAATTTACGTATCTCGCTAAATATTATTTTTTGTATCAGTGAGGGCCTCCGTAGGGCCATGGGTTTGTTTTAACGAGATACGGTCCCTAGCGTTCCTTAGAACGTCTAAAATTGCAGTTTAGGCGTGCTCCGGGTACTCTACCCCTCCCGAAAGTGCGCGAGAACCAAGGGCAACATAAGTATTCTGCTGTCAGTCAGTTCTTAGGGTAGGTAGCCTTCACTAGCGTTTGATGATTCGTAGTTCATTACAGCTCAAGCTGGCCCTAACATGTAGCGATTGTCACTCGGTTCAGCCTCCTAACATCAGTTCGTTCGTGATTATGTCAAATATGCTGATATGTTTCAAGCATGCTGATAAGCGTCAAGTATGCAGGACTATGTAAGGTACATTCCATGTGAGGTTCATTCCAAAGCATGGCTTTCTCCGAGTTCCCTAACACCAAACGCAAGCTCAGGTCACCTTGTCATAGGAAGGAAAGTAAGGAATGAAACCGACAACACTCATCCTTTCAGTCACCAGCGCAGTCGCTGAGATTCACTCGCGTACTCACACACATCACGCTAGTAGCAAACAACAATCAGCGCTCGACCATCCGTCCCTCAACTAACGCAAACTCTCTGTATTATAAGTACTAAACAAACTTAAACTGGACTTAGTCCATAGGTATCTAATATTATAACACAATACTAGCTCTTCTAAGAATTATTTCAGGTTATAAGCCCGACGGTATTCATCGAGTCAGCTAGCCAGCTCGCTGCTGCTGCTGGACGCTCTTGCGCGTATAATAACAACAAATCACTCTAGGATAAATTAGAATAATAAAGGACTCACCCATTCACGCCAACAAACACACTCACTTACACACTGCTACTTTAAATACTAGATCAGTCTAATCTGGACTTGGCACTCGTAAGAATTACAACGGACTGAGCCCTATAGTATTTATCAAGTAACTCTAGCTCGCTGCTTCTGAGCGTCCTACTTCTACGCCGGTCTAAAACCAAGGTGTCCTATTCTAACTCGCTAATGCTGGACGTCCGACCTCTCCCGGGCTCTAAAGCTAAGTGTCCTATCCTAATTTTCTCTTGCTGAACGTCCAGCCCCCATCGCGGTCCCAAGCCAAGTGCCCTCGTGGTGCGGCCATCTCTCCGACGCGCCTTTGCCACACGTGGTATCTCACCATTGTCTTTTCGAAACTTCCAGAATCGCTTAATGGTCGTTTTTGTCTAATTTCTTAAGGGTTTCGTCTGGGTCTGTTTTATGTTTACCAGATGTTTTATTAGTTTTAAAGAGTCGAATATTGCACTTGTTTCCTTAGAATTATGTTTAAGTATTTCTTTGGCTTGGCCCTTGCTTTTTGTTCGTTTGCCATTAAAAGGATAATTGATGAGTTTCAAAGTGGCCCATGGCGCCATGCATGATGTCTAAAGAAAAATATATTATAATATTTTGTTATTAATTTGGAGTAAGTGACAGACAGTCACATCTACAAATGACAGCCGGGACCTACGGTTTAACGTGCTTTCCGAGGCACGGAGGAAACTCGTTACGTTAAGATGGTCACCCATCCACAGACCAACCTTGGCAAGCGTTGCTTAACCTTGAAGATCGACCTGTGCGGCTGTTATTATCTAGCCACGAGCTCCTGTGATTCAATTCCTGTACAGCTGTTAAAAAGAAAATTGATGTATTTCAATAACGAAGTATAAAAATTGGGGCGATATTTTAAAACGACCTAAAAATAATATTAAAACTGATACATCGTGGATATACCAACCATACATACAAAACGTTTTACGAACACGTTATTGTACGTACAGCTAAGGAGTAAAATTCCCTGTGCGGGATCTGTGTTTCCTGATAGCAACAACCTAAGGGTTTGTTACTCAATAGTGAACAGGTTTCTTTTAGGTAAGCAAGCTCCGTCGTCAACCACACCGTCGCTTTTCATCAGGTGAAATAGTGGTGAAACGAGAGCCTATCAATAATGAAAAAAAAAACATATTTTGTAATAAGGAAATCATCATATAACTCCACCTGCCCTGAATGAAACGAAAAGGAGTGCCAGATTTTTACTGATTAAAACTTTCGATTAAGTTTGTTCACGTTTATGCCTGGGCTGCAGAAGGGGCTGACCTACCTATTGCTACGAGTACCTACTCCGGGAGACCATGTCCTGGATTAGCGTTTAGAAACCTTTTTATTCTGGGAGTATACTTATTATAGCCGCTTTTAGTTCGGACTAGTAGCTTTTTACCTTATCACTATGTCATATGATACGATATAAAAGGCATCGTAATATTAGTAATATGGATAGCTAAAGCAATTTTATTAATTGACAAATAAGAAGAGAAACATCAATAAATATTAACGTCATCATCTACCTAGCCTTTTTCCCAACTATATTGGGGTCAGCTTCCAGTCAAGCCGAATTTAGCTGAATACCAGTATTTTTCGAGGAGCGGCTGCCTACCAGACCTCCACAACCCATTAACATGATTAATAAATAATTATCGTGTTCGTACTATTATAATAGTTATACAGTTATATCAACAGATAAACAAATAGCGAGAAGCATATCAAGTTCATATTGATTTATTTTCATACCTAATTTTGCTGTGTTGTGTTTCCCAGTGCTGGGTAATGATTGGAATGTTCAGAAAAATCATTAAGAACTTGTTATGTTCATTAGTATAGATGCAATCGTCAAGTAGATGCTTCAAAGTCTCGAGCACCGACACCGAGTTACTAGCCTTTTTTTTTATATAACATAAACTTGTGCTTGACTGCAATCTCACCTGATGGTAAGCAGTGATGCAATCGTTGATGGTGAGACGCACGAGTTTATTAAGAGCCTATTCACTCTAGTCTTGAATATACCCAAATTATAATCGGAAGGGAAGACCACAGCAGGCAAATAGGCAAAAATTGTTCGAATCCTTCGATGTACGCGGTATAAACGACGAGACAAAGCACTTAGTTCGGACCGTGCAGGTTTCGACAACGTAAGGATGGATACTCGCCGTACGTAGCCTGTTGGTTTTCTACATCATTTCAGACTGTGCGTCGGAATTGCATGAATAAATTCAGCCAAGTCTGTTCTATCATTGGACCACCCGATCTACGGCAATGCGGAGTGCAGTACAATCCAATCATACGCATAAAACGTTTTCATTCATTGTGTGTACACTTAAGGAGTGAAATTCACTCTTGATTTGTAGACTCCTAAGTTGTAGCTATCAGGAAACACATATTCCAGCAGGGAATTCCACTCCTTAGCTGTACGCATAATAAATGTGTTCCCAAAACGCTTTGTGCGTATGGGTGGAATCTTCATCATATACCGGTGGCGCAAACCATTTCCAACAAAATCAATTTTACCGCGTTGCATTTACCGGGAAGTGACATCCAAACACAAGCATATACCATCAATATTATATACAGTACATATATGTATTTGTATGTATGTACAAAGTATTGTTGTTTTTACGGTAACATGTAAATTGTGTCTGTCAAACAAATTGATTCGCGTCGCGTTGAAAGACTCGCTAAAAGGTTGTCACTCTCGGAAATGTGTGATCGGAGCTTCGAGAGTGGGTAAAAAACCGGCCAAGAGCGTGTCGGGCCACGCTCTGTGTAGGGTTCCGTAGTTTCCCACCCAATAAGTGTCCCCAACTTCTCAAAAGCTGTTCGTCCCATCAAGTTCAAAATAGTTTTCCTAGAAAGTCTTTATAAAGCTCTACTTTCCAGATTTTTTCATATATTTTCTAAACTTATGGTTCAAAAGTTAGAGGGGGGGGGACACAATGTTTTTTCACTTTTGGAGCGATTGTTTCCGAAATTATTGATATTATCAAAAAAATATTACAATTAGGTTTTTTGCCATTTGGCTACGGAACCCTAAAAAGGGGTGGATAAAAATATAGAAAAATAAGGATTTTGTTTATGTTAGCAAGTAAAAGTTTACATTTTTATTTATTTTGTCCCATAAGTATTTGTACAGATTATAAAAGAGCAATTTTACAGATGGCGACCTAGCTCGTCTTAAAAAATTTCATTATTAAAAAGGGAAACTTTGGGTACTCTAGTAGGTAACTAGAAAAATGCTCAGTATCCCTTGGACACCATTTCGGACCAACGTATCCATCTTGCAAGAGTTTTAAATCTCCTCACGGCTGTCGTCCGAGTGTCTTCGCAGCATTCTGCAACACTTCGGTCACATTGCAAGGAAAGAAGGTGGCAACCTCAAAAGGCTCACAGTGACCGGTAAAGTAGATGGAAAAAGGCCTCGCGGGCGCTGCCCACTACGTTGGTCCGACCAGATCCGCACCATTCTTAATTATACGATTTACGATGCCCTTTACACCGCCAAAGAAAGGAACTGATAGAGCAACATCATAAGGGCTAAGGTGATGAAGCAGGGAGGTCACGACCCGGGCCCGGGCGAGGGCGCAATGATCTAGTTACTCCTAACATTAGATCATTGTATGGTTAAGAGCACTGCACTTGTACTGGGTGTCTATAATAACCTCATGTTACCAGGTTATGTTTGCAATAGCCTGTATGGTTTCTACATAAAGCACAATCAATAGAGAAAATACCAAGAAAGTGCTTGATGTGAAAAGCATCTATTGGTGCGCCCTAGCATTTGAGTCAGTTTTACACTGACTCAAATGCCGTAATATTAATACTTGAATTTAGAATTTGATTTAAAAAAAATATTTGGATATTATGGGTTATTTAAAAAAAGCCTTGGCAACAATAACTCTTAGAAACTCATGGAAATCAGAGCATTTTCCTATAGGTAATTCTCTACCTATATAACAAATACAAACGAAGATACGTTCATCCATTTCTTCTCACTTTTTATCCCAGATAGCAATATATTAGTGGTGCACCACGGAGGCGTTTCCGATACGAGACGATAAATTACGCGCAGTCCCGGCTACGGTGCTACGGTGCTACGACGCCGGGCGCTCTAGTGCTACGCCGCTTGGTTGCTACGAGACCACTCATTGGCTACGAGCAGCGATTGATGCTACGAGGAATGGTAAATGGACTGGATAAGAATTTATAGGTTACTGAGATTTTCTTTATTATAATTCTGATTTTGAAGTACACAATGTTATTTCTTGTAATACTGGCACTTTTTCTATTATTTCTGTTGAGTAAACCTGATGACTGTCGCCAATTTATTTTTATTTTGTCATAGATCTATAAACGACAGTAAAACTTACCATAACATATGGTGAGCGGTACACAATATGACCTCGGCAAACGGTGATTAACTCTGAAGACCGGTCTATACTAAAGTTATTCTTGAGCTTTTAACTGCAACGCCACGTCGCGTCACTAGTTCGATTCCCGCACTTGTATATATGTTACATTTTTGTAAATAAATAGAAAAAAAAAGATTATTTAGCTACATACTCACAAACTCCTCAATCCTGAAGATTTTTATATCTCGTGTAAATAATTGTGGTTCAATAAAAATATAGGTACATGCCTGGTTTATTAATCCAGTCGATGTATTGGATTGATATTTCCAAAAGGATTGAATCAGTCGCTTAGAAGAAAATAATGATACTTATGCGTCGTTGAAAGTGTAGTAAAGTCGTATTTGGATTGTGGAATTTTATTATAGGCGTTTGTATAAGTATGATAGTGCACTAATATTATGTACGGAAACGTTTGTGAGTGTATATATTCTGTGTGTTTGCCACCGTTCAAATGTCAAGACGTACTTCACAATTGAACGGCTGAACGGATTTTGATGAAACCTAGTACACGGGTAGTCCTCCAAGTCCTCAAATAGCTAATGGATAATTTTTTGGTTGTTGATATTGAGAGTATGATCCCTTGGGATAAGCTCATATTATCATCACGATGTACTTCGCCCACATGTTATAAGAAAAATATCCAACATTCTACTAACAAGTAGGGGACGCTGTTGGCAGCAGCTACTAATGTACTTGGAAAATAAAAATGATTACACTCGGGGGAGAAGTAATTTCAGTCAGAAAGAAAAATCGCCAAACATCATTGCGATCAAGATTCTTATCCACACTACTATAATCCTATCCAAACATCGCATCGCCGTCGTCTTGGCGCCAGTCTTGACCCTGTCGCATTCACGGCGCCCGCCTAGTGCTCACAAATCTTACTAAACACAACTAATGGGCGAGCACCATGAATAGGATAGCTTTATGGCTAAAAATGGGACGCCCACTGATTGTACGCCTGTAATGGATCCTGTAATTTGCTGAAAATAGTAGCTACCTAGTCTCTAATTGGGTAATTAGTAAAGCTAATGTGGAAATAGCGTTTTAATTTGAAAGAAATCTAGTGTTAGTGTTGTGACCTAGTTGAGGGCAATTAGGTTTTATGCTGTAAATCTTGGTGGTAACAAGGCTCTAGGAATGTTTAAAAATGTCGACAGTATAGTTACCTAATTGGGTACAAAATAGGGAAAGAAAATTAGTCAAGACTTAGAAATACCAAATTCTGACTGGAATGAGAGATTACCTAGATTTTTTACGTTTATTAACCAACAACATTGTTACAATCAAACGTATTTATACAATGTGGATATGACAATTTATACGAAAATAAATGAAAACACTGGCAATACTCACCATTATGAATTACTTTTAGTATGGGACTAACCCTGAAATGACGAAAAAAAATCAGCTGTCCCGTACATTTTGTCGACTTATGCAAACGTTAATGTATGAGACACCTAATATTAGGAACAAACGAATTGGGTACAAAGTGAAGTTATCCATCTTTAACACAGTGCCAGTGTGGAGCCGCTGCGCAAGACATGCGACACTTGCTGAGCTGCCCATCCTGCACAACCAACTGTACTTTTCGGGATCTACGCGAGGCCAATGACAGAGCCGAACAGGTTGCCAAACACTGGTCGGAGAAAATTTAGTAAAGACATCGACACGAAAAGAAGAAAAATAAATCCTTTATTCAGCCAACAGTTAATGAGCGATAAACATAATTATACTAAAGTTAATCTTTATACCTCATTTAATTCCCTATTTCATTAGTAACCGAAAAACCAACCACAACGGCCCCCTCCATAAACCCTTCACAGATAAGAACTACATCTGACGTGGCATTACCAACCTTCGCACAGTGTTGCTAACTATTAGGCACAAACTAATTGGGTACAAAGCGAGGGGCGATCCCGCGCAATTAGCACGACCGATCTAATGACTCGGAAGTTTTGTAGCGACCACTAATTACTGACCGCGGCGGATGGCGTGGGGGTTGAGCGGTAGCGGGTAGGTGGGTGATTTGGGTCTTAGGTAGGATGGTTTTGTATTACAAATTAGTTGTGTATTTTTGTCATCTCTTACAATGTTTTAAAGCGTTATCGATAAAAGCTCTAACGGGGTATCAACGCAGATAGTACTAATTGATCTCCGAGTTTTATTTTAACTGTATATTTAGTTCTGACTGGCCTGTTGGTCTAGTGGTTAGTGGCCCTGACTGCTATGCCACAGGTCGTGGGTTCGATTCCCACCCAGGACAAATGTTTGTGTGATGAGCACGATCATTTGTTCTGTGTCTGGGTGTAATCTATCTATAAAATGTATGTATTTAGAAATATTTAAGTATGTCTAGTACCCATAACACAAGCTCTGCTTAGCTTGGGACTAGATAGCGTTGTGTGAAAAAAGTTGTGAAATATTATATACTAGCTGCGCCCCGCGGTTTCACCCGCGTAAGTTTCGATTCCGTGGAAATATCGGGATAAAAAGTAATAGCTGTTGACCGATTGCGATGAAACTTGATGGGTAGGTACATAGATGTTACCTTTTTAGGTGACAGTTGTGGGTAAAAAGGGTAAAAAAGAAAGAAAATAAAAATTTAATGTAAATACCTATAAAGAATCATTGCAAGGCTTCTCTGTAAACTATATTAGACGTGCTATTCGTCTGAAGCAAAATATATTGATTTTCCGGAGATCCCACGCGAGACAGGCTAACGTATAGTTGCCCACGAGAGAAGCACTCTTTTCTTAAGTCGATGCCGACCAGTGAAAATGTTTGTCCCTGGGACTTATTAATTGTTATAGCAAATGATACTTTAACCGGGAACTGAAGCCTCTTAAATGATATTGGCAAATCTGTCGGTATCATTGGAATACGCGGAATGCGTGCGAGCTGTCCGGCTGCGGGCCCGGTGATGATGGTGGCTACAATGATGTTGTCTCGAAGTTCTTTAATTAAAACTCTTGTACCATTACACAGGCTTGGAAGGTTTAAATTTCTTAATATCATTACGGGAATTCCAACTTTTAACTTTAGTACGTGTGGCGGCAGACCTGATGGATTTAATGAGTTTAAAAATTCTTGAGGGTAGTGTACAGTGTCTTCGATGTTGCACAATATCCCTGGGACCTTTTTCTTCGTCAACTAAGAGAACAGCCACCTCGTTTACAGTTGGAGCATTATATCTGCCTCGGTGTTCTGTCTGTGGTGTTCGATCTGAGTGAATAATTAATTTTAAATTCTCCGAAGAGTTACGTTCAAAGTTATTTTTAAAACTTCGTACGTATATGTTGTGGCTATTCAAAGCGGTTTGTAATTCGTTAATTAAATCAATTTTTAGCGTTGGGGACATAGTTGACCGCAACGATAGCTGGTCTGCCTCTGAAATAAAATATATTTGCAAGAATAGCGGAGTTTGGCCTGATGGCGGTAGAAGGCTACCTATGAGATGATATACTTGTCCTTCTAC
Organism: Mythimna separata; assembly: GCA_030763345.1. Lineage (NCBI taxonomy): Eukaryota > Metazoa > Arthropoda > Insecta > Lepidoptera > Noctuidae > Mythimna > Mythimna separata. The sequence goes on along the minus strand of CM061171.1, from coordinate 21,146,205 downwards.
TTTAAATGTGGGCATAAAATTTCCTTCTCTGATTTCTTTTGCGCCAAAAGATGTCATTTGAAAGAGGCTGTTGTATCTACGTATGTTAGTTAAGAAATGTGCAGACAATGGATGATCATTCGTCAACAGATTTTTTATTGGTTGTGGTGGTTCTTGAATATTGGGTAGAATAACTTTCCCAGAAGCACAGCACATACCATTCGGTTCATCGGTCCACTTTTTGGCAGAGCAATGAGAGCAAGTTTTACTCATTGCTCCTAATTGAATGGTGGTTTGATGAGCATAATCAATCTGTAGATCGTAATTGAAAGCCGATCTACTACTGTGAGCTAAAATTCGATTACGCTCTCTAGTCGTTGACACTTGCTGTCTTTGTCTTTGTGATAGTAGTCGTTGTAGACGCTCAGTCCCCGATTGAAGAACGTGTGCCCGCGAGGTTCTAGCATTTTGTTCGATAAGTCGTTGTGAGCGTTCAGCGCTAGATTCCCTCGCGCGAGCTTGTGAGGTTCTGGCATTTTGTTCTTCACGACGCTGCAAGCACTCGGCGCTAGATTCCCTCGCGCGAGCTTGTGAGGTTCTGGCATTTTGTTCTTCACGACGCTGCAAGCGCTCGGCGCTAGATTCCCTCGCGCGAGCTTGTGAGGTTCTGGCATTTTGCTCTTCACGACGCTGCAAGCGCTCGGTGCTAGATTCCCTTGCGCGAGTTCTTGAGGTTCTGGCATTTTGTTCAGCAAGACGTTGTGAACGTTCGGTGCTCGATTCTCTAGCTCGCGATTGCGAAGCATACTCCCTTTGACTTGCAAGGCGATCGTCATTTTCTGATGAAGACTGTGTAATACGACGTATTTTGGCTGCCCTCGCCTTGGACGTATGTTTGGAAAGTTGTGATCTTCCTCTCTTAGGCATACTTACCGTATCAAAATAAATATAAGTTTCAATGAAGTAGGTAATTTAGTTGAGAATAATTCAATGAGTTGTTTTAATTCAAATGAAGATACTTATGGTGTAAAAAACGCCCACGCGTGGAACGGTTCGCGTATTGCATTTTTATACTTGTTATAACTTCGAAATTAAATGTTCGATTCGAATGAATTAAAAAGTATTTTACTGCTACATAAATGCCCTTGATTATAAAACTATTTATTTGAATAAGAATTAATACTACGATACGGATGTAACCAACTTTTGTTTCTACCGGCGCTTTAATTAAATTTTAGAACACAAAAGCTGCTATTGTGACTTAACTATGGTAGTTAGATATATTCCATCGCGGACTTTTATGTAGGTAATAATGAGTACTTTAATCATGTAGTACATAATTTTTATGTATCATCAATAGTTTTCTCAGCGCACGCCAAATAATGAATTTCATAGGCAAAATTTTGCTACTCTGGGATTCATTATTGCAATTTTCTTATGGATCTCTAATTTTTTTTTAACATAAATTATAGCCTATGTTACTTCCTGACAATTTAGCTTTCTATTGGTGAAAAAACGGTTGAAATCGGTCCAGTAGTTTCGGAGCCTATTCGGTACAAACAAACAAACAAACAAAAAAATCTTTCCTCTTTATAATATTAGTATAGATATAGATAATATTGTGAAAATATTATATATAATATTATATAGTTAAGTCTGTTAATCATTTTTAGGCGTTTATAAATACCTGTGGGGTATACCAGGCATACATGTCCTAGTAGTTAACGTTACCCACTTGCAAAACTAAGACACGCATTTAAAATTACATATATGTACATACTTAGAAACTAGCCAGATCGGCTCAAATAAGCACAAAATTTTGAATGCGTGTCTTAGTTTTGTAAGTGGAGCACGTTATCGACGCACATGTACGCCTGGTTTACAATTTTGTAGTTATTTTCAATTGTAAATCAAATATAAATAGTCAAAACATTAAAGAAAATCACAACATTCAAAGTCAAAGTCAAAATATTTTTATTTCGCAAGTGCCCATGTAGCACTTATAAAACGTCGAAAACTAGTGCACGGTTCCAAATTGCTCGTTTCCTATGGAGAAGAACCGGCAAAAAACTCCATGGTTACTCTTTTCAAAAAACTATTTTTCATTAATACCCACATAACTAACATTAATACTCAGATACCCGCGAAACGAGACACAATAGTAAAACAATAACAGCGCGGTCTCATAGGACCGGTTGGGGATTCAAACGTTAAACAAAAGTTCAGTATCTCTAAAATGAAGCACGGCACCAGCACATTAATAATCACCACCTCATTACCTCCCAGAGTAATCGCGTCCTCTTCTAATTTACACCACATTATGAGCATTTCCACGTCAATGAAAATACAATTTAAGATGTAAACTTTCTTGCTTCGTGTTTAAATTATCTGCGAGGAAAGCGAAAACTCAAAATTAAAAGCAAATCTCCAAATTTTGCGTAATGATAACGCTGATACTAAATTATGTCTGCATTCACAGAAAAGAAACGGATTTTTTTTAAATTGAATTGGGCTCCGAAAAATTTTAAAGTAAAGGGAAATTCTGTCGGAAACCATAATATTTATTTCTGATGACTGACTCGTATTTTATAGAATTCGTGAAATAATCACAAATATACGAAAGTGCACAAACGCCTATACTAACTTGACAGTAAAAAATCCTACATAAAGAACGTAAGTAGGTATAATTACATAATTTGTAGGCAACACATACTTCTGCAGTTTTAAAAACCTCAGGATAAATTATACCAAGTAAAGGCTTATAAAGACGTTCTTGAATTAAATATTCATAGCTTTATTCAACGGAACATGCACAAAATAAACGAGGTCTCTGCTTGGCACGCAGCACTTTTTCTACCTCAACAATTAGGTCATATGGAAAGGTGATATTAACATTAAATTGTAACGAAGAAAATTATACGGCTTATTTTTAATTGGATATATGGTATCTATTTTTTTAAAGTAGGAAATTGTCAAGTAATGTCTCCCTCTGGATAGAGCGAGATAGGAACTTCAGACTTTTACTAACTTAAATTCACCCGTAGAATAGAATAGAATACACAAACCAACAATCCCACCCCTAGCAAGGATCGGTTAATTCTGCCTATCATACATTTCTTTCTATTATTTCTGTTTGGTACATAATAGACAGCGTGCTATCCATTGCTCGGTATCCACAAATCCATGCCTACGGTGGCTGGAAATCGCCCTGCAACTCCTGATGTACAAAGCATCTCCTGCATTAGATTAAGTATCTCAGAAACATTCCGCTCACCTGATTTTATGCACCGTCACCTCTGTCTTTATGCGGGGACCGTGTGGCCCATGGCTCATTACAGGGCGCCCTTGTGGTGTTAGCTCCGGCCCGTACGCTAAACAATGGTGCGGGGATATCGCACGGTCTCCCGCGAAGTGAGCTGTTGGAGGCAATAACCAATACACACATGCACGATTTGCGCATAATGTTGGAAAGCCAGAGTGAAACTCTACTGCCGTGACAAACCACGACATGAGAGACAGTTTTGGTGGTATCTCATGCAGTATAAAGACAGTGGCTTTCTCAAAGAAAAGTACAATAAAAAAATTCACAATCTTAAAATCACTCCGACCCCTAATTTTTCTTTTCGCACACCCCTTTTCTCACTTTGAGTTCATCGTTTTAGACTAACCTCTCAAATATTTCTACAAAACATCCCAAAATAAAGTACCAAAACGTCTCGATTCGTTGTACAAGTAAAAAGGGCGGTAATCCAACATCACATCTACCCTCATCCGGAGCATTTCAATTAGATCCAGTATTATCTACATCTTACGGCCGGGGTCCGCCGCAGCCGCACGAGTCTGCGATATTTCTTAAGATAACGGACCTTACTTGTTATTGTCGGACGTGTGTACCGTGTGAGTTATGTAGTTTGTCATAAATCTTGGGACATTAATTATAGAGGGATGTGTGTAGAAGGTAATTTATGTAATGTTTAGTGCTGTGGTAATAATTGACCTGTTAGTAGAGTAGTCAGTGCCTGTTGGCGTAATTCGCCGATGAGCCGAGCCTCGAGTGGTTTCGTCGATGTAAATGATTAACACCAAACCACTTATTAATCTATCACATACCCGCGAAACGAGACACAATAGTAAAAACAATAACAGCGCGGTAGCATGAGACCGGTCGGGGATTCAAACATTAAATCAGTAAAGTTTTTATAAGTTGTGGGTGCCGCACTTCTTTTACAACTTAGCCTATCACATACCCGCAAAACGAGACACAATAGTAAAACAATAACAGCGCGGTCTCATAGGACTGGTCGGGGATTCATGAATTTAAAAAATTGATGAGTTTTTTACAAAAATGTATTTTGCTGACTGACCACCTTAAAAAAATGTTCTAGCCCCAACTACTCTTACAAACGAGCTCAATTTACTTGTCAACCAATTCATTTAACGTTTGAATCCCCAACCGGTCCTATGAGACCGCGCTGTTATTGTTATACTATTGTGTCTCGTTTCGCGGGTATCTGAGTAATTAACCTATCAATACCCGCGAAACGAGACACAATAGTAAAACAATAACAGCGCGTTCCAATGAGACCGGTCGGGGATTCATGAATTAAGGTGGCAATCTCCTTCGTGGCCTATACCGACTGTCTCGAGAACAACCTCAAAAATATTTGATACAGGGCCCTCGGACCTCGGATTAGTTACACCACTATTTCTTACATAATAAATTATTGACCTTGTAGCTAAGATACTATGAAAGAAAATGACAAAATGATATTGATAGATACATTATGTCCGAACCCGTAATCCAATACGTATCGCTACCCAAGCTATCATAACTGACAAATTGGCAGGTAATACAAACCTTTTGTTTTGGGTGAGAAATCATCAAATAACTCCTACTCTAGGTGGAGTGAGAGGGAGGGTGACTAAAACCCACTCGTGTTAGTTTAGTCACTCTTTGCATTCCAAGCCGCGGTGACTCTTTCGAACAATCCCTTGATGCCTGAAATATTTTTAAATGCCACTCTATCAAAGACATTACTGTGTGGTGTGTGGTCAGATAGATAGTCGCTCCATATGGGCAAAATTGATGGGGGACATGCGTTGAAATATGGTTCCTTTCGGCGGACTGCTATTTTACAGAAACATTGGTTCCAAAAGGTGAAGTTACAAATATCATCATTTTCACACTGTAACCTGTACAGTCACCAGCATAAATGTCTTACACCCGCACAAAATTCAAAAGCAGTTTTACGAAAAGACTTTTTCATAATAGTTTAGTTTCAAAGAGGTTATAAATTATTTTTTTCAATTTCAATCAATACTTCAACAGTCTGGTTAGGGTTGTACCCCTTTTTACTTTTTACACAACGGTCTCTGATCAACTTTGGCCCACGAACATGATCAGATCCTCACACCACCTTCACCGCCATCACCTCTAGGAAGAAAAAAAAGTTTGAATAATAGTCAACTATTTTTGATCACGACTGTATCTAACACAGTTTTCTTTGAGAACCAAAACCGACATGGTTTATTATATCCTTTTCGACACACTTCCTGTTTTCGCTGTTTCACGGCTAGATTGCTCGCTAAAATATATTGTGTGTTATGTAAAACGGGCGAAGGAGCCTGCAGGAGATAAATGTTAACGGTTTCAGGAACTGTGGCTGAAAACATAGTGTTTCTGCTGAAAAGGTTTTGTATGCCTTGCTTTGTTTTGCGTTTGAGTGAACAATAATACATAGAGCTAATGAATCGAATCGTCCAACGATACTGTAACCAATGTTCTCAAAGATAGGACTAAGAAATAAGATAAGACTAAGAAATAAGATAGGACTAAGAAATAAGGAGCTCTTAAATTTTATTTATAAGACTTGAGCCTTCAAAAATAGCTCAAGTCTTATTAAATGAGACTCCAAGACTTGAGTTTCTTACTACACTAAAACTACACTGTCTAAAGTATTTTTATGCATAAATGAGACCATCACTTGATAGCATTGTTTATATCCATCAATTAAATCGTTTCTGATTTGATTACTCCTCAAATGTTTAAGTGGTGATGAAAAATACACTTAGGTTTAAATTTGGCTTAAAATTACTTAGACTGTGGGCAAGCACTCTACATTTGTATTAAAAAATTATTTTATTTAAAAAATATTGTATAGGTTCACTCTTGACCGATATCTCATCTGTTGGTAAGCGATGATGTGATCGCCGACGGTGTACGCTTGCTTAGAAGAAACTTATTCACTCTTTGCTTAGACCTGCAGATTGTAGCATTTAGGAAACACAGACTCTTGCAAGCAGTTCCATTTAGGTGTACACATGACTTTCTCCAAAATATTCTCTCACCGGCTCAACTTTTTCAAAAACGTGTGTTATTTGGACACAAATATTTTACACCGTACCATGTGCACCAGATGGCGTTCCAGTCGCTTCCATAGCTCAGCTTTGACAAATTGAAAAATGTGACAACGCTTTGAGGCTGTTTAAATTTTTCCTTTGACAACGTAACTTTGGGCATGCGGTGCCGTGCGGTTGGAACACTGCTTTATTTTGTTAATGTTAAATTAGTCCTTTGAGTGGCCTAATTTTTTAATTAAATGTTGGTGTAAATTGTTTTAATTTTGGGTTGTTAAAAACCGTATACATACACAGTAAACACCGTGTGTCAGACATCGAAACATAATCGAATACCATGGATCCAGTACATGATTTTGGACACCCCAATGGTGGAATTCTGGTCTTTATATTCCTTTTTTTTCACCTAAACTAAAAACAGAATATCTATACTATAATATTATAAAGAGGTAAAATTTGTAAGTTTGTAAGTTTGTATGTAGGGGGTAATCTCTGGAACTACTGGTCCGATTTGAAAAATTATTTCAGTGTTAGATAGCCCATTTATCGAGGAATGCTATATAGGCTGATAATGCTATATATCATCACGCTACGACCCACGGGAGCGGAGCAGTAACGAAAACTGCGGGTGAACCCGCAGGGGACAGCTAGTAATAAATATTTAAGAAAAAATTTAAAAAATAACAAATTTGTTGTTTAGTCAAAATCAAAAACGTTTTTATTTTGAAACTAGTGCACGGTTCCAATTGGTCGTTCACAACAAACTTGATTTTTTTGACGTTTTTTGCTTCGGAACATTCATGTGCGAGTTCAACTCGCACTTGACCAGTTTTTATCTATCAAAACAACCTTCTACCTTTTTTGAAAACAAAACATAAAGTTAACAACTCCCCCATAGTTTGAAGTAAGTAATTAATAAACAGGCCAGAAATTCCTGAACACGCAAGAATCTGACGTTAAGACGTACCCTGGCTTACCCTATTGTACCCTAGCGTACCCTAACGTACCCTGTTGCACCCTGGTTACTTGGGGTACTTGCGAGCTACTTGCTAATTACTTGGCTAAATATTTACTTTGCCCAGATTCTCCTTTCTACAAGGGTTAAGGCGAAGACACTGTGATGATAGCGATTTGAAAGTGGGTTGGAAATATTGGTGTGTTTTGCAAATATGACTTTAATGGGCATTTTTTATATAAATATAATGAATCATGAAGCTTTTATTACTAAGCCTCCGCTGTCCGGGCGTCCGTCTTTCTGACTGTTCATCCTGTCATAGGACTGTCTGTGTCTCACAAACCGCATAAGGTAGAGAGTTGACATTTTCACGGAAGGTGTAATTCTATTGCCACTATAACAACAAAAAAATAATAAAATTAACAAAGTTAATATTAAAGGGCATTATAAAAGAAACGTCATTATGAGAAGCAGAGGTTTCTCAATTATCTAAGGGGACCAGGATTCACTATGTATTGCAGCAAAGCGAAAATTGGTTAACTCAGCTAATTAGCATTATATTATTTTATACAAAGCAAAATCGAAATCTTATTCTAGAAGTCTTTTAATTTAATAAATTATCAAGAGATACTATTAGGGATTTTCGATCATTGCCGTAAATATAATTACAAGTATGTTTTTTTTTAACTCGCATAGCGTATACTGTACAAAACTAAAATCGCTCCTCCTATCACGCAGCGTGCTACCTCAGGCACGAGCGGACCGCCTTTGCCGCTAACAGTCACAAGTTAGGACATTCTTGACAGTCACTCAACAGATTAAAACATGATAAGATGAATTTCAAGACTGATGACTTTTGAATACGTTTATTAGATAAAAAGTAATAGTAGATTGCGAACGTTTTTTGCAGGAATAGATTTTCTTTTCTCTAATGATACCTCTATGTTAAATATACCTACGTGAAATAAATATGCATGAAAACAATATATATGTTATCTAACCAGTTTATCACTAAAAATACACAAAAATATGTGAAAACAATACCAAAATTTAATACACCACAACGTCTGGTCCTATGCGTCCCGCACATATCAGATGCCCACGACCCTCACCAGGTCATCAGGTCATCCATCACCTTCTGGAAGGAATTCCAACGCTACGTCTTTTGGTACGCGATCGCCGGTATCTATTCTGTAAGCAATGCGCTCTGACAACTACCACTTAAGTTCGGCAATTCTACAGACTATGTCGGTAGTCTTACTTTCCCTGCGGATACATTTGTTCCTAATTTGATCGTACAAGGAAACTCCGAATACTAACGCAAGGATTCTCATTCCTAGTATGGCAATATTATAGAAGCTACAAATCCTATTACTGGCTTGGATGTATGTAGACAAACCAAAGCAATGTTGTACGTTAGCTAAATGCTTGGAGATACTGCCCTGACCCAATACCGGGTACATAGCTGGTTGTGGTGTGTGCAGGTACGGACACTACTCTAGGCATGCGTGGATTGCCAGTGCAGTTTAGGTATTTAGGCTAGAAACTGTAGGCTGAAAAGTTGGAGTTTAAAGTTCTGTATACAAATTCTTCTCAAATAATATCTTTACAGACTTTATTAATACTATTTATTTTCTAACTAAGAACAAAGTCAACTAATGTCATAAAATAAACATTGATGTATTTTAATAGTTTTGTTAAAAGTTGTTGAAATAAACTTGGAAACAAATGTAATGAGTCAAGTAGCGTTAAAAATTTGAAAATCTAATTTTAACACTGGCCAGTTTCTACGTGATACGTTTCTTCACCGTATTTAGAGCATTTGTGATGAAATAAATCTATACTAATATTATAAAGAGGTAAAATTTGTAAGTTTGTATGTAGGTACCCCCTATCTCTGGAACTACTGGTCCGATTTGGATGAAATTTGGTACAGGTATAGCCTGAAACCCGAGAAAGGACATAGGGTAGTTTTCATCCCGGAAATCCTCCGGGAACGGGAACTATTATTTCACGCGGACGAAGTCGCGGGCAAAAGCTAGTTACACATAAAGCTACTGCCTTTTTTATTTAGATGGAAATCATCAAATAATTCTTCTCGCTTTAGGCGAAGCGTGTGGACTTTTATCGACTAAAACTCGCTGGAAGTCCGCTCAACTCCACTCCGCTCCACTTGTTTTCTCTGATGCGGAGTGCAGATTTCGAACACCAATTCACATTCCACTCTGCTCCACTTCGCCCAACTCTGCTTCAGTAGAAATGTACCTAAAGCCTCCACCTGGGTTTGAAACCATGACCTACGACAGCATTGAGCTATAACTTAACAATGATTAAAGTTTGATTTTTAAGATTGATCTAAATTGGGCTCACGGGGTCTCCATACGTTTTATATGACAATTAAACTTGTGTGTTGTTTTGAGCTACATAAGATCCAGACACCACGCAACGCGGTTTTACGTACAACTCAATTGTCGTCCACGTGTGCGTCTGTCTAATAGAATTCCCGGTTTATACCCAAGTTTCATATACATATATCAGTTAAGTAGTATATCTTTAAGTACTTTCCAAACACGGCCACACTCTCAACATTCACATTACAATATCCACAGCTTTGAAACGTCCCCCGCCATCCATCACGATTCTTAATTGAGTAATGGCCGAGGCGACAGCTAGATCTGATTGATCGCAACGCGCTAAATATGATGTATTGCCAGCTTAGACTGCTTATGCTGTTTAGGGATTTGAGTTAAATGGACGTGTTTGAACCTCTTTAGTTGGGTTCGGTTCAGATTATGTGGTATAGTTTGCTAAAGGGGTGTGCGTGGAAACGTCGCGGGTAACACGCTGTAAGGTTATACTCGTACGCGGCGATATTTTTTTTTTAACGATCGAGCAGTACAAAAAGATGTGAAGCTGGAGTATCCTTTTCACAAATTACCTATCACGCAAATTGAAAAAAAAAAAATTTTATTACCCAATTTAATATTCGAAAAGCACGTTAGGCCCTTGGTCCCGGCTGTCATTTGTAGATCATTGGTAGTTGTTACGGATAGTCAGAAGCCAGTAAATCTGACTCCAGTCTTGCCATGAAATACTTTGTTACCCCAGTTAATGGGTTGTGGAGGTCTGGTAGGCAGCCGATCCGCGTAAAGTACAGGCGTAAATTACAATATAGTTGGGAAAAGGCTAGGCAGATGATGATTATTACCCAATTAAAATCTTGCATAATAGCGTGAGAGACGATCTATAACGATGTACGGGATGATATAATTTCCTTTAATAACGATCGCGTCGATCAGTACCTACAAAAAAAAGTGTGACGGAGTAGTTTTAATCCACCCTGTCAGGCAATTTCGGAAAAAGTAAAATAATTGTTAATTAATCATTATTATTATTTTTGACATGATTTTAATATTTATTAATGATATGATTTTAATTATATATTTAACATTTTCTTACTCATATTATGTTAAAGCTTCTTATGATTTTTGTAATTTTTGAATAGCTGTAATTTATATGTGCTGTATGTACTGTAAGTGTAAATTGGCAATAAATAAAAAAAATATGATTCGTCACTTTAAAGTGTGCATACGAGTATCATGTATAACACTAATCACACTAATATTATCAAGGCAAGCGTTTTATGACTGTACTGAATTGTGTTTGTAAATTACGACAAATATTATTGGATAGAACATTTACATTACTTTTCGAAAGTACAACCGATTGTCGCATTTAATATGTAAACACCAATTTCTGATACTTTCTGGTAGGTCCTGGTATATTACAAGTTGCAGTTTTGAATCAACACAAAACTGCACCTTGTAATGAAATAAAAATGCGATACTTCGTTAATAATCAATGATACTTATTATTTATATTTTGAGTAACCTTCTTAATCCTCTTCAAGAAGCGGAATCACTACCCAGAAGTCGCACTCACACACTCAGTGATACCAGTCACTGTGTGCGTGAGTGCGACAGCTTGTACGAAGCTCCACTCATTCTATGAAACGGTTTCACAAATTTCAAAAAAAAGAGGCGAAAATCACTATATACTATACTGTATAACTAAGGTTATTTCTAAAAAGAAAATCAATCTTTAACATAGAAGAGATACAATAAACACATCTTCATAACTATCAATAGCCGGTAAACTTCGTAACTAAGCTACCGCTACGCCCATGCCGTAGCTCCATAGCTACGGCGTAGCACTTTGCTACGACCGCGTAGCCTCACGCGACTTTCAAAACATTACTTTTGAAGAAAGATCACTTTCGACTAGAAAAAGTATTAGTATGTTACTTCTAGGTACTCCGACTAATGTGATCGACATAATCGCTTACCGATGCCGCTTGCGAGACGCACAGGACCGGTCGTTGTCCTATGTCCAGCAGTGGACGTCTTTCGGCTGAGATGACGATGATGATGAATCGCTTGCCATCAGGTGAGACAGTGGCCAAAAGCGAGCCTACAAAAACCAATAAAAAGTCAATCTAGTATAACCAGCCCAAGTATTATTCCAACCAGCAACCACAAAATACGTCTCATTTATAACCAAGCTGGTATTACAAGAAATATCACGAATACAAATAAGTTATTTACATGTGCCTAACATACTTCTTTCCGATGTGAAGGTCGCACCGATCGATAAGGCACATTACACATACAAACAAGAACATTATTCTTATTATGTTTGCGACAAGTCAATTTAATCAGGCGAGTTTTTTTCGTGAAAACACATGTGACATCGTGGCCTGATTTGTACACGTGATCTTGAAATTGTAGTCGAACAAAAGTTCTCTTATGTTATGTTGAAGAAAGATATATTGACATGATTCAGATTTTTTACCAAATAAGAGTTCTTTTACGACACATTGAAGAAAGGAAAATTCAAAATGATTCAGATTCTAAAGGTTCAGATATATTAGGGGACAAAATTTACCCCAAACTGACGTGCAATTATCAAGTCATATGAATGCCATCTGTGTCCTTCAGTTGCCATTTGTTGTAACTGCTTTTGTCCCCAATCATCATCTACCTAGCCTTTTTCCCAACTATATTGGTGTCGGCTTCCAGTCAAGCCGGGTTTAGCTGGATACCAGTATTTTACGAGGAGCGGTTGCCTACCAGACCTCCACAACCCATTAAGTGAGGTAACACGGTGCTTCATGGCAAGGCTGGAGTCAGATTTACTGGCTTCTGACCATCCGTAACTGTTTTTGTCCCCAATAAAATAAAAATAATATCTATGGTCAAAAATACGTATAAATAATCTTTTACAATTTCATTCCGATTTAACATAGGGCTTAGGCTAAGCAGGTCAGTTTGTCCTACAAATCTACTAGTAAAATACAAGTAAACCCACAGAACATATAAAGGAACCTGTGAGTAAACCTATTTTATACAAGGTGCATACAAGTAAGCCTTTTTCAAAATAACAACACCCGTTCAAATAAAACCCACCACACTAACACACATTATTAAACTGACAGAGACTCATTGGAAAAGTTAGATCGTTATTAAGTTATTACAACGGATAACTGGATTCTGAAGCTGCAAATATTTCTCAAGATTGTAAGTTTGTACATGTAGTTTTAAGGACTTTTTTCTCTAGCATGGAACTGTTTTTTGTCCTCAATAAAAAAAAATCTATGGTCAAAAATACTATAAACAAATTTTTGCAATCTCCCTCCGATTATTGGCTCCGATTGGCTGGCCTATTGGTCTAGTGGTTAGTAGCCCCGACTGCTATGCCAAAGGTTGTGGGTTCGATTCCCACCCAGGACAAATGTTTGTGTGATGAGCACGATCATTTTTCTGTGTCTGGGTGTAATTGATCTATAATATGTATATATTTAGAAGTATTTAAGTATGTTTATCAGTTGTCTAGTACCCATAACACAAGCTCTGCTTAGCTTGGGACTAGATGGCGTTGCGTGAAAGTTGTGGAATATTATTATATTATATTATTAAGATCGCGCTTTTCAGCTTAGCAGGGAAGATTAGTCTTACAAAAACACTACCAAAATACAAGTAAACCTTTCTATAGATACCAAATTAACAAAATACTAGTTCAAATAAAATCCACCGCACTAACACACATTATTAAACTGACAGAGACTCATTGGAAAAGTTAGATCATTATTGAGTTGTTACTACACATAACTGGATTCTGAAGCTGCAAATATTTCTCAAGATTGTAAGTTTGTACGTTTAGTTTTAATTACTCAGATACCCACGAAACGAGACACAATAGTAAAACAATAACAGCGCGGTCTCATAGGACCGGTTGGGGATTCAAACGTTAAGGACTTTTTTCTCTAGCATGGAACTGTTTTTTGTCCTCAATAAAAAAAAAAATTGCAATCTCCCTCCGATTAAGACAGCATTTTCAGCTTAGTAAGGAAGATTATGTCTTACTAAAACACTACCAAAATACAAGTAAGCCTTTCTCAAAGTAACAATTCAACGAAACACCAGTTCAAATAAAACCCACCGCACTAACACACATTATTAAAGTGACAGAGACTCATTGGAAAAGTTAGATCGTTATTAAGTTGTTACTACAGATAACTGGATTCTGAAGCTGCAAATATTTGCCAGGATCCCCTCGCACCTGGCTAGTCGATTGGCTCAATTTGAACGAGGCACGAACTGGTAGCCAGTAGCCCCGAGATATATTGTTGTCGTTATTATTAAGTTATTAAGGGGGCATTTTTTGTGGGTTTTTGGCTGGTAAAAAGGGGGTTGAGTATAGACACGTTTTTTAATTTTGTTGGTGTGTTTTCTTAGTCCTAAAAACGGTTATGTGGTTGCATTGTTCTGTATTTTTGCAAACATTTTGGTTTACCTGCAAGGGAGGGCAGAGTTTTCGCAGACAAATATTTGATTTATTTTATTTAAAGATCTGAACTCTGAAGGTAAAATACTGAATACGCCCTCTTGCTTTATCCAGAGATAATGAAGGCATTAAGTCCACCCCTGAAACTTTAGTACATGAAGTATTAAATAACTAGGTTCACTCCATAATTTACCATTTGAACAAAAGTATTCGCTTTTTTAAATGTGGGAAATCATGTTCAGTAAAGAAAATTGTATCAATACTGATGAAGTTACTTGAACTTTTTTGATATTGCATCAAAAAAGTAAAACTAAAAATAAACTTTCATCGAGTTTTAAAGTAATCATTGTTATTACTAAACTCAATCTGATTATAAACATTCAGAAAGTACTTATCTCAAACACGTATTCAAAAAATTCCATTCCTGTTTCAAAAAATTCTATCTCAAAATTCATAAACGCGTAAGTGTACATTTTCATTTAATAAAACCGAATACTAGTCTGTCTTCCCGAATAAGAGCTAGACTGGAGCCGCGCAGATCACATACATACATTTCATTGTAAGTCACATATACGTGCCTCGTAAAACTCGTATAATTTTGAATTGTCAAGTATAATTTGAACTTTTATAGTGCCCGAGATCACAGAAAATTATTGTTGATCTTTTAGTTTTCCAATTTTATCGTCACTTAAAAGTGTATAAAATTTTATGGCGGCAATAATAATTTTAACGAGTTTTCTATTACAGGCGCTGTTGTTTAAGGGTAGTTTTAAACTTGTAGGTATGCATGACTTTATTTAATCTAATGTTAGCAAGGAGGTTTCATTTAAATGCTTCAAAGAAAAAACCTGGCCTTTTAGGAGCCATAAAATATACCTAATGAAATAAAATAAAAATTATTGTTGGCAGGCTCGTGTTTGACCACTATCTCACCAGCTGAAAAGTGACGACGTGATCAACACTTGCCTAGAATTATGATAAATAAGTTTAAAAAATACTTGATTGTATGATGTGTAAAGTGTGTATATGTCATAAATATGTATATTGAAAGTAATACAGCTTGTTCAATTATCGTAATCCATTTAAACACTGCACCAACCGATAATAACACTATTTTTATCAAAACACCCAAATAAATCCTTTCCTAATCCACCAAAACATAATCGTGACGATAGTTTATACAACAAACGCCTATTATAAATGAGTATCGTCGACATTTTCCCGTTTCGTGCACAATCTGATAATTCAATTACGCCTCTATTCCTAGAGGCCGTTCACGCGAGCGAGAGAAATACCACAAACAATGTTTTTACTTTCACGCTACGTTAGTGTTGCCAGTGTTGTTACTGTGTTGCAACTTTACGAGCTTTAATTGGGATTAAGATGGAATCTGGGTATAATGGTTAAGTATTTTGTTGTTTTATGATTTGTTTTAAATAAACCATTACAGATTTATCCTATGTTTATGAGGTAATTTTATTCGAGGAGGCTTATTTTTTTCGAGCGCATTTATGAATGCATATTTCTTTGGCATACTATAGAGCCTAAACGGCTAGATGTCTTTTATCTTGAGAGATATCATTAGACTCGTTTTTGTTTTCTCGTCTGTCATTAGTTGCGCGAGTGACACCGGGTACGTTAAAGCTATAAAAAAATATATCAGATTTTTGGCGTCAAATTATATTTTTTAAGACATAGTCATGTAGGGTATTAAAATAAAGATCTTAAGGAGATGGTTTCAAAAGTATTACTCACTAAAATATAGAAACTAAAAAAATACAGTGTCGAAACCCGAGCACAAAAACAACTAAAAAGTACGAAACAAAAGTTCAATGTAGTTGTTAGTATCAATGCTGAGATTCAATCACAAAAGGGTTAGCAGCATTGCCACGCTGTATGGCAATACTGCCAGCATTTAGTTAGTTTATAAGTTTTTTTTATTTAGTTATAAGACCGCCATTGTACCCATAGATTTAAGTTGTTGTATAAACTGTACCGTTACTTTTTGGTGTACAATAAAGTTTATTCTATATATATATATATATATATATATATATTGGTAATGTACATAAATTGACACAAATTTAAATTTACAATCCATCATATTTAGATAAACAGTGAGCAGTGAGTAGTTTCTTTCAGTATACAAAAGCTTGCCGTATAAGCTTTCCGTAAGTAATTAGCCGTCCTTCTCTATTGTACATACATTGGCTGCCAAGTTTGATAATGTTATTTGTCGTTTATCGGAGACTGCTGGCAATAACCGAACTGAATATATTTATACTAGAGTCCGCCAGCGGCTTCGCCTGTGTAAAGTTATTTTATTAGTATTCAATTACTTTTACCCATTACAAATTATAGTCATTATTCTGATGTATCATCACCATTTCAGCCGAAAGACGTCCACTCTTAGACATAGGCCTTGAAAAACAAGCGGCGTGATCATAATGACCGGTTCTGTACGTCTTGCATCCATCAGATTATAATTCTTCATTATTTATTATTCTGTTTCGATAGTCTATTCAACGTCCATGAGTGTGTCTGTAGCATCACAGCGGGTCCTAACAGAATACCAGCGCCGCGCTGTTAATCGTTTTAAACACCTGTTTCTATTCTTAAGGAGTTTTGGAAAATTCTTTCTTGTCAGATACCGATGTCATACAAAGGACATGCCCTCCAAGTTTCAGATCTTTACGATCAGCGGTCTAGGTGACTTACTGACGGATCAACATACAACCGTCAGTCAGTCATTCAGGACAAAGCATTTTAATGAATACTAGCTGTTGCCCGCGATTTCGTCCGCGTTAAGCAGCAAATCTTTTTAATACAGGCAACGATTAAGCGCTCTTTTATTGCGTAAAGCCCGTACCTTGTGGACGCATCATTACCGACTTAATAAGTCTTAAAACGACTCCTAATTCTTTAACTACTTTCAAACGATACTTTGATCTTCAAGCTAATCAAGTCATGGTACCCTTCCTATTGCTGTTTCATTTTAAAGTCATTCGTCTCAAGGAATTTAATTATTTTAGGAGATAAAAAGTACTGGAATTTAAAGTTGATTGAACCGACGATGCTGCAGTTGGAAGGGGACGCAGCAAGGAACGACTCTTATACCTACATTTATTTATGTAGAATTTTAGATTAGCTTTCAATAGTACATTTAGGGGATGAGAAAGCCCATTTCGTACCCTTACTTATACTTTTTTTAAAGGCTTTTTAAGATATCTTCGATCAAATAACTTCCAGAGAGTGTAAAACTTTTACTACCTTATATCGACCAGTGCTCCATTAATTGCCCTTGCAGGGATGAGCCTTACTAGGCTCATCTATACTAATATTATATAGCTGCAGAGTTTGTTTGTTTGAACGCGCTAAGCTCAGGAACTTTGGGTACGATTTAAAAATTCTTTCAGCGTTAGATAGCCCATTTATCAAGAAAGGCTATCTCTAAAAATCTGGCTGAAAAAGGCTGGCTCTAAAAAATCACGCTAAGACCAATAGGAGCGGAGCACCCATGTAGAATGTTTCAAAATCGGGATTCCACGCGGACGAAGTCGCGGATGGAAGCTAGTATGACATACCTATTTATCTTTAAGGCGCGCGTGAACACAACACGCCGTGTACTCGGGCTAGGTCTAGGTAAGCTATCTATTACTCGTCGTTTACAAGCCCTTGCCTATGATGGCCGGAAATCGTCCTGTGACTTCCGACGTCCGGGATGGAAAATAAACTTAGCAGTAAATAAAAACAGTTGCTCCGTTTGAGTGAAATTAAGTAAATAGGTACCTACTTTGTGAATTTCATAACATGTACCTACTGAAGTAAAAGTTTAACAGCTCATTAAGAAAAAATATTTGTTCTATAATAAGGATCTATTCACCTTATACGAAAACACTTTCTATAAAAACACTTAGGACCATGTGCACCGACATAAGTTTAAGATAACCATCTGATTAACGTCAATAACCGACGATAAGGAACAGGAAATATTGCTAAAACAGCCGTTTTAATATTAAAACAGTCGATTTGGTGTCGGTGAACATCGCCCTTAATCTTGCTAAATTAAAATGATTTTTTTAACACAACACAGAAACCAATATTGTTTCATGTCACATATTACCTTTACAACAGGGAAGTACCCAGAGCTTCCTTTTGTCTATCTACAGTTAAATACTTTGATTTTGACTTAGAATTATAAATTGGCCATTTAATTTTTTCTCAGCTCGGAATATTGACATACTTCTAATCAGAAAACAATGTTTTCAATTGACGATAAGACATGTTGTAGTTGCACTTGCCTCTATATTAAATCTCTAAATGAATCTCTGCTAAAATAACTCAGATTTACGCTCACATCACCGTAAAGTACTGTAAACTTGACAGGTTTATGCTGTAATAATTTTAACTATTGTCAAAGCCTTTTATTTGGTTAACGACCGTAAGTACAAAATGAATTAAAAGCCCATAAAAACGCACATTAATTCGAGTAACGTCACCGCAGAGAATTGAGAGCAATAACTTTTTAATTTTAAAGTTATGGGCTATCGTTTTCTTTAATAAAAAACCGGACAAGTGCGAGTCGAACTCGCATTATGAAGTATTTTGTACCATTGTAATAAAATTACAGTGACTTTGAAGCCTTGAATCAAAGGTAAAAAAGTAACAAAGAAGTGGGTTTTAGTAAGTAACAGTCTGACGCGCCCTCCCGCTTCGCACAAGAGCAGGAGAAGTCATTCTGAAGATTTCCAACCTAAGAAAAGGGACGCAGATGAATTTTTTGATTCCCTAAAAATGATTTAAATTATACGCGTTTATACATCATCATCATCATCATCTCAGCCGAAAGACGTCCACTGCTGGACATAGGCTTCCCCCAAGCGTCGCCACAGCGACCGGTCCTGCGCGTCTCGCATCCATCGCATTCCCGCGACCCTCGCCAGGTCGTCGGTCCACCTTGTGGGAGGCCTTCCGACGCTGCGGCTTCCGGTACGTGGCCGCCACTCTAGAACCTTCCGTGCCCATCGACCATCTGTTCTACGAGCAATGTGCCCTGCCCACTGACACTTAAGTTTGGCGATTCTTCGGGCTACGTCGGTAACCTTAGTTCTCTTGCGGATATCTTCATTCCTGGTGTGATCGCGCAAGGAAACTCCGAGCATAGAGAGAAGAGCCCTTTCCATTGCTCTTTGGGTGACTTTTAGCTTTCTGATGAGGCCCATTGTGAGCGACCACGTTTCCGAGCCATATGTCATCACTGGCAACCCACACTGGTCATAGACTTTTGTCTTGAGACACTGCGGTAGGTTGGACGAGAAGATACCGTGAAGCTTCCTGAACGCTGCCCAGCCGAGTCGGATTCGACGATTGATCTCTTTCTCGAAGTTAGATCTACCCAACTGGACCGTCTGTCCCAGGTAGACATAGTCGTCCACAACTTCGAGTGTAGAGTCTCCGATCTTGATAGGAGTGAGAGCTACATGGATGTTTACCATGACTTTGGTTTTGTCCATGTTCATTTTGAGTCCCACTCTTTCGGAAGCCCTACTGAGATCACCGAGCATTGTACTGAGCTCCTCCGTAGTCTCAGCCATGACTACTATGTCGTCGGCAAACCGAAGGTGAGTGATGTACTCGCCGTTTACATTATACATAATTATGTATTATATTATTTTAAGTTTTTATTTTGTTCCTGAGCTAAATATTTTAAAACATTCTCAATTCGTACGCCAATTCAAAACCACGATCATCAAACTCTAAACTCTTAATGTTGTACTAATCACTCGCACAAATTGCTTGTAAATTGATATTTCCTGGCTCGGAAACAATTAGATATCCTCCGAGGCATCGTAATGACGACCCCGCATCGCAATTTGCGATATGCGAAGCGACCTTTGAGGGGCAAGGTATACGCGTGAATAAATTGATTCTTGCTGCAAATTCTTTGTTGAAGGCTATTTTTGTTAGGTGGGAAATCATAAGACTGACTTCTTCTCTTCTTGATCATGACTTCTCCCGCTCTTGGATGGATTGGGAGGGCTTGTCGGACTTTTGCTGGCTAAACCCCACGCCGTTCCCTCTTTGCCTTTGATAAATGGTCACAGGTTTTCCTTTCGGAAGCCCACTCATGGTACCTACAGTTGTTATTTAACGATATGTGAGGCGACCTTTGAGGGGCAA
Source organism: Mythimna separata (assembly GCA_030763345.1). NCBI lineage: Eukaryota > Metazoa > Arthropoda > Insecta > Lepidoptera > Noctuidae > Mythimna > Mythimna separata. The sequence continues at coordinate 21,125,891 of CM061171.1, read as the reverse complement.
GGTTTGTGTATGCGTGAATAAATTGATTCTTACTGCAAATTCTTTGTTGAAGACTATTGTTTCGTACTCGTAGATGGGTTTTTTAAGTGGAGAACCATCATAATGACTGCTCCCGCTCTCGGTTGGAGTGGGAGGGTGTATGATACTTTTACTGACTAAACCTCACCAAAAAATCTACAACGGCGTGGTTGGTGCAGTGATTGAGGATTGAATAAACTGATTCCTGCTGCAAATTCTTTGGTTGAAGGCTGTTGTTTTACAGAAGCGTGTGTACAGGTATTGGAGTTGTTTTGATTTCTAACTTATTCCTATATTTTTTGACAGTCTTTCTACACTAAAGTCTACAACTGTTTTTTTAAGTGGCAACTAATCCTATGACTTCTTCGAGGCGTCGCTCGTAATGACGACCCCGCATCGCAATTTAGCGATATGTGAGTCGACCTTTGAGGGGCAAGGTTTGTGTGCGCGTGAATAAATTTATTCTTGATGCAAATTCTTTGTTGTAAGCTATTGTTTCGTACTCGTAGATGGTTTTTTTTTAGGTGAGAAATCATAAGAATGACTTCTCCCGCTCTTGGATGGAGTGAAAGGGCGTGTCAGACATTTACTGACTAAACCCCACCCCGTTCCCTTTTTGCCTTCGTTCCAGGGTCCCGGGTTTTCCTTTCGGAAGCCCACCTATGGCCCCCAGGCTTCGACACTGCTGGACCCCTACAGTTGTTGTTTAACGATATGCGAGGCGACCTTTGAGGGGCAAGATTTGTGTATGCGTGAATAAATTGATTCTTGCTGTAAATTCTTTGTTGAAGACTGTTGTTTTACAGATGGATGTGTACAGATATTGAGATTTTAGTTTGTAACTTTTTATGTATAGTTTGATAGTTTTTAGGGTTCCGTAGCCAAATGGCAAAAACGGAACTTTATAGTTTCGCCATGTCTGTCCGTCCGTCCGCGCTCGCTTAATCTCTGTGACCGTTAGCATTAGAAAGCTGAAATTTGGTACCAATATGTATACCTGTGGGGCCCCGTGGGGACCGCCATTATTTTTATTTATTTAATATTGATAAATTGATATAAATAATATTCATAATATAAACTGTTATTGCTCCGTTTCTGTTAATTCTAAAACTATACTACGGTCGGGGTTTGGTGGCACAAATTTCTGCCAGAGGTTCTCAAAGTTAAAAGGTAATACTTTTTTACTAGCACGTTTTCGTGCCACGGGGTCCTACAGGTTAATCAAGCCGACAAAGTAGTAAAATAAAAATTGGAAAAAAATGTTTAAAAAAAAACGGACGGGAAACTACGGAACCCTACACTGAGCGTGGCCCGACACGCTCTGGGCCGGCTTTTCAATACTGAAAAGACTACGACAGCTGTTTTAATGGGAAATCATCCAACGACTTCTCAGACTAGCTAGAGTAGCTTATCAGACTTTTACGGACCAAAACTGACTCCTTTGTTCCACCTTTGCCTGATGTAGGACCTCGGGTTTCCCTTATGTTCAGTACGCTTCAGCCCTGCTGAACCTTTACGGTTTTGCTGACATCTCTTTGAGACGCTCGTGGAATACTACGCATCGTGCTTACAGGAGGGTGGGTATAGGCATTGAAGTTGTTTTGATTTTTAACCTTTTTCTATATATTTCTATAGTCTTTCAATACTGAAAAGTCTATAACGGTGTGGTTGGTGCAATGTTTGAGGATTGAAATTACTTTTGATGAAACAACGAAGCAAGGGTGGATACTCGCCGTACGTCGAGTTGTCCGATGGTCGAAAGGTGATGACATAAGTTACTACCTAAAACATTTTTAGCACCATTTTACCGATTCCGTATTTATATTGCCCAATTATACAGACACTTGATATAGAAAACTGCAGCAATTTTAGATAATAATATCCACCAGGAATCATATTCGAATAACTAAAGCAGTCACTGAACTTCATTCGAAAAACCCGATAAATACTCCTGTCAAAAAACAAAAAAAAAACTGCAACGACAGTATCTTAAATAACTGCAAACATGTAAACAGCAAAAAAATAAAAACAGACACTCAATCAATGCGAGCTCGCAATTTTTATCATTACTTTTACTTAAATAAAAGCATATTTTTCACGTATGAAAACTATTGACGCGTAATGTATCACACGAAATAAAATATTGGCGCGCATACCCGACGTTGGGCCTATGAGTCCCAATTGTATCAAAACGGTCTCTTTCACAAGTTTTTTGTGTAAAAAATTGTGAAAAGTGAGTGAAAAATGAAAACATCACGAACATATACTTCCCCCCCCCAACCCTCCCCGACCGAAGCGCATTGTCACACTACCCTCCCGCGGAGCAGAAAAATGACAATTGACACAGATTAAATGCAGTAGATACGACTGAACTACGAAAGTATTATGCCTACTGGCTATTGTAATGCTGGAAGAGTTGATCTTGAAAATGAGAAAATTACTCCGAAATCACAATCAGAAATGTTTTTATTTCACATAGGCCTATATGGGCACATATAAAACGTCAGAAGGTAGAGCACGTTTCGAGTCCATCGTTGCCTATGGAGGAGAACTAGCAAGAAACTCCATGGTTACTTTTTTTAAATGATTGAGTTTACAATATTAACAAATAGATATGTGAGGACAATGTAAACCAGTCAATATTATACCTAACTTCTCTCCACCTACTCCATCTGTGTGCCACTGATGCAGTTATTAACGTGGCCACTTACTGGGCCCAAAAAGTGTAACAAGTTTACCATCGAATCGAAAAGAAGAAGAAGAAGATCTGTGTGTCTGGCAATTTTTTGTCTTTTTATGATTGAACGGATTTATAAGAAACTTAGCACACGGCTAGACCATGTCCTGGACATATTTTTTTATTAATAATAAACATCTTGGCGATCATGACAATCTAGCGATATTAGGATACTCAATTGATTCCTCTGCCCCGGGGTGATAAAACGCTGTGATGTTGTAAACGTCTCGTGAGTCTAATCGTTCGGAGGATTTACGAATGACAGTCTTTGGCAAACCGTCGACCAGATAGAAATTTGTTCTCTTTTATTACTAAACTAGCTGTCCACAGCGGTTTCACCCGCATTTTTCGTTACTGCTCCGCTCCCGTGGGTCGTAGCGTGGTGGTATATAGCCTATAGCATTCCTCGATAAATGGGCTATCTAACACTGAAAGAATTTTTCAAATCGGTAGTTCCAGAGATTACCCCCTACATACAAACTTACAAACATACAAACTTACAAATTTTACCTCTTTATATTATTAACGTTTGAATCCCCAACCGGTCCTATGAGACCGCGCTGTTATTGTTTTACTATTGTGTCTCGTTTCGCGGGTATCTGAGTAATTAGTATAGATTATATCTACTGTAAAATAAAAGTGATTGTAAAGCGATTTGTTTTTTCAATTCTTTGCCTTGAACCCCTTTACCAAAAAACTTTACCGATGATGTCTGTACTGCTAATTTATCGCTGTCACCTTCAAACACAAAAACAAATAAAGAAAACATTCAAATAAGAAACATAAACAGTGCCACTTACATACAAACATGAGTAGCATCTTTACTATACCCATAATCTTTGATCTCCATAAAGGGCGGATATGTCGGAAATTTTTCAAAAGTTTGCTGTTTCCTGCTTGTTGATTGTATGCATCCAAGTGAAAGAGTGATTTTTTTGTTTGTAGCCTTCACGGGACAACTCACACAATGTATAGTAACGGAGCCAGTCAGTTGCGCTCTGCCGCTTAGGTTTTGAGGATCATTGTGGAACTATACGGCGTTTTAGTGCGTGGCAACTACTCCACATGCAACCTGTTTTTTTTTTTAATATTATTATTATCGACAGTGTGGCGACGCATGGGGGAGGTCTATGTCCAGCAATGAACGTCTTTCAGCTGCGAAAATGATGATGATTATAGACAAGCACGCATTTAACCACTATGTCACCTGATGTTAAGCGAGTATTTGGCCAACGATGGAGCACGCTTGCCTAGAAATAACTTATCTACTCTTAACTTAAAGACCCGTAGATTGTAGCTATCAGGAAACACAGATTTGATTGTTAAAAAGGAATCCACATTCGTTGTACGTACACCTAACGAGTGGAATGCCCTACCGAAGTATAGAAAAGCCGAGAAATTTAGAGTTTTGTAATAACACCTTGCGAAGCTAGGGAAGGTTGCTAGTCTAAAATAAACATTAGAGTCTTATTTTAAAGGTAGTCTGGTAATTTTGAAGTTGTGAACCCGAAGATCTATCACACTGGTCTTAAACTCAATATACTGGAGTCTATACTGGGTTCAAGACCAGTGGAACAGAACTCCAGTCTCAGATAGAGATGATTACTAGTTACCTTCAACCTTTGTATCTTTTTCAGAGATTTTTTTTTATTAATATTACAAGTCAACAACCCAAAGTCTTCAAACAATACACTCAGAAATACGAAAAAATAAATAAAAAATCATAGAAATAAATCACACCAAAGGTAACAACGTCACACAGTACACAACTACGCACCTCACAAGACATTTCCTTCCACATTGATTTGTTGTTTGACAAAGATCAGAGGCCTCGTTAACGATGCACCCAAGTAACTTGATCCTGATCTCGTTATATCAATCTTCCTTGACAACTTAATGGATTATATAAAACGTCTCTGCCTCCGTGGGGGCAAGAAAGAGCCTATAGAACAAAAAGCTTTGGAATACATGTATCAGTAACTGTCAGTAAGGCTTCGACTAGAGTGAAGGCGTGATTGAGGCGGGTGCGGGCGCGATTTTTGTCCACAAAGTACCACAAGTCACAACCGGTGTAATAGGCTTATACTTGAATTTATAATGCTGTCAGGGTGCGTCTTCCACCAAAGTTGTGCTATGCAGCTAAGTTGCGAGGATGTATAAGCTAAGCTACGAAAGTATGTGATCGTTTTAAGCTATGTGGACCAATACGATTGGTGGATATCAAACGCATCCGAAGCAACGCAGCTTAGCGGATCTTTAGTGATGAAGCAACCAATTTTTAAGTGACTTTTTGTATTGAAAGCCCTTGAAAACCGTGGGTTGCAATGGAATTTGAACTTTATCATGAAATACATAGAGATTAATTGTTCCTATATTTTTTGGAATTATCAATTTAATCATGGATCCTCAGGGTAAAACATTCGACTATTGCCCGCTATGTAATCCGCTCTATCTCGTCACTTTAGTCCGACTCAGACACTTCAGTATGGACTTTAAGAAAAAAGGTCATTTATAGAAAGAGAAGCAGATATCCCCTGTCTTTGTCATGTGGTTATGTTAAGACATAACAGTGGTTGTAATGATATGGACCCTTGAGAGCCTGCATGAATAATCTGATATTTCCTTTATAGTGAAACGACTCGTGTATGTATAGTGCTTTTGTCTATAAACGTTTTGTTGATGAAAGTGCTTCGTATTTCAAGTTATGGATTATAATAACAGGCTTCTAAATTTCTTGTTTTTCTATGATACTTGTATGATCAAAATAGTAAACGAGGAGGCCTATCGAAAAGGACACTGAAAACCCATAAATATCATCTTACTCAGTTGTCTCACTGGCCATGTGCCATGGCTTTCAAAGAGAATAAATCAGAAATGGTTGTTTAACGCCCGTTTTCAATAAGCTATCTAGCTACAGTTGCAGCTACTAAAGATAAACAAATTTATCCTTTTACCCTTACTTACTTGCTTTCCTATAACCTACCGACGGTTAGCATTTCCTACCAAAGTTGTTGATGAATAGATAGAATCTTACTGTTTATCGGGGATAGCTATCTATCTATGAACTGTGGTAGATTATTGAAAACAGACGTTAATTATCAAATATCTTTTCCTACTCTGGGTCAGGTGACGTTAAGAAACAAAGGTGTATCACAAACCTTCTTATGTCAGACGTTTGCGGACTAAAACCCCGCTCGTGCTTCTTCAGTTAACCTTTGGTGTTCCAGGGTGGTGAGTCTTTCAAACATTTGCTTCAGTCCCAAATAATATTTCTAGAACCCCGATTCGCGTGCATACATAGATAACCTTAAGCAAACATACCTACAAAATAAAATCACTTGGTACTTCATGATTATTCATTCTAAGGACAGGCATACAAATACGAGTAGTGTTCCTAAAACCAGAAAATACCAAGAGTACCTATCCAAGACACAGCCCTAGTACTTTCATGTCTTATTAAACGGGAATGCGCATCAATTCCGGCTCCGCTGAAGCGGTCACGCCCCCGCTTTTAGTCCGGGATCCCATACTAATAAATTCCCGGGATTGGTGGGAATGCGTCCGGGACTGCAGCGGGATGCGACGCCGCGGCGCCAACGGATTTATATGCAAAATTCGTTTTGAGATAGAAATCGAATAGAAAAGCGTTTGACGCTATCAAGTGGTGTCAACGAGGTTTTACATTCTAGAGAGTAGATACATACAATGTCGGATAAAGGAACATGTACCTAATATTTTTAGCTTTTATGCATGCCAAAAATATTGCTGACATATTTTAAGTGGTTTAGTTCATGAATCCCCGACCGGTCCTATGAAATCGCGCTGTTATTGTTTTACTATTGTGTCTCGTTTTGCGGGTATATATGTGATAGGTTAAGCCATGTCTTAGTATGAATAGTTAATTAGTTTACCATTAAAACATGAGTGTAGAGATTCTAATGTGTTTTGTAAAATGCAGTCCATCTTTTCATTTATAATATACCACTTAAAAAAACTTTATAAATAACTAAAGTATTATAATGAACGCTAAACATAAAAAACATAGAATATTAAATCTATAATATTCTAATTATCAATTTAAATGTACACATCACAATAAAAAAATAAACAAAAATTATACGGGGAGAACACAAAGAATTAAGGTTTATTTAAAAAAAAAAACATTGTTTTAGTAAAAAAACTAAAGACGAAATTTTAAGATAAGTTGGCCCTTTAGACTAATGTGACTTTTTAATTAATGTAAACCACTTCTAAGTCAAACATCTACCGCAAAATCACCTATTGTGTTACATTTTCCACATAGAAAAACGAAAATAACAGGTCCTTAAGGCTGTACAATAAAGTTATTTCATGTCCCGCTATTATAACGTCATTGGCAGAATCACTTAATGCCTTTACGCACAATGAAATACTGTCATAAAAATACTGTTGACATTTACGATCGTACGGTTGCGCGGGAAAATAAAACTGTTGTTATTATTAAATTAACTATGGTAGTAAAAACTAGTTGGTGTTACTTGAGGTCATGAATCGTGATTTCTCTTTTAATAAGGAAAAAGGAGTTGAAAATAAGGTCGGATATGTCTGGTTTTTTGTTAGCGTTGAATTTTTGTTTCAGTTGTTCGGTTATGAAACTGTAAATCTATTAATGTAGTGTACTACCTATTTATTAGTTTACTATTTGTTACCATTGCTTTCTGCACTAAACGTGTAAAGATAAGTATGTTATTGTTAAAAAATGTTAAAATGTGATTAATAAGACAAAAACATAATTTAAAAAATCAACCAAAGAAATCACTGGCAATAGTTTATTTGCAAGACACATGCTTTAGACTCCGCCGTATAGGGCTTACGGGCGACAAGCAATGATTAGCTGCCCGCCTGTCCGTCCGGTAACATTGTTCGAATCCGAGTCGTCGGCAGGGTGTAGTTTTCCACGCACGCCTCAAGTAAATGTCAGCAAATACGTAGGGGCTCAGCAGGGCTGAAACCTACTGGAACCATGGGTCGTCCGAAAGAGAACTCCGAGATGCAAGTCAAAGAAGGAACATAATATTGAGTTTTGCCCACCCTAGAACGGGATAAGGATTTAGATTTATTACCCACCTAAAAAAATGCTTTGAACTAGTTTTTAACTCAAACAATGCCTTTCGTTGCTAAGTGAATGAAGCAGTTACATCCCAAGTTTAACTTTTCATTCACTCATCCTAATTCTCATAACATTTCGCCACAAAACAGCCCCCGTTAATAATATGTTCTGCTACAAAACGGGGAGGTGAAGACTTACCCCGTTTATTATGTATGAACCAGCTTGTCATACAAGATGAAATTCAAATGAGCGCAAATAATTTTTTATGCGTTTCATGTTTCAACCCTCTATTTAACGCAGAATGTGAGGGAAAGACAGGGGAAATGTTATGTTAAGGTGGTATAAAATATGATGGGTGAGCATAGTATTGTGATGTCCATTGATTCTTTTATTAAAACAATCAATGCAGGTAATAAAACTACATTGTATGTAGTTTTCAACCTTATTTTTAAGAGTGTAAGAACGAGAACTGTATAGCTATCGTACGTACGTCAAAATGATACTAGTATGACGACTGTTTTGAAGTCCATTGTCCTTTTTGTTTCAGTAGCATCAATGATGGATCGTAAAATAGTAACTAAGTGCGAGTGGGACTCGCGTACGAAGGGTTCCGTACCATCCATACAAAAAAAGGTCAAAAAAATTACAGTTGTTGTATGAGAGCCCCAGTAAAATTTCACTAGTGCGCCTCACCATCGACGATTGCATCACTGCTTACCATCAGGTGGGATCGCAGTCAAGCGCTAGTTTATAACCATTAAAAAAATATATATATATATTTTATTCTGTTATTAATATTTGTTGTTACAGCGGCAACAGAAATACATTATCTGTGAAAATTTCAACTGTATAGCTATCACAGTTCATAAGATAAAGCCTGGTGATAGGGTCCCGTTATACCCTCAAGGTACGGATCCCTAAAAAATGTAGGTTTACATCTTGACCACTGAAAACAGTCACGAAAAAATGATAGTAAATAACCGTGACTTTTATCAATAAAATTTTATGACAGAAATGTTTTTATTGTATAAATAAGGGAAAAACTTGTTAAATATTTATGGTTGTATTTCTTTTGAAGATTTTACGGTAAATCGCATTTATATTTTCCGCTTTTTGGGTTTTGTAAAGATAACAAAGATTATGATGTGTGTTTTCGTAGTGTACCTGAAACCTGAAAAAACATACCGACCATATGAATATGTCTTAGACGTTTCAAGCGTGTGAAGTATGATATAATATATAGGTATTATCAGATGTAAGGGAAGCTGTGGTGGCCCAGTGGTAACGGCCCCGACTTACGAGTTTGTAGGTCGCGAGTTCGAACCTAGCATTAATTTGTGTAATTTATTTCACCAGCACTATTCATAAAACAGTGCGGGAAAATATCAACAGGTATATATATTTATCGTATCTGAATCTAAAAGTAAATAATTTACAATCGATTTTTGGTTACATCTAAGTCCGTAATATTTTTTGGGTCAACGCCTACTGGGACCACAAGTTATGTGAAAATGAACCCTGGAACAAAGGTAAATAAGGAACAACAGAGAGAGTTTTAGCCAGTAAAAGTCTAACACGCCTTCCGCTACGCCCAAGAGCGAGAAAAGTTATTCTGTTGATTTCCCACCTAAAAAAAAGAACGCAATATTTTTCATAACATTACTGAGATTGACAGACCACATCGACTAATTTCCGAGACCTGTCGAATCAAAGACATAAAAACCGCAGTATCAACCGTCTCGTTCCCACATTAAAATCGAAAATTAATTTGCTATCGTAAATGTCCGCTGAAGCCTTACCGATCGACAATTCAATGACTATTGGACGAAGTTCCCAACTGGATATTAACATAAAACATCAAAACTCGCATTAAAGTGTCCAAATTTGGCGTGCCTCCCCTTGGAATATTCCCCCTCGCCCCTGCCTACTGTGCTCATTGAAGCGCGGGGACAACCCTGTGACATTGTGACAAGTTATAAGCGTAAGCGAAGAGCAATGTGTGATCCGCAATGTTCTCATGCTTATACAGACATAAGAGCTTTTTTAGCCCGGCAGAGATCTTTTTGTACGTTGTCGTAATTATATTTCAATGTTTTATTTTAGTTAGTATTATTTATTGTTTATTATTTGTAAATCAAAGATAAGAGGGGCTTTCTGGCATTAGATAGGATGAAAGGACTTTAGACTGTCTAAAGTAGCTTAATAGACGGTAGCAGAGCTCTTAGTATTCTTTTGCCGCTGCGACTAATTTTTACTACTCTACCATTGGAAATATCGGCCTGGAAGACCACAGCAAGCTCATTATTCTACGTGGTATAAACGACGAGAGACGCTTAGAGAACATGGACTGTAGAGGTGAGCACAATGTAAGGGTGGACATTCGTCATACGTCGGGTTATCCGATGCGCAATGGTAGAAACGAAATTAAACGCGGAATAAATTTTATTTTCTTTGCCCGGTTTTAAGGCTTCCAACTTTTCTTTTAACTTGGACCACCACAAAACAGTACCTATATATTATTCAGCTACATCGAAATACTTTGAACAATATAATAATTATCATTTATCGCAGCAGGTTTTATGTCGCGGAAGAGATCGGGGGTCCTTCGAGCCGCATACTCCGAACACCACTAAAATAAGAAAAATCGCAACGTCATCTTTCATAGTTACGGCTTTTTATTCCTCTTTTGTTTTATAGAAATAAATGAAGAAATTGAGTGTGGCTTTGTATTGGATTCTTTTGTTTTGGAAGTTTTTTTAGGTTTTATGTTCGGATTGTAAAAACTGTAGTGTCATGGTCACCAAAAATTACTTTGATTTTTTTTGTGAGTTGGGAAATCATCAAATGACTTCTCCCGTTCTAAGATGGAACAAGAGAGCGTGAAAGACTTTTACGGACTAAAACCACCTGTGTTCACCACCTTCAGTTGCCCTTTGTGTTCCAGCACTCGACACCCTCGTCTGCGGCTCCAGCTAATTCCACCTCAGTCGTAAAGACAACTTTCTTCAATTGTATGAAAATGTACTACTACTTAGGTACTCCCGGGATGTAATACATAATTACTATATCCCGGGGGTTTTTTTAGGATAATTTTCTACTTTTACGCAGACGAAACCACTGATAGCAGCTAGTAGGTAAATAACAAAATAAATAAACGAGGCTACAAGATAAAAAATACAAATGTTTTTTTTTCAAACATGTATGATCTAATGTCGCATAACATAATTTTTGATCATCAGCTATCCTATAAATAACCTATTCAAGACCTACTCCAACAAACAAGAAAGAAAGTACCTTACAGGAAGAAATAAACAGCAAACGAATGGTCTTGTTTTCATCTTAAACCGTACCCAGACACTTTGAATTCTTGCGTCTGAATCGGTTTGATTGCCAAGTGGTCTCCACGCACCGAAACGGCTCATTAAGGATACTTATCCACCGATTTGCTCATACGTTCGTTTAGGAGACCAGACAATGTCTCATCAAGGCAGGATTATGAACTTAGTAGTTTGAGGGAAAGTGCAGCGGGCAGGATTTGAGTATTATGTTGATGTTGTGAGGAGCTCGTGGCTAGATAATAACAGCCGCCTAGGTCGATTTTCAAGGTTAAGCAACGCTTGCCAAGGTTGGTCTGTGGATGGGTGATCATCTTAACATAACGAGTTTCCTCCGTGCCTTGGAAAGCACGTTAAGCCGTAGGTCCCGGCAGTCATTTGTAGATCTTTGGCAGTCGTTACGGATAGACAGAAGCCAGTAAATCTGACTCCAGTCTTGCCATGAAGTACCGTGTTACCCCAGTTAATGGGTTGCGGAGGTCTGGTAGGCAGCCGCTCATTTGCTCATACGTTCGTCTGGGAGACCAGACAATGTCTCATCAAGGCAGGATTATGAACTTAGTTGGTAGTTTGAGGGAAAGTGCAGTGGCAAGGACTTGAGTGCTAAGTAAGAACTTAGTTAATCATAGTCTTGATGTGAAGAGCAATGGTTGAGCTTTTGAGTTAAGTTGTTATGACCAGATCCTACTAATGTTATAAACGCGAAAGTTTGTATGTATAAGATACTCTTTGACGCAAAAACTATTGATTGGAGTTAGATGTTTCAAAGTCTTTTCAAAGTCTATAACGGACATAGGTAAAAACCATGTATTTGTATTTATACATATTTGATTGTAATTCTATTCTAACTTTATAGTAAGTCTGTTGAATCCAAATAAGAAAAAAAAAACAATCGAATCGCTTTAAAATGACATTGACTTTGAATAAAAAACCTATATGAGTCAAAGTTATGTGAGTGTTATTTTTCCAAAGCGTTAAGTGATTGCAAATTCTCGTCGGAGCCAAAGTTCGACACGGCTCGGATGTTGCCAGACAACGTATAAGGTCGATCGTTATGCAAATTTCAACCCTTAACTTTGTGCACTCCGTACGGTTTAATCGCTGAAATTTTCTCAAAGTTTCCGCAAGAAACTGCCGAAAATCGAAGGGTGAATAAATTTAAAAACCTCTTAATGCTTAGTGGGTGGCGAAAACTTTATGTTTACGCCAATACTGCTAATATATTTTTTTCTTAATCTAAGCGAGTGCTTTCTGAGTGAGATATTTTTTAACAAGTTCATAAACTTCGTGAAGGGTTGGATCCTTGATTTATTATTTACGCAGTTAAGAGCGTCTGCAAGCTCGTTTTTGATTCGATCTGTTTGACTGTTTTGGGGAAAATTAATTGGAATTTTTTGGATTGGTGTCAGTCATAAAGTGAATATTTATTTAATGCGTGAATCAGGGTGTCGTGATACAAATACCCTCCGTATTTGTTTAGGCGGCTTCATTCCCCACGGTGTTGACACGACAATACACTTTGCACTTTCCCCTCGCTAAAACAGAGATTGACAGGAGTCAGTGGCTCGAGCCACCGGCTGTCACTAGTGTTTATCTGAAAGTGCAATACGTATTTAATCACGGTTGACATTAGACAGGCAGTGGTCTCGCTCTTCGCTTTACAAATTACTTAAAAGCTTTTCTATTAGATCGATCCTAATGTGTCTTTAGAATGTCCTGTTTACATTGTATTTTATAGAATAGACTTTATTCTACGCTAGCAATACAATACAAAGGCAACAAACATAAAATAATAATAAAGAGTACAGAAATACAATACAGTTGCGCTGACTGTGCACAAAGCGAAAGGATTTTGAACTTAGAACTACATTTTATAACAGCTTCAATGTATCAATTGCATTAATAACGTATTCGATCGTGTGTTATCCCAAAAAGTATAATTGCAGGACTTTACTGTCAATTTGTAAATCTCATAACAACTCCGAAACAACGAGCCTTTTCAGGAAAAAGGTCGTAACCGACAATTTGCGTTTTTTGCAGGAATGGGATTTCTCTTCCATAATTATTGAATACGTATTTAAAAAAAATGTATGTTTAATGAATAGGGTAAAGGGAGATATATTGGTGATATAAGTAATGTGGAGATATTTTTTTGAAACAGTATAACCACACAGTTCCATGCAACCACATTCATGAGACAGTGCTAGCAGGTTGTTATGCCGCGGCCAGACTATGCTCCTCGCGCTGCTCATCGCTCTGCTCCTCGCGCTGCCGTGATTTGCCGCGATGTTGCTCTCTCTCTCTCGCGCGCAAAGACCGACAAGATAGGGAGCAGTGGGCAGGACGAGGAGCATGACGAGTGGCATGACGAGTAACGTGGCCACACTATGTCTCTGCCTCCTTTCCTCGTTACTTCCCATGCTACTCGTCGAGTGTGTGGCCGCGGCATTACAAGTGTGAGGAGGATAAATGTCCTCTTATAGTAACACATTATGCATAGGGAACCGTATGTAATTGTGTTTAAAAAATATCACTAAATTACTTATATCACCAATATAATCTCCCTTTACTATATTAATGAATGACTCTTATGACGTGGGTGCGATTACATACATATAAATTCACATACACCTAACAGTCGGACCAGGAACACTATATGCTTCACAAACATTTATTCCATACGGGAATTGAACCCACGACACGTAGCGGAGCAGCCAATTGCTCAACTACTGCACCACATCTGCCGTCATTTTTGATAATATGTAATGTTTTACATTTTTTTTGCCAGACTGAATGAAATACACTTCCATAACACATCTTGACATTGTCGAAGAGAAAAAAGGTCCCATTCATCAAAAGGCTGACAATCTGAGCTCAACAATAAAACATAGAAGCAAAGAGCCCTACTCCGGAAGGTTAAGCTCGTACAGAGCGGAGCGGATCCAAATACATATTCTACACGTTAACGTAGGAACCGAGACGAATCTCCGCATAAAGTTCACGATCCACCGCGTTTCAGGAAGGAGGGTGACGTGTCGTGACGTCAGACAATGGGTGATGCGACGTCACGTGACGTGTGACGACGTTCACGTCAACTCATGCGCTCATCGCGTCTACTTCCGCGGAATGATTGCTGCTGTCTGTGAAAAATGATGGGTGTATGTCCGTTTTGTTTTTGGTGAGTGGTGTAAGGAATTTGAGGATTAGCTGTGATCAAGTTTGCTTTCGCATTTAGTTAGTAAGAAACACGTTTATTTCATATAGACCATTTACAGGTATCGGTCAGTCGAAAACAAAGGTGAAACTAAATTGATGCGCTTCCTCTCCCGGAGGGAAGATATGTGTCCCAACAGCAGGAACTTATAAAGCCGATAATGTTAATAACGCAATCATCCGGGGCCCTGGAATGCATAGGGCAGCTGTATGAGCCTAGGTGGGTTGCACACAGAATCAGAGAAGTTTTCAGACGAATTTGACTTCTAGATATAGGTACATATATGTAAACGTTGCAAAATAAGTATGTAGGTACTACACAGCAGGTGTCATTTTATAGTTGTGCCCACCACCTAGAGAAATCAGGTTAACCTATCAATACCCGCGAAACGAGACACAATAGTAAGACAATAACAGCGCGGTCCTATGAGACCGGTCGGGGATTCCTGAATTAATTAGTTGGTAAACCCATTGTGTCCCACTGCTGGGCGAACGCCTCCCTCTCACTTTCCCGCACGTCACAAATAAGGTACGAGTTTATATTTGTTTTATCCCTTATAAGTACTTACCTAAATACTCCATATATCCAAAAATGGAAATACTAAAATACTCATTCGTATCCGTTATTTTGGGCTGTGTAATTGAAAGATTTTTTTTATCCCCAATTACTTGACCCCGAAATAACGTAAACCCAAATCACTCGGTCCCCAATCAACCCTATTCCTGAAATGCCGAGGCTGAAACCAGATTAGTCAAAATCATCGGATGGATAAGTGGTGGTCAAATCCTATAAACGTTCTCTGCTTTAGACAAAATCATTCCAAAAGTAAATAGGTACTTAGTTCCTTGTATTGAAACGTTATACTGTTTATTTACATTTTCATTGACTTTGCGTCACCCGAAGGTTGACTGGTTGGAAATGCCGAAGGCATTGAGTCCGCCGTACTTATGTATTTAAATAAATAAATTGTTTGAACATAACTGTTTTAAAGTAGCTGTCCTGCACGGTTTCACCTTCGTAACCTTTCGTCTTTGGTTACCGTTCCACTCCTTTAAGTCATAGCGTGATGCTATATAGCCTATAGCCTTCCGCAGTAAATAAGCTAGTCAACACTATATTAAGCTTGTTTCAGTTCATACCGTTAGTTTTGTGTTTCCTGATAACTATAACCTTTAAGTCAAGAGTGAATAGCTGTTACTTTTAGACAAGCTCCACTGTCGACCACATCATCGCTAACCATCAGCTGTGAGAGTGGTCAAACGCAAACCTATCTATAATAAAACAACCCCGACCTCCCATTACCATCACATTTACCTTGCAGAAACCACACTTTTACCAACTTATCACTTCCCATAACCCTCGCATCGTTGACCTGATGAATCGCACTAAATCACCGGCACATCTACAAACAAAAGTGCTTCACCACTAAAGATACTGCAAACGATTGCGTTAAAAGCACAATTTGTTATCTTTTGTGTTGAAAGTACTACATTGTGCAAAGATTGAGTGTGCGTATAAAAGATATGAACTCGGGTGCTCTGGAGAATGTGGAATGTGTTTGTGGAAACAATGGTTGGGACTTGTGGAGTCTTTGGACAGAGGATTTGTTTTATAAATGGGTGCCAAGGTTTTTTTGGTCTATACTAGTTAATATTATAATGAGCTTTTGTGTATTTTATAATTGTTACCTGTTTAGGCGCCATTTTGTAGCGGAAAAAAAAACACTTCACTTCTTTCAGAACTTTCTTTCAGCGAAAATGAAAATTATGATTTGCGTTTTTGGTAAAAGAGATATAAGATCCTGCACTAAAAATGGCAGATTACATAGAGAATTAATCTAGAGAACCATCAAACCACTTATATCAACAAAAAACCCTTTTACAAAAATTAGCTTCTCAACATCTAAATCATTGCTCAACCAAGCTAACTCCCCTATCATCAAGCTCAAAGTCAAAACTACAAATACAAGTAGAGCTACCATCGTAGCTACCATATCATCATTTAACTCAACCAAATCAAAAATAGTCTCCACATAAAACGAACATCACTCAACCGGGAGCTCAACTTTTAAATGACAGCTCAACTTTGTTCGCTATTAGTATAAAAGCCGTAAGATTGTGAAGTACGGTTGTTCACACGGAGGACTCGTGAAATAAGTGCCCTCCAATTAAGACTTGCCTCTCCTGAGTCCTACCTTGTGGAGTTGCGGCTGTTTTTCAAACCTGTGAAAATTGAAGTCTTTTTCTTTGTTTTTCAGGCTTTCTGTTGGAAGGTAATTGTGACTGGTTTTCAGCAGTGTTTTGGTTTTTGTTGTTACCTTCGTAATAAGTGAATTAGACTACTTTTAATAAGTTGTATAGTCCGTCTAATGAAAGTGTGACCTGAGAAAAAGAGGTTAAATCCAAATATTTTGTATGTGGTATTACTAACTAGTAGGAGAATCATGTCTTGACACTTCACAAATTTTTATTTCCTACAATTGCGGCTGAATAATGTTGCCAATTAAATTTAAAAAATAAAACTCTAGGTCGCGCTTTCATTAGACGCACTCTAACAACTCAATTGATAGTGATGTGAACGAAGTTTTTGATGCTCAGATTATAATTACAACTTTTTTTTAAATAATTATATAAACCAGTGCTAGTCTGCTATCTCATCTGATGGTAACAAATCGCACTATCTTATCAAGAGCCTATTCACTCTAGCCTTGAAGACACCTAAATAATTATCGAACGAACAATATGCTTAAAATGAATATCCTATAATATTTCTTTGCTTTCTATACTTATTTATATTTATGTAGCAAGAATCCATGCTGTGATGACTAATGCAATCATCTGATTCTTATCAGCAAGATCTTTTACTTTAGATACGAATGCATCATCAATCTTGCCTCCACTTAATTCGGCCCCCAATTCTAATTGATTGCAGCAAGAAATCCTATCTAAATCAAATGACTTCTGAAACCTAACATTTTTCCAATTTCAGCCAGATGAAAGGAAAATATGTGAGTCTGGGTATTTTCTTTTAATTAAAGTTTAATTGATATCGTTTCATAAGTTCCGATATAACCTATCTTCTACAAACTTTGGACTCCCGTTTCATCCTCTGAGGAGTGAATTTTAGAAATTCCTCTCTTAGTACTCGCCTAGGCTATAAAAGGAAACCTTGTACAAAAGTTGACGCTCCTAGCCTTAGTTGTTTCGTTTGGGCGTTGATATCTCTCTCAGTTCTCAATTCACAGGTTATACTAGGCGTACGTACATACATACCCCAGTCGGTAACGTGCCCCACTTGCAAAACTAAAACTGAAACAAAATCGAATTCCAAATTCAATTCCACAAAAAGAACATTTTAATAAAAAAAAAAAACAATATAGGTCACAAACCTTACAAACAGATGTCATTTTAAAACAGAATATCAGTACACAGATCACGAACTTTATTGCACCACAGGTGGATATAGGCATGACCCAAAGCATAAAAAGTAACATACCATGAATACGTACTGACCTACGTGAATACAAAAACTGGAACGATTCGCCTCCCTACTTACTACTTAACAAAAGACAATCTAATCACGGAGAATATTATAGTGAGTCCGACAAAAAATCAACGTACAATTTCTACGTCGGAATTCACTTAGCGTTCCGAAATTCATGTCGAGATATCACTAAATAATTTGGTCGGTATCGCGTTGCGATACAGCGTATATTCCACGTTCCCTGACCCAAATACTAGGTATTCAAGTATTAAAGCTAGGGTTGTGCCGGTCGAGACGATTGCATTGTTTAATAATTAATTGAGACTACGTTCCTACGGTGTACCGTTGGGTGGTACAAGTGAAATACGCGGGCGGAGTGAGAATTTATTATGCTTCCTGTTTTCGTTTTGTTTGGATTTAGTATGTATGCGTTTGAAGTTATGATGTTTTTTTTCATACGGAAGTAAGGTTGTGAAAAGAGTCTTATTTTCCTGAATGCGTAACAGCACTCAAAATCACGGCATTCAGCTTTATTTTGCAGCAGCATTATTATGTATGAAAAAAAAATTGGTGTACTTTTGTATCGAAGGTTTTTACGTAACTGGACAATATACTATGTAATCATTGAAACAGGCCCGATCAAGATAAAATGAAGCTGTGAATTTTATTGTAGTATTGACTAACTGACCAAAACTTGACATGGGGTTCTCTTTCGTACAATCCATGGCCCAATAGGCATGGCTAAAGAGATGGGTTGATCCCGTTTAGCATTAGCATTATCGGCCTTATAATGTTCCCACTGCTGGGGCTCAGGCCTCCTCTCTTGGATAGGGAAAGTGGCATTATCCACCGCGCGGGTCCATTGCGGATTGGTGGATTTCACATGTCTTCGAATTTTTGGTTCTAGGACATGCCGGTTTCCTCACGATGTTTTCCTTCACCATTTTGAGAGCAGTGGTGAAACGATCCCGTTTTAAAATATAAAATTACACTTTGTTTAGATACTTTATGTATCCTAACATCAACAGAAATTAAGGTACCTAGAATTAGAACCACTCATCGCTCAAAACTTGGACCACAAGTAACAATTTTACCAGTTTCCGCTCGATTCCATCGAAGAAATCCTCTCGTAAAGAAGAGGTGTTATGGTTATTATCTCTTTAACCTATTTACTATTTCATGAGGGAACTCGCTTTTGTAATACGGACCTCATTTCTTGGCACCTATTAGGAAGTGTTTGAGGTATTTACTAGTACCTTTATTTGTTTTTTTTTTGTCATTGTCAAATTACTGATATTCATTTTCGGATTTTTTTTTATTTTACTTCCCTGGCCCCTCGAATTTATTTACAAGAATAATAAAATATGGGATATTTTAAAAAACTACAAAGCTGTAAGTTCTAAGGTACCTTGGAACTTTATCTTTTATCAAAATATATCTACAAAGACTTTTCCTGTACTGAAATAGTTTGAAATAAGATACAACTCTATTCCGTAATCATTATGCCGTTTTTCTATGAGAGCTGTTCTATTTTAACGACCTTGAAAGTTTGATCATTTCCAGTATATTTATTCAACAAATATTGTTATTTCCAGACAAAGGTTTAAATAAACAAAACAACAATTTCCAAATGTTTACTTTAATTCAAAATTTGAAATCACTACTTAATTTTCTTATCTAAACAATACAGTATCTATTTGGTTCATTAATATTTATTTATATACAACTAATAATGTTTTTCAAACATACTCTTTAGTAAAATATTAAGCTTTCCTAAGTTAACTTCAATACTGATTAAAACATACTATAATGTTTATTAACGGATCGACATTCTAAAAAAAGTCTCGTTAAAAGTGACGAAAGTTTCAAGAAATCTAAATTGAAAAAGAAAAATTGAGATTACAAACAATAGCATTATTAAAGTAAGTAAACAAGCAGCGGCCATAATAATAACAAACACTGAGTTTGAATAGATGAAAAATATAAAAACAAAAACCAACGTAAGATTGTTCACAAAATAACAATTATAACAAACATTAAAAATACAATAGAAGTGGGAAAAAACAAAGGAAACGGCGATGACATAATTGGAAAGTAAGTTCAAATATTTTCTCAAAAGATTGACTCGGCAAAGGAAGTAGAAATACATTTTCCTCTATTCGAACTCAACGATTGTTTCACATTTCTTTATATACTTCGTTCAGTTAGTAAAACAACGCCTTTCAACAACTGTTGCACAATCAATCCTACCCATTTCCCTGAATATCCGCGACAAATTGACTAGCATGTTCACGTCGTTATTTCTACACAACCATAAATTCAATATATTTTCTGTAGGAGAACAAGTGTTGGAGAAATAATAATAATAAGAGCAAACTTTCAATTTCTCAGCCAACAGTCTCCAATCGTTCCCCTTCGCTGTCTGAGAGTCTAACAGTTTACAAAGTATCACCCTATCAGATTTAGTCAAAACATTAGTCCGGTAATTATTGTCAACACTAAAATAGCTCCTAAAGCTGTGATTCTTATACACAAAGTCATACCTACCCTCCTTCTTAGTCAGTGAAGAATAATTGAACGGGTTCTCTAATATGTTAACAGTCTCTACACTCGCACAACTGAATCGCTTACAGTTGATATTAAAATTCAAGTCGTTAGTCTTGAAATTGAAATTGACAGAATTTGATTGCTTTTGCTTCTGGTAAACAGACACGTTCAGCTCTAAGCAGTTTATTGAATCTGTTTGTTGTATCACAAATATACAATGCAAAGATCTAACAGTCATGTTCCAAACTTGTGGATACGGCAGTTCCTGGTATTTACCTCCAGACTGCACCTTCCATCCCACTCCTACATCTCTAATATTGATACACAAATCAGAACAGTTCTCTTGAAAGTAAATAGTTTTTGGATCACAGAGCAATGAACCACCCGACCGCTTCTCACTTTCAAAACAGTCGTAGAAAGCGTAAGGTGTATCGTTAAACACATGAATCTTCAAGCTATAATAGCTGTCGTCCATTCTTTTCGATATAAACAGCGCGAGTTTGCACAACTTGGCGTCTAGACCGCTAAAACTTCTGCCGACTAGAACAAAGTCGCTTAGAAATTCGCTCACTAAGTAAACTTTGGAAGGGTCGACTTGCGCGAACAGTGGGCTCCCGGGCGTTTCCTGCCCCAAAGTCAAAACTTTTCGCCACTCCCTCGAGTTGATTTCTTCGGGCCTTTGGAAGATGGAGAGAAGCCAGCTGGTGTTCTTCAAAGCTGCGCAATGCGGAAAGGATAAAACCACACCCTTGCTGAAGTGAAAGTTTTTGGGTCCGCACCGTATGACTGGACTTAGTTGAGTTTCACCTATCGAAGAAAAAAAAAAAACTTTAATACAAAATGTTTACTAAGTTGAGGCAATAACTTCTAATTGTTTTTTGTGCAAATCATTAATTTACTTCGGGAAAGTTAATTGTGACTGTTCCTACAGTTTGTTGACCTTTTGCGTTCTAGAACTACAGTAACTCTTTCGAATAATCCTGCAACCCTGTCAGGCATCAACCCTAACGGACTTCGTTAATTTTACTGACATATTTTTGAGGCGTAGAACACAAAATAACTTCTGACCCAACTCGTATTATTCTTAAATTGGTTAATGACCGTTACATAATTATGTAACTGTAGTCTACATTGTGTGACATTGTTGACTATCGGTCGCATTCCAAACAAAACAGATAGAATAACCATTGTAATCCTACGCATATCTAATAAGCTACAGCCTAAACTATGTACGAGCATATTTGAAAGCAATCAATTGTGACCCAGCTCCAAAATAACATCGCTAGGCCGACCAAGCAAGTAATAGGTCAGAACAACCTGACATTTGGGATTTAGGTCAGACCACGGCTCAATGTAATCTACTTCAGTTCTGAAATGGCCAAGTTTAAACACAACTTTCTTGCGTCACCTATATTTGTTGCAGGTGTTCAGATGGAGGTAATGGTTCTTGAAGAGTTGGGGATTTAACTGTTTGTGATTTATTGTTTGTGTGGAAGTGAAAGTCCTTTTGAAGCTAGTTTGGCAAATGTTTGTAGATTTTGAATACGCTTTTAATAAACTAGTGCGCCTCACCATCAACAATTGCATCACTGCTTATAATTAGGTAGGATCGCAGTCAAACACTAGTTTATGTTACATAAAAAAAATAAAAAAAATATACTAGCTTCAACCAGCGGCTTCACCCGCGTGAAAGTAGGTTTAACCATGTAAACTTTGGACTCCCGATTCAGGTCCGGGGTTTGAAGTTTGGAAAATATCCCTCTTAGTGCTCGCCTACCTCATAAAAGGAAACCTTAAAACGCGATTCGAGTCCCAATAGTTTTGGCTGTGCGTTGATATGTCAGTCAGTCAGTTTCTCCTTTTACATAGAAGATGAAACAACAATATGATCAGTTAAAAATATTTTTCAACTAAAATAAATGACCTCTTTACTCTACCTCAATTTCAAACGTCCCAATCTTTTACATCACAAAATTCACTTTCAAACTAAACCAACCCCTATTTTAAACCCGATCTAAATCTAGCGCACCGATCTCGATTCCCTATCCAGGTCAAAAGGCCTAAACTTAAATTCAATTTACCTTCCTGCAGCAGCGGCCTATTCCAGTCGTCGTCTGCGACCTCAATTGAGAATAACTCCTCTCCCTTATCCACAACTCCATCAGGAATAAACAAGCTTACTCCACACTTATTCAGATTCAACCAATCACCATCGGCTGCAACTATTTTTGAAGTAGCTACATCTACGTGCTTTACAAAAAACTTGGAATCTATTGATGCGTTGTTTTTCAACGATGGTGACATTTCTACACTTTCATTGCCATACGATGAACCGGCTGAAAGGAAATTTTCTGTTATAGATTAAATAAATTATGATGATTTGGTGATTGTTAAAGCCAATACAGCTAAGAGGCATTAGATTGTGGATATTAACGATGTAACAGTGATTGTACATGAATTTTTAGGTGACAATAATCAAGAAGGTGATGATCAACTTAATTCTGAAGTAGTTCAGTGCTTTAAAGAAATTGATTTGGTTATGGTTAATGGTATATCGCAATCGGGTGCCTCTCTAAGGTGCATAGAAGAACTCACAGCTCAAAAAGCAACTGGAGTCAGATCGGTCTGACTCGACGCTGTCCTTGCAAGCGTAAATCCTTTCGCTGCCATTTCTTTCGGTTCTTACCTCGTGGTCTATAGGCGTGATGTAGCTGCAAATAAAAGTTATGTTAAAAGCAAAACACATTTTTCTAAAGTAATGTAAATATAATTAAAATATCGAATTATTTTAATTATATAGTATTTATTACAATTTCAATCCGTCGACTCATTTTTTGAGGTGTCAAATCATACAATTACTTCCCCCAACCGAATGGAGCGAGAGAGCGTGTCAGATTTTTACCAACTTAAACCCACCTATGTTGAAATTAACGCTGTGTATGTTTTAAGTGACCATTTATGTTAAAAAGGTCCTATAAAAATAATAAGTCGTACGTGTTAAAATTTTAAAACTGTCATGAATTTAACTTTAATTATAAACGATTCGCCCATGAGCTGGAAAAAAAATAATTTATTATTTTGTTTATTCATTTTTCTACACAAATTGCTTGTGTAACGCAAAAAAAATCACGGTTAAAAGTCTATATGTATGTAATAGCTATCTTTTTAGATGGAGAAAAAAAAAATATTTTTCAAATTTTCGAAAAACTTAAAAGAATTGTACCTGTTTTCGTTCGGCAAACATAAAAGCTACATCAAGCTATAGTGCTAGATGCCCAATTACTAGTTCACTAATTCCATCCTCCAAGGACTAAATTAATCCTTCCTCAGTCTTAACAATAAGCTCTGCTATAAGTACCTACCTGTTAGCCAGCTGTGGTACTTCATACAAATGTTCGTGTCGTGTGTTAGTGGATGTGCTCAAATGTCTGTGGGTCCTCCGGGAGTCAATAGTTTGGAACTCTTCATGAATGGTCAAATCTGGCTGATTGGTTAGAGTTCTCTTTATTACATTGCCGAAGTAATTTGAACCTGCGTATGAAAGGAAAGTTAATGGAGTAGACAGAAAAGTAAATAATGTAGATGATAACAAAGATTTTGCTCTACAAAACTGTAGGTTATTATTTTATGACTCAAGCATATATCGCTCACCTAGCAACATATTGGCACCTCTAAATTTTTGATATTTTACAAAATATACTAGGTGTCCAAGATTGAACAAATTTTTGTATTCATTTTATACCATTAATTAAGCTAGATATTAAAAGATATTAATTACTCACTTTTAAATACTTTGGCAATCAAAGTTCAATTTTGCATTTATTGTAGATGTGCCAATATTTTACTATGTAAGCGATATATTAAAAAAAAAGGAAGATTGAGGAAAAAAATTATAGGATAATTACCTGAAGGTGGTTTTACATACGGTGAAGTTTCGTTCATTCTAATTTTTATGTATTTGATTCCCAATATGACAACCACTATGAATATTAGAAAAGCTATCGACAACGCAATAAATAAAGGCCAGTATGAAGATCCTGTGAACAAAATATGTTATGAATTTATAGACGATATTATATTTGCACAATGGAATACGTTAAAAAATAATGCAGGACAAAGACATATTGTAGTAAAAAATGAGTTAACAATTCAAATTGTTACATATTAAAGTAAAATGTAAACCGCTGAGCACAATAATTTTAATCAGATATTGGCACTCTATTGTCTATATAAAAATTAACACACGGAAATTTAAAACAAATATATGAGAAAACAGGAAACACTGCTTACCATCATTAATATCAGACTTAGAAGTCCTCACACACAAAGGACATTGTGAAACTTGATAATCGATACCTCGACAGGCATTTATATTAAGACATCGTCTCCTTCTAGTTCTAAGGCAGTCCAAGTCACATCTGGACCACTCAGACCATTGAGACCAACGACCTGGGAAGATCGAAAGTACGTCAAGATTGTTATAAAAGACGAACAAAAAAAAATGATTATATCAAAAAAGTCTACGTAAAAAAATATGTTTGAAACAAGTAATTTTTCGACACACTTGCTCATAAAGTGGCTGTTATTGCACTGCACTTAGGTATATAAAGGGGCTCGTTACCAAACTGTGACATTTTGATTACTATTATGCACATGTGCGGTAATGTAGTTAGAACCTTTTTGTTTAACGTCTTTTTTGTTTTAGGACAAAAAATAATAAAATTTGTTATTGCGTTTAATAGCATAAATTAGTGTTTTTAACACAGTTGCTCGTAAAGCTGATGTAATTCCACCGGTTTTAAATATGTAAAGCGGGTCATAAAAAACGCGTGTGTTATCAAAGCAAATAGTTAAGTTATAGTCCATACAAATTCCATAACAGCATTATTTGCCATTTTTTTTTTATGGTTATAAACTAGCGCTTGACTGCGATCCCACCTGATGGTAAGCAGGTTTTAAGCAATTTCGCGCGCGGCGATTAGTTCGAAATTTGA
The DNA here is from genome assembly GCA_030763345.1 of Mythimna separata. Classification (NCBI taxonomy): domain Eukaryota; kingdom Metazoa; phylum Arthropoda; class Insecta; order Lepidoptera; family Noctuidae; genus Mythimna; species Mythimna separata. The sequence goes on along the minus strand of CM061171.1, from coordinate 21,100,474 downwards.
ATAGCCTCATCATTTTATCATTTGTCATTTTTTGTCATTTCTGTCATTTTTTGTCATTTCTGTCATTTTTTGTCACTTTTTGTCACTTTTGTCATTTTTTGTCATTTTTGTCACTTTTTGTGATTTATTGTCATTTCAGTCATTTTTTATCTTTTTTGTCTTTTCAGTCATTTTTTGTAATTTTTTGTCATTTTGTGTAATTTTTTGTCATTTTGTGTAATTTTTTTGTCATTTTTTGTCATCTTTTGTCATTTTTTGTCATTTTTTGTCATTTTTTGTCATTTTTTGTCATTTTTTGTCATTTTTTGTCATTTTTTGTCACTTTTTGTGATTTATTGTCATTTCAGTCATTTTTTGTCATTTCAGTCATTTTTTGTCACTTTTTGTAATTTTTTGTCCTTTTTGGCATTTTTTGTAATTTTTGGTCACTTTTTGTCATTTTTGTCACTTTTTGTGATTTGTTGTGATTTTCTGTCATTTTTTGTTACTTTTTGTCATTTTTTGTCATTTTTGTCACTTTTTGTCGTTTTTTGTGATTTGTTGTGATTTTCTGTCATTTTTGTCACTCTTTGTCATTTCAGTAATTTTTTGTCATTTTCGTCATTTTTTGTTTGTAATTTTTGTCATTTTACCAAACAATATTTGCGTTCGATTTCTTTGGCGCTAAATACTAAGATGTTGTTTTTTTTTCTGTTTACTCGCAAATGTGTTAAAAAACGTCGTACGATATACGTGCGTATTGGTTATAACATGCTCGGCTCAGTTACGCCCTCGCCTTCGGCTCGGGCTGAAATTCCGCCTCGCATGTTATAACCATCATTACGCACTAATATCGTAATGTACTATTTACTTACTTATTTCATGCAATTTCGTGTTTAATAATAAATAATAATTTTACATATTTAATTAATTAAATCTTTTATCAAATTTGTATTTTCTGTTCATATGCAACCTCATTCTTATTTTTTCTAAACTAACAGCTAGAGTAGCTAGTCTATGGCCGCCATTTTTCGCGCATGCGCGCGTTTAAGAAAAGTCAATTTTTTGCCGCCATATTTAAAAATAAAATACAGATTTTATAAATATGTCTACAACAACAATTTATGAGGACAATGATTTGTGCGCAAGAAAATCTATGTCATGGGACCACTATACAGTCAAAATAGTTAATTATAACTTTTCTGACTACACATTTACGAACTGTTTCTTTAGATAAACTTTTCATATACCTACAAAATAAAGTTTATTTTTAATTTATTTTCTTCACAAGTGTGTCGAAAAACGTCGTATGATACACGTGAGTAATTGGTCATTATCGTTCTTGGTTCTCTTGAGACCCTCGCCATGGCTCGGGTCTTAATACCACCGCGACGATAATGACCCACATTACACACTTGTATCATAATGTACTATTATGAAATCGTTTTTAGTTCAATAATTATAGTTTTGATAATACCATCAATTGCATTAGACAGCTTAAAGTGACTTGATTGGATAATTTTTTTGGTAATTTGCAGTGCAGGGTTTTTTGATACTGCCCAATTTTTTTTAATTCACTACGTTTTAGTGAGTAATATTATTGAAATAATTTCCTCGAGCCCTTTGAAATAATTGCTTATGACTCTTGGCATGCTTTCTAACTTTTTGGACCCAAGAGTCCTGAGATATATTAAAGACAAATAAATACCTATGACTAAATCCGGTGATTCATCTGCCAACTCGTCGAGTTCATCTGTTTGGAACAAAATTAATATTTAAAATTTCACCTCGTAAGTAAAAGAAAAACAACATTTCTAAAATTAATAATAAGTGATGAACAACGAACAATTAAATGAGATTTGATTTCACTGTCTGTAATATATATTACGTTATCTATTTTCACAATCTTTACATTAACACACATTTTTTTCCTGTTACTTTATTTTATCGTTTACGTACCTATCTCACAATCCAAACAGTCCTGCGTCTTCTGTACATTAGGCCCCATGCAAGGTTGGCCTCCATTGAGAGGCCGTGGTGCAGTGCAGGTCCTCTCTCGTTTCCTCCCTGAGTGGCCCTCCCTTCCTGGGTTGTCGCAGAAACAGTCGCTCCAAGCTGACCAAGTGCTCCAACCACCATTGACTATGATAAGGGATATTATCAGATATCCATTGTGTACAGAAACGCACAAATTTTCAGTCTCAAAATATCAATTCAAGTCTTTGAGTCAGTCATGTAGAAAATAAATAAAATTTTATAAATTTTTATGTGGATATCGGCTGGGAAATATGAATAATATTTATGCATAGCTACGTTTTAATTTAAATTGAATACGTTTTAGATGATAAAATCAAAAATCAATCAATTTTTTTTTATTTCACATAGAAAAAACGTCAGAACCAAGACATAACAATTACAAATCTAATGACGCACGGTTCAAATTAGCCGTTTCCTATAGAGATGACCCAACAAGAAACTCTATGGATACTCTGTTAAAAAATGGTTGATCTTACAATATTTCCCAAATACAATATTAATAGGCATATGAGGACAATGTAGACCACTCAATTGTACCCAAAAACAATAAAAATAATCACAATAAAAATGGATGATACAATATGACACTCAAATTAACAAAACAAAAATATAGGGCAAACAAAAGACAGACAAACAGCAAAACGACTTTAATATCAACTTTAAAAGAAACGAAATAAACAAGTACGAGTTGGAATTTTAACGTACCGAAAACTGTCAGCAGGGCCGGCTCGGATATCCTTTTCCCCGCTAAATTTTCTGCAACACATGTGTAGTTCGCCATGTCCTGAAAATTGTTTCACAATTGAAATCTGTCCGGGCCCAGTGCCCGTGGAATTCAGTTCTTTGTTCACTTGTTTAAGGAAGTTTCGGATGTAACAGGCATGCAGGCTTTTATTTGAGTTAATTTATTTCAACAAGAATGTAAAATGTCATTCTGTTAATATTTACGTTAACCAGATTTCTGTTTCTACACTAATAATATCTCTCGTCTTTGATTCTTTGGTTCTAGGACAAGCCAGTTTCTTCACGATGTTTTCTTCACCGTTTGAGAGAAACGGTGATGAAATAAATTACTCATAGTAATGCGCCTGGCTGGGTTTTAACTTGCGACCTACAACTTGTAAGTCACGACAGTTACCACTGCTAACTGCTGCTTATTTAGCAAAAAATGGCAAGCTTTTAACCACGTTGAATCAACCAATTGCTTGCGAGTACATTACTTTAGTTTTGCCAGTAGTATCAAGTATGTTAGAGACATGTCGTAAGACCAGAAAGTGAAAAAAACCGTAGCAAAATGTACCTTTCGCATATTGTCATTACCATTAAACTCACCAATAAAGTAGCCTGTTTAATGAACAGGTCTCCTTCCTTCGACACCTGCACGTTGTCATCTTCGACGACGGGTGCTCCATTCTTCAGCCAGTATATCTGGACGAAGGGGGCGGCAGGGGGAGGCTCGCAACGGAATGTCACTGCCGTGTACTGCTTCACGAGTTGTGATTGTGGAGCCACGGAGAAGTGCTTCTTAATGTCTAGAGAAGACATTGTTGGGTTTAGATTTTGATACGATAGAGGTTAACACAGATGAATGACGAGTATTTTAAATGCGATTCTTTTTTTGTTCTTCTACGAGTTGCGATTGTGGAGCCACCGAGAACTGCCTCTTTATGTCTTGAGGAGACATTGGCAGTGATAGTATTTTATATGCTAAGGTCTTGTTAAATTATATGAATATTAGTACTATGTTTTATCTTCATCCAGTATACATTGGTGAGTTAGTGTGAGGTGACTGAAGAAATATTACAATGGAATATCATTACCATATAGGTACTGTTTGACGAATTGCAAATTTGCGAATGTGAGGCCACGAAAAATTGCTTCCATAAATCTGAAGTAAGTATAATTTTAACGAGACTGGTGCCTTATCTACTCAAAAGTATATCTACTCAAAAGGGGACTGCCAGAGGTGGCTCACAATGGCACTGCGTGTTCACGAGCTACAATTGTGGCCTCTACGAAAAGTGAATCCTTATAACTGGAGGCGGTATTATTGGGTGTAAGGTTAAATTAAGCTAGAAGAACCTTAAGTGATGTGGTATATTTTATTAAAAGGGTGCTAGTAGGGGCTCGCAACAGAATGTCCCCTCCGTGTATTAGGTATTTGACAAACTGTGATTGTGGGGCACAAATTAACTACATAATTGTAGCTTCATGTTTTAAGATAAAGATATATGTTTTAAAGCAATACTAACATTGCTCACAACGTTTGTCAATATTTCAATTAGTGCACCTATAAATCGCATTGACTAGATTTTTATGAATAGTTTTACACGATAATTTTCGGGTACTTATTACATACTTTATGATGATAGATTAAAGTTGGACTGCCAGTAGAACATAGGCATAATTTTCCAACACGCGAATTTTGGCTAGTAGCCCAAACATTCACTTAGCTAATGAATTCGAAATCAGATCATGTCAATATTTATCCACCATAGGGAAAAAAACTTTGTTCAGAATTGTTTTATTACTCAATTCTGAAAGTAACTTTTCTGCTGTGACACAGATTTTCTATCTGTAAGAAGGAATCGTCTGTATTCTACCACGCAGGAGCAGTACGCTACCCGTTCGTCCTGCGTGGATGCCACAAATGTTTGAATTTTTGATTCTTGGACATCATATTTACTTCACAATGTAGAGACTTAGGCACTGTTATATTGTCGTAAGATGGCGCATAACTCAGAATCTTTAGTTAAATTTTTAAATTTGGTTTTTGTTTATAGAAACGGTGTTTGCTAAAATTGGATGATGACTTTTAGCACTTTATTGAACTTATTCAAATTATAGTCTCAAAATCCACCAGATTATTCATGTCTTCAACTATAATGCTGAGAACATGACCATACTTAGGCTCAACAGTTTTATCTTAATCATCATCTACCTAGCCTTTTTCCCAACTATTTTAGGGTCGGCTTCCAGTCAAGCCAGATTTAGCTGAATCTTTCTACCAGACCTCCACAACCCATTAACTGGGGTAAAACAGTACTTCGTGGCAAGACTGGAGTCAGATTTACTGGCTTCTGACTATCCGTAACTATAAGTTAAAACGATAGGTTTTATATTAATAACAGTTCAAAATTCACTTACAAGCTAGTTCGATAGTGGCAGGCTGGCTCCGAATATGCCCTCGGCTGGTCCACGCAAAACACGAGCACTGGTACTTGTCACTCCCAAAGTACTCCTCCACGTTTTCCCTCGTCACTTTGCACTCTCCCTCTATGATGCGCACCCCAGTTTGAGGGTCCACGAACTCGAAGTTAAGCGCTTGCGTTTGTACTCCGTTGCATTTGAAAAATACCTTGATGGTTAGAAATTTTGTTGGTTAATTTTAGTTTTGTGACTACTTATTTACAGTTTGTGATTTTCTATTTGATTTATGCATTTTAGAGGTTAAAATTAGCTTATCGTTTCTAAATATAGATTATTATACTTTATTTTGTGTAGCCATACATTTTTAGTCTACGCAATAAAATACTAAAATATTCCATTAATTTTGACACCTATTAGCATTTTACTGAAGAAGATTTTATCATTCGGGTCATAATTATAAAAGAAGACCGTGTATTTGTTATAATTGTCTAGTAGTGTTGCAATCATTTACCATACGTTGGATTCACAAAAAGTTAACCAACAAAGTATTCTCTTTTATCTAGGACCGTACTCTTCATTTAGTCTTTCTATTTCTCCAAAGAATTTTGGTAACTTTAGTAATAACTGATATTTTAAAGTCAGTTAAGTCCAATCCTGCTAACTTTAAAAAACATATCCAATAAATCTGTTACCTGTTCTCATCAAAAGTCGAAAGATTTTTTTATAAAACAATTACATAGCTGACCAAAACTTATGAATTGTGCCTACATGCTGTTAGTTATAAGCCAAGGATACACTAGGGGGCAAATGGAGCAACATGTTGCAGAACATGTTGCTCAACAACTACGTAGAATATGCCAAAGTGAATGTCTTAAAACAGAAAAATGTTTCGGGTCATGTTGCGGCACACTATGCAACGTTTCAGCGTCACGTATATTGAGTGTCGCGCGTCGTGTTTCGGGACAAAATGTTCCCTAGTGTATCCCAGGCTATAAGGGCCAACTCTTTCGCAGAATTTGCACCCTAATAATTATTTTTAGAAACAAAATTCAAAAACAAAAGCCTACGCCATGAAAATTGTATCATAAGCGAAGCTGTCTCATATGATATTCAGTTTCAATTTCATCTGTATGTAAATAAGTAATATATGGAGCAAGGACGTAGGTAAGGTGTGTATGCCCTACACACCAGTTCTGTTGTTAAAAATGTAATGAGCTACCTACGTGAATACTGACAAATGATTGCACCCTTCTCGTTTACTTGCACAGGTCCACTAATATCTGTATGGTTTATTTTTTTATTTAAACTTCATAATTATACAATAATGGTACATAGGCGGCCTTAATGCAACAAGGCATTATCTATCAATCGACCTTTTGATTAAAAAAGACAACATGTAGTAGGTTAGCACAATAAACAAATAACAGAAGAGAGTATGGTTCGTTCCATCTCAGATAGTAATCTACATGGTTCTAATATTATTTGTCAATTGCATGTTTACTGTGTGGACTTCAAAAGAGAGAGTTACACCTCTGAGTTTATTTCAGTGTTACTTCTAGGGATTTAGGTTCGGTAGGAAACATAGTTTCCAATCTATGATATTTTTTTTATTCAAGGAAAAAAACAAACAGTAGCATAGTAAGCGTTCTAGTTCAAATTTTCGAACAAAATGATGCGTAAAATGTATTTAGAAGCAATCAATTTGCAAAATAGCCTTGTAATAAAAGGGAAACATAAGTATATTTGAGAACTATCCTGCTAATTTAAAAATTCTGAAAATTTACGATAAGAAAAGTTTTTTAAAGAAATTTAAGAGCTCTAGGAATACGTTACTTACTTTCAAAGCATTAGCAGCCCGACATTTCAAAGAAGCCGGTTTATTTTTAACTACATAAGTATTTTCCGGTTCCAATAGAAAAATTGGCAAGTTATCTTTCGCCGTATGCAACGGTATCTTATCATCTATCGAAGATACATCGTGAACATCGCTTCGAACTGTTGCCAAGTCTGGGGAATCTTTATAATTCGAATCTTTACCATCGTAGTCGTAATCTAAGTAAGCATTTTCATCTTCTTCTTCATCTTCCTCAATTTCTTCGTGGTTAGTAAAGACTGGTGGGAGAAAGTAATCTCTTTCTTGGTTGGTTTGGTGATTAACTAGGAATTCTAGTGGTTTCTCTTCTTTTAGGTCCGTATTTACTGTATCATCTGTTCGACGATGAGAATCTATAATAAAAAGTTTTATGCAAATTCTTCTAACGATGGTATCGTTTATATAGCTATTAACTGACTTTATACTGAATTTAGTTATGAAGACTTTATTTAGCAAAATGTGTCGTATAAAGTTTCATTGTAGTTCGTCTAGTGACGGTCTAATAATTAAAATAGCTGCTAACTAACTTTAAACTGAATTTTCGATAGTTATTAACTGACATTAAATTTACTAACGGTAGTTTATCAAAAAAACACTTAGTGGAATGTTTGAATAAGTTTTACGTATTCGTAATACTGCAAAATAAGCTAACGAGTAAATTAAAATACCTACCTACTGATCAAATTAATTATATCTAAATAAGTGCAATATATCTCTAACCATAATTATGTACAATGTAAATTATTTTAATAAAATATCTCATAAATGTTTACAGCTACCAATTCATGTTTTAAAAAAACATATTTAAGTATTAAAATTTAATATAAAACTGGATTTTATTATCACTAATGAAACCAGTCAACAAAGTCAGTTAAAAGCAAAACACAATTAAACTTCAAGAAATACTCACTTTTGACCGTGTTTTGTCCTTTCACATAAAAAGCCAATTGAATTTGTATTAAAACCAGGCAGATCCAAAAATTCACTTCCATTTATAAACTTATTATTTTCCCAATTATTTAAAAAAACAACCGAAGTTTGGCGGACATCGTGTTCCATTACTGCTTTACAACTTTTGTTACATTTCCACACTTTTATTTTCGTATAAATTTCATAACACAAATATAAACATAATCAAAGTCACTTTTAATCACAGGAGAAGCGGTAATTTCCGATAATTCACTTCACTATCGTATTTGAAAGACCGGTTCATTAAATACGTAAAAGTTTACGGTTTCGCGCCAACGCTCGGCTAGGTGTGCGCCCCTCGACAAATGACATTCAACTGGGATTACGGGGATGAATGAGAACGGCTGCTACCCCAAATACGTTTACTGCGCATGTGTGTGACTTTGAAGAGTTTTAACAGAACTTGGAATATTTTCGGTGATTAGTTTCCGAGTGGTCAGGACGTAGATAACCTCGTGTTATCTTTGTGGGTCAGGATAAGAGAGTGTAAGACGTGTTCGTGTCAATCAAATGCTCGTACATGCTATTTTTGGGTTAGTATGAGATTAGGTACACGTGTAAGTAATTTCCTAAAATAGCACATAGCTGACCCAAGTTTATTTATTTAATTTAATTATGGAGGGGCCTAAACTGTAATTCCATCACTCACTTGAATATTTTAAAACTTTTTTAGAAAATATGTGATTTTTAGAGACGTAAAAAAAAATGTAAATTAATTTTTATTATGCAAAAAGAAATGGGAAATGGATAGACTTTGCTAATCAAGATTTCAGTTTAGAAACTAATAAAAAATACTACACGTTTATTATATCAATTTAGTTGCTAAATTGATAATGTCTAGAACCAGCCGTCCCCATCGACCACCTGTTCTACGAGCCCTACCCACTACCATTCTTCGGGCTATGTCGCTAGCCTTAGTTCTCTTGCGGATATCTTCATTTCTGATGTGATCGCGCAAGGAAACTCAGAGCATAGCCCTTTCCATTACTCTTTGGGTGACTTTAAGCCTTCTGATGAGGCCCATTGTGAGCGACCACGTTTCCAAACCATATGTCATCATATGGCAACACACACTGGTTATAGACTTTTTTCTCGAAACACTGCAGTAAGGTGGATGTTAAATAAATTAATTTTCACAAATTGTTTGATGGTGTTACTCAAGGACCAATGTTGGGACCGATTATAATTGTGAATAACGAACGTCGATGTTATACATATCTTGTTCTCCTTCTTCCAGCCCTTATCCCATATATTGTCGATATTAACACATATCTCACATAGTATTTATAAGACAACCTAAATGTAAGTCGACAATGATAACGTGAGATTCCAATAGCAGTTTAAATAACGAAGCATTGGATCATTGGGAAATTTCAAAACACATAAGCATAAAGTTACTCATATCATTTATTAATTTTAAACACACTTACGAGTACTATCCTGAAAATACTCCAGAAAATAACTGCTCTCTGTAAATATTGACGTAGAAGAGGAACGGACGATCAGCGCGGAATATAGGCTGATTCAACGAGGCAGATGCTAGTTGCAATACTAGTCCTGCAACCACGAACAGAGTATCAGAAAAAAAAACTTCAAAAGAGGTTCTGGACAGTGACATACAGTACCTGGCGATAAATTTTGCAAATCAACCTTTGGAAAGAGACAATCGGCTTTTTGGAGCTTGGAGCGCTGAACTTAATTTTAGTAGAATGTGTTTCAACACTGACTTCGTTTAATATATTGTTCAAAGTTCTTCTTAAAATTCCAGTGGCATTTGCAACTCGCTCTTGAAGCTTCTTAAAATAACAACTTACATTGTTTTCGATGTGCATCTTTTATCGCCGAGTACTGTAAGTAGTTAGCCTTAACTGAACACTAATTGATTCCTTTTAACCACTGCTGGATATAGCCTTTTTTGGGTTTGAAATCATCAGAATTACTTCTCCTGCTCTTGAGCGGACGGGAAGGCGAGTCAGACTTTTACCAACTAAAACCCACACGTTTGTTCCTTCTTTGCCTTCGTTCCAGGGTCCTGGGTTTCCTTTCAGAAGCAGGGGTTAGCTTTAGAGGCTTCGAACCTCCTGGGACCCTACGATGCTGGATATGGGCTACACCCTGGCTTTGCTACATCAACTGGTTCAACATTTAACTTCTTTCTCGCCTGTTACCGGTCAGTTGTTTGACCTGAGAAGAGCTTCAAATGCTACATCTTCCCGTAGATAGACAAAGGCCACTCCAAAAACTTTCGTCCCGATCTGTCATCCATACCTATGGTATGATATGGTATATCGAGCTGGTATCCGCAACTCCATGACTAAACCGCATGTATTTGTTTACCGTTATAAATCATTTGATTAAAGACTAAATGCCTTAATGACATTGTCCTAGGTAATATTCTGCAGAGGCAAAAATGTGACCAAATGCAAATTTTCGAACTTCAATCATTCCAAATATTGCACTGGTATAAAAAAGGTTGCTAAAATTAGTTTGGGTAATGAAATATTGTTAAAATATTGTTGGCAACACGGCAGGCTCCCAGAAAAATTACACCCAGACGCAGAACAAATGACCATCATTCAAATAGGGTAGGAACCCACGATTTTCGGCATAGCAGTCAGGACCACTTGACTTACCACTAAACCAACACCAACAGGCATGTCAAAATGTTTGTTTTTTTTGCGTCATTTGCATGATATTTTAATTTCTATTATGATGAGATTACATCAATTACTATACCTATAAAACTGCAATTCGTTTATTACTAACTCGTCTTATAAAATCACACTCATAAACATATTATAACATATGTATAAATTATAATACTGGCATATAATAAAAGATATTAAAATACAACATATGAGAGTGAATTTATAAGACGAATCTACTATATTTTTTTCTCTAACTTTTACCAATAGCGACTTCATATCCGTGGTTACTTTCATGATTATGTTATATTAAAATGAAAACACATGTACCCAAACTTCAACTTCATTTATTAATAAATCGAATATTAGTAATTTCCAAAAAAGGCTCCCGAGAACAATTGCTCTTGATACATTTTGATGTAAAACATAAACGGACGATTCACATTCATGTGATATGGCACCGCATAGGACACTTTTGTGAAAACCATTGCTGAAACCACGAACGCATAAGTCACAAGAGATACTCTTTTATTTAATACACGAAGAGTCCAGTATTAAAGAAACAAGATCAATATGTAATAATTTGTATTATGATGAGATTATATCAATTAGTATACAACATATTGTAACATAATTAACGCACATCCTCTTGGGGGGTCATTGTGAACCACTCACCATTATGAACCACTTTTACTATGGGACCAAAGCTGAAATCGAAAAAAAATAATCAGCTATTCCCTATTTGTTATTTATGTTCGCATATTTCGTCAAAATTTATGGAACAGCTGACTATTTTTTTTCGATTTCAGGTTTGGTCCCATAGTAAAAGTTGTTCATAATAATGAGTACAATATCCCCCCAAGAGGATGAGTGTTAATTATATTACATTTTGTATAAATATATCTGCTCATCATTAGGTTACTAAAGCATTCGTACATAAACTTCATCTGCGATTCGTCTTATAAATTCACTCCAACATATTATGTTATATTTTAATATCCACAGTGACAGTATCATAAATTATATTTTATAACGTCGAGTGTACCTTACTCAACTAGTAAGTCTTCTAACGCTCTACTTCTGGTACGCAGTCATCAGTCCAGATCATTATAATTGTCATTATAAATCAAATCTCAGTTTTCTATGTCATCAACTTAAGCTATGTCTACATCGAAAACTAGACTAATGAAAATATTAGTCATAGACTTACCAGAGACTGCAGCAGCCTTTGTCCCTTTCTCATTTACTTCAATAACTGCTTTATGTATTGCTTTAGATACAAACACTTCTTCGTCTTCGATTATTTCTGTCAGACCTGATTTGACTGGGTTAAATATGGAATGTAGCCCAATCTAAAAAAATTATACAATTGTTGAGTTTACATTTTCAATCTTAACTTTGTATATGTATCCGGTTATCTCTGGCTATATCTGAGTTTAACTTAACTGGATGATTGACTAGTTTAAATGGTATATAAAGTAAGGTAATGGCTTCCTGTCACTTTTTATTAGTATACAGTACATATTATGTACCAAAGACTATCTTTACGGAGTAAAATTTGTAGAATAGAAGGACGTAGTTACAGCTTGATCTGTGGGGAAATAAAGTAAACGAAACCAAAGGTGAAAATAATCTAAGATGGGGCAATTTACTTTTTGGCGTGGTTTTCTCTTATTTGGAGCGTATAACGCCATAAAAAGCTTGCAGATTCTCCTTTCAGTACCTTTAGTACTACAGTGCAGGCTTTTTTGTGGTTGACCCCTTTTCCTTTTACCATCTTTATGATACCATCGTGTCACAATTTTGCTCTATTTGTCTTTTCCCTTTATTATACGTAGGCACGTGCCTTTGGCAGTCGTTACGGATAGTCAGAAGCCAGTAAATCTGACTCCAGTCTTGCCATGAAGTACCGTGTTACCCCAGTTAATGGGTTGTGGAGGTCTGGTAGGCAGCCGCTCCTCGTAAAATACTGGTATTCAGCTAAATCCGGCTTGACTGGAAGCCGACCCCAATATAGTAGGGAAAAGGCTAGGCAGATGATACTTATGACCAGAACATAAATAACTTTAAATAAAACCTCACCTTTTGATACAAATATCTCAAGTCCAACTCCGACTCTATTTTGAACTTCGGCATCGATAACAGTACATTGGAATACTTCATTTTTTCCAACGCATCGTTCAACAAATTGCTGGAGAGTTTTAGAGTTCTCAAGAGAGCTGTCAAGCCGGTGTTGCTGAACGGTAGCACTATCACCATTGATGACTGCGAGCCTTTGTAGGGGATTTCTATGACCTGGTGAAACACATTAACGTTATTTAGAAGTGACTTTCTCCCACGACTTTGCTTTCTTCCTTTCGACTTTCCTTTGCGAACCCAGATAGGTCACTGCAAACACAATTTGGCCAAATGAGGTTTTATAGACACGTCGGATATTCAATATGAATGCGGTGCTTCTGTTCAAAACATGAGCCACACTTTGGAGTGCCCCAAGTGCCCGGACACCTGCACTTTGGAGGACTTAAGGGTGCCACCGATGCTGCAATTAACGTAGCTACCTACTGGGCCCAAAGAATTTGACGAGTTTACCTTCGATTCGAAAAGAAGAAGAAGCTTTCCTCCTGTGGCCTTTAGCGTAGTAATTAAATTGAGAGGAGTAAAAAGTGTCTAGTAATTTATATTAGTAGTAAAAGCATCGTGTTATTTAGTAATTTTATTGTTGAGAAATAGTGTCCGACCGATACTTCGGTTTCGGCTTCGGCTTCGGCCACCTTCGGCGAAAAAAAGCGCCTTCGGCCAAACCTTTGGCTTCTGCCAAAAATTAGCCGAAGCTTTGACCGAAGCCGAAGGTATGCAAGTTATCAAAATTTTTAAATTTACTGAACGATGCTAGAGCGAGACGGAGAGTGCGCAGAGCAGAGCAGCGTTTTGCCGCACCACCACACCTGCCCGAACGCATCGCAGTTAGTAAACAAAACTAGTTGAAACAAGTTTGAGAACGCGAATCTAATTTAGTGTTTATATCATCACCTTCGGCTTCGGCTTCGGCCGAAGGTTTTGGTGAATACTGATTAATCGGCTTCGGCTTCGGTTTCGGCCAGAATTGCACCTTCGGTCGGACACTATTGAGAAACATCTTCCGGTAGACATTTCTTATACAATGTTAGTCTGATCCCGGTTGGGATCAAACTAGTGTTAGTATCTAAATATCCTTGGGATCCCCTCATCTTGATTTTCATGTGTGTGACCGTCTCCATCGCGAGCTTTATAATTGCGACGCAAAAGGAGGCGATTCGCCACGAGGACACACCGGTGCTCCGCCCAAACGAATCACACTCTACTGTATGCTCCACCGTGTCCTCCGTGTGATCCACATAATGGTAAAACCCGGGTATTTCTTCCACCTAAATCCGGTGCTGGAACGTCCCGAACTTACCATGTCTAGTGAGGACCTGCGGCATGCAGAGGGAGGAGGGGCCAGGACCCACTGTTAAAGATCATTTACCTCAGCGTTTATGACGTCACACTTCCAGTATTTGTACTTCCCTGAATGGCTCATCATCGGAATTCGTCGGGTTCCAGTCGGTGAGTGGAAATCACCTGTGTATGATTTATCAAATTCGTCCTTCCATTTACCCTAGAAAATAATCTTTTTAGTTAGTTTTCAAGAAAATTCCAAGAGTTGGAAAAGTCATTCCGATGAATCCTCAGCTTAAAAAAAATTGTACAGACATTGCTTTTTATTGTCTGACCCAATTTTCTCTCTTCATATTTCTAAGACGGGTCACAGGTAACATAGGACAGAGATCGTACATCCGTATAAACTTACCGCAAAATAAATAGCGTTAACCGCGATCAGCGAAACATCTTTTGATATATCTGACGAACTAATCAATTTTGTGATTTTATTTCTTGTTTTGTCGGCCACCTGTTTCGGAAAAAGAATTAGTTAGGATCTATCAAAGCGAAATCTTCATCATTCAAGACCAGATATTTTTATGTTGTAGGTAGTTCTTTGTTTTCAATAAATTTAGATAAAAAGTGGTATGACTAAGTAATAACTAGGTTCGCGACTATGCGAGTCGTTGAGAACTATAAGAGTAATCGGCCCGTGGCCCTGGAACGCTAAAAGAGTCGAAGCTTCAAAGTCTTAAGCATCAATGCCGAGATGCTAGCGAGTCGGTTTTCTAAACTAGTAACTGATTAGCACCTGCGCTAAGATAGGTCGACAGAACTTCGCTTTGCGGGGCTCGTATTTCTGGGTGATTTAGAATAAAAAAACCACGAGGGCTAATCGTTAGATTAGATAATTACTCTTTCAGATTTAAGCTAATGAGTATTTCACTTCCTAATATGGCACTTAATTTTATTGCGTAAATGTCTAGTCTATACATCCATTATTATTAGTAAAAAGCGAAAAAAATAAATAAAAAAATGTTAAATTTTTAACGATTTAAAAAAAAAAAACGCATGTTTGACCTTCGCATGGAGTATGTCAAAAAATCCAAAATAATTCATATATTAATAACCTAAGAGGATATTAGGCGCAATTGTGTGATAATGGAAATATCATCATTTATTATGCGGACTCCACACAAATTTTTACGAAAAAAAATTTGAGTGCGCTGTTTCCGATTATAAACCTAAAAGTTCATTTTATAAGGCATGTAGTAGGTATTCCCAATCGTTACCAAGCAAAAAAAGCGATACTTAAAAAAAAATGTTGGATGTCTATGAAACGCGAATTTCAGCCCACTGTGCCCCGTTCCGCTTCGCTCCAGCCTTAGCCTTCTAACCTAACCTGTCCGTGTCAGGGTGCCCTAAGGTCCTGAGCTCGCTTCCATTCGGGATTTCGTCTTTTCGGGCATTTGAACATCGGTATTTCGTGTTTCGATATAACGAGATATGGAACTTCGGTGTTTTGGATATCGGTATTTGAATCATAGCCATTATGAACTTTTGGGATTTTGATATGTACCCACCCAGTGAAGTTCTTTCGCGATAACGTGCATGGACATGAAGTGGTTTCGCTTAGACAGTCTTTCGCGATAACGTGCTTCGCGATGATGTAGTATCGTAGCATTCATCGATATTTTGAGCATCGACATTCCGTATTCTACTCGTACGTCTAATGGTTCGATGATGAAACGGGCTTGGAGGAATTAAATTGTGCAATTCCTGTACACTCTCCGAAATGTAAACGATAGAAAACCGATATCACCGATAGTGAGCGGGTGTCAGGCTGAAGAAGAAAATCTCTAATTTCTTACCCAATCGTTAATTTGTTGTGCAGTTTCTCTTGGATTGAATACATCGATCTTTCGAACGGAAGTCTTGAATAGTTTAGTTGCGATTCGGTCGAACGTTTCGTTGACTTTACTTTCAGTAGATACAAATATTCTGGACGCCACATCCAGAGTTACTCCTTGCAGGTATAACATGTTGGTAACTAATAGAGCGAAGGCGTTCTTTAGCTGTTAAAAAATTTAACGTAATATTAAATACTAAATTGTATCTACTTACTGCTAATTTAGACTAGTAAAGCATTTTTTTGTAATGATATTTGTTACACAAATAAATCATCATCATCATCATCTCAGCCGAAAGACGTCTACTGCAGGACATAGGCCTCCTCTAAGCGTCGCCATAACGACCGGTCTTGTGCATCTCGCGTCCATCCAGCGACCTTTGCCAGGTCATCGGTCCACCTTGAAGGAAATAAAAAAAACCGGCCAAGAGCGTGTCGGACCACGCTCAGTGTAGGTTTCCGTAGTTTCCTGTCCGTCACGATAAGTGTCCCCAACTTTTCAAAAACTGTTCGTCCCATCAAGTTCAAAACGATTTTCCTAGAAAATCTGTATAATGCTATAGTTACTTTCCAGATTTTTTTTCGCATATTCTAAACTCATGATTCAAAAGTTAGAGGGGGGGACATTGTTTTTTACTCTTGGAGCGATTATTTCCGAAATTATTGAAATTATCAAAAAATGATTTCAGTAACTCCCTAATATTCTTCCTCTTCAAAAAAATTACTGTAGTTACTCAGATACCCGCGAAACGAGACACAATAGTAAAACAATAACAGCGCGGTCTCATAGGACCGGTTGGGGATTCAAACGCTATACCCTAATAAAACATTTTTTTTCCAACTTTTATTTTACCACTTTATCGGGGTGATAGGGGTCCCTCAACATCTTAGAGACCCAAGCCAACCTCACCTGCCCGCGGTGCACCCTGCTGATCAACGAACGAGGCTCTGGCACAACGTCCACCAACCCGCATTGGACTAGCGTGGTGGACTATAGTCCAAATCCCCCTTTTTCAAACCAAACTATGACAGAACAATATAACCTTAGGCCCCAAGTGCCCGGGAGCTCTGGTGAACCTAGCGACCATGACGGTAGTCAACAGGTTCCCAGAGCACGGGGTGCCAAGAATCACCGGGTGAGATCGATACTCCGTCAACAGAACCAAGCTACGAAAATGGACTCCGATACTAAATTAAATATTTTAACCTATAACGTACGTACATTAATGCAAGATGAACGATTGATTGAACTAGAAAATGCATTAAAAGAAATAAAATGGGACGTGATAGGGTTGTCAGAGGTCAGGCGAATAGGAGAGGTCACACAGGAGAGAGAAGACTGTATATTCTACCATTTTGGAGCCACCAGAGGCCTTTATGGAATCGGATTTTTGGTGTCTAAAAAGTGGAAGAACCACAATATGGAGTTTCACGGGTACTCGGAGAGGGTTGCGGTTCTCAAACTTTATATAACAGAAAAACACTGCTTAACCATTGTTCAGGCGTATGCACCGACGTCGTCACACAGCGATGACGAACTTGAAGACTTTTATGATATCCTTAATAAAGCTTGCGAAGAAAACCATAGCACATGGAACATCATTACTGGTGACTTCAATGCTAAGATCGGGCTAAGACACGATCTAGATAGTCCGGAAATTCTCGGTATACATGGTTTAGGAAGCAGGAATGACCGAGGAAATTCACTCCTCCAGTTCGCGTTTGGTCAAGGGTTTAAAATAATGAACAGCTTTTTCCATAAAAAGTTACAGCGTCGATGGACATGGATTTCGCCAGATGGAAAAACCAAAAACGAAATCGACTTTGTGCTCTCCAGAAACAGCCATAACATAGTAAAAGATGTAAGCGTAATAAACAGATTTAAATTTAGTTCAGATCATAGGCCAGTACGTGCAAAAATTGTTCTTAATATAAAATTAAACCGCAAAGCAATATTCAAAAACAGAATAAAGAAACTTAATAAAGATGTTTTAATTAGTAATATGGAGAAATATAATTTAGAATTAAAAAATTCATTCGATATACTGCCTATTGAAACAGACCAAGACCCTCAGAGCCAGTACCGTAACATAATAGAAAATATTGCAACAGCTACTAAGAAAATTAAATGCGCTAGAAGAAACAATAACAAATTAAGCAATAAAACTATATCATTAATAGAGAATAGGGAAACGTTAAAGAATAATAGAGTAGAATATAACCAAATAGATAAATTAGTTAAACGAAGTATTAGAAAAGACATTAGAGATTGTAATACCAAAATGATAAAATTAGCTTTACTGAGTAATAACTCTTTAAGACTTGCTAAGCAGGGTATAACGAAGGGGAAAACCTGGATTTCTAACTTGAAGGATGAGAATGGGGTGAAACAAAGTAGTTCTAACAAAATCATCGAAATTTCGACCAAATTTTATCAAAACCTATACCAGGATCCTCATAAAAGATTAAGACAGTTTGCTTACTACTGTCCTAACTCAGTCCATCCCATCAATCCCTACGAGGTTCAGCGAGCTCTTCGCGAAATGCAATATAATAAAAGCCCAGGCTCAGACGGAATAACCACAGAAGTTTTGAAGTTAGGACGAAACGTTCTTTTACCTCACATCACATCTTTCTTTAACACCATTTTACACACCGGTCAAATTCCCCCTGAAATGTGTCACTCAAACATTATTTTACTGCACAAAAAAGGAGATAAAGCTGACATCTCAAACTATCGACCCATAAGCCTC
This sequence comes from Mythimna separata, assembly GCA_030763345.1. NCBI lineage: Eukaryota > Metazoa > Arthropoda > Insecta > Lepidoptera > Noctuidae > Mythimna > Mythimna separata. The sequence continues at coordinate 21,081,760 of CM061171.1, read as the reverse complement.
ATTTCACATTTATACAAATTGTTTATTAAAATAATACAGAACCGTATCGCTCCGACGCTTGACCTTCACCAACCTCCGGAACAAGCAGGATTTCGGCCCCATTTCTCTACAACCGACCACCTTCACACTATCAATCAAGTTATTGAAAAATACAATGAGTTCAATAAACCACTGTATCTAGCCTTTGTCGATTATGCCAAAGCATTCGATAGCATAGACCATCACTCAGTAATCAATGCTTTGGAGTCCCAAAACATTGTACACACTTATATTGACCTCATTGAAAACATTTATCAACGTAGTTCTGCAAATATCAAGATGCACATTTCTGGTCCAAATTTCACAGTACAGAAAGGAGTTAAGCAGGGCGATCCGCTCTCACCCAAGCTGTTCACAAGCGCACTGCAGGAGGTTTTTAACAAGTTGCCTGAAACATGGCAGTCACTAGGCATTGATGTTGGTGGCCACCAGCTAACGAACCTCCGCTTTGCTGACGACATTGTGTTGTTCTCCACATCAGCTTCAGAACTTGAAGAAATGCTCCGGGATCTGAACGCGGCAAGTCTTGAGGTTGGACTTACAATGAACAGATCTAAGACCCAGGTCATGACCAACAGCACAAAACGTAGGGTCGAGGTAGACGGGCAAGTGTTGCATTATGTCGATGAGTATACGTACTTAGGCCAAATTGTGTCCTTTAAAAATAGGCAAGACAGGGAAGTCGAAAGACGAATCCAGAATGCTTGGAAGACCTTTTGGGCCTTTAAAGAGCATATGAAGGGTAGTCTTCCGATGACCCTGAAAAGAAAACTCATCGACATGTGTATCCTGCCCGTCCTAACCTACGGTGCACAAAGTTGGTCACTTACTGAACAACAGAAGTCCAAACTCAAGATTTGTCAAAGGGCAATGGAGCGCAGCATAATAGGTGTCAAACGAATAGATCGCGTTAGAAACACCACGCTGCGCTTCATAACTCGAGTGGCAGATGTCGGGGAAAAAACAGCCAGGTTAAAGTGGGAGTGGGCTGGCCATGTCGCTCGAATGCACCCGGACAGATGGGCGAAGATTGTCACTCACTGGATGCCTGAGGGAGGTCGACGCCGTCGAGGGCGACCGCGGCGAAGGTGGTGTGACGATCTAATCGTGTTCGCGGGGCAAACTTGGCCAGAGATGGCCCAAGACAGAGAGATGTGGAAGGAGAAAGGGGAGGCCTTTGCCCAGCAGTGGGACACATACTAGGCTATTAAAAAAAAAAAAAAAAAAAAAAAGTCGGCGTGATTGATATACATAATTATATATAGTGTCTCGTTTGCGGGTATGTGATAGATTAATAATAAATTTCAGCTTTCTAGTGCTAACGGTCACAGAGATTAAGCGAGGATGGACGGACAGACATGGCGAAACTATAAGGGTTCCGTTTTTGCCATATGGCTACGGAACCCGAAAAAAAATACAATGTAACTAAAAGACACATTTTTTTCATTTAACTAATCATGTACACTCATATAGGTATGATAAGTTGTCTCACATTGAACCAGGTAAATTTCAAAGTCTCATAGTGGGCTGGATTTTCAATCAATGCCTTTAATTTTTTGTGCACAGTTAGCATATTTATTTTGCTTCAATTTTGTAAAATATTAATTTCTCATATTCTTTTTAGTTTCGGTGTAAAACAGGTTTTTATGAAAAATGATTTTTGTACCACAGGTGGTAAACATTTAACCAGGGTATCGTCCACATTGAGCCACCTTATTAACTATGTATTCTAGTTAAATTTATAAGGCAAATACTTTGTAATAATAATAATAAAAAACAGTAATAATAAAAATCAGCCTTATATTTATTAAAATCACTTTAAATCTTATGCAATTAAACCGAGAGTCTTAGTTTTATACATCACAGAACCTTTTCAGTCAAATTCTTATCATATTTTAATAATATAAACAAAAGTAACAGTTTTTAATAATAAAAAACAAAAGTACCTTCCATAATATTCTTGAAACTTTAAAAACTAAGTAAAAAACTCAATAACTTTTTACTAGGTTTTTGAAGGCTTTACCTTCAAATAAAAAAAAAATCACTATGGAAACAAACTTTAAACAAAGTAAAAAATATAAAAAAAAACTAGAACAAAGAACCATGGTTCATTGTTTACACCCTGTTAAATACAGGGTGTAAACAATGAACCATGGTTCAAAGTGTAACACCCTCAGGTGGTTCACTGTGGGACACACCACGTTTTGATAACTTAACTCGAAATTTTACCGGCAAATCAATCTCTTAAAATCACGAATTATAGCGCTTTTAATTGCTAAATAACCGTAGAAAACAATGTACAAATAAATAAATTGATATTATTTAAACGAAAAAAGCTAAAAAAGAATGAAATTGGCAAAAAATACTTACTTTTTGAGTCAGTTTGCTTTCGCATGCTCCTCACACAACCACGCGATAGCCACGCAAACTAGTGGGCAGGAACGGAACGTAAATACCTCTCTTTCACTCATTTTAGCGCGGTTTGGCAAAGTCGCATTTTTGAAATTCGGCGGTGGTTCAATGTAGCTGCCTGGTTCAATGTGAGACACCCGACCCTACATAATAAAAGACAAGAAGAAGGAAACAGAAAAAAAGGTATAAAAGTGATTCTTATTTCTATAGACATCTCTTCCAGCATACCTGTGAAAGGAGAGTTGGAAGAAAAGGAGATGTAGACACCGTATGTCAAAAATAATGTGAAAATAAGTACACAAAATAGATATCTATGAAATAATATAACATACATTTAAAATATACTTATCTACACATAGTACCTAAAAAATATCACAAAAATACTATAAATACAAATAAAAAACATTTATGTGCTTTTGTGATATTAATATAATAATATATTCTAAATAATATTTCACCATGACGAAAAAGACAGATAGTGCTCTTTCGGTGTAGGTACTTTTAAAAACTGAGCTTGGCAGAGTAATAATTTTGAATCAGTCAGGAATCATTATTACTTTTTCGTAAAAAAAAATGTAATTAAAAAGTAATTTAATCAGTTTTTCACAAAAAAAATGTTAGAATAACGATTTTGTACAGTAAATAAAAAACCTACAGTTTATTTTTTTAAATTAGGAACTATTCGACGAAAAATTCCACCATTGAGGGGTCCAAAATTATGTTCTGGATCTATCTTGTATTCGTTTATGCGTCGATGCAACAATAGCTGTACAATCCGGTTACATTAACTTGACGCAACTGTGAAATGCGAGCATCCCTCCGCATTTCCCAAGCTCGCCTGGCAAGTGTCAGGTACGGTCAGCATCTTCATAATCGATACGCTCGTCGATAATTTGGCTAGTACTCTGTTGTATTTATATTGTTTTTGGACATTAAGTAGGTATTTCATCGACGCCAAGCGTCAAGTTAATGTGACCGAGTTGTACCATCGTTCTGTTTATGAATCTTATAGTAATAGGTACCTGTATGCTTCTCTTAAGACCAAGGGCATCTAATAATTCTTGTTCTGCCTTTCCCTTTGATTTTGCTCCAATTAGTAATTTACCTAGAGGCATCAACGCCGCTATTGGAGAACAAATCACATTTCTGCCGTGGTCTACCAATGCCGCTTCCTACGAACAACGAAAGTTTTAAGGTAGATCAGAAATAGGTATGTAGCGACATCTATGCCTTCTTATAAAGCGCAATTAAAGTTCTCCGCGCAATTTGAACGTATAGAACAGCCCGAAAATCATCGATCGAGCAGTTGCCCACCGGACATAATATCCGTCTGGTGAACCATTAAGCCCACTGTTGATCGAAGAAGCCCACTGATTTGAAAGGGTGTTTTTATATAGCAAATCATCAAATAATTTCTCCCACTCTGGGTGAAGGGAGTCTCAGGCAGACTTTTGCTGTTTAAAACCCAGTATTCCTCCAGCTGGCCTTTGCGTTCCAGGACTACGGGTAAAGGGTTATTTCGGACTCCACAGCCCTTTGAAAGGATACGGTTCACTGCTTGCTTTACAGACACACACACACACACACACACACTGTGCTATAGTCTTTTTTACATAGCATGGGTTGGGTGACAGCAGGACGAAAATATGCATCGTTAAGATGAGAGAGAAGGATAGATGACTACATTGTATGAATCTGACAGCTGTCACCGAAACCATCTTATAACAAATTTAGTATAGTTTTTCTTTTTTTTTTAATATTACTTTATACTACACCTGCTCGGAAAGTACCTTGATACTTTATCAAATTTACGGTAGAAAGTACGTCATTGCATATCGAACAAATATGCGGCGAGAAAACGCATCTGAGCGGGAGAGAAAAGTGTATGAGAAAAGTGTATAGTATTCTTACATGGTTTTTCTTTTTTAATTTTGGGTAAGACTATGCGCTGGTAACCTAAATATCAAAAGCCAAAAAGTTTTTACAGTGAGTTTTTATCTCCAAGTTCGCAAAATGACACTGGCCACTTACTAGCTGTGTGTTGGATGGTGTCAAACAATTTGAAAAAACAACATGTGAAAATTGCAGACGCCATTGGCGCCATTTTCAATTTGTGTGTTGTTTGAGGATTCAGTTTTCGTTGAATTTATTTTCCTCGTAGGTGTAGTATAAAGCACTATGTATCACTCGAGAGAAAGTGCGATTCCCGATCTCGGGTGTTTTAAAGCCCTCGCCTACGGCTCGGGCTTCAAACGACACCCTCGACGGTAATCGGTCACATTCTCCTCTCGGTGAACAATGTACTATTATTTTTTTTAATATTGGTTGTTTCTGCATTGTGTGTGTCTCATCATCATCTTCATCATCTTCCTGCCCTTTTCCCGTTTTAATTGGGGTCGGCGCAACACGTCTTTTTCTTCCATTCTGTCCTGTCACACGTCACGCTATCACTCACTCCCTTTTCTTCCATATCACTTCTCACACAATCCATCCATCTTTTCTTTGGCCTCCCTCTCCCTCTCCATCCATCCACATGTAAACTCATAACTCTTTTAGTAATATGCGTTTCATCCCTCCTCTTTACATGTGTCGTGTCTATGTGTGTCAAATAAATATTTTTCTATATTTATTTTTGAATAATAAAAATACCAGAGCGAAATATTTCCTGATGCCTCCTCTAGTGTCAAAGTATCCGTCAGTGAATGGTAAAACTTCTTTATCTTCGCTGCTATCACTAGCGGAGTCACTAGTACTAGCGTATTCGAATGAGTACTTGTGTCTTTTCGCCGAAACTATGAAGCATAAACAGATAACTGCAAAAAAAATACAATAATCATTAAATATAAAGTCACATCGCATCGCAGAAGACCTGGTATTGTTTAGCTGATAAATCATCTAATGACTTCTCCTGCTCTTGGGCGTAGCGGGCGCCAGACAGTCAGACTTTTACTGACAAAAACCCAGTGCCGTAACTAGCCTTTATGCATCCGGTGCGAGCTTTCAAAACTGTGCCCCTGAAAAATGCTCTAACCAGGCTTAGTCTGGTCATTTCTGCGCCCCTCCAGGGTCTGCGCCCTCTGCCTGGGCACTGCTCGCACCGTCCTAGTTACGGTACTGCAAAAACCCTCTCGTTTGTGCCTTCTTTGTCCTTAATTCCAGGGCCCCGGGTTTTCCTTTCAGAAGCGAACCCATTGCCCCAGTAGGTTTTGACCCTTCTAGGCCCCTACATCGGAAGACCTAGTAAAGATCCATTGGATGCAAAAAGCACTGTACCGCATCATCAACAATTTACATTTAAATAAAACTTGTATTTAACCAAGCATAATAACTTACATGGAGAGTTAGCACCTACACGAATTGATAGGACTTTTATTTTTAAATATCTTAATCGGTATCCCTACATTCATAAGCATACAGGAGTATGCTTATGAGTATGCCTTCCATGAAGAAAAGGATTTCTTTATGGAAAGCTAAAGAGGATTTTGGAACTTTTTGTTAGTTACCTAGGGCTCGGTTCAGTTTCTACTGCTACTAAGAAGTTACCTAATGGGAATTCCGTTATTCTTTTTTTTACCTACTTGATTATTTTGGCCTTATCGAAAAAAAACTAACTCTTTTTATACACGAGTTATATCAAAATCATACTCACAAATAAAAAATACTTTCATTTTATTCAATTACCTAGCCAAACTTTAAGATATATCTAAGATTAAGTGGACCACACAATAAGAAGCAACATAATTACTATCTCATATTTACGAGTAGGTGCATCGTTTTTTCAATCAAGTGATTCGTTACTTCTGATACTACGCTCACCAAGACCAATCGGAAATTTACGACTGTCACTGATAAAGGTTGATTATAATCACCCAACCATTTGTTTTAGATAAGTTGTATACCGTACGTTTTTAAATTAATCATATATCTAGCTAAACTTCAAATAACTTGCATCGTGGGTCTCTAATGGCTGAAACCAATAACCTAAATCGATCTCCAGTTTTGGCATAAGTACTGGAGATTGTAAAACAAATGATACAATACAAAAATTATCATGTTTTCTGTTGTTTCATTTGTTTTTCAATCTCCGATATGTGATAGATCTAATAGGTTATTGGTTTCAGCTGTTAATCAAAATATTGATACACTACAAGATTTGAATTTTGCGCCACGAGAAATATTGATGCCAACAACAAAAACAAGAATATTATATTGGTGATGAGAATTGTGCACCAGATCAGGCGGAGCAATCTCGTTGGATTTTATTCTTTAGGGTTTTTATTAAGATTGAAAAAAAACCTCAACCAACTTCATATTTACCGTACTCTGATCCGATACTTGCAACATTCGAGCATTCGTGCGAGGTATTGATTTTTTATTTAGTCTGTGAATCTGAACTGAAAGTGACAGCCGATTTTCAAAATGTCCGGGAGTAATTGTTATGATCTTAGGGCTCTTCCCCGATCATTGGCTCGTGCGAATGTTGAATTGTCTCCAGAGGAGCATTATTACTATCATTATCAGTATCAAATGCTTCGTCTTTTAGCATTACTCCAGGAGTATACTGATAACTAATCCGCTCTACCGTTCGACGTTCGCTTGCATCAATTTATTTCAGTTCTGTGTTTATCGATCGCCTAAAAATGATTCCAAGTGAAATTTTCGCTGAAGATTTGATGAGTACAGTGATTCGATATGGCTTATACATCGGTGCGGCCTTCCAGCTTGTCTGTCTCATGGCTTGTGTGACTCTGACTGACGAACAAAGCGAGCCTCACCCATACGAAAAGGTAAACCTTTGTTTTAACACATAAAACTTATTTTTGAATGAAATATACGAGTTAGTCAATAAAACCAGTCTTATTTTTACATCTAATGACCACTTGGCTACATCTAATAATTTAACTTGTTGCAAATAATTTTCAATTACTGAGTATTGAACTCTAAAAGCCTGCTGTTGAATATAACATAAAATATCTCTACCATACAATAGATGGATTTAAAAAAAATATTTTTGTTTAAGTATTTTTATTCTTGCATCCATCGGATTCCCACGACCCTCACAATTCAGTCCACCTTATGGGAGACCTTCCAACGCTGTGCACAGGACCGGTTGTTAAGGTGACGCTTGAGGGAGGCCTATGTCCAGCAGTGGATGTCTACTGGCTGAGAGGATGATGATTATTTAATCTTAGATTTCTACATGTTTTATCTCTCATTCTAACAACACATTGGTTACAACTTATTCTGTCCATTTTTTCTTCCAGATTGTAACAATGGGTTTTTATTTTTGTTTACAGGCATACACAGACAGTGACGAGTGCAGCTCTGAGCAGTCGTCACCAGGGCATCGGGCAGCCATGTCCCGAGCCAGGCGACATGACAAGAAGAAAAGGCGCTAACTTGGGCAGCTTCTGATGAAATTGATCTCGGAATCTTTTTATAAGTGTATCTTTTTGTATTACTAGGTGTTGTGTGTCTATATTGTATTGAATATAATATGTGGCACCATTTGTAAATGAGTCTTGAAATGGAGGTCATGGTTAGTTGAATATTTCCAGAGACAAAACCTTTTTGGAAACAAAACTCATTCAAGTATGGAAGTTTTGGAAAACATCTTTTTGTATTGGATGGCCAGCTTCATGACATAGAGTATGGGCTATAATATCATCTGGTTACCATCCCACAGGAATCGGGCAGTAACCAAATATGCGGGAGAAATGTCAGAGGGCAGCTAGTAATATAAGTTATTTACAAGTGGTGCAATACTTTCTTTACAATTTTACTCTATGTAACTTTAAGTTAAAACTTTTATAAGTGTATCTGTAAAACATTCCTTTAGTGTACCTATTTGTTGTTGATCAATGTTGTAATACTCATTTTAAACATTTACAAGTTTCTCAAATCATGTATCTTTTTATCTTTATACGCACATGCAAGGAAAACCTGTATTAATTCCTATTAAACTTCTTATGTGAAATTATCGAAATCTGTACTTGATATATTGTGTACTCACTACTTTATAATATTCAAGACCCAAAGAGGTTGCATATAGCATAATTTTGACATCTCTAGACCCTTTAGTATACCCCATCAATGAAATAATATCCTGATAGAAAACCACATTGTATTGACCTTAAATAAAACCAAAAAAATAATATAAAGCATTTTATTTGTTATTTGGACTAGAAACCTTACAGCATTAAGATTATTGCATCTAAAATAAACTATGAATAAAAATCTCATATAAAATTATTCAACATTTGTACAGTTTAAGCACATTGTAAGTACAACAACATATAAGGCACTGGATAACTTACAACTATAGATAGCACCAAACAGTTACATTTCTCACTGCTCACATCATTTGATGAATTTAATTATCATTTTGGATAAAATGTCAAAACTGTTTATAGTCAAAACTATATATGAATTGGTTGACAGTACATACTTTCAAAATTGCTAACCGTAGAAGTTAGCAAAAACCTATAAGGTTGATACATTATTTTGCTACCATTATATAAACATTTTTTAAATGTTACATAGCTGATCTGACAGAGACTGTCCTATCTCAGCTTTAAACATTCTGCCAAACGTGCGAGGGTTAAACAGTCGTTTTCTGCAATTTTCTTATTCATTTAAATTCATGCAGCTCTATGGTGTGTACATCACCTGGCTACTGTAAGAGAACACCGAGACCCTGGAATTAGGGCAAAGAAAGAACAGGAGTGGGTTTTAGTGAGTAGAAATCTGACACGCTCTCCCACTCGGCCCAGAGCCGGAAAAGTCGTTTTGATGATTTCCCACCTTAACAAAAACCTGGCTACTGTAGGTCATAATTCAAACTTACATATTTTGACCTGGCTACACCGCCATGGCGTTCCAGTGAGGCACAATAATTAAAGCTTATGACTGAACTCAATCAAGACTAGTTTTGACTAATAAACAGTATTGACTAACGTTTTTATATTTCCACATAATAATTATTATGACACTTTCAATTGGCACTCTGTCTCATTGGAGAATTACTTTAAAATAATATCTTAATCATTTAATTGTACATTAGTTTCATTAGTGTATAATGTAAGGCACGAAGTTACTATTACTGTAGCAGCCCTGGGAATCCATATTACTTATTTAACTTGTAATATTTTGCAATTATCTTTGGAAATTCTTTCTGTATGATATAAAATATTTTCAGACAGAGAGCAATATATTGGAGAAGGTAAATAAGTTATCTATAAACTCTTAACATTACGTACAACAATACATATAAAAACAATTGACAAAAATCACGATTGCACAAATTCATTGTATATGAATAATATATTCTCTATCAATTTCATTCTTGTATAAAACTTACTACAGCAAAATACATATGTAAAAAAACAACAAAACACAGTTATTTACATAAATTATTGCTTAAATTGGACAAAATATCACTTAGGGCAGGCTAACAGCGTAAGGGCCCTTTCACACGGCAGTCCAGTTTTTAACAGGATCCCGTTTTCTGCAGGATCCCGTTTGATGGCAAATGTGTTTATATGCTAGTGTTCACACGAGTATCCCGCATGCGGGATCCTGCAAAAAACCGATCCGGTCGAATTGTGCCGTTCGGTTTTGTCACTAGAAACTGGATCCGAAGTCCAGTAAAAAGCGGGATCCCGTTTAATCACACATATATTTCAATAGCAGTGTTCACACGGCTTCCTGCGTGCGGTTTTTTGCGAGTGAGTGGTGGCAGCCCCCGAAAATTTTGACTCATCTCTTCTCAAATCGCTCATAAGATTCCGAAAAATACCCAAATTCAAACGTTGTGTCAAAATAGGATGAACCCATAATCTTCTATTTCGCTGCCGACGCCGATAATACCAATAGAAAATTAGGAAAGTATTCACGTCCATTTCACTTGATAACCGGCGTAAGAATGGTAAAAAAACAGGATGCAACCGTGTTCATACGGCAGTCTAGTTTTGCGGGACCAGCTTTTTACTGAATCCTGTAAAACTGAACTGCCATGTGAACACAGCGTCCAGTTTAGCAGGATACCGTAAAAAGCCGATCCTGCAAAACTGGACTGCAGTGTGAAAGGGGGGTAAGGCCGCGTTTCTACTTTGTCTTGACGACATAATTGTGTAGTTTTCTGTTGTGGCTTATATGTTTAAAGGGGGTATTCACAAATAGAACGACACATTTAACTGTCACCTCCGACTTTCTTGCGTAAGACCGTTTTCACATTATCCGATCCGATATCGGTATCGGACGCCGATCCGATATCGGGGTAAGTAAAATGTATGAAATATGTACCTATCTTTCATATTGTCCGACCCGATATCGGATATCGGAGCACGGCATTTCATACATTTTACTTACCCCGATATCGTATCGGCGTCCGACACCGATATCGGATCGGATGATGTGAAAACGGTCTTACAACAATGGGAACGGCTAGTACGACAGTCGTAAAACGATAAAAAATTGTCAAAAAACTTGGTAAATGCGTCGTTGTTGTTACTATCCGTCGTGGCCACGACAAACAGTTATAATGGAAACAGCTAGAGACGATAGTCGTCCGACGATAAATTAACTCTCACGACATAGTAGGAACGCGGCCTAAGGATGGCAATGCAAGAAACTCAATGCTTTTTGTACGTAGTTAAATGCAATGTTTCGTAAAAGCTACAGTTATTAACTTGTCGTTAGATTAAAGTTATGCGTTTTCAACGCGTGGATGAGGTCGTTGTCAGAAAGAAACTGTTTGAACGCGTCAAGTTTCTTGAAACATATCGTGACGCAACACTTCTTGTCGCCCCCACAACACGGTTCCTTCTCGGCCGTCGACGGCTTTTTGTCGCTACAACACGACTTATCGTCAGAACTGGTCACTTTAGTGCTACAGCACGAAGCTTTCTCTTCGACACCCGGCTTTTTCTCACTGCAACACGACTTCTTTTCGACTTTACTTCGATCGCATTTATCACTGGGTTCCTCGTGACCACTACACGAACACGATAAACTTTTCACCATCGCCGACGGCTGAAAACTGTCGTCACATTCGTGGACAGTGAAAATTCCTAAGTCTTCCAAGTTTGTATTGTTGTGTCGTTTATGGTAGTGTAAGAATGTGTTGTGGTTTGTGTCTGTGGCCTGGCCGCAGCCTACTGCGCATTTCATGGCGGCATGGTCACATTTACAGTCGACACAGGAGCAGGTATCCTCCCCACATCCTTGCTTCTTCGGAGGATCATCGCGTTCTATCGTGCCCATACAGTCTCTACACTCTCCGAGACTCGGATCGCACTTACAATCTGAACATGAACAAATTCCAACGTCAGCAGCTAACTGCTCTAATGTATTTCTTTTCGCGACTTTTCCGAATATATTCTCAGTCCTCACCACATACATGTCAGAGGGTGGTTCATTATCAAACAGTAATGTGTCTTCCAAATCTAAGTCAGTGTTAAAGAGGACCGAGTTGGCTGGGTTTATTTCGATGTTTTGCTGCACTTTGGAAGGCGGTGGAGTATTTAGAGATCTATCATCATCAGAACCTAAAAACAGGTCTATATCAGTTTCAATTTTATTTGTTTCCAGATTTGTAACTATTTCACTATCGTTGAACACTTTATCGCCGACGTCTAGTACGTTTGGAGTATCTAAATTGAAGGAGTCGTGTGTAATAAGATTCGCGGTTGGGGCAACTTCTACATTCAGGTCTATGTAACTCTGCATGTGAGTGGGGACGAAAGTCGCTAGAGTGAAAATGCTTTCCGGTGTTTTCTCTTCGATGCAAACTGGTGTTTCTGATATTGAAGCCGCTAAAGCGCTGACATCTACCCACGGCGCCTGGTCTTCGATTTCATTGGCTAAAGCGAGTTGCATCGCTTTAGACTTGACTTCTAATTTCGGATGTGCCATTTCTATCGAAGGTGATTCTAAAGGCACTGTTGGTTGTAGATCATTGACGTCGACCCAGGATTCTTCGTGAAGGTGCTTCTGTTCAGTCTTTTCGATGGCGAATGGAGAAAGAGTTAAGCTAGCCAAGTCATAGTCTACAGCTAGATCATCAGGTTCGATATTTTTAATGTTATGAGTATTGTCTGGGAAGAGGAGGTCGGTTATGTCGACGGTGTTGACTTTCGTGATGTCCTCTAAGCTGCCATCGGTTGAGTTGGACTCTGTGGTGATTCTGCCGAAGGATTCGAGGAGGCTGTCCCAGTTCATGAGATCGTCGGACGTTTTGGTCGGTTGCGTTTGTTTTTGTACAGGTTCGATTACTTCTTTACTGAGTACGGGTTCTTCGATTTTTATCTGTGAAAGAAGAACAGTCAAGTTTAATATTCGTATTTTTAAAAACGGCATCATTTCTGCTATTAGAATAGTATCAGAATTTTTGATCTTGACAATTCATAATTATTGATTTTGACAAGTTTGGTAGTACCAAACTTTCAAAATCAATCGTTTTAGCGTTTGTAAACTCGTACAAAAATAAAGGTTTTAGGAAAAAATAAATGCCAATTACAGTTTTTAACAGCAATAACATTTGCAAATTGCATTTACTTAATTAAAACCTTTATATTTGTATGAGTTTTCAAGTGCCAAAATTCGCAGAGCCTAACTTCAGACTCGCCAACTTATAACGGCCGTACTGTAATAGCAGACTTAAAGCCCCGGTAAGTTTAAGATTTATATGTTTATCAATTTATAAATTTTACGTCACATTTTTTACTTGGACAGTTAAAACTATGACTAAATCAAACTTCCCGGATGTTACTGTCTTTCTTCAACAACTAATTAGAAAACAGAAGTTATTGAAAGTCACTGAAATATCCGGTGCCACCCACATTAACTATAATAACGCATTGCTAAGCATGACTCACACTACAATTTGCGGGGGATTCTGATTTGACTCACGCTGTTTTTCAAACTGTATCAAAACATACAAAAAACTAAAGTAATGTGATCCAAATTAACTGCATGCCTTCAAGATTCCTTCAAGATTAATGCACTTGTATCTAGAGAAACATTGTACGGTTACATAAGTTTTAAAAAAATAGTTTTTTAACCCATCTACATGTTGAATGGCCAACCGTTTATCTTTCCATCAAAACATTATTTGTACGACGAAATAAAATTTAATGCTTGGGTGCACGCCAAAATATTTTTCCCGCTAATTGAAAATATCATCAGCTTGCTTTCGAAATACCTCATACTTAAATGTTTTTCTTAATTGGGTAGTTAAAATAAAGAAATGTCCTATTATTATAAAAACTCTCCCTTTACGTCTCTGCCGAAATAATGAAGTTTTTTTTTCGAAAGCCCGATGTTAAACTGCCATAGTTCTATATTGTATCGATTAAGGCGGGCGCGACGTTAGAATTATCCATACAAACGTAATACCAAAATCATTTGCAATTTAAGCATATTTACACCATAATATAATGTTATTCGGATTCAGACAGTAATTACCTAGGTTCCTACATCGTCTTTTTGTTGAAAAACTTACCCCAAACGAAATTTAAGCGAATTTAAATTTGCACATTTTCACAGCGAAAATGTCATGTTTTTATTTTGTTTTTGCTATATTATAAACAACAATATTTCAAAATATCTTTTCGTAGGAACACAGATATTATTATCAAGTTATAAATACTCGAAACAATATTGGGAATACATTAATTTTTCATTCATCATTTTTGGTATTACGGAACCTCTCCCAAATTTCCAATAGTTTGTATTGCTATCAAAGCAAGCAACTGTCAGTGTGCGGATGATGACTTTACTCCAGTCGGTGTGTCCAAGAATTGTTTATACTATCTGGATTGATTCCATCAACCTCAAAAACGTGTTTTATTTCGTCTCAACTCGAGATAGCGCGCGGTCTCCGCAGGCCTCTTAAGACTCGATTTAAATCGATTAGGTATTCAGGATTCTTACTCAACTCACATTCAGAAATTTAATATACCTAATAGCTCTAAGACTGATGATCTGTTGAGCTCTACTCGATTTACGCGTCCGGCCACGCATCAAAACGCGTGCGACCTTGCACGCGACCTGATGATGCAATGCGGTGAATGACTTTCCGCAGCCTTGTGTTCTAAATCTAGTTAGTCTACAAACTCTTTTCATGCAAACTTTTTTCAGACTGGTGAGGGTAGAAAACACTCGCCGCAGTAATGCGATGCTGTGAACGACTAGACTAGACTATAATGCGTCTAATGAAAGCGGGACCTGGAGTTTTTTTTTTTAAATTTAATTGGCAACATTATTCAGCCGCAATTGAAGGAAATAAAAAAGTTCTGAAGTGTCAAGACATGATTCTCCTACTAGTTAGTAATACCACATACAAAATTTTTGGATTAAACCTCTTTTTCTCAGGTTGCGCCTACATTAGACAGACTATAGCCCCAGCATTCTGTGCCACATGCAGTTATAACAAACTGACATGATGCTTCATCGCATTCATGTGCTTCAGGACTGGTGGCGGTAGAGAACAGTCGCCCGCAACCGGGCTCCCCGCATGCGTGCCACCACACGTTCGAATGCATGCGACACCTTCTGGTGATGCGATGCGCTGAACGACTTGCCATAACCTTCTGTTCTACATCCAGTTAAGACTAACCTGACGTTTCATTGCATGTGCTTTCAGTCTTGTGGCGGTGGAGAACAGTCACCCGCAACCGGGCTCACCGCATGCGTGCTACCATACGCCTTCAGATGATGCGATGCGGTGAACGACTTGTCATAGCCTTCTGTTCTACACCCAGTTAACACTAACCTGATGCTTCATCGCATGTGCTTTCAGACTTGTGGCGGTAGCGATCAGTCGCACGCAACCAGGGTGCCCGCATCCTTAAGACCATGCGCCTTCAAATGATGGGTTGCGGTGAACGACTTGCCGCAGTCTTCTGTTCTACGTCTAGTTAACAAACTCACGTGTCTTCAGACTTGTGGCGATCGAGAGTCACCCGCATCCGGGCTCCCCGCATGCGTGCGACAGCGTGCCTTCAGATGACGCGATGCGGTGAATAATTTAGCGCAGCCTTCTGTTCTACATCTAATTAATACTAACCTGATGTTTCATCGCGTGCGCCTTCAGACTTGTGGCGGTGGAGAACAGTCGCCCGCAACCGGGCTCCCCGCATGCGTGCGGCCGCGCGCCCGAGTGCGTGCGTCCATGTGCCTTCAGGTGATGTGATGCTGTGAACGACTTGCCGCAGCCTTCTGTTCGACATCTGTAAAATAAAATAGATGTTTTCGATATTACATAGAGCCTTTTATGTATTTACTAATTAGCCCTCGTAAATCATGTCTGCAGACAAAGATAAGTATGATGAAAATCTTAAAATTACTGTAGGAATGCTGTATTCAAAGGTTCAAGTTTCATAGTATTTTATTTCAAGTAAACAATTTACAGGCACTTTTGAGAGATCGAGAAGTCTGTCAAACAAAATGATGTTAATTGTACATTCCAAAGCGTAGATCTCTATGGAGAAGAATGTGCAAGAAACTCAATGTAATTAATCTATGTCAAATCACATAACGAACATTATGACAACCAATATAAACCAATAACAGATAAATAGTAAGTATTGCCACTAGTTTTTACTGATTAAATATTTTAATACAACAAAATTTCCAACTTGCATTTATTCAAAAGGAGAACGGTAACAATATGTCCTCACAGACCAGAAAAAGCTAAGCCTAATGAGCAAACTCCCACTAATCATCACCTATATTTTGATCTACAGACGCAACATAAACAGGCAAGTCTGCCAAATAACCAGACAGCCTCCTACGGACTATAATGACCTATTTATCAGTGCTACAACGAACGATAAGATCTTAGAAAACACGTGTTTACTAAACTTATAAAGCTGGCCACAAGCCAGGATACACTTTCACAGAGCAGTTTGGCAGTAGACCCAGTAAAGAAACATAAAACCTACTACATCACCCATTTGTCTTGTCAGTCATAGCTAAAATTATGAAGCTACAATAGTTTAAAAGGGAACGTTGACTGATGATCAAAGAGACATACGTACATATGGCTGACAGTAGAGCAATGATATATTCTGAACAATGTTTTTATGATATTGACAGTTCGGATAGGCCAACATGTAGTTTTGTGTGGATGATAGATTTGGGATATAAGTTCGCTTAATGGAAGACTGAATGAAATGAACAGACGGTGTCTGTATTATATGACGAATTTGTCATTATAATTTGCTGATTTCAAATCGTCGACCTTTAGCATTTCTTTTTTGTTATAAACTAGAGTTGACTGCGATTCTATCTGACAGTAAGCAGTGATGCCATCGTTAATTCATGAATCCCCGATCGGTCTCATAGGACCGCGCTGTTATTGTCTTACTATTGTGTCTCGTTTCGCGGGTATTGATAGGTTAATGGTGAAATGTACTAATTTATTAAGAGCCTATTCACTCTAGCCTCGAGAACACCTGAATCATAATTGGACAGGAAGACCGCAACAGGCAAATTGTGCCAGTCCAGTAAACGACGAGGTGGAACGCTTAGTTCGGACCGTAGAGATGTTAACAACGTAAGGGTGGATACTCGCCAGACCCACTAAAGTAACATAAAACCCTACTACATCACCCATTTGTCTTGTCAGTCATAGCTAAAATTATGAAGCTACAATAGTTTAAAAGGGAACGTTGACTGATGATCAAAGAGACATACGTACATATGGCAGACGGTAGAGCAATGATATATTTTGTACAATGTTTTAATGATATTGACAGTTTGGATAGGCCAACATGTAGTTCTGTATGGATGATAGATTTGGGACTTACGTCGGTCCATGTAAGACAGAAATGGGTAGCCGATGTCACTACTACCGAGCGAATTTGTCATTACAGTACTCTGATTTCAAATCATCGACATAGTGTTTGTCTACGATCCCAAATGACAGTAAGCAGTAATGCAATCGTTGATGGTGAAATGTACTAATTTATTAAGAGCCTATTCAATCTTACGTTTAAAACACCTAAATTATAATTGGACAGGAAGACCGCTACCGGCAAATTGTGCCAGTCCAGTAAACGACGAGGTGAAACGCTTAGTTCGGTCATAGCTAAAATTATGAAGCTACAATAGTAGAAAGAACGTTGACTGATGATCAAAGAGACGTAAATGGCAGACAGTTGTCTTGCTTCACAGAGCAATGATATATTCTGTACAATGTTTTAATGATATTGACAGTTTAGATAGGCCAACATGTTGTTTGGTATGGAAGATAGATTTGGGACGTAAGCTCTACTCATGTAGAACGCGTTAGATAGATGGTGTCTGTAGTATTGGACGAATTTGTTGTTACAGTTTGCCGTGACTAAGTTCCTTTTGGGCAGAAAAAGTTTAATGAGAGCATCGATACGAAAAGAAGAAGTTCCTGATGATCCAAAAATGTACAAATATTTACAAAATCTATGATACATGTTGTTTTCTTTTAACTAACAAGACTTTATGCTCAGCTAAAATAACTGCCAAAAATTGACCAATAATTCATTATCAAAATCGTTTCTTGTATGGAAGAACTCCTTTAACTGTTTGAATTTATTTTAATTTTATGTATTGTTGTAGCAGCAATAGAAATACACATTCTGTGAAAATTTCATCTGCTTAACTGTTACGGTTTATGAGATACAGCCAGCTGACTGCCGGACAGACAGACTATAGGACAGTGGAACCTTAGTAATGGAGGCCCTTCGGGTACGGAACCCTAGAAATCCAGCAGAACAAATCAATTCAAAATACTTTATCTCACATAGGCCTACATGTGCTAGAAGCTACCGAACAAGTCAATTTCCGCTTTAAAAACATGCGACGAGATCCTACATCAAAGATAAACTACTCGGTTCTAGTTTTACTAGGCGTTAATCATCGTCTAGTGTAATACACGCAAATGCCGCAATGCGATAAAACATCGGCGCCATTTATCCTGGAGCTCGCAATAAAATTACCTGTGACTACCGGAATTCAAGAAATGTGGCTGAACTAACGAGTCAGAGTTACTACATAAATGCATTATTTGCATGAACGAACAAATACTGCATATTTTATCACTTCTGTAACTAAAATATCTTGCTATTTGCCTGCTACGGTCTTCCTGTGCGACTATACTACGTGTCTTCAAGGTCTAGTTTATTAAGAGCCTATTCATTCTAGTTTCTCCATCAACGATTGCATCACTGCTTGCCACCAGGTGGGAATTCCCGAAAGATTGAATCCTATGCTACCCAAAATAACGCTTGCGAAATTATCACATTTCCCTTTCACGACTCACTAATAAGAAACGTGAGTAGTGATAGGCGATTCCGAGATGTTTTAACAATCTAAAAAATCGGAGCCGGTAAAATAAACCTTCGACTCGCCGTTCTACAAAACAACTTGCGAATGAACGCGATATGCCTCCTGTTGCAATTACAGACAGAGTCAGACACGAGTCAAAGTCAAAACTATCGATAACCATCGAGATGTTCGAACAATCGAATAAAACCTCTCGCCATCGCGCATCGCTAAATGGGAGAAGAAAGAGAGAAAAGTCTTTCTTTCCTTAACACTTACTTGTATGGCCTCTCCTGTGTATGTGTTCGTATATGTTTTTTTAGATCGCTAAGTGTCGTGAAAAACTTCGTGCATCCGTCTGCGTTGCAGTTAAACGTGTCGCCGCTGTGCAGTCGCTGATGTGCCCTTAACCTGAAGATAGATTAAAGAAAGATTTATATGATGTCATGAGGTTGAAAGGAGAAAGGGCTTCCAGGTGGAAAGATAGTTATGGTTTTGTTATTAGTTTGATAGTTGCCAGTTGGAAGCATCTTTTTATCCGTCTAAGAGTAAAAAATTTGTTTCTTTCTTAAGCCTTATGTTTTTTTGACTACCAAGACTATGTTTTTTTGAACATCGTCATAAACCAGCAAGGAGGTTAAATTCTATTCTTCTTGGCCTAGCACATGTGGAAACTATACACTGTATTATAAATAAGGAATGATTTGAACTTATTGCTTCCATTAACCTGGGCTCCATCGCGAAAACTACGAAAGTGAAGAGATGAGCTTGACTCTTACTGGAGAGACACGTACGTCTTCTGTCTTGAGGGCCAGCCTCAAGACAGAAGACGTATGTGTAGAAAAGAGAGAAGGAGGCCAATAAGATTAGATTAGTCATTTAAACAAGCCTCTCGCCATGAAGAAGGAGGAAGGAGCTATATAGGGTGTATTATATAGCTCTATCCCTCTTTCTCGCTCGCACGACTGTCATTTTAACACGTCATGGTAAAGCGGGAACTGCATGCGATGCACTGGTGGGCCACGCCTAATTTCTATATAGAACGACGTCGCGTGGCGTCGCATAGCGTGTATGTATTGTAGCTCTACAAGTCTAGTTGCGAGAGATTGGCGTATGTGGCCCACGTGGCCGCAACGTAGTTCACCGGCTTCTGTAGCGGTCTTCACAAATGCGCACTTCAATGACCCAGCCTACACGTGTGTCTTATACGAAACATCGTAATAAAATTGACTAAGGTTCGTTATCTAATCTCGGTAAAAACCACGGATTTTATGTTAACAACCAATATTGTGTACATCTAAGATTCGAGCCTCAAGGTCAAGACGACATCAAGTTTAGTGCTGTTTAAAAAATTTAAGAGTTCCGTGCAACACACGGTAGACAGGTACTTTTAATTCTATTTAATAACTAGTAAACTAAAGATAAAAACCCAATCGATAGCAATGGATAACCGCAATAAATATCTGCATTATCTAATCTACCAAAGACACCGCAAACGCGAAACTTCAAAAACATGCTAAATTCACTGCCGGAGTCTGTGTTTCTTGATAGATACAGCCTAGGTGTAAGGCAATAATAGGTAGTGAATAAGTTTTAGGTAAGCGTGCTCCATCGTCGACCACATCTTCGCTTAACATCAGGGGAGATAAAGGTTAAACGCGAGCCTAAGGTGAAACTGACTAATTATTATTAACATATCACTAATTGACATATCAAGGTACAGCCAAAACTACTGGGACTAACAACACAAGCTTTCTTTTTATGACGTTGGTGAGCACGAAGAGAGGGTTTCTCAAAATTCACCCCCCAAAAGGTGGAAACGGTGTTCAAACCTACGCGGGCGAAGCCGCTGGTAGCAGCTAGTGGGTAATATTTTCATTCAAATCAGAAAACACAATGTTGCCAATCCATCATGGTCTTCTAGACATATTTTATTTTAAACAAACTATGTCAACAAATGAGCCGCTAACTAGTTAGCAATTGATAATAAATCTTTTCTTTTCCATCACCTGAGAACTTCACACATAACTGCTAAATATTTAAGGTATAACCTTCAACTTACCTATGGGTATATTTCTCTAAGGGGCTTACCAGTTGTTTTATTTATTATTGATTTGTTTTCATTCAAGCCACTTAAGAGATACTTTAACTACTTTACTACTACAGTTATAAGTAGCAAACACAATTATGTTTTATTAATGATTAACCTATCACATACCCACAAAACGAGACACAATAGTAAAACAATAACACCGCGGTCTCATAGGACCGGTCGGGGATTCATGAATTAAAAACTCAAAAAAACTTTGAATTTAATGATGATGATATGATTTGTGGCGACGCTTGAGGGAGGCGTATGCCCAACAGTGGATGTCTTTCGGCTGAATTGATGATGATGACGATGATGATTATGATTTTATTACTATCAGAAGGTTATAAATAGATATAGTAAGAGCGTTCTATTGTGATGTAAGAATTATTAATCTCGTTATAACATCTTATCTTATGCGGATTTTTATATCTTATCGGTCACGCCCAAATATAGTAATGTAATGTGTTTAATGTCAAACACGCGTAGGCGACGAACTAGTATATTATAATATACTTATCAATTGATACCTTTTCGGTAAAGATTAAAGATGTTTTAGTAAGGACAAAAGGGCTCTTTTTTGAGGAGCTCGTGGCTAGATAATAACAGCCGCACAGGTCGATCTTCAAGGTTAAGCAACGCTTGCCTAGGTTGGTCTGTGGATGGGTGACCATCTTAACATAACGAGTTTCCTCCGTGCCTCGGAAAGCACGTTAAGCCGTTGGTCCCGGCTGTCATTTGGAGATCTTTGGCAGTCGTTACGGATAGTCAGAAGCCAGTAAAATCTGACTCCAGTCTTGCCAAGAAGTACCGTGTTACCCCAGTTAAATGGGTTGTGGAGGTCTGGTAGGCAGCCGCTCCTCGTAAAATACTGGTATTCAGCTAAATCCGGCTTGACTGGAAGCCGACCCCAATATAGTTGGGAAAAGGCTAGGCAGATGATGATGATGAAAAGGGCTCTTTTTTAGGTGGGTTATAATTATCACAATGACTTCTCCCTCTCCTGGGCCGAGCGGGAGAGCGTGTCTGACTTTTACTGACTAAACCCGCCCACCCCCGTTCCTTCTTTGCCTCCGTTCCAGGGTCCCAGGTTTTCCTTTCGAAAGAACAGTCATGACCCTAAAGGCTTCGAATCTGCTGGGCTCCTAGTTTGTGTAATTATTAGTGATTGGCGTAGGTAGTGCCATTCGCGGGATTTTGTGACAGTTATCTTAACGTGGATATGCCGTCGAGTTCCGGGAAATATTTTATTTATTTATTTTATTATATATATAGGTCCATAAAAACGGTTCTCTCATTTTTTATTAATGGTTTATACCCTGTATTAGAACTAATATTACTCGATTGTTCAACAGCATTTAATAAATACATGGAAAACATTCTTCAGAATCCCGGGAATCCCGGGGCATATCCATGTTAACATTATCATTCAAGTTCATTGACCCCAAATGGCACTACCTATGCCGATCACTAGTAATTACTTTATTACAACTACAAACGCAAAGTACATCACTTTGCGTCTGTTGTCATATCTGTAGTCTGCGTTCTATGAGTGTTTCTGTGACGGTACATACAGGCCCAGATCAGAATACCAGCGTTATTTTTTTAGTATCCCAACTAAAATAGGAGCCTGTTCGGCTTCGCACAAGTATTTTTTTAAATATATTTAAAAACCATAGGTCCTACAACAAGCTCTTAACGTAATCCATTTTACGATCTAAACTGAACTGTTAAGGAATGAAGCTAGAATGTATAGCTAAATCCATATTTCTTGCTCGCAGGACTGACATTTTAACACGTCATGGTAAGTTCCATGGTCTCCATAAGCCTACTAAAGTGATAACACTCCATAAAATTATTTTGACTTTATTTTGAATTTACTGTTGACAAAACTAATAAAAAATAGTACTTCTCTATTTGTTGACATTTTCAGCGTCAACTAGTTATATAAACCTTATAAGGTTCGTTACAATGACTTGCAAATTAGTTAATATCTTATACAAGTACATATGTCTATACTGTTGTAAACCTCATGATAGCCCCATTAAGCAGTATACCCTACGAGACAAGTTGAAAGTTAGTTGGATTTTGTGAATAGAAAATCATCAAAAAACTCCTGTTCTGGGTGGAGCGAGAGTCAGCAGCTAGTCTTGTATAAAGTATGAAGGCATACCTATTGATACATAATATGACTAACGCCATATCAGAATATCAAAGAAAGAGTATCAGAGTGAGTGGGAATGAGTATGACAAATACTATCTGGAATCGTGAACAGGGTCCTGATTAGTCATTCCTATTAGCACTCATGACTTGGCTGTTCTTTGCAGAACAGTTCGAATTGCACCGGTTTTCTGACATCATCATCACAATTTCAGCCGAAAGACGTTCAGTGCGGGGCATAGGCCTCCCCCAAGCGTCACCAAAATGACCGGTCCTTTGCCCATCTGTTCTACGAGCTATGTGCCCCGCCCAGTGCCATTTCAGTTTGGCAATTCTTTGGGCTATGTCGGTAACCTTGGTCTCTTGCGGATAAATTCATTTCTGATGTGGTCACGCAGGGAAACTCCGAGCACCCCATTATATTCCCCATTGCTCTTTGGGTGACTATTCTCTGCCATTAAGAATGAGCATTTCTCGTCTCTGGTTAACAAAAAGAGAGCTATGACGAGCTTTTGGCAATTTTATGACGCCAGCTTCATACTTGTTACGGTTCACTCGTTCCGCAAGTTTCTTGAATTACATTTTATGCATAAACATCTTTATTAACACCCCACAAGAGAACTGTTGTTGCTATTCCGTTGATTCAATTGGCAGCCATCCAAAGACATAAATCACGACCACTCTCTGACTCACGCTGTTCTGTTTGAAAATTTTATTATTTATGATTACAGAAGTCAAAAAAACTGATCGACTTGTTGTTGTGTTCGATTCTTATTTCGTTGTAAACATTTCGTGCAAGGCAAGCCGCCATTTTGCATATTAAATTCTAGCTTCTGCTCGGCGAAGCCGCTTCGCCCGCGTGGAAGTAGGTTTCTCGATAGAAACTTTGAACTCCCGTTTCACCCCCTTAAAAGTTAGATTCCCAAAGACGCCTTCTTTGTGCTCGCCGACGTCATAAAAGGAAACAGAGGGCAAAATTTCGAGTTTCTAGTCCCAGTAGTTTCGTCTGTGCGTGGATATATCAGTCAATCAGTTTCTCCTTTTATACATGTTGATGATTCCTTCGTTGGTTATGCGTTTCCTAGTGCGGATATCCTTCGCGTAATGCCCTAGGGAAGACATAACAGGCCTCCATCGCAGAAAGTGAATATCTATGAATGAATAATAGTTTGTTGTGTCTTGTTTCTAATGCAGGACGTGGATCAGCTATTGCGCAAGCTTCTAGGGCTGACTGAGGGGAATTTTATCGAAAGAAACAGTCAAAACTCAACTCTAGGCAAAGCACTAAGTGCTTGTACGATCACGGAAGAAGTGCTTAATTAGGTGGTAAAGCAAAAAGTAGGTAAAAGCATTACTAAACAAAATAGAACCAGGAGTGGCAAAACTTTCTTTCTCTTCTCTTTCTTTTTCTATATTGCACGTTCTGCAGTGGCAATAGAATATCGGTGACTAGTGAGAGTCGCGGGAATCCGATGGATGCGAGATGCACAGAACCGTTCATTGCGGCGATACTTGGGGGAGGCCTATTTCAAACAGTGGACGTCTTTCAGTTGAAATGATGACAATATTGCGCCAGCCCAGAACTTAGTAACGAGTAAGCTACACTCACTCAACAAAGGGTTTTCACTTGTTTACACGGCCAGAGAAACATGCTCCTTACTCCTACCCAAAGGCAGTCCTTTCGATCGAAGTCAAGAGCGTGCTTATAGTGCACATCTGGCATGCAACGGCTGCAGCAGACCATTTGGGAAAGAGAGAGAGGGAGGTCTTTGCCCAGCATTGAATAGATAAACACGATAAACTGTAGTCATATGTTTAGAAACGTGTCTCATATTGATAATGACCTTTTTTTTGCCCGACCTCTTGTCAATCGAACTCGTGTAAAAAGCTGATGACGATTTTTTTATCTAATTATAATATGAGTATGTTGTGTATATACGTCTTATAATAAGTTGTGTATACATATACGTCTGGGTACGCCCAAATCATGTATCATTGGCTTTGATTTATGCTCGGAATAGATGTTAGTATGGTTTACAGATGTTGTTCTAGATCTAGGTGTCTTGTGCATGTGAGCTTACATGTTTATGGATGCACTCACGATACAGGAGTAATTGAACGATCGAAGGACTGGAACCATTTGCCTGCTGGGATCTTTCCGTCCGATAGAGCGGGGAAGAGTTGGTTTTCAACTTTTCATTTACTGGCGCCACTTCCAAACTTCTTTTGTTTACTCCTTGGAGGGTGTGACTCAGTTAATCAAAAAATATATATAAATACAACTCGTTCATTACATAATTTAATTCAGGCGATCTGTTACGCGTGAGTAAATATAATCTTTTTGTATTAGCTTCTTATCACAATTAGGAAGAATAGATAGATAACTAAATAACTATAGATTAGATTCTAGTTTAATTAAATAATATAGTGGGGTCTTTATCTTTAAATTGGTTAAGTACCTACAGTGTCAACAGTCTTAAAATTTTATGGCCTTTGTCGCATATTATTTGGGGTCAGCGCAACACGCTTTTTCCTTCTTCCATTCTGTCCTGTCACGCATCACGCTATCACTAACTTCGTTTTACTCCTCACTTAATGCATCCATCTTTTCTTCAGCCCCTCTCTCTCCCATCCATCTATACATATGAATACTCACATCCATCTACACATATGTATACTCATTACTCTTTTAGGTCAAAATATGTTGGCTACTCTGAACTTGGCGTTGAGAAGTATTACAGCATACTCGAAAAAATACACAACACCCATTCACCATAATGATTCTTAAAAACAATTACCTACTACGCAGCCAATTGCTGGAAACGTAGCGGTCAAGATATTTCAGCCGTATTGTAAATGTTATAAGATTCATTCTTTGCCTAGCGTTTTGGCCTTTTTTCAAGCAGAAAGATTAACAGGAAAAACCGCTAATATTCTATAGTTAGTCGCCGGGCAATATCTGTGAGGACATAATTATAGACAAAAACTAGTAAATAATGTGTTTAATCTTAACTAATATCTATAAATAAGAGAGTTTATTTGATTGTTTGAACGCGCTAATCTCAGAAGTTACTGGTTTGATTTGAATTGTGTTTAATATAATCACACTAATATTATAAATTAAATTGCATTTACTAATATTAATAATTAGTTTGCTTTTATGTGTTAATCGTTCATGTGTTTATTGATCTTTTGTTTTATTTATTTCGGGAGCAAAGAATAGAATAAACTTTCATGCAAAATCTAAATAGAACAACGGACTAAGTTCCCTTGGAATATTTTGTTACTTTCACGCGGGTGAACCCACTGGTTGAAGCTAGTACCTACCTATCTAATAATTAATTTATTTTATTTCTCATCCTTTTATCGAAAACCAAACACATTGACAATCTGGGATGTCTACAATTCAATAAAAAATAATTTTAATTGAGACACTATTTAATTCATTCTTAATTCATTTGGTATCGTTATCACTGAGATTTGTTGATTAATTGTAATCAAGATAATAGTAATGGGTCGCACACGCTTAAATAAAAAAAGCCATAAAAGTATAATCAGCCGTTGTCCCCACTACTGGGACTCAGACCAGGAGGTCTTTTTGCAGCCCATTCCTTCTCCTAGAGAGGACTCTAGGAGAAAGAATGGGCTGCAAAAAAGTTGATTGATGCCATATGTCTTCGAGTTTATTGGTTCTAGGACATACATCTTGCTCCGTTTTGCCATTTCGCTATTCTTTGAGAAGAGTTATATGTTTTCCCACCACAAAGAAAATGATGGGGCAGATTAGTTGCTTGCGCGATCACATCAGAAATGAAGATATCCGACAGAGAACTAAGGTTACCAACATAGCCCGAAGAATTGCCAAACTTAAGTGGCAGTGGGCAGGGCACATTGCTCGTAGAACAGATGGTCGACGGGGACGGAAGGTTCTAGAGTGGCAGCCACGTACCGGAAGACGAAGCGTTGGAAGGCCTTCCACAAGGTGGACCGACGACCTAGCGAGGGTCGCGGGAATCCGATGGATGCGAGACGCACAGGACCGGTCGCTGTGGCGGCGTTTGGGGGAGGCCTATGTCCAGCAGTGGAAGTCTTTCGGCTGAGGTGATGATGATGATGATTAGTTGAAGAAAGTGTTCTAAAGTTTCTTACCTGTACAAAGTATTGAAGGCTTTCCGGCAGCCGCCAATGGTGCAAGCGAATGGTTTCGCCTTCGTGTGCGCTCGAATGTGAATCTTCAGACTGTAGGACGTTAGAAATGCTTTCTCACATGATTGCATCGGACATTTGAACCTGTATTCACCTGGAAAATTAAGACGTACATAAATATTAATTAAACAAATAAAAGACAAAACAGCGTGTAAAGAATCACAAGATAATTGGCAAGAGATCTGCGTTTTTTCTTACTAAAACCATGTGTTTTTTGCAGTGACAACCACCACACTGGATCTCAAGTGCGTGGAATTTCTAGCATTCATTACACCAGGCCTCTACAGACTATGAGTGGCAGAATAAGCGTAAGTAGTGCGGACCAATGATGGGTGTACTAGTTTACCAGCAATCCTGCC
The DNA here is from genome assembly GCA_030763345.1 of Mythimna separata. Classification (NCBI taxonomy): domain Eukaryota; kingdom Metazoa; phylum Arthropoda; class Insecta; order Lepidoptera; family Noctuidae; genus Mythimna; species Mythimna separata. Next base: position 21,054,189 of record CM061171.1, on the reverse strand, counting down.
GGAGTTAGCTGGAGCTTGCCAAAATCACACACTGTTGGTTTTGGCAAGCGCGGATCGTTGGCAATAGGCTTCTAACGCCACACTTTCACGAAGATTTCTTTTCATGTTGATAATGCTTCAATTGACTTTTACATTTACTTGCCAAAAACTAACAATTTACACCTTTATCAATTTACGTATGTTCGCCCCATAACTGAACCCATGTGGAGGTACACATTTTGTAAAAATCGCTTTTGTAGGAAGGCGCCGATCATAAGCGAGTTCATACTTCAATTCGCTCTTGGCCGTATGACTATCCGACTGCTGTGAGTTGTGACCACAAACTGCTTTGAGAGCCGGAGCCGCGCTTGAGTTTTAGTCGGTATGACCGACAGACCCTTCATCCCCTTCCCTTAGGCAAAGTTCATACTCCAACTCGCTTTTTGCCAAATTGAGGGTCGAATCCGCGCTATTGTTTTAAGTCGGTATGACAGACAGGTCCTTATATCTCCCTTAAGCGGAAGACAATCATGATTATTTTGCAAAAACAAAGCACAGAGATTGATTGACAAATGGAGGCACTGTAATCTTGGCAAAGTAGACAAGCCAAACGCAAGAAAGCAGTGATTTTGTACATAAGCGTAAGCATAATCAACCTTATAATGTTCCAACAACTGAGACCCAGGCCTCCTCTCTAGGAGAGGAAATTTTTTATGTGGTGTGGTTTTGAATGCTTTTCTGTGAGTTTAGAGTCGTAAAGATTTGAGAGGATCACGTGCGATCAAGTATGATAGATTGTATGTTTTGTTTACTAGCAATTTAATTGAAATTTTAGTAGGTAAGCAAACTCTGTATCTGTAAAGTTGATAAGCAAAGTTCAAGGAGTCAACAACGTAATATTATATTATGTGTGTATGATGATATAACGCAACAAGTCGTAGGATAGCGTCAGCAAAGAAAGTGTAAGTTGACAACTTTCTAGTTAGGTTGAGTTACAGTGTAAGTGAGATCTCTTCCTAGGATAGAGTTACAATGTGGTTTACTAAGGTATTTGTATTGATATAATGTTAGCATATAACTTGGTGCACACTGGACCTTTACCGAAGGAAGGAAAAACATTGATTGACTTCTCCCACTTTAGGGTGAAGAGTTTAGTAGTTTAGAGTGCTCCAGGGTTCCGGAAACAATAAGTATAGTAGTAAGGGCTCCCCACAAAACTGCGATGCAATGCGATGCGTCGCCTAATCACAAAAACCTGCGATCCGACATATTGCGTTGCGATTTCGTGCGGAAAAGCAATGTTCAGGTGTTCATACAAAGTGCGATGCGAATCAATTCGCAAGTTTTTGCGATGATTCGTGCAAGCTTGCAGATTTTAACTAAGCAACATCGCATAACAGTTTAAAGTTTTGTGTTTGCGCTTTAAAAGTGTGTATAGAACAAACGAGAACAAACAACACAGTTGGAAAGTGTAACAAAGAGCGTGGGTGACCGAGATTGACCTACAACAGCGAATGAGTTATGTAGAAGTTTTCGCCAAATCAGTTTCGTTACGCATTGCCTTAGTTGCAAACTTGGCGAAAACAGCTTTGTAAGAAAGTGGGATTTCCTAGAGGAAACGACTCCAGCGGATTCAATAGCTAGGTTAACCACTGTTTGGTTAGACAAAGAGTATGATGATCTTTTTATTGAGGTGAAAAATCTTGAAATCTTCCCGTTCTGGGCGAGAAGAAATGTCAGACTTTAACTGACTAAAATCTGTGATCCTACAGTTTCCCATTGTGTTCTAGGGTCTAACTCATTCGAAAAATCTTGTAACAATTAAATTCTACTGACTTTGAACGAAGACATTAAAGCTTTATATGAGAACTCTCGATTCCCAAATCAGCAAGATCAGGCTGTCATAGCTGCTGATTACACGAAGGAGTTACCCTGGCTCCCGTAAAACAGCCCCTGAAGTAACAGTGTCGGTTTAAGCCAGTAAAAGTCTGACACTCTCTCCCGCTCCACCCAAAGCTCAACAAGTCATTTGTTGATTTCCCACGTAACAAAGAAAAGGAAGCTCGAGCAAGTGGCTTTAATGGTCTTAAAACAGACGAAGAAAAACTTCACACAATCGGATCACAATACAATGGCAGGTCCCACTCAAGCACATCCTTTTCAGACAGTTTTTTGCGAGGAATTTAACAACCTGCTCACTTATAGACGCACAAAAACCACCTAACAAAAGCTCTTCATATATTATGATCAAGGTCGTTGAACCCACTTATTTATTGCGCGGTATATGAACAGTCAACTCTTATGTCCAAAAGCTTGATCATGTGACTAGCCAAATAGGGGTGGTGTCGTGGCCTTCTGGCATTAGGGCATAAGGAACCTATGTAAGTTTGTTATCTTTGATAGGTTTGCGCTTGACCGCTATCTCACCTGGGACTCAAGTCAACTATTAGAATTGTATCTGAATCATCGATCTTTGGCTTCATAATTGTTGATTTTGAAGATTAAGAAGCCGATGATCGACTTGAGACCCTGATGGATAGCGACGATGCGGTCGACGATGGAATGGAGCGCGCTTATCTAGAAGTAGGTAACCCAAGTATTTCAGGTGTAGAGGATTTCTAACCTAGCCTATCTGACAACTGAAGCCGACCGTTTAGGAAGCTTTATATACGAGAGTGACTGGTAATTAGTGACCGTTTGTCATCATGAGTACAAACACGTGCCTAAGTATCGGTTACTAATTGCCAGTCACCCTATATATGCCAAGAAACTTCCAGTTTTTACTAGTTTCTAGGTCAAGTCATATCAGGTGATATGTGTGACCATTTTAATCAGAGTTATCAAAGAATTAGACAGTTTAATAAAAGATTAATGAATTAATCAGCACTTTTTTTTCATTGCTGCTAGTCACTTCTTCTGGTTCAATATACCGAGGCACTTATGTATGAGAAATTCTTGTTTACTATCATGGTTTTTATAATACGAACTATCCCATTTCAGGCATCATTTTTATCCGTACCCAAAGTAACAATAAAACGACAGTAAAAAAGTAAAACGAGATCCTATTACTAAGACTCCGCTGTCCGCCCGTCTTTCTGTCTGTCTGTCTATCTGCCTGTCATCATCCTGTATCTCGAACCGTAATAGCTAGAGAATTGAAATTTTCACAAATGATGTATGTTTTTCTGTTCCTGCTAAAACAACAAATACTATAAACAGGATAAAATAAATATTTAAGTGGGACTCCTATACAACAAACAGGATTTTTTGCCGTTTTTTTGCTATGAACGGTACGGCACCCTTCGTGCGCGGGTCCAACTCACACTTGGCCAGCTTTTTCAAGAAAAATTTAAATAGTGAGTGACTGATTGTAACTCTTTTGAATTTATCCCTAACAGAATGAAAGTAAAACTTGAACTTCCATGGTTAATAAATTGGTTTCTCCTAAAAACTATAAAACAAAAACATCCTGTTCATTCCATGGTGAGTAAGTACCCATAATAAAACTTCGTAAACAGTTTGCAAAAGTTGAGTTTTACATTGTTGTAAGTGGTAGTAATAACATTTTACGATAAACATATTTTCATGGCATCATTTGGTTAGTTTTGGGGCCATGGATGGAATCGCTCCTGAAAGTAAAACCTAGGGCCCTGGAACGCAAGTTAAAGAATGTAAAATGGAGTGGATTTTAACCAGTAAGTAACTTCGATACGCCCTTCCACTCCGTCCAAGAGCGGGACTAGTCATTGGATGATTTCCCACCTAAAAAAGCCATTTGGTGGTTTGGTCTTGACTAAATGTGAGGCAAAATAAAGTAGCCAAATTAAAGATATTATTATAAGTACAGTGTAAACTCTATATAACGACACTGAAGGGACTGTGCATTTTATGGCGTTATTAAGAGGTGTCGTTAAATAGAGACGAACAAAAACAGAATTAGAAAAGTAAAAGTTTATTTCAGTCAAGTTCTCTCCCGCTACTATTGCGCGTATCAGTAAAAAATAATATTACTAGCCATGTTTACAGTCGGTAAGTTTGTGAGCAACTGAGAATAATGATAACGTATAGATAATCTTGATAATCTAAACAGTCAACAGGTGCAAACAATCCCAATTTGTAAACAAAGGAACGAATTTCGATATGCTGACAGTCAGTTTATTGCTGACTAGGATAACAAAGCCACAAAAGAACGTAAACAGCTGTACAGTTTATATCAATTTTAACAACTTAAAAGGTACTTTTTATTACTCAATTGTCGTAATTAAGAGTGGGTGTGATGCTATGTGGAGTGTATCAATGTATGGTAGACAAGCTAAACCAACCAAAGTCAATTAATTTCGATGCTTTAGAGGGTTTGTCATTAAATTGAGTGATGTTACATAGAGTTTACACTGTATATGGATTGTGTGAAAAATGAAAGAAGTGACAATGTGAAGAATGAAGAGTAATTTCGTTAGACACGCTCAATAATTATTGCAAAGCTAAAAACCGGCCAAGTGCGTGTCGGGTTCAAGGGTAAAAATCGTTTGTTTTATGGAAACCCCACCAAAATAATGATTTGTTGTTACAGTGACAACAGAAATACATCATTTGTGAAAGTTGTAACCGTCAAGCTATCACAGTTCAAGAGATACAGCCTGTTGATAGACAGACAGACAACAGAATCTTAGTAATAGGGTCCCGTTTTTACCATTTGGGTATGGAAAAAACACGTAAAATTGATTTGAGACCCAGCAAGTAAGTTTATAAATCAAAAATAGGACATTATCTGAGAATTTCTACCTACATAGATGTCAGAAAAGGTGGATGGATTGTGTGAGAACTGATATGAAATAAAAGGGAGTTGATGATAGCAAGACGGGTGACAGGACAGAATAGAAGAAAAAAACATGTTGCACCAACCGCAAATAATATGGGATAAGGGCAGGAAGAAGAAGATGTCGGAACTCAGGGGTTCCTACCACAATATCTTAAAATCTTCATAATCCCAGTATGAAAAAGATCTTGACTGCAATCTCACCTAATGATAAGCAGTGACAAGCAATCATTGATGGTGAGGTGCACTAGTTTATTAAGAGCCTATTTACTCTAGCCTTGAAAGGGACTTCCAAGAATTCCTTTTGCTAGTAAAACACAGTTTGTGACTACACAATTGAATGATTTGTTGTGGTTAACACAGATAGCGAAATTACAGAATATAAAAGAAAGAAGTTGCCTTCTAATCAGTGACGACCAACGGCCCTCTGGTAAAAAAAATGGGCGAGTTTATATACATGGGAAATAAAAATTGGGCCAGTTTTTATACAAATCATCAAATAACTTCTTTTGCGCTGGGTTGAGCGGAAGTATCAGAATTTTACTGACAAAGTCATGTTACCAGTGTTAAGATTTCAAAGGTGGGAGATTTTTTGCTACTTCAATAAGAGGTTTGCCCCCCTCCCTGAGCAGGAGGTCCCGGTGGGATTATTTTGAAGGTGCCTGCCTAGCCTTTATGTATTACCTACCGAAGGGCTAGGCCAGTGCATATAATTCAGATGAGATAGGTACTAAAATGAAGCAAAGCCTATTCATAAAGCTTGCAAAGCGAGTGAGCTTTTCTAACTAGTATAAATTTACATAAATATTTACATATAAATGTATGCAATATTGTAAACATCATAGGCTTAAAATGTAAATGTGTGAATAATATTAATTAGTCATACTTGTTTAAAATACAATATTATATAGATGTACAAGAAGGTTTTGTTCTGATTGTAAGAAATGAATGAATGAGAAGATTTTGTATACAAATCGTTTGAATTTTTGTGACTAGTGTTGTGTATAATATGTAGCTATCGGTGGATAGTCAGTTTAAGTTGACGTAGGTATCTAATAAATAGGTGTTTGTGTAACTATTTCAATTTTTATATGGTTGTTAATGCATCGTTAATCCCAAAACTTTGCGGTGCCCAAGCGTGTGTTATGCGTAAATATAAGGGTAAACCAAAACACGTTGCGTATTTACATTGCGATACAATGATCTCACCCTTGTGTGTTTTCATGTGTGTGCGGAGGTTGCCAACAGTGCTGTATGTGCGTTCACAACCCTCATATTCACATTTGTACCTCGCACTGTTGTCCTCTTGTTTCCTCTTGCCTTTATCCATGCTAGATGTGACGTCCGAGTTTTGCATATCTGATACTGTGTCATCATGACTGAAAAAGAAAAACTTGTCAGATACAGTCTATGGAAGGTATCAAATATCTTGGTAATTTAATCAGTATCTAATTGGCATATAAGTGGTAACAACAGAAGTAAACAAACCAAGTATTAATAAGAAGAAACAAAATAATTCAGTTTTACTATGAAACTGTAGGTGAATCAAAGGGAATTAAGAAGAATAAAAATAGTCCTGGAACAACACAGGTTACTGAAGTGGTTTAAAGTTACTAAGATCAAATTTCTCCAAGACAGGTGTTAAATAAACAACTAACGGCAATTAACATACCTCTTACTCGCCTATCAATAGTGTACTCATAGGAGAACACAAAATTAGGATATTCGCATCACATCGTGATGGTAATGTACCAAAATAGAATGCCCAAAAACGATACATCGGCTAAAAGACCACTTATATACAACCCCACAAGAGTGAAAGAGATGGAACACTATTGACAAACAGCTGATTGGATCCAATTGGAGAGGAGAATCAAAAAGCGGCGAAATACACAATATTTGTTATGATTCTACAGCAACAATAGAAAATACACAAAAGTAAAAAAACATAAACTTACGAAGAAGATCCAACAAGATTTTCTGTGTTTTTGTCCTTGGGATTTATTTCGCTTTCCGACGTCACGCTGCTTTCAGTAGCTTTTTTGTCGTAATTACGCACTTCAAAATTATCAAACTTGCTATCCCAGTCATCGTACTTTAAATCTGTATTACTATCATTTTGATAATGCCCAATGGTAAAGGGCTTAAATGTGTTTTGTGTTGAAATATCGAAGCGGCCGCTGTCACCAAGCCATGCGGCCATGTTTCGGAATAGTGTTGTCCTGTGTTGTTCCGTATCACAAGACGAATTGTCATACGCTGTTTTGTAAAACCGGCAAAAGATGAATCGGCAAATTAAATCATATTGCGATAAATAGATGGCGCTAATTTCAAATACCCGTAGAGAGAGCTACCGCTGTGGAAGGTAAAGTAGGCGCCCGTGCCCGCTCTGAGGACTCCCAGCGTAACTCCCGTTATAATGAACACCACTTGTTGTCTGCGCGGGCAGTGCGTCGACCGCACGCCCTTCTACTCACGCGAATGTATCATCTTCACATTCGGGCGATAATTCGCGTATAAAGTGTGCCGCACAATTTTTAAAATTATTGTCTATAGATTTAAATCAGAGTTTAATTTATAAAATGTGTTCAAAAAGCTTATCTATTTACATTAATTTGGTAAGTAAATAAAATTTATATAGTTAAGCATATAAAAGTGTATGTATTTTTATATATTTTTGTAATATATAAAATTCATATATTTTCAATTTCATAAATAAGTATTTAAGAATGCTGTAATAAAGTATATAGAATATATTTTTTAATATTGTAAGTTTTCCAATCCTATCGATCGCTACTTATCAAAGTTTTACCGCTCATTTTTAGTATGTTGACTGGTTTTGCGCCCTCATTTTTTTCTATGAGATAAGGAAAATCTGTGGGTTCGATGGATTATGAAAACTTTTTCAAATTGCACAGTTCCTTGCTTCATACTAAATTGATTTTCACATTGGCTAGGTATCTTATAGATTCAATAGTTTGTAATTAAAATCTTCTTGAAATTTAAAATTTGCCACATATCGAAATTATTATTATTAAAGACAGCTTCCGTAATCATTTTCTATCCAACTCAGACAAAGCATAAACTTGGAAAGAACCAATAAAGCTATCTTAAGTCTTATACTGCATGGTTGACTGACTCATTGCCTATGCATTTGGAGCGAACAAGCGCTCAGGAAATAGGTAAAAAAAGCATAAAACAGTGGGTGAAGTTTATCTTTCTTTTACTGTTACCCACGGCACCCATTCGCCGTCCAGGCGCATTAACGTATCATTAGTTGAAGGTTGCTGACCGACATCATGTTCTATATCTTGACGACATGGTGACTATCTGCAAAAGGAAGTCGTAAGACTTTTATGTAAACCAATATCACAAACCGCAAACCTCGTTCCATTACTTTAATTTACAGTTTCTCCGTAGGCTTAGAGCGTTAATTATAGGCATACGTATAGATCATTAAGTTTATATGCATGATAGGCGTTTATTATGATTATAGCTTATGCTACATACAATAAGTACTTCAACTATTATTTTAAGTTAAATAGGTACTGGTAAGCCAGTATTTTACTCGTTGTTTAATTTAGAATCAGTTTTTTTTTACCAAAAAGTTTAACAATGTTTTATCGTTAGTTTAACAACTATTTATCGTTTCAAATTGTAAACATTACTAAAATACATCAAACTCATTCATCCTGCATACGCATTTTTGTGTTATAAAGATACTACCACGGAACTTTTCTTTTTACCCAGAAACTCGTTAACAGGCATCGTAGTAGAAAGTTGTATGTCTAGTAAATATTAAAGCGCATGACTAACATTTGATAACGTGCCAAAATAAACAGAGAAACTATTGTAAGGTAAGCATGGACGCTACTTAAGTGTTTCAAGCTTTCGAGATCTCTCTTACTCTCTTACCTACACTTCATTGGGTAAATGCTAATACAATGACTATGATCGTTACTGCTCGGTAATCGAGCTTCAAAATGTCGTTCAAGAACGTGTTGTCCATTACAATAGCCCCAAGAGACCGATGAACACTTTCGCTGCTTTTTCCTTATTCAAATTTCACTTTTGATCTATTCCTTGTGTCCACTGAGACTTTCAATAGGCATTATAAGAATAAAGTAATCGATCCCAAGGGCCAAGACATTGCATCAAAGGAAATACCGTGGTGAGAATAACAAATACGGAAAGGAAGATTATGATGCAACTCAAATGCAATTTACATACTGGATAATATTTACAAAAATTCTGTTGCCTGATTTCAATCCCAGATTTAGTTGGGAGCAGTTAATATTTTTTAAACAAGGCTGTAGTCTAGACATTTACATACATATCCGAAATTTAAAAATAAATTAGGACTGCTAAAATAAAATAATAAGACAATGTACACTTGTCACTAGCCTGTAATGCGAAGTGAGTTCAATGACATGTTATTCACATATGACCTAGAAATCTGACACTGACACTTTCTTCTTGAGGGTCTTTTCGATTCATCGCACATCACTACGTTACCCTTTCGTTTCCAATGAAATGAAATAAACTCCGTACATGTCACATTGATGTTGAATTTTTACTACTTACTACAGATACAGTTTATCTAGCAACGGTAATTTCATTTCAAGATCAAGACAGTCAGCTGATGAGCTTTCAAAAATTAGCTATTCGATGTAGGATTTTCTTGAAATTGAATTCCAATAGTTTAAGACTTCATTTTTGGCGAGGGTTCACAAATTCTTTTTTATTTTAATCTCTTCAGATTTTCTGACCTTAAGTTTTATAAAACTATGATCTTGCTGACTCATCTGTCGTACGCAAGCTTTCAACAATGACTAATGTTTTCAAGCTTTTGTCTAAAATATGTTTACTTAAACCACAAATAACTGAGTCAGTATGTTAAGTCCACAATTAAGTTTTTGTTATTATTTTCACTAAAGAAGTATTACTTCCTGAGTCACGATTACGGTTAAGGCCAAAATAATGTTCTTTTATTACTAGCGATAAGCTTGTGATATGCAGTTCCTGTGATAGCTATCCAATAGAATTAGACAAGTTAAAGGACTGGTTTTGTTTGTCAAAGATGGTCCGTGGCAGGGGGATCTGTGTCATTCGGCCACGACACACATACCGTCCTGACGGCGACTCACGCGCCGCCGATGAATTCGTGCGGCCAATCATATTTTATTTATATAGTGGCATTTTACTCGGTACAAAGTCAGAGGTTCATTAAAATTTTTAGGACGATAAAACTTCCTTACAAAAACAGTTAACATTATAGTGTATTCATTCAAGTTATAGTTGTTTAACGCTTATAATGTTTAATGAATCGCACTGTGGTCTGCGATCTCATTAATGATCGCACGCTACAAAATCAGAAATCACTAAAGATACAATTGAAATTCTTTTATTGTCAAACAAAACCAAATTAGATATTACGCGTGCGTGCACTGCATTAATTTATTCTTCATGATGACATTTGTTAACATTTCTTTTCACGTACATTCCAGGCACTCGTAGTATGTTGCGTGGTTGCAGATTGCGGTCCACGATTGAAGTACACGTGGGGTGATGCTTTACAAGGAACAGATTGTGCAGGTCCGGACGGAACACCATATCCTAGGTAACATATTTTATAGTTTATCGGTTCTTTATTTCCGGTTTTTCATATTGCAAACACTATCCATAGAAAAAATAAGCAACGGAAGGAAGTTTTGGCGGGATATATTCTAGTGAAGTTCAGTGGTTGTTTTAATTACCTATACAAATAAATATAACATATTGATTGACCTGGTGGATATTGTGATGTGAAATGACTTGATACATTTGCTGCCAAATACTACAACTAGGTACATTAGAATATTATTATGTACATCCATGTTCTAAAGATAAACAAATTAATTACCTATTTATACGAAGAAATAAGCAACGGAAGAGAGTTTTTGGCGGGTTCTTCTTCGAGTAAAGTTCAGAGGCTGTTTTAATTGTTTGCAAATCGATTGAAAATTTGCTGTTTGACAAAAAACACCTTATAAAGTGTACATACCTTCATTTTAAAATACTTAGGGCCTATTTCACCACCTATGATTAAGTTTCGAGTATCTTACTTGACAGATAATTTCATACAAATTCTGTCAAATTTTTGAATTAAGGGCCTGTTTCACAATGTCCGAGTAGGCACTACTCACTGAATAAATTCAAAAATTTGACAGAATTTGTATGAAATTATCTGCCAAATAAGATACTCGAAACTTAATTATAGGTGGTGAAACAGGCCCTTATTCAGTGAGTAGTGCCTACTCGGACATTGTGAAACAGGCCCTTAAGCCGCTAAATAAACTAATTGTGAGGTCAAAATACTACCTACCTAAGTAATTAAATAATTTGGAAAAAAGAGCATAATAGGTACCTACTACACTTTCATATTGCCTCGGAACCTAAAGTATGCCAAGTTCTATGTAACGAGGATAACCCTGTTTCCATAACCGGGTCCATCCAATGACTCAGACTAACCAACTCTGTGTACCTACCTTGACGGCGCCCCGACTGCACGACCATGCAAAATCACACTCGACTCGACATCCCATTATACAAAATTCAGCCATGTATGACTGAGAACCCTATCCAGGCTCATTAAGTTATTTGGGTATATTGTAGGTAGGTACGTACCTACCTGATGCGCGGTAGTCGAAGGTCTTGAATAATTACAGGGATTTCAGCCTTGCGAGCCTCTCCGAATCACGCATTATGGGTTATTGACCTCTATAAGAATCAAGCTGAAAAAATAAGCTGCAGAATGCAATTTAGCTATCATCGACTAAAATATAGGCACATAAACTAGTAGGCGAAGTCATCCTGATGATTCCCCACCTTAAAAAAAAAAACTATACCTACATACTTAGTCTTTTTTACATAGCATGGGTTGGGTGACAGCAGGACGAAAATATGCATCTTTAGGATGAGAGATAAGAATAGACAGCTACATTGTATGAATCTGACAGCTGTCACCGAAATCATCCTATAACAAATTAAGTATAGTAGGCATTTTTTTAAATTTTAATTCACCATTATTTTTTTTAAGTTACGTTTAAAACATCCTAAATTTGGCTATAGTATCGGTTTAGTAGATTGTTTATAATATATTATGTATATAATATAACCGTAAACAACGATCGAAATATGTAGCTGCTTCATGCATTATAATATTTCTAACGGGTCAGCTAGGTATGTGGTCCAAATTTGATAGCGCGGACTTAGTTTGACTAGGAGTTTTCATAAAAGTAGGTATATTTTTTATTATTTAAATAACTGCGCAGGCAGGATATTCATAATTCAAACATTTCTGTTTTTTTTGGCAATTTCGCGGATATTATCAACGTTTTTATTTTGATTAATTCCAACTAAATCAGGACCTATGTTAACACTAAACCTACATTCGTATTTTATTTGCAGCAAACATTCGATGATTTTAAAAAATACGATATTTAACAGCAAATAGTCCCTAATGAATTGGAGAATTTAAATGCTAGGAAAAACAGACAAGGTAAAAATCCCCTTCAAATTTTTGTCTTTATTTACCCCATTTTACCCATCTACTCGTACTTACCTCTTTATTAACAAATTAAACTAAATAAATAAGTAAGTACTGTAAGTAGTTACTAAATTCAGTCTTCATAGAAAATATTTCTAATAATTATGAATTTGCTGTACCTATTTACTAAGCAGTTTTTGGTGGGGTTTTTCCGATAAAGTTTAGTGGCTGTTTTAATTATTCGCAAATTGATTCCTACTGCGTATTGTGGAGTAAAATAATTAGTAGTTTCGTACCTATCTTAAGTCTACACAAATTGATAATAACTTACTGGAATTAGAAAAAGCGCGAGCTCGGCAAAATGAAGCTGAGAATTTTGTATTGACTACCTCAGCAAAGTTTGCTGAGAAAAAAATAATGCAAAAACTTTAAAAAGTATAACATTCGCATTGTAATGGAACTCAAAGTGACTGTAAAATCCAAATACTTTCTGACATGGCTAAATGCACAAATCTTGCAACGGCTAACCAAAAAAAAACCCCGTGGTATTTTTTTCTTTCATCAATTAGGCCCTATATTTCAAAACCTGTTATTTCATATTTCCGCATAATACTTAACTTTTATAAACATAAAACGTCAAACAGCACTGCAATTTAGTGCCATCAAACCAAAGTATCGTTTTCGCAATTAAATAAATTCATTAAGTAGGTACTTAACAATTAGCATTCAAAACTAAAATCGATAATTCACCTAAAGAACTCACAACAACGTGCGAGCGTAATCCGTTCATTTGTGTAAATACTATAGCTATATTCATAACTTAGCTAGATAAGTAACCGGTTGTTATTCAGATTTGGGTAATATGCGTTTCCCCCAGGTGGTACGGTGTGTTGTATCGGCTCAATTGGATTGGCTATAGTTAGAGAAACATGCGCTATGTTCGGCTCTGTCCGGTTCGCGCACTCGGACAACTTCGGGCATTGACGCGCCCGCCATCTTGGCATTTCGTGCCCTCCCCAGTCAGTGTACAAACATAACACACCATCGATACGTGTTTTTGTTAGCTGGAGCACGTTTTATCTCAAAATACCCGGTTAACCTGTAGTGTTTCGTGTTCAAAATGGATGATAGTGAATTGAAATCAGTTACGACAAAAGATAATAAAGATGTGGATCGAGATGCTTATAATCGAAGATTATGCCACGTGCTGAACAATAAAAAGACACCAAATTCTGTACTGTTATCTCAGGATAAATATTACTGGCTCATTGAGAAGATAAAAGCTGCAAAAACTGCTACAAAGAAAACTCCGGCGGACTATCGTCGCTTGAAAAAGTACGAAATTGTGGAAACGTCTGACGGTGAACGTCTGTTCGCGGCTCCTATGCCCGGTGATAACCGGCGGCAATTGTTAGTACCGATGAATGAGATGTATGACATTATATCCGCATGTCATCTAAGATTGAACCACGGTGGGCGAAGTCGTATGATGGTGGAGTTAAAACGAAAATATAGAAACATCACTACTGAGAGTGTATTAGTTTATTTGTCAATGTGTGCATTCTGTAACAAAAAGGCCTCCAAAAGACACCCAAAACTAGTGCAGAATTCTAATAACATGGATGACAGAATTATTAACGAAACCTTTAACAACACCTCTTGTGACCAGATCGCCGATTGGTCGACATCTGAAGATTTGATAAGAGATATAAGTACTACAACTTACAAAAGTCCGGAGCTTTATTCACGCGGGCAAGTGGATATACTAGGCGTTACTAACGAAGAAGGAGATGAATATAAATTTTTGATGGTGTACAGAAATTTTATTTCGAAATATACACACTTGAAGCCAATGAAAACTTTGAGTGTTACTGAAGCGGTTGAAGAGTTATTAGAAATATTTTTGGTATTTGGTGCTCCCAATATTTTGCAATCTAAGAATGGTTTGGCCTTAGTGAAGCCTATTTGTAGGCGGATTTCTAGTTTGTGTCCCCAGATTAAGGTGGTCGCATCAGAATCTGTGTTCACTGACACTGATTTTAAAGGAAAATCGAATGAGGACATTCTTAAGAAATTAAATGATTGGCTGTTGAAATCACAGAACACAAAGTGGCAGGATGGAGTGAAGTACGTGCAGCATGATCTGAATACAACATTTCACGAGCTATTGTGTAGAACCCCCAGTGAGATGGTGTTTGGTGAGAATCCGAAAAGTGGTCTCGCCGGTTTTATGTCAAAAAATTTATACGACGATTTGGTAACGGAAGAAGATCTGATAACGGTTTTGGAGCATAAAGATCCTATAGCACCGAAACAGCTTAAATTAGATGAGTCACTGATGTTGCCCACGAATTTTATCAAATTAGAGGCCGAAATGGAGGACGAAAATGAAATGAAAGATGAAGAAGTTAATGTTTAAAGTGTTATCAACATGATAATGAATCCTAAATTAGTTTTATTGAAAAACAAATTAGTAGTAGTACCTAATTCGGGAACTATCGTCTAAAATTGAAGCCTACTATGTAGTAGAAGGACTTATACTTGCAAAATAAAAATAAGAATTATTTTTCGTGGTTTTACAGGTTTCAATTTCCTTTGTTTTATGCCAGTTGCAGATACTTATGAACTGGACTAATTTAATACAGAATGAGAATGACATAAGTGTGTAACGATGATGATTACGACGGTATTTGAACTCGAGGCATAAGCGAGGGTCTAAGAGAGCTGAGGATGTTAATAAATAATCATACTTATGTGTAACATACGACGTTTGGCAAAGTCAAGAAATTAAAAACAAAAAATATCAGACTGACACCAAGACCTTGACAGATAAGCAAGATCTTTTTAATGCGTTTTCGTATTACTAACCTACTCAAGAATATCTAGTGCGAGTTTGTTTAACATTAACGATGCGTTTATTTATGACGTAGATCGTACGTTTCTCAGATTGGCCCACTTCTAAAGAGTCCCATACTCACAACTCGCACTCAGCGCACAGCTTATAATCGTGGTGATTATTCATTACCTAGGTACCTACTATTGACCTGCCTCAGCTTTGCATAGGTGCAAATTATTTCAGGTGAAAATTGCATCAAAATCCATTGCGCACCTAATTTAACGTTTGAATCCCCAACCGGTCCTATGAGACCGCGCTGTTATTGTTTTACTATTGTGTCTCGTTTCGCGGGTATCTGAGTAATTAAGAGGAGTCAGCTGATAAACAGACAGACGCGGAAAGCGACTTTGTTTAATGTGAAGATTATTTTTTGTATCTATGAAGATAATAACTATTTACCTACCATTCTTTTATTGATGACATGATAATATATACTGTCATATTGTTTGAGAGTAGGTATTTTAATTAGGTGGTACCGCTTGCGCCGCGTCATAAAACTCTAGTTTAATCAGCCTGCATAGTGGTACAGGAAAGTCTAGTCTTGATTGATTTAACTTGACATGATTATTTAATGCATGTGTTGCGAAAACAATAGCATGCTAATCATGTAAAATCCATTTTTAGGTGACATGTAATAAAGAATGAACTAGGTATGTGCTAAAGTTCCGTTATAATTCAACTGCACGTTCCTACATTCATTCTTTACTCGTGGGAACTTTCTCACTAAGCTCCATCTTTGTTCTTTTGCTACCTTAATGCGGTGTACCTAATATTTTCCGCACTTACAGTAATTGCAAAATGATGATTATTACGTCTGTTCATTACAGGCAGAGCGTAACGGAACGTTAAAGCTTTGTTATTCGATTTAGCGACATCTAGTGGTGAGCGGCGTAACTTACAGTTCTCGAAATAGTTTACGGTTATACTCATAGATGCCGCTAGTTTAATGTTTGATTGTTACTTTGAGACATCCTATTAAAGATGGCGCTTTTTTAGGTTGTCCTACTGTCCCAAATAAAACGTTCTACGATTATGGTCTTCATAGCTGTTTCAAATTCGAGATGATCGTGTCTAGTGCAGATAATGCGTTCAGGAAGACGTTGATTGACATCTTCCATTTTCGGGTCACCTTTTCGTCGACTTCTTGCTTACCGTTTGGCGATCGACAATGGCATCAAATTCCTAATTTTTTTTTTTCACTAATCTTCTCTGCATTCCCTAAAGGTTGATTGGTAGAAAATACCTAAGGCATTGAGTCCGCCTTTGTACCTTTATGTGCATAAAATGTAAATAAACAAAAAAATTAAATACTTAATATTTTTTTTGTTTATTCCAGGCACTTAGTGAACAGAGCCCTAAAGTCAGGACCATGGCAGACAACGCGGCAGGGTCGTGGAGTGCGGACGGTAGACCCGGCCATAATGAGGAGAGCGTTACTTGACGCGCACGCCGGGTATTCGGAAGGTTCCCTTACGCCTCCGCACAGTAGTGGCAGCAATAGAACTGGTAAGATTTGGTTTTGTATTGCACTAGCTTTTATAGTTTTTTTTTTTTAATTTGAAATGAAAGAAAACTGGAAATAAGCATTTGGCACTAGTATCTACCTATCTATGTACGAGCTTCATATCAGTAAAAGAATTCCCGCTATCGGATTAGGACTTCCAGATGAATGAAACGGGATTCAGTGACAGCGTTAAAGTTGATAGGAAAACGTTTTGCACCTATACCAAGTAACGCGGGCTAAGGGCAAGGTAATAATGGATCAGTATTATCATCATTATTTCTTGAGACAAAAGACGTGCAACATTGGACATAGGGCACCTCCAAGAGTGTCTACATAGACCGGTCCTGTACCTTTCGCATCCATCGAATTCCCGCGACCGTCACCATGGCCATCGGTCCTCCTTAGCGGTCGGCACTTCAGGACCCTTTAGGCCCCGTTTACCATTTGTTCTGCAAGCAATGTGCCTTGCTTATTGCCACAAAGTTTGGCGATTCTTTGGGCATTCGTTGTATCAGTATACTTTTACAGTATACTTTTGATTTAAAAGAGTGTCCATGGAGTTTCTTGCTTGTTCTTCTCTTTAGAGATCCCGACCCCGATTTATTTTGTTGTTTCTACGCTTTGGAACGTACAATTAAACTTTTTTTTGACTAACCAACGCAATATTTTGTCAATTCAAAGTGCCTGTAATTGTCTTTTTGAAATAAAAGCTTCTAATTTCTGATTACTGCCAAGATATTATCGCCTACGCGAACCAACGTTACCTCTTTATCTGTTATGGCAGATTTCACAGTTCAATCCAGGAAGTTGGCTTCTTACGCCAATATAATGAGAATCTCTGGCACTTTTTCCTTATTGTATTGATGAATTGGACAGCTAGTCGTGATTAAGATGTATAGAGGGTGCGAAAGTGTCGTTAGCATTGATGGGAGTATTTTTTGTATAGCAATCATTTTCTTTGTTGAGTCTCAAGACACATGATGAATACTTCCCATATTACTTAGGTAGCTGTTTATAATACGATGCGAAATATAAAAGAAAAGCTTCAGTATTTCCTTGAGAATTTGTCCTAAGACATTTTGCTTTGGTTTAGTTAAGAATATCATGTTTGGTTCTCTTTTTGGCTGAGTTAATAAAATTGGTACCTACCAATCTATGCGCGCGAAATGCAGGTAATTCGAGTCTAACGTTGCGTCCAGCAACGTTAGACATTGAAAATATATCTTTTCCAATATTATCTCCTGGGTTATCTACTCTTACGTCTAACAAATATCTAAATTAGTGACTGAACGACATTAAATTTTCAGCTGAAACCGAAAATTAAAGTGAGATATTATCAACAATTTGGAAAGTTGTCTGCTCTATCTAACTTACATAAAATTCATACCAAAATACGAATCATGCATTGACAAACGAGACTGGAAGTTTTAAGTCTTTATCACAACCGTCATCTCAAATAGAATGGTATCGGGCAAGCCAAACATTTGGCCACATTGTTGCCAAAAGCAAAACTCTACACGAATCGAGTATTTTGATCCAAGCTTTACTTGGTCATCCATCAACATAATTATACTAAATTCGTCTCTTCCAATTCTAGGTCGCTCCTCAAACCTGCCGGGCCTATCTCCGGCGTCCTCAAACACGTGCGGCGGCACTCGCCTTTGTCGGACGAGGTACAACACTACAGCGCCCATGTACGGAGTGTCCCTAACTTCGGGGCAGCCCGTCACTATCGTGCAGAAGTTCCCTGATTTACTGCAGCAAGTCGTCTTTGAGGTTTGCGAGTGAGTATTTAACACTTTTTTAAGAAATTTTTGGTTATATTTAGGAAATTGGAGACCTAAAACAAATAGCCCAAAGATCGCCATACTTAAATGCCGGTAGGCTACTATATTGCTCGCAGAACAGATGGTCCATGGGGCCGAAGGGTTTTGAAGTGGTGACCGCGTACCAAGAAGACGCAGCATTAGAAGCCTTCCCACAAGGTGGACCGTTGACAAGAAGAGGGTCGCGGGTATGTGATGGATGCGAAACGCACAGGACCGTATGTTGTGGCGGTTGGGAGAGGCCTATGTCCAGAAGTGTCTTTATATGTGTATGAAATAATGTTTTTTTTTTAATTAATCAGGTTTTGTGGTGGTAGTAAGAGAAAAACATTCAGTTTTTTCAATAGGTACCTTTAAGACCAAGGGGCACCGTTTTACGTCCTGAGTATGTCAGTTGTATCGACAAACGGACCGTCCAAATGGGAAATGAAACTTGCCAGTTTCATGACCTAATAAAAACTGCAAAAAAGAAAAACATATCTAATGGCCTTCCACAATGTGGCACACAGTATTTCTAACATATCCTTCAAAATGGAACTAGTCAAAGCTTGGCGTCAGAAAAAGGAAGGAAGAGGCAGGTGGTTCTTTTATTAAGTCCGTGTTGTGTCTCGAACAACCAAAAGTCAAGGAGATCTTTGCTGTATATTAAATTTCACTTTCTTTTTTTCCAGATCAAGTGAATGCTCCCTGATTCGAGGCACGTGTTCACAAACCTACGTACCCTACCTATTCTTGGTACTTCCATTGGGTCCAGTCACCCTAACAGGTCAAGATTACGTGCTAGTAGAGTCTGGGTGCGTCTGTAGACCCGACCCGGCGCCATAGACACGCCATAGACTTAGACCATAGACCATTTGCTAAGAAAATTAGGAGAAATTAAAAAAAATCCGTCCATTAGATAATTTGCAAGATGGCGACTGGTTCCCGCCATTTTGTTTTTAAAATAGTAATTGAGGAAAGAATTATTTTGCGACAGTTTATAATAGTCTGCTTGCTTTTCGCTGGCAATGGAATTAAATAATAGTTGTTTTTTGTATTTTATTTTAGAAGTCACAAAGATTGTGTAAAAACACTTCTCACTACTTCGGGGTTGTTTTTCAGGGTGGGCTAACTAAATACAAAATCTACAGCGTGTATAAATTATTATGGTATATTTTTGACTAAAAATCTTAAGACTTTTTAAGCATTTATTAAGTTTTTTATTTAAATTGGATATAAGAGAAGTATTTTTTATAGAGGGAGACTTTACTATTGGTATTAAAGGGTGCATTTATTCAACTGTAAAATCGCCGAAAAATTTATAACTACAAATTTTTCGGCCATTTTTCATTAAAAGTTAACTTATTAAACAGACTGAATATTAATTTTATTTTTTTGTTAATTTATTATAGATATTTATATTTATTCTATGTGCCGTAGTTTGGCGGTAATATTTATTAAACAACGAATAGATTTTATGAGAGAACTTATAATTGTGAATAATTTATTTTATTTTATTATGACTTCGCGAATCGCTCATGTTACGTTTAGTTACGAACAACGAATGTATCAAAGATTTAATAAATTTTAATGGAAATAATTAGATTTGTTTCATTATTCTATGCATTAACGGACCATAGCATAGTGTTTTGCTGGTAAAAACCTCATTGTTAAGTTAAGCTCGCCTTGTTCATGAATATTCAATTCATTGTATTACCTAATGTTAAGTTTTGAGTACAATAAAGAATTAATCGTTCTAATATTATAAACGCGAAAGATTATGTAAATGGATGTTTGTTACTCTTTCACGCAAAAACGACCTACTGAATGGATTTTGATGAACCATGGTACACTCGTAGACAATGTCCTGGAATTGCACATAGGATACTTTTTATCCCTTGAGATAATTTTTCTACTATCACGCGGGGGAAGTCACTGGCAGCAGCTGGTAATTAATAAAAGGAGGTCTCAGAACAGATCAAATAAAACAATTAAATTTAAATAGTAATTTTATTAACATTTAATAAGCTACATACTCTGGCATACTTCTACGCAATCACAAAAATTATTTTTGTTCAAATATTTCAAGTTTCATAGAATTTCAAGAAGAAAATGTGTTTTAGCATAGAAAATAATAGTAAGTAGCTAAAGCAAGAAAGTCATGCTATCAACAATCGTTTCTTAGTTAAGTATACAGATTCTGAGAATATAAATAAGAATAATATTTACTAAAAATAAACTTCGCATCATCGTCAACATTTTTCTTATTTTTCATTTATCTTTATTAGTTTAAATAAAGACAAAACTCGAATACTCATTCCATCCACAGCTTAATTTACGAGGCACGGAGTATCTACATAAAAGTATAATACAGGCTAACTAAAAATTAAAATGTCTACATTGTCTATGTGATGTTGGTTTGAAGTACTAAAATTATGACTTGGAATTTTCAAACCAATTGGGAAATCATTCTTGTAATTTTTTAGATGTTTTTTTTTATTGGTGTCTTGAGATCTGGTCTTTTTGCAATTTGTCTTATTCATATATTTGTTTTTTTTTTAAGGTTTAAGTTGATCATCATTGATCAAGTTGACTGTCATAATCTCTACCCTTAAAAAAAAACTACATCCTATATTTGACTCGACTCAAAACTTCCCCCCTCTTTTTTTACACTCAATTTTTTTTTAATTCTCATTAAATTTTACCTGTTATTTTGTTAAATTTATTTTTATTTTTCCTGCTAATTTCCCTAAAAAACACAATAAATTATGTAGACAATATCTCTATCCTACATCCTATTGCTCATAACGGTAGTACTGTTGAGGGTTCGCGATCTGGGGCTGGTGTTGTTGGGGCGGCTGCGGCCTGGGTTGTGCGTGAGCAGCGTGCTGTACTTGCGGCTGGATCAGCTGCTGAGGCTTGGGGGTGGGGATCTTTACTACGATGTCTGTGGGCTGCCTTGAGACCTGGGGGTGAAACATTAGGATTAATATTTAAGAGCTCAAATATAGGTTACCGGAAAGATAGGTCATCTGTTACAATATTGTCAGTAAACTGATCAGTGATCTACGAGTATACCAACCTACATTAATGGATATCTGGGATGGTAAAAAATATTCTCCTTCTTTTCGAATTGATGACTTTCAGAGAGAGAGCGGAGACCACATTTATATAGCGGCGTAGTGGCGTTTTTAAGGTCCTCCAAAGTGCAGATCTACACTTTGGGAACTCTAGTATCTAGAATGTGGGCCATCGTCTGCCTAGGAGCACCACACTTGCACTAGGTATCAATTAGTCTAAAATCTCCTCATTTGGCCGGGTTGTGTTAGCAGTGGTCTATTTGGGTGAGTGATCGCTTGATGACTTCCCATATAACCTAATCATATTGAAAATCTTAGTCAATAAAGCTGTAATGATCATAGAAATGTCTTTGCAAAAGCAACTATGAAAGAGAGATATACGAGGAGATGGCTTATGATAATGCTTATAGTATCATTACAGCTATTAGAAAGTGATTAACCACGATAAGTTTTCTGCGATCAAGATCTCCACTCCTCTAATTGTTTTTGCTTCCAAAGTCTTTGATGAATTGTTCCAATTTCAGCCAAACAATACAATGAGCTATAAATTCTGATATTAAGCCATTTCAACTAGGCCAGGGGCACACTTAGTTGGCATTATTTAATCGCATTACAGATCTGGTTCACCTTATTGTGAATCAAGTCGGACTTGTGCACTATTCCTTATTGTTAGAAAGAAACCAAATTGTTGAATTCTAACAATGTATAGATCTAATCAATCAGAGGAGATATCATCTCTTTCAAATCTTGTACTAATAAATTGATACTATTGAAAATCAATAGGACAAGCGAAGTGTAACTTATAGGACCATTTTTATCAGATGATATGCTACAGCAGGGGTCTAGATTTAGGCTTTAGGATTGTTCGAAAGAATTACTGGGGTGCTAACACGTAAAAGGCAACTTTAGATACAAGGTTTTAGTCAGTCACAGGAATTCTTCGTCCTCTGTAGATGAAACCTCTTCGTGCGTCTTACTGTCATCATTTAGAACGAGTTTCATTAAGTCTTTACCCTAATTTAATTTTGAAGCTTAGTCGTCACATTTATTTAGCTACCCTCAAAAGGTCATTCAATGCCATATAGATGGAGACCATTCAGTAAGTATTTGTCACCTCTAGTGAGTCATCATCTTCCTAGCCTTTTCCCAACTATATTCGAGTCGACAACACTTAAAGGTCCATAACCCTTAAGTGTTGTCCAAATAAAACAAAGTAACACGTACCTCAGCCTTGAAACCCTCCTTAGGATCAGCAGTGTAGGTGACAGTCCTGATGAAGCCATCGCTGTCGACAACGGAGTAGGAACCCTTGATGGTGTCACCGTCTCTCTGCTCCTTACGGTTCTGGTAGTTGGTGTATTGGTCATCGTTCACGTCGAAACCGAACTGGTAGGAAGGATTGGGCTGGAAGAGAAGAATTTATTAGTTGTTGATAGAATTGTAGTAGTAGTATGTAAATGCATATTATTATGATCGGTCGTTGTGGCAAAATCCGCTGCTTTACACAGGCCTCCTCCAAGGCCTGTGTAAAGCAGCGGATTTTTGTTGAATTTTTAGTGATGATGGGAATTACTACATATTAGAAATGCCTTCAACCTAGCTGCTAGATGTGGTCTGGGTGATTATTTCATAAAAAAAACCGGCCAAGTGCGAGTCGGGCTCGCGCACAAAGGGTTCCGTAGCAGCAAATATAATAAACTTATTATGTCAATTTATACACCTGGTGAATGGAGCCTAAACTCTCCCGATATTTTGCCTTGTACTTTCAGTGTAAGCACAATAACTTAACCAAAATTACAGTTAAATCAACCTATCTCAAAAACTATAAGAGATACTTTGATCAAACCAAAAATCGTTGAAAGAGTTAATTAGCATGCATCACCTCTATTTTTTTTAGAATTTTATACCCCGTAGTTATAAAAATAGAGGGGGGGGGACATACTTTTTACGACTTTGAGAGCTGATATCTCAAAAACCGTTCACTTTAAGAAAAATGTTTTTTAGAAAACTTTATATCATTTTAAAAGACCTTTCCATTGATACCCCACACGGGTATGTACATCGAAAAAAAAATTTTCGTCCCTCAGTTACATGTATGGGGGGCCCCACCCCCAATTCTTTTTTTTACTATTTAGTGTCATAATTTTGTAGCGGTTCATACAACACATATTCCCATCAAATTTCATCACTGTAGTACTTATAGTTTCCGAGTAAATCGGCTGTGACAGACGGACAGACGGACAGACGGACAGACGGACATGACGAAACTATAAGGGTTCCGTTTTTGCCATTTTGGCTACGGAACCCTAATAACGATAGAGTCAGCACACATACCTAAATTTGTACAACAGTTTCCTAAAAGCATTGAGATTACAATAACCCATTTTACTATCAACGAACGAACGATGTTCGATGTGTAATGTTATGTCTCTTGACTTAAAAATCTCCAGAACAGAAAGTCTCCTTAAGGGATATCAGACAGTTGAGTCACTGCAAAATATTCAGCACATTCAAATGTTATTTAGTGCCGTCGAAGCAGAGTTATAATTTTTAAACAAAGCGTATTTACGATCCAATTATGTTTACCAGTGAATACTAATTCCTGTTTCCTACTCTATAAACATCACCACCATCAAAAGTTTCAAAAGAAACCATAAATCGCCACGCAACGATCAAAGAAAGTTATTTCCCATCGGCTATCGTAAGCCGATCTCACGCAGCGTACACTGTAGCGCTGTATCCACGATTCTATAGCGGCTATACAAGTTCCAAGTGAAAGTTGCAGCCGTCCGTTCCTACTCTTGTTAATTTGATCCATCCGTGTTGACTATACATTCGTGGACATTGTATCGGCTATAAGGAAATGAGAACCGAACTAGGTTGGATGTATGTAATCCGGAGTCGGTTTACGTATTTTGATAGCCAGTTTGTGCAGTAATATTGCGGAACGTTCACTGTTACTTTTAATTGTAATTGTCTGCGTTTACAGTTAGACTGAAATAAAATAAGATGTTTTCTAGTTCTGTCTGGTAGATATTTTTTTTATTAAACTAACCCAGTTTTGCGTGTTGCAGTTTGTTTCCTAAAAACGAGGCTGTGCCGAAATTTTATTTAGTTTTTTTTAAATTTAACGCTTAAAAATATTATTTCGTTAATTTAGGCTATTCAAGAAATATCAGCGTATCACAATTTACTTGATCTCGCCGACCTTAGTATTGAGAAATATATTTTACAGAAAGCTGTTCTTTATCTATAGCCACAATGTTTATACACATGTCTCATAAAAGTGGCATGGCGTTGTGTTATATAGGTACTTCATAGTTTTTATGTTCGATTGAGATGGACAAATTGTACCTATTTTATTATTTAGGAAGAGTTATTTTTACTATCTAAAGATCCAGATATGACCGATTGTCAATCGTCAGACCTATCTACATTCAAACTTTTTTAATTTCAAACCTGCTTGCTAAACTATCGTCGTTTTATCTGTTCACAAAATATTTGGGCCTGCTGCAGTGTTTCTATCTACCTTGTTTTAGAAATCTTATGCCCTAGATGGGTCCACAGTTAGAGGTCGACCTCTATGGTGAACGGTTGCAGTTGAGTTTCACAGATCATCTCGTATCATTTCGCTTCATTTGAATGATTTGGCACTGCATCGTGTAGGTAATACAAGGTGCAGTGCCAAATATAAAATGGACGGCAATGTATTCTTTTCCCATTCATTCCAATTCATCGCTGACTTGAGTAATCGGATTTTTTCCAACTATCTTAACTTGATTTTCAGATTACCATTCATAATATTTATTGTAGACATAGGTAACATTAAGGCCTCTTTTTTTTCGTTAACCTATTCTGTCCCACTTATGGGCAAAGGCCTCCCTTCACTCTTAAGGTCTTAGGTAACTTAAAGTCGTTCTCCAACTTACGTCATACTCCTCAGGCTCCCTCTGTTCCTGGGGCCTCTGGGGCTGGTACTGCGGCTGTGGTCTGTACTGCTGCTGTTGGGGCTGCGGCTGGTATTGGGGCTGGTGCTGAGGTTGGGGCTGGTACTGCGCCTGGCTCGTGTACAGTTGTTGGGGAGCCTGATGGTGAAAAATATTGTTAGTTTGATGGAGCGAGTTATATTAGATGTGTTTGTTGGTTATTTCCAAAATACTTTGCATTTGCTGTCTTGCCTGTAATTGGTGACAATACAAAAATGGGCAGATGTCTAAAAAAAGACGTAGTTTTTTTTTAAACTTCATGTACAGTAATGGTAATTTTTTGCCGATTGTGTATCTACTTATAGATTGACATCCTATGTGTTCTGAAATTGCAGAATCCAGAAAAAGAACGCTGAGAAAAGGTTGATTTTCAGAGTTTTTTTTTTACTTACAATTCCTAACCGTAGCTGTTCTTTTCCATTCTTCGCTACTATAAGTACGCAAAGCCGTACATAAAACCAATGGTTCTGTGCTTGATCTGTATGGGGTACCACTTACCATCCCATAAAAATTGAGAATTAAAGAAGAGTGAGTGACTGTGTTTCGAAACACACTGTGGTCTATAAGATGTGAAGAATGTAAACTGAGGGTTATTCATATGGGAATGTTTTTTTTTAGGTTGGAAATCATTCAATGACTTCTTTTTTGTATGTTCCTACTGCCTTTCGTTTCAGGGCCAACACCCCTACGAGGGTGTTTAGGTAAGGTTTTGATTGTGTTCTACTAGAAATGAGATGTCTTACAGGTCTAGGTGCTGCCTGTGGTGCGTGTTGTGGTCGCTGAAGTACTTGAGTCTGTGCGGGCGCAGGTGCTGCGGCTTGCTGGTCGGCGAGGTACTGTCTTAGTAGGTGTGGGTCAAAGCCTGCCGCCTGGTGACAAACGAAGATGGTGGTGAGTGACTGATGACTTATTGTTATGTTAGTTAAAGATAGTTGTTGGCTTATTGGTATGTTAGTAGAAGACAGTAGTGTTGGGTGGGCTACTGTCTTAGTAGGTGTGGGTCAAAGCCTGCCGCCTGGTGACAAACGAAGAGAGTGGTGAGTGACTGACTTATTGTTATGTTAGTTGAAGATAGTTGTTGACTTATTGGTATGTTAGTAGAAGACAGTAGTGTTGGGTGGGCTACTGTCTTAGTAGGTGTGGGACAAAGCCTGCCGCCTGGTGACAAACGATTATGGTGGTGAGTGGCTGACTTATTGTTATGTTAGTTGAATACTGTTCTAAGTTGTTAGCTTATTGATATGTTAGTAGAAGACAGTAGTGTTCTGTGAGCTACTGTTTTAGTAGGTCCTGTGTGGGTCAAAGCCTTCGGCCTGGTGACAAACGAAGATAGTGGTGAGTGACTGACTTATTGTTATGTTAGTTGAATACTGTTCTAAGTTGTTAGCTTATTAGTGTGTTAGTAGACGACATTGGTGAGTTATTATTTTTATTTGTTTTGTAAAAACATAGCTGCCCACCTGGATTTACTCTTAAATAGGTGGTGAGTGTCTGACTTATTGATATGTTAGTGGAAGACTGTTGTGAGTTACTGGCTTATTGGTATGTTAGTGGTCGATATTGGTGGGTTATTGTTTTTACTTATTTTGTAAAAACGTAGCTGTACATTTGGATTTACTTTTAAATCGGTGGTGAGTGGCTGACTTATTGATATGTTAGTGGAAGACAGTGGTGAGTTAATTGTTGGCATATTCATTGTTAGTGAGGACAGTAGTGTTTATCTGTGAGCTACTCCTAGTAGTTGGGGTCAAAACCTCAGCCCTGATAATATTAAAATATAGTGGTGAGTGGGTTGTTTATAATAATAATAATAAATAATAAATTTATTGTTTATTAAAAATAATTAGAGTTAGTTACAGAAAGCAGTTGTTAGTTATGAGTTCTATACTTCGAAATTATTGAAGCCTGGGTGAAGAAATAAGAGATTGGAATTATGAAGCTCTAAAATGTATCAAGTACATATTTATTTTTTATTTACACAAAATTGCAAAGTTTAAGTAGAAAGCTTTTAGTGATTAATTTAATTAAAGAGTTCGTATCGTACCTACTATGAAATATTAAACCGTTAAGTTGGAGCCCTTTAACCTTGAGGTATACTCAGGGCCAAAGTAGGCCAAAGCTTTTGGAGTAAGCCTAACCTATTGGTAATTAAGCTCGGGTCAAAGTTATATCTTGGAGCCTAAGAAAGCCAACTTTACCAGTACTTATTCTGCAACCAAATATGCGTATATCAAGTCACATAATCTTTATTAATTCAAACCTAACCACCTGCTTCCATTATAGCTACTTAAAACCACATAACAGCTATAACAACTACTAATTACTCACAACCAATTAACCCAGACGACGAAGCCTAATTTAACGCTGTTGCATTATCATTCACTATAAAAAAAAAAACAAGTCAATAGCCAGCTACAAAGTACTCACGTTAATCAGTGCGATCAAGAGCTTACATAACATTAATCCAATTATAGCCCGTTTCAAATAAAATGCGCCACTGACATTACGAAACGTCAAAAGTGTAACGACTTTGTTACAGAGCGTGGGTTTGTCGAAAAAATGTCGATATCGAAAATTTAAACTGAAAATGTATAAAAAATTGTGCTTTTATATCTTTTGATATGATTTTTTTAAGAATAGAATGTTGGAATCAATTCATAAAGAACTTTATGTCCCCAAAAAATTGACGTTACGATATTAATTTTGATATTTTTTGACACTGAATAATTGTGCTTTTATAAAAGTAAGTTCGATATGATTTATTTTTGATGAAAATACAGATACATATTCTTATAGAATACTGCGTTTTTTACACAGCATTTATCGATGTTTTTGGAATGAAAGTGAAATTTATGCTTCAAAAATAAAATGCCACAGCCAAAACTGGGACTAGGAGCGCGAAATTTTACACATTTTTCCTTTTATGACGTAGGTGAGCACTAAGATAGGTTTTTTTAAATTCACCCCCCAAGGGGAATACAGCAAGAATAAACGGGAGTCCAAAGTAGGAGTATCTCATCCATGCACAGTACTCCTCAATGCTGAGGGTCCTCCCTACTTCATCACTTTCATCCGATATTCTTCCATTTCTTTCTGTCTCTTGCGGCTAGAAGCTGGTTCACCAATATCGATACTATTTGACATTGTCAGTAACTCTATCATAGTGCATATAATAGATACCCTGTTACGTTTCGCTCGAATTCGCTAGCAGAAGCTTTCATTTATCTATATCGATACTATTAATATCCCTATAACAGTGCATTTACGAGGTAACTTGTTACGTCTCGCTCGATTTGACACCACTTGAAGGACGAGTATTTTGTACATATTTGTTGTGTAAAAACTGACGTTCAGTTTTCCGGTCTGTTTGCACTCATTATGTTGCTCGGTGAAGCAACACGGTCACATGTGTAATGTCGGATGTGCTACTTTCAGATTTGATTGATTTCTACCTTTTTTTTTTCGTTTTTGTTGCCAAAGATTGTTGACGTTGCATGCCAGTGATGTTAGAGAAGATCTTACAGAGATAATTGATTCGCGATATTTTTATTGTTATGTGATTTTTATGTTTGTAAGAGCTATCTTTAACGTATTTAGAACGTAAAGAGTTGATATGGTAAAAGAGGTATGGTAGGCGCCAGATAAATATGCCATAAGGTACATTGACCTTTTTTAATGTCTTGTTACCAGAAAATGTAAAGAATCTTGAAAGATGTCGATTAAGGGAAGCTCTATAACTTTATTTCCATTTTTGAAATCAAGTCTGTCAATAAAAAGCAAGTGGAAATAAACTTTATGACTTTATCTGGTGCTTACCGTAATAACGAACTTCAACTCCCTGTTGCATAATCAAGATAATTTAGACACTGTTACCGAAACCGTAACAAAACTACTGAAAAAATTAGAATAGAGACAAAAGAAGATCGCTTCACAATGCGTTTTGTTAACTCAGTTTTTGCAAAGAAGTAACAAAATAGAAATGCCTTGACCTAGTCAACTTTAAAGGCCTTAAACATGGTCAAACATAAGCTTTCTCATACTAATGAAGATACTGAAAAGGATGAAGTAAATACTACTAAGTTTGTTGAAAGTGAATGTGAGCAATTTCTTAAGAATAAAACACAGGAAGAAGATCATTAAGAGAATACAGTAACAGATTTTGGTAAAGATAGAATTTTAAAAGATAGAAGATATATTTTAGATGTAAGGCAGATTGAAAAAGAAGGACTAGAGAAGGATCAAACAATTACAAAGACTGAAAAAAGTAAGGAATTCAAATAAGTTAATGAAGAAAATTATAATGATGTAGCACAATATGTTTTCTAAGAATGCAAAAGCATTTGCAAAAGAGACACTTGTGTGGAAATAATGTCCTTTCTAATAACGGCAAACATATAAAAATAATCGTAAAAATCGACACGATAAGGCGTGCAAATCGATATTCGATAACCTTTCCATTGACCGTGTACTGGCTATTATGCTTTTAACAATAGATTTATCTTTGAATGGAAGCGCAGTCGGATTAGTATCTATTAATTGAAATTTATTGACTGCAATTACTGCCTGGCCTGACTAAACCTTTTGGTTATTTTTAGCTTAGTTACAAAAAGCTTAAAATTGTGGTGTGTTCCAGTTCTACTAATGTCTTAGGGTTTTGCCTTAATTCTTCTAAGTTTATATACAGACAAGCCTTCTTAAATCAGCCCATTAGTATTATTTATACTTATATAGTACCTATCTTTTGAATAGGTTTTATTTTATTTTTTTAAATTTATATCATCTTGTTTTTAATGTTTAATTTGTAAATTATTTGCAATAATTTGTTGACTATAATGCAATGTTCTGTATATGACTTGTAAGAATCACATATC
Organism: Mythimna separata; assembly: GCA_030763345.1. Lineage (NCBI taxonomy): Eukaryota > Metazoa > Arthropoda > Insecta > Lepidoptera > Noctuidae > Mythimna > Mythimna separata. The sequence goes on along the minus strand of CM061171.1, from coordinate 21,023,724 downwards.
AATAAATTACTACGAATATAACTGTCATCGACATAATTAATACGTTTGATAATGTTATAATTGACTTTCTTTGATTCTTTTATGAAATTAACAAATAATTCGAAAATGACAGTCCACATATTAAATAAAAGGTTAAATGTTGCGAATTATCGGTATACTATCATCTATTTTTTATACCCTGAGACTAAATTGACACAAGTAATGTCAAACTTACTATAGGATTCAGTCAGACCAGTTCTTTTGTGTTGTAATGTCATTTTAGTCTCAGGGTTTAACAAACAGACGATAAGTTATTATTACACCCAAATAGTTGGGTCCTTGCTATTTAGGTGCAATTGAGGCTGGGACTAACGCAATCTTTAACAATGGCTTAGAGGCGGCCTGAACTGCTCAGCGGTGAACGACACGAGTTAAAGGTTAGTCCTTATGAATAGATTATGTAGTAATAGTTCTAATTTAAATAACTTTGTAAAAGAGAATTTTAGGATTTTTGGTATGGGGAAAATAGGAGTGATAAATGAGAAAAAAAATTGGGAAATTACAGTTTGTGTAGTGATCATGTTGCAGGAAAAGTTTATTAATTTATGAAGTTATTAAAGTTTATTGTAGAATTTCTATTTATTTTGTACCTTATAAAAAATAATTAATATTACAACTAAATATGTAGAGTTCATGAATTAGTTTTCAGAGCTAACAATGAAAAATTATGTCGATTAAGTTATGTAAAATTATTATTTTTTTGAAATGTTTAATTATATTAAAGTGTTGTTTGTACAATTTATTATTTATTCAGTGTTGGTTATTATTTTTAATAAAACTTTTTTGTGACTAGTTATATCCTAACTCAAAAAAATTTTTTGGTAAATATATTTTTATTATAGACGTTTATGTTAGTTTAAAAATTATGCCTAATAATTAACAAAAAATAAAATCACTACTACTAAACAATAAAAAAAAACTCACTTGTTGTGGCTGAGGTTGGTACTGATGTTGGGGCGCGGGAACCGCCAAAACACACCCCAATACTGCCAACGTGACGCACTGACGTAACATGTTGCACACACAAAAAAATAAATTTATTCAAAAAAAGAATTCAAAATGGCCACTGCACTCGCGACGTATTTACGTAGGTATCATGCGGTGCGTGTAAGTAACTGTGACTATATATAGGGGCACCCCTTCTAGCTCGTAGGTGGCAAAGGCGGGAGTGGTGTGGCAAAATCCAAGTATGTGTGTGTGATTCGAAATTTAAATTGGAGCATCTGGCTGTTTTGAGTGCGTTCTCGGATTCGTTTGTTTAATGTTGTGTTCATTATACCTAAAAAAAAAATAAATGCAGTTTTTTTTTGGAAGTGAAATGTTTTTTTTTAGGTGAGTACTTATTAGTTGCAATTTTCAATCTCTATAGAAAGACTACGTGTTTAAAACTTACGATGATCCATAGCTAAAGAAAATCATTTCTTCACAATTTTCTTTAGCCATTAAAATTATATTTTCTCTAACTAGGTACTTACATGACTCAGCATCGTGCTCAAGTATATTTAACTACAAGATTTCCGTTTCAAGTCCCATTAATTAATGCAGCCATTGCTGCAAATGATGTAGTCTGAAATAATTTGCATACTTGTTGATGGCGCCTATTTTCTATTTAAATCTCTCCGATTTTCTATCTTAGTCTGCATCAGTTACTATATCATGTATATCAGATAAACTATATTTATAGATCATTTAATAAATAGTCTTACATACATCCGGAGATATGGCTAGACTAGATTCTTCCTGGAGTAGATAATTCATTTCTTAAACAAAATATTTCAGGGATATTAGGTAGTTCGTAGGTAAAAGGTTTTACGACCCATTTCATGGGGAGCGGATCTATATTTAGGTTTCATCAGACATATATCGAAATTATAAATAAATATATTCCTTTTGGATTAACCTAACATCAGCTTGAAACCGAACCTAGGATCTCATGTTCTCGCTGGGCCCTGGTTTAGGCTATGGTCCGGAGCAAGTAGGAATGGTAGGCGGGCGCTTTCTTCTACGAAGCAGTAATGTTAGCAGTAAATAAAAGTCTGCCATGTTCCACGTAGAGGGGGAGAAATCATTGGATGATTTCCCATCTTAAACAATTAATAGGACATGATATTCTGCGGGAATTTTAGAAAGAGTCAGCGTAGCCTTAGAACGCCGAGGGCTTCTGAATGAACGCTGGGAGGTTTTAGTCATTAAAAATCTGACATTTCCTCTCGCTCCACCCAAAACTAGAGAAGTTATTTATTGATCCTTGCACTTTAAAAATAAAAGCCTTAACGGTCAGCAGTACAGTATCGTTGGCGACCATGCAACTAAGTATCCTGTTCACTTAGCTCAACTATTCCAATCTTAACAGAGAGAGGCTACAAGGCCACAACTTCAGTATCCTGGTTAGTCTGAAGCACCTATAAATCTCACGAATAACACTTATTGAAAACGTGCCCAATAAATATCGATGGATGGGCTCGGCCCCATTACCTTCGACCTGGTGACGTCATCAGGGAACTGCATACAAACTTACATACAATACGTCTATTTATAGTTCTTTGTATACATATGAACGGGATGAGCAAATCCAGTATTGTGATAGTTTCAATCTGCGTTTTGGCTACAAAAGTATTGATTAGTAATGGATGTGGATCTAATTTTCTTTTGATGATTTTTGGCTGATACAGTCATACTGCGACGCTGCAAAAAGGCGATGATAGGTGGTTAGTGGTTACATCGTGGGCTTTTGAGAATATGTGATAGCTCGCCGTCTGACCTTCCGGTAAACGTCCGAACCCAACCCGAGTCGTCGACGGTCATAGAGAATATAACCACTAGAGAGCGCATAGCCCGATTTCTTCTAAGTAAACAACTCACCACGGCGGGCCGGGGGACGAAGAAAAATGCGCGGCTGCTATTGGTCCGTTCAAGGTCAATTCGTGTACCTTTAATTTGATTCGCTTAAAAATCAAGAGCACGTGACCTGTGTACTACATTTGCGGTTGCCGCTTCTACTAGTTTTAGCATATGTTTGGTGAGCGCAATAGCATCGTACGCGCACTCCACCGGTTATTTGCTTCATGTCGACGGTATATAGTGTTCCATGCGCGCCCCAAAGTGTCAGCAAGACCTCAAGGGCACAGCAGGGTCGAAGCCTAGAGGGGCCTCGAATCGTTCAAGAATCCGGGGTCCTGGAACGCAATGCAAAAGAGAAACAGATGATTGTGTTTTAGTCAATACCTAAGTCCGCTCTAGAGCGAGAGAAGATATTTGATGACCAAAAAAGGTGGTATCATATCAATAAAAGTATTCCTCAAAACCTAAACGGAAGCAGCTAAATATCGTTATTTTACATGAATCTATTGTAATTTGACCTACACAACGAAATTAATTCATGAATCCCCGACCGGTCTCATTTGACCGCGCTGTTATTGTCTTACTATTGTGTCTCGTTTCGCGGGTAAGTATTGATAGGTTAATGGATAGCACGGCAACCCTCTCACGTCTTCTGCCAAAAAATCGAAAGTCTAATTTTAGAAGAATCAGCTCTCTTCATTCAGAGTTTCAGACGGGTGAAATGCTGCTTGTATTAATTAACCTATCAATACCCGCGAAACGAGACACAATAGTAAGACAATAACAGCGCGGTCCTATGACACCGGTCGGGGATTCATGAATTAAGCGACATCTTTTTATGATTAAAACGATCTCTCTTTTTAAAGATTTCGAAAATAGAAAAAATCACTGCAAATAAACTGTGGATAGTTTTTACACGAACACGCTGAAAATCGGACTGGTGTCAAGACTTTTAATTTGATTTTTACTGAATATCATCAGTGGTTTTTCGTAAAAAATGGACGTAATACAAAGCAGCCATACAACTCCATTCCTCTCAATAAACGAACGCTGATCAAAAAATATAGAATGAGGAAAAATGCTCTAAACACCTTTGAATAAAAAGCTGTGATTTTACTATCGTAAAGAGCTTAATAGTTAAGCTCGAAAAGAAATGTACGTAGCTCAAATCAACTCAAGCTGAAAATATGTCAAATATATGGCGCTTCGTACATCGATTTTCTAAATTTTCACCAAAATTTCTATTTCGAGCATCAAAAAAAAGCTTGGATTTAAATGAAACCCAGCTCAAAAAACGTAGAAAAATCCTTTGGTGACACTTAATTCAAATAGACTTTTATCCGTCGATATTTTTATTAACAAACTCAAATTTTCAGCCAATTACAAATGCTTCCTGTTACCTATATTAAATAATGATAAAATAAAACCAAAGCTTAACATTAAGATTATAAACGTTTAGACATTGAAAATTTAAACTCCACTCAGTTCTTTTATCACTTTAGTTCTATTAAACAAAACAAAATATAACAAAATTACTACCTAGGATAATAGTTGAATAGGTACCTACGTAAGTGCAATACTGTATGGTTTTGGCCTTGCAGTGTTCTTAATGCCATTGCACTCTCAGATGTTCAAAATATCAATTGCTCAACAGCACAAACGCGTTCACTTTTGTTTTAATCATTTGTTTGATTTTAATTGACCTTTGTTAGTGTTTAGTATTGGTTTAGGGGCAGAGATAACTGAGTCTTTAAGTGTGGCAGTTGAAGGATTTTTTGGACACGGCCCTCTCTCTCCTACTTCTTCTTAAACGCTTATGATGCCGTAATGTACTAATTTTGCCAGTTCGTAACAAAGACATAACAAAGTTTACAAGAGTTAGCTTCTGCAGTAATTATTGATTGATGGTTTAACTATGCGATTGTTGGTTAGATAACTTCACCTTTCCTCTCTCTTCCTAAGCAAATACCACAGATTTAGATTTAGATGAAAAGCCAATGCTTTTGTTTACCCAATACAAATCTAAAATTAATTAATTACTAACATAACTGCTCATTACTACACAGAATCTTTACGTATTTATTACAAAAACATCAGTCACACACCGCGTCTGTCTGTCAGTCTGTTTGCGATAAACTCAAAAACTACTCAATGGATTTTCAAATGCAAGCTACAAAACACCGATCTCATCTCGTTTACATTGACGAAAAAATTAACGTGCAAGTGTTGCAAAAAGAAAAATATAAAACCCGTACAAAGTTAGGTTCGGTCGCTAGTATTTTAATAATAGTAAGACACTAAATCACATTCAAATCAAGTTTACAATACGAAAAAAGCCTCGCGGCTTATCTAAGAGAGCTTTTGTAATTCTGCAATATAAATGTGAGTCACTTCTAAATCAGAACAATTTATTACTGTTACGTAAAAGTAAGGTACTGGCCGATACGTTATAATTGCCTTGTAACATGCGGTGATACTCGATAATATGACGGATATGGGCATCTATGTAACATCGCTTGGGGCTATATGTGTGCAGTGGCGTAGATAGTTGACCAACCCAATGATTTTTTGAAAAGAGTAACCATGGAGTTTCTTGCCGGTTCTCCTCTATAGGAAAAAACAAATTGGAACCGTGAACTAGCTTCTGACGTTTTATAAGTGACCATGTAGGGCCATCTGAAATATTTTTTATTTTTTTTTATTTTAGGGCCGTTGCCCTGGGGCAAAAAAAGCCTCTCCTCTTTTTTAATTGGGAAATCATCAATTAATAACTTTTGGTCTGGGTGGAGTGAGAAGGAGTATAAAATTCTAACTTTTACAGACTAAAACGAGCAGCCGTGATTATAGTCGTGTGGGAAGTTGCAACCTATTTTAATTAGACTTTGGAGGTGGAAGATTTTCCGGTAGTTCAATAACAGGTATTTTGGGGGCCCAGGCCGTTGTCCCGCCGAGAGTTTCGGTAGCTACGCCACTGTGCGTATGAGTTCATGCGCGAAAGCAGTTTAAAGGCAATGGCATAAACCAGCACATAGCTAGGCTACACGTGAGTATTAAGCTTCACTTTATATGAAAGTTATTTCCATGCTATACACCGTGTGCCAGACATCGACGCACAAATTTGGATTCAGTATATGATTCTGGACGAGGGTCCAGAATCATTTACTGGATATGGTGCAAATTATCATTGGTTATAGCCTAATTAAAAAAAAATCTACTTTTTATTTAATTTGATTATAATCGTTACTTACTCAAATTTTTATAGTGAAAAAAAAAATAACTATTAATTTTTTTTTCACTAAAAATTGCTTGATTAAAACAACAATTTTATCTACACGGAGGTCAAAGACTTCTACTGAGAATCGTGGCATTACTTGGATAGACTGGTGGTCAGACTTTCTGGCGTTTGCTGCTTGCTTTTCGACGCACGGGGTGTCAGTAATATCCTAATTAAACTTAGGACAGTAAATATGAACCGATTAACTAAACAATTTACAATAATACTTGCCCGGTTTTGAACCCATAACCATAACATGTTTGAGAGGCGCATGCTTTAACCATTAGGCTATCACGATTTTTACATAGGGTCGACTTATCTCCGTAATAATATGTGCTGGATAGTGTCCGGTATCATCATTTCGGCCAAAAGTCATCCACTGCTGGACATAGACCTCCGCCAAGCGTCGCCACAACGACCAATCCTGTGCGATGGGGACGAAATGTTCTAGAGTGGTGACCACGTACCGGAAGATGTAGCGAGTCCGGATAAATCTAGATTATATGTTTCAAAGCTTTTAATTATTATGGTTCACTGATTTTATTGCTCTCTTATCGTTGGACTTATGTCATTGTAAAGGTTTTTTGTGGTTTATTGCAACCATGGGTTCGCTTCAATGCCCATTTCATTACTTTATTGAAGTGATTTTAAACGTTTCTAATGACCACCCGCAGATTACCGTCCTAATAAAAATTAAAGAAAGAGAATTGTTTGCGTAAAACAGGTCCAGTTCAACAAAATACCAGACAATGCAGTAGTTGCCTGATCTGGTCTTGGGGTTTTCAATAGAACTATAATTTGAATGTAAATAAATAAAAATAAAAATAAAAATGCCCTTTATTCCACTAAGTGTTTACAATTTGGATAACTTATTTATGTATGAAAAACCATTAAGAAAATACAAATCTGCTCATGCCCTGAATCTGGTTATTATAAATTGGTTTCGTCATTTGTTTTCCTATTCTGGTTCATTCTCGCTATTTGTAGCGGTCGCCTCTGCGGCGTAGGCCTCCCCTAAATCGCTCCACGCTTGTCTATCGCGCGCTTTCTGCATCCAGTTTGGTCCACAACGTTGGGTGAATATATCTCGCCATCTTTTTCTTTGTCTCCCTTGCTTTCTTTTCCCGTCTAGTGGAATCCACTCTGTCGCTCGCTTTGTCCATCTCGTACACTCCAATCTACACACATGTCCTGCCCAATTCCATTTTAGTAATCTTATTCTTTCCTTTACATCCGTTAATTTGGTTTTCCTTCGTATTATTTCATTTTTTATTTTGACCAATTTTTTTATGCATAACATACTTCTTTCCATTTTCCTCTGGCATATTGCAATTTTTTCCTCATCTTCTCTTCTTAATGACCATGTTTGGCAACCGTATACAAGACAAGGAAGTATGGCAGTTTCATACACTTTCTTTTTTATATGTAAGCTTATTTCTTTACTTTTCATTATTTCTTTTAGTCCCCAGTACTTTCTCCATGCTAGAGCTATTCTTCTATTTATCTCTTTTTCAATACAGTTTTCGAAAGACACCAATTGCCCTAGGTAGACATAATCATCAACAAATTCTATCTTTGCGTTCTCTATTATAACGTCCTGGTACTCTCCGTTCGTAATTATTTTTGTTTTAGAGGCGTTGAGCGATAGACCGACTTTCCTACTTTCTAACGCCAATTCGGATATCATGCACTCTAGTTCAGTTGCAGTTTCAGCAAATACCACAATATCGTCTGCGAAGCGTAAATGACTGAGAAGTTCTCCATTCACTTTTATGCCCTTATTGTCCCACTCTAGGCACCTGAAAACTGACTCTAGTACCGCTGAAAATAATTTTGGTGATAACGGGTCACCTTGCCGGACACCTTTTTGTACAGGAAACTCTACTCCTTCTCTTTCTAGTTTCACTATAGCCCGACATTTGGAGTAAACGCTCTTGATTAAATTGATGTATTTTGCGTCTATTCCTTGGCGTGAAAGAGCTGTCCAAATTGCATCGTAATGTAGAGAGTCAAAAGCTTTCTGGTAATCGACAAAACACATGTAAATAGTTTTCCCGTACTCGTTAGCCTTCTCTATTACTTGCGTAACTACCTGCAAATGGTCTGTTGTAGAGTATTTTTTACGAAATCCAGCCTGTTCGCATGGCTGATTCTCATCCAGGATTTTGGTGACTCTGTTCAGAATGACCTTAGAAAAAATTTTGTATAGGTTTGTCATAAGACTGATTGGCCTATAGTTTCCAAGTTCACTCCGATCTCCCTTTTTGTGCAGCAGTGTGATTGTGGACTTTGACCACTGCTCTGGTGTTTTTCCTTCTCTGAGAATGTTATTGAACAGGAACTGTAGAGGATAATTTGAATGTATTTAATGACAAAGACAGAATAATAGCTGGCCCATTTTTGGATCAAAAATGATCGCAACCTTAAAGTTGGAAATTGTCAAATAATGCCAGCTGCTTTTTCAGTATCTCATAGCAACAAGCAATGTTTCACATTTATTTCGCGTAAATATCCGTTCGAAATCGAATTCGGAACTGGAGATTGACTTTACTGGCACCCTTTTGCCCACGGAACCCCAATAAAAACAATCGCCGAACAAAATCTTTATTATAATGTCTTACTCAGACCTCTAATGTACCCTATAATGCGAAGTTATCTCAGTAGAGCATCTGCAAGCCAAGCATTACGTATCGTTAGCTTATGGAAAGTAAGCTGTGTTGCCAGTTAAAATACTTTATGACAAAACTAGCGACCCGCCCCGGCTTCGCACGGGTGCAAAAATATCAGTGTTCTTCTACTATATGATGTATGTATTGTACATATAACCTTTTCTCTTAAATTACTCTGTCCATTAAAAAAAACCGGTCAAGAGCGTGTCGGGCCCCGCTCAGTATAGGGTTCCGTAGTTTCCCGGTCGTCACAATAAGTGTCCCCAATTTTTCAAAAACTTTTTGTCCCATCATGTTCAAAATTTTCCTAGAAAGTCTTTATGAAGCTCTACCTTGCTGTTTTTTATTCATATTTTCTAAAAATATAGTTCAAAAGTTTGTTGTTAAAAGGTAGTTGCCATTTGGCTAAGGAACCCTAAAAACTGTATCAAAATCTGTTGCGGAGTTTTAAAGATCTAAGTATACATAGGGACAGACACACAGACAGCGGGAAACGACTTTATTTTTACTTTATGACAAAATTATGCACGAGTGTGTCTATTGTTAAGTATTCGTAGCACGTTTGTTCTAAAATGAGCAAATTTTGTAAGTATTCGTGGATACATCTGTAATTCTGTGGCTAAAAAGATTTTAGTAATGTTATGTCATAAGAACTTTATGACGGAAAGGTGAACTTTGAGAAACATCGAAACCTAATAGAGCTATATGTAGATCATGTAGGTTTAATTTTTTTTTTCAAAGATTTTACTTCATACTAGGAATTACTCTTGTACCGTGGGTGCGCTCACAAATATGTAAACGCACATACACAGGCAGCTAGATGCGGAACATCTATCTGTAGGCCGTACAAATATTTGCTCTGTGCGGGAATCGAAATCACGACATGCAGCACTGCAGCCAATCGCTAAACCACTGCGTCAATAATGTCTGTATTGTCCTATTCTTTTATTTTTAAAGACATAATTTCCTATATAACCATACCATTTTGTAAAGTGATATGTTAATTTAGTTTCGTCCAATTACGGTCGTTAATCATATTTTAATGAACATACAACCTGACATATGCAAAATCATAACTTAATTTTAATTCTGTGTCTAGTTGTAATTTATCTATGATCATCATCATCTGCCTAGCCTTTTCCCAACTATATTGGAGTCGGCTTCCAGTCAAGCCGGATTTAGCTGAATACTAGTATTTTACGAGGAGCGGCTGCCTACCTGACCTCCACAACCCATTAACTGGGGTAACACGGTACTTCATAGCAAGACTGGAGTCAGATTTACTGGCTTTCTGTAATTTATCTATGATATGTGTGTATTAAAAATATACATATAAGTATGTTTATCAGTTGTCTAGAACTCATAACATAGCTTAGTTAGGGACTAGATGCCGTTGTGAGAAAGTTGTCAAATGAAAAAATCGCGGGCTACCCCTTTTTAGGGTTCCGTAGCCAATTGGCAAAAACGGAACCCTTATAGTTTCGCCATGTCTGTCCGTCCGTCCTCGCTTAATCTCTGTGACCGTTAGCTCTAGAAAGCTGAAATTTGGTACCAATATGTATGTCAATCATACCGACAAAGTGCAAAAATAAAAATTGAAAAAATATGTTTTTTTAGGGTAGCCCCCCTACATGTAAAGTAAAAAGCGATTTTTTTTTAAATTTCAACCCTAACGTGTGGTATATTTTTGGATAGGTATTTACAAATGAATAGGGGTTTACTAAAATCATTTTTAATAATATCAATAATTTCGGAAATAATCGCTCCCAAAGGAAAAAACAATGCGCCCCCCCCCCCCCCTCTAACTTTTGAACCATAAGTTTAGAAAATATGAAAAAAATCTGGAAAGTAGAGCTTTATAAAGACTTTCTAGGAAAATTATTTTGAACTTGATGGGACGAACAGTTTTTGAAAAGTTGGGGACACTTAGTTTGACGGACGAGAAACTGCGGAACCCTACACTGGGCATGGCCCGACACGCTCTTGGCCGGGTTTTTCTTCTTTTTCAAGTGGGAAATCATCAAAATAACTTCTTCCGCTAATCACTATTTTAGGCTATCACGGTTTACGGTTTAAGATATTCCGTAAGTGACAATTTAAACTTCTTCCGCTGTTGGGCGGAGTGGGAGGACGTGTCAGACTTTTACTGACTAAACCCCATCCCGTTCCTTCTTTGCCTTCATTCTGGGGTCACGAGTTTCCCTTTCGAAATCCAATCCATGGCCCCAGACCAGAGGCTAGCGTTTTCACATTAAAATATAATTAGTGAGTTGAATATAATTTTAATGACAATTAGTGAGTTGACGTAGCGACATTTTATGTTTAGCATGTTCATAATAAATCTGTATTACGTGGCCATTTCTCTTATAAAATTAAGTACAGGAAATACTAACTGGTTGAATAAGCATTTTTAGAAAGTGCCTTCAGTTTATCGAAGTCCTTCTAACTTCAATAGACGTTTAAATGAAAGATTTTCAATTAAATGTGAAATAGTGCAAAGGCATGCTAAGCAAAAAACACAAATACAAAATACAAAATAGTTTATTTCTTCAACAAAATTTACAATATTATTTTAGTTGCCAGAACTACCCAGGAAGCATGTAGTTATGCTTGTATCGGGTCGTTCCGCTCTTCCTTAGGAACAATGCTCAATACTGAGGTACTTAATTTGATACTAAACTATTTTAAGCATTTACATGTAAAAAATACGTAAAGATACTGGTATGGCTCAATGTGTGTGTGTGTGTGAGTGTGTGTGTGTGTGTGCGTATGTGTGTCAAATTATCCGTGTTAAAATAAAAAAGCAACATTAATCTTAATAAAAAATTCTCCTATACATTCGTATAGGAGGCAAATACACATTTGTCACCTAAATAATTATAACATAAGCCTTTATTCAGACAAAAAAATATGTTACCATAAAATAAACTTAAATTAACGACCCTGCTGAATCTGTGACACCTTCAACTTTGTCTGTTTGCCCAATTTTGGCAAAGGCCTCCTCCATTTCTTTCCCACTATTTATTTGTTTATTATTTATTATACGCTTTATTGTACACCAATTCAATTTCACAAAAGGAAACTTAAAACTAAAACACATACAATGGGCGGCCTTATCGCACACTATTTTATTTGTCACCTAGCTCCTTCTAAACGCCTTTACCGATACGGATTAAATTTTGTGTGTATATTATGAAAAGGATGGTTTAAAAATACAATTGAACTCGATAGGGAACTTTTTTGCAAAAATATATTTTTATTTGTAGTCCATTAAAAGGCTGAAAAACGACTACTTACCAACAAATTACAACGCACATATATATATACGTAGATAGAACTGGAATAGGTCGTAACACTGAGACTAGTACAACATTCTGACATTTCCACGGCCAGGCAATCTCGGGTCACCATCGTGGAGATGCGCGCAACATTGTAAATCTAATAAGGTAGGTAAGGTACTAGATGTAAGACTATGGAAGCACATAGTTCTGTAGCCAAGTACAACAAACAGTACGGTAGGTGCGCGATATTTGAGGACAGGAATGTTAATTTTCATCATTTTGATCAAACTTAATTTTGTTTAAGCTTAATTTTTTAAGCTTCATTTTAGTTAACTTCCATGAAATGACCAATTTTCATGTAATAATCGTTGGATTTATGTTAAATTCGCTTAAAGTTTGATCTACTAATTAGCTGACTGACGTTTTTCTGTTTATACTAAAATCGAACGTATATAATTAGTTATAGCATAGATATAGTATTATATAGTAATAAGATACATCGTCGTGATTAAAAATTGTGTGTTGTTGATAGGAGGGTAAAAATAGCCTACGGCCTACCAAACCCAAACCACCACCTAGCCTTTGTTTTCTTTAAATTGTTTTTTATGCGCTGGTTTCTCTTCACCACCCTTGGTTGACTGGTAGAGAATGCCCAAAGCATTAAGTCCGCCTATATATGTTGCATGAAGTATCAATAAATAAATAAATATGCACAAATTTTTTGTTTGTAGCCATGTTGTATGAGTTAGATTTTTACGTAATTTAGATTACAAACTTAGCGCGTTTAAGTCTTTTACACTAGCTGATTATTCCGAACAAAATAAGTGGAAAATAAGTTTATTTTAAACGTTTGGAACATTGATTTCACAAACTAATAAATGTTTACTAGCTAGAACCTTTGTCAAAAGCTATCATATAAGAGTTTCTTTATATGCGATGGAAAAATCCAAAGTCAATGCTCCTATTGATGTAAAATTTGTATGGCTCAGGTTTCCTGTATCAATTGCTTCGATCGTTCAATGGGTTTTCAATGCGATTGCAGCTATAACTTTTAATCCTATTTCAATTTGTTCTTTACGATTTCCTTCGAATCGAGCAATTTTCTCTTCATTTGTAAGAATTGTGAGGGTTTCTAGGATATTCAATTGTAAGAATCCTTAAGGTTTTTAAGAATGAAAGCTATTCAATGTTTCCTATGTTGATCGATGTAATCACTACATTGTATAAAACAAAGTTGCTTTCCGCTGTCTGTCTTTATGTGCCTATGTATGCTTAGATTTTTAAAACTACGCAGCATCGGATTTTGCTGCGGTTTTCTTTAATAGGTAGAGTGATTCAAGAGGTACTCGTAGGTTTCATATTTTTAAATATACGAGTATGCACATAGTTAAGTATAAATATTTAGCCAAAATTGTCATCACATTAATTTTACTGATTAAATTATCAGTATATTAGAACAATAAATATGTTTATAAAATTACACCAGTTTAAAACTGTGTTGTAGCCATTAGGGCTAACCTCCAAGAGAGGAGACGGTGTTCCAAGACTTGCAATTACCCTCGTAGTTAGATTCGCTCTTTTATATTATTGTATTAATTAGAGGCGTTATCGCATTCCGCGATCTCTTCCAGACAACCTGGAATTGAAAAAGATTGCCTGATAGTCTTATTTTTAGTTCCATATGGGGAGAGTACGTCAGCTTTTCATTTCGACTTGAAACCATAGACACATGTACCAAGTGGGTTGCTCAGTACATGGCCGACTTTTTGTCATATGTAAGTGGTAACCGGTCTATACGGGCGTTGCGGAACACGCTTGCCTATAAGTGTTATAAGACTTATAAGTTGTAAGTAATAACCTAATTTAGAGCGGACTTAGATAAGTAGGAGTCTAGTGTGTAATGCTGGGCGTTGGCGGAGATTCTGAGCGAATGTTTTAACATACGAGTTCATACGGTTAACTAGTTAGCTTGTAAAATATTGGTATTTATAGTTATTTTATCTACTTTCTTTGGTTGAATTATGAGCCATTGTTGGGTTATTCTTATTATATTGTTTCCTTCCAAACTTTTTAATTTGAAGCTCTTCAGACACGACATCTATGTCAAAATGATAGTCTTGGACCAGTTTGTGTTGCTAGTGACAAAATATGGATTAGAAACATGGTAACTCGTAATAGGCCTCATTAGAAGGCTTTAAGTCACCCAAAGGGCAGTAGTAAGTGATAGATATGAGAAGGTTCCTTGCGTAATCGAATCAGGAATGAAGATATTGGCAGGAAAATCAGAGTTAGAGACATACTCCGAAGAATCGACAATACCAACTGGCAATGGGTAGGGTACATTGGTCACTGAAAACGTTGGTCAATGGTGCCGAAATGTTCTGGAGTGGCGACCACGTATCGTAAGACACAGCGTTGGAAGGCCTCCCACATGGAGGACCGATAACCTAGTGGAGGTCGCGGGTTTCCGATATAATGCGAGGCGCATAGGATCGGTCGTTGTGGCGACGCTTGTTGACATCTTCTGGCTGAAATGATGATGGTGATGACGACGAAGAATTCAGGAGTATACAGACTCAAACTTGGAGGAGTCTACACTTTCCAACTAAATTCTAAATTGGCCCGCAATTATTCCAGAGTTCGGTGATTTTTTTTTAAATACATGCAACCGAACATATAACCTTTTTGAAGTCAGAAAAAATCAAAGGTCAGCGTTAAAACCGATATTAATCTGCTTTATTGTTATTGTTACTTTGAAATATCGAACAAAACACAATGAAATAATCGCAATGCCAGTGACAATGCACTAGGAATTAATTACCTCATTATTACACTACTTCCATTTCAGCAGTGAAAGTATGAAGTGTTTTTTATGCACTGTCGTGTTAATAAATGCTGATAAAAACTAGGGGACATTTTAACTGTAATGCGTTGTAATTTGTAATGCAATCTGACTTCGTGATCTTTCAGTATGACATTTGGATGTTGAAATGAAACAGCTGATATGAGATTTGTGATATCGTTTTTTAGAGTGATTGATTTTGAGGTGAGAAAAATATAAAATAACTTTTGCACTGGATGTGAGTCTTTTACTTACTAAACCCCACCCTGCGACCTTGACATTCCAGTGTTAAGGTCACTCTTTCGGACAATCCTGTATTATGGCTAGCGATCTGAATAAAATTGATGTATCGAAGAACCGATTTTATTGGTCAAGAATATAATTTTTTTAAATCGATTTTTCCGAATGGGTTGATTCTGTGAATCGATCTTACTCGTAGAAACTTGATTTTGAGAAGATTTTCATGTGAATATTATATATACTTACACCAGTCAAGAAACACATGTCTATTGTAGGATCATCTGTATCCTGCTATTTATAATGCAGCACCTGCAGTGTATCCAGCGGATTGATCTTTAAGAAACCGTTATTTTTTCGATTCTCGACTTGATTTAGCATTGATTCGATTCTTTGGACTTCAATTGGAATCGAAAATTACTCTTACTTCAAGAAAAATTGTCCTATCCCGTATTAAAGTATAGGTTGGATCTAGTTTCTCAGTGAGCTAGGTCTAGATGGTTATTATGTAGTCCTTTGCACGTGCAGTCATTACTCGCATGCTATAACTATAAGTCAGCTTTTACGCTGATATGAAAGGGTCTTTGTTGCTACACGACTTTTGAGGGTTAACAGTTATTTGAGATATATAAATGGGCTGGCGACAGAGTTGCTAAGGTTACTGTTTGAGATACTTCACAGTGTAGGATCTTTCAATGAATAGGGTCCATAAAACATACACCTCAAAATATATCTATGTAACATAATAAATATAAATGAATATGTCCTGAAAGTTATACGTTTAGAATTGGCTACTGAGTCGATTTCAGCCGCTTTATATGGATAATTAAACCTAAATAATCTAGAATTATTTTATGATAAAAATTACATAATTTTGATAATTTATCATTAGCGTGTTTGCGTGCGCGTGCATTGATACCAATACTGATGCGCTACTAATGTAGTACGTCGATTTCCATACCATTTGCTAATAATTAGGATTACTAATTTCTTAAAAAAGTACTGAGTAAAAATTCAGTGCTTAAATTATGATTGTGAAAAATTATTTTGAGTATTATTAGGTTTTGCATTATTGAGATATTATTTTAATTAGTAATTATTCGAATTACATATTGCATAGATCTTCATGGTGCCTTTTTTGTATCATCAAGTAACTTTTTCTCTTCTGCGTGGAGCGAGAGTGCGTGTCAGACTTTCACTGACTAACCCACCCGTGTCCTTTCAACTGCTTTTTATGTTTCAGGGTCACGATAATTCTTTCTAACATTCCCGCAGCCCGTTCTCATGGCACCTTGAGATTTTGATTTATCAGTATTCGTTGATTTAATTTAGATAAAGGTGCATGAGCTGTGTATATGTCCTAAATATACCTACTGCGATTATTATATTATTATTATGGAGGTCTGATAGGCAGCCGTTTCTCGTAGAATACTGGTATTCAGCTAAATCCGGCTTGACTGGAAGCCGACCCCAATATAGTTGGGCATATGCAGTTGGGCATAGCTAGGCATATGATGATGATGATGATGATGATGATGATATATTATATTATTGTACTGTATTTTTTCTCGCTAACGCATCATAACTCAGTATTCTCTGACTCTGAATTATCCCTGCTGTTCGAACACATACTATATCATAATATCATCTATGTGGCTACAGACTGCCCAAGCCTCATAGGCTTAGTGCTTGACGTACTATGAGCATCGAAATAAATAATAGTATACCTATGTAAATATATATACTACCACTGAGTGTGCTTGCGGATGTCGACCGTTTATAGCTCGCCGTCCGGTCGTCCAGTAAAGTTCGGACCGATGACGCCGGGTTGAAAAGGGCGCATAGTGTTCCGTACCTTAGGGGCCCAAATCTAATAGGTCCATGGGTCGACTTCTAAAAAGGTTACCCAACAAAAATGTTGTTTTAGTCATTAAAAGAAATAACGCGATCTCCCACGCCGCCCTAGAGCGGAAGAAGACATAAGATAATTTCCTAACTTAAAATATAAAAACATACATAATACCAGAACATTACAATGTGAGCAAAGAGATTAATAGATAGAATACTTATCCAAAACCAATTCAAACTTTTTCATTCACATTAAAATACCCAAGATTTGCGTAATCAAATTAGCAGAACTATAAATTTTATAATGCCCTAATTGGTCAGTCGGAAATCCGACCCGCCATAGTGCCGACAGCTTTGAAGTTCCAGCAGTGTCATAAAAACTGCACATTGCGTCATAAAGTACTTTAAATGAACATTTAAAGCTATTTGAGTCAAGAGTTTTAAAGTAACATTTCCGTTGTGACTTTCGAACTTTCTGATTTAAATTAAACTGGACTAAAGTTGAGGTAATAATCAGTGACTTGTGACCTTTTCTTATTTTTACAGTGCATTAAAAATAATAACACAAATAGTATTGTTTTTTTTTGGGTGTAAAATCATGTAATAATTTCTCTCATGATGGGAGAAATTATTACATGACAAGAAGTCGCCTTTATTAAGGCATTTCCTTTTAACCTCAGAAGGTTTTCAAAACATTGCTCTACCGAATTCTCTGCTGAACAAAACAGGTAGGTATCTATAAGTCAAAAATAGTGAATAGGCTAGTTCTAGGCAAGTGTGCTCCATCGTCGGCCACATAGTCGCTTACCATCATGTGAGATAGATAGTGGTCAAACTTAGTAAAAAATTGTTCTTTTTGCTTTGAGATTTATAATAACATTCAGTGAAGGCCTTTGAATTTTTCTCTGTTCTAGGACATGCCAGTTCCCTCACGATGTTTTCCTTCACAATTTTGAAAATAGTAGTAATGAAGAAATAAATGACACAAAACATAGCGCCTTGCCTGTTTGCCTGGATCGTTACCACTCAGCCACCATTGCTCTCAATCCAAGCACACGTTGCCTTAATTATATCATCTGAATCACACGATATCAGTGACAGTACGCTACGTAAGCACTAGATGGTGCAATGTGCAGTGACCGGGCGTGGCTGACACGACCACTGGAGCGAGTAAATCGAGTAATGGAGTTACGAACACTTACGATCTCAATTATAAAAGAATTCGTAATGTTACAGATTTGCCATGTGCTTTCCGAGAAGTTATTGCAATTTTGTAAGAGTAACTTTTATTCGGAGCAGACATTGCAATTCTTATGAATTAATTTATGATAATATCGGTTGTCAATTACAGATTATTGTAAAAGTTTTGGTAAATAATAAAGTTAAAGACAAACCGAGCTCACATATATGCCACGTGTGCCACGTATGACACCTAGACTCTTTAGTTTTCAGAAAAACTCTTGGCATATGCAACGCTGCCGTCCTAAGTCTGTCTATAGTATTCAAGCTAATTCAAGAGTTCAGATGTCATATGCGCAGCATACCTGGCATACATGGGCTGAATTTGTCTTTAGCGTTAAAAAGTACAACATTATTGTGTGAAACCCACCTAACCTCCGTTGGAAAGGTCCTTCAACCAGACTTTGGTATATGTATCAATCGCGCGGAGAACTATAATATCGTGATGCAGGATTTTGGACTTCAGTTCCTATGTGACGAAATATCCACACTAATAAAAAAAAATAGATGTCGATACACTATCATACCTTAAATAGGCATTACATTTACAAAGTTTTTACGATGTATAATAAAAAAAATGGTAGCATGTAGTATGTACGAACTTAAAAAAATCTGAGTACATACCTTGAATAAGCTAGATTCCGAATTCCAGCCACACATTAACATTTTTATCAGACTATTGCCTCAGAGTCCACTCACTTGAGCCGCTAGGGCTGATAGGTACATGTCAAAGCTTAGGCATTGTAAAAAAAAAATACCGTAGCCTAGCTGGAACGCTAAGAAAAACTGAAGGAGCATAGTTTTAATCAGTAATAGTCTGACTCTTCCTCTCGTTTCACTAAGAATATTTTTAAACATTTGATTTAATTATTAAAAAAAATAATTAATAATTTAATATTTCTTTTATTCTGTTTTTAGTCTTTGTTATCATAGCGGCAACCGAAATAGTTACATCATCTACAAAATTATCAACTGGCTAGCCATCACGATTCATGAGATACAGACGGACAGCGGAGTCTTAGAAATAGGATCCTGTTTTTACCCTTTGGGTACGGAGCAGTAAAAAAGATTTGTCCTAGGTAATCAATAAAGCACTTTTCAAAAATTAAATAAATCTAATTAAGTAGTACAACAATTACATCTAACAATACAACTAAATAAATAACATAACAGTACTCTTGGAAGGAGGCGTATTTGGTGTTTACGACGCGTACTTGTCCCCCACATGGTGTCGGACACCCCACTTATAGTTGGCGTTCTTGTCCGTCTTGACAAACGTGTGGACTGGGCCTGTGACGCCGCTGGTTCCTTTGTGGTCGTGGTGACGGTCGTGGTGATCGTGGTCGAAGTCGTGATCATGGTCGTGACCACGCTTTGGTCGCTCCCATTGGGGCTTTTCTAGGTCTGCTGACTCGACTGGAAGGGCAAGGTTAAGTTGAATTAGTTTTGATAGAGGAGCTCGTGGCTAGATAATAACAGCCGCACAGGTCGATCTTCAAGGTTAAGCAACGCTTGCCTAGGTTGGTCTGTGGATGGGTGACCATCTTAACATAACGAGTTTTCTCCGTGCCTCGGAAAGCACGTTAAGCCGTTGGTCCCGGCTGTCATTTGGAGATCTTTGGCAGTCGTTACGGATAGTCAGAAGCCAGTAAATCTGACTCCAGTCTTGCCATGAAGTACCGTGTTACCCCAGTCAATGGGTTGTGGAGGTCTGGTAGGCAGCCGCTCCTCGTAAAACACTGGTATTCAGCTGAATCCGGCTTGACTGGAAGACAACCCCAATATAGTTGGGAAAAGGCTAGGTGGATGAGTTTTGATAGAAGAGCGATGTAAAGATTTTTTGGAAAATGATTTAAAGGAAAAAAAACAATTACATATTATAAATGGAGACTTATGGCAATTATAAGTTTTGTCCTTGAAAAAATGGACTTTTAATTAAGTGCTACCCTCAAATCAATAAATGCCCCCAATCACAGTTAGTCCAGTCAAAATAGACATTCTAGTTTGCATTAATTCCCAACAAGCTGGATTTTTGTGCAGGCCTTAAATACGTCATTACGAATGTTATGTCAAAAGTCCCCATCGATCCCGCTTGTGCGTTGTTTTTTATTCGAGGTCAAAGGTCACAAATTAGCATTTTTTGCGTATATCTCTGAAACAACGAGAGCTATCAAAAAATGGTTCTGGCAAAGTTTAAAGATCGTAAAATTGTCTACAAAAAAGATCAACACTTTTTCTTCTACGATGCACTGTTCTCGAATTGTGGCTATTTTAAACATAGAAAATACGAATATGCACTCATGCTAAGGGATGATGGGTTCGATGAATATTTGAAGGACAAACCATCTGTAACGATACATAAGCAGTGTCGTAAAGCATACACCCGGAAGAGCAGCATCGCTGCAGCTAAAAGACAGCGTGAGGCGGAGATAGCTACCACATCTGGGATTAGTCCTCCTCGTACTAGCACGAGGTAATGAATCGTCTTTTTGACGAAATACTGTTTGTTCTGTGGCCATGAAGCAGATAAAACGGCTGAAATAAAAAAAAAGCGTAGCATCTTCGACCAAGAGTGTCCTAAACTTTCAACCCTTGACTTCAAGAAAACCATCTTTAAGGAAGCTCAGACTCGTTCTCATGAGCTAGCAAGTCCCGTATTCAGTATGAATATGACTTAATTTCTGCTGAGGCTAAGTACTACAGTGATAGTTACACTTAAAATACGACTTTCCTGCGGTCTAAAGTAACGATATCTCGAAAGCGATGCTTTATAGAAGAAAAGTGTCCGTATCTTTTTTGTAGACAATTTTACGATCTAGCAATGACACTACTTGCTAGCTCATGAGAACGAGTCTGAGCTTCCTTAAAGATGGTTTTCTTGAAGTCAAGGGTTGAAAGTTTAGGACACTCTTGGTCGAAGATGCTACGCTTTTTTTTATTTCAGCCGTTTTATCTGCTTCATTGCCACAGAACAAACAGTATTTCGTCAAAAAGACGATTCATTACCTCGTGCTAGTACGAGGAGGACTAATCCCAGATGTGGTAGCTATCTCCGCCTCACGCTGTCTTTTAGCTGCAGCGATGCTGCTCTTCCGGGTGTATGCTTTACGACACTGCTTATGTATCGTTACAGATGGTTTGTCCTTCAAATATTCATCGAACCCATCATCCCTTAGCATGAGTGCATATTCGTATTTTCTATGTTTAAAATAGCCATAATTCGAGAACAGTGCATCGTAGAAGAAAAAGTGTTGATCTTTTTTGTAGACAATTTTACGATCTATAAACTTTGCCTGAACTATTTTTCGATAGCTCTCGTTGTTTCAGAGATATACGCAAAAAACGTTAATTTGTGACCTTTGACCTCGAATAAAAAACAACGCACAAGCGGGATCGATGGGGACTTTTGACATATCATTCGTAATGACGTATTCAAGACCTGCACAAAAATCCAGCTTGTTGGGAATTAATGCAAACTTGAATAATAATTTAGTCTATTTTGACTGGACTAAGTGCGTGATAGCATGTCGATGACAAGAAATGAAATAAAAACATGTTACAAAAACCCAAAATAGCACGGGACAAGGGCAGAAAAATGAGACAGGTGAAAATATTCTTATTATCTGTCCCCAAACTCATAAGTGCGGTTCAAATGGGAATTAAAAGTTTTAGGTATCTGTTTCAACCCGGAAGTAGGTTTTCTTAATACTTTTAGCTAAGATTATATGAAAAACGATTCGGTGATTTGAGGAACAAGAAGACAAGCTGTATCGTACTACTAAACTGTACATGAAGTTGGAATAAATAAAAAAACTCATTGCAAAAGGAGGGGGAGGGAGAAAGATAATTATTACTCATCATAGTCAAACAAAAAATACTGGTATTCAGCTAAATCCGGCTTGACTGGAAGCCGACCCCAATATAGTTGGGAAAAGGCTAAGCAGATGATGATAGTCAAACAAAGGAACTTACCAGGTGTCTTATGATGAGGCAGCACATGAGGCTGTCCATGCTGCTGCGACTGCAGCTGCTGCAGTGAATGAGGATGATGAGGATGTTGACGCAGATGTATGGGCGGTGGCGGCGCGAACCTTGTGAACCGCAGCGGCCCTACTGGTCCTCTGGGCACTGGGTACGGTCGAGACCATGCTGATGTGGCGATGATCGTGCACGATAGGATTAACTGGAAGTAAGAAAAGGTACATGATGAAATTTGTGTTTTAAAGATGATAGAAAGAAGAAATGAAGAGGAAAAAGGAAGGAAGAATGAAATCCCGTGATTGGAAATTGAGTGTATTTTTTAAAACAAGATTATATAGAACTGTGGTAGAAGATAACCAAGAATTAAGTGATACTACATATTGGTTTCGTAGAGACATACGAGTACATATAAGTAAAGACTTTTTTTTTCATATTTTTGTAGTTTGTGTTTTTGCACGTTTATATTTTTGTTTGGAGTGAATGAACTTAAAAAGGACTGGACCAATTATTTTTTTACCCTAAAGAAGATACATATTACTAACGTGACATAAGAATACAAGCAAAGCCTGCTGCTAAGAGCTAAATTATGTATATTTTTTAATATTTCTTATAAAAAAATTAATTATAAAATGTAAGAAAAATATAGTCGCATATATTTGATTGTTCCGGATGTTTGTTATATTATTATGTAATTGTTAATTAAGAACACTGTGATAGATTTGGCAATGTTTTGTAACTCAGTTAAGTTAGGACCAAGGATATCGTTCCGATACAAGACTTTCACACGTAAATAAGAGCGAGCATTCTTCAGTAGCTACTGGAGACTGTAAGTAGTCTATATTTAGAATGCTCTTACGACACACTTACTACTACTATTAAACAACTGCATAACTGTATTTTAATTAATAGATCAATAAAGTTTATAAATACTCTTTGTTAAAATAGTTGATGATATAATGCCCATAATTTGAAATTACCAGTTTAAATTTTTTATGGCAAGAAAATTGACCAGAAGCAGTGAACTCATTACAAGAACATAAATATACGTTGGTACTAGGGTTGTCACTAAAACCATTTTACGATTGACATATATTGTATGTACATATTACCCATATTAAAAAAATAATACTCCATATTATACGTTCATAAAAATTCAAATGAGAACTCTTTTTAATAAAATCACATAAATTACTACAATACAAAAAAATGTTAACAAAAAATATTTCCGTGTACGAACATTTTCGTGTATTTTGAGAATATTTTGTCATGTTGCTATTCTTGTAAAACAAAGAAAAACGGTGCTTGAAAAATTTTATAGCTGCGAGCTAGAAATTTAGGCTTTAAACATTAAAAATTTAGATTGCATGTAGCGGAGATGAGGATATTAAGATGGATGTGTGGTGTGACGAGAATGGATAAAGTGAGAAATGAGTATATTAGAGGAAGTTTGAAAGTGGCACCAGTGACTGAAAATCTGAAAGGAAATAGTTTGTCTTGGTATGGTCATGTAAAGAAGAGGGATGAAACGCATGTTACTAAAGCAGTTATGAATTTACATGTGGAGGGATGGAAAGGAAAAGGGAGACCAAAGAAAAGATGGATGAATTGTGTGAAGACTGATATGAAAGAAAAGGGAGTTGATGATAGCATGATGGGTGACAGGACGGAATGGCAGAAAAAAACATCTTGCGCGGTTGCGCCGACCCCAAATAATATGGGATAAGAGCAGGAAGAAGAAGAGCTAGAAATTTAGGTATAACGGAAAACCAAAATTGAAAATAAATGTACATACTAATTGTTTCCGGATTTTTCAGAAAGTACTGCATAATATATATTTTTTACAATAACGATGTAAATTATAATTCATCCTAAAACACGGTGGCAACCCTAGTTGAAACCTTTAATTAAGAAATTATTAAGTAATTGGAGTGCAATAATAACCTGTTTGTTACATAAAACAAGGTATTATTAGGTAGTTTTGGTAAAAAAATTGATTATCCAGATTATAGATTCATGATAATAAACAAGATTGTGCTAGTAAACAAAAAGTATCTGCAGTAGAATATTTGAAGTTCTTGAAAATGCTGAACTTTATGTTGGTCAACTTAATAGGTAAAAAACTAGAAAGTATTCATAATATTACTACTAGCTTTTGCCAGCGCCTTTACTCCCGTCAAACGATTATTCTATTCTAGTCTACCCTACACTAGTCCCTTTGGTTTTTAAACCAGGTAAGGTTTAACCTATCAATACTCGCGAAACGAGACACAATAGTAAGAACAATGCAAAAAACAGCGCGGTCCTATGAGACCGGTCGGGGATTCATGAATTAATGTATGCTGGTGAATAAAAGAAAAAGAAAAGTATTAATTAATATTGGTCCAGCCATTAACCATGACTAGGAGAAATAGGAGTTAATATGTATATACAGAGATTTATTCAGAAAGATGAAGTTATTAGCGTCATTCCAAACAATTGACGAGTAAGACTCTTAACCGTCTGTTTTTTATACCCTGAGCTGAGACTAAAATGACATTATTGTAATGTCATTTTAGTCTCAGCTCAGGGTCAAAAGAACTGGCATTATTCCTATAGTAAGTTTGACATTACTTGTGTCAGTCTAGTCTCAGGGTATCAGGGTATAAAAAACAGACACTATATTGTCATCCATAAACCGAGCAAGAAATTCACAGACATTCTTTTATATTTGAAATAAAATCTTCCTGCTAAAGCGCAAAAGCCAATGAATTTAATAAAATTCATTCACTTTTTCCTTGGTAACAATAAAAATGACAACAGGAAAGTAGTCTTACTTAAATACGGTTCTACTAGATTTCAAAATTGCTAAACATATAAGAAACTAGTATAACAAGCACAAACATTACACATTAATTTTAATATATGCACGAATAATTGCAATTTAATTGCTCAATCCTTATCTCAATTGCTCCAGGCGTTAAAATGTTCATAACTTGATTGATTGCGATCATGTGATTTATGCAATGTGCTAATTAAATTAGTAAGCGAATTAGAGATTAATATGTGGTTAATTAGGTATGTGTATATTGAATTAGGTAGGTATATGTAATAGACTGCAATTGAAATGTATGTTATTAGTGACAGCTTTGTTGAAAAGAAAATTTTAAATGGTAAGGAGCAGTGCAGACTGTGATGTCTGTGATAAAAGTACCTATGCATTTATATCATCATTATCATGTCCGATGAAAGATATCCACTGCTGGACATAGGCCTCCCCCAAGCGTCGCCACAACGACCGGTCCTGTGCTTCTCGCATACATCAGATTCCCGTGACCCTCACTGGGTCATCGGTTCACTAAGTGGGAGGCCTTCCAACGCTGCGCCCGCTAATTTAGGTATAGCATTTATATGCTATACCTAAATATATATAATTGCTAAGGCTCTATTTTCACACCCATTATTTACAAGTCCATACAGAGACAGTAAATTATTTACAAAATAATCTATACTAATATTAGTATAAAGAGGTAAAATTTGTAAGTTTGTAAGTTTGTATGTAGGGGGTAATCTCTGGAACTACTGGTCCGATTTGAAAAAATTTGGTGTTAGATAGCCCATTTATCGAGGAATGCTATAGGCTATATACCATTACGCTACGACCCACGGGAGCGGAGCAGTAACGAAAAATGCGGGTGAAACCGCAGGGGACAGCTAGTTTTAAATAAAAATGTAAATTGTTTTATATAAGCATGCCATCTAGACATTTTGTGCGCCACAGACCCAATCGCACAAAAAATGAGTCATCTGCTAACATCAAGTGAATTTGAATAAAAACTAGTCTAGAAGCCAACAATGATAGTAAATCTTATAAAAGTGTTAAAGCAATATTTTTTGTTATTTTCATATGCTAATTTAAAAAATATATACTTTGAATAAATGTAAATAAAAAAAATATATAATATATTGGTGTGAGACCGAGAAACAGAAGTATATAGGCCAAATAGCACTAACCCTCTCTAGCACTGGCACTTACATACTTCCGGAGGATACGGATTTATGCTTAATATGCAAACAATATAAGTTTTAAAATACTCGTAGCTTACGCCAAACTTTAAGCAGTAATAATAAGCTAAAGTGATAAGTTACTTAAACAGGTCAAAACGGTTCCCGATAAAAACACTAACAATGAAAATTGCTCTTCCGACAAAAACGTAACAAAAGTTAAACTTACCAATATTCTAGTATCCATTTCTAAATGCATGTACTATAGTGTAAGTGAACTCGATACCAATGGCAACCGCGGTGTCAATCAGCTTCTTATAACTTAGAAAGAAAACGAATTTATAACACTTTCTATCGGCCATTTTACGCTTGGGCGCGCCGATACGGCCGAGATCGAAGAATCGACGAATCAGACAAAAATACAAAATAGTCCTCCTCTAACTATGAAAAATATACGCATGAGCAATAAATTTGGATCACAAATAGAAATTGTAGTAGGTCTGTTTTTATTAATCGTTGCAATCGAGGAAAGTTATCTAATAGCCAGTTATACAATTTAAGTAATGTTGGATAATATTTAATCGTTCGTAGATTTATTCGAAACTGGATACTGTGATTGAAGACACGCAGTTTATTGAACATAAACGGTGAAATGTTTTTATGTTACGCTTGATTTTACTAGAGTTTCAAGCGGATATAGTGTCTTAACTGTTTTTTTAATGTTCGGTAGAATGGTTTGACTTTGTTCCCCGATATTAGAACACTTCAAGTTTCTTTCGTGATCCTCTCATTCTTTATCATCATCATTTCAGCCGAAAGACATCATTATTGGTCATAGGCCTCCCGAAAATGACCCTCAACAGGTCAACGGTCCACCTTGTGGAATGCTTTCCAACGCTGAATCTTCCAGTGCGCGATCACCGCCATATAACCTTTTGGCCTCATCGATATATTCGTTCAGTTCACTAAGTTTGTGATTTTTAGGCAATGTAACATCGACCCCTGATAATTTGGTAACCTTTGTTTTCCTGTGGATATCTCTCTCGTCGACGTATATAAGGGTCGAAGTCAGCAGTCTACTTTTACGGTCGTCTACAATTCCAGGTTCATTCACAATTAGACTTCATATCTATAGTTCAAGTCTTGCCATGAAGTACCGTGTTACCTCAGTTATTGGGTTGTGGAGGTCTGGTAGGCAGCCGCTTCTCGTAAAATACTGGTATTCAGCTAAATCCGGCTTGACTGGAAGCCGACCCCAACATAGTTGGGAAAAGGCTAGGCAGATGATGATCTATAGTTACGTTATTTCTATTCATGTCATTTTTCATACAGTCAATTCGTTGTTTTTCTAGTTTTCTTGTCCTCTTATTGCCATCTACATTCATACCCAAAACTATCCTCACGATATATTCCTTATTCCTTCGCATCACAGGCCTATGCTTATTTTTAGCTTCTATCAGTGGCCTTGTAAAAGTAGAAAATTATCTCAAAGAAACATACTTATCATCATCTACTTAGCCTTTTCCCAACTATATTGGGGTCGGCTTCCAGTCAAGCCGGATTTAGCTGAATACCAGTATTTTACGAGAAGCGAACGAAACATACTCTTGGAATAAAAAGTATCCTATGTGCCAGGACATGGTCTATACGTGTTACAGCGCGGCGGAGGGAGTATGAAACTTGCCCAAATACGCACCAACTTTCGCCTTTTAAACGTTTATGGCATGATTGATGCAGTGGTAAGAAATTGGCTGCTCCACGACATGTTGTAGGTTCATTGTCGTTTAGAACTGATATTTGTATGGCCTAAAGTTAGTTGTGCCAGGTCTGGCTTCCTTGTATACCTATGTATTTAACAGTTTTGTGAACGTACTCTCGGTACAGGAGTAATATCTACTCTCGGACATTGTGTGATAAAATTAGTGTGAAATGTGATGACAACGATTACACACAATTTCTCAGAACACTTCCACTCAGACTTCTTCTGATGTACTTACTTAATTTTTTTGCTATTTTATTTTACAACAGTTACACGATAGAGAAATCACAAAAAAAAATCCTCTAAACTAGATGCACAAACATGTAACCATCTCTAGTGACCACATCTTAATGCATGAATAGCAGAATTGAAGGACTGTGGTAAGAGTTTACAGAATACAGTGCCTTCTGCGAAAACTTTATGTATAGCAAAATATTTTATTTCTTTATGCTATTGAATTAATAAAATACAACGTGTAACTTCAAATATTTTTCAGGTTTTGTGCACTTAACGTGTACACAACCTGAAAATAATTTGATCAGAACAACGAGGAGAATCAAAATAATTAAACCACTTTTTGCAGGATAACATTATGAAATTACATTTTAGGAAAATCTACATTCCTTGCTTGCTCCTGCCTTCAAAATTACTGAAGAATATCAGTATTTATTAGTAATTAAACGAATCGAATCATTTCATCAACTGTAAAACACGTAACAATTATTTACAGCATTGTATTACAATTATTTATTATAACGTCATCTGCCGATTAAAATGCTGTAACACAATCATAATCTAGATTATCTAATAGCTAAAAACAAAACGTATCTGAAACAGAAAATTCAGAAGGCAGAAAATTGATTACGCGTAAAAACTAATCAATGAACGTTAAAATCCGGTGGACTAATGTACCGGTAAAGAGGTTCTATAATGAATTTACAGATCGACGATCACCTCGAAAAAAATAACTGAAAGTGAAGTAAAGCGTTTACGTAATTCCATTATTAGTTAATGTATCTTGGTTGTTGCAGCATCCATTAACAACAATTAATTTGTATTAATGTGTTTTTAACTGTTTAATTATACTGATTACTTAGATTTTGGTGCGGTTACAAAGCGTTTGTTTTGTAATTTGACATGAAGGGAGATTTTTAGGGTTCCGTTGCTGAAAAAGAAAAAATCAGAACCCTTAAAGGATATATTTGTTGTTCGTCTGTTTGTCTGTCAAGACTCTTTTTCTTGGAAATGCCTGGAGGTATCGAGTTGAAGTTAAAACCGTATACTCAGGTCTGTAGTCTCTTGAAGCTGTGAACGAAAAAAAAAAGATACGTCTGTTTATGTCACAAAAAACGTAAATTTCAAGTGAATCAAAATTCATAGGCACAGACTCAAAATTGTGAAATTTGAGATTCGGTAAGTTCGTGCGGAACCCTCAGTGCGTGAGTGCAACTCGCACTTGCTCAGTTTTTTTTAAAGAAGCATCAATGCCAAATAATTCAACGTTAATTTCTTAATTTTTGAAATGATTTTGAGTATTGCTTTACATTGTAGTAATGGACTTAATGTGGAGTTTTAATGTTTTAATTGTAATTACAAGAGAATTTCTGTTTGAGTCGTTAGGTAGCCTTAGTAAAGTGTGAATTTTAACTACTACTACTACTACTTAGCGGTCAACAGGCTATGTCTAGCACTAGACGTTTTTTTGGCTGAAATGATGAAGATGAATGATCATTTTTTTCTAGCCCACATTTGGTCTTTATATCTTTTAGTCAAGCAGAGTATCATCTTGCCCCGCGACTGGGTTGTGGAGGTCCAATAGGCACTCGCTCCATGTAGAACACAGATATACAGCCATATCCAGTCAAACTGGAAGCTTTGGAGTCAGCTTCCAGTTAGTTGGGAAAAGGAGAGAGAAAATCTCCCTAGGAGATGATGGAGTCTAGCAGTAGCCCGTTCTACTGTAAATATTACTTGAATTTCTTTATACCATGTAACCAATCTGATATTATTAAATGTCATCATCTGCCTAGCCTTTTCCCAACTATATTGGGGTCGGCTTCCAGTCAAGCCGGATTTAGCTGAATACCAGTATTTTACGAGGAGCGGCTGCCTACCAGACCTCCACAACCCATTAACTGGGGTAACACGGTACTTCATGGCAAGACTGGAGTCAGATTTACTGGCTTCTGACTATCCGTAACGACTGTCAAAGTTCTCCAAATGACAGCCGGGACCAACGGCTTAACGTGCTTTCCGAGGCACGGAGGAAACTCGTTATGTTAAGATGGTCACCCATCCACAGACCAACCTAGGCAAGTGTTGCTTAACCTTGAAGATCGACCTGTGCGGCTGTTATTATCTAGCCACGAGCTCCTCCATGGTATCCTAAAGAAAGAAGTTATTATTTTGTACTTCACTGTAATACCTAAGTCTCTAGAGGATACTCGAGACTGTAAGTCATTATTTGGCACCTTTTACGTCACCTTAGAAACTCCGACAAACCATGAAAACAATGGCAGGAAGGTGGCACCAATGTGGTTCACGTACTTAAGAGAGCACGACCAATTCAATTCAATTTCACTCTTCACACAATCGCTTTTACAAAGAAAGAGGAGGTTTTTGCACAAAGCCTCTTATTGAATCTTTGTCACGTTTAATCCACGGGTATTCCGTTTGTGTTTTTATCATTGAATCGATGAACCTTGACAATGAACCTTAAAAGATTCCATGGTTTTTTCTACAGCAGTCCTATTCTTGTAAGTACGCTGTGTTCACGATTCCATGATAAAAACCTACATGATCTTTATGATCATGGCCTAAATTTTGATCAGAATTTGGACACTTTCCCGAATATAATCTTACGTTGATCTGGTTTACATCCGACATAGCCCGAAGAAACGCCAAACTGAAGTGGCAGTGGGCAGGGCACATTGGTTCTGGAGTGGCGGCCACGTACTGTAAGACGCAGCGTTGGATGGCCTGCCACAAAGCAGACCGACGACCTGGCGAGGGTCACGGGAATTCAATAGATGCGAGACGCATAGGACCGGTTGTTGTGGCGACGCTTGGGGGAGGCCTATGTCCAGCAGTGAACGTCTTTCGGTTGAGATGATGATGATCTGGTTTAAGCATCACGTGCCTTGTTACCTGTTCATGTAAGCACCTAATGACAGCATCAGTGGACGGTATTGCCGTGGCCGAATACTGGGCCAAACAAGGTATTTAAATAGTTTTGCTTCTACTTTTGCCTAAGAAGTAAATCGATCTGGTGAAGATTTTGCGAATATGCGAGAGGTCAACTTACATTAGTTTCGGCTTTTAAATAAACTTGTTTTGCTACATCAAGCCAAAAGAGATTTGCTACTCGAGTTGGTATTAATTTTTGTTCTCCGAAAACTATACCACACTAGACTGACGCACATTTGGGCTAAGCTTAAGTTGTACCACGTAGAACCACGTCACGTGGCGTCGCGTGGCGTGGATCTAATGTTGCTTTACAAGTCTAATTTGTTGAAGTGCCGTAATAAATAAATTAGCTATTACGATTAACAGAGACAGATATAATCTTTATAAGTAACCTAGCCATGGTGATACTTCATTCCATTTAAAATATCTAATTGTTTGTTTTTTGTGCACACCTACCATAGCCAAAAGAGTAGTATTTTTTAACCAAAATATTGACTAGTAGAGAACAGGCGTTTGTGAGTATGTGTATGTTTGTTACGTTTTCAGACTCGAAAAGCTGAATGGATCTTGATAAAACTTGATACACGAGTAGTCCATGGACTACAGGACATGTTCTAGAATAAAACATACTATGTTTTTTATTCTGGGAGTAAATTCACTTGTGACAATTTCCTACTTTCACATACATAGGCAATACATAAACACAGGATCCCCGCTGCTCGCTCACAACTTACACCAGCTCTATCATTTGTTGTTAGGCCTGTGAATCGTGATGTCGGCCTATGCAGCTCGATCGGAAATCGTACAGTTGTTCTACACTGACATACTTTCTTGACGACCACGTTTCACAACAGATTGTAAGTTGTACCCTTTTGTAAGCTTCTGGCCATTGCTTGCTTTATAGGCTCTGGGACAAAGGAATGAATCGAACTACCTTTTTCGGTTAGTCCTAGGATGATATATGGTCGTTTATGTGTATGATTATGTGTGTCAATCTTAATCTACACCTATTTTTTTTTTGTAATTTCGGTTTTTTGAAACATAAAACTTCTGAGAGGATCATAAAACATATGTAAAATAACAGTAACTGTAGGTACATGACATCATAATTGTTTATCGCTAAGATAAAAACAAGTAGGCAGGGACCTGGATAAGGAATGCGCGGACCTAGGAGGAATGGAGGAGGTTAAATATATTCTAATTCCAGGAAAAGATGGAGGCCTACACGTAGGTAAGCCTCCTTTTCGTTCTGTAGTCCTTTTTTCTGTGATAAGTGATTTAAATCTTGACGGCAATTTGTTGAGTGATTAGCTGCTGCACTGCGAATAGCAAGTTCGATTCCCCGATAGAACAAATATTTGTATGGCCTATAGATAGTTTTACCGGGTCTGGTGTCTGATAAATGTGAGTTTACATATTTGTAAACGCATCCACATTACACGAGCAATTCCCAATGTGCAGCACGACTTTTTAAATTAAAAAAGAAATAAGCAGAAACGACCACAATGATGAAACAGAAACGGAGACTGGATTCTGTAAAAAAGCATAGAGCACAATATTATAACAAGCAAATACAACAAACTATCTTTCAAATTAACTTCCAGGAAGAAAAGGCAGCACGTTGTAACGATTAATATTAAATAATATCTTGATAGAAAAGTCATAATATTCATTTTGCTACAGCACTTGTCTGCTGTACTCACATAAGTTAATGAGCGAATGGTGTGAAAGTATTACAAAATGTTACGTATAACGTGTAACGATCACAATTAGTTTTCTGCGGTCTGTGAGTGCATTTCCGTAAGAAGCTACTTACCTAAATACAATGACAATACTCACGTAAAATTCATACCTATATTAGATGGTTTTTTTAGGTGAAAAATTATCCACTTCTCCGAACTGGAAATATATGATTTTTGAACTGGAGGGCGTGTCAGACTTTTACCGACTAAAACGCACCCCTATGATTCTTCTTTGCCTTGCGTTCCAGGACCACGGGTTTTCCTTTCAGAAAAAACCCATGGTACCAGTAGGCTTCAGAACTGCTGGACTCCTACGATTTTATCTGACATCTCTTTTAGGCACGCATGGATCGCCACTACACGCCCGTCGACGACTCGGGCGTGTTTCTGACGATTACCGGACGGCAGGATTACGTATTGCGCCTACGGTTTAATAGATGGGCTGCGGAAATATTCAAAACAGTCTCCGTGGCTCTTGACGTAACTAAAGGAGCACAAGCGGGTTTTAGTCAATGGGAAAAGTTTGCATAACGCTGGCAACATTGCCTCGTTGAATTGCAATGCTGATTCGTTGGCCAAAGTAAAGTACAGCTCACCTGTAGAGTCTCAGCAGAGGCGACTAGCTGTTTGTAAGTTTCGATTAAAAATAGCCTCAATCATTCATTTCAAAATGAATCACAATTATAATTCACGGGGACGGGTTTTAGTATGACGCGCTCTCTCGCTCTACCCAGAGTGGGAGTGTTATTTAAAAAATGAAGTTTAATAGAGTCGTAAAAGAAAAAGACATGCTACATCAACAGAAAATGAATACTCGCGTATGATAGATGGCACAATGCGACTATTTTTTCTGAAGAAAGTCATCGTATCCTGGTTTTTATTAGAAGTTATTAAAAGTCTGTGTCTGATAAGTTGACTAAATAAGGGAAAAAACCTTGGCAGTTAAACTAAGCAGAGGATAAACATTTCATAATAAATTAGGTGTAGGTGTATTCTCTCTTCTTTAAAACGGTATCGATCCAGCAGTCTGCTGCATCTGTTAGAATGGAAGCCGACCCCAGAAAAGATAGAAAATGATCGGTAAACTGTCTGTCCTATCTAATATAGTAATCAGCCTAATAACACAAAGCACATCAGTAGACCTCTCTCACAGTAATAATGTCATTAGCATCACTCTAACGAGTTATATCAATAAAGTGTCGAAACAAACAAACAATGCTCTATCATCTTATAATGTATCTTCACACGGTACTGATTCGCAACCAAACTAACGAACGGCGATTATTTGACGTTTCTATTATAGCTACATGTTGCGAAAATCATTGTCAAAAAAATTGTGTTTCATCAGTAATGTGTAGCCCTGAAAATTTGAATTAGGGTACATGGTTGACAATTATGTGATATCACTTACACATCATATCACGTGTGAGTTTGTTGTATTGTTCGTAGTTTCGCTCGTTGGAAATATACTCACGATTCATGTGATATCATTATTATTGTTGATTAGATTTTTAGTCTTGGAAAACGCAACAAATCTCCCTGTGTCAGGATCGACGTGTCGTCTGCGTAACAGATCACACTGATCTCGCCAGGGAGGTCGCCGCACAGGACGACTATAACGTACTGTGATATGGGTTCCCTACTTGACTTCGAAACTTGATGGTTTTAATTATATCGAATACGGTGTATCGATAATTCAGTTGTACGATGCTTTATTCTATCAATACTGAAGAAATATAGACACACCGTGTTCGATATAATAAAAATAGAACCATCAAATTTCAAAGTCAAGTAGGAAAACTCTGTGATATACATACTGGCTGCAGATAGGACTTAAAATTATTTAACTAGAAGCCGTTCCACAGTTTGTCTGTTTTATATTAATTACTCAGATACCCGCGAAACGAGACACAATAGTAAAACAATAACAACGCGGTCTCATAGGACCGGTTGGGGATTCAAACGTTATAGTCTGAGTCGAATGTTTTAAGTCAGTGATCCTGTTCTTTCTGCTCTCTCAACATAATTAATGGACTCTAAGTTCTACTCCAAGACTATCGCTTCACCCAAAGCAAAAGAAGTTGCTTAATGATTTTTCTCCCTCAAAAAACAAAAAAAAAACACCTAAAACAGAAGCAGTAATTACAGATTACGTAACATTGTACTACTCCTATCTCATTACACGGTAAACGATTTAGATATTACATTGTTTATTTTTTTTTATTTTACGCCAGCCTCAACGTAATAGAATTGGAAGCTAAGCGAGAAATGAGCGGGATTAAAAAAAATATATTTGAAAAGTCATGTAACTGGGAAGATTTTGGAAGAAAAGCTAAATGGCATTTGATAATAAACTGGGAAATATGGCAAGTTATTGATCATTTGGATTCATTTACATTTGGAGAACTGAAAACAGATCAATGCTATAGAATAAAAAAGGCTTGTGTGGTTTTTATGAAACAACGGTAAAAATTAAAGTATTTTTCACATCATAGACATTTAACTAAAAATTTTCGGATTAATATTTCATTAAAGGTATATTAAACACTGATAAAAACAAACGAAATGCACTGGCTCAAATGAGTAAAAGTCTATACACTACACGGTCAGCTGATGTGAACTATGGGCGCCGCTATATTGGCCCCGACTGCTCGGACGTCACCGTCACGCGACATGCAACACACACGAGACAGTTTGAGACGATGTAATAAAAGATTCACTTTAAAAAATAAAATAAACTTGTTTAAATAACATTGGTATCGAGTAAAAATAATATCACAAATTCTCTCACTCCTGACATCAATAGATATGGCCGTTAACTGCCATTTTCTTTTAATTTTCCCAAACAGAAGTAGGTTACATACCTATATGCCAATATTCTTTGCTAAAAATGGAAATATTTTTGAGACAAAACTAAAGGTGTTATTTCTCTGAGTCATCATCATCATCTACCTAGGTTTTCCCCAACTATATTGGGGTCGGCTTCCAGTAAAGCCGGATTTAGCTGAATACCAGTGTTCTCTGAGTGAAGGAGAATAAACCTAGCTAGAACTTAGCATAGCATCAACCTTATAATGTTCCCACTGCTGGGACTCAGGCCGCCTCTCCCTCTCCTAGGGAAGAACTTATTGAATAGGTAATAATAATCTTATTGGAAACAGACGTTCATTATTTGGCTCGTTCGCTCCATTTCTTCATAATTGCGTGCAGCCTTATAAAAGTGATTTTAAACAGTTTTTTCCGAAACGCCTATCAGTGGTTACTCAATCGTAAAAAAACATTGGATGACTCAATTTTAGTTTTAATGATTAACTTTATCATCGTAAATTGCATCACTTGAGTTTAAATAGGAGTATTTTTTTTAACTTTGAGCTGTTTTTAATGTTATTGTTATTTTTCTATTATTTTGCTTTAAATAAATTATCTCACGAACTTTTATTTATTTTAAAAACTTAACGGCGGACTTAATGCCTTAGGTATTTTCTACCAGTCGACCTTAACTTTTATTTGTATACAATATGTAACTGAAATAATGCACACTCTTATTAGAAAATTTAGTTACAATCACATTCAAGCATTGGAATTTACTCAAATTAGATATCATGAATTTATCAGATAGTGTTTTATTCAGGAAAGTAGTTAATCTAACTATCGGCAAATTAAAATAGGTATTGTTAATGCTAAAATAATTTTAGAAAATTTTAGGAAAAACAGATTATTTTAAAAATAGCTGAATTTGATTCAGTTAGAGTTATTAATGAAATTGATTTATTCAGAAGATTTTAAACATATCTATTACTTCCAGACGTACTTCCAGTACATATTTGCGTATATCATGTTACATAAATATTTGATATTCAATTAACCATTTAAAATAGTATTTTAAGAAATGTTTGACTTTCCATTTAAGAAAGAGAGTATCGCAATCACCTTGTACCTATTTTCTGTCTCCAAAAAATAAACAGAGCTAAATAGCGTGTATAGCTCCATCCCTCTTTTTCGCTCACACTACTGCCCTGAACGAAACGAAAGCAAAGAAGGAACAGGAGTGGGTTTTAGTCAGTAATAGTCTGACACGCCCTCCAGCTCCCCCCAGAGCAGGAAAATTCATTAGATATTTTCCCACCAAAAAGAAAAAAGATGAAGCTATAAAGCGGTATAGTTCGATTTCTCGTTCTCCCTCGCACAACTTAAATTTAAAGAAGTCATAGTAAGGTACGGCCCCTGAAGGCCTGAATTGTGGACTACATTACAAAGACGAAATTGTGTGTGTAAGGCTGATTGAATTTTGTTGAAATTTTATAACAGGATAGTTAATATCTTGGATTAACACATAGGCTATATTATGTAAAAAGTTGGAAATAATAATTTTACGCGTAAGGAGCCGCAGTTGGGAGCTAGGTCATATTGATTGAGTATAGGCACATCTTTCTAAATATGATTTATCTGAAAATGTATTTTGTCACCTAACTCCTCCTAAATAGCTAGGTAGCTTGACCGATTTTAAAGTTTTTTTTTGTATATTTGACCCGTTAGGTGGCACTGTAATCGAATTCTTAATTATTTTTTTCTGACGACGTGCCAGTTTTTGCGTAAAACGTTTACCGGGATAGCGGTGTAACATAAGATGTACGAGTATTTAATTCACAGTATTTTGCAGTACAACATGAACTTACCTACTGCAAAATACTGTGAATATGCTTTTACCATCACGCATACACTTCCATTGGTTAGGTTATAGTGCCTCCAGATGTTTTAACTGAAATAAACTGTCACTCAAACCAATTTCCCTGTTCAATGAAGAGAAATAGGAACCAATTTGTTTTGCCGTTTGTTGAGTAAATATGGATTAAAGTTTTTGTACATCCTAATCCACAATAATAGTCTATAATGGACATTTTCACAATTGGCCACGGAAAGGCGAACTACTCCGAAGTCAATGACGCGGCACGATTCGTAATGGGTTCATCTGAGATAGCCAGAGATCGACAACATTTGATGTAGAAAATGGTGAAAAGTTTCCTACTGAGTTTTATTTTAGACTGGTTCATTCAAGCAGAGTGAATAGGCTCTTAATAAACTAGTGCGCCTCACCATCGACGATTGCATCACTGCTTACCATCAGGTGGGATCGCAGTCAAGCGCTAGTTTATAATGATTAAAAAAAAAAAAAAAAGCAACTATCACTACCCAATTCATTGAGATAGTGTGATAGTACTTTTTTCTAGCTCTTAGCGTTTGACGCATGCAGTTAGTGCGTTTTTTCTTAAAAAAATAAAAGCCAATCCGGCTGACGTCTTGGAACGTAGATCTAGATTACGATTTGATGTCATGTTTTTAAAAGTTAGACAATGTAAAAAAAAAGTTCATTCATTAAATTAAAAATTATTATTAAGGCAGTGTGAGCGCTGTTTCCTCAAACGTGGTCAGATTCTCACTACTCAATATTTTTAATTAGTTTGTTTCGTTTTTCATTTAAGGAAAAGAATTGGTATTTGCTAAAATCGGATATTTATCTTTATATATATCTTTATTGAACTTAGCAAAATCGTCGCCTCAAAATTCACCTATTCATGATACTGACATACTGTTCATGTCTCTGAGTACTAAAGTATATTTTAGCGCTATAGCTAAACTTTTTGATAGGTTTAACATTTGTCTAACTTAAATCGTAGAAGGTGCTAGTGGTTGTATGATGAGCAGGCAGGTAAAAGGACATATTTTTTGAGATTGGAAAATAAATCATGACTTCTCCCGCTCAAGGAACGCGAAGTGAGGGGAAATGTCAGAGCCAAGGTGAATTTTACAAACAACCGACGTATGTCCTGCAAAGGAGTTCCATATTGACACTGTCTTTGAATTGGATCACGGATACTTGAAATTTATTATTTCATTCAGCAACTGATTTATTTTTCAGAACTGTGACTATTTCTGTTACAGATTTTATTAGGTTCGCTTATTGTTTGTTTTTATCAATGCTAACTTTCCAAAACTTATTATTAAATATACAATTTTGCAATATTTCATTGACATGTCACAAATAACAAAGAAAATGTCAATGGATCGATAATAATTGTTGTCAACCACTGCATACAGTGAATTGTAACAGTCTTGTCTATAAATGTACTACCAGCGAAGTTCAGTCCAAACCTTCAATCAAACCGCCAAGATGTCACAACGTCTTGACAATACGGTATACTCCATTTTAAATTAATACTAGTATTAATTAAAATCATAACAACAACATTCAATTTGATTGATATTTGTTCTGTTAAGTGAAAGTGTTTTGTGTTTACAGTGTTTTCGTTTTCAAATTCTTTGCTTTGAGAAAAGTTGTCAGTAACCTATTTTGAATTGAGATAGTTCTTGATCTTGACTTCAAAACTGTGCTGTTTTGTTTGTGTTTACATTTAAAGCACTATTTCCAGTTTATTTACGCTTACCTGTGTATACGCCATGTGTGAAACTTTTCAGTTATTGACTTGAACTTCTTGGACCTTTCAGAAATGGCTCTGGTGTCTGCTAGCGCTGCACGTTGGGTCGGTGTGGGGAAACGCAAGGCCTGTCACGGTCCGGACTCCTCCAAACAATCCTTCCACTATAGAAGCCCAGGCGAAGTTTTTCCAGTAAGTACATTAACTACTACTACTATATCACATACATTTCTATTAACAGAATTTAAACTTAAAAAATTCTTGACGATAGTTACGAACTCCTCTATTGTGTCCAATTTTAGCCGAATAAATTCTATTGACGACTTATTTGTCCATTAATGTAGCTAGATTTTCATGTCACTGAATTCAGGTCCAATCACTTAATGACTGATTTAATTCTCGTGACTTACAGCCTTGTTTTAGTGTCAACCTTCAATCTAATTGGTTTCTATTGTCGCTGGCATGCAAATAAATTTCGACATAACCAAACATTGACATACTTTACGCTATAAGCAATTAGAGAAAGGGGTTTGGTGAGCAAAATGTTTCTTTTGTGGCTTGTTCATTCTTTTTTTGTCTACCACAAAATAATGTTTAGCAAGATCGTTGTATCTAACCACGATTTGGAATCATTTTCAATAGAGTATGTCTTTAGAATAGCTTTAGGTACAGGAAAATGATACATATGAACGCACATGTGTCATAAATTCCTGATTATTTCTCGTAAAAATGGACAGTCGACAGATTTTTATTATATGCCCCTAATTTAAACCACAATATTATAAGTAAGGATGAAAAATACTTTGCTTTATAGGGATTTTTTCTCAGTACAGTTGAGTCCGTACAAGATAGAGTTCGGACACGTGTGTGAGGACCCTAACACGTGGGAGCAACGATACGAGAAGAAAGACTTTAAGAACCACAGGGACATGGGAAAAGTAAAACACATCCTTTATCTCGCTCTGTCTCTAACCTCTCTCTATTTTCTTTCTCTTTCCCGCTTTGCTTCGCTTGGCTGAAGGTATAGAAACTTACCGAAAGCTGACCAGTTTGATCAGGGACATCGTTTGGGCAGCGATCGACACTTCACTGAGAGACATGAGAGGGCCAAGCCCTCTGAAGGAGTGTTCTCTGCCAAAGTATGCTTTCTATGCTTCATATTTATTAACACACTCACTTATTTATAAAGTCTCCTGTACTGTTAAGTAAAAATGCTAATCAGTTCCTGAATAACTTCTGCACAGTTCAGAGATATTTATAAATAAGAGGGTTACTCGTAGGATTTTCTTTTGGAGTATTTTCAGGTTACCTGTTTTGACGTTATTTTAACAATCCAAACTGAAGGAAAATCCTACGAAAATTATATTTATTTATATCAATGTTATAACCATGTATAATTTTATGCATTTGACTTGGTCTCATTGAAGACACTACAGTCAAGCTAATCATAACCAAACTCATAAACTACATTCATTTATTTAAAATACATTCTAACCATATCATTTTATGCTAACTTTATGAAAACTTTATTTATCTCGACTTCCTACATTGTGCATTTAAATTCGTTTCATAATAACACTAGCTATTAATTTTCAAGCTCTTAAACTACGTTTATTGGATAGCAATTGTTTGTAATGCTAACTCTCTTTTGTTTTAACTTTATTTAATAATCATTCTTGTATTTAGTTACTTAACTAATTAATTAATTTAACAGCACGAGCGTAACAATTTTACATCATAATCATACTCGTTATACGATTATGATGTAAAATTGAACACTAATACATAATAATGACAACATTTTATTATGAACAAACTCAAAGGAACAAATAATAACATGCCTGTTTCAATATAGGTACGATGGGGTGACAAAAAGGGAGGGTATGGAGAACACTATTGGGATTTGAACCATGCAGGAAACACTGATAACATCGGAGATGATGGCGATGACGGTTCCTACCATGAGAAGTATGACCATTATGATGAACCCAGCAACAATTCTCCAAATTACGGTCATGATGACGATTCACCAACATATGGAAACGACGACTATGATGCAGAAAAAGCAAGCTATGAAGAGAGAGAACGAGCTAAACGAGCCTACCCTAAATCAGAAAGACCACGCAAGACAGAACGCAAACATGTAAAACCATTGGAACAAGAACCTGAAGAAGAACATAGGCCTAAAAAGCAAAGCTACAAAAAAAGGGAAGAACAAGAAGCAGCTGAGACCTCTCACGAAGAAGAATATGACGATGATGAAGATGAAGAATCTTATGAGAGGACTGAAAAACCAAAGACAAGGCGTCAACATCATAAAAAGAAAGAAGATGATCCGAAACCAAAGGAAAAGAATCAAATAGTGCTAGTTGTGAGTCACAAAGACGATGCAGAGGATCAACCAAACCAGTATGCTAATCAAAATCAACCTGAACAATCACAATACCAACAAACTCAAAACCAACCAGCCCTAAACCAGTATTTGCCACAAAATCAAGCTCAATTGCCACCGTATTTACCTCAGCAACCGACTCATTTGCCCCAATACGCGGTGCCTAAGCAGCATTTAGAACCTCCTCAGTTTGTTCCATATGAGGGAGGTGCTGGAGTGAGGCAGCATCAGCAACCAGAAGTAAGTGCGGCGACCACAGTACCAAGACTGTTCTTAGAGCCTTCAACTGGCCATGTTGTAGACAGGGCGACCGGCCAAGCTTACGTGCTGCAGCCAATAGCCACGCATAATAATTACAATTAGAAAGTTGTAATAACAAATTAGTTTAGTAACGTAGTTTTGTTATAGTTATTTATTTTTTTAATTAAAGTTCTGTTATTGTTATTTTGTGTTGTCAGTTTTTCTATTGGTACGTGTGAGAATTTGGGCTCTCCTTTGTTGTGTTACTTAATTTGTTCCAATGAATACGAGGTATTATTAAGAAAGAATTTTCGTAATAGATTTAGTTATTTGTTTCATATTGACGTTTAAAAATACATAAATTATAACTAATTTTATCTTTTTATAAGCAACTAGGTTCTGCCAGCTGCTTTACCTGCTAAAACTAGAGTATTATCAGGGAAACTTACTTTAAGGATAGAAAGAATAGGTAATAATTTAAAGAATAGTAACGATTAGTTAACAGAATGAATAGGTAATAGTTATGCTAGAACAGCAACATCTAAATGCATTCAGTCGTTTAACCGTGTATGATAAGGAAGGCCCATAAAGTCCTTTGTGTGTGTTTTAGACCGCCTAAGAATTTTTACTGTAATAACCCTAACCTTTACTGTATTAGCGTGATCATCGACTATATACCGTAAGGCAACCTCCAGTGTCACAGGTCACCCTAAAGATATTAGATGTTATCGCCACACATCATCTTCAGGTAAATACACTCGTAAAATTAATCGCCATACCACAAGTTCTGCAGTAAATGCAAATTAGCAAATTAACGTCTTTATTGCTGGAAAGTAAAGTCCTAACCAGTCAGACAGCCAGACAGGAAAAGGAACCAGCTTTCCAGTTAATAACTTTAGGAAAATCGTGTTGACTGCGCCGGTATTATCTCAAAATATCTTTATGAAGTAAAGTACCGTTTAGATAGGAAAAAAGTTGTTAGAAAAAAAATCAATGCTCTCGAGACGTGATCGGCAGATTTAGTTTTTGCAGTTTTTTGCCAACACTTTCCTATTAGAGAAGGCCAACGAACATTCATTGTGCGGGTTACTGAAGAAGATCGATTTATTTGTATTTTGATGATAGTAGACATCAATCACTCAGTAGACGACAAAAACAACGATGACAAAGATTTATGATGAGAATAATAATATATTTTCTCAGCAGTAGTTTTTTTTTTGAGAATATTGGTAATGATAATGGCATAGCATAAACCTGATAATGTCCCCACTACTGGGACTCAAGCCTCTTCTCTAGGAGACGAAATGGGCCGCAAACCACCACGCGGACCCAGTGCTAATGATAATCTTGCTATACTATCTGCACAATATATGCAAATAATTTAAACCACTCCAAGTAAAAATTCTTTCGCGTTCGTTAACATTTTTGCCTCAAGAATTTGATCGAATATAATAACTGTATCGCTCCAAATCGGGCTGTAGGGCAACAATATTAACGTTATACAACAAGTGTTACATAGCCCGTATTGTAACATTATGACGTCACATTTTGCTCTTGATATAATCTGCATACCACCTTATAGTTAGACATAATTATTATGCGTGTCTTGTTCAGTTCCTTTGACTTTTACTTTTAAGATCCGTCTAGGCTGAAGCACGATCTTGGTAGCTATTTCATTTATTAGTAGCAGTTAGTTTATCTTTGATATTATAACGGTTCTTGGTATTAATAGTTTCTTTAATGTTGGTTGTTAAAGGTAATGAAACATCCTAATAACGGTTCTTTTGCTTTGAAGTTCTAGATCGCAGATAGCAAAAAATCTCTGTGTGTTTTACATAAGTAATTGAGAATATATTCTCAAGTTATTGGTTTTATCAACTGTTATCATAATTATAAAATAAAATTTCTTTTCCTTAACTTCAACTTTAAAGCGAGCCAAAAATAGCACGCTATTTCATTCATAAACATCGTTCTCAAAAAAGATACGATTCCTTAACTGTATTTTATTCAAATTCAAAGTGTATTCACCTTTCTTGCCTGACAATATGCCCTCATAAGGAATCTTTAACGTATTCATCGGGTCACACACTAGGGCCCCTTTCAATGGGATATTTAGTAGGGTCAGTGGTTTCCCATGTCCTTAGCGGACCAACAGGTTTTGATGGATAAACTTGATCGTTGTTGAAGCCATTTTGTAACCGTCTGATTATAATTTGTTGGATGCGGGTGATTAGTTCTTTGGTTTCAAATTTTGAATCAAGAATTTGGTACTGTTTTGTTTTTATTGTAGGTATGCCGTTAATGATGGGGAAACTGCATAACAGTTGATAACATAAAGTTAAGACGCAGATAGGTGTCGAGATATATCTTATATTAACTACGTACGTGATTAAAACAGATTAACTACTAATTGACAGGAAGCTTTATGCCTGTGTAAATAGTGAAACCACATTTTAATTATTTTCTCTCAAACACACGAACTACACAACTGACACATACCCATAATGTTATTCCAATATAAAAACATAAACAACTACGTAACCCAGTTTAAATTTCCATAATATCTACATACAAATTATACACCAATCACTAAATAAAACATGATACTCCATAAATCAACACTCTCCACAAATCGGTGTAAGTATAAAATTATAAATAAATTAAACAGGTTGGTTTTTTTCATCCTGGACCAAGGGAGAGAGCACAATGCTCCATGAATCTACCGCTATGGGGATGCAAATTGCGCACGCGTCTGAGATGAAAAAATTAAAGGGACGAGAAAAAAAAATATAAGGGCTGCTGTGCGGAACCCCGTTTATTGTACTAAGTGCAATGTTGGTGTAAAATTTCATATTTCATCACCTTTAGATGAACGATTTTGGTGAATAGGTCTGCATCTTTTGTAGATTTGTTG
Organism: Mythimna separata; assembly: GCA_030763345.1. Lineage (NCBI taxonomy): Eukaryota > Metazoa > Arthropoda > Insecta > Lepidoptera > Noctuidae > Mythimna > Mythimna separata. The sequence goes on along the minus strand of CM061171.1, from coordinate 20,978,825 downwards.
TGTTATTGATGCTGGGGTTATAAAATCTTTAAACTTATAAAGTTTCATATAGACACAATAAAGCTTGTTTATGCGAGTTAAGTTTTCTGGGGTGAATTCACAGTTTCGATACAAATAGTGATTGAGGTAAAAAGAATATCAGAGATAAATAAGTTCTAAAGTTAAACACTGAAAACTCAATTATATTCAAGTCAATGTATTTTAATTCACAAAGGCCTAGTAATTTAAAAAGATGATTGATTGAATTTTAGAATATTTCCATAAGACAATATTAATAGGTATAAGAGGATAATGTAGACCCGTCAACATGTAGGCAATAAGAGCCTAAAATATATTAACAAATATTTCCAGTGTTAGTATTTTCAAAAAAAAATAATTTTGCTATTTAAGCATTATTCTTGTTACTTAAAGACTACACTAATCACTAACTCTAGACTAACTGCTAAATGAAAGTAGGCTTCATCTGTTGTACCACACGTAATATGTGATCTTTTTGGACCAACATGCACTAGGCGAAGTACAGTTTCCTATACGTCTAAAACAATCTAAATCCTCTACGTTACGGCACAGATTACTAAATAGTTACTACGTAACAGATACTTCACTCAGTAGAAAAATTACAATACCTACTGCTTTATTAGCCTACTCTATCGCGTCGGCAACCATTGCATGCTAAAATGTGCCTAAATGCTCAAGCGTACAGTTGTGATTGCTTCGCACCGCGCGAACCCGCAGCAATCGCAGGGCTGCCTCTTCGATAAAATTAAATTAAAATGACTTTTTGGGTTTATGTTATTGAGAACTGTGAATGTTCTGACTTGTAGTTACAATTTAGTTATAATTAAATACAGTTTAAAATTGTATCGTTTATAAAATATTTCTTTTATAAATTTCGTCGTACTTTCGTCATTGTCAGGTAAATGGAAAAATGTTAGGGGTTTATCCCTTCTTTTACTTGATTTGCACCCATCTAAAGCAAGCAAGGCATCATAGGTACACGTACGAACGAACAGTACTATTAAAATAGAACGGCGTGCGCGCGCTTCGCTTGCGAAAACCGCACTGAATTTGATCCGCAAGCGGACCGAGACCGCTAGGCTGGGCGGTAGGCACTTATAGCGCGCAAGTACATGGAGTGACGGAGGCCTGGTTACGGTACCGACCAGGTGTTCGGAGCGAGGCGTGGCGGCACTAATACTTCCGTGGCATGATGGCCACGTAACATCTGGGTTCAGAATGTCATGTCTTGTACTGTTCCATGCTTCGATAAACTTTATGGTGACACACGGTTAAATGATTTACGAAAGACAATTGGTATTTTTTATTTTTCTCTAAATACACATTTAGAAAAAAATTAAAAGGGATTATTTCTGGAAAGTGTGCAAAGATTTTTGTATTTGGAATGAAGATAGACAAGAAATGATCTTGCTGTCTTATGATGGCCAGAACTGGAACTCGTTTATAGGACATATTTAATCAAAACTGAAAATTAGGTATAAATAAATAAATGTCTGACTTGCCAATATCTTACGCCAGAGTTTGAAAATGCAAACGAGAAAATCAATTATTTAAACTATTTTTTTTTCAACCATTTGTTTTTCTCCTAATTACTATTACTTCCTTACCACACAAAACTTCCTTAACGGCCATCAAAAATTCCCACACGCTAATCCATGCAAAATATCCACTGTCACGTAGGTACCAATAACACAATGCCCAAGAAGGTCACAGGGTGGACACCCTTCATGGACGGATAGACAAACCAAACCAGAAATAACCAGTTTGACCAGTTGCAACTGTGGGAACCATTGTCCAGTTTCTATGCAAATATTACGGCCCAAGGTACATGGTGTCTGTTTTGTCCTGTGACCCCTTGCATGGCACTTGTTTCTTGAAAGGGGTGACCGTGAAAGGGATGTCCCTTTCAGAAAAGGGGCGAAGAATTGATGGTTAGTAAAGATAAATTGTTTTAAGAGTGTGTTATTATAATTTTGAATGGATGTTTTGTTTAGGTGTGGGGTGTAATTAAATATTTTTATTTGTTGTAATACTGGTGAGACACAAATGACTGTTTATGTGCGATCAACTGATGATTATTGATTACTGATAAAACCAGTAATGATACCTAGGTACGGAAAAATGCAGATAAGTTAGCTCATCAAATATGGAAATAATACTTTCTTATTTAATTCATTTAAAAATTATAAAGAATTACAAAAGATGTGCCTTTCATTTCTTTTTATTTTAATTGGTACTTTATTTTCCTTTCTCCAGTCGATCCAGTCATAAAGACATATTAAAAAGTCAGTCCGGTAATAAAGCCATATTAAAAAATAAATTATAAGCAACAATAATATTATTTTATTAAAACTTATAAAAATAATAAAAGTTTCTACATTCGCTCGACTAACTCCACGACCGTGTGTCACAAACGCAAGGAACACAACATGCAAATAAAGGGTCATTGCTAAAACTGTCCTTTCCCACACTAAGGAAGTGGTCAAACTGGTTTTTGGACGGACCCCTTTTCGCAATTGAAGATGTAAGGACAGTGTCTTCCTAGTCCATTGTCCAAAACTTGTCCAACTTGTTTTGTGATGAGAAAAGACTAATGGGCTGTATATACGTAATTATTTTTAGCTGAATTTTATTTTTTATGTCAAATGTTTTTTGAAAGAATTTAGGCATTGAAGCTTAGGCTGCGGGATTGATCGAAAAAGTTACCGCGGTCGTGGAATTGAAAGAGGAACTGAAAGGACACAGATTGGGTTTTAGTTAGTAAAAGTCTGATAGTCCTTGCTCACTCAATCCAGAACGGGACGTGATATTTGACAATCTCTCACATCATCATCTACCTAGCCTTTTCCCAACTATATTGGCGTCGGCTCCCAGTCAAGCCGGATTTAGCTGAATACCAGTATTTTACGAGGAGCGGCTGCCTACCAGACCTCCACAGCCCATTAACTGGGGTAACACGGTACTTCATGGCGAGACTGGAGTCAGATTTACTGGCTTCTGACTATCCGTAACGACTGCCAACGATAAGATTTGACAATCTCTCACATAAAGAAACAGAAAAAAAAGGTGGAAGCTTCTGACAATAGGGCACTCTCAAGTTAGTCGCTGACATGCTCGCCGGCGCCACCCGCAAGAGAGAAGCCATTGGATGATTTCCCACCTAAAAAAAAAAAATACTTGCGGAAAAGAAGTCATTGTTTTTCCAATTGGACACAAGGGCAGTACAGCCTAATGACTTTAAGAAATATCTGATGAAAAAATTAATTACAGCTATGGGTAAACTAAAGTGATGGAATTCTGAACTATCGACTAATTGACGAAACACTTTACGCTTTATTGCAAGACCTGAAGGAATTTGTGTTTTGAAAGAACACCTTGAATGGCGGAAAGTAGGCAATAAAAATAACTTCAGTATATGCTCTCGATACGATCTTTGTGTAATAAATCCATACTTCAATATTATACATCGCCGTCTCCGGGCAATAAAATCGCAGAAATCAGTTTTTCGATTACCAACTTCTTGCCTGGGTTATAAAGTCGGTAATCGAAAAATTGATCCCTGTGATTTTATTGCCCAGAGACGTAGAAATGTAAAATTAACTCTGTCAATTTTGATGATAAAAGCTAAAGGTAAGCTTGAACCTCAAGAAAGGACATCTAGGCTACTTTACCGATATAGTATAACCGACATTTACGCGGATGAAGCCTCTGGCAAAAGCTGGCTGTGAAACAAAGAATGCATCAAAATATCGCAAGAACCATCAGAATTGAACTCCTTAAGGAGACAATTAAAGACCAGTGTCGGCGATAAAAAAAAACTTCGCATGCAAATAAAGGGTCATTGTCAAAACTGTCCTTTCTCACACTAAGGATAGTGGTCAAACTGGTTTTTGGACGAACCCTTTTCGCAATTGAAGACAAGAAGAAGGACAGTGTCTTTGCAGTCCTTTGTCCAAAACAGGTTTTAGGATGAGAAAAGAGACCATTAGACAATAGACAGTTGCTGAGACATACGTGTCTAACGAACAAGCTTGTGGTCCACAGATCCAATCTCTCCGAGAAGATATGGACATATGGTTAAGCGCTTGTCCTTAAAGGTTTATGCCGTTAAAATCGAGTTGTCTTTTTACCGCCAAAGAGCTACATCACCGCTCGCTCTATCTCTATCTCTGCGAGGTAGGTATAACATGCTATGATAGCAGTTTGATGCGCTTAAGTCCGCCAGACCCGTTCTATCATCGGACTACTAGACATTCGGTGGTACACTGCTGGCACTGGATGGACAATTTGACATTACACCTATACGTGCAAAACATTTTGGGAACACATAAATTTTGCGTCTAGCTAAGGAATGAGGGGTGTGTCAGACTTTTACTGACTAAAACTCACTCCTGTTTCTTGTTTGCCTTCGTTCCGGGGCCCCGGGGTTCTCTTTCGTACAACCCGTGGCACCAGTAGGCTTCGCCACTGTTGGCCCCCTACAGTTTGCGACGCGCGTGGAGCAATACACGCCGTTGTGCGTCGACGACTTGGACTTGGTCCTGACGGTTACAGGACGAGAGGGGTAGCCAAGGGAACGCTATTATTGGAAATAAAAGAAAACAGTTTTAACCTATCACATACCCGCAAAACGAGACACAATAGTAAAACAATAACAGCGCGGTCTCATAGGACCGGTCGGGGATTCATGAATTAATGTTAATCCTCAGCTGTCCGGCCGTCCATCCATCCGTTCGTTAATCTGTCAGGGGGTTACCTACTTCAGGAATAGTTTTAGGGATATATTTATGGTTATAATTTCTTTATAAAATAAAATCAACCTACCACAAGCACCGATATTTAGATTCTTCATGTCAGACTCTTATCCGGTTTTTGTAATTAGTTAGATACCTATCTGCTTGCTACTAATTGTTGCGGTATTTAGTTCATGTCTATTGATCTGGAACATAAGCTAAAGCCGTTCAATGTAAAAATAATTATATTCAAAAAGAAAATTATATTAGAAAATATATTTTTGAAAACTATAAATATTTTTCACTGGCCAGACGTATTAAAAAGCCTTAATTATGTGCGATAGAGAAAGAGGGATGGACACCCTATTATAGATCCATATCTTTAACAGTTGAGTTTAGGTCGGCAAATGGATCGCGTTAAGAATACGTCTCCGATCAAGATTGGTATTCTTGCTTCACTGATAGAACAAAGGGCACAAAATAATTCAAACTTGTTTTACCGCTTCACAAACAAACTTGTAATCTTACCGATACGGAGCGGCCTATCTAGACATAATGGAATTCCAAGAGAATTCCTATTTCTCTACTTCTAATGGGAACATAACTGTTAGTATAGTCAGCAGCACAAGTTTATAGGCTGTGTACTAGTTTGTAGATCTGTATGTGACAGTATGTGCCTGTTTCGGTATAGTTCTAAATAATGTTATCCATCGTAGGTATTTCATTAACCTGCTTTCGTTTCGGACCATGCATCGTAGTTTCCATATTTTTTTTTTAATGGACCGTGACTCGTCCCATGAAAGCTTATCTAACATGCGTTGTAAAAATATTTTCATTAAAATTACGAAAGCAAATGAAGGTCCAAGTGGGTCTTATAGAGTTATAGGTACGTGCAATTGCAAAAAATATAATTATAAGGTATCTCATGGAAAGGAATGAGGTCAAGTCATGAGTAAGATCATTATTATTTAACCTAGATATACATATGTATTAGATACCTACATTGCAGGACAAATCTTTTCGAGTCTTTTCCTTTGTTTGCCTCTCATACATTCGTGATAATCGCAACCAAAGAATTATGATGAGTAAAATAAATTCTGAGTACATTCACATCATTCAGTGTTCATCAAGTATGTTAGGCCCACAATAACATTATTTTGATGCCGACCAGTGTAATCAGAGGGTCATCGCATGATAGCAACGAAATGCGCCTGTTGTAATTTTCACCACAATCTGGTTATAAGTAGATATATAGTTATTATGAAAATGTAGGACAGTAGTACATCATTCTACCCGAGGCCCAGGGTTTACAAATTCAATTTTAGTTTTACTCTCAAAAACCCCTTATTCTAGAAAATTAAACATGAATCTTTTTGTGACTTCATTTTGAGATTGAAGTTCTCAGTAACAAACTAATCACCTCTATCGCCAACCCCAGACATTTTTTTAATAAGATCACTTTCTAGAATTATAAGCCGAATGCACATGACCGGACCGTGGCTGACATGTACAACGCCTTTGCATAATCATCTTTTATAATCCATGCATGGGGCGCCAAATAGGGCGGGGAAACCAAAACCCCTTTTAATCGAGTAACAATAGAATATGCAAAAAAGTAAGTTACTTCTATTGCATCTTCAGTTCTATGTCAGTGGTGTACAAGTCGTGCTAGTAGTGACTTCGAACTGTTAGAAGCAGTGTTTGGTTGCAAAGAAAGCGAGGGTGTAAGAAAAGTCAAAAATTTCTGGTGAAGTTTAATTTATAATAAGAAGATTACAGGAAGGTACATAAATCTTTTTTTTAAATATTCCACAATTTTAAACACGAGAGTACAATGTGTTCATGATTAGTTGATATAATTTTTATTTTTAAGATTAATAAAACTGGATGAATGTTTAATTGGATACACAACATCTGATGAAAATGACGTTTATAGTTTAAGTTATAGGATGAGATCTTGTTGTTGCTGATCTGTTTGAAGTTTTTAATAATCTTTTATTTCGTCTGATGTTTACGACACATGAAATACTCTGATTCTAACTTGCTTGATTACATTTTTTTTTGTACTTTTCTAACTTTTTTTCTGTTTTTTTTTTATCGTAAGTTTTTTAAAGACGCTTTATTCGGGCTCGTTCATCCTAAGGCGGGCAAAGTCTTCGAATACAATGTTGTCTTCTTCCTCGTTGGTGTAAAGAGAGTTTTCATAACGGTGTCTTTCGATAGATTGCATCTTCTTCATCGCGTTGAAGCGTTGACGTTCAATAGAGCCTGGAAGTTCAATGAAACATTAGGAAAATATTGACAAAGAAGGTACTAGGTTAAACGCTCAGTTTTTTAAGAATTTATTACCTTCAGCCGGGTGGAGAAGTTTGAAAGGCACATCAGTAACAAGCTCTCCTCCAAGAGTTCCGCAGTTCAGCTTGACTCGTACGGAGTAAGAGACAACGATACCAATAGCGTCGGCTGGGCATTTGCCTTCAGGAACAAGGGTAGAGCTAGCCAAGTTGACATCGTCTTCCTTGAGGTGACCGTCCAAAGCCACACCTGTTGGAAGTTGCAAGTTGATTAAGAATAATCAGAAATAGTAAAATATTCCATGGTTAAAATAATGTCGTAAGACAAACACTAACCACGAATGTCCTTATTGCTGCGAGCCAAAGGTACAAGGTAGAATGTTTTGGACAGACTGGCCCCAGGAGTGACAGGGCATCCTTCGCGGCTCTCCAAAGAGGCCACATGACGGCTAAACTGGGAGTTGATCATGGTGATCTCGACATGCTGCACAACCATCGCACGGATGTTACGGACAGACTTCCTGGAGTTGTTGGACACGATGACGTTGGCAGCCACCTTCTCTCCGTGGTAATAGATCTCCCTGTCCAAAGTGACCTCAAGGTTGATTTTGCCATTGCTGAAAGTGAATCCCTTGCTCACGAGAGAGCTAGGGAGACGACGGCCACGGGAAGTTGGTGCATGTTGGAGCTGGATAAAAAGAAAAACATACCATTAAGTTGTTTGAAATCTCAAATATCTACTTTTCGTGTAGATATCTGCTGGTTGATTCTAAAAGTACCTTCTTGATGGCAAGGGTGACTGAGCTCCTCTTATGGCTCTTTTGGTCTTCTTGCTCAGCAACGTAAGTCCTGACGCAGTATTCTACGCCCATGGGCTTGCCTTGATCTTCTTCAGAGGGCTGCAGTGTCACCTATTGAAGGAAGAAGTTTATTTTATGAGCATCTTCTTTTTCATTTCAATCATGTTTTATAAGACAAAATAAAAATGTTTTACCGAGCTTGGGGCCAGCTCAGGGAAGTTGAAAGTGAAAGGAAAAGCGTTAGGCCCAAGCTTCTTCAGCAGCTTCTCTTGCACTGGTGTCAGTTCCATTTTAGAGTTGATCATTGGTACAACTTGGTCCTGGCCGATGACCATTTCCTTGGAGAACTTCAATCCCATCACTTCATCTTCCTCCCTACCGTAGCGGTAAGTGGTCACGAGCTAAACAAGAACAAATAATAATAAAAATATGTACAAAAACGAGCAACACCGTTTTACACACACTGCACTTTTCTTTAATTTCACTGAACACTGCACTTTGCGTAATAATAAACGCACCTGGCTATACACTTTCCTTCCTTTCAGGTATTCGGTATCCACCACCACAACTCCATCTACGGGATCGCAGTAATCCATATGATCAATGAAGTCGCGCTTGCCAAGGTAAACCGTAACTTTTCCATTTGGAGTAGTTTTCTTAAATACTTTTACTGCAACCACAAACGCCAAAGCGAAGTAATCCAACATTTTGTTAGATGTTGTAGTAAGGGATGAGTAAAGGGAAATAAGTAGAAGAAGTAAGTTTATTCAAGTGGTTAGTTTGAATAAGCTGAGTGTGAAGGTTTGAGGTGTTCACCAGAAATGATTTGGTTCAGGAAACATTGCGTTTATATAGGTAACATGTGAGGTTTCCTGCAGAATACGTTAACCGGCTAATTGGATTTGTTCGTAAGCGTACTAATAAGATTTAAGCCCTATGACGCATAGTCGTATTGGAATCGATTTGATGCCCCTCACTAAGTTTAGGTAAGAAATCGTTGCGTTCCCAAACGTCAAAAATTGACATTTGTTGTGACAGCCTTGAAAGGTTATGTTGCGTTAATTGGGGATTGTAATATTATTTACACAGCGAAAACTAATAGGATTCTAATACAACTTGACCTAAATACCCAACTTAGTGTTTTCACAGTTTTGTGTAAAGCAATGTGACGTGTTAGGTTGGAGAATTGTAAGTTACAAAGACGATGTTTCTGCAGCTTTTTATGAGGGTGCTTTTCAGAACTGTTTTTTTTTTCTTTTTTAGCTATACCATCAGCATGCCAACCTTCCTGACGCCTGGCCGTCACGGCTACAGCGTCCGTTTTTCTCGGACGAGGCCGGATACCCTCGCGGTTGCGACCAGCCAGTATTACGGCTTAGCTGGTGGTGGAACCTTGTTCTTCTTAGAGCTGTCTCCTGATGGAAGCGGCCTGATTGAAGTCCAGAAACTAGAGTGGAGCGATGGATTGTTTGACGTGGTAAGTTAATTTTATTTGGATACGGGTACCATCAAGGCCATAGCTTACTTATATTGATAACAATTTATTATTCAGGTAATCCTTTTCAATTCCTCGTTTATCATGTTTGAAATGATAAATATTGGCCTCGATATTTTTTCTAATTGGAAAAAATATATAGTAAGAACTGAAAGTAAAAATAAAACATTGTCTCTTATAGAATAAATCTACAAAAGCATAGTTACTTCACATCTTTACTACAGAGCATTTGAAACGAAACATCAAATAATTTTTAAGAACTTTGTGTACTCTTAACATATACTGTCTGGTTATAAGTGATGAATTCATGCAACGTTAAAAGGTACAATGAGGTTGGCATATCTGGTTAGATAAAAACCCCAAAATAAATAAAGAAAACAAATCATTGTGAACTCAACATTATTAAATTCATTCCATCATCATAATTCTCAGTCCTAAAATAGAAAATATCATAAAAACATAAACACCGCCCATCTATTCACACACTGAAGCCCCACAACACATACAAACCTACTTGACATTTATATCATCACGTAATTGGCTTACCCGTGTGTGTTAGCATTACTTTATTTATTTATAGACAATTAAGTTAAGTTCCTGGTTAATTTAAGTATGGGATTTATCATGTAATGGTTGGCTAGATTTTAGACTGTGTTGTTTAATTTGTAACGGGTAATATGATTTTATTTGTCCCCCTTTTGGGTTTAAAGAATTTTGATTCTGTCTGAGAACAATAACAGAACACTTAGATTGAGATACAAAGAGCTTATACATATATTGCATTTGGGCCTCAAGTGTTCTATTAGAATTGGATCTGAATTGCCATTCATTGGCTTCATAATTGTCAATTTTGACAAGTTAACAATACCAAACTTGTCAAAATTAACAATTATGAAGCCAATGTTGGCATTCAGATACAATTCTAATAGCAGACTTGCCCCCCTGGTTTGTTGTTGACATCAAAGGATATTTAAGTGTTATTCTTTAATTTAGATTGAAACACTAACATTATCGCATGTTGTTAATTCTTCTGGTAAATCATTAAACAGCCTTTACTCTACTCTAACCAGTAAGGTTTTTGCCATAGTTTTTTTTGTGTGCATGCAGTTGTTAGTTGTTTGTTTTTAGTTGTAGGGTTGTATGTTGTTGTCCTTTTAAGTTTGTTATGTGCAATATGCATTATAAGGTTATCTGGTAGATATCACAATCAGCAATAAGATAGCCATTGTAGGATAATAATCAAGAATATTGTAAACAAGTAGTAAAATAAACACACAATATACCTATAACTATAACTTTCAATGAGTTTGCAGTTTTTTTCTAAAGTATTATAATTTTTTAACGTTTGAATCCCCAACCGGTCCTATGAGACCGCGCTGTTATTGTTTTACTATTGTGTCTCGTTTCGCGGGTATCTGAGTAATTAATGTGCATTCAATTGTCTATGTTTATTTGATCTTTAACTCTTGTGAAAGCCTTTTTAATTTGAAAGAAATGAGAATATAAACTAATAATTACAGTGATTTTCAATTCCAGATTTAGTAATTTTTATATATGTGACTTTCACATTGTAACAGATAGACAGACACAGTAACTTCACTATGTCTGTCTGTCTGTTACTCTTTCATGGTAGAAACTATAGAACCTATTTAGATGAAATTTTAATGAAACTAGCTTTAACTCCAAGGTTATCACTGACTTTGGGATTCTCATGTTTTCAGAACCAATTAAATGTTTAACCTATCACATACCCGCAAAACGAGACACAATAGTAAAACAATAACAGCGCGGTCTCATAGGACCGGTCGGGGATTCATGAATTAAATAACGTTAATATTGTACCTAATGCAAAAAAAGTATTTAGGTTTTTTTTTATTTATTAGAAAAGGTTGATTGTAGTGTTAGAATAAGTAACTGTGTGTAAAGTTTTTTTATTAACAATACCTTTTGTACTTAAAATGGCACTGTCATGTTGTTACTCAATGGCCATTGTTCTAATTATTTCTTGGCACTTTTCTCATGTTAACTTACCTTGAAGCATTTAGAAGACAATGCATATTTAAAATGTGTAGTAAATATGTTGTTTATTAAAACAACATTGACCTAGGGTAGAAAACCTGTTTCAAGAGTCGCAGTCTCTAAATCCAAATAGAAAACTATAAATCTCTAGAAATCCAAATAGTCTGTACACTTTTAGTTACAATCAAAAGCAAAAATAAACTAACTAAAGAATATTAATGTTTGAATCCCCAACCGGTCCTATGAGACCACGCTGTTATTGTTTTACTGTTGTGTCTCGTTTCGCAGGTATGTGATAGATTAGGTGCAAATTACCTACTACCTACAGTCTTTTTTACATAGCATGGGTTGGGTGACAGCAGGACAAAAATATGCATCTTTAAGATGAGAGAAAAGGATAGATAGCTACATTGTATGAATCTGACAGCTGTCACCGAAACCATTTTATAACAAATTTAGTATAATTGTAGTGCAATATATTAAAAACATAGTATTGTGGCTGCTTTATAATTTTATTACTGGCTTCTAATAAAAGCAGTAGCCCAGGAACCCTTTTTTATTTGTTAGTCTATCATCATCATTCTTTTTCATTTATGTAAAAATTTTAACTAATGTCAAGTTGCATAAGCTGAGTGCTGTGAAGTTGCACATACTATTAATTTAATACTTATACAGATTAGTCAATTTATGTAAATGCATGTTTGATTTTTCTTTTTGTGTAAGTACATCAGTAATTGATATATTTGTACAGATATAAAGTACTATACAATTAAATATTTAGTAAATATGTTTGTATTGTTATTGAGGAGCTCGTGGCTAGATAATAACAGCCGCACAGGTCGATCTTCAAGGTTAAGCAACGCTTGCCTAGGTTGGTCTGTGGATGGGTGACCATCTTAACATAACGAGTTTCCTCCGTGCCTCGGAAAGCACGTTAAGCCGTTGGTCCCGGCTGTCATTTGAAGATCTTTGGCAGTCGTTACGGATAGTCAGAAGCCAGTAAATCTGATTCCAGTCTTGCCATGAAGTACCGTGTTACCCCAGTTAATGGGTTGTGGAGGTCTGGTAGGCAGCCGCTCCTCGTAAAATACTGGTATTCAGCTAAATCCGGCTTGACTGGAAGCCGACCCCAATATAGTTGGGAAAAGGCTAGGCAGATGATGATGTTTGTATTGTTATTCTAAAATATAAAATAACATCTTCTTTGCAGACCTGGTCAGGCACAACAGAGAGTGCAGCAGCTTGCGGTGCCGGAGACGGTGCAGTCATAGTGTGGAGGGTCGGCTGTGCAGCCCCTCTGAGGGTGCTGAGGGCACACACCAGTGAGGTCTGCTCCGTGGACTGGCCCAGGACTCATCTGTTGAGTGCTAGCTGGGATACTACTGTTAAGTTGGTGAGTGGTCCATTGGCTAGTATCATCATCTGCCTAGCCTTTTCCCTATATTGGAGTCGGCTTCATGCCAGATTTAGCTGAATACCAGTATTTTACGAGGAGCGGCTGCCTACCAGACCTCCACAACCCATTAACTCGGGTAACGCGTCCATTGGCTAGCATAAAAGTCATAGAATAAAAACTTTGAATACATGTGATATCTAACAATTCTCACTAACTCATAAATCCACCAAATGGTGGGCCTATTTGGTAGATTATAGCCCATTCCCTCTCCAAGCGAGAACATCGAGTCCCAGCTGTAAGATCATTATAAGGCTGAAGGCATTTAAATGTATAAATATTTGTTGATTGCCACAAATCATGAGGAAAAAAATGACATTGTGATTTGTAATAAATAATCTACTGTCTTTTTTACAAAACAACAGTATTATTAAAATTCAGGCTCTCTTAGACGACCTACGACTTAAAAGGAAACCTTGTGCAAAATTTTACACTCCTAGTTCCAAACCACTCATTTGACTAATCCTGTATAATATTTTTGTTGACTATTACCTATTAAACCATTTCAGTGGGACCCCGAATCCGAAGCATGTCTCAGTACATTCGTGGGTCATTCTCAACTGGTGTACACGGCCGCGTTTTCGCCTCATTCTCCAGCGACGTTTGCCTCAGTGTCTGGAGATGGACACCTCAAACTGTGGACGTGTACCGAACCTTCCAGACCTGCCGCAGTGGTGAAAGCGCATGATGCTGAGGTAATTTGAATCTTCTTGTACAGTAATATGGTTTAATTTTGATGTAGAAGGTTGTATTGAAACTCGGTGAGGCTGGTGAAATCCCTACCTACATCAACCGATCGATTAAATGTATATGTTATGGACCAAGTGATAAATTAAGCAGTATACATAATGCCCGGTCATTATTAAAAATGCCCAATATGAGAGTGCAATTTGATAATAATTATTTAAATAATCAAATTGACCGGGCACTATACATATTGCCCATCACCTTTCGGGCAGATTAATACAAACATATTTCATTACTATTTTTTTATTGTTATTGTCATTTAAATTAAAATAAACGAAATATTAAACCACTTCAATCCGGGCCCTGGTTCAGGCCATGGTCCGGAGCGAGGAGGGGTGGCATGCGGTCGCCTCCTTCTGCGAAGCAGTAATGCTCGTGAAGGAGGCTGCTGACCGCGAGCGCGTGAGGGAACGGTCCTCACGCCGCCGCCGCCGAGATCCCGATCCCAATTTCCGACCACGGTAGGCGCGGGTTCGCGGACGGCGAGCACTGGGTAGCTCGCTGTCCGGCAGTCTGGAAATAATCTGGACCGAGCCCAATCGTCAACAGCGCGTTCTGTTCCACGCGCGCCTCAATGAGATGTCAACAAACTGTAGGGGCCCGGCAGGGCCGAAGCCTCTGGGGGGAACACGTGGTATTCCTAAAGGTTGACACCGAGTCCCCCCCCCCGATCGAAGGCAACGAAGGAACGGGGTAGGGGTTTAGTCAGTAAGAGTCTGACACGCTCTCCCGCTCCGCCCAAGAGCGGGGGAAGTCATTCTGATGATTCCCCTACCAGAAAAAAAAACCACTCCAATAATCAGACTCATTATGTGGCATAATTATTAGTATGTTCTCTTAATAAAAGTCTAAAAATATAAGTAAAATAAAACATCAAAATTGAAAACAATTGTCATACAATATGTAGCAAGTAACAGGTTTATTTATTAGAAGAACTGCCACTGTGATGGCATTTTGAGGTACACAACTTTTTAGCTTTGCGACAACTACATTTATCAGACTTGCAACCACTTTTACAACCACATCTACTATAACCTGGCCCTCCGCATTTAGACGACATACTACAACACTCTCACAGCGAAATCTCGTGTCTCTGGAACATCTTCGGGCGACATAAATCTTTCCTCGCAGACAGTAAATTGGATGAGGCAGTAGTGGCCCAGTGGTAGCTGCCCCGACTTGCAAGTTGTATGTCGCGGGTCCGGTCAGGCGCATTACTTTGTGTAATTTAAGCCAAGGATACACTAGGGGACATATGGAGCAACATGTTGTGGAACATGTTGCTCAACAACTACGTGGAACATGCATACTGACGCGGGACTCGTGCGTTCGCTCTCGAAGCGAGAGCAAGCAACATGCCCCGATGTTGCGGGGCATGTTGCAGGACAATATGCAACGTTGCAGCGTCACATAAATTTAGTGTTGCGCGTCGTGTTTCGGGACAAAATGTTCCCTAGTGTATCCCAGGCTTTATTTCATCACCACTGCTCTCAAAACGGTGAAGGAAAACATTGTGAGGAAACCGGCATGTCATAGAACCAAAAGTTCGAAGCATGAACATCACACACCAACACACATTCACCAACACCACCACCACACACACCCACACACACACATGACACACACCAACATGCACCAATACACATGTGACATCCACCAATCCGCAATGGGCCGGCGCGGTGGATTATGGCCCATTCCCTCTCCAAGAGAGGAGGCCTGAGTCCCAACAGTGGGAACATTACAAGGCCGATAATGCTAAAAAAAACATCCAACATTTTATTTGCTTATTTCTGCAAAATTTCTAAAAGCTAGTTTCCTAACTACCATAACATTTTCTTTTTTGCGCTCTAGGTTTTCGTTTTCGTTTGTGGGTATTGGGTTTGAATCTGTATCTGAAGTTTTGTTAGACTCCTCATACAGGTAGACTCCACTTGGTCAGATTCGATGGGCTTGAGTTGATCATTTTCGGCGGACTCTACTTGATCACACATGAGCGTTAAATATAGCTTTATTATCAAATTGCCCAACTATCATGTAGCAATATAATAATGACCGTGCAATGTGATAAATAATGAATTTAAGAAAGTAATTAATCACTTAGCCCGATAAAGCTAGACATTATTCATAATGCTCGTGCATTATAAATAATGCCCGGATTAATCACCTGGTCCATAACATATATAGTTAAACAGTATTTGCCCGTGTTTCTACAGTTACCCTTTGCGTGCTAGCGCGGCGATGACTCTTTCAAAAAATCCCGTAATCCTATGTTTGAACCAGGACCTTGTATTTTTTTAAATTAATTTTGATAGCTCGCACTTGACCATTATCTCGCCTGATGATAAGCAATTTTGTGGTCGATAACGGAGCGATCTTGCCTAAGTAACCTTGAATTAAGACCCCTAGGTTGTAGTTATCAGGAAGAATTACCCTCCTTACTACTTGCTATGTGCACAAAAGGTAATAGTGTTGCCAAAACTTTAGTATTATTTAACCTATCAGATACCCGCAAAACGAGACACATTAGTAAGACAATAACAGCGCGGTCGCCGGTTACCGCTCGGTGATTCACGGATTAATGAAGTTTTGATTGTATTTGCAGGTACTGTCATGTGATTGGAGTAGGACAGAAACCCACGCCCTCGCCACAGCTGGCTCCGACGGTCTCATTCGAGGGTGGGATCTAAGGAGGCTCACCTCACCTATGTTCACGCTCAAAGGTAAATACATATATATTAATAAAACTTCACTGTATTTGAGAGTGGTAAATGAGATCATTAATTTTGTTTCAAACTCCAAGAATGCTAGCCAAGCCAAAAAAAAATGATAATCTGTTAGAAATTGACCCTTAAGATCTTTTTATTATCACACTAAAACTGTAGGATCATTGCGCTTGGAGTTATTGAAGTTAAAAGAAAAACATCTTTCAGCAAAACGAATTCTGAAATCAATAAGTTTGAGCTTGGTTACCAATAATCCCATATCTTCGTTGCCATATTAAAAAATGTTTGTGAAAGCAAGTTCTAACAGGGTATAGTATTTTTTCTTTGGCTAGCAATTTCAAATTATTATCAGAATTGTATGAACCGTGGGTGATGGAATATCTATTATTGTTGGCAAAATACATCTACGGAGAAATTGATAACAGTAGACATGTTACAGTGTCAATTTACGTAATTAATCAGCAATTACGATAACCTAAACGAGCAAGTGGCAATAAAATAAAATAAAAAGTTTGGCCTGAATCCCTACAGTGGGAACATTACAAGGCTGCTAATGCTAATGCTAAAAAGTTTGTTATTTAACTCAAAATTACTATTTTTACGTAGGCCTCCTTACAGCCGAAACCAATAACCTATCTTCTATCACATATCGGAGATAGAAAAACAAATGAAACAACAGAAAACATGATAATTTTTGTATTGTATCATTTGTTTTACAATCTCCAGTATGCCAAAACTGGAGATGGATAGGTTATTGGTTTCGGCCTAACGCACTTATAAAACGTCAGAAGCTAGTGCACAATTACAATAGGTCGTTTTCTATGGGAGCAAGAAACTCCATGGTTAATTCTTATTATATATTTTTCATATTTCAGGATGTGAATGTGCAGTAAGAAGAGTACAGTTCTCTCCTCACGCACCCTCCATTTTAGCGGCTGGCTCCTATGATTTTACCACAAGGTAACAATTTAATTACAGAAAAGTCTGCTCTTAGTCTGTTAGTTTCATACTATTCATAAGGTATACAAACAATTTATTTACAGAATAGGTTCTGCTAGCGGTTTAATCTGTGTGATTGTTAAAAAAAAACCCAAGGGATAAAAAATCCTTTGCCGACTCGTAGACTCGTACCAGTATGACAAACTTTTCTAGTTTGTCACACCACTGATTTTTCTACACCATTTATTCCTAACTAGTACTGTCCTAGTTCTACTACTTAGTTAAATTATAAACATTAAAATTAAATTATAAGCTTATATTTTTAACGCTATGTTTGAAGGAAATTTCCTAATGATATTTCAACATTTAAAAGTTTTAATTGGCAGGAAATTATAAAATTGTTGTATCCTGTGTTGCAATAACACACAGAAAATGGTTTATCCGTGTGTCTAATTTCATAAAAATCTGTCCATTTGCTCAAGTGTAAAGAAGGTTGTACATGTGGTAGACCCATTAGTCTGCTGTAGGTTTTGTAAAGAACCAAAATCATACTTTCTTATACATTTTCTTCTTTTCTCCAGGATATGGGATCTCAAACGCGGCTGTGAGCCTCTAGAAACGATAAGGCATCACTCAGAATTCACGTATGGACTGGACTGGAATGCGCTGAGGCCACATCAGATAGCCGACTGCGGTTGGGACTCGCTGGTCCATGTGTTTACACCTAGGTCTTTGGCCTGAGAATTTATCTGAAGTGAGTATATCTGTCAAACATAATTATTATAATTCTCGATGGGCTGGACTGGAATACGGTGAGGCCACATCAGATAGTTGACTGCAGATGGGATGCACTGGTGCTTGTATTTACACCTAGGTTTATATTTATCTCCTATGTTTATTTTCGTAAAATATTTTATATTAAACAACAAATACAATAAAAATAACATTCGTTATTAAAAACAGAAACACTTAGCATTTTAATTATTAGCATAATGAAGAGTTTGTTTGATAGGGTACCCAAAGAATAAAAGGGTAAAAACGGGATCCTATTGCTAATCCTTTAGACCAGGCCTCAGGCCTCAGGCTCGGGTACTTGACCGTGACAGTGTATTAAAATAAATATTTAAGTGGGACTCCCATTCAATTAACGTGTTTTTTGTGGTTTGCACTTGGCCGGTTTTTTTTTTAATATCTGTTATTGTGCTCCTTCACAAGTTTGAAAGGTTTCTAACTTAATTAAATAATAATTTATTCCAAAACTTTTCAAACAACGTCATCTAGTCCCAAGCTAAGCAGAACTTCTGTTACGGGTACTAGAAAACTGATCAACATACTTATGTATTTCTAAATACATACATACATTATTATACATAAATCACACCTAGACACAGAACAATGATCGTGCTCATCACACAAACATTTGTCCTGGGTGAGAATCGAATCCACAACCTCTGGCTTAGCAGTCAGGGCCACTAACCACTAGACCAACCGACCAGTCACTTAATTTTGAGTGTCTTTGAAAAATTCTTCCTATGGTGGATTTTCACTCAAGGTACTCTGTGATAGAAATTGTATAAAAATTGAGTTGATTACCCTTTTGAGTAACAAGTAACTATATTTTTTTCAGGATTCATTGGATCGTCTGTGATTTAACTGAAAGTGTATGTGGAGGAGTATCGTGCCAAACCATAGTAGTGTTTATTGCGAAGACAATCAGGGTCATAATCGCTTGCAAGCGTTCACTCGGTGCAGGTTGCGGTGAACAGGGATATTGAGGTTTTTGGTGATAGTCGAGTCGTGTATTGTAAATTATTATTTGTTATTAACTTTAGGATAGGTAGGTAGCGCTTTGTCTTAGGTGTATTCGCAGAAAAAAAACATTTTGGTTGTTGAATTTAACATCACATGTGGCGAAATCCGTCCCGGCTGTCATTTGTAGATCTTTGGCAGTCGTTACGGATAGTCAGAAGCCAGTAAATCTGACTCCAGTCTTGCCATGAAGTACCGTGTTACCCCAGTTAATGGGTTGTGGAGGTCTGGTAGGCAGCCGCTCCTCGTAAAATACTAGTATTCAGCTAAATCCGGGTTGACTGGAAGCCGACCCCAATATTGTTGGGAAAAGGCTAGCCAGATGATAGTGATGTGGCGACATTAGATTATTGAATACAACAGTCCCAAATCAACTATTGGGCATTTGCTCGGACCAGACATAACACTCGTCTGATCGGAGGATCCTCCCTTTTCAACTGTCATCGCCTGTTCAATTACCGCGCACACTCTCCAAAATGCATCCTGTTAAAAATCGAAAGGCTGGCTACCCTAGGCCTGTGTTCCAGGCTTTGTAGCCAAATCTTTTCCTAACTGTAAAGCTATTGCCCAGGGTTGTACGAAAGAGAGCCTCCGAACGGAGCGAACGAAGTGGCGGTGAAACGAAGGCTGTCTTTCAGTCAGTAAAAGTGTGACACGCCCTCCTGCTCCGCCCAGAGCGGGAGAACTCATTTTGACGATATCTTACCCAAAAAACTGACTATTTAACGTTTGAATCCCCAACCGGTCCTATGAGACCGCGCTGTTATTGTTTTACTATTGTGTCTCGTTTCGCGGGTGTCTGAGTAATTAAACTCTCTATCAAATATCAAACGGACTATCTAAACTAAGCTATTTCTAAATTTTCAATCCTCGATACACCTTAGACAAAGCTTAAATGTGATTTATTCAAATTACGCTTGTAATATTTTACGCAAACTCTGTGAAAGCTGTACTTAACGCAAACGCAAGGCAATACGAATTAGTTCTTATTATATACCGACTGAATTTACGCCTATATACTGTTATATGTTACAACATTGTGCATTTTATTTTAGACCTTAAGTTAACGGATTTAAGTTTATTATAACCTGTTCTAATTAACTTACTTGTTACATTCCTTTTATATTATGATGACTATTCAACTGTTTTTTATTTGTTTATTTTATATATTGGTTATGAACTGCAAATCAATACGGACTTTATTGTGATGGTAACAAGGTCTCTTTTAACTTTTTAGTAGTATAGCAAGTTAATGTTATATTTAAGCTACTATAGACCAATAAATAGTTATTATGAAATGTATTGATTGGTACCCTGTTACAATATGGTGGTAGATTATTTCTTAGGCTATGCGCACACTTATATATTATATTATTGAAAATAATGGTACAACGGATAGCAATACTTATGAAAAAAACATGTATATAACTTTGCATCAAAAGTTAACGTTGCCCGGGCAAAATTTATGAAATTTAGAAATCGTCAAAAAAACCTGTTATTTAGGACATTTATGTTCGCCTACTAACTGGTCAAAATGTACTGAACATCAGATTTTTTTGACGATTTCTGGTTTGGCTCCATGATAAAAGTTGTTTGTTATCATGAGTACAATCATGTGTTAAATAGAGCCTGTTTCACGATGTCCGAGTAGCCACTACTTTATAAATAAATAAAAAAATGGAACAGAATTTGTATGAAATTATCTGCCAAGTAAGTAATAGGAAACTTAGATAACATAGGTGGTGAAACAGGTCCCTACTTATTAAAAACCAGTCACCCTATCAACATTTTTAATTCTCGCTTTTGGTGTTTGGTGACGCAAAACACGAAATATTTATATGTACATTTTATAGCCTGATCTCAAATCTTCGTTTCTCCAGAAACTTATTGTATTTGCTTAGATCTAAAAGCTAATATCTCTTCAATTGTAAATACATACTTGATTTGTACAAATATATTTTATATCATTGTATATTCGAAAAGTAAAATATATAATTATTCCATAAGGGCGTCGACCCTGTTTATTATAGATAGCTTGTTATGTTATTATTGCATATTGTATAGCTGAAATATGTCTGAGTTCTTGTACTCCTTTGTAGAACAGTTTAAATATTTATTGTGTAAGTGCGATATTTATTTGTGAAGAGTCGCAGAAACAGAAAAAAAGTGTAGATAATTTTTAGTTAGAAAAGTGAGCTATCTATTAAATTGGACGACATTTGTAAGAAAGTTCCACAGCACCGAGACATCTTAGATGACACTAATGAATTTCTGTTTCCAAATTTGATAACTATATCTAATTCTGAAATTTCAAATATAAATTCAAACACGATGTGACGAAACGAAACTAATGTTCTAATTTATACTTCCGATTTCAACTCGAACAAGTTGATTTTTGTTGGTAGTGGCGAAGGCTAAACACGTGCTTTTGTCAGTTATACATTTTTTCGATTTTAGTGAGCCTTTTTTGTGTGAAACACAAGGTAAGGAAAAGTCTCAATCAACGAGTCTCGATCGAGACTTTCCTTTCCTCCTCCTGGTTCTAAGTTAAGACATGACCAACATCTACCACGAAGTTAAAAGTTCGTCTCAACGTGAAACTGGCAGAATAGTTGCAATTGGTTGAATGAAAATGTTTAGGAAAATTCACAACACCAGTTGGCGCCATTTAGCCGTCAGGTCTTTTCCTTTGAAACGTATAGATACATAAGGCTGGTTTTCCTCTCACGCTTACCGCCGGCGCTGACAGTCGGCGCGTAGCTTAGTACACTGGCCGTCAGCGCTGAGGAGTCAGCATTACATAGAAACGCTACCTTACTACAAAGCATATTGACCCATCAGCGCTGACCATCCGCGCGCGGTCAGGGAAACCAGACTCAGACCGTTTTCACATTATCCGATCCGATATCGGTGTCGGACGCCGATCTGATATCGGGGTAAGTAAAATGTATGAAATATGTACCTGTCTTTCATATTGTCCAGCCCGATATCGGATATCGGAGCACGGCATTTCATACGTTTTACTTACCCCGATATCGGATCGGCGTCCGACACCGATATCGGATCGGATAATGTGAAAACGCTCTCAGAGCGTTTTCAAATTATCCGATCCGATATCGGGGTAAGTAAAATGTATGAAATATCTACCTGTCTTTCATATTGTCCAGCCCGATATCGGATATCGGAGCACGGCATTTCATACATTTTACTTACCCCGATATCGGATCGGCGTCCGACACCGATATCGGATCGGATAATGTGAAAACGCTCTAACGGTGATGTCTAATGTTTGACATTGATGCTGATCTCTAACTATAAATATTAGTGGTTTGACACGAACTTAGACCCGAAGCCTCAATGCTGCCACCTGTCGAACATTATTTTAGAATACCCTCATTGCCGTAAAAAAAGATTCAATCCATTGCAACTTTTAACTGTGTTTGTATCAGTTTTCGTTGTTGTGTTCGAAGCTGATTTTTACGTGGTAATTTTAATAATGCTGCAATGTAAATTGAACTCTAACGTGTACATTAATGATTTTTTTTTAAATCAAAATTTGCTATTGTAACATCTCATTTCTAGTCACTGCCCGAAGCAATCCTGTGCTCAGCGGGACATACATTTGTTTCTATTTCATTTCAACACTTTCTTAACTGTAAATTACATTTTAAGTTTTGCTACAGAGTTTATATCGTATCAAATAAAACAGAAAAATAATTACCAACATTTTTATTTTACTTCTTACCGATCAATGGGGTACATATTGTTATAATTGTATTGAAAAAATACTACATACGAAACGAGTTTTAGGGGCCCAAAGAGTTTTCTTTGTCAAAGTTTAAACAGTTACATATACAATTTCTTTAATTTCAGACAACTAGTGACATCTATCGGTCATAAAACTAATTCTTACTTAAAATTCAGTCATTGCTAAAGTTGATGGAGTATTTTAAACGTCTAAAAAATTAGAAAGACGACGGTATACAAAGCTGAACTCGGAAAAACTGCGTTCACCGTATCAACAAAAAATGCAAAAACTTAATACAGCGACATCTATTGGCAGTACGAACTAGGAGAATTCAACTTCATTCTACGCAACCTCCCCTCTATGGCGGAAAGCATGTAATAAACCGACTTTAAATGAGCCTTATCGTATTTACAGATATTAGTTAGGCTTGTGGCAGGGGAAACCATGTAGGACATATGTCTCGATGGATAGAAATTGCCGTGTTTTAGTGTTTGAGTGGCGAACGCGTTTCGACCGCTAGGTTTCATGGTGCAAGCTTCAATGATAGGTTGCTCGATTTTGTCCATAGATGGCGCTCCTAGGTGTCTCGTCACTGAAAATGCGACAATTAAAATTCAGGTTTGACGAATTTGATGAATTTTGTGGCAATAATAATACTATGGGTTATAAAATAATAGAGTGGGTTCGATTTTAGCAAATACAATTTTCTTGACTCAATATTACTCTCATACAATAAAAACAAAATAAAATGTTGAATTCAGTGCCGCGTACTTTTCCGCACAAGTGCGGAAAACAGTAAATTGCGTTCCTATAAGCGAAGTACGAAACGGTTCCTTTATGTAGGAGAGGGTTTTCGAGTAAGAGTAGTGAAAAATAATGTAGATAGGTACAGAGTCACTTACGATTTTGTCTGACGCGATCCAGCTGTTTCGTTAGCAGGTTGCTGTAGTATCGACACGAAGTTACCAGATGTTTCCTCATGCAAGCTTCACAGCATTCTAGAATATGAATATAGGTTTGTACTATACTCCGTCGGTTTAGGTAGTTAACTAAATGTAAACAATCTTGGCACGTCTTTTTATCTAAAAGTTGTCTATAAATTGTATGTAAAAATCTTTGCAAATAGGTATTTTACCTAAATCGATGTTAGCTAATAAACCAAATTTAAATGATTTTTGTGTATATTATATACGACCTCTTTAATATAAAAAGACATACCAAGATTGTTTACCTTTAGTTAACTACCTAAACCGACGGAGTATAGTGCTTGTTCAAAAAGTTACCTATTTGTGCGGATGTGGCGTATACCATTCCAGATTCTTTCTGTATTTTTTGTTTGTTTATTTTTGTGTTGCGCTTCATGTTTGGCATAAATAAATTCTTTTTCTTTCTTTCTATTCAAAGACACAAAGCCAAAAATTTCTGGCTGTAGTTGTCATGAATCAACAACACAAAAAGAAAGAAGGACAATTTGCCTGCTACGTTCTTCCCGCTTGATTAAAATTTAGGTCTCTTCAACGCTAGAGTAAATAGGTAGACTCTTAATAGTGTGCTTCCTCCATCATCTATGATTGCATCACTACTTATATACCTACCATCAGGTGGGGTTGCAGTGACGCAATTGTAATATCACGAAGTTGGTACGATTCAGCAACCGTTCTCCTACGACCGATTTCACCATTGGACTGTTCGTCGACAGAATGATTCATTTATTTCCGTTTCCCCTGCCGGGTCTTTCACCTATGGACGTTTCGCCGACAGAACCTTTCATATGCGTCACTTTCGACGACAGCCCTTTCCAGCTACTAAATGTTTCACCGACACGACGATTAACCTATAACTCTTTTAACTACAGACCTGTCCATCTCATCTGTCATCAAGAATATAGAGATAGGTACTTTGTTACCTACCATCGTTATTTTCTTCATGGTTCTCAAGAGACGAATCTCCGTGGGATTCCCCGCTATTTCTAGCCAGCTGCACTGTACGCTCACGTTCTAAAATGAAACCATGACTGTTATTTTTTCTTTAATAAACAGATTGTTAAATAGCAAGTCTTCAACCTAATATTAAGTAGCCAGTACCGCGCTGTTATGCTTATTCAAAAAGGTTTTGATCTGGTTTTAGTTTTATAAAGTGTGTATGGATAAATATCTAGTGAGCTCGAGTAGGTAGGTACCTATACATTCCGGAAGATCCCGCTGGATTAGCTTCCTACTGATGGTGTCTCGCCATCTGTGATGGTTCTTGGCGTCATGGACTGCGACGTACAATTGGGTATCCAGTGTAGAGCGAACCTGATCCGCCCATCTCGTTGGGCTTCGGCCGCTAACGCCCGAAACCAATAACCTATCCATCACATATCGGAGATTGAAAAACAAATGAAACAACAGAAAAACATGTAAATTTTTGTATGGTATCATTTGTTTTTCAATCTCCGATATGTGATGGATTGATATTATTAATTTCGGCCGTAAGTCGTTTGCCATCAACCATGCCAGTCACAAGATTGAAGGTAAAACACGAAAGGCTTCTTTTAATTTCCGGGTCTTTCACTAAATCCAGTTGTAATCGAAGTCAAGTTCTAATTGGAATGAAATTTAGATTCCGAGGTGCTTAAAATTTATACCAGAAAATCCCATAAATACTTGTAAGGTTAATCGAGTTATGAGACTATAGTTTTAATATCTTACGATGCCGGGATATCAATCTGCCTACCCTTTACTTAACTATGATGGCGCGACGGCTTTTAGTGTTCACGAATACAGCTGAAAACCAATACGGGAATACTTTACATTCTTAGAGCGACTGCTGAATTCATTTGATAACTCGACACCATTCACAGGACTGGTGTAAATAATTCTGACTTTTGACACCTACTTATATCTAAAAAACACACATCAAATAAAACATTTTTCAGTAAATTAGTAGGTAAGTAGGTAGGTACTAACTGTAAGGTGCATAAGACACTTTCTGAGAGTCTTTGCAGTGACAGTGCGAATTAGATTCCATCATGATTTCGGATGTCAATACACATGCTGACATTAACTTTCGCGTCTCGAGCGTTGTGGCATCCACTTCTACATGAAACAAAAACAAATTGTAAAGTTAATCTTTCTCAGTTCATTCGTTTTCCCGTACATTTTTTGTGTAGAAGGGTCTATTCAGACGTATCACAATCATACCACAAAAACACATAGTTGAGCACTTTTGACATAGTTGGGCACAATTTTTTATAAATATAAATAGTTTCATTCACACTGACCACAATTTGTCGTCGAACGCAACCGTGTGGGTGATAATTATCAACTAACTAGGTATATCGCAACCACAATGCAACCACCAGCGACATCAAGGCAATAAGAAGCTGCAGTGACATTATTCACACGTAGGTAACTACTTATTATCGCTGCAATGTGGTCGTGGGTCATTTTGAAGCTGTTTCTTCATGCATTTGAATTCTGAGGTCTTCAGATTAATCAAAATACTAAATAAAGTCTTGGAAAATTCTTCTAGCACAGCAGTAGGTCACCTACTTAGCCTTTTCCCAACTACATTGGGGTCAGCTTCCAATCAAGCCGGATTTAGCTGAATACCAGTATTTTACGCGGAGCGGCTGCCTACCAGACCTCCACAACCCATTAACTGGGGTAACACCGTTCTTCATGGCACGACTGGAGTTAGATTTACTGGCTGCTGACTATCCGTAACGACTGCTAAAGATTTACAAATGACAGCCGGGACTGACGGCTTAACGTGCTTTCCGAGGCACGGAGGAAACTCGATATGTTAAGATGGTCACCCATCCACAGACCAACCTTGGCAAGCGTCGCTTAACCTTGAAGATCGACCTGTGCGGCTGTTATTATCTAGCCACGAGCTCCTCAACTTAATTAGATGCTACCTACGGTCTAGCACAGCAGTAGGTACCACCTAATTAAGCATTGTTTTTGATTGTTTACCGGAAGTAGATGCTTAATCTCAACTTTGACATTCACAATGTCAACCTTTTATCAAGAGGAACTCTTTGCCTGACATTTCCTGGCTTCCATTGAATTAATAAACACGGACTCCCACTCAAAACCCTTAATGTCAACCTTAATCAAACTTAATTAAAATTAAAGTTATATTATATACTAATAAATTCATAATAAGGTGCTGAACACGTCTATTGAACATCCACAATGGAATATTTACGAGTGCTAATAATAAATTCAGAGAATAGGTATTCTACTTACGCCTGTAGGTAGAGATACTGATATCATTATTGAATAGGAACATGTAGACAAAAGACTACATTAGTTATTCAGCCAAATATCCTTAAAATATTCCAATGAAATGTCAGGTGCGAGTATTACCTATGTTAAGTAATGTGCCTAATCAAAAACGTGCCGTGTGATTTTAGTTTCAGATAGGTATGGTTATATTAGCATAAAAGAGGGTAAGATTCTTATGCCAAATTATAATGCCTAAGTATATAATTATCTTCCTACTTAATATTAAGCACACGTAGTTGATTTTTGGAAGTTAATAGTAGATTATTGCATCGAGCACAAAGTAATTTATTATTGCACCGAGTGCCTGATTTAGAGCCCGAGCGTAAGCGAGGGCTATAACCTAATAGGCACGAGGGCAATATTAAATTACTTAAGACGAGGTGCATAATCTGCTTTTCTATCAACTATTACCTATAGGAATAGTAGATAAAAGAAACTCATATCAAACAGTTAGAATAGAAGTTTCTATAACACTGTCGGCTTCATTTACATTAACACAAGTTTAATCTTAGCTTGGGTGTCAGAGATGTAAAATCTGTGATAATATACAATTTTTCATTTCAATCCATTTATGATTAAACCTAAAATTCTGTTGTACTTCTTGGAAAATTGTAAACCTGGAAATAAAGATTTTTATTATTATTATTATTATTTAGAATGTTTTCCGGAATTAATGTGTCGCTAGATGATTCCATTTTAATTCGAAGCCGAAGCACTCAAAATCAGATAGTATCACACTTTATCGTTTCCAAAAATATTGTCAAAACAAAATTAACAAAGTTCCCGCCAAATCACTTTTTTAAATTTCTTTCATTTTTAAATCAGAGTTAGCAGCAATCATTTTTTAAATTTGGAACAAGTAGGATAGAAACAAATAATACGTACGTAAAAAAAAATATTGATATCGGCTGGCTGAATAGAGCTAACCCATTGAGATTGGCGCCTTATGGTGCGAATAAAAAAAAAAAACTGCAATAATGAAATTTCATACATTTTTATTGCTCTAGAGCAATAAAGACTCGCTTTGTACTGAGTTTTTAGTGTGATTATGATGAAATTAAAGCATAGTTGGAAGAAAATTTCATTTTAAAAAGGGAATGAGTTGTATTAAGGAAGTTCAAGATATGTAGGCATTCTACAAGGTGGACCGATGACTAGGTGGGGGTCGCGGGAATCCGATGGATGTGAGACTTACAGGACCGGTCGTTGTGGCGACACTTGGGGAGGCCTATGTCCATCACTGGTCGACTTTCGGCTAAAATGATGATGATGATATAGGAACGAAAACGTCATCAATACAGATGACGTTCAGCAATAACAAAATCAGTAATTCTTTTCCTGCACAAGTTTGACTATTTTTCTGATCCAATTAAATAATGCTGTTATTTATAATCTTGCAAATGACGTATACGACATCCTGTGTCAAAATACAGCACTGGGTATGGAGTGCATACAAAAGTGGCGTACATCGTCCTTTCATAACCATTATTAAATATTTTTTTATTCGAAGTGAAAGCTACTTCAGCTCCTGTAGATAATCATACATCATACCAAGCCTAAACATGCATGAGGGTGCATCTCTAAACAAGCTGGGGCAGATGAGTGGTGCCAGGTGGCGTGGCGTGGTTGTGTGATGATGCGACTTTTCTATAAAAGCTATACATGTTATGAGATCTTGCACTTACCTGGTGGCACGACATTGGTCAAGTCGGTAATTCGTCAAGTACGCAGTTCGTCAAATTTGAAATTGGTCAAAGCTTAGTTCGTCTAATCGTGAATTTGCCAAATTATGGAATTCGCCAAATACGGAATTCGTCAAGTCCATATCGTGCCACCCCACTTACCACCACTTAAAGTGGCAGTGTTAGGGCCTATTTCACCACCTATGATCAAGTTTCGAGTATCTTACTTGACAGATAATTTCATACAAATTCTGTCAAATTTTTGAATTTATTCAGTGAGTAGTGCCCTACTCGGACATTGTGAAACAGGCCCTAAGAATCGCTATTTTACTGAGTTAGGTACAATAATTTAAATCATCAATACAACCCTCTCAGTTTAGCTAACCTTATTGAATAACTTTTTCATGAAATATCCATTTAATGGGATTAGTTTAACTGAGCTTATCTATACTAATATTATAAAGAGGAAAGATTTGTACCTATTTTTGTATGTTTGTAATGAATAGGCTCAAAAAGTACTGGGCCGATTTAAAAAATTCTTTCACCAATAGAATGCTACGTTCTTCCAATTTGGCATTTCATTTTGAAAAAAATTAGGGATCCTTGGTAAAACTTGAACAATGTAACCGAAGGTGTAGAAAAATGAGTCTTAAAATGTCTTTCGTCGAATGCGCTGCCGAAACTATTAGCGATAGAACAAAATAATGTACAAAAATATTGAAGAACATCATAATGTCTACAAAAAACTCCGCGGTAGCATATGTCCAACATATTTCCAAAAATAAAAAATTGTCTACCCCGTGCGAAGCCGGGACGGGCTGCTAGTGTACTATATTGTTAATATCAATGATTATAATTCCGTAAATTAATCTTTCGAGTACCGTACTTAGAGACATAATAGAAAGACAATATGTAGGTGTGCGGACCCCGCGGGCTGATTACCTATGAAACAGCGATCAGCAAACAATTCGCAATCATCGCGCAGTCGACACGCGATCAATCGCTTAACGTCAAAAAGATCGGCGGGCTGATTATGTATGAAACAGCGATCAGCAAACAATTCGCAATCATCGCGCAGTCGACGCGCGATCAATCGCTTAACGTCAAAAAGATCTGTATTATCTAAAAATGGATTGCTGATCGCTCGCCGATTGTTACCATGCACTTATTGCTGCGACCCCAGCGCCAACAGCAATTGAGTAACAATTTGGAGAACTAATTTATTGTCAAACTACGAGTTAAAAACTTAGAGCGTTTTCACATTATCCGATCCGACATCGGTATCGGACGCCGATCCGATATCGGGGTAAGCAAAATGTATGAAATGCCGTGCTCCGATATCCGATATCGGGCCGGACAATATGAAAGACAGGTACATATTTCATACATTTTACTTACCCCGACATCGGACCGGCGTCCGACACCGATATCGGATCGGATAATGTGAAAACGCTCTAACAGCCATTAGATGTCGAACAGATGTAATTGTTTTGGAAAATAAAAAAAAAATTGTAACTTAAAGTTCACTTCAATCCACTTGAACTTTACTAAAAATAGCTTTATGTCGACCATACGATGGATAAAGGAATGAAATCAGTGTTTACTTGGACTCCAAACGATATTCTACTGCTATGTCAACAAGTTTTAAAATAATATGATATTATTTTATTTTATATGTGTGTTTAGTGCAATAAAGTTACTTTGAAGAGTAAAAGTACTTTATCCTGTTTGGACTATCTGGCAGAACATACCACTTTAGTCAAAGGTGTTGGTCTTGGTTCAAGGTCTAAGGAAACTTAAGACAGGCAAATTTATAATATGTTGGTTGAATACACTGAATAAAGTATTTTAAAGTACACACAATAAGTTGAAATGTTAATTAAACACACGCTGCAGATATAACTACACAATTTAACTAATAAAATATTCGATATAGAAAGCTAATTTTTATTGGCAATCAGAGAGCGATAAGCAAGCGATCAACAATCAAAGAAATGGTTAACGCAATTTGACAGCTAAATTTGCTTACCGATCGCTGTCGCATCGCTGTCAAAAACCATACGTAATACGAAGTAAAACGCTATCGCTAGGGATTCGAGTGCAACAATGCACATTTTAGTTAGTCGATTGCTCCATAGAGGCAGCACTGACGCTAGATTGCTATCGCGTGGTTTTCGCTAATACGTAATACGAATTTGCGATTGGAGAGCAATTTTCGTGCAATTTTTGCTATCGCTCGGCTTTTGCAAGATACATAATCAGCCTGCCGTATTATCTAAAAATGGATTGCTGATCGCTCGCCGATTGTTACCATGCACTTATTGCTGCGACCCTAGCGCCAACAGCAATTGAGTAACAATTTTTAGAACTAATTTATTGTCAAACTACGAGTTAAAAATCGGCCAAGAGCGTGTCGGGCCACGCTCAGTGTAGGGTTCCGTAGTTTCCCGTCCGTCACAATAAGTGTAGGTACCCAACTTTTCAAAAACTGTTAGTCCCATCAGGTTCAAAATAATTTTCCTAGAAAGTCTTTATAAAGCTTTACTTTCCAGATTTTTTCATATTTTCTAAACTTATGGTTCAGAAGTTAGAGGGGGGGGGACACGGTTTTTTACTTTTGGAGCGATTATGTCCGAAATTATTGGTATTATCACAATTTTATTTCAGTAAACCCCTATTCATTTTTGAATACCTATCCAACAATATATCACACGTTAGGGGTGAAATTTAAAAAAAAAAATCGCTGTTTACTTTACATGTGGGGGGGCTACCCTAATAAAACATTATTTCCAATTTTTATTTTTGCACTTTGTCGGCGTGATTGACATACATATTGGTACCAAATTTTAGCTTTCTAGAGCTAAAATTTTACAGAAATTAAGCGAGGACGGACGGACAGACATGGCAAAACTATAAGGGTTCCGTTTTTGCCAATTGGCTACGGAACCCTAAAAACTGATGCTATGTCAACAAGTTTTAAAATAATATGATATTATTTTATTTTATATGTGTTAGTGCAATAAAGTTACTTTGAAGAGTAAAAGTACTTTATCCTGTTTGGACTATCTGGCAGAAAATACCACTTTAGTCAAAGGTGTTGGCCTTGGTTCAAGGTCTAAGGAAACTTAAGACAGGCAAATTTATAATATGTTGGTTGAATACACTAAATAAAGTCTTTTAAAGCACACACAATAAGTTGAAATGTTAATTAAACACACGCTGCAGATATAACTACACAATTTAACTAATAAAATACTCGATATAGAAAGCTAATTTTTATTGGCAATCAGAGAGCGATAAGCAAGCGATCAACAATCAAAGAAATGGTTAACGCAATTTGACAGCTAAAAAACCATACGTAATACGAAGTAAAACGCTATCGCTAGGGATTTGAGTGCAACAATGCACATTTTAGTTAGTCGATTGCTCCATAGAGGCAGCACTGTCGCTAGATTGCTATCGCGTGGTTTTCGCTAATACGTAATATGAATTAGCGATTGAAGAGCAATTTTCGTGCAATTTTTGCTATCGCTTGGCTTTTGCAAGATACATAATCAGCCTGCCGGCGTCCGTTCGGGGCTACGGCTACGGTACGGTAACATTTTGAATAAAAAAACAGACACAAACAGAATTTCGCGGGTTACCCTGGCACTTTTATAATAAAGCAAACATTCACACACAACACACAAGCACACATTCCTCACACATCTGTACTACTATCGATAAGGTAACTAACGCCATCTCTAAAGTAAGAACTGACCTGCATCAACTCGGGCGGCAACCATATTGGAATGCTTAGAAGAGGGCTTCGTGTCTTGGCTGATCACCAGCTTCGTGGTCTCATACAGCGCCTTGTACACTAAACAAATGAAAAAACGATTACAAATCATTTAACAGTTTTTTTATATTTTTTCGAAATCTCTGTTCTCATTAGGACTTAGTTTTGAAGACTTGAATGAGGTAGGTTTATTATATCCTGAAAAAACATTCATCATCATCTGCCTAGCCTTTTTCCCAACTAAGTTGGGGTCGGCTTCCAGTCAAGCCGGATTTAGCTGAATACCAGTATTTTACGAGGAGCGGCTGCCTACCAGACCTCCACAACCCATTAACTGGGGTAACACGGTACTTCATGGCAAGACTGGAGTCAGATTTACTGGCTTCTGACTATCCGTAACGACTGCCAAAGATCTCCAAATGACAGCCGGGA
Organism: Mythimna separata; assembly: GCA_030763345.1. Taxonomy (NCBI): domain Eukaryota; kingdom Metazoa; phylum Arthropoda; class Insecta; order Lepidoptera; family Noctuidae; genus Mythimna; species Mythimna separata. The sequence goes on along the minus strand of CM061171.1, from coordinate 20,945,878 downwards.
CCAACGGCTTAACGTGCTTTCCGAGGCACGGAGGAAACTCGTTATGTTAAGATGGTCACCCATCCACAGACCAACCTAGGCAAGCGTTGCTTAACCTAGAAGATCGACCTGTGCGGCTGTTATTATCTAGCCACGAGCTCCTCGCTATCCTGAAAAAACATTAATAAGGAAAAAAATACCTACTCTATACTCTATTTGCAACATTAGAAAAAAAACAAACTATTTTTGCTGTCGGTTGAACGGACAGAAAAAAGTTTTTAATTCTAGGAACTCTTCAGCTTTTGAGCCAGAAATTTGTTTTTGGGAAAATAACTATTTCAAAGTAGTGTCCGATTGCATATCGTAAGCTTACATGACAAAACATTTCTTATATCCATACAGTCAGAACACACATAGGTACCTTTCCATTTATAAATAAACACAAGATTTCCGCATCGGTACATATAGTGAATATTTTACAAGTTAAAGCACCACGTTTCCTTGTAAACAGAGAGGATGCCGTTGATTCTGTGCCAATACTGTAGCTTTCTTGCCAACGCTTAATAAATCAGCGCCTAAAGTATCCGAGGGCGTATTTTAGGGCACTCCCCTGATGATAAAGGGCAAATTACATACTGTTTCGGCACTGGGAATCTACCACAGACCTTATGTTCCCATATTTTATAGCGTCAGACTTGAGCTGAAGGAGGTTGGTAGAGAAATACGTGTACGTATAAGAAATAGCTTTTCGAGGGTTTCTGCTTTGCTTTGCGTTTATTCAATGAATTATTAACAACTAGAGATCCGCCCCAGTTTGACATAGGTGTTGGTTATCTTTGAAAATCTTGGCTTTTCTCTATTATAAAGGTTTGTCGACATCTAGCGAAAGGCGTCGAAGTATTCGTCCAAACCGTAGTACAGTTGGGGCAAAACTAAGTCAGTCATTTATTTTTTTCCTACTAAGTTTGTAATTTACTAGCTTCTACCAGATACTTTGGTCCCGTAAAAGTAGAAAATTAATTCAAAGTCCAGCGCTGCAGGCGTTAAAATCATCAAAATCTAGGATTTTTTTAGAATATAATTATGTCTAGCCCCCTGCACTCTGTTACTGATAAAAAGTGTCATATGCGCTGTTCTAAGACTCGGTTAAAAAGAAGCTGTAAGCTTGATAAAAGAGTTCCTATAACCATTAATCTATTCTACTACTGTATGGTAGACTTATAAGCACCCTGTTCTCTAACAAAAATAAACACGTTTCATCTTGCAATCTTACCTTTTGGCGAGAGAACTTCCTGGATCATCGCGCTGGTATTCTTCTGAGCGTCTCCCAAAGAACAGTGAGACGTCAGCTGCCCCACGGAATGAGTTACATTCTCCCGTTCCAGATTTACTTCTGAAATTGAAATATGTTATTCGCAGACGATGCTGTGTTGGCTACATTAGCAAATTGGCTCGATTGACTGATTTGTTATTTTGTTTAAGTTCTAGGGCTTGGAAAAAATAGTTTTGCTAGGACTTTTTTTCTTCTGGTTGTTTTAATCTTGGAAGACAAGAAATCGAGAAAGCCATTTTAGATATAGATAGTTAGATATTGAGCGTAAGTAAATAAAATAATGAAATTTAAATTCCACAGAACTATTTCAACATATTGACATTGTCAACAACGTGTTGCCTACGTCCATCACGTTTACCACGTATACTGCTTCAGGGAAGTGGTGTATTTTCGATTACGGCGTAATGCATATTATAGTGTCTAATTGTCATGTAAAATAAACCCAAGTACAATAGAGTCAATTCCAATTCAAAATAATCAGGTATATGTGTACTTTTCAAACGTCAGAAGCCAGTGCACGATTACAATTGATCGTTCTGTAAGGAGAAGAGTCAAAACTAAGTACTGAACCCGGCAAATAAGTTGGCAAGAAATTGACGTAGTGGGGGTAATTTCGCGTATGGTGCACAAAAAAGCGAATGAGCGAACGGAACGTAACGCAGTGCGGAGGCAAAAGTCGACGTAAGGTGAGTATAGACTACAACATTTTCTCGAGCATTTCTGTGTAATGTAACGTTCTTACGAATGGTACAATACAGGCAAAAGCTCAGTTCCCAAAACATTTCCATGTAATGTAACGTTCCTGCGAATGCTCGGCGTTATGCTACGGGTAAATGCTTACAGTTAGTGTGCATTTACGAACATTTTGTTGTACCTTGCATTTATTCTTTTTCATACTTTCCTTCGACGAAATGTTACACCAATACGCTCGACGAAATGTTACACCAATACGCTCCCCGAAATGTTACACCAATATGCTCGTTGGTTTGCAACAAAGAGGCGAGCGTGTTCGACGTTTAGTTCGTAAAAGGATGATACACTAGAACATATCATAGAGCGGCTCGTTGTTCTGTTACAAGCAAATGTTGTAGTTTATACTCACCTTAACGCACCAATCATAGACTATTATTAGAATACTGCACCAATCGCTCGCTGACCTCGTCCCGCGTCCCGCTTGACCACGAAATAGATCTAAAAAACGATTTAACGATTCTTGCCAAGTTACGTGCCGCCGGTTATAAATAAAATTACCATTGTCGGCAGAAGGTTCATATTGTGTTGCAGCATTGCTACAAGCTTTGTGGACAACACACCGAGGTACTCCGTACACAAACACACAACCTGTAAAGAAAGGTAGTATTAGCCTCAAAAAAAGAGTGTGAGTGAGTGAAACGTTAGGATGTGGTTATAAACTGGTGCTTTTGAGGATTTTTTTTAAATCACTGATTGGCTCATGTTTGACCTCTACCTAACCCGATATTAAGCAATGATTTGATCTACAAACATGCATACTTAGATAATTAGTAACATATTATCTAGTTTATTTAAAAAATAACCCTAGGTTGTAGCTATCAAGAAACAAACACAGACTCCAGCATGGAATTCGAAATATATTAATGTGTTCCCAAAACGTTTTGTACTTATAGGTGGGATGTCCGCCATCTACAGGTGACGCAACGCGTACGTCTAGTGAACTCGCTTGACTAAATTAAATTGTGCAATACCGATGCGTACTCGGAGGAGCTCGTGGCTAGATAATAACAGCCGCACGGGTTGATCTTAAAGGTTAAGCAACGCTTGCCAAGGTTGGTCTGTGGATGGGTGACCATCTTAACATAACGAGTTTCCTCCGTGCCTCGGAAAGCACGTTAAGCTGTTGGTCCCGGCTGTCATTTGTAGATCTTTGGCAGTCGTTGCGGATAGTCAGAAGCCAGTAAATCTGACTCCAGTCTTGCCATTAAGTACCGTATTACCCCAGTTAATGGGTTGTGGAGGTCTGGTAGGCAGCCGCTCCTCGTAAAAATACTGGTATTCAGCTAAATCCGGCTTGACTGGAAGCCGACCCCAATATAGTTGGGAAAAGGCTAGGCAGATGAATACCGATGCGTACTCCACAAAATGTAATTTTCTTTATAATTTTAAAAGTATATTTTATACATCACTAAACGGCGGTTGTGTGGTAACCAAAAAATGTAAATGATTCTCTAGTGGTGTGGTCCATTAATGTTGTGGGTTGTCCATTACTTTAATTGATAATACACGATACTTGCTCAGCTTCCGAGGCTTACAACGAAGATTGGATTTAATGGTCGTTGGATGCCAAAAGTTTTGGAGTGGCACCACGAACCGAAAGACGCAGCTTTGGAAGGCCTCCCACAAGGTGGACCGATGACCTGGCGTGGGTCGCGGGAATCCAATGGATGTGAGACACACAGAACCGGGCGACACTTGGGGGAGGCCTATGTCCAACAGTGGACGTCTTTCAGCAAAATTGATGATGATGGTGATGATGAACGGTTTTTTGTTTTTCGTTGCGTTTCTTAAGTAGGTAAATAAAGTAAGTATATGTTACCAAGTTTACCACAACTGTTGGGCTTATACAATTGCCCACCGCTGCACGGCGGCGGCGGGGGCAGGACACACTGAGTCGTCAACACACACGCCGACTTCTTGGAGCCGGTCGGGGGAAGCGACTCCGTTCCTAGACCAACACGACACCGGTTACCATGGATACGTGGTGTAACATTATCTGGTGAAAGTCATTTTAGAGCAGTTAATTTTTATTTTTGTTATATTATAAAGAGGAAGGATTTGATTTTTTGTTTATGTTACGAATTTACGCAAAACTATCGGTGACGATTTCAAACATTATTTTACCATTTAATTAGAAAGCTAAATCTTCACTGACCTAGCAGGAAGCGAGACCGCTTGCTCAAACTATTTTAATAATAAAAAAAGGTTTTGTGATATTCAAACATTGATTGAATTTTTCACTAAATTTTATATTTAATAAAAATTGACTGCCCTAAAATTATTTACACACAATAATGTTACAAATAAAATGAATCAATAAAACTCTTATAATATGAAAATTACAAATATTGCAAAAATCGGCCTACCTATTCCATACACTTCGATTTTGTAAAGTTTATCGAGATCACACATTTACTTTTAATATAACTGTCCAACTTTACAATTATACTCAATTTGGACCCCGTGTTGAAACGACCTGGAGGTTCTAGAGGAGAAATTAACTAGAATGATTTTTTGTACAGAAGAAAAAACAAATTTAGTGTGAGGCATAAATATACCTGTATCGCAAATCTCTGGACAAGCCTGGAGCATAGATTCTTTGACATCTTTGGAAACATAGTTATCTAAAATTGGAAAACCTCGTTGATTGTTAGTTAAACTATTGTTATTATAACTACTTCCCTTATAGTTAAAACGTACCTGATGTGAACTGGTCTACCATTAGTGGAGATAGAATAAGTTCGTTTTGTGATTTCTTGTTAAACATTTCGTTTGATTTTAGCATGGGCAACACATCCGCTAGACTGTCTTTTGATAAAACTAGTTTTGGGAGTTCTGTAAAAAAGAGATTTTTTGTAACATATAATGTAAAAAAGGAAATAAGTAATTATACAGGTTGTTGGTGCATCGTGCGCCAAATTGATATTTTTGTACAGCTTATCAAAATATGATAAAATCCAAGTCACGATATGTTTCTCTATTACTAATAATTCTGCCGATATATTTAATTTCTAATGTCATTGATTGATTGATTGATTGATTGATTGATATATACTTTATTGTACACCTTAAAAATAATTTCACAAAGGAGCTTAAAATTAGTATGGTGTTACAATGGGCGGTCTTATCGCTAACAGCGATTTTTTACAGACAACCTTTGGATGGAATTGATAGAGAAGGAGAAAAGATACGCAGGTAGTTTGCGGCGTACTATTTACATATATACAATACATAATATATATATACAGGGTGATTGGAAGATCGATGCAAAGCTTTAAAGCGAAGATAGTACAGACCATTTAGAACCATTTAAGCCATGATTATGTTCGGCGAAGATTTATAATTTTTTTTTAAACCTACTTTTAAGATTTTTTTCAAAAATTCCCAAAATTTTATGTAAACTGCATTTTTTTAGCTAAATTAAATAATAAGTGAATTAACTTTTATTTAATTTAATTAAAGTAATGTCTAAGCAACCGGAAAAAACATGTTTTAGGCTTTTTTGTCATAAAACAATTTTTTTACGGACCTTTAAAGTTCAGCAGAAACTTAGAAAAAATTAACAGTACGTTTTTTAAACCTTATTAAAAAAATAACGAAGCGTGCTTTTTTAGTTCAAACCTTTTTGAATACATGTTTGATAAGCGTTCTTTCTTTTGAGGTATCATTTACGCGGATAACTTACAAATTATTGAAGTTAGGACCTAGAAACCGATTGGAGGGAGATTTTTTTAAATTTCGGCAGTCTACTTAAAACAACATTTGAATTAAAATTATTTATTTTTCATACATAAAGCTTTAAGGCGAAGATAGTACAGACAATTTAGAACCATGTAAGACATGATTGCCTCAGACGAAGTCTTACCAATTTTTTTTTAACCTATTTTTGTATTATTTTTCAAATATTCCCAAAATTTTAAGTAAACTGCTTATTAATGGCCAAATTAAATGATAAATAAGTTCATTTTTATTTTATTTATTACGGTAATGTGTTAGAACCCAACAAAGTATGTCTTAGGTTTTTCTAACATTGGAATTTTTTTACATACTTTTAAAGTTCAGAAGAAATTTAAATTTTTTATCAATACGACAGAAAAACCTAAGACATACTTTGCTAGGTTGTTCACACATTACTGTAATAAATAAAATAAAAATGAACTCATTTATTATTTAATTTGGCCATAAATAAGCAGTTTACTTAAAATTTTGGGAATATTTGAAAAATAATACAAAAGTAGGTTTAAAAAATTTGGTAAGACTTCGTCTGAGGCAATCATGTCTTACATGGTTCTAAATTGTCTGTACTATCTTCGCCTTAAAGCTTTATGTATGAAAAATAAATAATTTTAATTCAAATGTTGTTTTAAGTAGACTGCCGAAATTTAAAAAAATCTCCCTCCAATCGGTTTCTAGGTCCTAACTTCAATAATTTGTAAGTTAACCGCGTAAATGATACCTCAAAAGAAAGAACGCTTATCAAACATGTATTCAAAAAGGTTTGAACTAAAAAAGCACGCTTCGTTATTTTTTTAATAAGGTTTAAAAAACGTACTGTTAATTTTTTCTAAGTTTCTGCTGAACTTTAAAGGTCCGTAAAAAAATTGTTTTATGACAAAAAAGCCTAAAACATGTTTTTTTCCGGTTGCTTAGACATTACTTTAATTAAATTAAATAAAAGTTAATTCACTTATTATTTAATTTAGCTAAAAAAATGCAGTTTACATAAAATTTTGAGAATTTTTGAAAAAAATCTTAAAAGTAGGTTTAAAAAAAAATTATAAATCTTCGCCGAACATAATCATGTCTTAAATGGTTCTAAATGGTCTGTACTTTCTTCGCTTTAAAGCTTTGCATCGATCTTCCAATCACCCTGTATATAATACATATAATATATACCTATACATACATATAAATACAGAGATTATTATACTTAATGACGATCAAGAGGAGAGGAGGTAATGATCCTTGACCATATTTCTAAACGAAGTTAGCGTTTGGGCTTTCCTTACCGACATGGGCAAAGCATTCCAGAGCCGCACTCCTTGAACAGTAAATGACTTGTCATAAAAGTTGGTGGAGTGGCATGGCATCTCCAGTCTCAAATTTTCCGACGACCTAAGATATCTAGTATGTATATGTCACAGATGTTAGCTGGTTTATTAATATTTTTGATGACCTCTACAGACAGCTTAATTAATTTTGGTTGCTGATAAAAAATATTTGGAATTATTTGTGCCTTGAGGAGCTCGTGGCTAAATAATAACAGCCGCACAGGTCGATCTTCAAGGTTAAGCAACGCTTGCCTAGGTTGGTCTGTGGATGGGTGACCTTCTTAACATACCAAGTTTCCTCCGTGCCTCGGAAAGCACGTTAAGCCGTAGGTCCCGGCTGTCATTTGTAGATCTTTGGCAGTCGTTACGGATAGTCAGAAGCCAGTAAATCTGACTCCAGTCTTGCCATGAAGTACCGTGTTACCCCAGTTAATGGGTTGTGGAGGTCTGGTAGGCAGCTGCTCCTCGTAAAATACTGGTATTCAGCTAAATCCGGCTTGACTGGAAGCCGACCCCAATATAGATGGGAAAAGGCTAGACAGATGATGATTGTGCCTTGCCAATAATGATAGTCAAAATATTTTTTTATCATCAAGGTTAGTCAGTAGCAGACTGATTTCCCAAGAAAAAAGTATAGACTCTCATGATAATTAAAAAAAAGACTGTAAAACTAACCGTATGGTATTGGATTGTGATCATTAGTAGATTCAGTTTTCAAGCTAAAAGAGCAGGATTTTCTTTTTTGATTTTCTTCATCAGAGTGCATAAATGATCCGAAAGCTGGAAAGAAAAATTATTATTATATTTTATTTCACACCTGTTACCATGAAATGACCTTTTAATCAATTCTAAATTTTTTTCACTGCTTTTTCTCAATTTGTTTCCTTCTCGTACTCGTATTAAAGCGATCAGAACCAAATACAAATAATGATTACAATGGGTCTTGCCGTGTTTGAGTTTTAGCTAGACAAAGGAACAGTAATTGATATTTATACATAGGTATTATAATAAGGGCCTGTTTCACAATGTCCGAGTAGGCACTACTCACTGAATAAATTCAAAAATTTGACAGAATTTGTATGAAATTATCTGTCAAGTAAAATACTCGAAACTTAATCATAGGTGGTGAAATAGGCCCTAAGAATTTGATAGTGACTTGTAAATATTATAAGGTTTTTTGCCAACCATCATCAGTCATAACTTCTGTGTGATTGTGGAAATGTAACGCTTCTGCCAGGGCGACTTGTTGTTAAAGAGTAGACGTACCTATCAATACTCTACAGTCGCATCTGATCGAACTACTAAAGAAGTGAATATAATAACTACGCAATATTGGAAGACCCTCACAGGGTGGACCGATGACCTAGTGAGAGTTGTGGGAGTGCAATGAATGCGAGACGCACTGGAACGTTCATTATCCAAATGACACTTGGGGGTGTGTCCAGCATATATCATATTTGCTGGACAAGGGCCTCCTTCGAATATCTTTCGGCTAAAATGATGGTGATGATGATTATGAATAATATAAAAACAAAAATTTAACATACCCTTCTTGGAATTAAAACTATTGAACGTATTCGAAAACTTCTTTTGATGAGGACCTGAGGAGAAAAATATATAAATGCAATATTTTTTTCTTACCTTAAAAAACAGATAGATATGCTGTCCTGCATATTAATTATTATCTTCTCGTTTCAAGTTAGTAAAATTATACGTTTGTCCGAATGATTCCCTTTTCAGTCGAAAATAATTCGCTATTTGCTCACATTTTCTCGATTGCTGCTTAACCAAGACAGGTAACGCAGCCAAGTCTTGTGTTTGAGCTAAAATTGGATAAATCCAATACTTTCTCGGTATATTTTCGTTCCTCATTTTTTTTTTGTAATATGTAGTTATAATATTCACGGTATTTAATTCGGTATTCAGCTAAATTCGGCTTGACTGGAAGCCGACCCCAATATAGTTGGGAAAAGGCTAGGTAGATGATGATTATATAGTGATTTTGTCGAAGTTTGACCGTCATCATCAGTCTGTCCAAGGAGTATCATGTTGGCCAGTAACTGGGCTGTGGTTCTTTTATAGGCAATTGCTCCATGTAAAAACCGGTTTTCAGCCGGTTAGACCAGAAGCTGACCCCAAATTAGTTGGGAAAAGGATAAAGAGACGAATAATTTTATGATAACTTTATCTGCGTAGTTAAACCGTATATATATTTGGTGATTTCAAAAACTGCGAATAGGAATAAATTATGAACTTGAAATACAAACTTGATTCTACAGGATGGCACTCATTGATCCATTTGTCTTCCATCTGAGAGTTGATGCTACACTCTGTCCTCTTTTTACCGATCAGTCGGGAAAGGGACATCATCTGGTTGTGAACACCTGGAATAGTAAAAAAAAAGTTAGTACAATAGTGACATGTACACAATACAGTCAGGCAAACTAAAGACTTGACGTCATTCGAATCCTACATCGCGCAATCTACAACCGCCCGCGGCTAATTGCCTGGATCAGATACATCACCCATCTGCTCAGAGGATTCTCCCAGATTAATATTATTTATATTTTTTGCATACTTTTAGACGACTCAGAATAATTACACTGTGGTAAAATAAAGTCTCAATGTAATTAATATTATAGAGGCAATAGAAATACGTCATCTGAGAAAATTTGAACTGTCTAGCTACCGGTTTATGAGCGAACCTATATCTCCAATAACCTTCGACCCTGCTAGGCCCCTACGGTTTGCTAACTACAGTTCAGTACAACTAAAGTTGCAAAGAGAGCTCTATATGTAAGAGCGTTTCCGCATTATCCGATCCGATATCGGTATCGGACGCCGATACGATATCGGGGTAAGTAAAATGTATGAAATATGTACCTGTCTTTCATATTGTCCGGCCCGATATCGGATATCGGCGCACGGAATTTCATACATTTTACTTAACCCGATATCGTATCGGCGTCCGACACCGATATCGGATCGGATAATGTGAAAACGGTCTAAGGATAAGGAATTTTAAAAGGTATTTACTGTCTTTTATATCGTCCTTGGAGACGGCTGGCTTGCCACTCGTACTGTTCCTGAAAACGTTCACCTCCAGAGACTTCTGCTGAGTCTGTACCATGGAAGTCTGCGCGAGATTCTCCACAACTGTTCAAAGTAAATTATGTTACTGATTTATTTATAATTAATACGAAAAAAAACACTAACTGGTGGACCTATGGTTAGACCTTCAAGAACACGTACAAATGGTAAACTATAGTTATAGTTTCAGTATGGCAAAAGTGGTTATTGAATCAGTAACTACGAGTATTTATAAAAAAAAATTAAAACCATAATTTACGCCATCCTAATTCGATTGTATCTCGTGATCTTCAACATGTTTGTTTAAATAACTACGAACCTCTGTCGACGAAGACGAAGTGTCAACGATACGAAGCCATTGTCGATAAAGTTTAGAAGTTTTGTATGCAAGTTTCACGCAGGTGTACACCAAGCGTATAATGACGAATACGCGTTTTGATGCTACGCTGTTTGTAGACAGTAGAGCTACGGCGTAGCCCGAGGAAGCTACGCCGTAGGTGCGCGTTTGCCGTTTTTGATCCGAGTCCTAAGTCTGAGTTACCAGGTAAAAGGATCAAGCAATTACATATTCGAGTTTCCAGATAGGCGAAGGCGAGTCCTAGAAAAATAATTCGACTTCATCGCAGCAGCAGCAGCAGCAGAGAAGAAGGAAAAGCATAAAACATACTTTCCCGCTACAGTAATTTATAGCAATAAGTTAATTGGCGCTATATGTTTTCGCCATGCATTCTGCCTGTAAAATGTGCTGTTTTGAAGCTGCAAAACATTTCGGGAGGTATTATTATTTTTTTATTTAAACTGTATTTACAGTGGTGGTACACAGGCGGACTTATGCGGAATTATGTTAGTGATCCTCGACCTGAATCAACAATAAAATGAGTAGGTAATTTTTTATTCTTATTTTTGGAAATCTGTTCGCGTGAACTACCTTTTTTAAAGCGCGGCCAGTCTTAGGCTGCGTTTCCACCAAAGATGTGCAAGGATGCGTAGCGAGGGATGTGTTTGTAAAGAACCAATAGAATCGCTTCATTTACCTCGTCTCGGTCAGCTCAGCTCTGGTGGAAACGGCTTAGCGGAGCTAGATTTTTGCACATACAAAACAAGCGAGGGATGTGTGTGAGGGATGTGAACGAGAGATGTGTGCGAGGGATGTGTACGAGAGATGTGTGATTCACCCCCAACGATACATTTCACAGCTTCGCAAATTCGCAACGCATCCTCGCACCACACATTAATACGCATTTTCACAGCACCGCTACACATCCTCGTAGGCATATTTTCATCGCACAGCTTATTTGGAAACCCCCACACATTTTCACAGCATAGCTAGACATCCTCGCACGACACATTTCCATCGAACATCTCTGATGGAAACGCAGCCTTATACTCGCCCTATAACCGAGCTTTCACATACACAAACACATTTCATTGATCCAAGCACACTAGCACTTCCCATACGTTTGTTTAGAGAGTTATTCTGAAAAACAGCTAAAATAAAAAAGTATATAAAACGTATTATTGACCAAGAATCGTATTATTATATGAAAGCTTTTGCCCGCGGCTTCACTCCCGTCAAAGGACTACCCTACCTATCCTACCCTACCTTCCCTAAACTACCCTACACTACCCTACACTACCCTACACTACACTACCTTACACTACAGTCTGTATTTTAATCAGCGCGACAAAAATGACATAACGAATGTTGTCACTTTTTTGCAATTTTTAAATAGTGATGTCCCCCTCTACCGTAAATTGTCGTTAATAAAATCAAGTAGTATCGTTTTTTATAAAAAAATATCCTGAATACTAGATAGTTATTTGAAATGAAAAAATACAAAAGTTATAACGTATATTTTTATGTGAAATATTCAATAAATGATAAATTATATTTATTTTGCAAATAGGTTTTCACAAACACTTTTACACGTCAATTTGTTGTTGGACTTCTTTTTTTTACTAGATGAGGCCGGTGTTTCCTAACTGACTACCCTGAGAAGAAACACCGAAACAAACTCAGAATTCTAATTGATATGAAGATTGGTTAAAAAATATTTTCCCAAAATTAAAACCGAATGCAGTTCTTGCCATAAATAATGCTCCATATCACACATAACAAAAAGAAAAGTCTTAGTCACTCGCTATCAGATTCCGATGATGTCTCTGAATCATCAGACTCGTCTCCGACTTGAATAATGAATCGATCAGTAATGTCGTCGACTATATGGCCCAGATGACACATTTCTTCTTCAATTTTCATGACATGAGCCACACAGTTTTTCCACCGCTGCGGGGTCACTTGACAAAGCCCTTCTTCAAAAAGGCTTCGTACTTCATTCAATTTGAATGTTTTATTATTTTTAGCGACATACCCCTTTACTTGAGCCCAGACCAACTCAATCGGGTTTAGCTCGCAGTGGTGAGGGGGTAGTCGCAAAATAGTGACACCCTGTTCAGCAGCCATCTCGTCGACGACATACTTATCGTAGGCTTTTTTATGCATTCGGACGATTTCAAGCAACTCCGGCTTTACCATTGACTCTACAAAAGGAAGATTTTTTGAATTTAGCCAATCTTGAATTTTGCCTTTCCGCCAACTGGAAGTAGGTAACGCTTCCAATTTCCTCGAGTGATATGTAGCATTATCTATGACAAGAACTGCATTCTGTTTTAATTTTGGGAGAATATTTTTTAACCAGTCTTCATATCGATTAGAATTCATTTCCTTGTGATAGTCATCTAGCCCCTTTTTTGCTTCGAAAACTAGTGCACCGCCATCCACGAAACCGTCTTCGCTTCCAACGTGGGACACTACCAGTCGTCTCCCTTTGCCTGAAGGCCCTTTTAGACCAGTGGTTAAACCATCTAAAAAAGCCTGCCGTGACGATTCACATTGATACACAAATGAAGCTTTATGTTTGAGATTGCCGCGCCACGGCCAGCCCGCACCCGCGCTTCTAGTGTGGCTGCTTCCAGATTGGTCTGCTACGCAGACGTCACGGTGGTCGTGGCTCGGCGAGAGTTGTATCAGGCGGCGACCGAAGTATTGGCACGTAGTTTTGCGACAGTCGTAGACAGGATCTTGTAATTAGGACTCAAAGTGAACGCGCCATCACCGGGTTCCCGAATAATAACGGCAATTTTTTTTTGACACGGTGGTGCTCCGCCCAAGCGGGGCACACTTCTACCGTGTGCTCCACCGTGTCCTCCGGGCGGTCCACACAGTGGCGACACCTGGGCGTCCTCTCCTGCTTGATCCGATGCAGGAACCTCCCGAACTTACCGTGTCGAATAATAACGGCAGGTGGAGTTCACATCAGCCGGTGTCACTTTCGAGTAGCACTTTCGACGTCTGGCTTCCAAACTGGAACGGACTGGGGCTTAAAGCGGCTCCTGCCGAACCTAGGGAGTCCCGACGCCTCCTGCCGTAGGCTCTACGCAGAGCGAAGACGACTGGCGGTCGCCACCTACTGCGAAGCAGTAATGCTAGCAAAAGAGGTGGATCCATACGAGAAGGCATGGCCTTCACAACCCAACGGCGCGTACTGTTTCAAGCGCGCCTCAAAGAGATCAGAGAGAGTCATCAAAACCGTAGGGGCCCAGCAGGGTCGAAACTTCTGGGGCCATGAGTTGGCTTTTGAAGAATCAATATATCTAAAAGGTTATAATCTATACTAATATTATAAAGAGGAAAACTTTGTTTGTTTGATTGTAATGAATAGGCTTCAAAACTACTGAACCGTTTTTAAAAATTCTTTCACCATTCGAAAGCTACTTTATCCACGAAAAACATAGGCTACTTTTTATTTTGGAAAAAAATAGGGTTCCGTAAGATAATTGGGTTTTTCTGTAAAAAATCAACAAGAAAAGTTACTTATTTTTCGTACGCTGCCTAAACTGTAAAAGATAGAACCATAAAATGTTCTAATTAATTGTAGATTTTATAAATATCTACAAAAAAGTCCGCGAAGCACTATACCTATCTATGTCGAGTGAGGCACAACAACCATTTTATTTTATCTAAAAATCTTAAATTTCTTTGAACTACATTTAAACGCATTTATTTTACTCATGCTATTAACCCTTATCAAAATAAATTATTTTATCACTAAGTACAGTTTATGTAGATAATATTTGGTCTTTGAATGATTAAAATTGGACGTTTGGTTTCGAAGTTATGGCGAAATTAAAATATTACGATTCCTGCTGCACGGTCTGTTGCGAAGTCTCTTTCTTATGAATTGTGCTATCATAGTATAGGTAGATAGAATTGATTTGAGAAATTGTTCTCAAAGGGCATCTGAAGGAATATTGTGGGTTTTTTTACAGCTCTGCAAACTGTACCCGTTTAAAATCGCACCACAGGATGCGTTTGACCATCAATAATGTGAAGTCTGCTGAGTAAAAATGCACGCACTCAAGAGTTAATTTAATTCATAAATTGCAAAGTTAACTCTCGGTAAAGAAGGTAGTCCCCGCTGAAAAAAACACCGTATGATTTATTAAGGCATCAGTCAAATATCACCCAAAGTAAAAAATCTGCCTAAATAAACGGATAATTTAAACAACTAAAAACTTCGGGAATCGCTTTGTGACTAATGACACCTAAGAAATGTCTAAACGACAATAGGAGGCTTAAGGTCTTCCACTCTGTGTCTTTCTCACGGTATTGTTATAGCAGGTTTATTCCATTGGCAGGGCAAGACGAGGTCTTGCCCCATACATTGACCCAAACTAGGGCAGTAGGATCCAGATTCTGACGCCAAAACAGTATGGCGGTGCTTCGCCCAGCGGAGTAGACTTCGACCGTAACGTCTGTCGTGTTTTCTGGGCGTTCTTCCACAGAATGGTGACACCTGAACTTTTCTTCCCGCCGAATCCAAAATATCTACCTCTCAAAACACTCATGTTCGGTTAGTACTTGCATGATGCAGAAAGTGAGTACGCCATGACGCCGCTGTAGTTACGCTGTAGTTACGAGAATATACCGAAGTACCTAATAACTGAGGCGTGCAAAAGTTAGTGGCCCTGATACGTAAATGGCAACTGAAGGAACATGGTGGAATTTAGTCCGCAAAAGACCACTTGCTCCACCTAGAGCTGGATAACTACCTCAAATAAAAAAGAGGCAAATACTAAACCTTCTAATGACTTCAGGATCAGCTTTGTGCAGACCATTCATATATTTTGACAACTAAAAACTACTTTATGCACTTTTTTTCAGCCTACATAAGTAAGTGCTATTTACACTTACTTAGTGGTGCTTTTTTTTGAAAGGAGAACCATCAGAATGATTCCTCACGCTCTTGGGCGGAGCGGGAGGGCGTGTCAGACTCTTACTGACTAAACCCCACCCCGTTCCCCTTCGTTCCTTCGATCTGGGGGACACGGTGAGAACCTTTCAGATTTTCCGTGTTCCCCAGAGGCTTTGGCCCCAACGGGCCCCTACATTTTGCTGACATCTCCTTGAGGCGCGCGTGAACGCGCCGTGGACGACTAGGCTCGGTCCAGGTTATTACCGGACGGCGTGCTGCTCGCCATCCGCGAGCCCGCGCCTACGGTGGTGGGAAATCGGGATCGAGATCTCGGCGGCGGCGCTCGCGGTCGGCAGCCTCCTTCGCTAGCATTACTGCTTCGCAGAAGGAGGCAACTGCCAGCCACCCCTCCTCGCTCTGGACCATGGCCTGTACCAGGGCCCGGAGCCAGAGGTCACCGCCGCCGATAGATTCTACAAGGACACGGCGGCGCTCCGCCCAAGCAGGGCACACCTCTACCGTGTGTTCCACCGTGTCCTCCGGGCGCTCCACACAGTGGCGACACCCGGGCGTCCTTTCCTCCTTGATCCGATGCAGGAACCTCCCGAACTTACTGTGTCTACTTAGTGGTGCTTGGAATTCATTCAAGGTTAATATGATATTTTTGGTCAGCAAATAATTTAAAAATCGTACATCTTTGTTAAATCGTAATATAGACTAGAGACATACGTACATAAACAAACGCCTTTAAACATGGAGTAGGTAAATATTCAGATCACCTACTGCTGGAACCCTCACTTATTATTTCTGCTTCGTTGATGTTCTTAAGCCAATGGTCTTCATCTTCATGGTGACCCATTATGTGGATCACCATTATGTGGAATGGTGACCCTTTATGTGGATCGCCCTAAGAACACGGTGGAACATACGGGTGTGCACCGTTTGAACGAGGCACCGCCGTGTTTTTGTAGGGGTCATCGGTTGCAGCGACCTCTCGCGCCGGGCCCTGGTCCAGAGCAGGGTGGAGTGGCAGGCGGTTGCCTCCTTCTGAGAAGCAGTAATCTAGCCAAGGTGGCGGCCACATGGATGAGGAAATGGCCCTCACGCCTCAGCGTTGAGGAAATAAGATCCCGACCCCGATTTTCAGCTACCGTAGAAGTGGGCTTGCGGACGGCGAGCAATGGGGCGCCGCGCCGTCCGACTGTTCGGTAACCAAATATCTACACCGAGACCGAGTATACGGCAGGTGGTGTTCCAAGCGTGCCTCATGGAGATGTCAACAAAACCATAGAGACCCAGCAGGGTCGCCAAGCCTACTGGGGTCATGGGTTCGCTTCTGAAAGGCATTCCTGCGACCCTGGAACGCAAGGCAAAGAAAGAACATAGGAGTGGGGTTTAGTCAGTAAAAGTCTGACACGCCCTGATGCGTCAGTTAAGAGCGGGAGAAGTCATTGGATTATTTCCCAACTAAAAAAATTAAGTCAAACTGTTTTATGTGAAAGTAAAATTAATTAATTGGATTAATTATTGATTACTTTAATTTGTGCAGTTTAACGAACTTAACGCAGACGAAGTCGCGGGCAACAGCTAGTTATTTTTATAATTATTAAGTTATAATTATTTTTATTTTTTTAAAGTTCTGTCGTTTTGTAAGGAAAGTAGTAAACGATAAAACGAATATTTATAACCCGAATAGGTTTTATCGTGTACGGGAACAAAATTGATAGCTTCTGAATTTTTTTCTAATCGATTAATAAATATAAAAAGTTACGATTCGGCAAACCGGTACCGTAGGTGCAACACTACGGCCTACAAGAACTGGCAATATTATTTGTAAGTTTGAAGTTTTGAAGTTGTCAGTTTTGTCGCCGGGATTAAAGTACAGACTGTACTCTATACTACCCTACACTACACTACACTACCTTACACTACTCTACATTACCTTACACTACCCTACACTACCCTACACTACCCTACACTACCCTACACTACCCTACACTACCCTACACTACCCTACACTACCCTACACTACCCTACACTACCCTACACTACCCTGCACTACCCTACACCTACCCAACACTACCTTACACTACCCTACATTACCCTACACTACCCTACCTACCCTACACTACCCTACCTGCCCTACAATACCCTACCCACCGTACACTAATCGATAAATAGAAGACCAAAAGTTTTGTATAATTTTTTTTTTCGAATTTTTCGGGATAAAAAGTATCCTATGTCCTTTTCCTGGCTCTAAACTACCTCCCTGACAATTTTCAGCTAAATCCGTTCAGCCGTTCTTGAGTTATAAGTGGAGTAACTAACACGACTTTCTTTTATATACAATAGATTTGTGACTTTCTGTGTGTGTGAGTTTCTTGTGTGTGTTATTTGTGTTTTTAGTGATTTTTTGTGTTTTTTCAGTTTCAAAACACATTGTATAAAATAACTTGCCTGGGGCTTGTTCGTAGTTGGTGTTGGTTTCCGTATCGAGGGCCAGCTTACCGCTGCAAGTGTGCGGTGCGACTGGAAAATTGAAAACAAATATAATGGCTGTAGAATTAGATCCCGTTTATTTGAAAATAAAAGGACCTTGATTATATTATTTTAGAAATTAAATAGAAATTACCAAAAACGAGTGTGAACTTGTCACATCTCTTTGAGAGCACGTGTAACACAACGTGCCTTAAAGAGATGTGGCGAGTGAAACGATAGATTGACGTGGTTCAGTTAGGGCCGATGACTGCCAGTGCCACAAATTTTTCGAAAAAATAGTCGTGGTCCTTGCAGAGACTGACGAAAAGCATACATATCTGATTTATTTAGTAAAAGTCTGACATTCCCTCTCGTTCCACCATGGCAGCAGAAGTAATTTGATGATTTTTCACGTAAGAAAAAAATATTTATAATGAACTAGCTGACCCGGCAGACTTCGTACTGCCGAATATTTTTTTTTCGATTTTCTTCTCACCTTTTAAACCTTCCCTAGATCTCGACGAACATTTCAATACCAAAATACGATAAATCCGTTCAGCCGTTCTCGAGTTTTAGCAAACAGCAATTGATTTTTATATATATACCTAGATGTGAGAAGGTGAGTAAATTTTCAATATTTAAAAACTTGACAATACTGACCACTGTAGCTAGAGCCGCCATTCTTGATGGACATCGCTGACATCGCCGGCACCTGGATGGCCGCGGGCAGGCCGCAGTATGACGTCATCATTGAGGCGCTCTTGTGAGGTGTTGCTGTAAGACCATTTTATAGTTTAGTATTAAAAACTATAATGGACTTCATCAGAAGGCTCGGAGATCCTTGCGTGATCGCATCAGAAATGAAGATATCCACAGGAGGAGGTCGCCGAAGGCAGGGCACATTGCTCGTAAAGCGCATGAGTGATGGGGCTGAAAGGTTCTAGAGCGGCTATCACGCTCGAGAAAACGACGCGTTGGAAGGCCTACCACAAGATGGACCGATGACCTGGTGAGAGTAGTGGGATTGCGAGACGCATAGGACCGTTCGTTGTGGCGACACTTGAGCGAGGCCTATGTCCAAGAGTGGACGTCCTTCAGTTGAAATAATTTAACTGTTTATACGCAGCGACAATTGGATGTCGAAAAGGATCCAGTCTACGACCACTGACTTTTGAGACATTGATGTTTGAAGTTCAAGAGGTATTTTTTAGTAGTATTTGTTTTAAATAACAGACAATATAATTTTAAAAGTGAAATATTACTATTGGATCATTTTAGTGCATTAAATTCCTTTTGTCCAAGTTGTGGATTGGACCCCTTTTGCTTAACTATATCCAATTATGCAATAACTTCCGTCTTACATTTCCTTTTCTTTCAACATTTGAATTTCTATATAAAAGAAAGGTTTCAATCAGATTCAGTTGACAGGGACTCAATGGCGGCCTTAACCATTACGAGACCCTAGGCTGCAGATTTCTGCGAGGCCCTTATCCTTTTTGCAAAGTATGTGAATGAAAACTGGGTATTTCTTAGGTAAATGCAAAATTCATAGATTATGAGAGTGATAGTGAAAATATTATTTCCAAAGATTAAAAAAAAATTATCAATGACAAATACGACAAATAAAACAATCACTCTGATAAGCCAAAAAAACTTCCCCAAAACAGGGGTCAACCATGAATTACGTCATACGAATTCATAATTTTATGACTCCTTCGTTCATCCTTGTCACAGCTAGTCTCATTTGTGAGACTCGCCTTTGCTAATGTGATGTCTTGCGATGTGTGAATGTTAAATCAGAATATGTAATTCTGATTTAACATTCATACATGATGAATAACTGTGAAACAGTGAGGCAGAACTTTATAACGTAATTATGTAAGCAAATTTTGAATAAGAAAGAAGCGTATAATGATGAATACACGCATATGAGGCGTCGTCGTCGGTTTCTCCCCACCCTTTAACGTGTGACAGAATTTATGAATGTTCCCTTATAAATCTATGAAACATCGTCAATTTTCGAGGCAAAGCAATGAAAAACGAAGCGTCACATGGCGTGTTATTTCCCATACAAGCGGAATGTTTCCATAACATTAAACAGTAACGTAAAGGGCTTTCGGAATAAATGCCGTGAAAAATTACCAAACACCGCTTGTAAAATGCAAAGGCGGAAAAATGTATGGCGTGATCGAATCTTATGTGTATTTACACAGATTTTATGGTTATTCGAAGGTTTCTGCTGAAATGGATTCAAGAGGCCTTTTTGTTAAGTAAGTTTATTTTTATTCTGTCATCATCGGAAAAGATTGGCTGCCATGCTGCGTGTCACAGGTTCGATTCCCGCACGGAACAAATATTGTATGGTTTCAACGCCCGTTTGCAATAACCTACCGCAGTTCATAGATAGATAGCTATCCCGATAAACAGTAAGATTCTATCTATACATCCACAACTTTGGTAGAAAATGCTATACGTCGGCAAGTAAGGGCAAAAGGATTGATTTGTTTATCTTTAGTAGCTGCAACTGTAGACAGATAGCTTATTGAAAACGGGCGTAAGTGTATAAGAGATTACAAATGTTTGTGAACGCAACCACGAGACACAAGTAATCTTTGCGTTCTGGTTTCCGCACGTAGTACCGGAGTAGTTCCAATCGTCGATTTCATATAGGTACATAGACGAACGAGTCAGTAAGTTTATAGGTATTTATCGCAACCGTCGGCTAGACTCCAGTTTCAGTCGAGTTGAATATTCGGCCCCTTTTCGGAAATAAACGAAGCCGAAACTATAGTCTATTCGCCGGAGTATGAGCCAAAAGGTAAACAAACCATAAAAAGGGTTCTTTATATGTCACGATTGATGTAGTGAACATATTTTATAAAAATAACTACGGTATTAATACACTGACAACATTAGAAATTATGTTTTAGACTAATGTCTGTGGAACTTATGTTATCTTTTTAGATTTATTTGATCAAACATTATAAATGCCTTTAATTATTTTCTTAATGTTTATTAACTATGCATTAAATAGTTTACAAGTAAAAGAACCTAAAAAGACATTTTAATACTACAGTCTGTACTTTAATCCCGGCGACAAAACTGACAAATTCAAAACTTCAAACTTACAAATAATATTGCCAGTTCTTGTAGGTAGTGTTGCACCTACGGTACCGGTTTGCCGAATCGTAACTTTTTATAATTATTAATCGATTAGAAAAAAATTCAGAAGCTATCAATTTTGTTCCCGTACACGATAAAACCTATTATTCGGGTTATAAATATTCGTTTTATCGTTTACTACTTTCCTTACAAAACGACAGAACTTTAAAAAAATAAAAATAATTATAACTTAATAATTATAAAAATAATTATAACCTTTTAGATATATTGATCCTTCAAAAGCCAACTCATGGCCCCAGAAGTTTCGACCCTGCTGGGCCCCTCCGGTTTTGATGACTCTCTCTGATCTCTTTGAGGCGCGCTTGAAACAGTACGCGCCGTTGGGTTGTGAAGGCCATGCCTTCTCGTATGGATCCACCTCTTTTGCTAGCATTGCTTGAAATCGTCCGAATGCATAAAAAAGCCTACGATAAGTATGTCGTCGACAAGATGGCTGCTGAACAGGGTGTCACTATTTTGGGACTACCCCCTTACCACTGCGAGCTAAACCCGATTGAGATGGTCTGGGCTCAAGTAAAGGGGTATGTCGCTAAAAATAATAAAACATTCAAATTGAATGAAGTACGAAGCCTTTTTGAAGAAGGGCTTTGTCAAGTGACCCCGCAGCGGTGGAAAAACTGTGTGGCTCATGTCATGAAAATTGAAGAAGTAATGTGTCATCTGGGCCATATAGTCGACGACATTACTGATCGATTCATTATTCAAGTCGGAGACGAGTCTGATGATTCAGAGACATCATCGGAATCTGATAGCGAGTGACTAAGACTTTTCTTTTTGTTATGTGTGATATGGAGCATTATCTATGGCAAGAACTGCATTCGGTTTTAATTTTGGGAAAATATTTTTTAACCAATCTTCATATCAATTAAAATTCTGAGTTTGTTTCGGTGTTTCTTCTCAGGGTAGTCAGTTAGGAAACACCGGCCTCATCTAGTAAAAAAAAGAAGTCCAACAACGAATTGACGTGTAAAAGTGTTTGTGAAAACCTATTTGCAAAATAAATATAATTTATCATTTATTGAATATTTCACATAAAAATATACGTTATTACTTTGGTATTTTTTCATTTCAAATAACTATCTACTATTCAGGATAAATTATTATAAAAAACGATACTACTTGATTTTATTACTGACAATTTACGGTAGAGGTACATCACTATTTAAAAATTGCAAAAAAGTGACAACATTCGTTATGTCATTTTTGTCGCGCTGATTAAAATACAGACTGTACTAAATTGTAGACCACAGATACTGCGAACATTTTACATTAAAATGTGACGTTTTGTCATCGGTCGGGTTATACATGTCATTTTGCTCATGCTCCGGCGAATAGACCATAGTTCTACAGTTTTCTAAACTCACCCTCGAATCTGTCAAATTCTTCAGTTTGCGTGGAAGTCTCATTGTTGAGTTGGTTCATCATGCACATGGATATGATAGGTTCCTGCGAATCTCCTATAATCAAAAGAAAAGGATTACTATTTAAGGATACAATGAAACGGTTCTTCACCGAACCATGCACCTAGTTTAATACGATTACTTTGAATTTAAGACTTAGAAAGTGGTGGCGAGACGACCTAGGTAACTACCACGATGGTTGGTAAAAGTGGCTAGAGAAAAGGACACCTAGAAAGATTATTTTGGCGAGAGTGTGCCTCGCACAAGAATTGATTAAAACTACACATAAATACACATATGAGATAGAAAATAAAATGAAAATCTATGCCAGGTCAAAAGCCCCAATTTGAACAGTATCCGGGCGAAAATCATAATCAAAATATTTTTATTTCAGATAGGCCTGAAATCGCATCACGGGGTCGCGGCAGACTAAGAAGAAGATGGCGGGACGACTTTGATGTCTTCCTTAAAAATTGGCAAGAAGTGGCTCAAAGCCGCGAACGATGGAAGCCATGGATGGAGGCCTTTGCCCAGCAGTGGGAAAATATATAGGCTTGGTATAATATATATATATAGGCCTACATGGGTACTAATAAAACGTGAGATGCTAGTGCAGTGTCCAAAAAATGGGAAAATAAGACAAATCTGATTGTAAAAAAGAAAAACCAATACACAGAAGTAAATGACATAGAACACAGGTAAATAATTATAAACCCTAACCTTTTCCAAAACCTCAAGTGTAACAAAACGACCGTTTACTATAGGTTAACGCGACGCTAAACTAGGATCTAATCAGGCGGTAAAGCCACCAGTCCCGATTTTATTGATTGAAAGTCACCGGCTATGAAGAAACACTATAAATCAACTTGAGTCGATCTATCAATTGAGTAGGTACTTCGTGCCGTCCAATACATTGGCCACGAATGTTGCCAAAATAAATATATCATTCTGGGGCAACAAAAAACTGTCTGTCTATATGTAAGAAAAAAAAGTAATTACGTTACTCGTTTCGTTGCTAGTGATCAATAGATTTAGGTATTTGTGTCTAAAAAGATCTAAATTGAATCATTTAGGGTCAGCTCACACCGAGACGCGACGCGACGCTGCATGCATGTTTTAATAGAGTGACTCAAAATAGAACTTTATATACTACACGAAAAGATACACATTTAATTGTGAGAATTTAGAATACGTTGCTTCATGCAGCGCTGCGCCTCGTGACGCCGCGCGGCGTCTCGCTACGCAGTGGAACGTTTTCACATTCGCGACGTCGTGTTGCCAACGATTTTACTATGTGCCTCGCAACGATGGATCACGCGGCGGCGCGCGGCGCAGCGCGAAGTTACTGGCTTCTTCCTGCATCGTCGCGTCGCGTCGCGTCTTGGTGTGAACTGACCCTTATTCGTAGACATGAAGATAAAGTAAATATTCTGAAATAATGAGTTTTTTGAAGACTGAGATGAGATCTTCTCAGCCAAGTTTACTTAAATTCTGTGACGATCGGACCATCATCATACAGTATTCTACGAATTTATTTTGATTTCGTATATTTTTTTCTGGAGAGAGTCATGTGAATCCGATAGATGCGAGACGTACAAGACGCCAGTATTTATGACGATCCTTGGGCGAGAAGTGTTCAACACTGGACCTCTTTTAGCTGAAATGATGACGGATGATGATGATGATGGACAATATTTACGTAACTACTACATCTATGTATGTAACTTGAGGATGTCAATTTGCATAAATAGTTTTTCGTAGCAATTTTAACCTGTAAAACTAAACTCAAAACAAATATAACCGCGTCGTGCCTTTCTGAAGCCTTTCAAAATTATCACGCGATCACATAACGTTACCCCTTATATG
The DNA here is from genome assembly GCA_030763345.1 of Mythimna separata. NCBI lineage: Eukaryota > Metazoa > Arthropoda > Insecta > Lepidoptera > Noctuidae > Mythimna > Mythimna separata. The sequence continues at coordinate 20,921,490 of CM061171.1, read as the reverse complement.
TTATCCTTACAAATCTGTATCCCATACACCCTTGACACACTTAAATGACAAACAGAATGGATTACACAAATTCATATATTTATGACACGTCACATGGCATAGCGTGCAAGGCTTTAGCTTTCGAATAACAGGCTGCTTATTATTTACCTTTACGAACGTTTGTAAAGGAAGAGTAAGTTACGATTGCTGTTACAAGAATGCATAATATTGTATTTTGAATAAAATACAAGGAAAATTATATATATATATAGATACGACTGCTTCCAGTCGAATTTTGGGTTGGAAGTGGAACAAAAGGAACCGATTCAATCGGATTAGGAGCGTCAAGCACGATATTACTTTGCATTCCGTGTTCCTGAATACCAGAAATCAATAACAGCCTGCTCATAAACTGCTTGATAAGCTATCAGATAAGACAATAAACAATTCGAAAGCTATGGGAAGTCGCTCAAAAGTTGGACCGATGATTTGCTGGTGTCGTAGAAATCCGCTGGCAATGCGATAAGTATGGAACCGGCCGATATTTGGAGGTTTATGTCAAGCTGTGGATATTTTTTAGCTTTATACCAAACTAGCTTTAGCCCGCAGCTTCGCCCGCGTACATAAAATATAGCCTATGTCACTCAGGAATACAGCAGCTTTCTATTGGTGAAAAAATTTTTGCAATCGGACCAGTACTTCCACAGATTACCTCATACAAACAATAAAACAAACTTTACCTCTTTATTATATTAGTACCTATAGATAAAAAAATAACTACTATTTTAAATATTGATAAAATTTTGATATGAGGAAGAGTGGAGTCGAAGTGAGAACTTTTCGCAATTTCTTTCAGATTTTGAAATGGCGATAACATTACATTTCAGCGTGTTATAGTTATCATTAAGCTTATAATGAAGAATACAATTTCGTGGACATTAGGCGTTACTTTACAGTCGTCCCAGTAAACATGGTTGAAAAACAAAAGAATGGCGAAGAACAAACACTAACCTGGTTTCTCCATCTGTTGTTCAATGTACTGTATCTCTGCATCAGTCTTGTTCAAATAACTTAGTTTGCTGATGTCTGATGCAGTCGGTCCTATGGACTTGGTTTCCAGTCCAACATGAGTATTAGTACTCATATTGACGTGTATTATGTGATGGCGACTTCCTGAAAATTAAAGAGGTTGCATTAAACAAACTGGTGAGGAAACCGATGGATACGAGATATACAGGACCGGTCGTTGGGGCGACACTTGGGGGAGGCCTATGTCCACCAGTGGACGTCTTTTAGCTGGAATGATAATGATTACGTGAACGGTACGTCTTTCATTTCTGCTTGCTGCACTAGGTTCTGAATTCCAATGAAAATCGGGAACTCAATCTCTCTTAAAGAAAAATTATAAAAACTTGTTCAGTGGTTTAGATGCCAAAACTTCAAAAACAAACAGACAGACAAATATTAATATAGCTTAATTCATGAATCCGGTCCTATGAGACCGGATTCATGAATATGAGACCGGTCCTATGAGACCGCGGTGTTATTGTTTTACTATTGTGTCTCGTTTTGTGGGTATGTGATAGGCTAAACTGACAGTAGCAAAAGTACACATGCTTGTGATTTGCATTAGAAATATCAGGGAATTACAAGTGACATAATTACGATACCAGAAATATGAAATAACGTAAGGGCCGTTTAGCAATACTTTAAAAGTTTACCTTACGTTACTTTATATTTCTCGTACGTAGGTATTATTTTATATAAATGCTAAGACCATTGAAAGCGTTTGATGATAAAAGTTGTTTGTTCAAATTTCGTACTTCTACCGCCAAGATTTTGTTCAGTAGTATGCAGAGAAATTATACCGCGATGCAGGATTGTTTTATTTAGTTCCTATATCACTTCACTACCTGCCGTTTCTAGATGTTGGTGCGGCAATTCCATATCATCTTTTTAAATATAATCGTGGGTCTATCAGTGAATTCATTTAATCATGATGTACTTACTAATGTTACTACTTGATCTTCCAGTGTAATGTGTAGGGGATCCAACATTTGAACCAGTTAACGCTTTCTTGATCAAATTGTTTAGCAAAATTTCTGTAAGGAAAAAAAAAAGATTAAAATACGGTAGGTACCTAAAACATTGTTTTTTACATAATATTATTCTATGGATTCTGTCCATTAATTCATGAATCCCCGACCGGTTTCACAGGACCGCGCTAGCGGTAGTAATACAATAGTATTACTATTGTGTCTCGTTTCGCGGGTATTGATAGGTTAAACTAGACTGTAGAACTTTAGTATACGGTTAGCTTTTAGTAAGTAAAAGTTTGACACTCCCTTTTCCTCCACCCAACGTAGAATTATTATTAGATGTTTCACACAAACAATCTACACTAATATAATGAAGAGGTAAAGTTTGTTTTTTTGTTGGATGAGGTTATCTGTGGAAGTACTGGTCTGATTGCTTAGGGCCAGTTTCACCGGTTATGGATAAAGTGTCGATTAGTTATTTGGTAGTTATTAATATCTGCCACTTAAAGGCTGGTTGTAACTTTTTTCTGTTTCACCGTCGAACTTCCTGATAATTTATTTGGTAGATAAGTTACCGGCCACTTAATAACAAGCGGTATGGCAACGTCGCTTCTTTGCGTTTCGATACTACTACGTAAAATATTTTCAATTGAAAACAATTTTGAAAACTTAATTAATGAAATAATTTTTGTTTAAAATGATCAAAGTCAACCTTTTTTACATTTTGTACTATAATTTTATCATTATAGACCGAAATTAGTAAGATACCTATGATTATCGACATGTTTTAATTCCAAATGTGCTTAAAGAAACGAAACGCAATTGTCAATTGTTTCGCGTTTGGTAGTTTGTTTTGAACGCTTTTGTTTGTTTCGAATATGCTGCGCAAGTTTATTAAAGTTTCGTTTTTATATTTTTACCTTTTTTAACCCAAACCAAAAGCGGATAATGTAATAGTCAATGCTAATTAAGCAGTTATTAAACGTTAGACGAAGAAACTGCCACGATCATTGAAAATATGTGGTAATTAATCATTTATCAAGAGATAAATTATTACCTATCGTATGTTATATTGAATGTAGGTATTTAATGAAAAATTAATTAGGTAAATTTATGCAGTTAGTGAAGAAAGAATATCAATTAAATTCATTTGCATTAAAATAGTTATTTCTAAGTATAGGTATTTGATGTTTTTACTTACTAGTCCGTTGTAGTTTTTATATCACTTTCTATTAACGATAGAATGTAAACAACAGCCTGTTTGGTAAGTCTAAATCGATTCCTAAAATCTTCATCGTCAAGTGATTCAAAATAATTAGGTCTATGGTTAATCACTCGATTCCTACGAGGTCGTAATATTCATCAAATTCGTCTTCTAAAAATTCAAATAAGTCCATGTTTGAATATTTGTAGCACTTGTAACTGCAAACGACGTACAATACACGAGTGCATGCAAACTTTTCCCGCTTGAAATGTACTATAATGTAGATGATAACTTCCTTAACAGACACTTGATTCGGCTGATATCTTAATCAATAGTTTATCTACCAGATATCGCTATCCGACACCTGTGAAACCAAAAGTGTTAGTTTATCTGTTAAATAAGTTCCTAATAGGCTATCAGAGACTTTATCCGTAACCGGTGAAACTGGCCCTAAAACTTTTTGACCAATAGAAAGCTGATGTATTTTGAGTGACATAGGCTATATTTTATGTACTCGGGCGAAGCTTCGGGAGTGCGGGCTAAAGCTAATAAACTATATTAATGTACTTACTGAAGCAGGTCGAGACCGTCGCGTCGGTCAAATTAAAGTTTAGACAACGACTTTTTCCCATTTCTGGAAAAATCCCTTCCTCCATTCCTTCCGTAGTTCCAGGCAGTGTAGGCAGGCTCTGCCTGGAACTATGGAATTCTTGCCAGTATTTAAGAGAGACATCTGGTTTCTCCAGTCATCTCCTTCGTGGTTTGCCGAGACCTCGTTTAGCGATTACAGGGCTCCCATTTTGTGTTTTACGTGACCATCGCTTCAGCTTGCAGCAAACGTGTCCAGCCCAGTTCTATTTAAGCTGAGCTACTTTTTGATCTAGGTACGTTGGCAATCTATGAGTTTGAGAGTAGCATAGTGTTTCGAACCTGATTTGTTTGTTGTTGTTACTTTGCTCCATAGCACGTCGGCAAAAATAAAATCTTTAGAAAAATGCGTTTACCTGTTTCATAATAGGAATCCAGCCCCCTCGCTGAAGTGGCTCTGGTATAATTGAAAGCATCCATGTTCGGGTCTGTGCCTGTTTAAAAAAAAAACTTTTAACAAAACATTCGTGACTGTGTCCGAAAAAATGGCGGATTTTGTAAGGGCTGGAATAAAAGGAAAGGTACTCTGGGATAGCGTGACGCTGGTTTTGACATTATGGAATTTAAATCATGTAGCGACGAGCCTAAGTAATATACACACAATATTTATATTTACATACAAAATTCGGTCTTTATAATTTTGCTACTAGTTGCTGCTAGCGGCTTCGCCCGAGTTGAAGGTGAAAATTGCCTCCAGGGTACAATACTACTGGAATAAAAAGATATAAGATACTTTTGCAAACTCAGGATGTAGCATACCCGTGGACCAAATTTTATCTACATACGTTCAGCTGTTCCAGCGTGAAAAAGTAACAAACACAAACGTTCGCCTCTATAATATTTGTTTCAAGTGTCATGTTCCCGTTAAACCGACTTGTTGTCAAACTCAAATGTAGGTTAACTTTGATGCTACTAAATATAAATAAACATAATTTACCTATACCAGTAGATTAAACACGACAGATATGACATCAAAAACCAAATTTCGTTATCTACCAAAATCAATAAATGTTAAACAACCATGTATGTTACTGTAAAAACCCGAACTACAGTAAATCCTAAGATTTTCCAGTAAATCATAAGATTTACCAACTCTTAATGGTAAAAGTCCAAACTGTTCTATGATCATCGTTTATTTTGGACTTTTACTAGCATTCACTTGGTAAATCTTAGGATTTACCTCAAAGACAGAGTAAATGTTGAGATAAACATTACCAAAAGATAGGTAGCGATTTGACTGATTAGTAGTACAAATATTTAATCATTACTCATAGGTACGAGTATGTAAGCATTTGAATAATTACTAATTGAAATAAATGATTAAGAAATATGCATTGTTCTGTAAGACTATGGACCGTGTACTCAACACTAAGCTCCTGGCATACCTAGAAACTTATGACATCCTATGACCGTCAACACGGCTTTCGCCGAAATTGGTCAACTGGTGATCTTCTAGCGTATGCCATCCGTATCTGGAGTGAGGCCATCGAGAAGCATGGGGAAGTGCTTGCCGTCTCTCTCGACATCTCGAAGGCTTTCGATAGGGTCTGGCACGAAAGCCTTATTAGTAAGCTTTCTTCTTTCGGTTTACCTGCTGGATTGTGTGCTTGCATCGCAGTCTTCCTGAGTAACTGATCCATTCGAGTGATCCATCAATGGCTGCTCGTCTGGTCAAATGGCCATTAATGCTGGAGTCCCTCAGGGGTCAGTGCTCTCGGCAACTTTGTTCTTGCTACACATTAACGATCTGCTTAAGCCTGGTACCTTTGGGTATGCAGACGACAGTACTGTTACTGAGAGATACATATCCAGTAGACAAACTAGTGAGTCACAGATCCAGTCTCTCCGAGTGGCTAAGGTTAAGCGCTTGAATTGGTCGTTAGAAGCAATCACTGAATGGGGCAATGCCAATTTGATCAAATTCAATGCTGCTAAAACCCAAGCGTGTCTGTTTTCCGCTAAAAGAAGACAATTCAGTCCTGCTTCTACTTTCCTAGGTGCAACCGTGCCGATAACCGACCATCTTGATCTTCTTGGTGTTACGTTGACGTCGACTCTCATATTTTCTCCATATGTATATTGAAGCAAAGGCTCAACAGGCTGCTAAAAAGCTAGAAATCCTTGCAAAGGTGAGACAGTACGTCACGCCAGAACAGCTGCTCACACTTTATCAAGCGTAAGTTCGATCGTGTATGGAGTACTCCTCTCATCTTTGGGATGGATCTGCCTTGCCCAGCTTGAAGCGCTTGAAGCAATAAAAGGAGAGCCAAGAGGATCATTGGTAGTGATGCACTCGTTGAGTCGAGGCTTTAAAGTCTTGAGCATCAACGTCGAATCGCTAGCCTGTCAGTTTTCTACCGGTTGCATTTTCAGGAGTGTGCGTCGGAAATGCATAACCTAATTCCGCCGATCCTGATCCATTATCGGACCACCAGGCGTACGGCGACGCGCCACCGGTACATGGTAGACATCGCTCCTATACCTACGCACAAAATTTTTTGGGAGCACATTTATTGTACGTAAAGCCAAGGAGTGGAATTCAATGCTGTTGTCTATATTTCCTGATAGCTATAACCCAGGAATCTTTAAGTCAAGAGTGAATAGGTTACTTCTAGGTAAGCGCGCTACATCGTCGAAAATTCAAAACTAACATTTACCAACTCACACTGGTAAAACCTAGCATTTACCAAATTCTAATGGTAAAAGCCCGATTAAATCGTTTCTTTTTTACATATCCTTACATTTACCGACTCGTGTTGGTAAATCCTAAGATTTATTGGTAAAACCTAAGATTTACCGCAGTTCGGGCTTTTACAGTAACATATACACCAGGTAGGACCGTGGAATGGATTCCGAGAAATTCCCAAATTAATGTTGGTCAAATAAAGGTAGCATTTGGTTCTTAGCGACCGCGACGCGCTACCGCGACCGCGTCGCGCGACCCACTGCTTAGTATGGATTTGTATGGAATATTAAACAAACCAGGCGACCAAGTTTTGCGACGGGTGCTACTTAAGGCGACTCAAGTCAACATTTTTTCCATACAAATTTCGGGGGGGTTTTACTCCACTATTTGACCATGTACATCCAAAGTTAAACATGATATCGTTTTGTCTCATTATTAATTTTGTCTGTACGGAAGCAGAATTGTAAAATAATCTATATATATAAAAATGAAACCCGTTTTCCGTTGTCACGACATCACATGAAAACGGCTTGACCTATGTGGCTGATTCTTTTTTTAAAATGTTCCTTGAAGTTCAATGATGGTTCTTACGAAGAGAAAACAAGAAAAAAAGAAAAGTTAGGTAAAGTAGGGTAGGTAGGGTAGTGTAGGGTAGTGTAGGGTAGTGTAGGGTAGTGTAGGGTAGTGTAGGGTAGTGTAGGGTAGTGTAGGGTAGTGTAGGGTAGTGTAGGGTAGTGTAGGGTAGTGTAGGGTAGTGTAGGGTAGTGTAGGGTAGTGTAGGGTAGTGTAGGGTAGTGTAGGGTAGTGTGGGGTAGTGTAGGGTAGTGTAGGGTAGTGTAGGGTAGTGTAGGGTAGTGTAGGGTAGTGTAGGGTAGTGTAGTGTAGTGTAGGGTAGTGTAGGGTAGTGTAGGGTAGTGTAGGGTAGTATAGTGTAGTGTAGGGTAGTGTAGGGTAGTGTAGGGAAGTGTAGGGTAGTGTAGGGTAGTGTAGGGTAGTATAGGGTAGTGTAGTGTAGTGTAGGGTAGGTAGGGTAGTGTATGGTAGTGTAGGGTAGTGTAGGGTAGTATAGGGTAGCGTAGGGTAGTGTAGTGTAGTGTAGGGTTGTGTAGTGTAGGGTAGGTAGGGAAGGTAGGGTAGGGTAGCGTAGGATATGTAGGGTAGTCATTTGACGGGAGCGAAGCCGCGGGTAAAAGCTAGTAAGCCAATAAAAAGTTACGAGCTTCTAAAGTTTCGTTTTTTTGGCAAATTTTAACACAACTTTGAGCGTAAATTAGAAATAAAAGAAGCATCAAATTTCAAAAACGAAGCCTGTACCGACACCACAAATTTATCGAAGAATTTAATAAATTTTATTTGAAATTGATTGATGCAGTGGTTTTTTCGTAAAACCCCTTCTTCCAAAGGCCTTTTTGTATTTTATCACGCACGCCTTTTACTCAGAACTATCGTGCATCTCACTGAATACAGTTACCCCCGGTTGCGGTGCGGGGGGACGATGTGTCACAGAGTCACAGCGCCGCGCGCGGCTGTCTGAGTTTGGTTCAGTCTACTGCGGCCTATATCGTTCGTATGACGTGTATGTTGACTACCTATAATATCTACGCTTTATTAACCGACTTCAAAAAAAGAAGGAGGTTATCAATTCGACTATATTTTTTTTAAGCTATTGCATAGCTTCTATCGCGGGCCTTGAGCGTGGGGACCGCATCCAGAAATTCCGTAACGAAAAAACCCAACACCCTCCACTCCGACCGGCTATGTTATGTCTGGTCAAGCAACTGCCCAATTGAACGAGACGGGTTTTGTGTCTGGTCCGAGCAACTGCCCAATTGAGCGAAACGGGTGTTGTCTGGTTCGGGCAACTGCCCAATTGAGCGAGATGGATGTTGTGTCTGGTCCGGGCAACAGCCCAAGTTTTTTTTGTTTAGTCTTTAGAGTGCATCTTCCGACCAGAGAGTTGTTGTCTGGTCGGGCAACTGCCCAATTGAACGAGACGGGTGTTGTGTCTCATCCAGGCAACTGCCCAATTGAGCGAGGCGGGTGTTGTGTCTGGTCCGAGCAACTGCCCAATTGAGCGAGACAGGTTTTGTGTCTGGTCCGAGCAACTGCCCAATTGAACGAAACGGGTGTTGTGTCTGGTTCAGGAAACTGCCCAATTGAGCGAAATGGATGTTGTGTCTGGTCCGGGCAACAGCCCTAGTTTTTTTTGTTTAGTCTATAGAGTGCGTCATCCGACCAGAGAGATGTTTTGTCTGGTCAGGCAACTGCCCAATTGAGCGAGGCGGGTGTTGTGTCTGATCCGGGCAACTGCTGCTGCACAGCACGCCGGTCATGTGGCCCGCGTCCGCGGACAATAGGAAGGTGAACTCAGTGCGGCGCCACAGCGCTCTGTGAGGTGAGGTACACGACGCGGCGCGCGACCAGACGGGCGTTGTGTCTGATCATTATTGTGCAGTAGAAGGGTCTCAAAATAAGAAAACAAATGAAAATTTGTCTTTTTTTTCATTGCCGAGAAACGAACAAAGGTACGTAAGAGTGTTTTCACATTATCCGATCCGATATCGGTATCGGACGCCGATCCGATATCGGGGTAAGTAAAATGTATGAAATGCCGTGCTCCGATATCCGATATCGGGCCGGACAATATGAAAGACAGGTACATATTTCATACATTTTACTTACCCCGATATCGGATCGGCGTCCGACACCGATATCGGATTGGATAATGTGAAAACGCTCTTAGGTATTATTTTAAATCTTTTGTTTTTCGAATTCGAGCGGCACACACCGCAACAACCGAAACGGTATGACATGTGTGCATCGTGTAATTTCGTTTTTATTCGGAATGGTTCGGAGCGCTATGTGCAAAGCAGACGTCGCGTCGTGCGTGAGGACTAGCGTCTAACCGCTCATCACTGATATTATCTCTTTCGGGCACGATGTCAAGTGAGACAGCGTGCTTTATGGCCGCGCCCGCCAGTGAGTTCAAGCCCGCGCAAAGTGGGACCTTAAGGCTGGCGCGAAGTGTCGATTTTCCATACAAACGTAATACCAAAATCATTTGCAGTTTAAGCATATTTACACCATAATATGATGTTATTCGGATTCAGACAATAATTATCTAGGTTCCTACGTCGTCTTTTTGTTGAAAAACTTACCCCAAACGAAATTTAAGCTAATTTAATTTTGCACATTTTCACAGCGAAAATGTCATGTTTTTATATAGTTTTTTCTATATTATAAACATCAATATTTCAAGATATCTCCCCGCAGGAACACAGATATTATTATCAAGTTATAAAGAATTGAAAAGAAATTGGAAAATCATTAATTTTTCATTCATCATTTTTGGTATTACGGAATACATCCAAATTTCTCCCAAATTTTCAATAGTTTTTATTGCTATCGCAGCAAGCAAATGTCAGTGTGTGGGTGATGACATCTCCAGTCAGTGTGTCCAAGAATTGTTTATACTATCTGGATTGATTACGTCAACCTCAAAAACGTACCCACAAAAGGGTATGTTGTCTCTTTCTACCACGGTGTCCATAGACGAGTAAGAAAGGGACACGCTACCTCTTTGTATGCTCCGTCTTGCTGGGTACATTTTTTTCCATTTTTGGTTGTCAATTTAAAATATGAACTTAATGGCAATGAATTTTAAGTACACTTCAGATTGTGTGATATTACTTCGTAATCATTCCAGGGTACACAAGGTCCTTGCGTGTGTGTCGCTCCTACAGGGTTACCTACTTATCTATCATAGGTTCATATTTGATCGAATTTCATTTCCTATAAAACTTTTCAACAATTATCGTTTCGTTTTAAGGATTCCGTACCGCAAAGGGGAAAAACGAAACCTTTATAGGATCACTTTGTTGTCCGTCGGTCTGTTTGTCAAGACCCTTTATATCGGAAAGGCGTGGAGTTATCGAGTTCGAGAATAGGCCCGCGATCCCTTGAAGCTGTGCACAAATCAAATATATAAGTTATCGAAAAAAAAAGATACAGCCGTTTATATCGCAAAAAACGTACGTTTGATACTCTCTAGGTAATCAAAATTTATAGGGTAAAAAAGGTCTTATAGCAAATAATTATGGGAAAAGTCTGAAAACTGAAAATTTGTAGTTACGCCACTAAGAAAATCGGTTCCCCTCCTACAGGCTTTCACACTAGCGTATTGGTCATATTGTACAAGCGGTTTGCGAGCGTTTGTTTCTTATATTATTTAGATCTTAATCACCTTAAATTCATTAAGTCGTGATTTATTTTTGTTAACATCTCATGTTGATAGGTTTGATTTTTTTTCTTATATTTACATTTTCTCTTATGGTGTGAATGTGGGAACACCGTAGACTACGATTTTGATTACTAGTATTTCGACAGTTTTTTGATAAAAAATATTTTTATTATACTTTTGGGTACAATCTTAATAATCTGTCTGTTAATATAATATTGTAATATATACTTATAATACATTTGTAGAAGTAAAAATTCTGTATATTGAAAATATCAAAAAAATTATGGCAGAGGGGGTGTTACGAGACCGATACCGAACCCATTTTTTTAAAATTAGTTAGGTACTTAGGTTTACTTTTATAGGGCGCAGACCGTGTAGATTTTAATTTCAAGTATAGGTAGTATATTTGATAGTGTGTAGGGTATTTTTAGTACTCTTAGGTAAGATTAGTAATTCGTATAGATATTAGTTTTTAGGGATTTTACTTATTTATTGATATACATACAAGAAAAGTTTTTAACCACTGCGTAATTTTTTTTTGGTGGCTCAGTGTAAGTAATAGAACACAAGTCGACTTCAAGGTTAAGCAACCCTTGCCAATAGGTTGGTCTGTGGATGGGTGACCATCTTAACATAACAAGTTTCCTCCGTGCCTCGGAAAGCACGCTAAGCCGTAGGTCCCGGCTGTCATTAACAGTCGTTACGGATAGTCAGAAGCCAGTAAATCTGACTCCAGTCTTGCCATGAAGTACCCTGTTACCCCAGTTATTGGGTTGTGGAGGTCTGGTAGTCAGCCTATGCTTTCCGAGGCACGGAGGAAACTCGTTATGTTAAGATGGTAACCCATCCAAAGACCAACCTTGGCAAGCGTTGCTTAACTTTGAAGATCGATCTGTGTTTTATTACTTACACTGAGCCACCAAAAAAAATTTACGCAGTGGTTAAAACTTTTCCTGTATAAGTGTAGATACTACACTAAAAACTTATTGATAAGTTTTTTCATACACGCAACGAAGTCGCGGACACAGCTAGTATGGAAATATTGTAAACCCAATATTTTTTTGAAAAGAGTAACCATGAAGTTTCTTGCCGGTTCTTCTTTCCGTTTCCTATGGAAACGACGAATTGGAACTACGCACTAGATTCTGACGTTTCATAAGTGTCCATGTAGGCCCACGTAAAATAAAAATATGATTTCAATTCGATAGATTGATCACTACAGAACACTGTCTTTTTTTGCATTAAATTTATTTTTAGGATAACATTAAAAGTGACGACCCTATTACTTCAATGGAGCATAGGTAATCTGAGGGCACGGTAGTGTCACACCCACCAAGTCGCGCAAAAAAGTGCCATCCTTATCTCGAAACATTTCGAGCCATTTTCAACCTCTTATAAATCCGTTGTGGACGAAACTAGATCAAGCAGGCTTCATAAAAAGACTATATATTTCAAATTTCATTAAATTTTCTAAATTTTGTCACTCACTGACTGAACGAACATAAAAAGTCTAAGGCACTTTTAGCAGCAATAGAGACAGAAGTTTCAAATTTTGATTACAATTAGTGTTTAGTGTACAAACCAAGGGAAAACTAAAATATTTTGCAATTTCGACCTAGTTTTCTAGATACACCAACTGCATATATAACTTAGTAATCCCATATAAATGTATAGGATTACAAAGTTACATTTTTAAGATTTGACTTGGTAATCGCACTAAACGATTTACTTAATTACTTTTGTTTTCATGCGATTACAAAGCTAAATTCATTTATTTAAAACATACAAGATATTTTGACTTGGAATAACATGGATCTCACATATTTTTACGGTAGAAGAGTAGTGTTGCGAGACTTGAGTTTTTTTACAAGCTGTGTTTTTGATGGAATTATTTTGTCAAGTTCAAAACTGTTCTATATTATGCTGTGAAGATTGTCCGACTCACACGTACACACACATATGCAATTTCGCATTTGTTTTTGCCAAACAAAGATAGCAATATACCGCGAACGTATTTTATTTTCATCTCAACTCGAAGTAGCGAGCGATCTCCGCTGGATCCTTAAGATAGTATTCGGTTTTTGCGACCGGAATGTCGACCACGACGTGCGACCGCGACGGGGTCGTACGGCCCAATGCTTAGTATGGATTTGTATGGAATACTAAACAAACCAGGCCAGCGCGTCACGCGACCGGTGCCTGATAAATCCATACTAAGCAGTGGTTTGCGCGACCCGGTCGCGGCCGCACGTCGTAGTCGCTAAGAACCGAATACTACCTTAAGTCAGTCAAGACGGGAAAGCTTGGTGCTATACAAGTCCATACTAAGTTGTGGGTTGCGCGACTCGGTCGCGGTCGCGCGTAGTTGTCGCTAAGAACCGAAAGCTACCTTCAGTTAGTCAAGACAGGAAAGCTCAATCTAAAGCCGACGTGAAATTTATTTCACGAAGAATAATATTTAAAGAGACATTATAGAGTTTTCCTAAATATTTTTTGGTGAAAATATTTTTATCAGTTTTCTACATAAACAGATTAAAAGAATAAATTATGTGATTTGGAAATCTATTTAATAACTAGCGGTCTCGATGGATGTTGTCTTGTCTCATCATCTACCTAGCCCTTTTCCCAACTATAGTAAGGTCGGCTTCCAGTCAAGCCGGATTTAGCTGAATACCAGTATTTTACGAGGAGTGGCTGCCTACCAGACCTCCACAACCCATTAACTGGGGTAACACGGTACTTCATGGCAAGACTGGAGTCAGATTTACTGGCTTCTGACCATCCGTAACGACTGCCAAAGATCTACAAATGACAGCCGGGACCTACAGCTTAACGTGCTTTCCGAGGCTCGGAGGAAACTCGGTATGTTAAGATGGTCACCCATCTACAGACCAACCTAGGCAAACCTTGCTTAACCTTGAAGATCGACTCGTGCGGTTGTTATTATCTAGCCACGAGCTCCTCTATGTTGTTTTGTCTATAAATATAAAAACTAGCTTCTAAAGTCTTCTTATAAAGTTTTTTCTTTTCTATTCTTCTGTCAGTGGCTACGCCCGCGTGAAATATGTTACTCTATGCGCACTATTAACCCCGTTTTCTCCCAATAGAAGTTACATTTTGTGTGAACCTAGTGCAAAATTTCACACTCCTAGGCCCAGTAGTTTCGGCTGTGCGTTGAAATGTCATTCAGTTTTTCGCTTTTAATTATTAGTGTGAATCAAATACGAACACTTAAAACACTGAAAAATTACTGTTGGCCTCACGTCCGTGACATTTGAAAAATGTGCCTTTGTTTCAACCAAAATATTTAAAGGCCAGATGAACCCCGTAGGTTTTTTTACTTTTTTGGCATAAAATATTTTTTTTATGCAGGGGCAAAAACCCCTTCTAAAGTACACAATTGAAAGTGACATTATGCTACCATATTATATTTGTGTACTTAAAGGCGCTGACATACTATAAGGCGAGAGCGGGAAAAATGTCACACCCAATCCTTTCATAGATACCAGAACGAATGCAACGAAGGAATGGGTTGGGGTTTAGTCAGTAAAAGTCTAAAACGCCCAGTTCGGCCCAAGTGCGGGAGAGGTCATTCTGATGATTACTACTTGAAAAAAAAAACAAATTTAATCCTTTTTTGGTCTGTGAGCCGGGCCTGCGGACCAATTGGTAGCTCGCCGTGCTTACCATATTATACTTCTGTACTTAAGCAAGCCGTTAGCATACTGGAAGGTAAGAGCGGGAAGAATAACATACAGCTTGTTCTCGAACTGTGAGCGCGGTTTTGCGGACGATGAGCAATTGGTAGCTCGCCGTGCTTACCATATTATACTTCTGTACTTAAAGCCGTTAACATACTGGAAGGGAAAAGCGGGAAGAAAAACACACAGCTCGTTCTCGAACTATGAGCGCGGGTTTTCGGATGACGAGCGATAGGTAGCTCGCTGTGCTTACCATATTACACTTCTGTACTTAAAGCCGTTAAACATACTGGAAGGTAAGAGCGGGAAGAATAACACACAGCTTGTCCTCGAACTGTGAGCGCGGGTTTACGGATGATGACGGACAATTGGTAGCTCGCTGTGCTTACCATATTACACTTCTGTACTTAAAGCCGTTAAACATACTGGAAGGTAAGAGCGGGAAGAATAACACACAGCTTGTCCTCGAACTGTGAGCGCGGGTTTACGGATGATGACGGACAATTGGTAGCTCGCTGTGCTTACCATATTACACTTCTGTACTTAAAGCCGTTAAACATACTGGAAGGTAAGAGCGGGAAGAATAACACACAGCTTGTCCTCGAACTGTGAGCGCGGGTTTACGGATGATGACGGACAATTGGTAGCTCGCTGTGCTTACCATATTACACTTCTGTACTTAAAGCCGTTAAACATACTGGAAGGTAAGAGCGGGAAGAATAACACACAGCTTGTCCTCGAACTGTGAGCGCGGGTTTACGGATGATGACGGACAATTGGTAGCTCGCTGTGCTTACCATATTACACTTCTGTACTTAAAGCCGTTAAACATACTGGAAGGTAAGAGCGGGAAGAATAACACACAGCTTGTCCTCGAACTGTGAGCGCGGGTTTGCGGACGACGAGCAATTGGTAGCTCGCTGTGCTTACCATAATTATTACTTACATACTTGGGTTTATATACTTGGGTGCTTAAAGCCGCTGACGTTCTGTAGGGTAAGAGAGGGAAGAGTAATACACAACCCTCTTGGTCTGTAGGCGCGGGCTTACTTACGGACGACGAGCAATGGGTAGCTCGACGTTCTGGCTTTGGCTGAAGGTTATGAGGCCATTGAGTTGGGGCATAGTAGATTTTTTTTTAGTTTCCTAGAGAGGAAGCCCGAGTCCCAACAGTGGAAACATTACAAGGCCGATAATGCTAAAGCTTATGGTAGTTTTAGATAGTATATTATTTCAAATCGCCTTCGCACCATCAGTGCAATCGTGGCTTTAGTTTTTGTTACGAATATGGTAATGACTTCTAACTTTTACGCTTAAAAAGGGTCTTTTTAACAGACGTAAAGAGGAAATTAGAATAAAAATCCTTTGTATGATTACAAAGGCTATACGTGCGACTAAAGTGTTACTGTCGAGCATCGTCCTGGGGTTCAGGATTTTTTATCTATGTATACAGATACTTCTGGAGTAAAATGGAAATATTTGTATTTTTGTTTGTAATGAACTTAACAACTACAGAATCGATTTTAAAAACCTCTTTCATCAGTAGAATGTTACTTTATCTAACATGGGAATATAATTATTCCTGAATATCTCAGTATCAGACCTGTGTTTGGTTTTGTGCTCGGTTCGCCCTGTATTGTGGCGAGATTAAAATATATTCTCTCTAAATTGCCTACGATATCCTACTAATATTATAAATGCGAAAGTTTGTGAGGATGGATGTATGTTTGTTACTCTTTCACGCAAAAACGGCTGGACCGATTTGGTTGAAATTCGGTATGTAGATAGGCTATACCCTGGATTAACAATTAATATAGTTTAATTAATATAGGCTACTTAGTTTTTATTTTTATTTCTTTCGGGCGAAGCCGCGGGCGGAAGCTAGTAATATTATATTATAAAAAGTATTATTATTTATTTATAATTAAAAAATACTTAAGACAATTATATTTATAATATCAGTAGGGTTGGGCCTCACTAGGAGGCTTACAGTCACGTAATGGGTTACGGAAAGGGCTATACTCGGAGTTTCCTCACCAAATGAAGATACCCGCACTTAGCCCAAAGAATCACCAACCTTAAACCTGTGTGGCTCTGGTTATTGTTCGCATAACAGATGGTCGATGGGGCCAAAGGGTTATGGAGTGGCGACTACGTACTGGAAGACACAGTATTGGAAGGCCTTTGACAAGGTGGATCGATGACCTGATGATGGTCACGGGAGTCCAATGAATGCGAGACGCATTGGACCGTTCTTTATGACGACTATTGGCGACTGACTGGAGTCTGGTTAATAAACCTCTTTTTTAATATTTTTACATTTGGATTGTTTTTATACTTTTTATTGATGCATTAGTATTTTGTTTTTCGGTTCTGTCAACTGCTCTTCAACTTCAATTGTATGTGTGTTTCCTAGATTTCCTTTATTAAATTCTACATCTAATAACCACCATCGGTATTTCAATTCAGTTATACAGTCCACACGCTCAACAACGACACTTAGGGGAGACCTATATCTAGCAGTGGACGTCGTTCGGCTGGAAAGATGATGATGATTGTCGGAAGATGATGATGGTTATAGCATTATCTTACCACAGGAGACAAGTTGGCAAGGGCTGATCGAACTCTCTTCGTCGTTCGACACGCAGAAACATTTCGAAGAAGCAGCGTCAAAGCTTGGTTCACGCTGAAAAGCTGAATTGCTGGGAACAGGCTGCACTTCTGCATTACTGGGTGCAGCCTGCATAGTTGTGTTGCTGAGTACAGGCTGCGTAGTCGCAGTGCTGGGCTGCATACTTGTATCGCTTCCCACAGCTATAGAACTTGAGGCGATAACATAATTGCTTCCTAGAGATCTGTCTTCTGTTGAAAATAAAACAAGGCTCGGTTAGTTAGGCTATTATTAATTTATTTAAAACAAAGTTGCTGTTGCTATGAAGAAAAATTTATAACAATTTTCTATGAATTAAAATTCTATGGCATTGAATATAAAGATCAAAATCATACAGGCCTAACCTGGAGCTACGACGAGCTTTATTGAATTGTATTAAACTGAATTGTTAAAGCTTTGGTTTGGGTGGGAATAGAACCTACGATCTCCGGTAGAGCAATCAAGGCCATTAACCACTAGACCAACCGCCTAGTCATCATAATATTTTTTTACTGTTTTGATAATGTTAATGAAATTTCAACTAAGATCAGCTTTTAGTGTTGTGAATAGTACACCAGTTCAGAATAATACATTTGTAATTTAAATTAAATTGGATAGATTCCACCAGAACTGGCAAGATGGACAGAGTGGAGGGAGGCCTTTGCCCAGGAGTGGGACAGAATAGGCTCATAAAAAAAAATAAATCAAAGATAAATCAATAGTTTTACCTGTATTTGAAATAGGTGTAATATTAGATAGCTCTCCTGACGATATAGACATAATTTTTGTACCTGAAAAAAATATAATAATATATTTCGTGTTATTTGAAAAAATATACGAGACTAGTTGCTGCCGGCGGCTTCACCCACGTTAAGGTGAATGCTTCAGCTAGCCCGCGAAATTCAAATTTTCTTATGTTTTTTGCAATTTGCAAGCCAGTGGTAGGTTGTATGAAGTTAAAAATACTTAAGCGGCTGTAAAACGTAACTAGTTATATATTTATAACCATAAAAATCATCAATACAAGCCTCTAAGCTCACTTAGTTGCAGGAACGTTTTTGACCTCGAATAAATCGTTCCTACAGTTAGGTGAGCTTGGAGGCTTGTATTGATGATTTTTATGGTTATAAATATGTAACTAGTTACGTTTTACAGCCGCTTAAGTATTTTTAACTTCATACAACCTACCACTGGCTTGCAAATTGCAAAAAACGTAAGAAATTTTGAATTTCGCGGGCTAAGCTGAAGCATCCCCCTTAAATTGGTTTTCTCAAAACTTTGGCCCTCCTCTCTTATTTCATGTAGTATTTTACTTTGAATATATTTTATCTTGCGTTCAAGTGCGGTATCCCCGATAGCTGTGGCATTTACTAGGCTTGCTACGTGGCTAATCTGCCACTGCCCGAGATTAGCGCGTTCAAACAAACAAACAAACTCTTCAGCTTTTATAATATTATTAATTAGTATAGATGTGGGCTCTGAATCGGCCTCACTGAGGCTGCGTTACTACTTTAATGTGACGACCTATTAATCATAATCGTGTAGTTTTAAGTATTGAGATTTATATTTAAATGAAGGTGTTCTTATATAGGACGAACGACACTATTAACTGTCGTCTACGACTTTTATTGCCAGTGAGATGGGCTGAAATCGGTCGGGGACGTTCATAAACTCAATTGTATTCATGTACGCTGACTCGTGTTAGAGGAACTGTGAAATTTAAGTTAGTAGGAGACGTAACCCTCAAATTTTCAAAATCCGTTCTAAAACCCTCTTGGATTTCACTTTACATTTACTTATGCATTCGTATATAATTCGAGAAAGTAAAAAAATATCCTACGAATTAACTGTGGGTATTTAATTCAGCTTGAAACCGGACTTTTTGTTTGCAGCTTCTTCAATCATTTATAGAAATTTTCCGAAGCAGAAAAATTAAAAAAAAAAAACATTAGTGTAGTGGACACTAGGAACATCGAGTCCTGTATCGTTGGTGCGTTCGTAAATATGTCAATTCATATACTTAAGGCACCCAGATCAGATAATTTGGTGATCAGCTGGTGTCGTACGATTATAAAAGTTTAGTTTAAAGGGAAGGCAAGTTCTTCTGAAATTTACTTACCCGTAAATCCAAGCCTTGAGGACTGCAATGTCTGGACGGCCAAATTCTCCTTTTCTGAAGTCATAAGTACACATTCTGTAACAAAATCAAACTTATTAATTTAATCAACTTAAGGAACAGGTTCTGGAGTGAAGACCACGTATCGGAAGACGCATCGTTTAAAAGTCTGTCCACAAGGTGGACCATTGACCTGGTGAGAGTCGCAGGAATCTAATGAATGCAAGACGCACACGACCAGTCATTATGGTGACACATGGAGGAGACCTATGTCCAGCAGTGGATGTCTTTCAAAGGATGTAGTTCATGAAATTCCCTAGACGGCTTTACTTACGGCGACTATACCAGTTCAGTATGTAACCGTCAGGCAGGCTTATGCTTGAGAAACCTTGTGATTATGTCACCTGTGGTAAGGCTACCAGAAAAAAAAAAAAAAAACCTGTGGTAAGGCTAATCTGGTCTAGTGAATTCATTGTTTTAGCCTACGGTTAACCATTGACGGTCTCGCAGAGTCTGTGTACCTTCCATTCGCAAGTAACTCGTATGCAAGTTGCTATACATTACGGACTATCGAGTAATTAAAGCCCGCAACATTTTAAACTTCTTTAAAAAAGTGTACGAATTGGAAAAAGACAAATTTTAATCGATTAATAACTGAGCGTCGTTTTAGTTACCAGCATTCGTTCTAAGTAGGAATAGAACTAGAGTAAAAGAGAGATGTTCATCTTACGTGACATAAAAACTTCTTCTTCTAATTTTTGGGAAGGTGTGATGCCAGCCGATATTACACTAACTGCAGTCAAGGGTGTAATTTGTGTTTCTAAATCTGTGGGAAAATAAAAACAATGCAAAAATTCGATTTTTACATTTTGCTGTTCAGGTTCTATGATCACTGACAGATCATTTTCGACTGTTACAGTTATAACTTTACTGAGTTATAACAATTAAATCATTATCGAAAACAGACACAAGCTGCCTCGAACTTTGGACCCTAGGACGTACCTATATGACCAGCAGGTAAGGGTACCTCATTTCGTACGAGCTTGTGTTTCAATCTATTCCGATCCTAACATTATATGGCGACCCTGCTAGAACGGGCAAGCCTCGCGCGTGTGAATCTGATACCATGACTTTATAAGGCTGTATTTAATTGCGTATGTTCTGGAGCGTTGCAACTCGATTCAATATTCCTTTCCACCAGCAGCTGCCCCCCAAAATAACTGGAAAGATCTTAACAAAGGTTACTAAAAAAAATCCAATGTCTTCATTTTCTCCTTCTTCTGCCTGGCGTTAATCCCGGCCGGGGCCGTTACCAGGGTCCGCCTTCCTGCTAAGCTTACTCCACTTTGCCCGATCTTCAATATCCTTCCCAGTAAGGCCATTGGCTCTCATGTCGGACTTGACCAATGTCTTCATTTTCTGTTTTTGTTATTTAACGCGTCTATAATTATATTCGTTTTTTCAGAGACATCCAGTGCAAGTGGCTATGTATGACCGTGAGTAATAAAATTTGATTGAATTACGAGTATTACCGAATACAAAATAATTATCTTCTTTTAAAATCTGATTGTACTTGAATCCACAAAAAGTTTTAATTGGGTACAACTACTTGAGTGCGTCTAATGAAAGCGCGACCTGGAGTTTTTTTTTTTATTTATTTGGCAACGTAATTCAGCCGCAATTGTAGGTAATAAAAAAAAATTGTGAAGTGTCAAAACAATCTCCTACTAGTTAGTAATACCACATACATTTTTTTTGAATTTAACCCCTTTTTCTCAGGTCGCGCTTTCATTAGACGGACTATAATAAAGTTTATTCTTATTTATTTATTTAAGCTTCATGTACAGTGGTGGTACATAGGCGGCTTCTCTATTTTACTAACAGATTTTTTTTAAAACTTATTTATGTAATACTTATTACCTTCTGCAGGCATCGTTTCGAACTCTTCGACTTGAGTCGCCATATTGGAACGTTGTATACTTGGCTTGTTCTCTTCACAAAATTGAAAATGACCTGAAAATTCAGTTAGCATTAATTATAAAAAACTTTTACTCCTGTTCAAAACCCGAGCCAAATGTTAGAGTGCCCCAAGTGCCCCTACAGCTGCACTTTGGAGGACTGATGCAGCTATTAACGTGGCTGGGCTGAAGAAGAGGAAAAGAGAGCATTAGAACTGTTTAGGGTTCTGTACTAAACGGGGGCCAAACGTATAAGATTTGGGATTATGAGGCTATTCGTTTGCAGAATATATTTTGTAATTACTAGCTTCTGCCAGCGGCTTCATCCGCATGAAAGTAGATTTTTTCGTAAAAAACTTTGTACCCACATTTCCTCCTATTAGGGAATGAATTTCGAAAAAGACATCTATTAGTGCTCGCCTACGTGAAAAAAGGAAACCTTGTGCAAAATCGCACGCTCATATCAGTCAGCTCAGTCAGTCAGTTTTTCCTTTTGTTTATATAGATAGATGATTTTCTTTTTCTCGAGTTGATCTGAACCAAATTTTGTCCGACCAATATTCTATTCGACCACCTGGACAGCTCTGTCGTTGGCCTCACATAAATCGTAGATGGTGCAGGTAGTTGTCCACGCTGAGTAGGACAAATACTGGTATTTTACCGCAACCGGTTTCACTGGAAGCCGACACCGACAGGCTAGGACTTGGCAGATTAAGGCGGTCGCGACGTTAGAATTATCCATACAAACGTAATACCAAAATCATTTGCAGTTTAAGCATATTTACACCATAATATGATGTTATTCGGATTCAGACAATCATTATCTAGGTTCCTACGTCGTCTTTTTGTTGAAAAACTTACCCTAAACGAAATTTTAGCGAATTCAAATTTTCACATTTTCACAGCGAAAATGTCATGCTTTTATTTTGTTTTTTTCTATATTATAAACAACAATATTTCAAAATATCTCTCCGTAAGAACACAGGTATTATTATCAAGTTATAAATACTCGAAACAATATTGGAAATACATTAATTTTTCATTCATCATTTTTGGTATTACGGAACATCTCCCAAATTTCCAATAGTTTGTATTGCTATCACAGCAAGCAACTGTCAGTGTGCGGATGATGACTTTACTCCAGTCAGTGTGTCAAAGAATTGTTTATACTATCTGGATTGATTCCATCAACCTCAAAAACGTGTTTTATTTCGTCTCAACTCGAGATAGCGCGCGGTGTACGCAGGCCTCTTAATGGTTACGAATAGAGCTGGCTTCAAACTTCTGGGCTTAGTCTACTTCAATAATCTGAAATTACTTTTTCCTTAAGAAACTGATCGATAAAATAGTTCAAATAGTTACCGGCAACGGCGTCAGCAGAAATGCTGGTAGTTTGCTCAGCAAACAGCTGATTGGATGTGGCCACGCCCATCGATACCATCTCTACGGAAACTCCTGGTGATATTTGGGTTGCAGATTCTGTAACTATAAGATGAAGAGTTTTTTTAGAGAACCCTACAACGAGCTCTTAATCCCATTCCATCCATTCATTCCATTTCATCTCAATCATTGCATTTTATTTCTCCATTTGATGTCCAAAACTGAACTGTTAAAAGGATGGAGCTATATAGGGCGTTAGCTGTATGCCTCTGTATCGCTCTCTCGCCTGTCATTTTAACATGGAAGGCCCCTGGTTTTAGTTCCTGGGTGTCCTGGCTAACATAATCAGCCTAGCTTCACCCAGAAGCATGTAATGTTTCTAGGATCTTCCCAGGATGCGGAGCGATCTCCCTGTTTCCATGAATCATGTTGAAGACACGCTTTCATATTTTATGGTGACGTCAGGGTGAGTAGGTTGTTGTTGTAACGTGAGTTAGGAAGAAGTTATGAAGGGACGGGCAATGTTTCACGTGAATATTTATGAATAGGAATTTGAAGATATGGCGGGATGGTACCATTCAGGGCTTTTTTTTTCTGGTAGGGGAATCATCAAGATGACTTCTCCCGCTCTTGGGCGGAGCGGGAGGGCGTGTCACTGTGACTCTTACTGACTAAACCTTTACCCCGTTCCTTCGTTGCCTTCGATCTGGGGGGGACTCGGTGTCAACCTTTCGGAATACCACGTGTTCCCCCAGAGGCTTCGGCCCTGCCGGGCCCCTACAGTTTGCTGACATCTCCTTGAGGCGCGCGTGGAACAGAACGCGCCGTTGACGACTGGGCTCGGTCCAGATTATTTTCAGATTGCCGGACAGCGGGGTAGCTCGCTGTCCGCGAACCCGCGCCTATGGTGGTCGGAAATCGGGATCGGGATCTCGGCGGCGGCGGCGTGAGGAACCATTCAGGGCTACGAGCGCATTTCTAACGGGAACTAAAACCATTGTAGAGGAACCATAGCGCTTAGTTGCTAAGAGTACAAAATAACGCTCTGATCTTTCCAGAACAAGGTGGATAACCTGAATGTCAATGGTGCCAAAAGTGAGAATTTAATTTTATGATATTTTGTTTCGATGAATCTTTGTAGAAGAAAATTATGCATCCAGACCTTCTAAAGTTTTTAAGTGTTAATAACTGTTTGTAAATAGAAAACCCTTAAATGATGACTAAAATGTTTACAATATGCATTGTATTTAGGAAAATTTTGATTTGTCAACATTAAATTAAATGTTTATTATTTACCCAAATGATCTCTGTCTCTATTAGAAGGTGCCGCATTTGAATAGTATTTCCGTAAAATAGGAAACAATGCTTGTTGAGTTCTTGATTCACTTATAAGATGTGTTATATCTGAAAATGAAAAAGTATTGACTTACTGATGGATATATTAACACGTTGGCCTACACATACACATTATACAGATTAAATACATACATATAATAGATATAATATAGTACAGAGAACTATAGTTTTTTTTTCAAAGCTCACCTGAGCCAGCCACGGGTCGGTAATACGTTATATCGGAGTCAGAAGGCATTGTTTCCGAAGAGTTGCTGCCAAATAGTGGGAACTTCAAAGCTGCTGCTGGTACATAAAACATACATAGATATTAGGTACCTACTGTAAAACCTTGAATGCAAATTTTACTAGTAAAATCTAAGATTTAACAGTCGTAATAGGGCCTCAAGTCTGCTATTAGAATTGTATCTGAATCTGATTTTGACAAGTCTGGTATTAAATCCAAAGGTTGTCTGTAAAAAATCGCTGTTAGCGATAAGACCGTCCATTGTACCACCCCTACTAATCTTAAGCTCTTTGTTAAAACATTATTTCTTTGGTGTACAATAAAGAGTATATAATAATAAATAAATAAATAAATCTGACTCCAGTCTTGCCATGAAGTACCGTGTTACCCCAGTTAATGGGTTGCGGAGGTCTGGTAGGCAGCCGCTTCTCGTAAAATACTGGTATTCAGCTAAATTCGGCTTGATTGGAAGCCGACCCCAATATAGTTGGCAAAAGACTAGGCAGATGATGATGATGGTATTGTTAACTTCAATTCTTAAAATCTGAATTTTTAATAATTGGCTACATAAAATATATGCTAAATCAATTATATGTAGGTTATTTATCTAATTACTAAAGGATACTTGCCTGCATTATTACACATTATGAACTTTTTAGCGACGGCTGTTGCCTCAGTGTTGCAATCTTCCATGCTGGTTTGTATCTGTTGTGAACCGAATAATGTTGGCACCGCGGTGAGTGGGCTAGTCTTTACATCGGTCTTAAGGTTCGGTTGGTCTTGGGTATCTGTGAATAAGTACGATTAGGTACAATTAAAGCAGAAAGTTTGCATCGTATCCCGTTTTGCTGACTTCAAAACTTTGCAAAAACTGGCTTTATTTAAAATGTTGTCACTAAAAGTAGCATTTATTCAAAGTTTCGTTACTAAACGTGGCTTTATATAAAGCTTTGTTACTAAAAGTGGCTTTATATAAAACTTTGTTCCTAAAAGTGGCTTTAGTCAAAGTGTTTTACTTAAAGTGGCTTTATTTATTTATTTTTTATTTATTTAACGGTTTATGTACACACAAAAGAATTATAAAAGAAAAAGGAGACAGACAATAGGTACAACGGTAATGCTTATTTCTAAAGAAATCTCTTCCAGCATACCGCGAAAGGAGAGTTGGAAGAGAAAGAGAAGTAGACACCGTGTGTGACAGTAAAATGACAGTAAATATATTATACAAAAATAGTTATTAATAAAATGATAAAACATGCAATTAAAGATACATATATATATAATAATTATATACATATTATAATAAATAATACAAAAATACATACTAAATAATACTATAAAAATACATACTTATTTGCAACTATGATGAAATTGACAGATAGTGTTCTTTCACTCTACTCTTAAAAAGAGCTAGGGTTTGACAGCCTCTAATGTCAGGCGGCAGTGCGTTCCACAAACGTACGGCGTGCGAAGTAAAGGAATAGGAATAGAAATCGGTGGAGTGGGGAGGGGATTTAAGGAGATTCTTTAGATGCGACCTGCAAGGTGCATCGGAAGGACGTGAAAAGGAAAATCTTTCCCGCAAATAGGAAGGCATTTTCGGGTTGTGAAGGATGTTAAATAGCAGACATAACAATCGAGAGTTCCTGCGAAGTCGAATAGGGAGCCACTTGAGTACCTTGCGAAAGCCGGAGACATGATCATACTTTTTAAGATTAAAAATGAAACGAATACAAATATTTTGCAAACGCTCAAGTTTATTTAAAAGCTCCTCGGTGGCATCCAAATAACATGCGTCAGCGTAGTCTATGATGGGCTGAATTAGTGTCTGGGCGAGGGAAATTTTGGTGTTCAAGGGCAAGAAACTCTGAAGGCATTTCAACGAATGAAAAGTGTAGTGCACTTTGCGACTGACTTCAGCGACATGGGCAGTCCACGACAGATGAGAGTCCATGATCACCCCCAAGTTTTTGGCTGTCTTCGCGTAGTCGATTTGTACTCCATTCAACCTAAGAGGAGACAGCGACGCAACATTGAGCTTGTTCCGCATATACCTGCCGCCAATGACCATGGCCTGGGACTTCTTAGGGTTTATTTTCAGCCCAAAAGACTGTGACCACTCCCCTATCAGCTCCAGGTCACTGTTTACAGCGGACACGGCGGCTTCTGCATCTTCACCACGAAAGTGATGGTAGAGCTGCAAGTCGTCTGCATAGAGATGGAAGTTAGAGGAAATTACTCTGGTGACAGAGTTAATAAAGATAGAAAAGAGAAGAGGAGAGAGAACGCCACCCTGAGACACACCCGCAGTAAGACAACACCAATCCGAAGAAGACTCATCAAGGCGTACCCGCTGCGAGCGGCCACTGAGATAGGAGTCAAACCAAGTAATAGTAGAGGAAGAGAAGTTTAGGGATTTAAGGATTCCAAGAAGGATATCGAAGTCAACAGAATTGAAAGCACTGCTGAAATCAAGTAGAACAAGTAACGTGAGAGATTTGTGGTCCATAGCCCAGCGGATGTCATCAGTAACCTTTAAAAGAGCTGTGACAGTGCTGTGACCAGGCCGAAAACCGGATTGGAAAGGGTTAAGAAGATCATTACTAGACAGAAAAAGAGAGAGTTGCTGATGGACAATGTGCTCAAGAACTTTGGAGAGGTAAGGAAGGATGGAAATTGGCCTGAAGTCGGTCGGTGAGGCCGGGTTAGGGATTTTGGGTAATGGAATAATATGGGCTTGTTTCCAGACACCAGGAACAGCGCCCGAAAACAAGGAGAAGTTAAAAATGTGGGTCAAGACGGGAAGTAGTGCAGGAAGAATAGGAGAAATCATTCTTGAGCAAACGTTGTCATTACCTACAGCAGAAGAGGAGATGGCATTGACAGATTTCTTGACATCATTTTCACTCACAGGACGAAATTCGAAAGAGGAACACTTCGGCATAGGTAAACAGGACAATTTATTTAGTGTCGCTGATTTGACGTGTGGGTCTATGGTAACGGGAGGAAGTGAGAAATGTTTGTTGAGAGCACACACGTCAGTATCGTTGCGACAGGAGACTTACCAATGCCGACAGTCTTCAGAAACTTCCAAACCTCCGAGGAGTTCCGGTTGTCAAGAGAATTATGGAAGTAGCGTCTCTTTGCATCCCTACACATCCGACTGCAGCGATTACGCAGCTCCTTATACACACTCTGGTTGCGCTCGGAAGGACAGCGCTTCAACCTCCTTTTGGTACGGTCTCTACTAGCCATCGCATCCTTAATAGCAGGAGTGAGCCAGGGAGCTGGAACATATTTAACCTTCACACGACGAATGGGGGCGTGATGATCGTACAGGTTAAGGATTTTACTGTTAAAACAAATAACCATGTCGTCGATAGAGGAACCATGTAGAACATCCGTCCAGTCAATGCCAGCAGCATCACGCGACAATGCCTCCAAGTCTATGCCCTTGTAGTTCCGGAGCTGAATATATTGTGGCCTGCGCTTAGGAGGGCGAATCTTGTATGACAAGAATATAAGGTCGTGATAGGAAAAGCAAGCGGTAAGCTGGCCGTGGACAGAAACGTTACTGGGTTTAGAAACTAACATAAGATCCAAAAGAGAAGGGGAGCAATTAGGAAAATGATGAGTAGCAGAGAGAGGCAGAATATTGAGGTTAAAAGAAGATACGAGAGACTGAAGTTTGCGTGAACGAGAGTCGTTCTTAAGGAGACACGTATTAAAGTCACCCATCAAGACCACGTGATCATAGGTAGGAGAAAAATTATTTAAGAGTGATTCGAAAGACTCAAAGTAATCGACACTAAGGTTAGGGCTATACATTACTCCAAGAAGCATTTTAACATGGTGTAAAGTAATTTCTAAGAAAAGATGCTCTGCTGACCCCGAGTAAGAAGATGGTGAAGCACTGATAATCTTAAAAGGAATACCAGCACGCAGATACATAGCAACACCACCACCACCCTTGCCCGTTCTGTCGTTGCGAACAAGAACAAAGCCAGGGAGGGAGTAGTGAACTGACAAGAGAGAAGGTTTCAGGAAAGACTCTGAAATCAGTAGAGCATCTAAGTGTGCACAGTTAATGGAAGCCAGAAGATCAGAGTAATGGCATGGAACACTCTGAGCATTGATGTGAGCTATATTGAGGTTATAGGGATAGGGAGAAAACAGAGAGGAGATTTGATCACAAAGATTCAAAGGAGGGGAAGAACCACTCGCCGCACTAAGAAAGCTACTTGGCGAGGAAGAACAAGAGAAGAAGTCATCATCCAAGTTGCCATCCATCATATTTGCAAAATACTATAAATAAAAATAATAATAAATATATTATATAAAGATAAGATAACCAAAAAAAAAAAAGCAATTAAAATTATTACCAATTACGCTTAGCCATTAAAACCACCGTTCGCTTATGATGGAAGAGATTTGACAACAATTTACACACAAGTAATTATGATACCAAAAAAAAAAGTAAGCCAACGAGAATAACAGTATCAATTTAACGAGAGCAGACTAAATTAACATTACGACTTTACTCAAAGTGTTTTACTTAAAGTGGCTTTACTCAAAGTGTTATTACTAAAAGGGGTTTTATACAAAGTTTTGTTACAAAAAGGGGCTTTATTCAAGATTTTTTCAGTTTTTGTCAAATTTCTTGAAGTACGACGATATATTTGCATCTCTGTACCTGCACTATGACACACGACGACATTTTGGGTTACGGCATCCGTGGCACAGACATCTTGATTGGTCTGTATCTGGTGCGAGCTGAATAGAATTGGCGCTGGTGCTTGTGTACTTGTCTTCTCTTCGGTCATAAACTTTGGCAGGTTTTGGGTAACTGTAACAAATTACAATTAAAATGTTTTTTGTTAGTCTTTCCTATCCACTCCTCGGCAAAGACCTCCCACTACTCTACATCTTTCACGGTAGTCGCGCAGTCAGGTACTAGGTTGGGGAGGTCAGAAGCATCACGAGGCTACATCGGATAAGACTGAAAATCGAGTACAAAAACACTAGGCAGATTGATTGCCATAATGTAAAGGACAAACACACACACAGACTACACACATGCACACACACAACACATCACGCACACACACACACGCGCTCGTACACACGCGTGCGTAAACTTACTTGAATTCTGTGTGGCGTTTATTTTGGAAACATTTTGACTGGTTTGTATGTGGTGCGAACTGAATTGTATCAGTGCCTGCACCGGCGCAAATGTGCTTGTCTTCTCATCAGTCGTACGATTTGGTAGCTCTTGGGTATCTGTAAAAAATCACGATTGGAATGTGTTTTTTATTAAATCAAAATAACGATATCTTTTACTGAAATTGAGTAAGAGTATTACTGACTCAGTGCTTCAATGAATAACTGAGTCAGTAGGTCAGTGAGTGAGTCAGTGAATCAGTGAGGTAGTCAGTACTTGTCTTTTTATTTGGGTTTTAAAACCTCCCGAGAAATTGTAAATTATTTTTTCTAAATAAGACACGGTTATGTTGGAAAATTAATGAATTAGGATGGGATTTAGCGTAAAAAATTATCATCTACTAAAAAAAATTACAATTTTACGTAGTCTGCAATTTTCCAGTGACATAGATAAATACTTACCAGCATTCTGAGAAACTGTGTCCGCGTTACAATCATATTGATTGGTCTGTATTTGGTGTGTACTGAATAGAACCGGCGCTGGTGCGGGTACACTTGTCATTTCATGGATCTTGAAGCTTGGTAGGTCTTCTGTATCTGTGGATTAGTACAATCCAATATTTTGAAAATTAAAATTTCGATTTCGGACGCACGTTGATCCTTTGATTCTGGCTGTCTTTAATACACTAGTCTTCCCGAAAATTACCTAGTTACTGGGTTGTGAAGATTAGATGGGTAGGTGCACCTTGTACAATACTGGTCATTATACGGTAATCAGTAATCTGTTGAATGGAAACCCGGGCGTAGACTCACTGACTGAATGATTAGTCAGTCATTGAGTCAGTAGGTCAGAACACCAGTGTGATTGACACACTGGTGTTCTAACCTACTGGTTCACTGATCATAATCAGTGAGTCAAACAGTCGGTCAATCTGTCAGTGAGGCAATCAATAAGTCAGTCACTACTTTTCTTTAAGTATAGATATAGAGAATTACTTACCTGCATTCTGTGAGACGGTGTCCGCGTTACAGGCATATTGGTTGGTCTGTATCTGGTGCGTACTGAATAGAACTGGCGCTGGTGCGGGTATACTTGTCATTTCATGAATCTTGAAGTCAGGTAGGTCTTCGGTATCTGTAGATTAGTACAATTCAATATTTTGAAAATTAGAATATCGATTTCGGACGCACGTTGAGTCTTTGATTCTGGCTGTCATTGATACACTAGTCTTCCCGAGGATTACCTAGTTACTGGGTTTTTTTTTCTTTTTTTTCTGTTAGGGGAATCATCAGTATGACTTCTCCAGCTCTTGGGCGGAGCGGGAGGGCGTGTCAGACTCTTACTGACTAAACCCCTACCCCGTTCCTTCGTTGCCTTCGTTCTGGGGGGGACTCGGTGTCAACCTTTAGGAATACCACGTGTTCCCCCCAGAGGCTTCGGCCCTGCCGGGTCCCTACAGTTTGCTGACTTCTCCTTGAGACGTGCGTGGAACAGAACGCGCCGTTGACGACTGGGCTCGGTCCAGATTATTTCCAGACTGCCGGACAGCGAGCTAACCAGTGCTCACCGTCCGCGAACCCGCGCCTACGGTGGTCGGAAATCGGGATCGGGATCTCGGCGGCGGCGGCGTGAGGACCGTTCCCTCACGCGCTCGCGGTCAGCAGCCTCCTTCACGAGCATTACTGCTTCGCAGAAGGAGGCGACCGCATGCCACCCCTCCTCGCTCCGGACCATGGCCTGAACCAGGGCCCGGCGCGAGAGGTCGCCGCTCCTGATAGCCTCCACAAGGACACGGCGGTGCTCCGCCCAAGCGGGGCACACTTCTACCGTGTGCTCCACCGTGTCCTCCGGGCGGTCCACACAGTGGCGACACCCGGGCGTCCTCTCCTGCTTGATTCGATGCAGGAACCTCCCGAACTTATCGTGTCCGGGGAGGACCTGCGTCATACGGAACGAGAGGACGCCGTGACCTCTTTCCAACCACTCCTCAAAGAGGGGCCTAACCGCCTCAATGACGGCGTACCCAGCACTGGGTTGCAACAGTCGTAGTCGCCATGCCACCCTGAGATCCCGCCGGAACTCTGTCCGCCATTCGAGTTTCGCCCCGGCGGTGTTGCATCTCCACGCGCAAATCGTGCATGCGTGCAAGGACTGTTGCCTCCAGATCCCACGGTGGCAGGCCAGCGAGGAGGCTCTCCGCTTCGCGGGAGATCGTGCGGTATCCCCGCACCATCCGGATGGCCATGACCCTCTGGCAAGCGTTCAGCTTGGCCGCCGGTCGCTTATCTAGCGACGGCGCCCAAACCGGCGCCCCGTAAAGGGCCATGGATCGAACGATCTCCGCGTAGAGCCTCCGGCAGGGGGCGTCTGGACCCCCTAGGTTGGGCAGGAGCTGCTTCAGAGCGGCCCCAGACCTGTCCAGTTTGGGGTCCAAACGTAGGAAATGCTCCTCGAAAGTCCACCGGCTGTCAAGGACGAGTCCCAGGTACTTCATCGCCGACCCGACGCCAATGTGGACCCCCCCTATCGTTATTTGGGAACCCGATAATGGCGCGTTCCGAGGGCCATGAAAGCACATGGCCTCGGACTTGTGCAATGCCACCTTGAGTCCCAGTTGCTGGATCCTCTCCACGACTGTCGCAACCCCGCGTGTCGCTGTTTCGGCCGCCGCCTGGTACGACTCTCCTCGCGCCAGGACCAGCGTGTCGTCTGCGTAGCAGACCACGCTGACCCCGTCGGGGAGGTCGCCGCGCAGCACGTAGTCGTATCCGATGTCCCACAGGGGCGGTCCTAGTACCGATCCCTGCGGAACACCGCACGACATCTCTCGCCTAGTTACTGGGTTGTGAAGAATAGAATAAACTTTATTGTACACCAAAAGGGTACAAGCACCAAGCACCAAGGGCACCAAGGGTGCAAGGGTAGGTGCACCTTGTACAGTACTGGTCATCATACAGTAATCAGTAATCTGTTGAATGGAAACCCGGGCGTAGACTCACTGACTGACTGATTAGTCAGTCAGTGAGTCAGTAGATCAGAACACCAGTGTGTCATTTAATCAGTGAGTCAAACAGTAGGTCAGTCTGTCAGTGAGGTAGTCAATCAGTCAGTCACTACCTTTCTTTTGGTATAGATAATTACTTACCTGCATTCTGTGAGACGGTGTCCGCATTACGGGCATATTGGTTGGTCTGTATCTGGTGCGTACTGAATAGAACTGGCGCTGGTGCGGGTACACTTGTCATTTCATGGATCTTGAAGTCTGGTAGGTCTTCAGTATCTGTCAATTAGTAAAATTTAAATATTTTGTTAATTTACATATTGATTCAAAGTAAAACCATTCACATGATATTGTGTTGTGTGCATCTAAAGATTAGTACTGATTTATATGAAACTCCTGTCACTTCTCAAGGTAAGTAACACTTGCTGAGGTCGGTGGTCCTTGGTTGAGTGACCATCCACAATGTACCGAGGTTCCATCGGATGTCGGCGAAAGAAAAGAAAGAAAATTATTTATTTGGCACACAAGCATTATATAACACAGCGTAGGTACGTAAAGCCGTCAATCCCGATGTTTAACGGTCATTTAGAATAGTCAGAAAAGCCGACACCAGTCTTTCCGAGGTTTACTTAGTTACTGGGTTATAAAAATCAGATGTGTATTTTTTTTTATTTTTTTTTTAAGGTGGGAAATCATCTAATGACATCCGAAACAACTGTGTTCAGAGAGGAGTTGTGTCAAGTGGAAAGTGAGAACGCCATTGTGACTGTTCCTAAAAGACCCTAGGCTGATAAAATTTTCGTTTTTCCTGAATTATCCTACATGAAGGTGTTTGGGTCGGTTTCCCCTAAGGGGAAAGAGACGGGCCCCGCCATACGCCCGCCTCCGTAGTTCTCATCCAGGTGACTTGGGCAAACTCCCGCCGACATGATATGGATTCCCAAGAATTATATCTCTTTGTCCCGACTTAGAAAGCTAGGGGACAAGGAGGGGAAGGATAGAAAACAATGCTAATTTCAAATAGGGTAGGGAATCCATTGGTAAGGTGATAAGGAAGGATAATCTACTTTTAGTTGTACTAATTTCAAACACAATGTAATTGTTGTTAATGAATAAATATGATGATGATGACTTTTAAGTTATGAAAGTTAAGAGACTGAGAGGGAATCAAAAGGGTATATATGACACGTGCCGCTTGTATTTGCAAATTATCCTACTTTGGAATTATTTTGATTCTCTTCGCTCGTGTATGTCCTGACCAATCCTACGGCATAGGGTTGTGAGGCCTATGCTATTGGACAAGACACACTTCCCATAATTAGCTCCATGATTAAAACAATGTAAAACTTAAACAAGCGTGACGCATCGTCAGTCGTCACAGAACTACTTACAGTTGCCTTGTTTCACGCCGAAGTGGTTTTAATAAATCGTCACTTCACACTTCCTTACTCTACCCCAAGTGAGGACAACATAACATCCACGTCACCGAGCTACGTCTAGCTGCGGAGGGTTTCATGATAGGTGTCCAATTTGCGTATCTCGCTAAATATTATTTTTTTGTATCAGTAAGAGGCCTACGGGGGCCGGGTGTGTTTTAACGAGATACGGTCCCTAGCGTTCCTTAGAACGTCTATAATTGCAGTTTAAGCGTCTCTGCGGGGTCTTTACCCCCAACTCCCGGAAGTGCGCGAGAACCAAAGGCAATGTACAGTATTCTGCTGTCAGTCAGTTCTTAGGGTAGGTAGCCTTCACTAGCGTTTGATGATTCGTAGATCATTACAGCTCAAGCTGGCCCTAACATGTAGCGATTGTTACTCGGTTCAGCCTCCTAACATCAGTTCATTCGTGATTATGTCAGATATGCTGATAAGTTTCAAGCATGCTGATAAGCGTCAAGTATGCAGGACTATGTAAGGTTCATTCCATGTGAAGTTCATTCCAAGCAAGGCTTTCCCCGAGTTCCCTAATACCAAACGCAAGCTCAGGTCACCTTGTCAAAGGAGGGAAAGTAAGGGATGAAACCGACAACACTCCTCTTTTCAATCACCAGCACAGTCGCTGAGATTCACTCGCGTACTTACACACATCACGCTAGTAGCAAACCACACTCAGTGCTCATCCATCCGTCTTTCAAATAACACACACTCTGTTAATTATAAGTACTAAGCAAACTTAAACTGGACTTAGTCCATAGGTATCTAATATTATAACACAATACTAGCATTCCTAAGAATTATCTCAGGTTATAAGCCCGATGGTATTCACCGAGTCAGCTAGCCTAGCTCGCTGCTGCTGCTGGACGCTCTTGCGCGTATAATAACAACAAATCACTCTATGATAAATTAGAATAATAAAGGACTCACCCATTCACGCCAACAAACACACTCACTTACACACTGCTACTTTAAATACTAGATCAGTCTAATCTGGACTTGGCACTCCTAAGAATTACAACGGACTCTGCCCTATGGTATTTATCAAGTAACTCTAACTCGCTGCTTCTGAGTGTCCTACTTCTACACCGGCCTAAAACCTAGGCGTCCTATTCTAACTCGCTAATGCTGGACGTCCGACCTCTCCCGGGCTCTGAAGCTAAGTGTCCAATTCTAACTTGCTGCTGTTGAGCGTGCAGCCCCTATCGCGGTCCCAAGCCAATGCCCTCGTGGTGCGGCCATCTCTCCGACGCGCCTTTGCCACACGTGGTATCTCACCATTGTCTTTTCGAAACTTCCAGAATCGCTTAATGGTCGTTTTTGTCTAATTTCTTAAGGGTTTCGTCTGGGTCTGTTTTATGTTTACCAGATGTTTTATTAGTTTTAAAGAGTCGAATATTGCACTGGTTTCCTTAGAATTATGTTTAAGTATTTCTTTGGCTTGGCCCTTGCTTTTTGTTCGTTTGCCATTAAAAGGATAATTGATGAGTTTCAAAGTGGCCCATGGCGCCGTGCGTGATGTCTAAAGAAAAATATATTATAATATTTTGTTATTAATTTGGAGTAAGTGACAGACAGTCACACCATGGTATCTCTGCAACTACCTCTCAAAGAGGGTATTGTGGTGTATCCAAA
This sequence comes from Mythimna separata, assembly GCA_030763345.1. Classification (NCBI taxonomy): domain Eukaryota; kingdom Metazoa; phylum Arthropoda; class Insecta; order Lepidoptera; family Noctuidae; genus Mythimna; species Mythimna separata. Next base: position 20,886,080 of record CM061171.1, on the reverse strand, counting down.
CAAACTTACCTGCATTCTCTGTGATGGTGTCCGCTTCACACATTTCCTTTTTGGTTTGTATCTGGTGCGAACTGAATAGTATCGGTGTCTGCATTGGTGCAGGCATGCTCGTCTTCTGATCGGCCATTGAGCTTGGAAGGCCTTCCGTATCTGTTTATAAGTACGATTAGTAGTTATAACAATTGAGTAGTTGTGATAGGGAGTGACAGTATCGGTTATGTGATATGTCATGGTTTTCCTCTTCGTAATAATACGTCCTGTTTATTCTTTAGGTGACGTTGGTATCTGGTGGTTATTTATTATTAATACAGAATTGTTTTTACAGGTATCGTCACCATCATTTCAGCCAAAAGACGTCCGCTGTTGAACATAGGCCTCACCCAAGCGTCGCCACAACGCCGGATCCTGTGCGTCTCGCAACAATCGGACTCCTGCGGGCCTCACTAGGTCATCGGTTTACCTTGTGGGAGGCCTTTCAACGCTGCGTCTTCTGATAAGTGGTCGCCACATCAGAACCTTTCGTCCCCATCGACCTATTCAGCGGGCAATGTGCCCTGCCCACTGCTGCTTAAGTTTGGCGATTCTTCGGGTTATGTATATATTCGGGTAATCTTGGTCCTCCTGCAAAAATCTTCATTTCTGTGCGATCAAACAGTAGCAGTTCTGCCCACTGTTCTGTCTTATTATTCTGCCTTCGTTTGAAATCATCAGTAAACAGACCCGTAATAACTATCGGCCTATGCAGGATTATAGGTATAACAAATATTCAGAATACGATCCCGATGCAGTACATCATTATCATCATCACTTCAGGCGAAAGACGTCCACTGCTGGAGATAGGCCTCCCCTAGCATCGCGGTACACTTATCACGGGATATCTCGTATATTGCTCAAACGTTGCGCACCAATTGTGTGATTAGTAAAATGAATAATACCTGTCGGTTGATCGGCCAGATTAACTTCCATTTCTTTCAAGAAACTTGTTGTTTGTTCCACGTGCTCTGCTATATAAGCTGCAATTTCACAAAAACAATAATATAGCTTTGACACAGCGTCATCTAGTCCCAAACTAAGCAAAAAAAGTTTTTGGTGGACCTTAGGAAAAACGAAAATATAGACACCAACATTTCCTAGAGAATCAATTTTGTACATCCGTGTGTATAAACGACCCTTAGATATTTTTTAAGGTAATTCAAGTTGTACAGATGATGAGATGAACAATCGGCGTTAGAGGAGTTTTATATAAATTACACCCAGACACAGAACAATGGCGGCGTCATCACAGAAATATTTATCCTGGGTGGGAATTGAACCCACAACTTTCGGCATAGCAAGTCAGGGCTACTGACCACGAAATCAACAAGGGCCGTCTGTTTGTTATTTATGTCCATGCTATTTATATAGAGGATAAAAATTCTCGTACATTCTCCCCTATTAATCATCACACTATCATACACTCATTTTTTCATTCATATATTTCCTGAAACAAGCCATCAATCAGTCTTTTCGTTCATTTTACCCTCCTTTTCCATCCGTCGACAGTGTTGTTAACACAATTTCAGTTTCCATCCCTTCTCATAGTAGGTACCTAATTAAACAACAGCTTATAAGGGACTCCAACAAAGAAGGTTTAATTGTGCTACTTCTGAAAAAAAAGTCGTCGTAAAAGAAAAAACCAGCAATTATTCTATGTATTAATAATTATAATTGAATCATATGAGTGATAATGACATGTAATGGTCGGTGGCTGATGTGCGGTAATTCTATCTTCTTCGTCTTCTTACCCCTGTCCCATACCTACTACTTACGAGTCGGTCAACACGTTTTTTTCATCCATTCTGTCCTTTCATCCGTCACACTATCACTAACTCCGCTTTTCTTTCATATCCCTCCTCACACAATCTACCCATCTTTGGTGTAATCGGTGATCCTATCTATATCTATATTAGTATTATAAAACTGAAGAGTAACTAATCTCAGGAACTACTGGTCCAATTTAAAAAAAATCTTTCAGTGTTAGTTAGCCCATTTATCCAGGAAGGCTATAGACTATATATTATATCATCACGCTAAGACTAAACTAACTCTACACGCGGGCGAAGCCGCTGGCAGAAGGTAGTGTGGTAATAAAATTATTAGCGACCTACCTTCATATTGACAACTTTTAGTTGACTTGTTGATTCCCATAGCTGCGTCGTTGTTCCACGGGAAATAGGTATTGAAACTTGTACAATGGTTCTGTAGGCAGTTGGGAAACTGGAAACCCGATAGGTTCTTATCCGTTGTAATGATGTTAGAAGATTTTTCTCCTGCAATAGATGTTTTAGGTTAGGTTAGGTGTAGAAGCTATACTTGACAATAAAAGAAAACCTCGTGAGTCGAAATACGTGTTTTGCATATTTTTCTCGACTTTCACGTGATTCCCGTCATTTTTAACGGACTTCAAAAAGGAGGATTATACGTTAAGTTGGATGTTTTTTTAATCTTTTTGTTTTGTGTAATAATCAAACGTCTTCTCTCAGTCTAAGGTGAAGCGAGAAGACTTGTCAGACATTTACTAACACAATTCTGGTGTGCTTGTTTATTACCACACCTGTGTCCTTCGCAAGGAACGTTCTGCTTCGCGCTGGTTCGCAAGGATCGAAGCCACGTTGTGTTCAACGCATCCCGTGTTGAACGCAACGTGGCTTTGATCTAGGCCTGGTCCTTAACGGACGGCGAGCTATTGTTAATATTGTTCGTCGTCTGCAAGCCAGCGCATATGGGAGATAACAGTAAAATTCAGAATGTTTTCTTACTACTACTAATTGTGGGTTAAGCCTGCCTGCGTAGATCAGTCCTAATTTATTATTGTCTTATATAAGTTATGTGTACAATAAAGAATTTGAATATGACGGCTCTAATTTCTGTTTGTTCTGTTTATAAGTTAATAAACTGTTTATAAGTACCTGTATTAAGGAAGAAGGGAAACATCGAGGGCCCTGAGTTCACATGTCTGGAGTTGCTGCTCGCCTTGGAACCTGAAATAAAATGATGGCTGTATGATTTATTGATTAAAACTTCAATCAACCCACAGGTACAAAGGTGGACTCATGCCGTACATGGTGACCTTAACACAGCTCAAAACAAAAATATAATCTATTATTAACAAGTAACATACGTATTGTAATATTTTTATTCGAATAAAAAGTGATTTTATATAGTTACACATAAACGACCAAGAAAAAACCAATTGATCTACAACGCCGTATCATCATTCATCGTACCGAGTTTTCCACGCGATTAGAATATACACAACAGTCCAAAATTAAGAACAGGCAGTTACCTGGATCAGACACAACTACCATTTGGTCGGAGTTGTCTCTCCAGCTTTCATTGAAAAGGGACGATCCCTTTTCGACGATGGTAGCTTGCGGAACCAACTAAAGTCCTACGCCCGGGAGTGATTTCAAGTAATAAAAACATTTTACCTAAATCATTTAAGTTGGCCATAGCCTGGAAGATTCCCATGTTGCACATAGTGCTCATGGTAGCAGATTTCTGCGCCGTCACCACACCATCCGTGCCTACAAGAAAAATAATAATCAATCAATGGACGATTTATTTGTCAGAATACTTTACGTATTGTTGGTAGTAATTAAGCATTCCAAATAATGGTTCGAGGAAGAGCGAGGGAAAGATGGGAAAATCTCTTTTGAGCACACGTACCCTAATGACAGTGACATCACATTTCAGTATAGTGCATCCTTATAGGTAATGTTTTTTGACAGTTTCCCCTTTCACCAGATTTGAAAGGTTTCTAACTTGATAAATATTGAACGAATTTGAAAATTTTATTCTAATTTTTAATTATGTATAAATGAAGCTACTTTTGATACAAACAATAAACAGAGTCAAGTGTAATTTCAAATAGGTTCACTGTAATGGAATGTCTCTTCCGCGAAGATTTCTTACGATTTACGAGGGGAAGTACTTTAATATAGTGGCCGGTTTACACGTACTTAAACGAGGAAATAGATCGTATATTAGGGGCCTAAGGCCTGAAACTGCGTTAAGCACCGCGCGGTTTCATACAAAAGTGCTCCGTCGCGGGGAACAGCGCGGGTGTCCGTCACGGGGAGGCGCGCCCCACATTTGTTTTGCTACGTAATAATACATTAAGTTATCTATCGACAATACTACATGCACACCGTTCAAGTTGAACAAGTTTCATTGCGAGGATAATAATTTGGTTTCTGCGACGAGGACCGTCGGTATGAACACATGCGCTTTGTTATGGCGGCCACATACGTAGCGTTATACCTGAACGGTATACCGGAACTGAAGGCTTGTGCAAGTATACCGGAGCGTATGTGTGACAAAACTTGCACAAGTTTCCTGACTTGTACAAGTCTGGTAGGCAGATCAAAACTACGATCTTTATACCTGCGCAAACTAGTTTGTGCAAGTATGCATGAGCGTGTGTGTCGGAACGCTTCAGTTGCACGCGCGCCAGTGCTTCGGTCGGTTTGTATGGTTATTTTCGCGCGAAAATGTCTGTCGATTCACGCCGCAGTAATAGAGAGAAAATAGAAGAGTTTATAGATTTATACAGAAAGTTACCATGTCTATGGCAAATAAAAAGTAAAGAATACCATATTCGCGACAAAAAGAACGCTGCATACTTATTTCTTTTTAGTATAACCATTCTTTACACCATACAGAACGTTTCTTCTTACACTTCTCTTTTTTCTTAATAGCTAGCACCAAACCAACAATAGCCAAAACGTCATCATTTGTGGGTGCCGGTGGCATATTTCACAAAATACTTATTGCACAACACGATTTCTTCGGTTTGTCACAGGCGCAGAACTGAGACTGCACAGGCATACTTGAATCGTGTGTGGTCACTATGGACGTCAGGTATACTTGCACAAGCCTTCAGTTCCGGTATACCGTTCAGGTATACCGCTACGTATGTGGCCGCCATAACGCGACGGCTGCACGTGGCGGGCGCCCGCTTAACGCAGTTTCAGGTCTAAGTGTTGAGTGATTCTGATCACTTTTCAAAGAAAAGAGGCGTGAAGCAATTTACAGAGTTTTAGCGAAAAAAAAATACAAATACTTTTAAATTAAAAAGAACACGTATTTCCTGTAACAAGTTCTGGGAATTATTCGATTTAGTGACGGAATTACTGAATTCTGGCAGAGCGTTCAGGCGTTTTATCTTTTTTTCGCGTTGTCTCTATCCGTCATTGCGATGGATAAAATCAACAAGCATTTCATTCATGACCGGTCTCATGCGACCGCGCTGTTATTGTCTTACTATTGTGTCTCGTTTCGCGGATATTGATAGGTTAAACTATGCTCACGTTGACAAGATGGTTTAGAAAGAGCCATCATTATTTTTTATTTGATTAAAAAGAAAACTTAAAAATAAGTGGTGGTTTAAAAAGGAAAAAAAACTTAAATGACTAAAACAGCGCTGAAGATCTCTTTTCGTCGACTTATATAATTATATGTAGTTCCACCACAGCTGTAAAGTTGTATTAGTAGAGTGCGTCTAATGAAAGCGTGACCGGGAGATAAAAAAAATTGTGAAGTACCAAAACATGATTCTCCTACTAGTTATCATTACATATTAACATTTTTGGATTTAACATCTTTTTCCCAGGTCGCGCTTTTATTAGACGGACTATATCATCGTATAATAATTACCTGTTTCATTATAAACTAGCACATTAGTTTGTATATTGACGTCTTCCCACACAACTGCTCGTGCAATATTTTGCACAAACATTTTGCGAACTGAAAATAAAGTAACATAATTAAGTTCGCTTACTATTACTATGAACCGCTAACCTTATGGTTAGCGGTTCATAGTGTTCTTAGAATAAACAATCGTCATTATCAAACTTTTTAAGTGTTAAAGCATACGCAATAGTGATTCTATAAAAGAATTTAAGGAAAAATTCGATAAAAAAAATATTTAATTGGCCGAGATTAAATCTTTTCCCGGACAATAATGGTGGGTACAACAAAAAGTCTTCTTCGGAAATAATTTCTATCTTCAAGGTGTACTAGAGGATAACAGTACCTCTGAGCCTCCTGCCCAATCCTTCAAAGAAAGCAGGTATGTCGTCATGTGATTTTGAGTGTCAAAGAAAGAGATGGCAAAATAACTGTCTAAGTGCACGCGCTGGAATAACTACCAGCTGAATACAGGTTAGCTACAATACAGCCACTGTTATTTTTTTTTTCTACTTACACATTCTAGACTTAGCATTCGACCTGGTTGACCAAACGGCCCACCGTTCAGTGGTCTTCTTCCAAACATGGTTGAATCGTCGACAGCATAAGCGACGAATGGACCCGCCACTACGCCACGACCCGAAAGATCTCGGTACTGTAAAGACAGAGGCATAAATTTAAAAACTCTGACGTAAGAAAACATTTTTACAAACCTACGTGTTACTTGAGCTACCTGAATTATAATAATTATAATAATATAATATAATATTCTACAACTTTCACACAACATCATCTAGTCCCAAGCTAAGCAGAGCTTGTATTATGGGTACTAGACAACTGATAAACATACTTATATATTTCTAAATACATACATATTATAGATAAATTACACCCAGACACAGAACAAATGATCGTGCTCACCACACAAACATTTGTCCTGGGTGGGAATCGAACCCACGACCTCCGGCATAGCAGTCAGGGTCACTAACCACTAGACCAACAGGCCAGTCAGGTGAATGCTTCGGATAATTCCGCGACACCAAACAATAAGTGGGACAATTTGAAATATCTGAAATAGAATTGGGACAATTTAATTTTGTGATACTTTTCCATGAATTTTCCGGAATAGGTATTAATTTATTTGGTTTCGTACAATAAGAGACTTTCCTGAAATATTATATTTGTCACTGAGCGATATTTTTTTGGAAATCTTTTTCATAGATGTTTATTAATAGAGTTGTCGTAATATTATATTTTAACAGTAATCATTTGCCGTTAGAACGTCGCGTCCCACATCGAATTACAGTGAATGAACCTGCTGATTTTTATTCAAATTTTCTTCAATTACCTATTTATAAAACGAGTCTATTTTTAGGACGTTGCTAAGAGCAATGTACACTTGAGCGAGAATGTTATTAATGATTTCGAAGTATGGAGGATTATGGTGAAAAGACCCTCGACTGTTGGCGCTGCGTTCTCTGTCTAGTTCCATAGTTGGTTAGTTAGCCCATTGTGTCCCACTGCTGGGCGAAGGCCACCCTCTCCATTTTCCACACACGTCTATCCTCAGCCATTACGGGTCAGTCCCTGTGGCAATCGTTCAGCTCGTCCCTACATCTTTGCTTTGGTCTGCCACGATGTCGCCTTACATTCAATGTGACCCAAAAAGTTCCATAAGTTCCATATTACTTATGAAAAATCTTCGTCAGCCTCAAATGAGATCAGCATTGGTTATTATTTTTTTAATAACCAATCGATCATCGATCTTTGTAAATTTGATTTAGCAACTAGACTTAGAGCTACATAGAATTCACGCCACGCAACGTCACGCAACGCTATACTATACTATACACGTCAGGTGTCACCCACGTGCGCGTCGAACTAATGAAGTTCCCGCTTTAGTCTGTGCTATTACTAAAGACACTATTTTAACTTTAAAACTTACATTTATACCGGGTGCTAGGAAACCTCTTGAACCTGTGGCATTTCTTGCAACGTTCTCTTATCTCGTTATGGCGACTGTCAGCGTAGTACCTCTTGTTCAGTTCACGTCCGTAGCTGTCTCGACAGGTGTAGTCTAATATTAAAAAAAAAGCATTACTTGATATTAATGCTTGTTGCGGATCTAGAGATGGGATAATTTTCAAGGTTCCGTATATCAATCGGTAAGAACGAAACCCTTATAGGATCACTTTGATTTCCATCTGCCCTTTCTATCAAGACCTTTTTCTCAGAAACGTGTAGAGAAATCAAACCGAATTAATATTAAATATTTAGGTATGCTACTTCTTGGAACAAAAGCAAAATTAAACTTGTACGACAAACTCAAAACTGAGGACTTTCTGTTGACTTAGATTCATGAATTATAGCAAGAAGCAATGCTATAGAGCACAAGTAATGAAAAAAACGTAAACCGCAATGTAATTTTATCACAAAATTTTAAGTTTCTTGTGATTCGGTAAAAAACGATTCAAATATCGAACCATTTATTTTGGTTAGGTTAGGTTAGGTTAGGTTTATACGGGATTCTCGGTATGTGCGTTCAATTGGCATAGTTTGAGTACACAGTTTGCAATCCGCACAGTATGTACCAAGAAATCACTTAAAAGCCGGATATATAATTGGCAGCAAATTTGTAAGTATGTGAATAGACTGCCTCAAGAGTTAAATGAAAAAATAACACTTTCCCTACTGAATTTTAGTTACAAATCCAATCTCGGGTATTATACTGCAAACGTCTGTGCTCAAACAGAAATCCCTTTAAAACCTTTCTCAAAGAGCCTTGACCTAGTACTGTACAGTGAGAATATAAGAGTTACCTGAACTATTGTCACTATGATACTGGCAGGACCACTCAGTGACATCAGACTTCAGTAACGTCGTGTCGTCACTAGACTTGCTGTTCTGCGTCAGACTATCCAGAGTGGTTGAGTCATCTCCGTCACACTCTTCCATGGCATCTTTGGTTCCGTCTATGGCAGATGTCTTCTCGCGAATTTCAGTATCAGGCGCGTCCGCGCTTGGTGGTTTTGAGAGTTCAATTCCTGGGTGTGTTGAAGAATGTTAGTTGATTGATAAAGTCGACTTATTGACTGGAGTCTTTAATATCATATACATATAAGATATACACCATATGTCTGACCTCGACGCACAAACGAATATCATGGATGCAGTACATGATTCTGGCCCCCCAGTGCTGGAAGTTTTGGAAAAACCTGACAAAAATTTCCACCAGGCGGAGGTTTTTTTTTTGCATATTGCCAAACATGTTTAACCTCTCATACATAATCAATTACTCGGTGCCTGTTGAGGTATGTTGACGTATTGACAACAGAGTTGTAGTGAAAACTTGCAAAATATTACTTCAAGTGTTTCATCATTATCATCATCTTTTCAGCCAAAAGACGTCCACACCTGGACATAGACCGCACCAGCAACGGTCGCCACAACGACCGCTCCTATGCCTCTCGCATCCGTCAGATTTCCGCGACCCTCAGGTCATCGGTCCATCTTGTGGGAGGGATTGATATAACTGTATAATTATTGAACAGAAGTTTACCTTGATAAACTTCAAAATTGGTTGTTTTCTGAAGAACTTCTGAGAAGCAGTCGGTGTACGATGGCACTGGTACTCTGGGGACGGGTGTTACTGTAGGTTGTTGGGCGTTCGAACAGCACGTGTTATTGTCTGCGTCTGAAACCATTTGAGAAGCACTTGTGTCTTCATTGTGGTGTATGATATTATCTCCTACTTTATTTATCTGGGTTCCATCTTTAAGATTACGACAAATGAAGATATATGGATCAATAGAGAAGATTGTAAGAGTACTGGCCTGACGCTGCGAACGTTATTTATCCCTGCGGCTTCTTTAAGACTACCACGATATGCGTGGCTGTTAGAAAGTAGCAGATTCTGAACTATATAGCTGTGTTCCATTGCATTGGTGTAATTGCTGCAAGGCGTTTCGATGAGAGGAGAAACCAATAATATAATTTAAAAAAATATATCTACATGTCTGCGCCTATTTCTTCTTGATCTTGAACACCTTCAATTCTATGACTACTATCATCAGTAGGTGTACAAACTAGGTTCTGAAAAATATAAAAATATGTATAATTTTATTATACCTATGGACTGTGAAGATTTCGAAGACACATAGCTTTTAGAAGTAAACGTTCCTTCCTCAACTTGTTGTGGAGCTGGAGTGCCGCATATTACTACGGTCGGTCGGCTTTGTATCGAACTTGTACCTGCAAAATATTAGATGCCGTATAGTGGGGCCACTTTGACCTCTAGGTACAAATTAGACTGGAACTCATTAATGAATAGAAACAGAGTAAACCCAGCTTCTTATGTTCCTATTGGTTAATAAGGTTGTGCCAAAGTTATACCCTAGGTCCATAGTTACCCCACTTTACTTCTTCTTGTGGTAGTAGGATAAAAAAAAGTTATCCAACTATTGAATTTAAGTTTTCATCGGTAATAATAGTGTTTAATTTTACTGTTGACTGTTTGTTTTTTTCAATTAACGTTTTTACAATTAAATACAAAGCATTTTTGTGACTGTACCTTATATCTTTGAATCTGTTTTTAAATATGAGTTCGAACAAATAGCAATAATATTAGTTGTTATTCATCATCATCATCATCTCAGCCGAAAGACGTCCACTGCTGGACATAGGCCTCCTCCAAGCGTCGCCACAGCGACCGGTCCTGTGCGTCTCGCATCCATCGGATTCCCGCGACCACTAGTTGTTATTATTTGATCGAAATGAGTCATAAAGTACCTATATTTTAACTAACCTGTACTACATTCCACGTCTATTCTCGGGGTCGAGGATTTCGGAGCAGCATCCATTGACGGACCCTCGCAATACGTTTGGTATGTGCTCTTCGTCATGCCTTCTTCTACTTGCGACTCCTGTGACTTCTTGAGGATTATTGTCTTCGATTTCTGTGAGCTCTTCAGACTCAATATCTTTGAGTTTTGCACGGTGTTTGGACTCATGGCCTTGACTGCTATACCTATGTAAATTGAAATTTATGTAAGTATAACTCATGTCAGTAATTTTCATAATTGTAAATTTAGCTTCCAAGTGTAGCTATACATATATAGCTAAGTTAGAAGTGTAGCGACATCTACAACGAATATTAAATGAAACAAGAAACCGTGAAACTATTGACTTTTATATCTAAACCATTTAAATATCTTATGATATTTAAATAGTTTTCATAAAATTGGGTCAATATGTTAAAGATTCTGGAATTCATATCATCATTATTTTAGCGGAAAGACGTCCACTGTTTGTTTGCATTGACATAGGCCTCCCCCAAGTGTCGCCACCACGAACGGTCATCAACAGGCCATCGCATTCCCGCGACTCTCACCAGCTGATCGGTCCACCTAGTGGGAGTACTTCTGGAACTACATCTTTTGGTATCCAGTCATCAATGCACAACCTTTCGGCCTCGTACACTATCAGTTGTAGAACTGATAGCAACAATATACAACCTGCCTTCTGCCACTTAATGGCGATTTTTCGGGCTGTCAGTGACTTTGATTCTCCTGGATATGTTAAATGTCACGCAAGGACACTCCAAGCATAGCCATTTCCATTGGCCTTTAGATGACTTTAACTCTTTTGATGAGGCCCATTGTAAGCGACCACTTTTCAAGAATTAGTAGATGATGTAATATAAATAGTGCATTTTACATACCTGGTTCGTTATCCCTTGTAGGTATCTCTATATCGGGAGGTAGCATCAAATCCATATTTTCATTAGTAGTTTTAGATTGACTCGACAAGTTTCTCTTTTTGTCGTGTCCTTGAATAATCATTGTGGACGTTTTCTGAAGCTCATCATGGTGGGAATTTGCAGGATATGCTAAATTAAAAAAAAAAACAAAATGCGTAAAAATAACATGTTAAATGGTTTGGTTTTGTAAACGGTTATCAAGTTATTATTGTTAAAATTCATTGCTTTGTTGGGTTCGACACATCGTTCGGGCAAAAATTGCAATTGAATATTTCTATTAGTAATGACTCTGTAGCTGCCCGGTGTTTGGAAGTTGGTGGTGTGATATCCCCGTGCCTCAGAAAGCACGTAAAAACGTTGGTCCTGCGCCTAATCTTTCTCTATTCGTGTAGGATTGCCGTTCTATCGCACTTTAAGAGTAGAGGAACAGAGAGTGCACCTGTATTTGCGTACTAAATATCTCCTGCGTGCTTGGTAAATCTCTGTTGAAATTGACTACTGTTATGGATTATTTATTATTGTTTGAATGAAATTTTCCAAATTGTTCAACCATTATTTACCGCATAATATCTAAATATCCGACAGTTTTTCTTTCCAAACCTGTCAAACTATTTTTTTAAATGTGTAAAATGCAATAAGATTATTGGAAAAGCAAACCTATATGTAAATATAAATATTGTACTAACCGGTACTTGAACTATAAGTTTCATTTTGAACACTCGAAGTCGTGGTTGTAGCATTTGACGAACCAATAGAATTTATTGGTGTTCTGAATTCCATAAACCAGTCTAAAAATAAATTAATACAAAAATTTTATTAATTCATAATTTCTAAAGCAAATTCCAATGAACTTATTTCTGATACTTCTTCTTCTTCTGGTTCCTGCCTTTATTCCATATTACTTGGGGTCGGCGCAACACGTTTTCTTCTTCCATTCTGTCTTGCCGTCCGTCACACTATCACTAACTCTCTTTTCTTTCATATTAGTCCTTACACAATCCATCCATCTTTTCTTTGCCTCCCTTTCCCTCTCCATCCATCCACATGAACTTATTTATGATACGTTGAAGGGAAAAATGATCAAAAATCCTTAGATATGATCTTGACCTTGTTAATGTTGATCCAGAGGCTTATATACGATTTCTCTTTCCCTTCATATTGCTAGCTAAATAAAAGGGATATGTGAAGATATGGGAACCTAGAAAGCTATTATGAAATCAACGCATAAACCTTGAGCGTTTGCTGATCTATTTGGCAGCATACGCTCAAAGTTCTAAGCTCACATACTCAGTAATCATCATCATTATTTCAGCCGAAAGACGTCAACGTTTGGACATAAGCCTCCCCCAAGCGTCGCCATAACGACCAGCCCTGCGCGTTCCGCATCCATAAGATTGCCGCCACTCAATAAGATTTTTTTTTTGCAAAACTGATGAAGGATAAGGTAATCTATAAAAAAAAATGTAGATCCTTTGACCATTTTATCAGTGTCCGGATCAAATTCTTTAATACTACATTGTATGCCCAAATAAGACAATACTTCAACTAGTTTACCATTGAGTCGATCGCTATCAATCATGTTCATACGACCATAAATCTGCCCCAGAGTGGGTATCGGTCTCGTTGCTTGTATCGACGCCGGAGGACAGCGATCATCTGAACCGAATTCTGGAAATCAAAATAATGGAGCAGAAATATGTAAACTAATGTTTGGGATATCGGATTGGGGACGAGCTTAACGTTATTTGTCTTTTTCATATGTAATATTAACTTACTAACTTCTGCCAGCGGTTTTGCTGAAGCTTTCGATAGACTTATCTTGAGGATTATTTTTCTCAGATTGTTACGAGAGAAAAAAAATATCCTAGGTGTTTTTCTAAAGTTCAATATAATTTCAATTCAATACAAGCCCGTCATACTATACCAAACTATAATTTTAATCGCGCGGAGAACTCTAGTACCGCGATGCAAGATTTTGAATTTTAATTCAAATGTGGTGTCATAGATGGCGCTACATTACGATAGTTGCTTATTGTGTTCTTATTACATATTTCTGGTAAACCAGGCAGAGCATATTTAGCCATGTCTTGTGTTCCAGTGGCCGACTTCAGTCCGACTGAGTTGGATTTCCATTTCAATGTCCTATTTAAGTGAGACAGATTGTGCAAACATTGGAGCATTATCGGCCTTATAATGTTGGGACCCACTGTTGGGACTTAGGCCTCCTCTCTAGATGAGGGAATGGGCCGTAATCCACCGCGAGGGCCCAGTGCGGATTGGTGGATGTCACATGCCTTCGAATTTTTGGTTCTAGGACATGATTGCATATATGTAGCTTAATATTTTTAGTCTTTCACTTATTGAAAAAGCCGAGATATTTATTATTTAAGTATATTAATAAATTATAAATAGTAGGTAGGTTGGATTACCTGGGTTGATCAAAAGGTTAATTCTCTGTACATTTCTGCATTCTGGTATAAACTGATTGCTTAGTGGCGAGTTGCTTACTCGACTTTTATTCAGTGGTACGCTGTTTTCCTTAAATCCCTCCTTTTGGGATTTTAACCGTGGTATATGACTTATTTTTGGTTTTTCAGCTATATTAGAATAAAGGTAGTCATTATTATTACTAAGGAATTAAATCAGCGATACTGTAAAAGTAGGGGTCAGCTCATACCGGGACATGATGCGATGCGACGCGACGCTGCATGCACATTTTCATAGAGTGACTCAAAATAAAACTTTATTTACTACGCGAAAAGACACACATATCATTGTGAGAATTTAGAATACGTTGCATGCATGCGCAGTTCGTCGCGCCGTGCGGTGTCTCGCTGCGCAGCGGAACGTTTTTACATTCGCGACGTGTTGCCGACGATTTTACTATGCGCCTCGCAACGTTGCGCAGCACTGGCCTCTTCCTGCATCGTTGCGTCGCGTCGCGTCTCGATGTGAACTGACCCATAATGTAAACATCGAAAATAATTGAAAGACAATTTGAACAATGTGGAATCAAATCAAAGAAATTTAAGATTGGCATGACAAAGCTACATACGTATTATCATATCCTCTTTCTTCATTTTTATTGGAACGGCTTCCAATTTACTTGTGCCGGGCAACGAGTCACCTAAAATAGAATTCTAATCAAATATTGGAAGTCAAACTAATATAAGAATATTAATAATGTCTTCAACTTGCCGGAGTCGTCATACGATTTGGTGGGATTCTCGATTGGTTTGTAGTATCTTGTCGGCATACGAATGATTCTTGGCAGTTTACTTGTAGATTTTATTTTTTGTTGATCTGTTTTGAATGAAGATTGATTTAATTTAATATTGATTTATGATTAAAAAAAATGAATGTATGAGAAAAAAATATCTATTAATTTAAGTGTAAATGTAGCTATACAGGACCAGTACTAAATAAAAAGACATTGGTCTATAGGTAAAATAATGTAGGGGTTGAATTTCAAAAATAATTGAAAAATTCACTCCTTGTGAAGATATAATTAAAATTTATGTAAAGTATGTACTAATACTTATTATAATAGACATTGGTTTATTATATACCTAAACAAATGTATAACAGGTACTGAAAACTGTTGATATCATACCATTACATAGTTTTTCTTTAGAGTTGGTTCTGCTCATCCTAATTCTTGGTGAGGAGACGTGCAATTTGAATGTTTCCTTCGAACTTTCGTCTTGTGCCTTTTTTTCCATTGTGTGTTTAACATTAATATTGCTTGGTTATTTTTTATTTTATATATAAATTTTTAAATTTCGTACTGTATAATAAAATCTAATTGATTATGTTTACGCCTTTCGTTTAATATGCGCATGCATTCCATGCTGTTACAAATTTTAACAAAATAACTGTTGGCCTATTCACATTTCCACAATGAAATTGGAAAGATACGCGCTCTGTTCCGACTTTAGTATGAGAAGATGAAATCCGTTATAGACTTACGAAATCCAAATTAAATTCCTTTTTAAATAAATGTGTTTACAGAATTTCGATAAAGAAAACCAAAGAAGTATTGCTTTGTTTTGTTTATTATTTTTTTTACAACAATAATTTTATGCTTATCTAAAAATTATTGCATTTTATTTTGACACTGAAAATTTGACATGGGTCGTAAAAGTCAAATTTTGTTTTCTTCTTAAATGCTTGGGAAAGTGATAACTAATCTTCTTGGTTGATCTTCAGGGTTGTAGGTTCTATGTTATTCTTCATTTTCTTTTGGTGGAAATTGAAATACTCTTTCTGAACTGCGATTCTGCTCTGCTTGTATTTCTGCTAATTTTCTAATCAGATCCTCTTGCACACTGTCTACTATTTCTTTGAGATTTTTAGCTGGAACAACATTGTTGCTATTAATATATTTTTGAAGATTAAAGTCGTTGGTCACGGTTTTTATTAATAGATCTTTAGCTGTCGTAACGATTTGCTACAAGAAATAATGAGAATTGTGGTCAGATAAACAGTCTCTTCTCGTAATATTCTGATATTTGGCTATATCTGGTAAGATTGTAAGTCAACCCCAACATAATTGGCTAAACAAATCAATTGATAGAATACATACTTATTTACCTGAAGGTAGGTAAAAAAATTAGAGCAATTATTATATAATATAACCAACAGCCTCAGCTAGGCTGAAATAGGCGTGGGCTGCACCACGTCACACGTATGCACAAAGACCGTCAGGCACTAAATGTCTAGACGAGAATGTTTACTTCAAGGTTGATCGCGGTTAAGGCAAATAACGGGTGATTTTTTTAAAGGTATGGATTTGATTTTCAAAAAAAACACAAATAATTTGAAAAATTTGATGAAAATCAAATCAAATCAAATCCATACCTCTTAAAAAATCACCCGTTATGAGGCGACTGAAGCCGCGAGTAAAAGCTAGTGAATTTGAACAGTGAGAATGAAAAAGAGAAATTAATAGTATGCTCACCGGTTTTTTGATTAAACTCTTCGGCTATCAACGATATCTTTCTCAACGTGCTAACGTGTTTCGATATTTCCGCAGCAACATCGAGTTCCGTGCCAGTGTTTACACATTGGTCTTGCATTACTATTTTCTTCTTATTCCTCGATACTGCTATCTTTAGTACTTCGCTACTGACTATGGGCATTTTAGGCATTTTGAATGGTAGTGGCCTATCTGTAGCCAATTCCACTTCTTGCATACACACATCACTGTTGATTACTTCTACTTCCCCATTGTAATTGACCGGGCTATAGACCAGTGTGTCACTAGCCGGGGTCAATTCCGGAGCGAATGACCGCAAAGTTTCTATTTTCATTGGTGACGGACATTTTTGCGGGGAGATCTTTTTGGAAAGCTTTATTGGTAACGCATTTGTGATACTGTCTATTATCGTTTCTAGAAACAAAAATACATTTGATATAATTATGTACTTATTAGGAATAATATTAATGAAAGTGTAGCTTAATTTTAATTTAAGGTGTTAAATCAAGTGTCGAAAATTTCTTAGTAGGTATTGCTATAGGAGTCCAGTGCTTTATTATGTTTGTGATATGGATGACTAATTAATTACTTAACGACCAATGACATTGATGAAATCTCTTGAACAATTTGCATGCACTCAAAATATTTGTACGACTGTGACTGTGAAGTCGAATATGGTAAGTCTAAAAAATTGTTTTACCATGTTATTATGTAAGTACCTACCTATATTCTGGCAAACAAATTTCATTTCATTTAATTAAAAAGCCACTGTTTCAGACATGTAGATGCCCAAATACCTGTATTATTTATACATAGACAATACGTAGAAACAGATTCCTTTTTTATTAAGGTAGGAGATCATGTAATGACGTCTCTCTCTCTAAAATAGAGCGAGAGAACGTATTATGCTTTTATTGACTAAAAGACATACGTGTTCCTTGAGTTGCTTTTTGCGTGCAAGACTGCAGTAATTCTTTCGTAAAATCCCGTATCCCTTAGATTTTTTATGTAACATAAATTAATGCTTGACTGCGATCCCACCTGATGGTAGGCAGTGATATATAGTATAGTTTTTAGTTAGTTAATAGTTTTTTTAAAAGAGTAACCATGGAGTTTCTTGCCGGTTCTTCTCCATAGGAAACGACCAATTTGGAACCGTGCACTAGTTTTTGACGTTTTATAAGTGCCCATGTAGGCCTATGTAAAATAAAATAATTTTGGTTTTGATGCAATCGTTGATAGTAAGGCGCTTTTCATAATAATGATTACATTATACTTACGGATAATATTTCTTGGTTCTTCCTCGACTATTTTCTTTTTAGAAGCCAGCTTTCTAGTTAATTCTGCTAGAAACATTGAACAAGTAGGACCTGCAGATATAGAACAATATCAGTTAAGGAATTCTTTGTAAAAGTATTTGTTTGTAAAGATTCTGGCTCTCATGTATCATATCTCGTTTCGTCATATTTTGACAACGAAGTAACTTCAAGTGACTCACTTAACTCAGTGGCGAGTGAATCTGACTCACTCATTTCAATGGTGAATGAAACTGATTAACTTATCTCATTGGTGAGTGAATCTGACTCACTCATTTCAATGGTGAGTGAATCTGACTCCCCATTTCAATGGTGAGTGAACCTGATTCACTCATCTCAATGGTGAGTAAATCATTCGAAATTATCTAATCATCTACAGAACATCATTTAGTAAGTTCAATTACCATCACTTTTACGTTTCTTAGTAGTTTTTGGTTTCGCGGCGGGCTTTTTACTTTTTGATTTGTAGCGAGCAGGCTTTTCCATGACTGCAAATAAAAGAAAAATGTGACGTCAAGAATATTTCAGATAGGTAGGTACTTATCTTACATCCCACGTCTCATACGCTTTCATATTTCATAAAAGAATTTTGCGATTTCTGTAGCAAACAACAATATAAAAAGTTATAATAATGTTCTAAAAATATTTTGCTGTAAAATAATCGGGAATGGCAAAGTATTTTAGTTGAGAATTATTAGGGATCCAAAAACGTTTAAAGTTAAGAAACATTTGTCGAGTACAATGTGGCCATCTTAACATACCAAGACTCCTCTATACCACATTTAGCCGTTGGTCCCGATTGTCATTTATAGAATTTTGTGAACCATTATTTAACCATTAATTAGCCGGAACCCAGGAAATCTAACTCCAGTCTTCTCTAGAGGTATCGTCTTACCCAGTTGTTGTGTTGAGTGTTGATTTGAATTGTGTTACCCAGATACTGGTGTGTTGAGTGCAGATTTGTAATCTTTCTACGTAAAATACATAAATTCATCTGCATCCACTCATATTAGAAACCGATTCTAACATGGATGGTAAGAGTCGGGCTTTACTGATTGATCAGGACAGTCAATAGAAGTGAATGATGGCAATGATGAAATTAATTTAATTGAGTCCCTTTGTAGTCAGCTTAATTTTCTCTTCAGTCTGATACAGACAACTTTTAAAGACCTTTTATTTCATTTATTTGTGGATGATGTTCCAAATATGTGTATACTATCAACTGACTACTTACCTAACAAGTAGTTAGGGTTGGTAGTCAGTTAACTGCATCATAGCCGCGGGTAAAAGCTAGTCTAAAAAAATGAGATCTAAACATAACTGCAAAACGTGGGTGTACCCTAAACACATTAATACCTACCCCTTTCAGAAACACAAGCCACTACGTTGATTGATCAAAAGTCAATAACAAATAATTTGAAATCAAACGAGAGTTGATTGCCACAATATTTTCGGTTATGCGCCGTAAGTATTTGCCGATGGGGACGCTTTGACTTGCTTAGGAAATTCAATAAAGCTCGATTCCCCAAACTCTTGGTTCGAGAGGAACAAATTAATTTGACGATTACGGGGTGAGGTCGTACTCAAATATTAATAAGTAATTCGGATGCCGATCTCAGTGGGATTCTCGTTCTATTATGTTTTAATAAAACGATGTAATTTTTGGGACAGCTTATAATCATCACTAGCAGAGCTATTATAGCCTTAGTCTGATTTAGTGATAGACCGGAACGAGAGGCGTGCAATGATTGTTGACATGTATCGCGACCTAATTTTTGCTAGGTTGCTTGGGATTAACGTGAGGAGCTCGTGGCTAGATAATAACAGCCGCACGGGTCGATCTTCAAGGTTAAGCAACGCTTGCCAAGGTTGGTCTGTGGATGGGTGACCATCTTAACATACCGAGTTTCCTCCATGCCTCGGAAAGCACGTTAAGCCGTAGGTCCCGGCTGTCATTTGTAGATTTTTGGCAGTCATTACGCATAGTCAGAAGCCAGTAAATCTGACTCTAGTTTTGCCATGAAGTACCATGTTACCCCAGTTAATAGGTTGTGGAGGTCTGGTAGGCAGCCGCTCCTCGTAAAATACTGGTATTCAGCTAAATCCGGCTTGACTGGAAGCCGACCCCAATATAGTTGGGAAAAGGCTAGGAAGATGATGATGAGTCTGATTTACTGATAGACCGGAGCGAGAGGCGTGCAATGATTGTTGACATGTATCTCAACCTAATTTTTGCTAGGTTGATTGGGATTAACCTCGATCTAGGTTAGACGAGCTTTTGATCAGATTGTAACTGCCTGCAAGATCATACACGAAATCATCAAGTCGTCTGAGAGTCAGTTCACACCGATACGCGACAGGAAGAGGCCAATGCGCCGCGATGCCGTCGCGAATGCAAAAACGTTCCGCTGCGCTGCGAGACGCCGCGCGGCGTCACGAGGTGCAGCGCGGCATGAAGCAACGTATTCTAAATTCTCATAATGAAATGTGTTTCTTTTCGTGTAGTAGATAAAGTTCTATTTTGAGTCACTCTATTTAAATGTGCATGCAGCGTCGCGTCGCGTCTCTAATCTAATCGCCTAATTTGTACGGGGAGCTGTGTAAAATCTTTGTTCCGTATAACTATTGCACTACAAATAGATTATGCTGTCTTTGGGCCTATTCTATTTGTAGTTTCACGCCGTACGGTTGGGTGACGTACGTCACCCATTCCGCGAACTGCGAATGTTAATCGCATTCAACGCTCTCGAATATTCAGTCGAGTAGTTATTTTTTTAAATCAACAAATAAAATCCTTATTGAAAAAAATACATAAAGTGTAGTCCCCGAACGCGTCTGTCTGTTGGCAATAAACTCACAAACTACTGAAAGGATTCTTATGTGGTCTCCACCAATTTACTGAGTGATTTATTTGAACGGTATTAAGTGTGTAATATATGCCGATTACCTATAGTAGAGAATAGCTTGTGGCTAAATAATAACAGCCGCACAGGTCGATCTTCAAGGTTAAGCCACGCTTGCCTAGGTTGGTCTGTGGATGGGTGACCATCTTAACATAACGAGTTTCCTCCGTGCCTCGGAAAGCACGTTAAGCCGTTGGTCCCGGCTGTCATTTGTAGATCTTTGGCAGTCGTTACGGATAGTCAGATGCCAGTAAATCTGACTCCAGTCTTGCCATGAAGTACCGTGTTACCCCAGTTAATGGGTTGTGGAGGTCTGGTAGGCAGCCGCTCCTCGTAAAATACTGGTATTCAGCTAAATCCGGCTTGACTGGAAGCCGACCCCAATATAGTTGGGAAAAGGCTAGGCAGATGATGACCTATAGTAGAGAATAGTTAAGGCCTTATTTAAAATATTAGTAGGTAAATCCGATGCAAAGCTGGGGCGGCTAAGACATCATCAGCATCATAATTTTAGCCGAATGACGTTCACTGTTGAACATAGGCCACCCCCAGCGTCGCCACAACGACCGCTCCGGTGCGTCTCGTATCCATCGTATTCCCGCGACCCTCGCCAGGCCATCGGTCCATATTATTGACCTTCAAACGCTGCGGTCTTCCCAAGCAGGTGAGTAGTATCGTCTGTTTTTTATATCCTCAGACTAAATTGACATAACTAATGTCAAGTTTACTATAGGAATGACGCCAGTTCTTTTGTGTTGAAATGTTTTGTTTTATGTTTATTAAATAGTGCTTGACTGCGATCCCACCTGATGGTAAGCAGTGATGCAATCGTCGATGGTGTGGCGCACTAGTTTATTAAGAGCCTATTCACTCTAGCCTTGATGATACCCAAATTATTTCATTTTAGTCTCAGGGTTCAGGGTGGGCATTAAGTACGCCTATGTACCACCGCTGTACATAAAGTTTAAATAAATAAATAAAAAACGGACGATAATCATTATGAACTTAGACTTACTCTGGAATAATGTTTTACACCAACAAATTCTTGTGATGTGTGCTCCGCTTGATGTCAAAATGCTTGCTCCTTATAACCTGGCTCCTTAACATAACTTGCAAATGCTGATGTTGTAATGGTGCTACACGACTCTGCATTACCCTTCGAGAAATACAAGCCAGGTTTAACAGGACTAGGAGTTAATTGCAAGGTTTATAATGCGTAAAAAGCCCGCAGCTTCGCCCGCGTACATAAAATATAGCCTATGTCACTCAAAAATACAGCAACTTTTTATTGGTAAAAAAATTTTAGCAATCGGACCAGTACTTCCACAGATTACCTCATCCAACAAAAAAACAAACTTTACTTCTTTATTATATTAGTATAGAAGTATAGATTATAATATTCAACAAGTGTCATACAACGCCATCTAGTCCCTAAAAGCTTGTGCTATGAGTACTAAACATGTACATATTATAGATAAATTACTCCTAGACACAAGGCCAAATAATATGATCCATTACAGTAAACGGAATCAAAAAAATATCCATATATACAAACTTTTGCGGTTATAATTTTAGTCAAAATCTATATATATAAAAGTGGGGTTTCATTTTTATATATATAGATAATTCTATATATATAAAAATGAAACCCGTTTTCCGTTGTCACGACATCACATGAAAACGGCTTGACCGATTTGGCTGATTCTTTTTTTAAAATGTTCCTTGAAGTTCAATGATGGTTCTTACGGAGAGAAAAATTCTAAAAAAAAAAGTTAGGTAAAGTAGGGTAGGTAGGGTAGTGTAGGGTAGTGTAGGGTAGTGTAGGGTAGTGTAGGGTAGTGTAGGGTAGTGTAGGGTAGTGTAGGGTAGTGTAGGGTAGTGTAGGGTAGTGTAGGGTAGTGTAGGGTAGTGTAGGGTAGTGTAGGGTAGTGTAGGGTAGTGTAGGGTAGTGTAGGGTAGTGTAGGGTAGTGTAGGGTAGTGTAGGGTAGTGTAGGGTAGTGTAGGGTAGTGTAGGGTAGTGTAGGGTAGTGTAGGGTAGTGTAGGGTAGTGTAGGGTAGTGTAGGGTAGTGTAGGGTAGTGTAGGGTAGTGTAGGGTAGTGTAGGGTAGTGTAGGGTAGTGTAGGATAGTGTAGGGTAGTGTAGGGTAGTGTAGGGTAGTATAGGGTAGTGTAGGGTAGTGTAGGGTAGTGTAGTGTAGGGTAGCGTAGGATATGTAGGGTAGTCATTTGACGGGAGCGAAGCCGCGGGTAAAAGCTAGTTATATATATAAAAGAAAGTCGTGTTAGTTACTCCACTTATAACTCAAGAATGGCTGAACCGATTTAGCTGAAAATTGTCAGGGAGGTAGTTTAGAGCCAGGAGAAGGACATAGGATACTTTTTATTCCGAAAAAGTCGAAAAAAAAATTATACAAAACTTTTGGTCTTCTATTTATCGATAAGTGTACGGTGGGTAGGGTAGTGTAGGGTAGGTAGGGTAGTGTAGGGTAATGTAGGGTAGTGTAGGGTAGTGTAAGGTAGTGTAGAGTAGTATAAGGTAGTGTAGTGTAGGGTAGGTAGGGTAGTATAGTAGGGTAGTGTAAGGTAGGTACGGTAGTGTAGGGTAGTTTAGAGAAGGTAGGGTAGGATAAGTAGGGTAGTCCTTTGACGGGAGCGAAGCCGCGGGCAAAAGCTAGTACTAGATATAGTGTGCTCAAAATAAAACATGTAACATAATTAACACACATCCTCTTAGACAATATTGTACCATAATGGTACAATATTGTCTGGGGGGGTCATTGTACTCGCCATTATGAACAACTTTTACTATGGGACCAAACGTGAAATCGAGAAAAAATAATCAGATGTTCTATACATTTTGACGGAATAAGCGAACATAAGTATAGGGAATAGCTGATTATTTTTTCTCGATTTAAGGTTTGGTCCCATAGTAAAAGTTGTTCATAATGATTAGTACAATGACCCCCCCAGACAATATTGTACCATTATGGTGTTTCAATTTAATAAAAAATAACTGTGATTTTTAGTTGAAATTTTACAAGTGTTGTGTCTTTACGCATATCTTTATTTTGTATGCAGTCTGAGAGTAATCGCTCTTTAGATTATTTTGTCCTCTTATCATAATGTTACATTCTTACCTATTATAGAACGAGATTCCTAACGATTTGACCACACATGCTGGAAAACCTCAGCGATGATTCTTCAACTGACTAAAACAAATATGTATGACGATATAAACGTTACTTACTCGGTGGATGGTCTCGGAAAGTCCCTTAAGGACTCCCGTTTAATAAATATTATAGCTATCTTACTTACGAATAGCGACACTAGAATTTTTACTGTAAAATTGACGTATTAGTGACAGGCGCCATGACGGTGGCGGTGATAGGGTTTGCGCCACGACAGAGGTTGTATAGTTTGAAGCATTGAGTCGGTAGTAAACCTCTTTAGAGTGTAGTGCCCTAGGGCTTGACTCAGACCGACTCCTTTTTTAATATTAAGTTATTTGTAAAAAAACACTAGCTTTTGCCAGCGACATCGTCTGTGTACGTGAAAAGTATCCCAAGGGAATATATTTCTTTTTTTTTAAGTTGGCAATTATCCAATGACTTTTCCTGTTATAAGGTGTGAGTGACATGGCATGACAGACCAGGTAGGTAATCGGCCCATTTCGTAGGAGGTCTTTCAACGCTGCGTCTTCCAGTACGCGAACGCCAATTTTTTTTATTTTTTATTATACATAGGATCGCGTTTGACCACTATTTCACCTGATGGTAAGCGAGGATGTGGCCACTCCAGAAATTTCCGACCCCAACGGCAATCTGCTCTGCGAGCAATGTACCAAGACCATTGCGCGGCGACGCGGCGGCGTAAGGGCCGTTCCCTCAATGTCGCATGTCTGAAACCGGCTTTACCGCTCTTGCTGTATAATGTATAGTCATAAAATTATACAAATATCGCGGATGACAGAGTTCTAGAGAAAAGTTTAACGTTCTATGCATTTCTACGTAAGAACCATAATTTCTTTCTGACTGAGTTTACACTGCATTTACTTGGTAGGTAGATGGATGCAAGATGCACAGGACTGGTCGTTATGTTGATACCTGGGAGAGGCTATGTCCAAAAGTGGACGTCTTTCGGCTGACATGATGATAGTAAATAAAAAAGTTAGTATAGAACGATGGATGTATGTATGTATGGATGTCGGTTAGGTAGGTACTCATTCACGCAAAAAACATGATAAAAATGTAGCTTTTAGGCTTATTTTTGCAAATTTTGATCACGTGAGCAAGTTCTACACTTTTTGTTGAGCCACTTTTTATTAGAGAGCAGAGCCGCTAGCAGAAGCCAGTCTAACATAGTTTCAAAATACTAATGATGTCATAAAAATATTCTAAACATAGCAGACTTCAACATTTGCTGCCAAATAACGCCAAAAATATACACTAACATTAAAATTTGTTACATTCGCATTTCTAATATTATGTTAAACAGAATTCTGATGAAACTTTTTGTAATAAGACCATGTGACTACTTTATACATGATTTAACCTATCAATACCCGCGAAAAAGACACAATAGTAAGACTATAATAGCGCGGTCCTATGAGACCGGTCGGGGATTCATGAATTAAAATATTTAGTAGGTATTTTAGCCAACAACAACATAAAAATTGGAATAATTAAAACGATATTTTGGGTTGAAATTGATTTTATATTTAAATCATTTGAAAATAATATTCTGTGTGAAAAGCATTTTGAAGTTTCAATAGATTTGGTTGCTGCATGTTTCGGCTGAGTACGGAGTTATCTGGAACCATCAAAAATTTAAATAAACATTTATGTTAAAGTCCTTAAATTCTGCTGACATAAATATTTATCGCCCCTTTTCAATCTGCGGAAGTTATGGCATCCAATATTGGTGGTTTGATGGCTGACAAAAGAATATATGACATACGACAGGATACGATATGAGGCTTATGAACGTGACCGGAACCATCACTAATCTGTTCACCAATATTGTACGTCATGCTTCCTGGCGAAACCACCTTTCCCTTAACATAAGTTACATGAAAAGTTCCATGGAATGTCTATAAAATTCTAGTCTTATTTAACATAAGTCTTATACCTCTAGTTTCAACGCAAACCTTCTCAGCGAAACCACCATGATATTTCTATTACTATACATAGTATAAGCTAGTATATATGTTACTGTAAATGCCCGAACTACGGTCAATCTTAGGTTTTACCAGTAAATCTTAGGGTTTACCAACACGAGTCGGTAAATGTAAGAATAAGTAAAAAAGAAACGATTTAATCGGGCTTTTACCATAAGAATTTGGTACATGCTAGGTCTTACCGGTGAGGGTTGGTAAATGTTGGTTTTGGATATTTTTTATCGTAGATAGGTTCGCGCTTGACCGCTATCTCACTTGATGGAAAGCGACGATGCGGTCAACGATGGAGCGCGCGCTTACCTAGAAGTAACTTATTCACTCTTGACTTAAAGATTCCTGAGTTGTAGCTGCAGAAAACATAGACTCCGGCAGGGAATTCCACTCCTTGGCTGTACGTACAATAAATGTGTTCCCAAAACGTTTTATGCGTATAGGAGGGATGTCTATCATGTACCGGTGGCGCATCCCCGTACGCCTAGTGGTCCGATGATGGAACGGGCTAGGCGGAATTAGGTTATGCAATTCCGACGCACACTCCTCAAAATGCAACTGGTAAAAAACCGACAGGCTAGCGACTCGGCGTCGATGCTCAAGACTTTGAAACCTCGACTCAACGAGTGCAATGATCCTCTTGGCTCTCCTTTCAATTACTTCAAGCGCTTTAAGCTGATTGATATCGGGCAGATCCTTTCCAAAGATGAGAGGATACTCCATATACGATCGAACTTGCGCTTGATAAAGTGTGAGCAGCTGTTCCGGCGTGAAGTACTGTCTCACCTTTACAAGGATTCCTAGCTTTTATGGAGAAAAGTTGAGAGTCAACGTAACACCAAGAAGATCAAGATGTTCGGTTATCGGCACGGTTGCACCCAGGAAAGTAGGAGGAGGACTAAATTGTCTCATTTTAGCGGAAACTAGACACGCCTGGGTTTTAGCAGCATTGAATTTGACCAAATTGGTATCGCCTCATTCAGTGACTGGCCCCCAAGGACCAATTCAAGCGCTCAATTTTAGCCACTCGGAGAGACTGGATCTGTAACCCACTAGTTCGTGCACTGGATATGTATCTCTCAGTAACACTACTGTCGTCTGTATACCCAAAGGTACCAGGCTTAGGCCTCACTCCAGATACGGATGGTACACGCTAGAAGATCACTAGCTGACCAATTTCGGCGATAGCCGTATTGACGGTCACTTAGGAAGTCATAAGTTTCTAGGTAGCTTAGTGTTAAGTACAGGGTCCATAGTCTTACAGAATAATGCATAATTTTTAATCAATTATTTTAATTAATAATTATTCAAATCCTTACGTACCTATGAGTAATTATTAAACATCAAGTACTACTAATCAGTCAAATCGTTACCTATCTATTGATAATGTTTATCTCAACATTTACCGTGTGTTTGAGGTAAATCCTAAGATTTACCAAGTGAATGGTAGTAAAAGTCCGAAATAAACGATGATCATAGAATGGTTCGGACTTTTACCATTAAGAGTTGGTAAATCTTAGGATTTACTGGAAAATCTTAGAATTTACCGTAGCTCGGGCTTTTACAGTAACATATATATTTAATTTATAATTCTATAACATCCTACATTCTATTATAAAACCACTTTCATTTACTTGAAATCATTTTTTTTCCAAACGAATTCTAACAATTTTTGAATTTGATGCTGTCTAGTTGGGTTTGGCTGGTTTTTTTTCTGATATTTTTACGTGATCATAATATAATGTTAATTAAATTAAATTTTTGTTCGGAATAAACTTTTTCTAATTGGTATTACGACTACATACAAAGTATTTATTCTGACTGTACCTTTTATCTTTGAACATGTTTTTAAATAGTTCAAACAAATACCAGTGGTATTAGTTGTTACTATTAAGAAAAAATCATTCCCAAATATAAAAATTCAATACTCAACACACCAGTCAAACGGCTTATTACGGAGGCGAGGTTGGTTTCTGCAAAAATAAACACGATTAGTTTACTCGAAAGATCTCAAAAGAAATATCTTTATTACAGAAAATGTATGTACAGGTGTTTCCCATCAGTATTGGGATCAAATCGAGCGTACGTTTATGTCGTCAATACATTGTGAGTTGCTCAGTGTTTTGGAAAAGGTGTGGGAAGATTCTTTTCGCCCACACGTTTTTTTTCGCCCGATAGCACGCACTGAACAAAATTTCCAATGACGGGCCGGTTTTTAAATTTCTTTTCAGTTGATTCAGTGATTGATAATGGAATTAATGTGTTTTGTTGCAACGATCACCTTCTTTGAAGTTTCTAAAACTCCCGATTTCTGACTAACTTACTGCTCTCAAAACGGTGAAGAAAAACATCGTGACTAACAGCCGAAACCAATAACCTA
This sequence comes from Mythimna separata, assembly GCA_030763345.1. NCBI lineage: Eukaryota > Metazoa > Arthropoda > Insecta > Lepidoptera > Noctuidae > Mythimna > Mythimna separata. The sequence continues at coordinate 20,857,847 of CM061171.1, read as the reverse complement.
TCTGTCACATATCGGAGATAGAAAAACAACAGAAAACATGATAATTAATTTTGTATTGTATCATTTGTTTTACAATCTCCAGTACGCCAAAACTGGAGATCGATAGGTTATTGGTTTCGGCCGTAAACCGGCATGTTTCAGAACCTAAAATTCTGGGAACAATGGGAACATTATAAGACTAATAATTATGCTGATTATCAATGAACGGTCAATACTTACGATAATAGGTGATGGCTCTTTCTGTGCGGCTGGTGACTGTAGTTGTCCTTGTTCGGATGACGCTGCCTCACCTGGGGTCTTGGGGTCCAGAACGACTTCGGGCTGAGTTACCATTTGCGCAATGGTTGGTACTTCGTTTTCTAAAAAAAAAAAACAACGATAAAATAAATCAGAACAGCCTGATTTGCAAATACGTTTTGAGCGATCACATACTATGTGGGGTACAGGATTGTTCGAAAGAATTACCGCAGCCCTGGAATACAAATGGGAACAGAAAAAATAGGAATGAACATTGTAAGGCTGATGCTGTGTTATCCAAAAGACGACCACAGCTGGACATGAGCCTCCCCAAAGCTTCCCACTATGAGGACGGATCCTGTGCGATTACTACAGGATTTACTGCGTCTTCTGATACGCGGTCGCGCCCGGTCGCCACTCCTGAACCTTTGGCGTTAATTCGGTTTATCTTGGTAGGCTTCAGACTACTTACTACTTGGAGTCAGCGTAACAAGTTTTCCTTATTTCTTTTTCCGGTCTACTTAAGTATAGACAGATAAAATAACAAATCTACCTGGTATAGCATGATAACTTTCACGCGCATCATAGAACTCTTCCTTAACATTTGTAGCCGAGGGCACTACAGAACTGGCGTCAGACATACTATCAGCCGACATGCTACCACGCCGTTCCATGTTAGCAGCATCACTTGCTTTCTTCTTCCTTCTATGCTTCTTGACCTTCGCTTGAGCTGCTGCCATTAGAGGTTCAGAGTCTGTAGGAGGTACAGGAGGCATAGCTGGTTCATCTTTCCTGATGTCATGCAGTTCTAGGACGAAGGGCGTGCTTGGCTTGAACGGTCCTTCTTCTGATGATGGGAACGAAGGTTCTGATGACTCAGACTCTGATGTATCTGTGAGGTCATCGATGTAGAGGTCCGGGTCTGGAAAATAGTTCATGTAAGTATGCTGGAGATTTGAAGAGTGTCTTGTCTGTGATTGAAGTTTTGTTTTTAGCATTTTTTCCGTCACACACAATCTGTCCTTAGATGGACTTTCAGCCAAACTGTACCTCATTAGCAGGTAGACAGTAGATGTTTTTGCAGAAAAATCATAATACTCTTAATTGACAGTTTTTTTATGAATATAAAATAATTAAAGTTAAGTAAGGTTATTTCATACTCTATTTCTAATTAAACTTGAACCTTACGAAAACGTAAAGAAGAGGACATATTCGCGTCCCTGCAACCGCAGGAGACGCTCTAAATACATCAAAAGTCATAGGGCAATTTCCGGCCACTGTAGGCGCTGGCTTGTGGATGGCGAGAAACGGGTAGCTCACCATGCAATAAGTGAGTTGCTCATTAGGGCCGATGCTAGCCAAAGCTGCGGGATCGTTCGAAAGAGTTACTGCGGTCGTCAAACGGCTAGTAAAGGTTGGGTTTTGTGGGTTTTAGTTAGTAAAATTTTGACTACCTCTCGCTCCACCTGCCTTTCACTCTCGAGCGTAAAATGATTAAAAAAATAAAGAAAGGGTACCAACTACCAGTACATTTTAAGATTGTGCTAGCTTGCCGTAGTACGGAGTTTCCGTAGCATAAGATATTATGTCAACTTATACGGCTTTTATTGCCACTGAACTGTAATCTACCATACCTACTAATAAACAACTCAAAGAAAACTAAAGAGAAGTCATTATGTAACTATTATTATTATTAAGACTATTATCTGAATAAACTTTTTTACGATCTACTAAATAGTCAATAACGACTGAACAACTTTGATTATTACTGACCATCAAAACTAGAAAGTCTATAACTTTTATAGAGTTATAAATTCACAAAAAGGATATAACAGTAGAAAATATGTTTTGAATAACTTTTATAACGTGTTTTATTTCATAAAATGATGTTGAGACTTCTACGGTTCAGACTAAGCGTTTCGCCTTGTCGTTTATACCGCGTACATCGAATGACTGGAACAATTTTCCTGCTGCGGTCTTCTTGTCTGATTATAATTTGGATGTCTTGAAGGCTAGAGTGAATAGGCTCTTAATAAACTAGGACGCCTTAACATCAACGATTTCATCACTGCTTGCCATCAGGTGGGATCGCAGTCAAGCACCAGACAGAACACCTAGACTCGGTAAATATTATTTTTTTACTCATGGAAATCGAACACAGCATATTATTCATTCTTGCCTTGAAGGCACCTAAATTATAATTAGATGGGAAAACCGCTGACAAATTGTTCCAGCCCTTTGATGTTCGGTGGTATTAACATTTATGCGATACAGGAGTAATTTTTAGTGTAGGGGAAAAGAAAGACTCCCATATTTGAGAATCATTGTAACAGTGAATACCAACTTAATTTTACACTTACCATCCATGTCCTAAAATGCTGATGAATTGTCTCGTTTTTAAAGATGATAATGGTCTCTAGGTTTCCATGTTATTTTGCATTATTATAAAACATATTATAACACATTTTTGCGCATTTTTTTCGGTTTGGCCTATTTACAGATAAACGACATTGACATTATGTTTTGACAACTTAATTTGATTTAGGAATGATTGTTGAAATAAAAAATAAAAACCATGAAGTTGCTATTATGTCTTTTTAGGCACATTTAAAAACCTCTCTCCGAAACTGTTCACGGCCGCATTGGAGGATGTCTTCAAGGTTCTAGAGTGGAGAGGGCGAGGCATCAATATCAACGGCGAGTACATCACTCAACTTCGGTTTGCCGACGACATAGTAGTCATGGCTGAGACTACGGAGGAGCTCAGTACAATGCTCGGTGATCTCAGTAGGGCTTCCGAAAGAGTGGGACTCAAAATGAACATGGACAAAACCAAAGTCATGGTAAACATCCATGTAGCTCCCACTCCTATCAAGATCGGAGACTCTACACTCGAAGTTGTGGACGACTACGTCTACCTGGGACAGACGGTCCAGTTGGGTAGATCTAACTACGAGAAAGACATCAATCGTCGAATCCGACTCGGCTGGGCAGCGTTCAGGAAGCTGCACGGTATCTTCTCGTCCAACCTACCGCAGTGTCTCAAGACAAAAGCCAGTGTGTGTTGCCAGTGATGACATATGGCTCGGAAACGTGGTCGCTCACAATGGGCCTCATCAGAAGGCTTAAAGTCACCCAAAGAGCAATGGAAAGGGCTATGCTCGGAGTTTCCTTGCGCGATCACATCAGGAATGAAGAGATCCGCAAGAAAACTAAGGTTACCGACATAGCCCGAAGAATCGCCAAACTTAAGTGGCAGTGGGCAGGGCACATTGCTCGTAAAACAGATGGTCGATGGGGACGGAAGGTTCTAGAGTGGCGGCCACGTACCGGAAGACGCAGCGTCGGAAGGCCTCCCACAAGGTGGACCGACGACCTGGCGAGGGTCGCGGGAATCCGATGGATGCGAGACGCGCAGGACCGGTCGCTGTGGCGACGCTTGGGGGAGGCCTATGTCCAGCAGTGGACGTCTTTCGGCTGAGATGATGAAAAACCTTTTTAGGATCATCTTTTTATGTACTTTAGTCCCGTGAAAAAAATCAGAAGAAGAAGAACACAGGATTGAAGTAAATAGTTCGAGAAACGGAAGAGAGTCAAACGAAGATCGAGTCTCGAAGATTTTTCTAAATTGCAAAAAAAGTAATTATTTTATTATGTAACTCACTACATGTCGGCGATAAGCGTGTGTTAAAATACGTTCTTAACTCTTTGATGAGAAAGTTTTTGTACGGAGTAAAATATCAAGAGATGCTATTAATTTAAACGGAGCGTGTAAACGGTAAGGCCGTTTGTGTTCCACTTAGGACCAGTTTTTAACAATTTATTTAGATTACTTTGATTTAGAAGTTTAATTTTTGAACTCCTACAAGGAGTAACAGATATCAAATATTCAGTTCAGCTCTTGAGAAAAAGTTCTTGATAGACGAACAACAAACTGCCAACAAAGTGATCTTATAAGGGTATCCACTTTTGTCGATTGAACCACGTAATCCTCAAATTTCGTCTTTAGAAGTCTAATCACACATAATTATAATCACATGGAATTTGTCAAATCACCAATTCGCATAGGTATAAGAAAACTTCTTTCCCAAACATATTTTTTAACAGACCTCTATTGCTCAATCAGCTACTACCCTTCCCATTTTACCTTCACCCACCAAAAAGCCACTTGCTTGACTCATAAAACATAGTGGGGTCAACAGCACTAGGGGTCATAAACTGAGAGAAACGACCACAAACCGATATCTCTGGACATAAGCACTCACTATGTAATAAACCTATGGACATTTTTTATATCTTTGCTATCTATAGTAAATGAGTAGAAATTTTTGTCTGTTTCTATACCTGAATAATTTTATTACTGATTTCATTCTGATAGCATTGTACATCGCAGTGGTTAAGCGAATGGCCTTTTTTGGGTGCCCGTTATCATGAAGTAACTTCTTCCACTCGAGGCATAACAAAAGGAATTGTTAGGCTTTCTTTAACTCAAACCCATCCGTATTCCTTCAGACGGTCGGCTTCTTCTGCGAAGTATTCCATTTCCAGCTACCTTAGGTTTGCACTTGTGGACACTGTCCAGGCGTCTGATAACCGTCCAAACCAAGCCGGAGTCGTCGACGGCGCCAAGTGTTTTACGCGCCTCAAGGAGATGTCAGCAAAGCCGTAGGGGCGGCATGGTAAAAGCCTATTGAGGCTATGGGTTCGTTTCTGAATGGAAAACTCGGGGTTCTGGAATGCAAAGCATAGCTAGAACATACTGACTAAACCCACTCCAGTTTTAGTCAGTAAAAGACTGATACTCCCTTCTGCGTCGCCTATAGAGCAAGACAACTGAATGATTTCCCAACTAAAAAAAAAAAATGTACAGCTCATTCTGAAGGAGTAGGTACGTAAGTAAGCCGTTGGTCGAGTTGGATAGTAGTTCTCTTTGTGAAATTAGGGAAGTGGTGCTATTAGAAATTTCTCGTTTCGAGTAGTTTTACCTGAAACACCTATTTACGGGCAAGCAGTAAATGTAGAGGTTCCTTTGTGATTTTTGCGTATTTTTTATTTGAGATGATTGAACTTACTATGTAATAAGGAATTTAAAATATAATTTGGGATAAATCTCTAACCAGTGTTCGGCAATTTCCATGAGGTGGGCCATTCCTTAGCTTTTCGTAAACTCCACTAGGTCATATGTTGGGGCCTGCATAACTTCGATGGCCTGATTGTTGTGGCGACCCTTTGTGGTAGCTTATGTTCAATTCACATGGGCCTACATGGGCACTTACAAAATGTCAGAAGCTTGTGCACGACTATGACCAACAGTCAAAGACCTTTTTTGAGTTGAGATATCATCATATATTTTCTCCCACTCTTGACCTGAAAACCCACTCGAGATCTTCCCGTTCCAGGTTTGACCCAATAGTGTAAGTCTAACAGTCTACTTTTATTAATGGCAAATAAAAGATTGGGTCGTTTATTTAACGTTCATTTACAAAAATAGCCATCCTGAAAAAGTTTCCCAGTAATGTTTAAGGACACAATTTACGTAGGCGAATCCGTCGGCAGAATTTAGTGGACCATAAAAAACCTTGGTTGAAATTTACGACGTGATTGACAGTGACCTTTACGAGTATGTCGCTCCGTTAGGTCTGTGCTGAAAACTAATCATATTTTTATGTGGTCTTCAAAGGTTTACGTATGGTTTGTTAAATAAAATGGTGAGGATGATCTAGTTAGGCACTTATTTTTTTATTATGTGACACAGTTTGTTTATAGTTGTTGCTGAAGTATTTTCGTCCAATACACCCTGTATTGGACGAAAATACTTCAATTTTACTGGACTGCATTTCGTAAGTATCTTAATTTTACTCGAACTAAAGATCAAGATTAGACTGACAGATACATTTATGTTCAGAGTACTTTGGCCAAATAGCTAGTAAAAATGGCCACAAATTTAAACGGATCATCGTAACTGCCATGGTTGGTGGCATACGACCAAGAGGCCGCACGCAGCCCACAAATATCAGGTCATCTCCACACTGGACACCTTATTGCACTTCATGACGTCCAAAGCCGAAATCGATGATGAGATACCATCAGTAAAAAGCTTATTCAACAAGAACATTCCGAGCCTCAGTATTGAGGAATTTGACTCAAGGAGCAGGATTGTAATTACTCGTTCTGTGGTTAACCTCGTATGATTTACATAATCAGTCTGTTCTAAAGGAAGCATGTCGCTATTAACGTTTGAATCCCCAACCGGTCCTATGAGACCGCGCTGTTATTGTTTTACTATTGTGTCTCGTTTCGCGGGTATCTGAGTAATTAAGTACAAAAAATGCATATTAGTCCATAAACGACAGAGTTTTGAAGTGGCAAAAATAAAAATAAAACACAATCGCATTGAGAAACTCCTCCTTTTTATGAAGTCGGTTTAAAATACCTGAACTGAGAGTTGACAGTCAGTGCGAGTCAGTGCTTGACACCATATTTCTACTTCAATGCGCAAGGGTGTAAAGTATAGACTATCGACCTCAAAATTGCAATAACTTTCTATCACAAAGAATTCAGCCAAAAATTTTCAAATAAAGCAAAGTAGCAACTTGGTAAGTGACGTTATCGTAAAAACGTCGTAAGCGCGATGTCGTAGCGTGTGTAGTGCGTGCTATTATTATTATTATGAGCCTGTCGTGTCCCACTGCAGGGCAAAGGCCTCCCTTCCACTCTTCCACACCTCTCTGTCTTGTGCCACTCCCGGCCAATCCTTCAGAAAGGAGTCCAAGTCGTCACGCCATCTCCTTCTGGGCCTACCGCGTCGCCGGTTCCTGCTGTTCGGAACCCAGTCCGTTATCGCCTTCGCCCAATTTTGTGGCGACATGCGGCAGATATGGCCTGCCCAGTCCCATTTTAATTTAGCGGCTGAGTAACCTGCTATACCTTCGGAAAACCGTTCTTTTTACAACCTTGTTTGGTTAACCGGCGATTTACGATGGTGCAAACAGCCGGTAAATTTAAAAGTTTTGCCATCAAATCTGGCACTCGGTTTTGGATTTTATTTCACTTACTTGTTAGAAATGACGGATTGTATCTGGTGAAATCAGAAAAACAAAACCTCAGTTATGATGAATGAAAAAAAACATGAGGTACATACATTGCATGTTGAACCTAATAGTAATGTATAATGAGAGCCAGTTCTTGAGGAAGTATAGTGAAAAATAATTATTATTGTTGATTGTTTTTATTAATTGGGAAAACATTTTTAAATTGTTAAATGGTGTCTGTCATTTTTCTCATCATCATAATTTAAGCCGAAAAATGTCTACTGTTGAAAATAGGTCCCAAGTGTCACCCCAACAAATGATTCTGTGTATTTCGCATCTATTGGATTCTAATCCTATCTATACTAATATTATAAAGAGGTAAAATTTGTAAGTTTGTAGGTTTGTAAGTTTGTATGTAGGGGTAATCTCTGGAACTACTGGTCCGATTTGAAAAATTCTTTCAGTGTTAGATAGTCCATTTATCGAGGAATGCTATAGGCTATCATATATATACCATCACGCTACGGCCCACGGGAGCGGAGCAGTAACGAAAAATGCGGGTGAAACCGCAGGGGACAGCTTAGTAATAGATATATTAAAGTTAAATGATTGAAATTGATTAGTAGGTTAAAGCAAGCATGCTCCATCATCGGCCATATCATCGCTTACCATCAGGTGGGATAGTGATGAAACGCGAGCCTATAAGTAATAAAAAGTAATAATTGGATAACGGCCATAAGATATTCGTACATTGTTAGCTTATAGCTCAAAGGAAAAGTGATCCCAATTTCAGTTATAAATTGGAAATTAGGTTTCGAATAAATTATAAAGTAATCAAAGAATAATATTATTGAAATAGCTTGGGCCAATTTTTTGTGGGTTTAAAAATAATTTCTTGAAACAAGCCTTCTTCAAAACTGTTCTTTTGTTAGAGTTTGTTTGAATATTATTAACAATCCCTTAAATGACACGTGATACGATAATGATAAACTGAATAGATGGGGGAGGGCTGAGGAGGGCGCTGGGTGCAAGAGGCACAGGTCCAATTTATTATAGGGACCTGGTGCAAAACCTAGGACTCATCATCATCATCATCATCTCAGCCGAAAGACGTCCACTGCTGGACATAGGCCTCCCCCAAGCGTCGCCACAGCGACCGGTCCTGCGCGTCTCGCATCCATCGGATTCCCGCGACCCTCGCCAGGTCGTCGGTCCACCTTGTGGGAGGTCTTCCGACGCTGCGTCTTCCGGTACGTGGCCGCCACTCTAGAACCTTCCGTCCTCAAAACCTAGGACTAGTAAAGAATATCTTTTGGCTAAAGATTTCCTTTTAGCTACAACCTGGGGCTATAAATCAAGCGTTAATAGGTTACCTAAATAAATTTTACCTGTTAACTCTTGTCCTAGTTGTAGGGCATGATCTTAATTAACAAAAAAGCATAAAAAATACAATAGCACATAGCGGAAAATTCGCACATTTTAAGCACAAATAAATTCATATCTACACACATGTGACGAATTTATAAGACAACCAAGTCACATAGAGCCGTAATAATCTCAACTACCAATTTATTATCAAATATTTATGACTTCTATGAAAAGTTCAAGTGTAAAGTTCTGCTGAGCCAACGGTACTATTCTTGATCTAGATATCTTGAATATTCGTAGGGTACAGCGAGATTTATGTCTCAAGCTTACAGAGCGGTTCTTGTAAAAACCGTCTAGATATTGTATGCGCGGCAAGGGAGTTTCGGGTGACAAGAGTTTTTGAGTAAATTCTCAGGAAGTGTAGGATAGTTTTTTTCTCGCCACATTTGTCACTTTATCCATTCTCATCACATCACACAACAGAGATAGTTGTGTGGTGTGACGAGAATGGATAAAGTGAGAAATGAGTGTATTAAAGGAAGTTTGAAATCGGCGCCAGTGATAGACAGGTTGAAAGGGAATATTCGTTTGTCTTGGTATGACCATGTGAAGAGGAGAGATGAAAAGCAAGTTGCTAAAAGTGTTATGAATATACATGTGGATGGATGGATTTCCAAACAGAACTCATACGTAAGCACAATACAGCTCAAACATTTTGAAAGGAATCATATGATTCTACGGATGCGCTGTCAAAATTTGAAAACAGGATAGCACATACACCATATGTGACTGTTCCTAAAAGACCCTAGGCTGATAAAATTTACGTTTTTCCTGAATCCTACATGAAGGTGTTAAGGCCGGTTTCTTCTTATAAAATGCTTCTTTAAAAATCAAGACAATTCCGATTTTCACAATCACAATAGAAGCTTTTGAATAGCAACTTCATTTATTTCCTTTACTTTTCTAGCAACATGGTCTCTGTGCCCGCACATATTCTTATATATATTTGAATAGAAAGCGCAGCCAATAACAACTTGTCTCGTGTTCTACCGTTGGCCGGGCGTTTGTCGATCCATGAACTGTGAACCGCTCCTTATAACATGAAGTGATACTCCACACCTTTGGAGAGTAGGTGAATGAAAGGTAGTTTGATTCTTATTGAATTCCTGTCGAACAGTTTTTGGAGAAGTACGGCCTTATTGTCAAGATAAAAAGGCGTTATGTCATAATATTACCACGACTACAATAATTCATGATACAAATTGATTCATCATCATCATCATCTTCCTGCCCTCGTTCCGTTTTATTTGGGGTCAGCGCAACACGTCTTTTTCTTCCATTCTGTCCTGTCACTCGTCACGCTATCACTCACTCCCTTTTCTTCCATATCATTTCTCACACAATCCATCCATTTTTTCTTTGGCCTCCCTCTCCCTCTCCATTCATCTCCTCTTTACATGACCATACCAAGACAAACGATTCCCTTTCAACTGATTGATGATTGATTTAAATGATTTATCAGTTTCATTGATAGGTTCATACCAGAATTATTAGAATTAAATCTGACAGGGTTCAATAGACACTCAAACCTGTCAGATTTAATAATTTCATAGTACAAAGTAGACTTTAGTTATTTTATATAGACAGAATAATAAGCAAAATATAATAAAAAATAGATATAGTGGGCCCAGGGCATACAACACTGGTTTCATGAGGTGGATTAAGGCCCTCTTACTCTCCTAGACATGAGGCCAGCAGTGGCAACAATATAAGGCTGATTATGCTTGCACTGGCTTAAGCAATAGTCGTAATTCGTATTGGGCCCGCGTGGTGGATTACGGCCCATTCCCTCTCCTAAAAAGGAGGTCTGAGTCCTAGCAGTGGAAATATGCTTTATCTGAAAAAAAAACAACAGTAAGTGCATTTGTGTAAGTACCTTTCCAGTGTTTTAAATTATGATTGTAATTTAATCTTTTAATTAGATAAAGGTGTGTATGGTATTCTAGTTACATGTTGTATAGTGTGATGGTTTAAAATAAATCAAGGAAATTGTTTTTTTTTATTCAGTCTATACTGCTGAGCAAAGGCTTCACCTAACTCCTTTATAAATTGGTTTAAAAAAATTTAAAGACTTTTAATCAATAAATACAACATGTAACATAATTAACGCACATCCTCTGGGGTCCCGGGACATTGTACTCATCATTATGAACATGAAATCGAGAAAAAATAATCAGCTGTTCCATACATTTTGACAAAATAAGCGAACATAAATGTAGGGAACATCTGATTATTTTTTCTCGATTTCAGGTTTGGTCCCATACTAAAAGTTTTTTATAATGATGAGTACAATGACCCCCGAAAGAATGTCCGTTAATTATGTTACATTTTGTATAAGAATGCTTATAAACCTATGTGTCTATTCCTCGTCCTTTCTGTAGTAAAAGGCTGCGAAAGGATTGACAGGGGGAGGGAGGTATATAACGACGTTTGCAAGTAATGGGTGAGCAGATGTCACTGGTTGGTTGTTACATGTTTACGAGCGTGCTCTAAATCTTGTACAATTTTCATACCTATTTGTTAGTTACGAGTACATTTGGTTTTTCAACCTCGTATTTCATCATCATCATCTGCCTAGCCTTTTCCCAACTATATTGGGGTCGGCTTCCAGTCAAGCCGGATTTAGCTGAATACCAGTATTTTACGAGGAGCGGCTGCCTACCAGACCTCCACAACCCATTAACTGGGGTAACACGGTACTTCATGGCAAGACTGGAGTCAGATTTACTGGCTTCTGACTATCCGTAACGACTGCCAAAGATCTACAAATGACAGCCGGGACCAACGGCTTAACGTGCTTTCCGAGGCACGGAGGAAACTCGTTATGTTAAGATGGTCACCCATCCACAGACCAACCTAGGCAAGCGTTGCTTAACCTTGAAGATCGACCTGTGCGGCTGTTATTATTTAGCCACGAGCTCCTCAGCTTTTCAACCTCGTATTTATTTAATTTTATTTCAGGTATTTGGAATGGCAATGTATGTTCTTCCTTTTAATTACTGAAACCTACATTAAGCACCAATATTTCCGCATTAAGTCCACTTTTGTACCTTTATGTGCATAAAGTTTTCAAATAAAATAAACCCAAAACGTTCTTTCAGTTGACCTTTGATGTGAGGGCTGCAGTAATTCCTTAAAGGAATCTGCAGCCCTGGCAGGTGTTGACTCTTACTAGCCTCCCCTTGCTGAAATCTCTTTGAGGCGCGCGTGAAACACAACGCGCCGATGACTCAGGCTTGATTCTTATCAGTTTGCCAAATGGTTTACTACTCATGGCTCACCGTCCGCAAACCTAAAGCGCACTCTACACTCGCTCACGATTCTTGCTGTGAATTCACGCCGCGTTTCGCGCCGTACACTACGCATTTAATTCATGAATTCCCGACCGGTCCTATGAGACCGCGGTGTTATTGTTTTACTATTGTGTCTCGTTTTGTGGGTATGTGATAGGTTAAATGTGTCTCTCCACACTCGCGAAGCCTCGCAGTCTCGTTCGCGGCCTCAAAGAAAGTGGATGTTAACGTGATTGTCGCTGTCGTTTATGGTCTTTGTGTTTGGACTGCCAAAGTATTGGTTTCGATTGAAAACACTCAATAAGTTTTAACTCAAGTTCATTATTCCATGTAGTACTCATTTAAAAAAAAAGAACGTTACTAAAGATGCAATAATGCACAACCAATTTCGACGGCGTCTTCTCAGCTACTGCGAAAAACTGCGAGTGTAGTTGCGTTCGCGTTTGCGCGCCGTGAACCAAGCGCGAACCTTTGTCGCGGGACATAAAACCGACAACGAACGGGGAACGGCGCGAAGCGTGAACGTGAACGCGCGACACCATCTACACACGCGTTTCGCGGCTTTCGCGGCCTTTCGCGCCGCGAGTGTAGAGCGCGCTTTAACCTCAAAGTTATGATCAAGTTGGTTCTCAGACTGTGAAATTCTAGATAGACTAAATCAGTTTAGTATTTATTAAATTACATTAAAATAAGGCGAATTTAAATTTGTACCTATCTACCTATATAAAAGTGTTTAAAGGTTTTTGAATTAATGTTTCCTGTACCTAGGTACCGTTAAAAAATAAACGTATTATAATAAATTATTTTCCTAAGGTTCTCGCAAGAGCCAACGTTAAAGTTACTAAGGCAATTAAAACACGTTTATTTGTTCAAGTGTAATTATGAAGTGCTTTCTAATTAAAAGGGCGTTCAGTGTTCATGGCTCGCTTGTTTCTAAATCACGAGAGTTCTTCAAACGTAAAATTGTTCCTGCAGGAATGGGTGGCAGATTTTCTATGTTTGTTGTTAGTTTCATGGTAAATTGAATCTAAATATTTTGTAAAGGTAATTAATTTAATGTAAAAGTTCGCAGAGGTAATGAATATCAATAGGAATTTTATGACGATAATTTTTAAGCATTTAATTTTTTTTATTGATGTAAACTAATGCTAGACTGCGATCCCACCTGAATATAATAAATAATAATAAAAACATATTTTTGACTTGATATAAATTGTACATTATGTACGCTATTTTTTAAATAAAATGGCCTCTGAAATGAAAACCATCACGCGCGCTATAAACAGTCAAGTACTGTGAGAGGGATTCATGTAGATTGTAGGTACATTGGGCATACCATAATCATGACTGAGCTGCGGTGAGGGAATAGACATCCTCAAGCTTCAGCCGTTGAGATCCGATCCCAATTTCTGGATTGAATTCGGCATCGGGTCTAGACCGTAGACGTGGGCTTGTGGACTTGCAGATGAGCTATGAGCCTCAGTCATCGACGGCACATAGTGTTTCATGCGCGCCTCATCATTGGTTAAATTTTCCATCTTAAATTTTATTAGGTAATTTTGTTTGTATTTTTTCATTCTTTTACTTTGATTACTGTAATTGGTTATTATTAAACCTTTGTAAATAAATAAATAAAAAGTTATTACTTTGATTACTTTTGAATGACACTTTCTTAATAACAGCAACAATCATTTTAATAAATTGCTGTGAAACATTCATAAGTCCCATTGCCAAATAGCTGAAAAGCCATAACGTCTACAATAACTATATAAACAGCGTAACTACTTGTCTAGACAATAACTTCACTTGTAGTACTTATACTAACAGTTTAGTTTTCTAAGGGTGCTTACGGATCAACGATACTCGATCTACGACGAGTGCTGCGGCGTCTACGACGTCGTCCAGTGTGTCATTGCAGTAAGTCCGTGCAGTCGGCAACAAATATGTAGTCTAGAATACGCACGTAAATTGCGAGTAAAATGAGTCTTCTTCTTCTTCTACCTGGCGTTTAATCCCGGCCATTGCCAGGGTCCGCCTTCCGACTAAGTCTGCTCCACTTTGCCCGGTCGAAAACATCCTTCCCAGCAAGGCCATTGGCTCTCATGTCAGACTTGACGACGTCCAGCCAGCGCTTGCGGGGGCGACCACGGGACCTAGCCCCAAGGACAGCCATATCCATGCATCTCCGACCAACGTACTCCCTAGGGCGGCGCATGATGTGGCCATACCATCGCAGACGACACTCTTGCAGTTTTTCCCCCACGTCACGGACACCAAGACTACCTCGGATGTATGAATTGCGTATGCGATCGGATCGCGTTACGCCGCTCATCCACCTCAGCATCTTCATCTCCGTGACGCGAAGCTCCTGGGTGTGTCTGCCCAGTGCTGGCCAACACTCGCCGCCGTAAAGAAGGACAGGCCGTATGATGCATTTATATATCTGCCCCTTGAGCTTCGGAGGCATTTTGCGGTCGCATACAACGCCCGTAACCTCGCGCCACTTCGCCCAAGCCGCGCCTATGCGTGCTTGGACATCGTCGTCTACGTTGCCAGACTCGTGCAGCACGGATCCAAGGTACCTGAACTTATCGGACCTTGTAATCAGGTCCGAACCTATCCGGATGGTATTCGAATCCGTGCTGCCATAGGACATGTACTCAGTCTTCGCCACATTCAGTCTCAGACCACCGTTTTCCAGCGTGTCCTTCCAAACGTTGACTTTGCGCTCAAGTTGGGCTTTGTTCTGGTTAACGAGGGCTATGTCATCGGCATACATCATTAGCCACGGAGGCTGGTCTTGGATGTAAGCCGTAACTACATCGAGCACAACGTTAAACAAGAACGGGCTAAGAGCCGAGCCTTGGTGAACGCCAACAGATATTGGAAAGACGTTAGATTCGCCAACCGCGGTCTGGACAGAGGACACGGAATCGCGGTACATGTCTCTGATAATGTCAATATAGGCCTCGGGCACACCCTTGAAGCGAAGTGCCCACCAGATGGACTGCCGAGGAATACAGTCGAAGGCCTTCTGCAGGTCTAAAAAGGCCATATGCAGAGCTCTCCTTCTCTCCCTGTACGCCTCAGTCAAAGTCCGCAAGGCGAACACTGCGTCCATGGTGCTGTTACCCGCCCGGAAGCCGTATTGACACTCAGAGACAGTACACTCGGTACGGAGCCTTGTGTCAATTATGCGCTCGAAGAGCTTCATGGTGTGGCACATGATCTTGATACCGCGGTAGTTACTACAATCCTGTACGCTACCTTTGCCTTTGTAGATCGGAATGATCAGGCTAGATCGCCACTGGTTCGGCATTTCCTTGGTGATCAGGATGCGGTTAAATAGATCCGTCAGAAGGTCCACACCACGTGAGCCCATCGCCTTCCACACTTCAATTGGCACGTTGTCAGGCCCGACCGATTTCCGGTTCTTCATGTAGCGAAGAGCAATGCGGGTTTCGTCGGGGGAAATAGGGGAAATAAGTCCAAGGTTAGGAGGCGGTTCGGGAGGAAGGTTATGGGGATGCTGTTTGTTTGACAGCTCCGCAAAGTATGTACACCATCTCTCCTTAACAGAGGGGGCATCGTAGAGCAGCTTACCCTCGGCGTCCCTTACACAGAGACATTTGCTAATGTCCCGTGTAGCTTTTTCCCGGGCACGCGCCAGCTTAAAAATAAGCTTCTGCCCCTCCGCAGTTTCCAGCTTGTCGTACAAGGGCGACAAACTTTTGCTGCGGGCTCTGGCTACAGCTTTTTTGCAAGCGCGCTTAGCCGCTCCATATGCCTCCCTGTCCTCCGGAGAGTTGGACCCCTGCCACTTTTTAAATAAGGCCTTCTTCTTCCGGGTCGCCTCCTGAACCCCGTCATCCCACCACCACGTCTCCTTGTCTATGGTTCTACCACCACGAGAAGTGCCAAGGACGCGCTTACCCGCAGCGGTGATTGCAGAATGAATCCTACTCCATATCTCTTGAGCGGATTCATGCGGAGCACTGATCTCGAGATGCTCGACCTCCGCAATGAAATCCGACTGCTTAGGACCATTAAGCAACCACCACTTAGTGCGGGGTTTGCGTTTCTCGACCACTTTCTTCTTTGGTACAACTGCCAAGTCCAGGACAAGGAGGCGGTGTTGAGCCGTTAAGCTCTCCCCTGGGATGACTTTGCAGTTGGTAACCTTGCCAATATGGCACCGTCGCACCAGCAGGTAATCTATTTGGGTTGAGTAGGAACCACTACGATACGTAACAAGATGCTGGGGCTTCTTCTGAAAGAATGTGTTCGCGATGGCTAGGTCAGACACAGCGCAGGTCCTGAGTATACTAACTCCCTCTGCATTTACTTGACCATAACCAAAACCACCGTGAACACGTCCGTACTCTCCAGCAAACTGACCTACGTGACCGTTGAGGTCCCCCCCAACCAAAACATCTTCGGAATTCGGAATAGCGCGCAATACGTCCTCGAACTCATCCCAGAAGGCCTCCTTTTCAGACTCACAGCAACCAGTTTGAGGAGCTTAGGCGCTGACTAGGTTCGTTACCGACCCTTCGATCAGCACCCTAACTCGCATCAACCGGTCGCTGTATCGGTTTACTTCAAGGAGTCCATCCTGAACGTCCTTAGACAGCACTACGGCCACACCGTTCCTGCCCGATGGTGATCCGGCGTACACTAGCCGGTACCCCTGCCCGATATCACGGGACTTATTCCCCTTCCAGCGCGTCTCCTGAAGGAAGGCGCACTGAACCCGACGCTTCGCAAGTACGTCCGCGAGTTCTCTGCAACGTCCACTTAGAGAGCCAATGTTCCAGGTGGCAAAGCGGAACTTCCTTTTGGGTACTGACATCTTTAGCCGTGCCCGTACTTGACACGGTAGCCCTAGCCCACTTGTCGCAGGTTTAGGGCGATGTGCCTGCGCGTCGTTATGCGGCGACGCCCTAGCCCAAGTACCCAATCGCAACTTACTATCCATAATTATATGACTGATGTTGGTTTTACGTGGGGCGACCAGCCGTCTGACCCCCACAACCCTATGAGAGGGAAACCAGGATCGCCAGAGCCTCGTCCGTTGAACAGCAGGGTGCACCGCTAGCAGGTGAGGTTGGCTTGGGTCCTTAGGATGTAAACGGACCCCAATCACCCCAGTAAGTAAAATGCGAGTAAAATGAGTGAAGACTAAAATCAGTGTCGATTTATTTATTTCGTCAATTAAAAAAACACGAATGTATTTGGAAGTCATAGGTTCCAGCTGCCATTTGTAGATCTTTGGCAGTCGTCAGATGGATAGAAGCCAGTAAATCTGACTCCAGTGTTGCCGTGAAGTACCATGTTATCCCAGTTAATGGGTTGTGGAGGTCTGGTAGGCAGCCGCTCCTCGTAAAATACTGGTATTCGGTAAAGGCTAGATAGATGATGATGTTTTTGAAACTACAAATCTAAAGAACATTTGACAACTACTACACACGCCACAACTAGGTGACGTCAGTGTCGTCGGCAAAGCGACTACGTCGCAGCGCTCGTCGTCAATCGAGTGTCGTTGGTGTGTAAGCGCCCTAACATCGTTACAAATAACTGTTGTATCAAGTAGTTTCGGTTCGTAACGAGACTAATAACGGTTACTGACGTTATCGTTATTGCTGTACAGATAAGAGGATTGATATCGGTTCTAATCTTTGTAAGGTTAGAGACTAGTTCAGGGACGGGAAGCCTTCATTGGCTAGCTTCACTAGCTTCTGCTAGCGGCGCGGCGATGCTTAGGCAAACGTAGTTTTTACGTGGGCCAAGGTAGTGACTTTTGACCATACAATTTTAGGACTCACGTTTCATCCCCTTAGCGGGTGATTTTTGGAAAATCGTCTCTCGATAATCGCTTACGTCATAAAAGTAAATCTTGTGCAAAATTTCACGCTTCTTCCAGTAGTTTCGGTTGTGTATTCAGTAACTATCTGTCTAAAAACTATCAGTCAGTTAGTTTTTCCTTTTATATAAGTACTTTTTGTTCTCCTTGGAGAGAGAGATTAAAGATGGATATTGAAACATATAAAAAACGAAAATATATACATACGAGTACACATACATTTGATATTGTAAAATTGTAAGTTAAGGCGGGCGCGACGTTAGAATTATCCATACAAACGTAATACCAAAATCATTTGCAGTTTAAGCATATTTACACCATAATATGATGTTCTTCGGATTCAGACAATAATTATCTAGGTTCCTACATCGTCTTTTTGTTGAAAAACTTATCCCAAACGAAATTTAAGCGAATTTAAATTTGCACATTTTCACAGCGAAAATGTCATGTTTTTATTTTGTTTTTTTCTATATTATAAACAACAATATTTCAAAATATCTCTCCGTAGGAACACAGATATTATCAAGTTATAAATACTCGAAACAATATTGGAAATACATTAATTTTTCATTCATCATTTTTGGTATTACGGAACATCTCTCAAATTTCCAATAGTTTGTATTGCTATCACAGCAAGCAACTGCCAGTGTGCGGATGATGACTTTACTCCAGTCAGTGTGTCCAAGAATTGTTTATACTATCTGGATTGATTCCATCAACCTCAAAAACGTATTTTATTTCGTCTCAACTCGAAATAGCGCGCGGTGTACGCGGGCCACTTAAAAGAAAAAATTATACCCCCCTTATGTTTTCCCTTTTGCATACCTGTCTCTCGTCTGCCATTAAAGGCTTATGGATAAAGTATTATAAATATTATACTAAGTGCCTATTGAAGCTTGCATCCATCACACTAATATTATAAAGATAAAAATTTGTGAGTATTTGTGTTTGTTATCTCTTCATACTTGAACTAGCTGAACGGATTTATATGAAACTTGGTCCACGGGTTGAACATGTCTTGCAATAGCACATAGAGTACTTTTTATCCTGGGAATATGTTTCTATGAGGCAATTTTCTACTTACACACGGACAAAGCCGCTGGAAGGAGATAGTTTAGTAAATATTTATTTAAGAGATAAATCGGCAATAGTAGGGATTTGAATTGATATTGAATGACATTTACACACAAGTTTGAATAAACCTTCGTCGATTTTAAATATTTACTCTGTTGCCTGATACCTTTAATATTGGCAAACGTTTTCATTTACAGAGTATTTGTTTTATTTGCTGTTATAAGAGGCAAACATTTAATCGGTCTGCTATTGAGTACAGTTCTCTGAATCAGAGAATATTTTTGGATGATTATTTTTAGGTAGATAGATTGAGCATTAGTCCGTGGGATGGAATGCAATTTGTTAAATGATAAATAGGTATGTACTTGAAACTTTGCTAGTGGCTTTTTTTTGACGAATCGAACACACTTAGTATCGACTTTTTTTTTTAAAGTGTCGCCTTTTCAAGTAGCTATTATCAAAGGTGAACGGAGTGGAGAAGACCCATGAAAAATGGAAAGTGTTTCCATCGAAACGGAGCGGGATGGAGTGAATTTCAGCCTTCTGCTTCGTGCTCTCCGCTCGGAATCCGCCTCCTTTCTGTCCAGAGGTCACATGGTCATTTGTTTTATCTGAAAGCTCGGTCAGCTCCACTCGACAACATTTTAATATCTTGCGGTTTTGAAGAAGTATTTATTGTTACGCTTGGAATGCAGGATGCGGTGTGTGATTCCGGGCAGCAGCCGGGACCCCCGCTAGTTAGTCGTCCATTGTACACAACTACAACGGACAAAAGCCCGCAGAAAATTAGATTGTAGGCTAGCGTGTCTCACACTGCCTGAAATTTTCTGTGAAATGCGTGTTGAAACCCGCATGATATTAAAATACTCTTACACTGTTTCTACTGATATAGAGTGGAGATATCGAAACGCACCCTAGTTTACCTCTAACAAAAACGAAAGTCAACAACAATGTGTTTCCGAATTAAAATACCAACTAATTTGTTCTTGTCACATCTGGAGATAACAGAGTAACAAACAGACGGAAACTAAAACAAAAGACGAAATATTTGTGAAAACGTGACTTGACGGAATAGCGATGGACTTTCTGAATATAAAAATTGTCAGGATTGCGATTGCCCAAGACTTAGGCTGAGGCTAGAGTAGCTAGCAATAATTGATTTGCTATGTGACTAAAGTGGGTGATAGACGTGCGAGTAAGTACGCGGACTTGTGGCTCGACGACCTTTTTCGCCTGTGTGTCACCTTAAAAACGCGTACTTTAAAATTTCCGTGCATGTTCGCCGGCGATCCAACCTGTTTGAAATCTTACTCGTAGCTCGTCTCGGCTCGTACGTGTGGCAGCGCTGCGAGCCGGGAGCCGCCTTCTCTTCATGTAACTCTACCACACTTGTCAATTTCGTCCTTTTTTTATTAGTTTTTAAAACGTAGTCTATACTAATATTCATCATCATCATCATCTCAGCCGAAAGACGTCCACTGCTGGACATAGGCCTCCCCTAAGCGTCGCCACAGCGATCGGTCCTAGGTATACTAATATTATAAAGAGGTAAAATTTGTAAGTTTGTATGTAGGGGGTAATCTCAGGAACTACTGATACTGGTCCGATTTAAAATTCTTTCAGTGTTAGATAGCCCATTTATCGAGGAATGCTATATACCATCACGCTACGACCCACAGGAGCGGAGCAGTAACGAAAAATGCGGGTGAAACCGCAGGGGACAGCTAGTATAATATAAAATTCCCAACTAACACAAAGCTTCTTCTCTCGACGACATCGTGATATAGTATGAGCAAGCTTCACGTGTGTCACCGATGTCGAGCCGAGTAAGTTCACAATCTTAAAAACCGCGTACTTTAAGTTCGTACGTCTATCACCCACTTAAAAGAGCGAAGCCAATTAAATAAATTACGGTATAGAAGACATTATAAGCAAAGATTCTGGCGATGATGTGGCTACATTACACAGCGATCGAATCATCTGTCGCCGTTGACAATACACGAAATGTACCCACAGAAATATTAAGTAGCACTGTTGAATTTGTTGTGCTAGCGAAAAATTATCCAATAAATTCGTTTTTTCTTTGAGAGTTTAGTGAAGACGAAGCTGTGATGTAGTGCAATCACACCGATGTAGTGCAATTACAGTCGTTTTTATCTATATCTATGCTAATATATTATAAAGAGGTAAAATTTGTAAGTTTGTATGTAGGAGGTAATCTCTGGAACTCCTGGTCCGATTTGAAAAATTCTTTCAGTGTTAGATAGCCCATTGATTGAGGAATGGTATAGGCTATATACCATTACGCTACGACCGACGGGAACGGAGCAGTAACGAAAAATGCGGGTGAAACCGCAGGGGATAGCTAGTCGCTTATAAAATCAAATATTGGTAGTAATATTTGGCATAATGTGCAGGTCGCGTCGTGGTCCAATGTAGCCTCAGCCTTAGGTGACTGAACTTATGATTTTTTTAAATTGTTCTGTTTTCCGTATTCTTTATCAAGGAAACTTCTCATCAGCCGATCGATACTTTGCGTGACCAACGGGCTGCTTCGTTCTTTGCCCAAATACAAGCATCAACTATCACTAAAAATGTTAGAATAACACTAAAAATTCTAAACAGTTAAAATTAGAAAAATATCAAAAAAAAGAGGGAGGCGGAGGAGAAAAATCCGACGAAAAATTCCACCACTGGGAAATCCAGAATCATCGACAGGATTCATGGTATTCGTTTCTGCGTCTATGTCTGACACACGGTGTAAAACAAATATCGGGCAGTTACCGGGACTAGACACAACATTCGTCTGGTTTAGGGATCCACACTTTCTGAGGTTTGCGGGACTTTACACCCTGCTCTGCATACCTCTAAAATATAACAAAATTGCGATAAATTTAGTATAAAGCATCTTACTTATTGAAATGAAAACATCCCATCTTGACAAACAGTCCGTAATCTTTACAACCCTTCCCTCCATTTCCACATCACCAAGCCTTTATCTAAATGAATGAACGGAAACTTTATCATACCGTTCACAGTGACATATCCAACTTTCTCCGCGATTCAATTCTTCAATTTAAACTTTTCTCTGCGACAACATGAGTTCTGTCGATTGCTTGAACAAATTTGATTTATCTTCTTTACTAGGAAACTTGTTATTTTTCTAGCTGAAAGATGCAATCAGTTTATGGTAGTGATTTATCAGTGCTGTTGAATTGAGATTTTGTTTGATTGTGTGCACTGTGTGCTGTGTTGAATTCGGTCTTTTGACTGATCTATGGAGGTATTCAGAGCAGAGGGTAAGGCTCCATCATACCTCCGTCGAAAAGGGAAGATCTTCTGACCAGACGTTTAATCTCATCGAGACAACTACGCGCCGTCATCTCTGAATTATAGCAAACATCGTTAAGTAATAATAGGATAATCAGTGGAAAGAGCTATATGATGACTACCGGCTACCATGCAGCGAAAATGTTAGTAGAAAAATATTATCCCAAAGAAACATACTCTCAGTACCTATATAAGCGTTCAGCTGCACGGTATCTTTTCGTCCAACCTACCGCAGTGTCTCAAGACAAAAGTCTATGACCAGCATAGAGAATACCTCCGTCGGTTTAGGTAGTTAACTAAAGGTAAACAATCTTGGCATGTCTTTTTATCTAAAAGTTGTCTATAAATTGTATGTAAAAATCTTTGCAAATAGGTATTTACCTAAATCGATGTTAGCTAATAAACTAAATTTAAATAAACTTTGTGTATATTTTATACGACATCTTTAATATAAAAAGACACACCAAGACTGTTTACCTTTAGTTAACTACCTAAACAAACGGAGTACTTCATGATGACCAGTGTGTGTTGCCAGTGATGACATATGGCTCGAAAACGTGGTCGCTCACAATGGGCCTCATCAGAAGGCTTAAAGTCACCCAAAGAGCGATGGAAAGGGCTATGCTCGGAGTTTCCTTGCGCGATCACGTCAGGAATGAAGATATCCGCAAGAGAACTAAGGTTACCGACATAGCCCGAAGAATCGCCAAACTTAAGTGGCAGTGGGTAGGGCACATTGCTCGTAGAACAGATGGTCGATGGGGACGGAAGGTTCTGGAGTGGTGGCCACGTACCGGAAGACGCAGCGTCGGAAGGCCTCCCACAAGGTGGACCGACGACCTGGCGAGGGTCGCAGGAATCCGATGGATGCAAGACGCACAGGACCGGCCGCTGTGGCGACGCTTAGGGGAGGCCTATGTCCAGCAGTGGACGTCTTTCGGCTGAGATGATGATAAAAGTTATCTAAATGCTATTCCAGATGGTCGTGTTCTACCATTCGAGCGTAAAGAAGTACCTAACATACATACACAATATACTTTCACTTTTACAAATTAAATACCTACATCACAGATAATATAATATACTAGCATACCTACATATTATGATAGATTACGTTTATGAAAGTGTATTTTTGTTAAATGATATAAACTAGTGCTTGATTGCGGTCCCATGTGATTGTAAGCAATGATGCAATCATTGATGATGAAGCGCATTAGTTTATTAAGAGGCTATTTACTCTAGCCTTAAAGCTAAATTATGATCGAACGGGAAGACCGTTGCAAGAAAATTGTTCAAATCGCGGTATAAACGACGAGGTGTTAACGAAGTAAGGGTGGACTGTCTCCGTACGTAGGCTGTCCAATAGTATAAAGGTGATGGCGGAATCAAGTCACGTAACTTGAAAAAAAATATGATAAGATATTGCTAAGTAAACCTTTTTCCGAAATTAAACGTAATAGCCAAATCTCTTATATATCCCGAAGAACATATTCAACAGTGTCCAATTAAAGGGTTAATACCCTTACGTAAAATGTCAATACACTCGATATAGAGACCCAATACCCCATTAGGAACAGTGACAGGGAACCCGATCTCATCACTGTTACTGAGCTGACGATAAATAATGTACAATATATTTTTTTAAACTCAATTATAACATGAAAAGTTGAATATAATTTAATTTTTCAATATCCGAAGAATTTTGAAATGTTTTTACAAAAAGAGACAAAGTATTTGATTAGATTATGCACTCAGTTTTGTAAGTGGGAATCCGATGGATACGAGACGCACAGGGCCGGTCGTTATGGCGACGCTTGAGGAGGCCTATGTCCAGCTGTAGACGTCTTTCGGCTGAAATCATGATAGAGCTAATGGTATAGTAGGATCGAAGCCTGTTGGGGCCATGAGTTGGCTTCTGAAACGAAAACACGGGGCCCTGGAACAAAAAGCAAAGAAGGAACATATGAGTGGGTTTAGTGAGTAAAAGTCTGACACCTCCCGATTCTTCACAGAGCGGGAAAAGTCATTAGATAATTTTCCACTTAAAAAAACCCTGTACCAATCTCCAATCGAAACCAATCTCCGGTATAACCATTCTCTGGAAATCAAAATTAATTTTACATCGAATAGTCAAGCAACAATAAAGAAAAATAATCTGAATTAGATAGTATAGCTGTATTGAAGACGGTAATACCAAACAAAAGGATACAGTGATGGCAAATAATAGTCCCTTTGATCATGTACCCATAATTTTCTTTGAGGTCCCTTGTCATTAAGTTGGCGTACAAATTGAAATCAATCAGAGAAACATTAAATTGTGTTAGAGAACAGGTCTTACCTAAATTGGTGCTATTGAGATAGAAAATTGTCAATTTGCTGTATTTTCTGATTTGCAGAGTCTGCACATGTGAAGTCTTGGTATTTCAATTATATCGGTTTTTCTGAAAAGCAAGTTAAGGGCGCTACCACAAAACGTTCTTTCATACATTCTAAGCTGCAGAATGCAGCATACGAAATTATATAATTTATAATCAAATAATTATATTATTGTTTGAATTCTTTAATATGAATTAGTGTTTGTTCTGTTATTCATTTTAAGTCCTGTAACGTAAATAAATTGCTTATTAGTCTTTTAGGCTAGATAATCAGTTATTAATAAAAAATAAATAAAAACTTTAGCTAATCATTTTGTTTTGACGTAAAGAAAGGAATAGTATATAGAATAATTTTGAGTGTCTTTAGTAGGGAATAGGAAGTCTGAGGTGAGGTCTTGAATTATAAATATTCCTAGATAAAGTTTGTCTTTTATTGGCATGAGTAGATGTTTCCAACTTTAGTCTACAATTTAGGTACACAGTGCTAATAAAATGGCGGTTACAACTCAGCGACATTAACTTCGGTTCGAAACGACTGCAAACTTTACCATAGCAGGTGTTATTGATAGATTTATCGCTATAACTTTACTTTAACAATTATATGTCTTACCTAAATTGGTGCTATTGAGATAGAAAATTGTCAATTTGCTGTATTTTCTGATTTGCAGAGTCTGCACATGTGAAGTCTTGGTATTTCAATTATATCGGTTTTTCTGAAAAGCAAGTTAAGGGCGCTACCACAAAACGTTCTTTCATACATTCTAAGCTGCAGAATGCAGCATACGAAATTATATAATTTATAATCAAATAATTATATTATTGTTTGAATTCTTTAATATGAATTAGTGTTTGTTCTGTTATTCATTTTAAGTCCTGTAACGTAAATAAATTGCTTATTAGTCTTTTAGGCTAGATAATCAGTTATTAATAAAAAATAAATAAAAACTTTAGCTAATCATTTTGTTTTGACGTAAAGAAAGGAATAGTATATAGAATAATTTTGAGTGTCTTTAGTAGGGAATAGGAAGTCTGAGGTGAGGTCTTGAATTATAAATATTCCTAGATAAAGTTTGTCTTTTATTGGCATGAGTAGATGTTTCCAACTTTAGTCTACAATTTAGGTACACAGTGCTAATAAAATGGCGGTTACAACTCAGCGACATTAACTTCGGTTCGAAACGACTGCAAACTTTACCATACCAGGTGTTATTGATAGATTTATCACTATAACTTTACTTTAACAATTATTTATTGTACTGACCAATTTCGTCGTACGTTTAACGGTGCGGTTGAGTGATGGGCTATCGCGCTGCGTATCATGAAGATTGAGCGATTGGCTACGCGCTACGTACTCGTATCACGGTCTCGATTCCCACACGGAGCAAATATTTGTATGGCCTTCATAATTATTATACCTAGTTGTAAACCCACGATTCCACCTGATGGTAAGCTGTGATGCAATCGTTGATGGTGAGGCGCACTAGTCCATTAAGAGCCTTTTCACTCTAGCCTTGAAGACACCTAAATTATAATCGAACGGGAAAATCGCAGCAGGCAAATTGTTCCTGGCAGTTTATTCCTAGTAAAGGGCAATTTCTACTTCCTTGCCACTCTTGTTTAATACCACCATATGGAGAGGTCCGCAAGGAAGAAGAAAGAGAGGTAGACCCTCTACCCGATGGGACGACGAAATTAAAAAAGTCGCGGGCCCAAACTGGCGGCAAATAGCACAGGACAGAGAGAAGTGGAAATCCTTGGAGGAGGCCTTTACCCAACCTGGGGACCTTGCTTTATAATAAGCATCTAGATATAAGCATTTTTTCATTTTAGTAATAGTAATAGTAGTAAGATGTTTGTATAAAGGGTCAAATAAAGGCTTTTTTATTTTTATTTATTTTAAAGGGCAATTTCTACACCATACTTTCGTATCAAAATGTCAAGGTCAAAAATTTCAATATCAAATCTTGAAACACTGTCACGTTTCAATAAATATCTATAGAGTAAAGTTGGTTTAATCACGTATTATTCTCTGGCCGCCACACGCAGACCCGTGTCACAAGTGTCATGAAAGTGACAGCCCTTGAATACTAATGACGTACACCTCAGATAAATCAAAGGTCATCAGTTGTCTGTTTTAAAAATGCTGGACAAATGAAGTGAAGTTTTGTGAAAATATTTGACTAGGGGTAGTGGGGAGAAGTAGTTGTTTTACTGCCTTGTAACTTTTAACTTAACCTATCACATACCCGCAAAACGAGACACAATAGTAAAACAATAACAGCGCGGTGGGGGATTCATGAATTAAGGCATCTGAAGCAACTGAAGTTGGATTAAGTCATTCAGTTTTCGCGACTAGGAAAAACAGTTGTATTTTCATCATCATCTTTTCAACCGAAATCGTTCACATTCGGACGTAGACCTTTGTGTCCAACTGTGGACTTCTTCGATCCCCCAAGTGTCAACTTAACGTCCGATTACTTGGGACTAAGTATCACTATAACAATAGGTCATGGTCTTGTGTGTCTCCCATCTAACAGATTTCCATGACCGTCACCAGGTTATCGGAACACAGCTGCTTTTTTTACGAATAAAATAAAATTAATTTGATTATATTTAAATCTGATTTCTATGTATAATTGCATCAGTCTTCTGATCGAACTGCTGTACAATAATTTGGTAGCCAAGAACACCTTTCTAGTCACCATTTTTATAATAAAACAACAAACAATTTTCATAAGGAAAATATCAACAATATGATATTTTTCCTAACAAAGTACGGATGAGCTTTGATATGGTTCAATATTGAATAATTCAGGGCACAATGTATCAGTGTCTTTGTCATGTTTATTCATGACTGCGTTACGTTCGAGGATTTGCATTTTATTGAACAACTTCCAATGTTGTTAGTTTGTTTACAATATTTTGTTTGCCTTTATTATGGTTTTTTGTAACTTTTTATGTGGTTTTTACTTGTTACCTATAATGTTCCCACGGCTGGGACTCAGGCCTTCTCGCTAAGTGGCGAAATTGGGCAATATAATTCGCCTACAATATCATGAAAACTATTTCTTAAAAAAACACCTATACCTGTGTGGATTTGAGTAAAATTGCAGTGCTTGAATTATGATTGTAGCTTCATTTTCTAATTGGGCTGTATTGGGGGTGCATTATTTCAGTTACATGTTGAAACTTATATAGATAGAATACTTCTGTAATATTTTTGAAAATGCTTTTCTATGGAAATACAACTTTATTTTTACAAGATAATTCGAATTCAGAACTTGACTTCTCCAATACCTAGGTACACTGTTTGAATAACTTCATAAATACATCTAATATTACTTTTACAAAAATATTTCTACTTTCATTGCGTACCGACTGCGTAGTATGTGAGTGGAATAATGAGGGGCTTGTTCAAAGTAAATAAAATCTAGGCTTAATTCTAACTTTTAGTACTGGTGACGTATTATGTCTAGAAAAGCTGAAATATTTTGAGATTAATTTAGTGGACTTTTGAAAATACAGACTAAAAACGTCTTGCAAATAAAAATGATTGGAGCTTTTACGAGAACAATTTGTTCTGTGATGTAAATTTTGTAATTTGGGTAGTGTTTAAATTTTTTACTAGAATCTATGTAACGAGCTTTTTGTAGGTACTTGTAGTCGCTAATCATCATCATCATTATTTCAGTTGAAAGATGTCACCATAACCACAGGACCTGTGCATCTCGCATCCATCACATACCCGCGACCCTCACCATGCCGTCGATTCAGCTCCAAGACCTCGTGGGTGGTCTTCCAAAGCTGCGTCCTCCAGTACGCTGCCGCCTCTCTAGAGCATTCTGGGCTCGTCGATCATCTGTTCTACGAATATTGTGGCCTGCCGTTTGCAGATTTTCTGGCGAATTTACAGACTTTGTCGATAACTGTGGTTTTCCTGCAGCCTTTATTTCGGTAGGAGAGTTTATCAAAGAATAAAACGCCCATTTCGACACGCCCATTTTATGTTGCAAACATCAAAGATTGGCATATAGGTGACTTCTCGTAAATCCTGCTAGTATTACAAACGCGAAAGTTTTCTCGTTTCAAATAATCATACATCCCTCGGATAATTGGTACTTGGTAGCCTTGATAACATGGAGGTTTTCATTTCTCTACGACCGAAGAGTCAAATTTAATTGTACAAAGTTTTAAACCTCATTAAGACACTCTTTGCTACTAGAATTTTCATTCATCTTACTGCCTCTTCAAGCACGCATGACCTTACACCTACGTTTACTCATGACAAATATTTGCAGCAGTACTCCGGATTCCCTTATAACTTGGTAATAAACGTCCCGTGATTTTCTTCACACGTGCATGAACGTGTATATGTCGCAGGTTTTTCATAAAATTAGGGTTTTGATCAAAAACCTAGGTTTATGATGAAAAACCGGAAGATGACACATATTAAACTCAATTTCATCATAAACCTGTATCAATCCAGACTTTTGATCAAAAACCTGAACTAGTTTGAGTTTATGATAAAGTTATTGTCAAAACCACGGTTTAGCTTTGTTTTGTGGCAAATAAATCAATTTAAATGAAATAAATAAAACAATACATCCTCATTTGCAGCTTAGTAGAAAGAAAAAAAAAAATTTTTTATCAAAAATGGTCCATGGGATGTTACTTTGTCCAATTCCAAAAAAAAAACTTCCTTAAAAAACAATAAATAATTGTTTTCTTTCTACTAAGTTGCAAATGATGACGGATTGTTTTATTTATTTCATTTAAATTGATTTATTTGTCATAAAACAAAGTGAAACCGTGGTTTTTGATCAAAAACCTAATTTTATGAAAAACCTGCGACATATATACTATACACATTTTACCTGCAATCAACAGCTATGTACTCTATTGAATACCGGTGTTTTCTAGTCTTTGAAGCCGTTCTAAAAGGGGGAGTTTAGTTGGTAAGCTAATCTTGTTGACGTGTCCTTGTGGTTGAATTAGTTTGGAGAAAATATTTTTATGGATTATTTATGTATTTGTATTCTTACCACTTCATAAGAGCTTCAGAGGAGCTCGTGGCTAGATAATAACAGCCGCACAGGTCGATCTTCAAGGTTAAGCAACGCTTGCCTAGGTTGGTCTGTGGATGGGTGACCATCTTAACATAACGAGTTTCCTCCGTGCCTCGGAAAGCACGCTAAGGCGTTGGTCCCGGCTGTCATTTGGAGATCTTTGGCAGTCGTTACGGATAGTCAGAAGCCAGTAAATCTGACTCCAGTCTTGCCATGAAGTACCGTGTTACCCCAGTTAATGGGTTGTGGAGGTCTGGTAGGCAGCCGCTCCTCGTAAAATACTGGTATTCTGCTACATCCGGCTTGACTGGAAGCCGACCCCAATATAGTTGGGAAAAGGTTAGGCAGATGATGACTACTTCATAATACAAAACAAAAAAAAAATGTAAGTGTAAAAGAAAAACTGAAAGTATTTTTTAATTAGAACTAGATTGGTAAGAGAAAAAATCTCAAAGAATTTATTTCAATCAAACCATTTACAGGCCCTTTTGAAATGTTAAAGTTGGTCCATCATTGAAGTTGACAGACGGATCTTTACGATACCAACTTGATGCGCTTGAACTAATTCAGAAAGATGCCAAAAGATTGCTGGTATTGATGCACTAGTCAAGTCAAAGCTTCAAAAGTCTTGAGCACCAATGCTGAGATATTAGCTTGTCAGTTTTCTACCGGTTGCATTTCGGGGAGCGCGCGCCGGGATTGCATAACTTAATCCGTCAAGCCTGTTCTATCATCGGATAATCAAGAATAGTTTTCTCTGCATCTCTCTTTTTCTGTCTATTGATAAGGGAGGATTCTTCAACCAGACGGTCAGTTGCCCGGTCCAGACTCAAGAACTGACCGTTTTGGCGAAAGCTACCATTACTTTTTGGTGTACAATAAAGTTAATTCTATTCTATTCTATTCTATTCTATTCTATTCTATTCTATTCTATTCTATTCTATTCTATTCTATTCTATTCTATTCTATTCTATTCTATTCTATTCTATTCTATTCTATTCTATTCTATTCTATTCTATTCTATTCTATTCTATTCTATTGTATTCTATTCTATTCTATTCTATTCTATTCTATTCTATTCTATTCTATTCTGTTCTATTCTATTCTGTTCTATTCTATTCTGTTCTATTCTATTCTGTTCTATTCTATTCTGTTCTATTCTATTCTGTTCTATTCTATTCTGTTCTATTCTATTCTGTTCTATTCTATTCTGTTCTATTCTATTCTGTTCTATTCTATTCTGTTCTATTCTATTCTGTTCTATTCTATTCTATTCTATTCTATTCTATTCTATTCTATTCTATTCTATTCTATTCTATTCTATTCTATTCTATTCTATTCTATTCTATTCTATTCTATTCTATTCTATTCTATTCTATTCTATTCTATTCTATTCTATTCTATTCTATTCTATTCTATTCTATTCTATTCTATTCTATTCTATTCTATTCTATTCTATTCTATTCTATTCTATTCTATTCTATTCTATTCTATTCTATTCTATTCTATTCTATTCTATTCTATTCTATTCTATTCTATTCTATTCTATTCTATTCTATTCTATTCTATTCTATTCTATTCTATTCTATTCTATTCTATTCTATTCTATTCTATTCTATTCTATTCTATTCTATTCTATTCTATTCTATTCTATTCTATTCTATTCTATTCTATTCTATTCTATTCTATTCTCGTCAAATCAGTCTAGCCGTTTTAAAGTGATGCCTAAATATCGTTCGATAACATTTATTTTTCTTACACGAATTATTATAAATCAGTTTTATCTTTGGCTTTTAGTTATTCTCAAAGCTGTCCAATAAACTGCTCTAAAACTTTATGAATATATTATGCAACTTACCCATAAAGCCACAATAAAGCGCTTCACAACTTCGTACTGCACTAAACATTGATATCATTAGTTCCATGCACTTCAAGCTATCCGAAAGCCAGCAGCGCTTTAAAGCGCTCACTGCACGGCTGCGTGTCTCTTACGTTACGGTTAGTTTCTTAGTAAATGAGGCTTGAAGATATGGAGACAGAAAAGTGCAGAAGGATAGAATTGTTTCGAAAGTGAGAGAAATAGTCGTTGGGAATTCTGGAGACCTTCTTTTTACTCAGGGGCCATCAGTACCTTTAATTTGACGAATGGCGAGTGTCCAACCTGTCACCACCGCTACACAACGCAACAACTGCAACGCTTAATCTCTCGTACATCGAAAGACTGGAACAATTTGCCTGCTGTGGTCTTCCTGACTGACAATAATTTAGATATTTTCAAGGCTAGAGTGAATAGGCTCTTAATAAACTGGTGTGATTCACCGTCAATTATTGCATCACGGCTTACCATATCGCAGATCGCAGGCAAGCATTAGTTTATATTAATTAAATAAAAAAGCTTTATGATCTCAATGTTGTAGGGTCCATGACGACTTTTAATCAATTTAATAAATTAGCAAAAAAATACCGTGGTACATCGCCACCCATCTACTATAAACCGAGATTTAAAGTCATTGGATGATCTTTTATCACAAAAAAAAATTTGACCAATTGTTTGATTAGTCAAGACTCATTTCCGAACTAGACCTTCTACCATTTCCCTACCACTTCTCAGAGTGGTTCTACCCAGGACGGAACAAGCACGTCGTTGTGGTTTGGGACCGTCCTTTTACGAAGTTTTTACGCAATTCCGAGGAAGTGACTAACATTATTTCGCACTTTCCGGCGCGGGACGTGCTAAACACAATGCTTCTTTTTTTGGTCACAATGTGTAACATGTGGAGTGTCAAAGAGGAAGAGATATGCGGAAAGTGGGTAATTTATTTGATATGCTTATGGACGTGACTCTTTTGTCTCTTGTATGGCCACACTATATATTATACTTAGCCACTGTTGATAGATTTTTAGTGCTTTGTATTATCGGTCAGTATTTTGAGGAGCTCGTGGCTAAATAATAACAGCCACACGGGTCGATCTACAAGGTTAAGCGACGCTTGCCAAGGTTGGTCTGTACATGGGTGACCATCTTAACATACCTAGTTTCCTCCGTGCCTCAGAAAGCACGTTAAGCCGTAGGTCCAGGCTGTCATTTCTAGATCTTCGGCAGTCGTTACGGATGGTTAGAAGCCAGTAAAATCTGACTCCAGTCTTGCCATGAAGTACCGTGTTACCCCAGGTAATGGGTTGTGGAGGTCTGGTAGGCAGCCGCTCCTTGTAAAATACTGCTAAATCCGGCTTGACTGGAAGCCGACCCCAATATTGATGGGAAAAGGCTAGGTAGATGATACTACTTTGGTCAGTACTGTATAAATTAATAACAGTCGAACGGGTCCATCTCCGAGGTGAACATACCAAGATTCTTCCGTGGTTCACCGTATCGTCGTGGAGGCCCATAACGACACGGTGGTGCTCCGCCCAAGCGGGGGACCACCTCTACCGTCTACTCGTTTCTGAGGGATGGGGTGGTCCATGCAATGGTGAGACCCGAATGTTTCTCCTGCCTGTATTTGAAACAAGAACCGAACTGGCCGTGTCTGGTAAAGACTTGCGTCAGGTGGAAGATGAGGACGCCGTGGCACCTCTCCACTCACACTCACACACTTCTAAAAGAAAGAATATACCGCCACAATTGTGGCTTACCCAATACGACGACTCTAAGAATTGAATGACACTATTGCAACAGATGGCAACTTAATTATGCAAAGTACTTACGCATGTGTGACGCGAATGCTCTTTGAAAATTGCTTGGACCTATGTTACTTGAATGTGATACTAAAATAATAGTATATAATGACAGTCTTACATCACATGCTGATCTCAGACCTATTAGCATTATCATAATGATAGATAAGTGCTGATAATGTCTAAAACATGGTCTCAGAATGGAATAATGGAGCTTAATTGATAGTGGGTGGATTTAATTTTAGCTGGGTCTGGTAATATTCGATAAGAAGTGCCTAAAGCAAGTCGGAGTACTGAATTTTAAGCAAGGCATAGATTTTTTATTAGGTACTATTATGGCTATCTCACCTGATGGTAAGCGATGATGTGACCGACGATGGAGCACGCCTGCTTAGAAGTAATCAAATTACATTTGACTTAAAGATGTAGCTATCAGGAAACACTGAGTCCAGCAGGTAATTCCACTCCTTAGCTGTATTCATTAGGTTAAGCTTAGCATAATCAGCCTATCATAGCACTTTCCGAGATTTAGACGATGCCTCTTTACGAAACGTCTGGATTGAGGGCCCACGTTATTTAGCTATAAAAGTTTTAGTTTACGTTTAAGAAATTTATGTATGGATCATTGCTCTAAGTTTTACAAATTTTTTACTAAATTCTCTGTAAACCTGGTTTCGTTTCGTAAGGATTTAAAAAATGGGCTCTCAATCCAGATGCACACTTTATAATGTACTCACTACTGGGACTTAGGCTTCCTTTATTTAGGACACAGCAATAGCCATAATTCACTACGTGAGCCCAGTGCGGGTTGATGGATGTCACATGTCTTCAAAATTTTTGTTTGAAGTATGAAGTATGTATGTATGTATTCGTAAGTAGGTTAAGCGACATAGCTCATCATTACTTAAATAATCCTTGAATAATGGTAAGTCTATCACAAAACACTATAAATATTAAATATCAAAGCTTTTAGTGGGAAACTCACGAAAAAATTCCACCATTGTATATGAAGTTTAAATAAATAAATAAAAAATTGTATCCTGTTTACTTTAAGCTACATACTTGCTAGTAGGTTTAAGTTTCACGCAACATCAAAACAAAACATCATTAATAAGCAACGAAGCACAAAATCACTCAATTAAATGAAAAATACCTTCATCATCCCGCCGTCACAGAAACCTTTTGAAATAAGTCGCCGGTCCCTGGACATTGCCCAATCCAGTGCGCAAACAAAGCTTGGAAAAGGTCAATATCGCCATAACTCAACCTTATGCCCAGTTCATCATACATATACTGGATATAAATCTACTATGAACATAGAATAAGGAATCGTAGCGACTGGAGATGCTTTGAATAATAATATTCGTGTCGTTTTTGTTTTTTGAGGTGGAAATCGTCCTATTTCCCAGGTCTAAGTGGAGCTCGCCGTACGGCATTCTGGTAATAATCTGGACCAAGCCCAGTCGTCACCGGCACGTTCCATTCCACGCGTGCCTCAAGGAGATGTCAGCAAACTGTAGGGGCCCATAGGGCCGAAGCCTCTGGGGAGCATGGAAAATCCGAAAGGTTGTCACCGTGTCCCCCAGATCGAAGGCAACGAAGGAACGGGATGAGGTTTACAGTAAGAGTCTGACATGCCCTCCCGCTCCGCCCAAGAGCGGGAGAAGTCATTTTGATGAATCCCCTTCCAAAAAAAAAGGTCTGAGTGGAGCATAGGTAAGTGTCAGATTTCATTTGTTTAATTACTCAGTATACCCGCGAAACGAGACACAATAGTAAAACAATAGCAGCGCGGTCTCATAGGACCGGTTGGGGATTCAAACATTAAACCATCCAATTTACTTCAGTTGCCCTTTCCGTTTAGTTTCGGGCATGTATCGATATTTCTTGTGCCTTCTACAAACAAGGGTAATAACGAAATTCCATTCATATCTTTGGGTAGCGTTGTCGTAGAAGTTTAGGTTATTCACTGCTGTAATGGGTAGCAGACCTGAGTGTTTGTTACGTATTAATTTCAGCTTGATATATATCTATGCGTTTCTGAGATCCTGTAACATAACATATTATATGATTGATGATTTCATTTTGGCCGACTGAGGATTTTTTTACGTTGAGAAATCTTCCAAATACTTCTACCACTCTAGAGCGAAGCAAAAAGGCGTGTTGGATTTTTACGAACTAAAACTACACCTATGTTTGTTCCTTTGCCTTGCGTTCCAGGAACTCGATATTCAACCTATGGGCCCAGTAGGCTTTAGCTCTTCTAGGTCCCTAAGGTTTTGATGATGCCGATGACGGATGATGACACACTTTGATTAAATGGTAATTTTGAAATCTCTCTAGCAGCAGCCGGTAAGGCATCTCAGTACTCTGTGGCTAGATACTTGATTTATCATATATAACACTGTTGTTTTCCTACTAGTGGAGCAATTATTTATTGACATCGGATAAGTAAATACGTAGTTGTTAGTAGTTACAGGACTGAGTTATGAAAGTTTCAGCTGTAATTATTATTGTAGGATAGATTAGGAAGATATATTGTCAATTATACCGACGCCTAAACGTATAATTTGTTTGTAAACTACGTGTTAGTTTTGTCAGTTATTTTAGTTGAGTATTTTAAAGATGGAGGGCTGTGTGAAGTAAATTTTGAAATGTGAGGGAAATCCAGATGGATATTTTGTACAATGATCTATGACGGAAAATTTGTCTTATTTTATTACAATTCTTTCTTTATTTGTGATCACCTAGTATATAAATATCTATTATTAGCTATTATTAGATGTTTTTAATAGTTTTGTTTAGTGTTTGATTGTTTCTTGAATGATAACAAACTGATTGTTCTAAGGGTTCATACGCACTATGCGGGTAGCCGCATTGCGGCTAGTCGTCCGGCTGACCGCAGGATGCGGTTGAAGAACCGTTGCGATTTGCGGTCATGTCGATCCATTTCAAAGATGGACGTGGAAGAATTTGCAGCTATTTACTACATTTACACACGTTACGTAAAGAAGAAAAAACAAAGAAAGAAGTACTGGGTGCATCCTTATTTGCAAACACGAGATGAGAGCAAGCATTTTGCGATATTTTTCGAAGAACTAAAAACCACGTGCACACACTCACTCAATGGCGGGTAGCCGCAGACTAAACCGCACAGTGCGTATAGCAACCGTCCGGCTGGCCGTCACTCGGGCCGCAGCCCTCCGAGCGACCGGAGCGGTCTGCGGGTAGCCGCATCGCAGTGCGCATAGAAATGAATATTACGTACATAATTGTGCTTGCGGTCAGCCGGACGGCTAGCCGCAATGCGGCTACCCGCATAGTGCGTATGAACCCTAAAGGAACAAAAGCATTTTAACATTTTCATCATTTCCGATATCGGATCAGCTAAAGCACCGGCTCCCTTTCCACCTTGTTCCAAAGTTCAGGAATACGATAGGCATAGATATAACCATTTGTGTTACGATGCTTTTATTCTGCGGGATTTCAGTTGTGGATGGAGACGAGTTGCCATCACATTTTATTTAAAACTTGATTACTATGATATTTTTAATAGATGTACTATGATGAACTTATGTTAAGTAGCGTTGTCAGGACAGTATGCAGTAAATAACTTGTATTTTTTGCATGAACCTTTGTTTTTCTATAAGCGCGCCGCGCTTTTCCCTTTTCGGTTAGAAGAGACGTGTGACATGGCTGAACAGATTTTGAACTGAGATATAGAAGAAAAAGCGCGGGTTCGCAAAAAATAGAATCAGTGAAGAGAGGGCTAAGCTTAGTTATGGGGTAAACAAAGAGCTTACCATGACGTGTTAAAATGATAGACGAGCGAGCGAAAAAGAAGGAGCTATACACCTTTTACAGCAAGGGATGGCTTTTAATTCAGTTTAGGTAAAATGGATCGCGTTAAAAGCTCGTGCCTTTGGTGAGGAAAAAAAATAGAATTTGACTATGGTAGGTAGATACTAACGTTCATAATTAGTAGAAATACATAAACAAAAAACGTTGAAAAAACTAACAAACCGTAAAAAAGAAAATCATAAACTGAAACAAAATTTCGACTAACATCCAAGCTTGAAAAATCAAGGAACATCTTCGCAATAATTATTAAAACTGCTTCTAAAAATCACAACCGACATCCTGACATGAAAATTAATTACGGAAAAACATAATTTCTCACAAAAATTGCTTCGTTCTTCCGTCGCTGGGTGAAAATCTACTGAGGACTGGAATTTAATGGAGTGCTAATGTATTTTTAACTAAGTTTATTTGTGCTAGTAAATTAGACGAGAATTTTGGTTTATTGAGTTGATGGTGGTGTTATTAACCTTTAAGTACACGCGTTGTTTCGGACAACATTCCGTCACGCGCGGGGTCCAGAATTATCCCCAATATAAATTTACATATATATTCAGATTTATTAAATAATTTTTAAAAGCCGTTTTAGATTATAAGAAAAGACATTATAATCTTTATGAAAAGTATTTATTTATCATAAAACAATCAGTTTTTAAACAGTAAGGAACATTTTTATCAAATTAACATTCTCGTACATAGAATTTTTAAGGCACATGTTTAAAGTACTATAATTTAACAAAAGAGTCCACATCTGATTA
Source organism: Mythimna separata (assembly GCA_030763345.1). NCBI lineage: Eukaryota > Metazoa > Arthropoda > Insecta > Lepidoptera > Noctuidae > Mythimna > Mythimna separata. The sequence goes on along the minus strand of CM061171.1, from coordinate 20,819,856 downwards.
ACTTACAATTTTTTTCTAAGAAAATAAGAATCAAAAACAAGTAATTATAAGAAAAATTAACAATAAACATTATAGTAAAAAAAAACACAATTTTTGAAATGGACTACCCTAAAGTAACGTTAAAATTATTCTTTGGGTAAGCATGTTACCTAATTTTCTACTGAATGAGGCATGCAAATAGTTTTTTTTATAAGACTTACAGACAATAGTACTTTTTTATCCGAGAATCTGGGACAATAATAGCATTTTCACTTCATTTTTGAGGCACAGGGTCCAGCTTCATCTGAATTGGGCAAAAGCTGCTCTCTGTCGATCAACTTGCATATTATTGGCCTGTGGTCAAGTTATAATTTATACATTTAATTTTCGGTTATTCGGCGACACATTTTTTCATTTATCAACACCAATTCTGAAAAATAAACAAATAAAAACATAACTTAAGTGAAAAAAGTAACTACGTTAAATCACGGGTGGGGTCTGCAGGTATCCCCACGTAATCAAAAATGTAACTTACCTTAGCAGAAGAGCGAAGAACGTCCACTAGCCGAAAGGTCTCGTGTCGCAATGAGATTAGCCGAAAACGCGCGACCGTAACTTGTCAATTAAAAAAAATACCGTTAAAAAAGAGCGCGTGGGGTCTGCTTAGACCCCGCCCGTGACGTTAAAGGTTAAGCCTTTATTTTTGAAGTGGGTTTGGGTGGTGTCTGAAAGAACTTTTAAGGTGGAATGAGAGGAAATGTCAAACTTTTACCCACCAGTGTTTATTCATTTTCTCTTTGCGTTATAACCTGTTATAAGAAGAAACCTATGAGGTGGAAAATCATCCTATCAGTTCTCTCGTTCTCTGGTAGAGCGAGAGAGTGTGTCAGAATTTAATGACAAAAACCGCACCTGTGTATTTCAGTTGACCTTTATGTTAAGGGTCATCGGCCCTGCGGGGCCATTAAGGTTTACTGACATCTTCTCTCTTTGAGGCATGCATGGAAAATTCTTAAGACTTCCATGCGTACCTCAAAGAGACCGTCAGTAAACCTTAGTCATGCATAGTCATGCGCCTGGCTTGGTCATCACTGGACTCGATACACCACAAAAAAAAGATAGGCTGCTTTCTAGCTGCATCCGATTTGACTGGAAACTGATCTAAACTAACGAAAACTTGGTAAAAGGCTAAGTAGGCAGATTGGCTTGTTAGGGTCTGTAAGCAAAAGCGTATACATACGTCAAGAAATTTTGTCATTCTACTGGTTTTACGCCACCTGAGCAACATTATTTTACCACCATAAAATTCTAAGATAAGTTAATTCCTCCAAATTCCTTGAATATGATTAGGTACGTTCCAAGTTGACACCTAATAAATTATTGTGGATGAATTTTGTAATCTGTTTTTATCTCTGTTACTAATGGTAAGAAGACATTAACTAGGGTGGCAGATGAGATTACGTTTGAAAAATCTTTTCGTAATTATTTGCTTCTTGGGTTTGGTTTCACCTAATTTCATTTTGTTATTTGCAATGGTCTAATGGTATTATGAAAGTTAATCTATCTGTCTTCTGTGTACCTACTCATAGTTTAACTGCAGAACTGATTTTGATGGGATCGGAATAAGCTTGAACACTAAGATATGAAATAGGCTACTTTTTATTTGCCTTCGATTCCAGCTTCTCGTCTGGTATGACCGACATTCACGCGAACAAAATCGTTTGTAAAAGTTGATGCAAGTAAGTATAACCTAACTTAATCTTAATAGAGTAAGTTATAAGTCGTAAATTTTGGCTAGGTATAACTAATCGGCGCTAGGACATTCTCTCCTAGGTTGTCGGCTCTGGCAAATTGACTAACTTGAGGTTTCTCTCACTTCTCGACCACCAGGTGGGCAACCACTACCTTTCTTTTGTTCTGGGAGCTTATTTGATTATTTACTTTATTGTACACCAATATAATACAACATGAGCCTTAAAAATATATAATAATTGACGAATTTTTTGCCCTCTGTGATTTCTTCCTGCCAACCTGGAATGGACAGAGATTGTCTGATTTTTTATTTTTATTTTGAGGATATAAGGGCACAGTTATAATAGAAAAACCAAGACATAGATTCCATACATTTATTCTAATGTTCTCTTTTTTAATACAGTGTACTTATAAACAGTGTTACAGATTTTTAATAATGGTGTTTTATTAAGAAATAAATACTGTTTTTTTATTTTATTTGAAATGCTAAAATTCTTATGTGACTGTCATTATAAAGAATTATGACGAGTTTATTTATTTCGGCATATTATAAAACATCATGTCAGAAGACATTTTGAAGTACATTATAATATTATATTTAAAATACACGTAAAACACAAAGTGACTAGAGTTTAACTCCAATCCGGTTTGGCACCTTTATACTAGACGTTGTAATAAATGTTTTGAACATACAATATCCACTTAATAACTATAACAATACCTGGCCTTAATTTGACACTTGTGGCCTTATTATGTCAAGTCGTAACTAAAGACCAACCAATGAACCAACCACCAACTAGGTTTAGATACATTTTTGAATATCGAATTTGCTTTTGACTTTTGACTACGATAAAATCAAATAACCAAAGCTGTCATTAAAGCACTGGCTTTAATGACAGCTTTGGTTATTTGATTTTATCGTAGTCAACTGCTCATGGTCACTGCCACTGGTCAGTGGCCATGAGCAGTTTTCTATTTTTAAAGTTATGTTCAAATCGAACGATCGAAATTCAAAAATGACTTCTATGTTTCGTTGGTTTGTAGATTGCGTATTGGTTGGTTGGTTGTTATTTGGTTGATTGGTAACTTACTCGGTTGGATGATTGGGAGTTGGTTGTATGGTTAGATTACAATTCGAAAACGAGTGAAAGACAATGTTGTCTCTGTCACTTCATCCCACAGTGATCATCCCTCGCAGTGCCATATTTACAACCAGGTACTGTACTTACGTTATTATAAATATATACAACACGTTTGGTTTAAGAGATCTAGAACGTCGTACAAAATAGTAGACCGAAAGTGTAGATACTTTCCTAAATAGTCCCTGTATCTTGTTCGCTACTTTACTTTACAATAAAACACTTTTCATTTGTTAAATCACAAGTATTTTATCAAAAAATGGTTAATATTTTGAATTAGAATAAGGTATAGCGGGTTTGGAGTTATTTTTTATTTCAGAAGTATAGTTCTCATAATCTTTGAAGCATAAATATTAAAATTTGTTCTTAATGTATAGGCAAAATTTTCATTGAAACGTAAAGGTTTTCTTGCAATGAAAAATATAATCATTTGTCTTAGACTTTTTTTTAACGAACTAGTTTATCAAAAAATATACAAATATAGAATACTAATTTTGAAAACAATATTAAAATTGGTACAAATGCAAAGGAGCTAAGACACCATTTTGTATGGAGGCTTTTCTTTTATCAGCAGCTTTCAAGCTTTATAACATCGTTGTTGATGAAGAATATATTTAAAAAGTTTATTTCATAATTATTGTTTATTAACTAATGCTAAAAATTATTTAATTTAGCAAACATATATATTCCTTATTGTTCAAGCAAAAGACGGTTACAAAGCTCTATGATTCTGGTTATATTTCAAATAATAAGAAAACACTTTGCCTCTGCGTTTTTCAAGATTATCTTAATTTTTTGTCTATTACCCGTAGTTTAATCAAAATGGCAGTTTCTTTAGAAGCCGTTGACATTTCGTCTTTATAGTTTCCAAATTCTTACACAACTTAAAACTAACCTTAATTTTTCGATTCGTTCTGATAACCATAAAAACTTTTAACTTTATTCGTAAACAATTCGTTTAATGTCATCTTAAAATCTAAAATATTTCACACTTATTAAAATTACACAGTATACATGTACGTACATATAAAATATTAGACATAATTATAAATGTCCGTATTCTGGAACTATGTTGAAGCTAGCGAGATTGATTTCGATTTCAAACTGACAGAACTGTTTCCAATCTAAAACTTGTAACCTTAAATATGTAAAACCTAAAAATAGTTTAATCAGAATAACGAGCAAAATCAATTGAACTTTTTAATTTAGGTAAAATTAAAAAAAAATCTTCATTAAAAATATGGCCCTGTGTGTATTAATAAATAATTAATAGACAAAGCCATCACGTGCGCAAATCCGTCAAAATAGGCAAACACAAATGGTCATCCAATTTATTTTTTGGCATACGGAGGATAATATTTAATTGTTCTTATTTTAATGCAGATACGAATCTTAAACCATAAATAACACATAAACCCTTTACATTTTTTTAATGATTTTTTTTCTCTCATAATTAGGTCAATTGAACAAAAAAACATTTTTCGGTGTCTTAAGTTTTGTGCATATAACATTACACGTTGTATATCTGTGTTCCAGCATTTTTCCAGAATACGAACGTAAGACTTTGGTAAGTATATCTCTAGTTTACAAGAAAGTGTCTTCCCGTTTCCGTTGGGGTGGATGGCAGTTGTTGTTCATCTGTTGATCTGGAAGGTGCAGCCGGACCTTTTTGGAGTTCGTGCTGTTGGTGTGGAGCCGCTGCTTTGGGAACTTCACGCTGTCATCCTTCAACTGTGTGGAAGACAAATAGTTTGAATAAATAGATCTAATGGCAGAACTCAGGCGCAGTTACACATTCTTGCCCAGTTATTCTAACAATACCTACTTATAATGTAATTTTTATTTTTTAAAGAGGAATAAAAATTATTATTGTATCAGTTAAATGCATATATAGGTATAATCTTTCAAATCCATAGTGCGACATGAAAATAAAAATATGTTTATTTTTACCTCACACGCACAACTTATTGGATCTCAACAATACATGACAAATAATAAAAACAAATAAGATACAATAGCCCAAAAACTTGAGCGAGGTCAAAAAAGGCCATAGCATTTACTGAGGTAGGTCCTCATCAAATGTTACGGCATTTAAAACAACAAATAACGTTGTTAGTGATTTAATTAACAAAGTAAAACAAAGTTCTTAGTTTGAATATTCCAGTAAAGATATTACTAATTAATAGTTGTTTCATCTATGAGAGACGAATGAAACAATCTTCGCAAATCAAAATTATCAAAATGAAGGAACAAACTCGATTATTCGAAGATGATAGTTTAATAGATAACGACGAATTCAAATTCAGATATCACGAACAAACTATTGATTTAAAGTTCTAAAGCTCAAGAAAATAATTTGATAGAATTTGACGGATTTAATATTTAAAATTGTAACACTGGGTTCAATCAATTTGTTGAAAGTAATAAAACAGTTGGAAGCTAAGTCTTGAGAATTTTTAATAATCGCTGTATAAGTTTCAAAGTTGGAATGGACGAGAGGAGAATTGAAAGATTAAATTGATACTTAATGATATTGAATATGGTGATAAGGTGGTGGATGATATGAAAGTAAAGGAAATTAGTGATAGAACGACAGGTGATGGAACAGAATGGAAGAAAAAGACGGGTTACGCCGACACGAAGTAATATGGGTCAAGGGCAGGTAGATGAAGATGATAATAAAGTGGTGGATTTAAAGATTAAGACATCGAATAGTAGAAATAGTAAAGTCCCTTGATTCTATGATGCAAATAGATGGCGCTGTACAACATATATTTTTTAATAGTTCGAATCTTCTGATTTGCATCATCAAATAAACTCATACTTAAAATGGTAGCGACTGAAATATCATTAAGAAATTTTAAAACAGCTAAGTTGTGAAATGGAACAATGGTTTACGAGTGTATAAGTAGTGAGCCCTGAAAAATAGGACAACATGACAGATCGAACGAGGGGCGAATAGTCAGGAAGGCGACCATTGACGGTGATAGATAATCGCACAGAAACACGAAGTTTGAAAATACTTCTTGCCTTCAGTACCTTATAATCATCAACTGTAAGGCGGTATTTTCGACTGTGATTCATATTAAAACTCATTAGTAAAATCAATTGGAAGTATTTTGTTACGAAATGGGCAAAAGTATAAAAGTAACTAATTGATTATTATTATTATCTCGATGATACCACTTTCCGTCTCGCTGCTTCCCTACGTCTAGGGGCTCCTTGTTGTTCTCCTCATCGCTGCCACTGTGGCGAAGTTGTCAACAGCCTCGGACACCACGGTCTATCATGCAGCCGAAGTGCGGGTCGCATAGCACGGCACGCGAATATCAACGACATAATCAGACGCGCTCTTGTCACCGTCGGCGTTCCAGCTGTATTAGAACCTCATGGCCTGGCACGCGACGATGGCAAGAGACCGGACGGTATGTCGTTATTCCCTTGGAAGATGGGTAGGCCTTTAGTATGGGATGCTACTTGTGTCGATACTCTTGCGCCATCCCATCTTCCAAGCTCGTCGTGTTGTGCTGGTTCCGCCGCTGCGGCTGCGGAGAACCTCAAGCGGCGGAAATATAATAACCTTGTGGGAAGTTATATTTTCGAACCGTTTGGGGTTGAAACTCTTGGTTCGTGGGATCCGAGTGCTCACAAATTGTATAAAGATCTTTCGAAGCGCCTAGTTGACACTTCGCGTGACCCAAAGGCTGGCTTTTACTTTGGACAGAAAATAAGCATTGCCATTCAGCGTGGCAATGCTGCCAGTCTTTTGGGCACTTTACCAGTCGACAGCGATGTGGAGGAGTTTTTTGACGCCATATTTTAGTTTGTTTTAAGTTAGTTTTAATTAGTTTAGAGTTAGTTTTTATTATACTGTAAATACCTTGTACCTATTGTCGTAACAAAATAAATAAAACCACTTGAAATTATATTGATTATTGAAGTTGATCCACCTCCAAAAAAAGATACATGCTCCTTGAACTACTCCATTTCTTGTTTTGTAGGTTAAGAAGATGCTCAACGATTTCAGCGAAGTTTCACGCTTGACATAACATCGCTTGCAACTGAAACACGCTTGAGCGCACGTGACTGCTTCTGAGCACGTGTCGATACTACCCACTATACTCCTACGACAAGTTTGCATACTTGAACGGAAATATTGTCAATGTTTTGAGAGCTACCTTGTTTACATAAGGTGAATTTGAAATGATAGAATCTAAATAAAATTTCCTGACAACTTAGAGGTTTAAGTCAAGAGTGAATGGGTCACTTATAGGTAAGCGTCCTCCGTTGTCGCCAACATCATCGCTTACCATCAGGTATGATGGTGGTTAAATCTATTCTATTCATCGTCAACGTTGATGTTTATTGCTTTGTGCAGAGTACTAGTATAAGTGTCCAAGTTTGTTTTACTTAAATGTTATCGACACATTTATGACATATGGTGCACCGATTGATCTACTTCAAGTTTTTCACCAAATAAAGAGTCAAATGCGGTAAAAGTTTCGACGTAAAAGCAACTCTCATTCAGTGTACTGCGCATATCCTACAGAGGATGAAATACGAGTATATCCTTTTTTGCAAATTAATGATGAAGGTTTATTATGGTTATAATCTCATCATAATAGGTTAACTTACTCGTATAGTGAGTTCGTGTCGGGTCCGCCGATGTGATGACGTCAACAGCTCCGTGTGTGCTCGCGACTCGTTCCCGGCAGGACTGTCGCTGGCCCTCACCCAGCACCACAGCCACTTGTATGGTGGAATGTTCCTGTTGGGAGAACAAACATTTTGCAAAAACATGTGTAGGTAACCCCAATCAGTTGGAAGGATTACAAAAAAAATTTGACGAGTAATCCCTTGAAAGCAATAAAATTAAAAAAAAAATTAAAAATCCTAAAATTGCATTCGAATATTCATTTGCATTTAAATATTCATTAACATCGTGGCTCAGATGGATTTTAGTCAGCAAAAATCTGATACACCCTTATCAGATTTTTTACTTATTGCTAAAATGTTTGAAATTGTTCTCGTGAAATTTTATCTAATACCTAGTACATAATTATAGTGTTAAAAGACGTTTTGGTCTGTCGTACCAAGGTTGTGGTCCGTCCCTATCAAGGTCGAGCATTATGTTACGTAATTGATACTATAACACGCTAGAACTTGGTACGACGGGCCAAACCTACACTGAGTCACGCTCGACCTTGGTACGAACGGACCAAATCCGTTGTACCAATATCGAGCGTGTTATAACATTGTAAATCTTATAGTATAATCTTTGTGGTTTTTCGACATTAATTTGTCATCAGCCAAATGAAGAAGAATTCAAGGAATATTTGTACCCTGAAAATAATAAAATCTTGTTATAAAACCACTCGCAAATACAAAATGGTAGGTAGTTAAATAATTAATAATTTCATAATTTTCAATCTACAGGCTTAATTAATTCAGCGAAGAAAGTTGCTGAGCACATACCAATTATCAAAATTTAATAATATTAAATGTGTACGTAAAGCCAGAAATGTTTCCCTAATGTTTAATTAGCACATCATCCAAAATTTTACGTTTCCACGGTGTTTGACTCAATTTCGTTTCTCTAATGAAGTTGTAATTTAATTTCGAGCTTATTAACAGAATTGTGACGAAATGTTGATATTAATATACAACAATCTTATTTGCTTCAATTAACTTTGGCCTATTCAAGATATTTTATATTATAATTCCAAGTTGGAGAAGTTATTTTTAGGGCTTTTTTTCTGATATTTTCAGATGACATTTGGTATTCGATTGATGTTATGAATTGTATCAAAATTTGCTTTTTGGAAGCTGTCTTTACCAAACATTTATGTTAAAAGTTTAAGTGTAGGGTAGAGTGGGGTAAGACGAGATGAGGGGAAAGATGGGGTACTAGGTTTTACACATAGTCCATGCACACGTGCATAACTTGAGTTTCATACCTACGTTACACGATGGAGATGCCCCGTCTTATCTGCTTAAGACAAGAAGGGATAATATCTCTTTTAGACTTCTTGTTTTTTGCAATATTAGGACTGATTCTAGGGTAGTCTGACTGCTAAATATAATTTTAATAATAAGTATGTTTATAAAATTATACAAGAATTTGATTTATTATGCTTTGAATTTTATGTTTTCTGTCTTGCTCTACGTGCTCATGCATGACCTACATGTACTTGGATTTATTAAAGTGCATATTGTTATTAGGTGCATCACACTAATATTATAAAAATGAAAGATTGTATATACATATATATGTGTGTGTGTGTGTATATTTACAGATTTTCACGCGGTACACGGACAATATCCTGGAATAGCACATAGAATATGAAAAACCTGGGCCCATACTAGTGGGTTGTGTACTTTCGTGGCGTCTTTTCACTTCGTATACAACCATACATATAACAGGCTGTTAAAGAAGCAACAGATAGTCACTTAAACCGCACTAAAATAAGACTAAGTTTATGACTGAAGCATAAACCGTTTAATGCTTAAGTGCAGTTTGACGTCACGGAGTCAAATTGAATACCATGTTAGGGGCAAGATGGTACCGTTAAAAATCCCTGTTGTGGTTTAAAAAAGACATTTTTAAGCGATAAAAGCCGTTCTTGTCCATATTTATTAAAGCGGGCATTCCAGACTAACTATTCAGCTTTTGTTTTTCTGCAAAATGAGGGAGGGAAAATGTGTTTACGTTAAGCGTTGGATGATTTTTATTTTGGAGCTAAAAGTCTTAATTTTGGGTTTAGTGGTGGAAGAGCTTGTGAGTAATTTATTAGAGTGATACGGGTTGATCCTCTAAGTTAAGCAATGCTTGATGAGATCGGCGTGTGACCATCTTAGCATACCCGTGATTTTACAGTGCTCTCAAAATTACGTTGAGCCATTAGTTCTACCTCTCGCAATCGGTCCTGGTCCTACCATGACCTGAATGGTTGGGTCAGAGGTTAGGGGAGAATTAGACGCAGCCACCTCCTTTTCCGGTGGAGTAATGCGTACAAAGGAGATAACCATAACCGTAAAAGAAATGACATTTAAAAAAAAGTTCAATCTGATTTATCAATTGAGAATAAATTCAAAAACAAATACCGTCGATCATTCAAACTAAAACATTAATGACAATACTAATAATTTCATTATCGTTTTTATTGCATAGTAATGGAGTGGAAAAATGATTAATTATGAAGTTTAATCATTGTTTCAGTTCATTTGTTTAGCTTAAACGGTCATTAGGGGTTAATTATTTATCCCGTAAAGCTCATTCAAGCTCAAACTCTTGAATTTCCTTTCAACCGTCAATTCTAGTGATTTGAGAAAGATCAGTGCTGAATATTTTCTTCGTGAGAAACTCGTCGTTTATACCGCGTAGGTAAATCGAAGGATTGGAACAATTTGCCTGCTGCGATCTTTCCGTCCGATTATAATTTGGGTACCATCAAGGCTAGAATGAATAGACCCTTAATAAACTAGTGCGCCTTACCATCAACGATTGCATCACTGCTTACAATCAGGTGGGATTGCAGTCAAGCACTAGTTTGTGTTATATTAAAAAAAAACTCTATTTAAAAAAATCGGGCATGTGCGAGTCGGACTCGCGCTCTGAGGGTTCCATACCTATGAAAACAGTTAATCGAGTCTTGAAGATTTTCCCGAATCACAATATCTATTTTCTTGTTACGTAACTACAAATTTTCAGTTTTCCAACTTTTCCCTATATTTGTGCCATGAGACCTTGCTTTATGCCAAATTTAAAGATTATAGGTCAATGGGTCGAAATGTAATTTTTTTTGCGAAGTTTATGTTGCAAAAAAGTATAGGCCGTATCTTTTTTTTCGTTAACTTACAAGTTTGATTTTTACACAGTTTCAAGCTGCGGGCCTAAAGTATATGTTTTAATTTCAACTTGATACCTTCACGCGCAGGTCCTTTGAAGCTCTGCAAGGACCTAACAGACCGCAGACCTAAGTATGAGTATAATCTGGTTCTAATTTCAACTCGATACCTCAAAGCGTTCTCGATATATCGGGTCTTGACAGACATACAGACAACAAGGTGATTCTATAAGGGTCTCGTTTTCCTTTTGAGGTACGGAATCCTAAAAATACAGTACATTTATAACATAATTTTCCATGATTGCGGTTTAAAAAGTTTTATTAAAAGGCTACATCTCAAAAAAACCTTACCATTATGTTTAGAAATGGATAAATTATGCGGAGTTACTTATCATTATTTCGTCCGCACAACATTTTTTACGCAAAACATTTTCAGTATTAGCGAGATTACTTTAATAAAGGTTCATTTTATAAAGTACGAGTATTTTATACTTAGGCTGAATTTTATAAAGACTTTCCTCGATCCTAGGAATAATTTAGTTTCTTCTTAGCTTTTTGTCACCTTCGTCAATTTTTGTAAGAATTACTTTGTATTGCTCTTTATCGAAATTAGTTCGAAGTAAACAACATTCCTTAAAATGCTGCTAGATTTTTTGGATATTTTATCAAAAAATGTAATGATAGAATTCTGCTACTGCTAGCTACTGCACTGCTAGAATTCAGGCCTCCTCTCTACAAAACGGAATAGGTCATAATCTACTACGCCAGCCCATTGCAGATTTTTTCATGTCATGTCTTTCGAATTTTAGGTTCTAAGCCATGTCGCCATCTATCATGCTACCAATGCTTTAGAAGCTAATATCGGTTGAAAAGAGTGAGAGGAAATTCAATGTCAAACTTTTGCCTAATGCCGAGCGACCCTTCAGTTACTCTTGACATTCGATATTGAGCAATGTAGTCTTGGTAGGTGTTAATTGGCTACCTAAGTAAGAGATAAAGCTTTTAGGTTCTTAGTTATCGCGAAAATCTGACTTATTTCGGGTTGGACATGGGACTTAAAAAAGTGTTCCCGTAAACCCAATTAACATGGCCACGTAGCCATTATGATTAGCCACGGTCCTTTGATAAGCACCTTTATATAATAGGAGTAACATATAGCCCATTCTGCAGAGCCTCTATGGAGGAGGACGAGACGGCAGCTCATCTGTTTCTAAGCCGCCCAGTGGGTGCTGGGTTCAAGTATAGAAGATTATGTGACTAAGGAATAAAGCTGTAAAAAGTAGAGTATCCAACACAGGGATAAAGCTGTCTTTGTCTTGGGCGGCTTGAATTCCTCACTACACTCAGGTTTCTGTTTTAACTCCCTCGCAGTGCTCGGGAGTTAATTATATAAGTCCCTCACTCACGTGTGGGATTAAATATTAGCAATCTTCGTTTTGTTTGAAATTCAACATGCCGTCCTCGCCTTAAAGACACTGCTTTATCCCCTAGTCACATAATCATAATCAAAAGAATGGTATAAGACGCTGCTGACCTTCTTTGAGTAACTGGGATGGATTGAATGACATTTATCCCACGCGTATGCAAATTAAGCGCTATATACGTTGAATTGTGGACACGAGCCCGATATACATACACACATAAGTAAATCCCTAGGGTTTAATTTGTAATATTGTCTAATAGTTTAGTATGCCTAACCTTAATCTTAGGGATTAAGCCAAGTAAGTTAAATACTGATTTAAGCATAGATGCGTATGAAGCGACACTTAATACCTTACTTGGGTAGTAGTATTGATAAGAAATCGACGCATTGGTAGCGCATTATTATTATATATTGATATCTATGCAAAAAAAAATGATTAAATTAAGTTTAATATTTGATAGATTTTATGTTAAAAGATTATCTAATTCAATAATAGGTGAAAATAATAAAATGAATAAACGTCGTATATATAAACGTATACTTTATCTGCAATTATAGTTCTTTTCTCAAAAAATCATCTCAAACACTAATCTACATGGTTTACAAGTGCTTTGATCATTACATATTTTGTATGGACTTTAAAAGAATCTATGACCACTGAGTTTGTTACGGTGTTTCTTCTCATGGTTGAACACCGAAGCTTTGAAACACCGGCCTCATTTAGTATAAACTGACGAAAAAAATTGACATGTAAACGTTTTTTGTAAATCTATTTGCAAAAATAAATATTATTTATCTTCAATCAACAATTAAGCGTTGAAAAGGAACAAAAATTATAAAAAGATACTCGTAATAAGCAGAAAATTTTGCAAAGTGCAACAATAAACATAAAACATTAAACTCACCTGAGACTAAGAAATATCCTATTCGAGAATATAAAGTAAATGACAGGGTTGGCGGCAGAGTTGAGCGGCGCCAAGCTTTGTATGAGCGAGGCGATGGCGATGTTGCCCTGCGTATCGGGCACGTAGCCGTAGACTTGTAGTAGGTCGAAGATCATGTACGGCGACCAGCAGAGGACGAATACTGAAACAAATGGGATGGTTAGAAAAGGGATTTATCGAATTCCATAGCAAATATAGTCCAAAATATATTAGTAGTCCAAAAAGTAGTAGTAAGCCTATTATATTCCACTGTTTGGCGAAGGCCTCTCTCTCTTTTTTCTATATCTATACCTCTGTCCTTAGCCATTTTAGCCAGTCCCTCAAGTATTTGTTAAGTTCATCTCTCCGCCTTTGCCTTAGTCTACCGCAATGTCACCTTGTGTACCATCTTGTACCTACAGTAAAAAGTAAAAAAAAAAAAACTGATAAACGCTATTCCACATATACGCCGCGTGTCAGACATGGACGCACAATGGAATAGTATTATGGATCCAATACATAATTTGAGTCCCACCAGTGGTGATTACTTTTGTCACCCTGTTAGTATACTTTTTCTTAAAAAAAAACTGTACTTTATTTATTTAAAGTGTTTAAAATCGTTATTATACACTAGATTGATTAATTTTGTTTCAGGCCGTATCTTCATACATTGATTTAAATTTTCGGTTTCAGGATTATATTGTCAGCTTTCCGTCACGATATCAATAGTACCTAGAACGACATAGTTTTCAGATGAAAACGAACAATTTGTCCGCTCATTGTTTGCTCCATCGCTACCACGTCAGAGCAAGTGAAGAGAACTAATGAACAACCGCAGTATTCAGTGGATCGAGTAATTGTTGGCTCTTGTTGCTTTTCAGTTAATTAAATGTAAATAAATTTAATTATCTGATCAGAAATGTGTGCTTGTTCGCGTGGAAGTAATGTATTGTGAGCTGATTAGACTTTAGGAATTTGAATGATTTAAACATACACAAATATATACTCGTATGTGCTTAAAAACGGTGGTGTTTGTACGGAAAAAAAATTACAAATAGTTTTAAAATGCAGTCTGTTATTTATTTAAATACAACGTCAAATCGATGACAATATTATGATTAGCAAAATATTTATCAGCAGCAATTTTGATACTTGTCTACAATTTTTTTTAGGTTTACACTGTATTAGAACAAGTAAAAATATATAAAAAAAGTCAAATCAGTCAAGCTATTTTGGACTTTTTGAGAGAATAAAAATTGATTTTTATATAAAATACTAGTTTTAGCCCGCAGCTTCGCCCGCGTACATAAAATATGCCTATGTCACTCAGGAATACAGCAGCTTTCTATTGGTGAAAAAATTTTTACAATCGGACCAGTACTTCCACAGATTACCTCATACAAACAAAAAAAACAAACTACCTCTTTATTATAATTTAGTGTAGATTAATTAAATGTCCTAAGTTGATGCTAAAAGTATAGGGCAATTGCATTTTTTAAAATCTGATAAGGGTTAAAATGTATCCCAAAAGCAACATTTTAACTTAGTTCCTGAATTCACCATAATTACAAAGTGCAAATCGCGCACAATAATTCATTGTTTTCATGACATTACCGTCAGATTATTCCAGCGACCCTTTTTTATATCTCATGGGCTATATGATTGAAAGATGTATGGTGTATTTAACGAGGGATAAAGTGACGGGGTAAATGTCCGCATTAATTTTTTTATACGCCATGAAAAGAACCATGGGTTGGAGGGTTTTGTGAGCTAAGGGTCAGCTCACACCGAGACGCGACGCGACGATGCATACACATTTTAATAGAGTGACTCAAAATAGAACTTTATTTATTACACGAAAAGATACAAATTTCATTGTGAGTATTTAGAATGCTTCATGCAGCGCTACGCCTCGTGACGCCGCGCGACGTCTCGTTGCGTAGCGGAACGTGTTGCCGACGATTTTTACTATGCGCCTCGCAACGTTGCGATGCGTCTAGCGGCGGCGCGGGGCGCAGTGCGAAATCGCTGGCCTCTTCCTGCATCGTCGCGTTGCGTCACGTCTCGGTGTGAACTGACCCTTAATGGCAACGTATATTGGATTGTATAAAGCCTTTGCCTTTTGAGGGTTGGGGCTCAAAAACAATGGTCCTTGCTAATAAAGATGTATTAATGTTTTGTGGCACGTTAATGTTGGATGCAAAACGGCTTTGGTTCGGGATACCTGCATGTCAAAAGAATGGCGGGGTTAACTTTGATGGAGGATTAATTTTTTTTATCATTTGACTTATTTATCTCACTTTTTCTGATGTAAGATTAATGTCATTTTATTATAAGGAAGAAAACCAACACCTACAAAACAGTTTCCAAATTGTAAATTATGTCAAAAAAAAACATAAAATAAAATATTTTCAGTGATTATTCACACTTACTGCTTATAATGTTTCTGTTCTAATTGGTGTGGTTCTAATTGTTACTCTTTCACGCAAAATCTTCGAGAAAACTTAGGTATATCGGTAGACCATGCCCTGAAATAGCATATAGAATGCTATTTATCCTGAGAGAATGTTGCCTTGGGATAAACTGTCATGCGGGCGAAGCCGCTGCGCTGCCAGCTAGTAATAAATATGTACTACTCATCGAAAAATCTCCAACACATTCAAAGTTTTAGCCTTGCAGTACTATGTTCAGACTAGTGTTAATCTAAAACCGTCAAATAACACCCCAGAACTCATAAAACGTAAAGTGTAAAAGCATAAGGAACAAAAGCTGAACTAATAAAATTCGTAAATTATTACAGCACTAACAATATTCTTTCGGGATTATCCAATAAAACCGTCCGGTTTTACAACTAAACTTTTTAAAAGTTTTTCTCGCTCCGGAGTGATTATGACGTCAGCGAATTATTACGTCACGGGTGAAACGTAATCGACTTCTAGAGCTTTTCGCGCTGATGTAGGGTTACAAATGAGCTGTTCCAAGAAGTTTTGGTGGCCCCGTCCGCGTGAAAGTGGAGAATTATTTCAAGGGAATGTATTCTCGAGATTAAAAGTATCCGTTTATCCAATTGTAGGTCTTATTTACAAAGTAAGAGTGTGGAGAAGTAACAAATATATACATATCAACTTTTGCTTTTGCAATATTAGTGTGAGGAGTAAATAGTTTTTGCTGAAAACTAATTTTGCCACAAATAATTCAAAATATTTTTGGGTAACACCGACAGCAATTTTTTTTAGTGAGAATTTTTTAAATCGTCTCCCGCTTTGGGTAGAGCCAGCGGGGGTCACAACTCTCCAACAAGTCTGCAACCCACTTTGAACCTACTGATAGGAATATTAAATAGATATTAGGTTAAGTACCTAACAATGGATTATATAAGTTCCTGTGTAACATGTAATGTATTATTTTATTCCTTAGCATATTTTTTTTATTAAAAATTCATTAAGTGTAGTAAAAAAAAACATAATAGATGTTTGAAATTTATCTATGTAATGTAGAGCCCTGATAAAAATATCCAAAAAACTAAGTTTGAAAAATGAGGTGGTGAGACGGCTTATAACCATGTTTCAAAATCTCCGTGTCAAAGATTATTACATAATCGAAAGTTCTAGACGAAAACAAAGCCCTGTAGATCAGATCAGATATATTTATATTATGGTAATTTGTATCATCAGGAAAATAAATGAAGATAAAGAAAATTGGAAGCGCTCCGATCAGTCTTGATTTAAAATAACACTGAATGAACATTGATATTTGTGATATTATTTTTGCTTAAAGATTTTGTCTTATGCCAGGAGTAATTATGTTATACTCGTAAATCTAGAAGATATTTTATAAGAAGAATTGTTAGCATAAAGTTTAGATATCATTTA
Organism: Mythimna separata; assembly: GCA_030763345.1. Classification (NCBI taxonomy): domain Eukaryota; kingdom Metazoa; phylum Arthropoda; class Insecta; order Lepidoptera; family Noctuidae; genus Mythimna; species Mythimna separata. Next base: position 20,802,921 of record CM061171.1, on the reverse strand, counting down.
AAAAAAAAAATTACAATTTATTAGTATAAAGTTTAGGTCTCGTACAAAAACTGAATATTAACAACATGATGAGCAATTTGCCTACTGCGGCCTTTCCGTTCGATTATAATTTAGGTGCCTTCAGGGTTAGAGTGCTAGTACACTTTTCCATCAACGATTGCATCACTGGTTACCATCAGGTGGGATTGCAGTCAAGCACTGGTTTAAATTATTAAAAAAAAATGATGATAATGCCATCTAGCTGATTTCGGTCACAGTGACCACACTCCTTGTCCCTCCATTGTTCAAACTCAGATATGCTGCTCTGTCATGCACCCTCATGTGACTTGCATGTCCAACTTTAACCGAAAAACTCCGAGCACAGGGTGGACATGTCAGAACATCATTAACGACATGATAAATTATAGCTATGATTGGTGGTCTAACTTTGAGATTGTCGTGTTTTCGATCCTATTGCAACTTCCTTCTATTTTCAAAGGCTTACACCTACTGCTACACATGAAGTTTTTGTTCAGTCCGTGCATTATTATATTACCGAAATCAGATACAACATAATGTTGCTTAAAAAGCAACACGGACATGTTTCAAGAAAACGTTAACTTTTATCAATTTGAAATTGAAGATTGTCTGTCAATATCGCTTACGGTGTCAATGCGAAGTAAGACAACTAAAGTAGGCGTGGAAAGGTTTTTTAAGGATGGAAATTAGCCAATGACTTCAGATGTCAGACTTTTACTGACTAAAACTACACCTGTGTCTTTTAATTGCGTTTTGTATTCTAGGATTAAGTGTATCCTTTTCGGAAAAACTCCGTGGTTCTAGAGATCTTCGTGGAAAGGTAACAAGGTCATCTTATTTTTTAAATTACAAACAGAATTACCTTCATTTGTTCAAAGCGAATGTAAAATAGATCAATTCTTTTCATCAAAGAGCAAAAAGGAATTCCAAAGTATCTTAAAAGAAAGCCGATAGGGCCAAAGACCGGTGAAATATTGATGAAACACAGAGAAACAAGGTCATCGATCAAGGTCAATTTCGTTTACGATGGCGCCTTTAAATTTTAAACGAAATTTTCATCCTCATCTACGTCCAAAGTAAACATTTTAACTGTTAATTTATTTATGGTTATTTTACGTCAGGTTTTGGGAGGTTTTTCGACAACAATTTCTCCTAGTTAGACACGATGGGGGAGATCGTAAACTGTTTTTACTGTCCTCAGTGTTTGTGGCTCTCGTCGTCATATCGTGATGGCTCTTACATTTCTTATGGCTTTCTAAGAGATTTGACCTTTGTGTATTGAAAAAATAAAAGGGTGAGGTTGCCTGAAAATAAGTATGTAGGTACACTCTCTTATAAAATATTTTAATGTATGTATAACAGAATTAAAAGGGTCAATTTGAAAGGAAATGTGTACACTTTCATAAAAGATATTTAAAGAAATCACTATGTGTTTTATAATTAAATGTATCTTTTTAACTTGTTTGCAGAAGTACCTTAAGAAGCATTCTACTAACTTCCACTTAGGAACCTATTCCACAGTAAGACTATATTCTTTCATGACCATCCTTAACACTAAACTTGAGATAAATACTCTTCTGTATTAACTAAATTCATATTATTACAATGCTCAGCACTTTCCCCGTTCCTGAAGCATCGCCCATTAATTTCCTGCGTAATGTATCACTAAGGATTTATGTACTGGAACTAATATTTGTTTAGGAAGAGCTAATTAAATAATGTATTTAGATATTCTTCCATTTAGTTGCATAACAAAGAAGATATATTTCATTGACAAATTGTGTTGTTTGTGTTTCCATGATCAAAACGTGATGATAAATTTTTTTCTTAATAAGTGATCTATAACATACATTTTTTTACGTTTCTGGAATATTTTTTGTTAAACTTACCAATTACAAACCTTCCAAGTTAAACCAACTAAAAACTCTAATTTGCATCTGTAAAGCTCCTGGCTGGTTTTGTATCCACTTCCTTAAACTCATAAGTCGGGGCCAATAGGGTACCACTTTTAATAATAGCCTTATTTTAGTTTGCATGTTTGTCCGTCAGTATGATTGATGACGTGTAATGTTGTTATAGTAACACGAATGAGTTATTAAACTAATAACATGGTGACGACCTGAAAATACTGGAATAACATGTTTATTGTTTTATGGGGATTAACATAATTATATTTAGTTAGCGTGCATTTTGTTTCCAGGCCGACCATTTTGGTAATCGTGTAAGCCTTTGTCAGTATTTTTCACTTCATAATTAAAATTAAATCAAATAACAAGCACTCAAAAATGTTTTGAGAGTGCAAAATAAAGTTAGACCTCAATTTAAATTGTCACTTACGGGATATCTTCCGTGATCAAAAAAAATCCCGAAGATATCCCGTAAGTGACAATTTAAATTGTGAAACAAACCGTGATAGCCTAAAACAGTGTTTAAAGTTAAACCTACGGCATATGGTGGATATCCCACCAATTCGTACTAAACGTTTTGGGACCACATTCATTATGCGTATTTATGCGTACAGCTAAGAAGTAAAATTCCCTGCCGGAGTCTGTGTTTTCCGATAGCTACAACCTAGAGGTCTTTAAGTCAAGATTGAAAAGGTTACTTTTCTAGGTAAGCGTGCTCCATCGTCGGCCACATCAGGTAAGATAGTGGTCAAAAGTAAGCCTGGCAATAATAAAATCAGTTAAAGGCCATTAAAGATAGAAAATAAATAAATGAATCACTTACCAAAAACGATAACGAAGGTCATCTTGACAGTTTTGATCTTGGCCTTGGGGATGATGCCGCGACTGCTGGCTCGCCTGCTGTCCAGGTCGTCACTGTCTGCAATACAAATATACCATGAAGATCTTTGTTGTTTCTTTTTTTATATAGAAAACCATACATAATTTAGGTCATACAGCCTTATGGTAAATTAATGGACCAAAATTGATGGTGGGTGACCTTCTACATGTTGAACCGATGGCTTGGTAAAGGCGGTGGGAATCTGCTGGATGAAATAAGCACAGGACCTATCGATGGTCACGACGCAAGTATGCAACGTACCTACTTATAGAGGAAGCCTTGTTTTTTGAAGTGGACAATCATAATTATAATAATTTCTCCTACTCTGAGTGAAGCGGGAAGGCGTGTCAGATTTTTATTAACTTAACTCCAACTATCTTCCTTCAGTTGCCCTTGGCGTCTCAAAGTTATAGAAACTATTTCAAACATTCCCGCAGTCCTAGCAGACATCCGCCTTTCTTGGTTTTTACCGGATGGCGAGTAACTCATTGCTCGCCGTCAACAAGACCATGTCTACGGAGACCGAGAATCACTCCGTATTTTCCGGCGGTCATTTAAAGCCTAACAACAACACCGTAACACTTGAAAAAAAGATTTAAAAACGTCCGTATTTTTCGTAGAAAATAAATGATTTTAATTATGTTTTTGTGTGGGCGTCGACATTATTAATTGTGTTATGTAGAGGCCTCTTTTTAACAGGCAGTCTTTTCATCAAACCTAATTATTCTGACACCCACGATGACAACGACCCACGATAAAATGAAGAAATTAATAGAATGTTTATCTTTCGTATTAAATTAAAAATATAATTCGTAAAATTATATTTTATGCTTCGATTACACAATTATTTATATCGCACAATTACCTACTCGTATACTTTTATTATGGAAATAAGGACTTTTTAGCATACAAAAAAAGACATTCTTTCTGAAATCGGAATATTGGGGTGATTACCTATTATTTGCAAAAAAGAACGAGCACTGCGCCATTTTCGCGCGTTAATTTTGGCTACGATTGGACTACACTAGCTTCGAAATATCTTTACAATTTTTTTTTTACTGATGTTCGTGAGGTCGTTTTTGAAACAGTGATCGGTAATCTATTACATTGTTGGTCGAAGATTTTGTGTATGTAAATGTGGAACATTCTATTAAAGAGTGTTATCTTCTTGAGTATGTCTCTCTGTCATTCCACTTTTTTATGTCGAATGTGATTTGCATGTTATCAAGTAACGAAATTTTAGTTAAGTCTGTGTTAAAGGACCTATTTGCATCATCATCATCATCAACTCAGCCGAAAGACATCCACTGCTGGACATAGGCCTCCCCCAAGCGTCGCCCTATTTGTATATTACACTAAAATAATTAAGTGTATAACAAAGCTTATTGTATAAATGTATACCATTATATTCTTTCATCGCCATGAATAGTTTGCCGGTTGCTCAATTAATCAATGGCGAGGGTCTATTTTATTCATAATCTTCCGGCTGTTGTTTAATGGCAACACGTTTTTCTGCGACCCCCTCCATCAACCGTCACGCTATCAATAACTCCCTTTTCTTTCATGTCATAATTTCTTTATGTAGCACTATTTTTATTACAATCTTTTGTTTTCTCACATTTCATACATCCTGTATCTATCTATTTATGCATTTACCGTTATTTTTTCTTCTTATTTCCTATTAGCTTCTACCCGCGACTTCGTCTGCAAGGACTTCAGAAAAAAAAAGAATCGGGATAAAAGGTAGCCTATGTTCTTTTCCATGACAAAGGCCATATTATAATATGCCATATATCAAATAAATCCGTTTAGCCGTTTTTGCGTGATTAAGTAACAAACATTCACACTTTCACATTTATAATATTAATAATAGTAATTAATAATTAATATATCATCATCATCTGCCTAGCCTTTTCCCAACTATATTGGGGTCGGCTTCCAGTCAAGCCAAGTCAATAATAATTAATATATATATTACAGTTAGGACATGTTTTTGAATCAATTTGCGAACGACACCGCGACCGGCCCACGCTTAAAACCAGCGCTGTGCCCTCGTCGTATTATGCATAAGGGCTTGGCATTTTGCTGAGCGTTCCGCTGTTTGGCTTGGATCTGGCACATATTTTAACTTCCTTTATTTTATAATTATTGTTGTTAGTTAAATTTAAGACTGTCGCGTCATTTCATACCAATAAACTCTTTTTCTTCCTTTCTTTCATACAATATTTGATATACCCACACATATATTATACTCTATTCATTTCAAAATAATCCTCCATAGCTTGGTTTACCGTTTTTTTCTTTACCTCCGTTTACTATTCAATAAGAAAGCGGATAACCTTTTATTTACGACATAAATCCAGAGTGGTTCGCAGGCTATACTTTATGGACCTTAGACATCGTCAGTTCTGGCACGTTCCGTTTTGACCTTGACTTTAGCCAATGTTTTGTTTGCTTTTGGTTTTGGGTTATTTATTTTGGAAAGATTAATATGTCTGGTTTTGGTTTATTCTTCTTAGTGTGTCGAATTGTCGATGGTCCATAAGGGTCGGCTTACCGGATTCCGATGGAAATAGGAGGTATTTTACATGGACTTTAAGTCAAGAGTGAAAAGGTTACTTCTAGGCAACCGTGCTCCATTGTCGGCCATATCATCGTTTACCATCAAGTACGAAAGTCGTCAAAAACCTGTGAGCCTATGATCCAATCGTCACAGTCCATCCTGTAATTTTATGTCAAAGAACCCCATGGCAAAATTGATATCAAATTTTCAGATTTTTTAATATCTCTATCAAACATTTTACGTGTATTTTGAGATTATGAAGGTAACTTAGTATGGTTTTCATCTCAAAAAGTAAGAAATAGGTAGGTATGATATGTATAGTAAGAGGAAGGGCGAGCCCGTGAAAGACAGAAAAGTGGAGGAAAACCTTTGCCCAAGAGTGGCAGAGAATCCATCGTCCACGTCACCATTATTTCAGCCGAAAGACGTCCAGAGCTGGACGTAGACCTTCTCTAGGCGTCGATAAAACGACCGGTCCTGTGTGTTTCACATCCATCGGATTTCCGCGACTTCACTAGGTCATCGGTCCACCTTATGGAAGGTCTTACAACGTTGCGTCTTCCTTTAGGTGGCCGCCACTCTAGAACATTTCGTTCACCTGTTCTACGAGCAATGTACCCCGCCCACCGAGGAGCAAACGACTAGAATAGGCTAACAAAAATAAAATCCTAAATTATCATTATTGAAGTAGGTACTTAAGAAACCTCTTTAGACACTAGCGGAAAACCACCTTATCACATTAGCCAGGAAAATTATGGCTGCACTAAAGCTCTAATACATTTATATACCACTAATCTAATTCAGTCTATATTTAGCCTACATAAACAACTGTTTACGAGTACATAACACTAACCAGCCAATCGCATTCTCGCTAACTTTCACCCAAATTACAACTTAGGGATGACCGAAAAAGTCTAATTACTTACTTACTTAGTTTAATTAGTTAAGTGTGAGTCGCATAAACTTATTTTTAGAAGTGAAGATTTTTATATGAAGACTTTTGGACCTCAATCGGGCATAATCAGGCTTATATTCCTAGTGCTTTAATTAAGGCCTCCTCTCTGGGAGAGAGAATGGGCCATAAACCACCACGCGGGCCCAGAAGTTGGTAGCACCAAGGTAGCTACCATCTTATGCATTTTTGGTCCGCGATTTTAGTCTTTAAAGATTTATTAATTCGGCGGCGATCTCTCACACTAGGCCCAGATTATGTACCTATGTATGTCCCTCTCCTAGAGAGGAGGCCTGAGTCCCAGCAGGGGGAACATTATAAGGCCGCTAATGCTAATGCTAATGTATGTCCCATAGTGAGAAGGAGTGAGCGCGGACGCCTCCTTCTGCAAAGCATTAACGCTAGTGAAGGAGTCGGCCGCACATATGAGGTGATGGATATCCTCACACCCCAGCCAGTGGAAACTCAACCCCAGTATGCTTGCTAAAAGAAGTGAAGTCACAGATATATGTTCTTTTTTGTGTTAGCCAGTTCTGTCCTACTTCTAGGTAAAGGCGACCTTCCACTGCTTCTATATTTCATCAGCTTGCGCTTGTTCTTGCCAGTACTAGCGAAATCTATCTTGTTCATCACGTCACGACATCTCCTTCATGGTCTGCGTGACCCTGTCATACACTTTTCACTTTGTTCTAAGTTAATAAGCCTAAATGTTAAATTAATAAAAAAAAAAACACTTACATTGCCTCGTCGCCGTAGCCCGTCTGCCTAGCACTCTGTTGCTCTTCTGTCTAATTGTGACCACGATGACTCCGTAGCAAGCTGATATTGTTAGTGCTGGGGCCACGAACAGGGACACGAAGACGCTCGTCATCCATATCCGCCATTGAAGTTTGCTGATGCCTGACCAGCATTGGTATATACCTGGAATGGATTGGATTGTTAGTTTTATTTAGAAATATAAGTATGGCGTTACATAGGAACTAAATTACGTATTTCTACATGGCGTAGTTACGGTTCTCTGCGTGATTTGAACATATACAAAAGCCGGATTATCTCTCGGGCTGTTGCCCAGACTGATCTGTTCTGAATACTTCCAAAAGTAACTTTAGGGAAACGTGAATGGCATAGGTGTATTTTTAAAAGTGGAAAAGGGACTGGAATAGTTTGCCTGCTGCGGTCTTCCCGTCCAATTATAATTTGGGTGTCTTCAAGGCTAGAGTGAATAGGCTCTTAATAAACTAGTGCGCCTCACCATCTAAGATTGCATCACTGCTTACCATCAGGTGGGATTGCAGTCAAGCACTAGCTTATACAATTAAAAAAAAAATTAAAAGTAAATTTTTATTTTTATCTTTTAAGTAACTAATTTTCCCAAACTAGTATTCTGATTTTCCCGTGACTTGGTTTCGGCTCTCGAGTCTCATTTGGCTGGCAAGGTTAAGTGAATCTTTGCGTGTATTCAAACGATTGGTTAATAGCAACTGGAAGTGTGGCTAACTGTCATTGTGATTATTAATAGCCATTAGTCATCATATTTTTTCACCAATACATACCAATGTGTTGGTGAAAAAAAAGTATCTATTACAGTGAATTACACAAGTCCATATCACGTTCGTCCAAAAATTCGAAGACATGTGACATTCACCAATCCGCAATGAGCCCACGCGGTGGATTATGGCCCATTCCCTCTCCAAGAGAGGACGCCTGAATCCCTGCAGTGGGAACATTATAAGGCCGATAATGTTAATGCTAATATTGTCACGTTCTAAAAATCACTACAAGATATCCACAAGAATAACATAAATGTAAATAGAAAGTACAATTCATTCAATTTTAATTTAATTTGCTTATTTTTTGTGCAAAACACTTTGTTCTCCCGTCCCCTAATGAGTCTACATTTTAAATAAAGAAAAACATCTTCGCTCAGCATTGTCTTTATTTCGTCGGAAATAATAAGAACGTCGAGTAAGGATGACTGACTAAACACTTTTACGATAGCAATGCTCAAGATAACTTCTGCATACTTTTCTGAATGTAACACAATATTCTCAAGTAAGATGTCTATCGTAACTTTAAGACTATCACCCGAAGGAATATTCCCGTTTCGGCACCCAGATTTTCGGTACCAAAATTTTCGGCACCCAAGCTATTCCCGATTCGGCACCAATAGGTATTTTGGACTATAGTCCGTCTAATGAAAGCGCGATCTGAGAAAAAGAGGTTCAATCCAAAAAAAATGTATGAGGTATTACTAACTACTAGGAGAATCATGTCTTAACACTTCACATTTTTTTTTATTTCCTACAATTGCGGGTGAATAATGTTGCCAATTAAATAAATAAAAAACTCCTGGTTGCGCTTTCATTAGACGGACTCTAGTATTTTGTATTATTACTACCTATCCAAAATACCTATTAGTGCCGTATCCGGAATAGCTTGGGTGCCGAAAATCTGGATGCCGAAACGGGAATGCTCCCACCCGAACCCTCGTAAAATAAACCCGATTAAGTTGTAAGGGCTTACTGCGTTATTAAAAGCTAGACTACTAGATTGTCTGCACATACTGCGTGGGTAGTCTTGTCTAGTTTCGTTTTAAAATCATCTGTATAAGCATTGTTCGACAGCTATTAAATCTAGAGAATGTGCTTTGAAAATATTTTTAAATCTACATTAATATTTTAAAGCTGAAGAGTTTATTTTGTTTGAACGCGCTAATCTCAGGAACTACTGGTCCGGTTTGAAAAATTATTTTAATGTTAGATAGCCCATTTATCGAGGAAGGCTATATCATTACGCTAAGACCAATAGGGGCGGACGAAGTTGCGGGCGGAAGCTAGATTAAAGATAAAATTAAATAAAAAAAGCAGTTGAACTGATTCGCCGCGGTTCAAATTCACAATTCAAATGGCCCTAAATTGTTGTAACCATTACAAAAGGAATACATTGACCCATTTTCATCTTAAAGAGATGTCGTTAGTGAAATTTAAATTCAATTCATCAGTTTTATCAGTTTATTACACTTCGCGTGACCCAGGGGCTGATTTTACTCTCGGTTGGAGATTAAGCATTGCCATACAACATGGCTTCCCGTCGACGGCGATTCGGAGAAATTTTTGATACCATATTTTAGTTACATACGAGTATGTATAATTTTAATTAAATAAGTTTTTTTATATTTTCAAGTTTTAGTATTTAGTTAGTTACTCGTATAAAATGGGTCACTGGATCCATCAGCAAAAGTTTGCTACACACAGTTAAAGGATTAAAAATTATCGAAGATTCTTAAAATGTTTTTATACATACCTTCAACATTGGCTTCGTCAAATAGAAAGAGCATCGGAACACAGAAGAGGAAACTGACGAACCACGCTCCGAGGATAAGTGCGCGAGCTCTGCGCCCTGTGTGAGAAAAATAACATTGAGCAAATTAAAACAGCCACCATTTGTCCACCAATCCGCACTGGGCCCGCGTGGGAGATTACGGCCCATCCCCTCTCCTAGAGAGGGGGCCTGAGTCCCAGCAATGGGAAAATTATAAGGCCACTAATGCTAAAAATCAAAACAGAAGATGATATACCATAAATTGGGGTTACTTTAACCCCAGAGTATAACTTTGGCACAAGCAAAACAAACTCAGTAGACCAGGGCCAGGATTTCCCAAGGTCAAAGTAACCCCATTTTACTCGGTATAACATGGCAGTTTAGAAGACAAGACTGGAGAGGTTACTTTAGGTAAATGTGCTCCATCATCATAAATTAGTACCTAGTGGTTGCAAATGTTTACCTTATACTATACAACGTTTAACTAGCGCGCATATTGAAAGTAGTATGTTCATGTTCTGAATCAGTTATTGAATTGTTTTCTCCTATATTATTTAAAATATTCTAAAATATTCTTGATTACCAAAAATATTTTAAGATAAAAAAATCTTTGGTAAAACTTTATTGCGTCACTAGGGTGTTCGTGTGTGCGTGTGTAAAATAACCACCAATACTGATGCGCTTACTATTAATTTAGGTAATTTCATACAAAAAAATAATCCAGTTACGGTAAAAGGACTAGATCTCGAGGATGTCGTAAATGTAGTTAGAAAATCAACTTAACCATCACAACGTCAAGAAAAACACAGAACTTCCAAAGACATTTACATAAAACAAAAACAAAAGAATCTCGTCCATCTTGTTTTCATGAAAACGAATTTAGTTCAAGAAAACAATTGACTACGGAATAATAAACAACGTCGCTAACAGTGTTAACGGAAGAAATTTCTGCTTACTAGCAAAGTTCGCAAGATATGCAACGACACTTGCCTGGAGTTTGTCAAAGTTAGAACTTAAGTTTAACTTAGGCTAAGTTATGATCAACTACGAGTGGTACAACTTAGTTGATAACTTAGAATTTTCTAGGACATCTTGAAGATTCTCGCTAGTTTATATTAGATCTCGGTTATCATATTTTATTTGGTCAAGTTCTGCTTTTGTTCTTGTAATAATATTTTGTCTGATAAAAATGTGTTCAGAAAATGTTGCAATCTCTATATTTATTACAAAGACATTTATTTTCCTTCTTTCTTAGTTTTGGAGCACGTGATTCTATTTTGATAAAAACGATAGGGTCTCGCCAACTGCATGTCCAGTGACCGCTAGACAAGAGTTTCCAAAAAGTGGGTGCCAGAAGATGGACTAATGCCCGTTTTCACCAACAGCCCCTAAAATTTAAGTGTCTCTTAAGCCAATTTAATCACAGTTTTTACATATTTTTAAGTTATTATTCTGAATTAAAATATGAAAACTTTAAACTTACGTGTTCGATTTCATACTTTAATTCAGAATAATAACCTAATAATATGCAAAAACCTTGATTAAATTGGCTTAAGAGACACTTAAATTTTAGGGGCTGTTGGTGAAAACGGGCATTAGCCTCTTAAGCCGATCCAAGACGACCTAGACGCTTACCGCAATGGCTGGTTACAAATAATCTAGTGTGAACACTGGCAATTAATAAAAAACTGCTTAAAAGATAAAGTTGAAAATTTGCAATAAATTGTGTCAAAGCAACAACAAATAATAAAAATAATTTGTAAAATCTAACAAAATTTTAGGATTCGTAAGGCCGTAAACCTAATAAAATATACTTGAATTCTGGGCTTGAGAATAAATACCTGAATAGATTTGGGAACGGAAAAAGTTGGAAAGCATAGGAACCCATATTTTCCTGGGTCCCATATTTTTATATTATGGGTTTTGTTGGGTCCCATATTTTCCTTAATAATACTTTGTTAAGCCTAATTAATTGCACCTTTTATTTTTTTAACGCATGAAGTTTAAATAAAAATAAGAAAGTTTTCATAATGTTTTCTAATAAAGAAAGTTGTTTATAATGGGAGTTTGTTGTCTCAAAATATAATGTATGTCCCAATTTCGAGTCACCTTCTTCCGTTAGGTACTTTTTATTTTTTACCTACGGTATAGCGGAATAAGGAAAAAAAATATGTAGCTATCAAATCTGGTCTGGCTCTCTTGAAAATGAAATATATTATCCATCTATCCATGATTGTGTTACACGCTAAGCAACTTTCCTGAACGTTTTCTCAAAGCAAGATTAAGAAGTAATCATGCATTTGCATGATTACATTCTTGATCATAAACAATGCTTATCTACATATAAGTAAGGGGGTCAAGAATTTGTAGCGTTTTGGGATCGTCACAAATATTTTGGGACAGCAACACCAAAACCACAATTTCAACAAAAACAACAACAATTTCCATGCATCAATGCCATGCCCTGAGCAATTCGTTTAAAGTTATGTTGATGGTTTGAGGAATAGGAGTGGAGTTAATTTCGTCTAAATCCCGATATCTAGAAACGAATATGTTTGTCGTGTCGTATACAATCTACGTACGTATAACGAGATAGAGCACGTTTGTCTAAAAGTAACCAGTTATCCAATTTTTTTAACTAAAAAGTAGCCATTTATCCAAATCGTCGTTCATACCGCGTACATCGAGGGACTGGTACAATCTGCCTGCTGCGGTTTTTCCATCCGATTATAATTTGGGTGTCTTCAAGGCTAGAGTGAATGGGCTCTTAATAAACTAGTGCGCCTCACCATCGACGATTGCATCACTGCTTACCATCAGGTGGGATCGCAGTCAAGCGCTAGTTAATAACCATTAAAAAAAAAGGTAAACACTCTTGAATTAAAGAAAAATACAAGTATAGGGCATACTTACAGCTGCCAGTAAAGTTCATCGGATGGGTGATCGCGTCACATCGGTCCACACTGAGCGCCACCAACACGTATGTCGAAGAATATGTGACGACGCCCTAAAAGAATAAGAGAGTTGTTAACAAAATAAATAACAAAAAAAATTGAATAGGCGATTAGAGAGCAGTGGTGACCTAGTGGTAATGGATCAAGTAGGTACTTTACTTCTACTATAGCTGCGGTATTGTTTTTAAGATTTACCATGGCCTAGGAATGCAAAAGGCAACCAAATAAGCATAAATGAGTCAGATTGATTTCCCAGAGTCCGAAATCAGACCCATATACACCACCGCCGATTTAGTTAGTAATGAGATGGATTCACAAACAACAATTTTATTTATTTTTTATTTATTATATACTTTATGCACACAGGAGTACAAAGGCAGACTTAATACCTTAAGCGTATTCTACCAATCAACCTTTGGGTAATGCATAGAAAAATAGTGGTAAGTGCAATAAGAGAGAGAAAAGGAAAAAATCTATCTATTCAGATTTGCTTGCGTTGCTTGATATGAATAGGTATTGAGCTGAGATCTTTGGGTTAAACTAAATTGGGACCATGTATCTAATGTGTCTAATTTATTTCCCACCTAAGACTTTAACTAAGATGAAATACGATTATCGAGATCTCTTTCATAATTTTTTTGTCTTTGATTTTCCATCATCAACGCCAATTTATTCCAAAGACATGTTTTTACAAAGTTTTTTCTTTTGTCCTTGAAGCTCCAAACAATAATTAAGTTGAAACATTAGAACATCCTTCTTGACAGAGCTTAAAATAGCTCAAGATATTTAATATTGACGAAAATAATGGAAAATTTCTCAGTTAAATTGACGTTCTATTCTTAGTAATATCCATTATAATAATATTGATAGCCAGAGGGCTTGTGGCTTACCTGGAGATACTTCATCATCTTGCACGTGATGGACCCAGCCAGCCATGTGATCGTTATCCGCTGTATTAAATCTGGCAGAACGCTTATTAGTCCCACTAGTAAATCTGGAAAATTTCTGTTTTGTTAGTTGATTTGGAATGTGATATTTTTTATGTAATGATTGTTTGGTTTTGAAAGCTGATCGTTTTGACAGTTTATCTTTTTATAAAATTGGCATAAAAGATATTTTAATGGCAGGATTAAAGAGTAAGATGTACTCTAACTTAATAGTTTAGAGAACTTACATCGACAAGACAAGAAGAAGAAGGAGTATGATGGTTAAAATAAAGGTATATAAAGTATGTAAAATGATAAAGCTTTATTAGTTTTGGCTGAAAAAAAAAGCTTTATTAGCAATTTTCCCTGTGTAAAAAAAAACGATTTTGTTAGGAACTTCATGTGTTGTTAGGTATGTGATGATAGGTGTTATGTTAGGTACTTAAAAATAAATTAAAATAAAGTAGTATTTCTTAAATACAAAATCCACACGATAATTACGGAACACTTGGTATTTGTGTGTTACGTAATTATTCCATTCACATTCACACATCCACTTTAATTTTTTAAGAAACAACATTTTATTTAAGCAACAAGAAACAGTGGATTTAAACTTTGTTCAAATTAAACAGTAGATAGTAGTGAGTGCGAGCCAATCTCCAGTGTATAGATTACTAGCAGCCCGGCCCGGCTTCGCACGGGGTAGACAATTATTTATTTTTGGAAATTTGGATATAAAACACTTTTTTTCAAAATGATATGTAGCCTATGTCAAATTGGAAGAATGTAGCATTCTATTGGTGAAAGAATTTTTTAAATCGGCCCAGTACTTTTTGAGCCTATTCATTACAAACATACAAAAATAGGTACAAATCTTTCCTCTTTATAATATTAGTATAGATTAATTTCATATGTCAAAGTCTTACAGGATTTGGTTCTATACTCTATTTACTATAAGAAAAGAAAACAAAAGAAACTTATGTTACTGTCCGTTCAACCGATTTTTACTTCCATTCCGTACACATAAGGATGACAATAATAGCAAAAAAAGTGGTTACAATACCAACTTTTTCTGCAGCCGCGATTTGTCATGTCACTGACGCAATAAAAGTCAAAATCGGTTTAACGGACGGTAAAACAAGTTTCTTTAAATTTCTTTTCTTATAGTAAATAGAGTATAGTAACAACATTATATTAAAAAATACTGACCTGCTATTGCCAACTGCATGATGAAGAAGTTCATCCTGCTTTTCCTGGACTTGGTGAGCAGCAGTGCGAGTACGACCGTGGCGTTCCCAGCCACGATCGTCACCAACAGCACCCATAGTATCGCCAGTTGTGCTGACTGCAAAAACAATGAAAAAAATATTTTTGTTTAGGAAAATTTATGTTTGAACCTTTAACAGCCAGAGTAACAGCCAAAGTAACGTCATAAAGTAATAACAACGGTTAAATTCGTTTCTTCACAATTTTAAGTGTTAGTTTTACTGTTACTGTTAACTGCCCTTAACTTTTACTGCTCATTGAAGAGCTGTTAAGGCTAAAGTCAGTCATTTTGACAAAAATGTATAGATTTCACTGCGTTTATCCCTACAGTTTAATTTGGCTGTCACTTGGATGAAAACATTGACAAGATCACATTTGCTATTATAACAGTAATGGTAGGAAAAGGAAAGAGTTTACACTTTTACTGATAGTTTTAGTTTTGATGAAGAAACTGGCTGTAAAACATTAATTTTCTACTAACAAGTCTTGTAAAAAAGATTTTTTTAGCGAAAACCGACCGTTTGCGATTGCTTTTTAGGGTTCCGTAGCCAATTGGCAAAAACGGAACCCTTATAGTTTCGCCATGTCTGTCCGTCCGTCCTCGCTTAATCTCTGTGACTGTTTGCACTAGAAAGTTGAAATTTGGTACAAATATGTATGTCAATCACGCTGACAAAGTGCAAAAATAAAAATTGAAAAAAAATGTTTTATTAGGGTAGCCCCCCTACATGTAAAGTAAAAAGCGATTTTTTTTTATTTCAACCCTAACGTGTGATATATTGTTGGATAGGTATTCAAAAATGAGTAGGGGTTTACAAAAATATTTTTTTAATAATATCAATAATTTCGGAAATAATCGCTCCAAAAGTAAAAAACAATGTGTGTGTCCCCCTCTAACTTTTGAACCAAAAGTTTAGAAAATATGAAAAAAATATGGAAAGTAGAGCTTTATAAAGACTTTCTAGGAAAATTATTTTGAACTTTATGGGACGAACAGTTTTTGAAAAGTTGGGGACACTTATTTGGACGGACGGGAAACTACGGAACCCTACACTGGGCGTGGCCCGATACGCTCTTGGCCGGTTTTTTTAATCCTTAGAAGATTAAAAAGACTTTCACACATTTTTTTTTCTCGATATTTTTTTTTTTTAAACTGATCTGTAGGATTGTTAAAAACAGCTACTGCTTCTGAATTGCAAAGGGCAACTGAAAGAATAGGTTTTTTTTTCAAATATTTTATTTTTTTACATAAAATTGAACAAATTACAAATATTGTAATAAAAAATATTTTGTTTAGACCCATGTCTCAAAATAAAAAATAAAGAAATGAGAAATATATTTTGTTTTTATAAATTAAATTATCCTCAAATGAATCAGAGTTTATACTATAAAGTTCATTTGTAACTTTATTCTTCTTATCAAAAAAGAAAAAATGTTTTATTTAACGTTACCAGGGGTACCATGAAAGGGCACCGAGTACCTTTTATCCAGAAAACCTGCATCGTTCCCGAGATAACATGAAACACGAGCAAAGCCGCGATCAAAGGCTAGTAATAAATAAAGTCAGAGCCACCACTCTGACTTTCCAAAAATTACCTCTAACAATGCGCCAGAGGTGGTGTGGAAATTAGTAAGTATTCGACTGAGTTCACTGTTCGGGTGTATATCTGGCGTTGTAACGAAACCATAGCGCGATCTAGCCGGTCGGTACAACGCCATCTATCGAGCTAGCGGACAACATCCACCCTTAGCAAGGGTAGACTACTCAAGAATAAAAATACTTATTTACACATTAAAAATCTGTCTTTCATGTGTTAATTTTAAATAATAGTAGTTTTATTGGTAAACTAAATTAAATTGCGAAAATTGATGGTTTTATTGAGTAAAAAACTTGTTATTTTTTTCTTCCCTTTTAATCAACTTTTTACAGTAACAAAACATAATTTGAACTTTTAAATGATGGGTCTGAGTATCAAAGTTGTGTTGTATTTGGTGTGAATAGTTCTTTGAAGTAATTTCTAGTAAAATGCTTAGTACATTTGGGATCTTCAAATGTCTTACAATTTGGTAGACTAGACTAAAATTTTAGACATTCAATAAGAGGGGAATACGTTTGAAGCAACTTAGATTTTATTTTTAGAGATGCAAAATTGAATTACCTACTAGAAAAAGTTTTTTTTTTTTTTGATGATATTAACTAGTTCTTGACTGCGATCCTACCTTATCTTAAGGTAAGCAGTGATTCAATCGTTGATAGTGAAGCACACTTAGTTTCGGAGAGATATCAGAGTAGGTAAATAATAGGATATAGAGATCACAGGCAAGCACTAGTTATATCATTAAAAAAACTATTGAGACAGAATAAAAATCGAGAGAGTTACAATTGAAAATATATAGATACATAAATATTAATAACAAAAATCCCTTCACACCAACCTCGTGATTTCTTATTCTTTAAATTAAGTCAGTCTCAAACAAATTAGATAACACACAGGCAGTCTAGACCCATAGTTTAGTTTGGAGAACGCTTTTCGCAATTAATCCTGCACTCCACGTTAATGAATTTAGCTGAATAGTTTCTTAGTACCTTACTAAAAGTCGGGGAAAATCAGTGTGGTTTTAATTAGTGAACAGTTTTTTTTTTAATTCGATGTCTATTGAAAATATTATTATTTTATGTATTTTTTTGGTCTATCTACATATTTCCCCACAAAAAAATTTATAATAAAAATAACAAATAAACAAATATTTGTTTTACATTTATAAGAAACTAGCAGCCCGTCCCGGCTTCGCACGGGGTAGAAAATTATTTATTTTTGGAAATTTGGATATAAAACACTTTTTTTAGTGCCCTCTCCTAACTAACTCCTAACTATTTTATAGGTAGTTAAATGGTCTTGACCATAAAATAATTTATTTGGATAAGGATTAATATAAACACATAAATAGCATGGTTTGAATTTGGTTGGCATTTTCATTAATGTTTAAAATGAAAAAAGTTGTTGTAGTGACATAACTACAATAGTTGGACATATGCTACCACGGAGTTTTTTGTAGACATTATTATGTTCTTCAATATTGTAGTACATTATTTTGTTCTATCGCTAATAGTTTCGGCAGCGCATTCGACGAAAGACATTTTAAGACTCATTTTTCTACACCTTCGGTTACATTGTTCAAATTTTACCAAGGATCCCTAAATTTTTCAAAATGAAATGTAGCCTATGTCAAATTGGAAGAACGTAGTATTCTATTGGTGAAAGAATTTTTTAAATCGGCCCAGTACTTTTTGAGCCTATTCATTACAAACATACAAAAATAGGTACAAGTCTTTCCTTTTTATAATATTAGTGTAGAAGTATAGATATAGATAATTCAAGATAACAAAGGTATGGAGAAGTAGTTCGATGCAAAACTTTATTTTGATTTTATATTTTTGTTTGCATTTATATTTAGCTGTTAGGATTGGTACAAATATTTAATAAACAATTAGATTATTTGATTGATTTTTTAATAAATATATTTTTTTTTTCATATATCTATACTAATCTATATAATATAATATATTATAAAGAGGTAAAATTTGTAAGTTTGTAAGTTTGTATGTAGGGGGTAATCTCTGGAACTACTGGTGCGATTTGAAAAATTCTTTCAGTGTTAGATAGCCCATTTATCGAGGAATGCTATAGGCTATATATCATCACGCTACGACCCACGGGAGCGGAGCAGTGATGAAAATGCGGGTGAAACCGCAGGGGACAGCTAGTTTTTACTATTTTCAACCAATGGAGCGAAAGAGAAAAATTATACTAGGAAAAATACTGCTGGGTATAAAGAGTAGCCTGAGTGCCACTCCAAAACATATTGCTTTGGATGAAGGAGTAACGAACACAAACACTCACACACGATCACAGACTTTAATACAATTGCACATTGTTTTTTGTTAATCTATTCTGTCCTACTCCTGGACAAAAGCTTCCCTCCACTCTTTTCTTTTATTATTATATCCTTTATTTATCTTTGTCACATATTCTATTACATTTTTAAATATTTACATATATAAAAAAAAATTAAAAAAAATTTATTATACTCGTATTTACAAAGCAGTGGTGGTCCAATAGTAACGGCCCCAAACTTACGAGTTAGGTATAGGTCGCTAGTGGCAGGTGACTTGAAATCACGTCAAATACATTTTCATAATGAATTTTCTCATTAAAGCGTGTGTCATTAAACCTAATGGCCTGTCAAACTGTCGCGGTAATAAAATGATATAAATGGATATAAATGAACGTGATATGTTACCAATGGGTGGAATGTGGGGTGAAAGGGAGGAAATTGTGGGGGTAGTTTAATCGTGTAAAGTCACTAACACCTACCTAAACTTCGCGACTCTAGGGGACGTTAAGATAATCTTATTTTTGACTTTGATTAAAATAAACTACTAATGTGTGCTTTAAGAAGTTCGGATAGTTTAGGTTTCAAAGTTTGTTTTATGTGGTGAAACTAAATTAACACATTCTTTCTTTCTCGGTTTATATTTATTTTTTAATACATGCTAGATAATTAAATTATATTTATTTAATTGCAGTGCAAGCATTTGCAGCAAAAAGTGTTTTACACTTTTTTTTGAATTGTGTATAATATATAAATAACATAATGAGCCTTATAATATTCTCATTGCTGGGAATCAGACCTTCTTTCTAAGAGCCACTACGCACGCCTAGTGTGGATTGGTGGATGTCACATATCTTCGATGTTTTTTGGTAGTTTTGGTTGTGTGTAAAAGGAGAAACTGACATATCATATATCGGCAGTTAGTTTCTCCTTTTATATATACAGACTAGCTTCTGCCAGAGGCTTCGCCTGCTTGTAAGTAGTTTGGGGGATGAATTTTGGGAGTCTTGTGCAAAATTTCACGGTCCTAGTCCCAGTTGTTTCGACTGTACGTTGTTATGACAATCAGACAGTTTCTCTTTTTAGATATATAGATTAATAAACTGTCACATTCTAATAATGAAATACAAGGCTCTTACCTGATAAAAATAAAACTTATTGATGGTCGTTTCATTCTTGGAGATGTTCCTGAAGACTGTGTCGTTGATCTCCGCGTAGAGACTGCAGTTGTAACAGTATTCTTCCGCCATGACGCTGGTCTTCACATCTTGTTACTGAAGTACCTGGGAACAAAGTAAGGTGACTATTAATATTTGATTGAACTTGAAAACAATCCCGTTGCTCCATGGCATTTTAGCAAGATTCTTCTCCCTAGCGTTTCCCTACTGTTTTGGGTTCGGCTTCCAGTCTAACTGGATGAGGCTGAATGCTACTGGTTTTACATGGAGTGACAGATTAGATCTTTACAACCCATTAATTGAGATGTAAAGTGTGCTCGAACTTACGAGTCATGGCGGGTTCAAACCCCGCTATGCCCATTACCTTGTGTCATTTATTTCGTCATCACGATTCCCAAAACGATGAAGAAAAACATCGTGAGGAAACCGGCATGTCGTCGAACCAAAAATTCGAAGACATGTGACAACCACCAACTCGCACTGGTCTCGCGTGGCGGATTCTAATTTGGTGTTCAATAAGGTTTATTCTTTCCTATTTTATTACGGCCTTACTTCTCTTAAAGTCCCAGCAGTGGGGAAATTATAAAACAGATTACCTCATGTTAAAGCTACTAAAATAAGTACAACGCACAAAATTCATTGAAGAACTTTCCAAGAAAACCCATGTTCTATTAAGAGCAATATTTATATGCGATACCGTACAAAGTTTAATCTTAACTTTATCCCAAAATTAATCTAGTATCTCTAATGAAATCTTTTATAAAAGATAACGGGCAGGATTAAGTTTCAAAGTACTGTAGTGTTGTAACGATAAGTATTCCGTTTTAGCTCACTATGAAACACTTTATGGAAATTAGGACTTGGGTATGTGCTGAAGTAATGGTGGACTTAAGACTTGAAGTTAATTTGCAATACGTTGGCGTTTTTAGTAAATGGATGTAAAGGATTTGGAAGGTTCGAGGAAAGTTTTTTATAAATACAAGTACTGGGTCATCATCATTTCAGCTGAAAGACATCCACTGCTGGATATAGGCCTCCCCCAAGCGTCGCCATAACGGGCACTGTTTGTCTTAAGTTTGACGATTCTTCGGGCTATGTCGGTAAACTTGGTTTTATTGCTGTACTGGGTGTCTCAGAATTAATTCACTCTATTAGCTAACAACGACTTTCTCTAGCTGTCAAATTCATTGTAATCTATGCATTTTTTAAAAACCATGCAAATATTATTTATGTATATATTTATAAATATCCCTATTTCCCTTGGTCTCGTCGTAACGGACCTGCATCTTTCTCTTACTAATTTCTCCGCAGCTGTTATTTTGTGCCTGCCAACGAGCTTCGATATGACATCTAAAAACAACCAAGCATCCTCTAATATGGCAATAGTAGAAACGTTAAACGAAATCCTAAACATTCCAAAAATAAATAACGGAATGTAGGCCTCAAACAAAATCATCCGAATACAAAATATCTTCTTGTTTTCTTTATTTTCCTGAAGCATTAGTATTCGTTGCTTTACCGAGTGACGGATAGCCATTATGTGTGAACGATTTACCGAGATTCTTTGCTCGTTCTCTTTTGTTTACTTAAAGAAAATATTACCAAGAGATATATTTTGGTTGGGCTAAACAAGAAAATAACATAAAATTACCGCTGTCCTTGAATCCTTGGTCCTTGCTGGCTTATGCAGAGGTAAGCCACATTTTGCCACCATCTTCATTTTTTTTTCTATTTTACTGACAATTATAATAACAGGCGGATGAGTTTATTGTCATCTTTAGACCCTAGGAGGTAAAGTAGGACTCGCAGCGATTCCTGACCACCAAGCTTGCGGACAGCAAGCGCTTCACATTGGTCACCGTCCGCAAGCTCGCTTCTAAGGCGAATTTGGTGAACAGGCCCGGGTCAAAAAAGATGGTTAGGAGAAAGTATTTAATGATTTGTTACTGTGAAAAAGGAGGCTAATGAGAAATTCTATTTTTTTTTTGTTAGCTTGTTTTGTCCCACTCTTCGGCAAACACCTCTCTCCACTCCATCCATTTTTTGCGGGCCAACGCTTCCTCTTGACGATTCTGGCGGAATTTGACGAGTTCGTCCCGCCGTCTTCTTCGTGGTGTTTCACGACCCAATCGCACTGTTTTAGTGCACTAACTTTGTTCTACTTTGGCCCACAGTTAGTCGGGCATGCTGCAGGCATGTCTTACTCAGTCCCATTTGAGTTAGGCAGTCTTTTGAGAAATTATGGATAAAAAGAATTCAATAACGTGTCCGATCCAGAAACCAATACTTTTATTCTGAATTCAGCGGTAGCACTTACGAGACTTTTACTTAAATTACGAGAGTCATCATTGAGGCCGAAAGACGTCTTGTCTTCCGTTACGTGGTCGCCACTCAAGAACTACATTGTGGGAGTAATTCGCTGTAATGTGATTTTTTAACTTTATGAATAAATAATACTGGATGATAACTTTCTTAATTTAAGTGGAATTAAAACGTTTTCGTTCATTTTAAAACTTATAAAACAATAAAAAATTGACCTTGAATTTAAATGAGACCTGGTAGAAAGCAGAAAAAATCCTCATACATAAACTCAGTATTTTATCACCAATATAAGCTACTATCAACATTATCACTTTAATCAACTTCCAAGCCAATAACTGCTCCTAAATCAACTTCGTAGACCTGAGTTAACATGTCCTCGTAAAACTCAAAGCAGTTCTCAAACAGGGCCAAAGATAAACTGCCCAACTTTGCCCGACACTATGACTCCTGAATAACCTATAAAACGACCCCTTAATCAAAACACAGGTGTTCTCACCCTCTTCAAACACCTCACTTGAAAAACAACCTTATTTTTAAAACTGTAAGGTGAGAGTTTCAATGCAGTACGAAAAGAACTGTAATGCAATCAATCAATTGGACAGCATTTCAATTGGCATTTGAGAAAATGATCTAATTTATCAAAATTTATCCGCGGAGCTTAAAATTAATTCTTCTTGGACAACCCAGGTGTGTTTTACCACTGTGATGTATAGCGACCACAATATTGGATTCAGATTAGTGATTTGAAAACGAGTTTCCAATTGGTTTCTGTAAAGTTTTGTTGCGAACTTTTTGCTGAAGGATTGTTTTGGGTTGGTTTTCTCTATGTAATTTGGGAGCCTATTGTTTAATTTGAAAATTATTGGCGGTTTATTTTGTGGTTTTGTTGGAACAAGTTATGCAGACGTAGTTTATGTAAAGGGCTGACTGAGGACGGCCTCGTTTAGTTTATAACAAACAAGAAAATAGTACAAAACTAACCATTGCTACAGTGGCTTTTAATAGCCATTTCTATAGTGGCTACGAAAGATTAAAGTTTAGCAAAAAGTAGGTTTTTTAATGTGATATTGAAAGAAGTTGGATTTTAGATACATTTTCATTGCCACTATAATTTTCATCGAAACGCAATCACTGTTGAATAAAGGCCTTCGCCCAAGCGTCGATTCAAAGATTGGTTTAGTGTTTTTGATTGATTCAACAACATCAAAGTTGATGCAGTTTGCTGGCTGTTTGATTTTTGGCCAGTAACCAAATTAAAGCCAAAACAAGCAGGCCGCCTAACAAAGTTTTTATATCCCAAATGACACATCTGTCATCTATTCTTGAACAAACAGAAAACAAAACAAATATTAGTCTTAGACAAAAGGAAAAAGTCGATGAGGTTAGCTGAAAAACTTTGGATTAGCGATGCGGGATGGCGAGAGGTTTTAATCGATTGTTCCAACATCTCGATAGTTCTCGATTATTTCGACGTTGACTCGAGTCCGACTCGGTCTGTTATTGCGACTAGCGCATGGCGCGATCTTTCGCGAGTTATTTCTCGCTGGTTTAAAGTTTCGAGTGTGAGTAATTCCGATGACTCGATACAATCGGAAAAACAGCTCGATTTTTTTGTAGAACGGTGAGTCGATGATTGACTCGATGGTTTATTTTAACGAATCCGATTCTTTCGATCGTGAAAACATCTCGGAATAGCGCAACCCCTACTTTGGGGGACCCCGTAAATCCTTCTAATTTCCTCTTAATTTCCTTCGTGTGTTTCTTTGGAGGTTAACGTAAATAATTATAGAGATAAAGTTGATAGACAAGATGAGAATTTGGGAAATTGTTTTAGGTAGGTAATTAAAAAATCTCTGTTTTAGAAAGCGTAAAAGTGTTAAAAACTTGGTACAGCGTTTGTTATGGTTAGGCAGACTATACGTAACAGTCATATTACATTATAAAAAAAAAACCACTAATCAAAGATTACATTAAGTAGTGGACGCCTCACACGATCTAGTTTACTGTGAGGTTTGCTTAAACTGAACCATGTGTGGCTATTGGTACCTATACAAGAGAAGTAACCTTGTATCGTATCTGGCATCCATAAGGCAATTAACCGTCAAAAATTACTTAATTGTTACATACAAAAAAAAAACAAAAATCAAATCTTTCTTCGTTATAATATTAATTTAGATTAATTTAAATTAGGATTTGTGAGGAATAATAAATGATTAGACAATAAAATTATCTGTAACTTTTGAGCCAAAACTGTTTCCTTGTTTATCCTTACATCAGAACGCCTTTGTCTTTCTGTCTCACTTACAAATGTTGTATTCAGTTTTCACAAAACCCT
Organism: Mythimna separata; assembly: GCA_030763345.1. Taxonomy (NCBI): domain Eukaryota; kingdom Metazoa; phylum Arthropoda; class Insecta; order Lepidoptera; family Noctuidae; genus Mythimna; species Mythimna separata. Next base: position 20,778,405 of record CM061171.1, on the reverse strand, counting down.
TGACCCAAAGTTACAGTAGAACTTTATTCAAAGTTAGTTGTAGTTCAGTTAGAGAAAGGTTAATCACAGTTCCGTGTACCATGAGAGCGTTTTGGAAGGAATCTGGTTAACCGACGCGGCGACGGAGGGAGGTTCGTAAAACATTTACTAAACTTTTCTCTCTGTGACGACTGCGGTTAGGAAATGCGTCCAAACCCAAAATTGGTAGGGATTTCACCATCTACGGATATAACTTTAATTGCCATATGACTCTCGTAATTGCAAACTTTGGGGTCTTTGGTTCAATTCTTGAGCCGGTCCAAAAAGTGCTGTAAAGTTTTTTCATGAGGAAATGTTTTGTAACAGCCTGGAGTTTGAAAGTTGATGGTGTGACAGCCCCGTACCTTGGAAAGCACGTATAACATTGGTTCTGATCTCTCTGCGATTGTGTCAGATAACCGATCCATTGGACTGAGAAGGTTTGTTTATTTTGGCTAATCTCTGTGAAGATTTACCATCGTTATTGACATTCGGTCTGGAGGATTTTTTTTAAGATATTTTTTTTGACATAACATACTATTTTATTTTGATTTTAAAAAATATTGTGTATGTTACTGTCCAAATCTGGTGGAAATATTATGACGCGTTCTCTCAGCTAGAGTAACGGTTCAAATTAATTAAATACGTACATATTAGTGAGCACCATTGGGTAAAGGCTATAAGAAAATATTTCACAGTTTCTGCGTTACGTATTTTCTTGTAAGTAAAAATAACAAAATATTTATATTGTTATTTCAGGTAAGACAGTAAGAAATTCAGGACGTGTATAATTTGAACATCTAAAAATAAGGTATTATCAGAAATCATTGACATTTCTCCAAATAAATTCACTTAAGTACTTCTCGTGAAGGAAAAATCTCTTTCCATAATATAAGTAGTAAAAATGATTTCAAGAAAAAACATACTTTATTTTTTAACCAGTCGGTTGGAAGTAAGCTTACTTACTATGCTAGAGAGCATCTCACTATGACGTCACGGAAACTTTCTTACACTTTACGAACTTCAATGTTACTTTATACTCTAGAAACTTGTTGAAATAATCAGGGAAAAGACGACAGTTTGGACATAGTAGTAAAACATTTCAATCTGCCTAGCCTTTGAAAATCAAGTCGCTCGATTTCCAGTCAAATCAGATCCAAATAAACACTGATTTGTACAATTCGAAAACTAGGCAACACGATACTCCTTGGAAAACTGCAACTGTCGAATTTTCTAGTTTCGACTGTATTCACAAATTATTGAGGATGACGAGAGGAGCTCGTGGCTAGATAATAACAGCCGCACGGATCGACCTTAAAGCTTAAGCAACGCTTGCCAAGGATGGTCTGTGGATGGGTGACCATCTTAACATACCGAGTTTTCTCCGTGCCTCGGAAAGCACGTTATGCCGTAGGTCCCGGCGGTCATTTGTAGATCTTTGATAATCGTTACGGATAGTCAGAAGCCAGTAAATCTGACTCCAGTCTTGCCATGAAGTACCGTGTTACCCCAGTTAATAGGTTGTGGAGGTCTGGTAGGCAGCCGCTCCTCGTAAAATACTGGTATCCAGCTAAATCCGGCTTGACTGGAAGCCGACCCCAATATAGTTGGGAAAAGGCTAGGTGGATGATGACTGTATTCACAAATTATAACCGCGAGCAACAGTCTTCTTTTTTTTAAGGTAGGAAATCATCCAGTGACTTCGACTTCGGTGAAACGAGAGGACGTGTCAGACGTTTACTGACTAAAACCTTGTCGAGGTGTTCTGATGTCTACGTGGCAACACTTGACAAAAGAGAAATCAATATTTAAATACAGTCATTTCCTGTATACTTATTTAATTGTAGCTTATTTTTTCGAATTCACAATTGTCTCTTACATGGTAAAAAGTTAGATAATAATATAGAGTTTAAATTAAAATCCCGCTCCATCCAAAGCTGGAGAAGTCATCTGATAATTTCCCACCAAAAAACCTCTTTAGATTTACTTATAGGTACAAACTTTGGACAACAAAACACGTTGTAGCAGAGATGTTGTTTTAAATTAATTGAAGTGAAGCGAACAGATCAAACATCAATCCAATGATCGACAAAGGCAAACAAACATGGAGAATTAAATTGCTCAAAGTTCGAATTGAATGAGGTTTAACGCAAATCATTTGAAACGTTAAACACAAACATTTGATGGATTTTATCTGAGTGACAGTTGGATAACATCGCTGAAATACAGAACATAGATAAAAGTAACCACTTATTTAATGCACGAACGGACAATATACGCCAAAACAAGTTATACATTTTGACTGTGATCTCTCGTTGTACAAAAATCCTATACAATGCGAGGTCAGGTTATACAGGACTATGTAGGTTGTCACTGTGCGCACTTAGACCTATCTAAATGGATACTATTGTTTTGCTACCCATACGACCTTGTCGGTTCAACGTCGAGTGCAAATTGGTTTGACGCAGATTTCAATTCGTTCGGAGTTTTGTTAGCGTCGCAGTCTGTTTTGAAAAACTAGCGGGAATTGGATTTCAATAGCCATAAACTGTGGAGGCGATATTTGTGTGCGTGTGGCATTTAATCAAAGCTATAACTCGTTTATTTATCTGCCACAACCAAATTGTAGAATTCTTTTCACAGTGTGATGGATAGCTAAATGCTTGACAAAATAAAATATGTTTCGACCGACCCACTTTCAGCCTGATTGAAACAGCCTGTCATTGAAATGTTTTCTACAATGAGGCGGCTCACCTAGCAGCCTTTTGAGTTTTGTCATTTGAGGAGTTCGTGGATAAATAATAACAGCCGTACTGGTCGATCTTCAAGGTTAAGCAATGCTTGCCAATGTTGGTCTGTGGATGGGTGGCCATCTTAACATACCGAGTTTCCTCCGTGCCTCGGAAAGCACGTTAAGCCGTAGGTCCCGGCTGTCGTTTGTAGATCTTTGGCAGTCGTTACGGGTAGTCAGAAGCCAGTACATCTGACTCCAGTCTTGCCATGAAGTACCGTGTTACCCCAGTTAATGGGTTGTGGAGGTCTGGTAGGCAGCCGCTCTTCGTAAAATACTGGTATTCAGCTAAATCCGGCTTGACTGGAAGCCGACCCCAATATAGTTGGGAAAAGGCTAGGTGGATGATGACTGTATTCACAAATTATAACCGCGAGCAACAGCCTTCTTTTTTTTAAGGTAGGAAATCATCCAATGACTTCTCTCGCGCTCTATGATGGAACGAGAGGACGTGTCAGACGTTTACTGACTAAAACCTAGTCAAAGTGGTCTGATATCTACGTGGCAACACTTGAGAAATCAATGTTTAAATACAGCCATTTCCTTTATACTTATTTAATTGTAACTTATTTTTTTCGAATTCGCAATTGTCTCATATATGGTAAAAAGTTAAATAGACATTCACTTTATGATACACTACAAAAAATACTATAGCGTTTAAATTAAAATCCCGCTCTATCCAAAGTTGGAGTAGCCATTTGATAATTTCCCAGTATAAACCTCTTTAGATTTACTGTAATGTCATATGATCTAACTTGTCCAAACAAAACACGTTGTAGTAGAGATGTTGTTTTAAATTAATTGAAGTAAACAGATCTAACATCAAACCAATGATCGACAAAGCCAAACAAGCATGCAAAATTAAATTGCTCAAAGTTCGAATTGAATGAGGTTTAACGCAAATCATTTGAAACGTTGAACATCAACATTTGATACATTTTATCTGAGTGACAGTTGGAAAACATCACTGGAATATAGAACATAGATAAAACTAACCACTTATTTAATACACGAACGGACAATACACGCCAAAACAAGCATTTTGACTCTGATCTCTCGTGGTACAAAAATCCTATACAATGCGAGGTCAGGTTATACAGGACTATGTAGGTTGTCACTGTGCGCACTTAGACCTATCTAAATGGATACTATTGTTTTGCTACCCATACGACCTTGTCGGTTCAACGTCGAGTGCAAATTGGTTTGACGCAGATTTCAATTCGTTCGGAGTTTTGTTAGTGGCACAGTCTGTTTTGAAAAACTAGCGGGGAATTGGTTTTCAATAGCCATAAACTGTGGAGGCGATATTTGTGTGCGTGTGGCATTTAATCAAAGCTATAATTCGTTTATTTATCTGTCATAGACAAATTGTTGAATTCTCTACACAGCGTGATGGATAGGTAAATGCTTTATAAAATATTTGTTTATTTGTTTTGACAGATCCACTTTCAGTCTGATTGTCATGGCAATGCGTTCTACAATGAAGCGGGAAACAATTAATTAGATTATAATTAAGTTAACTTTTTGGGATGCCAGCTTAGTTATAACTACGTATTTTAAGACACTGGTGGATTTTAGGCAGTAAAAAGTTAATCTGAAGTTTCACTCCAACCAGTAATTTTATAACTTTTCACCGCAAAAAAGATAGATTGTAGAAGTCTGCCAGCATAACTTTATCCTAAGTCTTAGCAAGCGTGCTCCATCACCATTTCCATCATCCATTCTTGCTTACCATTTTTTGAGGTAGAGGGCAAACGCAAGCCTATTATTAAAAAAACCGGGCAAGTGCGAGTCGGACTCGCACACTGAGGGTTCCGTACCAATTTATCAAGATGAAAACAGTTCAATTCTCGAATCGAGTCTTAAAGATTTTACAAAAAAGAAAATCTTGTAATGTAACTAAAAATTTAAGGTTTTCGGAATTTTTCCTTTATGTGTGCTATAAAACGTTGCTTCATGCCAAATTTCAAGATTCTAGGTCGACTGGAAGTACCCTTTAGGTTTTGATTCCCTTGCGAGTACTTGCGAGTTTCAAAATATGCAGCTTAAATTGCTGTTTCTTTTGATTGCGTTGACATAGAAGTTTGATTTTGTTACAGCTTAAAGGTATTATAGACCTGAGTATTTGGTATGAATTTCAATTTAATACCTCTACGCGTTTATGAGGAAATGGGTAGTAAGATTAAAATTATTAAAAAAAAATATATTATGTGATGTAACTAAAAATTTATGGTTTTCGTAATTTTTCCTTTATCTATGCTATAAGACGTTGCTTCGTACCAAATTTCAAGATTCTGAGTTCACGGGAAGCACCCTGTAGGTTTTGATTCCCTTGCAAGTGTCGAAAATTTGCGGCATAAACGGCTGTATCTTTTGATTGCGTTGGCTTAGAAGTTTGATTTTTTCACAGCTTCAAGGAACAGTAAACCTGAGTAATTGATATAAATTTCAGCTTCATACCTCCACGCGTTCCTGAGAAAAAGGGTCTTGACAGACGGACGGACAGACGGACAACAAAGTGATCCTATAAGGGTTCCGTTTTTTCCTTTTGAGGTACGGAACCCTAAAAAGAACCTCAAGGCGTGGGAGACGAGCTATGGATTGCTAACCGAGTGTTTCACACGCGCTTCTAAGAGTCAAACCCGTAGGAGCCCAGCAGGACCGAAAGCCACAGGAACCATCGATTTACTTCCGAATAGGAACCCCGTGGTCCTGGAACGCAAAGAGCAAAGTAGGATCATAGATGTGGTTTTAGTCAGTAAAAGTCTGATACCCTGCCGTTCTTCACTTGAGTGGGAAAAGAATAATTTTACGAGTACACCAACCAAAAAAAAAAACAAAATAAAGTAAGTGGAGATTACACGTTCCCAATTAATTATTTCTAAAAAATCTCTCAGAATATACAATATCCGGTATTCTGGGAAGCTCGGAGAAAGCTCTTTGTATTCTAATATAAAAATGTCGTGACTAATTTCTAAGAGGATTACGCCTGTTTTGTGCTCGTGACTCGATTTTTCTTATATCTTGTGGCAATTTGGTATAATTGGCTCGTATGTTTGCCTTTGACAGCATTATATTTCTATTTGGAATATTTATTTGTTGTTTTTCTTTGTTAGCTGGCGTTTATCGAAAGGGATTTTATCATGAATGAGAAGAGCTATGACATGACATTACTCGTGTAATCCTCAAAGACCCGTGAAAGATCGTTATGTATATAACAAAACACAATATAGTTATATACAAAGAGAAACTGACTAAAGTATCAATGCCTAAAATCGTGACATTTTGAACAAGAGTTTCTATTTTAAAACTATCCCTATATAACGATTTAGAATGAATTAATTCTTTATTCAAAACTCCCTTAAAATACGGCTTAAAGGGGTTTCAAAGTTTTTATGAAAACATTTTCGGGAGCGTTACTTTCTCTCGGACACTCTTTCGGCGAAGTGCTAGTGCATCTATACTTACTAGTCCAGCGAGCTACCCATTGCTCATCATCCGCAAGCCCACCGAAATGGTATCTGTATGATACTTTGTCAATCTAATTAGGTGCACCAGGCACGAAAAATACCAAATCTAACTTAGTTCTATTGAAAATGCTGTATCTAACGTTTATTATTTCCACACTGGGTTCAAGGCACTATATAATTTGCGTTGTGTTCCACACGCACTTCAAACAGATGTTAGAATAATTAACAGGCCACACTATGCCCGAAGCCTGCCAGGGTTGCAGTATTTCCCGAAAGAGTCACCACGACTTTGGATCGATATGAAAACTCTTCCTCTTTTTGTAAATGTATAATTTTAAAATATCTATAAAACTAAACTATTAGTCTAAATTGATTTGTTAGTAGTGTAAATCGTAAAATTTTAAGTTTCGGAAGAGCGAAGTACCCTAAACACAGGCAATTTTTGTCCAAAAGGTCACTTCAACCACTAGATATAAGTACATATTTTGTAAATGGAAATAAACTATTTGAAATACAAATAGTTTATTAGTACAAATGTACTCTCGCTCTACTCAGAGCTGGAGAAATTATTTGTTGTTTTACTACACTCAAAAAATGGCACTGTTAATTCTAGTATACAGAACCTAAGTTTTATAACTTAACTACGAGTATTCTGTCATCATTAAATTATATTTAAATCGTGGTTTAACTTAACCTGCAACCCAAGCCAATTTCCAACCAATTTCAATTGTTTTAATCAAATCACGTAAATCTTCCGCCTTACCTCTAATAAACCAATGTAATGGTATTGGTCAGATAAAGTACCAACTGATTCTACCGAGAGGCGGCCTAAAGGAGAATGCCTACCAAAGTATGGAGCAAATACTGTTCCTCGCTAGTTATATCAAAATAATTATCTACCTCTTTTTAGGTAGTAAATCATCAAAATGAATTCTTCTGCTTTGGGCGGAGCAGGAGAGCGTGTTAGACTTTTATCGACTACTAGCTGTCTCCTGCGGTTTCACCCGCAGTTTTTGTTACTGCTCCGCTCCCTTAGATCGTAGCGTGATGGTATATAGCCTATAGCATTCCTCGATAAATGGGCTATCTAACACTGAAAGAATTTTTCATATCGGACTAGTAGTTCCAGAGATTACCCCCTACATACAAACTAACAAAATTACAAATTTTACCTCTTTATAATATTAGTATAGAAAATCCACTCTTGTTGTTTCTTTGCCTTCGTTCTTGCGTCCCGGATTACCCTTTCGTACAAACCACAACCCAAGATAATTATTTACCTACCTATTATATCCGAATCTTCTGGTTTGGTGTGTTTCTGGCGTGCTAGTGTGCAGCGTCAGAATATGACACATAAGCGTGTTTGTGTAGATATACAATTATATGTACGTATGTAGTCTATAATTATTCATAGTCAGTTATTATTAATTTAAACCACCTATGCACATAGTTTTTTATAGAATTTTTTTTTAGAAGTAGATTAACAATTATGGGAAAATAATCTAAAACTAGGGGGGGGGAAGCTAGGGTATGGTCTTGGTGGGAATCGTTGTTAGTGAGGACAACATTACCTATAAAGTGCCAAATAACCATCTGCTGTGCTCGTGGCGGAGTACCGTACAAAGCAGAGCCCTAGCCAGTCCGAGCCATCCACGTCCCCGCCGTCCTCCCTGGGACCTGCTGCAACCGCGCCGCCGCGCGTCCGCCACCCTGAGTTGCAGCTGAGCTAACGGATGCAGGGCGAAGGGCGAGTATTCTGCGCCTTAAAACAGAATCGTCTCACTAGGAGGATACCTGAAACAAAACCGAGCACATCCGCAGGCTCTAAAGCGGCAGCCCCGCTAGCGGATTAAGGTACAGTGGGCTAATCACTCGCTTACCCGACAACAATAGATTCTCGAAACTGAAATAGTAAGAAACCGGACCGATACTTCACCGACGACTTTTGGCATGAAAACACGGACACGAATTGCCTTTTGGAATGTGCGTACGCTTAGCGGCGACAGTCGACTAGCCCAAGCCGAAGCAGTAATGATCAATTACAACTTGCAAATTCTCGGCCTAAGCGAAGTGCGGAGAAATGGGTTTGGTGAGATGAGGACGTCCAAGGGCTTGACTTTGCTGTATTCGGGCAAAGAAAGTGAGGAAGATGTACAAGAGTATGGCGTGGGACTCCTTCTTTCAAATGCAGCAAGGAAAAGCCTTGTGGACTGGAAACCTATTTCAGACCGGATCATGTACGCCCGTTTCTACTCAAAAGCCCGGAAGATTTCTATCGTACAGTGTTACGCCCCAACCAATGCATCACCAGAGGATACCAAAGACGACTTCTACAACGCCCTCAACGCCACCCTTAGGAGCATAAAAAAGCAAGATATCGTCTTCGTCATGGGGGACCTGAATGCAAAAGTTGGGAATGTAAATACAAACCGCGAGCGGCATATGGGTACGCATGGACTGGGAGTGATCAACGAGAATGGCGAACGATTTATCGAGTTTTGTCAGAACCACGACTTGACTATCGGAGGCACATTATTTATTCATGGCGACCACCATAAGTACACGTGGAACTCACCCGATGGCGTCACCAAGAACCAAATAGACCACCTTGCCATTAGTTCCACATGGCGTTCTTCATTACTCGATGTCCGTAACCGCAGGGGCGCCGATATTGATAGCGACCACCATCTGGTGGTTGCTGAAGTCCGGCTTAAAATTGCTGTAGCCCATAAAGCTGGAGGACCGGGCAAAATAGGAAAAAGGTTCGACGTAAGTAAACTGAATGACTCCGACACACGTAAATCATTTCGGCTTGAGCTACGCAATCGCTTTTCAGCACTCGAAGCTGCTACAGACTCACTGGACGAGGAGTGGAACCGCATCAAAGTGGCCTATACAGAGACCAGCTCCGTTGTTCTAGGACACAAATCGGCCAAATCTCGCGAAGATTGGATGTCACAGCGTACCTGGGGTCTGATTGAGGACAGAAGAAAGCTTCATCTGAGTCTGCTTGAGACTCAGGATAGCACCGTAAGAGCCGACCTTAACATGCAATACCGTCAAAAACGCAGAGAAATCTATCGCAGCACCCGCAAAGATAGAAGACAGTGGGCTGATGGTATTGCAGATCGTGCTCAACGAGCTGCGAACTCCGGAAACCTGAAGGAGCTATATAACGCAACTAAAACCCTGGCAGGAAACAGTAGATTCAAGAAGAAGCCACTGAAGTCCAAAGACGGTCAGCTCATTGTGACGGCGGAAGAGCAGCTGATTCGCTGGCGGCAACACTTTGAGGAGATTTTCCGTTCGTCTGCAACACAGACTCCTGACACGTTGCAGATCCAACCCACACCAACCCGGATGCTCGACATCGATACGGAACCACCATCAACATCTGAAGTTGCTAAAGCAGTCCGTTCTTTGAAGACAGGTAAGGCGCCAGGACTCGACCTGATAACGGCGGAAATGTTACAAGCTGACTTATCCTCTGCCGTCGATGTTCTGACGCCCCTTATTGAAAAGATCTGGACCGCCGAAGAACTCCCAGACGAATGGAACAAAGGCCTATTAATTACTGTGCCGAAGAAAGGTGATCTTAGTCAGTGCAATAACTGGAGAGGTATTACGTTGCTCTCAATTCCCTCAAAGGTTTTCTGTAAGATCATCTTGGATAGGCTGTCTAAGGCCCTGGATCCCCTACTACGCAAGGAGCAGGCTGGTTTTCGTTCTGGCCGCTCGTGCACCGACCAGATCAACACTCTCCGTATCATACTTGAGCAGGCATCAGAATGGCAAAGGGAGGTTTATCTAACTTTTGTTGATTTCGAAAAAGCCTTTGATACGCTGAAGTGGTCCAGCATCTGGTCTCGCCTACTGAGCATTGGAGTGCCACCTAAAATTGTTCGTCTTCTGGAGGCTATCTACAGGAAGTATTCTTGTAAGGTAACGCACGACGGCCTCATCTCGGATGACATCGCAGTACACGCTGGTGTCCGCCAGGGCTGCCTACTTTCGCCGCTTCTTTTCCTCGTGGTCCTTGATGGAATAATGCTTCGTGTTTGCGAAAACAGGCGTCGAGGCATAGAATGGGGATTGTCTGACATCTTGGAGGACCTTGATTACGCCGATGATCTTTGCCTCTTGAGCCACACCCACGCTGACATGCAGGCTAAGTTGGACGATCTGAGTCGGGAAGCAGCAAAAACTAGCCTCAAAATAAACATCAGAAAGACACAGGAGATGAGAGCTGGTGTCAGGAATCCCTCACCGTTGATGTTGAACACAGAGGTAGTGGAACGAGTACAAAAATTCACATACCTAGGAAGCGTTGTAACAGAAACCGGAGGTAGTGAAGAGGACATCACTTCACGGATCGCCAAAGCCCGAGCAACCTTCGCGCAGCTGAGACCTGTTTGGCAGTCGCGGAAACTGACCCGAAGGATTAAACTCAAAATCTTCGGGTCCAATGTCAAACCCGTACTGCTCTACGGGTGTGAAACGTGGAAGGTCACAAAGGACATCTCTCGCCAAATCCAAGTTTTCGTCAACCGCTGTCTCCGTCGCATCCTCGGAATTTACTGGCCCGAGACGATATCAAACGTAGAGCTGTTGGAAAAATGCCACGAGAGCCCGATCGACCACCAGATCAAGCGTCGCAAGTGGAGATGGATTGGCCACACGCTCCGAAGGGATTCCAATCACATACCCAAACAAGCTTTGGACTGGAATCCCCAAGGAAAAAGAAAGCGTGGCCGTCCCCGTCAAACTTGGCGTCGCACCGTGTTGGCAGAAGCGGCGAGCAACGGAATGACGTGGAGCGAGGTGAAACGGGAAGCTCAAGACCGTTCGCGATGGAGGATTACTGTGGACGCCCTCTGCCCCATCTAGGGGACATAGGACATTAAGTCAAGTAAGTCAATCTAAAACTAAAAAATAAAAGACACTGTAATGTAAACTTATTTCATATTTCTACGATACTTCCCCTATGTTTTATTCTTGATTCGTGTAAGTTCGAAGTTTGGGACAGACTTCAAATTGAAACAGGTGCGTAGTTTTTGACAATGCCCTTTAAAAAGAACATAACCTTGTCTGGATCCCCGAATCAAGTCCTTGAAAAATGAATGTCTTCGAATGATCAAGATACGCTAAATGTGTTTTAAATTGCTTTGAGATTATTTTCTAAGATGTTTGCTGAATACTGGCTCGCGCTTCGTACCTGATAGGATCTTGGAGCTTTGGACTATGATTTACCGAGACTTTGACTTTGGACTGCACTGAAATAATGTATAAAGCGTATCTAGGACTATTTTAAAGGTGGGAAATCTTTCAATCGCTTATCCAGCAGTACATGTAGTTGAGCAGGAGGACATGTCAGATTTTTATTGACTAAAGTCACACCTATGTTCCTTCTTTGCTCTTTACAATCAAAGGCCTAAAAGTATAAAAAAGTAAACCTATGGTCCCAGTAGGTTTCCGCCCTGTTGAGCATCTACCGGTTTTGCTGAAATCTTTTTGAGGCATACGTGCCACTACGCAACGTCGGCGACTCTGGTTCAGTCCAGACAGTTACCGGACGGTAGCGTATCTGGGACTTGTCTTTAAAATATTGTCAAGCCTCTTAATATAAAAATTCAAGAATCGGTTAGTTAGTTTTCTAAAAAAATATCAAAATTCTACAGGCATCCCTGGTTTTACCAACTGATCCTTTAGTTTATAAATATCTATAAAAATAACAGTTATTAAATACCTATAAGCATAACTTTCAATTTTCCTGTCACCTTCAATCTCTGCAAAGGCCATGGTCAAAATAGCTTTGTTTATAATTAACTCCAAGATAGGCGTGTACCTGTTATCTACATACAAAAGGAGAAACTGACTGCTACATCAACGTACAGCCAAAACTATTGGAGCTAAGAACGTGAAATTATATAACGCTTCCTTTTATATGTAGGCGCCTAGGTGGGCACTAAGAAGGGGTTTTTGATTTAACTTTAAAGGATTCGAAAAGGGAAAATTTCGTTTGTATGAAAACTTTTATACCTTGAGCCTTTATACTTGAAACTTAGCATATAGTCTCAATTAAAAAATGGATTTTCATTATTGGTTTTATAAAACTATCCCTATAAAACGGCCCAGTTGTTTTTAATAGATGTATCCGGCTCAAAAGGACCATAAACATCCATTCTTTATTCTTTATTGTACAACAACATTTATAAAATAAGAAATAGGAAAGGTGATTTAGGTACACAGGCGAGCTTAACCCACAATTGGATTTTCTTTTTCTTATGATTTTTCTAATAGTAGCTACAATGAAACTACCAGATATTTTCAAGATGACCATTTTGTTATGTTTTGTAATCTTATTCTTGGGATTAATAAAGTAGCAACTTATTAAAAAAAAATTGGCACAAGTCTTATCAAAATAAATCACAGACTACCTACGAGTTACTACTTTTTCAAAACTGCCTTCAAACAGCCGGTAAAGTTGTCACAATTTTTATGAAAACTCGTGAATGAATTCGCGGGAAAGTGCTAGTTATTACACAATTTACTCTCAATGAAATAGATTTCATAATTAACAATTAATATTAAGGGCCCTATTCATCACGTGAAAACGTTTTAATGACAGTCTTCTTCATTATTAACTTTGGAAGGTTGTTTAAAACCTTATTAATTCAAACTTAACATCCTGTAGTACTTTCGATGTTCAAGTTCTTTGAGAGTAGAAAAGCTCTTTGTACATTCTGTTCAACTTTGTATGATCACATGTTTTTGTAATTGAAACTTATTATTTAGTTTGTAAATTATTTATTAAGAAACGAGCCTTATTTTTGTGAGCGCTTTAATAATATTTGACTGCTCCGTTTCTGTTGCGCCTTGGAAAGGTTTGCCGAGTCCCATACATACTTGTATAAAGTTATAGGCTTTCAAGCCATAAGTAAAACAACGACTTCGCTGCTATGCTTAGTGCGGACTAGTCGCAACTATATCCTGTGAGCGGTGAAAAGGAGCTATACTCCTAAGATTACCTATTTTGTGCGGAGGAAGGAAACATATTTTCCCTGGCCATCCTTAGTTTGAATAATAAAAAAATATATATCATGTTACTAACACTAGACTGTAAGCTGTTTGTAATACTAACAAAATATGGATCACTGTTCTCCGGATTAAATTAATTTTACTTTTATATTAATATAATCAGTAACTAATTCTTAAAGACTGCTACTTTTTAAAGTATCAACTGAAAAGACATTGCCCGGCCCGGAGTTCAAATTCTTAGCACCTGAATTACGTAACACTTAATTAGGATCCGAAGAATTTTGAAGGAAATTCCAAATCTGTTATATAAAATTTGTTCGAAAATTTTTGCTGCTAGTTCGTCAACTTAACAAATGTAAAGGATGTATGAATATTTTGATTAATATTTACTAGCACTATAGCGTTGACTACCTTTTTTTTTTTTAGTTTTCAAGTCTATGCTAAGGTTGTCTGGTAGATATAGCTGTCATGAATAAGATCACTATTATATATTATAATTGTTAGCATGGTGTATAAGTTTATTTTATTCTATTTTTGAATTCTCACAGTGCAAGGCATTGGCTCTAAGCTGCAGATATGTTCGAAGAGTCACCGTGGCCCTGAAATATAAAAGGTACCTAAACTGATGGAACGGAGGTGGGTTTTAATCAGTAAAAGTTTCCACCAATGCGGGAGGAGTTATTTAATGATTTTTTATTGTTCAAATTTAAAAATTACGAGTACCAGCCAATACCAATCAATCTATTTTTTACAGCCAGCTTTCAATCACTAGACGAACTAGGCAATCATGAAACTGAAAAGAAATACAAATGAAGGCTCCAATTTCATTACAGTATTCCACAAGACAATCTTGTACAGAAACCCGTCTCAGATTTAAGGCTCAAGATGAAAGTCAACTTATCAGAATATTTCGTCCCACAAAATGCGTTTTATCTTCAATACTGTCCTGTACTTTTCTTCTACGAGCGTTCTCTTTATTCATCGCACTTGGAAGGGATTTCTTCTAACAAATTCAATTTGTGTAAGCTCTTTTACTGTATATAGTGGGACTTGATTCCTTGAACCTTGACGCCCAATGTTCATTTAATTAAGTTATACGTTACTGACTTGGCATTGACACTACTTAGAGTCATTCATACATTTATCTAGCCTTTTCCTAACTATATTGGGGTCGGCTTCCTGTCAAGCTGGATTTAGCAATTAGAAATTAGAATACCGGTATTTTACGAGGAGCGGCTCCCTACTAGACCTCCACAATCCATTAACTGGGGTAACACGGTACTTCATGGCAAGACTGGAGTCAGATTTACTGGCTTCTGACTATCAGTAACGACTGCCAAAGATCTACAAATGACAGCAGGGACCTACGGCTTAAAGTGCTTTTTGAGGCACGCAGGAAACTTGGTATGTTAAGATGGTCACCCATCCACAGATCTACCTTGGCAAGCGTTGCTTAACCTAAAAGATCAACCCGTGCGACTGTTATTCTCTAGCCACGAGCTCCACTGACACTAGTTAGAGTGTGATACAGTAAAATGGTGATCTAAGTGTGTTTAAGGGTACTGAAAATACAAGGGGAAAAGTTTGTTCCGGAACTGGTAATGTTTTTGAAAGTTTAGAGGAAGATGGGGATTGAGTCCAACTTATATGAGGATTTGTGAATTAATTTGCGGGGTGAATGTTTTCTTTGGTAGTTTGTGAATTGATTGTGAAAGTTTTTCAATAGGAAATGGTGTTTAATGCTGCAACTTCGTAACCTCAAGAGCTTTAGAAGATTTACAATATGTGTGTCCTATTGAATTTCTTATCGGCGGAAAGGAGTAACTTTCATAAATATTCATTCCTTATATAATACCACTCTAAGGATGAATTTTAACAATGATTTTTGATTGTGTCTGGTCTGGTATGAATAAATTTTAATGTTGTTATTTAGTAGTTAAATTACAGATAATTTTACTCTACCTAATTTTTATATTACTTTACTACATAATCTCTGTCGACGAAATGACAGTGTTATTGCCATTGCAGCTTTGTCGAAAAAGTTTTATAATGCAAGCTTCAGTTGTAAACGAAGTGTAAAATGAAGAAAACGCGTCTCTGAAGCTCCTCCTTTGTGGACAGTAGGCCTGACTCATTTAAAAACACATTTTAAAATACCTTATTAACTATTTCAATTTCAAACTACCTTAGCAAAACCTTACCTACCCAAACAGCTGTACCTACAAAGTAACACCTAGTTTATAAAACAGAACACCATGTACGCTCGCCCTCTACAATTAGATACAGATTAACATAATCTTATGGACGCCTCGTGTAAAACAAAGGTGCAGTAATCGCCGGCTATTCTTAGCCGTTGCGAAAGAGTCGAGTCGTAACTTTGAATTAAAGCGTCGGGTTAAGTCCGGGCTAAGCAGTGCTTAGGAATGGGGAGATAGTGTTGTGTGTAGTATGCAGTGTGATTGGTTAAACGAGGGGTTTTTTGAAACACATACTGTCGGAATTTAGTTTAGGGACTGGTTTCAGGGCTCACGGCCATAGGTTAGTCTGAGGATGGCCTCACCAATGCATCCATGGACCCATGGAGGTTAGTCTCCGAAAGGCAAACCCCCAGGTTTTTACTGACTAAAGCACACCTACCTGACACAACCTTCCGTTATATTGGAAGTAATCATAGAATGATTTTCCACCTTGAAATAAACAGAAATAGAATTAGGGCCCAATTTTTTTTTATATTTCCTATTCAAAAATCAAATCGATGTCATAATAGGTATAAAAGTTGAACGATTGTCTGATGCATTGTGTGTCACAGGTTCAATTTCCGCACAGAACAAATATTCGTATGGCCTACAGATAATTGTTCCGGTTCTGGGTGTCTTGTGCATGTGCCTTTAGTAAGTTGATTGTGTATACAATTCCAACGTCAACACAAATTCAAGATTTTAATAATTTTTCGGAGTCTGACCTGCCCGTTATTTTTTCATGCGGTCTCTTTCGAAATCACAATATAAGTAAATATACCACTGCAGGGATCTTACAAAACACAAGCGTCAGGTGTAACCATGAGGTGCACACAGCACTATGGTTTTTCTTATCTGCCTTAAGTTTACACACACAACTTGAAACCTGGGCATTTAAATTAGCAGATATGTTTATCTGTACACTAAAACCTTATAAATTTTAAAATTCCTTTAATTACGCTATAATTTTGTATTTACCGCACATATTGGTATGACAAAAAAAATAAAGTTGCGATAAATTCTTATGCAATTAGGTCACTGTGATGTGACTGTGTAAAGGTTGGTTATCTTCTTTAACTAATATAAAACTAAATAAATGTTTTTTCTGTCTATCTATTTAAATAACATGTTACACAAGGTCGATGCAAAACCATTTTCTTTTCCATTGTGTCCTGTCGTGAATTAACTGTCATGCTTATACGAAGTGATTTTGATTTACATTTCTTCTTGGTAAAAATTGTCATCTTAAATATATCCATAATGGAGCTTTTTTTTATTAAGTTCGATAAATTCCAGAAAGTGTTTGAACCAATGACCTTTATAAAGGTCAGTTTTCAATTGAGAATTTATAATGATGAAAGCGTAAAGCGTTGATGTCACATTTTGACAGGTTGTCATACCGAAGAGCACAATATCTTAACTTCGTATTCTTAATATAATATTTAAAATTACATAGCTTCTGCCAGCGTCATCGCGTAATAGTGGAAAATTATTCTAATGGAAGATATTCCCGGGGATAAAAAGTAGCCTATGAGCTATTTTTAAGCATGGTCTATCATCATCATTCATCATCTACCTAGCCTTTTCCCAACTATATTGGGGTCGGCTTCAAGTCAAGCCGGATTTAGCTGAGTACCAGTATTTTACGAGGAGCGACTGCCTACCAGACCTCCACAACCCATTAACTGGGGTAACATGGTACTTCATGGCAAGACTGGAGTCAGATTTACTGGCTTCTGACTATCCGTAACGACTGCCAAAGATCTCCAAATGACAGCCGGGACCAACGGCTTAACGTGCTTTCCGAGGCACGGAGGAAACTCGTTATATTAAGATGGTCACCCATCCACAGACCAACCTAGGCAAGCGTTGCTTAACCTTGAAGATCGACCTGTGCGGCTGTTATTATTTAGCCACAAGCTCCTCTATATATATATGGTCTATATCTGTGCTAAATTCCAGCGGAAACCTGTTAGAAGTGTCAGCGTACAGAAGTAGTAACTCCTTTACGCTGAAACTTCCACAACTGCAACAAACAGCAAAATTTCACTTTTCTAATATCAATGTAATTTAATAATCGTGGATGCGTTACGCGAATATTTCTTTAAAAAAAATTAGACATGTTTTATTCTAATTTTTTATTATTTAGTTTTGGGTTTAGACCGAATTCAAACATCTACAATTAATATGGTGTAAATACCTGCAGCAAGCGGCTTCATCCTCGTAGTAATAGAAAATTATCCCAAGGGAACACACCCCAGTATAATAAGTATAAAATATGCTACAGTCAAACGAGGTGAATAGGAACGCAGGGGTGAATAGGAACGAAAATGGTTACTGGATTTTAACGTTATTTAACAGGTTTTTCCAGCATTTAATTACTCCTATTTATCCATTAATTGTAATAAAAGGCGATGCTTATACAGAAATTAAGATAAAATATTTAACCAAAGTAAAAATTAAAATCAAACTTTCGTTCCTATTCACCCCTACGTTCCTATTCACCCCGTTTGACCTTATTCCAGGATATAGTCTACCCTTGCACCAAGTTTAATCGAAATCCATTCAGTAGTTTTTGTGTAAAAGAGTTACAAACATCCACACATACGAACTTAGTAGGATTAATTGAAAAACTAAATAAATTGTGAAGTACCCTGCTTCAATAAATCCCTTATTTACTCAGCCACATGATAACAAAGAAAAGAATAGATCTTATTTCTGTTCTGACTAATGAAATGCCCAGAAAGTCCATTTTTGCGACAGTACAAGTGTTGGCCGTTCACACAGAGCGATTATATTAATATAGCCGGGTCATGTAGCTAATAAAACCGGTTACTATTACGGCTAAGTTACTGTAGTGAAGTAAGTGGTAATACAGTACATAGGAATGGTGATATTAATATAGTTGTGGTCACTAGACTGAAAGTAGCGTTTATGAAATCCTGTAGGTTATTATGAGATGAACTTGATATTAATCCAGATTTAATTATTTTGGGATTGGAAGAGTGATTCCCGGTCGATGTTGGCGCAGGTTTGTGGATGGTGAGTAAAAGGTAGCTCGCCGTTCGATAACAACCAAGCCTGGGTTGACGACTGATGTCTTTCAATAGAAATTCTAAATGCCATAATTTGATACAATAGGTACCTATCGCTTTAATTTGGTTAAAGAGAATTTGTAATAAGAATTTGAAGATATTTGATTGATAAGCTATTAATAAACTTTCGTTTAATAAGGAAAATTAATGTTATTATTCTGGTAAGTTAATATCAATTTTGTTCTAAATATAGACGCCTCTCAAGGCATTTTAGAAACACTAACGAATGATTTATGATACGTAAGAGCCATTGTATGAAAGTTTATCTCGGGTTAGGCTAGGTTTTAGGAAATAACACAAAACAAAACTGGGCAATTGGGCATGCTCAGAAAAAAAGGGGCAAAGTCGACGATCTATACTTTGCCCGAAAAGAAAATCCATCAATGACATAAGCAGTTCTTTTTTAGGTTACAGAGTGGAGGGAAAAGACACAATTGTTTTAGGGGCGTCCCTCTTACCCTCGCTTAGCATTTTATGTCTAGATTTAAAAAAAGCTTTTATGACGGTCTTGACGATGAAATATTTTACTAAATGACAGTCTGTCTCGCGCTTAATGTGAGAGACGAGAAAAACTGTAGTTTTAATTTGTTTTTATAATAATTATGTTTTTTGGTATTAAAAGGAAGATAAGCTAAATTTTCTCTTAATTTTGTTTTTTAGTTAGTACATTTTCCAATTATTTTTCCCACTCTAGGGTGGAGCAAAGAGGCCTGTCAGACCTACCACCTACTTATTACCTACTGACAAAAACCTACTCCTATGTTTCTTCTTTGCCGTTTTTAGAACTATCTGGAAGTTCTAAAAAAGGTTATTATGTTAGTTGAATTATGATTTTATATTTACCTTACTCAAGTCACAGAAAGTCCTGCTAAAGTTTGCGGTAATTCAATAAATGCAAGAGTCACAAGATCACTCGCTGTGGCGCTTCGGGGAGTCCTACGTTCAAACAGTCAAGATATAAAAATACTATAATAGCTTGACTAAATGTTACATACTTATTCAGTTAGGTACCTATAACAGCCATGTATTCATCTCGTTCACAAATAAGGACATAAAAAAGATAAAGTAGTAAATAATTTTGTTCCCTGACAGACAAAGACCAAGCTAAAACTTAGGCCCATTATTTTTTTTTATAACCATTAGTTAGCCTAAAACTCTGTGACTTGTGACTCAAGCGTCCCCATTCGGCCCATGAAAAAGAGAGATAGAACTACAAAATAAGTATAGCGCTATCCTTTTTTCACATTAGAACAAATGAAGACTTCTCAATGAGACCCTAGATCTCAAAAAAACTTTACGTAACGTAAGTAACTTTCGTCAAAATTTATTAGGGTTCCGTACCTATCACCAGCAAAAACAGAACAAGCAATGGAACTATAGGATCAGTTGTTTGTCCATCTGTCAAGACCTATTTTTTTAGGAACGTGTAGAAACTGAAATTAATATCAAATAATCAGGTCTGCTACCCTACTGTAAAAAAGCAATCGTTTACGCGCATAAGTGGAAATCGGACCTACAGATAGACTACAATCTGTTTACTTAGAATGCCGAAAGGTAGAAAGTAAATGTTAATAACACAAGTAAAGGAAAATGTCTGAAAATTGTTATTTTGTAGTTACAAACCAACAAATAAAACCTTTTTAGCAATTTGGAAAAATCCTCTACAATTGGAAATTGAACTATTTACATACGTAAGTTTGTACGGAACCCTCAGTGCGAAATCCCGATTAACACTTCACCAGCTTTTTCTTTATAAAATGACTTTATCTTCATTGCTTTGTTTTACTTAATTATTTCTTAAGTCTTCCCCATGGTGCATTATTTTAAATCTCACACCAAAAATGTAAATTAGTTTCTACATTTACAAATTTTCGACCGACATTTTCATTTAATCAGAAGAAAGGTTTGAACGATGGTATTATTAATATTAAATGTTTATTGTTGATTCATTATTTTAATTAATTAAATTCTGAATGCAATATTTGTTTTGGGATCAAGGCAAAATATGAGTTAAGATGAAGTCAATTATGTACTTATTGAAAGAATTATTTTCATTCCGATGTTTTCTTATATTAATTATTATAAAAGGGGTTGTAAATGTATGTTTGTTACTACGTCATGCTTAAAGATACAGAGGGGATAAATGACAAGGAGATGATACGGAAATTCAAAGTTTGTATAAAAAAAACTTCTATAACGCGGGCCAAGTCTCTGGCAGAAGCTAGTAATATAGATTTTAATTTAGTGCGCTAAAATTGCCCAACTTGTTTCAATATTCAAAATGTAACATCATAGAATTAAACTACTCAAAATTCACTTCATTCATCCTCACGGAAACAGAAATTATGAAAATTATGCTTCGCTGATGTTAGGGGAATCCTACCAATTTTCTGAGTAATATCTCGGCGCCATAATCCCAGGCGGGAAAGCTCTGACTCGCTAAGTCTCATTTATTTTGCTATGTGAGTGTACGAGTAAATCTTTAGTGTGACGTTAGTTTCTACATGTTTGCTGTATACCAATGTTTGCTGTTTTCCGTGAATCCTAGGAAATTCAAATACGAGAGAAGAAATTTCTGCGATCGTAATAATATTCGTCCTTTACGAAACTAGAAACGTTTTCCAAGAATAAAAATAGATGGAGCAAAGTAGGTTTTTGTTGTCAAAGAAGCCGTTTTGTAACTTAAGAATAAGTCGAAAGAATAGGAAATATACAGTTACGAAAAATAATGAACCGTAAATCATACATTCGATCAGCAAACCGTAGGTGCCCAACAGGGTCGAAGCCTACTCGGGACATAGCTTGTGCGAAAGAGAACCATGGCGCTCTGGAACGAAGGCAAAAAAGGAATAGGAGCAGGTTTCAATTAATTACTCAGATACCCGCGAAACGAGACACAATAGTAAAACAATAACAGCGCGGTCTCATAGGACCGGTTGGGGATTCAAACGTTAATAAAAGTCTGACACACTCTCTACTCCGCCCAGAGCAGGAGCAGATATTATGCTGATTTCCCACCATAAAAAAAAACATCACACATTCGATCCGATTCCGATTTCTCAACTCGAAAAACGTCTTTTACATAGATTGTAAGTTTAGCTCTATTTCCGACATTAGATGTAATATTCCTGATACTGTATCTACATTCAAAATTGGATCAAATCGTGCGTGTAACACCAAGTTTCCTATTATTATTCCAGTCAGTGTCCCGAAAGCTGACGAAGATGACCGAATACTCCCGAGTGAGGAAGGACGAGTATTCGCAAGATATAGTGGTAATGTCACAGTGTCTTAGCTTCTATAATATTGTTTCAGATTCTGATATTGTCCCAGTTTCAATATAAGAATATATTGCTATTGATTCCAGTCTTTGTAAAATAAAATACAAGATGCTACCTTCTTATATCTATATTTTTCAATACTTAAAGTTTCAACGGTGTTTTACCATTTCAAATAAAAACCTCTTCAAGTCCACAGTCCGAACTAAGTCGCGCGTTGTCGTTTATACCGCGTTCATTGAAGAACTGGAACAATTTATCCGCTGCGGTTTTTCCGTCCAATTATAATTTAGGTGTCTTCAAGGCTACTAAGGCTAGTCAACGTTTGCATTACTGCTTACCATTTATTAGGTGGGATCACAGCGCACTAGTTTATACAATTAAAAAAACGACTTCCAAGTAAAAGACACCCCCGGCACGTGGTACAAGCCATCGTCCGGAGCGAGAAGGAGTAGTAGGTGGTCGCCTTTTTCTGCAAAGCGAAAGAGCCGGCTGCATGCTTAAGGTAACGAAAGTCCTGACGATCCATAGTAGTTTCACGCCAAAACAGTCGGTCCTGTTTCCCATAATGCGATTTCCTGGATATCATCTACCTATCAGATTGTTCTCGGTCTCCTTTATTGTTCGGTTACCACCTTTCCACTCAATAGTCATGGTTCCCTTACAAGATTCAAACCATTCCAGCAACTCAAATAAAAATTCCATAGCACATTCACCATCGTGCACCTCAACTTTAAAATATTCCTCGAGAACTCATCTCCTTTAAATAAAACGACAAATTGGATTTTTCAACGACAGTAAAATTCCTTTGTATGAATGCTAGCCAGTACAAGATAGTTTCAGAATACTAAGCGCAGTGCCACCAGAAATAGGTTAAAAGGATGATCGCATGATATGGCTTTGAACTGAATTGTTTCAAACCTCAGTTACGAGTATGTGTTTGAGAATCGTCTATTTTTAGATTCTCGTGTGTGCTTTAGAATTGTTGAAAGCACTGTGAAGAATGAAAGGGCTTGCCATAATCACGTTGATAAGTTCGCTTTTTGAGGAGTGGCTGGATTGGCAACACGGCGTCTTTACCTTTTGCATGAGGCAAGTCCTCACCGGACATGGCAAGTTCAGTAGGACCTCTTTCAGAGGTCGCATGCGTGATGGAATGAACGATCTCACGCCTCAGCCGCCGAGATCCCGAGCCCGACTTCCAGCCACGGTAGAAGTGGGCTTCCGGACGTTAAGCAATGGATAGCTCGCCGTCTGGCAGTCCGGTAATCGACCGGACCGAGATCAAGTCGTCGACAGCGCGTAGTGATCCACGTGCTTCTCAAAAAGATGCCAGTTAACCGTAGGGGCCCACAGCGCTGATGCTCGCTAGCTAAGACCACGAGGATTTTCTGAATAGGACACGCGTAGGCCTAAAATGCAAAGGGCAAGTGAAGGACACAGGTGTAGCAGCTTTAGTCAGTAAAAGTCTGACGTCGCCCCACCCAGAGCGCGAGAAGTCATTGGATGGTTTCCCATCTAAAAAAAAACTGTGAGGAACCAAAACTTGAAGGTCCTGCTTATAAGATTGATGCTGCAATCAATATCTAAGTTCTGATTAATGAAGTTAGTTTTCTAATTGCATGTGGATCATTAGTGAACCGCTCATTAGGGATACTTTTGTTTTTATGCAGTCTAGCACAAAGTTCAGTGTCAGGGGTCTTTATTTTTCTTAAATATTTGACCACACAAATATCGCTGCTAAAGTGACAAAAACTAAATAATAAATTGATAGTAGATAGTAATAGATAGTATTTTTATTAAAACTTTTACTGGAATGCACAAGAGAATTGGGGTTACTGACATAACCCGAAGAATCACCAAACTTAAGTGGATATCGGCAGGGCACATTGCTCGTAAAACAGATGGTCGATGGGTACAATGGTTCTGAAGTGGTCCACGTACTGGAAGACGCAACATCAAAAGGCCTCCCACAAGGTAGACTGATGAGCTGGGGAGGGTCGTGAGAATCTAATGGTTGCGAGATGCACAGGACCACTAGTTGTGACGAATAGGGGGAGGCCTAAGTCCAGCTACCAACGTCTTACGGTAGAAATGAATGAATGATAATGACTTTAGCTATGCAAAAAGCACGATCAGAAGCAGTCAGGGTCAATACTCTTTACCAAAAGATAACAGTTCTTGAACGCAGATCTGGTTCGTTTCTATTACGAAATGAGCCCCTCGTTACTTAGGTACCTTCTAAATTCAAATAATACGTTCCAATGCATTCATTTGTTAGAACTTCACGAGAATTCATTATAGGTCCTATTCAGTTAGGAATCCCACGATCACCTGCATGAATACCTAAGCCGTACGTGCCTATTCTATATTCACACATACAGACATTGGCATTTGGCACTTTTACTCGCCTATTAATATCGTGAGATAAAATGCCAGATGCAGCTGATTAATCTTGGTTATCTATCAAGATATGTTCTGAATTATATGCAGTAGAAATGAGACATAAATGTAAGATTAGTTTTTTGTATGAATGGCGAATGAAGCTTTGAATTTTGTTTTCAGAGAAAGATAATATTTTCTTTCTTCGATGTATGTCTCAGTTACGCTAATAAAATTGTATGTTTAAGGCAATAGAAAACGCGTATGTCGAACACTTTAATACCCTCATTCATTTCTTTTTAGGGTACCGTACCTAAGTCAGCAAAAAAAACCCTTATAGGATTACTTTGTTGTCCATCAGTCAAGATCTTTTTTAGGAACGCGTGGAGCAGTTAAAATCTTACTTCGAAGTGAACGTGACTTTATGCTCCGATTTGCACATAATATGACAATCGTGTGCTTTCCGTGAACCTATAATGCTTGAAGTAGGTCTCATGGCGCAATAAAGTATAATATGAAAAAGTTTTTTAAACTGTAAATTTCTAAAAATCGACACGAAAAAAGACTCTTTCAATAGAAAAAATCTTCGAAACTCGATTCGGGAATTAAATTCGTAGGTAAGTTCGTACGAATCCCTCAGTACGCAAGGTCGACTCGCCTTCACCAGTTTTTTTTATCAAACATTAACGCGTAAAAAGAAAATATCTCTCCAAAGACTACACATAAAAAAACCTAGATAATTTAATCTTCTCCGAGACACCCTTAAAATTGAGTTTTCTGTCTTGATTGGATCCTATTATTGCTCACTTTTGTGTGAAACTAAATGTTATTCCTTGAAGCGTTGTATCGAATTAAGGCGATGGAATCTCCAGATTAGTTTTTGTGCAATCTCTTGGAAAAGCTGACAATGTCTGATTGTGGAGAAGGGCTGGGGAAAATGGGTGCAAGAAGTTTTATCAAGGAATATTGTCAAGGTTATTTGTTCAAAAGATTAGTTGATAGTGTTCAATCTGTTACTTGTATCACTTCAACTGGTAACGCGGACATAAGAAGCGTGTTTTAAAATTACATGTGCCCAAAAATATTATAATTTGTATTGCAGTTTTAAATCATGCATTAAAATTTTCTTCAGCAATATAAGGTGGTTGTGTAATGTTCCTACTCTGGAAATCAGGTCTCTTTTCTATAAGAGAGAATAGGTACCGAGAAAGGCCGTAATCCCGTAATTGATAGATGTTAGATATGTCTCTACACTCAGGCCCCGAACACCAGCCATACAAATATTCATATTGAGTGGGAATCGACAACTTTTTTATCAGCAATAGCAAGACTATAATTATTTCCAAAAAATATCTTCACTTGATTCAAACAGTCTTTGCATATGTTTATTTTACAATGATAACGAAGCACATACACATACACAATTACATAAATCATACTCTCACCATGTCAGACGACGCCTAAGCCACAGGACGTCACAGAAACCACCAATTAGGGTAGTTACATTAGTAATTACTCCTCAGTACGTGTGGGAACATCGGTAAAGGAGATGATATCCGCACGGCAGGCAAGTTTCTCGCACCATATGGTAATAATTGTGAGCAAGAAACTGTGTGTGTAAAACTGTGGTGTAAAACGATACTCCACACTAAAATAGTTCCTGTATCTTTTTGATGTGATCACAAATATGAAAACTCACAAACGTGACACAATGAAAACCTATCTGCAAGGCCATACAAATATTAATTTCATGCGGAAAACAAACCTACGACACGCAGCGCAGCAACCATTCGCTTAACCACTGCACCAATCGTGCCGTCAAAACGAAACTTTCTTCAGCAATAACAAGACTTCATGTCTATTTATTTTACAATGATAAAGGAGGACTACACAATAAGATAAATCATTCTCACGCCATGTCAGACGACGCCTAAGCCACAGGACGTCACAGAAACCACCAATTAGGGTAGTTACATTAGTAATTACTCCTCAGTACGTGTGGGAACATCGGTAAAGGAGATGATATCCGCACGGCAGGCGAGTTTCACGCACCATATGGTAATAATTGTGAGCAAGAAACTATGTATCTTATGGTTTAATCTGTTCGACGCAATTGTTGGTATTTGAAAAGCAATTTTTTTTACTGCTGCAATATACCTGTTTTTCCCGAAGTTGGTAAAACTAGGAAGAATTTTAAAGAATGAAATAGAAATTTAAAAGAAGTGTTAAGTTTTATGTCATTGAAGGCGTATCTTAAGAGGGCTCTCTAAAGATTCCTCTTTTCAAATCATCTGTCGGCAACGTGAGCAAATTATGCTTACGTTGACGATAGACGATAAGAGTTTTTTGTTTCATAAAACGTAATCCATTACATTGTTTGAAAAAGAAGTTAAGTGAAAAGCCTAGTGACTGGATGCTCTATTAATTATTTTCGTCATTTACTCGAATATTTCACAATAATTGTTTAAGGAAATATGTAATTTTTAAAAGCACTTTTTTTGAAGTCTAGAGTCTCAATCAAATGTTTAGGTTTCTGTAGTTATATTTTTTTTAATTTTTAGTTTTAAATTAAGAATACTTACCTACATTACGAAGGCCTGTAGTTCACGCAAAATAAAATATTTTTAGAGGTTTTCAGAACTTTAACACAAAATGTTTTGATGTTAATAGAAACCTAGACCAATATCCACAAGATATCTGTTTATGTTTCCAAAATAGACAAATATGTGCAATTACGTCATATTCATGTAAGAGCAGTGGTATAGGTATCACTGGAAAGTATCTTGGGTTGGACGCTCTATGAGTATAAGTATTCCAGCCAGACCCTTTTTACGATGGGAAATCATCAAAGAAATTCTCCTGAGGGAATCCCAGAATTTTACTGATTAAAACTCAGCCGTATTCCTTCAGTTGCGTCCCAAGGCTACGGTGACTTTTACGAACAATTTTGCAGCTCAAACAATGTAGGCCCCCAGGCAACTCGTATGTTTACTGAGCCAGTGCTTGGGGAGCTTTCTGGCCAAAAAGCTTTTGACTTCTTAGAAGATTATATGAACAAACTTTTTTTATTAAGGTAGGAAATCATCTAATTACTTGTATCGCTCTAGGGCGGAGCGGAAAAGCGTGTCACACTTTTACAGGCTAAAATCACATGTATGCTTCTTTCGGTTGCCGTTCGCGTTCTAAGACCATGGGTTGTCATTTTAGAAGTCAATTCTTGACCCCAGTAGGCTCCAATCCTGTAAAGCGGGGGCACACCTCCACGTTATTGTATCCAAATCCATTAAGAAGTTTGTACGTGAAGGAGTAACAGACAAATAATCGCACACATGAAAACTTTCGTCTTAATAATATTAATTTGATGAGAATTTTCACATCTTAAGCAAATCGAGAATAGATTGAAAACTTTCTAGGTCTATACTAAAATAAATTTAGTCAGCCTTTATCTTCGAATCCTGCTGACATACTCGATTCTCAGTTATTAACTTTACAAATAAACTAACTATCATTAAATAAGTTTTTATCTAAATATTCCCTTCTGAATGAACTAAGTTTCAGAACTGAATAACTAAATCGCGTTGGTGCTGACAATAAGTACCGAAGGATCTTTATTTATTGCGTCTTTCGGTAATTTTTATTAGGCATCGTAACTTTGTAATAATAGTCGTATTCAGAAGCGTAGTGTGGACTAATTTAGGCTTGGGCGAAGGGACATCAGTGAGGGCTTTTTCTTTCAGTACTTACTTACTATTTTTAAAGATCATTGTAGTGATCGCGGGAATCCTGAATGCGAGATGCATAAGACCGGACGTTGTGGTGTCTCTTGGGGGAGGCCTATGTCTAGCAGTGGACGTCTTTCGGCTGAGATGGTATGGTAATTCAGTGATCTTGCCTGTTTTGATGAGCAGTCGCTTCATTTTAAACCAGGATATGAAGCCGCATCCGATAAGACTGAGTCTGACCTTAAATTAATTGGAAAAGGAGGATGATGAATACAATGATAATGCCATTTTTTGTTAACAAAAACAATAAAAAATCTTTTAATTTTTAATAATAGTAATATAACTATTTATTTGTATGTATGTCCTTATGTCTAATCTGTATAATTACTTTTGGATAAATAAATATTTTTATTATTATTATAGTTGGTTACATAAAATTAAAACTCAAAAAGCCCTCGCTCGTCATCACGCAAGACCCCTTTAAGTGCTAGGTCGTGGGCGTGAGGCTATTACACCCACACCTACCTACGCCACTCAACGTATTCTATCTACACTCAGCCTACAACTATTACAAAAAAAAAAGTAATCAAAGGAAGTTAATTGACCTATTATTGTGAAGAGAATCAATCTCGACGAGACGATTCGGATAGACACGTCAAAGTCAGAAAACCTAGTCTTAAATAGGGCTCAATGAGTAGGAAAACTGTTGGTTTCTCCCTTGAGATAGTGCAGGCAGGAAAAACTATTTATTAAGCTCTATTTTAGATTTACCCATGTCTTGAATCTCTATGTATATTTCTAAATCATCATTTCCGTTCAAAGACTCCACTGCTGGACATAGGCCTCACCCAAGTCGTTGCCACAAAGACCGGTCCTGTGCGTCTCGCATCCGTCGGATTCCCGCAACCCTCACCAGGTGGTCATATTTCTAAATACATACAAATTATATAAACTGGTGATCCGCCCCGACTTCGCACGGATGCAAAATAATTAGTGTTTCTCTACTATATGATGCATGTATTATACACATAAACCTTTCTCTTAAATCACTCTATCTATTAAAAAAACCGCATGAAAATCCGTTGCGTAGTTTTAAAGATTTAATTAAGCATACATAGGGATATAGGGACAGAGAAAGCGACTTTGTTTTATACTATGTAGTGATATTCGTGTGTCACAGTATTACCTGGTATTACCGGTGAGAATAGGTCACCCCATTTAGTCCTGAAACTGACAGAACACACGCCTAGAAAATATCAATTCAATGCAAACGACAACTGACCGAGTTAGGAATAAATATTTTTGCACTGTTTGAAAACAATCTAGCAAAATGGATCCTAGTTTGTTAGCACAAAAAAAATGAATAGGAAAAACTGAATTTGCATTCGAAAAGCTGAAAAAGAATTTGCAGGCTGTTTTTGATTTGTATTTTTCTTTTGACGAATTATTTTGTTGAAAAACAGGCGACTATGTTATTGGAAAACGTTGTTGAAATATCGTTGAAAATTTGGATGTCAATTTATACTTGGACAGTTTATTGGCACGTGTAGGTAGCTTTGTTTGATCAGTAGCAATAAATGGTCTTGTCAATAAATAATAATAATGTTTTACTGAGTTTCAGGAAAAACTAGATCGAGCGAGTCATCGACAGCGCGTAGTGTTCCACGCGCGCCTCAAGAAGATATTATTATCAGCAAAACCGTAGGAGCCCCGAAAGTTCGAAACCTACTACCTAAACCTACTGGGCCTATGAATTAGCATCTGAAAAGCAAACCCAGGATCCTGGAACACAAGGCAAAGAAACAATATCAGTCAGAAAAAGTCTGACAAGGCCTCCCGAGCTCCGCCCTAGAGTGGGTGAAGTTATAGAATTATTTCCTACCTACCAATACAAATATGGAGAGATTTAAACTTCAGTGTTCCTTGGACCTTACTCTTAATGATGCCTATTTGATTTCTCTAAATGCAACACAAAAACAATTATTCTAGAAAAAATCTAGGTGTGTAGCTTCCTTAGGATTAAAATCTTTCATACTGTATCGAAGACAAAAGTCCTCCAATTTACATCATGTCCGATATAATACTAGCGTAGCGAATATCTGAGAAGCGTTGTCAATACATACACAAATACGTGTTTTGTATGTTTATCAGGGGTCACAATCAAATTAGCAGACAGAGCCTCCGGCATTTGTAGTGTTATCCTGATTATGAAGACCGAAATTGTGTTCGGTATCTTAGATTATGACAAGTTATGAGATTTACTACTGAGTACTAGTCAATACTGAGAAAACTCTAGTCTCCAGAGTGCCTAGTGCCAGTTTGTGCGACTTCAAACGCGTTTTATGTGGTGGTAACTGAGGTATGACGTTATCCAGTCTAGCCTATGTCCAATGTCGCCCTGTGGGTGAAATCGAGTTGTAAATGATGATGATGATCACTAAATCAGTTGTGCACCAAGTAAAATGTAAGCAAAATGGGATTTTATGTACTCGCCGAATACTCAATATGACTGAGGTGCCCTTGTCCCAGAACATAATTCATACTTTGGAGTGTGCCTATTATCCACGCACCTTGTACTTTGCATGACTTGACGAATGTCATCGCTGCTGCAATTAACGTAGTCACCTACTGACTTCAAACAATTCAAGGCATTTACCATTGATTCGATAACAAAGAGGAGAAGTAGTACAACCGTATCTGCTGCAAGACACTTAGTCAAGACTGGAGCTAAACAATTATTTTGTGTCCAACAACAATTTTTCTTACTACTTAGTGCAGTTATTTTTCACCACTTACAACACAACGCCACATTACTTTATTCATGAACACACACGACAAGCGTAAACTTAAGGTGCTTCTCCCCTTACGCGAGCTCTTGATTAATGTCGTACTACCCTCGTAACACACGGTAAATCTTCAGGAAAGCACTGGGAACGAATTTACCGCATGTTTGACTCTTACTCATCGCCATGGGAACAATTTACAAGACCACTAAGGACAATTTGGTTGGGAATCGATTCCGGTAATACTTTTGGAGAGTCTCCAGGTTTGGCGAAGTGAATTGAGGTAGTTTGATTCAGGGTGAGCTCTGGTTGGTGAGATTGAGAAAATTGTCTGTGGTGTTGTTGTTTTGTGTGTAGTCTTTTATGTACGAGTTTTGTTAATTAATCACGAGTAGATAGAAAAACTATTTGAACTGGCGATGGCGGGAGGCCTTACCTTAAAATTTTAAAAAAAAACTAGCATTTGCCCACGTCTTCAATCGAGTGAATGTTGAAGCCAGATAAAAAGTATTCGATGAGTACTTCGTACCTAATGTGAAACGTAAAGGGTTACTTTAATATTTATTATATTAGTAGGTATGGATTATTTTTATTAATACCTATACCGTTACCCACAATGTACTCTAGGCAATATAAGTACATAATGTAGTCAACTAAATAAATCTAAACGTCTTATTCGGTCTAATACTTCTGGTGGAAGGAATGGCGAGTGCAGCCTTTGTCAGTGATAAACTACCACAGAATTTATTATACTTGTCGTCTGCAAGTCTAGTAGGAACATTCATATCAGTAGTAAAACTTGCATTACTAAAATCGCCTTTACTACACTACGATCTAGGACTATGGGTTTACTTCCGAAAAGGAAACCAGGGGTCCTAAAACCGGCAGGGTTGAAGCCTACTGGGGCCCTGGGTTGAACAAAAGAGAACCTTATGACCCTGAAATAAAGGCAAAGAAGGAACAGGAGTGGGTTTTAGTCAGGAGAAGCCTGACATGTCTTCCCGCTCAACTTAGAGTGGGAGAAGTCATTGGGTGTTTTCCCACCTTAAAAAAACTTCTACGCTGTAAAAATCCTGTCAATTTGCAAATTGTACTCCTTACAGACATCAGAAACGAGCTCGTGGCTAGATAATAACAGCCGCACAGACCAGTTTTCAAGGTAAGGCAACGCTTGCCAAGGTTAGTCCGTGGATGGGTGACCATCTTAAGATACTGAGTTTCCTCCGTGCCTCGGAAAGCACGTTAAGCCGTAGGACCCCGCTGTCATTTGTAGACTTTTGGCAGTCGTTACGGATAGTCAGAAGCCAGTAAATCTGACTCCAGTCTTGCCATGAAGTACCGTGTTACCCCAGTTAATAGCTTGCGAAGGTCTGGTAGGCAGCCGCTCCTCGTAAAATACTGGTATTCAGCTAAATCCGGCTTGACTGGAAGCCGACCTCAATAAAGTTGGGAAAAGGCTAGGTAGATGATGACAGACATAGGAAACAGACTAACCCAAAACCAAAGACAAGAAGACGATTTAGTTTTCACGTCAAAATTATTCAGTTACTGTGTATAATATTCCTATCTATTTTGTTGTGGATTGGCTAAATTCTGTACTTCCGAAACAAGGCACTCGCATAAATTAAACTGTGCCTTAAGTAGAGTGAACACATTTAGTATGATAATCGACTCGTGGAGTAAAAACATTTTGTGTAGAATATTTTATCGGAGCGACGCCATTGATATCTATAGCAAGGGCCTCTTTACCTAGTTTTTTTGTTGTTGTTCCACTGTTATAAATTTTCTTTATTTTTGTGTCTTTGAGGTCAATTTTAATGAAATAATTAAATGAAGCAGGAAAAGGAATTTGTTATAAATTTTCTTTATTTTTGTCTATTTGAGGTCAATTTTAATGAAGTAATTAAATGAAGCAGGAAAAGGAATTACTGTCTTCCTTTTTAGAGTAATTTCATTGTTGGACTTAAATTGAGGCTTCTGTTTTGGAAAATAAATTTAGGTTGGCTATTTTTAGTTGGGGGCCGTAATTTAATAGAATAGTGACCTTGTTTTCTTTTCTATGATGTTCAAGTTTTCTTTTTTTTCGTATCCTGTTTATACAATAAATAGCCATACATCTTGCAAGGGGAAAAATATCTTACGACTATTAGAGGCCATACATATTTACTCAGTGAAGTTCTACCGTAATGTTCCATTGTAATTTTGCGATTAATTCTATAATTTTGATCAATAATTGTATTTTTGATATAAATCTTCTAATTATGAAGTACATTTTGTAACTTTTATTGTATTTATTTGACATAATAGTTTTTAATTAATTTTGAATGTTGACTAAAGATATTTTTTTGTGACTTTTTTTAATATAGAAATATTTGTACGCAAATACTTACGGTTAAACACGACTATCTCTCTCAATCTTTACAATTTATCTTTATCTTATCAATAGTATCTAATTTTGAAGAAACATACTATTGAATTAAGAAAAATTGCAAGCCTCTTTATATTAAGAAAAATTGTTCGGTTCATAAAGAACGAGGCTAATTAATTCTCTTCTAACTGTCAAGGTTTATCGCACAAATAAATAAGGCAAAACTTCTCACATTCAAAAGTGTAGATTTTAAAAATGGTAAAGAACGAGTGAGAACTAAGTTTAAAAAAGTGCAAGTTTTAGTGCCATTTCTAATTTATACTCTAACTCTAGAAAAAGTCGATTGCTAAAAAAAAAGAACAAAATGAATGGACAAGCATTAAAAATGCTACACGTGGAAAATCACTTCTATTTCCGTTCCTTGAATTGCTTTTGCTGATAGAATTTCACTTTATCAAGAACTTTAATTGCTGTCTCCGTAAAATGAAGCTGAGAATTTTATTGTCGTGTTACCGCGGTGTTCGCCGAGAAACTTGACTCGACATTTGAGATGTGCAAGATATTGTAAAAATAAAATCATTTGAATTTGTTACATTTGCAGGCTAATGGGCAATAAAAAGACGGCATGCCGCTATAAACTAAATACTTTTCAAACTTAGTCTAGTACTAGCTAATCACAAAAAATGTCTAAAAACAATCGATCCGTTTATACCGCTTACATCAAAAGGGCTAGAACAATTTGCTTATTGATGTCTTCCAGTCTGATTATAATTTAAGTAAGACACTTAAATTAACCGGACTGGGCTAGAGTGACTAGGCTCTTAATTAATGAACTTGTGCCTTTCTCTATCAAAGGTAGCATCACTGCAGCTTACCACCTGGTGGGATCGCAGTCATGCATAAAATTGTCGTAAAAGTAAGCAATTAAAATATCGTAAAAAAAGATCAATCATCAAAGCAAAACTAAATAACAATAAAATAAACCACAAACTAACAATGAATAATCTTCTTCGTAAATCAAATAAATGATATAAGTACAATATGTTTACTTGCGAGTAATTGAATACGTCTATTAGTCTTACACGATTTAATTTATAGCAAGAAGAGATGTGTAAAGGAGTAGGAGATGTGAGAAACATAGCGGTGCTATGAAAATGGGTGATAATTTCTACCGAAACTGTGCGAGGGTACGTTGCAAAGCTGTGAATTGGTTCTTTTTGTTGTTTTAGAGTTCTCTCGGTAGATTTTTTGGGCTCATTAGATGGCTATATTAATTACAGCATCGATAGCATTCATTATTTTAATGGTGCGAAGCAGAGTAGGGCACAGATGCATTGTTGACTCTTCACGCGTCCCTTACACATTTCTTATTTGAATCCGTTACGTACACATGTCTCGTCTCGCTTTGTGTGCAAAAACCTAACTTCGCTTACTTTATTTTTTTTATACAACATAAACTAGTGCTTGACAGCAATCACGCCTGATGGTAAGCAGTGATGCAATCATTGACGGTCAGGCACACTAGTTTATTAAGAGCTTACACTCCAGCCTTGAAGACACACAAATTATAATCGGATGGGAAGACCGCAGCAGGCAAATTGTTCCAGTCCCTCATTGTATGTGGTATAAACGACGAAATACTTTCTTCTATCAGACCTTTGCCAAGTCAAGCTAGGAAAATGAAGAATACCCCATTAGTTGACTCATTTTACGCGCAACACGTAGCTATCTCGCAAAAATTTTTTGGAAAACTATCCTAAGTCTCAGCAAATAGTTCTACGTGAGACATACTGATACAAATTAGTTTCGTAGTAACTTAAACCAGGCTTCTGCTGGTAAACGACTCAAGTCGAAAGGGAATGGAGATAATTTATTATACGGGGTAGTCGTAAATAAATATTCTTTTTAACTTGTAAGCCAGATAAATGAGAGAAGATGCAATTGTATAATTTATTTTAACTTTCCTAATTTATAATGGTTTTAACTACAGTGTAGCATCTTACTTACTTTAAATTGATCAATAACTTAAGGGCTTCAGGGTCTGGTGTCCTACTGGGGTTGTGGGTTGGCGAAATAGAACCCCGGGGCCTTGGAATTAGGGTAAAGATGGAACGGGAGTGGGTTTTGTCAGCAGAAATCTGATACACCCTCCCACTCCACCCAGAGAAGGAGAAGTCATTTTAATGAACTCATGCCTTAAAAAAGGGCTGTGGAATTGTTTGAAAGAGTTTGTGGCCCTAGAATGCAAAAGAAGCTAAAAATAGTGATCGTTTGATAGCAGACTTTCACGTCACGTTTTTATGACATTGTTCAGCCTGGAATCATAGATAAAGACTTTCTTTGTTTTCTTATAAGTCGCAATTGGTTGAGAACCAACTGGGGGATGTCTTTGAGTATCGCGTCGGTACCACGTTTCATAAATAGTGTCCTAGCTCTGCATGTTGGCTTCAGGCTCTCGTATACGCACGCCTTCCAAAAGAAAAGAAAAAACAAAACTCTCTCATCAAAGTAGTAAGAAAATACTCGAATATATTCAGAAATCTCTACACCTTATCTTCTTGTACTCCAAAAAAATCAGGTCTATTTTTCACACGGTTAACTTTGTACGCGGTCCATAAAGTATAAAGTTTACGTGTTTACCTTTACCTAACCAAATAGGCAGACGTAAACAATTTATAAAATACTGACTTTTATGTGAGGGCGGCGCTATAGAAGGTATTTTTTATGAAACTTGTTGATGTAAAAACATCAGGTCTGTATTTTCCAAAACCTGTAAGGGTTTTTTTAAGACGGAAAATTATCTAGTGGCTGACTCTAAGGTGGAATTAGAGGGCGTGTCTGGTTTTTACTGACTAAAACTATAACTCTCTTACCTTTACGTTCTAGGACCAAGAGTAATAAAATTACTGACGTGCCCTAACTCGCAGCTTGTAAAAAGGCTAAAAAAAGTATAGAAAGTTATAAACATACATAATAATAGTAAATATTCTAGCATAGCATATTTCTATACATTTTTTAACTTGAAATGAAAAGTTGCGTGAAAATTTAATCTTCATACTTTTATAAGGCCTCCGTAGAGTTTCCAAAAAAGGGCTTTTTCTACAATACAAAATTTTCAAATCAAATTAAATTAAATTCTTACAACGTCGGAACACGCAAGATTGGAGTTTTCCCCGAAACTACGTCCGAAGTATATAAACTTATATATAAGAAGATAATTACGCATTCATGTTAGATACTTTGTTGCTTGTTTTGTTCCGAGCCTTTTTGTTAACTAAGTTACATGGAGTAAATATTTTTTGGGTCGCATTCTTTGCGAAATAGAAAATTTTATTAAAGCTATGATAATCCTGAATTTTTTATTTTATAATAGTTCATCATTATCTCCCTTGCCTTTTCCTTACTGGCTTGGGATGGTTTTCAGTGTGACCGGATATGGCAGAATCTGTGAAAGAGAACCCCGGTGTTCTGGAACGAAAGCAAAAAAGTAACAGGAGTGGGTTTAGTCAGTAAAAGTCGGACACAACTTCCGGTCCCCCCAGAGCAGGAGAACTCATTTTGATGCCTTCCCACTTAAAAAAAAAACCAGTTATTAGGCAACACGATATTCTTTGGATAAACTGAGCAGATTAAATGATTTTCTGGCGTCTAACTACCTGTAACAACAGCTGTTAACGATCTACGAATGATAGCCGGGACCAACGGCTTTACGAGTTATCGAAGGCACGGGCTGTCAGTAATGTCTATTGAAATATTAAAGAATGCTGTATATATAAAATTCTAATTTTCAGCATAAAACTGATGATAACAAAAGTACGAGTATATAGACTATATTAAGTATAAGAATATAATTTAAATTGTCACTTACGGGATATCTTCCGTGGTTTTTATTTATTTTGAGTTCCCGATATTTCGACGCTGACGATGCTGACGCTGAGATGTCATAGGCAGTATAGAGGAAACCATTTTTAAAAATAAACTACCACCCTATGACGCAGATGCCCTTAGACAAGATGTTGCCGTAGTGTTACGACATGCTAAACCACCTAGTAGCAACATGACACCTGATGAACGTTCAGCATTACGTGATCTCCGTGCAGATTTGGACATCCTCGTTTTGAAGGCGGACAAAGGTAACGCGACGGTTGTGTTGAATGTATCTGAGTATGACGAAAAACTGAGACCCAAGGTAGCACAACCACCTAAGATTTATGGGTTACCTAAAATTCACAAGAAGGAAGTCCCGTTGCGCCCTATAGTTAGTCAAATAGATTCTCCAACATGTGACTTAGCGAGACACGTTTCAGATACGCTACAGAAACTGGTGGGCCACACTACATCTTTTGTTAAGGACTCCCGTCATTTTGTGAATTTGTTGAAGCAGACCAGGGTAGATAAAGAGGATATTATGGTTAGTTTTGACGTTGAATCACTTTTCACCAATGTTCCCGTACTGGAATGTATAGAAATTATAAGAAGAAAGCTCCCAGAAAAAGATATCCCACTGGAATATGCTAAGTTGCTGGAGCACTGTTTGTCCACCAATTTCTTCATGTACAAAGGCCAGTTTTATCAACAAATTGATGGGGTAGCCATGGGTAGTCCAGTGGCACCTGTGGTTGCTAACCTATGGATGGAACATTTCGAAGACCTGGCTATTTCTACCTGTCCTGTGCCTATCAAGTTTTGGAAACGGTATGTGGATGACGTTTTCTGCATCCTGAGAGGTGGAATACCAGAAATTGAGAGATGTTTGAACCACTTGAATAATATCCATACGGCCATGCATTTCACAGCGGAAGTGGAAAGGGATCGATCTTTGGCTTTTCTTGACGTCAAGGTCATTGCAAGGAGTGATGGGACCCTAAGCCATTCTGTGTACAGGAAACCGACTCACACGGACCGTTATTTGCACGCCACTTCACATCATCACCCCCATCACCTCAAGTCTGTAGTCACTTCACTCACAAATCGCGCATTTGATCTTTGTGATTCTGAACACCTTACGGATGAATTGTCTCATGTGCGGAAGGTTTTACTTATGAATGGCTACAAAACGAATGAGGAAAAAGTAAGATCGGAAAAGAAGCGGACCGCCAGATCCACAGTGGAGCGCCAAACAACTTACTTGCCATATCTGAGAGGAGTAACAGACAAGATAGGTCGTTTATTGAGTAAATACTCGATAAGGACTGTGTTTACTCCTCATAGGAAAATAGCACAAAGTCTGCGTTCCCCTATGGATAAAATTCCTTTTGAACATCCTGGGGTTTATAAAATTGATTGCAGCTGTGGCAGCTCATATATAGGTCAGACGAAGCGAACTGTTTCATGCCGCATAAAAGAACATATAAAGGCGGTCAAAAACAATGATGAGCAAAAATCGGCCATAGCTGAACATCTGCTGCAGTCCGGGCCCAATCACTGGATCGAATTCCACAAGCCAAGTGTCTTGTCCACGGACAAACATTACATACCCAGGCTGACAAGAGAAGCAATTGAAATAAGTAAACACAAAAATTTCAATCGAGAGGATGGTTTCAAATTGTCAAGTACGTGGAATCCAGTTGTGAACATGATAAAAAGGGGGATCCGGCATCACAACAAAGACTCCGAAAAACGTGGTGATACAGTGAGTGTGTTTTGCCGTGATTTAGTGTCGAGTTGCAATAGTGCGCGTAGCAAGAGACAAAGAAAGAGGGTAGACAGATTTGTCTGCTCTTAGCAAAAAAAAAAATTTTTTCCATCCACCCGCACTCTCCAGTCATCCCGCGATCATGGCGCTTGCAACAGCGTCGAAATATCGGGAACTCAAAATAAATAAAAACCACGGAAGATATCCCGTAAGTGACAATTTAAATTGTGAAACAAACCGTGATAGCCTAAAACAGTGTTTAAGAATATAATTATATAGACTGCAATGCAAGGTCACGAGGAAATTCACATATATCTACCAACAACATTCTTCTTCTAAATTGCCCTTCAAAATGACAACATCGGTTAATTCGAATTCTATTGTGTATGAAACAAGGTGAACCATCCATCAACAGATAAGCGTTAACCTAGATCTATTTATTTTACAGTGTCTTTTAAATATAATGTTTTTGTAGCGAATTTTCATGCTCTTACGAGTAATATTATGAAATTTGGTATTTCATTTCGTTTAATCTTCAATTAAGGAAATTTCTTGCAATTTTATTAAATAGTATATTAGTAATAGTAGTTCAGTAAAAGTCTGGCACCCTCCTGTTTCGCCATAGAGCGAGAAAAGCCTTTGGATAATTTTGTACCTAAAAGAAGCCTATACTAGATTATTGTGTGTGAAGATTTTAAAAACCTTCCTATGAAATAACGAAAATGATTAATTATTTTTAACATTTGCTACGGAAATAAAATGGCAAGAAAAATGTTTTGCTCAAATTCTTTAGCTTTAAACTTCAGAATTTTCCAGCTTGTCCCAAAAGCAAATTGGGGCGAACATGGTTGCGTCATTAAAAACTGTGTAATAGAGTAACAGATATAAAGCTACGAGAAAATGTGGAGAGATTTCTGTGACATTCCTTCCCATTTCTTTTAGGTGTCTTTTTGTGGTGGGAAATTATCAAATGACTTCTGATGAGACCGATTTTTACATACTAAAGCCAAACCTATGTTCCTTCCTCGCGTTGCGTTCCAGGATACCAGGTTTCCCTTTCGGATGCTACCCTCCCAATAGGTTTCGGCCCTACTGGGCCTCTACAGTTTTGCTGATATCTCTTTGAGGCAAGCGTGGAGCACTACTTAGCTCAAACCATTGCTCGTCGTCCACAAACTAACGCCTACCGACGTTTATCCAAATGATATAGATCTTGTACACATATAAAAATGTACAATTGTTTGTACTTTCCAAATAAATTACATACAATCTAGCCGTGATTGTTTTTTGGGCCAATAATCATTAGTCTTAAAAACAAAAACAATACTTTGACATTATTATGATTGCTTTGATTACAATCAAAACAATAATAATATTGATGGATCTATAGCGCTTCTATGTGGGTTAATATCGGTACACACGCTTAATTTTATTACATGTCTACCAGTACTTAATGGTTCGAAAAATGTAATTTCTTCTTACTTCCACGAAATTAAAGGTTAAATGCGACATATTTATTGCCCCTAATAATGTTATTTATTCCACTGTGTGAAATGAAACGTAAGAAATGGGTTTCCCGTTTTGATAAGAAAAAATATTTATTGCCTAGAAACCCTGTAATCTTGCTTATTTTTGTAATTTTCGTGATGGTCTAGAATTCTAGATATTTACATAATTTATTTCAAACCGGTACCTACCAAAACACGAACCCTAAAAATAATTTTAGATTGAAACAGTTTCAGAAATTAGTGTACGTATTTTATTTTATATTCATCGGATTGTGTTAAAAAATAAATTATTTCACAGAGACATGAAAAGTCAATTCTAAACAAAAGCTTCAGAAACTAATTCAAAGTACTTTTGAAACATTCACTTTGACGGTGTTCACGAAAAAATAAATATAGGAACGTATTTATTCAAATTAATATCAATTAAAAGTTCGTAACTTGTTTCACGTATTCATTATTATCTGTATTTTCTATTGTGTTCTTCTTCTTCTTCCTGCCCTTATCCTATATAATATTTGGGGTCGGCGCAACATGTTTTTTTTCCATTCTGTCCTGTCACCCGTCATGCTATCATCAACTCCCTTTTCTTTCATATCAGTCCTCACACAATCTGTATTTTCTATTGTGATAGTAAATGAAAATAACTCCTGGGGAATATTTCCCCGAGGGATGTAAATTACCTGGGGGAAATATTACCCTTGTGACCCTACCGTGACTTGTAAAATACCACGAGTCATTTACAGTCATTAAGTCCGGAGCACAATTATCGTACTTAATCACTTTTACCCACTAATGGAGATAGTTTTTGAATATGATAGCGTGATGTTTTAAATTATTATAAATGGATTTAATTCATGAATCGCCAACCGGTCTCATAGGATCGCGCTGTTATTGTCTTACTATTGTGTCTCGTTTCGCGGGCATTGATAGGTTTACTACTTATGTAGTAAATTGCATTAGGGAGGCACTCTGGTATCACCCTGTGCCGATATACCTTCTAGTCGAGGTCTACCTGACGGACAGGTTCATCATCTACCCCGGTCAAAAATGGAAACGGTGAAAGATGTAGTGCGTTGTTTTGCAGGTGTCGGTACTAGGGCCGGTCTTGTAGTCTTTGGGAAGGTACGACTACGTGCTGCGCGGCAACCTTCCCAGTGGGGTCATCATGGTCTGCTATGCGGACGAAGCGCTCATCCTAGTGTAAGGGGAGTTGCACCAAGCAGAAGTCGAATTAGCAACTCGCGGGTTTGCGACAGTTTTGGAGAGGATCCACTACTATTGAAACCCCGAGCGTTGAATATAAAACCGTGAACCTGGATAACGAATAGTCTTTATTAAGGTTGTACCACTTTGCCTATATTCCCGTACGCAGCAGCTAAGCTCACCGTCTGATAAGGATCAGGAGCCCTACCACGAGCTCTTAACGTAATCTCATGAGGATGTTCTAAAATGACATTCTCTAGATGGCAGGACTGAGGCGTCAGGTCCAAGCATCTTTCAAAATGCTTAATTATGCTATGACATTAGTAAGACATCAACGTCAACGCCAAACGAGAGATCAACGTTATACGTTTTCAAAAGAAAAGACCTGACGGCTAATTGACGCTAAGTGATCGTGTAAAATTTTCTGAACACGCAAATTATAAATGTGGAGACAGTATTATTTCCTTAAAAATATAACTAAAAACCAATTCCACTTTATCCTTCTTGAAAAACATTATTTCGTACAATTTTTTCGAGCTCATACGTGGAAGATAATTTCGTATTATGTTTTAGGCCATAAAGTAGGCACAAAATGCTACTTTATTCGCGCTCACACATCTTTTTGTCGCGTCTTCATTCATAAATTTTATCTAAACGCGTTCTTTGGTTGTAAATGACTTGCTTATTATGGCTGAAAGAGACGCGTTTTTGAAGAAGGGAAAAATTCATTTTGCTAATAATTTTCGCTGTTAGCTGTAATTTTTCAACTTGATTTAGAAAAATAATGGTTTATTATATTTCCTGTCACGAGAAGATGTTAATTTCTCTTGGGTGAAATTTGTCTCCTGGGAGCATAGTCTCTAAACAGACTCTGCTACCAGGTTGAGCGCTATCCAACCTTTCATCTTGCGTTACGTGCCTTGTTACCCGTTTACAAAGGGATCTAATGACAGCGTTAGCGAACGACCAGGCCTGAAAAAAATTGTTTTGCCATCAATATGGGACAGTGCATTAACTTTTGACGTTTTATAAGGCCTATGGGAAATAAAAAGATATTTATTTTGACAAACTAAGAAGTATTTGGCTTTTACAACAGACAGAGATTCAGCGAAAGTTTCCCGTAACAAACTCAAGCGGCTGCAAAATTTATGCCGGAGATTTAGACCACGTTGAAGTGGCTGCTAATTCAGTATCGTCTTGATAGCCATATCCTACTTCTTTTGTAAATTATCCTGCATAATCCGATTTCTCCTCAATACGGCTAATGCTAGTACTTCGTTCCGAAGAGTAAAGCCTGTCATACAGCCAATTCTTTTCTTCTTCGTAATCCGCGTCACACCCCATCTATTATTAGGCTATGCCATAACCGCCTTTCAAACCACAACCCAGCAATTATATAAAAGAAGACCCACCAAAATTATATTCCCGAGTTTTTAATTCTAAGGCAACAATCTTTACATTTCAAAGTACAACAACAAAGTTCTATTTGAGTTTTTCAATGCTTACGTGTTGTCTAATGTGCACTATCCTTTTGCCATCAGGTGTGGTGTCGCCAAGTCGTCGCGTGGCTTATTTTCAACACACAAAAGCTTGGGATTTCTTTTTCAGGTCATTCTAAAGACATTTTAGCAAATTAATACTATAGTATTTTTTGGTTTTGAGTTGATTAATTGAAAGTGGACTTTATTTTAGCCGACTACGGCAAAACCAAAAGAGGGTTTAAGGAGGAAGAGGGGGGAAATTTTTTTTTTCAACAAAAAATTTAACCCTCTTTTTTTAGTTTTGATTGTAATAGTAACTGCAGACTGACAATATTACTTAATAAAAAATACCTGAAAGTATTTTTTTAGAGACGTTCATTGAATTCAGGCATCAATTAAGAAATAAGTATCATTGCCTTTTTATAGCATACTGTACTTATTCGCGTCGATTTCACGCATCGTACATATTTTTCGATTATACGCATCGTACATATTTTTCGGTTATACGCATCGCACATTACCAAAGTCACTTGAACCAACACAAGTCCGCATGAAATCGTATCGCAGGTCACAGCGATGGGGTATAGTATCGCATCGCAGTTTTATATTTGGCATTATTATTTTTTAGGTTTTATTTTATTATTTATTGATCAAAATCTGACATTGTATTAAGTTATTCTG
Source organism: Mythimna separata (assembly GCA_030763345.1). Taxonomy (NCBI): domain Eukaryota; kingdom Metazoa; phylum Arthropoda; class Insecta; order Lepidoptera; family Noctuidae; genus Mythimna; species Mythimna separata. The sequence goes on along the minus strand of CM061171.1, from coordinate 20,734,715 downwards.
ACTTTGTGTTATTATTATTAATTTTAAACTTGTTTTAAATATTTCAAATTGTAAATTACTGTGGGTTCCAAGCCTGAAAATAAATGAATTTATTATTATTAAACTCATGTCACTAACAAAGGACTGGTTAATGATGATGAAAGGGCTGTAGAGTCTTCTACTGCGAAGGGTAGTCTTTTTTGCGATGTGTAAATAAGTAATTAGATATAATTATACACCGCAGATATGACTTTTCTCACTCTAGGGTAAAACGTGTTCTACAGTCACGGTCACTCTTTGAAACATTTACTATTCCTGTCATTCCACCTAGAGCGGAAAAAATCATTTGATGATTTCCTACCTCAAAAAATAAGTTTAGGGAGCCCAGAATTCAATAATAAGTAGCTATTACGAGTCTTGATATAGATCTTTCGTCCTTGATATTCCTTTCTATTGAAGTTTCGTTCAATTTCCTTTCCCTGTATTGGATACTATTGAGACTGGCATCAGATGTGTATGAATAGAAACTCTAAGAAACAATATTTTTATTTTTATTTTGCGGTGCTTCTGTTAGAAGGTTTTACTACAAAAAAAAAATGATTTACGGGAGAAGTGTGGGGCTAGCGAAATTCAAATTTATTTAAATTCTGCAGAACTCAGAACCTGACGTTCTATTAAAAAAAAAATACATGAAATATGGCTTTATAAGCATAATTCTCTTTCAACTGTTCTGTGGCTGACACTCAAGTCTCCTTTCTAAGAGAGGGAATGAGCCGTAACACACCACGCATGCCTAGTGTGGATTTATAGATCTCTCTTCGAATTTTAGTTTTCGGTTTACTTCGGTTTCCTCACCATTTTCCTTCACAATTTTGAGAACAGTGGTGATGGAATAAATTACGCAATGTAACGCACCTGGCTGGGTTTGAATCTACAATTTGTAAGTCGGGGCAGTTACTACTGGGCCACACTATTCCAATATGGTTTTACTGAGTTATGGTTTTACCGGAAGACGCAGCGTCGGAAGGCCTCCCACAAGGTGGACCGACGACCTGGCGAGGGTCGCGGGAATCCGATGGATGCGAGACGCGCAGGACCGGTCGCTGTGGCGACGCTTGGGGGAGGCCTATGTCCAGCAGTGGACGTCTTTCGGCTGAGATGATGATGATGATGATGATGATGAGTTATAATAATTAAAATCGTCGTTACCCGATCTATCCTATAACGATCGTAACGTCACATTTTTGGTCTAAGCAAATGAACTCCAAGCATAGCTCTTTTCGTTGCCTTTTGGGTGACTTTGGGTGAATGCCTTACACACGCTCTAAATTAACTGCTGTCAGGATTGTTAGCAATGAGTTTTGTGGGTATAGATATTAATAATAGTAAGTTTCAGGGAATTTTGGTATAATTACGTAAGGCGATGTGTTAATCATAGAGTTGTGTGGTTAAAAGGTCATCAAGGCATTAATTTATCATTATTATATTGCTTAGTATACCGAACGAGACAATTTTCCTAGAACATAGTACGTTAGATTATATAATAGTAACCAAATTTTGTTCAGTTATACGTACTTAATATAAGTCTTTTGTCACATCCGATGGGCACAATTCCAAATTTTGGGATGGTATATTTGAAAACTGATATCTCATAAAAATCCTCATTTAGAAAAAGTTAAGAGAAGCTACTAGTTAGGCTACCTCTGTTAGTAGTCAGTGAAATAATATATTATTTCTCATTATAACTTTAATAAGCTCACGTAAATCTTTGTAGCAAAACTATGAAGGCGACCAATTTCAGATGTATTGAAGCCATATAATAGAATAGAATAGAATATTTTTATTTCAGACCGGAGTCCATAGGGTTAGGTTAGTATATAATAATGTTCTCACTGCTTTTTTATTACGTAGGAAAGGAGATTGACAGGGTGTGGACCAAGTGCTGCCCAGAATGAAAAACTAGTGCATTTTGTTCCTCAGGCCAACACTAATCATTAAACCGAAGCGCATCAAAATCGGCTCCTGGAGTCAAGAAAAAAAAGGATTTTTCTAACCTAACCTAACCTAAGTTAAAAATCTTTGTGTGGAAGTTTGACCAAGTGCTGCCCAGAATGAACACCTAGTGCATTTTGTTCCTCAGGCCAACACTAATCATTAAACCGAAGCGCATCAAAATCGGCTCCTGGAGTCAAGAAAAAAAAGGATTTTTCTAACCTAACCTAACCTAAGTTAAAAATCTTTGTGTGGAAGTTTGACCAAGTGCTGCCCAGAATGAACACCTAGTGCATTTTGTTCCTCAGGCCAATACTAATCAAGTAATCATTAAACCAAAGCGCTTCAAAATCGGCTCCTGGAGTCAAGAAAAAAAACTGTTTTTCTAACCTAACCTAACCTATGTAAGTTAAAAATCTTTTTATAGAAGTTTGACCAAGGACTGCCCAGAATGAACACCTAGTGCATTTGGTTCCTCAGGCCAATAGTAATCATTAAACAGAAGTGCATCAAAATCGGTTCCTGGAGTCAAGAAAAAAAAGGGTTTTTCTAACCTAACCTAAGTTAAAAGTCTTTGTGTGGAAGTTTAACCAAGTGCTGCCCAGAATGAACACTTAGTGCATTTTGTTCCTCAGGCCAATACTAATCATTAAACCGAAGCGCATCAAAATCGGCTCCTGGAGTCAAGAAAAAAAGGGTTTTTCTAACCTAACCTAACCTAAGTTAAAAATCTTTGTGTGGAAGTTTGACCAAGTGCTGCCCAGAATGAACACCTGGTGCATTTTGTTCCTCAGGCCAATACTAATCATTAAACCAAAGCGCTTCAAAATCGGCTCCTGGAGTCAAGAAAAAAAAACTGTTTTTCTAACCTAACCTATGTAAGTTAAAAGTCTTTTTGTAGAAGTTTGACCAAGGACTGCCCAGAATGAACACCTAGTGCATTTTGTTCCTCAGGCCAATAGTAATCATTAAACCGAAATGCATCAAAATCGGCTCCTGGAGTCAAGAAAAAAAGGGTTTTTCTAACTTAACCTAACCTAACTTAAAAATCTTTCTGTAATCACACCTAGGACCAATACTAGTAATTAGTATTTTACTGATTAGTATTGGCCTGAGGAACAAAATGCACTAGGTGTTCATTCTGGGCAGCACTTGGTTAAACTTCCACACAAAGATTTTTAACTTAGGTTAGGTTAGGTTAGAAAAACCCTTTTTACTTGACTCCAGGAACCGATTTTGATGCACTTCGGTTTAATGATTAGTATTGGCCTGAGGAACAAACTGCACTTAGTGTTCATTCTGGGCAGTCCTTGGTCAAACTTCTACAAAAAGATTTTTAACTTACATAGGTTAGGTTAGGTTAGAAAAACAGTTTTTTTTCTTGACTCCAGGAGCCGATTTTGAAGCGCTTTGGTTTAATGATTAGTATTGGCCTGAGGAACAAAATGCACTAGGTGTTCATTCTGGGCAGCACTTGGTCAAACTTCCACACAAAGATTTTTAACTTAGGTTAGGTTAGGTTAGAAAAACCCTTTTTTTTCTTGACTCCAGGAGCCGATTTTGATGCGCTTCGGTTTAATGATTAGTATTGGCCTGAGGAACAAAATGCACTAGGTCTTCATTCTGGGCAGCACTTGGTCCAACTCCCATACAAGGATTGGCAATGTCCTTTAAATATATAATACGTCGGACTTCTACTGTTTAAAATGTACAGTTTTCCTTCAGTTATCCTTTATAGCCAGAGCTGTGGTTACTCCTTTGAAGCATCCGCAGTCCCGGCAGGCGTCGGTCCCATCAATTTTGCTAATACATCTTTGAGGAACTCGTGGAATACGACGCGCCATCAAGGCAGGCTTGGTTCTTACCGGGCAACCGGCAAACCGCTGCCTATGGTGGCTGGTAGTCGTCGCTAGAACTCAGACCTCTTCTTTATTGGAGCCATATCCGTAGTGAGCCATAACCCACCACGATTGGAGTTGGTTGAGTTGGTTAGTTGGTGGTTTCCTTATCTTTTCCCCATTTCGAGAGCAGTGAGGATGAAGTAAATCGCCTGCTTGGGTTTGAAATCACGATACTCATAAGTAAAGAGTTATTGCCACTGAGCTTAAAAAGATAAGAAATACTATCATCTTTTTATTTTTTGTTTACATCGTTGGTACAATGTACTGTCGTATTTTGTTACATTCAGATCCCAGCATTATCCTCATCCCTCTTAGCAGTACCGCCATTACAAATAACTCCAAAATTATGGTCCAATTCGGAAACTCAAGCCTTATTTTGCGTAGTACAGATTTTTATGCAAATTGGCGCATTGCCAGAATACTACCTATAAACTGGTGTCATTGGGCCACAACGAGCGTTCACAGGAAATGTGGGGACATTAACATTGTGCTGTTATATTTGATGCTCTGATTTACTGCAATAAATTTGTTGGTTTGAAACTCGATTTTGTGCAGCCATTACCTAAAATACTAGGCCGATACGTGGGTGGTCACAGGATGTGCTTTGAAAATGCTAGGCCACCTTCTGGGTGGTCGGAAAATATGCGAGGCTAAAAGCGTTTTATAAATCATCTGATTAAAAATTGGTCTCTGATAAAATACGAGTATACGTTACGAGTACTAGTTTAGACGATGATGATAAAGTAACCGCGATATATTTGAAAACGCAATTAATTTTGTTTTATTTTATTAGGTGGGAAATAATCGGAATGGCTTCTCCAGTTCTTGGCGGGGAGTGTTAGTCAGACGTCTACCGATTAAAACGAACTATTGTTCTTTCTTAGCCCTATTTCCAGGGTCCCGTGGTACTCTGTCGTCAACCCAGGCCTAGTAGGCCGAAGCCTACTAGGGCCTGGGGTGACAGGGTCGAAGTCCCTGTCGGGCCCCTACGGTTTGCTGACATCTACCTATAAACTGGTGTCATTCGGCCACAACGAGCGTTCACAGGAAATGTGGGGACATTAACATTGTGCCGATGTATTTGATGCTCTGATTTACTGCAATAAATTTGTTGGTTTGATACTGGATAATGTGCAACCATTACTTAAAATACTAGGCCGATATGTGTGTGGTCGCAGGATGTGCTTTGAAAATGCTAGGTTATCTTCTGGGTGGTCGGAAAATATGCGACGCAAAAAACTATTTTATAAATCATCTGATTAAAAATTGGTTTCAAATAAATTTGAAAACGCAATCAAAGCTTTTTCTTAATTCTTTTGGTGGAAAATGATCAGAGAAGTCATTCTCACTATTTTATTTCCGCTCTTGGGAGCTTAGCGGGAGGGCGTGTCCGAAATTTACCGATCAAAACCCACTCCTGTTCCTTCTTTGGCCTAGTTCTAGGGTCCCATGGTTCTCTGTCGTCAACCCCGGTCTTAATAGACTTCGACTCTGTCGGTCTCCTATCGTGTGTCGGTCGGTTTGCTGACATCTACCTATAAACTGGTGTCATTCGGCCACAACGAGCGTTCACAGGAAATGTGGGGACATTAACATTGTGCCGATGTATTTGATGCTCTGATTTACTGCAATAAATTTGTTGGTTTGAAACTGAATTTTATGCAGCCATTACTTAAAATACTAGGCCGATATGTGGGTGGTCACAGGATGTGCTTTGAAAATGCTAGGCCACTATCTGGGTAGTCTTAGAAATTGCTTTTAAAATACGCAACGTTTCGCAAATGTCGCAAAATACGCAAATGTTTCATGATTCATCATGTTTCTTAAATTCTTTCCCTGATAAAATATAGGTGGTTTAATAGTTTAGACGGTATTAATGAAGTAACCATAATAAATTTGGAAACGCAATCAATTTTGTTCTATTTTATTAGGTGGGAATCAGAATGCGAAAAGCGGAAGAAGTCTTCCGTTTTTGAGCGGAACAGGAGCTCCAGGGCCCTGACTCAAATGTGGAGGAGCTTTTTTGACGCCATGTTTTAGTTGTTAGTTGTAGGTAATTAGTTTAGGGTTTTAGGGAAAATTTATTTTGATCATTTCATTTTATAATTTAAGACTATTATATTGTTTATTGCCATACGTGGCAATGCCGCTAGTCTTTTGGGCACACTTCCGGTCGACAGCGATACGGAGGAATTATTTGACACCATATTTTAGTTTAGAGTAAGAGTTAGTGTATATGTAGTTTTAATTAGTAATGTATATTTTTACCCATCTTACCAAATAAATAAATGAACCTAATTTGAAAAAAAAAACTTCATTAATGAAGCGACCAAAATACTTAAACTTGCATTATTTGTAGTGGATAATGATGAAGCGTCTAAGATTCTAAAATTCGAAGCTTGATATTATCATGAACGTTTTAGGAACATGATCAGCTTGACGCACGGTATTTTGAGATACCAAGTTTAGACATCCGCCACTCACCTAACTTTTACGTTAAAATAATGATCAAACATTGTTACTTTTGATCGTCTTTTGTTTTTTTTCCTAATCACATCAGTGATGATATTCTAGCCCAAATACCACGCGTCAAATTTTTTTTTTTTTCAGGAAACTCATTTTCTCCTTTTTTTCGGTGGGAAATCGTCAAACTATTTCTTCCTATAGCTGGTGCGAAAGAGAGTCAGACTTTTACCGACTAGAACCTGTCTTCCTTGAGTTTTCAGTCCTATGGCGTTTTAGGGCCAAGGTGACACTTGGAAAAATCCCGCAATTTTGGGACTCAATCATTCTTGACACCGATTTTGGACTTAAATATACAAAATTTATATTAAAAAACTATTTACTTTTGTGCTATATTATCTTACCATTATTTTCGATATACTATTGATGTTATTGACACATGATCTTCTTGTGTCACAAACATATTCATTTATCTTCAAAGAAGGTGCTCAGATTTACTGAGAAAAACAACGTCCTATTCATGGTATTTGTATAGTTCTTGTTAAGCTGTAGTTGTTAATATAATACTAACAAGCTTCTACCAGCAGCTTCGCCTGCATGAAAGTAGGTTTCCCCATACAACTTTGGACCCTCGTTGTATTTTGCTTTCTAAGGGCTCGCTTACATCATAGTAGGAAAGTTTGAGCAAAATTTTCAATTTTAGTTCCGGTAGTTTCGGTTGTGGATGATAATATTATGTCAGTCAGACAGATAGAAGATTTAGAAACTACCTTTCAACAGCTACTTTTAGTGGTGCAAACACAATGATTAGGTAATTTTAGAATGAATGGAGTTAGTTATCATCTAACATAATTGTCTATGGATCATTCTGTCTATTGCTGAAATCTACCACTTATACATACGACACTTTCTACTTCTAGTAATAAGATATCATACAAAATGTGTGATATTTGCCAAAGACCGTGCATATACTCGTAAATGCACAATGCAAATTAATTTTTGAACATACACACAGTCTTTTCCATAATTATATTTCTATATTTTTAATCAAGTAATATTGTATTTCTTAAATTAATTTCACTTACGACGAAGGATGCTGTCTTTGTCGCAAAAAAATATTATCCCGTTTTTCTAGTGTTACCCTTTGAAAAGAGCACACGTTAAATTTTTACTTAAATTAAAATTACATTAAAATTGATAACCGCGAAACGAGACAGAATAGTAAAACAATAACAGCGCGGTCTCATGCGACCGATCGGGGATTCATAAACTAAATTAAAATTACATTTAAATAAATTTTAATTATGTTTCGGTGTTAAATAGATTACTAACTTCTGCCAGCGGTTTCTTGTAGAAAATATATGCATCTGTTACATACTGATAAAGTAACATTGTACTAGTGAGACCGTTTTCGCTCAATACATTTTGTTTCCCTTCGTAAATAAGTATACTTAGATATTATAGTTTTGTGAGTTTTTTTTCTTTGACAGAAATGGTGCATTTCTTGATTTATTCATATGACTTATTTCTAGTGACACATCCTCGAAAGCATCGCTCACACTTGGATAAACCTTAACTTGCCTTCAGAAGAAAGTTTATCAAGTCAACAAGGGTAAAGAAAAAATAAAACAGAATCGTCAATCAATAGCATTATTGACGAACAATTTCAAGTTATTGTTGCATGCCAATAGCCATTAATCCACGAAAAAAAAAAACAAATCTATAACCTTTTATCTCACCCAATAAAGCTGACATCCATTATACTGTCAACTAAGTCAATAAATGGTTCCGTACACAAAACAAAATATTATATTTACTTGGTTATAAGCACAGATCGGAATTAGGTAGAATTTTTTATGTACATGCATCGAAATGTTGATATTATGATGTTGATGGATCTTTCCAGGATTTCTTATGGACAATCCCGTGTGACCAACAATTTTATAAATAATAATAATAAAGTTTTCTCTTGTTCACTAAAGTTAAGTAAATTGTGTGAAATACAAATATAGAGAGATCACGCGTGTGCACATTAGGTTTTTGCAACTTCGGATATATCGGATTAAATTGTGTTAAACTAAATGGCTTTTTTATTTAATAAAGTTGGAAATTTTACTGCTCTTTAAAATTAATCGCGGGATTTTTAAGAATAAAATGTCAAAAGAAAAAAAAAAATTTTGACACTTTATTTTTTCTCCACCCTAGTTGATTGCATAAACTTTTGTCCGTAGGCGATTTTAAGTTTACACAAGTGATAGCAATTTTTTGTGGACTTGAGATATTCTCGTGAAATCAGTGTAAGTAAAAGAATAACTCTACCTAATTCCGATCTCCAGTTATAAGTCTAAAAGGCAGGAAGGGCGCCTTTGTAGTGCGATTAAATTTCCCGTTCAAGCCATTTTAGGTAACCTACCTGTTAGATCAAAGTACTGAAATTGGAATATAGGCTTTTAGCTAGGTTTAGGTCTACTCGTGTTTAGCTCGTGGAAATGAAAAGCAATTTAGGTATTTGGTATTGAGACCTAATTGAAATGTCTGGAAGTTAGTGGATTTTTCCCAAATTAGATTTAGATTTAAATGTTTTTTTTTGGTTCATGAATCCCCGACCGGTCCTACTCATAGGACCGCGCTGTTATGTTTTACTATTGTGTCTCGTTTTGCGGGTATGTGATAGGTTAATACATAATGGTTGACTTATGTTTTTATACGAGTAGTTTAATAATTTCTAAATTACCTAATTATTTTGAAGTCGTTTATAATATCTAATTTAATTAGTTAACTGTAAATTCTGTGATTTTATTAGCTTCATTTTAGCCGAAAGACTTCCACTGTTGGATATAGGCTTTCATAATGACCTGTCCCGTGCATCTCGCATTTATTGAATACCCGCAACTCTCAGCAGGTCATCGGTCTACCTCATGGGAGGACTTCCAATGATCAAGCTTCAAGAAAAGCTTAAAAAAATATTACCGCACCCAACTTGCGTTTTAAAAAAGTGATAGTGGTTAGTTAATTAATTACTACCAAAGGCGATTAGTTAACCACTGAAAAATTTTTTCGTCATCAGCCCTTTAAAGAGTTTAAGAAATTGCCCATAATTGTTGAGAAAAATACATAATCTCAATAATAATATCAAATAACAAAACGCGCGTACAAAATTAACATCGCCGAACATGCCCTGAAAAAAAAAACTTATCGATAAAAAACATCAGGAAAAAACTGCGTTTTCCTCGTTAAAATTCTAACGACTTCCTAAAAACTAATTTATCAAACTTCACAGTATGTTCCCTGAAGAACATGGGTACTTACAATATCGTCGGCTTCCCAAGTTTTTCAATCTTAGATCTACACGAAAAGTTTTAATCACTACACAAACACACACAGAAAATGTTTAAACACGACAAATATTTATCAATAATTTATAATTTAATTTATATTATACACGGAATTTATTATAAATGTTGAAAGAAAAGTTTTTTGTGTATAAATTTTCGAGTGTTCGCGAGTGTACGTAGGTTACGCGTCCGTCCGACTCAGCCGGCTGTCGGTTTCAGAGTCGCTTCAACACTGAAAGCTGAAGTGAAGACGGGACTCGCCTGTACGCATTGTGTTATCGCTTTATATGTCGACTGTACATGTGTGTCATAGTTTTATTGGAATTATTTTTTATTGTTCTTTTATTATTCATATTATTATTTTATTAATTTGATGTCGTTTGGAAATAATGACCATAGTTTTTTATACAGTAAATTAAAAAAATGTCTCATCATTTTGTTTGATAATTTTGATTTCTTTATTTATCTTAAGTAGTGGTGGTTAGCCGCCGTATTTTATTTATTGGTTGTAAAAATAATACTTTCATTTTTTATGCATTAGTTTCAAAGTATTTTACGGACATAAGTGGACAGATTTAAAAACATTTTTTCTGTTTTATGCTCATACTATCTAACTAGATAAACGTTTTTCTGCCATCATTCGAATCTCAAAGAAAAAATGAGGTGTGGGTAAAAAAATAAAAAAATTCCTTGTTCTCAAACCAACCAAATATATCCATAAAAATAGTAATTAATTAAAAAAAACAACTTGACTACGTAAGATTTTAATCATGAAAATATTATAATATTAAAAACAATATAAAAACTTTTATTTTTTAACGCTAAACATTACAACGTGTCGTACGTTTCTGAATAATTTCTGAATCTAAAATTCTTCATTAAAACAGTAACGATGCGACTCACTTTTATTTTTGTTTGTAGTATTGTTTACAGTATTTCGCAAACAACATTCTAAAACGAGATCAAAGTCGTTTGACAGTTCCACTAGTCTTCTAACTATTCTTGTATTGAGTCAAATGATAGTTAGACAATTGTTATTGTGGTCTTCGTAGTGTCTGCATTCTGTATTTCAACATATTTCTTTCAATAAAAAGTAATAAACCTTGGTTTAGTGTCCTCTGGTACCGAAGTTTCAGTATATATAATACTCCAGAGTTACTTACTAAATACTTTTATTAACTGTGTTACGGTCCTGAACAATTAGAGTTAAATTTATTTTTTATAATTACACCTATTTTTAAGTTACAGTCCTACACTGCCGTCCACTAACTAAAAGGCAGCTAAGTGCAAAGAGTAGTTTTCGAGAAAACTCAAAAATAGGTGGGAATTGATGTCTCTTGAAAAGTATGCTACCTAGGAACAAGGATGCAAGTTATATACGTAGGGACAGTCTTTTTGCACAATATGTGATATATTTCATTCATTTATATTAATCACATTTTATTTAAATTCATTTTCTAACTCTTAGCTAAGCATTTTTTTTTCATTTTTACATAATGTACCGCACTATAAGGCCGCTAACTATACCTTAACTGCTTTATAGTAAAGCAATTTCTTGTAGCCGCCACGTCTTGTACTTATAGTAAAAGTTTTCAAAATATACTTAGCTATAAAGCAGTAAAAGGCTTTTAACAGACTTATAGCCTAGTAACTAATACTTGGATGACTAACTTTGCTTACTTAGAAAGCAGTTATGGGATTTTAAATGCTTTTAAGCTCGGTATTGTAAAACATATTTTTATACTGGTTCTCCTATTGCTTAACTAGAAAGCAGTTAAAGACATCTCGCTCGCAATTAACTGCCTTTTAAATAAGCACTTGCGGGTAAAAAGTTGAGAAGTTAAAAACTACTTTATGAAAATCAGAACTTTATTTATTAATAAAAAGAATAGACAATTAGTATGTCTAATTAAATTGCATAGGAACTTAACAAATAACTTATTATTAATTAAACTATATAAAATAAAAACAAGTTTAATCAAACTATTACATATCTGATTCTTAACTGATTATATTTCTTTGTATTTTAGACGTTCCTGTATATCATCAAGGATCCAAACTATGATGAATAGTTTGTTGGTGGACCAGGAATTTCCAACTGCACAACGCCTTGACACTAACAGCATGCCATCTATACGCTTTTCCACTTGCTCTAATATAAGCCAAAAAGAATCAAAGTACCCCCGCGTAAATAATAACGATTTAGTTAATCTTCTCTACCAAGAATCTTACTCGATGACATAACAAGTGTTTCAAAAATTCAATCAAACACAAATCACATATAATTATAGCCAAATAGAAGAAACTCTGAAGCTTACAACAGAAACATTAACTCAACAGCTTGAAACAATTTCCATATACTGCCACGAATCGATACCCCGATTGAAATATTAGATTACTAGCTTTAGCTCGCAGTTTTGCCCGCGTACATAAAATATAGCCTATGTCACTCAAGAATACAGCAGCTTTCTATTGGTGAAAAAATGTTAGCGGACCAGTAAATAGATAAAGATGTACGTCTTTTCTTAGGTAACCGATGTCCAATAATCACTTCTGTTCTTGTAAATTCTTGAGTATGTCGTCGCGCTATTAATTTTTTGGGAAACGTTTTAGTTATTGATGTTTTTCTTTTCAATATTGGTTTACTTTTAGGGTTTGAAACTGTATTTTGTCTTTGCATGTCATAACCATATTCAGTATCATCACTAAAAAGTTCTTCACATGGTTGGTAGTCCTTATCCTTAACAGAGTCATCACTGTCATAATCTAACATTTCTGGTATAATGCAGTAAGAAGAAGATGGCATCGGGGAAAGGGGGGGCATTGATTCGTGGCAGTGTATGGAATGTGTTTCAAGCTGTTGATTTAATGTTTCTATTGTAAGCTTCAGAGTTTCTTGTGGTTGGCTATAATTATATGTGATTTATGTTTCATTGAATTTTTGAAAAACTTGTGATGTCATCGAGTAAGATTCTTGGTAGAGAAGATTAACTAAATCGTTATTGTTCACGCGGGGGTAGTTTGATTCTTTTTGGCTAATATTAGAGCAAGTGGAAATGCGTATAGATGGCATGCTGTTAGTGTCAAGGCGTTGTGCAATTAAATATTCCTGGTCCACCAACAAACTATTCATCATAGTTTGGATCCTTGATGATACACAGGAACGTCTAAAATACAATGAAATATAATAAGTTAACTAATGAACCAATTATACGACACATATCTTACGCACTAGTAGGCATAAAACAATCAGCCATCGAAACAGATACCTACAACAGCAATTACGATGAACTTTGAAACAGTAGGTACCTTAAAAGGCTCTTGCAATAGGTCGGTACATAATGAAAACTAGAAACACGCGTTTTACCTGTGCAGGTATTGCGGAATACAGAAAAATGTATGGTAACAAAAACAGGCATTTATAAAGTAAGATAAATTAAAAACCATTCATTCGTTTTTGCTTAAAAGAGTTACAAACATCAAAACATACTTTCGTATTTATAATAATATTACAAATAGCTATTTATTACAATAAATGAAATAAAAATGTCAGCTTACCTTTGCCTATTTTGCGCCATTCTCAAAATTGTGGCGCCAAAAATCAAGAGACCCGCCTCACATACGTTCGCTACGAGCACCCGAAGTGAAAAGGAAGGAATTATAGCCTGAGCTGGTCAAACGCAAACGCAAATCACGAGCGTTTAACTGCTTTTTAGTCTAGTATTGTCGTTTAGCTGCTCTCTAGCGATTGATATTTAGATAATACTAATTTCAATACATAACTTAAAAGCCGCTATGGGCGTATAACTGCTTTCTAGTGTAGTTTTTCTTTATAACTGCTTTATAGTTAAGGCACGATGTTCAGATGGTTATTTGTATGACACAATACATGAAGGTAGTTAAAGACGCTTAGCTGCTTTTTAGCCAAGCATGACTAGATAACGTACTTTAAGTTAAGTAAATTTAGAAAAAAATGATACATCAATTTGACGTTAAAGTATGTTAACGTCTTTCTAAGGAAGTATTGTGGCTTAGCCGCTGTTTAATTAAGGGAGTAACGAAATTTATGTGGTTTAACTGCTCAGCAATGTTCTGTATCTCTAAAACTATAAATCATAGAAAAATGATTCTTACACCAAAAGATAGAGCATCGAAAGTTGTATAAGACTACATTACAAAGTGAAAAACGACCAACTGTGGCTTAACGGCCTTCTAGTTAGTGGAGGGCAGTACAATAGGCCTGCCAGACATATTAGTATTACTTTTCAAGATATATAAATGAATTGTCAAATCAAAAACAATTATTAATCTACTTTTAATAAAATATTCTACTTTAGAACAATTTTTTTGTTTTTGACTTGATATACTTTTTGCATTTTGTCAGACTAAAGTTTTCTTTCTGCGAAGCGGTAATGTTTGCGAAGGAGGCAGCTGCACACGTGACGAAGCGAACGTCCTCACGCCCTGTGGTCCTAATAAGATATCGTTAGATTCGTGGCAAGCTAAAAGCAACAGCCGTTTATGCTCTACGCCCTCAATCCTAAGGCATATCACAGACACACTCAATTTACTAGCTTTTGACCACCTACATAAAATATAGCCTTTGTCACTCAGGAATAAATTAGCCTTCTAACAGTAAAAAAGTTTTAGCGTTTTAGCAATCAGACAAGTGATTACCTCCTACAAACACTTATTTATAATATTAGTGTAGAATCTATTTGTTTAGAAAATTACAATTGTCATAGTAAATTAAACCTGTATTTTGTAGTAGCGATTCATAGGACCAAAAATACTCGTAGCGGAGACAGACACCTGTGTTAATTGGGTAGGTACCCTCTAATGGCGCCAATTAGGAGCCTGATCGTCAAAGGATAGGGTAACTTTCAGTGCTGTTTCATTGAGCTATTCTTAGAGCAAAAATTTGTATATGTGTATGCTTGATACTCCTTAAATCTCAAATAGGTGACTCGATGTAAATGGCCTTTAGCACATGGGTGACCCTCGCGGGCCTCAAGGAGATGTCAGCAAACTGTAGGGGCCCAGTAGGGCCGAAGCTTCTGGGGAAAACGGAAAATCCGAAAGGTTGTCACCGTGTCCCCCAGATCGAAGGCAACGAAGGAACGGGGTAGGGGTTTAGTCAGTAAGAGTCTGACACACTGAGAAGTCATTCTGATGATTCCCCTACCGAAAAAAATAAGCGCATAGGTGACCCAATGTCCTACGTGCTATTCTCTAACAAACGACGAAATCAAAATCGGTATTCGCTAAACTTTGAGAAGCTATTCCCTAAGAAAACAGCCTTGCGGAAGCGCTGTGCGCAAGGCTGTTGAGGGCTGGAATAGCGCATAGGATACTTTTTATTCCTAGAGTAAGTATGTTCCCTTCAGGTATTTTTCTACTTTCAAACAGCAGGTAAAAGTGTGTATGTTTGTTATTCATTCACCCTCAAAAGGCTTATGGAGATACGTATATCTCCGTACGGTACCGTACCGTGTACCGTAGTACAGAGTGTAAAGTCCCGCAAACCTCCGTTGAAAAGGGAGGATTCTCCGAGCAGAAGGATGTTATATTATCTGATATAGGCTATGAAGAGATGATTTCAAGCTGTAGTATATGTTCAAATCGCGCGGAGAACTCTAATTATGCAATGCATGATTTCGTAGTTTAATGTGCCACAGGCTGCACAGATTTGTATGCAATTACATTCAAGCTTTGTTTATATCCTCCATTAAAAATTACTGCTTATTTGCTGTAATTTATACATACATATCGTGCGGTTGAATGAGTGTCAGAAGCTAACCAACAACAGCAATACAACAACACCGACCACCGACAACTACCGGAGAGATTGCCCTACAATGGTTGAGGATAGGCGTGTGTGGACGGAGGAGATGGAGGCCTTTACCCAGCAGTGGGACATATCAGGCTAACTAAGTACATCACAAATAGTATTTTTCTATTATTCATAGGCTCGCGCTTGACCACCATCTCACGTAATGGAAGGCGACGAGTATTTCTTGTCAACTTGTGATTAAATTCTCCTTTAAAGCAAAATAAAGCCTGTATTAGGAAGCTCTTCCATATCTAACCTAAATTACAACTTAGTTACGTTTTTTTTGTATATTATGTTTTTTTTTAAGTAATTCTCACCAAAAGAATTGAACAATACTAAAATATTGAATGTGCTAAGTGTATAACTAAATTTCATAGCAGTGATTCAGTAAGCGTCTAAGTTAATGTCCCATCTTCTTCATCTTGACCCATTTTTTTTCACTTAAACTCAAATAAAAGCCTAAACATTATGCTAATAAACAGCAGATCCGCAAAGGTTGTAAAATGAAGCTCTAAGCACCCTCCATCTTTATACCAGCCGTTTGCACCGAAATATCAATTTGACGTATAATCACGGGTTAACGGCGTCTTTGGCGGATGTAATTATCTTCAGCAGTTGGACATAATCGGGCGACGGATTAACCCGTCAGACGTCATAATATAACCGTGGATTAAGAATTGTGGTGGAGGTGGAAAGATGAGCTAGGTTTGCGTTGAGATGAAAGAGTGAGAATCTGTTCTGCGTTAGGTTTTTGTCGTTGAGCGAGTAAAAAGTTATTCTAGGTGCATTAGGCCTTTGTAGTTGGAAGTAGATTAAAAATAGACCTGTGAATTTGTTTTAGTGTTTCTTCTTACGGCCGAAATTAATAATCAATCCATCACATATCGGAGATTGAAAAACAAATGAAACAACACAAAAAATGAAAATTTTTGTATGGTATCATTTGTTTTTCAATCTCCGATATGTGATGGATTGATTATTAATTTCGGCCGTTAGTCAGCTAGGAAACATTGACCTAATCTAGTTTAAATCGACAATATAATTCATTTGTAAAACTGTTTCTAAAATCTAACGTACAATAAATAGCATTTAAAAGCATTAGCCTTATACAATATAGCACAAGAGTAAATAAGTTACTTCTGGTGAAGTGTGCTCTATCATCAACCGCGTTTTTCGCCTAACATAAATTGAGATATTGATCAAACGCGAGCTTTTTAATAATAATGAAAAAAAGACATTACCAAAAGTTTCAGTTAACTCTGGTCCTAAAAGTACAAAATTATCGTATTTGATCGTCGTTTCTGCTACTAAACTGCTCTCTTCAATCCGTCTTCCAAGACAGGTAATTTTGTTAAACGATCCAATAAAATAAACTTAAGTGGATATTTTAAGTTTGTGAACTGTGATCATTATGCTTTCGAACCTATAATATAAAAATAATTAATAGTCATGAAAATTTAAGCATCAAAATAACTCCTCCAACTAAAGATAGAAAGAGGGAGCGTCGGAATTTTACTAAGCATAACCTACCCGTGAACCTTTAATTGCTATTTTTATCCCAGAGCTGCTGTAGTTTTTTCAAAAAATACTACAGCACAATACATAAACCCTACCAAGTAAATCTAAACCAGTCCTGATTTTCATCTACAAAAATACACCAAAAAGACCTACAATCTACATAAAATTCTTGCAAATCCCACAAAACCACGCACAAAATAATTTATGCCGCGATAAAATCTGACCCTAAACGGGACATCCCGTTTAGATGCAAACACCGATCGATTAGAACCTGCTTCAAGGACCGAAGGATCGAGTAAGGACCAAATAAGGACCAAATTCTCACTGGCCCTTGCCTGAGATAACCTTAAGAGCTTTTTGCGATTAAGTTAACAATACGGGCTGTTACACGGTGGCTACATTACTGGACAATACGTGATACGAGAAATGTTTCTTAAAATATTGGATACAGAAGATTTTATAGGGTTGAAAAGTTTCGTGCTATTTTTAGTCACGCTAGTTCCAAAGCGGTGTTAGTTTAAAAGGAATGGGAATAGGTCCATGTCGTAAAATCGCTGGAATTATTCCCAATAGGACTTACATATTCTGTTTTAAATTTAGGAATAATGTTCAAATAAGAAATATGGCCATTTTCAAGGACAGTAACCGCGTGAAGCGTGTTAAAAGAACTTGACAATTAAACTTAATTAATTGAAACAATTTCTCCTCGTTGTAATAGGTTGTTGCCCACCTAATTTATTATTGTCAAACCCAGGTATATATTAAATAGAACAGTTGACATTCTAGGTCTAAAGTCCTTTGTATTACTTAAAATTCATTGTATAATTGCTACATACTACATCTATATATATAAAAATGAAACCCGTTTTCCGTTGTTGACGACATCACATGAAAACGGCTTGACCGATTTGGCTGATTCTTTTTTTAAAATGTTCCTTGAAGTTCAATGATGGTTCAAACGGAGAGAATTTTCTAAAAAAAAAAAGTTAGATAAAGTAGGGTAGTGTAGGGTAGTGTAGGGTAGTGTATGGTAGTGTAGGGTAGTGTAGGGTAGTGTAGGGTAGTGTATGGTAGTGTAGGGTAGTGTAGGGTAGTGTAGGGTAGTGTAGGGTAGTGTAGGGTAGTGTAGGGTAGTGTAGGGTAGTGTAGGGTAGTGTAGGGTAGTGTAGGGTAGTTTAGGTTAGTGTAGGGTAGTGTAGGGTAGTGTAGGGTAGTGTAGGGTAGTGTAGGGTAGTGTAGGGTAGTGTAGGGTAGTGTAGGGTAGTGTAGGGTAGTGTAGGGTAGTGTAGGGTAGTGTAGGGTAGTGTAGTGTAGGGTAGTGTAGTGTAGAGTAGGTAGGGTAGTGTAGGGAAGGTAGGGTAGGGTAGCGTAGGATATGTAGGGTAGTCATTTGACGGGAGCGAAGCCGCGGGTAAAAGCTAGTATATAATATAAAAAAACCCTTAAGTACTTTAAACTAAAAACAATTTAAGCTATGGCGTCGTAAAAGTCTTCCAAGTTTCTGTCAACTGCAAATGAGCCTTAAAGACTGGCCAAATCCTCTGTTTGAACACCTTACGTTGAGGGGGTAAAAGGCAGTTCTTGAATCTAGGCGTTATTGTACTTCACTCAGACCTTATGAACCAAAAGTTTCATCCCAACAATCCCTAACATTAGGTGTAATGAAGAATCTTATCTTCCTTTCATGCACAAATGTGTCTAGTCCAGCACTACATTAAATATAAGGCACAATATTATATGAACAAATCGTGTAATGCTAGTTGAACAAAATGTTTTCAACTTAGCACATATCCGCGAAGCGAGACACAATAGTAAAACAATAACAGCGCGGTTGCATGAGACCGGTCGGGGAATCATGAATTGTAGACCAAAGTACTGGTGCGGACCATTGGATACGAAAAACGTAGCACTGGCTAATATGGTGCCGCTTGAGCGAGGTCTTAGTTTAGCAGTATATGTATTTCAGTTAAAAATCAAGTGATGGTGAAGAAGGTTGCAAATTAGAAGACTTGATTAAGTCATAATAATATTTATAGTAGAAAGTCGATTCATCACGTAGGTCAAAATAAACTAATAATAATATTGACGCGTTGAAGTTCAAACAACACCAACAAGAAAAGAAGAGAAAAAACTTTTGACCAAACATTCGTAACAAAGTTTGGATTATTGGCGAACATTGTTGGTACTTCAAAGTTTCATTATCACTCGTATTTTCTCATGGGACATTTAACGGCAGTCACAAATTCCGGTGTTACCTACTAATACTCTTGGCTTTTGGTTTCGTACTTCCATTACAAGTAGAACTCATTCTGAACCTTAAAATTCCGCAAAAAGATGTATATCGTGATCTGTGTAAACAGTTAGAATTATAAAATTTTATAAATAACCTCTTTTTTGCTAACGTAAACAGTTGATGCAAAGAGTATTGGTTGTACTATTCTTGGCCAAACAGTAAAAATCATCTATCAGCAACGATTTTCGTTAACGATATCCGCATTTCATTTTCATTAACTCCAAGGTTACATCGACCGGAGAATCTCCAAATATAAGTTATAGTGGGAAGAGGAAGAACAGATAGTCAATGTTGCAGAAAAGCATTGGAGGGGCAATCACGTACTGGAAGACACAGGGTTCTAACAAGGTGGACCAATGACCTGTTGATAAAAATGAGAATCCGCAAGATGCGAGATGCACAGGACCGGTCGTTGTGGCGACGCTTGGGGCAGCCCTATGTCCAGCAGTGGACGTCTTTCGGCTGTAATGATGATGATGATGATGAGATGCACGGGACAGTCCAGTCCAGACACTTGAGGGTAGCCTGTGGCTTAGAGCCTTTTTGGTGTCCATAGGTACTTTTTAAAATCTTTATCATGTTGTTTTTATTATTTTAAGCATAGGGATTAGTTACTTTTTAGAGTACCGTAGCCAAATAGCAAAAATGGACCCCTTATAGTTTCGCTATGTCTCATGTTCGTCATGTTATTTTTCTTTCTTTCTTTAACTAGCGATAGACGTCTTTCGACTTTACAATTTCAGTCGAAAGACATCTATTGCTAGATGATAATAAAGAATAATTTTATCCAGATCAGAAAAATATTGAGGCAGTCTCTACAACAACATATCTAAAATTAGATTCACATACAAAAAATACTGTATCCAAAAAATCTTTCTTCAAAATCAGTCACAGACGTCGTTGAGAGCATCTCAATAAAAAAATGTAATTCGCAGCATCGTATCGGCGGCGTCGGGATCCATTTGATGTCCGCTCGCCAAAACTTATAGAATAACCCGCTAAAGGGCAAAAGGATGATGACGTCATCGTTGACCTCGTAGAGACCCTCGATTTTTTGCTAGGGATGTTACGGAGGCTATCTTAGTCGGAATGGAGTCAAATATGTGATTTGACCATTACCTACATAATTGCGGTAAGGCGTTCCGATGTGAGAATAAACAAATAAACGATCATTTTGTATCGACTTTTAAAAGAGACTATGGCCCCTGTGTCTGTTTTGGTGTTTCTTCTCAGGGTAGTCAGTGAGAAAATACCGGATTCATCTAGTTTAAATTAATAAAAAAATTGATGAGCAAACACTTTTGTTTAAAAAAAAATCTATTTTTGCAACATAAATATCGTTTACCTACAATAGTATACAATTTGAACTCCGCAAAGGCAGAGCATAACGGAGTTGCAAAAAAAGATTAACAATTTTTATTCCAAAGAGAAAATCGGTCTATCGGTGAAAGTTTGTATTAGGTGTGTGTATGTTTATTTATACACGTTGCTACGGATCACAACTATAATCTATATTTGCAATTTTTCGATCAAATCCCAAAATTATATTGGATATTTTAATTCGATAACACTTTTACGCGTCCGTCTTCTTTACTAGACTAGAAGATGCCGTTTTATTTAAATATCACTTTAATGCTCCTACGTAATGAGTCCACCAAAAACTTGTGGATGCATTTGTTTTATTTTTGTGATAGTCCAGTTCTCCACGTGGATTTCGCAAATCTAAAAAAAAATTACGCATTAGCGGAGTTGGATTCTACGTTCTTTCTCAGCCCTAGTCTATACCTACAATTTTCCGATCAAATCTCACAATTTGATTAGATTAAAATGCCTAGCAGAAACCAGAAACCAAAGATATGTATAATATTGGCCAGATTGACCTAGTTTGTGGATGGGAGTTCGATCAAATTGATGCATGGCATCGTGTCGCGGTATTTATCAATATATTTAGCCGTATCAAAGCTTTTGGTAGCTGATATTGACATGATTTATAAATGGAGATAATACGAATAATATTTACTGATTATTTTCGAGTAGGTAGCTCGTGTCGGTTTCATTTTCTGTTATATTCGAAACTTAAATGGATATAGATCTTGTAAAATCGAGACTAAGTCTTATTTTTTCGACATAACATTATTAAAAAAAAAGTTAAATCTTTTTTCTTAATGACATTAGATAGGAGATTATATGTGAACGTTTTTTTTTATGAATACTATCAAATCGAAACAATCTTGATTTAGGACACTATATAAAACCTTTATGTATGTAGACATGGCCACAATCTGAGTAAGTGGTTGGCCACAGTTTTCTTAATTTCACGAATCTTGATTTACTAGCAAGATTTCCATCGCAACTACGTATTTCGACTCATCACTCAAAATTGAAAATAAAGCATAAAGGCTCTAATCCACGAAGCACGAAGGCGAAGCTATGCTAGCATGCATAGATCTGCTTTGAATTACTGTGACTATTAGTGACCCGAGGCAAAGCTACACATACACATATGCCCGACTGATTATACTTATGATTATACTCACGATCCTGAATTCAGGAAGGTAGTCGCTTTGCAGAGGAGTGTTCCATTTCCTTCAAATCAAAAAATATACAATTAACATTGTCATATACCGTGGCAATGCCACCAGTCTGTTGGGTACATTAATAATGTAATCAACATTGATGCGGAGGAGGTTTTCGAAGCCGTACTTTAGTTTAATTTTAGTTAGATCTTAAGGACCTGATTTTTTTTTTATTTAGTATATCTGTGGACTAATTTAGAAGGTTATGGTAAATTTCCATAATGCATATATTTTATTTTCAGCTTACGCGTATGTAGCAGTGGGCGGCCGACTTTACCACCAAGCGCTTTCGGTCAACGCACTTGTTAAAGTTAAAATCGTTTGCAATAAACATTCTATTGTCTATCAAGATGAACTTTGGTTTATGGCTGAATCTTAAAACCGTACCGAACATTATTTGCTCGTCGCCAATACTACTGGGCAATAAAACGGAAACCGAGACTGATTGTTGTAACTGTTTAAGTTTGGGAGTTGCATTTAGGTTTATATCGATGAGCTGTGAGATTGTTTGAAAGAGTCACCATAGCCCTGGAACGCAAAAGGCAAAAGTCTTTCTCGCTCTACTCAGAGAGCGAGGATTTGTTTGATGCACTTATTAAAAAAAAATGTGACCCTAATTGAATCAAGTTACGTAGTTGACTACAAAAAGAAATAACAAACGTCCCATCATTTAACACCATAATTATCAACGTGGACACTTAAAATTAGCCGCGGGGATAGTCACCCTTATAGTGCGACGATGGCGCTCCACACATTGCAACGCGTCCCGCCGTGGTGCGTGGTGAAGCGGATCTCATGTTGCATTGGCCTCTAAGAAATCCGTCGATGCCTACACACGTATACCGCCCGACCGCGTGGTCGAGCGGAAGAAATTTCCTTGAGAGTCACCAGTCTCCGCGGTGGAAGCGGTGCAGTGTGTGGATCGCCTATTTGTAATGACTCGAAGAATCAAGACAAAAATCTATAAGCAGTGCATGTTTCCAGTGATGACATATGGTATTTTTATGTGGCCGCTTACAATGGGACACCTCAGTATGCACCTGAAGTGTTGACCGCGTACCAAAAGACACTGGTTTAACTACGAACAAGGTGAATTGGTCTACCCTGGGCCTGGTAAAGGTTGCGGAAATCCAATAGATGCGAGACGCATAGGACCAGTCGTTATAGCAACACCCTGGGGAGTTCTATGTCTAGCAGAGGATATTTTTTGGTAGAAAAAAATGATTTGACTCTGCCTAATTTAAATAAAAATTCTTGAAATTTTAAAGTGAAGTGGATAAATAGGCCTTTTGCAGAACCACTTACAATAAGTGCTAATGTTCGTTCGTTTCTAGGGTCGGGAAGAGTTATTAGGGTTTTTTATTTGGAATGTTTCACTGGCAGACCGGAGGCTTGTTTTTTGCCCAGTTGTTAGCAATAGGCTCATTACTACACGTAGCAAAACATTGTATTTCGGAAAAGAAATACGTGTATTTAAAAATTCGGGAATATTAGGTGAGCTAACTCTTAGGAGAACACCGACATGATGTTACGTTAATTAAATCTGACTTCTGGTTTGTTGTCTTATTAACTTTTTTTCTTAACAAATCCTAAGGAAGACATCCAAATCGTTCTGCCATCTCCTTCGTGGTTTGCCGTGACACCATCGTGTGATTTCAGGCAAGAAGTGGCCCGAAATAACCAAAGTAATGGAGAGAGGCCTTTACTCAGTCTATTTTGTCTTAGGTATAGGTTAGATATAAAAAATATAATAGTTATTTTTGCTCTCCAACGTGCCAATGCTGCCAGTGTCCTAGGCACTTTTCCCATTGATATCGATTTGGATGTTTTTTTTTCTGGCTAGTGAGTTCTTATGCTACACGTTTGTACATAATTATTTTGAGCCATATACCTAGCTATAATATTTATTAGTTAAGACCTTGTCTTATCAAATACAAATTATTATTTAACAGTTAACATGTTCTTGTAACCAAACCCACGAGAAATCACAATCAGGTTCATCAATTTAGTTAGTTCAAATTATTTCTGGATCAATGCTTTACCCTGTAGGTATGCCAGAAATAGCACAATACGCACATACGAAGCTTCTCAAACTAATATTTCAGTAACAATCTAATGAACACAAAATAACATTTGAACTTGGTGATATCAATTCAAATGAGTCTCTTGTGGTTAAACTTTAAACTAATTTTGGTTCGTGTATGTAACGCTTCGTACAGAATATCAAGTTCTGATGTCATATCATATCGTTTAAGGTGAAGTGATGTGAACACATACGCAAGGCGTTGGTGGAATCTTCATAGTGTTGGTTTGTTTTTCAAAAGGACATTGTTAATTTGTATGTATTTGTCTAAGTATATAGGTATGGTAAGTTGTCCCACATTGAACCAGGTAAATTTCAAAGTCTCATAGTGGGCTGGATGTTCAATCAATGCCTTTAATTTTTTGTGTATAGTTAGCATATTTATTTAGCTTCAATTTTGTAAAACATTAATTTCTCATATTCCTTTTAGTTTCGGTGTAAAACAGGTTTTTATGAAAAATGATTTTTGGTTAAATGTGTACCACCGGTGGTACACATTTAACCAGGGTATCGTCCACATTGAGACACCTTATTAACGATGTCTTCTAGTTCAATTTATAAGGCAAATACTTTGTAATAATAATAATAATAAACAGTAATAATAAAAATCAGCCTTATATTTACAAAAATCACTTTAAATCATATGCAATTAAACCGAGAGTCTTAGTTTTATACATAACAAAACCTTTTCAGTCAAATTCTTATCATATTTTAATAATAAAAACAAAAGTAACAGTTTTTAATTATAAAAACAAAAGTAGGGGAGAAGTGGCATGAAAGGGACGCGTATTGAAAGGGACACGACGAATATCTTGTAAAATAATAAACTTCTCGAGACGAGAATATTTTTGTTCTGTGGCAACCCCGAAGCCCAACCATTCGTACCTAACGTCCCGCTTCTATCATTTCAAACATGGCGACGGCAAGCAAGAGTTTGTAATCGTACACAAAAGTAAATTTTTCGTTATTCTGTCGAAATGTTTTGTAAAGTGTTGTAATTAGATAAGTATTGTTTTACCAGTGTTTTCGATCGACTTAGTTATCGACAAATACGAGAACAAAAGGTCAGAAAACTTTTATTAATTGGTAGTAGGTTTGAAAGTCATTTTTATTATTTTTGTGTCATATTTATGAAAGGGACACGAAAAATAGTTATGAATGGGACGTCCCTTTCATAACTGTCCCATTCATAAACAGTACTTTAATTAGCTAATTAGTACACAATCTCTGTTACACCTAGAATCTGGCTAACGAATGACTAGTTTTAAGCTTTTCTTATCATCATGTTTTGCAATAAAAAGTATTCTATTTATTTGTCTATCTATTTTGTTGAATTTATAGTAATATTTTTGTTATTATTATTTTTGCAGTATAAATATACCCAGAACACTTATAGAAGTA
The DNA here is from genome assembly GCA_030763345.1 of Mythimna separata. NCBI lineage: Eukaryota > Metazoa > Arthropoda > Insecta > Lepidoptera > Noctuidae > Mythimna > Mythimna separata. The sequence goes on along the minus strand of CM061171.1, from coordinate 20,709,341 downwards.
CACAAAATAGAAGAAGTTGTGAATGAAACTGTATATAAGCATTATTATTGTCTTAGTCTCTCTTATATATCTTAGTTGATGATTAAATGTAACCAAGAAACCAAATAAGTTAAGACAATTGAGTAAAACTCATATAAAAAATATAAACACTTAAGTTGTTTAACAAAAAACAATTGTAAAACGGTAAATTACTGTTTAATTTCAGTTTCAGTGTTTTCTCTAAATATTTTTAGTGAAAATTATTGGTTATTTTTTTGTTGCTAGTTGCATTACTAGTGATCATTTTACGATTAGCACCTAAGTTGATTTATGTTAGGATAGCCAGATAACCAAACTCTAAGATTGTTGTTTGTTTGTAACTTAAAAAACTAGATTTTTAAACATTACCAAACTAGTATTAATATATTGTATAATGATTTTATATGGATATTATGTACTGTCCCTTTCATAAATGAATCCGTCCCTTTCAATACAGCTCATTTATGAAAGGGACAAAATCTACATTTTTTTAAATCGCTTATATGAGTACCTAAGAATAAAGATATATTTATTATTAGTTATTTCCTTAGAAGATGAATGTAGGTTTCTCATTCAGGTTCAACCTATTTAAAATATTATATAGAGCGATCACTAGAGCCACTAGAACAAAAATGTCCCTTTCATGCCACCTCTCCCCTACCTTCCATAATATAACAAATTAAAATTAAATTAAAATAATTGTAAAAAACACTCCTTTAACGACTGGGGTGTACATAGTAAACCGTGGTTCAATGTGTAACACCCTTAGGTGGTTCAATGTGAGACACACCACGTTTTATCACTAAACTCGAAATTTTACCGGCAAATCAATCTCTTAAAATCACGAATTATAGCGCTTTTAATTGCTAAATAACCGTAGAAAACAGTGTACATATAAATAAATTGATATTATTTAAACGAAAAAAGCTAAAAAAGAATGAAATTGGCAAAAAATATTTACTTTTTGAGTCAGTTTGCTTTCGAATACTCCTCACACAACAACTTTGCACGCGATCGCCACGCAAACTAGTGGGCAGGAACGGAACGTAAATACCTCTCTTTCACTCATATTAGTGCGGTTTGGCAATGTCGCATTTTCGAGATTCGGCGGTGGTTCAATGTAGCTGCCTGGTTCAATGTGAGACACCCGACCCTATAGCTATTGGGAGAAAAGGAAGTTAGTGATAGTACGACGGGTGACATGACAGAATGGCAGAAAAAAACGTGTTGCGCCGACCCTAAGGAATATGGGCTAAGGGTAGAAAGAAGAAGAAGATAGGTATAACTATTGTATTCCTTTTCTATTTGTTTACCATTAAGTTGTAATTAGCATGTTCTGTTTCTGCACCACCCTAAGTTCGACTACTAGAACATGCCTAAGGAATTAAGTCCGCCTTTGAACTATGTTTTTTACTAGTGCATAAAGTAATACACGCCTGTGAACCCAAATAGGTGTTGTGTGACGAATATAATCTTGTAAATAGGAAATCCTTTTTTAGATCTTATATAACATTATATTACACAAATAAAGATATGAATATGAGTAACTCCTCTAACCCACAAGAGAAAACACGCAAAATCAAGCCGAGATAACCAACATAAGTAAACACTATCCCCACGTCATCTCAATGTCATTGACCCCTGTCCCACGGTCCCAAACATCCTGATATCCCGTGGAACGCTATTTAACATAAAGTCAAGGCCAGTCAAGGGGAAGGACGGGCATTGGCGTGCCTACATAAAAACTTATCACTACGAATAACAATAACGGTGGAATAAATAGGAGATTCGCTTTTTTGTTAACACATTCATGGTAACGGTGTTATAGAATTGATGTCTGTGTGTTGATGTCTGTCTGCTGACTAAGTTTTAGATATAAAATTATCTTCTGTCAGTGGCTTTATTCGTGTGAAAGTTGAAAATTAGTGACGTAATGATGAAAAGCCTTTCGTTTAGCTCCGTTTAGCTTTCAAACGTGAAGAAGTAAAGTAACTATTTAGTGTATTATTATTATTATTTATTATTATTTAGTGTATTTTCTCTGTTAATTATGACAAAATAGCCAAAAAATTATTCCAAAATCGGTCGACAATTGACCGAGGAATCGGTGGAAAAATATAAACAAAATACACTCTACTAAAACATACATAAACTTCCTGTTTTTGAAGTGAATTAAAAATGGTTTAGTTATAATCAATTTGGCATTTTTTTAGGCAAAAATCAAAGGATAGCTTTTTTTCAAATAAATACAAAAAATAACGAAAAACTGTCTCCGTGTTTACGATGATTTTAAAATAAATATGCCTGAACAGGACGTAAAACTTTACGTGAAAAATATTGCTCACCTTTTAACAAATGAAATCACGGGTAAAACTAGTGTAAAATGTATGCGAAATATTCAAAAAGTACCATGGTATATGGCGTGGAAAACTAACGGAAGAAAATAATGTTATGGTTACGTAAATTGTATGCTAAAGGGGTCTGAAAGTTCTGATGTTAAATCACCGTAAAAATTCGGTGTTCCATCCCATGTTTATGATGTGAGCATTTTGTATGAAAATTACGCTTTGAGGGGGAATAGTTTATTAAAATTGATCGGAGAAGATATTGCTAGCAAATAATTTTGGTTAAACACATTCCTTTTAATGGTTTTAGTCGCTTCTGTGAAATATATTTGTCTGTCTGTATGCTTTTAATCGAATTGTTTGTTAGAAACAAGAAAGATTGTCACTCCTGTAAGAAAACATTTTTGTCTGTCGAAAACAGGCGTTTTTTTGCGGTATTCCGTTCCGTCAAACTTTTTTGTGGAAAAACTATATTGTTTAAGTTTTAACAGTCTTACATAATGGACTTCTGCAAGTCCATGATAAGACCTGTCATGCTGTTTGGATCAGAATGTTGAGGAAAAAAACGGATGAAAAAAAGTGCATGTAGGTAGCGAGAATATTGAGATGGATGTGTGGCGTGACGAGAATGGATAAAGTGGGAAATGAATATATTAGAGGAAGTTCTAAAGTGCCGCCAGTGACTGAAAAGTTGAAAAGGAATCGTAAGATTAATTATGTTTTTTCCTTGAGTAAAAATCTCATGTGCACTCCACAATCACGGTAGTAAGTCCTCTATCTCTTCGAAAAGTAGCTAGAAAGGTGCCAGAGCGTTTCCGTTTCTCGCCCGAGAGGTATTCACCGGACTAGGCCAGTTCAGGAAGTTCGGATTAAAGTAGAAGGAATGCTTTAGTGAAAACATTGTGCAAATCGCTCGGAAAACACGTTAGAAGTCCGCCCTGCTTGTGAAGTGCTTGCTCGAAGCACTATCCTATCCTCATGGAAGCAATTGCCTACGGCAAATTCTGACTCTGATTCGGGCCGAAGTGCAGACACAGGTGGCTTTTGGTTAGTAAAAGTCAGACACGTGCTTTCGTTCTACCAGAGAGAGGAAGAAGTCATTTGATGATTTCTCACCTCAAAAAAAAAAGATGTTTCGAAGATGATCCAGTAAATCCTATAAAGTCCGTATAATGAAAGACGACTTGAGAAAAAGAGGTTAAATCCAAAAAAATTGTATCTGGTATTACTAACTAGTAGGAGAATCATGTCTTGACACTTCACAATTTTTTTTATTCCCTACAATTGCGGCTGAATAATGTTGACAAATAAATTAACAAAAAAACTCCAGGTCGCGCTTTTATTAGACGCATTCTATAAACTAACCCGTCTTTATTCGTCCAAAAACAACTGAATGGGGACTAGGTCAACATACCATTAATAATTATAACGGACACACAACAGATGTTCCTTGCATAGCCACGAAACTATATTATTCAGAAACCAAGACATATTGTGACAGGGTTCTATTGTATTCAACGATAGAGACGTATTGTGCCTTTGTCATATTGTATCTATTCATTATGTGTGTCACTTGGACATCGACGTCTTCTATTTCCTTGGAGTTATTGAACTGCAGATCGATATTTGTTGGGTAAACAACTGAAAATTACTGAGAAAATATCAAAGTCGGAATACACAAGACAAGGTATCTATAAGCTAGCTATCCCTCCCGTCGGACGTTTTTCTACCAGCAAACTGCCAAAATTGAGAATTTGATAGCAGTGCCTACCTCATCTGCCTAGCCTTTTCCCAACTATATTGGGGTCGGCTTCCAGTCAAGCCGGATTTAGCTGAATACCAGTATTTTACGCGGAGCGGCTGCCTACCAGACCTCTACAACACCACAACCTATTAACTGGGGTAACACGGTACTTCATGGCAAGACTGGAGTCAGATTTACTGGCTTCTGACTATCCGTAACGACTACCAAAAATCTACAAATGACAGCCGGGACCAACGGCTTAACGTGCTTTCCGAGGCACGGAGGAAACTCGTTTTGTTAAGATGGTCACCCATCCACAGACCAGCCTTGGCAAGCGTTGCTTAACCTTGGAGATCGACCCGTGTGGCTGTTATTATCTAGCCACGAGCTCTTCGTTGTAGTGCCTACCTGCAGAGTTCAATTGTATTTTCAAACCATCCAGAGACACACTCAAACATACATACATATAAGAAACAGCGTAATGTTTTTTGTTTCTTGACTCATTCTAGTACTGTCCCACTTTTGATTGTCCACAAAAGATATACAGGATCTAGTAGTAAATATAAATAAAACTAGATAGTTGAAGTAAACGAGGTCGCAGTTAGCACGTAAAGCAGTAACCATGTTCCGACGTAGTTGGTATACTGTTAACTGCCGTTTTATTGTTCGCTACAAACGTCTCACGCATTCCTAATTTCTAGTTGATGTAGTATAGTTATCATGTCAGATAGTTTATCTGTGCTGCATGGAGAGTGAACAGATATATCTTCTTATTGATTATCTCAGAAACGAATCATCATTCCAGCCAATAAATTTTAATGTCCACTGCTGGACAATAGCCTGTCCAAGAGTCGCCACAATGATCGGTCCTGTGCGTCTCCCTTCTATCGGCTATCCCGTGACCAGCTTTTAAGTTTGTCCAAAGCAATGGAGAGGGCTATGTTTGGAGTCTCCTTGCGTGATCGAATTTTAAATGAAGATATCTGCAAGAGAACCAAAGTTACCCATACAACCTGAAGAATTGCCAAACCCAAACTTAAGCGGGTACAATGCTCTTAAAACAGATGGTCAATGGAGCCGAAAGGTTCTGGCGTGGCGACTATATAGCGGAAGATGCAGCGAAAACAATTTGTCGGTACATACAGAAAATACTGGCATTTTTACAAACCGTCTCTTACCCATGGGGATGGGGAGCATAGAATGGTAGGAAAATAAAAGAAACAATGTTAGGCACATATTATATTAATACTAGTTTCCGCCCGCGGCTTCGCCCGCGTGGTGTGTTGATAAAAAGCAGCCTATAGCAAAAATAACAAAATCGAAAAAAAAAAGTATGACTAAAAGTAGCCTATATGTTAATCCAAGGTATAAACTATCTAAATTTCAACCAGATCGGTCCAGCCGTTTTTTCGTGAAAGAGTAACAAACATACATCCATCCTCACAAACTTTCGCATTTATAATATTAGTAGGATTTTAGCGTATTCGCGGCAGCAAACGCATTTGTCAGGTTTTCATTTAATAATGCCTTGTTGAATATTTTAAAGAGCTAATTTTGTTTTGCGTTGTTGTAAAGCATCTAAACCGATGGTTCAAAAAATTATTGGAGTTTCAAGGAACGTCATACCCAGCGGTTGACTAATAGAAGAGAGTTGGTAAGTTGGTTCATTTTGAGAGGCATTTACTTATTTTATTTATTTTGTATGGTTGTGTATATCAAAGAGGATATTCAGTGTGAATTTAGAAAATAAATTACTTATTATTTAAAAACCAGTTATTTCTAAAAAAAGTGCCAAAAATGTACCAAAGCAATGCTGCTTGACCGATCCTTCAGAAAAATTGCAATGTTCAATATCTAAGAAGTCAATTTTAGAGCGATGGCGATGCTTGAACCAGGGCTACATGTTTGTTTGATAGTCCACGGCCTTAAAACACAAAGGACAACTGAAAAACACAGCTGGTGCGAAAGGGAATGTCAAACTTTTATAGGCAACCCGCCTATAAAAGTTTGACATTCCCTTTCGCACCACTCACAGTGGTAGAAATAATTTCATGATCTCCTACCGAAAAAAAAGGATTACAACTTACTGGCAGTAGAATTACTAAACAATCAAATGAGTAGGTATCGGAAGAAGGATCATCATCATCATCATCTACCTAGCCTTTTCCCAACTATATTGGGGTCGGCTTCCAGTGAAGCCGGATTTAGCTCAATACCAGTATTTTACGAGGAGTGGCTGCCTACCAGACCTCCACAACCCATTAACTGGGGTAACACGGCACTTCATAGCAAGACTGATAGAAGGATACTCAATGAAATATCTATCCTTTCAAACTGTCTCAGTCAAGATCTGTATAAAGTGCTATGACGTCACGTATTCGGTAACTGGACTTTCTCGTAATGCATTTGCGATGCTCGTTTGTTTGTCGGACAACACATCTGCGTCAGATGTTCGACGTTTCAATATTAGTCTGATATGAATGGGGCGATTTGTTTCAGGCATTGCTGCATGCAATATCTTCTGATAAATATGTGAAGGTGACTCTAAAGATGCAGCGTTGTAAGGTCTTCTACAAGGTGACCTAGTGAGGGTTGTGGGGATTTGATGAATGCGAGACATATGGGACTGGTCGTTATGGGGACAGTTGGGGGAAGCTATGTCCAACAGTGGATGGCTTTCGGCTGTAATAAAGATGATCTTTTTTTTTTTGATTTAGGAAGTCGTCTTGATTAGACCTTTCTTCTTTTTCTTTACCATGAAGAAGGAAAGCACTGAAATTATATTTACATGTCTTTTGTTTAGGGGAAATGAGCATCAACTCAACGCACTACATATTGGTATTGTATCGGTATTGATGTCTGCGCTACACACACTTGTGACGCAATCAAAATTTATCAAGAAAGAATCTTCTTTTAAGCGTGTCGATGGCAAACCTAGTCAGATACCTTGCCTGGCCCAGTACTCGGCCACGGTAATGCCGTCCACTGATGCTGTCATTAGGTCCTCGTGAGAGCAAGCAACAGGGCACGTGGTGCAGGATGGAAGATGGATATGGTCTGTGGAGAGACGCCGCACAAATACTGAAGATTAGAGCCTTCCGAAAACTCCCATCTGTGGAGATTGTCTTTGCTGCGGCCAACCTGGGTGCGGAGAAGAAAGAATAAAAACATTATCCATGTTCAAAAATCAAGAATAAATCTTGTTTTTTTTTAACTTTGTTTTTTTTAATAAAAAAAAACTATTTTATATTGAAGAGAAGACGATTCTTAACCTTAAAACTTTTTAAACGCACACGTTTATTTGTTACAAGTTGTTTGTCTAACATTTTAGTTTATAAAAATATTATCGCTTACATCACGCCCCCATCATAAATCAAACATTTATTTTTAGTCTGACTTCATTCTACAGAATCTGATTTACGTGAAATCTCAACAAGCAACAAATTGATGAGGAAAAGTAAATTCACACATTTGCATTAAGGAAAATGTATTCAAGTGTTTTATGACAAAGAAATTAGTATCAAAAGCTTTCTTGGAATGATGTAAGCTCCTTGTGAGATCAGTGTAAAAATAGTCTCAAGAAAAGTTGTTGAAAATAATATATTGATTTTTTTATGCCGATCGCATTGTAATTTATTTTTGTCATTCAAGCATAGAAAATTCTTTATTCTTGGTACATTTGACGTCATGCTTGGCACTGTGTATTTAGCATTAGTATTATCGGCCTTATAATGTTCCCACTGCTGAGACTCAGGCCTCCTCTTTAGGAGAGGGAATGGGCCATAATCCACCGTGCGGGCCCAGTGCAGATTGGCTGATGTCACATCTCTTCGAATTTTTGGCTCTAGGACATGCCAGTTTCCTCACGATGTTTTCCTTCACCGTTTTGAGAGCAGTGGTGATGAAATAAATTACACAAAGTAATGCGCCTGACTGGGTTTGAACCCGCGACCTACAACTTGCAAGTCGGGGCAGTTACCACTGGGCCACCACTGCTCTCACTGTAGTTAGTAGTACCTAATTAGCTGCTACGCTGCGTGTCACGGGTTCGATTACCGCTAGGAATAAGGATTTGTATGGCTCACAGACAGTTGTTTCGTATCTGACTGCCATGTGTAGGACAAACCGTCGTACGACGAGTATTCACCCTTACGTTGTCGAAACTTCTACGGTCCGTACTAAGCGTTTCGCTTCGTCGTTTATACCGCGTACATCGAGAGACTGGAACAATTTGCCTGCTGCAGTTTTCCCGTCCGATTATAATTTTGGTGTCTTCAAGGCTAGAGTGAATAGGCTCTTTATAAGCTAGAGCACCTCAACGATTGCATCACTACTTACCATCAGGTGGGATCACAGTCAAGCACTAGTTTATAACAGTAAAAAAAATGAGTTTACATGTTCATAAACACACCACGATACAGAAGTAATTCCTGGAGAGAGGCAAGGTTTTTCAAAAAAAGAAATATTTAATTTCATTAACATCTACGTTTTGTTTGATTCTGATGAAAAGTAGGTCATCAAGGACTAATTAAAACAAAAAGAAAGAAATAAAAGACAGGAGCCGGAAACAAACATATTCCCAAGTTTCCTTTTATATTTTTCATGTACCAACAGTTTTGGAATACAACTTTTACCTCAAATGACATCGCAAATACGAAACAGACAAAGCATGTCAAAACTACCCGCATTCTTTGAAATATTCCATTTTACGTTATTCTTGACAGCATTTGCTTCAGGACCACTGTATTTAGACACCTATGTAATGCTTATTTTTGAAGTCATTTAAGAGAAGTGTTTACATGGGAGAGGTCTTTTTAAGTTTGTCATGAAAGAATACTGTGCTTTTATTTGGATTGAGTCCAAAAATACCTACATATTCACAGTTTAATACAAGATACCATTTGTATAAGATGTGTTATAATATATCTTGTATGGGTTGTACATAACATGCTAAGTTAGTGTAGTATTTTAGCATTTCTATGAACGTGTTTGAAAAATAATTAGCGTCAAACGTGGTGCACAGGAACGCAGGGGTGAATAGGAACAAAACTTTGATTATAATTTTTACTTTGGTTAAATATTGTATCTGTATTTTTCTGTATAAGCATAGCCTTTTATTACAATTAATGAATAAATAGGAGTGATTAAATGCTGGAAAAACCTGTTAAATAACGTGGAAATCCACTTCCAATTTTCGTTCCTATTCACCCCGTTTGATTGTAATTGATGACTTCATATCTATGCAACTTTTTCTCTCATTTAAAGTTACAGTGCCCGCTTTGAACCCCTTCCCCTAAAAAAAAATAAAACAGCCTATGAAGTAGTGAAAACTTTACTCTCTTAGAATTATTATTATAGAATTTAGACAGGTATTTTCTTCTCTACAGTAAGTAACTTGTAATTTTCTCAATTAAAAAAACTATATTAGTTGAAATAACGATTGATTACTTAATATTTAGTTTTGTATCGCAAATGCCATAAATCTCACATCACTATACTTTACCAAAGTGTTGAAAAGCGTGTTGCCAATCCCTGACCGTGAAATGTAAATAAAACCTTGAAGAACCCCATAAATTGTCAGTACATCAATCAGTACTGACTGCAATCACTCAGTAACGTAGCGTTATTGCTGCCTACAAAAAAAAATTACGTTACTAGCAATTTAGTCCGCGGCTTCGTTCGCGAGAATGTTTTCATTATTTTGTTATACATAAATCTTTCGCTGGAAGCACTGTATTTATTTATTTAGTACATGGACTTACAGCTATTAAAAACACAAAAAAAGAAACCATAATCATTAGATAGTCAATTAGTTTTTTCTTACCGCTTTCCTTCCGTTATTTTCCTTTCTGTTATTCTTGATAAATGGTATCTCAAATAAAGTAAAATAAAAATACACTACTAGTAAATATTAAGCAAAATATTTTAAGTATATAAATAAGATTTTCGAAAGTTAATTCTAATCTGATATCATACGAAGTTCATTCATAAAACATGAACAATTTATAACTTCAACCTTTTCTAATACATAAACAAAATCTTCAAAAGAGTTACCGAGATACTTCACACTGTTTATATAACTGTAAAAATGATTTATTACATAATACAAAATAAGTTATATTTCTTTTAGCAAGTATTTTTCTTCTATTTTTAGTAAATAACTGTTGAATTATTCTAAATAAATAAAAAAAAATCACATAGGCCTACATGGGTACTTATAAAACGTCAGAACCTAGAACAAAGTTCTTATTGGTCGTTTCCTACAGAGAAGGAAAGAAACTCCATGGTTTCTCATGTAAAAAAATGATTGAGTTTAAAATATTTCCATATTGCAATATTAACAGATATGCGAGGACAGTGTAGACACATCAATATTGTTTCCAAAAATGCAACAAAAATAATCATAATCAAAAAGTGGATCTAAATAGAAGGTATAGTGTGGCCATTAGTGCTGTGCACTACCTGAGATATGCGCGGCGAGGTGGGAGGCGAAGAAAAAAGTGCATGAGTTCACATGAGATCGATACATGTCGGACAGATCTTACGATTTCAGTGTGCATTTCTAAAGCAAGACTTGGGGCGGGACGACGGTCGGAGGCTATCTGTAATATATTATACTTACTTAGTTGATTAAAATATAACCCAAATATACTCCTATTTTATTAAAAATGTGCAGGTGACAAATAAGAACTAAACTTATAATTCAAAGCAGGACTTTTTTATATTAACAAACAATTATATATTCTAACGAAAGTTATTCTGACATAGATTCCGTTTCAACTTCATCTTCGATTTCGTCATCATCTTCATCTTCCACTTCGCCACCGGAACTTGAATCAGAGTCTTGCAAATTTATTATGAATGAATCAATAACATTATCGAACCTACTATCGTGACTCCAGTAATCGTTTTCATTTTTCTGGACATGATCGTCGCATCTCTGCCATTTTTCCGCCGTGAATTCCGAAAACAATTTATCCAATAAGATTATTTTTTCGTCTAGAGAAGAATTAATATAGTTTTGGGCTATGTTGTTTTTAATATCAGCCCAGACCAACTCAATTGGATTTAAATCCGGATGGTACGGAGGTAAACGCAGAACAGTGTGTCCACTGGCTTTCAGGAGTTCGTCAATTCTATACACGGGTTCTTTTTGTGTATTTTTGATAAGAAGTAGCAGTTGAGCCTTTGTCATGGTTCCTGAAAATTCTACATTATGGCGTAGCAACCAGTTCTGCATTTCACTTTTGAGGCTTGATATAGTTGGTTTCTTCTCAACCTGAACGCTGTGGTAAGACGCGTTGTCCATTACAACTACAGAATTCGGCAGCAACTTATCTTTTAACTTTTCATCTACCCACTTATAAAAAGTAGGTCCGCTCATATCTCCATGATAGTCACCGGTTCTAGCATCTGATTTGAATATAGTCAATGCATCATCCAATAAGCCATTTCGACACCCAGCGTGAAGAATTACCAATCGCCGTCCTTTCCCAATATCAGCATGAATTCCGGGTTCTGACGATGATTGCCAACATTTGCTGGCATGGTGACCGGCGTTGATGTATGTTTCATCAAGAAAATATATGTTGCGGTTTTGCGTTCTGTAATTTCTGATTTGTGTTAGATATTTTTTCCGCCACACTGTAATATTAGGCTGCTCTATAAGAAGAAGTCTCTTTGATTTGCATTTTTTGAAACGGTAGCCCATTTTGTGTAAAAGCTGTCTTAAATATTCCCGTCCACAAGTCAATATGCCATCCTTTCTCAAACTTGATAGTAAGTTACGGACACTTGGTATTTTTTTGTCAACTTCGTAAAACTGATGAATTTTTCTTCTGATAACTCCAAGGTCAAAATCATCCACAACGTGTTTTTTCTTTAGAACTTTTGGTTTTTTTGGAAATTGAAATTTTAATTGGCTTGAATTTTCAATTGATAAATAACCCGCAGAAATCACATTATGCACGGTTCTTTTGCTGTACCCCGTAGCCTCCGCAACGATTTTGGCAATATTCACACCATTTTTAAATTCAAAGCTTTCTTTGTCTGCTTTTCTTTTCATAAAATATTCAGCCACCTTAAAAATGGCAGTCTTTATATCACGAGATAACGCACGACCCATCTTTGAATATTTATCCCATGTGCGTCTGACATAGACAGTCCGATACAGATAACACTACCTGCCGCCACGAGCGTTGACGGCGCACTGACAGAGCGCAGCAGTCAATTCTCCCCCCCCGTCTCGCCGCGCACATACCTCAGGGAGTGCACAGCACTAATGGCTACACTATAATCCAAATCCGATGAGGTTTCAGTGTTTTCACATACTCATTGTAAAAAAAAAACCTTGATATGCCCGGAAGAGAATGTGCTTGAATATTTTAAAGGGGTGTATATTTGTATGTATAATTGTCGATACAAGGTTGGTTAATTCCCGTTAATAATTACACACACGTGCAACTGTAATTTACAATTTCAACAATACTTACTTATTTCCAAAAATACTTACCTACTTCTTATATTTTTGGTGAGCGTTTGTTTTTTATAATAACTAACTTCTGTCAGTGGCTTTGCTAGTGTGAAAGTAAGGTTCTTCTATACTAATATTATAAAGAGGTAAAATTTGTAAGTTTGTAGGTTTGTAAGGTTGTATGAAGGGGGTAATCTCTGGAACTACTGGTCTGATTTGAAAAATTCTTTCAGTGTTAGATAGCCCATTTATCGAGGAATGCTATAGGCTATATATATATATATATACCATCACGCTACGACCCACGGGAGCGGAGCAGTAACGAAAAAAAAAATGCGGGTGAAACCGCAGGGGACAGCTAGTTATACATATAGACTTTGGACTCCCGTGTCCCTTAGGGGGTGAATCTCAGAAAATCCTCGCTTAGTGCTCGTGTACATCATAAAGGGAAACCCCACCTATGTTCCATAGAGTCGCTAGGTTATTTTAAATCAAGCTACGACCAATAAAATCGAAGCTGTACCAAATATGCGATTGAATCTGCGAAGAACAGCTATAAATATTAAAATTATTCGGGTCTCGAAAAATATTCAACGAATCCTGAGGATTTCTGTTAACATCGAAATAACGATATCCCAAAAAATCTTGTAATAACTGACCGAATATAACCCTCGGTTTTTGTGACATCCGCAGAAATAGGGTTTACCAAAATTGATGTAGCTGGCGAACGATTGAAGCCATTTGTTCTGATAGCTTCAATTTTATTTTGTAAGGGTTTTACTAATATTTCTCTTCTTTGGGTGTGAATTTGTCAAGTAATTTCTTCCGCTCTAAGTGAAGCGAGAGGGAATCTGATATATTTACTGACTCAAAACCATTCGTGTTCTTTTGGTTGCTATTTGTGTTTCAGGGTGACGGTAACTATTTCGAGAAGTTGACTGCCTTATTGGCCTAGTAGTTAATAACCTTGACACTGTATGTTCGATTTCCACCAAAGACAAATGTTTCTGTGATGAGCACGATCATTGTTCTGTCTGGGGGTATTTTTTCTATAATATGATCGTATTTGGAAATAAATAAGTATGTTTATCATTTGTTTTGTGAAAGTTGAGGAGTATTATTATTATTTTTGTTAATTTATGCAGTTCTGGTATACGGAAAAACCTGAGTAGAATACGGAATGTCGACGCACAAAATGTCGATGAATGCTAATTCGATACTACAACATCGCGAAGCACGTTATCGCGAAAGAGCGTCTCAGCGGAACCACTTCATATCAATGCACGTTTTATCAAATTTAAATTTTAGTCAAACACGCGACTTGAAAGAAATTGGCACAAAATCGGCCTGAATGAAGTCGTCATGTGCAGCAGCACGTGCAAGCCTTTGAAGATAAAAGGAGTTTGAAATTATGCCGAAAACGTCAGGATCTCAAAGCTAGACCACCAACAGATATAATTTATCATGTCGTTAATGATGTTCTGACGTGTCCTCTCTGTACTCAGACTTTTTCAGCCAAGGTTGGATATGCAAGTCACATGATAATAGTGTAGCAGATCTGAGCTCACAACTATTATAAGGAGTCAAAGAATGTGGTCGCCCTGACCGAAATCGGCTAGATGGCATTATCACTATTATAAATAAATAATAAACCTCCCAAAGTAAGCCAAGTGCGCAGGAGATGTTATTATACACAGGTGTGTGCGGAAACGCAGTTCCACTCCATATTCCTTTACCCTCATTGGGATGGCAACCCGACACGGCCGGAGAGAGATCAGGACCAACGGTTTTACGTGCTTTCAAACACACCACTAACCTCCAATTCCGGGCAGCTAATTCCTAATGGAAAAATCCAATAACACATTCTGCCCGACCCGGGAATCGATCCCAGGACGCAAGCTTGTGGTCGCAAACACGACTGCTGAGCGTGGGGCTCAGGCAGTTGTGCTTGCGACCACAAGACCCCCGAAGCAGCCAACAGTATCATCACTATTAATGAAGATAAGATGAATTTTTATCACCACAAACAGACCCATGTCTTTTAACTCATTCACAACATCTCTTCATCTCATTCACCCCGAAGGTTATAAGGATTTGTTGTTCAAGGTTTACAAAGAAACTGCGCCCCATTGTTTGAAGATAATCCCGTTCGAGATTGAAACTGTTCAGTTAAGGGCGGCTTAGGTGCTGGGTCGTTGCGGTGTGCGTCCTGATTGAGTTCACGAGCCGCTGTCATTCTCGTTAAATTGAAAATTAGATGCGTTGACACAAGTTTCGTGAAGTGGGGGAAAGTTGGGAAAGAAAATTTGGAAATGAAAATTTTAGTAACTTTTTGAAAGTGTTTTTAATTAATGTCGCTATGTCCATGATCATCTGTTCTGTGAGCAATCTGTACTATGTTCATAAGTTTCTAGATTTTATTTAAATATTATCGTCCGTTTTGTATACCCTGAGACTAAATTGACACAGGTAATGTCAAAATTACGATAGGAATGATGCCAGTTCTTTTGTATTGTAATGTCATTTAAGTCTCAGGGTATAAAAAAACAGACGGTACTTAATTATTCATGAATCCCCGACCGGTCCTATGAGACCGCGCTGTTATTGTTTTACTATTGTGTCTCGTTTTGCGGGTATGTGATAGGTTAATGTTGATTTAAGCAGGTTACCCGTAAATTCGTAAGTGTTTCTTACCTAATCAATACTAATATGATTGACAGTAAACTTAACAGTATAGCACTTAATTACGCCATCTTGCGGAGACACCTGGCAACAATTATGCTCTGTGAAGAGGTGAAGGTGCCTTCAGTTTAGCTGGCAATGACGCTCAAAAGAATGCTGTCATCATCTGCCTAGCCTTTTCCCAACTATATTGGGGTCGGCTTCCAGTCAAGCCGGATTTAGCTGAATACTAGTATTTTACGAGGAGCGGCTGCCTACCAGACCTCCACAACCAATTAACTGGGGTAACACGGTACTTCAAGGCAAGACTGGAGTCAGATTTACTGGCTTCTGACTATCCGTAACGACTGCCAAAAATCTATAAATGACAGCCATGACCTACGGCTTAACGTGCTTTCCGAGGTACGCAGGAAACGCGTTATGTTAAGATGGTTACCAATCCACAGACCAACCTTGGCAAGTGTTGCTTAACCTTCAAGATCCTTTTAAGATCGACCTGTGCGGCTGTTATTATCTAGCCACGAGCTCCTTAAAAGAATGCTGTCTCGTCTTGTAAATAAATATCATTTATCATTTGTCACTGCCGTATCTGACGCAGTAGTTAACTGTGATTTTGTAAGTACTCAAACTTATTTTATATCACATACTATCAATCGATCAAATCAATTTTTATTTTTATTTTACATTGGCCTACATTCTTCTTCTTCTTAACGTGTCGATGGAAAACCTATTCAAATACCTACATTGGTACTTATTAAACGTCAGGAGCTAGTGCACAGTTTCTATCGGTCGTTTCCTATGAAAAAAACTGGCAAGAAACTGACACTTTCTACGATATTAACAGATATAAGAGAACAGTCTAGACCGCAGCGGTCAATATTGTATTCAAAAGTACAATAACAATAGTAATCCATGAATCCAGTGTACGAGTATTGTTCTCACATTCATATGATAAAAAAGAGGCTATATTTTTTTCAAATAAACCTACGCAATAATAAATTACTAATGAAATAAAAATATCTGCGGTTTGAATGATACACAAAAAACATTGCAAAAACAATGTACAAAACCAATACATTACACACTTTCAAAACTACTACAGCAAATCATTCCTCCGAGACACCTAATCGCCTCTCAGGACGAAAGTAAAGGAAAATGAGAAAACTTTCCATTTCTAATAAATATTTACTAACATCGAAGGGCTAAGGTCAAATTGTTATAGAAGGTTCTCGATCACCCTTATCTCAGTGGCTGCAGAAAGGCTTGATTTAGATGAGGGTATTATTTGCTCAGCGTCATTTCCGAATAGCACGGAAAATGACAAAGTGTGTGATTGTATGGTATTGGTGAAGGAATATTATTTGTTTAGGATGCACGAGGTTTCAAGTGGATTTGCTGTGTCTGTGAAAGGAATGTCAGCTACTGTAGATATTAGAAAACGACTCAGGTTAAGTTGGTCAGAGATTTTATGGAAATAGTTAAACGTATGTGGCCTGATGGTTTATATTTGGCAAAAATACATGATAAATTAGTTATTAAGTGACACCTATGGCTTCCCATACTATACTTAACTACGAAATCTTGAATAGCGCTCGAAATCAGGTGGGAAAAACAGCTCTTTTCAACGGAGGTTTGCGGGGCTTAACATTCTGTTCCGAATACTTCCATACCATAATGATTAAAAACCTTCTGCTTCGGCTTCGTCCGCGTCATAAAAACAGAAAATTTTCCCTAGAAAAACATACTCCTGGGATAAAAAGTACCTTTCGCATATTTCTTATTTCTATAATACCTCCGTGCCAAGCTTTTTTGTGTTTTGTATTGGGGATAATCTTCCCTTGGGATATTTTTCTACTGTCGCGCAAGCAAAGCCACTAACAAAAGCTACTTAGAATACAATCGAAAAGTACCGAAAGTTTCTGGTGATTGCGTCACTTTCAAACTGTAAATTGTAAATCAAATGTTGAGATGAATGTGTAGTGTAACGAGAATGAATAAAGTAAGAAATGAAAAATTGTAGGGCAATCGTTTAACTTAGTATGGTCACGTGAAAAGGGATATGCTTGTTAATAAAAGAGTTATGTGAATTTAGACGTGTATAGATGGACGGAGATACAGTAGGTCAAAGAAGTGAATAGGTTACTTCTAGGTATGGGCGCTCCATCGTCGACCGCATCGTCGCTTTCCATCAGGTAAGGATAGCGATCAAGCGCAAACCTACCTACGAGAAAAAAAAATGATGAATGGTAATTGTACCAGGAGTGATATGAATAAAAAGAGTAAGCATAATAGGTGACAGGACGGAATGGAAGAAAAACTATACTTTGCGCTTACCCCAAATAAAATGGAACAAGGGCAGCAAGATGATGATGTACCTACTAGCTGCTGCCAGTAGCTTCACCTTCGTGAAAATAAAAAAAACTAACCCTCGGAAACATACTCTACAGATAAAATAAAACATACTCACAAATTTTATTTTCTTTTGCCTTTATAATATTAGTGTAATGCGAGAATATTTATACAAGTATATAAGTATGTAAACCTGTATAGGTATAATTCACAACGACATTTCATCCACAACAAAATCGACCTCATTTAACAAGGTCTCGTATTGAAAATCAATTCCAAACAACCACTAAACACAAGTTAACGGCGCCATCTTAAGCATAACCTAGTTAACCTACACAAAAGCGACAAAAACATATTGTACCGGAACAAGTTAAGCCTCTCACACCCAATAGTATTACATTAGAACGTAATCCGACTGGATCGAACGCTCCCTAAGGATGCTTTTCTAACAGAGATGGGCGAGGTAGCTAAACTAAGAGCCAGGTTGAAGATAAGCTTTAAATTGATGTGTCTATTTCTAACCTAGCTAAATCCTGGGGGAGATAAGTTAACACCTCGGTGGAGTGGTCTCGTTTTCTCATTCACCTTTCAAAGTATTACCGCGACTCTGGAACGCAAATGGCAATCGGCAGAAAAAAAAGAGGGAGTTAGTTTATAAAACCTGACACTAACAACGAGCTCCACTTACATTTACACTAACTTAATTTAATGATTGCCAATGAAAACATATAGAAACGACAGTGCAAACTGAACTCATCCGGGTATGGACACGATAGCGTGTCCATACCCGGATGAGTTCAGACCCGTGAATACATAGGTATTCACGGCAGTAAGTCCCCTCTTTGAGGAATGGCTGGAGCGTCAACATCATCCTTAGGTTCCGCATGACACAGCTAGGTCCTCACCGGACATGGTAAGTTCAGGAGGTTCCTGCATCGGATCCAAGCCGAAAAACACCCAGACTATTGTGATAACCAAGCGGAGGACAGTCCATTGTGTCATCCGAGTGGATACGGTGCCATACGGTGGAGGTTTATCCCTCAAGGGCGGGGTTAAACTTTGACCAATACGAGTACAGCTAAGATAGGAAGAGCTATGAAATCTACCGATCCCATAAGTTGTCATTCACATCCCTCGCAACACAGCTCATCCCCTGTATAAAAGCTGCCTAACAGACTTATTTATTGAAAACTTGTTTTTGTCGGTGACAAGGAAGCTTGAGGATATCCGCGGCCCGAGCAAATCCGGGCAATAAAATGAACCGTAAAACCTGTTGGCAACATAGCCGGGTAAGAGAATTGATTGCAAAGTCAAGGGCGAGCAAGGTTAAGGGCGCATAACTTGCCTTTAAGTTAACGCTGAAAAAGTGTCATTTTCGGGTCATGAAAACTGTTTCCGTAAGCGAATTTTTACGGGGGCTCAAAGGGTGGTTTAGTAAAAGGTTTTACGTAGATGGGGGTTACCAAAAGCTGCTCCTTTTGTTGTAAAAATTGTATTACCGACCAGTCTTTGTGAAAAATTGTGATATGCGTGATTACGTAAGATTTTGAGGTCATGAGGTCTAACATTGGCCATTTTTTTTCTTAGCCTACTTTATCCAATTACTGGACAAAGGCGCCCCCTATATCTTTCCAGTTTACTTTGTGTTTAGTTTTCTTTGGCCAACTTGGCAAGAACGAGTCTAGATCATCATGCACATGGTATGACTGGAGTCAGATTTACTGGCTTCTGACTATCCCTAACGACTGCCAAAGATCTACAAATGACAGCCGGGACCTATGGCTTAACGTGCTTTTCGAGGCACGGAGGAAACTCGGTATGTTAAGAGGGTCACCCATCCACAGACCAACCTTGGCAAGCATTGCTTAACCTTAAAGATCGACCCGTGCGGCTATTATTATCTAACCACGAGCTCCTCAGCGGATTTCTACAGTATGAAAATATATAGTAAATGAAAAACCAGGAAGTGAGAAATGAAAAATCAGGAAGTAGGAAATGAAAAATCAGAAAACAGGAAATTAGTTCAGTGGATATTTTCCTCGTGTCTAAACGAAGAAAAGAGTATCAAAATGTAAAAAAAAACGATATAGGACTAGCGACCCTTAAGATCGGACATGAGATAAAATGGTGGCTGTCAACCGCAGATTAGATTTTCATTTATCAATGGAGGTACAAGCCAAAAGCTTTTCCTTGTCGGTAATTCCACTGCAAATTGGAGGCTATATGTTTACAAGAAATTTATATTTTCTTGGAAAGAAATCACAATTTCGTGGTTTCTATTTCATCCATTTCTAGACATTAAGCTACCGCTTCAACACTTATGATTACACTATTAGTCTAGTACTCTGTTAGTATAATCTTTTACCAGCAAATTTAGCCTTAGCCTGTGTTATATTCTAAGATATGGGTTATTCATGTTCCCATTTAATCTGTTCAACCATTTGACCGTAAAGAAGTAGAGAACAAACAAATCTACAACACAAAAATTCATCATCAATTCAGCCGAAAAACATCTATACTGATAGACATAGTTCTCCCTCCAATTTTATGGAACGCAAACGGTTCCTCCAACAATAAAAATCAAGATTAAGCTTCGATACTATAACTTAACATTTATTTTACTGAAAACTACTGAAAAGAAAACGTTCCAACGTTCTTCTGAAAATCTCGTCTATATTTTAAATAAAATGCGCCGTCCATAAAATACAGATTCGATCTTCTCTAATAAAGTCATTTTCTCCTTGTTACAAACGAACCCTGTATTAATCAACCCTCTTGCTGTGGAGACTGAAAATAAATGAATTTTGTATGCAAAAACAAAAAATGTACTCGGGCAAGTGTGAGTTGCAATACGGGTACATAACTAGGAGATGCTAGTCATAGGTTATCAGATAAACTTGTATAGTGTCCTTCTTTTGATATACCTATTCTTTTTAATCATGATTTTACTGTTATTAAAAATTTATTAACTATTTTTTGGGGTTTATGAAGTTGACTTTTTTGTTAAACTCAATTCTATAATATTGCGGTGTGGTGGAGGGTGGTATAAATCGTAGCATAGACTGAGTCGTAAAAACCAAAAATCCGTTTTCACGGTTTGCACACAGATCCCTAAAATACTATCACTCTACTGAGGGTGCAATGAACTGTAGTAATTTATTACGACAAGGACTTTTACGGGTCTATAAAAAATTTCGTTCACTTCCCGCAATTAAGAGGTAACCCGCAGCGATAGAGGTGTTAGGAGTTACGATGCTACAAGTAATATAGTTGACTTAATTAATTTTGAGATTACCCAAGCCTACGTACTGCTTTTTTTGAGGTTCTGAGGTTTTTTAGCAGAAAAAAGGCAAAAATTTGCGTAGATCATGTAAAAAATTATCATTTCTGCCGGCAAACGTCCTCTCTTGGACATAGATCTTCTCCTATTGTCACCATAATGAGCAATCCAGTACATCTCGCATTCTTCTGATCCCCTAGGTCATTGGTCAACCTTGTGGGAGGCAAGACAATCTCCACAGATGGGGGTTCTCAGACGGCTCTGATCTTCAGTGTTTGTGCGGCGTTTTTCTACAGATCATGTCCCATTTTTCGTTCTGCACCACGTGCCTGTTCTCGTGAGGACCTAATGACAGCATCGGTGGAGGGCATTGCCGTGGCCGAGTACTGGGCTAGGCAAGGTATCTGACTAGTTTGGTCATCGTCACGCTAAGAAGGAGGCAACGCTGCGTTTTTAGATACGTGATTACCACTCCAAAACCTTTCGACTTCGTCGATTGTCTGGTTTACGAACAATATACCTAGCCCATTAAGTAACCTTGGTTTTTCTCTCTCATTCATTCATTCCTGATTCAATCTTGCAGGGAAATTCCGAACATGGCTTTTTTCATTAATAAAGTGTCTTTTAGTGACTTTTCGTTTGACTATTTAGTCTTTTTATTCAATTTGGGAATATGCCAACCTTTTCCACACTCCAAATGAGACTATTGTCCGCTCCACGTGCAGAAAATACTTTTGAATTTATAATCTTAAAAATTCTGGTTAAAATTCTGAAAACGTTCAGCACTTCGACTGATATTATTAAGTTTCTAGATAAAGACTGAATGCCAAAACAGTATTAGTGAATCTTAATTGCTTTCAATAAGCGAAAGTTATCACGGTCGAACTTGGTACGATTGGACTACGAATTTGGTTTGCGAACTAAATAAGTTCATCTTTATAAGTAAAATAGTCCGGTTACTATTCGCTCCGTGCACGATTACAGCGCCAACTAGCGTCCACAACTTTGTGGGCTCTGTCACATTGACATTTAGGTCGTGTATTTGTGAAAAAATATCGAAATGAAAAAATAACAAATATTTTCGACTCATAAATTGTTGTGATACCACGATTTGGGTGGAAAAAGGGTTTTTAAATCATTTTGGTCATTCAAATCAAATGAGGTAAGTCCAAAAAGTGTGTTTAATTTTGATTGTGTCAGGGTTTGTTTACTTCATTTATAGTTGTAGTTTTACAGTAAAACAAAAAGAAAAAGCTACTTTAATGGTTTCATTATATAACAGTAAATATATTTAAATGTTCCTGTATCGCTAGTAATAAATTAAATATCGTTTTCAGATCGAAATGAGTATTGTTTTGAAGACCGGGTTTGTGAGTGTTACTCACAATATCAAATTCCAACCACAAACCGTATTTAAAGGAAAGTTGTTGGTATTGGCTGGACATGTCCGAGATGTAGAAGAATTAAGAACAAAACAAGGGCAGAGTTCAATAATTCACGCTCTCATCATAAGGCAAACATCTATTACTTTGCCACCTTACAAAACGGTTTTAAATGTAAGTGATTATTTCCGTTTGAACTTAATACTTAGTTTGTTCGAGTTTTGATAGACGTAATATTCAAATATTAATTTGATTGCAGGTAAATACAGCACGAGTAGTCACAAGTGTGAAATGTAATTGTGTTTACAATCAAAGTGGTAAATGCAAGCATATCGCTGCTTTGATCCACTTTATAAACCATGAAGAGAGCCTGTCAAAAACATGTCACGAACAACAGTGGGGTAAGCCAAGTGCACGCCAATTTGCCAAACAAAAATATTCCAACAAAAAATATCCTATGAGCCAATGACAATAGATCTGTCAGACTTAGCAGAACACTCAGCTTTAAGATCTGTGATGGAAGCCTCATCTCAAACGGAGGATACATTTATAATAAAGGATGTAGTAGAGACAATAATAAAACATACAGAATCAAATTTGGTGAGAGAAGACTGCGAGGCATCCGTAATCAGTTTTTTAATTTTCAAAGATGAATTTGAAGTATATCAGGCTGAATACAAACTGGAAGAACAATTACAACAGTTCTATGAGAAAAACATTCAGATAAATGAAGAAACCTTAATTAATGTATGTTGTAAAACAATTGAGCAATCGAAGTGTGAAGACTGGTACGCTAACCGGCGTTTAAGAATATCAGCGAGCACAAACGTTCACCATATTAAAGTGCAAAAAACTAAAACCACTGAAAGTCTAGTTTCAAGCTTTTTACACCCACGAAAAATTGAATGTGAGGCAACAAAATATGGTTTAAGAAATGAACAGCACGCTTTGCATGAATATGAAAAATTACATTCCTGTAAGGTTAAAAATGTCCGTCTGTCCGTCTGTCACAGCCGATTTACTCGGAAACTATAAGTACTACAGTGATGAAATTTGATGGGAATATGTGTTGTATGAACCGCTACAAAATTATGACACTAAATAGTAAAAAAAAGAATTGGGGGTGGGGCCCCCCATACATGTAACTGAGGGATGAAAATTTTTTTTTCGATGTACATACCCGTGTGGGGTATCAATGGAAAGGTCTTTTAAAATGATATAAAGTTTTCTAAAAAACATTTTTCTTAAAGTGAACGGTTTTTGAGATATCAGCTCTCAAAGTCGTAAAAAGTATGTCCCCCCCCCTCTATTTTTATAACTACGGGGTATAAAATTCTAAAAAAAATAGAGGTGATGCATGCTAATTAACTCTTTCAACGATTTTTGGTTTGATCAAAGTATCTCTTATAGTTTTTGAGATAGGTTGATTTAACTGTAATTTTGGTTAAGTTATTGTGCTTACACTGAAAACGATGGCTGAACCTTATAAGTTTTATTTGCTGCTACGGAACCCTTTGTGCGCGAGCCCGACTCGCACTCGGCCGGTTTTTTTTTTAAATATCGGGGGCTGTAAATTTACCAATACACAGCAGATATGTACAATGTCATCGATGCAGTAAAATAAATTTTCAGGAATTTTGTTCAAAATTTGGTAAACTCTTAATCTTTGCATTATCCTTTTGACATGAATTCTTACACTGGCAATATTATATGTTTCTTGAGTCTCTTCTGTAGAAAATTCCCTCTTATTTTTGAGAAAGGGAGGCATAACAATCTTCACCTCTTTTCCACTTCTATCTATAACTGTTTTTATTTCTGGAAAACCTTTATCGGCTAAAACAATGTCGCCATCATCCAAATAATCGATCAATCCGGATTCTGTCGTCATTTGCGAATCACTTTTTCTTCCACCAGCCACTTTAGACTTAAAAGAAATGAAGCCTCCAGGAGTAATACCTATGAGCAACTTAGCAGTAAATCCCTTCTTGTAATGTGAATAACAATATACACGATTATCTACTGAAGCCGGAACTTCTATCCTGAACTCAGTGCAATCTATTATCACTCTTGTATTACTGTATTTTGGACGGAAACAGTCTGGCATTGTGGCTTGAACAGTATCTTTATTTGGCCAAAAAACAAAATTAGCTGTTGATTTAGCTACATTTTCTAAAGTTGTATAGAAAATCCTTGAGATTGTTGTTCTGTGAACACCAAACAAGACGCTTAGAGCCGAAAATGTCATGCCAGTTTTAACTTTTATTAAAAGAATAAAGAGTCTATCTTCTTTGGAAATACTGTATTTGTGACTGATTGTTAATGTTTTTAATAATAATCGAAAGTTGTTGAATGTCACACCTGCGAGATCCATAAGTTGCTCATCATTACGGATCGATGAAAACCCAGTAAAATCTGATTTTTCGGTTGAAGTTGTCATATCTATATATGTTTTTTGAGGGGTATTACATTCGTTGTCCTTCATTTTTTTGTAATTTTTAATATAAATAGTAGAGTTGTCTATTTCTGTTTGTATTTCAGCATCACATACTTGGTTATAAATATATCTATTACATGTAAATGTTTTTTCTGCATTGTTAAATTTCGAAAATATATCAACTTGACATTCCTGATCACATTTTAAAGTCATGTCTACTTGATGAAATGTTTCAGATGAGTGAATAATTTTTTGGTTGGTTAGTATGGTGTTAAATAATTCATTCTTCTTTCTCTTTTTCATTAAACGTTTGTACCGGGACATAGCTGCAGATTCATTTGGTATTTTTGAACGATAGATTGAAGGAAATATCGTCGGTATATAACTGGGACTGGCTGACTCGTCTGATTTCTTGCCACCAATAAAATGAGCACTGCATATTAAATCATTTGGTCTTGGGTACCATGGCAATCCATCAGCACTGAAACAAAGTTGAATTTAAATAGGTAAAATGGATTCTTTGATTAATATCAAATACAGGATTTAAATGTGGTTATGATGTTACTTACTCAATTCTTTTGACGGCAGCTACAATGCAAGAAATGGATATTTCTTGCATTGTTCAAGTTTCCAAGTAGCTCTTGGGAATCGGTAAAACTTGCATTTACTATTTCTGCCAGTATTCTTGCAGTTTACAACACAACAACTACTGTGACTCATTTTTGTTAGCGGACTAATGAAATTAATTAATGATATTAAAATGTATTATGTAGAATCGCTTTGCCATTGACAGATACATACATCTGATGACAGAGCTTACATTATTTCTACTTTTGACCACCATGAGCGCTGCGATAGATTATGTTACCCCCACCTAGTACTTCGCACCCAGCGAATAATTACTATTATTATTACAGTCCGTGCAGGTTCACTAGCGGATGGTGGCAGCGTGCAGATGTGTACGCAAAGCAGCTGTCTGATCGGGTTTCGAGACCAGATTTTGTTGGTGGATTTGGTCCGTCCAACCAAATTCGAGCGTTTTTTACTTTTACTACAAAACTCACTTTTTATGTATGTGTAGAAATGATGCATCCCGTAGGATGCTTTTCGACTTAGCACAAAATTAACAATATCTTTTCTCTGTCCAAAATACAAGACCTGATTAGCTGATAATGAAAAGCAACATCACAATCAAACTGAACAAATAGCTGATTAATGACGTAGTAAAATAACACAGCAATTTACCTTCGTTTGTGACTTTTCAATTAGAAAATAGCTTTAAAAGCTTTTGTTAACATTTTGGAACAATAAAATTACAGAAAGCGCGGGCCCGCGAAAGATGGAAAGAGTGGAGGGAGGCCTTTGCTCAGGAGTACGGGGCCGAATAGGCTCACAAAAAAAGTACAGACCAACGCAAAGGTAGGTACAACAGTGAAAAAGAAAGAAAAAAATATATAAACTTTACAAGAATAAAGAATACAAAATAATATTTCGGAACGGGGTTTCCGAATATTTTTATTTTATATCAACTTCCAAAGTTACCAAAAGTCGTAGAATTGGACGACGTCTGTTTTTATTGCTAGTCTTTACGGCTTAATGTTGTGGACTTTTTGAATTAAATTACTTTCCCGCGATCTTGTGATCCCTAATTTTAAAATAACTCTCCAAGCGGAAAACGTATTAGGGAGCGTATTTATTTATTTTTTATTTCGGCTCCCTGATTTTTACCGTAACTTTGGTTGATGATGAAAAAACACATCGAAAAAAGAGGAAATTCATTCATGAAACAGTTAATTTTCAAACGAAATCGAACAGAATCGAACGTATACGTATGTATATCTTATTCTTACAGAAGAAACTTTTTCGCAAATCATTTGCAGCCATTGACTAAAAATACATACACATACTTAAGAACCTACATGAAGAGTGATTTGTATAACCCTTTCATCCACTATTGCTGCCAGAATACAATTCAAAACTTGACTATAAATCTTAAGAAGACAAAGGTTCTGGCACTAGCAAAGCACGCAGTCACAACGAAAGGATTTATCACTTACACAGACGTATTTCAGCCCTGATTCATGTCTTCATGACGTCACAGTACCCCATTCCCATACAGCTTCATAGATTCTTTATTCTTACTTTTGGATAGAACCCAAGAGTCTCGGGATCAATTGACGAAGTTTGGTACTAAAAAACCGATGGAGTAGACAGTTGCTTGTGTAAATTTCTCCGTTATCGCCCTTTTATGGTCAGTAAGCGCGAATGGCTTGCTTTTTGAGTTATTTCTGTTATTCATATTAGTCTTCATGCTTATTTACGTTTGAAAGTTACAACTGATTACGTTGGCTTCGATTTTTTTAACTCGATTATCTGGCAAAGGTAAAAAGTTAGATTTAGGTATTAAGAATATCCCAGTGTTTTAATTTCATATCAAAAATGTATTTATATTTTTTTTGGTTCTAAGAAAAAGCAATTGTTTTGTCTAAGAAGTAGAACTAGAACTTTTTGATATAATATCATTTTTTCGACGAAACTGAGTGACAAACAAGTGATATTTCAAAAAAGTTTGGTAAACAAAAAGTTTACATCATAAAACAAAACACCAACAAAATAATAGTTAAGTAAAACAAATAGATTTCTTTTTAGTGTTTGTGCTACGAGTGAAACCATTCCGTTATTATATTACTTTGAAACATCTGTTTCGTGAGTATTTTTTACGCGTAGTTATATTTATTAAAACTGTGATGATTAAATGACAAAATGACGTAATGCAAATACTTTTCATTAAACTATAGATCTGATAGCACTTTTTTAACGTGACGGTTTCTATATCTTTTGCTACTATTATTGTTACAAAATACAGGTTACAGAAAATCCCCGAAAAATATATTATCATCACTTGATGATAATGTATTTTTTGCGGATTTGACCAGTTGGCCAAAATAAGTATGGCAGGACCAATTTTTTATTTCGAATTAACTATGGCTTTCTTGAAGACAATGGTTCATTTGTAAAAGCAGTATTTATAATGCGACTTTACATTTCCAATTCATACTCGGTTTAATTTTATACCACACTTTGGCCCGATCAATCCTTTGAACCCCTCAAATGATGGCATTTATAAAACCTTTCCAAAAGAACTAAATTGATCAATGAAATAAAATCGAATTCAATAGACTGTCACACTTTGATGTTACTGGTAATAGAAAGGTTAATATATCCAAATACTACCCTCTCTTTTGTTGCTTATTTATCTTAGTTCCGGGGTCACGGGATTTCCTTTCAGAAGCAAACCCTTGGCCTCAGAGGCTTCGTTCTTGCTAGGCCCCTGCTGCTACTGGGCTACGATTTTGCTGACATCTCTTGAGACGCACGTGGAATACTACGTTCCGTCGACGACTTCGGCTCGGTCCGGATGATTACCAGACTATCCGACGGCAAACTACTCTTCTCTCCGCAAGCCCACTCTTACGGTAGAGACCACATGGCTAGTGCACAAAAAAAAAATGAAAAGCATGGGTACAAAATCACATACCAGAACCCTTAGCAATATACTTTCCATCCGATTAACGCAAAAAAAACGTAAATGACTCTCTTTTGAATATTCCGAGTTTAATTTAAGGAAGAGATTACTTGACGAGCTATCGTCTGTACAAAGTGGCTTTACCGTTAATCATGAATAATATAAATGACCCAGCGAAGTTTGATGCGGTTTAATTTGGTGGATCATTTCCATATTTGTTTGTATTTTTTTAGTATGGAATGCACAAATCCACATCATCATTATCCTAATTTGTCTGTCCTCCTTCTTGCGTCGGTTATCGTTAATGCTGAGGGTCGTGACCTCGACGAAAAACTTTATTAACAACTATCTTCGGCAATGTGGATGACGTCGCAGACTGTGGTCTCCAGTGTAGTACGGATTTGGTTTGACCAACGCCAACGTAGCGAACTTGTGAGTCTTTGCCAATCTACTTTTCCGGTCAGCAATTACCTCTCTTTCTGGCAATGTGGTCAGTAAAAGTTTAACAATATTTTTCACTCTACTCTGTACACAACTTTTCAATGACCGGTGCCAGTCCCCAAATTCCTGTTATGGTTTCATTATCGTATTACGTGAAAGTGAAATTTTAGTTAATTCTAACAGCAGCAAAAGTCTCTTAACCTCCTCATACCCTTACCTAAAAACTTAACAATAAAATTCATAAGCAGTTTTGCAGATCATAAGAAGGAAATAAAAAAATATTGCTTACGTTATAACCATGTAGACCCCATTCCTCGTCTCCTTTATCATCAAAATACGCCAAACAAAGACCCCCCATTGCATGCAATGCTTACGTGATATTTCAATGGCCTCTATATGCATGTATTAGTTTATTGTTAAGTATATACCATTATTCATATACTTAACACTACTCCCCCCTCTAAGCATTCTCATCACAGCTGCATGCAATTTATTGCTTTTCATGCCCTGTCTTGGCCAAAACAATATCTCACTTAATACAGGAAACTTGAAATCTTGCTGATGGATTTTGTAAGGAACAAAGATGAGAGAGAAAGAGTTTAAACTGAATTTTCTAGGTGCCTAACATCTAGAAAATTCAGTCTAATCTGGTTTTTAAACAATTTTGGCAAGTCCTAAATCACAACTAGCAAACAGGCCAAGTAGTCTAGCTAGGATATTTAGTTGATGACTCTCACTAATTTTAGTTTCTAGCTTCTGTCAGCGGCTTTGCTCACAGGAAAGTAGGTTTTTGTATAAAAACTTTGGACCCCCATCTATCCTCTTAGGGATTGAATTTTGTAAAATCCAGTCTCAGTATTCGCCAATGTCGCAAAAGGAAACCTAGTGCAACATTTTATACTCCTAATAGTCCTCCTAGTTTGGGCTGTATGTTGATATGTCAGTCAGTTCCTTCTTTTATATTTATATTGACTTAAGTTAATGTAATTAAAATTAAGAGGCGTATCCATTTATATAAAAACACCGTAATCATTAAATAGAAGAAAAAAATGCAATTTACACTTTGTTCATCCCCTGTTTGAGCCAAAATAATCTCAGTATAGGGAGAAAATCTGCCAGTTAAAGTCAGATTCGTGAGTTCATATGTAAGTTGCGTAGGTAATTATCATTAAGACAGGTTAGGTTAGCATTTAGCTCGGTTTTTCTACTACACAGTAAAAGCTTCCCATCTCTCCTGCCACTTTTATGTACAGAAGGTTATTTGTGGGCCAAATAAGCCCAAGTATAAGTTGCATAAGCACTTAAAAAGATGAGGCTCAAAGGTAAGATACAAACAAAGGACCTATCCTATATAAACGATGACTCTTTCAATTACTCGTGGGATACACGTGTTTCACGTTCGCATGTTTGCGGTACCGAATATAAATCCTTTTTTGGGAACGGATATAATTAAATGCGGTATATATTTATTTATCACGTATATCACTTGTTCGTCCTCTATCACTTATTCGTAATTTGATGTCTGCTCGAGTCATTTCTATCCTGTATCAATAACAAGAGATGTTTAATATACGAGTACAAAATGAATAGGTAGTTTGTTATTCTTTCTACTTTTCTTTCTTTTATTTTATTTTAAGACTTCTATACATTATAAGGAACTAAAAAAACCTCTTAATCACTGGTCCATAGTTATATAGAATACTAGCTTCTGCTAGCAGCCTCACTCGTGTAAAAGTAGGTTTCTACATACAAACTTTAGAACTTTGTTTCATCCACTTTATTTGGTAGGTAGACCTTAGTACTCGCCTACGTCATATAAGGAAATCTTATGGAACATTTCAAGCTTCAAGTCCCAGTAGTTTCGACTGTGCGTTGATATGCCAGTCAATCAGTTGCTCCTTTTAAAATTTTATATGCTCGTAGATAGATGTTTCGGGTACAACTTGACTACTCACAATTATAGTGAGGGTGCTTTATTGAAAATTAAACTCGCAGATATGAAAATATGTACTTATACATATATCCTGCACCTGTGCAAAGCAAGCGCGAATTTAGTAGAATTTCTCTTCTCATTTTGTACACCATAATAAATTCGAATTCCAACAGAAAAACATACATTACTACAGGCTGACTTCTAGTTTCAATATATCAACAGATGAAATCATAGTTATGAAAGAACCAATCAAAAACATGCTGGTAAAATGAAGCACACTAACGTCAACAGTAATATCCGTCGTAGTTACAATTTTATCGAAGCCATCGGACCTTCACTACGGTTATCATGAGGTTCGCAGGAACTTGCAGCAATCGCAATAATCTTGGGACGGGACTGGAGAAAATTGTTATGTTATTAGAAGTTGGAAATACGAGTGTGTTACATAATCATACTCTTAGAAAGATTGAGTAAGGAGTTTTTTTTTCTAATCGTTATAAACTAGTGTTTTAGTGAATCTAGTATAAAATAAAATACTAGATTTTACCCGCGGCTTCGCTCCCGTCAAATGACTACCCTATATATCCTACGCTACTCTACCCTACCTACCCTACACTACCCTACCTACCCTACCCTACACTACCCTACACTACACTGCCCTACACTACCCTACACTACCCTACACTACCGTACACTACCCTACACTACCCTACACTACCCTACACTACCCTACACTACCCTACACTACCCTACACTACCCTACACTACCCTACACTACCCTACACTACCCTACACTACCCTACACTACCCTACACTACCCTACACTACCCTACACTACCCTACACTACCCTACACTACCCTACACTACCCTACACTACCCTACACTACCCTACACTACCCTACACTACCCTACACTACCCTACACTACCCTACACTACCCTACACTACCCTACACGGTACACGATACCCTACACGGTACACGATACCCTGACGGGGTCGGACCACAACGGCATCGAGTTCAACGTTCATCTCAAAAGGTCTGTGGGTGTCACGGTCAACCGGACTACCAGGATCTACAACACCCAGAAAGCAAATTGGGCGCAATTTCGTAAGAAACTGCGCCAAATTATGCAAGGGAAACAGGAAGTCCTTGCTATTGACCTCGTTGACAGCAAAGACAAAATAGACCTGGGAGTCGAGGAGCTTACAACGGCAGTGCGAGACGCCTGTACAAGCGTGATACCCCAGAAGAAGAACGTTGAGAAGCTAGCTGTGCCGTGGTGGTCTGACGAACTCGCCAGCCTCAAGAGGCAAGTGGTCACCAAAAAGCGGAGGATTCGCTGCGCAGCGCCAGTCCGTAGACCAAAGGTTGTCGAGGAGTACCTGAAACAGAAAGAACAGTACGAACGCGCAGTAGTCCAGGCACAGGTTGAGAACTGGAAGGGGTTCTGCGAAAGGCAAGACAGGGAAGGCCTATGGGAGCCCGGCATATACCGGGTGATCCGTAGGACGGAGAAAAGGAAGGAGGATTTGCCGATGGTGAGGGATGGCCAAACCCTGGACCCGGAGGCCTCCGCGAGGTATCTAGCACAAACATTTTACCCAAAAGACCGTTCGGAGGGGGAAACGAGGAGCACAGAAAGGTCCAGCAACAAGCTGAAGAGGTGAACGGGGGCAACCAAAGTGAACCCTGGGATCCTCCCTTCACACTCGACGAGCTAGAGCGCGCTGTCTCCTCGTTCAACCCCAAAAAAGCCCCAGGTTCCGACGGTCTGACGGCGGACATATGGGGCCACACGATCCGTCAAGACCCAGAATTAGTTCTGCACTTGATGAACAAGTGCCTGGCGCATGGATACTTTCCGCGGTCCTGGAAAGAGGCAACCGTCGTCGTGCTCCGCAAGCCCGCGAAAGACGACTACACCACCCCAAAGGCATACAGACCGATTGGGCTTTTGCCTGTTCTCGGGAAGGTATATGAGAAGATGGTCGTTGCCCGACTCAAATTCTACCTGCTACCCAGGATGAGTACTCGCCAGTACGGATTCATGCCCCAGCGAAGCACCGAGGACTCCCTCTATACGCTAATGGGGCGCAACCGGGGCAGACTTAATGCTAAAAGGCTTGTCACGGTTGTGTCCCTGGATATAGAGGGAGCCTTCGACAGCGCATGGTGGCCGGTTATACGAGTCCGTTTGGCTGAGGAAAAGTGTCCAGTGAACTTGAGACGGGTAATAGACAGTTACCTTTCCGAGAGGGTGGTGAAAGTCAGGTACGCGGGAGTAGAGCACGAAACCAGGACCGAGAAGGGATGCGTCCAGGGGTCGATCGGTGGTCCCATCTTTTGGAACCTTGTGCTGGATCCTCTTTTGAGGGCTTTGGATTCAATGGGGGTCTATTGTCAGGCGTTTGCCGACGATATTGTCCTTGTGTTCGATGGGGAGACTGCACTTGAAGTCCAGAGAGATGCCAATGTCACACTCGAGTATGTGCGAGCGTGGGGTGTCACGAACAAACTTCGGTTTGCGCCGCATAAGACAAAAGCAATGCTGATCACGCGCAAACTGAAGCATGACACCCCACATCTCAGGATGGGCGGAGTAGACATTGGCATGTCTGAGGAAATCAAACTACTCGGTCTCACCATCGACCACAAGTTGACATTCAACACCCACGTCGCAAACGTCTGTTCCCGAGCCGTCGGCATCTACAAGCGACTGTCGCGGGCCGCTAGGGTCAGTTGGGGTCTCCATCCTGAGGTTATCCGCTGCATCTATACGGCTGCAGTGGAGCCTATCGTCTTGTACGCAGCGAGCGCGTGGTCGCCAGCCGCTAAAAAAGTCGGGTTGCAGAAGAAGCTGAACGCCGTCCAGAGGAGCTTCGCGCAGAAACTGTGTCGAGCCTACCGTACGGTCTCCCTGAACTCAGCACTGGTGCTGGCTGGGATACTCCCTCTTGACCTTCGAATCCAAGAGGCCGCCTCGCTCTACGAGGCCAAGAAGGGGGTACCTCATCCAGCGCTGAGAGACCGGGAGATCGAGCGCGTGGCATCGGCGCTGGAACTGCCACATCCGGCTGAGCAGAGGAGCATTGCACTGCGACGCCTGGTAGACGAGGAACAATATAATGAGCACCGAAATTATGCCGTGCGTATCTTCACAGACGGCAGCAAGATCGAGGGCAAAGTCGGTGCCGCGGTATCAGTGTGGACCGACCAGACGGAAGTCAAAGCCCTCAAACTTGCTCTGCCGTCTTACAGTACCGTCTACCAGGCCGAGCTTCTCGCCCTCTGTAAAGCAGCGAAAGAAGCCCTCCGAAGGTCCGAGACGGTGTTCGCCATCTACAGCGACTCCATGGCAGCTCTCCAAACAGTCGTGAACCCCGCAGCCCTCCACGCCCTTGCAGTTGAAACAAGAGACGCCATCCGCCGCAGCTGTGCCCAGAACAAGAGCGTTTCCTTGTTCTGGGTAAAAGCTCATGCGGGGCTGGAGGGTAATGAGAGAGCCGACTTGCTCGCGAAGGAGGCTGCCCTGAAGTCTAAGCGGCAACCCGACTACGACAAATGCCCGGTTTCATTCGTCAAGCGTATGATCCGTATGGAGACACTTGACGAGTGGAACCGGAGATATTGTGTTGGAGAAACGGCGGCCACCACGAAGAAGTTCTTCCCCTGCGCGATCGCTGCGTACAGGACGGTGCGAAAGATGGAGATAACGAAGGAGCTGACCCAAGCCCTAACGGGCCACGGCGGGTTCTCCGAATACCTGACTCGCTTCAAGTGTAAGGAGAACCCGGCGTGTGCTTGCGACCCGGACACGCATGAAACAGTCGTCCATCTCCTGGCGGATTGCCCGGTCTATGCCTCCCATAGATATAATTTAGAAGCGAGAACAGGGGAATAGGTGACAGAAGGAAATTTAGGAGTTTTGATCAGCAACAAAAAATACCGCATAGATTTTATAAACTTTGTAACAGAAATAGTAGTCTCAGTAAATAAAAGAAACAAAACATTGTAAACGAAAAAAAAAAAAAAAAAAAACAAACTAGCGTGGCCTTGAGACTTATACAATTCTATATGGTATTTTTAAGAATGTTTTACTTAGCTATAAGGACTGGAAATTAATGTAATGTAATTAAATATTGAGTATATTATTTTAAATTAGTATTGACACTGATGTATACCAAAACTATAGTAATTATCAAGAATGTTTTAGATTATTTATTAAATTTTATTATTTATTTTGTATTTTATAGATTTTAATTATTACTACGTGGATTATAGAACCTGAATAGGAAACTGAAAATTTTTAAAATTGTACAATATATTTATTTTCATATTTTAATTAGATTAAATTTAATTATGCGGTAAAAAATTGATCACAGCCCATAACAACAACTCTGCGAAACCTATAAGGCAGGGGGCTTCCGCATGGCAGGAGTGCGGTTTTTAGCCGGTAAGAGTCCGGCACTACCCAGACTGCCCTACCAGTGGGGCAGTCTGGGTGTCCATGAGGATTTTCCCACTCCTACCACTTAAAAAAAAAAAAAAAAAACACTACCCTACACTACCCTACACTACCCTACACTACCCTACACTACCCTACACTACCCTACACTACCCTACACTTCACTACCCTACACTTCACTACCCTACACTACCCTGCACTACCCTACACTACCCAACACTACCCTACACTACCCTACATTACCCTACACTACTCTACCTACCCTACCCACCGTACACTAATCGAGAAATAGAAGATCAAAAGTTTTGTATTATTTTTTTTCGAATTTTTCGGGATAATTTCAATTCAATTCAATTCATTTATTTGTCAGACACAGTGATCCATAATTTTGTTAGTAGTACACCCTTAAAAAATAATGTTAGTTATCCAAAAATCAGAGTCAATAAATTCACACAACACAATACTATTATTATAAATTTAGAATTAAAATAGTACATAAAATGTAAAATGTATAAAATGTATTAACACAATAATTTTCAATAATTTTCAATGTCCAAAAATAAATTCAAAATTAATAAAATTAACAATTATAAAAATAAATAAAATAAAATATAATAAAATATCAATCACATTAAATAGATTCTATTAAAACTAATTAATTAACTAATATAAATACTAATAATACGCCTGCCTCTGAGTCATTTCTTTGTTTGTCATTACATTAACCATATAACAATGGTTAATGTACTGACAATCAAACCTGTTCGCAAATACGCTCAGGATGGTGCTGGAGGTGGTCCGGAGTCTGCGCCCCAGAGATGTGCACCGCTTCCGCATCGCCGTGTAAAAACAGTTGTACACAGCCGTGTACAACACGGGCGTCGGCGAACATCCCCGACGCGCTGCAGTGCCGGGGCAGCCCCAACAGCACCCTGAACGCATTATTATACTGAACACGGAGGGCGTTGTACTGCTTCTGGGTATATGACACCCACAGGCTGGCCGTGTACAGGGACATACAAAACGCTCTGAAAAGAGTTAGTTTGACGGCACCCGAGCAACGAACAAACCTGCGGGCGATCATATTGGCCCTCACAGACAACGCTCTCCGCTCCCTATCAATGTCTGCATCGTCCCTCAGGTCAGAGGTCACGATATGCCCCAGATATTTAAACTGTTGAACTGCTTTTAACTGGACACCGTTTAATCTAACAGGTGGAACAGAATCCGGGCAGCTCCGACCCCTAGCCCGAAAGACCATGCATTCACTTTTATTTGCGTTATACAGCAAACCGTGATCCAGAGCGTAACGCTCGCAGATGCCCAGCAACCTGGACAGGCCACACACCGAGGCGCTCAGCAGCACCATGTCGTCCGCGTAACTAATGTTGTTGACACAAACACCGTCAATATGGCAGCCGACACGGGTACTGCTGAGCTCCTCTATCAGTGCATTCACGTACAGGTTGAAGAGCCTCGGCGAGGTCAGCCCTCCCTGTCTCACCCCGCACGCCAACCTGTACGTCTCCGACAGCGCATTCGACTGTCGAACGACGTTGACCTGGTTAAGATACCAGTACTTGAAGATTTCTATCAGTTCGTTAGGTATTGAGATGTTACTTAATTTCTGCCATAAGATGTCATAGCTAACCAGGTCGAACGCTTTCGAGAGGTCGAGAAAACAGGCATAAATAGGTGTGCTCCTATCGGAGTAGTACCTGACAGTTTGCTTCAAACACAGGATAGCTGACTCAGTAGACAGTCCTGGTTTAAAACCAAATTGGTTGTCATGTATGTTTACGTACTGGTCAAGCTGTGTATTAAGCAAACTGTCAAGAACCTTAGAAAGCACTGTGGCTAGTGAGATTGGCCTGTAGTTACTCATGTCGCTTAGGTTACCGGTTTTACTCTTCACAATTGGTACCACCACGGTCCTCATCATCTCTGCAGGTAAGTACGCATGTCCTATACAAAATGAATAGAACATGGCAAGAACTCTGGGCAGGTGGACGCCGGCATGCTTTAAATGTTCAATGCTCAGGCTGTCATGGCCAGGAGACTTTCCACGCGACATTGACTTTATAACTCGTCGAACATCCTTAGCTTTGAATCTGGTGTTTATCTCCTGTCCATGTGACCCTTCCACGCAAAATGACCGTGGTGGTCCCAATGGCGATTTCACCATAAAGTGATCCTTAAATAAGTCCGCAATACATTTCGGTTCACTCACCCCGTTAACGCTCACGGGTAAGCCCGGCTTATTATTTAGCCTATTTGTTGTTTTCCAGAAGTTACGAAAGTCATGCTTTGAATGGTGAGAAGCGAGAATGTCCATCTTTATCTGCTCCCTATTATTTTGACACCACTTTAGGCGTGATTTAAAGATTCTACGACTCTCCCGCATCTCCTCCCAAACACGTCCTTCACTCGGTTTACCCCCAAGTACCCATTCCATAAATTTACACCGAGCTACCCCGTGAGCGTCACGCACATGCTTGTTCCATCGGATCACTGGTTGTTTTCTTCTCGGTTTAACAATATATGACTCTCAGAGGCGGCTTTACACAACGCACTAACAATCTTAAGATACATATTGTCAATTATACGCATGTGGTGGATAAAAAGTATCCTATGTCCTTCTCCTGGCTCTAAACTACCTCCCTGACAATTTTCAGCTAAATCGGTTCAGCCGTTTTCATGTTATGTCGTGACAACAAAAAACGGGATATATATCGACGGGTTCCGGGCTAATTGTATTATGTCGCTTAATGATACGCTCTGAGCGATATAGACTTTTATACATATTTGGAATCAGCAAATTTTTCTGCGTCATTTGAGCTGGATTTGGTGACGATCGGAGCACTTTTTTGTCGCTTAATACAACCGCATTTTTGGGCCCATTTTGGACTTGCAATGTATGAAGCGACACAAAATATTGACAAATTTGGGAACTGTGAACTTAAGCTTACTGCCAAATACCAGGCAGTCGTTTAAACTTTTTGTCCTGGAGCAACAATTTATAGGCAACGTACGTTAAAGCATTTAGCCTAACTTTATAAATAAATAGAAATGTCGCTTCATACAATTAGCCTCTTTGTTAAATTCTTATCCAGTGTCGCTTAATACAATTAGCCTCTTTGTTAAATTCTTATCCAGTGTCGCTTAATACAATTAGCTTTATCTTGTAAATATACAAGAACGTCGTTTAATACATTTAGCCTCTTTGTCAAATTCATACTCAGTGTCGATCCATACATTTAGCTCTGTACATGAAATGTTAGATATTGTCACTTCAACCAATTGGCTTACAGTAGATAATGATATGTCTGTCGCTTCAACTATTTAAGATTTCAACAGTAAACATTTAAAAATTATGGTTAAACCATTTTTTTAATTCAATGTTTTATTTGCAGTGTCGTTTCAGTTATATTAAAAGTAAAGTTCTAGTAATTCAAACAGTTTATCTTAAATGGAATAAGAATAGTATACACATTAATACAATAAAAAAATTATGGATTGACTATTATGACGGTGGTTAAAACAATGATTTTAGCGCCATTGCGATAAACCGCTCGAGTCTAAATGCCCCCGCCATCCCGCGCGGACGCTTCAGGCGTCTCCCACCTCGTTTTAGTTGACGCAAATTGTGAGCAAGTTCGTACGTGTTTTGTGGGACAAGAAAAATAAATTAAAAAGTAAGAAGGAAAACATTGGTTGAATTTTAACTGACATGTGCAACATTTTTTATAATTTTAATTATTATTTCTTGTAACTGTAGTGAACTATTATTTATTATTGTCATAGGAGATAAAATTTATCTTTGTTATTGAAGAGAAATTAGGGATAGTATTTAAAAGGTTATTTTTCAATAACCAGCCAAAGTTTCACAGGGTGCTCTACCTATTAATATGAGTAGCTTTTAGTATGGGACCAACTCTGAAATCACGAAAACTCGACTAAAATATATGAAACATATGACTTTTTTTCGTGATTTCAGAGTCGATCCCATAGTAAAAGTTGTTAATATTCATGAGAAGAACACCCAGTCAAAATTGGGCCGGTCATTGAAAAATAACCACGTATAACGGTAAGAAAACTTCGACACTTTTTTTTACGAGAGATATTTTTGATTTTAATTACTGAGAAATTTAGAAGAAAATAAGTAAAGAAATAAAAACCAAAGAAACGGTCGTAAATATTTTAATTTTTTATGTGATTATTTTCAAAAGAAATTATTTTATAGATAAACCTTTTTTTGTAATTGAAGAGATTTTTATATACTTAAATGTTAAAGTTTAGGAATGCAAAAGAATGAGAATAATCATTCAGGTAACAAGACCGTAGGCTACGTAATAAAAAGACTGCTTAACTTCTGATTCTTATACAATTGTGATAAAAACTTTAGTCCTAACCTTTTTTTTTCTGGTAGGGGTCATCATCAGAATCACTTCTCTCGCTCTTGGGCGGAGCGGGAGGGCGTATCAGACTCTTACTGACTAAACCCCTACCCCGTTCCTTCGTTGCCTTCGTTCTGGGGGGGACTCGGTGTCAACCTTTAGGAATACCACGTGTTCCCCCCAGAGGCTTCGGCCCTGCCGGGCCCCTACAGTTTTGCTGACATCTCCTTGAGGCGCGCGTGGAACAGAACGCGCCGTTGACGACTGGGCTCGGTCCAGATTATTTCCAGACTGCCGGACGGCGAGCTACCCAGTGCTCGCCGTCCGCGAACTCGCGCCTACGGTGGTCGGAAATCGGGATCGGGATCTCGGCGGCGGCGGCGTGAGGACCGTACCCTCACGCGCTTGCGGTCAGCAGCCTCCTTCACGAGCATTACTGCTTCGCAGAAGGAGGCGACCGCATGCCAACCCTCCTCGCTCCGAACCATGGCCTGAACCAGGGCCCAGCGCGAGAGGTCGCCGCTCCCGATAGCCTCCACAAGGACACGGCGGTGCTCCGCCCAAGCGGGGCACACTTCTACCGTGTGCTCCACCGTGTCCTCCGGGCGGTCCACACAGTGGCGACACCCGGGCGTCCTCTCCTGCTTGATTCGATGCAGGAACCTCCCGAACTTACCGTGTCCGGTGAGGACCTGCGTCATACGGAAAGAGAGGACGCCGTGACCTCTTTCCAACCACTCCTCAAAGAGGGGCCTAACCGCCTCAATGACGGCGTGCCCAGCACTGGGTTGCGACAGTCGCTGTCGCCATGCCATCCTGAGATCCCGCCGGAACTCTGTCCGCAATGCCGCGACTTGTCGCGGCAGCAGAGTTTCGCCCCGGCGTTGCATCTCCACGCGCAAATCGTGCATGCGTGCAAGGACTGTTGCCTCCAGATCCCACGGTGGCAGGCCAGCGAGGAGGCTCGCCGCTTCGCGGGAGATCGTGCGGTATCCCCGCACTATCCGGATGGCCATGACCCTCTGACAAGCGTTCAGCTTGGCTGCCGGTCGCTTACCTAGCGACGGCGCCCAAACCGGCGCCCCGTAAAGGGCCATGGACCGAATGATCCCCGCGTAGAGCCTCCGACAGGGGGCGTCTGGACCCCCTAGGTTGGGCAGGAGCCGCTTCAGAGCGGCCCCAGACCTGTCCAGTTTGGGGGCCAAACGTCGGAAATGCTCCTCGAAAGTCCACCGGCTGTCGAGGACGAGTCCCAGGTACTTCATCGCCGACCCGACGCCGATGTGGACCCCCCCTACCGTTATTTGGGAACCCGGTGGTGGCGCGTACCGAGGGCCATGAAAGCACATGGCCTCGGACTTGTGCAATGCCACCTTGAGTCCCAGTTGCTGGATCCTCTCCACGACTGTCGCAACCCCGCGTGTCGCTGTTTCGGCCGCCGCCTGGTACGACTCTCCCCGCGCCAGGACCAGCGTGTCGTCTGCGTAGCAAACCACGCTGACCCCGTCGGGGAGGTCGCCGCGCAGCACGTAGTCGTATCCGATGTTCCACAGGGGCGGTCCTAGTACCGATCCCTGCGGAACACCGCACGACATCTCTCGCCGTCTCCACTCTCCCTGGTGACCGGGATAGATGATGAACCTATCCGACAGGTAGGCCTCGATCACACGACGGAGGTAGGTGGGTACCTCGTGGTACCGAAGTGCCGCCCCGATGCAACTCCAGGGCAGGGAGTTGAAGGCATTGGCGATGTCCAAAGACACCGCCAAGACGACCTTGCCCCGAGACCACCGCATCCCCCGTCGTGAGAGCCCTCACGCGCATGATGGCGTCCACCGTGGAACGCCCCCTGCGAAAGCCGAACTGGCCGTCCAAAAGGTCCGGCCCCACCCGCGCCAGATGCCCGACGAGGCGGTCTGCAATTACTCTTTCAAAGAGTTTGCCCACCTCGTCGAGCAGCACGATGGGCCGGTACGCGGACGGAGAGTCCGCGGGGCGCCCCGGCTTCGTAATGAGGACCAGTTTCCCGGTCTTCCAGCGAAGGGGGAACTGGCC
Organism: Mythimna separata; assembly: GCA_030763345.1. Classification (NCBI taxonomy): domain Eukaryota; kingdom Metazoa; phylum Arthropoda; class Insecta; order Lepidoptera; family Noctuidae; genus Mythimna; species Mythimna separata. The sequence goes on along the minus strand of CM061171.1, from coordinate 20,667,816 downwards.
TCTCTCCATGCATGCGCTAAAGAGCCCACGCAATCGAGACCCGAGAGTCTCCATGACCAGGACCTATACCCTTCCGGGCACGAAGTCGGGTTCTGGGGCGGTGTTCTTGACACTGAGTCTTCGTATCACCGCCCTTCTTCGTACCTCGGTCACCTCTGGAGCGTCGTCCTCGTCGTCGCTGGTGTGGTCCGCTACGGGCACTGCACGTGGCGGAGCCATGAGCGGGGGAGAGTGTTCCCCTCGCTCAGGGAACAGATTGTCCACCACACCCTCCACAACCTTAGTTGTTACCTTGGTAAGCTAAGAAGTTACTGCTATTCCTAGGTGATTGTCATTTTAAATAAAAAACTTGTCTTTAAACAATTTATAATGCGTGTTTTATGTCTCTTTTCATAATTATTAACAAGATAGGTAGGTACACTTTATGTGTGTACCTTTAAATTTATCAATGTTTTAACCGCTAATTTCTGGAAACTTCATTATTCAAGTATGATTACAAAAAAATATTTTTTTTTAAATCAGTCGCGTAAACTAATTAGCTGTACATTAATAAGTTTAAGATATGGTATTTAAATCAATTAGCTTAGGTTTGAAATATGACCAAGTCTTTGATTAAAGCACTTAGCTTAGAGCCATTATTTGCCTGCCTAGGCGGTTCAGTCATTTAGCTTGGAACAAGAAATAATAAACCTAGGCGGTTCAGTCATTTAGCCTGGAATAAGAAACAATAATCATAGGCGGTTAAGTCATTTAGCCTGGAACAAAAAAAAGAAAAATTTGGGTCATTTTGTATGAAGCGACATTTATCTTCGTTAAAAATAGGAACAGTGGCCGAGAGCGTGTTTTGTCCTTTTCTGAGGCATTTTGTGGAGAGGATGAACGAGTTAAAAACTTGTTCATCCTCTGTACAAAGTGTCTAAAGGGCGGCCATAGGGCTTTTTATAAAACGGACATTATTTACTAACACTAGTTATAAGGTATTTTACTAACACTGTGGATTTCTGTTATCCGACTTATTAAATAAATTAAATTAATTTTAAATTAAAAAGGATTAATCGGATTATGGCGAATATGTTATAAAAACAATAATATCCTTCTTTTTTTAAAAATAATGCGATTTGCTAAAGTTATGATTTTTTTTCTAAAAATCGAAACTTTAAACTGCTCTGGTGTAAAGTTTCAAAAATGTCGGTTAATACAAATAGCCCGGAACCCGTCGATATACAGGGTGTCCCAAAACTCAACGATAATCAGGGACCGGATGAAAGGCCATGCTATACCAGTTCTGGGAAAAATAAAAAATAAGATCCATATCACTCAGTTCAGCGATAATAGACATTTTAAAAAAAAGTTGAAATTCGACACCCTTGGTTGCATTTTCAAGGATTGTGATCACGAATGTCACAATTTCGCTGTGATTTTTTTAATTTCGTAATCTTCATAAACGATGCTATTAATCGCAACTACAAATTATTGCAAAAAACATTGTTAATTTAATAAAATAAGTTAAGTTTTAGTGAGTCATGGTTCACAAAAATATTGTTCGTTAACTTTAACACTTCATATTGAAAAAAAATTGTACTACACTACCCTTGGCAAGTTATTTCAAAAGATGGCGCATTTAATCAAGATTTCAAAATAGTGCAACACTTGCCACTTTTCTTGCCATTAAAAAAAATATTACTTATTTTTTTCAAATTGAGCTCAATTTTGAACAACTCAACATTAGGATTTTTTTTCTAAAAGGAGATTGACAGGGTGTGGACCAAGTGCATTTTGTTCCTCAGCCCAATACTAACTACCTCTTCAAAATCTGCTCCAGGAGTCAAGAGAAAAAAAAGTTTTTCCAACCTAACCTAACCTAACCTAAGTTAGAAATCGTTTTAAGGAAGTTTGACCAAGTGCTGCCCAGAATGAACATCTAGTGCATTTCATACCTCAGACCAATATTAATCAGCAAACCAAAGTGCTTCAAAATCTGCTCCAGGAGTCAAGAGAAAAAAAGACTTTTTCCAACCTAACCTAACCTAAGTTAGAAATCTTTTTAAGGAATTTTGACCAAATGCTGCCCAGAATGAACACCAAGTGCATTTTGTTCTTCAGGCCAATACTAATAAGCACCCGAAACACTTTGAAATCTGCTCCAAGAGTCGAGAAAAAAAAATACTTTTTCCAACCTAACCTAACCTAAGTTAGAAATCTTTTTGAAAAAGTTTGACCAAGTGCTGCCCAGAATGAACATCTAGTGTATTTTGCTCCTCAGGCCAATACTAAGAAGCAAACCGAAGCGCTTTGAAATCTGCTCCAGGAGTTAAGAAAAAAAAAGACTTTCCAACCTAATCTAACCTAAGTTAGAAATTGTTTTAAAGAATTTTGACCAAGTGCTGCCTAAAATGAAGATCTAGTGCATTTCATACCTCAGACCAATACTAAACAGCAAACCAAAGCGCTACAAAATCTGCTCCAAGAGTCAAGAGAAAAAAAGAGTTTTTACAACCTAACCTAACCTAACCTAAGTTAGAAATCTTTTTGAAAAAGTTTGACCAAGTGCTGCCCAGAATGAACATCTAGTGTATTTTGCTCCTCAGGCCAATACTAAGAAGCAAACCGAAGCGTTTTGAAATCTGCTCCAGGAGTTAAGAAAAAAAAAGACTTTCCAACCTAACCTAACCTAAGTTAGAAATTGTTTTAAGGAATTTTGACCAAGTGCTGCCTAAAATGAAGATCTAGTGCATTTCATACCTCAGACCAATACTAAACAGCAAACCAAAGCGCTTCAAAATCTGCACCAGGAGTCAAGAGAAAAAAAGAGTTTTTGCAACCTAACTTAACCTAGGCCAATACTAATCAGTAAAACACTAATTAGTGTTGGCCTGAGGAACAAAATGCATTAGGTGTTCATTCTGGGAAGCACTTGGTCAAACTTCTCAAAAAAGTTTTCTAACAGGTTAGGTTAGGTTGCAAAAACTCTTTTTTTCTCTTGACTCTTGGAGCAGATTTTAAAGCGCTTTGGTTTGCTGTTTAGTTTTGGTCTGAGGTATGAAATGCACTAGATCTTCATTTTAGGCAGCACTTGGTCAAAATTATTTAAAACAATTTGTAACTTAGGTTAGGTTAGGTTGGAAAGTCTTTTTTTTTCTTAACTCCTGGAGCAAATTTCAAAGCGCTTCGGTTTGTTTCTTAGTATTGGCCTGAGGAGCAAAATACACTAGATGTTCATTCTGGGCAGCACTTGGTCAAACTTTTTCAAAAAGATTTCTAACTTAGGTTAGATTAGGTTGGAAAAAGTATTTTTTTTTCTCGACTCTTGGAGCAGATTTCAAAGTGCTTCGGGTGCTTATTAGTATTGGCCTGAAGAACAAAATGCACTTGGTGTTCATTCTGGGCAGCATTTGGTCAAAATTCCTTAAAACAATTTCTAACTTAGGTTAGGTTAGGTTGGAAAACTCTTTTTTTCTTTTTACTCCTGGAGCAGATTTCAAAGCGCCTTCGGTTTGCTGATTAGTATTGTCCTGAGAAATAAAATGCACTAATGTGTTCATTCTGAGCAGCACTTGGTCAAAATTCTGTTAGGTATAGGAGTGAATAAAACCACTGATGATAACTTTCGATATTTTATTTCCAAAATGCACGTACTTACATAGTATAGCTTGTCATACATGTTGTGTTAGGTCAACCTACATACAATATCCTACTGACCAATAGAAATTATCCAAAATGCAAAACCAAAATTATATCAAAAACTTGAGGTCGGCGGCAAGTTATGTGCGCGGGTAATCATCCTATCTCTTTCGCTCGCACGCGCGCACGCAGTAGCGTTGCCTGTTCGCACACTATAAAGTCTTCCGCGCCCCGCGCGGACCCTCAGTGCTGTGGCCAGTGGACTCCAGAGCGGATGTGTAGAACGGTGTTGCGGCGAATGATAATGTGTATGCCACAATTCCTTAAAAAGATTTCTAACTTAGGTTAGGTTAGGTTGGAAAAAGTATTTTTTTTTCTCTTGACTCCTGGAGCAGATTTTGAAGCACTTTGGTTCGCTAATTAGTATTGGTCTGAGGTATGAAATGCACTAGATGTTCATTCTGGGCAGCACTTGGTCAAACTTCCTTAAAACGATTTCTAACTTAGGTTAGGTTAGGTTGGAAAAACTTTTTTTTTCTCTGGACTTCTGGAGCAGATTTTGAAGAGGTAGTTAGTATTGGGCTGAGGAACAAAATGCACTTGGTCCACACCCTGTCAATCTCCTTTTAGAAAAAAAAAATCCTAATGTTGAGTTGTTCAAAATAGAGCTCAATTTGAAATAAATAAGAAATATTTTTTTTAATGGCAAGAAACGTGGCAAGTGTTGCACCATTTTGAAATCTTGATTAAATGCGCCATCTTTTGAAATGACTTGCCAAGGGTAGTGTAGTACAATTTTTTTTCAATATGAAGTGTTAAAGTTAACGAACAATATTTTTGTGAATCATGACTCACTAAAACTTAACTTATTTTTAATTAATTAACAATGTTTTTTGCAATAATTTGTAGTTGCGATTAATAGCATCGTTTATGAAGATTACGAAATTAAAAAAATCACAGCGAAATTGTGACATTGGTGATCACAATCCTTGAAAATGCGACCAAGGGTGTCGAATTTCAACTTTTTTTTAAAATGTCTATTATCGCTGAACTGAGTGATATGGATTTTATTTTTTATTTTTCCCAGAACTGGTATAGCTTGGCCTTTCATCTAGTCCCTGATTATCGTTGAGTTTTGGGACACCCTGTATATAATAAAACAATATATATATATATATTGAGAATATATATATAGAAGATGTACACGAATGCTTGACTGCAATCCAGCCTGGTGATAAGCAGTTTATTATAGGGCAGATTAGATAAGATGTTGCAATACAGTGTGGCAATCCCATCTATACGTACAAATCATTTTGGGAACACATTTATTATACGTACAGCTAAGGAGTGCAATTCCCTACTGGAGTGTGTGTGTGTCCTGAAAGCTACATCCTAGGAGTCTTTAAGTCAAGTGTGAATTGGTAATTTCTAGGCAAGCGTTTTCCATCTTCGGCTAAAACATCGCTTACCATCGATGAAACGCGAGTCTATACAAAATAATTTTATTTTTTTTAACTAAAATGCTACTCGGCATCGTTTATTTTTAAGTTTACTTAACCAATGCAATATACTATAATAAATTGCATTTGTTTTGTTAACTAGGTATTTACTGGCAGGCCAAGTCCGATGTGAACATCTATTCTTTGCCATCGTTTTGATTTGAGACCGGTTTACTATATATTATAGCAATTGTATTTTAAGTTTCAACGTGAATTGAAAACTGGCCAAATTATATCCTACGAGTATATTCATCACTTCTCATTTACAGAAACATTTAGCTACCCGTCACAACTGTCATTTTAAAGTGTTTCCGTTTTGCTAACACAAATATTTATTCTTTAAAATATTTACCTACCGTAATTTAATCACATTCTTCCGACACACGTCCACAAGTATTATAAATAGTCTCTCCATAACTCTTGAATGGGATGAGGACATGACAGGGCCACACAGGCGGGGGTGAAGGGTTCCGCTGAAGAGGGGGAGGGGTAACCAAACTGTTCTTTAAGAGTTTTTCTTTGTCAAGGCGACGTGTAGTCGATGTCCTGATGTTTTAGAGCGACTTTATACGACGGGTTGACGACCGATCGCTGTTGAGTCATAAGAAAATGGATTACTTATGGAAGTTTAAAAAAGTTTTTACATGATCGATTTAATGATGTATCCAGAGTAATATTATCAAAGTGACAGTACACTGTAGGTATGTCTGTTACACTTTCACGCTTAGCATGGTTAAACTGGTTTTTTACCCTCCTGCGGGTAAAAAATTCTTCCTTAGTAGTTTTCCACCCATTATCTTCTTGGACAGTTTATATCATGGAAATAAATTATGAACATTTGTTGAATCACCTAATAGTAATAAAAAAAAAACAAATAATAAAACCTTAGGGAAAACAAACATTCAAACTTTTCTAAAAAAGGAGTTGCAGTCAGGGATTGATAATTAATTTATTTATTTCGCGACAGATCTACCATTTTGGCAACAGATCTACCATTCTGAGCACAAAGCTATTAATTTTGTATTAAAACTATTAGATATTATAAGAACGAAGTTTTATTTTATTGGAGATTCATCTCTTATTTTTTGAAAATTCATACCTGGATACACTTTTTGTTTATCTGAGAACGAAAATATTTCTTGGCGATAGATCTATTAATTAGGTAATATAACTTGATGACAAATATAAAGTTTGGTGACAGAAAATATAATCCCCAAATTAATATTGCAATTACCTACGTCGTTACAAAAACTCAAATTTCTTTAAAATTTTTAACTAAGGGTTGTCTGGTTTCCACTCTAACCTCAAACTTAATATTTGTAAAACATTTAACTGCTTAGTATTTGTAACTCATATGGTCCATAATATCCAGTACTACAGATTCCATTCAACCATCTTCATTGCAGCAACAAGGATAATAAAATCAATCATGTGGCACTAATCTCTTCACAAACATAAGTCTACACCTACATCTGAATGATATATCGGATAGGATTAGACTCGCACACATATCAATAATCATAATCTGTAAGCTGTTTACCACAGAGTTCGGTCGGTAAAAGTCTGACAGTCCTCGCTCTACTCAAAGCGGGAGAAGTTATTTAACGCTTTTTTTGTGTGTCTTATTATGTTGGCCACAAATAAGTAGATATGTTAAAATTTTATTAGTCTTTTTTTATTTATTTTTTTCTGGTCGTTTACACCATTTCAGCCGAAAGATAGCTAGATATGCATCCCGCAAACGTCGCCACAACCGCCGGTCATAGGCGTCTCGTATCCATCGTATTTCCACGATCCTCAACTACCAGGTCATCAGTCCACCGCGTGGGAGGCCTTCAAGTGGGGCTCTATTTTGTGGTAATTTTCATTAACTATTTTTATTGTTTGATTTTATTGTATGTAAGTTCTTAGTTCTGTATAATTTAGCTGTGCATTGGTGTTCGTTTTGTATTGCAACAATATTTTTTTTAATCTATTTCTCACTTCAGTAAAAAAGAGAACTGTATGCCATAAATGGAAGAAACTCGTGGTAAGTAATAACAGCCACGCTGTGAAAACTTCGAGGTTAAGTGACATTTGCCAAGGTCAGTCCCTGCACAGGGTAAAGTACAGCTATCGAGTAAATTATGAATATTTAACATTTACCAGTATTGCAATTGTAATGTGACTGATACCACCATAAAGACACCAATTCCATATAGTGTACAGAAAGTAGTTTAAGTAAATAATATTAAACCGTAAATAAACGCCTCTGAATGGACACATTCTGGCAAGAGCTCAATTGGCATCCCCAGTCTTTTATATTGAAGCAAATAATCACAGGGGAAATAGCTAGTTAAAATTTAGACAAACCGTAGAAGACGATGAGAATTTATAGGTTATTAAAACGGCTCTAGATTGGGATATAAATGGTAATTTAAAGTTGAAAACTGTTATAAGCGTGTTATTAAAAGTTTAGATGGAGCTTTTGTGAAAAATTTTGAATAATGGGACTTATTTAAAGGTAGGTACTAAAAGGCTTATAAAGTCTTATATTATGGTACTAAAAATGAAAAAAGTGGTACTGAAAATTTAAAAGCAAAAAGCTTTGGCGTGAATATACCTAGGATTTTTTTAATTTTTTTTTTTTATTGTTATAAACTAGTGCTTGATTGCGATCCCACCTAATGGTAAGCAGTGATGCAATCGTTGATGGTGAGGCGCACTAGCTTATTAAAAGCCTATTCACTCTAGCCTTGAAGACACCTAAATTATAATCGGACGGGAAAACCGCAGCAGGCAAATTGTTCCAATCCCTCAATGTCCGCGGTATAAACGACGAAGCGAAACGCTTAGTCCGGCCCGTAGAGGTTTCGACAACGTAAGGGTGAATACTCGCCGTACGACGGTTTGTCCGATGGTGAAAACGGGATGGTGGAATCAGTTCATGCAATTCCTGCGCACAACACACAAAGATTAAAAAATATTAGTCTACATCGTCTTCCGTTGCTGGGCAATGGGTTCCCCATTTTCTTCCAACGCCTTACAAACATTATCAGATCGTCACACCGTTGTCGCCTTGGTCGACGTGGAATGCATCGTCCTCTCATCTAGGATTTATTTATAAAAATTACTTTTCCTATATAAAACCTATTGGCTTGAAAGTCTTTCCAACTGCTTTTTAATTCGAATTTGTATGTTTATTTTTAATGTGCCATTAGTTCTAAACCATCTATAGAAGCCTCGACTCGAAAGAGTCACAAAATACAGAGGGTATTTTTGTGACGAAGGTATTTTCAAATAATTATTATTCACTGATCATAATCAGTTTTTCGAATTCGTTTGAAACAGATTGAATACAATTTTCTTGTCAATTTCAATTCACAATATTCATTTTAGTGATTAATATTTCGAATGTGAATTTCATTGCAACACTCCATTGTGTTTTATCTATTCCAAGTGGCGTTTATCTCTGTTCTAGACCTATTGATTCCTAATGAATGGCTTCCGTTTAAAATTGTTTGAATACTATTCAATATCTAATAATGGCAGCCCGTTGGCAACAGCACTGACCTACAAGTTTTAGGTTGTGGGTTGAAATTTAGCTAAGCGCATTCCTTTGTGGAATTTACTTCGTCAGCTCTGTTTTCAAATCGGTGAAGGAAAACATCTTGAAGAAACTGGCATATCCTACAATCAAAAATCGAAGACATGTGTCATCCACCAACCTTAGAGGCTTGAGTCTCAGCAATGGAAAAATTATAAGCTTGATTTTAACCTATTACATACCCGTGAAACGAGACACAATTGTAAGACAATAAAAGCGCGATCTCATGCGACCGATCGGGGTTTCATGAATTAAAATATCATAGTCCGAGTAAAGTGGGGTTACTTTGGCCCTAGGGCATACTTTTGGTACAGGCTTATTAACCAATAAGAACACGAGAAACTACACACATCAAAAGTGTCTAGGGATCAAGCATTTTTATGCGGATTTCTTGAGATTGAGATGTGGCTTTGTAATAAATTTATGATTTTACAAATTTATATGGATCCTTTTCGGTGCATTTCATAATTTGAATCAGGAACTGTGAATCAAATTCGAGTAAAAGATGAAAATCAGCTGTCAATATTTTCCCTATAAAAACATACAACGCATTGAAGACATTATTAGTGCTACTGTTTCCCTACTACTGATTAAAACCAACGTTATTATGGAGCGGCGACGTCATTTAGCAGGGAAGAAATGCTCAGAGCCGTGGGAATGATAGAAGCTGGTTCCCGGCAACGTACTGTGGCTTTAGCTCTGAATACAAGTCAGAGTGTTATCAGTCGACTTTGGACACGTTACCGAAGCACTGGTACCGTGGCTGAGCGCCATGGAGGACGGTATCGCTGCACCACACGGAGACAAGACCGATACATTCAAATCTTAACTCGAAGAGCTCCAACAATAACCGCCATGATGTTAGCCGTGAGGCTTCATCACTCTTCAGGGAACTTAATTAGCGACCAAACAGTCAGAAACCGCTTGCATGAAGTGAACCTTCATTCCCGAAGACCGCTACGGGTACCACCTATAGCAATGCACAATCGTAGGATTCGATATCAATGGGCTCTTGAACACAGAAATTGGGCAGAAGAACAATGGCGTTTCGTGTGCTTTTCTGATGAGTCTCGTTTTGGTATGAGACCGGATAGAAGACGTATACGACACTGGAGAACCCCTGGACGCCAACAGCGATTAAAATCCTGCCAGGAAGTCCATCCTTATAGTGGTGGAACCTGCATGGTATGGGCGGGTATTTGGATCGGCGGAAGAACTGAGTTGATTTGGATCAGAGGCAACCTCAACGCTCAAATTTATGCTGAGACGATTGTATCAGACGTCATCGTTCCTCTACAAGTGCAAATCGGTCCCTTATTTCAGTTAATGCATGATAATGCACGACCGCACACCGCAAGAGTTGTAAGACAGACTCTCGCCGCAGCTAACATCAATGTCCTGCCCTGGCCTGCTCAGTCGCCAGACTTGAACCCGATTGAGCATGCATGGGATATGCTACAGAGAAGAGCTCTGCCGAATATGGAGGGTATCCAGTCGCAAGAAGACCTTTTTTTGTTGTTGCAACGAACATGGGCGGCCATTCCACAGCGTGATTTGGATGAACTCATTTTGAGTATGCCAAACCGATGTTCTTGTGTTGTTAGTGTTCGCGGTAGAAACACGGATTATTAATTGTTTAAGTTACCCAATAAAATTTTAAAGAAAACTGTTATTTCAGTCTTTTTTTCGAACTTTAATGTTAGTGGTTCAAATGTCAAAAATCCCTTTATTAGGAAAATGGCAAATTTCTTTATTAATGCAAAGGTGACTTGGTTTATCGTTACTGTGACAAATAGTCCAGTCAAAATAGACATTCTAGTTTGCATTAATTCCCAACAAGCTAGATTTTTGTGCAGGCCTTAAATACGTCATTACGAATGATATGTCAAAAGTCCCCATCGATCCCGCTTGTGCGTTGTTTTTTATTCGAGGTCAAAGGTCACAAATTAGCGTTTTTAGGGTTCCGTACCTCAAAAGGAAAAAACGGAACCCTTATAGGATCACTTTGTTGTCCGTCTGTCCGTCCGTCTGTCAAGACCCTTTTTCTCAGGAACGCGTGAAGGTATCAAGTTGAAATTAAAACCATATATTGAAATCCGCGGTCCCTTGAAGTTGTGCAAAAATCAAACTTGTAAGTTGACGGGAAAAAAAGATACGCCCGTTTATGTTGCAAAAAACGTACATTTCGACACTGTCAAAGGAATCAAAACTCATAGGGTGCTTCCCGTTGACCTAGAATCTTGAAATTTGGCACGAAGCAAGGTATTATAGCACTAATATCGGGAAAAGTCTGAAAACTGAAAATTTTTAGTTACGTCACAAGAAAAAAAAATTGAAAAGTCTTCAAGACTCGATTCGAGAATTAAACTGTTTTTATAGGTAGGTTGGTACGAAACCCTCAGTGCGCGAGTCCGACTCGCACTTGCCCGGTTTTTGATTATATCTCTGAAACAACGAGAGCTATCAAAAAATGGTTCAGGCAAAGTTTGAAGATCGTAAAATTGTCTACAAAAAAGATCCAACACTGTTTCTTCTACGATGCACTGTTCTCGAATTATGGCTATTTTAAACATAGAAAATACGAATATGCACTCATGCTAAGGGATGATGGGTTCGATGAATATTTGAAGGACAAACCATCTGTAACGATACATAAGCAGTGTCGTAAAGCATACACCCGGAAGAGCAGCATCGCTGCAGCTAAAAGACAGCGTGAGGCGGAGATAGCTACCACATCTGGGATTAGTCCTCCTCGTACTAGCACGAGGTAATGAATCGTCTTTTTGACGAAATACTGTTTGTTCTGTGGCAATGAAGCAGATAAAACGGCTGAAATAAAAAAAAGCGCAGCATCTTCGACCAAGAGTGTCCTAAACTTTCAACCCTTGACTTCAAGAAAACCATCTTTAAGGAAGCTCAGACTCGTTCTCATGAGCTAGCAAGTGTCATTGCTAGATCGTAAAATTGTCTACAAAAAAGATGTGGACACTTTTCTTCTATAAAGCATCGCTTTCGAGCTATCGTGACTTTAGACCGCAGGAAAGTCGTAAGTATTTTAAGTGTAACAATCACTGTAGTACTTAGCCTCAGCAGCAACTAAGTCATATTCATACTGAATGCGGGCAATGACACTACTTGCTAGCTCATGAGAACGAGTCTGAGCTTCCTTAAAGATGGTTTTCTTGAAGTCAAGGGTTGAAAGTTTAGGACACTCTTGGTCGAAGATGCTGCGCTTTTTTTTATTTCAGCCGTTTTATCTGCTTCATTGCCACAGAACAAACAGTATTTCGTCAAAAAGACGATTCATTACCTCGTGCTAGTACGAGGAGGACTAATCCCAGATGTGGTAGCTATCTGCGCCTCAAGCTGTCTATTAGCTGCAGCGATGCTGCTCTTCCGGGTGTATGCTTTACGACACTGCTTATGTATCGTTACAGATGGTTTGTCCTTCAAATATTCATCGAACCCTTCATCCCTTAGCATGAGTGCATATTCGTATTTTCTATGTTTAAAATAGCCATAATTCGAGAACAGTGCATCGTAGAAGAAAAAGTGTTGGATCTTTTTTGTAGTCAATTTTACGATCTTCAAACTTTGCCTGAACCATTTTTCGATAGCTCTCGTTGTTTCAGAGATATAATCAAAAAACGCTAATTTGTGACCTTTGACCTCGAATAAAAAACAACGCACAAGCGGGATCGATGGGGACTTTTGACATATCATTCGTAATGACGTATTTAAGGCCTGCACAAAAATCCAGCTTGTTGGGAATTAATGCAAACTTGCATAATAAATTAGTCTATTTTGACTGGACTAAAACGAAAACACTTTATTTGATGAATCCTTAAAGAAAATTTTAATTAATATCAATCAGGAGAAAAGTTATTGCAAAAATATATGTTGATCCCTAGAGACTTTTGATGTGTGTATTTTAACTGTGTTTCTATTGGTTAATATGCTTGTGTCCTAAATTTAAACCCCATTCTCGTTATCTAATAACTATTATCATTCCAAATAGGTATAAATTCTCAAACTTAAACATCCCACAATCTTTGGAAGCGCACTCAAGATAATAAAGTGATAGTATAAGTCGCATCTCTCGAAACTATCTCGAGGCGTTGATATATCACCAGAATTGCAAGTTTAAAACGCGGCAGTTACACTAACTTAAAATATCGCTCAAGTTAAATTGTTTCACAGCCGTATATCTGCGTTCATATAGCAATTTATTGAAGTAAAGTTTTGGACGTGACTTCTTGTTGTGGAGCTTTGAAATAAGCAGTGTTTTGTTGAAGATTTCATCGATAACTATGCTCGTAGATTCCAGTCTGATATAGTTAGTATTATGGTTTTTAGCTGAAATTCAAATAGCAAATGTAGAAAAAATCGGGGGATGCTGAAATCAAAAATTAATATACTTACCTTTAATTCAAGGTATATTAATTTTCGTTCCAACATCTGGGCCTTAGTAGTCGGTTATAGTTAAGAGGTGATCCTTATGCTCCAGCCACCACAGGAGACGCCCCGTGTGTCTACAGTTGCAGATCGATTCTCGACCACCAGAAGTGCGGATTTGTGGACGACGAACTACCCATTACTCACAGTCCGCAAGCGGTTCCAAGCACTCCTCAAAGAGATGACGATAGTATAAGTAACGGGTTTGCTGCCAAATTATTCCACGAAATAACTACCTGAGTACCAATTTTTTGTGTATCAAATTCCGATCAACCTTTCGAGCGTGGAAAAGTTACAAACATATACACTAAAGTTTACTTTCCTAATAGTATTGTGTTCCATAACTTTAAAAATAAAACAATGTTCAACATATCAGTAATGACTAAGCTTACTTACGCTATTTTAAGCTATTTTGTTACGCTTTTTTAAGTCCCTCAGCTAGCGAGTCAAAAGTACGTTTAAAGCGGCTATAAAAGTGCTAAATCGTTTTGTTTAAACTACATTTCTTGGCAATGCTTCTTCGTTGCTGCCAATAAAAACATTTGGAATTATTAATACGCTGTTTTCAGAGCCATAAAGTCGTTTTTAACTAAAATTTTTATGCTTATGAAAATGTTTCCGGATACATCACTATATTTTGGTTCACGTAATAGATTTTATACAAAAAGAAACGTTTTGTAATTTTATTAAATACTATCTTCCACCCGCGACTTCGTCCGCGTGAAACATTGGGCTTACGCTAACTTTAACCCGCGACTTCGTTTATACAGGTGAATCGCTCCGCTCCTATTGGTCTTAGCGTGATTCCTCGCTAAACAAATCGGCCCAGTAGCTCCTGAGATTAGCACGTTCAAACAAACAAACTCTTCAGCTTTATAATACTAGTGTACCGATATATACCTATGGGCTATGATGTTCGCTTCACTCAGGTTTCGATATTAACTCCCTTGGAGTGCTCGGGAGTTAAGTATGTCAATTCTTCGCTGCTTTCGGGATTCTAGCAACCTTAATTTTGTTCGGAAATAAGAATGCAGCCTGCAACTTTGAGACACTGTTTCACTCTCTAGTCACATCAATCTACTATCATAATAAATACATTTAGTAAAAAATTAAAACTTATTATTACAATAAGAATTGACGCTTTATTTTATTTATGTGTATAGAAATCCCGCCTGAGGAGCTCGTGGCTAGATAATAACAGCCGCACGGGTCTATCTTCAAGTTTAAGCAACACTTGCCAAGGTTGGTCTGTGGATGGGTGACCATCTTAATATACCAAGTTTCCTCCGTGCCTCGGATAGCACGTTAAGCCGTAGGTCCCGGTTATCATTTGTAGATCTTTGGCAGTCGTTACGGATAGCCAGAAGCCAGTAAATCTGACTCCAGTCTTGCCATGAAATACCGTATTACCCCAGTTAATGGGTTGTGGATGTCTGGTAGGCAGCCGCTCGTCGTAAAATACTGGTATTCAGCTAAATCCTGCTTGACCGGAAACCGACTCCAATATAGTTGGGAAAAAGGCTGGTTGATGGATGGTATAGAAATCCTGCCTGTATTCCTTCAGGCGCCCTCTGCTTTCCAAGGCCGACATCTTTTATCTATTCCGTGCACGCCTTTGACTGACAATGCGATAGATGTCATAAAATTACAATATAAACATATTTTTTTTCGATAAATGCTGTTCTATTTACCCGACAATTATGTCGATGTAAAACAATTAAATTACCTATCATCAACAATTTAACTCTCTAGATGATCCCCAAATTATCTCACTAAGCCCGCACGTCCTATTCACAACATACACACTCTAGACAAGATCACAAACAAAAGGGATCGCTGGACCGGGCTATCAGCACAATGGCCAATGCATGGCTGACAATATTGTAATGATACTGCCCCGGGCCCGGATCTCCGAGTGGTTACCGCACCCCCAAGGGCAAAGGGTCATACTAAGAGGTTGAACTTTTTATGATTTAATTTTCTCGGCGGCTGTGTGAGTAGGTTGACTAGGATTTATTTTTATAAGGGACTGGAGCAGCTTGTTATATTTAAGGATTTGAGTAGATATTTTACTGATTTATTTTTGGTGGTAAATCATCCAATGACTTTTAGGGCGAAGAGGGAGGGCGTGTCAGACTTTTACTGACTAAAACCTTCTTTGCCTTTGTTCTACGGCCACAGGTTACAGGTATAGGTATAGTTACAGGTACAGGCACACGGTTCTGTTTTGCGCAACTCATGGCCCTAGTTGGCTTCGAACTTGCTGATTCTCTCTGGTTTTGCTTACATCTCCTTGAGAGGCGCGTGGAATATTTTACCGTTTTCAGTCCATTCACTAGTCACTAGTAGATATTTTACCTCTAATTTAGCAACTCCGTGTGACCTTTATTCCCTTAGCTTAATAAGATTGCAATTATAAGCTAAGTAACTGTGTGCAGCCAAATACATCATTTGCATCATCCTTTATTTTTTAGCAGTGGCTTCACCAGCATGAAAGTAAAAATGTATCTCGATGAAATATACTCTTAGGACAAAAGTATCCGGTGTGCACTTAGGACATGATCTACTTTTACACAAAAAATCATTTAAATCCATGAAGAGTGTCTTTCTTGACCCGTGTATCGTGAAAATATAAATATTTTAAACGTAAGTCTGGTTTAAAATCTCGTTGCTTGTTATTTCATCCAACACAGCGCGAAAAAGAGAGATAACGACTGAACGCTCTGTTGGCATTCAGTTTTGGATGCATAATTGCAATAGAAACCTAAATAATATGCATAAAATATCTGTATTTTCATAATATCTACTGAAAGATTTGGAGTAGCGTCATAATTGCCTAAGAGTATTGCATGGTTTATCTTGGGTTGACCATTTTAGCTTGAAACAGTAGCAAACATGCATTCATAGCCAGAAACTTTCGTTTTCATTATATTAGTGTGCTGAAGCCTTTATCAAGCCATTACTGCAATGAAGAATACTTTATGGTTCTTAATTTGTAGATTAATCAGCATTCTTAATAATAAAAATGACATAGACCTACAAAACACACTCATAAAACTATAGGATTTTTCTAATTTACAAGCCACTGTCACAATTATCTAAAATTATTGGCCAATTGAGGGACTCCCAAATAGCGTACTAAATGCCAATACTAAGTAAGTTATCTCCAAATAATGTTATTTTTATTACATCTTCTATTCGATTCTTATATAAATAGCGCTGTCAACGACCTTTAAGTACGTTAAGGGAGGTTTCCCATCAAAAATAGCGAAGTAGCAAAACTATGAAAGAGGGTTTAGCATGCATAAGCAGGCTCTTTTCAACACGTATTTCGCTCGCATCCTCACTCTTTTCCGCATGACGCAGGTCCTCACCGTCATGGTATGTTGAGGAGGTTCCTGCGCCAGATTCGTGTGAAAGAATCGCCCAGGTGTCACCATTATGATGACCGCCCGGTGGACACAGTGGAGCATACGGTAGAGGTGTGCCTCGCTTAGGCGGAGCAGTCCTCGTAGGGCGATCGGCAGCAGCGACATGGCGCGCCGGAACCTGGTACAGGCCATGGTCCGAAGCGAGGAGGAGAAGCAGGCGATCGTCTCGTTCTTGAAGCAGTAATGCTAAGAGGCAGCCGCACGCGTAATGGCCTTCGCACCCTAGCCGCTGGAATCCCAATCCAGATTTCCAGCCATTGTAGGCGTTCGATTTCCTGAATTGATTTCCCACCCAAAAGCAAGTCTTAGTAATAAGGTCTCGTTTTACCCTTTGCGTTCGGGACCCTAAAAACATAATAATTTCGTTCAAATACAATTTAAGCCGCAATTTCATCGTACGATATTTTTATCTAAACATTTGAAGACCGACTTGATCTGTTAAAAGGATCGGTAGCCATCTTGAATTCCGCTGCTGACAATTTCCATTCACATTTTCTGTTTTCCAATATCTTTCCTTTCAATCGCCGTATCTCAGTTGGTAACGGTGGCTTGCTATTGATAAATTTATTACTTTTCTATTTATATAAAAAATGACGGATTTGTTTAGATTTTCTTTAATTTATAGTCCGCGATGAAGTAGTATGAAAATAAATTCTTTTTCATTTCAGTACCGATGTCTTACGATAAGTAGTAGGTATAAGATTTTAGAAATAGATAACTGCAGATCTCAATTTTACTATATCATTAACTTAGTCGAAGTAAAATGTTTGGAAATCTTTTGGGCTCACTTCCAGTCGACAGCGATGCGCAGATATGTTGAAGCCTTATTTGTAGTTATTCAAGTTTATAATAATATGTTTGTTACTATTAAGCATCAGGTCCATTAAAGCCACGGGATTTCTGGGGTTAGGTTAGCGATACTGTGGTTCTGAAATGCAAAAAGCAACTGGAAGATACAGGTGCGATTTTAGTCAGGATAAAATCTAACACGTTCTACCGCTACACCCTAGAGTGTGAGAGGTCATTTGACGATTGTCAACCTAATTTTTGAAATCTAAAAAGATAATTTCTATTAGTTTCAGATGTGGGTTTTTACACTAAACTCAATATTCTAAACAACACATTTCAATTACAATTAACTCAGAAATCTTTTCGAGACACTATTTCATGTAAACTCAGGCAAAATCTATCGGCATGTTGGATTCGATGGATAATTTATTACACTGCAATCAAACGCACTGGTTCTATCTGAAATATCGGCTGGAACTGGTCGAATACGGCAAAACTAATAAATTACTTGTCCAACATTTTGCTGAAACTGTCACATTTAAGACAAATGTGTCTATAACAAGATTTATTGCGATACTCTGAAGGATTCAGGGGCCTTACTATGACGTATTAAAATGACAGCGTGTGAGTGATAAAGAAGGATAGAGCTATACACACTATATGACCCTATATGATGATCTAAACTGAACGGTTAAAAGAATAGAGCTTCATCCCTTTAAAAGTTCAGTTTAGGTTGTCAAACGAATAGCTTTAAAAGCTCTTTTTCTTTCGTTCAGTCCATCTAAAGGCTGTAATTTGCTCTGTGCAATAAGACCACCTATTGTGCACTTATTTTTGTAAAAAAATTACTGCAAACCTTAACTTTTCTGTGTTAAGTTGTGCTATAAAGTATTTAATAATAATCAATCTACTCTTGGTCTCAAGTGCTTCTTCTAAGAATACATAGTTTCAGTGAAGATTCTCGGGATCGACCAAATTGTTATAGAATTTTCATCTGGAATTTCGTAGTTTTGGTGCGTAGATAGTTTCCTGAAATCAAAACATTTATACAGAAATGAATACTTGGCAGCATAAAAAATATCTTGAAACAATGAACGGATTATTATTTCTTACTAGAGCCAAAACAAATAAATTTTACACCTACATTTTAAAATCCTCGAGGATCACTGTAAACAGCTGTTGCCTAAGTTAAAAAGTATTAACAACCAATCAAACAAAATTGTCCTACATCGCGACATAACCTAATCCTAGCATTTACACGAAAAAAAAAACCTTTTAACGGTAAAAGAATTAATCAAACCGGTCTATTGCCTCCGTCTATATCAAACAAAAAAATACTCTTTGTAATTGCGATACAAAATGGAACCCAAAAAACGAGTCCAAACATATAATGAATCCTTTCATCTCGTCAACTCAAATCCATCGATCTATTTGAGATTCGTTCAATCAGTCTATGTGTGTTACTGAAAACATTTCTAGGATACTTTCATCAAATTCTGTTGTAGAATAAAAATGTTGGAAAAATGGTTCGTGAAACAACTTATGAAATCCGAGATCTATTCATTGGTATTGACGAACATTTTTTTTTATCTATCTATATGATTTTTTTTTCATGTGTTTACGAGTATCACCTAACTCCTCCTAAACGGCTTGAAGGATTTTGATGAAACTTTGTGCGTATATTTAAGTTGCTTCCTGAGAAGAGTTTGAAAATACAATATTGAACCCTGTAGGTGGCGCTGTAATCGCTATTTCAGTTTTTCTTTACGATATGTCAGCTTTCGGGTCGGATTACGTATTAAGAGTAAATACAAAACTGCACCATTTTTATACAATACAATATCCACTAAAAACTCTATTTTCGAATAAATAAAACTCGTCACGGTATTTGAAAGCACGGTTGGCATAGTGGTTGACAGACTGGCTGCTACGCTACGTGTCGCGCGTTGAATTCCCACTCGGAGCAAATATTTATGTAGCCTGCAGATAGTTGTTTCGGGTCTGGGTGGTTCTTCATTATTTAAATAAATTGTTATAGGTACAAAAAGAAGATAAACATTGCCATACAGCAAGGCAATGTTGCCAGTATTTTGGATACATTACCAGTCGACAGCGATGCGGAGGATTTCGGTGACATATTTTAGATTGAATTTTAATTGAATATACATATAATAGGTAATCAAGGTTAATTAATTGATGTATGTTATAAATATGTAGCAAAAGTTACGATTAGTTTGTAAAAGTCTTTAACCTTTACAAACTAGTTTTTCTTTAATTGGTTAAATAATACATTTTAGAAAAAAAATCCAACAGCGAACATAAAAACGCCGCCAAGCCTAGGGCTTATTTAACGTTAATGATACCTGAAACTTCGAACAAGTTACAACTCCAAAGCCAGATCATAAAGCTACCTAAAATCTAACACAAATTAACTGGACCCACTCGTTACAATTAAGTTTTATCTAATAGAAGTACATAACCGACAGGGTACTAATGGCCTGCTCGGGGCCCCCATTTAAAATAGTTTACTGGTAATCTGAGGGTCGACTCTGCTGTCACTTGCCTGTGAAGGGTCTTACACGGGCACGATTTACGAATGGAATCGGATGATGAGATAATTGGTGAAAGGGTAACTAGAATGGTCCTTTTATGTGTTACAAAATGTGTGTACCTATGTACCCATTCGTGTGAGATTGTGACAATTAAAACACGAACGAATACATTATTTTGTTTTGTTGGTGTTTTGACAGGCGTAACTTGCAAAATATTAGCATTGTCGGCCTTATAATGTTCCCACTGTTGGGAGAAGAGGGAAGAGGGAATGGGCCGTAATGCACAGCGCAGGCCCAGTTCGGATTGGTGGATGTCACATCATGTCTTCAATTTTTTTGGTTCTAGGACATGCCGATTTCCCTTCACCGTTTTGAGAGCAGTGGCGATGAAATAAATTACACAAAGTAATGCGCCTGGCTAGGTACCTGGCATAGTAATTAGTAACGCACAATGGTCCAACGGGACTAACTGCGGAAACCGGAAAGCACCTGGCTGGGTTTGAGCCTACGGCCTACAACTCTCGGTCGGGGCCGTTTCCACTCGCCCACCACTGCTAAAATATTGTATCAACCTATTTTATGGACTGTCTAACGATGGATAAACCTTTATTGAACAACATAACTACCCATTTAACTATCTATCGCCTTTTTAGGGTTCCGTACCTCAAAAGGAAAAAACGGAACCCTTATAGGATCACTTTGTTGTCCGTCTGTCCGTCCGTCCGTCTGTCAAGACCCTTTTTCTCAGGAACGCGTGAAGGTATCAAGTTGAAATTAAAACCATATATTGAAATCCGCGGTCCCTTGAAGTTGTGCAAAAATCAAACTTGTAAGTTGACGGGAAAAAAAGATACGAACGTTTATGTTGCAAAAAACGTACATTTCGACACTGTCAAAGGAATCAAAACTCATAGGGTGCTTCCCGTTGACCTAGAATCTTGATATTTGGCACGAAGCAAGGTATTATAGCACTAATATCGGGAAAAGTCTGAAAACTGAAAATTTTTAACGTAACAAGAAAAAAAAATTGAAAAGTCTTCAAGACTCGATTCGAGAATTAAACTGTTTTTATAGGTAGGTTGGTACGAAACCCTCAGTGCGCGAGTCCGACTCGCACTTGCCCGGTTTTTTTACTCTTGTCTATTATGACTCTTGTTGACTAGACAGAGAATATTTTTCCAATTTGCAAACGTGTGACTAAAAACTTTCAGTCGAATCAACAAGATATTTAAATCGCTAACATATATTAACTCTTTTAAATATTTCTTTGCATTCGAGGACCCTTATCTAGAGAAAAATATTCGCCTCCAATGAAAATAGAACTATCTAACTTCGTTCTAAAGACTGTCGATTTCGCATCCACTTACTCGAATAATATATTAAACGCAGAGCGATATGGGTGCCTGACTGCAACTTTAGCAATAAACTTAGATACACATACAGTAGCAAACTTACCTATTTCAAACTGTACAAACTTAGTTGTGGATACATAAATGTCGGAAACTATAAATGTTAGGAGCAGATTCTTTTTTAAATTCACACATTTAAGTTAATTATCATCTTTCTGCCCTAGTCCCTTATTACTTGGGGTCGGCGTTACGTTTTTTCTTTCATTCTGTCTTATTACCACTAACTCCCTTTTCCTATATATCACTCCTTACACAATCCATCCAAATTTTCTTCGGGCGGGTCTCCCTCTCCCCTCTGTACATTCACGCATTTATGTTTGTGAATTTTCTTTTTTAGAATAAAGCCCCATTTTCGTTACCGGTCAAACGAAATATTTTTTACTACTTTTTTACAATGTATGATTACACACCACGGCAAGGGAATTAATATATTATACTAAGCCAATTATTATTTTATACGTATAATCCTTTAAAATTTAAGGCTACTTCATAATACATTATTCTCAAAATAGCATAATTCTAAAACTTATCCTATGAGTTCTGTTGAAGAATTCGATGCATTTCAGACCATCTTATTGCACGGACACCGCTTAAGCTGTCACCAGTTGAACGCTTAGCTTACGAGATGCGATGCGACGCGATGCGACCAACGCGAGAAAATCCTTCCGTTCTTACCCGAATACATAGAAAATAGACTGAGCAATACCAGTACAACAATGTTTAGAATGAATCAAAGCGCTCCGCGCCTAAAACTTGGCTATTTTATCTACTGACGCCGTACTGACCAAGGTGATATTACTTTGTGGCGTGGCGCAATGAGAATTCTATAAGAAGAGAGAACATACAAGGCCCTAAACTACGAGTATTAGCAATGGCGATTGTCAAGCCGTCCAAAACGAATAAAATTAACATACATTACCAAAAGGCTACTTTGAACTTCTTTATCTATATAGTGCACTAGGCGATGTTATCATGTCTGACGTTATCATGTTGGAACGCCAAAATGTTTTAGAATGAACACAAGATAGTTCGATAGAGCATGTACTCGTAACTCTAACCCTAAATCCTACGTTTTTAGGTACTAAAATTACGAACAATTATCAAATTTTCAAGAGCATAAATCTGACTACATAATCGCTTTACTGTCTCAGAATTTTCTATACGCACTTACTACATTCTTTGAAACGGAAAGCTCCGTCTATTTTCTACGTCTATGTGCTTGTCCCCCGACCAACACACGACCAAATCCCGCATCCAACTTCGATCTTGCTCCCAATACACGCTACATGTGAATAGTTAAATTGAAATTCTCTCGAGTTGAGTGCCCTCGCTTTGGTAACTTTGCCAAGTATCGCCAACTTTACCTAGTTTGGAGTTTAGTAAGGAGTTTTTGCGGAAGAATTTTCAATTAGGACCATCTATTACTTTGTCGGAGTTTGCTAGGTGTGAATTTGGTACAAAATAAACACAAACACTATCAAACCATACTTAGTTCAGAGTTTGGAATGTTTTTACTTACAGTAAAATGTCAAAATATAAATGGGTAAATGTAAATTAACAAGATTTTGCAGGAGCAAAGCGAAAGCAAAAAAAATTGCTTGCGTCGATGTCAGACACACTCGATGTAAAAATGTTAGTAAATTGATTTTTTAATTTTACTTGATAACAAAAATACCTTTTAGTAATAGGAAATTGTTTGTTGTGTTGGAAATTGTCTCTATTTATATAACTCTACTTTGTTGAAAACCTCTGTTGTATATTTTTCAAAGTAAACTAGTTAGTTAGTTAGTTTACTAACTAGTTTTGGTTGGCGATTTTCTCAATGTAAAAGTTGAAAATGCTTCTATATGTTTTTTTTTTAAATATTTTAATTTCTTTTGTCTGCAACTTTGTTCGTCAATACTCCGTTCCTATTGTGTTACAAGGTGATGTTATATAACCTTCCATAATAAATAGGCTATGTAACGTTTGAAGAATTTTTCAAATTGGATTAATGGTTATTACGATTAGCGCATTCAACAAAACAAACTCTTCAGCATCTCTGACTAACGAATAAAATGAAGCATCTTAACTACAGTCTATAAAAATGTAAGGGCTGCTCTATAAATTTTAGTGCAGGTTAACGATGCGCTTTACGACTTGTTTCCTTAATATTTTATTTGTTTATATTAATATTTATAGTAACTTCTCATACTATAACTGTTACCTTGAGTTCTGACCTACTAACATATTTTCTAGAAACTATGTTATTGAAAGATGCACTTTAGTTATAAATTAAAATGTAATAAAAATCAAGGAAAGTAAAACAATCTGTAATAATTGTAAATATACAGGAAAAGTTTTTAACCACTGCGTAATTTTTTTTTGGTGGCATAGGCTGCCTACCAGACCTCCACAACCCAATAACTGGGGTAACAGGGTATGTCATGGCAAGACTGGAGTCAGATTTACTGGCTTCTGACTATCCGTAACAACTGTAAATGACAGTCGGGGCTTAGCGTGCTTTCCGAGGCACGAAGGAAACTCGTTATGTTAAGATGGTCACCAATCCACAGACCAACCTTGAAAAGCGTTGCTTAACTTTGAAGTCGACTTGTGTTCTATTACTTACACTGAGCCACCAAAAAAAATTTACGCAGTGGTTAAAAACTTTTCCCGAATACAATGTTGCAGCGCTTGTTTCAGAAATAATAACTTAAATATAGAAAAAACGACCAAAAATTTACAGAAACGACGTAGTACTCTCTGTTTGTCAAAAAGGTAATTTGTGAAATGTTCGAGCAATTACAGAATGCCAACAGAGTTTTCAGGTGTTAATTCTTTTTTTTTCGTGTTGCCTATTCATCAAATCATGCTCGCATTGACGATAGACACGATTGCATCACTGCTTACCATTAGGTGGAATCGCAGTCAAGCACTAGTTTATAACAATTAAAAAAAAAGACCAGTAAGAAAGAGTCCCCGTACTACATTACATTTCATGCTATATAATTTTTTCGGGAAATCAAACAACGTATTTAATTAAAGGTTTCAAAAATAACTACTACTTTTAGTTTTTTACTATCATCAACTATATTATGATGAAAGTTTTACAGTCGTATAAAACATTTTATATGTTAGTTTCCGATTCTAATCCAGTCTTTAAATTGTGTGCTGAAGTCTAGACTAGTCTCACACACGATAAGTAAATACAGGATAAGCTGTTTTTTTAGCTCTATCCTATTGCATTGCTTGCTACTCAATTTGCTTGGATTGCGAATTTTCAGATTCAAAATTAAGTTTCGGATTTCGAATCTGGAAATTCACAACCCAAACAGATTGAAGGCAATAGAAAGGATAAAAATAGAAAACTTCTCCTGCATTCCAATACACCTCTTTTTAAGGGTTCCGTAGCCAATTGGCAAAATCGGAACCCTTATAGTTTCGCCATGTCTGTCCATCCGTCCTCGCTTAATCTCTGTGACCGTTAGCTCTAGAAAGCTGAAATTAGGTATCAATATGTATGTCAATCACGCCGACAAAGTGCAAAAATAAAAATTGGAAAAAAAAAATTATTAAGGTAGCTCCCCTACATGTAAAGTAAAAAGTGTTTTTTTTTTTAATTTCAAACCTAACGTGTGATATATTGTTAGATAGGTATTCAAAAATGAATAGGGGTTTACTTAAATCATTTTTTGATAATATCAATAATTTCGGAAATAATCGCTCCAAAAGTAAAAAACAATGTGTGTCCCCCCCTCTAAGTTTTGAACTAAGTTTAGAAAATATGAAAAAAATCTGGAAAGTAGAGCTTTATAAAGACTTTCTAGGAAAATTATTTTGAACTTGATGGGACGAAGTTTTTGAAAAGTTAGGGACACTTATTGTGACGGACGGGAAACTACGGAACCCTACACTGAGCGTGGCCCGACATGCTCTTGGCCGGTTTTTATGGTCATCAAATAACTTCTCTCGGTCTGAGAAAAAAGAATTGGAGTAACACAGTCTTGTCATGAAGTACCGTGTTACCCCAGTTAATGGGTTGTGGAGGTCTGGTAGGCAGCCGCTCCTCGTAAAATACTGGTATTCAGTTAGATCTGGTTTGACTAGAAGCCGACCCCAATATAGTTGGGAAAAGGCTAGGCAGATAATGATGGTCTGAGAAAAGCGAAATGGAGTTTTCGACTCTTACTGACTACAACCTGTGTTCCTTCAGTTTCGCTCTTCTTTCTAAGTGCACAGTAACTCTTTCTAATAATCCTGCATCTCTTCAATTAACCCTTTGTAGAAGAATGTCCTTCCTCATCGTTTATGGTAGCATGAACGACGAGGAAAACCTAAAAGTAGATTTGTAGATTAACAATTGATTAAAATCCAATTTCTCATAAGTAGTACCTAGCATTTCGCAACGATGCTTGCCAAGAAGTATCTCTTCATTCTTGATTTATAGACTCTCACTAGTTATAGATAAATCAGGAAACATAGACTTCTACAGTGTATTTCACTCCGTAACTATATACACACGTAATGTGTTCCTAAGAGGTTTTTGTGTAAAGGTGGAATATATACCATGTACCGGTGATATTATATTTATCTAGTGGTCCAATGACTGATACTGAATTATTACAGAAACCGACTACTGAAAATTAACACCAAACTGACAGCGCTTTTTAGTGAGCACTCACAGTGGTTACTTTGGGAATTATTGTAAACTCTACACACGTAAGACGTATCTTAGTTAAGGCAAAATCTAACAGATGGCGTTACTTGTAGGGTAAAAGAATACCGGTAAAAAGTTGGAACCAACCTGTTGTAACAAAATATGAAGTTATTAAAAGTGGAATCCTTATTGAAAAACTATATTTGAAAGTATTGCCTCGATCTTGGAATGATAATAGCAACTGGAGCGATGGGACTGAGGTTTTTAGTCAGCACCATCGCTCCAATCAGAGTAGGAGGACTGATTTGAGGGATCCTGACCACAAAAAAAACTATTTATTTATTTATTGGTCACAGCCACCTTACAGCATATGCACGATGGACTGATGGAGTGGTAGTGGCGATGGGTCACGTACTTACGCTCACTAGCCATCAGGCCAGCGCTCCTCCAGGATTCCGTATCGCAAACATTTTGAAATATTGAAGTTCTTTCGATGATTTTTTCTGATTTAAATTGAAAATTATGGAAAATATTGATATTTTATCTTGACGGTTGACTATAATCCTTACAGTTATTTTAAACAATAAATTAAGTGCTCTCATGATTGAAGCGGTGAGTATTGACATATAAAAATACAGTTGAAACTACTGTGAGTATGAGTGTATGTAGGTTTCATTTTATAAGGCAAGGTAGCCCTAAAAGACGATTTTTCGAAATTCACCCCCTGAAGGAATGAAATGGAAGTCCAAAAGACAAAGCCGCTGGCAGGATCTAGTAATATAACCATTTTACAATATTACATTTGTTGCTAACAATCACTTTCCATAACAGCTCGTCCTTCGACCAGACTCCTGCAAAGATTTCTACCTATCTCTATCTCTTGGGATTCTAATCATCATCCCATTGTTTTTATTGTCAACTAACTACCCAAGCGTCGCGATAGCGAATGGTCCTGAGCTTCTCGTATCCATCGGATTCTCACGGCCGTCACCAGGTCATCGGTCCACCTGGTGCTCCTACAAGGTGGACCGATAGGGCTCTCCCTATCAAGGATGTATCTTCCGGTAGGTGGTCGCTACTCCAGAACATTTCGTGCCCATCAACCATCTGTTTTGCGAGCAACGTGCCTTGCCCACCGCCACTTAAGTTTGGCGATTCTTCGGGCTATGTCGGTAACTTTGGTTCTCTTTCGGATATTTTCATTTCAGATATGATCACGCCAGTAAACTCTGAGCATAGCGCTTTCTATTGGCAATTCACAATAGATAGGTTTAATAATAAAACAACCATATTCACTGATACGACATTTAATAGCTTCTCTAATAATATACTTTAAGATAATATTCTTTACAATAATTTATTCACAGTACAAAAATAATTGTACATTTTAACTTTGCGATTTGATAAAAGCCTCTTTACAATTTACAGGATTACAAGAACTATAAACTAGCTATTTATATTAATTTTACAAATCTCGATAATACTTATGTTAAACGGGTACTAATTTACTTAGATAATATATTCCTTAAATCTAAGTCGTTATATTTATTTTTCAGTTCCTTATTCTTTACATACTTTTAAATAGTAATTTCATTTATTTCTTACGACTATCCGATTCGATTTGGCATTTTGTTTTTAGCGTATTCGTCATCCCAATATACATTTAATATTCTTATAGAAAATAAACTTATTTTACCCTCTTTTCAAGACCTGCTAAGTCACATTCTACCAATCGTAAAGTTTTAAGAATCCGCTAGTTATATTTTCCTTTCAAAGTCATTATACATATTTAGGATTATTTTCACACTTTTTCTAAAATATTTATTTTACAAACTTCCTTTTACTTTTTTGGCAAACAGTCTTTAGACCGTTAACTTAAATTGTAAAGCTATAAATGAAAATAAATGCTTCGATCTTTTCTTATATAATTATTTTAAATAAAAATAAATAATTTTATAATGCATGACTAGACTTCAACTGATGCTCACATGTTTGATTTGCATTTCTTTAAATTAAATGAAAAATAAATTTTTACTGAAACCATTTTGTTGTAAAAATAAAACTACAATAATAAAATTTATTCTCCATCCACTTTAGTGGATGCTTTGAAGCGATGTCTGATTGGAAGCACATTTTAATTTATTTTTTTTGACGTGACAACGTCTTAAATTAGGTTGCGGCTGGGAGTCACTTATGAAAAAGTGTAACGCTCGGTAACGTTACGATGAGTCACCGAACGAGAGAGAGGCCCGCCGAATGCCTTGCGTCTCTCTCCCACTCAACTATGATCGGTCTGCCGCGCGCGCAGCACTAGAGAATTTTAGTAAACAAAATATATTTCTATAGTTAAAATTTGTGCAATTCTTATTTTCATTCAATTCCTTGTTCCTATTGTGCAATTTAATTATATTCATATCAATAAATATTCTACCGAGAAAAAGACGTTGTCACGTAAAATCTTCGCCCGTAAAAACGACTTTACAGGCAACCATTTTTATTTTATTTTCTCGTGATTTGATTACATGGCCCATACTAAACGTTGCTAATAATGATGAGTACAATGACCCCTTTTCAGGTTTTGCATTTATTCTATTACACTTTATATAACACAGGGGAAGAGAAGTAACTGTTTCGTTAAGTCTTTGCTATTTCTACACACTTGGTACAGAGTTAGCTACTAGCTCTGTAGACACTAGTGGCGTGCGGCCGTGCACACGCCGAGCACTGGCGCTAGAGCATGACGTCACGTGCGGGAGCGTGCTCGGGCACGGCGCGCTGTCAGTCGCGCGACGACACCAGCACTAACAGCTGAGTGCGGCGTGCCTCCACTGGTGGGCGGGTCATACTACTGCTGCGGCCTCGGTTTAGTATCTGAAAATATATATAAAAACACTTTTCATTTCTATATTTCTTAACTGTGACAGTTTTCAGGGCAACGGACACTTGTAATTTCCAATTCAAAAGTGCATCTAGAGCAGTGCTTAAATTGGGCCCATTTGGGCGCCAAAATAAATATTGGCGCCCAGTTGGGACTAATAATTTTTAATAAGCACGCTTTGTATACCAGTGATATATTCTTTATTCCGTCATTTTGTCCCTTGCTGGATGCTAAAATTATTATTTCCGTCCAAGTTGGACTTGAAGTAATTTAATATTGTTACCGTTTCACGTAAATCTAATATCTTTTTTTTATTGTTATAAACTAGTGCTTGACTGCGATCCCAATTGATGGTAAGCATTGATGCAATCGTTGATGGGATAAAGTAATAATATGATAAAACATTCAATATTTACCGTTGCAACAGAATGTGACCTTCTCGCGTGAGTGGAACTTAGCAGATCAGAGTTGGCTGTAGAGTCAGATCTTGAGCGGACGGTTCCTCTCGCATGTCGCTTGCGTCGGCGACTGCACCACAACCACTTGTAAGGCGGAACCCGTCTGCAAAGAAAGTTATACCCACTTGTACGGTGCTACTCGTCTGAAATTGAGTATGAATTTGTATGTAGTGTAATGTTTGTTTGTCCAATTTTTAATAGATATAATAAATATATAGTTTTTAAGTAACCGTGGGTGGCGTTGTTGAGTTGATAAATAAATAAATATAAATAAAAAATACATAGTGTAAAGACATACAATATATACATAAATATGGTACCAGATTATTGTAAACATTGATATCAATTCAAATAGAAAATTCCATCCAAATTCTAAAGTTTACTATATATCCGTTTTTTTTTCAAATAAAATCAAGTTCAGAATTTTACCTAATTTATAATAATAAACTTATGAAGTTCACAATAACCTGGTGACAAGTAAATAGAGTAAGTATGGTGACTGTTTATAACAAAATATGTAAATAATGTTCGTGTTTTCAGTAACTTTAATCTTAATTGAACTTACTAATTATCTAAATACTTAAAAGGGAATGGGCATTTTAGACCCAGGGCTAAATCAAGATCTAGTAGCTATGTGGTATAAAAAGAGTTTGCCTGCAAATGTCTAACGGTGTGTAACTTAGAATAAAATGTAGCCCCCACTTTGGCCCTTAAAATGACACACAATTTGATACAGCAATGGATAAGGATGCTCATTATTGTTTATTATATCTAGCCTATGCTGTCCCACTGCTGGGCAAATTCCTCCCTCCATTCCTTCCATCGTTCCCGGCTTTGAGCTACGTCTTGCCAATTCTTAAGGAAGACATTCAAGACATCCCGTCATCTCCTTCTTAGAGTGCGATACCCATTCATCATCTGCCTAGCCTTTTCCAACTATATTGGGGTCGGCTTCCAGTCAAGCCGGATTTAGCCGAATACCAGTATTTTACGAGGAGCGGCTGCCTACCAGACCTCCACAACCCATTAAATGGGGTAATACGGTACTTCATGGCAAGACTGGAGTCAGATTTACTGGCTTCTGACTATCCGTAACGATTGCCAAAGATCTACAAATGACAACCGGGACCTACGGCTTAACGTGCTTTCCGAGGCACGGAGGAAACTCGTTATGTTAAGATGGTCACCCATCCACAGACCAACCTTGGCAAGCGTAGCTTAACCTTGAAGATTGACCTGTGCGGCTGTTATGATCTAGCCACGAGCTCCTCCATTGATGTGATACATTGAGTGCGATACCCATTATCCTTCAAAAAAGTTACAAACTTGATCCACATACCTGAGGCTAGTATAAATATGAGGGGAGAACATGCAGCATATTAGAGGATTGGCTGCTGAGTTCAATGGCGCCAGGCTCTGGATGAGGGTGGCTATAGCCAGGTTGGTCTGCGTCGGTGGTATGTGGTGGTACACTTGTAGGAGATCAAACACGATGTATGGTGACCAACAGAGCACGAACACTGTGGGAGAAAAAGTTAGAAAATTAGACAATATAACCAAAATCAGTTTAGCCCAAACATGTTAGAAATCATTTATTTGGGCCAAATTACTGAACAACCTTCTTAGAACAGGAACAAAATTGTTATATTATTCAAGTACTAACAAAAACAATTATATTCTATGAAAATCTATTTACTCTGACTTAATTTGCAGGAAGGATATAAAAGCGACAATAAATGTATGATAATACCTAATTCGATAAGCCAAATTCATAAACATTAAACAGTACGTACAAACGTAACTAAACAAAGTTACGTTATTAACTTATTATCGCAAAATAATTCACTGAACAACTGATGCAAACTTTATCCGCTTCAAGCTAGGGACGTACATTTAAAATATACATCGATGTTTTTTATGATGTCATGCATCGATCGGTTGCATCGATGTTAATACGATGTATTGAGAAATATGCGAACATTTGAGAACAGTGGTGGCCAAGTGGTAACTGTCCCGACTTACAAATTGTAGGGGAACCCGGGATCAAGCCTAGCCAGGCGCATTACATTGTGTAATTTATTTCATCACCACCACCCTCAAAACGGTGAAGGAAAACATGGTGAGAAAACTGGCATGTCCTAGAACCAAAAATTCGAAAACATGTGATATTCACTAATCCGCACTGGGCCCGCGTAGAGAGGAGGTCTGAGTCCCAACAGCGGCAATATTACAAGGCCAATGATGCTAAAAATTGAGAAATATATAGAGGTTTCCAAAACATCGATTGTTTTTCGCATCGATATGTTTAGGGCTTAAAAAGCAGTTAAACATATATAAAATCATTTGACCCGGCTTAAACTGGGTCGGTTATTTTGTTGATTTGATTTTATTTTTCAAATTTGCATTAACTTCGAGAGACCGCAGAC
Organism: Mythimna separata; assembly: GCA_030763345.1. NCBI lineage: Eukaryota > Metazoa > Arthropoda > Insecta > Lepidoptera > Noctuidae > Mythimna > Mythimna separata. Next base: position 20,636,073 of record CM061171.1, on the reverse strand, counting down.
CTTAGGTTTTAATTTCAACTCGATACCTCCACACGTTCCCGAGTTCCGGTCTTGACAATTGGGTTGCGTTTTTTCCTTTTCAGATACGAAACTCTAAAAATATCGAGCCATATTCGATGTTTAAGTTTAAACAATACATTGATTTGAATCGTTAGAATACATCGATTGTTTATCGTCCATCCCTACTTCAAGTTCTGTTAGCCTGATTAAATATTAATGAGACTGTACTAAATAAAGCTTTGGGAATATCAATGAGTATCTACCTAATTGTTGAATCGTGTTGCCTTTTCAAATAGGAATTGTACTTTTTAAGTATAATTAAAGCATGAATTCGAAACGTTTAAATTCAAAAAACGTAATTCGTTTTATTTGTACTGTGTTCGAAAAATAAAAAAAAAAATCTTTTGCCAACCTAGTGGGTGCTTGTTCAAAAAGCTGCCGAACTGAAAAGAGACTAGGGCAGAATATGTCTGCCGCAAGTCTAACTTTGGGCTCGTCAAATACAGTATGTGCCCAGGCACAGTGACATGGGGCCGCGGCAGACCGCGAAGGAGAAATCGGGATGGTCTGTGTTTTTCTTAAGCATTGGAAAAATTGACATCTTTGAAAGGCATCCAGAGCATTTGCCCAGCAACGGGACTATATGGGCTAGTAATAACAGATAAAATAAGCCTGATGTAGTGCGGGTTAGCGCATCGAACAATAGTAGTCGATGGCACTATCCTATATGACCAAAATCTCGTAAATGTTAAGACAGAAAAAAAAAATGAAGTATGCGGTTTCGGCTCTGTCTCTGGAATCCTAATCTCCAGTAGTACCTACATATTTATTTTTTAAATGATTTATATTTTGTCAAAAAAAGAATTTGAATATATATGTCACTGGTTTGATCGATGTAATTCAAAATTCTGTCTATTGAATACTGTTCTAAAATGTTTTTATGTGTTTTAATACAACGATAAATTTTCCTTTAATCAGTATGGTTGATTCTTCAATCAATCATTTACATTTACAAAGAAATTTAAAAATTCCATTCTATAATACAATCATTTTTAATTCTGTCGCTATTCTCGCAAACCAGCGATGTGTGCCTAAACGATAAAGACGATAAACGATAATTAAGAGATAATAATAACCTACAACTGAACTTCGATTTATTTCTAACTAGCGACCCGCCCCGGCTTCGCACGGGTGCAAAATTATCAGTGTTTCCCTACATACATGTATTATACACTAGTTTCCGCCCGAGCTTCGCCCGCGTGGTGTGTTGATAAAAAGCAGCCTATAGCAAAAATAACAAAATCGAAAAAAAAAATTAAAAAAGTAGGAGTAAAAGTAGCCTATATGTTAATCCAAGGTATAAACTATCTAAATACCAAATTTCAACCAGATCGGTCCAGCCGTTTTTTCGTGAAAGAGTAACAAACATACATCCATCCTCACAAACTTTCGCATTTATAATATTAGTAGGATATAAACCTTCCTTTTGAATCACTTTATCTATTAAAAAAATCGCATCAAAATCCGTTGCGTAGTTTTAAAGATTTAAGCATACATAGGGATATAGGGACAGAGAATGCAACTTTATACTATGTAGTGAAGCTCATTAATTAAAAAGACATAAATAATTCTTAAACGTTTTCAAAAATAGAACACAATGCCATAACACGGTCAATGGCTCAAGACAAGCGAAGTTAACAAAACATCATCAAAGAAACAGAGCGTACTAAAATACATTATATCTTCTAAATATACCCACCGAAAACAATGACGAATGTCATTTTGACACTTTTGATCTTTGCTCTAGGAATAAGTCCCCTAGAACTGGCCCGCCTCGAATCCGGGTCGCTTTCCACCTGACCTGAAAACGATAAATATACAACGCATTTAAATCTAGTCGTTAATTCTCATGAGTTCTATTTAGAGAATTCATTAGCAGCTGTCGGCCGTATCTGGTTTTTGTAACTCTTTGTGGCGAATTAAGTGTTCTTTTTAGGGTTCCCAAACCAAAGAGTGAGTGTGGAGTTTCTTGTGCATCCTTCTCCATAGCGCATGCTTTAGAATGTGCAATTAGCATCTTTTCCCGACAGACTAATCTCTTGACCTTCACAAAAAGCCTGTATTGTTTTACTTGAAATATATGCTTTTAATTTTGAGTTTGAAAGGGTCTAGCGGAACCATATTACTAAGACTCCGCTGTCCGTTAGTTTGTCTGTCTGTCACCAGGCTGCATTTTACGAATCATTATACTTAGACGGTTAAAATTTTCATAGATGATGTATTTCTGTTGCCGTTATAACAGTGAATACTAAAAAACAGAATAAAATAAATATTTAAGTGGGTCTCCTATACAAAATTTTGTTTTGCCATTTTTTCCTACGGACGGTACGGAACACTTCATACGCGAGTCCGACTCACACTTAACCGGTTTTTTTTTTGTTTTATTGTCAGTTTTAGTTATTCAAACGTTAACAGTTTTGCTGTATAAAAGGGCGAAGATAAAAATAAATGTTTCAAGATTGTTTATGAGTTTGTAAGCGATTTAGAAGGTCATGATCGAGGAAATATGCTGCTGTTTGATTTACGAGCGAACTGCGTGGTTGTTATTATTTTCATACTGAAATACAATGTTTTTTTTTCAGTACTGTTTTTAGATAGTATTTTATGTGAGCACATCTAAAAATGTCTTAATAAAAATCAATGGCTGAACCTGAAATCCTAGACTTTATGGAACTGCTAGCTGCTGCCAACGGCTTTGCCTGTGTGATAATAAAAAAATATTTCAAGGCAACATACTCCCGGAATAAAAGGATAATCTTATTCGCTATCCCAGAATAATATGATATAACCGTGTGTCGAATTTAATCCAGACCAACAAATAAATAACCATACACAAACTTATTCACGCTAAAACGGCTGAACGAGTTTGTATGAAATATGGAACATGGGTAAACCCCGTCCTAGGATAGCAAATATGATATCTTTTACCCCAAGAGTAAGTTTTATTGGAATAATTTTCTACTTTTATATAGCGCGAAACAGCTGGCAGCAGATATTGTGTTTAGCATTAGCATTATCGGCCTTATAGGTAATGTTCCCACTGCTGGGATTCAGGACTCCTCTCTAGGAGAGGGAATGAGCCATAATCCACCATGCGGGCCCAATGCGGACTAACGGATGTCACATGTCTTCAAATTTTTGGTTCTAAGACATGCCGGTTTCCTCACGATGTTTTCCTTCACCGTTTTGAGAGCAGTGGCGATGAAATAAATTTGTGTTTATAAGATCCAATCTAACATATTTTCTTTCAATTTGGTTCAGTTGTTTCACCATGACAATATAAAAATCACAAAGACAACTTAGATACAATATTTGAAAATACTCACCATTCCTCAAAGTCTTAGTTCTCCTAGAGTTAATAGGCGGGCTCATGACGACCGCCTTGCTCTTCGTCCATATGGTGAGGACTATCACAGCGTAGCAGGCTGCTATGGTCAGAGCTGGCAGCACGAAGATCATGATGGAGATCAGGGACATCCAGATCTGCCACCGGCGAGGGGTTCCCAGGTCTATCCAGCATTGCAACTGACCTGGACATTAATAATAATAATGCTTTATTAGGTCTCAGAAAAAGCCAGTAATGGAAGTACAAAAATATCTTAGGTGTTATTAAACAGTTGGTTTCGACACAGATTGTATCGCAACTGGCATCTTAGCTACTAACCTGTGTTAAAGACACCAATTCCATTTCCCACAGAGTTACACTTATATTAGTTTTAATAATATATTATTTGTTTTCAGTAATTTCATGGACATTAATGAAGGAACTTTTTTAGCAGATTCAATAAAAAAAAGTTCAAACATGAAGTAATACGCCACTGGTGGATACCCTATCTATTGAATATATAATTTTATTTGTTCGTTGATTGACCGCACTTATATTATCTGTTGAGACTTGTATCTAAAAACATGTATAGTCTATAGTTATTATATATCTGTGACGTTCTGTTTGAAAGGTAACTAATAAAGTGGAAACGTTTTTGTGCAGAAGAAAATCTCATTTTCATTAAAGAATCCCAAACCTTAACACTATAAAATGTTTTGGGTTTTCATTCATTGTGCGTAGAGTAAAGGAGTGAAATTCCCTGCCAGCCTCTGCGTTTCTTGATAGTTACAACCTGGTCTTTAAGTCAAAAGTGATTTATGATCGAACACTTATTTAAAAAAAACACCATTTAAAATAGAAAGAAAAAATATTTATTTAGCGACAGCCACCAGGACAGACAGTTTCATTTGGAAGGATTTAACTCAAAATATTTCATTACAACTTGAAAAACTATAACACCGCGAAATGGGCGCAAATTATCAATTCAAAACTGTCTGCCCGTTTTCAATAACCTACCGCAATTCATAGATAGATAGCTATCCCCATTAAACAGTAAGATTTTATCTATCAATCCACAACTTTTGGTAACAAATGCTATCCGTCGGTTGGTTATAGGAAAACAAGTGCAGGCAAAAGGATAGATTTGTTTATCTTTAGTAACTGTTCGATAGATAGCTTATTGAAAACGGACATAAGGTGCTAGTGCGGCGGCGACGGGACACGATGACAACATAGATGCTAACATTCAACAACTTTTTAGTCTAACAGCACCTACATTATTTTATACTATATGTTTAATCTATATAGACAAATCCGGGACAAGTCGCAATAAAAATAAAACAAAAGGGCAAAAATAATAAGCAGAAAAATACTTTTGAAGTTGTGAATAAAGTATTCCAATTTAGACAATGCAAATTCCACCATCGAAAAATCAGAAAAATATTAAGATAAATTGATTTCTTCAGAATTCATTCGGTTCCTGATAAAGGAAGCGATAAGAAAGTGGGTCAACATTTGAAACTGGATCATTTTTTACATTAACCATGCTATCGCTATAAGACCTCCCTATTCTCATTTCTCGCGGTTGAAGTGTAAAAAATGGGATTGACGCGTTAAGGTTTGATTTCTTTTTGAGAGATGATATCCCGCAGCCAATTTAAAAGGCACCAGTCAAAATGAAAAATAATTGTAAAACGGAAAATATGAATTTAAATCTATTTGATACCCCATTCACTTTCCGGAAAATGGCTGAGTTTAAATATGTTACCATAATTGTACTGTAATTGAAAACGTTTGAAATCTAATAACAATAATAAAATATTACACAATTTTCATACAATACCATCTAATCCCAAAGTAGACCTTGTGCTATGAGTACTAGAGAACTGATAGAGCTCTTAACAGACACGTTTGTCTTGAGTGACAATCGAACCTACACGATCTCCGACGTAGTAGTCAGGGCCACTAACCACTAGACCAACAGGCCTGTCAAAGATGTTAGTACATAGTTCAGAAGGTATCCTCTCCAGGAACTTCTAAATACTCCGGTACTTCTAATAAGTATCCGAACATTTCCAATACCTATTCCCATTTCAAGGGTATTATCGGCCACTTGCCAGAGCTGCGGATTGTTTTTAACAATGTTACCACAGTCCTAAAAATAAGGGCAACTCAAGGAACAAGTTGGGTTTTAGCCAGTAAAATTCTAACTCTCCTTCCCACTCCACTCAAAACAGGATAAGTTATTTGATGATATCCCAAGTAGGGGCTTAAAAACGCCTTCATAAAGGTTACAGAATTATAAGTGTTACATGTTGAATCTGTAACAGAATCAAATCTGTAACACTTATAAATGTGTTTTCAATGTGTTTAACCCAAAACACTTATAAAAGTGTTAACAATGTTAATAAGTGTAACAGGTAAACGCATCCATATTTACTGTGCAACTGATTATTTCTGTTATACATATTAACACGTATAAAAGGTTACAGTTTGATTCGGTAACATTTAAACATCTGTTACATTTAAAAGTGTTTTTGTGTTAAAACTGTTTTAAAAAACAGTGTTAAAAACACTTAATACGGTTACAGTTTGAGTCCCTGATCCCAAGTGCTATTAAAAAAAAGGATCTTATAAAAAAATATATTAAAGTAAGTCTTACCTTGAACTTCCTTCACTTCATATAATATAAGAAGTGGTATAGAAAAGACTATACTGATGAGCCACGCCGATACAATCAGTGCTCTCGCTCGATTCCCTGAAATTTAATAAAAAATATTCTAATACAATTTTACAAAGAAAAGTAGATATCGTTTTGACGGTGGCAAAACTGAATTACTAAAGGAATTTGATCTTTGAATTTTTTTATTCTTTTTCCTTCCATTATTATCGTTTTTATAGGTCGAAGTATCAATTTTGTTGTTTTGTCATTTTGTTTTCTTAGAAAAATATATAAATCATGGAAATTAATACCCGACTTTTCCTTTCAGATTTATATTCCGTGAATTCTATTGAATTCTTGATAGCATTCGATAAAAATTCACGGATAATTGAAATATCGTAAATATCTTTGATTTTTTGTTAAATAGGGGCTTTCAGTCCGTCTTAATATTCCGCCCATCATAATAGCTATTTTTAATTGTCATTAAAAACTCAATTCATATTTTTATGACTCTTATAAAGTTTTTATTCAAAGTCACAAGTTCACAAAAGTTGTATGATCACTCTTCAAAAATTAGCTTTGCGAATCATATCACATTGAAACGTATTAATTATACGAGTTTTATAATGTAAATGTCATATTTTACGATCAAACTTCAGTACCATGGTATCAACGCCAAATGAAAGTCTATTAGCGAAAACAAGTTTCTTTAAAAGTTTTTAAATGGTCTGGAATGGTCTTCATGTAATGGACAATTCCATACCTTTACAATTTTTTGAAATGGGTAATCTACATTATTGGTCCCAATATAAGTTAAAAAATTATTCATCATCATTATTTCAGCCGAAGTCTGACACAGGCCTAAGATTCCTTAAGAGCAGAAGAAATCGGTTATTAATTTACCACCTTAAAAAAACCCTACGCTCCCAAATGTTGCCACAACAGGTGACCCTGTGAGTTTCACATTCATCAGAATCCTCCGACCATCATCAAATTATCTTTCTAACGCTAGGTCTTCTATCTACATCTTAATAAACAGTATTCACAGAACATAAATTAAGAAACGTTGTACTCACAGCTTCCAGAGAAGTTCATCGGATTAGTGATGGCATCGCAGCGGTCTATACTGAGCGCCACCAGCACATATGTAGAGGCATACATCACTACCGCCTGAAATTAAAAATAGAACATAAATAAAACACACAGTTTCATAACAAAGTCTTCAATTTAGAGTTCAACATTATTATCATTTCAGCCGAAAGACGTCTACTAATGAACATCGACCTTCCCTAGCGGACATTACGACCGGTCCTGCACATCTCGCATCCATCGGGTTTCTGCGACGCTCACCAATTTAGAGTTGCTAAATTAATAATAATTATTTTTAATTTTGGTAACTTTAAATTGAAGATATGATACGATATTCGATCAACATCCGCTCCCGATTTCAATTGCATTTATTGGTTGTTTGTTGTTACTATTAAGTTTTTTTCTAGTGCATGAAACCAGCAACAAATGAAAATGTAAAATTACGAATACTTGATTTTTGATTCATGTTCAGAGTAAATTTTTCTACCTTGCAAATCTACATAGTTTTAGTTTCAAACAATTTCGCCCAACTAAGCCATTTAATGAACCTCATTATCCAAAGGTTCTTGCCTTACCTAATACCTAAACTAAATTATTTTGCGTTAGTTTTCAAGCTCCATTTACCACGAAGGCATTAAAGTTCTGAACAATCATACTAGTAAAATTATCTCAATGTCCAAACTTAACGTTTGCAGAGCCAAAGTTTTTAAATGGCGCCTTTTCATAATTTTTACTATTAATTAAAAGATTAAAAAATATTTCTTTTATGGACGATAATGATCTGAATTTAGAAAGATGGTGGACATATAAAATTTAAGTCTGGCTTCGAAAATACTTCTTTAAATCAGGCTATTTATTTTTTTGCATGGTCATCACGAAGGTCATCCATGAACGAAATTTTTAATGAAACTAGCCACTTCAAACTGTCATAGGTTCAATTTGAATCGGAATACTAAATTAAAATTTAACAAAAAAAAAATGTCAAAATTAATCATTCATTTGTTTTTTGGGATTTATTTTTTCTGTGATATCGCCATTTAAAAACATGAACTCTGTGAATATTCACGTTGTTTTTGATAATGTAAAGACCATACTGTTACTTCACCTTTGTTAAGTTACGACCGGTAGTTATACAATTAAGGTAATCATATCCTTTACTTGTCTGGCACAAGACGAAAAGCACAACATGATAATATTACGAGTACTTTATAATTTGAGTATTAATTTCAAACAAGCGTGGAACAATTATATAAGGGAGTATTTTGAAATTCGCAGAATAACGGGCTAAGAAGAGAGTGAGTGAACTCATTACGATGATAACGTATTCATGGACGCTTTAATTGGCGTAAATACGAAGTTATATATTATATAGACAATATAGGTCTGGATCAAGCAACCAAATCGGAAGTAAAATGTAAAATATGGAGAAAATCCATCGAGCCCTTATTAAGGTACGGTAGTGCAATACAAAATGAAATATCACATTAAAATTTGGTTTTTGAGGTCTCTGAATAGAGAACCATCTAGTTTTATTGAAAAAAAAACGGCTATTTATCTATCTACAATTTGGTTTCCAAGTCCATGGTTTTTTCCAAAATCCCAAAAAAAGACTAGAAAATACAAAAATGTGAAAATGGCCCATCAATTTCGTGCATTGCGACGCTTAAGCGTTTTTTCAAGGAATTAAGTTGTACAGATATATGTACAATCGGCGTGCGAGAAAATATCTAACATCGTTTTCTACCGATTATCTGAAACGATGATTATATTCGTTTATAGCTAAATGAATGTATGTAAATGAGTGTGTGAGAATAAATGTGTGTGAGTGTGTAGGTGCAGGTGGCCCGTAGCTTTCGACTGTGCCCACTATTCCAAATACCTCAACATTTTTCTACTAACACGATTCATCAAGTTCGACACAATCCGTACCTGTTCTATTATTTCTAGTGACTTAATTATTATGTTGTTTAAACTTGTCCGCACGTTCATTATGAGTCGATTTGCAAGAAACTACAACAGCTGTGTGTTAGTTAACATGTTTGTTATTAGAATCAGTAACCAGAACACCTGTGCTGACTGATTTAAATATTTTCTGTTTGTTTTGGCTCCAAATGAACTGTTTTTTAGAACTAGATTATCGTCAGTTGATGTTGTTACTTCATTGTATTCTTGATCGAGCTTATGGAGAGGAAGATTTTATAAAGATTCACACACGAGTGGCTCTAGAATAGAACAATGTGAAGAAAACTGAATTAAAACAATTGTTTAAGGAGAAATATCACACTGATGGGTTCCTACACAAAACTGTGGTGTTATGCGATATGATACCGCATCGTTGAAACCTAAGATGCGAATTGCTGTGATGCGATTTGATGCGGCAAAGCACCTGTTCAGGTGACCATAAGATGTGCGATTCAATTCGCAAGTTCTTGACGGGTGTTATATCTGGTGGGCTACTTCGTCGATAGATGATTTTGGGCTGTTGTATCTATTCATATCGTGCGGAGATCTTTGATTGCACGATGGATTTACGAGTTAGGGATTGACAAGGAGCTCGTGGCTAGATAATAACAGTCTCACAGGTCGATCTTCAAGGTTAAGCAACGCTTGCCAAGGTTGGTCTGTGGATGGGTGACCATCTTAACATAACGAGTTTCCTCCGTGCCTCAGAAAGCCCGTTAAGCCGTAGGTCCCAGCTGTCATTTGTAGATCTTGGCAGTCGTTACGGATAGTCAGAAGCTAGTAAATCTGACTTTAGTTTTGTTATGCAGTGCCGTGTTACCCCAGTTAATGGGTTGTGGAGGTTTGGTAGGCAGCCGCTCCTCGTAAAATACTGGTATTCAGCTAAATCCGGCTTGACTAGAAGCTGACCCCAATATAGTTGGGAAAAGGCTAGGCAGATGATGATCTTTGTTCGCACGATGCAGGATTTCTAGTTGTTATGTGACGTCATAGATGTTTCTACACACACTGCTCTCCGGAGGGGAGTGGTGTGAGGGAGATCAGGTTGTGACAACCAGTATTTTCAAAATTTATTCAGTCGTGATCTTTCTAATCAGTTCAAATTATAACGAGATTTTTGAAATTTATTTTGGTCTCATTGGAGATTTGGACGGGAACAGAACGAAATTGTAACATCTTTTTGGTCGCAGGTGAACCAAATGTCTTTCGAAATCTATGACAGTTTTATTAGATAAACGATAAAGATTGGCTTAAACTTTTAGTGAACGTAACTTAAAAAGTTTGTTGATCATTTTGGTGCAACGTCTACCTCATTAACATAATAAAATAAGAACTTGTTTTCTTTTATATTATACTTTTATAGTGGAAAAAAATACAAAATATCATACCTTCGATATTTTATTGAAAATATTTTGTAATAACCATTGTTGTGATGGCAAAATATTTTTTAAAACTACCTTAATACCTTAACCCACAATAAAAGATGTTGTTTTATATCTTATAGCCCATGTTAAAAGCCGACTTTTCTTGCAAGTACTATAATCTCCACTTAACCTCATTTGAAACCATTGCTTTACATGCTACTGCCGAATAAACAACATTACAGAACACTCAAAGAAATATCTAAAAGTAATGAAGCTTCTACTCTTTCCCGCTTTTAGGTTAGTTACTCAGACAGATTTGGTTTATAAACATAGACCATATTTAATGCGTTCGCGAGCATTGGGTAGCTTGCCGTCCGGCAGTCCGGTAATCATCCAGACCGAACCCAAGTCGTTTACGGCGCGCACTGTTTCGCGCGCGCCTCAAAAAAATGTCAGCAAACCGTAGGGGCCTAGCAGGGTCGAAGCCTCTAGGGCCATGCGTTTGATTCTGAAAAGAAAACCCGGGACCCTGGAAACAAGGCAAAGAAGGAACAAAAAAGTGGGTTTTAGTCAGTAATAGTCTGATTATTTTCAACCTAAAAAAAGACCATATTTTTTAGATTGTACTTTAACTGACCTGTAGAAATTTCACCGATTTGCACATGAATTCTCCAGCTAGCCACGCGATGGTAATCTTCTGAATGATGTCTGGAAACACGTAGATCAGGCCTACGAAGAGATCTGCAATAGAAAACTGTGGTGAGATTGCAGTTCATAATAATTTATCAGAATGTATTAAAACATTCACAAGTGCCAATCACACAATGTTGATACGATAAATGGGCTTTTCTTAAAAGGGGTCGTTGTACTCATCAATATAAACAACTTTTACTCTGCAACCAACCCTGAAATCACGAAAAAAAATCCGCTTTCCCATACATTTATGTTCATATAATTTGACAAAATGTATGCCTATAAGTCTGCCGCAACCCCGTTTCGCAATTTTAGGGTCCAATTTTGAGGTATATGTCTACCTCGAATTTGGTCCCTAAAATTGCTTCTTTGTACAGCCCAGTTCTACTTACATATCACATCCAACATTTTGTTAAACCAAACACTCTAAACACAACGTTACATCTACCAATTTGCACTGGGCCACGTGCTGTATTGCAGCCCACTCGACACAGAGATGAGGCATCCAACTGTGATATACGAGAATGCAACATAAAACATTGCAAACAGTTCAGGATCAACTTCCGAATCGGTTTTAGCAATTTTTGTGTGTTTTTTGTTTATAAATTTTGTTAAATTTTAATTGCGTCACTAGCGTGTTTGCGTGTGCATGCGTAGATGCCAATACCGATGCGCTATCAGTCTAGTACGTCGATGCCTGCAGGATTTGGCTACAATAAGGATAACTAGTGTCCTAAAATACACTACCTAAGTACATTTGAGTAAAATTGTAGTGCAGTATTAAAACTGGAAAATTAAATTATAACTTAAGGTGGGCGCGACGTTAGAATTATCCATACAAACGTAATACCAAAATCATTTCAAATTTAAGCATATTTACACCATAATATGATGTTATTCGGATTCAGACAATAATTATCTAGGTTCCTACATCGTCTTTTTGTTGAAAAACTTACCCCAAACGAAATTTAAGCGAATTTAAATTTGCACATTTTCACAGCGAAAATGTCATGTTTTTATTTGGTTTTTTCTATATTATAAACAACAATATTTCAAAATATCTTTCCGTAGGAACACAGATATTATTATCAAGTTATAAATACTCGAAACAATATTGGAAATACATTAATTTTTCATTCATCATTTTTGGTATTACGGAACCTCTCCCAAATTTCCAATAGTTTGTATTGCTATCACAGCAAGCAACTGTCAGTGTGCGGATGATGACTGTACTCCAGTCGGTGTGTCCAAGAATTGTTTATACTATCTGGATTGCTTCCATCAACCTCAAAAACGTATTTTTTTGCGTCTCAACTCGAGATAGCGCGCGGTCTCCGCAGGCCTCTTAATTTTCTTGTTTTAATTTTATTCCAGTTACATTTTTCATATTATAGAATTATATGTATATTATAGTGTGATTATGTTCATTCCTAGAATTCATGACGCTCCTAATACAAAACAAATAAGTAGGTTTTTTAAAGTTTTTTGACAGATTATACAACTAATTTTACTGGGCTTTAATTTTAGTTTCTGAATTTATATATAGCACTTTACCAACACGCTCAAAAGCGATTGATGCAAGCATCTTAGTAGCAATTCCCGGGAGTATTACACGTTACGGAAGACAGCATTGATTAATACAGTGATTAACTGTCCACCACATCTCCAATTAATCGGAATTAGTGGTCAGTGGTTAGTTTGACGACTCGATTAAAGATAGTATCGGTATCTACGGGAAAGTCTTGTAATTTGGGTCAAGGAGACTTCCTTGCAGATTGGTTTGCAAATTGACTGCTGTTATCAAATGTCCTGAGATGTGTAGCAATAATATTTTCGTCAGTTCATGCATTATTTAGTAGCTTAATAACTCATTCATTAATTCCATATCTTTCATTGGTTTCGTATAACTCATATTCATTTGTCTTCCATTGTTTTTGTCAGACATAATTAATGTCTACTCTCCACTTAATATGAAATGTACATAAATGCAATACATTTAATTATGTCTACTCAACGTCCTGGGGCCCTACCTAGAGCTCATAATGCGACTCATTTCATGTCCTAAACCTTTAAAGGGATGGAGATATTTAGGGTGTATACCTTCAATTCAATTCGTTGATATTTAAACACATGTCATGGTAAAGACCCTGTTCAGTGCATTGGATAAGTACAATGACAATTATTATTTTTAGCATTATCGGCCTTATAATGTTCCCACTGCTGGGACTCAGGCCTCCTCTTTTGGAGAGGGAATGGGCCATAATCCACCACGCGGGCCCAGTGCGGATTGGTGGATGTCCCATTTCTTCGTTTTTTTTTGGTTCTAGGACATGCCGGTTTCCTCACGATGTTTTCCTTCACCGTTTTTTACTTGTTAAATAAAATTATATTGTTTTACCAGCTTCAAATTGTTAACTACTTTCATCTGCGTTATCAGTTTAAATCCATAATCGTGTCTCGTTTCCATTTTCATAATTTAAAAATCCTTTTACAAATTCCAGTACTCAAACTTTTGATATTATCCATCATAAATTACGCTACAAAATTTTATTAATCATTAAGTTTTTTTTACCTTTTCCATAATGGAAAGAAGCTTTAAAACATAGGCTCGTAAAATTTTCTACGCAGACAGACTTTTGGGTGATATCTACGGTGGGTATTGTGCGTAAAATCGTTACGGGAAATCGGGTCATGCCTCATACTCCATATATTCTATGTCTGTTATCGAAAGCCCCCAGCATGCAAGTATTTCCTCAAGCCATTTGCACAGGGGAAGTGAGTGCGTAACTAGATAAGGACACGGCAAACCGAACTCCCCATTATTTGTTTTTCTTTTTCCAATGTTAATATTTGCAGTGACGAGACCTTTTTTCCTTAATCTTGTTAAAAATGTGCATTACGGTGTAAATGGTTCTTGCAAACGCGTTTGAGTATGTTTATCTTTGAAGTTAGGATCATCTGTATGCCCGTTCTCACTTTTACTTTTTGGAACGTAAGAAAACATCTGATTCGAAATTCTGAGCACGTTGTGGATACGATTCTAAGGTACTGTAGTTATTTTAAATTGGGAGCCAGTAATCTATCGATCATGCCATTAAGCTAATGTCTCATTCAAATCCAAAACGAGTGAGGTCATCGCACCTTTTTTTGGTTTAGTGGACTAAATTCTAGTGCCATGTTTATTGTTATGAGTAAATATAATATTAAATCAATATTAGATTTACTGTTCTTTGACTTTTTATGCAGATTTTGATTTTTTGGTATGTTATGTCAAAGATAGTGGTTATTTCTGATAAATCTCCTCTTCTTTTTCTAGCCACGTAAACCTTTCACCTAACGCAGGTCATCACCGTGCATGGCATGTTCAGGAAACTGTTCTTATTTTTTTGCATTCAGGTAATAAAACGCCTTGTTTTTGCCTGAATGCAAATCGGTAATCTCATTTTCAGGTGAAAAAAAAACGCCATCATGTCACTATTGTGTAAGCCGTCCGGAGGCGGCAACAGCGCTTAGTTTTCCACACGTGCCTCAAAGAGATGTCAGCTAAACCGTAGGAGGTCAGTACGACCGATGCTCGCTAGGACCACGGGAATCTTTGAAAAACATATCATAAAATGCCATACAATGTGCATTTTGCTGAGTGTTCGGCCGTTTTTTATTTTATATCATTTCTAGTTAAATTTAATTCCGCGAAAGATGGAAAGAGTGGAGGGAGGCCTTTGCCCAGGAGTGGGACAGAATAGGCTAGTAAAAAAAAAAAAAATAGTTAAATTTAAGATTGCTGTATCGTTTTCGTGCAAATAAAGTGTTTTTTAGGGTTCCGTAGCCAAAATGGCAAAAACGGAACCCTTATAGTTTCGTCATGTCCGTCTGTCCGTCTGTCCGTCTGTCACAGCCGATTTACTCGGAAACTATAAGTACTACAGTGATGAAATTTGATGGGAATATGTGTTGTATGAACCGCTACAAAATTATGACACTAAATAGTAAAAAAAAGAATTGGGGGTGGGGCCCCCCATACATGTAACTGAGGGATGAAAATTTTTTTTTCGATGTACATACCCGTGTGGGGTATCAATGGAAAGGTCTTTTAAAATGATATAAAGTTTTCTAAAAAACATTTTTCTTAAAGTGAACGGTTTTTGAGATATCAGCTCTCAAAGTCGTAAAAAGTATGTCCCCCCCCCTCTATTTTTATAACTACGGGGTATAAAATTCTAAAAAAAATAGAGGTGATGCATGCTAATTAACTCTTTCAACGATTTTTGGTTTGATCAAAGTATCTCTTATAGTTTTTGAGATAGGTTGATTTAACTGTAATTTTGGTTAAGTTATTGTGCTTACACTGAAAACGATGGCTGAACCTTATAAGTTTTATTTGCTGCTACGGAACCCTTTGTGCGCGAGCCCGACTCGCACTTGGCCGGTTTTTTCTTTTCTTTCTGTTTTTCTCTTAGTGTCCTCAATTCCTTGTACGTTTGAGGACTTAAAGGACACAGATGGCTTTTAGTCAATAAAAGACTGATAAGCCCCTACTAACCCTATTTTTTAAACACGCCGCCCTGAGTGGGTACGGTTATTTGATGATTTCCTACACACACAAATAAAAAGGGTACCTCTGTACAGTTAATCTTTTCAGATAACTCTAGAAAATGGGTCACGATCCGAGTACTGTAGTATTTTTTAGAGGATTTAGAAACGGCTAAGACTTAAATCTGACCAGATGATCGCTTTTATTAGACACAGTCATATGCACAAACTAACCAACCATCATTAATCTTTTCTCCAAAAAAACAAGTTATTATTCACCCACCAAAATACGTCAGCATCTTTATGTTGTTAAGAATACAGTTGAAAATAGAATGAATGTTGTTTTCTGAGCTGTAAATTAAAGTGTGTCAGCTTCTAAGCTTTGCAAACACTGCTGATTTGTTTGGATTTGCGTCCGTTTCTTCATTTTTATAACAAAGTTAGTGAACTATTTGTAATGTATGATAGAAATAGATGTACGCGGAAACTATTATAGTTTGGCTACTTCTCATACTGACGAACGAAGGAAAGGTCACGGATTTTTTAAAATTGAATTATGTTTTGGATGATGGATTGATTGAACCGTCTTCTGTTTTAAGAAGGTTGGTGAAAGGTATGGTTTAGGAAATATTGATATTTTCAAAGTTCCGGGAACTACGAGACTAAAAATAGTTATTCGATAAAAAAAATGTTTTTGTAAAATACAATTATGACACAGAATAAAACGCGGATAAATTGTAAGCCGTTTGTGCCAATAATCATTCTTAGATCTTTGACAATCGTTATAGTTAGTCAGACGTCGGAACGTCTGACTATCATTCTATCCAAGGCGTATCGTGTTTCCGTGAGTTGTGGAGGTCTGATGCCTATCAGTCATTTCATGTAAAACACGTGTATTCAGCCGCATCCGGTTAGAATGGAAGCTCCAACACAGTTGGGAAAAAGCCTAACAAAATGACGAAATCAATTACTTATTTTTTGGCTGTAAAATCTCATAGTTATAAAACATTTAGACACGCAAATAAATAGTATGAAGATCTAATAAAAAAATAAATAAAAAATACTTGCAATAAGTCTACTGTATACTCATAAAAACATAAATAAAAATAAACTCAAAACGTTGGAGATGATGGAAGTTTGTTTGGTTCAGATTGTAATGTATGGGACATTGAAACTCTCAATACCTAAACAATACGTGATAATTTAGGTTCTAATCAACATGCAATAAATAAATAAATAAACATACTGAACAATGATTTCCCTCGAATCAACGGCAATAATAAACACTGGATTATTCCAGTGAAAGAGTTACCGCAGTTACATGGGTAAACTTTAGTCAGTAAAAGTCTGACAGAGTAGGGGTGGCCTAGAAATGGAACTTTCAAGAACATGGAAAAAGTGAAACCCAATTTTATCACGCCTGTCACGAGCCTCGACCCAAAAGTCCTGGGACTTGGATAGTCAAATTCAGAAGAAATCCCGTAACTTCGAGGTATGAGGTGTGCCGGACCGAAAGATTTGTGAAAGGGTTAAGTATAAACAACAGTTATACTTATGAATTATTTAAGTTTTCCACTGCTTCAGTGAAACTAAAATATATTATTTCAGATTTGTCTCACTTTTTAGGGTCCCGTAGCCAAATGGCCAAAACGGAACCCTTATAGTTTCGCCATGTCTGACCGTCCATCCTCACTTAATCTCTGTAACCGTTAGCACTAGAAAGCTGAAATTTGGTAACAATATGATGTCAATCACGCCAACAAAGTAGAAAAATAAAAATTGGAAAAAAGTGTTTTATTAGGGTAGCTCCCCTGCATGTAAAGTGGGAAGTGTCTTTTTTTTTATTTCAACCCCAACGTGTGATATATTGTTGGATAGGTATTAAAAAATGAATAGGGGTTTACTAAAATATTTTTTTGATAATATCAACAATTTCGGAAATAATCGCTCCAAAAGTAAAAAACAATGTGTCCCCCCTCTAACTTTTGAACCATAAGTTTAGAAAATATGAATAAAATCTGGAAAGTAGAGATAGAGACTTTCAATGAAAATTATTTTGAACTTGATGGGACGAACAGTTTTTGAAAAGTTAGGGACACTTATTGTGACGGACGAAAAACTACGGAACCCTACACTGAGCGTGGCCCGACATGCTCCGGCCGGTTTTTGATTAATTGAATGTTTTCCTTTTTTGCTCTTTAATTTACAACTATCTGTAACATATTTTATTTGTCTTCTGTGCGGGAATCGCATCCGCAACATGCAACGGCGCAATCATTCGGTAAACCGCAGCGCCAACCGTACTGCCATTCCGATCACAGTACTGCGTTTTATAAAACACATCATACATATATATCTGGTCGTAAATAAATATTCTGGCTACCCCAACACACTAACTCACATTTACAAAGATATAAAGTTAAATCACATAACCGCAGCTCGTATTTTAATTCGGAAGTCCGCCAGTTTGGGCGTCCAACTAATTCGACGGTACGTTTTGGCACAAACAGCGGGCAAGCCAGGCTGTCTCTTAGTTGCGGACACCACATAAATCTGACATGTCAGTATGATGTAAGGGTGTGTGGTAGTGGAAACTGGAGAGGCAAATTTTTTGGCTGAAAAATTATCAAATTACTGGTCCCAGTTTAGGTAGCGCAAGAGAGAGTCAGACTTTTACTAACAATTCAGTCCTGTTCTTTCAGTTGGTCTTTGCGTTCCAGGATTGTGGTAACTTTTTCAACAATCCTGTAGTATCGGCATAAGTAGGTCCTGTCACTGTATACTGACATCTCTTTGAGTCAGTCTTTATCAGAACGATTGGCTAGCTAACACAGCGCGCTCTCTGTTCGTTTACTCAAATGGTCCTATGGGACGGCAATCAGACACGATCGCGTACAAATCAGGTACAGAATTATACGTACTTTCACAGCACCAACTTCCGGATTCCGGGCAATTGTCTAACAGAGTAATTCGTAATGGAAAACCCATATAGCACTTCTAGTCCGACCTGGACCTCGAATCAAGGATCCTACCCTTAGCAGTTGCGTTTGTGACCATAAAACCAGCAAGAAACTTATAAAATACTATTATAGCTCTGTATGTCATAGTTAAAAGTTCTAGAAATATAACAAGAAAGTTTATTTATTATTTTTATAAACAAATTAGGAATATAACAAAAATTATTAATTTTTTTTGATATAAATTCATCTAACTTAACTAACTTCTGCCAGCAAACCTACTCTCGATTATTTCTGAGATTTTCAAAATAGTTTACAACATTTTCCAATGGACATACACCCTTATGTCCTTCGGGAACATCACGAAAACAAGAGTGAGGTCTGATTTTAAGTTGCGATTAACCCTCCTTTACGCAATTTATGGGAAAGGGATCACATTTTTTGTAAGTCGCCTCATTTGTTGGGCAAAAACTGTGCTAACGTCAGATTTTACCGTTTACCGGGTAAGTGGGGTTAAACAATTTACTATTGAACTCAATGTAAGTAACGTCCTGGCCGTAAAGGTTACATATTTTTCTTTTTGCTAAGGAAAGGAATTCCCTTGCCGGTTGTGACATTCCTGATAGCTACGATCTAGTAGTCTTTAACGGCCGAAATTAATAATCAATCTATCTCCAGTTTTGGCATACTGGAGATTGTAAAACTAATGATACAATCCAAAAATTATCATGTTTTCTGTTGCTTCATTTGTTTTTCGATCTCCGATATGTGAAGTCAATTATTAATAGGTTACTTCAAGGCACGTGTGGGCTTGCCATCCGGCCGTCCAGGAGCCATCTAGATCGAGATCGAGTCGTCGACGGTGTGTAGTGTTCCACGCGCGCCTCAAAGAGATGCAAAGTCGTGAGGGTCCAGCAGGGCCGAAACCTCCTGGAACCATGAGTTGACTTTTGAAAAAATTACTCGTGGTCATTGGACGAAAAGAGCAAATGGAAAAACATGAGTGCATACTTGTGACTAAAAGCATTTTAGTCCCTAAAAATCTGACACGCCTTAACTTAACCTATCACATACCCACAAAACGAGACACAATAGTAAAACAATAACAGCGCGGTCTCATAGGACCGGTCGGGGATTCATGAATTAATAAATAACAAAAAAGACTGCCAAAATCTGAAGCCTTAAGTTAAAATAGGTCACTGTATTCATCATCTTTATATCTGCAAAACACACATTTTTTTAATCTTCTTACCATAATATATCGTAAAAATTCAGTGAATATATCGTTTAACGTATGATCAAAGAAACCTATAAGCCGAGAAAGAATTCTCATTCCGCAGAACGCTTGAACACAAATGGAATTACGATATTGATAATAAGATCTCATATTACGGTACTTTGATTTCGAATTCTTATATCATAATTTCCCACTGGCTTACCCAATTGAAAAAACATCTGAAGATATTTGGAACGGATCGATAATTTTAAACGAATAACTTGTTGGCATGTGTTATGGTTTTATATTCTTGTGGGAAATCATGTCATGACTTTTCCCATTTAAAGGTGGAGTGACAGGGCGTGCCAGACTTTTACTGCCTAAAACCAAACCTATGTTTTTTTGTTTGACTTTTGTGCTCTAGGACTAGAAGTATCCTTTCCAAATATGCCCATGGGTCTAGCATGCATCGGTTCCCAAGACAAATTGATGGGACGTCAATAAATCAATTCTTTGTTGTTTTTTTTTTGTTTATATTTGTTACGATCTAACTCAAAGACCACTCTTGACCGATTTCAAAAATTCTTTTACCATTAGAAAACTACATCTTCACTGAGTAACAAAGGCTATGTATTTTCCAATTTCGTGCAGCCAAGACGCGGGCAAGCACTATATTAATAAACAGAAATTGTATCTAAAGAAGAGTTGTCGTTTCATTTTTTTTTTCTACAAGGTCTGTAAAACCGTCCGTTATACTGTTTTTAGATACCTACCCTGGAACCTTTGTTTAAATGTGAAATGTCAAAAATATGTTAGACAGACCTCATAACCTTTTGGCCATGGCATTTAACCTATCACATACCCACAAAACGAGACACAATAGTAAAACAATAACAGCGCGGTCTCATAGGACCGGTCGGGGATTCATGAATTAAGCCATATAGATAGCTGGCTTAATCAAACCGACACTGAACCACACGTGCGAACTGCAACAAATGTATCACCATTTCCGTTCTCAATATAGCTCCAAGTATTGGCACCATGAACACTAGACCACAATACAATCTGCAAACAGTTTTCTGTCGATTGCACACGAACAAACAGAATTTTGCAAACTGCCCTCAGCCATATTCCCACAGCCGCATCGAAAAATGGGGCAAGCAAAGAGTTTAGTCCCGAAAAATGCTTTTGTGTGCAAAACTGAAATTAGCTTTATGGAAATCTTGCTTGCAGTTGGGTTTTTGCTTAATTGTGTCGATAAATTTTGTCACTACTTGAAATTTTGTTAATTAAAAATATGTTTGGCTATGAAAACCTATCGTAAAACATAAGGTTACGTAACGTAACATTGCAATATGTTTGTGTGTATGTGATTGGTTTCTTTATGTGTAATTTGTTGTGTAGGGTAATATTGTATTATTTGTGTTGATTTCTTTTTTTAAACCTGATGGTCTGAAATTAATTTATTATTATAAGAACAATACCAGTTACATAATAATTTGGTAATGAATAAGCAATGAATAAATTCATAAATATTTCATTGCCTTTCAACATTATTTTCACATTAAACTGCGGCGAGTGTCCAAACTTACATTGTTGACACTTCTACGGTCTAGACTAAGCGTTTCGCCTCGTAATTTAAATATACTGTGTAATACATCAAAGGACTGGAACAATTTGCCTACTATTTAGGTGTCTTCAAGGCTAAAGTGAATAGGCTCTTAATAAACTAAAGCACTTCACCAGCAAAGGCTACATGACTAGTTACCATCAGGTAGGATCGCATTGAACCCATGATGTAATTAAAAAAAATGTCTTTTATCAAGAAATAGAGTCTTGAATAACTTTTTAATGAAATATCAGAAAGAAATAGCCATTAAAATAGTTTTAGACGAACTAGGAGGGTTGTATTGATGATTTTAGACAAAAAAACATGGAGAAGTTACGGTAAACTAATAAAAGACATTCCATTTACAAACTAATCCAGTTGCGTTACTTATCATCATCATCATGATGATAAGTAAAGCAATGGCTTATTCATATTTTATTATGGTCCCTAGCGTGTGTTATTTTTAAACACAAGCAAACACATACAAGCTTCTTGTATAATAGTCAAGGAAGAATAAAATACAATAATAAAGTAAGCCTAAATTCAAAAATATTCAGTAATTAAATAAATAGCCTCACTCAAAAGTCTAGGAATATCGAAGGCTGAAAATCCGCCATCAGTTCGTTTTATTACCTAAAATGGCACTTTTATTGCACTATCCTTTTGCTATTTATATCAGGGTTAAACCCAATGGCCTGCGATAATAGGACATTTTAAATAATTGAGTGTACGTTTTTGGCACTAGAGGAGTTTAGGCTTAAGGTATTATAGGAGGCTTAAGATCCTGGGATCTGTTATTTATATACCTAGATAAATTCCGGATACAATACTTTATTCGTTTGTTCTGTGTCTGGGTGTAATTTATCTATAATATGTATGTATTTAGAAATATATAAGTATGTTTATCAGTTATCTAGTACCCATAATACAAGCTCCGCTTAGCTTGGGACTAGATGATGTTGTGTGAAAGTTGTGGAATATTATTATTATTTTATTATTATTAATGTGAGCGCGACCTGAGAAAAAGAGGTTAAATCCAAAAATGTTGTATGTGGTATTACTAACTAGTAGGAGAATCATGTCTTGACACTTCACAACTTTTTTTATTTCCTACAATTGCGACTGAATAATGTTGTCAATTAAATTAAAAAAAAAAACTCCAGGTCGCGCTTTCATTAGACGCACTCTATCTATATTATTTTAAAGGTGAAAGTTAGTGTGTGTGTTACTTATTCGCACTCTAATGGCTGAACAGATTCGAAAAATGGGTAGATCAGGAGAAACCTGGTTCTTTTTTTTACAACCATTTTTATTAAGGTGAGGAATCATCAAAATGACTTCTCCCGCTCTGGGTGGAGCAGGAGGGCGTGTCAAACTTTTCCTTTTTTATAACCACTCAGCTGGAAATAAGAGCCTTCTTGGAATAGAAACTTCGTAGACATAAACAAGACCTTTGAATATGAACTTTGAAGTGTGAATAGGTTAATTCTAAGTAAACGTGCTCCATCGTCGACTACATTATCACTTACTTTTAGGTAATAAGTGGTCTCGGGTGAGCCTATTAATAATGATACTAAAAGCTATAACCTAGAACATTTTGGTTATGTAAAACTGGCTGTCTTTGAAATTGGTGTTCAACTTTGTAATATTATTATGCCATTAATTTCATATCTTTTCAAAAAGGTCTGTTGGATAGCTCTACAAAACCTAGTAAGTATTTTGAGATAATCTAAAGTTCTCGTTTTTGAGAGGGATTCATCGCATACCTAATTGTCATTATTAATATTTTTTTCAGTTGGGATACCATCAAATAACTTGGTCTGTGTGGAACGAAAGGATCAGATTTTTACTGACTAAACTTGTGTCACAGTAACTTCATTAACTACCTCGTTGGTCTAGTGGTCACAAGAGCACCTGCTGAGCAAGGGGTCTTGAGTTCGATTCCCGGGTCGGGCAAAAAATTCTATTGGTTATGGTAATTCTGTAGCTGCCCGGAGTTTGGAAGTTGGTGGTGGGAAACCCCCGTGCCTCGGAAAGCACGTAAAGCCGATTGATCCTGCGCCTGATCTCTCTCCGGTAGTGTCGGATTGCCGTCTCATAGGACTATGAGAGTAAAGGAACAGAGAGTGCACCTGTGTTTGCGCACACACTTGTGCACTATAATATCTCCTGTGTACTTGGCTGATCTCTGTTGAGATTGGCCACCGTGATCGAAATTCGGTGGGGGTAGTATTACTATTAACTTCATTTCATAATCCCATAGTATCACTGTCATCTTTATTAACTATTTGACGTGAACTCAATAATTTTCTATCATCCACATATGTCTGCTATTTTCGTCAACCATTTATTATCAGTGAAAATAGACTTTAATTAAGCTATAACAGAATATTAACAAAAGACTACAAAGGGCTGTCAGTACCATCCATCGTTTTCTGTAATCAACTCACCTTTCCTAAATATAGAATTCTCTGATTTAGGACCCTCGCCCACAGCGACTTTTTGTAGCGAAGCAGTAGCGCGGCTGACGCGCGTTCCTATCGATAGAACAACAACGCACTGCGCGCGATCCTGTGGCCGCTGGTCGCGTGCGGCCACCGCTCTATAGCGATTTCATACTAATATATGTATCTCGATGGCCGCCGTGACCTAGCCGCTGCGGACTGGCCACTAGTGCGCTATTGCTCATACAGTTGCAATGCAGGCGCTAGCTGCTTGCCCCTGTCCATGCCACGATTCTCAGTCGCGACGCAAACGCGCTACTGTCGCGCTTAAGTTGTTATTCAAACGCGGTACAGTAGCACAAGAATTAAGATTTTGTATGTAGATTTTATTGATTTTCATTCTCGCGCCACACTCCTTCCGTCCTCTCACCGTTGTTGTCTGACACGGTCCCGTGTTTGCAGCGCGACATTCGCGATTCTGTAGTGCGTTAGCATCGCGAATGTAGCGAGTTAGCATCGCGACTGTAGCGCGTTAGCATTGCGACTATAGCGCGTTGCAAATGCGACTAACGCGTGTTAGTAGCGATGCTGTCGTGCGTTTACGAAACGCGCGTCAGCATCGCTACAAACAGCTACCGTGGACGAGGACCCTTATACTTGGACCAAAGACAATTGCTAACTCTTAAAAGCTATTTAGAATTCTATTGTTTTCATTGTAACGTCTAGGACTGAACTGAAGGGGATCACAAATAAGCTCACTGAAGATCGTTTATATTTAATGAACACACGAATAAATGAAGTGTTTGTTAGT
This sequence comes from Mythimna separata, assembly GCA_030763345.1. NCBI lineage: Eukaryota > Metazoa > Arthropoda > Insecta > Lepidoptera > Noctuidae > Mythimna > Mythimna separata. Next base: position 20,611,351 of record CM061171.1, on the reverse strand, counting down.
GTCGGTCTTACTATTGTCGGAGAGGGTTTAATTAGATTATTTTTGGAGATATTGAATGCAATTTTATTTAATTTCTTTTTATTAAAGTTGAATTTACGGGTCGTGAAAACGCGACCTGGAGGTTTTTTTTTTAATTTAATTGGCATCATTATTCAGCCGCAATTGTAGGAAATCAAAAAAAGAAATGACAAGAAATGATTCTCCTTCTAGTTAGTAATACCACATACAAATTTTTTGGATTCTACCTCTTTTTCTCAGGTCGCGCTTTTATTAGACGGACTATACAAAGGTATTGAATAACTGGTACTTTAAGGTGTGACTTAGAGGCACCATGGCGACCTCACTTTACACCTAATGCAAGTAATTACCTAGTATGAGTGTTTTGCCATGAAGTACCGGGTTATCCCAGTTAATGGGTTATGGAGGTCTGATAGGCAGCCGTTCCTCGTAAAATACTGGTATTCAGCTTAATCCGACTTGACTGGAAGCCGACCTCAATATAGTTGAGAAAAGGCTAGGTAGATGATGATGACCTAGTATGAGTGTTTCGGAAGGTACTTGGATCAGATTTGGCAGACAGAAACGATCGCTAGGAGGACATGGTGGAGGATGAGAAGAAAGTTTGCCATCTTTGGACGAACTAAAACCAACCTATACTCTTACAGCTAACCTTTGAATTCAAAGGCTGCGATAACTCTTTCAAACAATCTCACAGCTCGTACGAACAGAACCCTAAAACTTCAAAAAGTACAGTCACCAAGGAAAACCTTTGACAATCCAAACACAAGCCAAGGTAACTTCCGACTTCTCTTTTCAAAAGATTTGACCTATTTCCACACACACACACGTCATCACACACACACGCAAACACACACATTTAGAATTAATGACATCAAATAGTTTCCCAAAACATACTTAAATGTAAATGAACTAACTTCTGACCCACTTAATTAACTAAGGCATCGTATGAAAAACGAATTTGACTGCATTAACCCTTCGTGAGGTGAGGGTGTTTAAAATTTATGAAGTTGAAAACTTTGGAGTTGTAAAGGGCAGTCAAAGTTTCTTTGGTGTTTTTAATTCTGTGTTATGTTTTGGACGCGTTGAGAGGTGAGGATGCTGTTGTCATGTGAACAGTCTTTGTTACTGAAAAAAGAGATTTGAAGGCGTTTTCTTTTTTTTTTTGGTTTAATAATATAATTTAGTACTTTACTACAATCCCAACTAATGGTAAGTTGTGATGCAATCTTTGATAGTGAAACGCACTAGTTTTATATCTGTGTCCAGAAATTCTGTTAATAGGTACGACTGGACATGTACCTTTCTCAATTTTCTCTCTAAATTGACCGTCTTTTTACCTTATAAATTCTCTCCCACTCCCGCAATGAGCGGCGCGGGGAGATTGTCAGACTTTGAATGACCAAAACACATACTTTTTGTTTAGTTGCCTTTTTGCTTGCGAGAGCTGCGGGGCGTCGGCTCTAACTAGCCCCATCAATTTTGCTGACATATATTTCAGGCGCGCGTGGAACACAACGCGTCGTCACCGTTGACCCGGGTTTATTTCGACAGCCAGACGGCAATCTACCCATGGCTATTATAATAGGTATTAGTTTGATTTTGACTGTCTTGTATGGTCACACATGGAGAAACTGAAATGCGCTTAAAAATATCTATACCAAAAAAATACGCGATTTCAGGTGGTCCCATAGTAAAAGTTGTTTTTTATCATAAGTTGGTACCATCACGTGTTTATGTATCGATAACTAGCAACTTATCCTATAATTTATTAATGTATTTCTTTTCTATTTGCACCTACCATGTTGTAAGGTCGAGTGGTAGAAAATGTCTAAGACATTAAGTTAGCCTTTGTACAGTGTTTCTTGCTAGTAGTGCATAATCTTTTTATACCTAAATAACAACACAGCTAAACTTACCAGCAATCGCGAGCTGCATGATAAAGAAGTTCATGCGGCTCTTCCTGGCGTTGGTGCAGAGCAGCGCGGCTATCACTGATGTGTTCAGCACCACTATCGCCACGAACAGAACCCACATCACTGTGAACTGGATCGACTGCAAGATAAACGAGACAGGTTAAAGATGGGTTGGGTAAAACGTAGAAAGATATGTGTACTTGAAAGATTTTTAAGCTTGTTGTTAGGGTTTCGTGCTTAAGTCAGCAAAAATGGAACCCTTATAGGATTACTTTGTTGTCCGTCTGTTCAGGCCCTTTTTCAGGATCGCGGGGAGGTATGAAACTGAAATAAATTTTAATACTCAAGACTGCTACTCCAAGCAGTAGTGAAAAAGTGACCGCCATCTAAAGATAAGACCATAATACTCCGTTTAGGTTCATATTTTGACACTTGCTAAGAAATCAAAACCTAGGGTACTTCTCGTTGATTTAGAATCCTAAAATTCGATATTAATCAAACTGCGATCAAGCGCCACTATGGTGAACATCTCACCCATTTATTGTACGTACAACTAAGGAGTGGAATACCCTGCCGGAGTCTGTGTTGCCTGAGCTACAACATACGGGTCTCTAAGCCGAGAGCGTGCTCCAACTTCGACCAATTCATCATAATTACCATCAGGTAAGATAGTTCTCAAATGCGAATCTACCTAACAACGTACGAAATAATGCTAATAATTACCCGTTTGTCTTACTAAAGTTAAAAGCCGAAAGTAATAAAACGTTTAAAATTGAATAAAAATTACTGCCATTAGTTACAAAGGCTTCTCACTCACTGACTGTCAGAGTACTTCAACATCCGCCCTCAGGCTTATACGATTGAACTTTCAAATACCAATTTCCCTATTATAACAACCAGTTTAATTCAATTCACTTAACTTATTCATTTCCAATAAATAATTTTATTGAGGCGTTCTATCGCCGTCTAGCAACGAAGAATTAATTCAATTTATTTTGTTAAAAAACCGGTTAAGTGTGAGTCGTACTCACGCCCGAAGGGTTCCGTAGCGAAAAACGGCTAAAAAGTCATGTTTGCTATTATGGGAGCTCCACTTAATTTATTTTTAGTAGTTTTTGTTACAGTGACAACAGAAATCTGTTAAATTTGAATTGTCTAGCCATCACGGTTCATAAGATACCGCCTAGTGACAGACGGATAGATTGACAATCAGACAGACTGACAGCGGGGTCTTAATAATAGGGTCGTGTTTTATAATGTTGGTACGGAACCCTAAAAACGTAGCAAAGCTTCCATTAATCATTCCTTTCAAAAACTTTAGAAAATTAATTCACATTTAGTTAGGAAACTGTTGATGCCTCTTATCGGTATATTCAAACAGCCAGTGGTTAGTTAATAAGTGCGTATATTAACGGTAGAGGTTTGAATAAATACTATTTTGGTATATAAATGTTGTTATTGTATTATCCAATAATGATTTTGAATTTTGCTGGTTATTCTAGCAACACACTTAGAAATTTGATTTTCATCAATCCATTCATTAATCCATTCCATTAAAATTGCAACTGTTTTCGTCCAAGTTTAAATCTGTATTGAGAACTGTATCAAAATCCAGCAGACTCGGATTATCCTCTCTCCTATACATACAAATGTAGTGAGAACAGATCTGTAAAGTGACTGTGACTGAATTGAAAATCGTCGCTACGATTTTGGACTATTTCACATCTCTTGTGAGATCATCTCTAAAGCTGTAGATAAACTTGTAGAATTCATAAAGATGTGAGCAATGATATTGTGGACTGTTTATAAAAATTGCTATTCGTATAATTATTATTATTGAAGTTTTTAATGAGAAAGTTGTAAATATTGTTCTTTTAATTAGTATTTCAATAATAACGATAATAACCATATTTTTCGTCCACGTTCTTTTTATGAGAGATATTATATTTACTTTAAAACGTTTATATAAACGAAGGTTAATGTAGTAACCAAATCATTATCATCGGACTACCACTGTTTTGAGAGCTGCTAATTTCATTCGCCTTAATAGAATGTATAAGGTACTGTTCCATTGTGTTAAATTTCGCTTTGGTCAAATCCGATGTTACATACCACTTTTTTAGACCTACTAATATTGCTATTTGAGATTAATTTTTGCTGTTGCAGATATACATTTTTTAATTTGATTTTTAAGTTAAAGTGTAAATCAATTTCGTTCTTGTTTCTTCAGTAATTGCATTATAAAGATCCAACGTAAAATATGAACGAAATATTGGTTAGAAAAAATTTAACCTGAGTTCATCGACACGAAAAGAATTTAGAAGAATAGGTACATAGACTTTTACCTAAACACAGAATTTTTGTGTTGCTTAGCAACCAATTTAATTCATTCCTAACCTTGTAAGTATCATCAAAATCAGGAAACACAAGACCGCACAAAACAATAACGCAAAAAATATTCTTTATCAAAATCATTAAGTTGTATGCTATGTATGTAGGCTACTACAGTTAAAAGCCTGAAGTATCGTCGTGTTTGATAGTGTTATCACGACAGGCTCTCTCGATATTCGATGACGTTAACCCCAAAATATCCATTACACGATTAAAACCTTTCACGTTTTATTATACAACATAATCCGATAAAAATGTTGTGGGTGGTTCGTGATTTCGTCGGCATTTTTATTCAATGACGACTAGGTTTTTCTATGGTTTCTCTTGTGTAGCTTTTATGGTTTTTCTGAGATCAAAAAAATCTGATTGAGAAAATAAGTTAAGTACTTCTATCCGCTGCTATGAAATCAAAAAAGCTAAGTATATACTTAATAAAAATATCAAACTTAATCATTACTCATACTTTCCCCACTGTCGAAGAGCCAATATCACTCAGATTGAATACCTCTTGTATCTGGCTGCCAGAACAGGAAACTAGTTGGCTTTAAAAGAAATCCACTACCTATTGGAAATCGGTGCCCCTAATTCCTTGTTTTTAATGAGCTATACAATTATTCGAAAGAGTTACCATGGACCTAGAATGCAAAGGGTAACTACGTGGAAAACAGGTGGGTTTTAGTCACTAAAAGTACGACAGACCCTTACTCCACTTACAGTAGACATATATTTGAAGATCTTTTTGTACCACCTCAAAAATAAAATAGATTTTGAATTGATTGGATCATTCTTGACCAATATCTTATCTGATGATAAGCGATGATAATAATAATTATGGTCGTCAAAAGAGCACGCTTAACACTTTTTATTTAAAAAATCCTAAGCTGTAGGTATTACAAAATTCTGCTTTCAGCACGAAATTCCACCCTTTATCTCAGATATTCTAAACTCACATTCTGTTTTCATATAACGAGAATATCTTCACAATGAATAACATCCACAACCTACAAAGCCTGGAGCACATACGTATACATGATTATGCGAATCAACAAAATGTTGATGAATTCGAGGAAATTCTTCAGTTTACCTTTAAACTTGGCTAAAGTCAACTCGCTCGTTACATCTAATCATAATAATTATCTCTTGATACACGTCAATGAACCTCCTCTGAATATGAATGAGCTTGGATAAGCCTGGCATTAACTAATCCTCGGTCTTAACACTAATTACAATATTTGTTAAGCTGTTGATAATATGCATACAGTAAATGGGTATATTAAAACTCATGTGTAGTCGAGAGAGATGTTTAAGATTTGGAAAAAAATATAATTTTAAATTATAATAAATGCTGACCAACACAATCACAAATAGGAAACACTAAAAATGGAATAAATGGTCCGATGATCTAGTGAGACGCACAGGACCGGTCGTTGTACTTACAACGACCGGTCCGGTCCGGACCGGCCCCCCTCTAATGTACTTACATTAGAGGGGGGTCTATAAACAACAGTGGAAGACTTAGAGCTGAAATGATGATGAGACCCTCTGGTCTAAGTGTAATTATGTGTGATGTGTAAGTTTAAACTCGTAAAAACGTCGGCTACGTAAGTATTTGATAGTGCGTAGAATTTTTTATAGTCATCTACATAACTAGAATCACAAGCACTAACATCTACCCTAATATTATAAAGCTGAAGAGTTTGTTGGTTCGAACGTGATACTCTCAGGGTGCTACTAGCTAGGAGCTACTGATTCAAATTCTTTTAGCTGGATAGCTCATTTATTGAAGAATGTTATGAGTATATGTTACGAAGGATTCTGGCAATTAACCTATCAATACCCGCGAAACGAGAGACAATAGTAAGACAATAACAGCGCGGTCCTATGAGACCGCGCTGTTATTGTTGTGTGTTATTGTTCGCATTGGTATGTGATAGGTTAAAGCCCGAGCGTACCGAGAGAGATACACTTAGAATCCAGAGCGTGCTTTACTTTTTACATTTATTATGAGAAAATCATCTAATATACAATTAACTAGTAGGTTATTTTCTTTTTGCAGCAACCAAAGAAATGAAACCGCGGGGAATAGCTGGAAAGTGATTAAAGTAGCTTTGCACTGTACCACTTACATCATAAAAATAATAAACGTTGACTTCGGCAGTAGTATTGGTGGCATTCCTGACGAAGCCGTGGTCATCATCAGGCGTGTGCAGCGTCGTGAAAGACGTGCGCGGCGTCGTCTGCTGCGCGAACTCCTCGATCATGCTGTCCATAGTCCTGGAACAAAGGGAGATCTGGGTTTATGAAGATGGTACTTTTTTAAACATGATAGGTAAAATGAGAAATTAGTTTTTTTTTTTGTTTTTGAAATAATAGAGACTAATGATAGACTGCGATCCGACCTGATGGTAAGCAGTAATGCAATCGTTGATGGTGAGGTGGTTCATTAAGAGCCTATTCACTCTAGCCTTTAAGACACCCAATTTGAAAGACAACAAAAGGGAAGACTGCAGCAAGCAAATTGTTGATGATGAATGATCTAATGTTTTCTATGTTAGATTTTTATACAACGATTTGGGTTAAGATGCCAAACGCAATGGTAAAAGGAGTGAAAGAAAAATTAGAACTGCCAATAATATAATGTAATAATAGTATAAAATCGAACAAACAAAAACACAGACAGTGCCCTACATCAAAATCCTTATAATGGATTCAATTTGTCGAATTCTGGTTAATAGAATTTATTTATTGATTGAGGTATTTAATTTAAAATACTCATGTTAAAGATTTTGGTGTGTTTGAAATTTTCAACTAGAATTTTAATTGTTACCATAATTTATCCAAAGTCATCATCAGACCTTGGATAAATTATTTGATAGGATATTTAATGTAATTATAAACGGAAAACAAAAAAGTATCAACTTCGCTGCCTAACAATAGGCAATCATTTTGTTATAAATACATAGTTGATTCTATTTGAATTATAAATTGGCATAGGCTATACGTAAATGATAATAAAAGGTATTTCTATGATACATAAACATTTTATACTGTTGAAATCCCTTACTACATTAGGCCTGCTCATGATAACGGTATAACTATTAACTACATCATCATCATCTGCCTAGCCTTTTCCCAACTATATTGGGGTCGGCTTCCAGTCAAGCCGGATTTAGCTGAATACCAGTATTTTACGAGGAGCGGCTGCCTACCAGACCTCCACAACCCATTAACTGGGGTAACACGGTACTTCATGGCAAGACTGGACTACAGACGCAACTATATTATCTATCTATTTATTAGCCTATGCCGCCCCACAGCGGCCTATGCCGTCCCCAGCTGGACAAAGATCTTCCTCCATTCCTTTCCATTGAACCGGGATCTGAGCTACTTCTTGCCAATTCCCGAGAAAGGCATCTAAGTCGTCACGCCACTACTTAAATTAAAAAATGCTATGTATACATCGAACTGCTAAATACTGGTATTCAGCTAAATCCGGCTTGACTGGAAGCCGACCCCAATATAGTTGGGAAAAGGCTAGGCAGATGATGATACATAGAACTGCTAAAACAGACTACTCAGCCACCGGTCAGCACAAAGCTGCACCGCTGTCCCAGCCAGTAATAATCTATAGTACAGCAGAGTGAGTGAGTGAATTAAAATACGAGCTGCGGTTATGTGATTTAACTTTATATCTTTGTAAATGTGAGTTAGTATGTTGGGGTAGCCAGAATTTTTATGCAAGACTAGATATATGTATGATGTGAGGAGCTCGTGGCTAGATAATAACAGCCGCACAGATCGATCTTCAAGGTTAAGCAACGCTTGCCTAGGTTGGTCTGTGGATGGGTGACCATCTTAACATAACGAGTTTCCTCCGTGCCTCGGAAAGCACGTTAAGCCGTTGGTCCCGGCTGTCATTTGGAGATCTTTGGCAGTCGTTACGGATAGTCAGAAGCCAGTAAATCTGACTACAGTCTTGCCATGAAGTACTGTGTTACCCCAGTTGATGGGTTGTGGAGGTCTGGTAGGCAGCCGCTCCTCGTAAAATACTGGTATTCAGCTAAATCCGGCTTGACTGGAAGCTGACCCCAATATAGTTGGGAAAAGGCTAGGCAGATGATGACAGCAGAGTGTCAACGTTTTTTAAATAAATTAATGGCAAACGATATTGTTGTGCTATGAACTGTTTTTTTAAATTATATTTTAGGGTAGTCTGAAATCAGTTGATGCTGAGGCGCACTATGGTCTGTCGGTTTAGGTAGTTAACTAAAGGTAAACAATTTTGCAATGTCTTCTTATCTTAACCTATCACATACCCGCATAACGAGACACAATAGTAAAACAGTAACAGCGCGGTCTCATAGGACCGGTCGGGAATTCATGAATTTAAAAAAAAATTCTATGTAAAGATCTTTGCAACTAGGTAACCTAAATCGATGTTAGCTAATAAACTAAATTTACCTATATTTTATACGACCGTTATTAAGAGACTATCCACTCTAGCTTTGAAGACATCCGAATTATATTATTAAATTCAGTAGATATTATTCAGCCATCGGTCAGTACTAAGATGCATCGCTGTCTCAACTCTAACGCGCAACTTTTCTGCGCAGGTCCTTTGTCCTGCATGCAGGAGTCTGCAGCCGGACGTGTATCCTTGTCAGTAGGATGGAGGCGAGCGGCCAGACTGACGCGCTTTCCTCCATCCCCTGAACATAAATACTAATCTATACTAATCTATACTAATATAATAAAGAGGTAAAGTTGTTTTTTTATTTGTATGAGGTAATCTATGGAAGTACTGGTCCGATTGCTGAACTTTTTTCACCAATAGAAAGCTGCTGTATTCCTGAGTGACATAGGCTATTTTATTTTATGTACGCAAGCGAAGCTGCGGGCTAAAGCTAGTCTTTTATACTTACAAATAAAATATATGTGTGTGTCATCAATATCGAAACTGACATTGTTTTACTAAATGCATAGGAAAGTGTATTCAATACCTATGAGAAAAACGCGATTAAAAAAAAAATATAGATCTGTGGCGACGCTTGGGAGAGGCCTATGTCCAGCAGTGGACGTCTCGGCTGAGATGATGATGATGATGATGAATATAGATCTCTACTCTATCTAGGCCCCAAGTCTGCTATTAGAATTGTATTGTATGTTGTGTATTGAATGTTGTCGATCATTGGCTTCATAATCTAAATCAAAAATCAAAATCAAAATGATTTTATTTTACATAGGTCTACATGGGCACTTATAAAACGTCAAAAATTAGTGCACGTCGATTTCGACAAGTTTGGTAAACAATTATGAAGCCAATGATCGACGATTGGGATACAATTCTAAAAGCAGACTTGATGCCAGTTTGTTTGTGTAGGTAAAGTTGGGTATTTTTATGTTAGAAAAAGAATAAGAGTAATGGACAAAAAAAACACTTCTTGAAATTGCAACCAAAAATGGAAATGTGCTGTTTACCTACGTGTTTGATGCGGACAAAGTCACGGGCATCAACTGGTCTGAACTAATTTTGAGAAAATTGTTTACATTTCCTAAAATGTTATCTTTTTTCACAAATAGAAGGTACTTAGATGATTATCACGGTTGTAGTGGAAAAAAATTGAAAACAGGAAAAAAGCTATTAAATAGATTCTGTACATAATACCTATGTAAATTGCGCGTGTAATATTGGATCATTAGGGCAAAAACATTGTTATTCTTCATGAGTTAAATTATTATCTTGTTTGTTGATACTAAGTTAAGAGGTATGCGGAACAGGGTGTAAAGTACCTCCAATGAAAAGGAAGGATTCTCCAATCAGATGGGTTTAGTCTGGGAACTGCCCGATAGTAGATTTCAGGCGGTTGTATATATTTTAATTCATGAATCCTCAACCGGTATCATGCGACCGCGCTGTTATTGTGTCTCGTTTCGCGGGTATTGATAGGTTAAACACGTGGAGTACTCTACTATAGTCTATCGGTTTAGGTAGTTAACTAATGGTAAACAATCTTGGTAAGGCTTTTTTATATTAAAGAGGTCGTATTTAATATACGTATAACATAAGTAAATTTAGTTTATTAGCTAACATCTAATTAGGTAAATACCAAAGAAGAAAATTGAATTGAAAAGAAATAAATTGCAAAGATTTTTACACACAATTTTTAGACAACTTTTAGATAAAAAGACATACCAAGATTGTTTACCTTTAGTTAACTGCCTAAACCGATAGACCATAGCACTGCGATGCAGGATTTTGAATCGTAGTTCCTATGTAGCGTCATAGATGTCGCTACATACCTAAGTAAACGACAATGTTTGAAGAAAATGTTAGGGGCATCTTTGCAAACCAATAAATTATGTAAAGTAGCAATCTTTACTTTCGTCCATTCCAAACTATCAAATGAAATGGATACTAATTTTTCTGTTTAATATTAAATAGTAAAAACTTTCTTCTCCTGTATTGTGATACGTTCACAAACATGCAAACCAATTTAAACTCACACACCTAAACAAAACACCCAGTTCCCGGAACAAATATCTAAAGGAAAGAACGAAGAACAATTTATTTATGCGAATTACGCAATCTTAACGCTAGCTCACAACATTCGTTGTATCGACGGTGAAGTACCAAAATCTCCTAAATAACGTTTTTCTAGAAAATCTATATTTACCGCTTTGAATTTAACAGCGATTTTCCGTATGTTTTAGCAAAATCTTCGAAGTGATTTTTCGTTGCAACTGCTCTTAATTAAAATGTAGAAATAGGCCTTAACTAAACCAACGTGTCTACTTGTATTTCATGGTTACTTCCTAAACATGGAAAACTGATACTCATACTAGATATTATAAAATATGTATATTAAAACCAGTATAATAAATTAAACCAGAAGTTATGAATTAATAAAAAAAATTGACTTGTCTAAATCAAACATTTTTTCAGTGTTAGAAATTCTTGACTTCAACAGTTATCAGTTATTGGTAGGTACCAATAACTCACAACTGTTGAAGTCGATATAGGGAAAATATGGGCCATACAAATATTTGTTCGCAGTGCAAAAACCAATCACTCAACCACTGCGCTAACTGTAACATCATTTTTTTCATGGCATTCTATCGTTAGCTATAACCATAAACAAAATCACTGTCCACAAGGACAAATAAAACGAGCTGCCAAAATTAAGAAAAAAAATGTAAGAAAACCTTCCAAAAACAGAACAAAAAAGGTTGTATTACGCGACGAATGACGGTTGTCATAAAAATTCACACTGGCCACATAATGAAAAAAATAAAAAGACCTTGTTTTCATAACGGACAGGCGATGAAAGGGCTTACATTCTGCCAATTAATCTAGGGGAGCCCAAGGACGGGTTTTTACCAGTGAAGCACAGTGGCTGTTATTCGCCAACTGGAAGTAGATGTTTTGATGAGGATCTGGTAGATACAGTCTTGTATCTCAAGTGGCTACTTATCTAAACAATATATCTAAAAATTCATTGGAACAAGTGCGATCTCGGTAAAATACAGCTGGTAATTTAATTGTAGAATCAAATTCCAACTTCAGTAATGCTTTGAGTGGCTAGAAAAATATCACGGCGTAGCATAATAACCTCACCTTCCTCGTGAGTTGGTTGGTTTAGGTGGTTTCTTGCGGACGATGAGCCATGGATAGCTCGCCGTCCAGTCGTTCGGTATCCGTCCAGACCAAGATCGACCGTACCGACCGTACCGTACGAAAACCGTAGTGACCCAAAAGGGCTGAAGCCTATTGGAGCCGTGGATTAAATTCCAAAAGGGAAACCCCTTGGTTTCCCTTGGATCCTTATCCTGGAACGTAAGGCAAATGTAGAAGAAACTTAAGAGTGGACTTTAAGGGGGATGTTTCAGGTCAGCCCGCGAAATTCAAATTTTCTTACGTTTTTTGCATTTTGACTAGCTTGCAAAATAGGTGGAGACTTGTATTGATGATTTTTATGGTTATAATTATATAACTAGTTATGTTTTACAGTCGCTTAAGTATTTTTAACTTCATACAACCTACCAAAGTCTTGCGAAATGTAAAAAACGTAAGAAAATTTGAATTTCGCGGGCTGACCTGAAGCATTCACCTTAAGTAAGTAAAAGTATGACATGCGCTCCCGCTTCACCCTACAGCGGGAGAAGTCATGGATAATTACCGACCTTAATAAAAGCGAACCCTACCGAAAATAACGAAAAAACATTAGTAACTATCACATCCGCATTACAATAGAAAACAAAGTTACCGCCTTTTGTATCATAAACTAAATACCTTCTTATCTTGTTACTGGCTGAATGCACAAATCGTGCAAAGCAAAAAGAAAAAAAAATACAGACCATGACAGGGCTGACATTCTGCCAATTAATCTTGGGCGACCCAGGGACATCCCTTCATTAAGGAGGTCGTATAAGTAGCTAGTGATGTAACTATTAGGGTTGTTTGTTAAGGATGCAGCCAAGGCTTTGTACGTGACCAGAATTATCTTTTGAAGGTTTGCTTGTATGCAAAATATGTGTGTCATGCAGCTAATTAATAGCAAAGTTTATTATTCCAGTCCCAAAGGGTTTGTTTACCATCCCTTCGTAAAAGAGCATTCATAGCAGTTGTTAGGTTGTTCCAATAAATAAAGTACAAGGTGTAATGAAATGGAGTTTGAAGTTAGTGCAGTTCTTCGTTTATTACCTATTTTTTTACTTCTAACACACATTAAAACAATTTTATCATCATCTCATCATCATCTGCCTAGCCTTTTCCCAACTATATTGGGGTCGGCTTCCAGTCAAGCCGGATTTAGCTGAATACCAGTATTTTACGAGGAGCGGCTGCCTACCAAACCTCCACAACCCATTAACTGGGGTAACACGGTACTTCATGGCAAGACTGGAGTCAGATTTACTGGCTTCTGACTATCCGTAACGACTGCCAAAGATCTACAAATGACAGCCGGGACCTACGGCTTAACGTGCTTTTCGAGGCACGGAGGAAACTCGTTATGTTAAGATGGTCACCCATCCACAGACCAACCTAGGCAAGCGTTGCTTAACCTTGAAGATCGACCTATGCGGCTGTTATTATCTAGCCACGAGCTCCTCCACACATTAAAACAATTTTATATCGCATACTAATTCGAAAGAAATTACTGGTCTGAGCGTTCATTATATGGGCTTACCCTTATCCCTATTTTGCTTTGAAACAAAGGTGGCATTAAACTAAAAAGGCGATTTTTCAACGTATACATTATATGCTCAAAAAAACTTGCACAGCAATTACTAAGATATTCGAATAATGTCTTTTGACGATCGAATAACAAAGTTAAAATTAAAAAAAAATTACAAAGTTTCAAATTTTCCTTTTGTATTGGGAAATCATAACTTCTTTCGTTTCTTTTCTTTTCGTTTAATAACTTCTCTCGCTCTGGGTGAAGCGACGAGTAATAGACTTTTATTGAAAAAAAAACTACCCTCTAAAAAGCCCTCTACTCTTTCAGTTGCCCTTTACGTGCCCGAGCCGTGATAACTCTTTCGAACAATCCCACAAAGTTTAAGGTTTGCATACAAATTGCTGTTTAACAATGAGCTTTCATCATTATAGTTTCAGTTTGTTTTAAACTTTTTTCCATAAGTCTTTGCTTCTGCAAGCGGTTTTGCCTATGAAAGTAAGTTTCTATATAAAAACTTCAAACGTTCTTTTTATTCCCTTTGGGGGTGAATTTTAGAAAATCCTATCTTAGTGGTCGCCTACGTCATCAAAGGAAACCTTTTACAAAAATTCACATTTCTAGGCTCTGTAGTTTCGGCTGTGCGTCCGTATGTCAGTCAGTCAGTTTCTCCTTTCATATTATGGATCCTAATTTTTCTTTTATGCAGTCTATCCATTCGTGTTTTCAGTCTTCTTTTTCTTCTTATCCTTAAGAAGTCATCAACTATCGACCCATCAACCATTTGTTTTGCGAGCAACGTGCTTTGCCCATTGGCTTACCTTTAGTGATTTTTCGAGTTATATTGGGAAAATTGGTTTTTTTGATATCTTCATTTCTGAAGCGATAATGCAAGGCTACATACCCTTTTCCATTATACCATCAAGTTAGTTAAAGAAGTAATTAACTTCTAAATGATAATTATTATTAAAAGGGTACTCGCTTGAAATCCATTCTTCAAAAGTTCATAGGTATTTCAAAAGTTTTCATTCATTTGCACAAGAAGTTCCATCAACAAATAAGTACATTGATACTTCTACAAACTCTTTCTGTTATCAATTTTCTCCGTCTATAAATATTCCAGATTTAAAATAGAAAGTTATTTTAAAATGTCCAAGTTTCTCTCAACAAATACTTTAAAGAAACAATAATTAATACTGCAAAGTGAAATGAGCCGTTACTAGAGAAATGCACAGAGTATTTATTTAAAGAGCTAAGTACTCGTACTTTTTAAGTAAATACTCTGGAGGGAAATGTTCAATATTTGTTGTTTGGAAATTTTACTTGCGTATTTCAAAGGTTTAAAGTAAGTAATAGTGTTGTATGTAGCCAGTACCATTCTATTTATATAATTTAGTAGCTTCTGCCAGAGGTTTCGTCCGCTTTCGAGCACTTCCGAGATAAAAAAGTATCCTATGTGCTATTCCAGGACATGGTCTAATTGTGTACCAAGTTTCATTGAAATCCGTATAACAAACAAACATAAATATATACATACCGTTTCAAAAATTATCGCCTTCTTAATATTGGTGTGATTGGTTTTATCTATAATATGTATGTATTTAGAAAAAAAAAAGAAATATATAAGTATGTTTATCAGTTGTCTAGTACCCATAACACAAGCTCCGCTTAGCTTGGGACCAGATGATGTTGTGTGAAAGTTGTGGGATATTATAATACATAAGTTTTTGAAAAGGAGTTTTCTACTCAGGTTTTTCCCGGTGGTTTTTCCTAACTCCCGCCCTGAGACCCTCAGGGAAAAGGAGGTTCGGATCCCCGGTTAATTTGTCACAAAGACTGTATGTGTGTGTGTGTGTGTGTGTATTATTATTATTATTATTGGTATATCTACAATTGCTCCACTTTACAACTTATAACAATATTATGCCTGTGTGTGTGCTTTTTGACTCTAGCAGAAATTTTGATGTTAGCGTAAATGATAAACCTTCTTAAATGTATTGAAAAACAAATAACGATTAGCTTATGCATGCTAAACTTTAAATTGACCTATATTTATAAGGAAAATTTGTTCCATTTCGAGTAAACGTAGCAGAAAGTTTGGTAAAATTTTAAGTGACTGTCACAACAAATCTCTCGGTAATAGAAACAAAGTATGTTAGTGTTTTTTTATGATGAGGGTAGGTTGCTAAGTAAAAATAAAAACAGACAATCTCTTTTTAGAAAAACCTTATCGATCAGTGGAATTTTCCTGGCTGTGGGTAGAACGAGAGGTATTATCAGATGTTTACTAGAATAGAAATATAACTTGCATGTGATCCTTCAGGTTTTTTTAGGTGGATTGTCCACCTCATAAAATAACTTCTCCCACTCTTGGGCGAAGTGTGAGGTCGTGTTAGACTTTTACTGACTAAAATCTTCTTCTATGATAAAGAAGGAATTCTTTGCATTGCGTTCCATGGCTCCGGATTTTCCTTTCAGACATAGACTGTTCGATCTCAGTAAACTGCGACCCTGCTGGGCCCCTACGTAACAGTCTTCCTGACATCTCCTTAGCCTATCAGATACCCGCAAAACGAGGCACAATAGACAAAGACAGCGCGGTCGCTGGCTACCGCTCGGGAATTCATGAACGCGCCTGTGGGCTTTAGGCTCGCCTTTAGGCTCCCCCACACAGGCGCGTTTTTATCGGTCGATAATATCGCATGCGTTACTGCAATATCTGTTTTCAGTACATTTTGTATTAGGATGGTCATATAGTTACACACTGCTGCGATAATAACGCTGCAATGAAGTAGGACGTTGCGTTTCTCCGTCCTGCGATATTCCGATATAAGTTCTAAAATGTTTTGTATCAGGACGCAAACGACCGTACACACATCTGCGATAATAACGGTGCTCCCTCATAAGAAATATCGGACGGTAAAAACGCAGCTGTGTGCAAGGAATGTAAAAGGAATCGGGACGCATTAACGCAATACCGCATGCGATATTATCGACCGATAATAACGCGCCTGTGTCGCCTTTAAGGCGCGCGTGGAACACTACGCGCCGTCAAATACTTAGGCTCAGTCTGGATGATTACCGGACGGTCGGACTGCAAGCTACCCATTGCTCATCATCCGCAAGTCCTATGTGATCCTTCAGGTGTTCTTTACATTCCAAAGCTCCGGTAACTGTTTCGAACCATTCCGCCGCCCGAAGCGTTTCAAATACATCTTCAAATTCTAAATTTAGAAATCGTGGGTTAATTCTAAACATTGGACAATTCATTTCAATTGGAACATTAAACAAGTTTCGGGGAACACCTGAGGCAGTTCGATGAAATGGTTCCGGTTGGGGTGGGAAAGGGATCGTGCCATTGATCCTGTTTCGCGCCTGTCGTATAATGATCGGTATCTGTCATTGAAAACCTATAGAAAGAACAATAATAATATTAAATTCATTTATTGTAGGAAACCAGTCCATAATTATAAAATTGAAAATATTATAATATAATAATTTATGATTTATTATAATTATGTATTACACATTACAAGGAATAATAAATATTCAGATACACACTCTCATAAACTTTCGCCTCTATAATAGTGTGACTAGCTGTTACTAGCGGCTTCACCCGTGTGTTAGTAAGCTCGGTGTCCCCAGATCGAAGGCTACTAGGGAATGGAGTGGAGTATAGTCAGTAAAAGTCTGACACGCCTTCCCGCTCCGCCCAAGAGCGGGAGAAGTCATACTGATGATTCCTCACTTGAAAAAAAAGCCCGTGTGTTAGTAGAAAATCGTTCCTAGAAAACGTACTCCCGAGATAAAAATATTCTATTCCAGAACATGGTTCACCCGTGTGTCAAACAATTTTATCTAATCCTGTTGAATTGCTATTTCATGTACATTGTATTGATGATTTTAATGATGATAATTCCGTAAGTGATTAAAAAAAACTGTAATATTTTCTTTTTAAAACCCGTTCACATTAGCGCCCTGCACACGTACAGTTCGGACTGCGGGAAACGCCACGCGCCGTTCCATCCCGCGCTCCGAACTGTACGTGTAGATGTACGGGTCTAACAGTCCGATCTGGCACATCGATGCGAACGCATGTCTCACAGTTTTACGCGCGCATCACGTATAAACGTAAATTACAAAAAATGGCGGTTTGGAGCGTCCAAGCTATCACAGAGTTCATTCGTTTGTTCCGTGAACATCCGTGTCTCTGGAAGATAAAAAGTAAGAAGTATAGTAACGTGACGCGGACAGCGAGCACTGGGTAGGGGTTTAGTCAGTAAGAGCCTGACACACCCTCCCGCTCCGCCCAAGAGTGGGAGAAGTCATTCAGATGATTCCCCTACCCGAAAAAAAAACTACAGTTCTGGTACGTAAAAGGGAACTAAAGGTACACACATTAGAGTTTCTTAAAAGAGTGACAATTTCGTTCCACTCACAGTGGGAGAAATAATTTGATAAAGCAAAACCATCTTTCAACAGCTTCAAATGAACTAAAAACTCTCATTTTTAGATCATAAAATTTTTAAACCTCTTATGATTCCCCTACAATAAAAAAAGAGGTGCATTTCGCAAAGAATTGAAGAAAGTAACGGAGACACGGAACAAAAACTTTTAAAAGTTATAACGTTCCACGCGCCATTCCAAACTGCAGTCCAAACTCTTGAAAATCAATTTACACGCACAGTTCGGAACGTTTGTCTAGATATGTAAGTTTCGTCCGCAGTCCAAACCGTGAATGCATTTTTAACCGTAATCAGTAAAACAGTTTGATTCGCAGTCCAAACCGTACAGATCTAACCGCGGTTTGGAACGCAGTCCAAGATGCGCAGTTCGAACTGTACGTGTGCAGGGCGCTATTCAGCAAAGTTCTAAGTTTTGATGATTTTAACGCCCCAGGCACTGGACAAAATACATGTTACGACCATCAATATTACATTTTATTCAACACATAACTTGACACTAACCTTCAAAATACAAGAAACTTAAAACAATATGAATTTCAGAAGCTACCCTTGTATTCACTTTAACCTATAGATAGATTCCCGGAATAGATTTGAATGCCTAACAGCAGTAGTTACGTACAAATGCCCAAAAGCCGAACAGTTGGCCGTTGGGCTGGCTAGGATATTGCCTATCTGGTCCCCAGTAATTGGAATGTAGAGGTCAGATCCCATTCGTTCCACGTAAAATCTACTAACATTCGGCCTTATATGGGTCGTAAAAGTTGAGATAAAGTTTCATAAAAGTTCTGGCTTTTTTCTAGTTTCAAGTAAAATCGGTGGCCTAGTGGTAGCCACGAGTTGTAGGCCGTGGGTTCAAATACAGTCAGGTGCATTACTTTGTATAATTTTTTTCGTCAACACTGCTCTGCTTGGTCTGGTAGGCAGCCACTCCACGTAAAATACTGGTAATCAGCTAAATCCGGCTTGACTGGAAGCCGACCCCAGTATATGTAGTTGGGAAAAAGGCTAGGTGACGAAGGCATGATGATGAACACTGCTCTCCACAAATGTTAAAGAAAAATATTGTGAGTAGTTAAACAAGCATGTTCTAAAATCCAAAGTTCGAAGACAAGGGACATCTATCAAGCCACACTAGGCCCGCTTGGTGGATTAAGACCCAGAAGCATGCCTAATCAGGTTCCCTCTCTGGGCCAATAGGAGCGTAACAGTAATAAAAGACGCGGGTGAAACCGCGAGGGACAGATATGTTACTTATATATTTTTTATTGCTTTCTCCTCATTACTATCGGCGTAGAAGTTTCTTTATTAATATGATAGAAATAATGACAGTTTTTCTTCACAAACCAATTCTCATACACTTTTCCGACGTCGCTGGCGTTGTATCGTCCCAAACAACGCCGTACTTTTCTCTCTTGACCCATAATTTAACAGCAATATCTGGTTATATCCAGTTACAACAGATTTTAGCTCATATAAACTTATTCCGGCGACTTCGCCCACTTGTAAGTCGGAATCACCCAAAAGAAACGTACTTCCTGAAGGAAGAAATCCGTTTCTAAGCTCCAATCCGTCTCCAACAAAATTAATTCAGTGGTGTAGGTGTGAAAACGTGACGAACAAACTGAATTGCTTTCGCACTAGCTGTTCCCTGCGGTGTCACCTGCAGCTTTTTTGTATTTTGGATAGGCTCGCGTTTGACCACTATCTCACCTAATAGTAAGCGATAGTGAGGCCATCTATTCACTCTTGAATAGGGGTATTTAGGGGTTGTTGTAGCTATCTGGAAACACATACTATGGTTACTGCTCTTAATTACTCAGATACCCGCGAAACGAGACACAATAGTAAAACAATAACAGCGCGGTCTCATAGGACCGGTTGGGGATTCAAACGTTAAGCTTAAGCTTAAGTGGGTCGAAGCGTAATGTTATGTAGCCTATTAAATTATCAGTTAATAGTCATTTTGACACAATAACGCAGTTTATAAGTTACCAGGGGGCCACATGTGCAGAAGCTGTTATTGCTAAACCAGCGTGTCTTCGACATAGTCTCTAACCTTGTAATATGCTTTTCTTTTAGGGCACGCTCAATATCAGTTTTGAACTCTCCCTCGCTCAGTTCAATAACCATAAGAAAATAGAGAATAATATCAGCAGGTATTCAAAAATACTCTTTACGGGATCAATTTCCGTTTTGGAGAGAGTGAAGTATGTGTTCCATTGATTCGGTAAACGGGTTTACTGTATTTTTTTTTAATATAATCATTTTAATTAAAGTAACTTATAATTATATAAGGCTTTAAAAGGTTTTTTAAGCCTGAAATAATCATAATTATAAGTTAGACGCTGACTGCTGAGTGATCAGGGTTTGATTGTTTTTTTGTTTACTTTTTAAATTGGCTGGCACACAGTTGTGTCCAAAGAGTTCTAATTAAAATGAACTCCATCATAATTTAAACTAAACAAGCATTTTTTTTTATTGCGAGTGTGTCTATGTGATTTCCGGCTAATACTTTGGTTAGAAGATAACTTTATTCGTTTACTTAAAACGTTAAGTTAATTGATTTGTTTGATAGATTAATATTTTAAAAACAGATTTAGAAATAAGACAGTGAGTAAAAGTGAAATAAGTCCATTTATTCCAATCAAAAGACGTCTACAGACGGACATCAAAGTTAAGATATAAGTAAGTGAATAATTTATGTCCATTAGGCTGCCGTTACGGTGGTGTGCCTACGATTTAAACGTCTGTCATTTTGGAATATTTCCGCGTCAGTATCTTGGTAGGACAGCCGTCGTTTACACTGGCTTTTTCTTTCCGAAGTTCCTTTTCAAAAAAGAAAGTTTACAAAGGAGATGACGGGACGGACTGGGCCTGGGCAGATTTTGTTTAAACGGGAACGAAGGAAAGTGAAAAGTGTAGAGCCTTTGCACAGGAGTGAAATGTTATAGGCTGGTCAAAAAAATACAGTTTATTTTTCTTGCCAATTTTAATTTCAATACCTACTAACTAGCTGATTCTCAATTCAAGTTCAAAATGAAAAACATTGAATTAAGAATAATATGCCAATCAGTGTTAAAAACTCACAATACCCATGGGTATTTCTTTTTCATAATCCAATTCGAAAATAATATTAAAAAGGTTTAAATATATTTTTTACACCACCTGCTCGATAATGGCCCCATTATGTGTCATGTAACCTGCACTTAAAGCAACTCGTTATCACCTAGGGAGATAATACAGTATGGCCGATCCCTAGGGCATAATGTTTTTTTTTTAATTTAGAACGTCAAATACGCCTTCAGTAATTTAAAATGTACGTGCATCAAACAAATTTATTCAAAAATGAAACTGGCCACTAACAAAAAAAAGAATGATAAATGTGGTTACATACTGAGGAGGTTCTTAAAACCGGGCAAGTGCGAGTCGGACTCGCGCACTGAGGGTTTCGTACCAACCTACCTATAAAAACAGTTTAATTCTCGAATCGAGTCTTGAAGACTTTTCAATTTTTTTTTCTTGTGACGTAACTAAAAATTTTCAGTTTTCAGACTTTTCCCGATATTAGTGCTATAATACCTTGCTTCGTGCTAAATTTCAAGATTCTAGGTCAACGGGAAGCACCCTATGAGTTTTGATTCCTTTGACAGTGTCGAAATGTACGTTTTTTGCAACATAAACGGGCGTATCTTTTTTTCCCGTCAACTTACAAGTTTGATTTTTGCACAACTTCAAGGGACCGCGGATTTCAATATATGGTTTTAATTTCAACTTGATACCTTCACGCGTTCTTGAGAAAAAGGGTCTTGACAGACGGATGGACAGACGGACAACAAAGTGATCCTATAAGGGTTCCGTTTTTTCCTTTTGAGGTACGGAACCCTAAAAAGAGTAAAGTTATAGAGTAATATTGAAGTAGTGAATTTTGTTGGTTTCTAATTTCGAGTTGAGATTAACTTGTAAATAATGCTGTATATTTTTTAATTTATTTATAATTTGTTTTATACGATATATAGTACCTAGTTAATTAATCGTAGTAGACTTGTAATTATCTCACAGATGGTGTAAAAAGTAGAGTATCCAACACGGGAATAAAGCTGTCTTTGTCTTGGGCGGCTTTAATTCCTCACTTCACTCAGGTTTCTCTATTAACTCCCTCGCGATGCTCGGGAGTTAATTATATAAATCCCTCACTAATGTTCGGGATTAAAACTTAGCAACCTTCGTTTTGTTCGGAATTCAACATGCCGCCCTCGCCTTAAAGACGCTGCTTTACTCCCTAGTCACATAATCTACTATTTAGTCCGTTTTATTTATCCCACAATTATTTACAGGCCAGACCCCGGCCCCAAAGCCCCGGGCAAAGACAGGAGTCATGTAAGCCAATATTGTGTGATATAGGTCCCGCAACTAATCTCATTTTGACGTAAAACGTGCGCGTAAGTTTTAGAAATCACTTAGTACTACCGATATTGCTATTAAGTTCTGCGGTTTTGATAGGATGCAGTGCAAAGTTCTGTTCACCGCGTAATCAGAAATTGCAACGCTACGAAACTTACGTAGTCAATTTCGTAGGTTTTTCAAATTGATATGACAGCGAGGCACACCTCCACTATACATTCATACAATCCACGCGTGGTTTATGGCGGAGCACTACCACACGGCAGAGAGCAGTGGTGGCCCAATGGTAACTGCCCCAACTTGCAAGTTGTAGGTCGCGGGTTCAAACCCGGTCAGGCGCATTACTTTGTGTAATATATTTCATCACCACTGCTCTCAAAACGGGGAAGAAAATCATTGTGAGGAAACTGGCATGTCCTAGAACCAAAAATTCGAAGACACGTGACATCCACCAACCCGCAATGGGTCCGCGCGGTGGATTATGGCCCATTCCCTCTCCAAGAAAGGAGGCCTGAGTCCCAGCAGTGGGAACATTATAAGGCCGATAATGCGCCGGGCCCTGGTACAGGCCATGGTCCGGAGCGAGGAGGGATTGCAGGCGGACGCCTCCTTCTGCGAAGCAGTAATGCTAGCGAAGGGGCTCCTAAGTGGAGACCGGGCTCTGGTATAGGCCATGGTCCAGAGCGAGGAGAATGGACTTCTTCACGCCCCAGCCAGCGGGATCCCGACTCTAATTTCCAGTCACCATAGCTTGTGGAAGGCGAGTAAGGGGTAGCTCGCCGTCCGGATGAATCCCGTGCCGTCCGCAACGCAGTGTTCTACTCGTGTCTCAAGAAGATGTAAGTAAAACCGTAGGTGCCCAGCTTTTCTTAGGGAAGAGGCCTGAGTTCCAGTAGAGGGAACATTCTAGACTAGATAAACTTAATCAGTTGTTTTTTTTTCACACACAACCATGGGACTCTTTTATCATAGAATTTGTAGGTACTATAATTGCTCTAATCTCTAAAACAGTAACTATCGAACCACTCTGAGATAATCCAGTCACATTTTCATGTCTCGAAATAGACTAGGCATAAAACCAATTATTTTCGCTTAGTAACAGACTAACAGTTTCAATTCCCATACCAACATTCGCAGTGAAAACTTTTCTCTTACTTTTAGGCCACACATGACCAGACTAAAAGGGTCAACAAATGTGTTGTGATCCAACAACCACTTTAATAAAACTAACAACGGCCCGCGTATTTAATATCGTTTGTTGCCCAGAAAATTAAAACAGAAATCTCTGTAACTACCCAAATGACCAAAGCACCCATAAGGGTTATCTCACACAGAGACGCAACGAGTTTATTTGTTACGGAAAAGGTAGGTACATCTTAGTAAGAAAATTAAGGTATGACTTTCATGACCAAATGTGCTGTCATCTGTCACCTGACTAAAATAAAGAATGTGCGATCAGTGACGCCATGCACAAAATTTAGCATTTTATTGGTTTACTCAAAAATTGAATTGAGAATATTGTGCGTAAGTTTGTATGTCTGTATATATGTGTATGTGTCTGTGTTTCTAAGTACTTCACGTTGAAATGTCTCATGGGATTCATTTAGTACGGGTAGATCATGTCTTAAAATAACAAGTTTTCTTATAACTTTTTATCCCTAGCAGTACCTAGGTTCTTTAGAAATACTCGTATTTTTACTTTCGCGAGTCAAATGCCTATATGGCAAAGCCGCTCGCAGAATACGGTAAAAAAATAGCCAAGTTTTTTTTTCACATTTAATTAAATACCTTTATTTTGTTTACAAAGCGTATGTTGACTACTACTTAGAAAATTAAAGGTCAAAGATAGAGTTAGCAAAGCATAAAGCTTCATTTTTAACGTGATTGATAGAACAAGATTTTTAAACGTGTTACGGAAAAAAACTATGTATATTCTCAGAAAGATGAAGTCAAAATAAGCTTGAGGCTTCGTCCTGCTCAGCGTGAAACAACTGGTGTCTTCAAAACACCACTAAACTAGTACACTACACGAACACTAGACGTACGGCGACACGCCACCGGTATATGGTGAACATCCCACCCATACACACAAAGCGTTTTGGAAACACATTTATTATGCGTACAGCTAAGGAGTGGAGTACCCTACCGGAGTCTGTGTTTCCTGATAGCTACAACTTAGGAGTCTTCAAGTCAAGAGTGAATAGGGTAATTCATTATGGCTTACCATCAGGTGAGATAATTACCAAACGCGAGCTTATACATAATCTTCTTGTTCTTCTTGCCCTTATCCCATATTATTTGGGGTCGGCGCAACACGTTTTCTTCTGTCCTGTCATCCGTCAGACTATCACCAACTCCGTTTTCCTTTATATCGCTCCTCACACAATCCATCTATTTTTTCTTTGGCCTCCCTCTCCCTCTCCATCCATCTACTTGTAAATTCAGAACTCATTTCATCCCCCATTATAATAATAAAAAACATCGCCGTGTCCCTCTGCGTCTCACTGTGTGTTCACCCTTAGGGTCTGACTTTTACCCTTTTCTCAATATTCAGCTGATAGGCTTACAAGGGTAGAATATAGTCCGTTTGTTTACTTTAGTAACAAAGAATTCAATAAACCGTATTGACAGGGATTGCAATATTCGCAAAGGATTCCCATTTGAATATTTATTTGGTATCTATGAACTAGCATTGGATATACAAATGGGAGAAGTAGGAATTAATTTAGTGAAAATGTTGGTTCTAGTCCGGATTTTGTATTCAATAGTAGTAATAGAACACATTGTAATGTACAGGGTAGAATAAAAGGCTAAATGGAGACCTATTAATGAACCAAACAGATTTAAATATAGTCGGCACGGTTGGGTGATTGACACACTGAGCTGCAAGTAATGGGTTCGGTTCCCGTTTGGAACAAATATTTTAAGGTTAAGTTAAAATACTATAAGAATATTCAATTGTTAATTTCACTCCTCAAAAAACCTACTTATCTACTTAAGCATTTATCTACAGATAGGTATGTATGGGTAGGTATGTACGAACCCAATAACTTATCTGTGATAGATATATGTTCGTTACATCGGAGCTAAAAACAAGTGAAACAAAAGATTGAATAAAAAAGTAATTTTTGTATTGTATCATTTGTTTTACTATCTCCAGTATACCAAAGCTGGAGATAGATAGGTTATTGGTTTCGGCCGTTAATTACTCAGATACCCGTGAAACGAGACACAATAGTAAAACAATAACAGCGCGGTCTCATAGGACCGGTTGGGGATTCAAACGTTAATCAACATCTGTTCAATCGTTTTCAAAACGTGAACTCAACTGCACGCGTTTTCCTCAATTGAAAAATAACTTCAGGAAAGTATAAAACAAAACAAATCACTTCAAATATCTGTTCAAACAAATAATGAAATCCCGCTTGATTCAAATAAGCAAACATGAATTTCATAAGGCCACTTTTACACGGTACGTTTTTTCACCGTCTGTAGGCACGGTTAATTTGCCGTGTGTAATAGGCACGGTTAATTTGCAGTGTGTAGACACGATTCATTCACCGTGTGTAGTAGGCACGGTTGTCAGTGTTATAAGGATCACTGGAGGAGCTTGTTGACATAAACGGCTGCGCTGCGACACGGCACAACCGCCGTGTTTCATCAGTGTTGTATCGTAGTCTATAGCCTCTGGTACATGGTACGTTTTCGCCGTGTGTAGGCACGGTTAATTTGCCGTGTGTAGTAGGCACGGTTGTCAGTGTTGTATGATAAGAGGGAGCTTGTTGACATAAACGGCTGCGCTGCGACACAGCACAACCGCCGTGTTTCATCAGTGTTGTATCGCAGTGTATGGCCTCTTGAACAAGGCATGTTTTTTTATCCTGTTTAGGCACAGTTAATTCGTCGTGTGTAGTAGGCACGGTTGTCAGTGTTATAAGGAACACTGGAGGAGCTTGTTGACATAAACGGCTGCGCTGCGACACGGCACAACCGCCGTGTTTCATCAGTATTGTATCGCAGTCTATGGCCTCTTGTACACGGCACGTTTTTTCACCGTGTATAGACACGATTCATTCACCGTGTGTAGTAGGCACGGTAGTCAGTGTTATATGGGTCACTGGAGGAGCTTGTTGACATAAACGGCTGCGCTGCGACACGGCACAACCGCCGTGTTTCATCAGTATTGTATCGCAGTCTATGGCCTCTTGTACAAGGCACGGTTAATTCGCCGTGTGTAGTAGGCACGGTTGTCAGTGTTGTATGGATCACTGGGGGAGCTTGTTGACATAGACGGCTGCGCTGCGGCAGGGTACAGCCACCGTGTTTCATCAGTATTGTATCGCAGTCTATGGCCTCTTGTACACGGAATGTTTTTTCACCGTGTGTAGGCACGGTTAATTCGCTGTGTATACTAGGCACGGTTGTCAGTGTTGTATGGAGTAGCTTGTTGACATAAATGCCGGCGCTACGGCACGGCACCGTCTCCGTGGTTTATCAGAATTGTATCGAGTCTATGGCCTTTTGTACACGGTACGTTTTATTAACTGCACGGTGTGCTAGACGTACGTGAAAAAAACGTACCGTGTACAAGAGGCCTAAGAATTTGAAATAAATATCGGTATGACAGAGTTTTACGTAAAACATATGTTTGTAAACACGGATTCATTGATTAAGTGTTTCAGTGAAAACCGCGGGTTTTTTAAATAGTATGTAATGTAGGACGATCACCGGATTTTGTGGTCTGAGGTTTAC
This sequence comes from Mythimna separata, assembly GCA_030763345.1. Classification (NCBI taxonomy): domain Eukaryota; kingdom Metazoa; phylum Arthropoda; class Insecta; order Lepidoptera; family Noctuidae; genus Mythimna; species Mythimna separata. The sequence goes on along the minus strand of CM061171.1, from coordinate 20,584,231 downwards.
GCGTCGTAATTTGGCAATCATGGTCACTAGTTGATATACACATAAACCTACTCCTTTAAAAAATAATCAACTATATAGCTAGTTCAACTAGAATAACTACGTTAGTGTAGTTAGATTGTTCTAATTTCTATATTTTGTTTGTAGGTCTGTTTTTTTAATCTCTGAGACTAAAATGACATTTTGTGGATTGTCACAATACAAAAGAACTTGCATCATTCTTATTGTAAGTTTCACATTTGCCTGTGTCAGTTTAGTCTAAGGGTATAAAAACAGACTTTCATATGTGAACTAGTTTTAATTGTGCCGCGTGAAATTAAGTTTCTCCATAGAAACTTTGCAACTCTGTTCCATTCCCTTAGTTGGTGAATTTTGAAAAACTCACTCTTATTGTTTACCTACGTCATAATTATATGGAAACCTTGTGCAAAATTTGACACTTCTTCACATCCTTTGACATTAGTCTACCTAGGCAACTTTGGTTTTCCTGCACCCAACTTAATTTCTGATTCGAACATGCAAAAAAACTCTGAGCACAGCCCTTTCCATTGCCTTTACATAATAATTTATGTATTCCCAAAACGTTTTACGCGTATGGGTGGGATGTCCACCACAAAACCGGTCATAAGTTTTCATTCTCAGCATTCCAATCTACTTTCAAAGTATCCATACTAAGTTTTCCATACATGACTTTCGATCCAATGAGGCTAATAAATATTCTAGGAGAGTCTAGCTTTTCCGTTCGAACTAGGCTGTTCAGAAACAATTTAGACTAGCCGTTTATTTTTATAGCTTCGACAGGAACGTGCGGGAATTGTGAAGAGAAAGTTCCGAGTGTTTGGGCCAGGTTTTCATCTTGTTTAGTATATCTTTGGGAAGAATGCCATTGCATAAAATAAAAATAAAAAAAATAGTTTCAATTTTTTTTATATGGGATATCTTCGAAAGATACTTACCTACTGGTTCTAGGGCGGAGAAAGAAGGAATGTCGGACTTTACGGTACTGACTAAAACCACACCTATGTTCCTAGTTTGCCTTGCGTTCCAAGACCCCGGGTTTCCCTTTCATCGGTCAACCCATGGCCTCGTAGTATCTATTTAGTTAAAAATTACTCATATTTGTACACCCATTATTTTCTGGTGTGTGAAAATTTTTAATAGCTCCATCCGTTCTGGGTAGGAGCAAGGAGTGTCAGACTTTTACGGGCTAAAACTCACTTACGTTTCTTTATTTGCCATTTGAGGGCTACGGTAACCCCTTTGATCAATCTCACAGCCCTCATATGTGTAACCATGTGTGTACAATTTTCACAGACCCTGTACAATCACAATCATTTAGATGTTATGTCAGATTTAAAAAGTTTATACACTGAAATGGGATTGGTTCTGAAGTTTCAGTGTTTACGTTTATACGCGAACAATGATTTGGTCCACATTTAATTAAATAAGTTGTTTAATTTGAAATGTGCGGTATCGTCGAAAGTTTAAGGACAGTAGAGAAACATACCATAATACACCGTATCCATGTATAACCGGCGGCACATAACTTAGCAATGCGCAGAAATCGTTTTTTAGGTCTATTTGGTGGTCAAGCGGGATGCGGGGTACGAGGTAGCGCCGATCCGGCGCGCGATTGGTGCAGCATTATAATGGTAGTTTATGACTGGTGCGTTAGACGACTTTTGCCTCCGCACTGTGTTACGTCCTGTTCGCTCATTGGCTGTTTTGTGCACCATGCGCGAAACTTGCCAACGTATTTGCCGGGTATTATACTGTAAGTAAAGTATTTATGGCCAAGGTACTTTCAGTACTTTCAGTTTTATTTACAGACCAGACAACGGTTAACAAATAATAATAATCAGCAGGGTTGAAGCCTCTAGGGCCACGGGTGGGCTTCTGTAAGGAAAACCTGGGACCCTGGAACGTAGGCAAAGAAAGAACGAGGTAGGGTTTTATCAGTAAAAGTCTGACACGCCCTGCCGCTCCGTCCAAGAACGGGAGAGATCATTCTGATGATTATCCACAAAAAATTTAACTTATATTTTAAATTTTTCAAGTTAACTTTAATTGTAAAACCAACCTAGTAAAGTACCAAGAACATACCAAGCCTTCAAACCACAAAGATAACGACAAATGTATCAAAATGCGTTGCAATTAACGACACAGGATCCGGCTCATACCACACAGTCGCCCTTTGATCTCAAAGTCAAACGTTTTCTAATCACGGCGCGGGAGTATTCCCATGTCGGCACCCAGATTTTCAGCACTCAAACTTTTTTTTTAAGTTTTATAAACTAGTGCTTGACTGCGATCCCACCTGATGGCAAGCAGTGATGCAATCGTAGATGGTGAGGCGCACTAGTTTATTAAGAGCCTATTCACTCTAGCCTTGAAGACACCCAAATCATAATCGGACGGGAAGACCGCAGCAGGCAAATTATTACAGTCATTCGATGTACGCGGTACCTATAAACGACGAAGCAAAGCGCTTAGTCCGACTCAAGCTATTCCTGTTTCGACACCAATAGGTATTTTGGATGGTAGTAACGTATACAGAATCCCAATCCAAAATACCTATTGGTGCCAAAACGGGAATAGCTTGGGTGCCGAAAATTTTGGTGCCGAAAATCTGGATGCCGACATGGGAATACTCCACAGCGCGTCTCACGCCGCCAAAACTAGTCTCATTTAATTTGAGATGAGCGAGTCAGAACGTAAACGTATAAGTAAACGTTTCGACTGTAATAGTGTTTGTTGAGTTGGCAATTAAGAATTAGATTTGGATTAGACTTGTTTGCACTATAGATAGGTTGTGTAGAGATTCATTAATTTATTTGTTCCTCTTTAGGTTTTGCAATGATTTAGTAATTACGGCAGCCTTTCTAAGATCAGGATGAGTTCAAAGGTTTATTTCTTTATAGGAAAGCGTTTCTAAAGGCACAATAATTGAAACCCACCATCTATAGCATAGCATAGTATAGTATAATCAACCTTAAAATTTTTACCCCTGCTGGGACTTAAGTCTCCTCTCTAGGAGACGGAATGGGCAATAATTCAAATCAATCAATCAAACCGCTCTGGTCCCGCGTGGATCCACCACGCAGGCCTAGTGCGGTTGGTGGATGCCACATGTCTGTAAAATGGTTCTAAGACATGCCAGTTTCCTCATGATGATTTCCTTCACCGTTTTGAGAGTATTCAACATTACTCTCAAAACGACAAATTAATTACACAAAGTAATGCGTCTGGCTGGGTTCGAACTCGTGACCTACTACTCGTAAGTCGGGACCACTGGGCCACCAATACTCTACACTCTCCCTCTAAACGCTGTAAATTACTCAATTTTGAAAGTGATTTGCTCTAGATCAAAATATAAGTCGATAGAATTCCAACGTTTTTCAGCTATAAGGTAGACAAAAATAAAATAATTTTAACAACTCCGAAGTAAAGTTCAGAGCAAAAACATCCTAGAATGGATAATATGGTATTAGAAACTGTATAAATGCAATTACGTTTTCCCTGATGGAAGTCTCCAGTTGGAGCGCGGATGAGATACATGAGCGCTTCATAGAATCGCACTACTCAGCTTATCTTGAAATACGACGAGGGAAGCAAATGGGTTTTCACTCGTTATTTTTGACACTGCACAACATTGCACATGTTGGCGATGTGATAATATCTGTCTCCATAAAATGGAAATTAGATCCTTTTTTATTTGTATTTGGAACACTGAAAAGAAACCATTTTATGTATTCGAAATCCTGCTCCTATCAGTATCGCTTTTAGGCATGCCATCTGTGTTCCGCACTAGTGTGGAAAAGTCATGAGTTCGCCCAGCAACAATTTATTTTATTTATCGGATCAAGCTGGGCACTAAGTGACCTCCGTTTATTTATTTGTAAATAACGAAAGAAGAAACAAAGTCAATGAATACAGTACCTAACATTGAAGAAGATATAAATAAACCAATAAAACACAGTCAAACAGATTTCATCATTATACACATAACATTGAAACGAGAGAGCTATCAAAATAGTCAAAGCCTAAAATTATTCGTGACTAAATTACAATGTATCTTGTTACATGTTCACACATCTAAGATAATAATATCTGATGTATTATTGATAAACATGAACCCTGTCTAATGTGCCAATTAGAGAATGAACAGTGAACCCTTATAATTTGTTACGTAACAATCCAAACCGTGACAGCTATATGCTATCGAAACAATGATACGAATGTGATATTATTTTAAAATTTATTTTGAAGATAGCTTTTACCCGCGGTTTCGCTCCCGTCAAATGACTACCCTACATATCCTACGCTACCCTACCCTACCTTCCCTACCTACCCTACACTACCCTACTTACCCTACACTACACTACCCTACACTACCCTACACTACACTACACTACACCTACCCTACACTACCCTACACTACCCTACACTACCCTACACTACCCTACACTACCCTACACTACACTACCCTACACTACACTACCCTACACTACCCTACACTACCCTACCTACCCTACTTTACCTAACTTTTTTTTTAGAATTTTTCTCTCCGTAAAAACCATCATTGAAATTCAAGGAACATTTAAAAAAAAAATCAGCCAAATCGGTCAAGCCGTTTTCATGTTATGTCGTGACAACGGAAAACGGGTTTCATTTTTAGATAGATAGAATCTAAACTCTGTTTTTTTCTCTCTGCCTCTGAGACTAAAAAGACATTACGTGAGGTGTCACACTAGTCAAAACACAAAAGAACTGGCATCGTTACTATGTAAGCTTGACATGTGCCTGTGACAATTTAGTCTCAGGGTATAAAAAACAGACTTTATACTTATTTTTAAAATCGGCAAAATTAAATGGAAGAAAGATAAAAATTTCGTTATTCCGTTTACTTTTGCCAGTTTGCTTGCATTCCGGACGTCCGGACAGTAAGGAACAAAATACTGTAAAAGAGCTCTTCGGTCGTCATGTAAAGTTCTGCCATTAAAACTTATCTCCTTACCCTATTCGAAACTACTAATGGCTTCGTTAGCTGTCAATTTTATTTATATTTATCAAAAAAAACCTTATTACTACTTAGTATATACCTGTTATCTAAACAGATATCCCGGGACCCAGGAATGAAAGCAAAACCTACTCCTTTGTTCCTTACAAAGAAGTAGGTTTATTCAGTAAAAGTCTGATACGCCCTCCCGCCTCGCCCAAGAACAGGAGAAGTCATTTTTTCTCAATTAACCGAAAACTAAAAAAAACAAACTGTTTTTTTTTCATTATTATCAGTCTAATTAAGAAGATATGTGCAGCTTATCTATTAATTATGTAAACTGAAAAAAAAATGAAAGCTACATTTGCCAGTGAAAAATAAATATAAAACGGGGTCTTAAAATTTCATAATATCCTGCTTAAGCCGTGCTGTGCAGGGAATGTGTATGGTTCTACCTCTTGTTAGGGTTCCGTACCGAAAGGGTACAATGGGACCTTATTACTTAGACCCCGCAGTCCGTCCATCTGCCACCAGGCTTTATCTTATGTGCTGCTTTAGCTAGACAGTTAAAGTTTTCACAGATGATGTATTTATTTTGCCAGTATAACCACAGATTAATATAACGTGCCAACGTGATCCGTTGTTTGATACGGATGGTACAGAACATTTCATACGCGTGTCCGACTCGCATTTGCCCGGTTTTTCTTTCTATATGTCGGATTTTTGTTAAATTTTTATCTTGATTTTTTCCCATTTGTACCAGTTAATTTAGTTTAATATTTACATTTTTGTTAAAGTATACTTTTTTATATTCCCTTCATAATTTATTCAACAAGGTTTAAATCGAGACAGTTTCGATAGTTTTCGTATCGACCAATGAAGATACTCGTATATCTAAATCCCAACACGATGGAAGATTAATATGGACAGCTTCCAAACAAGGGTTCAATCGGTTTAGACAAATATTAGAAGGCCGGTCGGAATTGTGTCTAGAGCACTGCCCACCGATGATTGGGTTACGTTTACTAAGATATACTGTAGTGTCGTGTTTACGTGCCCCGCTTGCGATGAGACAAGGCTTAATTTAATATAATGTGTATATAGGTTGCCTATCTTAGAGATGCCTTAATCCCAGCACTAGGAACATTTTAAGGCTGATGAACACCTATCTAAAGAATCTGGTCATTCGATGGCGCGATGCTGTGCTATGTATTTAGGTAGATTTATCAGGGTTGCAACCTTTTTCAAATTACTAAATAGTTTTTTTGGTATGCATAATAAACCGTAAAAGCACATTTTTCTTCAAACAGTTCTAGTTAGGTGTCAATACTGTCAATATTTGGGTTAGCTTTAAATTTTTTGTCCAACGGGTTTTTGATCAATCAACGTTTGTTGGCTTAGTATTATTGTTAAGAACAAGCCTCCCACACGGTAGACCGATGACCTAGTGACGCTTGCGGGAATGCGATGGATGCGAGACGCACAAGACCAGTCTTAGTAGCGACGCTTATGGGAGGCCTATGTTAAGCAGTGGACGTCTTTCAGCTGAATTGACGATGTTTGTTATGTAATGCTACGTAATTCACATAAAGATTTAAAACTGTATAAGCATTCTTAACGATCATTTATTAAGTCTAACATTCTACATGAAGCCACTGAATTAAATGTCATTAGCTAGGTCCACAAGCCTGGACTGAAACCTTAATTTATTTAGTAACATCAGTCAATACTGTTTAGAACTATCCAGACCCGAACCCCGAAACCCAAAAGTCTTGTTATTGCAAACATGTAAAAGCACTAAAATCTATACCTTGTATTGGGAACGCTAGGTTAAAGCTTGAGAAAGCTAGTCCAGGTTTATTTATCGTAAAAGATCAAACCAATACTGATTGTATACATAGAGGTGCAAATGCTTCATTCGTTATAAGTTAATTAGACAGAAGTGGCTTAACCGGTCATGGGTATTTTAAATAACTTCTTTAAGTAGAGATTTAGTTCATTACTATGTCAGTGACTGAGCAAGGTAGACTGATGATCTGGTGAGAGTCGCAGGAATGTGATGGATGATGCGAGAAGCACAGGTCCGTTTGTTGTGGTGGCACTTGGAGGATGCCTATGTCCAACAGTAGAGGTCTTTTGACTGAAATTTTGTTCGGGTAATTGTTGCGTTGGTGACTTGGTGAAGGCCGAACTAATAAGAACCTGACGTTCGATGCAATGAAGCCTGGGGGAGACGTATGTCACGGCAGTGGACGTGTTTCTGTCAAGGCTATTGGATTGTAGTGTCATTTATATGGGCATATAGGAACTAAAACTACAAAATCCTGCATAGCGGTATTAGAATTTTCTGCGTGATTTGAACGAATTCAGTGGCTTGAAATGGACTGTCCGGCAGTTGCCTCAAGCAGACACAACATCAATTCTCCAACCATACAGGAGAATCTTCATTTTTCAACGGAAACTTACAGGACTTTACACTCAGTTCCAAACAAATCTCAATAAATTAATTTTCTGTCTTTCTAAAGGATTATGCGAAAACCATATTATTGCAGTCCACTGCAGCCCTGTAACGCAAAGAGCAACAGAAGGAACACGGATAGATTTTTGTCAGTAAAAGTCTGTCATTCTCCGTTTCGCTCGAACTAGATATGAACCTTAGTCCTGAGTCCTGGAATAGCATATAGAATACTTTTTTCCCCTGTAACGCAAAGAGCAACATAAGGAATATGGGTAGATTTTTGTCAGTAAAAGTCTGACATACCCTCTTTCGCACCACCTTGATATGAAACTTAGTCCTGAGTCCTGGAATAGCATATAGAATACTTTTTTCTCATAATAGGATGTTCTCTTGGAATAATTTTCTACTATCTCGCGGTCGAGGCCGCAGACAGTAACTAGTTTAAAAAATATAAAACTACATAGTAAGACTAGACTAGACTAACCCAATCGAGTTCAATTTTAGCTTTTACGATCCGCATTACATAATTTTATTTGTTCGCTCATATTTTATGCTAGAATACATTTACAGTAAGATTCATAAATAAAAGTCGGGGAATAAAAAGAAAATTATGATTGTATCGAACGAATATTACTGACGATGCGGAAGAAAGGAAAAATCGTTTTTGAGATCAAAGAAGCCTCATAGAATCAATGCTCGAAATAATATTCTTTAGACTTATATTTGAAATAGATAGATACATACTACAAAACGTTTTTTGAGCTTATTTTCCTTATTCCATTTTTTTTTTTCTGTGGTAGTCCTGATCTGTATGTAGTGAAAAAGAGTGTCAAGTTTTTACAGACTAAAACCCACCTGTGTTCCTCCAGTTGCCCTTTTTGCCACAGGGTTACAGCAACTAGTTCGAACAATACCACAGCCTTAGCAGGCATCGGTCGTAGCTGGCACCCTTAATTTTGCTGTCAGCTCTACAAAACGCACCCTCATCGTAGGTATAGTCCTTCACGGACTGCGAGCTACCTATTGCAATCTTGCGCTTAAGGTAACTTGAAATTATCCTGCGACCCAAAATCCCGGGGTATTTTTAGCTGCGGTTGGGACGTTTTTCTGATACCTGACACTAACTGTTTGTATTAGTTATTTTACTTTTTAAATTCTTGCCACTACTTTTAATTCAATTCATTCAATTATAAATTGTTTTTTTTTGTTTGTAAAAGTTTTTGCTCAGATTTTTCTCCATAAGAAACACATGAGTGTTTTACCTTACTACTTAAAACAAATATTATTTAGAATTACATCTAAAAAACGAGAGAAAGATTTTGCAACATGAATTTCAATGCCGATTTTCCCAATCTAAAGCCAGTGTTGGTCGACCTAAAATCTGTTCAGCTTCCTCACGGTCCACAGCTTCTCATTGCACAGCGTTGCAATTTTGGCTCACAGCTCCAATGCCATATGACAGCTTGTCTGATGCCATTGAGACGTAAAGTCTTCTCATTCAATATAGAACTTTATTATCTTAGCAAAATGGTTCACATTTTAATGATAGAGGTCGAATACATCAGTAAGGTTTCAAAATTCGAATTTTGTCACATAAATGTGTGCCTTTTTTTGAAGAAAATAGAGTTTTTTTTTGTTTACAATCTTAATTAGTTCGCATTCGGGTCTTGATATGTAATTACCGTTACCTATTTTCTAGAACAGTGACAAATATTCTAGATTAACACGTCTGAATTCTTGGCAAGGTAATTCAGTCACTAGTAAAATAGCTCAAAAGGGATTAGCGATAAATTAATGACTTTTACAGAGAATCATAAATCAATCTAAAGGATATTAATACACATTTATAATCTCTAAATTGTAAACAAAAATAAAAGCTCGATTTAACTATTGTTGTACGACGCAGTCTGAACGGAAAATTTGGAATTACATTTCCGGGATTTCTGTAAACGCGTCACAATAATAGGAATATTTTGAAATCAAAGCGCTAGGGGCTACCCTTCCGAGAAATTCAAATATTCTTAACGTATTTTTTAGTTAGGAGGTTGGACTCAAGGTGCATGTTTATAATAAAACTAGCTTTTACCCGCGGCTTCGCTCCCGTCAAATGACTATCCTACATATCCTACGCTACCCTACCCTACCTTCCCTACCTACCCTACACTACCCTACCTACCCTACCTACCCTACACTACCCTACCCACCCTACACTACACTACCCTACACTACCCTACACTACCCTAAACTACCCTACACTACCCTACACTTCGCTACACTACCCTACACTACCCTACACTACCCTACACTACCCTATACTACCCTACACTACCCTACACTACCCTACCTACCCTACTTTACCTAACTTTTTTTATTGAATTTTTCTCTCCGTAAGAACCATCATTGAACTCAAGGAACATTTAAAAAAAAATCAGACAAATCGGTCAAGCCGTTTTCATGTTATGCCGTGACAACGGAAAACGGGTTTCATTTTTATATATATAGATATAATTATATTGTATCTATTTATTTATAGGACTGAATTTATTATGTGTATAGCTAAGGACTGAGATTCCCTGCCGGAGTCTGTTCCTGATAGCTACAATGGGTAGGGCTCGTACTAGGGGTCGTTAAGTCAAGAGAGAATAGGTTTCTTCTGGACAAGCACACTATTTTCGACCATATCCTCACTTTTCATCATGTGAGATAGTACTCAAACGCGAGCCTAACAACAATAAAAAAAAAAAAGTCCTCAATACATACCTATCAGGTTATCTTACCGTAATAAATGTCAATTTTGTGATTTTTCGGGAAATAGCGATTCAATGGGGTAAGACGAACTTAGAAGGTTCTATCTATGATTTTAGTAAATATAATTCTGCACAATGCAAAAAAAAAGATAATATGTGAAGAAAATGAATTAAAATTTTAATTTCGTGTACTACCTTTGAGCATCACCCTTAAGATAAATATTATATTTATAAATATATCTTCAAATTAACTTACTATCCGATCATTAAGTAAACTTTTCCCCTCTTGTTTCTAACACGCTAATCCGCTGTCAAATCAGTCAATCACGGATTGGCTTACGGAAATAACAACAGCCCATTTAATCCAATCGCTTGACATGAGAATGACAACAGATTACTGGCAGGACCCTTTAAGCTTTCAAAAGTAGGAAGCTAATAGGTTAGTTCGTAAGACAGCGTCACTAATAGTAAATCTTTCAAAAAGATTTCATTACACCGTAAACATGCAGTTCGTAAATAAGCGTAGATATGGTTTTTTTTTAAGCTGAAAAATTTTCGAATTACAAAAACTGCACCTATGTTCTTCAGTTTCAATTTGCGTTTTAAGACTACGGTTATCTTTTTCAGAAAATCTGGCTTCGGCCCTGCTACGAGTTCCTACGGTTTGCTGATGTCTCTTTTCATTCGGCAGCTGGGCCGCGAAGATGTCCGTGTCATCACGCGTGCGGCCGTCTCCTTCACTAGCAGTACTGCTTCTCACAAGGAGGAAGCATAGATATGGCTGCGGCATTATTTAAGTTACATCGTGGCCATAACGCAAAGTAAAATTCAGACTCCACGTTCCACCTAGAGTGGCAGTCAATTCAATCAATCAAAACAATTAAAAAAAAAATCAATCAATCAATCAATCTTCAATTTCACACCCCAAAAAATGGTGTCGTCACCTTGCGCAGGACGCTGATCTTTATCGGGCATAGTAAGTTTGGAAAATTTGGAGACCCTGATTTGGTTAAATCCAATCTGCAAAGCCTAGAGCACAGGCGTAGGGTAGCCAGCCTATCGGTGTTCTACAGGATGCATTTCGGAGAGTGTGCGCAGGAATTACATGAGTTAATTCCGCCATCTCGCTTTTACCATCGGACAAACCGTCGTACGGCGAGTATCCATCCTTACGTTGTCGAAACCTGCACGGTCCGGACAAAGCGGTTTGCTTCGTCGTTCATACTGCGTACATCGAAGGATTGGAACAATTTGCCTGCTGCGGTCTTTCCGTCCGATTATAATTTGGGTATCTTCAAGACTAGAGTGAATAGGCTCTTAATAAACTAGTGCGCCTCACCATCAACGATTGCATCACTGCTTACCATCAGGTGGGATTGCAGTCAAGCACTAGTTTATGGTATATTAAAAAAAAAAAATTCGTGTTCCAGATTGAAGCAAAAGAAACAACCGGGTGGCACCATTGCGCGGACCGACCGGAGGACAAGGTAGAATAATCGGTGGAAGTGTTGTGTGCTTGGGCGACTTGCTCAAAAAAAAACCCTTAACATACCTATATTTGCAGTTAGTGTAAAGAGTAACAGTTTGTTTTGCAAAGTTATAAGAAAGAGCTTTAAACAGACGTCAACCCGACCACCGTTACCTACTTTCAATTCAACTAACAGTAACAATTAATTGTAATGCACATAGTTTTGCAATTAATTCGTCCTCAAGTGCAGGGTTATTATTCGCGAAATCCGTAGCAAGTGATATGTTTATAGTATAATTATGTAAAACATCGCGGCGCCCACAGGAAATTATCTATTTATCTGTACGCAGAGCACGTTTTGCGAACACTGGGGCTATTAGTGAAACTGTTCGATATTTAGTGTTTAAAATTGTGCGATATATTTTTGCACTGTCACTTGGGACACGTGTATACACTTGAGTCTAACCTTTCCCATGTAATATAACAAAATGTCATTTGGATCTGTTTCTATGGCCTCCATTAAATAAATTAATTACTTACCTACTTTTTCACGTGTTTTATTACCTGCTACTAAACTATATACTAAAATGAGGCGTTTCTTTGTTTAAAATATTATGTCAAATTAACTGGTGGACCACCTGATATTATGTAAAAGAGATTAGGAGGTAAGTGATTACTGACACCGAAGGTCTTTTGCGGTACCAGGGGTACACAGATGCGAAGAGGCGATAAAAAAAGATACATTACCACATTAGAAATTACATCCGCATCTTTCACAGACACGTATACTCCACAAGACCCGAAAACTATCTCTGGCCATATATTTGTTCCATGCGGTAGTCAAAACTGCAAAACACTTAACACAGCGCAGCAACCAATAGCTCAATTAGTCTCTCTACATTACAACAGTGCAATAATACATATCATTAATAACAACTTTTTTCGAGTACACAATAAAATCGATAAATAACCTAATAGAATCACCTGAATAGACCACTCGATACGGTGTTCCACGGATTCTTAATTATTCTGAAAATAAATTTACAAATGGTTAAGAGTTAATATCGAAAGCGCGCCAATGATCACGGCCTCATCTGTATTCATAAAAGATGGTGTCCACAGCAGCAGGAAATTAAAGGTGAACAAAGTTTGGTCAATTCGGGCTGCCACAAAAGTGGCGACTTTCATTTGTTATAGAGATTATGTCCAAGTAGCTAATGCTAGTGACTTCGGGTGCGTGAAAGTAGAATTTTATTCCAAGGGGACATAATTATAATTACTCCCGGGTTAAAAAGTATCCTATGTGCTATTTCAGGATATAATGTACCAGTGTTATAAGTTTCATCGAAATTCGTTAAGCTGTTCGAGCATGAAGATGTAATACACACGCATCATAACTTTCGCCGTTATAATAATTAGTTGCGATATAATTGAAAAGCACGTAGTGTAGTTCAATGTATGTGTCGTTATTATATTACTCATTACCCATTCATTTACCTTATAATATGTATGAATGTTGTTGAATGGCCAAAGTAAAAGTCATTGTAGGCTAAGGCAGTTTTAGGCCGACTCTGAGGATCCTACCTCGCAGAACCTCATCTTAAGGTTCAGTTCCTAGTGTTAGGATAATCAATTAAAAAGAAACTTGATAAAATATTAAACAGCTATTCGATACTGTATAAATTATGTAAACATCTATAACATGCATAAGCAAATTAGGTAAACATAATCAGCCTTATAATGGAGGTCTGGTAGGCAGCCGCTCCTCGTAAAATACTGGTATTCAGCTAAATCCGGCTTGACTGGAAGCCTACCCCAATATAGTTGGGAAAAGGCTAGGCAGATGATGATGATGATGAATCAGCCTTATAATGTTCCACTTGCTCCTAGCAGGCTTCCTATCCACGAGCGAGAATGAGCCGAAATATACACCAAGCGGGCCCTATGTCTTCAGTCTTGCTATGAAGTCTAATTCAAATTCAAAATATTTAATTCCGATTTAACATCCATATTTTGTTAGTAGTAATAAAATAACCGAGAAGTACCGTGTTATCCCAGTAAATGGGTTGTGGAGGTCTGGTAGGCAGCCGATCCTCGTAAAATACTGGTGTACAGCTAAATCCGGCTTCACTGGAAGCCGACCCGAATATAGTTAGGAAAAGGCTCGGCAGATGATGGGTCCTATGTCGGTTGATGGTTATCAAATGTCTTCAAAATTTTGTTGTCAAAGAAAGACATCGTGAAGAATCTATGTACATCATAGATTCTTCACGATGTCTTTCTTTGCCATTTTGAGAGCAGTGGTAATGAAATAAACTCAAATTATGCCTGGGTAAACTTACGACGTACAACTTGTAACTTGAGGCCTTTACCTCTAAACCACCACTGCTCCCTGTAAGTACCGCGCCTCGCAGATATTTTCCTAGTTTTATTTTCCTATCTAAGATGGTTGTAATGGAATATTACAGTATCTTCTGCCCGTGGGAATGCGAAGGTAAGAGGATATTTAGGAATTGCCAAGTGTTTGCGCAAAATTCCGTGTGCAAAAATGGCCATGTTATTTTTTTACCTAATTTTTTGAACATTTACCTTATAACAAATTGGATTTAGTATCGTAAAAAGACTTTTTGAAGATAAAAAAAAACATATGGTTATAGCAGCTTCATTGTAATCATCATCATCATCATTTCTACCAAAGGACATCCAATGCTGGACATAGGCCTTCCCCAAATGTCGTCACAGCGACCGATCCTGTGCGTCTCGCATATATTGGATTCCCGTGACCCTCACCACGTCTCTGATTAACCTTGTGAAGCTTAGGAGGCCTTCCAAAATATTGTCTACCAGTACGCGATCGCCACTCCAGAACTTTTTGGCCCCATCAGCCATCATCTCCGCGAGCTATATGCTGCTCACTGTCACTTAACTTTGGCGATTCTTCAATGTCCGCAGCCTTGGTTCTCCTGCGGATATCTTTATCTCTGATTTGATGATACAAGGAAATTCCAATCTTAGTACGAGTCAACTTCCTAAAATATAACGTTTTGATTTATTTATTTTCAAAGCAGGAAACTGTCGCATAAAAACCTTAAAACCAACCTAGCTGTTGAATTTGTTCTCTTTGATTCCGTATGGTTTTTAATTTCCATTTTAACTTATACACGTGTCACATGTACCCGTTAGGGTCCTCGCCCACGAAGTGCTGAGTTTTGAAGCGCTGCTAACGCGCTACAGTCGCATTTGAAACGCGCGTCAGCAGTCATACTAAGGCTAAGAACTCACGGAGCGATTTTCACCCGCGGCCGCCGCGGTTGCGGGTCCGCAACTTCTATAGAATGCAGATACATATGTAAAAAATTAAAGCACAACTCACGACGCGTTTTACGCCCGCAGTGTACGCGGTTGTTTGCGGTTCCCGCTGTGCCGGTGGGCAACTAGTAGAATCGCGCGGGTCGCGGTCACCCGCAGCCTCGGCGGGTGGCGCCCGCGCGCTCTGCGGTCGGTTGGCGGGCGACCACGGGGGCCGGCGGGCGGCGGGAGGTACAGAAATCAAACACTATTTTGCAACCGCCCGTCTTGCGGTCATCGCCCGCCACGTCTGCGGGCGATAATCACAACCGCGGCGGCTGCGTAACCACGCAAATAGCCGTTCTCGTGAGTTTTGAAATAAAACCGCAGTTCCACGACCGCGGCGTTCGCGGGCGAAAATCGCGCCGTGAGTTCTTAGCCTCATGCGCTACTGCATCGCGTCTGAAAAACGGCTGCCGCGCGACCGTATCAGACGACAGCGGGGAGAGAATGGAGGGAGGGTGGCACGTGAATGAAAAACAAAAGCAGTCTACAAACAAACGGTACACGGTCGCGCGTTAACCGCGCTGCATTCGCGATGCAACAGCACGGCTGACGCGTGTTTGCTTCGCGACAGAATTGTGGCGTGGGCGGGGGTAAGCCGCTAGCGATTGCATCGCGGCTGTAGCGCTGCTAACGCGCGTCAGCCGCGCTTCAAAAAGTCGCCTGAGGCCCCTTATATTTATAATTCTGGCACGTGCCAATAATTTCATCCCAGCCTTGAATATCTCCATACATAATACCTTAAAGGAAAATGTATCTTTTAAAAGATCAAAATAAGAAAAGGTGTTGATTACGAATATAGAAATAAATTGTGATACTTGTTCGAAAATTTGTGATCTTTCAAGACCGTTGATGTTTCATTAAAATTGAAAGGAATCTAAATTTCTGTCACTTAAATGAAATGCTTACAATGCAAGCGTCAGCAATTTTAGACAGAAGTGAAGACGAAGATATCATTATATTATTTTACGAAGAAAACTAAATAACAATTAAGTATACACAATATATATATTTTATCCCGCGGTTTCACTCGCATTTTTGGGTATTCCTATGCTCCGTGGGTCAATGCGTTATGTGATAGAACCTATAACTTACCTCGGTACTTGGGCTATCAAGCACTAAAACAATTTTTAATTTGAACCAGTACTTCTTGAGATAAACGCAATCTACAAAACAAACGCTTCAACTCTACAATATTAATACATAATAATAATTATATTTACTAGCAACTCGCTCTAGGTTCGCACGGGTGTTTTTTTTTATTCATGTCCTTTCTAAACCAAATAAAATAAGCATGTATCCTCATTTAAACCATACTTACGAATACCTTTGTCTATTAATGAAATCCGCATGTAAATCCGTTCAATATTTTGTTAGTTTATAATACGAACGAACATACATACATATACCTATACCTACAGACATAATAACATACTTTGTATGGTAGACTGACTAGTATTATAATATTAAAACAGATTCACAATAAATTAAGCACGCGCAAACGTTATATTCAATGTAAAAAAAAATCTAAAAATAAAAATTAATAAATCACAAATACCGGATGCTCATCGATAAATTATTGATCTATTGAAAAAAAAATATGAAGACTCAAATCCTTCCATACTAATCTACTGTCTATAACATTTCCTTTGAAGACTATTGAATAAAATTCTCACGCGCCGTTTAGTACTAAAACAGGCTGTTCACACATAATTCTGTCAGTTCGTGATTCCACCAGACTGTCCAACTTTGAGTTAGTTATTTATTCTTGCTGTGGTACAAGTGACAAGCTTTGATTTATTATGTAAATGTCTTATTGGCAGTTGGCATGACCCAAGGTTTGGTTTATCTGGGATAGAGGATAAGTATGTATATTTAAGTAAGGTGAACTATGTTGGTACGTTTTAACCCTTTAACCACCCGTACCGGATTGGTTAAGAACCACAATCAAACAATAAATGATGTAGTGACATCTATGACGTCACTTGGAAACTAAAATTCGAAATACTGTGTGATAAGAGATTATTTAGGTATTTATTTAAATTTCATGTACTACATGGTACGTTTGAATCCCAACCGGTCCTATGAGACCGCGCTGTTATTGTTTTACTATTGTGTCTCGTTTCGCGGGTATCTGAGTAAATACATAGGCAGAACTCTTCGCGCGATTTGAACAATTTACGGCTAGTTGCCTGGTTCATTATAACACTCAACTGAATGAAGGATCCTCCGTTTTTCTGATAGATATTTGGGGCAATTTTATAAAAAACAAATACAAAAGCAAAAAAAAAACTGATTTGAGAACTTCCTTCACAAAAATAGAAATTCAATAAACTACTCTTCACATGATTCAGAAAAAAAAATCTCTCATTACTTGCACCACAGCCCAACAGAATAACACAGGAGCCACACTTCATCGCTCACTAACTATAGTTAAGGTGTTACCTTGCCCGTTTACGCTAATAAAGTGGCTCTGTCGCATACTGATCAAATCCAACTAACTCTGGTTAATTTATGGTACCATCAACCCACTTCCGTTCCCCGTTAGCATTAGCAATTGTAATCTTTTGCTGTTCTTTGCAAATTTTAGATCAATTCCTATGCTATTTTGCAGTCTGAATGGTAAAAAGCTCTTATTTTATGATCTTTTTATGTGTTTGGAAAGTAGTGTTTTATGATTCTTGCACGATTTTGCGATGTAAAGTCTGTCTAGGTGAGGTTTTTTATACACGAGCAGCTTTTAAAATCAGGTCTCTAAGTATGATGAAACCTGGTTAAGACTGAATGTGCGATTTCTCACACCTCTACTACTAACTACTATAATGAGTCAACAACACTTAAATTGAAATATTACTGAATAATAAACCTCCATTGCATATGATATTTGATGCTCTGAAGTCGACTGAGAAGCGAGCCAAGAAGATCATCCGCAATGTTGCAATTGTCGAGTCAAAACTCAAAAGTCCTGAGCATCGACGCTGGGTTGCTAGCCTGCAGTTTACATTTCGAGATAGTGCTTTGAAATAGTACAATTTAATTTCACCAAGTCCTTTCCACTCCGTCGGAGCACTAGACGTACAGCTTTGTGCTACCGGTACATGGTGGACATCTCACTCCTACGTACAAAGCATGTTGGGAAAACATTCATTGAGCGTAAACTAAGTAGAGGTATTCCTTGTCGGTGTGTGTTATTACTGTCATTTATAACCTAGGTGCCTTAAGTTAAAAGTGAATAAGTTACTTCAAATGAAACATGTTCCAACGTCGGCCATATCATCGTTTACCATCAGGTGAAAAAACCACAAGTACTTAACCAGGTTCCACTGTATTTTTCATTGTCATTTCTAAAGTAACACACACGGTAGTAGGTACCAAATTATAGATGATTTAAGATTCTAATAGGCACAGAAAACTCAGCAGTATATTTCCTTTGCTAGCGTATCAATCACCAACAAAATACCTACATAGGAGAAATCCAAACCATGACGTATTTGGAAAATCAGACGGTAAATCGAAGCGCTCCGGGATATTACCGAATGTGGAATTCAAAATGGCTCCCAAAATTGGCGCGCCGTTTACGCCAAACAGCGAATCTGTACATTTCTCACCTCAATTTGAGTGAAGGGATATTCAGTCACGATGTGCACAAACTAGCATTGAAAAGGAATACATGATCAAGGGACAGAAACTTTAGGACTTCAAAGTTAGTTTTGCTAGGAGTCTGTCAATGAGTTAACCGAATCTAGATGTTGGTTATGCTAATTTTGTAGACGAACCAGGACTATTATTGATAGTAGTAAAGGTTTAGTGGTAGAAAATGTCTTAGGTATTAAGAGGGCTTTTCGTCAAAAAAAAACCTGATTGGAAAGATACCAAAAGTGATCAATAGTATTTTCATACCGTTCAGGGTGTCACTGAACGGTATGAAAATACTATTGTATATAATCAAACATACTCACAGAGTTTCTTCCAAATTGGCCAATTTGTTTAGGAGGAGTTCGATGTTAAACGCACATATAGACGAATTATAAATATATATATAAAGAGAAGAGAAGTAAAATATAACCCAAAAGAACATACTTCTGGGATAAAAAGTCTCTATTCCATAACTTTATGTACACGTGTGTATTTTATCAAAATCCGTTCAACTGTCAAAAAAACTCATCAATTGTCACCTCTAGAATATTAGGGAGATTTTTCTTTTAATTGCAAAAAAAATCGATGTAGTTATTTACGAGTATGTCCTACAAACAGTTTCTAAGAACTAATAACACATCGAAGCTTTACTTGACTGGATCAAAGGTCAACTGAAATGAATTCCTAGAATGCAGTATCTATTTCAAGAGACAGTGCATTCATTCATACAACGCCATACACGTTTATACCAGTAACGTAATATTGGTCTGTATTGAAATCATACTCTATTGTGCAGAAAACGAGACTGTCATTTGTTAGAGCTGTCTGTATTTCTCTTCTATAGGTAATTTGAAGTCTATTGTACTGAATTTTTCCTTCAGGAATAAATCCATACGGTGTACACTTTCTTTCATTTTATATTGAAACAGAAAAAATGTTTTTTTGTTAATGATCAGTGATCTGTTCAATTTTATATTTTTACTAGCATCATCTGCTAGCGGCTTCGTCTACGTGAGAGAAGGTTTCTCCATACTTTTTGGACCTCCGTTTCGTCAGTTCAAGAGATAAATTTTCAAATCCAAGAAAGGATTTGAAAATTTCATTTTATATATTACTAGGTTCCACCTGTGGGCATTCCCATGACAGTAGGTTTCTCCATACAAACAAACATTTTATCCGCTTACTCTCTTAGTGCTTGCCTGCGTCATAAAAGAAAGCCGTGCGCAAAATTTCGCTTTTAAATATTTTTCAGCTACTTTCATCTTACACCGGTGTTACTGGATGGCTCTGGGAGAAGCGAATTTAAGAAACTTGAGGATGAGGGGAAAGAACAAAGACACCATGCAATTGAAAACCAAAAACTATATCTATTAGTTTACTAGTTCAATATTTTTAAATATATTTAAAAAACCAAGGAGATTTATAAAAAACATTTTCATTGGGAACAACCACATTAATTTGTACGGGATATCCTTTTTTTTAGAGTTTGCATTATTACTTTCTTTAAGAAAGTTACGTTAACCATTTCCGTTACACCCCGTATTTTCTAGACGTTCCAGTTCTTTCACGACGGAAACAAAGTTAATAAGAAATATGGAGGATTAAAGCGCAAGAGTGCGAATGGCGATAGCAAGTCACTCTCTATCGCATTAGAAATGAACTATGGCTGCTACGTGGGCAATTTAATATGGTTATACTATAAAATAGTTATGTATGAAGACTAGCTGATGTCAGCGGCTTCTTCCGCATGGAAGTAGAAATATTGTCTCTGTTACTCAGCTTTAGTGTAATGGTGATCATTATACTTGGCCGAATTCGATTGAGTTAAATCGTAACATAACAACAAATAAAAAATCTAATCTTTCTCTTTATAATTTTAGCATTGAAATGTAAATAGACGAAACTCGCACGTTGCATTCTCTTTTTTTCAGGAGGGAAATCGTGTCAGACTTCTTTTCAAGATTAAAACCATTTATGTGTCCTTCATATGAAGGACAAGTACGTAGTTTAAAGGAACCCGTGGTCTCAACGCAGATTGAGTGAACATCGGCCCTGCTGAAACATTTTCGTAAGATCTGAATTTTCGGCCAGTTTAATAAAACAACATTTAAGACACCACATAATCATGTTTAAAGTGTGTGTGTGTAAGTATCAATATAATTCCCAAAATAGATCCAGAATCCATTAAAATATTATCTAACTGCGCCACTGGATTTAGTATCTACTCGTAGATAAAAATATTGAACATTTGAACTTAATCTATTTTATTCTCACATAAGAGTATTAAAAAAAATTAAGAAGAAAATGGAGGGCACTTCAGAATTCATATTTTTATTGAAACACAGAATTTCAATGAAAAATAGTATTTAGGTTCTTACGTTTTATTGACATTGTTAAAACGTTGAGTTATTTTAATAGGGTACGTAACACTTGTAGGATTGCTAGAATAATACCCTTTCAAATAAAGGGTAGAAAAAGGCTTCTTTGGCAGTTCATTTTATTTCTTTTACTGTCTATAAAATATGAAGTATTCAGCTCTTTATAAGGGCCTTAGGACCAATTTCACCAATAAAACTAAACGACCTAAGCACATCTAAACTTCGTTCAAGAGCTGTCTCTGTCTAAATTCTATCAATGTATACGTGACAGTATTATTTAGTAAAGTTAGCATATACGTTTCTATTTCTAACTTCATATTGTCAACAAAGTAGTAAGAAAATAAATCCTTCAATAAAAAATCATAATAATTATAGAAAGGTGGTTCTGAGATCTAAGCGTCGATAATACAAAAATGTTGTTTTGATTCATTGTTAATTTTTATTTGACATGTTGTAGTCTAATCACGTCATTATAATAAATCACAAACCAAGAAATTTTTGGTTAGCAAAACCAATGTAAAAACTTAGTTATATTTAATAAAACCGTCAGTTTCATTTACAAACCGACATTATTGCAATATTTTGCGAAAACCATCTTTGAAGTTTCGTAAAAGCCATATAAAATTAAATTAGTGCCGTGCCACCGGGCTCGTTTGGAAAGGATTCGAAGCAAAGCTGCCATGTTATTTGTACGTAATGGCGCGTTGATGTGTTTATTATTATTTATTCTGGATCTGAATGTGTTACAAGTTAAACACTCGTTAACTTTTTGATGTGTGACTGCGTATGGTGCAACTGGGAGCAATTTTGGGATAAGTTTTTTTTGCAAAAAAATCTTTTACACATTTCTGAAATTTGTATGGGTTGTCAATGTCGTGAACATTCAGTAGTACAGTTTTACTAGATCATCATCATCTGCCTAGCCTTTTCCCAACTATGTTGGGGTCGGTTTCCAGTCAAGCCGGATTTAGCTGAAGTAGATAGTTTAGTAGGTCATATGCGTTAAATTATATATGATATTTTCCTATGAAATCAATTAGTAATTTATTCCTTAATAGTTTCACCAAAAAAAAGTATTTCGAACGAAAAATTTACCTAAGGGTTGGGCAAAGTAATATTTTAACAGCAATAAAATTGTGTAAATTCCCTGAAGTCTACGTTGATTGACATAATACTACTGAAATGTCAAGTGAACAATTCTAGACATTTTGAACTTTTTGTTAACAAAATTTTTCGCTTACAGAATTCACTTTTTTTAAATAATTTATTACACTAGTGCTTGTCTGCGATCCCACCTGATGGAATGCTCACGTAGTTTGAAGCGTCTGATAATATCTACTATTTTTTAAGGTTGGAGACCATCAAAATGAGATCCCTCTCAGGGCTGAGCGGGAGGGCGTGTCAGATGTCTACTGGTTAAAACCCACTCCTGTTCCTTCTTTGTCCTAATTTACCGGGTTACTCCTACTACCACAACCCCAGTAGATTCTACGGTTTGCTGACATCTCTTTGAGGCGCGCGTGAAACAATACGCGCCGTCGACGACGTGGGCTTGATCCGGAGTGTTACTGGACGTCCAGACGGCGAGATACCCATTGCCCGTTGTCCATAATAATTATCTACTTAACTTGACTACTAACAAAAAATCTCAATATTTCTTTCGCTAAATCCACAAATCTCTGTATAATACAATTAATTCAGCAATACAAGTTACGCCCCTCTACCACTGAAGCCCCATGTAAACATCGGGAGTATTCGGTCAAACTCGGAGATTTATGTACATTTTACATCAGCCTTCGGAATCCACGGAACCTTTGATTTTGTAAACTGTGAACAATTTTATAATAGTAACATGTGCGAGGTTAACTGATACAGTTACTGGACAGTTAAACAAACTGGGTTATAAACTTCAGGTGGATTGTGAAATGTTATCATTGAAGGTGTATGGAACATGCTATTTTAGTTGGTTGTTATATTTCAGACGCGTTTTTATTTGAGGTGTGAAATCATCAAAAGACTGGTGGCCTGGTGGTGCGAGAAGGTATACCCAATTGTGTTATTGATTCTTTATTGTACACAAAAACATAACAAACAAAAGGTGTCATAGATACTTCATGTACAAAGGCGAGCTTAACTAAGCAATGAGTGTCTTTTAGTTGCCCTTTGCGCTCTAGGACCACTGTTTTCCTTCCAGACATTCCCCGTGGCCCTCGCGGGCATCGACCCATATGGGCCCTTACGGATTTGCTGACGTCTCTTTGAAACGCACGTAGAATAAATACTACGCACCGTCGAGGACTCGGACGGCGAGCTACCCAGTGCTCGTCGTCCGCGAGCCCGAAGCAGAAGGGGCAGAAGTAACTTTTAAATTAAGCATGTTAAAAAAACATCTTTGTGTACCTATTTCAATTCAGAAGACGGTAGTCGGGAAATTGGAAAAACATTTCAGACATAAAAACTTATTGCCTAACTGTCGAAGTTTGAAAATTTTAAGCTGAAGCAGGTTAGAAATTGAGTTTTAAAATTTCATCGACACCCGTGAGAGCTCGTGTCTTCGTGCTCTGGCATTTTATAACGCAATATCGAGGTGACACCAGAACAGTCTGTGAGAAGTAAATCTAGACTTAGGTCCTCGGAGTGACAGTTGCAACGAAGATCGTGGTTTCCAACAAATTATTAATTTATTTTCTCTGCAAGTCAACCTTTTGGTTAGCAAGAAGACAACATGTGTTAGGTTTGCACAATATTCAATAACAGGTATATCAGAAAGATTAACTAAAATTTTAAACTAATACCTACTATAATAAACCATCATCATTATCATCTTAGTTGAAAGACGTCCACTGCTGGACATAGGCTTTCCTCAAGACAAATATCAAAATAATATGTATATGACAAAGTCAAAACATAATATTATACTGGTTTCTCTATCACATTACACTAAATTGGGCTCGCCATAATCATAGTGGTAAGTCCTCTCTTCAAGTAGTGGCAGGAGAAATGCCACGGCATCTCATCTTCTGCAAGACGCTGGTTCACCAAAATTACTGATGACGTCTCACGGTCATCATGACGTCTTATAACCATCACAATTCAGTCGATCGTTAAGCCAGATTGTTTCATGTTCAAGTAGTTGCTTTTGACATTAAATTAGGCAATTTATCGTCTACTTAATTCCTTTGTCTTCTAAAGAAATCTATTGCCTGTTCAATGAGAATTCTCCGAATTTGTGGCGGACTTAAAGAGGAACCAATTTCAAGGGGAAACAATTTGGCTTTTAGTGAACAAAATACCATTCCCTGCCGATATTTTGTTGGTCTTTATACGTAAGTTCATTGAAATGGCGAGCATCAAATTCTGAAGTATTTGTTCATTGTAAAGTTATTTATATTGACGTTCTATTCTTGTGTTTATCTGACGTCATATTAAATGAGCTTACCTGTGTAATATAATGAAATAAAATGCTGTTTTTTCAAGAATGTGCATAAATCAAAAGCAAAAAAAGGGTCAACCGTAGTATATAGCAAAATCAAATAATCATGATCATTTCAGTCGAAAGATGTCCATTGCTGGACCTAGGCCTTTGTGGTGCATCTCGTATCCATCATAATTATATCCATAGTCGGATATATGACCTATTCTCAGCCCTACCAAATATAGTTTCGGAGAAATTCGATAACAAACATTATCCCACAAGATTTTTGAATATTAAATTATTAATTCGCTACATTTTTAGAAATTAATTTCTCTATAACAATGTAACATTTAAGCCTTAAAACCGCTGATACAAATATCCGCAGGCTGTAAATAGTTAATTATTAACTTAATTAATAAATAATTAACTATGGAACAGATTGAGCGGTAAATAATGCGACTCGTCATTAAACAATCGCTTCTGCTTTCATTCACATCAGCAAACCACTATTGTGCCAATTACATTTAAAAGTCATTATAAAATATATAAAATAATCGCATGTAATACTACCCGTTTCCCCCGGTTTCGTTTCGCTTCTGTGGGTTGGAGCGTAGGTTATTCGACGACAAATATTTTTCAATTTCATCTAATAATTCCCGAGAAATTGCCATCGCGCACTCAAAGATCAAGCTTTGACATTTTTATTTCTGAAGTTTTCTTCACATTTGAAAATCTTCTGAGGTTGTAAACCTACTAGGTACTTTTTATTTCATCTATAAAATTATCAACACCGTTTTAACTTAAAATGATGCCGAAAACCCGGAGTGTCGCCGAGCAATGAAGTATTTTAGTTAAAATATTTTCATTATACCCATCATTTCATCATCAATCATCTCATGACTTCAATCAAAATACTAAGTACATGTACAAAATACTTCAACATATGTTCACATATGTTGAAGTATTTTTGAGGGTCACATGGGTAGTCGTTCGATTTCAAATACTGGTATCTAGCTACATCTTGGCAGACTGTACCCAACTTTACTTACCTAACATAGAACAAAGCTAGGCAGATAGACTTCCTTTACAATTTCTGAAATAGTTTCAGAATCCGCTTCTGGAACAGTTTCAAAATCCTTACCGCACTCAATCAACGATATTGAACGTATTCTATAGAGAATGACCGATAGTTCGGTTTCGGTTTCAGCCACAAATTGGCCGAATATTCTAATACTAGCTTCTACCCGCGACTTCGTCTGTGAGGACTTCAGAAAGAAAAGAATCGGGATAAAAGGTAACCTATGTTCTTTTCCATGTTAAAGGCCATCTTCATGCCAAATTTCATCCAAATCCGTTGAGCCGTTTTTGCGTGATTAAGTAACGAATATCCACACTTTCATAATATTTATAATATATATATTAGTTAGGATTAATGATATAAACCAGTGCTTAACTGCGATCCCACCTGATAGTAAGCGGTTATGCAATCGTTGATGGTGAAGTGCACTAGTTTATTAAGAGCCTACTTATTCACTAAATTATAATCGAACTGAAAGACCGCAAGCAAATTGTTTCAGTCTTTTGATGTACGCGATATAAACGATAATAAAATATCCGATAAGCTATTTTTTAGTATTTCTGTAACCACATCAATTTTGACTTCGTTTATGACTAAAACTGGAAGAAAAGTCGAATATTCGGTTTCAGCTTCGGCTGCAAATCGCTCTTCGGTCAATCACTAATATCCTATCCACCACTGAACCAATCCTTTGATTCAGTATGCAAATTTATGATGACACAAGCTCAAAGTTAGCTCTCCTCGTAACTGTGGATGGTGATTTCAACAATATAGCAGCTGATTACTGATTTATGTAGGTATATGTCGCTTTTATTTTGAAGCCAACTGTGGCTATTGATATTATTTTTAGAATTCGTGCAGTTTTGGCTTTGCGATTTTAGTTGTGTTATGGATCATGATTTTATGTATTTTATTTTAGCTTAGTATATTGAAGTGGGTTGTGTTGTTTTGTAATCTGTAATATACTCGTAGGTTTATAAAACCATTCTCCTTTAAAGTGATTTTTAGAAAAAATATATAAGAAAATCTTTTTGGTATAAAAACTTAAGTGAAACATGTATATCTAGCTTAAAACTGTTGTAAAAACAATTATGCTAAAAGGGTTACACTGCTTTTTAGTAATGTCATACTAACGCTCAATATTATCTGAGTAGGTAATGTTGTTTGTAGAATTTTTATTTTATGGAGAGTATAAACTTTTTTTTTTTTCTCAGTGGTCACTTTTGTTGTAGGTATATATGCATCTATACTTATAAAAATTGTAGTATATATATATTAGTATAGATAAACTAAAAATAACAACATGTACAACGTATAACTTATTAATATGATTTACAAACTTCCTTACAATACTTATGTGTTGGTATTATTTTGGATACCCAGATACCTACTTTCACATATGAAGTATCTATACTTCAAGTACATAATATACCAACTAATTCGAAGTATCGCTCTGGATAAATTTATGTGCATAAGAAAAGATATTGTCACCGCCAGCTGTTACATACTCCCTGAAGATTGACTCACTGAAGATTCCGATACTGAAGGAAGAGAATATACGAGTATATTGTTGTCCAAAAATATGCCAGAACTTTTGACGGCCACAAATCACTGAGTTTCACGTTTAATAGAATATGTTAGTTTCCGTCAAACAATTCTGGAGCCTGTATTGTAAGAAACTTGTGAAGAAACTAGTTTTAGGCCTTATTTTTTATAGGGCCTACTAAAGAATATACTTATGGAACTTTTTATGTTGATTGATAGAATATACAGCGGTGGAAACCGCCACGACTTACGAATCATACGTCGAGGGTGTTTTTTGTTTTGTATTAGCGTTTGATAACTACTTCACCAGGTAATCATCATCATCATATCAGCCGAAATGATAAATGATATTTATTTTGCAAATAGGTTTCACGAAACACTTTTACACGTCAATTTTTTTTTGTCATAATTATTAATCTAGTTGAGGCCGGTGTTTCCTAACTGACTACGCTGAGAAGAAACACCGAAACAAACTCAGGGGTCACAGACTCTTTTCAAAAAAAAATCCATACAAAATGTATTGGTCAAATCATATGCGAACTATGCAGATTGGTGTCTGAGATGGCCTTTTAAAGAAAGAACCATGCAGATTTGAGTGGACCTGTTCAGTCAGTGCAAGCATTTGTCATTCCCCGAAAAGCTCAACTCAGGACTACTAAGGAGCTCAACGACTTGACGAACAATACAAAGAAAAGGACATTTGGTTAGGCCGCAGAAAATACTCAAATTGCCAGACATAAGTTAAAGTGACTGAAACGAAAGGAAAAAGCAAGCTATCCACATAGTCCTCACATTCACAAAAAAAAAGGTATAAATAAAATTTACAAAAAGTAATACTTAACAAAGTAAATATTGTTGTCAAAAAAAAAAAATTGTATTAAAAAAATGTCAGATTGTAAAAAAAGAGAATATCAATGTCAAATTGAAATATAAGTTGTGCACTTCTCCATTATATTTACAATGGAAAAAAATGCAATCAAAAACAAAATCCAAAAGAGTAAACGACAGTACAGTGAGTACTGGAGCAGGTCAATCCCAAGCCTTATTGTCCTCAACATAGTCCTTTATAGTATAAAAAGCCTTTTGGCAAAGTTTACGCTTTACAAATGTTTTAAATTTATTGAGGCTTAGTTCTTGAATATGACTGGGAAGTTTATTATAGAAGTGTACACATTGACATCTAAATGAGCCCCCTATTTTTTTGAGCCTAGTTGCAGGAATTACAAATTTGTGCTTATTTCTAGTATTAAAATTATGTATATCACTGTATTTTTTAAACTTTTTTTTGTTCTTATGGGCATACAGGATATTCTCATAAATATACTGTGAAGGCACAGTCATTACCTTGATCTCCTTAAATTTATCTCTGAGGGAGTATCTGGGACTTAAATTATAAATGGAACGAATAGCCCTTTTCTGTAAAACGAAAATTGTTTGGATATCGGCGGCATTTCCCCACAGTAGGATACCGTACGACATGACACTATGAAAATAGCTAAAATAAACTAAACGGGCTGTTTCTAAATCAGTTAAATTTCGAATTTTTCTTACAGCATATGCTGCAGAGCTAAGTTTTTTAGATAATTTGTCTAAATGTGGGCCCCACTGAAGCTTAGCATCTAAAGTTATGCCCAAAAACACTGTAGTAGCTTCAGGACTCAACTCCTTTCCCTTTATTAGCACACTAGTTTCTACTTGCCTAACATGGGGCATTGTAAACTTTATGCATTTAGTTTTCTTTTCATTCAGATGTAGATTATTTACATTAAACCAGTGTACTATTTTAAATATGTATAACTATATTTATATCGTCAGTAACCGTCTGCTGACATTTCAGTTTAAACAAAAGTGAAGTGTCGTCTGCAAACAACACTATATTATCGTTATCCTTCATGAGGTAAGGTAAATCGTTAATATAAATAAGAAACAAAAATGGACCAAGAATTGAGCCCTGAGGAACACCCATTTTTACTACGAAAGACGTCCACTGCTGGACATAGGCCTCCCCCAAGCGTCGCCACAGCGTAATGGTAATCGATAATGTGGCTTTCCTCTCGACTAAAATTCGGGGAGAAATTAGGCTTAAGGCAAACGGTGTTACGTGTTTTTCGGCGTATAGTGTTCTACGCGCCTCAGAGAGATATAAGCAAAACTGTAGAGGTCTAACAAGGTCGATAGGGCCAGAGAGAAATAACCTAGAACGCAGAGGGCAACACTGATGGACACAGGTTAATGAATAACCTAGAGCAGATGAAAAATAAATAATTGTATGCTTCCCATTTCAAAAAAAAATCTAAATAGACAGTAAGAAAAACACAGACAAATCAATCTAAAACCAGGCTCTATCGCATGGATGGCTTCCTGAACAAGTATCTAATATTAATTTGGAACATTTCGGTCCAATGTCAAGGTTAGGTCGACCCCAGCGAAGTAATTACGTAACACACCATTTCACACAATCAATGCCTTACATTTGAATCAACAATAATTATCGGGCACATTACGCAGTCTAGCAGACAAATGTTTCAATATATGAATTGATAACTTATTTTATTTTTTACTAGCTTTAGCCCATAGCTTCGCCCGCGTACATAAAATATAGCCTATGTCACTCAGGAATATAGCAGCTTTCTATTGGTGAAAAAATTTTAGCAATCGGACCAGTACTTTCATACAAACAAAAAAAACAAACTGTACCTCTTTATTATATTAGCTTTTAAGCTACGATATAGGTACATAGGTATACACTAGAAAAAAACGGCAAGCGTGTTCTATCGTCGACCTTATCATCTTTTACCGTTAGATTAATCAATGAACAAGTGAAAGCTTATCAATGATAAAAAATAAAGTGTTTTCTATTGTAGATACCGCGACAAACCTATCTTTATTTACACAAAAGAAGTAGACTAATAAATAGTTTTGATAATATAGACTGATATATAATTATTAACTTATCAACATATTGCTACCCTAGTCCCATTTTAATTGAGGTCGGTGCCACATGGTTTTTTTCCTGCCATTCTATCCGCAAAACTTAACTCTGACATTTTATCCTGTGAACCATCACGTTACCACTGACCCTTTAACCCAATATATCCACTTTTTTTTAACCACCCTCATCCTTTTTTAGTAACACAAGTTTCATCCCTCCTATGCCCATGACCATACGATACACCATAGAAGAACATTAATCAAACACGCCTATCCCGTCGTTAGTAACAAATCTCCAAGGTACTTGAGATAAATAGGCTTGTCTCGGATTTCACACTTTGCCCATAAACAAAGCACATTAATTCATCTCCCCTTGCTAACCCAGTTAAAAGTTATAAACTACTTATTGAAGTAGCACTTTGTCGAAACAAGTTTACCAGTGGAAACTGCCGACACGTTTCCTTCTCAGATATTCGATACTTTAATGTTTTCCGCGAACTTCTTTTTTAATACGAATTTAGGTTGTCAAGAAAAGACATTTAAAGATACTGGAATTCGGGACTATATCTATTTAAAAAGTTAATTAATAGTATACCTTGTTTACCCAGTTTTTGATCAATATTATTTTTATTCTGCTTTTCGGAACAATATTGGTCTACCCTGTATCTGTCTGTTAATATTGTAATATGGAAATATTGTAAACCCAATAATTTTTTGAAAAGAGTAGCCATGGAGTTTTTTGCCGGTTCTTCTCCATAGGAAACGACTAATTATCCATATAAACGACTAATTGGAACCGTACAGCTTTTGACGTTTTATAAGTTCCCATGTAAAATAAAAATATTTTTAATTTTTGTAAAGTTAGAAATCATCAAATAACTTCTCTCACTCTAGGTAGAGGGACAATCAGGGCGTATAAAATTTTTACTGACTAAAATTCACCCATATATTCTTTCAGTAGCACTTAGCGTTTCAAGGCCACGAAATACTAAAAGACTTTTACTAATAAAAGCCCATCCAATGAAAACGTCATAAAAATCCGTTGCGTGTTTAGGAAGTCTTAGCGAATAAATAGACAAACACAGAGAGTAACTTTTGATTTTATAATTTTGTACAACAAATATTTAGAAATATAACTCTACGATGAAAATAAATATTTTTATTACTCAATATCTCTTTAAAGCGGTCTATTTTTACTCATTGCTAAAAATATGAATTGTATAATCCTTTACTAATGAACTGTATAGGTAATGAATCAAAAATGCACAAAAGAAAAAATCAACATCGTATTTATTTGCAATTGGGGTCATTGTAGGCGATAACAGCGTCTTTGCTTTATCGATATTTAAGATGATATATCACTGGCTTAAAAGGGTATAGAAACATGACACTCACATTCAATTAAGTAATTTCTTTTGACTGTGGTAATATAATTTATCAAAAAATTTAAAGAAAAAATACTCATCATTCATGAATTGATCTTCTGTGATCGAAGACACAAAGTAAATAATACATAATATTATTATTCAAAAATAGGTGTTTACGATCTTTGTTTTGTTTTATAACAAAAACAAAGTTGATACTTTTTAAAAGTTAATATTTCCTTAAAGCTTTCTATTTTCGTTTATTGCAAAAAACAGATATAGAGTGCCACTCTTACACAACATTCAACAATGCTCTCGATTTTGATCTTTACAAAGTTAACAATAAAGTATTATAGCTTTGCAGTCAAGTTTATTCATTTCGATGTTCACTCGGTTCCAAAGTCCAATACTTGATTGTATCTAAAATGAAGTACTCCAATCCCCATAAAATGAATACAAGAACAAACCAAACGCTATCTATTTTCGAATATGACGTACTGTTGATGGGTTTTAGGCACCGTGTAGGCGGACCAACTGTTTTTGATACTTTTCATTGAATGCAGAACAAATAATACCGAATATTTTTTACGACTTGACCTTGTTATAACGGTCGTGTCAAGTCAGGACATTGGGAGTGATCAATTTCTTTGACGTAACGCGCAGTAACCCGCTGATGTATCATAAAAGCTTTCAATAAAGGGAGCAAGTTATAGGCGATGGCGGGTGATAGGCTATCGTTTAGAAAGCAAATAAAGACTGAAATTGCGTGGCTATGAGAGTGGTGTAGATTTAAGGTCGTTATAAATTGTTGGTTTAAAATGAATTATACACCTTCTTTCAATTAAAATTATACACATCGTTGAAAGTAAACACTTTTCCTAATTAAAAGTCATAGTAAAGTATTTGTTTCTTAATTTTATGCATTGAGTGTTTTTCATGAAATTAGGCGTAGAGTGGTCAATTAATGAACACTTGACGCCAAATTTTATTCATTAGCTATTCCCTGCTGTTTCATTTACGTTTTTGGTCCCTGCTCTACTCCTAATGGTTATAGCACATAGTCCTTAACCTTAATCAATTAATGAGCTATTGGCGCAATTTCATTAGTCGATAGGGCCCGCATGCGGTGCGAGAGATGTCTGGAACGCGTGGCACAGGGCCCGCATTCGGGGAACCGTAGACGGTATAACGAACATGTATCAACTTGTAACTTTCATTGGTTGTTATCTCGCCTGCGGGGACTCCCCGTATGCGGTATACCGAACGAGTTAACTGTTAATTGCGCCATATCTGACACTGAAAGATTTGTGCAATTGATTTAGTAACTAGTGCCTGATTCTCAGGAACCTGCGTTTGTTTAAACAAAAAAACAAATCTTTAGCTAAATAATATTAGTATAGATTTTTCCAGAACTTTACCACAGCTCAAATTTACTCAAGCGTGAAAATTCATAGACCAGGGTCAAAGCCTACAAAAATGGTAAAAAATGAAAACAAATTACAGTAGGATGAAACCCATTAGAAAAGCAAGGGAATATGATCAAAATGAAAGGAAAAATAAATT
The DNA here is from genome assembly GCA_030763345.1 of Mythimna separata. Lineage (NCBI taxonomy): Eukaryota > Metazoa > Arthropoda > Insecta > Lepidoptera > Noctuidae > Mythimna > Mythimna separata. The sequence goes on along the minus strand of CM061171.1, from coordinate 20,551,301 downwards.
ACGGTCGATCCGAGTTCGGGAAGTGGGAGGGGGAGGTTTTTAAGGGTAAAAAATGGTTTATCTTGATTTCCGGCAAAACTACAAGTCCTATGGAAAAAAGGTAAATGGCAAAGTTGTAGGCAATAAATAGATCTACAACTTTTGTATTTGCAGATTTTTCACATAACCTCAAAATTTAGGTGAAAAATTCAAAAACCAAGTTTTTGGTTTTTTATTTATATCTTTTTCAAATAAAATATTTTTTTCTACGAAATTTGGTGAAAACTTACCTTATTATGTCCCAAATACACTGTAATTTATTTGATTAAAAATATTTATTTTTTCGCTTCATTTTAATTTAATATCAAAAAACACCCTAACTTTCAATCAAAAATTCTGACGTCAAAATATCAGCTTTTTTCAAAAGGTTTGGGGGCTTTTTGTTCGTTGAAATATCTACTTTCTGATGATGTAAAGAAAAATATACATTACTATAGGAAATGTTCTTAGAAAATGCAAAAAATTGAAAAAATTCTCAAATTCTAAAAAAATGTTTTAATCATTATGTACAATTTTGAGGTATTTATTTAAATTAACACTTTAATTACTCAAAAAACGTAAGACTTCATGTTTTATTGATAAACGAAAAAATTTCAAATTAAAATATACTTCTATAATTAACAAACAAATAAGTTAATAAAGTTAATATTTAATAAGACATCTACAATATTTTGAAAAAGTTGTAGAATCTTCTTTAAATAATATTTGTAGATGCCTATTTATTGCTGTTTTAAAAATAATTTATATACCTGAGTGACCTTCGGTGAATTTAAGCCCATTGTAAGTTATTTCATTGAGAAGTGGGGACGGACCTAGGAGAGTCTGGGCCTTACTACATACCTGCTATTTCATAGCAGCTGTAAAGACCGTTAGTCAGTATTTGAGATACAGAGTAGTGTACAACATCGTTTTTAAAAATACACGTGCAGGCTGAGTTACTCTAAGTGATTTGTGAGAAATTTACTTTACGTACTTTACGTTTGGAATCTGCATAGCAAAGTAAATACTATCTGTATTTTAATCTATACTAATCAGCTTCAAAATAAAAATAGTAATATTTTCTTTTATAAATAGTATGTTTAACGTAACATAACCTAAAAAATTGAAATTGAATGATATTTCAGTACAAGAATAAAAAAATAGTAACTTCGTTTATTTTATACAAACGGATTTAGTTATACTCATGATAAAACTTTGAAGGCATTATTAATTTGATTTTGTCTTTTCAGATTACCAGTATGGAAGAATCTGTTTGTATAATCTGCAATAAGTCAGACGACAAGCAAGTGTATGAAATAAAAAAAACAGCTTTGAATCGTTTAGTGGCGTCTAGCAAGAAGAGAATCGACAATAGATACAAAAAAATTGAAAATTTAACATCAGCTCTTATTCATCGAACTTGTCAAAGTCATTATAATGATGAGACTGCAATAGCTACATTCTGTAGCTCAAGACGTAAGAAATCACAGGAAGGAAAACAAATAAATAAGGATGCTCTTATATTTAATTTTCAATCTCATTGCTTTCTCTGCGGTGGGTTTTTCGGTAATATTTCTAAAGATAAAATTTCATCAGTTCAAAATAACGATACAAGAGAAAATATATTACAGCATATTAAAAAACAAAACACGATTAATGATTTCGATAAAAACATTTTAGCTCGTTTAAGAAATGTGCCTGATTTAGTCGCAATAGAAGCTCATTATCACACTGTTTGTTATTTTGTATGAGATTTTCTATGACATGAATGTAATTCGAGTAAAATAAATAAACTTTTTAACTAAAAAAAATTGCAGCAATAACATTTTTTGGATGAAATTGTACATAATAATTTAAAAAAAAATTCGAATTTGAGATTTTTTAAATTTTTTGCATTTTCTTAGAATATTTCCTATAGTAATGTATATTTTTCTTTACACCATCAGAAAGTAGATATTTCAACGAACAAAAAGCCCCCAAACTTTTTGAAAAAAGCTGATATTTTGACGTCAGAATTTTTGATTGAAAATTAGGGTGCTTTTTTGATATTAAATTAAAATGAAGCGAAAAAATAAATATTTTTAATCAAATAAATTACAGTGTATTTGGGACATAATAAGGTAAGTTTTCACCAAATTTCGTAGAAAAAAAAATGTTTTTGAAAAAGATATAAATAAAAAACCAAAAACTTGGTTTTTTGAATTTTTCACCTAAATTTTGAGGTTATGTGAAAAATCTGCAAATACAAAAGTTGTAGATCTTTTTATTGCCTAAAACTTTGCCATTTAACTTTTTTCCATAGGACTTGTAGTTTTGCCGGAAATCAAGATAAACCATTTTTTACCCTTAAAAACTCACCCCCTCCCACTTCCCGAACTCGGATCGACCGTAATTTATTTTTCCTTTCAATTTGATCATATTCCCCTCCTTTTCTAATGGGTTTCATCCTACTGTAATTTTTTTTGGTTTCAAAAATTATCTACCCTGGTCTATCAGTGGTAGTCTAGCAGAACACGTTACCCTGCTTTTACAACTTAAACCCTGACATTTCGTCACCCTAAATTGATTACCGAAAGACGTCACAGCACCCATCACTCAGTACAAAGATTAGCCGTAAATTGCCTAAACCATTACCAGATCCATTAACGCCTCCGTTCGTAACATACGCCACAGTTTATTGCGCGTATTTTTTCCTTACCTTTTATGATCCGAAGGTGTGAACAGGCTTTATGCCCAATCAAATCACATTGTAGGCCGGCACTTGGCTTGGTCGTATCGTCAGAACCAATTACGGGTAATAGCAGTCAATGTGTTGATGGCCTAATGTTGCTAACATAAAGTTTTAATTATAATTTTTGTATCGGAGATATTGGTTTTGTTTTATGCTGTTTGATCATTTTGTTTAGGTGCTGTAATTTAAATGTTTTTCTTAGTACATTTCCATATTTTAATCTTGCTATTAGAAAATTAGTCTTTGTCTTGTTAATGTTTGTCTAGTTCTTTTTTATGTTAAATGTATATCATAAATCATTTGCAAACATAATAATATGCATAGATGTTTTTTTTTAATATACAGTTCTTCATATTTATTACATGGGTATGCAAATAATGCAAAACAAAAAAAATAATAATTTATCAGTTTTGTTATTCAGTTATGAAATAATAACTAAATTATGTCAGAATGAAAAAGGTTAGAAACAAATTAAATTACAAACCAACACAAATTAAATTCTAAAAAGTTTTGAAAACTTTGAATTTTTTAAATTTTGTCTTGAATTTTGTAACAGATACCAATTCAAAAAGGTACTGAAGAAAAAATCAATATCACATTTGCCATTGAGGTCGTTAAAGTCGATAACAGCGTCTCGCAAGATTGATATCTAAAAAGATGTATCACTGGCTTAAAAGGGTTTAGAAACATGACACCACAATCATTTCTTTTTATATTTTAAACTTTACCAAAAAATAAAATAAAATTCATGATTCATAATCGGTAAAAAGAAAGTCTACAACCTTTTCATTTTGTTTTGCTTCAAAAATAAAAATGGCAGTACAAAAACAAAGTTGATACTTGAAACAAAAGTGAATTCTTTCTAGACAATAAATCTTTTGTGAACACTTTTAGACTTCACGTAGTAAAACTTAAGTTAACTAGGCTCTAAATAGCATTAATGTTCCTTTTTATATTGAAGGGACTGAGTTACGATGTTTTTTTTTTTATTTTTATTTCTGTTTTTTTTTGTTTTGGTCTCTCTTAGGTTTTTTCATTACAAGCTCAATGAATCTCAAGGGTTCAATAAAGATCTAATCTAGCTCCCATTAAAATGGGCACTAGTGACTGAGAGTGACGTTGCCTGCGTGAAAGTAGAAAGGATATTGGCTATCATTCATGATCGGTCATTAATAAAGAAACACTCTACTTGAAAAAAAATGTTAAAATTGTCCAGTTATTTTTAAGTTTATTCGTAACAAATAAAAACATAAATGTTTTTAAAAACAACATAAATAAAAACATAAATGTTTTTAAAAACAACATAAATAAAAACATAAATGTTTTAAAAACAACATAAATAAAAACATAAATGTTTTTATATAAAAATAGCAAAACGCGAAAATCATTAAAAGTGTCGTTGTCATTTTAATAATATAAAAAGTTCGAATTGCAGCAGTGTTTGTTACCGAACTCCTCCGAAACAGCTTGAGCTTTAAAAATTGTATGATCTGTATCTTTCACGCAAATAATTTTACAATAATTTTGATGAAAATTCGTTTACGATAAGGTAATAAATTAATGTGTGTGTGTTTTTACACACACACACATATTCTGAAATAGTACAAAGAATACGGTACTGTTTTATTCCGGGAGTATATTCCCTTGGGATAATTTTCTACTATAGCGCGGGTGAAGCCGCTGGTAGCAATATTACTTTAGTTTATAATTTATTGGTAAACAAGGGTATTCTGAGATGGGTAATATCAATCATAACCCGTAATCAATCAATCGTGGTGGCTTAGCACAATTCACTGTTGGACATTTATTATTTGCCTGACGGCTAGAGGGTCAAGTAAAGTGAGTGTTTGACTTTTACTAACTAAAACATAACCCACTACTAGTGAAAAAAAGATTAGCAAGTTAAGCAACCCTTGGTGCGATCAGTCTATGAATGAGGGACCGTTTAGTGGTATTTCATCAGAGCATCTCCGTGCTTTGGAGGACACGTAAAAAGTCGGTCCTAGTTATTGTCAACTGACAGCAGTCGTTAAGCCAAGTCAGAGACCTTGGGGCGGCTTGAAAACTCTGACACCAGGTTGGCCACTAACCGTACGATAAGAACAAGAAGAAGACTAGTTACTACATAGTTTAGTTGTTTATAAGTAGGTATATTATAATGCAACCATAACAGATGATCCCATATCGATAGTAGACAGGCTATGTTATCGATTTACCATCCAACTAGTGCCATTTAAAAAAAACCGGGCAAGTGTGAGTCGGACTCGCGCACTGAGGGTTTCGTACCAACCTACCTATAAAAACAGTTTAATTCTCGAATCGAGTCTTGAAGACTTTTCAATTTTTTTTTCTTGTGACGTAACTAAAAATTTTCAGTTTTCAGACTTTTCCCGATATTAGTGCTATAATACCTTGCTTCGTGCCAAATTTCAAGATTCTAGGTCAACGGGAAGCACCCTATGAGTTTTGATTCCTTTGACAGTGTCGAAATGTACGTTTTTTGCAACATAAACGGGCGTATCTTTTTTTCCCGTCAACTTACAAGTTTGATTTTTGCACAACTTCTAGGGACCGCGGTTTTCAATATATGGTTTTAATTTCAACTTGATACCTTCACGCGTTCTTGAGAAAAAGGGTCTTGACAGACGGACGGACAGACGGACAACAAAGTGATCCTATAAGGGTTCCGTTTTTTCCTTTTGAGGTACGGAACCCTAAAAATATAGGAAAAGCAAATGAACATTTCTTATAAACCGATAATAATATTCTCAGTAAACTGCAGTTAATGATAGTTCAAAAGCAAATTTTATGCAATTTGCTTGGAACTATTAATAACTTGAAAGCAAAGTATAATCAAACCTTATAATTTTCCCATTGCTGGGATTCAGGCCTTCAGGACGGGGCAATACAAGGCGGGCCTTGTGCGTGTTGGTGGAGGTCACATGTCTTCGAATCATTGGTTCTAGAAAGTGCCGGTTTCCTCAATACATAATGTTTTTTCACCAATTTGAGAGCATCGAATAGAAATATGCTTCTATTCTATGAGAATTAATAAAGTAATTGAGAATTCAATATGGAATTAACCACTTCGCTTCGGGCATTTTTAAAGATACGATCGAACAGTTTAATTAAACTTTAAACTAATAGCTTTCTAAATTCAGCTATTGCCACAAAACTGCGGTTCGAATTTAAATGAAATTTCCACTCTGACTAATTATTATTGTCAGTCTATATTTACTGCTAAACACTAAACCACAAATTCAAAGTTTACCAATTAATGAAACTGGGATCAAATTACTATTTGGCGTCATTTGTCCAGATTTATGGCAACACTGAATTAAGTGGCATTTCAACTAATGAGGGTTATATTGGACACGGAAAAGTGATAAATGGAAGGATTAAATTCTTCCCTAGGGAAATGTGATAATTTACACGTGCTCACGAGAGCGTTGAGAGAAGTCTTTCACCGAAAGATTATAATTGTGACTTTTATTGAGGTTTTTTGAGGCATTTCATTTCACTTCTCTGTTTTTATATTTTAAATCCGAAATAATAAATTGACATTAAGATAAAAAAAAAACCTTTTAATTAACTACTTTTAATATCATTTTAGTAACTAACGAGAGACTAACCAAAGCAACAAGAGCAAAAGGTATTGTTTTTTACAAGAAATTTTTGACATAAGTCAAATTAAATCGTGCAAACACAAAAACCAATCGATAGTCAATGTGGAATAGTGAGATTAACCCAGAATTTGAATTAACTTACAGGAAGATTCTGAAGAAAAGATAGAGATAGATTAAAAAGATACTTAAGTGCACAACAAAAGACTGAATACAATAATACTCTTACTGAAATAAACACAATAACTATACGTAAAGCACATAATACATATGTTACTGTAAATGCCCGAACTACGGTAAATCTTAGGTTTTACCATTAAATCTTAGGGTTTACCAACACGAGTCGGTAAATGTAAGAATATGTAAAAAAGAAACGATTTCATCGGGCTTTTACCATTAGAATTTGGTACATGCTAGGTCTTACCGGTGAGGGTTGGTAAATGTTGGTTTTTTATATTTTTATCGTAGATAGGTTCGTGCTTGACCGCTATCTCACCTGATGGAAAGCGACGATGCGGTCGACGATGGAGCGCGCTTACCTAGAAGTAACTTATTCACTCTTGACTTAAAGATTCCTGAGTTGCAGCTGCAGAAAACATAGACTCCGGCAGAGAATTCCACTCTTTGGCTGTACGTACAATAAATGTGTTCCCAAAACGTTTTGTGCGTATAGGAGGGATGTCTATCATGTACCGGTGGCGCATCGCCGTACGCCTGGTGGTCCGATGATGGAACGGGCTAGGCGGAATTAGGTTATGCAATTCCGACGCACGCTCCTCAAAATGCAACCGGTAGAAAACCGACAGGCTAGCGACTCGGAGTCGATGCTCAAGACTTTGAAGCCTCGACTCAACGAGTGCATCATTACCAATGATCCTCTTGGCTCTCCTTTCAATTACTTCAAGCGCTTTAAGCCGATTGATATCGGGCAGATCCTTTCCAAAGATGAGAGGATACTCCATATACGATCGAACTTGCGCTTGATAAAGTGTGAGCAGCTGTTCCGGCGTGAAGTACTGTCTCACCTTTGCAAGGATTCCTAGCTTTTATGAAGAAAAGTTGAGAGTCGACGTCAACGTAACACCAAGCAGATCAAGATGTTCGGTTATCGGCACGGTTGCACCCAGGAAAGTAGGAGGAGGACTGAATTGTCTCAGTTTAGCGGAAACCAGACACGCCTGGGTTTTAGCAGCATTGAATTTGACTTATTTGTGACTGGCGCAGTGACAGTGCCCCAAGAACCAATTCAAGCGCTCAATTTTAGCCACTCGGAGAGACTGGATCTGTGACCCACTAGTTCGTGCACTAGATATGTATCTCTCAGTAACAGTACTGTCGTCTGTATACCCAAAGGTAGGCTTAGGCCTCACTCCAGATATGGATGGTACACGCTAGAAGATCACTAGCTGACCAATTTTGGCGAAAGCCGTATTGACGGTCACTTAGGAAGTTATAAGTTTCTAGGTAGCTTAGTGTTAAGTACAGGGTCCATAATCTTACAGAATAATGCATAATTTTTAATCAATTATTTTAATTAATAATTATTCAAATCCTTACGTAAGGTCTATGAGTAATTATTAAACATCAAGTAGGTACTACTAATCAGTCAAATCGTTACCTATCTATTGATAATGTTTATCTCAACAGTTACCGTGTCTTTGAGGTAAATCCTAAGATTTACCAAGTGAATGGTAGTAAAAGTCCGAAATAAACGATGATCATAGAATGGTTCGGACTTTTACCATTAAGAGTTGGTAAATCTTAGGATTTACTGGAAAGTCTTAGAATTTACCGTAGCTCGGGCTTTTACAGTAACACATACACACAATAGGTACCTTTACACAAACATTAGTTAAAGTTACGTAGGCACCTTATCATTTGTATGTATTTATTAAACTTTAAGTACTCATAGCAACTACAATACGGTTTGACAACAAATGGCAAAACCCTTTATGTAACTTCAGTATTAATTAAATGTTTATAAACTAATTTGCCAATGGCACCGAAGCGGCGGCGGTGGCAGTGTACTCATATAATCAAATCACCAATATAACTTACTATCATCGTCGAGGAATTTCACTTTCCCCAACATACAAACAAAGGGAGTAAATACTTTTTCAAGGAAAGAAAAAAGAAATTGCGAAAGTGCTCTAGAAATTCCTTGGACTTTGATTAACTAGGAGCCATTGAGATTCTGATTACTTTGAGAATGTTTGGCGCCTTTTTTCACTTCTTTGGGTCAGTGATCCTAGTTCTCGTTTGGTTCTCTACCGATTTGTCATTCTCTCCAATCTTTCGAAGTTAGGTCAGGCGCCGATTTATCTAGTTATTTTTAAAACAATCAATGATTATTTGGGTCGAGATATTCTTGCTTTGTATCAAACAATATTTTTTTAAAGATTTACAATACATAATTTTAAATTTGAAATGTTCAAAGAATCACACTAAAATATAAAAGCTAAAGTATGAATGTATTTATGTTATGTTTTACTCTTCCACACTCAAACGATTTAACGGATGTTGATGTAACTAGTCTTAAGGCTTAATAAGCCCAAGCTAGGCCAGGCATTTGTATCATTTCATCTTCCTGCCCTGTGTTAATGGGGCACAACACGTTTTTTTCTTCCTTTTTGCTCTGCTACCCGTCACGCAAACACTAACTCCCTTTTCTTTCATATCACTCCTCACACAATGCACCTATTGTTTCCTTGGCCTCTCTCTCCTTTTCCATCCATACTTATAAATCTTCTAGTAACATTTGTTTCATTCCTTCTCCTCACAGGATCATACCAAGCCCTTCCCCTACCTTTTAGTTCCCTTTCAACTTTTCAGTTACCGGTACCACTATCAAACTTCTTCAAATATACTAATTTCTCACTTTATCCATTACTAGCTGAACCCCGCGGTTTCACCCGCATTTTTGGTTACTGCTTCGCTCCTATTAGCTATCGCGTGATGTTATATAGCCTTCCTGAATAAATGGGCTATCTAACAGTGAAAGAATTTTTCAGATCGGATCAGGAGATCCTGAGATTAGCGCGTTCAAACCAACAAACTCTTTCGCTTTATAATATTAGTACCTATAGATTGTGGCACCACCCATCCATCTCACCATCCCATTGGAATAAATTCCATCAATCGTTAAAAAAAGACGATAATAAAATTACCCATTACACGTGCCTCAAAAATACACGCGCCTTAGAAATTTAAGGTGTAATTCTTAAAATAAATGTAGCCATTCTGCCAAACGACTTGAGGCCCATTTTTGTAATAAACATTTTAAATCTATTATGACTTTTTCAATTCGCTTGATCGTTTTTATCGTGAAAGTCGGTAATATTTTTTATTCAAAATGTACGTTACTAATGTCCCTACATGCGTGCGAATATTAAGTTGTAAGTAATTTATCATAGACACGATGCCTTTAGCATTAAAAAAAATATTTCTTCGTGCTTTAATGATGTCTTATTACGTTCAAAGTCTTAAAAATAATTTGTAATCACAATAAATGTCGAATTTTTTAAGCCCTTTTGATCAAGATTATTTCATAAAATATTATTGTGACGGTTTTCTGATTTCAGATTAGAAATGTGTATTTCAATATATCGTTTATTATGCAGAGAAAAAGTTCAATATTTAAAAAGTGTTTTGTAAATATTACTTTGGTATAATTTCCCCAGTGAATTTGATGTCAAACCAGAGTTAACTAGGTACTTACTTTATACAAAAGTATAGATGTAATTTCAATTTAAATAAATAAATATGAGATTAACATAATTCTTATTATGCTTTGAAGGCATGGAAGATTAAATTGTTAGTACTTATTTGCACAGTTTAAATTCCTTGTTAAGTGTTCTGCTACTTATGTTATAGTAGATTTATAAATTGTAAAGTATGTACATACCTATTGTCGACAAGAATACATCAACCTGAAAATAAAAAATAATAAATGTTATTAAAGGTAAAAGGAAAAAATATGTTAGTAGGTACCTATTGCTAATTAGGGTAAAATCTCGCTGCCATCAAAGTCAAGAAAAAAATAAAAGAGACATGTTTATTTGAAACACGATGAAAAAACAAGACAATACTAATTATTATTAAACTAGACAAATGGAGCTGTCTCTGCCCAAAAGGGAATACAGCGGTGCAGACCAATTAGTAAAACATTAAAAATAAATAGCGTTATTTTGTCTATGGCGTTATCACATAATTATGTTCCGTCGAATATACATATTTTGTAGCATATTTGTAATGTTAATTATAGGATTAGGGATTTATAATAATTAGTTATACATATCTCAAAAAGGTATAAGGGAAGTTAACTTTACCAACGTAATTACATTTTTCCATTTAATTGTTATCGTTTTTGGTACTTCAATGGTTTTAATTGCGTTTTTTTTTTTCTAGATATTTCATATACCTACAAAAAGGTATCAAAATTCCAAAGCTGCTATGAAATAAAACTATTTAAGAGATATTCATTTTCTGTGACTAATGTGCATATCTATCATCAGTATCACACTAGTAAAAAAAAAAAATAGAAGAGATTTAAAACCCGTCTGAAAAACCTTTTTATTACCTTATGTGACATTTAATCAAGGGTCATATTTTATGCTATATTATTTTTAAAGGTCAACGTCCTGAAGGAAACACGTGTTTAAGGGTACTGTTCCACCAACAAATGTGAGAGGTAGCTAGTCGGTGGAAAGATGTGTAGTGGCGGTGTAAAAATATGAGTTTTTTACTATCAAAGCTCTGCGAGAAGATTATACGGTGCGAGGATGTGGAACGAAGTGTGTGAGAAGATGTGTAAATGAGTGGTGTTAGGACACGTAGCGGACTTTTTTTAGTTAGTAAGATTTATTTACAAGCATTTGTACATAGAAAATTACAATCTAAAAAAATATATTAATAAACAATAAACAATAAAAGCCGAGAACGTCATAGATGTGTGCGCATAGATTCCTCGCTCAAGTCTCTCACTTTTATGTAGTTACCGAACTTCACTAGTCTTTTTCCAAAAAGCCAAGCTTGGAATATAAAGTTTACCTTTCGGTGTACTTTTTTGGAAAATTTAAGAAAGAAATCGCAAAAAAGTAGTTCTTTTTGCTTAGTACATCTGTGGTGGACCACCCTTATACAGAGAGTGTGAATTATTACCGTCATATATTGAAAATTGGACTCGCCAGGGATATTGTGAGATTGTATGAATTTTTCAGTGTGTAAAAGTAACACGTGACTTGAATTTGAGTAAATGTTATTTACGGTTGATAATGAAGTTTTAAAATTTATTTACGAGGGTAATTTTATGACAAGTACCTACTAAAGGATAATTCTATTCATTATATTTCATTTTTATTTTACAACCTTTTACCGCCATAAAAGGTCATCAAAATTCAGACCTGCGGGAGTTTCCGAATAAATTACCTTAGTCCTAGAACGGCAAGGGCTAGAGAAAGAAAACATCGTGGAATTTAATCTACCACGTACCCCCGGAGGACACGGTGGAGCACACGGTAGAAGTGTGCCCCGCTTGGGCGGAGCACCGCCGTGTCCTCGTGGAGACTATCGGGAGCGGCGACCTCTCGCGCCGGGCCCTGGTTCAGGCCATGGTCCGGAGCGAGGAGGGTTGGCATGCGGTCGCCTCCTTCTGCGAAGCAATAATGCTCGTGAAGGAGGCTGCTGACCGCGAGCGCGTGAGGGAACGGTCCTCACGCCGCCGCCGCCGAGATCCCGATCCCGATTTCCGACCACCGTAGGCGCGGGTTCGCGGACGGCGAGCACTGGGTAGCTCGCTGTCCGGCAGTCTGGAAATAATCTGGACCGAGCCCAGTCGTCAACGGCGCGTTCTGTTCCACGCGCGCCTCAAGGAGATGTCAGCAAACTGTAGGGGCCCGGTAGGGCCGAAGCCTCTGGGGGGAACATGTGGTATTCCTAACGGTTGATACCGAGTCCCCCCCAGAACGAAGGCAACGAAGGAACGGGGTAGGGGTTTAGTCAGTAAAAGTCTGACACGCCCTCCCGCTCCGCCCAAGAGCGGGGGAAGTCATTCTGATGATTCCCCTACCATAAAAAAAAAAAAAAAAAAAAACCACGTACCCGCGAAACGAGACACAATAGTAAAACAATAACAGCGTGGTCTCATAGGACCGGTCGGGGATTCAAACATTAATCAGTAGAAGTCTGACATCGCCTTTCGCTCTACCCAGATCGGGAGGAGCTATTTGATATTTTACCTCCACAAAAAAAAATTCGTTATAAATGTGTGATAGTTAGACAGCAGGAGCCAAATAAAATCACTGATTTCAATTAACTTTAATTAATTTTTCTTCGTAATTAATTAAGTCCTTATTTCTACGTCTTTCTATGTTTAAAGAAGGAATGGAGGCAGGCCTTTGCCCAGTGCAGCAGTGGAATAGTACTGACCAGATAATACATAATAATAATAAAATACTTCCTAACATTTGCAAAAGCTTTTCACAATGTTTTTTACAAGCTTGTGCTCAAAATGCGAATCATTCCCCGTTCTGACATTAGACGTGTTCATAATTCAAAAAATATTTTCTTATTTGGCGCCACTCAATGTGTCTGGCAGCATAATGTCAACACGGCTCTCTGTCATGTTTTCATAAATGATCCTTTAAAAACATGTTGGCACTATTTTCTAACAATAAACACATTCATTTGGTTATTTTTCTTCGGTTCATTATTTATAAAGGCTATTGTCGATTGATAAATGAACTACTTTTGTAACGAGCCGTCAACAAGTCGAAAAATAAAATTGAGTCATTGTCTTTCGAAATTCTGTTAAGGATTTTAGATGGAGTTTGTGAATGGAAAGACTTTTGTAATACTATACTAGGTATTTGTCTTTTTTATTTTTGACAACGCCTAGACACATTGGATAAAGAAAGAAAGATGTTGCAAATGGTTTGTCAGTTTTTATTTTTATTGATAGACCCACTTTTTACCATCTCACTTGACAGTAAGTGATGATGTAGTTGGCGTGGAAGTGCGCTTGCCCAGAAGTAATCTATTCACTCTTGACTTAAATACCCCCAGGGTGCAAAAATCTGGAATTCGACACCTGAGTTTCGTCGAAACGTTAATTACCTTCCCTGATGGTTAAGTAATTCAGCAAAACGAAAAGGAACTTTCAAAACAAATCCACATTAGCCTTTAGACCCAACGTGTCATTGAACTTGCCCTATCTACCTAATTATATTCTTTTCTCTTGAACTTGGCCCTTTTGCACAGCTGGTATTAATAGCCCGCCCTTTTGCTCTTGAATATTGAGCATAGATGATATTTTAGATGTGGAAACTCATGTTGCTAAGCGCATCTCAATGCAACCTTTACATTGAACTTTATAGTTCATGTGAAAATAATATTTTCGTGGGTTATTACACAGCACTGATTAAAAGGTTATTTGATATATATAAGAATAATATCAAATTTATTTAGTATTCGTGTTACCATGCGAGATTTTTATGAGAATAGAATGTAGGATGAGTTGGGGTTGGTAATTATCATTATGTAACATGTTATTTTTCAAATAGCCATATTAAAGTAAGTATTGTATTGCGTATACCAAACCGATATGGTTTGGTATACGCAACTCCACGACTAAAGCGCGTATTTTGCGTACGTATTTAAGTAAGTAATAACATTACCAAGAAAGTCTCGCGTATATCCTGTTGAGGTTTTTGATTCGAATCGATTACTCTAATTACTTAAAATATCGTTTTTTAGCAATATTTGCCAACGGTAAAAAGATAAAACTTCTTTTTTTTCTATAATGTCTTTTTTACGAATTGTTGTTGATTATAGTGGCGCTCATTAGGAATTAAATAAACACATACTTTTTAAGGCAAAATTAATTACTTATTTTTTTCAGTCAATTGTATACTGAGGTTCTCATAATATGGGCATTTGCCTTTGATTTTCGTATTCTAGTTCGGTAATATCGTTACGAGAATAAAATTGAGGATAATATGGTATGTAATAGGACAATACCAAGTCAGACCCAAAACTTTGTTTTTTTTTTTCTTTTATCTTCGCACGGTTGTACATTTAACGAACCAATGCCAAATTTAAAAAGTAGGTATTTCGTTGATGGTACAGAATACAGTCACTTGGTTGTTTTTCGATAACATTGTAATAAAATTTCATTAGAATGTTAAACAGTATTTGGCAGCAAATGTTCCGACTCAGCCATCTCGGCAAGCTTCGCTAAAGTTGTCAATCTACACTAATATAATAAAGAGGTAAAGTTTGTTCTTTTGTTTGTATGAGGTAATCTGTGGAAGTACTGGTCCGATTACTAAAATTTTTTCACCTATTGAAAGCTGCTGTATTCCTGAGTGACATAGGCTATATTTTATGTACGCGGGCGAAGCTGCGGGCTAAAGCTAGTACTAAAATAAAATTATCAGCTCCATTTTACTGAGATTGTGACAAACAGTTTTAGATTAGCTACGTGATATTTAGCGCATGTCAATCTCACACATTTTGGACTTTTTGATTATCGTTGTTGCTAGTAACGCTAGTAGTGCTGTGTTCAGTCCTCACACAGTCCATCCATAGTTTCTTTGGCCTCCCTCTTCCTCTCCATCCGTCCACATGTAAACTCATAACTCTTTTAGAAATATGCTCTTCACATGACCATACAAGACAAACGATTTCCTTTCAACTTTTTAGTCACTGGTGCCACTATCAAACTTCCTCTAATATACTCATTTCAAACTTTATCTATTCTCGTCACACCACACATCCATCTCGACATTCTCATCTCCGCTACATGCAATCTATTTCATCCGTCTTTTTCACAACTCAACATTCTGATCCATACATTATGACAGGTTTTATCATCACTTATCGAAAAGATTTCTATGCTAAGCTGTAATACTAAGATTTTTTATTGATCTAGTGTTACAGAATAAATCTTAATACTGACTTATGACTGTTATATTCTTACAAGCACTGGTTTACTAACATTAATTTAAAAAGTGTCCCTGTAGTAGGCAGCGCCAGTGTCTTTCTGGCCGGATTTGCGTTATCTTACATTTTTTTTCAAAACTTTGATATTTGTAACAAGAGTTTGAAATTAGGTCTACAAATCATATCCAAGTAACAATCTACTTACCGAGATAAAATAAAAACAAAATAAAACATTAAGGAGAAGCGGAAATCTTTCTAAATTATTTAATTTTGTTTTTTAACTAGTGTTTGTGTTTTGTTTACAAGTGACGTAGTAGACAATTTTGTTCTAAGATTCAGCGACTAACTAAGACCTCACTCAAGACAAATTCAGTGAAGTCAGGTATTTCAACGCGATGATGGTAAATGGTGTGTAGAAGATGCCTCATCGATTTTGCCTGCTAAACCGTACGGTTGCTCCAACAATTTCTTGCAAGTAGCATAGTAGTGGACCAATAAAAGGGGAATGCCTAATTGCCCATCAGCCATACGAAAAAACCTTATAAAGATCAAAAATATGTTTTTTTTTTATTTAGGGCTCGGCAGTGGATAAATAAAAGGAGAATGCCCAATTACCCATCAGCCATATAAAAAAAATGCCGGTAAAATTAAAAAAAAAAGTAAAAATTTAGGACTATTACTTACTTTTACAGGCATTTAACAGGTGTTCTCTTTAAGAAGTGCCATCATCACAAATCATCCAAAGATTAACTAGTCGAAAACCATTCAAAAGAATGACTCACAATCAACAAGCTTAATCTAAAATTACTATTCAGATGATCATTCGTATAGAGATCAATAACTCACTCCGCACTAACCGGGATATGAAATTAGAACAAACTTTATTTCGGTCGCCATTTTTAATATTTATCCCTCGGCGACCGCTCGTAAAGATATTAATGCTTCGTTTACAATGTTAGATACTACTTTGCCGTCCCGTTAGAATATTTTATCTGAAATTTTCAGGAGATTAATCGTTTGTTGGGACTGGAGTTATATTAATAATGTGAGTGGATCTGTCTGTCTCTCTGTCAAGGCTAAAGTACTTGACCGATATTGAGGGAATTTGGCAGGATGGTTGTTTGGTTATTACATCGCAAAATGAGGTACTATTTTTTAGTTTAGTGTTTTAAATATTACGAGTACACTTGGTCGCCACTGAATATTAGGTTGAGGTTTAAATCTTTTTTTTTTTAATCATTATAAACTAGCGCTCGACTGCGATCCCACCTGATGGTAAGCAGTGATGCAATCGTCAAAAAAATCAAAAAAAATCGTCGGTTTTTCTCAAGGAGACGTCAGCAAAACCGTAGGGGCCCAACACGGTCGAAGCTTCTGAGGAAAACCCGAGGCCCTGGAATGAAAGGCAACAAAGGAATAGACTTAAGTTAGTAAAAGTCTGACAAGCCTTCCTGCTCCGCCCAAGAGGGGAAGAAATCATTCGATGATTTCCCCCATAAAAAATAACTAGCTGTAGATGACTTAGGGCCTCGTTCACCATCTCCGAGTAGGCACTACTCACTGAATAAATTCAAAAATGTGACAGAATTCGTATGAAATTATCTGTCAAGTGAGATACTCGAAACTTAATCATAGGTGGTGAAACAGGCCCTTACAGTTATATTATTAGTAATTCACGAAAATAACTAAGATTAATTTTATTATTCTTAATAAGCCGACTTCTTGTTTAACTCATGAATCAATCCTCTGATAAACATAACAAAAACAAATCATAAAATTTTATTCTTCCAATAAAATAAAAATATATCTACTCATAAATTAAAGCTCAACAATTTTAATTCTCCCGTTGATCCAGATTTCTAGGCACGAGTATACACTAGTTGGCTTGGCAATAAATTTGTGAAACACTGAGTAATATACCAATACGTTAACGTCTGAAAAGAATCCAGCTTTAACGAAGCGGTTACAATATGATTGAGTAGAGAAAAGTCCGTATGTAAAGATGTTATGACGAGGTCCTTTATGGCTAGGGCTGTGCGAATGTTCGATAGAGTTAATAGCCCTGAAAGGCAACAGGCCACTCAATGAACACAGGTAGTTTTTAGTCAGTGATCATTATCATCTTCCTGCCCTCGTCCCGTTTAATTTGGGGTCAGTGCAACATGTTCTTTCTTCCATTCTTTCCTGTCACTCGTCACGCTATCACTCACTCCC
Organism: Mythimna separata; assembly: GCA_030763345.1. Classification (NCBI taxonomy): domain Eukaryota; kingdom Metazoa; phylum Arthropoda; class Insecta; order Lepidoptera; family Noctuidae; genus Mythimna; species Mythimna separata. The sequence continues at coordinate 20,533,775 of CM061171.1, read as the reverse complement.
TTTCCCGCCATATCATTTCACGTTTTAGTCAGCAGTCTTATCAAAAATTTCAGTCTAAAGACGTCCACTACTGAACAAGTTCCTACATATATGTAACTACTTATATATAATTTAACCACATACCTACATTATATACTGGTTGACCATTAAGACGCTGCAACCTTCGTAAACTTCCAACGCTTGGAATAATCTTACGATTTGTTGCGCCCTTGGGAGTAGGTTCCCGCGTTAGTCCTTAAGATAATAATTTATTACCTACTTGACCTATTTATAAATTTAATGCACTTTTTGTACTAATTAGTGGATGCTGTTGCTTGTTATGAGTTAGTTATACACCTAGCCTATATATTGTCCCACTGTTCGGCAAAGGCCTCCCTCCATTCCTTCCATCGTTCGCGGCTTTGAGTCACTTTTTGCCAATTCTTAAGGAAGACATGACATCGTCCCGCCATCTCCTTCTTGGTCTAAATTAGTTTTTTTTTCGTTGGGAAATCCAATGACTTCTCCCGTTCTAGGGTGAAACGGCTGGGCGTTTCATACTCTTACGAATGTTCCAGAGCCCTGGAGTTCTCCTTCATTCAGCCCATGGCCCCAGTAGGCTTCGACAATGCTAGGCCTCTACGGTTTTGCTAAAATCTCCTTGAAACATGCGTCTCACTAAGAGCCAGCTACCCATTGCTCGCCGTCCGCAAGCCCAAGTAATAAATCAGTTGAAGGGATTTACTTTCAAGATTAACCAGTAACAAAAACATTCATATTTAGGTTTATTACAGGAAGTAAAACCATTTATTCGCCAGTCACGGACCATTAAACACCGTAACAATAAATTTTACAAAATTGTCATCATAAATTATCGTCAATGATATTGTCACTATATCGAGAGCCATTTGTTCTCCAATGTAATGAATACTCGATCATTTTCATCCAATTATTAATATTATGATTGATATTACCGAAAACCGTAAAAAAAGTCGCAAGAGGCCCTACCACTGGCTTTTAACAATAAGTATCCATTTCACGATGGAGCTATCTTATTTTTTTATTATTGAGAAGCTCGTGCTTGACCAATATCTCATCTGATGGTAAGCGATGATGTGGTCGACGATGGAGCACGCTTGCCTAGAAGTAACCTATTCACTCTTGACTTAAAGACCCCCTAGGTTGTAGCTATCAGGAAACACAGACCCCGGATGGGATAAATAGATGTATAGATTAATCTCTCTTTCTCGTTCACACGGCTGACATTTTAACTCATCATAGTAAGGCTCTTTGCGACCGGTAAAGTGGATGGGAAAAGGGCTAGTAGGTGCAGTCCAATACTAACATTGGTCCAACCAGATCCGCTTCGCTTTTGACTTTACGATATACAATGCCCTTCGCACTGCTAGAGACAGAAACAGATGGAAGAATATCATGCAAGTAAGTGATGAAGCAGGGAAGTCACAATCCTCAGCATTGAGGAATACGACGCAAGTAGGAGGGGCAAAGCCCCAGGGCTCAAAAATATCATGAAAGGTTTCAATAAAATATTCCCTGTTTAAAAAATATTATAATACCATCCTTTACTTTGTCCCTTTATTCCCCTGCTACACGATATTCTTCTGTCAAAAGTCACCTGGGAAATCGTTCAATAAAAACTGGCGAAATTCTGCCTACAAAGAAATGTGAGAAAACGATGCAAGAAGTTTTATTTTTATCCCAAAATATATTATAATTTTATTTTATGACACCATAAAATGTTAAACGTTAAATAAAATTGTTGAGGTTTATTTGTTTTTCGCGTTTTAGTTGGTACGATAAGCGTCTTTGATGACTATACAGCGGTGCTTAACATTAAGATTAACAGTTAATATACAAGGTTTTATGGAATATCAAAACTGTGGAGATGTATCATATTTATCTATTCTGAGAAAATATGACGGGAGATTTTGTAACTATGTTGTTGCTGCCATTGACTTCGCCCGCTTGAATGTAGAAAACTATCCCAAGGGATCGTTCATCTGATATAACAAGTTATTTATGTACTATCGGGGCCATGGATTGACTTGGGGCCATGTGGTGGCTTAGGGCCATGGGTTCACTACCCAAAGGGAAACCCGTAACTCTGGAACACAAAGAGTAAAGAGGGAACATATACGTATGATTTTAGTTAATAAAAGTTTGACACGCCCTTCCGCTCACCCCTAGAGAGGGAGAAGTTGTTGGATGATTTTCAACCTTAAAAAAATGCTAGGTACTTCAAGGCGTGGTCTACCAATGTACCAAGTTTAATTCAAATCTGTTCAGCTATTTGAGCTTGATTTACGCCCGTTTTCAATAAGCTATCTATCTAATGTTGCAGCTACTAAAGATAAACAAATCTATCCTTTTGCCCTTACTTGCTTTCCTATAATAAACTACTGAGGGTTAGCATTTTATACCAAGAGTTGTGGATTGATAGATAGAATCTTACTGTTTATCGGTGATAGCTATCTATCTATGAACTGCGGTAGGTTATTCGGGCGTAAGTCACAAATATAGGTACACGCACTAATTCGTACAAACTTTCGACTCTACAATACTAGATAGTTTTACAAAAATCCGAACATCTGTTAAATATCTCACTTCGTTTAATGTTTTTTTTTTCATACCCAACAGCTAATAAGTCACGTATTGCTTAACTTCATTTAAAAAATACTGAATATTTATATGTAAAAGGATCAAGAAAACTTTCAAGGAAAAAGCGATCAAACTACGATCGGAACAACCCCAATTAAGACATATCCGGAACCACAGGACCCATCGACGATCCCCTTTACACATGTTTAATAGACATTTTATATTACCCGGAAATACTGCGATTACAATCCTAATCCCTTCCTTTCCCCGAGAGCTTTCAGTTCCTAAGCTATTCCAGCTAATTAACTCGACTTGCCTTTCTAAACTTGGGCCCAACTTTTACTCATATTATGTCAACCATTTACTTATGATACGGGCCTTGTATGAAACATTGCCTCTCGCGGCGTCTTTTGTAAAATATCTGCTTTTTGTTATTTTTTTTTAATTGTTATAAACTAGTGCTTGACTGCGATTCCACCTGATGGTAAGTAGTGATGCAATCGTTGATAGTGTGGCGCACTAGCTTATTAAGAGCCTATTCACTCTAGCCTTGAAGACACCTAAATTATAATCGGACGGAAAAACCGCAGCAGGCAAATTGTTCCAGTCCCTCGATGTACGCGGTATAAACGACGAAGCAAAACGCTTAGTCCGGACCGTAGAGGTTTCGACAACGGGCTGGTTGCTGAAAATCAGCACCGTAGATTGCTAGAATTACCCAGCGTCACAGTATACGCTGAACAGCGACCTATTTTCGCCTATTTTCGCACAACTTGGATTTTTTTACTGTTTTTGTTCTTGTTATTTCTTATAGTATTGTTTACATATTTTGATTGTCTATCGAACCCGGCCAGGTATAATAAACCACATAACTTAACTTGTGATAGACAATTAAACAGCCTGGACGACTGTGTTTTGTCCACTTTGTCTAATATCTATGGTGCTGTGAAGTTATGCCCGGTTCAAACATTGGCCTGACAGTTCGATGTATTTTAATATGCGTCCATTCGGGCAAAATAAACATATTTTCTTTCCTTCTCTCTTTCTTTCTATCTTCCTTTCTTTCTTTCCTTCCTTCTTTCTTTCTTTCTTTCTTTCTTTTTAGATGCGGTTAAGACGACGACTTGTGTAACTTGTAGAAGAGAAATTATGCTGAGGAGCAAAAATGATTGCAATCTTCAAGGCTCTCCAAAATTTTCGGCAGTAAACTTGTAAATATAAACAAGATAAAGTCTATTGTGGCGGCGGCGTGTTACGCAAGGAAGGTAAAATATATTATCCTTTTTATACACAACAATAGCTAGAATATACTTCTCAATTTTTCGGGTAACTATTGCCAAATATACATAGTTGGTCCTTCGAGAATCCGGCTCGAAGGACCGAAATATGTGAAAAATTGTTATGTAAATCAATATGGAGAGTGTTATTATTAATGTAACATCACACTTGTATACAGCATTGTTAAAGGGTCTAGCAGAGGGATAGTTCCTACACTCGCAATCAGCCAGTTATTTTTAAGTCCCTATGTAACTGGAAGAGAGTTTATTGTCATCAACCACATATAGGCTTGGGTTAACGTAAGAGACCTCCGGGACCCTGAAATTAGGGCAAAGAAGGAACAGGAGTAGGTTTTAGTCAGTAGAAGTCTGAAACGCCCTCCCGCACCCTCCAGAGCGGGACAAGTCATTTTGATGAACTCCCACTTAAAAAAACAGAGCCTCAAAGCTCAAAGTTGCTACATAGCAATATCACAAATAGAAACCCCAACCACTGGAGTTGAACTCATAACTATGAAGTTATGAGCTCAACAGCAACTCTTTTAACCAATAGCTACACAAACGCCTGTGCCAGTATCGTTAATCGTACATCTAATAGAATAATATTACTCTTAATGGCTGCCCACGTACTTTTGTTCGGAAATCAGGGTTAATTAGCACTCAGAATCAATGCCACGGTTCAATAGAGAGTAAACAAAGCACTTGAATGAGGTTGTTCCCCTTTCTGATAAGCGGGTTAACGGTTCTACGGAGGCATGTGGGGAATTGAAAGAGGTTCTAGTGTTTATATTAGTATACTAGCTGTGCCCGCGACTTCGTTCGCGTGGATGTCGGAACTTAACAATGTATTTTTAGTGCGAAGCGCTGTTGGAGGATACCGATACAAATATAATTTATTTATTCTAGTCGTTCTTTATAAACAACATTAGCTGTGTAACCATCTGAAGCGTACACAAAAATTTTATTGGGGTTGTTTACCCGTGAAAGAGCTACGTATAGTTGACCATGAGAAAAGTATTCAATACTTAGGCCCACCCCCGCAACAGATAATGTCTGACCCTGACTTTATTAATCGTCATGGCATAACAGACACTAACTGGGAATTGCACTCGTTTGAAAGAGAAAGGAAAGTAGTAAGAAATTATAAGTATTCTTGGAATAAAAACTATATCACCGGCACCGCAACCAGTTAATATTTACGAACTCTTCAGACAGGCAGCAATTTCATCGGCATCGGGAGTGTCTGCCGAAAATCACCGCAGAACAGCGCCGTTATGCCTCCCATCGGCCCGTCATTTTGCTTTACATCCTATAAAGTTCTATTCACTGCTTCTACAGCTTTGCGGTTTGCCATTGTGCACTCAACCCAAATAATTAACACACAATCGCCTAAAACCCTTGCTTTATCACTATTTCGCGATATCTTGCAAACCGGGCTTTCCATACGGTCTAAGTCGATAGGAATTTTAAATGATATGTGTTTCGTTTTTCCTCCAGGCAATAATGTAGCTGCTATCCCTGAAGAGGCGACAGCAAGGGCAATTTTATTTTGGTTCCTTATTCGAGCCAAAATAATTTTGGTTAAGAAAATATTACCTGTTTCTCCCGGTGCGTCTAAACTCAGGATTTCACCCGAGACGTTATCTACACTGCAGCATACCCTATCAAACGAACGCTCTCGGTCAGCTGATAAACGCGCTTCACGGTCCTCGCTGCTTTCTTGGGAGCGCAAAGTCGCGGTAACAATTCTTTGCGAATTTAAGCGAAACTCCCTTTCGGTGAAAGTTTCAGACTCGCGTGAGAGGCGTAACGCTCTTGGTCAGCCGATAAACGCGCTTCGCGTTCCTCCTAAACTCTCCTGTGATAGAGAAACTGCCGTAAGAGAACGCTGTATACTAAGTCGTGACTCACGTTGGGTAGGCGTTTCTGACGCAAGAGTTCTGCCTTGCCTAGCTCGAAGTGCTGATACCCTCGTTACGATCTTCTTCTGATTCTTAGGACGTACTTAGTCTCACCCTTTTCGCATCTCAGCTACGCTGCGAAAGGCTTGTTTTATTTCTAGAAGGCATTTAAAAAAAAAACTGATTCAAACTAATAAAATATTTAACCAAATAATTCACAACAGCACAAACTTTCAAAATGAGGAAGACCAGCAAAATATCAAAAAACCTAATCTAAGTTAATATACCTATCTTGCTTGACTCAAATTGCAAGATACAATTTACTTCGCTGCAATACTTAAACCGAATGTAAAACTCTTTTTATCGAACGATTTAACGATGTTATCCAGTCAAGACCTTTTCAAAGATAGAACTGTTAAGACACCTTATAACCTAAGAGCCCGTGGACGCCAGACTTATTTTATGAAAGCTGTAAGTTTGTCAGTGAATGATCCTAACACAGACCTAACAACGATGGCCAATTATGAAGTTTGGGTTGCAGTAACTTTGGTAGGCACACGGTACCAAAATTGTGTGAAATACCGATCTAATTACGTCGAATTATAAAGATTTATGTTTTGGTATTACCTTCAGAATATTATTAAAAATCACGTTATTCATTGCCAGACACACACATTACATAGTGGAAACCCCTTGCCAGATACCTTTAAATGTTCATGAAATTATACAATTGTTAACTTTGGTACCGATAGATGGCGTTGTTAGCTGAGCGTGTTATCTTAGGCGCTCCACACACTGCACCACGTCCCGTCGCATAGTGCGGGAAGGCAGATTTTACCGTTGTATGCAAATATCTCAATTTGTATAGAAATCAGTCTAGTATTAGTATATGATTGGGTTTATGTGTTGATGAACTTTTATGAGAGATGGGTCGTTATTATCTTGGGAAAGTGATCTGAGATTGATCTTTAAAATCAAGATAAAGTTACTTAGCTTCGCAGGGCAATTCCTGGCCACTCGTAGGCTTGGGCTGGTGGGCGGTTAACAATAGGAAATTTACCGTTAGGTAAAAACCGAGCCCAGGTTGACGCTACGTTGTTTTCAACGCGAGTTACAAAAAGCTGTCAGAAAAGACGGGGTCCTCTAGAATCGATGCAAAAGAATTACCATGGCTCTGGAACGCAAAGATTAACTAAAGAAAAAACATATAGGATTTAGACAGTAAAAGACTAACACTCCTCCCACCACTACGAGAACACAGCGGTGTTCCACCCAAGCAGGGCACACCACTGTATACTTCACTATGTCGTCCAAGATTTTAACTTTTATGTTTTGATTAAATAAATATAATTCTTCTTGTGCAAAACAAAGAAATAATGCATAGATAGTGAAAATTAATGTTTTATTTAATAAAAAATAAATAAATACACATTAATTCTTGTTATACACCAAAAAAAAAGAAATAAATGCATAATCAAAATTAATGTTTCATTTCCAGACGTAGTTTAATTTCGTCTGTCTCTTCTCTAAGAATTATCTTGAGAAAAGTTTGACGCAATTTGGGAGATTTACTGTGATGAAGACTTAGTACTGTAATCCCTGCTTATTTATTCTTGTTAGTAATTGTTGTGCCTCTCAACGTTTATTAGACATATTTATTTTAACAAGTTCGTTGTTAACAAGCTTTCTATCTCAAGGAGTTTCTCAAAGACGTGTACAAGTTTTTGGATCAAGTATTTTCATATTTGCAGGCGCGATGGTGGCGAGAGGTGTTATTCGATTATTCGTACAACTCGATGATTCTCGATTGTTTCGACTTTTATTCGAGTCCGACTCGGTCTGTTATTGCGACTGGCGCATGACACATTCATTCGCGAGTTGTCCTCGATCTAAAGTTTTGATTGAGAGTGACTGACGGCCGAAATTAATAATCAATCCATCACATATCGGAGATTGAAAAACAAATGCTACCATACAAAAAGGAGACTGAAACGATTACATACAATCTTGGGCCTAGGTGTAAGAAGATGAAAGTGGTGCCAATTAATAGCTTATATATTATCAACCTTTCACTGACAATTCAGCAGATTTTGTCAATCTGAGAACAGAGATATAAGAGATTAAGTAAAAGTGAAGTTATGTGACAATCTTTAACTAACAGCTGATTCCTGAAGTGCAAAATATGTTGTTTTACACTAATATAATATTTACTAGAAAATGTTTGAAAAATCATAATAAGTATATAAATAAACGTCAACAACTTCAAGCGTTAGGTAAGCGTTAGCGCTTTGAGCCAAGTTCCAGCACGCGTGACAAACACAATCACTACTGTACTTACCTAAAAATGGAACATTTTTATCAATCTTCAGCTACATAAACACTACCTAATTCATGAATTCCCGACCGGTCTTATGAGACCGCGCTGTTATTGTTTTACTATTGTGACTCGTTTCGCGGGTATGTACTATCGTGTATGAGGGTATTATAACATTGTTCGATAAATAAATAATTCTTTGCCATAGCTGTGAACAATCTCTATAGGCCTTCTAACTACATGTATTTTAAACCGGCCAGGATGGTAGCTGGTTAGATGAGGTTATATTTACTTACAGACTGAGGTGCAAGCCATTGCCGAATCACACACAACACAACAAAACACGAAACGAGTGAGCAAACAAGAACAGTCGGCAACTGTCAGTGACATAGACTAAAAATAAGAAGAAAAATAAGAGAGATTTGAATCGATAATCATTAATATTGTTTTTTCAGTAATTAATTGATATTTGATTTATTGATATGTACATAGTTGAAGTCGAAGACTCTATTGCATATATACAGTGCATTTAATCACTTTGAGTTAATTTTTTTGTGCAAAAGTTTTATTTTCGTAACTGTGTAAGTAATCGGTTACTAAATCGATATCTCACGAAAACTATCTTTCTCATATTTCTCTGCTTCTAGAATGTTAATTGAAGTGAGTTTTTCATATTGTTAAGTAGAAAAATATGACAAATTTTTTGGATCATATATCAACTTTGTACATTTGGGCCTACCGTTTTCCATCTCCTTTACATGTTTTCTGTTGTTTCATTTGTTTTTCAATCTCCGATATGTGATGGATTGATTATTAATTTCGGCCGTGATTCGAATCATCGAATAGTAGCGGTCGATTCTGTTACTCGAAACAATAGAATAACATATCGATCTTTTTGTAGAACGGGTGCGTTAATGGTTGACTCGATATTTTATTTTAACGACTCCGATTCTTTCGATTGTTAAAACATTTCGGAATTTTGTTTTGAATATTTCGCTCATCGCTATTCATATCTGGACTTGAAAGTCCTGCAAACTTTGGTGATAATTTTTCTTGTGCTGACGCGATGTGACTACGATTGGTGCAGAAGATACCAGTCTATTTTCATGGTTGCATCTTGAAACAATCTTGTTAATTAAATGGTATTTTAATGGGTGTAAATAAAAAAAAAACTTTGGTTCATTTTATGAATTACTATTGTGGGTCATGGGTGCGTTCATAAACATAATATGAACTCACATACACATATCAGCCAGACCCGGAACAACTATCCCTCAGCCATACAAATATCAGTTTCCTATAAAACTTGCTAATAGCTCAACCTCATATGACCGTATCCATTTTAACCCATCTACCCATTACACTTAAATAAAGTAACACTATTTCAAGCTTAATGTTAAACACTAAAACAAATGCAAATTTTAACGACCAAGACAACTGGAACCTATTTTTGCGTCTAGATTTTTACACCAAGGGACAGGACAGACCAACAAATATGTATGATATTCTAACAACGCAGACGCTTCGAATGTAAATACGAGTGTTCGGAGAGACAATATTCTCGGGTTAATGACCCTTCACTAAAAATACACTGTATACTGTTCCGAAAGAGATTTTTTGCTTAATTTTAGAGCAATGATCATTCGGAAATGAGAATGATCGTAAGATTACGATTTTAACAGTAATACGGACATTTTGTTTTTTATTTACAACGCACTTTAGAAAATATTTGTTCTACTTATAAAATTGACATAATAGAAAACTAAAAAAATGTTTTAAAGTTCTAAAGTAGGTCGTTCACTAGTGTTATTATTTTCATTGCTTGCGTAAATTTATAGTTTTTTATCTTTGACTTTGAACAGAAGTGTTCATTCATTTTTTTTTTCTTAAAAACCGTCATCGTGGTCCTGCCTTTGTCTCGTTTTACTTGCCTATTCTGTCTTGTCAGCCATCATGCTATCACTGACTCCTTTTTCTTTCATACCACTCCTCACACAATCCAGCCATATTTTCTTTGACCTGCCTCTCTATCCATCTATTAACATTATAACTACTAATTACTCTTTTATTAAAATTGTGTTTTATCCTCTTCCCGCGACTACACTGTGACAAACGATTTATTTTAACATTAATACCACTTTCAAACTTCCTATAATATACTCATGTCTCACTTTAACCATTTTTCATTCGTCACTCCATATATCCTTTTCAATATTCTCATCTCTGCTATATGCAATTTTTTTCTATTTGTCTTTTTCAGAGCCTACCATTCTGAACCGATACAGTTGTATTACAGATCTTATCACGGACTTGCAGATTTTACCTTTCAATTTGAGGGACATGTGTGGGACACAAGTTGTTCCAGTGACTTGTCACCACTTCATTTTATTCCATCCTGCTTTTATCCTTTAAATATAATGAATGCTTATTCGTTTTATAATTTCAGCAGATTTTCTAACTTAAAGTTACTTTTGGTAATAACCAGATTAATCTATTTTTGCTCATTTCTTTTTAACGTTTGAATCCCCAACCGGTCCTATGAGACCGCGCTGTTATTGTTTTACTATTGTGTCTCGTTTCGCGGGTATCTGAGTAATTAATAGGCTAAACAGTTTATACAATTAGAAATTAGTTAAACAATTCCGAAGTTTAAAACCATGAAACTTTCAGTATAGAGATGAAATTAAATTTAGTCCTTCAGTACTCTGTAACCTTTGTGGTTTGATAGTTATTTTATTTTGTTAAATGTCAATTATTGTTTAATCAAAAGTTTTTAATTGTTCCCGAGAATATGCAAATTATTGAAATAACTAGTAGTTAATATTGGGATCCTGCCTGTAGACATAAAAATTGAAATATACATGTTTGTTATCATTAGCTACCACTAACACAAAATATGGGGAATTGATTTTTTTTTAGAAATTGACAGAAATTGCCTTAAAAAAAAGTTGTTTATTTTCATTGGCGGAATAAGAATAAATAAGACCTGTTTCCTCTGTACCCTGTAGTGTATAGTGTACTATATTTATAGTCATATACTTAATTTATTTAAGGAGAGAAATTGTCAAATAATTTATAATAATGTTACATTCTTCTCTTGTTGGAGCCAGACGGTGTAAAACTTTTACTAACTTAAAATCAACCTTTGCCTCTTCAGTTACTTTTTGCGGTCCACAACCGCAGTAACTCATTCGAACAATCCCGCATTAGATACCGTATAAAGTTTACCCAGTGTTTGCAAAAACCAAATACCAATGTATAAAAATATCAAATAGTCAATGTTTTTAGTAATTCTTAAGAATGACATTCTTAGGAACTACTAAAAACATTGACTAACTATCTCTTGTATATAAAAGAAAAAACTGTCTGCCTGGTGACTTATATGCCAGATATTAATGTAGAGACAAAACTGCTGAGACTAGAAGCGTGAAATTTTGCACGTAAAGTCAAAACTACTACTAGGAGCGTGAAATTTTGCACTATTCTTCCTTTTATAAGCAACCACTAAGAGAGGATTTTCTAAAATTCACATCCTAACGGGAGTTCAAAATTTTATGGAGAAACTTTCACGCGAGCAAAGCCACTGGCAATAGCTAGTTGACCCATAAAAATTCATTAACGCTTAGTTATAAAACACTGAACTAAAACCTCTCCCACCAAAGATACGATCATGAAACGAAAGAACAATAAAAGATTGCATGTAAATATCAATTAAAGAAAACCATTAACTAATAACGTGTCTCGGCGATAAACTAGCAATTATTTATTAGTCTCTAGTCAACTAGTTTACTTCTGGGACTATTAAACTAGAGTCGGTCCACAGAATAGGTCAGAAGTTCGATTCCATTCATCATCTAGTAATTCTTCTCGTATGGATGAATGATGAGTCATCAGTTTGCTAGTTTTAGTGATAATCAATATTTTATAAACAACCATCTATGACATTTATCTCCAATCCGCTTCGATTAACAATTGTTGACCCAACCAGACTATTGCAGTGATTGGCGAAACTCTTGAGCTAAACTGATTTTTTTTCTTAATCATATCGAGGTTCTATGACACGATTTTTTATTTAGGTAGGAAATCATCCAATGACTTCTCTCGCTCTGGGCGAACCGGGAATCAGAAATCAGTGGCTAGTGTATTGACGTCTGTGTAGTTTATGCCGGTTCTCCAAGGCGTTACTTGAAACTGGTCAACCTATGCAGTACAATTTTTGTGATTGCTTTGTGAACGGTATTGAGTGCGGCCATTGTGTGACTGAACTTTGAGTTTATATCTGTAAAGTCAATTGTGTGTCTATATAAATAAACCGGTGACTGTGTGATCGGGACTGGAAAGGATGCGTAGGACGGAAGACATCGGTCGTGATGTTGTTTAAAAAAAAAAACAATTTCTTTAAACTACTCGTATATCACGACACTCTATCTCGATCTGGCGAGGACCGCGAGAAACCGATGGATGCGAGACGCACAGGACCGGTCGTTGTGGCGACGCTTGGGGGAGGCCTATGTCCAGCAGTGGACGTCTTTCGGCTGAGATGATGATATCACGACATCTGGCTACCATCTTAAGCAACCTGCCTTTTCCAGTCCCAGTCACTACAGTGAGTAAAGTAACTTGATGATGATGATAATTATGGAGCCAACCTTCTGTATTATTCTTTGACGAAACCATAAACTTGGCGTTAATCCGTTCATTAAGACGCCATCAAACTGTTAATGGTCTCCAAGGTCAGAGACGAATCAACGGGTTCAACTACATACAAAGATATATTAACACACAGACTTGGCAATTTGTTTTTTGTTTAAGGTGGGAGATCATCAAAAATACTTCTCTCGCTGTGGGCAGAGAGAAAGAGCCTACGGCATTAAGTGGCCTGCGGACACCGCGCGCTATTTCGAGTTGAGACGAAAAAAAATACGTTTTTGAGGTTGATGGAATCAATCCAGATAGTATAAACAATTCTTGGACACACTGACTGGAGTAAAGTCGTCATCAGCACACTGACAGTTGCTTGCTGTGATAGCAATACAAATTATTGGAAATTTGGGAGATGTTCCGTAATACCAAAAATGATGAATGAAAAATTAATGTATTTCCAATATTGTTTAAAGTATTTATAACTTGATAATAATATCTGTGTTCCTACGGAGAGATATTTTGAAATATTGTTGTTTATAATATAGAAAAAACAAAATAAAAACATGACATTTTCGCTGTAAAAAAGTGCAAATTTGAATTCGCTTAAATTTCGTTTAGGGTAAGTTTTTCAACAAAAAGACGATGTAGGAACCTAGATAATTATGGTCTGAATCCGAATAACATCATATTATGGTGTAAATATGCTTAAACTGCAAATGATTTTGGTATTACGTTTGTATAGATAATTCTAACGTCGCGCCCGCCTTAAGTCCGCCTGTGTACCTTACATGTTGCATGAAGTTCAAATAAATAAAAGGGCGTGTCAAACTTTTACTAACTAAATCCCACCCCATTCCTTCTTTGCCTTCATTCCAGGGTCCCGGGTTTTGCTTTCAGAAACCAACCCATATGGCTCCAGAGGCTTCGACCCTGTCGGCCCCCTACGGAACAACAAACGTGACAACTAAAATATTGGATTGGTAGAATGGTAAAAAAACCTGAAATCAAAATGCTCACACTTAATGGTCCTTAACCGTTATCAATCATCGTTTTGCCAACGGTAAAGTAATGAGAAATATGTTCGGTTTAGATGTCGGAAAACATATCACAATATATAACATAAATATCATCTAATTATGGCTTTTAGGAAAGAAGCACTCAATTGGACATTCGAAATCAATTTAAAGGCCCTAAGTAAGGTTATGGTGGAAAAAACTCCTCTATTTTTTTGAACAAAACTAACAAATAACTCCTCCCTCTCTGGATGGAGCACGAGGTTATCAGACGTACTGCTGAAAAGCTATCTGAGTTCCTTTAGTTGACGTTTTCTATAGTCCGTCTAATGAAAGCGCGACCTGAAAAAAAGAGGTTAAATCCAAAAAAAATGTATTTGGTATTACTAACTTGTAGGAGAATCATGTTTTGACTCTTCATAATTTTTTTATTTCCTACAATTGCGGCTAAATAATGTTGCCAATTAAATTAAAAAAAACTCCAGGTCGCCTCTTCATTAGACGCACTTTAGTCACAGAGACTCCTTTTAACTATAACTCTTTTAGCCCAGATGTGAAATAAAAATTATCATGGTAGTACTTTCCTGCCTTAATCCTTTTCTGATCATATCTTAAAACGTCTACCATTAAATTCCTGTTCAAGCTTAGCGAAGAGAAATAAAAATGATCATGGTAATACTTTCTTGGATAAGTCCATTTCCAATCATATCTTTAAACTATGAAATCCTTACAGGCAGTTCAAAGCTCGTTCCAGATCTTATAAACCAGACTACATATATTGCATCTCCGTCATATTAACACTGAAAGAACCAGACAATAAACGTTTAAACATATGACATCATAATTATGGCATTGAGCTCTGCGGGTATTATTGAAGAAAAAGTGGTATAATTTGACTGGCTTGTTGGTCTAGTGGTTAGTGGCCCTGACTGCTAGGTTATATACTCCTGTTATCACTTATCAGTCTTACTGACTAAAAACCACCTTTATTCCTTCCTAGCCATAATTACAGGGCTCTACAGGAACCCTTTTCATTCTAGGGTCACAGTGACTCCTTCGAATAATAAGGAAGGTCCAACGGGAGACCATTTCTTTCTACCACTCCTAAAACTCGCAGAGAAACAAAAATGGTCATAGCAGCCCTTTTCTGATCATCTATAAGAAGCCTGTTCAAGCCTGTTCATATCCTTATACCCTTGTTCCAGATCGCATGAACCAGAACCACATCTATAGCATCTCCGTCATATTAACACTGAAAGGACCAGACAATAACCGTTTAAACATATGACGTCATATGACATGAGCTCTGCGGGTATTAATTGCGAAACCGCAGGCGGCGCCGCCGAGCGATGCATGTCAGTGAAACGGGCCCGAGGATTATAGTGAAGAAATTCTTGTTATGTATAATGCAGAGCTTTATTTAGATTTGTAAGACTAACAAAGGAAACCGAAGTTGGCTTGGATATTTTACTGAAGAAAAGAAGAATTATCTGACGAAGTTTATGTTTCTTGATAACTATAACCTAGGGGTATTTAACCAATCACATACCCAAAAAACGAGACACGATTTATAGTAAAACAATAACAGCGCGGTCTCATAGGACCAATCGGGGATTCAAGAACTAAGTCAAGAGTGAACAGGTTACTTCTAGGCAAGCATAAGCCATAATCGGCCATATCAACGTTTCACATAACATTCATGCATAATATTTTTTTAACAAATGGGATTAAATATTATTATTCAAAGACGATGTCTACCTAGTTGCTTCAATTTTTTTTTAATAACTACTACTGGTTACTCCCAGCCTGCATCAATCCACTAATGCTGACCATAATACCAAGCGAATTCTTTAAAAAAAAAATCTAAACGAAAAAAAAATCATCCAGTCACAATAAAAAACCCGGAAGCATACCTTTATTATGAAAAAGGCTCAGCGCCGGCTTTTCGTCAAGAGTCGTAATTTTAAAAACCAATAACGATTCGTAAGTAATTGGAAGTCAAGGATTATTAATTTATAAGACGCTTTCATTTTAATTTATTGAAATACAATTGATTGCAAATTCTTAATTGGATTTATTTTTAGTCCCACTGAGTTCGGGATTTAAAGAGCAATTCATTTAAATATATAATAATAATATGTTTGCATCCCATTACTAATGTATTTATTTTGGTATTCTGATTGACTTCTTGTTTACAATGAGTTTGATGTGCATTTATTTGTAATGTTATTAAAATAAACGTTAATGGCAATCTCAAATATTTTTTCAGGTGTTATTGTATTAGCATTAATTTGATGATGACTAATTTTTCAGATTAAAGCTTGCTGCAGTTTTTCCATCCCATTATAATTTAGATGCCTTTGTTAGAGAGAATTGGTTCTTAATAAACTAATACGCTTCACCATCAACGATTGCATCACTGTCTAACATCAGGTGGTCATCGCGGTCTAGCACTGGTTTGTATAACTAAAAAAAAATACTGTTCTTTAAACCCAATTTTCTCCCGTTGTAGGGCAAAGACCTACCAATCCATTTTGAACAATATTAGCAAAAGAAAATTAAAACATACAGCCACACCAACAAAAACATATCTAACATTTTCGTCCACATCTAACCCTACGTATAAAATACTGTAAGCCGCATCAGTAAGGTCTGCAATGAAGCCTTTCTTCAGTTAAATATAAGTAAAGAGTGATCCCTTACAGCTGCTCCCTCAACTCTTCTTTACTTGGTTAAGCACTTAAGCCTTATGTGTAAGTGCAATTTACTTAGACTTAAATTGAAGAATGCAATAAAACTGTGGCTTGAGGCGTTTTCATTTAATTGTTCTGAAGAATTTAGAGCAGTTGCCATTCTGCAAAGACACAGATGAAAACTTTCTGCTTCTAGTAACCAGTTCACCATTTGCATTTGCAAGTAAGAGATAAAGTTGATAAAAAATAAAAGGCCCGTTTTGATATCTGTCATCGTGGCGTAACTGGTGAGAAAGTAGAATACAAGAATCCACGTAATATATTCCATCATTCCATGTTATTTAACTCGCCAAAAACATTTATGTATTTTTTAAAACCCTTTTGGTAATAATTATTTATAGTTTCTTTCAGTTGCATTACACGTTACGTGTCTATTCCTCAAATGTCATCAAGGGCCTTTTATTTTTTTACGACTTTAATTAATAAGAATTTTTTAATGTACGTCAACAAACTTTCTGATCCCTGGAAACTATTGTTAAACTTACGAGAATGCAGTAAAACGTAAAATTATTTTTATTTAAGGTTTCTGAACTTCCTTGCAACCAGCTAAAAACTTGCAAGTTTTCTTACCAGACATTGTTGTAGAGCTTCTAAGCCTTTTCAAGCCGCTTTAAGCTACAAAAGCCTTTTGCGTACAAAATTACCTGTAGGAAGGTAGGAATCACTACAACTAACCTTCCTGTAAAATAAAGCACTGAAGAATAATGTGCCTATACTAACTTAGGACGTGACTGCACGCGTGAGGGAATAATTACCTAGGGAATAGAGGAGAAAGATAATTAGAGGGAATAGTCACTGGCACCTGGGCTTGCGGACGGTGGGCAATGGGTAGCTCGCCGTCCGGCCCTCCAGTAACCGTCAAGACCAAGCCTGAGCTATCGACAGCGCGTAGCAGTAAACCGTTGGGGCCCAGGAGGGTCGAAGCCTACTTTGGCCATAGGTTGGCTTCTAAAAGGAATGAAAGGGGCCTAGGAAAGCAGAAACATAAGACCTTAATTAATAAAAATCTGACACACCCACCTTCTCTGCCCTAGAGCGCGAAAATTCAATGGATGGATTTCCAATCTAAAAAAATTAAAATATAACTTCAGTGCTTTTTATTTAAACGCTTATGTAGGTTGTATGAAAGTTTTACCTACACAGATAGTGCAATATGGAACACATACAGTTCCGTAAAAAAGTTTTAAAACTAGGTGGCCAGTATCGGTTGCTTCTTGTTTCCATTCCATTTTCAAACTGTGTTCTATTTTTTTTCCATTCTACATGTGGCCAGGCAGTAATGTATTTGTGGGTTGGAGTATTTCGACTGCATACTGACTTAATTTGTATCGGTCAGTTGGCGGGAAAAGAATTTGAGGTTTTGGTCAAACATTTTAAAGTTTTTTTTTTAATAGAAAGAAACTAAGTTTGTATTTGTATGTAACTGCAAAATGTACAAACTATTTTAAAAAGTACCTTATTTTCTATACATTTATAGGAGCACTGGTGGCCCAGTGGCAAGGGCCCCGACTTATGACTTGTAGGTTCAAACTAATTTATTTATTTCATCACCACTGAAAAACGGTGAAGGAAAACACCATATTATGTCCTCACGACATGTCTTAGAACCAGAAATTCGAAGACATGTGACATCCACCAACACGCACTGGGTCCACGTGGTGGATTACAGCCTATTCTCTCTCCTAGAGAGGAGACCTGAGTCCCAGCAGTGGGAACATTGTAACACTGATGCTAATACATACAATTATGCCCACACTTTTTCATTTTGAATGAAACTCAATAATTTTTAGAGAAAATCCCGTTGATCTAATTACCCAAATCTGAAGATACATTACAATAGTTTAGTCGATTTCAATTCAGCATCTAAGTTTGGATACAATTGTACTAAGTTTCTTAGACTTAGATAATCAAATAACATTTAGCCAGTCGTTAGCTATCTAGGTCTATTTAATTTAAGTTTTAACTTTGATAATTGCTTGTGTTTAATTTTGGCGATGTTTGAATCGACTGTAGGCTTCTTTGTTGTATTGAGTACCTATTTGATTGAAATGTCCTTTGATTCTTAACTGTTTTTTTCATCTTAGAAATTTAAATTGTCTAAACACTGTTTTAGGCTATCACGGTTTCTTTCACAATTTAAATTCAGTTTGAACTCGAAATAATTAAAAATCACGGAAGATATCCCGTAAGTGACAATTTAAATTGTCTATTTATAAACAGGACCAATTTTTGGTTTGCGTATTGAGCAAAATTTTACACAGTATCTATTCGGAATAGTTACCCACTAAATAACATAAGAACTTTCTTATGTTCTTTCTAGAACTTTCTAGATACCTACTACAATAATACCTATAGTGATACCTATCATCATTATCCCCGTCTACCCTGACGACACACCACGCCGGCAGAAACGATAGCTATTGAAATGACGTGGAGCGAGCTAACGCATGAAGCTCTAGTCCAAATCACGATTGACGATTTCTATGGACGCCTTTTGAAATAGTTTATTTATTTGTTGTACCTATTTAAGTGTGTATTGATTGTTGTATTTATTTTTATTCAGTGTATCTATTTATTAAATTACACCCTAAGATCGACTGGTAGAAAATGCCTAAGGTATTAGGCCACCTTTGTACAGTGTTTCCTACTAATGCATAATTTTTTTAATAATTAAATAAGTAGGGGTAGAGCAGTGGCAACGCGCCGACTTATGCCATCACGAATTACTACTCTACTTACTTAGGTAGGTACTCACAAAACGAATAGAAAATATCGTAGAGAAACCGGCAACCTAGAAAATATGAAAATATTATGACATCCACAAACCCGCGTGCTAAATTATGGCCCATTCTCTCTTCTAAAGAGGAAGCCTGAGCCCCAAAAGCGTGAACATTCTAAGGCTGATTGGCATAATACTTGTAGTACTCGTAAGTTTGCAATGAGACTCTTAGAGGCTACATTCTTCTTCTTAGCGTGTCTATGGCAAAACTCTTCAAATACCTTGCCTGACCCAGTATTCGGCCATGGCAATGCCATCCACTGATGCTGTCATTAGGTCATGGCGTGAGCATGTAATACAGGGCACGTGATGCAGGATGAAAGGAAATTTCATTAACTTGTTATATAACTTAGTATGTCCTGCATAACGTATTACCTACGTCGCCTATTGTTATCTCCACTTAATCTATAACAAGTCACCTATTTATAAATTCCCGTGGGTAGTCATATTAAAAAGAAAACACAAATAAAAATAAACACCACTTAGACACCTACGCCAGACTACGCGACTGACTAAAGTCATTCATTACGTTAATTTGACAGGACCATTAATAAAAGTCAAATCTTTATCAATGATGTAAAAGCATTGAACCTTTGGTCTACAAATAAAGTGACCCTTACGACCTTTTACGTATAAATAAACTTTAACTTTCGTCCACAGTTGACTGAAAGGTACAAATTCTTTTATAATTAGCACATTGTTGCTACCTTCTAAGGTACAGAGTTAGGAATAGCCGGTATTAGGTACTAAAAATAAACATGCCCTTAAAAATATATTGTTCGTCGTGAAGCTCTACGTTCTTGATCACAACGCACAACGCGGTGGTTTGCTTTAGCCAGACAAGTAATCCTACTATACTCCTCACTGTTGAAGCATAAAACGGAATAAAAAACCGTTATCAACATTTATCATACGATTATGACGTCTCCGGCATTGCATTTCAGTAAAATTACTACTTTCTAGTTTTAAAGATAAGTAAAAGAGAGCAACAGTTTATAATAAGTTTAGTTTACACCAAATACACTACACCAACTACGAGAATCAGCTCCAATGTCGTTTTGAGCGATAGGTAACCACTGAGGCGTCTTCGTGTTCTGTGGTCTTAAGGAATTCAAAGTGTTTGCAAATAGAAGCACGTTTTCATTCAGTCTAATTAAGGAGTAATTAGTGAATGAAGGCGTGAATGAAATTGAGACTCCGCCGGAAAAGGCCTTACTCACTTCTTTTTTCTTTTTGAGAGACACCGTGTTATTTCAATTTGTAAGAGCTATTAAAATATCTTTTTAATTAGTACCTATCATTTAGGAGTAAAATGGTCGTTATTGATTATTTACTACTGCCTACCTCCCGTTCCTTCAAAGAGCGGGAAAAGTGTTTAGATAATATCCCTCTTAAAAAAATCGCTTGCTTTGAAAATTTATAACTTAAATACTAATTTAGGTTCGACAACATCTGTCCCAAACTAATTAAAAGTTTTTCATATAATGTCTGGTTGGCGATTAATAAAGACCAAGCTGGGCTTTAAATGCATTGCATGAGAGGGAGAAGGTCCGGAAATGTAATTTATTAATGTAATTTAGCTCGGTCTTGTAGGTAAGTATTTATTATTTTCGGAAGATTTATTGGTTTTCTTCTTGACAATTTAAAGCGAGAAAACGGCAAAATGATATCAAGTGGAATCAGGTGTAAAATACATGAAATTTCAGGATGTAAATATTTATTACACTTGTTTAGTGTACCTATATTGCGAGCATTAAGAGAAGACTTTGCAAAATTCACTCCCTAGGTTGAAATGGGTTTCAAAGTTTTAATAGAGGACCTACTTTTACGCGGGTAAAGCCGCTGGCTAAAGCTAGTTAGCATATATAATAATATAAATATTCGTGCTATCATGATCATCACATTATGTACCTCGCTACGCTCGCCCGTCAAACTTTTTCTCGGGACTAAATAAGTAGCCTTCACTCCTAAGGTGATACTCGACTACTACTTAAACCTAACCCCTTCAAATAATGCAGATATCCCTGGACTGCATATCGGAATGCCGCCACGAAAAGACATCAACAGTGTAGAATAGTGAGTACCTTTCCCTCAATTCCATTTTTCCACGTGATTGTGGACATCACTAAAGGCTCGCCTATAGAGACAATCAACCACCACAACACTGCTGAAATAATTCATGAATCCCCGACCGGTCCTATGAGACCGCGCTGTTATTGTTTTACTATTGTATCTCGTTTTGTGGGTATGTGATAGGCTAAAATATATATAGAACTACTAGTTTCCGCTCGCGGCTTCGCCCGCGTGGTGTGTTGATAAAAAGCAGCCTATAGCAAAAATAACAAAATCGAAAAATAAAATAAAAAAAGTATGAGTAAAAGTAGCCTATATGTTAATCCAAGGTATAAACTATCTAAATACCAAATTTCAACCAGATCGGTCCAGCCGTTTTTTCGTGAAAGAGTAACAAACATACATCCATCTTCACAAACTTTCGCATTTATAATATTAGTAGGACTTATAAATTAACTCTCTACTAAACAGCTTACACCACTACTGATTTATAGTCGTTTTAATTGCGTAATATGAAGGCTGCGTTCAACTTCTATTTGAAGTTCAATAAATGGGTCACATTCGAACTGTAAGCGAAGCTAAATTGCAATTTAGGGGAACGCGGGGTAGTGAGAGCGGTCGGGCAATGGGAGCTATGGTGTTTGGACGGAATGCAGGCACATTTGCTCGATCGTAAGCACTCGGCTACTTCCGTCAACTATCGGCAAACTTCGCCTGACGCGCTCGTACCGTTAGTGCCATTCGTTTAGTCACGAGGGACGATTGTGTGTTTTTCGCTCCGTGCTTACAAGAAATTGTCGATTGCCAGCATAAAGGTAAGCATGCAATTATATTCTTATTTTGTTGTATTTATGCTTATTATACCCCTAGATTCGTTTACTAACAAGTCCAATTAGTTGAATTGTGATTGAGAATAGAATTACATATTTATGTTATTACTTTTCAAAATGGTGGTTAGCGGCTAATGGTAGCCTAGCTAGGCTCTCATAGCTCCTGTTACTCCATTTAGTAATTTTAGAGACATAAAAGCCTTGTTTTTTTTGTTTTA
The DNA here is from genome assembly GCA_030763345.1 of Mythimna separata. Lineage (NCBI taxonomy): Eukaryota > Metazoa > Arthropoda > Insecta > Lepidoptera > Noctuidae > Mythimna > Mythimna separata. Next base: position 20,511,375 of record CM061171.1, on the reverse strand, counting down.
GACGCCACGTAAAAGAACTCGGACAACCACAAAAGCTTCTTGGGCAGTGGATTTATTAGAAAATGCGGTATCTGTTCTCAAAAGAGGAAAGTCTGGATCTTTTCTTTTTCATTAATAATTTCATGTTTAATCTGCGTTTTGTTTGATTTGTTTTCATGTTTATTTGTGTTACAAATAGTTATATTTTATTATAATAACTGAGATCTCATTTATAGTACGTTTTGTTAATTTTATTCTTTGAGAGTAATTATAATGGCTCCCATTTTCCGTATGAGCGTTAAATGGGCTCTCATTAGCCGTATTTGTCGGGTAATAGGAGCGACTGACTTTTTTTGTAAAACTGTGATTGTACCTTAATACATGTCTGTAGTTGATTATAATTGTGATTAAAGTATTCTCTTATAATAAAGGTAAGAGTTCATAATAAAAAATTACAAGAATTTTGACTAACGTGGTTTTTATTAAAACTTTCCCTTAGTAGGCTCCCATTGCCCTGTTCTCCCCTACTTTATTCTTGCGTCCCGGTAAACCGTTTTCTGGCTTCCATGGTACGGATTTAGATTCTAGTACGGAGTAAACAATATTTGGTATATAAGTTTAAAACACATTCTCAAATAGAGATGTGCCAAATCAGGCTAATTTGAGTACTGACAAGATTATCTAGTTAGTACTCGCATTACAGTACATTACAGTTCTCAAGTACCTAAAATACAGGATTGGAATCGTCAGTATCTTGGATATGGAATTCGATTACTTACGGTATTCGAATAACTAGGTCACGTATTTTAATTGAAACTTTGTCAAACAAAAACTTTGTATGTTCACGATTCGCGTAGTACTTTCTCTTTCGTGTGAGCTTTGATTAAAAAGACTGATTCTAAATCAAAAGATGAAAATAATCCCTAAAAAAATTAATCACCACAGCAAACGTAATCCCTAAACACATCAGATAAAACATTGCCAGCATCAAAATTCCTCTCCCCTTAACTGGCAACCCTGGCAACAATTTTCCTTATCGCCCCACTTAACGCACCACAATGCGTCTTAATATTAATTTGGGGGCCAGCATCCTTAAACCCTTGAACGCACAAGACCAGTTAATGGAGAAAATCCTGGCCATGTAAACAATGATTAGTAATTTTCTTACAAGCGGGTTCTGTATAGTGTGTACTCGGATTTTCTGCGCTGCCCCCGAGCAATTTGCTTTTTTCTTTGTGCTAAAGTAGCGTGGAAAACCTTGGATGGTAATGCATGGTCAGATATTGTTTATTTTATTACTGGCTTCTGCAAGCAGCTCTTCTGTGTGAAAGTAGAAAATATAATAATAATAGCCTATGCCACTCTATAGCATTGTAACAATAGTAGCATTGTACTGGTGATTTTTTTTTATATTCAGTCCAGTTTTTGTATTTATTCATTACAAATAAAAATACAATCGATTGAGAGGCGAGCCAAGAGAATCATCGGCAATGACGCACTTATCGAGTCGAAGCATCGCCGCTAAATTTCTAGCCTGACGGTTTTCTGTTGTTTACATTTCGTAGAATTACATAATCTCATTTCGGCAAGTCCGTTCCATCGTCGCCCACATCATAGCTTACCATCAATGGTGAGATAATGTTCTAACGCAAGCTCATCCATACCTAATAAAAAATGGTTCCAGTCCTTCGATGTACGCAGTACAAATGATAGTTTGATAGAGAGCGACTGTTTGACCCATGATCGTACCTACATTTTTGCTGGAGGTAGGGAAGGAAATTCTTTGTTCATAAATATATGATAAGTGTTGAGGAGCTTATTTTATGGGCATTAAAGTCGAATATTAGGTTAATATTAGAGAGTAACGCTACGTCTTTAATGACATGACAAAGAATGAATAGTTTTTAAATACTTCTGGGCGACAGTTTAAGGAGCACATCTACCATATCATCGTTATTTATTATAACTTCTATTTTTAAATACGTTTCCTCAAACTAGGAATTACTCCTGTATCGTGGGTGTGTTCACAAACACGTAAACTCACATACACAAGACACCTACACCCGGAACAAATATCTGTAAGCAATACAAATATTTGTTCCGCGTGGGAATCGATCACGCAACGCAGCAACCAATCACTCAACCACTGCGTCAATAGGTACTAAAAGAAACTATAATTTCAATAGGGACTGTTTTTTGGGGTCGAAAACTATCCAACGGCTTGTCCTGCTCTAAGGCGGAGAGAGCTTGATAAACTTTTACTGACTAAAACCACATCTAAGTTCTTCAGTTGCCAGCCTTCTGGGGCCTGAGTTGACGAAAGAGATCCCCGAGACCCCGGAATTGGGGCAAGAAAGGAACAAGAGTGGGTTTTTTTCAGTAAGAGTCTGACACGACAAATGACTTCTCCCGCTCCGCCCAGAGCGGGAGAAGTCATTTTGATGATTCTCCACCTAAAAAAAGTCCTTCAGTTGCCATTTAAGTTCCAGGACCACGGCGATTCTTTAAAAAAATCACACTGCCCTAGCAGGTTTTGCTAGTATCTACTTATCCCTACCGGACAGCCGGATGGCAAGCTACCTATTGCTCGTCACCCGCAAGCTCATGCCTATGGTGACCAGGATCGCCCTGCGACCTCTAATGCCTGGGGTGTCTCCTATGGCATTCTCAAAGGTAATAGCGTAATTTTATTTCTTTGTATAGCCCATTCTTAACAAAGACTACACAATGCGAGTGCGGTGCTCCAGTTCAAAACATGAGCCACATGTTGGAGTGCCCCCAGTGCCCCTACACCTGCACTCTGGAGGATCTAATGAGCGCCACTGATGCGGCTATTAACGTGGCTACTTACTGGGCCCAAAAAGTATGAAGATAGGATGGGATAGATAAGATGGTAAACTCGTTAATTTACCATCGAATCGAGAAGAAGAAGAAGAACAAAGACTACTAAAGAAATAATCAAGATTTACATTCAGGTCACAGGTGTAAGATAAAAATTTCAATATCTAAATTTAAAATATTACATTGCACGCAATACCAGGAAATAGTCTTCAAGCAACTGATATTCCATTGAACTGCACTTTTCCTACCCACAGACAGATGTTACGTGCATATAAATATAGCTTTACTAGCTGTCCCCTGCGGTTTCACCCGCATTCTTCGTTACTGCTCCGCTCCCGTGGGTCGTAGCGTGATGATATATAGCCTATAGCATTCCTCGATATATAGGCTATCTAACACTGAAAGATTTTTTTAAATCGGACCAGTAGTTCCAGAGATTACCCCCTACATACAAACTTACAAACCTACAAACTTAAAAATTTTACCGCTTTATAATATTAGTATAGATAACAAAATCTTAAAATAATAAACAGCATTAAAATCCATTAAACCTTTCAAAACATTTGCGAACCGTATATTTATTTTAGAAAAGATAAATTTAGGACAGTCCAAACTAGTACCAACTACGTTTGTAGATAGATATATTTTTCTCAGGTGGGGGATCATCAGAATTTCTTCTTCTGCTCTTGGACTGAGCGGGAGAGCGTGTCAGACTTTTACTGACTAAGCCCCTACTTTCTTTGCCTTCGTTCCAGGGTCTCGGGTTTTCCTTTCGGAAACCAATTCATGGCCCCTGAGGCTTCGACCTTGCCGGGCCCCTATAGTTTGCTGACATCTCTTTCAGGCGCGCGTGGAAATAGATAGATATACGAGTATTTAGATATAAATAGTATTCAGAGTAGAATGTATGATGAATACTTATAGTTGTATGTCCGTTTATTTTTAAACTAACGTGACCCGATTGGTCCTACCGTCCGCAAATCAGTCGATACTGACTTTTTTATTGACAATAAATAAAAACCTTAAAAGAAATAAACAGATGCTTCTTGATAATATACAATATTTATCGTGCATTTAATAATGTATTTTCTCTGTTTTTAGGGTTCCGTACCCAAAGAGTTACGACCCGAAAAGTCTATGACCAGTGTGTGTTGCCAGTGATGACATATGGCTCGGAAACGTGGTCGCTCACAATGGGCCTCATCAGAAGGCTTAAAGTCACCCAAAGAGCAATGGAAAGGGCTATGCTCGGAGTTTCCTTGCGCGATCACATCAGGAATGAAGAGATCCGCAAGAGAACTAAGGTTACCGACATAGCCCGAAGAATCGCTAAACTTAAGTGGCAGTGGGCAGGGCACATTGCTCGTAGAACAGATGGTCGATGGGGACGGAAGGTTCAAGAGTGGCGGCCACGTACCGGAAGACGCAGCGTCGGAAGGCCTCCCACAAGGTGGACCGACGACCTGGCGAGGGTCGCGGGAATCCGATGGATGCGAGACACGCAGGACCGGTCGCTGTGGCGACGCTTGGGGGAGGCCTATGTCCAGCAGTGGACGTCTTTCGGCTGAGATGATGATGATGATGATGATGATGACCCAAAGAGTAAAACGGGACTCAATTACTGAAATTCGGCTGTTAGTCCCTCTCTCTGTCTGTCTACCACCAAGCTGTATCTCACGTATCGTCATAGTTAGACAGGTGAGGTTTTCACAGATGACGTATTTCTGTTACTGCTATAAAAACAAATACTAAAAAACAGAATAAAATAAATATTTAAGAGGCTACAAACTTGATTTTTGTGTCTTTTTTGCTACGGATATTACGGAACCCCTTGTGCGCAAACCCTACGTACACTTGGCCGATTTTTAAACTAACGAGATCCGATTGGTCCTACCGTCCGCCAAACAGTCGATACGGAGTTTTTTATTGACAATAAATAAAAACCTTAAAAGAAATAAAGAAATAAACAGATGCTTCTTGATAATATACAAAATTTATTATACACTCAATAATGTTTTTGCTCTGTTTTTAGTTTAGTGTACATCGTTGTATTGACCTCTCGAAGTAAGGGTCAGCTCACACCGAGACGCGACGCGACGCAACGATGCTAGAAGAGGCCAGTGATTTCGTGCTGCCCCGCGCGCCGCCGCGAGACGCATCGCAACGTTGCGAGGCGCATAGTGAAATCATCGGCAACAGGACGTCGCAAATATAAAAATGTTCCACTGCGCAGCGAGACACCGCGCGGCGTCACGAGGCGCCACTAATTCTAAATTCTCACAATAAAATAATATTTATCTTGTCGTGTAGTAAATTAAGTTCTATTTTAAGTCACTCTATCAAAATGTGCACGCAGCGTCGCCTTTGGTCGGGTCTCGGTGTGAGCTGACCCTTAGTCAAGTGCGAACAAGTGCAAGGTCGTATTTTATTGCATTAGCACACTGAACTTTGTGCTATAAAGATGCTTCGTTAAAAATGTAATTACAAGTTTTTATTAGTTTCTGTTTTTACTACAAAACTTTCTTTTTTGTGGTTCGTGGGTGTCGTGGGAAAGACGTCCACCACTAGTCATTGGCCTCCTCCAAGCGTCACCATAATGACGGTCCTGTGCGTCTCGCATCCATCGGATTCCCACGACCCTCGCCACGTCGTCGGTCCACCTTGTGGGAGGCTTCCAACGCTGCGTCACATGATACAAACATGTAATTGAAAAGGCCAAACAAATATTTGATCCCGCAAGAGGCAACGCAGCAGCCAACCACTCATCTACTGCGCCAACCGCAGTTTGCCTTTAGATCATTTCAAAGCAATATTGCATTAAAGACGGCGAGCAACGGGTAGCTCGCCATACGGTAAGGTCCAAGCCCGACAGACCACACAGACTAATGGGATCAATATTATTAGCGTCAATGCCTACCAGAGCTGCGGATTTTTGGAAAAGGTTACTTTGATCCTTACAAAGGACAACAGTAGGAACACTGCAGTTTTTAGTCAGTCAAAGCTTATCACTTCCTCTTGCTCCACCCAGAGTAAATGAAGTCATTTATGATTCACCACGTGGAAAAAAGTGATTTTATTCATACTTCTGCGAATAACTACCTAGAACAAAATAAATTAAAAAAGTAGATCATACGTATTATAAAAAAACTTATGTCCACTTTAAATCAAATTATTAAAGAAGTGTTTCATTTTGTTCCGAGAAAAAGTAATTTATGTTGGTAATCCACGAGCAATTTTCATGAGACATCGTTATATTAATATTGTAATTTCATTATTGAGCCGACTACGAGATTTGTTAGAATCGTTTATTTCATACGATAATGAGACATATCAATAAGGAATAATAATATTATCTTTTTTACACCACCTGCTCGAAATGCTGTTTTAAATATGATGTCTTATAACCATCACTTAAAGTCATTCTGACCTTCGGGAGATAATGTAGTATGAGTGATCCCATAACATGATGATGATGAGTCATCATCATCTGCCTAGCCTTTTCCCAACTATATTAGGGTCAGCTTCCAGGCAAGCCGGATTTAGCCGAATACCTGTATTTTACGAGGAGCGGCTGCCTACCAGACCTCCACAACCCATTAACTGAGGTAGCACGGTATTTCATGGCAAGACTGGAGTCAGATTTACTGGCTTCTGACTATCCGTAACGAGTAAAGTAGATAATATATTTACTCAATAATGAGATTTGCATTTGGAACGTTAAAAACGATTTGGAAGAAAATATCCACATTGACTGAATTAAAATATACGTGCATCCGTGCATCAGACAAAAATATACATTTATTCAAAAATCAAACTGGTCACTAACAAAAGAGAAATGTAGTTACTGATGAGTATATTTTTGTTTTTTTTACCCTTCGAGAGCCAGTAGATTATAATTATTTGAACTCATTTAATAATTTAGGTCTGTAAAACCGCTGTTTATTTTGTGGTTTTATTAATAAATATAATTTAAACACAATAGAAAAAAAATATTATTTAATCAAAACCTCACGCAACAATAGCCACAAAAATAGCCTAAGGGCCTGTTTCACAATGTCCGAGTAGGCACTACTCACTGAATAAATTCAAAAATTTGACAGAATTTGTATGAAATTATCTGTCAAGTAAGATACTCGAAACTTAATCATAGGTGGTGAAATAGGCCCTTAGTCTTTAGGCTCTTCCAGTCAACCTAAGTCAAACCAGTCGAATGGTTTGGAGACTGGAAATACAAAATGACAGATGAAAAAAAAAGAAACTATTATTGTGTCAATCAGGTTATAAAAGTATACGAGTATAATCGCATTAAAAGTTAAAATATAAACAGTAACATAATTTATAAAGTGTTGTTCGAAAAAAATACACAATAACATAATTGCGTTGGTAATTTCATAATATTTTTTAGTTGGATATAAGTCGTTGACAATGATGGACTATTGTACGTGTACGTACAGGGTAGCATGTCATTAAAACACAGCCAGTATAAGGTGGCCTCTCGTTCTGTTAAAACTTCACATAACCTTAGAGTAGCTCGCCATCTGGACGTCCGGAAAGAACCGAACTCGATTTCTCGACGGTGCGTAGTGTCCATGTTAGCAAAGCCGGCTAGGGCCACGGGGAATTTATGAAAGGCCGTTATCTAGAATGCAAAGAGTAACTGAAGGGCACAGGTGGGTTTTAGTCAGTAAAAGGTTAACACGCTCTCTTGGTAGGGTAGAGCTCAATGCAGGAGAGATAGAAACGAGAGATAGAAAGAGAGAGAAAACCCCTAAGATAACTCTGCGTCAAAAGGTTTCTTCTGACATTTGGTCAACTGCACCTTACTACGTGCTGTTTTGCAGTAATTATTGGTTCAAAGTTACCCAATAAAATGACCACCCAACTATCAGTCAACCATAAAATGTTAATTACATATCTTGTTTATAATTCAAATATTTTAAATAACTTATTACTTTAATTATTTACGATTTAAAATTTTTGAACTATTTATACAAAGTAGTTCAAAAATTTTAAATCGAAAAACTGCCAGCAAAAAGTAGATTAATGGCGAATAAATTACACAGTACTGACATTGCCCTTAAACTTACGAAATGAATCTAAATGTCAATGTCAAAGTGCTACAACAGAACTTCGACCGAGTTATAGGGCGACCAGTTAATCTTGATACGCGGCGAAATATAGAACTTTAAAAAAATGTAGTGTAATAAATATAAAACGTATTGTAATAAAAAAGGAAAAATCATCAGTGTTATAAATAATTGTCGTTTGTTTTTCAAAGTGATTAATGAAAACCGCCTAGAAATTGAAACTGTTCCATTCTTTAATGATTGGCTTGTCTCAGACGAATACTTTTTGCTAATAAAACTAAAACTTTTAATATAATTCATTAATAAAAAAAAATATCAAAAATATCATTTATACGTCTTTTATACATAATGCAACAAAATCAATAAATCCACTGCTTACCATCAGGTGGGATTGCAGGCAAGCACCAGTTTATATCAATAAAAAAAGACCAAGCAAAACTGGCGACCACATAATATTCCGAGCACATTTAAGAAAAATAAACTGCACAATAAAATATAACTCAAAGCGATTACGTGATAAAGGTCGTCCATATTTAAATACAACTCACACTTGATATTATAATTAAAGTTACGAAAAAAGTAATATTTCATAACACGCGTATTTAAATTATTTGCGTACCAAAGGTCATTTTTTTGCGAATGAACTTCAAAAAGTTATGTAACGTCAGAGTTTTATAGGCTGCCGTAATGTCAAGTATCAAAATTGTATCTTTGATGTGACACCGGACATGTAGTAAACACGTAGTTGTAACATCCATGAATACATCATCATATGAAATAATTTCAGACAAATTAAAATAATAAATAATGTGAGATCAAATAAATATGACAGAGTGTGTAGTCTGGGAGTATTTCTGGTTTACATCTGTCAAGCGGCGAGAAATATTGGGGAATAAAATTATTTTCTGCACTGTTAAAGTCTACCTACGTAAAAAGTCATTTCCGTTGAAGTTCCGCATTTTTAACCGACTTCAAAAAAGAGAAAGCTTGATGTTGCTACATATATATATTTTTATTCACATGCTTATTTCAGCTAGCGTCTTCACTCGCTTGAAAGTCGATAATTATCCCAATGGAACATACCAACTCTTAGGATAAATAGTAGCTTTCTATTTCAGGACATGGTCTACCCATATTCTGGATGAAATTGAAATCCATTCGACCGTTTGAGCAAGAAGTAACATATACCCAAAATACCTAGAAACTTTTCACCTTTTTAATATAAATGCGAATTTTCAATGGCGTACACGTATTCGGTGTAGAGCCCGAGCAACTGCGAACGTAAAATAGGGATTCCCTTAGGCTAACTATTTCCCCTAGTTGGATGGTAAATAGATCAGAGTTGCCGAGAAGGGACGAAAGATTGGAGAATTCTATGTTTTAACCCTTTAACCGCTTACGTCGGATTAATTCGACAAATATTTTCAGCCAAATATTTGATCACCAGCCTTTTCAGGAATTGAAAGGTAACCTTTGAGAATTAAAGAGTAATATTTGTCGGATTAATCCAACATAAGCGGTTAAAGGGTAAACTAACTACTGTAAATGAATGTTCATGGCAGTTCAACTATATTGTTGCAGCTGACCCAACATTTCAACATTGCACAAACGCCAATCTTTCAATCCACTATCGAAACCTAAACAATTGAAATATCTGTTACAAAGTATAACCTCTATACAAAACACATTTAGGGACTACACACACTTATTCAGCTCTATTCAGCTAATGTCCATAGAAAAAAACGATTTTGTATGGAGACGCGTACGCGTCCATTCAGCTTTCCGCGTTTATTCAGCTTTCGCGGCAAACAAGTATAAAATGAGAACAAATGTGTTTTTATCATGCGAGTGCTTTAGATAGAGTTCAGCGCTGTTCTATTGCGTTCAGCGCTGTTCCACCGCGTTCAGCGCTGTCCCGCCGCGTTCAACGCTGAATGCGGCAGAACAGCGCTGCACACGTATGGTTCTCACCTCCTTGTCAACAAGTTGCGACCTGCATAGTTCCTGGATAGATTAGATTTATCCGAAAATGCTCTTTAAATTTAATATCATTTTGTTTTAATTGGGATACCAATATCGCGATTTCTCCAACCAAATTTCTATTTACCCAAAATGAGTCGACCCACTGTTGTTCGCGTTGTAGTTTTATACAGTTATTTTTTTCTATTTCTTCTACAAGTAGCGAAACGACAAAAATATCGCACATAGAACCATCCATGTTGAAGACACAATACTAATTGAGTAGCTGACCGTCTTCGCAGCATATTCATCGCCGTACGTAGTAGATAGAAGTATTTTAGCGGAGATAACACTCTTACGCCGCTGTACGCGGCTGATAGAAGTAGAGCTGTATAAGTGTGACCAAAATCGTTCAGCGAAACGCGAATAGAGCTGAATAAGTGTGTGTAGTCCCTAATTCCCCTTCAGGCCGCCTCCACATCAATAAAAAACCACATCAGTTCAAGTTCATCCATTACTTCCATTCCAAGCCTTCTATTTCGGTCCTATCACCATTAACACGTTCGAATCTGTCTATAACCGTCAAACAAATAAAAATGGCCGACATTTTTGGCCATCCAATCACATGAAAGCTCTCGACGTTCCGATCTGCGCCGGCGCCTATGTGCCTTGTGACGTCACTTAGGAAACAGACGGTCATAATTTATTTGTTGGCATCACTATTTCACTTGTAGATAGTGGTGTTCTGAACCAGATATCTATACTATTTTTATTTTTTAATTGTAGGAATGTGTTTTTAGCAGAAATTTTTTTTTGGAGTAAGATTTTGTTTTAAGTTTGCCGAGGCAAATGGCGATTGTCAATCTAGCCACTAATTGATAACATCCTGGTTTGCCTTAATTTACATCGTTATTTACTTTATTAATGTTGTTTGACTATTACAGGTTTGTTTCGATCAATAAAATTTTGCAAAATATATATAATTTATAATTTTATATCACTACTGTCCTTTTGGGAGCTTTCGGCCCCACCGTCTATCTATTCTAGGAGAAAAAATCCTATCTATAGTCACTTAAGTTTGGCAATTTTTCGGTTTACGAGTATATTGGTAACCTAGAACTAAGGTTAACGATATACTCGTAAACCGTAAAATTATCTTCCTGAAGTGACCGCGCAAACAAACTTCATTGCCCCTTTGGGTGACTATCAAACCCAGGATCTTATGATCAGCAGTACATTCCTTTATTAAAATGTCTATTGTTTAAATGACTCAACATAGCTCTACCGTTACTGCCTGTCATCTTCATACCCACCTTTTGTTCCATCATTTTGACGATAAAACATCACATACAAGAGAAGACGTTCATAATATCATCCACCTCCTTAGCAGACAATACCAACACATTACCGATTTAACGTTAAACACAAAATTAAACGGAAATTACCAAGGTACGTGGGAAATGGGAATTATTTATCCTTGAGTAAAAAGTTGTATTTTTGGAGCAGTTTTGACGTTGTGAATGATGATAATGTAATGTAGAAATTAACTTCAATGTAGCGTAGCCCATTCCCATTAGAGAGAGAAGGCCTGAGTCCCAGCAGTGGGAACATAACAAGGCCGATAATGCTAATGTCATCATCATCATCTCAGCCGAAAGACGTCCACTGCTGGACATAGGCCTCCCCAAGCGTCGCCACAGTGACCGGTCTTGCGCGTCTCGCATTCATCGGATTCCCGCGACCCTCGCCAGGTCGTCGGTCCACCTTGTGGGAGGCTTCCGACGCTTCGTCTTCCGGTACGTGGCTGCCACTCCTGCCTTCCGTCCCCATCGACCATCTGTTCTACGAGTAATGTGCCCTGCCCACTGCTACTTGAGTTTGGCGATTCTTCGGGCTATGTCGGTAACCTTAGTTCTCTTGCGGATATCTTCATTCCTGATGTGATCGCGCAAGGAAACTCCGAGCATAGCCCTTACCATTGATCTTTGGGTGACTTTAAGCCTTCTGATGAGGCCCATTAATGCTAATGTAGCGTAGCCTATTGATGTCATAATTAGCCTAATAATCTTTCCACTGCTAGAACTCAGGCCTCCTCTATAGAATGAGCCTTGTTAGTTGATGAATGTGGCGTGTCTTTGAAAGTTTAGTTCAATGACAAACCGGTTTCTTTGTGATGTTTTCCTTCATCGTTTTGGGAACAGACTTTTAAGAAAAAACTAAACAATTCAAAACTTGCGTCGTAGGTCTTCAAGTACAGAAAAGTTTCTGTACTTGAAGACCTACGACGCAAGTGAACACCGCGGATGTGAGCGGTAGAAATTATGACAGATTATCATAGCGTCCTACTCCTACTTCTAACTAAAACCTATTATATTTCGAACAAATGTCACTCAAGATTATCCCAACCTATTACCACATTCCTACCTTATGCCGGCCATACACGCTACGGTGCACCGGAGAGGTCGACCTGTGCAGGTATGCCTGCGCAGGTGTCACTAGAAAGAATTGATTTTCGATTTTGCTCCGGTCGCCTGCGTAGGCAAAAAAATCTGCACAGGTCTATTCCCATACACGCTGCGGTCTACCTGCGCAGATATACCTGCACAGGTAGACCTCTCCGGTGCACCGTAGCGTGTATGGCCGGCATTATGGTTTTCGTTTTCGGTCGAATGAATTGTCACAAGCTTACGTCAGTTTACGCGCCTGACAATTTGTCAGGGTAATTTTGCGCAAGGAACTTGTATACATACGTACCTACTCTGTTAATTCTATTTGTCTAAAGAACAATGTTCAAAACGTCCCCACCCTTGTAGCACTTTATAACCTATATCAATCGAACGGCCTTGACCGTCTCATCATTTTATTGTATGACGGCGAAGCTGAAATATGCATCCGAAAAAAGTTATATCGACATGAAGTAGCCGAAATCAGTCACAATTATGTTCCCATCTACTGCAAATTATCCCTTGTAGCACTATAAGACCTATATCAATCGAACGGCCTTGACCGTCTCATCATCTTATTGTATGACGGCGAAGCTGAAATATGCATCCGAAAAAAGTTATATCGACATGAAGTAGCCGAAATCAGTCACAATTCTGTTCCCATCTGCTACAATTATAATTATAAGTTGGCAAGTTTTTCAGTTTAAATATGTTCATAGTCCAAAGAAACTATAGGTGAGCAAGATAGCATAGTAATCATAAGGGCCGCATGCGCAGAGCATCGCGCAATATTGTAATTATAGCAGAACTTCTTACTTATAGTTCATAGAGAGTATACAAGTTCCTTGGAGTAGCATCACGAAAAAAGTACTGTACGACACATGTCATCTCACTTCACCTTTTAATTATTTTCAGTTATCTCGCGATATCCACTTCCTGCATTCCCCTAATTTTCAGGACAGCGACACACAGGGTTGCGACAGTCATAGGCAGGATCCAGCAATTGTGGCTCGAGGTGGCATTACACAAGTCCGAGGCCATGTGCTTTCATGGCCCTCGGACCGCGTCACCACCGGGTAAACCGAGCACTTCCAATGTCTGGCTCCCAAACTGGAAAGGACTAGGGCTGCCTAGAAGCGGTGCCTACCTAACCTAAGAGGTCCAGACGCCCCCTATCGGAGGCTCCACGCGGGTATCGTTCGATCCGTGGCATTTTATGGGAGCCGTCGCTGGGTAAGCGACCGGCGGCCAAGCTAAATGCTTACAAGAGGGTCATGGTCATCCGAATGGTTCGGGGATACCACCGCACGATCTCCCGCGAAGCGGTAAACCTCCTTGCTGGCATGCCACCGTGGGATTTGGAGGCAATAGTCCTTGCACGCAGGCACGATTTGCGCGTGGAGATGGAAGTCGAGGTATGGCGGAGAGAGTTCCGGCGGGATCTCAGTGTGGCATGGCGACTGCGACTGTCGCAACCCAGTGCTGGGGACGCTGTCATTGCGGCGGTAAGTACCCTCTTTGAGGTGTGGTTAGAAAGAGATCACAGCGTCTTCACGGCTCCATATGACGCAGGTCCTCACTGGATGCCGTAAGTTCGGGAGGTTCCTGCATCGGATTCAGGCTGAAAGGACGCCTGGGTGTCGCCACTGTGTGAATGGCCTGGAGCACACTGTGGAGGTGTGCCTTGCTTGGGCGGAACACCGTTGTGTCCTCGTGGAGGCTATCGGCTTCGGCGGCCTCTCGCGCCTGGCCCTGTAGTCCGGAGCAAGGAGGGGTGACGGGCGGTCGCCTTCTTCTGCAAAGCGGTAATGCTAGCGAAGGAGGCGGCCGATCACGATCGCGAGAGGGAACGACCCTCATGCCTCCGCTGCCGCCAGGATCCCGATGCCTATTTCCAAAGACCGTAGGCGCAGGCTTGCAGAAGTCGAGCACTGGGTAACTTGCACTTGTTTGGTAATAATCCGGACCGAGCCACGTTGTCAACGGTGCGTTCTGTTCCACAGTCATTACTGGTATGGATGCTGTGACTAATTCGTTCTAAGAAGTCGGTGGCGTATGCACTATCTTGGAAAGGCTCCCTGAAGGTATTGGGAAGCGCTCCAGCAACTCAGAAGACAGTGAAGACGTGAGGCAGTGATTTATTAAGTGTCGTACAGTACTTTTTTCGTGATGCTACTCCAAGGAACTTGTATACTCTATACGAACTTAAACGAAGTTCTGCTATAATAACAATATTGCGCGATGCTCTGCGCATGAGGCCCTTACTATTAATATGCTATCTTGCTCACCTATAGCTTCTTTGGACTGTGAACATATTTAAATTGAAAAAATTATAATTGTAGTAGATTTGAACATAATTGTGACTGATTTCGGCTACTTTATGTCAATATAACTTTTTTCGGACGCATATATCAGCTTCGCCGTCATACAATAAAATGATGAGACGGTCAAGGCCGTTCGATTAATATAGGTTTTATAGTGCTATAAGGGATAATTGTAGTAGATGGGAACATAATTATTGTGACTGATTTCGGCTACTTCATGTCGATATAACTTTTTTCGGATGCATATTTCAGTTTCACCGTAATACAATAAAATAATGAGACGGTCAAGGCCGTTCGATTGATATAGGTTATAAAGTGCTACAAGGGTGGGGACGGTGTCCGAACATTTTGAACATTGTTCTTTAATATTCATAATTATTTAAGTTATTTTCAATTTGTTCTGTTTTGGTGTTTATTCTTTTTTTTCTAGGTTGTTTAATTATTATTAGCTGTTTAGGCATATAAAATAATGCAATACATGTAGTGCTCTTCTTTAAGTGATGGGGGCAGTTAGACTTGAGATCGAAATGTTTTCATTAACACGTCATAAATAAATAAAATATACCCAAAAATTCTTTATTTTCGTCAAATTTTATTACAAGCTAAACTGTTATTGTCTATCGTCAGGCAAAATACAAAAAAAAAAATTAAAAATCAGACCACTCGTAGACAAAATAAAACAATTGACCTCTCTAAAAATAAATATATCTTCTGACAAAACTGAAATTACCAAATCGAATTAGATGTATACTCAGATACTCAACACCCTAATTCGATTACCGACAGGAAGGAAAAAAAAGTTTATTATATAAATATTCCAAATAGAGGATTTTATGATAAAAATATGAACCAATAACCTGGATAAAGGACCCAATTTATTCGGACAAACAAGTTTCTCGAAGCTTCGAGATTGGGGTGATCTAATACGGACAATAGAATACAAATACACAGAGTTAACTTTCTGAGGGGATAGAAACACTAATTGGGATGCAATGGCGAGGAAAGTTAACCTAACTATTCGAGATTCTCTGTATGATCAAACAGAAACATGAAGATCTAAAGTAACTAGTAAGTACTACGGTAACGGACGTAGCCCAAAAGATCGCTAAAAATAGACAGGGCTAATTGCTCACAGTACGGGTAGCTGATAGAATGATTCTGGAGTGGTGACCGTGTTTTAGAAGATACAGCGTTGATCAGCTGAGCTAGTGAAGGCCACGAGAGTCCTCTGGATGGAAGATGCACAAAACTGATCCAAAAAGATCTATATCCAGCTGTAGATGTATTCTATGGGTTATGTGAAAATGCACCTCGGGGCCCCGGAACGAAGGCAAAGAAAAAACAGAAGTGAGTTTTAGTCAGTAAAAGTCCGATATCTACGTTCCCGCTTTGCCCCGAGCGGGTGAAGGCATTGACTGATTTTCCATCTAAAAACAAATAAAAACAGTGGATATTTCAGTTCAAATAACGATGTGGGATATAATTTAAATCAACTTTCATTTGTTTTTATTGTTAAGTAAGTCTTATTTTACATGCAGCCAAAAATAACAAAAGGATTAAAGAAATGTGTTGAGACAATGTTGCGTACATTGCTTCGGTGATAAGAAGCGCAAATAAAACAGACATTTTATAAGGCCGTGTTAACATTTGCGTCTCAAAAGCTCACGAGTAAAGTTATCGCCCATTCGGGGTGATCCGAGTATTCGATTTGCATTTAAAAATGGAACTCGTTTCTTTTAATACTGTTATTCCTTGGAGGCGACTTTGTATTCTTTTTTTAAGTTTGTAATTGTTGTGAATTTGATATTTATGATAGTGAAAATAAATATCTATAGTAACAATCTTTTGTCACTATTACTGACAGATTCTTTTATTTCTGTTAAAGGTGAGACTGTAACTTTAAAGTAGATAAATAAAGTATTACAAGTTCGGGATTGATTTTCAGAAGAAAAAATCTTGATCCTATTATCCGAAACCTCGAAATTGTCACCAACCTATACAACAAAAACAATACCCAAAATACAAAGCCAAAATAAAGGCTTACGAGAGGACGAGACCTTTTTTCTGCTTTTTTGCGGCAAAAAAAAAACAAAAGCCTAACCTAAGCCTGTAGCAACAAAATGTTGTTCCCAAAAAATCTCCATAACAATCTCGTTGGAAAGCGTGTCCATGTATCAAGGTCCTATCGTAACACTGGCCGTGAAATCGAAACGTTTTATCGCATAGTATTCGTAAATCGTAATTGAAGTTGGCGCGCACGTCACTAGTTCGAATCTCGAATGTTTTCAACCCGACGAATCATGTTGTCGGATTTTCGGGATCCGTTTCAAAAGTCTCGCAGCTGATGCCCGAACACGAATTTCATTGAAGGTTCTGTGTATTTTAAACTGTGTGTAGGTGTAATCTATTTCAGTTTTTCCGGGGTGAATATAAGTGCAAGACTGGCATTGAGTTTTATAAAGTTCAGATGTTGGGATCACGCTTTTATAGCGAGAGTAAAATCTGACAACGGCTTCGCTCGCGTGAATGTAGGCCTTTCTATACAAACTTTGAACTCCCATTTCATCAGCTTAGAGAGTGTAATATGGAAAATTATCTCTTAGTGAGTTTATATAAATACAAATAATTTATTCTCATTCACAAAATTTTTACTACATCGGTTGAAGTGACCTTTTAGACGAAAATTTCCTGTGTTAGGGTAGGGCACTTCGCTCTTCCGAAAACTTAAAATTATACGATGTACACTACTAACAAATCAATTTAGACTAATTGTTTAGATTTACAGATATTTTAAAGATTCACATATTCAAAAAGAAAAGATATATGCCAAATTAAAAAAGACAAAAATTAACAAAAGCAAAACTTATTATATAGGTAGCAATCGTACGACTAATTTCCAACTTAATAAATTAGTCGCATTGCGAGTAAACAAATCGTTTACCTAAAAATGGCAATGCTCTCAACTGCATTCCTGGATAAGTCATTTACTATCCAGGCTGCTCGTCTATAGATTTCATTGCCTGTGACAATAAAATGTGTGTAAACGTTTAAAAGACTTCTGAACGATCATTACTTGTCACTGTGATCAACTGATCATGTTTTCATTTTACTTATTCTCTTGCCTATATATGTATTTTTGTTGTATGTATGTAGTATGTATCTATTTTAGTATTCAGTAAAAAAAAAAAAATATGTTATATAAACTAGTGCTTGACTGCGATCCTACCTGATGGTAAGCAGTGATGCAATCGTAGGTGGTGAAGCGCACTGGTTTAGTGTTTTTTGTATTAGTAGTTTTTATTTAATTTCTATTTACTTTTATATTTGTACCAAGTGCAACCCCATTTTGTATCCAGACAATATCTGTTCATTTTGCGTTGCCTGGAAGAAATCGCCATTAGCCACCAATTGTATATTTTTAATTCTAAGCTTTAGTTTTTGTACATTATTATCTTGATGTACAATGAAGTACTACAAATCTATATATATAAAAATGAAACCCGTTTTTCGTTGTCACGACATCACATGAAAACGGCTTGACCGATTTGGCTGATTTTTTTTTTAAATGTTCCTTGAAGTTCAGTGATGGTTCTTACGGAGAGAAAAATTCTAAAAAAAAAAGTTAGGTAAAGTAGGGTAGTGTAGGGTAGTGTAGGGTAGTGTAGGGTAGTGTAGGGTAGTGTAGGGTAGTGTAGGGTAGTGTAGGGTAGTGTAGGGTAGTGTAGGGTAGTGTAGGGTAGTGTAGGGTAGTGTAGGGTAGTGTAGGGTAGTGTAGGGTAGTGTAGGGTAGTGTAGGGTAGTGTAGGGTAGTGTAGGGTAGTGTAGGGTAGTGTAGGGTAGTGTAGGGTAGTGTAGGGTAGTGTAGGGTAGTGTAGGGTAGTGTAGGGTAGTGTAGGGTAGTGTAGGGTAGTGTAGGGTAGTGTAGGGTAGTGTAGGGTAGTGTAGGGTTGTGTAGGGTAGTGTAGGGTAGTGTAGGGTAGTGTAGGGTAGTGTAGTGTAGGGTAGGTAGGGTAGGGTAGCGTAGGATATGTAGGGTAGTCATTTGACGGGAGCGAAGCCGCGGGTAAAAGCTAGTTACAAATAAATAACTAATCATTCTATTACAATTTTATTGTTGCTTCATCAATTCTCCAACACGAAAGGCAATCAGATGAATAAAATAAAATGAAAAAAAAAACACATTTAAGGGCCTTAAAATAAAATTGTTTTCACATTATCGTAATACGTCTACTCATGCGTGATATTATTCGATACAATCTCATTGAAAAAGACCTTTTATGAGTGTAATAAGTACGATTTAAAAAAATCTTCGACATTATATGCTTGAGTTTTCAAAAGATATTATGAAAGAATAGCTTTTATTAACGGCTTTGCTCGTGTGATAGTAGGTTTTTCCATACAAATTTTAGACCACCGTTTCTTTACCGTTTGGAAAATACTTTCTGTTTCTTTGTATATAATAATAAATGAGTCTCAGTGCACAATTCCAGCGTTCTAGGTCCAAGGGGTTTTTTTCAAGCTGCGAAATATATCCAATAATAAAAAAGTTATTTTTATCATCTCTGTGAACCTTGTTGATGATACTCAAATGGATATTACTAAAACTCAAGAGTAGAAAGTATTATACTTTTTTAATATGCATAAGCTCACTTTTGACCACTATCTCAACTGATGGTAAGCGATAAAGTGACCGTACGCTTACGTAGCAGTAACCTATGCACTCTCGACTTAAAGACCGCTAAGTTGTAGCTCTCAAAGAATTATACTCCTTAGCTGTATACGCAATAAATGTCTTTCCAAAACGCATAAAATATAAATTCATATATGAACACACTCCAAAATTCATACCTATATGAAGTCATTTCGTTCCGTATTATATTATATCCCCGTTGTTTCCTCTACTCAAAATCAGTACAGCCAACAAAAAAATTGGAGAACGGTCCAAGTGTGTGATACGAAGGCTCATCAAACAGCTGTGTTCGAGTGGAGCTTGTTTGTCCGACCCTACTTCATATGAGTTGACGTGTTTTAGCGGCAATTGGTCCCAGGAACAAAGGGGATGATTATTTTGAGCACTCTCTGATTTTATTTTTAATATAGAAAATAAAATCGTTTAGGAAGAATCTTGATAATGTTTGGTACGGTCGTTTTACAATCGTTTGATTTATTATTAAGTGGTCTTCCAAAATTGAATAAAATCGCAATGAAAGTACTCTATTTGGAGCTTGTCTGTCATCCAGCGTTAACTCTTATACGCTCAACATGTTTTTACCTATGGCCGTTATAGACTTTTAAAACCTCGAACTTAAAAAAATTCCCTATAAAATTTCTTAAATGTTTTGGATTGGAAAATTGGAATGCCTCCATTGTATAAAAGTTAATTCAGGCACGCATAAAAAAATATTAATTTTTTCTGACCAAATTATTATCCAACAAATATTGATTTAAGTTTTTACTCCAACGCAATTTTACAGCGTACAAGAGGCTTTTTATGGGGTAGGAAATCATCGAATAAGTTATCCCGCTCTAGAGTAAAAATATGGTATTAATTTTTATTATTGATAGATTCATGCTTCACCGCTGTATGACCTGATAGTAAGCGACGATGTGGTCTACTGTATTTCTTCTGTTATGTGTGGTCTACAATAAATTACGCTTGCCTAGAAGTAACCTATTCACTCTTGACTTAAAGACTTCCAGGTTGTAGCTACCAGGCTTAAATAAAGTACCTGTTACCATGTTTATCTTTCACGCTATTTACTCGAGTAACTTCACTAAATTCACTCTCCATGTTTTACGACATTAAGCCGGGTACAGACTGCTGTAAGTAACTTGAAAGGAGCATTTATAAGTGTGGATACAGCGCATGCGTGAACCGAACATGTATCTACTCACACATTTGAAAAGCTGTAATCAAAACCATAACGATATTGTAGCGATTTACGGCCGAAACCAATAACCTATCGATCTCCAGTTTTGGCATACTGGAGATTGTAAAACAAATGATACAATACAAAAATTATCATGTTTTCTGTTGTTTCATTTGTTTTTCAATCTCCGATATGTGATAGATAGGTTATTGGTTTCGGCTGTTAGAACGACTCCGATTTTAAAGTGGTTCGATCAAAGTATCAACTTTTTTTAATAAGTATCCTGTCAGTACATAATAACGTAGATGGCAATAGGCCGTTGATAAATCGATAAGTTTCAATCCAATTGAATTGTCGTTCTATCGAATCCCGTTCAAGGAACACGTGAATACCGATTTTGGGTAGGACTTCGACCGAACGACTATAAAACTTCAACGATATTTGACTTGTTACGTGAATCAAGCTACTGTTGACGCGCGTAAAGCGTCCACACTATGGCAATTCTGTTACATTACATGTTAAGTTACAGCAGTCTGTCTGTACCCGTCTTTATGTTAACTCATTGATGAAGAATGTCTTTAACAGGTTCCAATTTAAATCACTTCATTATGTCTGACGAACTGTTGAAACCAACCCTTTTGTTTTCAAAGTTGTTTCAGGTTTCCGCAGCGGTGTATGTTTAAAGTAATAAATACGTCACAAACGATTTACGTACAATAATATTATGCGTGGTCTGGTGTTTTTCAGCAAAACGAAGAAATTTCAAGGCCGGTTGTCTGTAGTTTGCAGTAGCGGTTATGTGATACATATTTATGTTATAGACTAGATTTTTTGCCGTATTACCGCTGCGGTCTATACCATAAGCAATATTACGCAACTTTTTGGTACAATCGGTATTTTATTGGATGTAGAAGTCTGTTGGTGAGTGCTCAGCGCTACTGCTATTAATGTGTATATACGAGGTTTTTTTATTGTAAGTGAAAAAAAAGAAACCGGATCTATACTTCTAGATCTATAAACAAAAACTGCTCGTCTTAGTATAATGAATTGAAATGAAAGGAAGCACTGAACATTATAGCTGAAATTTCCTTAAAGTATCGTCTAAACGAGCGATCTTATGTACCTCGCTAACATAGGACTCCCGCGACTCTCATCAGGTCATCCATGTTATTGGTGGCATTCCAACACTGTGTCTTTCGACACTCAGTTGCCTTTCGATACCTCTGATCATCTGTTCTGCGAATAGTGAATTCTTATAGAATCGTTTTTTTCCTGATTCGATCATGCAAGCAAACTCCAAGCATTCATTGATAGATGCTATAAGAAACTAAATCCACTTTCACCTATAGTTTATCTAAGCTAGTTGCCCTTCAAGTCACTTATAACAAACTCACAATGCAACGTGGTTCAAAGGGTATTTTTGCCCAATTTAATCCCAACAGCACCTGCCATTGAGGGTACTAATATCATGGTCCCCAGGTGGCAATAAATCCCTTTAACAACTTGCAATAATCCCCATCCATGATAACTGCCCCTTTCATGTCAGGAACACGGGTTTTTTACAATTTATTTGGCTCGTTTAAATATTTGTGCCGGTTGGAGGGGATCGTGTATGAAAATATGACGGGAATTAAATGAAAACATTTGACTACCTTGGTTTATACATGATATGGGGATTCTAATTGTCTGTGTTGTAACTGTTGTGGTTCGATACAAGAACTCAAAAGATTTAAGGAAAAAGTTAACAGACAACAGAATAACCTAAACTGTTAGGTCTGATCAAGTTGCAGTACAAAGAATGGATTTATAAAACTTCATCCTTAGGAGTTATAAAAGACTACACTGTGGTAGCCAGGTGTGCACTATAAAACTATAAATATACAAGGAGAAACTGACTGAATGATGTATCAACGCACAGCCGAAACAACTGCGACTAAAAGTGTGAAATTTTGCACATGGTTTTCTTTAATGACGTAGGCTAGCACTAAGAGAGAATTATCCAAAATGAAAATTTTGGAAAATACTCTCTCCTTCTTAAAAAAAAAATTCTCCTTCTTCTTCTCCTCGGTGTTCCAAAGGTTAGTAAACATTATTAAAAATAAAATTAAGTATCGATAAGTTTACGTATTTACAATAATAAAAATATTATATTAAATTTTAAAATAAAGAATTATTAAATTTATTTAAAAGTTCGGGTAAAAGGTTTCCTTTTTTTGCCGGTGGTTAATCCCATAAGAGAGACACGAGATTTGTAAATATAAAAAAAATCAACATTTTTATCCGCATTTGTGGAATACAAAGATCAATTTAAAAAAAACAGTCTCCTGTGAGTTTAAGTCAGTTAAATTTGCTTGCCAGGTGTGTGCTTTCCCAGCCTAATCAAAAAGTAAAGACCAGTCTAAGTAGGTACCTAATGTTGTTCTAGACTAGTGTTTATCTTCGCTCAATCAAAAATGTCAGCGAGAGAAAGCTCAGATGTAATTACAGACGGCACGGTTAGCTCTGTAATAGAGTGATTGGCTTTGCGTACAAACGCTGCGAGTCACTGTTTCGTTTCCCGCATGAAACGAAACATATTAAAGTATGGCACACGAACAGTTGTTCCGGGTCTGGGTGTCTTGTGTATGTGAGTTTAAATGTAGATAAGTGAACGCACTCACGATACAAACATCTTTATCAACAAAAAAAAGGAAATATTAGTTAGTACCTACGAATAAAATATTTTAGATGAACCCTCAAAGTCATCTTCATTTCAGCAGAGAGATCTCCACTGGTGGCCTTATGGGAGGCCATCCAGGTAGTGACTTTAGAACTTTTGACCTCTTACGACCATCTATTCTGCGAGCAATGTAGCCTCAATATAAACTAACACAAAATTCAAATAATCAGCGTCATTTGCACTTCATACACAATTTTTAGAATATCGAAACACAAAGCGTCTATAAAACATGCAGCCAGTTAGAATCGGTCTCGCTTTCAGCCATTCAGCCAGCCTCCACGTTATCATCACGGATTTATGGCTGCAATATGAGAAAGTTTCTGTCATCGTCAGGGGTACTCAACATTTGGAGTACGCGTTATTCATAGCCGCGTTTTTTGTTTATCTGCGAAGATAAAAGACAAGCGTTTGTACGGTTGGCGTTGAAAAATTTAGTGTTTTTCTAGTCGTACATTGAAGTTGATCTATATACTCGGTAAGGTTGTAATTGGAGAATAATAAAGAATTACATATTAGGTCTTGTAAACTAATATCCTATCCATAAGCACAAGGGTGCAGGATTGCGGACGATGAGCGATGGGTAATTTGCAGTCCAACCATCCAGTAAGGACCAAGTTCACTTCGTCGTATGGCGAGTATTTTTCCAAACGCGTCTTCAAGAAACGTTGAATTTCTATGAGAAAGTTTCTGTCATCGTCAGGGGTACTCAACATTTGCAGTACGCGTTATTCATAGCCGCGTTTTTTGTTTATCTGCGAAGATAAAAGACAAGCGTTTGTACGGTTGGCGTTGAAAAATGTTGTGTTGTTCTAGTGCGGAATAGAGGTCTGGGCTGAATTTTAAGTAGGTAGGTTTTCGTACAAAGAACTTGCTCTATATGCTGGGTAAGGCTGTAATCGTATTTATTTAAGAATAGTACAATTATAGGTACACATTACGGATAGTCTGAAGCCAGTAAAATCTGACTCCAGTCTTGCCATGAAGTACCGTGTTACCCCAATTAATGGGTTGTGGAGGTCTGGTAGGCAGCCGCTCCTCGTAAAATACTGGTATTCAGCTAAATCCGGCTTGACTGGAAGCCGACCCCAATATAGTTGGGTAAAGGCCAGGCAGATGATGATTACGCATTAAGGGAGTCACAGGGGCGGACAGGCAGGGATTGCGGACGATGAGCAATGAGTAGCTTGCTGTACGTCAAGGGTCAAGCTCGAGTGGTGTACTGTTCCTCGCGCGTCTCTAGGAGACGTCAGCTTAATTGTAGGGGCCCAGCAGGACTAAAGTCTACTGGGGACATGGGCCGTCAGAAAGAGAACCCGGGAGTCCTGGATCGCAAGGCAAAGATTGTCCATAGGAGTGGGTTTTTATTCAGTAAAAGTCTGAAACTCCTTCCCACTCCACTACCCTATAGTGAGAGAAGTCATTAAATGATTTCCCAACTAAAAAAGGAATGTTATGTCAGTATAGTATAAAATAGGAACATACATAAATCACCAAATTAATGCGGTAACGAGTTACTCTAAGTAATTTTAGACGCTCATACATTTCACTGCCTCACCTTAATGATTAAACGCGTAACATGGTACCGTAAATTTAGTGTAGAAAAGCGTTATATGAGGATTGTCATATACGTAGGCTCATATAGTAGGTACTAAAGCGAGTCAATTTGTTCTAGGTCTAGCGAGACAGCTTAGCGTTCATGATACAACTTACTTTAGCGTAAAAGTGAAATATAGGTACAGTTTCGTAATGACTTCAGGGACGAGACATATTACTCACAATGAACATAATCACGTCAACCATGACATGTATAGAAACAAAAAACCGTATGGTCTCAGTTGATGTTTTGTTATTAGAACATTTGACCTAATCTCAGCACTATTACTAGTACCATAGGGGCCCAGAAGGGTCGAAGCCTACTGAAAGAAAAGTTTTCCTTTCAAAAGCGAACCCTCTTTAGAATTAAAACTTAGGGTCTTGGAGTGTAACTTAAAGAAGGTGGGGATGTTAATCATTCAATTTCACACGTTCTCCGTTCCGCCCTAGAGTGGGAGAAGCTATTGGATGATTTCCCACCTAAATTAAAAATACTATTAACAGTGGGCAACAAAAATGTTCGAAAGAATTTACTGTAGCCCTAGAAAGCAAGTCAAGGATGTGTCCTTCACTTGCCCTGTTCAAGGGCCATACAACTTTTTCAAACAGGTCCGCAGACCTAGAAGGCATCGGCCCTGCTAGGCCCCTTCAAACCACAGTTTCCCTTTTCAGAAAGTCCCCGTGTCCTTAATGAGCAAAACGAATGAATCCAAGAGTAGTGAACGCGTACTACGTACTCGTAATACCTATTCGTAATATTGTCATCACATTTGCCCTAATAGAAGCAATACAAAAATCACTTTATTGGGTCCATCTCAATAGGACCTAAACTTTCAAGGTTTTCTGCCAAACACAATCATAGTTTTCTAATTCCGACACAATAAGAAGTCGGAAAGTTTGGTAAACAGTTCTTCTATCTTCTTGGATTAGGTCAAATTAAACACTGAGGCAAAAATGCTGTGACTGTTTCGACTGGTAGAAAATGCCTTAGGCATTAAGTCCGCCTTTGTACAATGTTTGTGCATAAAGTTTTTAATAAATAAATAAAAATGTAACTTTAAATTGTACAGCCACAGAGCAAGGGAAGCATTGTTGGTCTGTTATAGAGACGGCATTGTTATAACACTCGCAATGCGCAATATTTTATACACATAATATAATCAGCCTTATAATATTCTCACTGCAGGGGCTCAAACCTCCATTCTAGGAGAAGTCTCAGCCTCCTTTTTGGGATTTATTTCATCACCAAGGCCCTTAAAACTATAAAAGAACTAGCAGCCCGACCCGGCTTCGCACGGGGTAGACAATTATTTATTTTTGGATTTTTTCCCGTCAAATGACTACCCTACATATCCTACGCTACCCTACCTACCCTACACTACCCTACACTACCCTACACTACACTACACTACCCTACACTACCCTACACTACCCTACACTACACTACACTACACTACACTACACTACACTACCCTACACTACCCTACACTACCCTACACTACCCTACACTACCCTACACTACACTACCCTACACTACCCTACTTTACCCAACTTTTTTTTTTTTTTTAGATTTAACTATCCTATCTCTCAAGTTGGATCAAACTGCACATGGTGTGCGAATTTTATTATAATCGGTTTAGTGGTTTAGGAGTCCATTGAGGACAAACATTGGGACACGAGATTTATATATATTAAGATATATAGTGAGGAAACCGACATGTCCTAGAACCAAAAATTCGAAGCCTTTTGACAATTGTGACACCAACCCACCCGTATGGGGCTCGCGTGGTGGATTACGACCCATTCCCTCCTAGAAGGGACTTCTGATTCCCAGTACTGGGAATATTATAAGGCTGATTATGCTTATTCTCAAATACATATGCCCGTAACTCCCACATTAGTATACAAGTATATTTGCTTGATATTATGTCATAATTAGTTCTGATTGCTGTTTGTCATTATGACGCAACTATGCAATTAGGTACTTGCTTAATATAATGCTAGTTCAGGGTCTGTGTTTCATGTGATTGGCGAATTTTCAGAATTTTCACTTAAGCCTGAACCAGATCCCAAAAGACAATTAAAGCAAAACGGATAGGTTTTAAAGTTTTTATCAGTAAAATTAAGGTAGGTACTCCCTCTCACTCTCTGGTATAATAAAGTGGAAATGGATTGAAATCGGAGATTTACAATGTTTACGTTCCTTTTATGAAACAAGTATCCTCTGGAAAGATTTGTATTTACATCTATGAACAAGAAACATGAGCTTCCCTAAACAACGACGCAATTGATTCAATGTAGGTTTGCATGCCTTTGATGCAATTCTGATGTAAGTGTAGTAGCAATAAAATACATTAATGACAGCAAATATAACACATAATATAACACACATAGGTTAGGTAGCAGGGATCTGGCAGGGTCAATGTCTACTGGGGCCTGGGTTGAATAAAAGAGAGTCCCGGAGCTCGGAACGGTCTGATACTCCCTCTCGCTCCATTCAAGAGCGGGAGAAGTCATACTGATGATTTTCTGTGTAAAAAATATAGGTCAGGTAAAGTGTGTATTTGGACTGGGTTTTAGTAGCCGTTGGAAAAGGGGAAAATGCTGTGAAAGAAATATTTTCATGATTTTCAACCCAGAAAAGAAGCAGTGTATTACGGCCTTAATGTTCTAATCTCGTGTAGTGTAACGTTACGTCAGTGTGTACAAAGTTTACTATCTCTATTTTCAGCAACTTTCTAGACGTCGTTTCCTCACGACAACATCACGCACGACAAATTATGTCCGATCACGCAATCGTACTTGACGTCACTTTTCATAATATGTTTGTGCTTGTCAATATAATATTATTACCATCAAATTTTTATGTATCAAAATTAATCCGATTGCTCTTATTAACATCATTGGAAATAACTGTACCAAATTTCAATCATATTAAAAAAAAAATTAAAAGTTTCTTACGGAATGAAAAATTAACAATATGCGGAAAAAATCGGGATATTCTAGAAACTTTACGTTTCAAATCTGACCCGCCTTGGCGGGTATGGGAAGGGTTGTGTGAAAGAAAATTCCGGGGTCCTAGAACGAAACCAAAAAATGGCAGAATTGGTCAGCTAAAAGATGACGCGACTTTCGTTCCACCCTATAGCAAAATAATTTATAGATTGATTTCCCACTTCAAAAAAAAACACAGAATAACGTCTGTTGGACCAACTATCAAAACATAATACACCTGAAAAGCGTTTTTGTTTATCATCAAACAGAATCTTCACAAAAAAAGAGGAAAATTACCTAATGAACGGTGTCTATGAATTGCAGACTAAAATACTTACTAAGACTTTATAGCTACTATTTCTTATAATGATCAAAATATATATTATGTATATATATATTTTAATTAATGTATGTTGTTTAGCAGTCTTCAAAGATACGCGGAAGTTCATGTTTACGAAGGTATTTATACATTTCGTGAATCATTCGGATTGTATCTCATGCGTAACTACCTAATTTGTTAGAAGTATGATTAATAAATGGTTATTTTTCATTGCTACATAATAAATGACACTTATTTATATAATTTGAAGTACAGTATTTTGTGAAGAAAGGCATTCAATCGTAAGAGAAGATGGTGTGAACAGAAAACTTAGACTTTATAAGCTTTGCCTTACAACGCGACGAGGCCGCCATGTACCAGTCGCGAGGCGGACGTTTTACCGACGCCATATTTGAAAATATTATTCAGTGTGTATATTTTTATATTTCTTTTTTTCCTACAGTTAAAAAATATATAAATATAATGTACATTTCATTGTATTGTCTTTAGTTTCAATTAGATAGCACTTAAAAAGACACAATAATTACCTCTTAATTTAAAAATATATCAATTAAAATAATAGTATCACTTACGATCTGTGGCAGAATGTGGCTTCATGTGTAAGCACTGCTTATAGTGCCTGGTCTCTTACATATGTCCAACCTGAAACAACCCAAAAAACATATAATTGTGGGATATAGGGTCCTTGGAATGAAATAGCAGTCTTCAGTATTATTTTACGTCTTTATTTTCGTCTTTTCGTCTTAACGGCACACAGCTCATTTTCATAATGGCGTTCGTTCCTTCCTCCCGTCATCCCGCCTTTCACTCATACTTAGCACTCTGTCTCTTTCTTTCATTTGCGTTCCGTTTCCCACATTCGGCCATCCGACATTCATGTCTGTCCCCAGACATGCTAAACTGACTTTCATTCCTCATTTCATTCTTACCTTACCTCCTCATGTCCTCATCCATCATCATTACACGCTTACATTTATCACTACTTAAATACACTATTAAACTAATCATAAACTTAACGGCAAAAGAAATGAAATTCCTGTTCTACACAGTTCTTAACTAAAGGTCGTAAACCATAGACATGTAACTGAACACAATACAAGGGTTAACTTTATAAAACATGTTATCAACTTAAATACTATTTCAAAACAAAACAGTAGAAAGTTAGCTTACAATATTAATCAGTTTATAAACTGAACATCAATTTCCATTTGCAAAACAAAACACATAAAATCTTAAAAACTAATAAAAGGGAAAACAAACATCCGTCACTCAGTCTTACGTCCATACTTCATCACAAACTAAGCATACTTACTCAGTTTCTTCATCATTGTCAGGCCACCTCTTCATCCCATCAGCAGAGCAAGTAGTCCTTAAGGGACCTTCAGATGTGACATCATCCTTTTCCACGTCATAGCGATCGTTTCGCTTAACCTTAGTGATCTTATATGGGCCTAGGTACTTTGGCTTTAGTTTGAGTCCTGGACCAAATTGTGTCCTTTGTATTGCTACTCGTTCAACAACTTCATACTTAGTACTTTCTTTTCTTTTCTTATTATACGTTCTTGTATTTTCTTCCTGAATTTTTAATATTTGTTCTTTAGCTCTTTTTCTTAGTTCTTCCCGTTCTTCACTAAACTGTTCTATACTCTCTTGCTGTAATAAGTCAATTAAAGGTATATCTTCTTTGGATTTCATCTTGACACCTGTTAATAGCTCAAATGGACTTGTGTTAATGCTTCTTTGGAAAGTGCCATTTATTGCACGTTGCAATCGACTTACATGTTTGTACCACACTGATGGATCTTCTGAACATAACTTCGTAAGAGTTGGTTTAATGATTCGATGAATCCTTTCCACTTGTCCATTTCCTCGTGGCACTCCTGTTGTTATTTTTATATGTTGTATATTTTCACTCTTACAATATTCTTCAAACTCATGGCTAGTGAAAGCAGTACCTCGATCGGTAACAATCCTATCGGGATTCCCAAATGTCTGTTGATGTATTTTCAGCTTATCCAGAGTTTCGCTACTGGTGGTACTCTTTGTAGGGAAAAGCCACACGAATTTGGTAAAAGCATCAACTATTGTTAAAATGTGATTATACCTCTTTCTGGTCTCAGTCATTGGTCCGATATGATCCATATGAAGGGTCTGCAGAGGGATTCCCTCCTTCTGAATAGGGTTAAGAAAACTTTCCTGTTTCCCCTGCTTCTTCGTTGCTAGTAGGCATGGTATGCAGCATGCAATAAAGTCGTCAATTTTCTTATCTATGTCTTTGATGTAGAAATCTTTAACAAGGAGTTCTTTCATTTTTCTCTTTCCAAAATGACCATTGGCATGCACTCTTCGTATAACTTCTTTTTCCATGCTTCTAGGAATTACCAGCTGCTTCTGATCACTCTTGTAAAGAATATTATTTTCCAACCATTCTGTTACCTGATCTTCAACTATTTGTTGTTCCTTTAGTGACAATCTTCTGGGTTTTTGAGCCACTGGGACGTCATCCTTCAAAATAATTTTTAATTGTATGGGTGCTTCTTTTACTTGAACCGGCTTGTAGTCATCTACACACTTTAAAACCTCCTTCTTGACAGTTGGGCTGACTGTGGAACCTACAACCACACTCAAACCTACGGTAAAACAATTAATTTTACTCATCCATTCTTCATCTGATGGTAACAACAACACACTTCCTTCATCCATAACCATTATCACTTTAGCGAGAAACTCATGACCTAATATTAAACTATAAGGCATACAGTCTTTAGGCACAACATGGAATGTAACTCCGTCGTAACGTCGTCCGTCAATCACAGCATAAGTTGTAAACTTTCCGAAAGAACGCACTTGTTTTAGTCCGAGACCCGACAACACAACACCGTCTTCAGTCGTCTTTGGCTGGCCGATCACGTCATAGAAATCTTGTGACATCAAGTTAACATCGCTTCCTGAGTCAACAAGCGCCATTCCTTCGGTATTTTCAACAAGAATACTCAAAACCGGCTTCCCAAAACTTTTGTTAGGTTTGTTTACAATCTGCAAAACATCTTTATTTTCCCGACATTGACAGCTGTCATCTACGTCAGAGGTGCCAACATAATCCGTAGTGAACATGGCGGACTTCGAAGTGCTGGGATTCGTCGGATGTCTGCCCGAACGATATCCGTCACGTTGGCAGCGCTGTCGATCATCTCCACCGCTGATTGGCCGACTCGATCGGCTGTCGAAGTTTTCCGAGGGCTTCCGATAGTCTTCACGTTTCGTCGCCGTGCACTTTGAAGCAATATGGCCGAAGTCATTGCACTTAAAACATTTAAGGCCTTTTTCTTTATGAGGACAGTTTTGCGATGAATGATTGAGTTCTCCACAGCTATAACACCGCAACTCACTGCTTGTATTCTTCCTTGAATTTCGATTGTAGCCTCTAGATCCTTCATTACGGTGCGTGTCACGACGCGCCTTCATTTTTTCTTTCACTAGCTCATAAATCTTCAGCTTTTCCTTCAGTTCACTGTAGCTCGTAATACCATACAATAAAATTTTATTTGTCTCTAAGTCTTGAATGCCATCGACGATGTACTTGATCGCAACGTAATCGGGAATCTTACCCCTTTTTCCGAGTTCTTTCATTATAAGCACGTAATCCATACAACTTTCGTCAGACCTTTTCTTACGTGCACTCATAATTTCATGAATCGTCTTCTGGTCAAGCGTATCGGGAAACTCCTTGCTAATGGCTTGCTTCAATTCGGCCCACGTTTTGAACGGTTTTTCGCTTCGTAGCCATAGCGCCGCTGTTCCCGTCAATGATCTACGCGCAATTACAAGCTGTTGGAGCTCCGTCCATTCAAATATTTCCGCATTATCTTCGATGTCTTGAATCCAACGGCTCACTGGGTAGGCATAGTCTTGGCCCGAAAAATGGGTTATAAAGTCTTCAGCATATTGTACACCTTTTGGTGACACGTCTTCAGAGGTTTTCGGCATTTTTCAGTCTTTAGTCTTCGTCGTAGCAGTCGTAAATCGTAAAACAAAAGATGGTTGCCAACGTCTTTTCTTTGAGAAAAAAATCTTCGATTCGTAGTAAATCCGTCGTCAATCGTAGCGTCTTCTTCTCTATATCCCGGACGAGCCCCCAAAATTGTGGGATATAGGGTCCTTGGAATGAAATAGCAGTCTTCAGTATTATTTTACGTCTTTATTTTCGTCTTTTCGTCTTAAACCCCGGCCAGACTGTTGTAAACAAGCCCTCCAC
This sequence comes from Mythimna separata, assembly GCA_030763345.1. Taxonomy (NCBI): domain Eukaryota; kingdom Metazoa; phylum Arthropoda; class Insecta; order Lepidoptera; family Noctuidae; genus Mythimna; species Mythimna separata. Next base: position 20,478,970 of record CM061171.1, on the reverse strand, counting down.
ATCGATCTCCACCGGCGGTTTACAACAGTGTAAACACTTGTTTGCAACAAAAATTCGTTTGACCTTCAACAACCTCTGTGGACGGACGTGCGTTGCCAACCGCGTATGGATGCCGCCGTTGTAAACACGTATTCCACAGTGTAAACGCTTGTTGTAAACCACGTAAGGGCAGTTGCGCAGCAGCAACCGTTGTGTCCGCACGTTACGCACATATTATTTACGAACTGTGTTTACGAAAATGGCGTCTACGCGGGAAAAAGAAATTATTAGTGAATTTAGAGAACTCTATAGGGACCTGCCCTGTCTTTAGGACCTATCTTCAGAAACGTATAAGGACACGGACCAAAAAAAAAGTTGGGTGGGAAATTTTAACCGAAAAATTAAAGGAAATTGTCCTCACTTGCGCACACAAATGCTAATGCCACGCCAACTTTTTGAAGTTTAGTTAAATAAGGAGCCATATCGCAACGCGTGCTTCCAAACAAAGAATCGACAACAAACTGAGGTGGGAGCCTGGTTGTAAACAGTGTGGACGCAAACACCAACCGTGAGCTCCACAAACTACCCACCAAGGTGACCCCTGTTGAAAGCTTGTTTAAAACAGTCTGGCCCGCCCTTTAACGGCACACAGCTCATTTTCATAATGGCGTTCGTTCCTTCCTCCCGTCATCCCGCCTTTCACTCATACTTAGCACTCTGTCTCTTTCTTTCATTTGCGTTCCGTTTCCCACATAATTAAAAAATGATTTCATTACAATTAAGTTTTTATTAATCCGCAACAACAATCTGTATGATATACAAATATTTATTCTGGACGGAAATCGAACCCGCGGCACACAGCCAATCGCTCAACTACTGAGCCAACTGCGTACCTACCGTCATAAATACTCTTTTAATTCTTGCATTTTAATAAGGTTTTTTCGTAGAAGCCGATTGATAAATGAACCCACAATTGTTTTAACGAGAGCTAACTTTTAACAAGAGCCGATATAAAACCACTGTAGTCAATTTTAATTAAGCTGTTTGTTTTCAATGGGTTCTGAGAAGTATCTATATAAAACTTTACCCTGTTTGACTACTAGCGACCCTCCCGAGTTTCATACGGGTGTTAGAAACCTTTGAAATTCTCGGCTTTTCTCTATTTTAATATGCATACAGTATTATACACCTAAGCTTTCCTTTATTATACAGAGAAAAAACCATGAAAAATAATAACAGCCTTCCTTATGACGGTTCATATTCTATTATATTCGGCTCTTTCTATAAATGAAAACCGCATGAAAAACCGTTGCGTGTCGTCCTTATAAATAAGGAGTTAGCTCATAAGCAGACAGTACACAACTCTGAAAATCAGTGATTTTGCATGAAAATCCCTTCATACAGTATTCATAAACAAAAAATATAAAAAGTGTATTAATAAAAAATCACGATGCTGAAAAAACAAAAACGTATTTCAAAAACATTTAAGGCTTTTAAAAAGACACGTATTTCCTGGAACAAATTTTGTGAAATATTCAAGTAAATTACGAAATTATTTAATGCCAACGGCGTTCAGGTGTTCTCTCGTTTTTTTTCACATTGCCTTTTTATCAAACATTGTTGCTTTGAATTGTGTTGGATGAAACAACAAGCTTTCGAACCACTTTTTTTTTGTATGTTTGTTCATCAAATAGGGGAGAGGTGGCATGAAAGGGACGCGTATTGAAAGGGACAAGTCGAATAACTTGTAAAATAAGAAACGTTTCGAAACGAGAATATTGCGGTCCTGTGGCAATCCCGAAGCCCGACCATTGGTACCTAACGTCCCACTCCTATCATTTCAAATATGGCGACGGCGAGCAAGTGTTCGTAATCGTAAACAAAAGTAAATTTTCGTTATTCTTTAGAAATGCTTTGTAAAATGTTGTAAATGGATAAATATTGTTTTACCAGTATTTTCGATCGACTTAGTTAACGACAGATACGAGGTCAAAAGTTCAGTAAGTAGTTTTATTCATTGGTAGTAGGTTTTAAGGTTATTTTTATTAATTTTGTGTCATATTTATGAAAGGGACACAAAAAATGGTTATGAATGGGACGTCCCTTTCATAAGTGTCCTTCTCATAAACAGTACATTAATTAGCTAATTTGTGCACAATCTCTGTAACACCTAGAATCTGGCTAACGAATGACTAGTTTTAACCTTTTCTTATTATCATGTTGTGCAATAAAAAGTATTATATTTATTTGTCTATCTTTTTTGTTGATTATACGGTAATATTGTTGTTATTATTATTTTTGCAGTTTACCAAGAACATTTGTAGAAGCACAAAAAATTGAAAAAGCTATGAATGAAACTGTATATGAGCATTATTATTGTCTTAGTCTCTCTTATATATCTTAGTTGATGATTAAATGTAACCAAGAAACCAAGTAAGTTAAGGAAATTAAGTAAAATTCATATAAAAAGATATAAACACGTCATTTGTTTAAAAAAAAAAAGGTTAATTACTGTTTTATGTCAGTTTCTGTGTTTTCTACAAATATTTTTGCTAAAAATTATTGGTTATTTTAGTTTTTTGGTAGTTGTATTACTAGTAAAAATTTCACGATTAGTACCTAACTAGATCTATGTTAGGATAACCAAATAACCAAACTTTAGGATTTTTGATTGATTATAACTTAAAGAAATACATATTTAAGTATTACCAAACTAGTATTAATATATTATAAAGTGATTTTACATGGATATTATGTACTGTCCCTTTCATAAATGAATCCATCCCTTTCAATACAGCTAATTTATGAAAGGGACAAAATCTACATTTTTTTAAATCGTTAAAATAAGTACCTAAGATAAAAGATATATTCATTATTCACTTTTATTTCTTTAGAAGATGAATGTAGGTTTCTCATTCAGGTTCAACCTATTCAAAATATTATATAGAGCATTCACTAGAGCCTCTAGAACAAAAATGTCCCTTTCATGCTACCTCTCCCCTACTCCGCTAATAGTCGACGGATTTTCAAAATTATTTTTTTGTTCGAAAGTAGATAGTTTTGAGTTGGTCCCACTGTCACCAAGTTAGGATCTGATGATGGGATCTTAAGGAAATCGAGGGCAACCCTCAAATTTTATAGGCTCACTTACTGTTTTTTGCATATTTTATGAAGTATCTTGGGTATTTGCGTATGGTTGTCACCATTTCAGGTAGCTGGGCTGATAATGGAAGGTACAACTCCTTAACAGTAAGAACTTCAAACAGGCAAGGACCATTTTAGTAAATTGTTTTGATGTTCGATAGGTCATTTTAAACCTTGACCTTCTAAAATATTACAATTTCTATTCAGTCATAGAACTGCACTTACAATACATCTCCTAACCTTTACCAAGTACTAATCCTACATCAACTCACAAGGACTTCCCTACAGCACTCAGCGAAGAGCATACTCTCACACTATCAGGGGGGAAGTGAACCCCCTTCCCCTCCTTTCACAAACCCCCTTAGTATAATACATACATTTGGGGACCTGCACACGTCGACCGGTGGCACTTGATGGCGATGAGCCATTTATCAAAAGTGATTCTGCTTTTAATGCCAGCTGACAGTAAGGAGAAAATCGCACGCAGTTGGAATGTTGATAGTATTGGAATAGTTCCGGGTTACTGATACTCGTATTATGTAAGACTATTCCTTTATAGGAATAGTGTTATCGGCCTTGTAATGTTCCCACTGTTATGACTCACGTCTCTCTAGGAGAGGGAATGCGCCGTAATCCACCACGACAGCCTAGTGCAAATTGGTAGATATCATGTGACTTCGAATTTTAGTTCTAGGACACGTCGGTTTTGTTACTATGTTTTCCTTCGCCGTTTGACCAGCAGCGGTGATGAAATAAATTACACAAAGTAATGCACCTAATGGGTTAAAACCCGCAACCTTAACTTGCAAGTCGAGGCAATCACTACTGGACCACCATTTTTTTTTTTAGGTGAGGAATCATCATTGTGACTTCTTCTGCTCCAGGATAGAACGGGAGGACATGTCAGATTTTTACTGACTAAACCCCACCCTGCTTCTTTGCCTTTGTTCCAGGGTCCTGAGTTTTCCTCTCGGAAGCCCACCCATGGCCCCAGAGGCTTCGACCCTGCTTGACCTCGCTTTCCTATGCTTATACGAATACTTAAATAGAAATCTCCGATATCATAAGTGCAATACCACAATATACATTATATGTAATTCGTAAATGCGGTGTATTGGCTATGTGGGTAGTCTTCAAGCACAGTGACATGATGTATTTGACACCTGTCATTGGCCATCCAGCGCTCGAGCGACGGCAGCAGATGTGTAGGTCGAATACACAAGTTTATGTGTCGGTATGTTTGTGAGCCGTAAAATACGCCAATAAGTAGTACGAGTACAATACAATATATTATATTTATTTTCTTTGAAATTTTGATTCAGCTGATTTGTATCTTCGAGAATTACGTATTACCATACGGTTTGGTTGTGTCAAATGACAACAACAGTTGATATACCTAATTTTAAATTGTACTTAGTCCTGTTGGTCATTATTAGTAGGTATGCCTAAGAATTTTCAACCTAACTTAGTACGGAGGAATTTTCTGCCTACGAAAAGGTTTCAATATTTTAGACAAATAAACGAGGAAAGTTTATACGACATGTAACATTAATAAACGCACATTCTGTAAATAATATTTTTTTAAATCGGCTACTGAGTCGTTTCAGCTATTTTTAAAGCAGATAATTTTGTATCCTAAAATATCCAAGAATTATTTTAGGATAAAAATATTATCTATTTTGATATTCTCGATAAAATTATTTGCGTCACTGACGTACTGACGTCACTTAGGACTCATGCGAGGTCAGAATTTCAGAGAATACCTGTACTCGTATAAGGGACATGAGTAAAATTGAAGCCATTTGGAAATATGTAGTATAATTATAAAAGTTTAAACGATTGTAGATGTTAAAGATTCCCACTTTAAAATAGAATGACGTAAACTACAATGTTTACTGCGCTATTAACTTTTATTTCAATTGTTTTACTCTCTTGTGTCCTGACTGCATTCACGTCACGCAGAGCAACCGGCGAGTGACAATTTATGAGACGTACTCGTAATAAACATGAACTTACAAAGTTTGAGGACTGGATAAACATAAATACTGTCTTTTTAGATGAAAAATGTGAAAAACGTACTTAGTAAGTATTGCTAGTTTTTTTTTTAAGTTGGGAAATCGTGACAAACTTTTATTGACTAAAACCTACTCCTATGCTATGTTCTTTCTTTACCTTGCGTTTCAGGACCCCAGATTTCCCCTACGGAAGTCAACCCATGACCTCAATATCATTCGGCCCTGCTAATCTCCCACGGTTTTGCTGACATCACGAGTCTCTGTTTCTTGATACCTTTACTTAAATGGCCTTAAGTAAATAGTCAATGTTTATTTTGACAACCATACCTTATCGTCGTCCACTTTAGGGTCTACCATCGAATATCTAAGGTGCAGTTTAAAAATATAACTGTAATTTTATAAAAAAAAAGTTAAGCCCCAATACATAAATATAAAAAAAAAACCAAACGTATCTAAAAAACAAAGACGTGTTGTTTGACTGAGAATCAATCTCTCTCCAAGACATATTTTACTACACTCAATCAGTCTGAATGACACAATTTGCTTGTATTAGGAAGTCAAACCTTTTCCCTCTCTTCAACATAATTTATGTCCCAAAAAACCGAGACGACGCGATTACGCCGCGTACCAACGCGAAAAATGTATTGTGAAGTTGAAGATAGAAGCAAAAAACAGGCCAAGTGCGAGTTTGACCGTGCAAATGTCCAGTTTTAACTTTTGAAGTGATTGTTCTTATACTGTAGAAGCGTATCTATGCAATTTTTGAGTTATTAGATAATCACCGCACATATTTTTGGAATTTTGGGATCATTTGGCGATCACGCCATAATTGAAGCTATAAGTTCCTTGTTTGAAGAGTGGCCGGAGAAGCGCCACAGCGTCCTTAACTTTCACATGACCACTGATTCTCCCCGGACATGATTTTTTTTATGGTAATTATCAGAATGACTATTCCCACTCTTGGGCGGAGCGGGAGGGTGTGTCAGACTCTTACTGACTAAACCCCTACCCCATTCCTTCGTTGCCTTCGATCTAGGGGACACGGTGGACACCTTTCGGATTTCCCTGCCGGGCCCCTACAGTCCCCGGACATGGTGAGTTCGGGAGATTTCTGTTCCGGATTCAGGTAGTAGAAAAAAAGGGTGTAATCTTTGCGCGGACCACCCATAGGACACGGTGAAGCATGCGGTAAAGGTGTGCCCCGCTTGGGGGACACGACGTCATATCTCCTTAGAGCCGATGAGGGGCATACATCCTGTTGATTTTTGCCATTATCTATGTAGTTATATAATATTAAAAGATACATCAAAAGTTTGCTGAATAAAGCGGCTGCATATCTCTTGGGCGAAAACTGAAATCAAAATTGTAAGGATTAAATTTTTTCCGTATGGCTACGGAACCCTAGAATGGGATGACGTGTTTTTCCCCGATCATCTTGTTTACTTTTCTATTAGTAACGTGCAAGATGATACAGCCAATTAACGAGCTGTTAATATCGAAGATTAGGTTGAACGGAGGAAATTAACCCGGATGACGGAATCCGGCTAGACGATAATGTGAAGGTCAACTAGATAGTTTAGGAAGCTTCTGTCATGGCTTGGAAGTTATGCCAGAGCTGTGGGATTGTTCAAAAGAATTACCGGGGATTTTTTTATTGAGGGGCTCGCGCTTGACAATAGTCAATGTCTCACCTGATGGAAAGCGACAATGTGGTTGACAATGGAGCACGTTTATCTAGAAGTAACCTATTCACTTAAACGTATTATTGACTTAAAGACAGTTTCAGTAACAGAAACACAGATTCTGATATGGAATTGTTCGAAAGAGTTTCTCGTTTCGCAGGTGAGTGTTCAAAATGGTTTTTATTTTACACAGGTATAAGCATTTATAAAACGTCAAAAGTTAGTGCAAGGTACAAAGGAAAACGGCAAGAAACTCCATAGTTACAATGGTTACTCTATACAGCAGTCTATACTGCAGAAAACCGCATAAAGAAGATTTTTTAACGCAATTTTTCTGTTTGTTTTTGTACGAACAACAGTATTAGTTGGCAAAAAAATATGACGTGACTTGCAAAACTGACCGCCCTACGAAAATAAAATATGAGAGACGAGGCGTACGGAAGTCCTACAAAAAGTTGCTGACAGTTTTGTGTCGGCCTGTTATTAGTAAGTGCTGATAGAAGCTTCCTTTCTTTTTAGGTGGGAAGTAACCTCTCAAACGCTGGAGAGCGAGAGGAAGTGTCAGAGTTTTACCGACTAAAACACCACTGTGTTCTTTCAGTTGCCCTTTGCGTTAGACTACTTGACTTGAACCCTCTTGTGTTCTATGGGCAGTTTACTGTCCGGCCGTCTGGTAACCATCGGGAAACTGAAACCCACGTTTCAGTCAGGAAAAGCATAAAACGAACTTTCGCTCCACCCAGAGCAGGAGAAGACATTATGATGATTTTTCACCAAAACATAAGGATGCGATAACTCTTCGGAATAATCCCACAGCTGTTACAGACTAGTTACACCTGACTTATTTACCTCACACAAAGTTAGACTTAACACACACTTACAAACCCCGTACAATATGCCTACTCGTATTGTGTTTATTAAAGTTCTATAGGATTAAACGTTGCAGCAGTAGGCATAAGCTTTCCTAAACGCTTAAACCGTAATACAGTGTGGGACAGGTGTTTCTAATACCCTCAGTTCTCAGCGCCATGCCTTTGAAATTTATTATTAACTCGCTCACGTGATAGATGGTCGATTCGTACTTAGAACGATTTACTTATTCAACGCAACTAGTAAAGGCTTGTATAACGATTATTCGATCATATGCTTTTTTAATATCTTTGTATGTCTCAGGACCAATGTCCAAATGTCATGTGTTTGTCACACGCCAATGCGTCTTGGACCTTTGAAAGGCGTCTGAGGAGTCGACGCTAACTCGCAGAGTACCTTTGACACTTTTCATGGAACTTGGTACCGACTGACCATTGTCCCAGTACATGCGCAAATAAAAACAATCGGCAAACAGTGGGAAATTTTTGTGATAAATATAGGTTTATATTTTTTATGTAAAGACAATAGCTGTGTTTCCTGATAGCTACAATTTAGGAATCTTTAAGTCAAGAGTGAATAAATTACTTCTAGGCAAGCATGTTCCACATCACCGCTTACCATCAAGTGAGATAGTGGTGAAACGTGAACCTACACACAGTTAAAAAAAACAGCTCGTGCCTGAACAATGTTAACTTTAATATATCTAACATAAACATAATATCATCAGCCTTAATGTTCGCTGAGCTGGGACTCAGGTGAGAAAGGACTCTACGTGAAGGAATGCTCTGTAATCAACCACGTGGGCCCAGCGTGGATTGGTAGATGTCACATGTTTTGGTTCTAAGCCACTTCGGTTTTCTCACGTTGTTTCCTTTCGCCGTTTATAATATTACTTGGTCCTTAGATATGTCGGGTTCCTCACGTTATTTGCCTTCGCCGTTTATAATATACCTACTTCTATAAAAATGTAGGGGATGACTTGCACACTCAATAAAAAGACCGATAAAAACGGTCATTAGGACAAAGTGACGTAGCAACAAGGAGGCAATATATTCTGAAGTGTTCGAGGAGTGGAGAGGGACACCGGCTATGGGAACAATCCTAGAAGTACTGTCAAAATCCCTTTAAGCACCTTCCTGAACAAAACGTTATATTATTCATAAAGGTTGATTTTTTCCGTAAGCCTGAATGGCCAAATAAATTTTATGAAAGAAAATACCTAAAGGAGGCTCGGACCCGATTAAGATAAAAAATCAAATTGCATCATAGGCTTTTTGAAAAAACCATAGTCCTAGCCAGAAATCGAAATCGGATGCGTTGATTTAGAAATAAGAACACTGTATTATTATCCCATTTTTGAAAGTGTTGCTAATAAGGATCAAATTCTAGGAAATAGAAGTTTTAATAAAAATGTCATATTTTTAACAAACATAAAAAAAGGCCTTAATTCTATTTTGTTTATTTACATTTGTTACCTCAGAACGTTAATTCTATCCTTTATGAAAGGATTTGAAAAATTATTTTCAAGTTCAATACAGAAGAAACCAAACCAAGACTTGCTTCTGAAATTGAAGTTATTTTGCAATTTTTTTTTTGTTTTTTTTTATTTGGAAGTCCTCGTATTAGTATGTAAAAACTGTGTTTTTTCATGTACATAATTAAGTATGTTGAATTTACTTAGCCTTGCTAATCCTTTGCCACCAAAGCAGCGTTAAGCCGGGTTAGGAAAATGGAGTACCTAATCCTACCGTCTATTTGCATCGCATATGTAAAAATACCCTTATGCTTCTAGAACATGATTATATCATAATGTTTGTAGGTTGATATCTTCTTAGCAACCAAGGTCTGTAATCACAGAACGATAATAAATTATAGAATTAAATTTTAGTGTACAACACTAAAATCGTTATAGTCAAAATATAAATGATAATAAATTAAAAATATAAATAATTTAAATATCTTATGTAATTGAAATGCTAAAAGCCTCGCCGACCGATTTTCGAAGCTGTCATTACGGAGCCTGATACAGAAGGCAAGGTAATCCTTGACACAGCTTATATTCTGAGGTTGTTGTGTTTCTGTTTCTGCAACTCTAACCACCAGTAGTTTGGACTCTGTTCCCTAAACCAGTAGACTAATATTTTTATACTTTACAATGTTTATAAATATATATTTTTTTATGTGTTTGTAAGTTTGTACATATATACTGCTGTTCCGGCAGACGTTGTCCTGCCCTTTCGAGCATTTGGTAAGAAAAACCAATTAAGAACCTAATTGAACACATTAAGACATTACATAAGAAAGAATTTACAAAAGTTTCGCAAATTATGTGATATTAGCAACGGTCACCACAGATAAAAATAGACTGTAGTATCAGTATACTACAGTAATGTAATAAGGTATACAGCGTACTATATTATATTAAATTTGTACAATGTCTAGTTTTGCATAAAGATTCATGACAAAGCATCGTTTTAAAATACGCGCTTTGTTCTTAATGGAATTTTGATTGCATTAACCGTGCTGTAATATACCCCACCTAAATGACAGGGTATGCGTTGGCAATTTTTACTTTTCTGTTATAATTAACCCTTAATAACTGTAATACAGAGTTCACCATTTTTTTTTCGATATTGTTCATGCAACCAAAAACAGACATGTTTTTAGGGGGATTTTTCCTTTAATATTCTAAATTAGCTTCTAGAAGCAGTTTTTCCAAAAGGAAAAAAGTTCCCCACCATTCCAGGATACAGTGTAACCGTGTACCAAAATTTCATTCAAATACGAATTAAAGCCGCTAATAAAATATTAATTGCATGTTAATTTACCAAATTTTATCCAAACTCGTTCAACCGTTTGAGCGTGAAGAAGTAACAAATGCCCATAACTAAATAAAAACCTTTCACCCTTACAATATTTTTGTGATACCTACCTTGGTCAGAATTATCATAAAATTACGAATTACAATTTAGGAAAAAATTAAAACTATTCAAAGCTCTTCAAGCAGTTGTTGCTAGGAGATAAAATCAAAATTGGCGCAGAAACATCCAAGAACCCATTTTGCTAATTATATTATAATTGAGTAGGTATCATTTTATATCAAGGATAAATTTCATTCAATGAATTATTAAGTGGCAATAATACTTATTAGGTATGTTGGCAGGCAGATAAAAGGGTGGCTTAGAAACGTCTAGACTTATTCAAAGTGTCTTAAAATTAAATTTTATCTTAAGACTTTATTTGAATGAAGGAGATATTTTCATATTTATAAGTTAAAGTGAAACTACGGGTCTAAGTATAGCCAGTTTTTCACTAGATGGTACTGAATTATTTTATTTTTGGTGTTTAGTGACATTGTTAAGGTTACGCTAGTTGATATTTTTTCCATCCAAATTGGGGGGGGGGGGGAGTTATTACTCCACAGTTTAACAGTTTCAATCAAAATTTAAACATGGTAAGTATTGTTTTATTTTAATATTATTATTTTTTCGTGAAAATAGAAAAGAGGAAAACAACAGCCATTAAATAGTTATGAGCCAACAAAGTTTGGTTTTTCTTGATTATTTTAACGCAATTTTGGGTGTTAAAAAGTTATAAAAATCATGTAAAATTTCCAAAACAAACTTTTATGACTGACTGACAGACCAACGAGACAGCCGATAAAACAAAAATACAAAAAAAAACAACACTAAAAAGTATACACGAGACTAAAAGGCATTTACAATTACTCCTGAAAGGATCTAGCCTAATACGCCAGTCTCATTATTATAATCAAGTGGCCTCACAGAGAGGTCTCATTTCCTCGAGGGATCTCCGCGAAATATATTCTACGATAGAGGGATCTTGACCCCAAGTTGTCGGGTGTTTCAGCCGAGGCACGAATGGAAATCTTTTGATGTAGCGTAATAATGTTTTGGGGTGTTTTAGTTAAAGTTGGAAAGCATTTGGCATCTGTTTTTTTTGGAGCATGTTTTAGTACGTCCTTGACATAAATTAGCATTTAAATCATGAATTCCCGACCGGTCTCATGCGACCGCGTTGTTATTGTCTTACTATTGTGTCTAGTTTCGCGGGTATGTGATAGGAGGTGTACGAAAAATCGTGTAAAATCTCCAAAACGAAAATTTAAGACTGACTGACAGACCAACGAGACAGCCGTTAAAACAAAAATGCATACACAAAAAATCACTGAAAAATATACACGAGACTAAAAGACATTTACAATTACTCTTGAAAGGATCTAGCCTAATACGGCAGTCTCATTATTATAATCAAGTGGCCTCACAGAGAGGTCTCATTTCCTCGAGGGATCTCCGGGAAATATATTCTACGATAGAGGGATCTTGACCCCAAGTTGTCGGGTGTTTCAGCCGAGGCACGAATGGAAATCTTTTGATGTAGCGTAATAATGTTTTGGGGTGTTTTAGTTAAAGTTTGATAGCATTTGGTATCTGTTTTTTTTGTGGTATGTTTTAGTAGGTACTTGACATAAATTAACATTTAAAGGTGTACGAAAAGTCGTGTAAAATCTCCAAAACAAACTCTTATGACTGACTGACAGACCAACGAGAGACCCAATGAAACAAAAATACAAAAAAAAAACAACACTAAAGTATACACGAGACTAAAAGCCATTAACAATTACTCGTGAAAGGATCTAGCCTAATACGCCAGTCTCATTATTATAATCAAGTGCCCTCACAGAGAGGTCTCATTTCCTCGAGGGATCTCCGGGAAATATATTCTACGATAGAGGGATCTTGACCCCAAGTTGTCGGGTGTACAGCCGAGGCACGAATGGAAATCTTTTGATGTAGCGTAATAATGTTTTGGGGTGTTTTAGTTAAAGTTGGCAAGCATCTGTTTTTTTTAGGAGCATGTTAAAGTACGTACTGGTTTTTTTCTGTAGCGTGTTTTAGTACTGATATATTATTATATAGATACTTGACATAAATTGGCATTTAAAGGTTCATGCTAAATGGTGATGTACTTAGTTATAAATTTGCTTTTGAGAAAACAGACCTTAGGTTTACTATCTAATAGGTGAAAGTTTTGATACTGTAAGGTTTGTTGTTTGGGGCTAATAATTCTAAGACGAGGCCTCATAAAACAAGAATGCATATCTAAAAGAACTCTCAAATATATACACAGACAATTACTCGTGAAAGGATCTAGCCTAATACGCCAGTCTCATTATTATAATCAAGTGGCCTCACAGAGAGGTCTCATTTCCTCGAGGGATCTCCGAGAAATATATTCTACGATCGAGGGATCTTGACCCCAAGTTGTCGGGTGTTTCGACCAAGGCACGAATGGAAATCTTTTGATGTAGCGTAATAATGTTTTGGGGTGTTTTAGTTAAAGTTGGAAAGTATCTGGCATCTGTTTTTTTTGGAGCATCTTTTTAGTACCTATGGTCCTATGTACTTGAAATAAATTTGCATTTAAAGGCACATGCTAAACTGTGAAGTGATATTTTGTGTTTGAGAAAAAACATACCTAAGTTTGGTAAACTAGGTAATGGCTAAAGATTTTGCTGGTGAAGTGACTTTTAACGGATTTTACCTAGTTAATAATTAATCTAAAACAAGGTGCTTTATCAATAAAGAAAGAAATATTTTCACCCCACACACACACACACACAAATTATTAACCAAATAAAAAATAGTAACAATTAAAAACCAACAAAAACAATTAAACAAAAACAATTGATCAAAGATCTGTGCAAAGCTAAAAATGCTTCCACTTAACTATAAAACAATAAACAAGTGTCATATAATATTCGTAAGCCTTTTGCATTGAAATTCTTAGGTTTATAGAAACAACAGCTTTAATACGCCGATGCAATATGGGATTTTCTTCATACAAAATGTTATACAAACAATCACGGGAAACACAGCACAACACAAGCATATGCCCTTTTCAATTTATCTACTCTGCAATAAATAACTTTACTCGCTTTTAATGTTAACAGGCCATATCTACTATCACTAGTGTCTAGTTTTATTGTGCTATAAAAGTATGCAACGTATCACAGACAAATCCCTTTTTAAACTGAATATTAAAATATGCTATACCATGCAACTACTGGCTGACTTTTTTATTAACTTTATATTGATGCTAAGCTTATTGGAATTACATCTGAAAATTAATTCTAAATATATTGTTTGAAAGTTCTCACAAACTATAAGAAATCAATGAAAACGGATTGTAGTCCCATCGGACTATATCAGTAAAGTCAGAGAGAGTGTCTGTGTACAGAATATAGACACGTTTACTATAATATTTCCCGCGCCAATGGCTGTGTCTAACCAAAAGAAACGCTTATTTCTTTCTGATAGGAAATGAAGAACTCAAATAATCAAAATAAGCTAGCCTACTTACGAGTACCGAGGCATTTGAATACTTTTATAAAACAATTTCAGTAAATTATTGTACAAGCAGTCACGCATTGCTAATTTTGAAGCTTATAAGCTCTGAGATATGAACGAGCACATGAAATGGTAGTATTAAAAATCCAATTAAATGATTCATGATTTCATGAAGGAAATGAGATTTCAAATTAATTTTTATTACGGTCCTTGGTACAATTTCGACAGCGCTTTCCTGTATAATTTCGACTTGCTTTAACATCTGTTGCTTCAATATGTCATTAGAATGTTGACCCAGCTATCCGACATGGTATAAGGGTTGCTGCACACGGGCAACTGGCCAGAACCACAAAGTGCTGCCACAGCCATATTGCATGTAGTGTGCTAGTGAGGGTCGAGGGAACCCGATGGATCCGAGACGCAAATTGCCGGTCGTTGCAGCGACGCTGGGGTGTTTGTTTGTGTCCAGCAGTGGACGTTTTTCGGCTGAAATAATGACGATGATGAAACTAGTGCTTAACTTCGATCGTGGATGGTTAAACGCAATAGTCTTCATACATTTTATTTGTACTCGCCGCACACGGTTGACGCCACATGCTACAAATCGTCTCTGCTTACTGCTTACCAGCCGTCACAAACCGCTGCCATACGCCACTGGCGCAAATTAAACTTCTTCGTCAGATTCTATAATGATAATACCACGCATTGGTTAAAAAAGCAGGAGCTACCGGCCACAAGTAGCTGTCGCGTAGTCGCGCGCTTCAACTATTGTGGCCGCTATTAGCTGCTTGAGGCGACATTTGTGGCTGACGCATGTAGCCCGTGTGGGGCGTCCATAAATTTGTTGGTGCAGCCATATGACTTTGTATAAACAATTGCCACGGATGTCCGGTGCTGGCGCAGATTCAAAGAGAACTTTGTTTACTTAGCATTAATATTATTACGATTTGGGAATCGTAATTTGGTATTTTCCTTTGATTATTATGTGTAATTGAAGGATTAGGTGATAAAGATTTTTATTTATGGGGTGGTACGAAAATTTTAAGGGTAATGTTACAGTACAACTACCGTTTTTGGTTTTAAATAATACATTTTATTTATCTTAATCATTTATTGTGAGGATTTGCATAAGTTTTAAACAAGATAAACATATTTTTTTTTATTTCAAGATAAGTTCCTTCAGCCTTCGCCTTTTAGGGTTAATGACCACGGGTTTCCTTCCCACAAGTTCATCAATTTCATTTCATTCCAAAACGGATTTTCATGAAACTTAAACAGATAAACCGTTGCATTTTTTTTACAGGAGTTCCTTGCCAATAATTTTAGACTTTCACAAGAGTAAACCCGCTGCCCGAAGCTAGTAATTCATAATAATCTGAGTTACCTATGCGTGAAGAATAAAATAGGAAAAGAACATAGAACGATTTCCGCTGGGCCATTTCTCTAACAAATCTGTTACAGCCGGAATCGCGAAGAGGTTTAATATCCTGCATTTAGTGGTTTTGATTTACTTGGTTTCCCTGAAGACTATCGTTTATCAGGAAATGTAGTGGGATAGCCGTTTTCCGGTTCTTGGAGGAAAATCGGCGAGTTATTAATTTATTTTATGAACATTTTAGTGTAGGTAATATGCCTGAGTAATTTTTGTTTTTATTGCCTCATGTCTCCGTATTACAGTCACAAACGCGACCATTGGTGTGGGAACCTGGGTTTGACTTCCAGGTCGGGCAAAATGTTTTATTGGATTTTCTGTATTACGAATTTGCTACTCTGTAGCTCCCTGTGTTTTAAGTTTTTGGTTGTAATACCTGCGTGCTTCAGGAAACATGTAAAACAATTAGTCTCTGGTCGTGTCAGATTGCCGGTACCTTACTGTGAGAGTAAAGGAACCGAGAGTGTTTCTATGCGAACATGCTTGATATGTACTGCGTGCCTGGCTAATTAACGCCAGGTAACTTATCCCTGATGAAAGCTTTTTACTATCAACAAAATCTAAGAGAGCAGTGATCGTCTTTCGGCTGAAATGATGATGGTGATGAGATATTATCCAATTAAACGCCTTAAAATGTATCTTCCCAAGAATTTACCTCAGAATTATAAATGTGAAAAAAATTAAGCGGAAAATTTGTTAACCTTTCCCATTAAAAAATAAAACCTTGTCAATGACAATGTCCTTTATTTTCTCGCCTCAAGCAGGTTTTAATTATATCTAGCGATAGAAGGGTCAATCCACACGTGTCTCGTTTAAAAATAACTTTTTAAATGCTGCTAAGATACCAGATTATGTGTTGCGCTGAACGACATACTAATCTGTTTTCCTCTAACCATGTTTTCTAGTTTATTTCCGTCTAAATTCCTGGAATTTTGTCGTAGGAACATTTATTATAACACCTGCATAGTACTCGTACACCGCCAGTATTAGGTAAACATCAAAATTATTTGAGTTACCTATTACTTTTACCTACAGATTTTTTTCAGATACAGTTTTTTTTTTAATTTTCTAAATCTACATACGGCCACAGATACTGTTACATTCTAGCCAAACTTACAGTAAAATTGTAAAAAGTACAAAATTAATAAAAAGTTTTGTATTTCGGTGCCTGTTTTAATTATTCGCAAATTAATTGCTACTGAATGTTATTTAGTGTAATGGTACTTTTTTGTAATCTAAGTGTCTACACAACTCAACAAATTATATGTGGAGTCATTGAAACAGCTGCGATCTTGTTAAAGAGGTGCTGTGATTTTGTTTTAGTATTATTATATACTTACTAACTTAACGAAAATTATTTACAAAAAGGTATATTAGAAGAATTTACACTTAAAATTCACTGGATGTGTGTTTATACATTAGGATAAAAAGGTGGGTTACATAAGCAATATATCACGTTGCCAATCAAAGCAAATTACTCATTTTAATGGCACAATTTTAATCTATTTATATTTATAGTCCCAGAAATCGTGTTCTTACTTACTATACAATTCTAACAATACAAAATCCTATTTTTAGCTATCCCAATTTAGTTGGCTGTCAGCAAAAATCCCCTGAAGTAGACTCATGGCAAAATAAGTTCGACTCGAAGACACCACTTACAGAAGACGTTTAGGGAAAAAGGTTTCCAAAAATTAGGGTCTTTGCGGATTACCAATTGGAAATGCAAATTTAATGTTGACAAATGAAGATCAATCGATTGGAATTCTGTAAAAGTCGTATCAGTTTGAAAAGTACTTAGTACAGAAATCAACTTTGAATTTTGTTTTGGAATAAGCATATTGGTCTAGGTACCGACATGAGTAAACAAGCTGAATAAAATTTAGGTAATGATTTTATTCAAGTAGAACCTTATTTTTACTTATACCACTGCATTAGCTTACAGTTAGAATTTTTATTATAGCCACTTTACAACCCGCATGAAAATAAAAATAACCTTCCAAATATAAATCGATTATCCACGAGAGATACCACAATAAAACTGCGGACAACATTCCAGTCCTTTTCCTTTTCACAAATCACAAAGAAACTCGAAGAAGAGGGTTCTCGCGGTCACATTACACTAACAAATAGGAAAATCTTTTAAAGCAAACATTATTCCTATTTTTATATACACAATACTGATATAAGTTATCTAAAAATAGTTTACATTAGCATTATCGGCCTCTCTATAAAAAAAAAACTGTTATAAAAACAATTATTCTCCATCATTTAATTTCGTCAATTCATCCGGCTCGAAGGACCGTGTATTACATTTCATCGGTCAGTCAAGCCTTTAAGTGCGACAACCACTATCGAAATCCTATTGAAACGTTTTCCGTGTAAAACAAAGGTCAGGTTTCCCTCCAACCATGTAAAACCTTATAATTGTACGTTTCCACTCCCCCATATATCTTGCTACTAGCCTCTAAGCCTGCATACCGAAAAGTCAAGGATACATCCTCGAATGAAGGACGAATCGAAGGACTCGGGTTGGATTTTCACGGAAAATCTTACCGGTTTCGTACAACAAGGTCAATCCGATGGTATGTCTTTAATTATAGGAAATTTTGCATGGGGTTATTCCGTCTGGTTATCGTTTGTTTTGTTGTTCAACAGGGTTTCGGAAATTTTCATAATGCTCATTTTCATTTTCAAGATATTACAAATACCCAACAATAAACGTTTTTCTGCTGAAATGATGATGAATACTCGTATCAGTAATTACTAACTAAGCCGTTACTATTAAAGTATTTTTAAGTCATATTTTTCTTTTAGGTTTCGTTAAAAAATACAATTGTTTTAAATAAGGTAACGTAAGCTCTCGAGGAGCTCGTGGCTAAATAATAACAGCCGCACAGGTCGATCTTCAAGGTTAAGCAACGCTTGCCTAGGTTGGTCTGTGGATGGGTGACCATCTTAACATAACGAGTTTCCTCCGTGCCTCGGAAAGCACGTTAAGCCGTTGGTCCCGGCTGTCGTTTGGAGATCTTTGGCAGTCGTTACGGATAGTCAGAAGCCAGTAAATCTGACTCCAGTCTTGCCATGAAGTACCGTGTTACCCCAGTTAATGGGTTGTGGAGGTCTGGTAGGCAGCCGCTCCTCGTAAAATACTGGTATTCAGCTAAATCCGGCTTGACTGGAAGCCGACCCCAATATAGTTGGGAAAAGGCTAGGCAGATGATGAAGGTAACGTAAGCTCTAACTTTCGACTTTAACGCGTTTTATTTACGCGATTTTAGTAAGTTAAAGTTTGAAACGCCTTTCCACGGGACTGGGGACACAAGATTGATAGTTTTCATTTAAAAAATAAAATAAATATAATCGTTTCTCTTTTCAAAGTGTGTATTTTTATAATTGCAATAGTTTACAGACTCCACTGCTCACTTTACTTGTTGATTAATTAGAAGAGGAGTCGAGTAACTGTACACTTCTTTTCCCTTAAATCACTAAATAAACAAAAAAAAACTTCTATCTACAGCACTACTTAAAGTGAGTAGGTACATTTCTGCCTTTGCAACTCTGTGTATTTTCATAAATACACCTGTTTTTTCATCTTCGGTCGCAAAGTTAAAAAAGCTTTCAGAGTTCTCAAAAGGAAATTGTGACGGTTTTCTTTTAATACATTAGTCCCTATTTATATAAAATGAACGACTAATGATATTACATCTTTTGAATGTGTATCTTCATCTTCCTCATTTATTTTTCAATGATACCAAAATATTTTTCCTAATTTCGCCTTATTGCTCCCATTAAAATAAGCTATGAGTTCTGTTAATTGGGAAAAACGGTTTTTTTTTTCATATTTAAATAGACTCCATTTCACTTTAATTTTATACGTGCTTAAGATTACGAAAGAGAGATGTTCTTTTAATTTTATTGGTAAATGGAATAAGATTATTTACTCTGAAATCTAAGTCCTAAAAGCATTTACCATCTAATCAAAAACAAAAATTTTTACGTCCACCCTTATATTGTTAATACCTCTACGGTCCTGACCAAGCGTTACACCTCGTCGTTAATACCGCGTACATCGAATGACTAGGATCGTTTGCCTGCAGTGGGCTTCCCACCATTCAAAAATTTACCCAAAATTTAAACCATGTGACGTCCACAAACCGCACTGGACTTGAGTAGATTACGGCGCATTCTCTTTTTTAGAGAGGCATAGGCTTGAGTTTCAGCACTGGGAACATTACAACGCTGATTATCTGGACCCACGTGGATTAGAACGCATTCTCTTCATCATCTGCCTAGCCTTTTCCCAAGTATATTGGGACCATCCTTCCAGTCAAGCCGGATTTAGCTGAATACCAATATTTTACGAGGAGCGGCTGCCTACCAGACCTCCACAACCCATTAACTGGGGTAACACGGTACGACGCATTCTCTTATTATGATTATATTTACATAATTATGCTAAAACCTACCTGTCTTCTTCAATACCCAAGCCTACTCCAAGATTACTGTATCTCTTTCAAAGTGACGTCACCTATTGTATCAATAACACCTCAAATAAACATTCACATGTATTTGATTAATTGCTAGCAAATTAATCATGAACAAGTAATTAACCCATATGCTTCACTGCCACGTTTCCAAGTTTCGTAGATTAAGACAAATACATACATACCTCATATTACTCCTTCTAGTTGTGTATAAGTGAAGTAAGTTTCCATGGTTCACATAAATCATTTTATGCTTAAAGATCTTTAGTTTGAAATCGTCTGTTTTTTCAATGTTTTCAATTTTTTTGTTGAGTGACTCTATCTTTGGGTATGGGAATTTGAAATTTAATTTTTTACTGCTGCTTGAGTGAACAGTCCCTCAAAAATTAAATTAATATCAAATACTCTCATTTAATTTACAGCTTAATACTTCCACGAATTCCTGAGAAAAAGGGTCTTGACAAGTAGACAGATGAACACAAAGTAATCCTATACGAATTCCGTGTTTGCCGACTTAGGTACGAAACCTTAAAAAATACACTACTTATATACGCGTCTTATTTCCTTAATTTTCACGAGCAAAAATTTCCAAATTTGCCGAAATTGCCAATTTTTCAATCAATTCAAGAAAAAAATATTCGGCTTCTTGATTATCTCATCATCAAACAGGTAATTTAGAGCCAATCGTCGTACTCATACATACACATAATCTAAGATAATATTCTAATATATATGCCAATTACGGCTAAATACAACATTTACAACACAGATGCCTGATTACCGCTTGGTTGCTAAAATATACAATTGTGACCCAAAAAGAAACATAGAGCACAGTAAATAAACGTAATATACCTATTAAGTGAACACAGCAGTATCTTAGGAATCTCTTACTAGGGCTATCCTAACGAGCAATAGGTAGCTTGCCGTCCGGTTGTCCGGTAAGGAACACGCCCGGATCGACGGCTCGTTGTGTTTCACGCGCGCCTCAAAGAGATGTCAGCAACATAGTTAGAGTTAGTTAGGGCCGACGCCTGCCAGGGCTCCAGGTTACTGCAGCCCTCTTAATAACAGGCCACTGAAAAATCACTGTGGATTTTAGTTATCGTAACATTCCCTCCTGCTCCACCCAAAGCGGAGATTGTCATTTGATGAGTGGCCATGTGAAAAAAACAGCTGCGTGATTATTCAGAGAGTTAGTCTGGGTCATAGACTGTAAAGGGCAACAAAAGGAACAAGGAAACGGTTTAGTCAGACAGACACTCCTGTTCCCTCCACCCATAGTAAGAAGGGTTATTTGATAATTGAGAAAAAACGTACAAAAATAGTGCCTGACCCATACTTCGGAAAGAGGTCAAAACCTATTTTTAACCAAAAACCATTACGAAAAATGAACTCTTTTCCTTTCATATGTTTACTAAAACACCAGATGTAAATCATGAAAACATTTTTATTGTTACTAAACATGGTTTTTACAAACAGGAAATCTTTTTTAAAGTTTACGATTCAGGGAATAATAACATGTCATAAAACAAATTCATTTCTCCTCTTGAATTTCCTGCGGGAACAATTCTGTAGAACGTTTGAAAGCTATTTGAAAGTGGTTATCGTGAGGACTCGGTGAGTTGGGAGCGTATATTTGTTATTTAGTTTTGTGAATTTTGCACGATTTTTTAATGGATGAAGCTTTTTGAAAATGAGGAAAGTGGGGGTCGAATGTGGTTTATTAAATTATGCATGTATTACTAATACTTACATACTATTACTAGTGTTACACCACAAAAAGCGCTCAGTATTTTTTGAGTTCGTCACAAACAAACAGACACACAGGTGTGATGAAGGAATTTGTTTTATAAATGTAACGATAACGATTAACCGGGTAATCTATTTATTGTGCTTACTACAATATAAACGCTAAGCGCAGAATTCAGTCCATACAAAACAATCCTTTACCTAAACCTACCTTTCTTCTTTAAAAAAAATGTTCCATACTAGGACCGATCCTGTATCGTGGATACGTTTATAAATATATAAACTTACATACACAATACACCCACACTCAGAACACCTATCTGTCTACTCAACTCGTTAGACATTTATTTCAAGCTGTGAGTATCAAGCCAATTAAACTTCAGATAGATACAGATACACTTTGAAACAGATTGGCAAACGTTGACATTGCGTTAAAGGTGAGTTCGTTGTAGAGTCAAGAGACCACAATAACAAGTGCCTATACATAACACAATCGTCTGCCTAGCCTTTTTCCCAACTATATTGGGGTTGGCTTCCAGTAAAGCCAGATTTAGCTGAATACCAGTATTTTACGAGGAGCGGCTACCTACCAGACCTCCACAGCCCATTAACTGGGGTAACACGGTACTTCATGGCAAGACTGGAGTCAGATTTACTGGCTTCTGAATATCCGTAACGACTATATATATCAAAAGACAAGTAATTAAACTACCCAAAAACAACACAGCAAGAAAAGTAAACAAACAAAGCGTCACAACAAATGAATAAAACAAAAACAAAACACTATCGGGCCATCATCCCCCGGCTGTAAAAGTCAGTAAAGCGAATTAGGTCATCGCGGTCCTCTCATACGATGGGTCAGACATTACTTATGCACAGTTATGATCTGGATCTCTCTATATGGCTTGTGTACTGGTTCATGGGACGAAAGAGTGGAAAACTATGATATTTGATTATTAGGCAGAATAGAATCAGGTACTCTAAGCACACAAAAAGATTGGAGGTGGACCGTATGCCTTAGGCATTGTCTATCAGTCAAACTTGGAGTGTTTCGTAATAATAATAATCAGGCTTATTTTGTTACATCTACGACGTATAAACATATTTTTTATTATTAAAGTTTTTTTATAATGGATTTTTTTTAAAGTAACCATTGAGTTTCTTGCCGGTTCTTTTCCATAGGAAACGACCGATTAGAACCGTGCACTAGCTTCTAACGTTTTATAAGTGCCCATGTAAGCATATGTGAAATAAAAAGATTTTGACTTTGACTTTACGGACTCAAGCCGAGAGTCCTGAGAAATCTAAGACAGGACTCTGGGAGAAGGAATGAGTCGTAATAGAGCTCGTGGACCCAGTTAGGATTGGTGGATAAAGTCACTATGCAATGGGCAATATTTCTCCTAAACCCAGCTACTGGTTAACACGATACCTTGGCAAGACTGGTGTCAGAATTTCGCTGAGTTTCTTCAAGCTTCTTACTATCCATAAAGACTGTCAAAAATCTACAAATTATACCCTGGTCGTTAATCGTTGGTGTTATCTATAGATTTACAAATATATAAGTATGTTTATCAGTTGTCTAGCACCCATAACACAAGCTCTGCTTAGCTTGGGACTAGATGGCGTTGAGTGAGAAGTTGTGGAACTTTGCCGTGGCTTGGAAAGCACGCCCCTTGGTAAACGTACCTTTGTGATCGACTCAAGCGGCTGTTAATGCTTACGCTTAGCCACTTGCTTTTGCCATAATGTCTAAGCATAAACCTTATTTTGGCAATGATGTCGACGCTTTTCCGTGTTACCCCAGTTAATGGGTTGTGGAGGTCTGGTAGGCAGTCGCTCCTCGTAAAATACTGGTATTCAGCTAAATCCAGCTTGACTGGAAGCCGACCCCAATATAGTTGGGAAAAGGCTAGGCAGATGATGATGTCGACGCCTTTCCACACAATAATTCAAAACTTTTTCCTAAAATAAACTTGTCTTCTGCTTATGTTTTCACCAACAACGGCACGTGGCATTAATCTCAATTCTGTGCTTGTTCAACATCACAAAAAAGAAAATACAATCACACCCTAGTATAAAACCCACATTCCACATAAAATCTAACTGAATTTAACTTAAAATCCAACTGTCAGAGACCCAAAAATTATATTACGGACTTTGAATTCTAGATAGAAATTACGAACGCGAAACAAATTAATACAAATATTATTAAATCGAAAAAGCGCCGCAAATAAAACGTGTCTGACAATTTTCACGCATTAATATTTTAATCATTTTTCTTATTGAAATTTAACCAGAGTGAAAAATCAAATTAAGGCTTTTGTTTTTATGTATTTAGAACGTAAAATTTTACGGTAAGACATTTCCACAAAACGCCCACATCCTAATGATTTAGTTGAAAAGAAGTGGTGTAATGAACTCCCCTGCAACCTTCGTTAACCAGTTATTTACTAACACCCATGGTCATCATCATCATCTACCTAGCCTTTTCCCAACTGTATTGGAGTCGGCTTCCAGTCAAGCCGGATTTAGCTGAATACCAGTATTTTACGAGGAAGCGCTGCCTACCAGACCTCCACCACCCATTAACTGGCGTAACACGGTACTTCATGGCAAAACTGGAGTCAGATTTACCGGCTTCTGACTATCCAACACCCATGGTATTCACCAAATAACCACTAGCTAAAGTGTGTAAGAGTCAACATTTTACTGGCTAAAATCCACCTGTATTTCTTGGTAACTCTTTCAAACAATGCTACCAAGACCATGTCTTGGAATAGCCCGCCAATCCTCCTTGCTACAGACCTGAACCAGGGCCCGACGCGAGAGACCGGTTTCATCGCCCATCATCACAGATGCACCGCCCGAGCGGGCATATCTCCATCGTATTCACTCTCGCAGCTGTCTTACTTATTCCTAATTTAAAATCCAACTGTCACCGACCCAAAACTTTGTCACAGAGTGTCGTTAACCAGTAGGACAGTGACAGCACAGATGTTGACAATGATATAGACGTGATCAATATCTGGTACCTACTCAGATATTTCACACAGTGATGCAGAGATATCTAGAGTTGAAGAACTAAATCCTAATTTAATTATTTTTGTTATTGATTCGTAAATTTTGATTTAAATCATTTCTTGTTTTGCTTATCCTACTTAATTGATTAGATTTGATATCTATGACGTCACAACATGGCGCTAAGTCGATCGTATTCCTTTTAATAACGCATTTTTTTAACTGCAATTTTTTTTGGCTTTTTCCAGTTTGTGCATTTAGCTACTGTCATGTCTAAGCATAGTATGTTATAAAATGCACCCTTCCTACTTATTCCTAATTTAAAATCCAACTGTCATCGACCCAAAACTTTGTCACAGAGTGTCGTTAACCAGTAGGACAGTGACAGCACAGATGTTGACAATGATATAAACGTGATCAATATCTGATATCCCAGCTTAGTTCAACTACCGTATTTTATGATAATCCCTAAAGATTATCGATAAGGAAGAGGTCACTGCAAGTTTCGGGAGTAATGTCCTTTAGCAAAGTTCGATAAAATGTAACTTGATGACGGATTTAGTGAAAAGTTGAGAGGACAAAGTTTTGGGAAAAGTTCTGATTTTCACGATAGACGTTTTGGCTCCGATGCTTGTAAGTACTTACATTTTTAAGCTGAAATAATCTCTTTTAAACTAAACTGTGTCTTTAGTTTTCTTGCGGCTTTTAAGTAGCTTACTTAATACGTTTCATTTAGAAACTTTGACTTGGGCTTGAATAAAATGGTCGATTTTTTTATTTATTTAAACCTTATACAACATAATGGTACCTACACAGGTGGACTATATACAGGTATTCACTACCAGAAAACCAAGGATTTAGTGGTGTTTTCTAAAAACAAAACCAGAGTCCTTAAAATGAGGGTTTAGTCGGTAAAAACCTCTCTTCTCCTCGTCTTTGGATGATTCCCCAACCTAAAAAAAAAGTGGTTTCCAAATAATAAACAGCGTTTCCACCACATATCTAAAGAGACCAACAAAAAGTTCATAAAATAAAATTCCTGCTTACAGTAGGTGTAAATTTACATTGATATTGTGGAATAATAGCTGTGTTAGGAATACCTGTCTTACAGGAAATAAAACTCTCTTATTAACATAATTTATGTAGAGTGTCTTTTGAATTAGCCTAAAGAGACCTATCTCTATCTTCGCCACATAGACGGTCCTGTGTTGCTCGCATCTAACGGATACCCACAACCTTCACTAAATCGTCAATCTATCGTACGGGACGCCTTCCAATAAGCTGTTTAGACTAGAGAAAAAAACAATAAAATATACTCGTAAGACTAACCCAATAAAAATCTCCAAAAATAACCACTCTAAAATTAGCTCCATCAAAAACAAACTCGTAACACAATCGAACGAATTCATTCCTCGCATCCCAGTTGACGATGAACGAATGAATGAATGAAAAGTAAACAATAACAGAACAGAAGAGGGTGAACGAATCAACACGGTCAATGGTTCGTGTAACGGGAATGCGTTGTCGGAGCAAAATGATGGCATTCGTGCGACGTCGGATGGCTTCCCTGCGTTTGTCGTGAAACTAGCGAATGTGAAGGGTTAAGCTCATTTCACACTACACTATAATATACAATGTGTTTATGACAATGCGACAATAAATGAAAACACCGGCAATACTCACCATTATGAATAACTTTTAGCATGGGACCAACGCTGAAATCGCGAAAAATATTCAGGTGTCCCATACATTTACGTTTGAATAAGTCGACTAAATGTACGGGACAGCTGAAACTTATTATTTTTTATTTGTATTGCCAGTGTTTTCATTTATTGTCGTATTGTCATAAACACATTGTATAGCATATCGCATATGGTGAGCCATATAGTTGTGCTATGAATTATATGCTATTACATTATAGCGTAGTAGGGTAGGTTAATTTTGAACTTTGCTTCGCTGGAATGGTGTTGTTATTTATTTACAAGGCAGATGAAACTATGCCGTAGTTGCATGGGATGGGCCCCCTAAAGCCTTGTACGCACTGTCAAACACGAATTGTTGAATGAAAATAGTTTGTGTTTACACACATAAGAAATGATAACAATAGACGCATTTGCTAGATTAAATACGGTAGAGGTTTAACTGTTTGCTTGTTTGCGTGTTTGTAGTCTTATGTTTGTTGTGTAATTTCTGAATGCATTGAGTTGTCATTCAGTTGTTTACTACTCATGTGTGCACAAACTCTGCTTAGTTTGGGACTAGGTGGCGTTGTGTGAAAGTTGTGGAATATTATTATTTTATTGATCTGTTTATGAAAATCGTTTTTGAGAAACGCTTTTTGAAATAGGCTTCTCTTTATAGTGAAAAAACCCTATAAAAATGCCTAAAAAGTCCGAAACAAGGCACATTTAAAAGTCTGATACATTTAGTGGAATTTATTTTAATTCAATCGCAGACTTCACGCCATCAAACTCTTTAATGTCTAGTTTTAAACTTTTTTTGTCGCTTTTTTGCGGTGGGGTTTTTGACTCGGTTACTTTTTATATTCTTCTTAATATATATAAATCTCGTGTCCCAATGTTTGTCCTCAATGGACTCCTAAACCACTTAACCGATTATAATAAAATTCGCACACCATGTGCATTTCGATCCAACTTGAGAGATAGGATAGTTTAAATCTTAAAAAAAAAAAAAAAAAGTTGGGTAAAGTAAGGTAGTGTAGTGTAGGGTAGTGTAGGGTAGTGTAGGGTAGTGTAGGGTAGTGTAGGGTAGTGTAGGGTAGTGTAGGGTAGTGTAGGGTAGTGTAGGGTAGTGTAGGGTAGTGTAGTGTAGGGTAGTGTAGTGTAGTGTAGTGTAGTGTAGTGTAGGGTAGTGTAGGGTAGTGTAGTGTAGCGTAGTGTAGTGTAGGGTAGTGTAGGGTAGTGTAGGGTAGTGTAGTGTAGTGTAGTGTAGTGTAGGGTAGGTAGGGTAGTGTAGGGAAGGTAGGGTAGGGTAGCGTAGGATATGTAGGGTAGTCATTTGACGGGAAAAATTCTAAAAATAAATAATTGTCTACCCCGTGCGAAGCTGGGACGGGCTGCTAGTTTTCTATATTTAAATGGCCTTTTGAAGTTGACTCCTTCATATTTCAAAGAGCGAACGGCTACTAAGTTCTACTGCTAGTCAATGACTTTCCTTAGGTCCTTCCAGAATTCCTCTTCTTTTTAAAGGAAAGGAACACTTTAATATACAATTTTTTGTGAAACTTCTTTATCGTCAAGTAATTTTGTTCATTATAATTATTTGCTTTGAGCTGTAGTAGTCCTAATTATTTATTTTCTTCCAATAATTTACAATCTGGGTAGAGGGCTATTTTACCCCCATTTTTATCTTTGATCATTTATATGCCAGATAAACGTTTGCCGGTTCAGTTAATACCTATATAGGTATTTATGCACATACAAGTCGTATTTTACTACTCTCACGCAATGACGAAACAGTGACCTTTTGAAGATATCAATCGAATTTTCGTTTATACATAAATTGTCGATTCGAGGATAGTGACGGATGACTAGTATCACAATTGAATAACATAAATAAACTTTTATGTGTCCTTTATAGGTACTCAATAATTTTTGATGTGCCAAGGAAATAAATATTATTTGTAGTGTTGTTTGTATTCAGAAAGCAATTATTACTTTTTTTTACAGCTTTCACACAACGCCATCTAGTCCCAAGCTAAGCAGAGCTTGTGTTATGGGTACTAGACAACTGATAAACAAACTTATATATATCTAAATGCATACATATTATAGAAAAATAACACCCAGACCAGAACAAATGATCGTGCTCATCACACAAACATTTGTCCTGGGTTGGAATCGATACCAGGACCTCCGGCATAGCAGTCAGGGTCACTATCCACTAGACCAACAGGCCCGTTAAATATTGTCAGGTTTGCGCTTGACCATTAGGTATCTCATCCGATAGTAAGCAAAAATGTGGACGACGCTGGAGCACGCTTGCCTAAGTAAACAGTTCACTTTCGACCCCTAGGTTGTAACTATCAGGAACACAGGCACAAGCAGAGAATTTCAGTCCTTAGCTGTTCCTACGTATGAAAAAAAAGGTTTTCCTAAAACATACAGTGCATAGAGTTTTGTTTAGCTGAGAAATCATCCAGTGACTTCTCCTGCTCTGAGTGACGCGGGTCACTCTTTGTCAAATTTATACTCTTTAAAACTACAACTGTGTTATTCAGTTACCCTTGGCTCTCTAAAGCTACGAGTTTCCTTTTCAGAAAATCCCTGCGGCCCAAGCGTGGGAAGTCTACCATAACCCTTACTAATGTAAGTTGGTGCGTAACTCATGATGAATTTTTTAAATTGTCTCTTATGATCTGCCTTTGATATAAAAGAAACTTAAGTCAGAAATATAACGACTTTAGTTCATGTACAAAACCAAGGTAAATAAGAGGGAATAATAAATGCGATATTTCAGTTCTGTGCCTTCGGCTTGACCTTTCGGAGATTAGCTATCATCCCTACAGTACACACAATTCACTTACCTACGTAGTTTCGTCTATGAATGAGTGGAGCCGGGGCGACGCGGGCCGCGGGCGCGGGCCGCGGGGCGCGGGGTGGCGGCGGCGACGGGTTGCCGACGCCGCGCTCTCCCGCGCGTTCCTTAGTACGCTGTTATTCACCATACAGTGCGCACGATTTTCTTAAGATCCTACCTAACGTTGTTGTAACGTTCGTAAAAGTTTTGTATTACCTTGAGTGAAAGTGATAACTGTGATAAGTGCAACATATCGCTGGACAGGGTAAGTTTATTTATTTTTTAGTTTTGTCTATGAGAATTACGAGTGGCAAGGACGTATTCATTTACGTAAACCTAAATAGTGAAGGGGTGTTCGTACTTTACACATACTCTGCCCATGTAATGGTGTAATTTGAAGAATGTGTTTTATTTAATAGCAACTGTATAGCAATGTTTGTGAAATAACCGCATGTGTGGATATTTTTCGGCTGAGTGTTTGTCGTTACTAGTCGCAGCCAGGCAGCTCACTAGTTGCAGACATATTATGCTCACACTGCTTACCCGTTTTGGCCGCAGCCATTCAGCTCGCCATCGGGAGTCGCATGACTCAAGGACCAAAGTCCTACGGCTCGTGAGCCGCAGCCGTACGGCCCGCGAGCCGCAGCCGTTCGGCTCGTGAGCCGCAGCCGTACGGCTCGTGAGCCGCAGCCGTACGGCTCGTGAGCCGCAGCCGTACGGCCCGCGAGCCGCAGCCGTACGGCTCGTGAGCCGCAACCGTACGGCTCGTGAGCGGCAGCCGTACGGCTCGTGAGCCGCAGCCGTACGACTCGTGGCCCGCAGCCGTACGGCTCGGGTGTCCAGTTTGCAAGTCCTAGCTGAGATCTTTTCTACTAATATCTGAGTCTTATGGCATTATTATTGCTTGCTTTAGACGGTTCAAGAGGCATCTTTCGTCTCATTGGGAGAGCTATTGGAGGAGACGGGCGAAACTGACAACGACAATGACATCTTAGAACGACTGAAGATTTTAGCACAAGAGCTGTTGCCCAATGGCTGGACGTCTTGGATGGTGACTCGATCAACGAAGGAGGAAGTGTTCGGCGACACCGTTGACCCCCAGGTATTGAACAAATTGAGATTTGCCATACCAACAGATCAACTAGCTAGAGCGTTCGTTCCGGAGGCGACTCGTTTATCTGAAAAAGGGTTTCGTGACCTCAAGCTGAAGATGCTTGATTGGGCGTTCACTAGAGCGTTAATAACCAGCCCACCTGCGATCTGCAATAAGATTAGGGGGTCAGCCGCCGCAACTGAACTATTCAACGAGGCTGTTAGACCTAGACGTATGTCAAGGAAGGAGGCCGATCGAGCATTGTCATTGGAAGCAGATGAAGAGGTAACGAATGCGAGGAAAAGGCGAATATCCTCGGATCCAGAATCCAGTGATGCATGGGCAAATAGGTCTAAACGTTCGCGGATAGATTGCCTGGAACAGCGTATGAACGATATGTTTTCAACCCTAATGGAGAAAATTGAGTCGCTGGCTCCAGGAAGAGACGTGAGGCCTGAGAGCTCCTCTGAAGATTGCGCTTCATCCAATGATGGAGAGAACCTCCCCGCTCCATCACGATCTGAGTCACCCTGCGATTGGCATGCGCCACCGTTGGACTCTAATTTAGAATTGGATTCTGCTCAATTTAGCTGGCCAGAACTGGAGTTTCTTCCTGAGGTAAAGGAGGCAGAACCCGCGATTCCAGCACCGTCAGAACATATAAAAGCAGAGGGCATCGCCTGTCAAAGGTTTGGGACAGATGCTTGGAATCGAATAAGATATAAAGACGTGGCTAAAAGATTGCACGCATCACCCGTCTTTAGCACCTTAAGGATTAATGCTGAATTGAGTGACCTCGGAATACCGACCTCAGGGCTCCTCACCAAACAAGATGGAGTACTAGGCACGATTGTCCATGGGCTCCTCTGCCAGAGAAAGGCCCTAGCCGAAGAACTTAAGAAGCTTGCAGCAAAATTCCCAGCGGCCTCGGCAGACTTAAAAACCTTATTGTCAGAGGGTTCCGAGTTCAAGGCAACGTCAGACGATCTTTTACAGTTTGTTTGTGCACATCGAGCAGAAACAATTGATTTGAGGCGGAAATCCTTCAAAACGAATAGTGATGCTCTTTCGTCTATGCTGCAACAGATACCACCATCAGGAACACACTTGTTCCAGGAGGATAAGCTCTCTCTATTTATAAGAGACAATGGTGGTACGTCTCGCATTTTTCCTTCCCGTTTTGGGAAATTTCCGGAGAAAACCAAACAGCATTTTCAGCAGCCTCGAAAAAGTCGCCAGCCAGTCCCAGGCCGTACGCAGAAGGCCAAAAACCCCGCATGGCATATTCGGCCATCTCAAACAGCAAACCAAAAGCGGACGCAATCCGTTGGCAAGGCGAAGAGAGGTGATAAGGCGGAACAGCGACAGCAACGTCGTAAATA
Source organism: Mythimna separata (assembly GCA_030763345.1). Classification (NCBI taxonomy): domain Eukaryota; kingdom Metazoa; phylum Arthropoda; class Insecta; order Lepidoptera; family Noctuidae; genus Mythimna; species Mythimna separata. The sequence continues at coordinate 20,447,206 of CM061171.1, read as the reverse complement.
TTGACAGGGACTTCAGAGGGGGGCAGCTAAAGAATTACGAGCAACAGTGGCGTTTGCTGGGAGCCCCAGCGTCCGTCTTAAAGATAATAACCAACTATGCACTGCCCTTTTCAAAGAAACCCCCTTCTGTTCCGTTAAGTCCAAAGTTAATGTCAGATTTTTCGACGAGGCCCTCAAAACTAATGCTAAAGGAGATATCGACATTATTAAATCTAAGCGTAATCGAAAGATCAACGGCCAAGACCGGATTTTTATCAAGGATGTTCTTAATACCCAAACAGAATGGCAAGATACGGCAAATTTTCGACCTTCGGCGACTAAACCTTTTCTTGAGTTCAAGAAAGTTTCGTCTGGTAAATCAGAACTATGTTCCCAAATTCTTGCAGAAAAACGACTACATGGGAAAGATAGACATCTCTCAAGCATACTTCCACATCCCAATAAGAGAGAGTCATCGGCGCTATCTCGCTTTCTCCTGCCAAAGCCAGCTTTACCAAATGACCTCGCTGCCCTTCGGTCTGTCAAGCGCTCCGTGGGCCTTCTCCCGAGTAAGCAAATGGATAGCAAGCATGCTAAGAACGCGAGGCTTTCGTGTACTGGTATATCTCGACGACTTCTTATTTGCTCATCAAGACCCCCAAATACTAGAAGCGCAGATGGAGCAGGCTATTTCGCTTCTCCAAAGCCTCGGTTGGGTACTCAATCTAGAAAAGTCGATAGTAAAAGCTACACCAGAGATCGAGTTCTTAGGTATAATATGGAATACGGTTACAAACAGAAAGGTCTTACCGAAACAAAAACGCGATCAGTTGGCAAGAGATCTTCTACAAATAATAAATGGCCGTGGTTGGAATTGGAATCAAGGCACGTCGTTGATAGGCAGACTGGGGTTTGCATCGTTGGTGACTCCCTTAGGGCGCCTATTTACAAGAAACCTGCAGAGGGCGTCTCGTGCTCTGTCAGAAAAAACTCCCAAGAAGATGCGCCTGCTACCAGGGGCGGCAATGAACGATTTATTCTGGTGGGTGAAGAACCTATCTCGACCGGGAAGAATATTCATTCCCGAACCAAAATTATTTGTCACCACGGACGCCTCCAACATAGGTTGGGGAGCACAGGTAGGGAATCTCCACGTCTCACAACAATGGACCAAGGATCAACTAAGTTGGCATATAAATCGAAAAGAACTGTACGCAGTTTTGATGGCGCTGGTCAAATTTCCAGATGTATTAAAGGGACAGACAGTAATGGTTCAATCAGACAACCGTACAGTTGTGGCGTATATAAGAAATCAAGGTGGAACAAGATCATTGACACTGCTGGATTCGACAAGAAAATTGCTTCTCCTAGCTCACCGTCTGAAAGTAGACTTGCTCCCCTTTTACATCCCAGGTCAGTACAACACGTTAGCAGATTCCCTCTCTCGAGGCAAAAGTCTCCCAGACTGGCATCTCAGCAACGAGATTACAACAGTCATATTTCAGAGAATGGGCACACCTCATATAGATCTGTTTGCGACAAATCGGTCCAAAGTAGTCCCTCATTATGTGTCAATAGATGCCAAGGATCATCAAGCATTATTTGTGAACGCCTTCAGCAGGGTGTGGCAGTTCCAGTTGGCTTGGATTTTTCCGCCACCACCTCTTATCCCCAAGGTTCTACAGCACTTGAATCAAGCCTCGGGAACCTTTCTAATGGTTGTTCCACGATGGAAAAACGTGTTCTGGAGAGGAGACCTGAAGAGGAGGGCGATTGGAGTACCATTCCAAATTTGGAACCTGGACCGGCATTTGATAGATCTGGCGACCAATCAGCCCCCTCCGGGAATGAAGGATCTGTCTTTAGAGGTTTGGAAGGTACGGGGTGGAGTCAACTAACTACAGGACTTCAGTCAGAAGATATTGCACTACTCCGATCCGCGTGGCGAGACTCAACATGGAAAACCTACAGTTCTTCATGGAAGCAGTGGACTTCGTGGTGTAAACAACATGGGGCAAAACCTGACCGGCCTCGTCCACAGGAACTTGCTTCATATCTGGGTTTTTTATTCAGAATTAAAAAATTAGCATACGCGACCATTTTGGTACATAAGTCGGTAATAGTCACACTATCGGATCCCGAGCAAGTTAAAAATATATCTGCACATCCACTTGTTACATCAATGTTGAAGGCAATTAATTTGCGGAAGCAGGCCTCTATGAGTCCTAAGTCCAAAATATGGAATATTCAAGACATCTTAGCCTGGTTAGAGACTCATCCACCTGATAGAGAGAGTATCTTTCAAGTATCGCGTCATTTGGCTTTGTTACTATTATTAGCGTCAGGAAGAAGAATTCATGATCTGACTGTTTTAAGTATTTCTCCAGAGAATTGCATTATTTCAGAGACATCGGTAACATTTTGGCCAATGTTCGGCTCTAAAACAGATGGGACAAGGGGTCGACAATCAGGATGGTTGTTACATAAATCAGATAACAGAACCTTTGATTTAGTGAGCTGGGTTAGATGTCTTATTGAAGTTACGTCGGTCAGACGTAAATCCCAAGATGGCTTACTCAATCTCTTTATAACTACACGAGGAAGGGTAAAAGCTGCTTCCAGGGCAGTAATAGCGGGATGGCTAAAAACTTCTTTTAAAGATATAGGAGTCGATTACACGCCGGGTTCGATTAGGTCGGCGGTTGCCTCATACGATTACGCAAGGGACACTCCTTTGGATGACATTTTGAAGCGTGGGAATTGGAGAGGGTCAGCAAACTTCTTCAAGCACTACTGCAAAGCAGTTGAGAGGCCTAATAGGCTTATTGAAAATAGATTAAGTAACTCTTTCGAGGCAGTTTAATTAATTTCTTATAATGACTAGAGTTATTAGTGAATTGCCTAAAGGCATTTATAATAAGCTTCAGTTTGTCGAGTTGATTCAGGTAAAATGTGAGCAATTGTGAAAGATTATTAAAGAACTGATTATTTCTGTATATCATGTTTCAATTATTTTGTTCCTACTGTAAATCTTTAAAAAACTAGAACTAGAGTCACAGTACGCTGGTCACTTGGAGCCGGCAGATTATAAACACTTCTCCGAAAGGTCAAGCCGAAGGCACAGAACTGAAATACTACCGTTTTCTACCCCGAAGGGAGGAAAACGATTATTTCAGGTCTTGCCGAGGCTTGACCTGAGCAATGCCTTGCCGACTCTTTCGGAAGCGGTACTAAGGAACGCGCGGGAGAGCGCGGCGTCGGCAACCCGTCGCCGCCGCCACCCCGCGCCCCGCGGCCCGCGCCCGCGGCCCGCGTCGCCCCGGCTCCACTCATTCATAGACGAAACTACGTAGGTAAGTGAATTGTGTGTACTGTAGGGATGATAGCTAATCTCCGAAAGGTCAAGCCTCGGCAAGACCTGAAATAATCGTTTTCCTCCCTTCGGGGTAGAAAACGGTAGTATTGTGAAAGCATTAAGATAATCTACGAATTTTTGCATTTTGCAGATCAGAGTCTAGTAGTCTGTTGATTAAAATAAGATAAGCAGTCATTACACGTATTTATTTACATAATTACAATCATTAAAATCGTCAACGCCATTTTAGTTCGTCTTTCAATAGAGTTAATGAATGGCTGCATCAATAAAAAAATTGAGAAAAATATAATCGCAAAATTAACACACGAATCGTCAAGCTATCCAAAATATCGGTTGAATTAATTTAACATCGTGTCTCTTAACTTTTGTATATTTAACGTTTGAATCCCCAACCGGTCCTATGAGACCGCGCTGTTATTGTTTTACTATTGTGTCTCGTTTCGCGGGTATCTGAGTAATTAACTTAATATTTTAATAATTGACGGAACAGTTGGTGACTAAGCGATTAGCTGCTACACTGCCTTTCGTAAATTCGATTACCTCACGCAACAAATATTTTTATGACCATCTAGTATGGTCTAAAACCTAACGCAGTGCCAGTGTGGAGCAGCTACCCAGGACATGCGGCACTTGCTATGCTGTCCATCCTGCACAACCACCTGTACTTTGCAGGATTTAAACGTGACCAATTCCAAAGCCATATATGTAGGTTGCCAAATACTGGGCAGAAAAAGTTTAATGCAAGCTTCGATTCGAAAAGCAGAAGGAGTTTCGGGTCTTGATGTCTAGTACATGTGGCTTTATAAGTTTGTAAAGGCAACCACTATACATGACTAATTTCTAGTTTTACGTTACCCACGTTTATTTAACAAACAAAAAATGAAACATACTGTATATCTCTTTCCACAACCGATTTATTCACGCAAAATACAATTGTACAACACATCGCAATGTTATGCGTTTCACAACGCAACGGAGCGCATGACATTACCTACAACGCATGAATTTCTGACGCACAAAGCTTGCTTTACAATGTAACAACGCTTCACAAAACTCTATAGAACGTATTTCGTGGACCTGAAAACACTCTCATATTTCTCTCGGTGTTCTGAAAACCTGAATCGAATGTCTGTTATAGTGGGTGGCACTTTAATTTATCTTTTCTTGGACGAAGAGTACTTATATTTCACAGTAATATTGTAAAGGTGAAAGTTTGTGTAATGTGTCTGTCTTTTAAGGTGGAAAAACTTCCAATACCTTCTCGCACTCTAGGGCCCAGCGGAAGGACGTGTGAGACTTTTACTGACTAAAACTCACCCCTATGTTCCTGCTTTGCCTTCGTTGTAAGGCTCTGTATTACTAATTCACACAACCTATGTCCCGACTTTCCGAGTAATGTATGTGTCTTTCTGTAATCAAACTTCTTCTCGCTTGAATGGCTAAACGGATGTAGATGATACGATATACGGATATCCAGGAACAGGCTAATGTACTTTTTATCCCGGATATATGATTATAGGTTCCCTTAGGACAATTAATGAAAAAAATCTACATTCGCGCAGTATTCTATATGCTATTCTTGGACTGGTCTACTCATGTGCCATATGCCATTTAAATCCAATGAACCATTTAAACGTAAAACAGAATAGAATAAAACTTCATTATATACCAAAATGGTAACAAAACTTTTACACTAACTTAAATCATAATGGAGTAACAAACATATACACACACAAAGAAACTTTCTCCTTTATAATTTGAGTTCGATTACACACACACACACATGCAAAATCGTAGCCGAAAATATAACACCCACTTATGCAATTTACTCTAAAATGATACATATACCTACAGTTAATTTGGAATATGGCATTCCACATTAATTTTGACATCAACAAATTAAATTTTAATAAATAATATTTCTTTGATTGCTTAATTCGTAACTTATCACCCCATAAAATGTTAAATATTATTACCATAATAAGTCACGTAATGAATGGCATTTAATTAATACTCATCTTCACCTTGATACGAGTGTGATGACTCTAATAGATACTCTTTAGTAATGTTGACGACATATCCACACACTTCGGTATGATCTTTACTTAAGTTAAAAAAAAACTACATTCTGTTTAAATTCGAATAATGAAATGGCTTCAAAATATACCGAATACTCGTCATCACCGACCAATCTAAAAGAAAGCATTTTTCAATTACTTCTGTATCGTGGAATTCACAAACATTTAAACTCACATATACAAGAACGGTCGGAACAACTATCTATAGGGCATAAAAATATTTGTTCCACACGAATCAAACCCATGATATCAGCAATCAACCACTGCGGCGGTTTTGCTGTTACATAAACCAGAGAAACTATAAGTAGACGCTGTAATAGTGCTACCTTCCGTTAATAAAAATACTTTCAAAATAAGCGTATAACTTCCAGAGATAAGGTACCTCTAACAAACTAAGAAATATCTCTTAAACTACAACATTATTAATTTTAGATATCTAACACACTGGCATACACAAATACACACAAATCTACTAATAATACAAATCCTAGATTAGGCTACTCATCATATCCTCGGCTGCGTCATCAAATCAAATCCTAGAAGTGTGGAAATTCTGACCAAAATAATGTTTACACATAGTGCCAAGAACGAAACACATAATAGCTAATCTGATTGGAATGAGTTCACATGATCATATAACTCAGGAAACAAAAACAATGAAGACATAGATAACAATCGTTTGGCAGAAATGTCTTGATCTGAGATTTGTACTGTTGTATTTGTGCAAAATTAAATCGACCGAATCTTTTGGCTTGTAGTGGCCAACGAGACTTGTTAGGCAGTTAGATTTCTAAATTCGGTAGTGGATTTTTTTATTGATATTTGAGACCGAATTCCGATTACCGTAGCCAATCGTAAAGAAGATTAGCCAGGTACGCAAGAGATAATAAAATGCGACATAGGTGCACTTTTGGTTCCTTGGGAGTCGTAAGGCAATCCCTGGTCACCGTAGATGAGAACTAGTGGACGACGAGCAATGGGTAGCTTGCCATCCGCCCGTCCGATAAGAACACAGCATGAGTCGTCGAATACACGTAGTGTTCCAGGCGCACCTCAAAGAGATGTCAGTAAAACCGCCATCATCTACATCATCTAGGCAGATTCCTTCCTGATCCTTTTCCCAACTATATTGGGGTCGGCTTCCAGTCAAGCCGGATTTAGCTGAATACCAGTATTTTACGAGGAGCGGCTGCTTACCAGACCTCCACAACCCGTTAACTGGGGTAACACGGCACTTCATGGCAAGACTGGAGTCAGATTTACTGGCCTCTGACTATCCGTAACGACTGCCAAAGATCTACAAATGATACCCGGGACCTACGGCTTAACGTGCTTTCTGAGGCACGGAGGAAGCTCGGTATGTTAAGATGGTCATCTATCCACAAACCAACATTGGCAAGCGTTGCTTAAAAAGATCGATGCCGATGAGTATTTCTGTAACGGATACAGTGATCCTGTAACGTAAAGGGCAATTGAAGTACACGTGTGTATTTTAGTCAGTAAAAGTCTTATACACCGGCTTCTTTCTTCAGCCTAGAGTGGGAATAGTGTTTGTTTAATAACTACCACACAACAACAAAAAACTTTTAACTTTAGTTTAGGTCGACAAAACAGATCGTTTTATAGTTCTGAGGTAAGTGTCATTCTTAGTTAGAACTTCTTTCTTTGATTTCCAAAAGGTCTAAATATAAGTTCTAACAAAATGACTCGTGATACTCATGTCAGAAATAACAGTGACAAAAATTCGAAATAAATAATAAGCGATAGTGAAAACTATTGCTTATTATTTGTTTCAAATTTTTGTCTATTTTTATCACAAGTAGAATGTCTTTGGCAATATTCTGGCTCTTCTCTACATGGAACCTGTCATTTATCATGTTGTTAACAGCACTATGTTCGGAGTTTTTCAGCTAAAATTAGAATTGGAAGTCACATGAGGGCAAATAACAGATCAGCATATCTGAGTTTTAAACCACCATGAGGAGACAAGAAATATAGTCTGGTTAGACAATGCCTAAGGCATTAAGTCCGCCTTTGTACTTTGTGTTGCATAAAGAATAAATAAATAAGCACATAGAACCTGTAGAGACTGTATGATGCATGTATGATAAATATCCCTTTCCTTTTGGTTGGGGTCAAATAACTTCTTTCGATCCTGCAAATTGTCGTGTCGACTTTGAACGGGAAATCAAAGAGTTCATTCGGTCGTTCATGGAGCAATATCCATTGATATACCTATATAACTATTTATTAAAGCATTTTATGTCGATATGCTGCTCTTCTCTATAATCTTTGGAATGTTTGGTTTGAGAGTTTGTCCATTAAAATATTTGCCAGCATAACTGGACGTAGTTAAGCAGAAAGGACTCAATCCACACTTTGGCCAAAATTGAGTTAAGTATGCCATCGTACTCCCGAGGGTCGAATCTATCATATAATGAAAACCCTAGCTTTAAAATGTACATTCAAACTAGTTTTTTCACTACTCCGACTCAACCCACATGTATGAAGAGCATACAAAATGTATTTGCTGAATTAACTCAGTCCGCTTGAATTGTTTTTGAGTAATGAGATTGCTATGAATGTGTTCCTAAGGTCGATAAAACAGAATAAACTCAAACGGTTTGAATCCTTTCTAGGAATTAGTTTTGATTAGAAATATAATTTTACCAAATAACTGAAACGACTCAAACAGATTGGGTCGGTTCCGATTGGGTCGTAAAATATACCTTTTGGTTTATCAGAAATAACTCAAGCAGAATGAGTCGTTAGTAAGAAATAGATGTTAGACTGATAATCATTAAGATTATTGAATTGAAACGACTTAAAATATTTATGTATACGTTGAAGTAGTAGTAATATTTAATTAATCAAAGTTATTACGTTTGCGTTGTTAATAAAAGACATGGATGTAATAAAACTATAAGTATTACTTTCCTGAAATTTTTACAGTGGCAATATTTTGTTGATAGGTGGAACTCTAAAAAACTGGCAACTCTGCCATTTTTTCGCACACTGACTAGTAAAACGCGTGTTTTGATTTATTTAGTTTAAATTAGTTCATTCATCAAAAGAGAGCGGAAGATCTTCGTAATCAAATTTCTCAAGACTTGGCGCGTGCCAAGATCCCAAATTTGAATGTGTTACCTACAATCTCGAAAAATCTCTACCTCTGCCCCGTATACCTACTAACATAGTTTTTTTATAAACGTCAGTTATGGCTTTAAAATGCTGGGATTCATGTTGGCCCTAACGATCAAGGACGATGCTATGTCTGGGTTGAAGGAGAAGCCGGAAGAGGAGCCCAAGAAGTTGGCTCGTGCCTCACGAGCAAATTTACACCGCAGAAGAATACATAAACATCATGAAAATCTCCAAAAAGAAAAAACCCCTTCACGTTCTTCTTCTTCTACCTGGCGTTAATCCCGGCCATTGCGAGGATCCGCCTTTCTACTAAACTTTCTCCACTTTGCCCGATCTTCAACATCCTTCCCAGTAACGCCATTGGCTCTCATGTCAGACTTGACGACGTCCAGCCAGCGCTTGCCAGGGTGACCACAAGACCTAGTCTCAAGGACAGCCATATCCATGCATCTCCAACGTACTCCCTAGGGCGGTGCATGATGTGGCCATATCATCGCAGACGACACTCTTGCAGTTTTTCTCCCACGTCACGGACACCCAAGACTATCTCGGATGAAGGAGTTGCTTATGCGATCAGATCGCGTTACGCCGCTCATCCACCTCAGCATCTTCATCTCCGTGACGCGAAGCTCCGGGGTGTGTCTGCGCCATACAGAAGGAGAGGCCGTATGATGCATTTATATATCTGCCCCTTGAGCTTCAGAGGCATTTTGCGGTCCCATACAACGCCTGTTACCTCACACCTCTTCGCCCAAGCAGCGCCTATACGTGCTTGGACATCGTCGTCCACGTTGCCAGACTCGTGCAACACGGATCCAAGGTACGTGAACTTATCCGGATGATGTTTGGATCCACACTTCAATTGGCACGTTATCCGTACGTTTCCGGTTCTTCATGTGGCGAAGAGCAATGCGGGTTTCGTCGGGGGAAATAAGGGAAATAAGTCCAAGATTTGGAGGCGGTTCGGGAGGAAGGTTCTTCTTCACGTTAATAAAATGAAAACAAGATTTTTTAAGTACGAAAAAAATAGAAAAAAAAAGTTAATCGCAAAACATGTACAATGAATAAAGTGAACTGGCTAAAACTAAACAAATTTTATTGAAACAAAAAGATCCTTACCTAATAACGATGACAGAGAGTAGAGTTATATACAAAAGCTGGATTTGTCGAAAAGAAACAAAGATGTTTTAATCCAATCTTCAAAAGAAGAATATGAAGTTCTTTGGCCTCAGGGAAAACAAATCCCTCAAGCTAAGCTCCAAGATCTTAGATCTATGTTTAATTTAATACCTGAAGACTGTCATCCATTTTACAGTACCCTTAAGAGAGACTGCAATATCAACGAGGATGTTGATGGATACGGGCCATCTCTTGACTTCGACTCGACGAGGATGAGAGAAATTAATAGAGTGCGTCTAATGAGAGCGCGACCTGGAGGTTTTTTTTTTCAATTTAATAGGCATCATTATTTAGCTGCAATTGTAGGAAATAAAAAAAATTGTGAAGTGTCAAGAGATGATTGTCCTACTGGTTAGTAATATCACATACAAAATTTTTGGATTTAACCTCTTTCTCTCAGGTCGCACTTTTATTAGACGGACTAGTGCGTCTAATGAAAGCGTGACCTGGAGTTTATTTTAAAATTTAATTGGCAACATTATTCAGCCGTAATTTTATTGTAGGAAATAAAAAAAAAGTGGGGTGTCAAAATATGATTCTCCTATTAGTTAGTAATAACACATACAAAATTTTTGGATATAAACTCTTTTTCTCTGGTCGCGCTTTCATTAGACGGACTTATATGCGTGACCATCTATGCGCTATTTCTACTTTTTTTTGTATGTCAATCATGGCATTTTTATGTGATTTTGCTAGCTTTATGTTTATTGACAATAAATATATAACTTTTTAATCGTTTTCGTTATAATAATTTTTTATTAGTAGATTTTCTAGTCGAAGGGTAGTTTTGAGTCCATTCTGAGAAAGTAAAAAAAAATACCTGTCTTAACAAACTTAAATTTAATTGTAAGGACTCAACCCACATTTCAGTTAATATCTCGAAATCTATTGCAAAATATATGATTATATTTGATTGATAAATAAAATACAAACTATTATTTTAATTAGGGAGCAAAATTTAAAACAAATGTGTCTTTGTTTTAGAGAAATTACAGCTGAAACTTCAAACGCCCATAACTCAAAAGTGACTTTTTGTGGATTGAGTCCTTTCTGCTTAACTACGTCCAACTGAGCTTTCAACCACTATGAGGAAATAAGGAATGCGATCGCTATTGCTAAATAATTGTGAGATATATATAGAGAATTCCCTCTCCTAAAGAGGAGGCCTGAGTCCCAGCAGTGGGAACATTATAAGGCCGATAATGCTAATGCTGTATAGAAAATTGTTAGATAGCATCATAATATAATATTATCCTGCTCTAGGTGGAGCAAGCGGGCTTTTGTCAAGCTTTTGCTAACTACCACCTGTGTTCCTTCATTTACCCTTTGTGTTCCAGGGCCGCGGTAATACTTCCGATCATTTTTTCCGCGTGTTAAAAAGTTTAGTTGATTCTGCCTACCGCTTCTATATTTGTCAGTACACGCGTAGCAACGCTTATTTAACTTGCCAAAACACAAATATTTGAAGTTCATCAATAGTTGACGATTATTAAATATCTCGAAACCCGCTGAAGTTTGACTCTAACTAAGTAATCAAAAGTTACCTTTGCCATCATGAATTATTTTAGTTTAGGATTTATATCAAATAATAATTATTGTAAGATAAACTAATTATTTAATGTATATTAGGAAAGTTACAAAAGTAGAGCATAGCTTTATATACTACCTATAGATAAGGAAATTATTTACCAAATATAAGCTCTGTCTCACGGTGGCGGTTCTGTTTCACGGGTTTTTTTTTGCGGCTTTTTATATTTTTGGATAAGTAGTACTAATCATCATCACCTGCCTAGCCTTTTTCCAACTATATTGGGGTCGGCTTCCAGACAAGCTTACCTGATTACCAGTATTTTACGAGGAGCGGCTGCCTACCAGACCGATAAGTTTTACTAATATTAATATAGTAAAAAAAACTAAGATTTATTATTACTAATAGGTTATGAACTTCTACGAAGCAGATTTTGGTATAAGAATTTTTGCTTAATGATTGTCAAACATGTTAGCAAAGCAAACAATATTTACTTTAAAAAATACAAGATAAAATAAAATATTCTCATAATAAAATCCTCCATAAATTCCTTCACTTTCAGGATATTCCCACCACATGCTGCCAAACATTTCTGAATTCACGAAATCATAACAAAAATATTTTAGGATATCAACTTCCTGTACACGTTTCGTTGTGTTATAAATCAAGAAGGAATATTTTAAGGACCTGACCCTTTTATACAAAGATGGCAATTCATAAAAAATACATCCACAAACTTGTGTCAAAAAGGTATGCTCATTTCATTTGTTATCGCGTCGCAAAACTTGAATTATTACTTAACTTACACTTGAGGGCATAAGTTTTTGAAATATACTTGGAGAAAAGCGAAATAAGTTATGATATTTATGATTAAGAAGTGAAAAGTCAACAGCTTGATCTGACTTACTTTATAAGAAAGTTTTGAATTAAAGCCTCCAATTAACAGGGTATGATGCTTATCATTTTACTACAGTACTTAAAATTTTAGAGATAAGAAAATTCAAAACAAAGTAAATATTCAGTCGTGGTTGTAAATCAAGGCTCTCGTTTCAGTACGAAGCTGAGAATTGTGATGAATCTGCTAGATTTGACGGCAATCTAGACTCTATATCCAGATTTAGTACTATCTTATCTAGATCTAGATTTAAATCAAGATGACTAAACTTGACTGAAAGGTAAACATTATTTTTTTAGAATTTAGGGCTAGAAACACCTGAGTAAGATACTGGCTTTAAATGAATGATGTTAAAGGTATTTTATTTCGATCGAAATTACTATAAAAATAAAAAGTTTCTGCATATTCTTACTTCAATTTTGTTATTTCAATGTGTAAATGTGCCTTTGTAGTTTGTAAGTTTCCTCTGTACAATGACTTTGATTTCCTATGTAATGTTGTATAAGATTTGTTTTTAGTGGTTTCTTAAGCGACTCAGTCAGTGGTAGTTAGAACAAAGACAAAAAACTTCAAAAATCGGAACTTATGCAGGGGAACCAACATACATTTCAGAAACGATCACTCAAAAATGCAAGAAAAGATTTTATATCGACATATAGAACCCAAGATTAGCAATCAACTGTTTCCCAGAACACATAAACAACCATATTGACACCCAACAGCTCCCACTTTTAAAAACAAAAGAAACTACACTTATCACAACCACAAGACAGCGCGATACTTTTCAATGATTTACAAGCCGTCTGTCTCAAGCGTCAATTACGCCCCATTGAGCGAACTTCCTTGTTCATAGCACTCGTAGAAACAGCTTTACGATCAATTTAAACACATCTAAAACAATTTTGAATCATATAAGATACTCGTATATGAAATACTAGCTGTCCCCTGCGGTTTCACCCGCATTTTTCGTTACTGCTCCGCTCCCGTGGGTCGTAGCGTGATGGTATATAGCCTATAGCATTCCTCGATAAATGGGCTAACTAACACTGAAAGAATTTTTCAAATCGGACCAGTAGTTCTAGAGATTACCCCCTACATACAAACTTACAAACCTACAAATTTTACCTCTTTATAATATTAGTATAGAAGTATAGATATGACAGATAATATGATGGGATAACAGGCTTCTTGTATCAAATTGCATGTAGACGAATATGGGAGGTGGGAATTATTATATTAATTACTGTTTCTAAGATATGATATGCGTTGTAGAGAAGATATTATGTCGACTGAACATGAATATGGCAAGCGTCTTGATCAATTACACATGTGCACTCTTCGCCTATGCAATTTCTCTGTGGATTTCTTCTAGATTTGGTAATCTTAACCAAAAAACAGAAAATAAATAAACTGATTGATTCATCATCATCTGCCTAGCCTTTTCCCAACTATATTGGGGTCGGCTTCCAGTCAAGCCGGATTTAGCTGAATACCAGAATTTTACGAGGAGCGGCTGCCTACCAGACCTCCACAACCCATTAACTGGGGTAACACGGTACTTCATGGCAAGACTGGAGTCAGATTTACTGGCTTCTGACTATCCGTAACGACTGCCTAAGATCTCCAAATGACAGCCGGGACCAACGGCTTAACGTGCTTTCCGAGGCACGGAGGAAACTCGTTATGTTAAGATGGTCACCCATCCACAGACCAACCTAGGCAAACGTGGCTTAACCTTGAAGATCGACCTGTGCGGCTCTTATTATTTAGCCACGAGCTCCTCCAAATAAACTGATTGATTATAGAAGAAATTTCTAATGATTTATTCAATAATCTGCAAATTAAAGCTAAAGTAGCACTTTTTATAAGAGAGCATAAATCCTGTGTTAGTTATCAATAGACAAGTTAATCTATTGTCTCATCTCTCTGTAAAAAAATTTGCATATATAAAAAAGCCCCGACATGCAAAGGGTAAGCATCCATGACTCGTTCCTGACCATTGCACTTGAAACAATTTGTCACTGCCAAAAGTTCATCAATATCCTCAAGTGTACCCCAGTTTATCGTAAAAAATATCAGATGAGACATTATCAGCCAAAGTGCAGTGGAACGGAACAGGTCAACATAGTTTTTAAAGTATGGAAGAATTTTGATTTGTTAAAATGGTGGCATCTACAGACGGACCTCGAAAAGCATTGTTTAACGGAGGTCATTGACCCGTTTAGCTGATATTACATATTTTAGCGATGAGCATAATATCCTCCGTATAAAGTACCAAACAAGATATTATCAGTCAAAGTGCAAGCCAAGTTAAGTGATTATGTCAATTCCTTATGATCTCTGACGCGGTTAATACGAGTTCTAGATTCCAGATTGACCTTTTACGAAATTCTTTGAGTATGTTTTCAAATGTCACTTGCAGTCTTGTGGCTAATTAACTTACGCCTGAGCTAGTAGCCTGGAATTAGCTTTGACGTTAGAATCTTGCTTGTATTTCTCGAAGGAATAGGCAGTGGTGCCTCGGGCAGCAAACTGATTTTATATTCTACTAGCTGTCCCCTGCGGTTTCACCCGCATTTTTCGTTACTGCTCCACTCCCGTGGGTCGTAGCGTGATGATGTATAGCCTATAGCATTCCTCGATAAATGGGCTATCTAACATTGAAAGAATTTTTCAAATCGGACCTGTAGTTTCAGAGATTACCCCCTACATACAAACTTACAAATTTTACCTTTTTATAATATTAGTATAGATTAGATTTAATGTTTACGGGACCTGAATACTTGGACAAGTGACATACTAAGAGCTGTAATGATTACCAAACAATTGTTTGTCGTTTGTAAAACCACACGACAGCTTCGATCGATCCCTTTACAATTTTTGACAGTTCATTGGTTCACTCAATCACTACTCTGGGTCTCCTAGTGATCTAAAGTTGTACTTTACGTTACACAACACACACGACATGTAGCAATAGCTAGTTAGCTAGCATTTTAGATGTTAAAAATGTCTGACTATCTTATAACTATACTTATAAAATGCTTTGTCCTAGATGACTGTATGACGGGTCAACACACAGACTAAACCGCTGATCTTAAAGACCTGAAACTTGGAGGGTATGTTAATGTTAGTATTTTTTGAAATTCTACGTCTAAGGGAGTGTAGGTTTTTATGGCGAAAACTACTTTTGAGGATGCGAAACCACTGGCAGAAACTATTTTAAAGATATACTTAATTGATAATATTCACTTTCTACATTCCTTGTTTTATAATTAAGCTTAAAAATATACACGAGAATTCCCCAAACTGAGACAAACAGCATAAACAAAATAAAAAAGGAAGCAAGATTGAATACGAAAATATCGAATTGAACATCGGCGACGCATTTCACCACTGATCGAATCACATTCCTTCGGTATTACGGATGATATACCGTTTATGTTGTTACCGAAATTAATTATACGCAGATACACGCAGGTTTATGCTAATGCAATTTGTGATTTCTTTATACGTGTTCGTTCATCTTTTTTATTATCGA
This sequence comes from Mythimna separata, assembly GCA_030763345.1. Lineage (NCBI taxonomy): Eukaryota > Metazoa > Arthropoda > Insecta > Lepidoptera > Noctuidae > Mythimna > Mythimna separata. The sequence goes on along the minus strand of CM061171.1, from coordinate 20,431,489 downwards.
CATTGATTTCTTTTAAGATTGCGTTATTAAAGAGATCGTTATTGGGTCCTGATGTCGGTATGTTTTTGAGATTTTCGATGTCATTGGTTTTATCTGTATCATTATCATCAGTTTTATAATAGGCTGTGTTAAATATCTGTTTTTGATTGACTGCGCCAGAAGGAAAATTATATTTTTTTACGTATGTATTGACACGCTCTAGAGCTTAAACGACCTGTTGCATTATAGCTTCACAGGTGTCGCCATTTCCTTAGATTCGTCTAAATTATGAGAGTGACACTAGGTATATCTAATATTATAACTAAATTTAATGTTACTCACTAAATGTGAAATATAATAACTCCTTTCTTTTTAAATACATCGTGATTACAACTTTGTTGGTATATTTTTGTAAAGTGTAATGTAAATATATAAATAACTGTAGTAACGGTATCATTACTATCATTAGCCGTAAGATTGGCAGTGTTAAACTTCAGTGCTCTATTACTTTGATTGTCAATATTATAGATATACATATCGATACCTTTGGGTAGAAAGGTCGTATAAACCATTTTGGCCAAATTGAGTTAAATATACCATTTTACTCAGAATTTTTTTCTCTATCGATCTGTATATACGAAATGTAGAAATTCGCTCAAAAATGGTTAATACAACCCAGAAATTTTCGGTCATAGCCTCTTAAAAAAGGTAAATTTTCAATGTAAAAGCCAAATATTATTTTTTTGTAATTTTGTTATGACGTAATGACCATAATTTATATTATCGGAGGGTGTAAAAATAGTCGTTAATTGTAAATGGTTTATAAGCCCTAAAGTGTTAAATGCATTAATTGTAAATGGTGTATACGCCCTAAAGTGTTAAATGCATTACTTAAACCCAGGTTAAAATCGACGTCGTAAATCCAAAGATAGTTCGCAACGTTGGTGTATAAACCATGACCATTGCAAGTCGCACTTTAGTTTGTCAAGTAAAATGTGTAAGGAATGAACCTGGACTGGTGCTATCAGATGAAGGAAAAATCAAAGAGAGGTGGAAGGAATATTTTGAAAGCCTAATGAATAAGGAAAATGGTTGGAGTGGGATTTTAGAAAGTAAACCAGAAAATGTGGGGTTAGTGAGAATGGTTAGTATGGTTGAAGTCAGAATAGCAGTAAATGGAATGAAGAATGGTAAGGCCATTGGCCCAGTTTGGAATACCAGTTGAAGAGTGGAAGTTACTGCGAGTGAATGTCAAAGTCAAAGTCAAAGCAGTTTTATTTCACATAGGCCTACATGGGCACTTATAAAACGTAAACGATGGACGGATGTAGTTAGCTATGTTCTTCAATAAGTTGTTGAAAGAAGAATTCATACCTGAAGATTGGTGCAACAGTTCTTTGGTGCCCATATTTAAAAACAAAGGTGATGTTTTTGAGTGCATCAATTATAGAGGAATAAAGCTAATGTCACATACTATAAAAGTCAGGGAGGAAGAAGTATTGAAAGGTGGTTGAGAGAAGAGAGTGAAATTTCACAGAACCAATTCGGTTTTATGCCTGGTCGGGGTACAACGGATGCCTCTTTCGCTATACGCCGGCTGTGCGAGAAATACAGAAGTGCACATAAAAACTTGCACATGGTAGTAATTGACCTCGAAAAGGCATACGTCCGGGTACATCGTGAGGTTCTGTGGTGGGCCCTTAAGGAGAAAGGTGTGCCTGTGAAGTATTGCAGTTGATCCGAGCGATGTTTAGTCGGTGTAGTACCCAAGTCCGGTCTACAGTAGGCACCAGTGGCAGTTTGAATGTAGCGGTCGGCCTACATCAGGGGTCGGCTCTCAGCCCTTAACTCTTCCTGCTAATAATGGACGCTTAGACGTTAGACATTCAGGATGAGGCCCCCTGGTGTATGCTGTTTACCGATGATATTGTGCTGGTTGCCGAGAGTGACCTAGAGGTCCAGAGCAGATTGGAGGTGTGGTGGCATAGACTGGAGAGTGTTGGTGTGAAATTGAGTAGAACCAAAACAGAGTACTTGTTCTGCGATTTCGGCGGTCCCTCCAATCTTTCGCCTTTAGTTCTCGCTAGGACGCCCATACCGATTTGTTCCGACTTTCGGTACCTCGGGTCGCTTATCCAAGGAAATGGTGAGGTAGACCGGGACATAACACATCCGATCAACGCAGGATGGATGAAATGGCGACAGGTCACGGGAACAACTTGTGATCCACGGATGCCCCTCAAGATGAAGGGTGCAATCTACAAGTCCGTGATAAGACCTGTCATACTGTATGCATCAGAATGTTGGGCTGTGAAAAAGTTGGTAGAAAAAAGATTGCATATAGCGGAGATGAGAATGTTGAGATGGATGTGTTGTGTGTCAAGAATAGACAAAGTGAGAAATGAGTATATTAGGGGAAGTTTGAAAGTGGCGCCAGTGACTGAAAAGTTGGAAGGAAATCGTTTGTCTTGGTATGGTCATGTGAAGAGGAGGGATGAAACGCCTGTTACTAAAAGAGTTCTGAATTTACATGTGGATGGATGGAGAGGGAGAGGGAGGCCAAAGAAAAGATAGATGGATTGCGTAAGGACTGATAAGAAAGAAAAGGAAGTTAGTGATAGTGCGACGGACGACAGGACAGAATGGAAGAAGAAAACGTGTTGCGCCGACCCCAAGTAATATGGGATAAAGGCAGGAAGAACTTTACGATCAACACACAAGGCTCGCATTTTGCGCGCAGCGACAAGCAGAAGAATGAGCGCGATAGACAGATACCGAACAGATACCATTGATTAGAAGGTATTATAATAATTAATAAATGTTAGTTCAGGTAGTTTTATTTTATTTGAATCGACCATTATTGGGTATTAGAATAATAATAATTGAGTTTCTACTAATTCTATGAGTAACAGGATTATTTATTAGTCAGAATTCAATTGATCTATGATTATAAATGGTTTTTAATACAAAAATATTACATAAATTTGGGTTTTTACGACATTAAATGTGACCTTAAGCTTACCAAAAATGGATATACGACCCACACAGTTTTTTCTAAGCACATTTTCATGGGGTGTATTAACCAAGAATTGATTTTTTCTTAGTCGTAAATGCAAGCTAACTTTAAAACTAAAGAAGATAGACAGGTTTTGATGATTTAACCTTTTTCATTAGCAAAATGTAAGAACCTTTCTCATAGATATTTTTTTTATAACTTCAAAAGCAAAAAAGTTATGAATTTTTTTATAAAAAAAAAATAGTTTTTCTGCTCTACTGAAAAGTCGGGTTTTGGTTTATACGACCTTTCTACCAAAGGTAGCGATATGTTTCATTGATTTAACACGACCTCAAAAACTTCGTACGAAGTATATTTCACCCATTCTTTTCATTACATTTCAAGCTGTATTACTTTCCAGGTTTATGCTAATGCAATACGTGTTTTTATAAACGTGTTCAAGCAGAAACGTCTTGTTTAATATCGAGATTGACTTCTTTTAAGATTACGTTATTATTGGGGTTTAAAGTCGGTGTGTTTTTGAGAAGTGTGATGTCATTAGCATTATCTGTGTCATTATCATCGGACATAACACTGTCAGTATTAAATTTTGGTGTTCCTATAGCGGTTTGATTGATAGTACTGAAAACTTTCATATCATTATGAACGAAGAGAATTGGTGAGTTGCAGATACTAGCAAATCTTTAAAATGCCAGATCGCAATTGTATGATAGTCACCACACGATTAGAATATAATTATGTATCTTTTTTTAACTTGGGTAAGATTAAACAACACTGTAATATTATTCTTCCCAATATATTATGTTGATGATATTATATTGTTGTTATTGTTATATTTATGGTATGCGCTACGTTTGACACAAACAAACTCTTTTCTTACTTTCTTTTCTAAGATACCAAGTTTCTTTGTGCACGTTATCCACGCAAATGAAGTCACTGGCAAACATCATTAATCTCAGAAAAATGGCTCAACTGTGGAGATGAATTGGTAACATCAGTCATTTTTATTCACTACCTGTCATTTTGGGCTTCGGAATTAATATGTTTGTTTTGTACGTTATTTTAATTTTAAGTTCTTTTAGTCCATATCCTAGGGTTGTCTGGTAGATACCGCAGTTAGCGATAAAACCGTTATTGAACCCAAAGATTTAAGATCAAATGTTTAAACAAAATATACACCAAAATAGTAAAAAAATCACAGAAATTGTTAATATTTTGGTGTACGGCCTGTATCCTATGTTACCTGACCCATTTCAGAAATATATAGAGAGAAATATGGGTCAGACAATAAGAAACACTGACTACAATAAAGTTTATTTTATTGTATGATTTATCACAACTGGTTTCATTTACCTGTTTATCTGCAAAGCCTTTGCAATATACCGACGCACTTTTGTATTAATCTCAGCTGTTAAACTGAGTTGTCTTTTCCATGAATTCGATTAATCAATGCACTCTCTATGTTTGTATTAGTTGTTGAATGTTTGTGTTATCGTGTAGTACCATCAGCCTTATCAGGGTTATTATTTTTCACACCTACAGAAGCTTGTTGGTAAGTGGCTGTTAGCGTAGCATTTAGTTATTGTCGTTTGTTCCCACTGCTGGGACTTAGATCTTCTATCTAGTAAAAGTAGAAAGGATAGGCCGTAATCCACTAAGCATGTGAGCCAAATCTCCGTTGAAAAGTGAGAATTCTTAGAGAAGAACTCTAATTTCGCGTTGCAGAGTTTTGTGTTTTTGAAGCACCATAGATGTGTCGCGACAAGATTTATATTTTGTATCTAATGTGTTAATCTATAATTAACACCATATCATCATCATCATCATCATCTCAGCCGAAAGACGTCCACTGCTGGACATAGGCCTCCCCCAAGCGCCGCCACAGCGACCGGTCCTGTGCGTCTCGCATCCATCGGATTCCCGCGACCCTCGCCAGGTCGTCAGTCCACCTTGTGGGAGGCCTTCCGACGCTGCGCACCATACATCATAACATAATAAATTCTATCTTTTTTCAAGAAGAGGATGCTGCAAATTAAAATTATAATAGGTCAATTACTTGTCTTGGCCTCTCATGGTCTCATCTAGATTTTGGCCCTCAAAGATTTGTTTATCCTTCTCAATTTCGCCAGCATCTAGAATTAAACCGGTCCTATTATCTCAAACGAAGGCGGTTCTTCAAAACAAAACAGTCTCAAAGTGAACAAGGTTTATAACAATATAATTATGAAGTATAAGGAAAATTTCACAGCACTTCACCCTGACCAGGTTACCTAATGTAGTGAGACGCCAACATTATCAACATAATGGACCCAAAGCGAGATTGTTTTTGTTATAAATATTGCTAATTACTTCCTTTTTTCATATTTGCATGGAGTTATTAAGTAAATGGTTCGAGTCCCTTATGCAGAGGCTCGTTGGGGGAGTTTGTTGTTGTTTTTTTTTTGGGTTTGGTAAATAAATGAAGCCCAGCTACCCAAAGGCATAGGTACAACGTTTAGTTAAGTAATAGGCATAAAATGTCTGTGTACAATAAAGATTATTTAAAAACAGGATAAAATAAAAACAAATAAAATCCTATACTTGTATTGTACAATCTTGGGTCATGCCAAATTTCAGGATTCTAAATCAACGGGAAGTATCCTATAGGTTTTGATTTCATAGTGAGTTTCAAAATATGGGCCTAAACGAAGCATTAATAATTTTATCGTTGATTACTTTGACTTAGAAATTTTATTATTTCACTCTTGCTTAGGGTAACAGAATATGAATTTAATTTCAGCATTATGCACTCACGCGTTCCTAAGAAAAAGAGTCTTAACAGACGACCAGACAGACACACAGCCATCAAAGTGATCCTATAAGCGTTTCGTTCTAGCCGACATAAGTACATAAACCTAAAAAAAGATTAGATATACATAAACTTAAAAAAAGATTAGATATAAAACAACCTACTACAGAGCAGTGACATTATCAAAGTGTAGTAGCCAAAGTGGCTGCCTATATTAGGTCATGTAACTACTAGCCGTTAACACTTACGTAGGTAGGTATCTACTTCATTTTTATTCGATCGATACAATAAACAATTAGATGATATCCATACTATACTAACTAAATATAGTTCAGTCAAACATTATATTTGTCACGTAATATTACGAATAACAATAAGCCATCAATACCTTTAGGTATCTACTTAATCATTTGTCACGATAAGATGTAAATATTATCAGTAAACAGCTAGTCACATCACCTGAGGCTTTACAACGCGACATCGTGTTAAAATTACAGGTGACAGCTGTACGAGCAAAAAAGAGAAATGGAGCTATATACAGCTTTATCCCTTTAACAGTTTATTTCAGGTCGTCTAATGGCTTTAGAAGGCTAGGTTTTTCTTTGACTAATGAATTAGCAAAAAGGCGGACCCAGGCAATGGCCGGGATTAACGTTTGAATCCCCAACCGGTCCTATGAGACCGCGCTGTTATTGTTTTACTATTGTGTCTCGTTTCGCGGGTATCTGAGTAATTAACGCCAGGTAGAAGAAGAAGAATGAATTAGCAAAATATTCATAATACAAAAATCCTAACTCATATAAAAATAGTTACAGAATTTGTCTCTCCTACGAATACTGAGTCCTAACAGTGGGAACAATACAACGCCGATAATGATAAATGCTAGTTACAGAATTGCGCTTCAAATTCAATTAAATCATGAATGGATGCATATCTTTCGAATTGCGTGACAAGAAACATAAATAAAAAGTCTAAAAATATGTCACAATCTTTGCAAGCAACGTTATCGATTTATTACATAAATTACAAAATAGCGGTCGTTTATCATTTTCTGTAGTCACGGGTCACATTAAAGATAATCGCTTGAAGATTGTAGAATACCGACACTTAATAAAAATAACTGTTATAGCCCCATGTGTTCGCCACAAATTATTCTCAATTATTTTTTGTACTCACACTAATTGCTCCAGTTATAGTACACATTCTGTGACTTTATTAAAAAAATGCTTAGTATTTTTTTCTGTTACATAAGTGAGCCATTAAACTTTAAAACCGTTTTATTTTTTTAATAAAAAATAACAATTAACTCTTTAAATCTTTCCAGACTATGTTGGTCAGCTTCTAGCTCTGCAGTTGATTGACTGTATTTTTACATCGAAATAAATCTAGGCTGCGGAAATACTATAGTAAGTATATGTACCTACAGCATAATGAGCATTATAAATATTTTCTCACTGCTGGGACTCAGGGCTTCTCTGCAGGAAAGGAAATGGGCTGTTCATCTGGATGTCATATTACAATCATCTTCGATTTTTTAGTTCTGTTGTGCGTCAGTATTCTTATAGTGAATAAATAATTCTTTATTATTTTAGGTTACAGAATTGACCAGATTTTAAAAATATCTTATTAATATATATCTCCTATCTTATTAATATAGCCAAATATGAATTTTTATACTGTCAGGACGTGAGTTCATTACATTACATCTTTTATACATTACACACAAAAATAAACCATACCTATAATTATGTCAACAAAATTATTCTAGAATCCCCAAGGGTCTTAATTAGCGAAGTCGCACAATTAACTATTGTCAAACTAACGAATAGCAATCCATTATTCATTTGGGAATTTTCTTTTTTCTAAATTTCTTTTCTGATAAGAAAAACTTTGAGTTTGTTTTTTGGACTAAGAATTATAGACGTAGCACTTAAGTGAAAAGCCTTTGTTTTTATAATAAGAATTATTAATAAGTAAGAAAAAAAATATTGTCTCAGAAATACATATTAAGATATGGGTTGATTTTATGTGTTTTATAGTTGGCACATTAGAATTACCTGAGTCGTAAAATTATAAAATTATTTATACGTTTTAAAATAAATGCATTGATTTTTATTAGCAAAACTTAAAATAGCATAATCAACTGTTAAACATTATTAATTCTTACGGACGACAAGCAATGGGAAGCTCTCCATCCTGCCGACCAGTAAACCGCGGATCGATGGTGAATAGTTTTCCACGCTTGTCTCAGATGTTCGCAAAACTGGAGGGATCCAGCGTTGCCGAGCTCTAGCCTAACGCAAAGGGCATCTGAAGGACAGGAGTGGTTCTACCATGTCATCAGTCCATGTTGGCTTCGCTACATCTTTCGGTAGCTGTCAGCTCCTTCGATTATCTATTCTGCGAGCAATGTACCCTGCCCACTGCCACTTAAATTTGGCGATTCTTCGGGCTAAGTACCTTGTCATTGGTTCAATCCTTTAGTGGAATAGATTTGTTCCAAATGCACTTCGTACATACATAAATCACGATCCATTTCTCTATAAAAATAAATTAAACAAGTGAGTAAGTACGTTATTTCTTTGCTTCCAAAAATAAAGAACAGACAACCTAAACCAAAGAGAAAATATAAATCGAGAGAATAAACACTTCAATTCCCTGTTTGAGAACATCTCTTGAAATTTGGAGCGAAAATACTGATCTTCGTGAATGAAATTATATTCCTATTATGTTATGTGGAGGCATTAAATTGCCAGCATTATATTATATTAATTTAGGCACGAGTATATCATTTTCACGAGATATAAAGGGGTGGTTTCATTGTGATGAACAGTAGGTTAGCTGTTCTATATCTAATTTGAGACGGAGATTATTGCTGCAGGACTAATTCAGTTTTGATTTAAAGAAACTAGAAAGATTATTTTTTCTCTGAATTTTAATAATTATCTACACAAGTAGTCGATAGCGATGTGGAAGAGTTTTTTGACGTAATATTTTATTTCGTTTTTAAGTAGTTAGTTGTTATTGGTTTATGTGTTTTATTATTAAATTTTTTTAGATTATACTGTAGTTATAATTACTTAAGTATTTTATGTAATTTATTCGTATAAATTAAATTTCTCACAAGCAAATATTCTAAAAGAGGTTACTAAAACATTTTGAGTGATTTTAATTGAAAATTCGTATTTTAAAACGCAGTTTTATTTATTTTACAACTAAAAACAAACAAACTTCTTCTATGTTTAGTTGTATCGCAACTGTTTCTATGGAGAATCTAATGTCTTCTCTAGCTCCAGTGTAGACCGAAAGAGCATTTCAGAATTTTACTGACTAAAAGCAAGCTGTGTTCCTTGAGTTGCCCTTGTGTTCTAGTGATATTACCTTATTTATAACTCTACTGTATGAAAGGTTGTAACACTATTCGAAAAAAATTAAATAGTTTGGAAAGAACCGGGCAACTGAAAGAGCTCGGATGGGTTTTAATCAGTAAAATTCTGATACTCTCTCAAAATTCCCTCCAGAGTGGGATATTTAATGATTACCCAGTAACAAAAAAAATTAACGCTCCAACTCTTAACAAGAAAAATAATAATTTAATTTATGAAATTAATCTTGAATTTCTATAGGTATTATATGTCAGCAACCTACGGTTGCTTTTTTCTGTAAGGAGAAGTGGCGAGATGTATGAAACGCGGAATTAATTTTTTCTAAGTAATAATAATAATCAAGAAATTCTAGGATTTATTATTTTATTTCATTTAAAGAAAAATCAATAGCTGTTATAACAAGTGGATAAAAATTGTATTTGAAACAATTACAGGTGTAACTGTCCCAATGTAATATAATAACATACAATTTTAATATTAATTTCATAATACTTTTTTGCCTGTGAGGATCTCACGGGAAAAAAAATAATTAGATTTATAAAACATTATTCCACCAAATAAGTTTTCAATCTTACTTAAAAACTCATTTATATTAAGTAAAATTGAAAAAAAAAAGTGTAACACTGTGTTAATAATTATTTGTGTTTATATTTATTTTAACTTTATTTTTGGTTTCTTTTTTCCGCAGTAAAAATTTAATTCTATTGTTTTTATGAAAACGAAATTTAGCATCCAATGAAAATAATAATGAAAAACCTATTCACCGAATGTAACAAAAGTAAAACCCAATACACCATCGACAATGTAGTTATAACTAACAATACTAATAACTACAATTATCTCGGAAACTTTACCGAACTGTAACAAGAATGTGCCAAAGACAAAATTAACTTATAACCTTCTTAATGAAACTTTGTTCTCAAACTTCGAAACACTCATAATTAAGCTTCAAAAAGAACATAAATAAGATTTAAAAGAAATAATAAATATGTGTAAGACAGTAACATACTTATGAATCAGTAAATATTACTAAAAGTGATTTCATGAACGATCGCACGACGGGTTTATTTTTAAATGAAATCTTCTTTGATGTTTATTTCATTCAAACAATGTAAATTTTTTTGTGGTCATACTTTTAAAGTCCATCTACAACAACATTTAGATTGTTTTCAAAAACAAAGTTTTATAAAGTTCCAATAAAAAAACTTTTAAATTTTTATTTTTATTATTTTATTTTCTACCTTCATAAGTGCCTTTTAAAATTACCGTTTATTAAAATGACAACTTTATAACTCAAGGAGTTCAGGTAATATAAAATTGATCATAAAATTTTAAATTGCAACGTTCTCAGTATATTAAATACTTAATTATAATTACTTACACTTTACCGCCTTGACTTCGAAGCTGTTCAATTCACTGTTTAAATAAACATTCTTAGTTCAAACTCACAAATAAACAAACAATTTTAAAACTTCACTTTGGCAAACAAAAAAAATACAAACTAGAAAAAAAATAAACAGTCATAAACTCTTTGGTAATTTTAAGTCACGTCGTTTAGAAACATTTTCATTTTACTTTTTTAAGAATGTTTTCAAAGTTTCCGAGCGCGGGAATCGGCGAGGGCTGCGGGCGCGTTCGCTCGCAACCGCTGTTAGTCGACAAGTGAAATGAACGAGGAACGCTCCGGGATCGGCACTCTATCAAACGCTATCCCATCTTTTTTGCAACCGTTGCGTGTCAGTCAATTAAGGAAGAGTACACAAATTGAATGGCCGTTTTAAAATCAGACTCAACGGTTGATTCGAATTTCGAATTCTTCAACTGTCCCGTGTTCTGTCGTATCCAGGTTAAGTGGCCTCTTTTGAACGTCAACATTCTTTCATGAATAAGATTGCATTTCCTTTACCTACGGCAATGATTTTCCTTTTGTATTTTCGCTTGCACACAATTCACAAAGCAACTCAAAAGTGGGAATTCTCTGCGGGATTTAATTAAACGGGGGTGGTTTTAAGACGTTGTTTATTTTCATTCATTTATTCTAATAGAATTCATGGCGTCACCTGTATATATATATAGTTTTAATTCTATGTTCTTGATCTCTGTTTGTTGAACTTTGTTTTGCTCATAAAATATTGCTTGTTATTGTTACTTTGTATGTTTATTTGTTTCGTTGTACTGTTTTTAGTTATTACTCTATAACTTTCACACAACATTTTTATAAGGTTTCAGAAACGATTTTACTCACTGTTCTAACAAGTTTTTTTTGTTGAAATACTTTATTTAAATTTTTACTTGTTAAAATTTTTAAATGTTCTCAGAAGTTTTTTTTAAAGCTTTTCGCAAAAAGTTTCTACTCATAGTTTTCTCAACGAGTTTTGTGTAAGAAATTTTATCACGAACTTAAGTTATTTTCTCAAATTAAATTTGGTTCATCATGGGTCAAAAAGTCGAAACAAAACTTCATCTAATTCCTTGGAAATTGTTTCAACTACTTTAGAAACATCATGATGACACTAGTAGATTGGCGTTAGTCAGGACTTTGCTAAGTTAAATGAACCTTTTCTACCTTTGAGCTTTAGGAAACCACATCACATAGTGTAGGGCGTTAGTTTAAGGTAAATGTTAAATAATTCTGTCTTATTACTTGGGTCTGGGACCTTTTGTTTGCATACATTAGTGTTCTGCTAATCCAGAAAGAGATGGGCGACAATTTTGTTTTGTTGGGAATATACTAACATTATAAAGGCGAAAGTTTGTAATAAGTCAGTGTGTATGTTGGTTACTTTTTTAGTCTCAAACGGCTGAAGGGATTTCGATGAAATTTGGTACATGGGTAGACTATATCCTGGAATAACACATAGAACAGGTACTTTTTGCACCGGGAATATGTTCTCTTGCAATAATTTTCTACACTCACGCGCGTGAAACGGCTAGCAGCTGCTTGTTTGTCAAATAACTTTTTCCGCTCTTGTTGGAGCGAGAGGAAGGTGTCAGTATTAACCCAGCCGTGTTCGATCCTGTAGCCCTGGTAGGCCTCTTCAATTCTGCTTACAACTCTTCAAGGTGCGTGTGGAAACTTGATGACGCCCTCAGATTGGTAATGGTCTATTCTAGATATAAATTTCAGCAAGTTTTATTCAAGACTAGCTGTCCCCTACGGTTTCACCCGCATTTTTCGTTACTGCTCCGCTCCCGTGGGTCGTAGCGTGATGTTATATAGCCTATAGCATTCCTTGATAAATAGGCTATCTAACACTGAAATTTTTCAAATCGGACCAGTAGTTTTAGAGATCACCTCTTTATAATATTAGTATAGATAACAGTTTGAGGCCCACTTTTTGTGACGAATTGTCAAAAGTATATCAGTTGCAGGGATTACAGGTACTGGAAATTAACAAGTACAATTAAAAATTAGATTGTTTAAGTCAGGGGCGTAGCGTGCCTTGTCGGGGCCCCGTAAAAAATTTTTTTTGGAGGCCCTTATACGGGGGTAAAGATTTTTCACAAAAGAAAAGTAGTGTGTAGTGTTGCCAACTTTGGACGCACTCATAAGGCGGGAAAAAAAGTAATTGCTTTACAGAATTTTGTCATTTGTAAATAAAATAAATTAGAAAGTTTTTATTTTTTTTCCTTACACACTTTGGGGTCCCCGTGGCCCGGGGGCCCCGTATAATTGATACGGCAGATACGGCGGTAGCTACGCCCCTGGTTTAAGTGAAGTTTTCGACAGGGATATTGTCATTGTCGCTACAGACAGCCCACTATGCAGGGCCTGCATAGAGGAAAACGACACAGTAACTCATCTGCTTCTAAGTTGCCCAAACTTCGTTGGATACATGGCAAAGTATTTCAAATTGTCAGCAACACCAAGGTGCTGCTGGCCATCCTTGAGTAGTTGGGGTGGACTTACTGACACATTTGTGTACTGGCCTGTTGGTCTAGTGGTTAATGACCCTGACTGCTATGCCGAAGGTCGTGGGTTCGATTCCCACCCAGGACAAATGTTTGTGTGATGAGCACGATCATTTGTTCTGTGTCTGGGTGTAATTTTTATATAATATGTATATATTTAGATGTATTTAAGTATGTTTATCAGTTGTCTAGTACCCATAACACAAGCTCTGCTTAGCTTGGGACTAGATGGCGTTGTGTGAAAGTTGTGGAATATTATTATTATTATTTGTCCCATTTGTAAGCAAAATGGGGGTTCATACTTTTTTTTTGGAACGGGAATCATCAGAATGAGTTCTCCTGCTCTTGGGCGGAGCGGGAGGGCGACAGATTCTTACTGACTGAACCCTACCCCGTTCCTTCGTTTCCTTCGATCTAGAAGATACGGGCTTACCTTTCGGAATATCCGTGAGGGGTTTAGACGTGGAGTTGGGGATATCAGCCTATCGTCTGTTTTTTATACCCTGAAACTAAATTGACACATTTAATTTCAAACTTACTATAGGGATAATGCCAGTTCTTTTGTGTTGTAATGTCATTTTAGTCTCAGGGTATAAAAAACAGACGGTAATATACAACACAACACAATATGTACCGGTACTTTACATAAAGTCTAATAATACTTTCTTTTTTTCCAGAAAACGGGTAACAAAACTACTTTCTGAACTTTGTCCTGCCTAATTAATAATCCTGTTTCAAACGGCAATAGCTTCAAGGTCAAAATAATTCACAGAAAAATAATTCTTGGAAGGACTTGAGGAGGTAACTGCGAAACAGCTGCGTAGATCCGAGTCAGTATACTGCTGCCCGCTCACGACCGACAATTGGTGACCGACTTTTTGTAGGTGAAAAATAGAACACACTGATAGCAATAGTGCAATACAGACGTTAAGGCTGGGACTCCACCAAAGCAGAGATGCGTGCGGTGTGCTGTGAGCCGTGCAAGAAGAGATGTTTTTCAGCTCGGGGGACTCCATTAAAGCGGCGATGTGTGCAATACTGTTACATCTCTCGTCTCCACAGCGTGTCACAGCTCACATATCCGCTCCCATCGTGCCATCCAAATATTACACATCTCCGCATAGTGATTTCCACTGAAGCTGAGCGGAGAGGAGATGTGTCAATAACACATTTCTATTGGTTGTTTAAAAAACATCTCCTCTCCGCTCGTCTCGTCTCCGCTTTGGTGGAGTCACGGCCTAATTGCGCAAAACCAAAAAATAGTTTGATCAGAACAACGAGGAAAATCAATTGAACCACTTTATAATAAACAAAAAACCGGGCAAGTGCGAGTCGGACTCGCGCACTGAGGGTTCCGTAGTAACTTACCTATAAAAACAGTTCAATCGAACAATTCGACAGTCTCGAAATGTACGTTTTTTGCAGTATAAACGGACGAATCTTTTTTTCCCGTCACTTTACCAATTGAATTGAAAATTGATTTTTGCACAGCTTCAAGGGACCACGGACCCAATTATATGGTGTTAATTTCAACTCAATACCTCTAACTTACCTATGAATAAAGTTCTATTCTCTGAAGATTTTTCAAAAAAATAATTCTTGTGACGTAACAACAAATTTTCAGTTTTCAGACTTTTCCCTATATGAGTGCTATAAAACGTTGCTTTATGCCAAATTTCAAGATTCTAGGTCGACTGGAAGTACCCTTTAGGTTTTGATTCCCTTGCGAGTACTTGCGAGTTTCAAAATATGCAGCTTAAATTGCTGTTTCTTTTGATTGCGTTGACATAGAAGTTTGATTTTGTTACAGCTTAAAGGTATTATAGACCTGAGTATTTGGTATGAATTTCAATTTAATACCTCTACGCGTTTATGAGGAAATGGGTAGTAAGTTTAAAATTATTAAAAAAAAATATATTATGTGATGTAACTAAAAATTTATGGTTTTCGTAATTTTTCCTTTATCTATGCTATAAGACGTTGCTTCGTACCAAATTTCAAGATTCTGAGTTCACGGGAAGTACCCTGTAGGTTTTGATTCCCTTGCAAGTGTCGAAAATTTGCGGCATAAACGGCTGTATCTTTTGATTGCGTTGGCTTAGAAGTTTGATTTTTTCACAGCTTCAAGGGACAGTAAACTTGAGTAATTGATATAATTTTCAGCTTCATACCTCCACGCGTTCCTGAGAAAAAGGGTCTTGACAGACGGACGGACAGACGGACAACAAAGTGATCCTATAAGGGTTCCGTTTTTTCCTTTTGAGGTACGGAACCCTAAAAAGACACACTTTTCAAAAAAAGCTTCATTAAAAATGTTTCCCTGCCTATTTATTAATAAGTCACGTTGTCACTTGCGCAAACCCGCCAAAATAGGTAAACAAACATACAATTTAAATTTTCTCATACGCGAGATAATATAGTTTTTATTTCCATGCAGATATGAGTCTTAAACAAACTAAAACAGCACATAAAACCTTAAATATTTTTTAAATATTTATTTTCCCCCAGAATTGGATCAATTGAATTAAAAATCACTTGGGGTGTCTGAGGTTTTGCGCATTTAACGTTACACGTTGTATAATAGGCTAGGTAAGAAAAAAGGTGATACCTACTTTAAGTAAGGTTAGAACTTGATTATAAATACAAAAAGAGGTCGTAAAACCAACAACACTCCATGTTGTTAATATTTACTATGTAATTATGAACAAATTGACAACTTCCTGAATTATAGGTAAGTGGTAGGTTCACTAGCGTTACAGGTAATTTTATTGTGGACTTTTTATTTACATTCTTATGATAGCGACACATAATAATATAATGTGAAAGCGTGGTTGGTAGAAGCTGATTAATTATATTGAATTTGGTAACTAATAGATATAAATTTTATTTCTAACATTGATAATTGAATTTTGTTCTTACTAAAACTATATAGTTTCACTCCTAGCGACATCTATAAAGCCACATAAGAAATAAAATTTAAAATTCTGGTATTCCGCGTGAGAGCATATTATTTATACAACAGCCCGAAATCAACTATCGGGCAGTAGACCTGATCTTCAGAGCTTCAATCTGCTGGTTCTTTAACAGTCTTATGTTAGACCACTCGTTTCCAGAGTTATTTTATTCTATTCTAACCATTTATTAATACCGGTCATATTACCGGTTTAAGCAGTGATATTTGCCGTTAGAAAATCAGGATCAACAATAATAATAATGTTAAATTGGCAAAAAAGCTCTTCTAGTAAATTTTATTGTTTGTCTTGTGTAAAATAACTTTAATTCATGAATCCCCGACCGGTCTCATAGGACCGCTGTTATTGTCTTACTATTGTGTCTCGTTTCGCGGGTATTGATAGGTTAAAACCTTAATCAAAATGCTAACAAGAATGAGAACTCATTTCAAACACAGCATCGGAAGTGCGTCTGATTTGATGCCTTTTGCCAAAAGTTTTGTTGATGCCGACTTCCGAAGCTAGTTAAAACAATCAACGTTTTATTGTACCACTAGCAATTTCCTACGAAACTGGTTGGCATCCTTTGAGTTGCAATAATTTTGGACGTGATTACAGAGAGACAGAGCAACAACAAACGGATTAAATTAAACTAGCCTCTGTCTGCAGCTTCGCAAGCGTACAGTTTAGCCGTTATAAGTTGGCGACTCTGAAGGTAGGTTAGGTAAAAAATTGAAATTGATATGTTTAAAAAAAAAATGCAATTCGCACTTGTTATTGCTGTTAAAAACTATAATTGGCATTTTTTTTTTTTAAACCTTTATTTTTGTACAAGTTTTCAAACGCTAAAATTCGCAGAGCCTAACTTCAGACTCGCCAATTTATTACGGCCGTACTGTACATGTAGAAAATTATCCTAAGGAAACATACTCGTACACGTGCACCGAAGATAACTTCTACGTTTTTTTTTTTAATTTTTTATAAACTAGTGCTTGACTGCGATGAGGTTGTGGACTAAGGTGTAAAGTCCCGCAGACCTCCCTTGAAAAAAAAGAGGATCCTCCAACCCACGTGCTTTATGTGCTCATCATCATCTGCCTAGCCTTTTCCCAACTATATTGGGGTCGGCTTCCAGTCAAGCCGGATTTTAGCTGAATACCAGTATTTTACGAGGAGCGGCTGCCTACCAGACCTCCACAACCCATTAACAAGGGTAAGACGGTACTTCGTGGCAAGACTGGAGTCAGATTTACTGGCTTCTGACTATCCGTAACGACTGCCAAAGATCTCCAAATGACAGCCGGGACCAACGGCTTAACGTGCTTTCCGAGGCACGGAGGAAATTCGTTATTTTAAGATGGTCACCCATCCACAGACCAACCTAGGCAAGAGTTGCTTAACCTTGAAGATCGACCTGTGCGGCTGTTATTATCTAGCCACGAGCTCCTCATCGTCATGGAGCATGTACCTACGTAATCAGCCATTTAATGTTCCCATTGTTGGGACTCCTTGTTGGGACCCTAGGAGAAGAAACGGGCCCATTTTGGGTTGGAGAATTTTACATGTATACTGTTTTTTGCATGCCGGTTTCCACACGATGTATTCCTTCCTTCTTAGTTTGTATTAATTAAATTGAAAGAGAAGACACAATCAGATTAAAAATAACAATAATTTGAATAAATGAAAAACAAATTAAAACATCTCAATTACAAATTAGGTACAACAATTAAGATACAAATTAAAAAGTTAAATTTAGCAATTTAAATACAAATTAATACTAATATTTTAATTATTAATTATACCAGAAAGATAACATGATCTACCTAGCCTTTTCCTAACTATATTGACGTCGGCTTCCAGTCAAGCCGGATTTAGCTGAATACCTGTATTTTTATTATTATACCGGAAAAACTACAATAGCAAATAAAATAATATCATTCATAATAATTTAATAAATTTGCCTCCTGCGGTTTTCCCGTCCGATTATAACTTAGGTGTCTTCAAGGCTAGAGTAATCAACGATTGTATCACAGCTTACCATCAGGTGGGATCGCAGTCAAGCACTAGTTTATAACAATTAAAAGAAAAACCCAATAAAATCTTTTTACCTTGTACATGTTTAATAAAAAACAATATACATAATTATAAATAAACAATAGCAAATTAATTTTATTATAATATATAAAAGAAATTTAATAAACTCTTTACATTCACTGACAGAATTCACCTACATTCACTGCAGAGTATGTTCATGTCATGATAGCCTTTACGTGTGAAAAGGTCCTCTTCATAAAAACAAAAAAATAATTGCTGTCATGTCAAACAATCCCCGAAGGTGTTGAAAGGTGTTGGTAACGTTTCACACACAATTTAACGATGATGGAATTAAATCCTCTTTAATAGAGGTTGGTGTCATTTCCTGGTACGAATTAATTTTAAAACTTCGAATTAAAATACATGTTAGGTAATTAAAACTTTATCCAAATTGACATCATTGTCGGTGCAGTGGTTAAGACATTAACTACTGCGCTGCGGTCAAAAGTTTGATTCCCGCACGGAACAATAAATATTTCTATGGCCTAAAGATAGTTGATCCGGGTCTGTGAGTTTTGTGTATGTGAGTTTACATCTTTGTAAATCATCATCATCTACCTAGCCTTTTCCCAACTATATTGGGTTCGGCTTCCAGTCAAGCCGGATTCAGCTGAATACCAGTATTTTACGAGGAGCGGCTGCCTACCAGACCTCCACAACCCATTAACTGGGGTAACACGGTACTTCATGGCAAGACTGGAATCAGATTTACTGGCTTCTGACTATCCGTAACGACTGCCAAAGATCTTCAAATGACAGCCGGGACCAACGGCTTAACGTGCTTTCCGAGCCACGGAGGAAACTCGTTATGTTAAGATGGTCACCCATCCACAGACCAACCTAGGCAAACGTTGCTTAACCCCAAGATCGACCCGTGCGGCTGTTATTATCTAGCCACGAGCTCCTTAAATTATCTTTGTAAATGCACCCACAATATAGGAGTAATTCCTATTGTAGAGCAAAAACATTGCTCTCAAGTTACTTATACTACTTAATTCAAATAACTTATAACAGTGATTCTCAAAAACTCTTTCCATTAGTCATTTATTAGCTTACTGCTCCGCTCCTATAGATCTTAGTGTGATGTTGTACAACATATTATATCCTTACCCAATAAATGGGCTATACGAATTCTTTAATTCGAACTGCTGATTAGTAGTTCCTGAGATTAGCACGATCAAACCAAGAAACAAGTTACAACTCTTCAGCTTTATAATATAAGTATAGATTTTGAATTTTGACAATGTACCCAAGCTTTTTTGGATGGGTTCTTCATCATTTATAGACGCCGCTTTGTAGAACGCATCGCTAGCACAATCCGGTTGAATCTGAGGTAGTCACATTACTTTACAGCGAAGTTTTTTAAACGGGCGCGCGAACTTGTAATACGGCGTGTATATGGCTACGACATATTATGTCTCTTATTACTCGTGACGAGCAAAGTGTCTCCATAAATTGAACCAATATTTAAGTCATCTCCTCGACTCAACTCAATCAAACACACTGGATTATCAATTTTTACAAGCTTTCATTTAAGGTAGGAAATTATCAAATGACTTACCCCGCTCTAGGGTGAAACAAAAAAGCGTGTCAAACTTTTGCTATCTAAATCCTGTCCCGTCATTTGCCCGTAAATAACTAAGACCTAGTCGTACAATGTTCTGGGAGTACTAATATCGCGTGACGTCCCATATAAATGGCCATTCCGCACTGGCATGAATGTAGACAAAAAGATCCCTTCAAAATGAGTCCCGCGGCGTCCATATTGGAGTCGATGTTCACATCGCAGGACAGTAGTTGATGTCTTGTGTGAACAAGCTTAAATAGCTTACATAAGCGTTGTACATTATATACAAATACGAGTAGAACAATGTTTGTGTATAGCGCCTAATGTTTGAAACAACTTGCTACCACTTATCACTAAAGGTTTAATGGAACACCAGTGTCAGATAGTACTTTGCTGTCTAGCAATATTGCTGAAGTGAACCTTTAACTGTCGCCAAATATTATACATACCCGCAAAACGAGACACAATAGTAAAACAATAACAGCGCGGTCTCATAGGACCGGTCGGGGATTCATGAATTAATTTTATCATCTGCCTAAATGTTTCCATCTAACCGATATGAAGGGTACAGGAAAAGAAAGGGCTCATCGACAATCGAAAGCAATGCTCTCATTCTATCCCTGTCTGCGCTGCAATGGTCTCCTTTTTGCCATTTTTGTGTTTTGTAATAAGCGGATTTAACAGAAAATGGGCCCCTTATAGTTTGTTTTGAATTCGTCATGTGATAGGACCGTTTAATATCTAGCAATTGTGATTGTTATTTAATTTTCACAAAAAAATTCGATTAGCCCCTTTTTTCCTGTATTTGGTGTCATATGGTTTCCCGTCTTACTAACGAATCCAACAAAGTTCAAGTGTAGGTTATGTATATTGAAAATCTTGCCTCGGGTGATAACAGTGCCGGATCGAAAACGTAGCGAGAGAAACAAATGCTACAGGCCCTGCGCATCGGAATAGGCCCGGCTTGGGCGTACAAAAACAAGTCAAGATCCCAAGGTTCTTCATCATCATCTGCCCAGCCTTTTCCCAACTATATTGGGGTCGGCTTCCAGTCAAGCCGGATTTAGCTGATTACCAGTATTTTACGAGGTGCGGCTGCCTACCAGACCTCCACAACCCATTAACTGAGGTAACACGGTACTTCATGGCAAGACTGGTGTCAGATTTACTGGCTTCTGACTATCCGTAACGTCTGCCAATGACGGCCGGACCAACGACTTAACGTGCTTTCCGAAGCACGGAGAAAACTCAGTATGTTAAGATGGTCACCCATCCACAGACCAACCTTGGCAAGCGTTGCTTAACCTTGAAGATCGACCTGTGCGGCTGTTATTTATCTAGCCACGAGCTCCTCTCTAAGATCTCAAGGTTCTTGCGCCATATACAATCTGACCGATTCCATATTTTCCGTTAAGCGTACCTATGGACCCATCACTACACAAGGGCCCCGTAAGGGCCTGTTAGTTATGATTTATAAAGATTTTGATTTTTTATATTTATTTCCTCTCAAAATCGAGTCACATAGGTCTAGTAATTTTGGCGACGCTTGGGGGAGGCCTATGTCCAGCAGTAGATGTCGTTCGACTGAGATGATGATGATAATTTCCTTGGTAAAATTTACTACAGACCCCACGTTGACCTAATCTGGCCCTGGTTGATAGATATCTATTCTGTAACAAGGTAACATTGCCCTAAGGATTAATTAAAGCATAGGTACCCATAGGAAAATACAAAGGCGTTAGCTATCGATCTTAATATTCTTTGACAGCCATGTCATAGTGATAAGTGTGTGTCATTATAATATCTTGTTAGGTGCGTGATTGTTTGGAGGCTATTAGTACCTATAGGTACCGTTACCTTATTTGATGCGGGAAATCATCAAATAACTTCTCCCACTCTGGGAAGAAAAGAAGGTCTAATGACAGCGCATCGCTGGTGACTCTCACCAGGTCATCGGTCCACCTTGTCTCACCTATCCGTTTTATGAGCAATGTGCCCTGCCCATTTTCACCTAAGATTATTATTCTTCGTTCCGTTCCGGCGACCTAACACCGGCACTAAGTTCATAGAAACATACTTATGCAGGATAAATAAAATCAGCACGGTAAAGTTTATATCGGAGTGAAATTTAGTTCCCAGAATAATTCATATTTAAAACCAAATATTTAAAAGAACAATTTGAACGGGTAATTTTCTCTAACAAAGACATGTCTTGTTTTCATTTCTTGACAAGGATAGTATCTACCGTTAGTTTTTAAATTAAACGTTTATCGTAAAGCTGTAAAATCTTTGTTTTCAATAAGATTCGTTTAAGTTGTAAATTATCGAAAATTGTGTTTAAAATGTTTAATTCATAATATGTCGTGAGTTAAAACTCTTGTATGATTTTAATGAACAATCCAGCAACGGTTCAATCTAACGGTGGCAGTTACAATGACACTATTTTGTAAATTTTATTGAATTTCTTTGTGTCAATTAAATAAGTTCTATTGGATTTATTTGTGAATTATTGTGCTTTTTCTTCTTTTGTCTCTCTGATTAATTTACTGTTATTTTATAATATTTTTAACTCTATTATTTTGTTATCTCTCTACACGTTGGTTTTAACTTTACGTGCAGGAAATAATGTTATTAAATAAAGATAAACACACAAATAGTTACAAATCTACCCCAAAGACCCAAAGGAAGCACGCCGCGAAATCAATTTCCTTATAAATATTGACCTAAACAACAAACTGACAAACCACTGACCCGTACCACATTTTTCTACTAAAAGCACACACGCATAGGGTTGCCAACGTTTTAAAGAAGAAATAGAGTACATCTCATGTTAGAAGGAATATATTAAAATTGCACTAGCTTCTGACTTTTTATAAGTGCCCATGTATGTAGGCATTGTAGGCACGTGTGAAATAAAAACATTTTTGATTTTGATTGATTTTGAGTACAATGTTAGAAGAAAAGAGAACTTTGCTTTTACTGTTTTGCAAAACAGATAGCATATTAGCATTTTTGCAGTTTTGTAGGATATCGTTCAAGTTAATTCAAAATGTAAATCAAAACACCCAGAGTATTTTAGCGTACTCTATTAAAGTACTCCTCCTCAAAATAGAGTACCATACTCTATATTTAGAGTACGGTTGACAACCCTATCTATACGCATCAACATCAAAATCAATTAATTTATATCTTCAACAACAATATTCTCCAACACATCGTAACTTTCCAAATAACAATAAAAACTCAAGATATATGTCTCAATAAGAGTATTCCAATGAGTATTCATTTAAACGTACATAATAATCATGATATAAGACCCAAGTAATTTCTGACTTGATAAAAATCTGTAGTTTCTTGTTTTTTATTAGTCATAACCTTACTATACAGAAGTGCTATAAACTTTTTAGTACCTACCTTATGTAACTTGTCTCTGTCAAAAAGTCTATAAAGTTATTTCCATCTTAATCTTTTTAATATTTTAAGGTAAACATAAATTTAAAAGATAAACATAAATATTATGTTTCCCCGAACGGCCCTAATGAGACTCATATTTTTTGAGAATATTTCTTTTAAATTATGCTCCTAAGATGATACTTTTTATCCTACTAAGGCTATGGAATTGCGCGGTTTTACGCAAAGAGCAACTCTCGACGTCAGTAAAAGTATTCCCATAGCGAAAAAAACTATTTGATGATAATCCACCACAAACAATGTTAAGCAGGTATTCAAAATCATGATCGACGTCCGATATTGGACATAGGCCTCCCTAAAGTATCGCCACAACGACCGGCCCTGTGTGTCTCAAATCCATCTTTGATTCTCCTATGGATATCTTCATTCTCGATACGATCACGCAACGAAACTCCGAGCATAACCCTTTCAATTGCATTTTATGTGAAATTAAGCCTTCTGATTAGGCTCATCATCATCTGCCTAGCCTTTTCCCAACTATATTAGGGTCGGCTTTCCAATCAAATCGGATTTAGCTAAATACCAGTATTTTACGAGGAGCGGCTGCCTACCAGACCTCCACAACCCATTAACTGGGGTAACACCTGTGGGTAACACGGTACTTCACTACAAGACTGATTAGGCTCATTGTAAGCAACCAGGTTTCAGTGCCAAATCATTATGTCATAACTACTAGGTATAGGTACTTAAATTCTTTCAAACAATTCTTTTAAATAAGATATCACAATAACAAACCCTCATTACTATGACCTGGCTGTCAATAAATATTTAGATTGATAACTAAACCTATTTACTTGTACTTTAATTAATCTTACTGATCACAGCTAATTTATTACAAAATACGTACCGCCCAAGGCCTGATTTCCAATTTATTGCTTCTTTGTTCAGATGATAATTACGTTTATAATGACACTCATTTTTTTTTAATCTGTGCCGTACACTTGAAATGAAGATTTTCTAAAAATGTCTTTCACTAGGTGGCACCACAGACTCTTTAGGTCTAGGCACCTGTCAAAACGCTTATACTAATGTCATCATGTCAGACATCAAGGCCAGACATTAGACGTCAACGTCATGTTTTAAAAAGTTTAAGGCTAAGTGATGCCAAGTGATGGTGTTAATTTTCCTGAAAATACAAATTTATTTACACCTGTAACCTGGCTCCTTTCAGAAACATGTAAACGTAATATATGCACAAGACACCCAGATCCAAAAAGCTAAGATATAACTTTTGTTACTCTATTGTACACTCGAAAGTTTGTGAGTGTATGTTTAGTGTTTTGTGTATGTAGAGTGTGTGTTTGTATGTGGTATAATGTTACTTCTTCACCCTCAAACGGTTAACCTATTGTTACGAACGTGAGTAATTAAATGCCGGTTTACTAGCAGATAACTTTATTCACCACAAAACAATGACAAATTAGTCCAATCAACAAATAACCAATCACTATAAACACTCAGAGTTCCGTTTAGTATCGCTTAGGTCGCTAGGTATCACTTCAAGCACTTAGGTAGTTCGCTCTGTATCGCTGACGAAATCAAACTGAACTCGCTTCTAGCCGGGGGCCCGTATTTATATGCGAAGCCATCGACTTTTCTCGATACCGACGTTTCAAGGACATTCTAGAACAATAGGGTCTGATCGGGAGGCCATAAATCATTATTATTATTGTCGTAAGTAGGTACATATCTACCACCTTACATGCGAGTTTCGACTCTATTGCTAATACCGGAAGGTACAAATTCCCTTATCCGCCCACATAACTACCTACTGAATTTCATCTAATAATAATAGTGTATGTCGGACTTTTCTGGAATTTGCCAGGTCTGAGTATGTACTCCTATTCTAGAAGCTTCGCACGGCAATGCGTTTTAATTATTTGATGCTACCCTTGGTTCTGTCGAAGATATAGCGTACTCAAGTTTCACGGCGTAACAGTGCCCCCCTCTTAGTCATGCTCGTCCCGAGCATTATTAGATCCGTGATACGGCGCCAATCTATCCACGTGGACTACCTTAGGTTTCCCTCGTAACCCTTTCTGGATGCGGTAGGTAACGTCGTTGATCCTTTTTATCACGGTGTAGGGTCCCTCCCATCGAGCTTGAAGTTTCGGCGACTTCCCTTTTCGTCGAAGTGGGTTGTGGAGCCAAACCAGTGCACCTTCCTCAAATCCCTTGGCGTTGGCATTGCGGTCGTATCGAGTTTTCATTTTAACGCTGGTGTGCAGGCTATTCTCACGCACTCGTTTATGCACTTCATCCAATTGATCTTGGAGGTCACTTACGAAGTCCGTAACTGGCTTAGTCTTGTCAGGTGGCACGCCGGTTATGGTATCGACTGGAAGTCTCATCTCCCTGCCGAAATTCACTCTTGCTGGGGTATGGCCCGTGCTATCATGCACTGCTGATCGATAAGACATCAGAAATAGTGGAATATACCGGTCCCAATCTTTCTGATGGTCATCGACAACCTTAGCCAGGTGATTCTCCAGGGTCTGGTTAAACCTCTCCACCATTCCGTCCGACTGTGGGTGCGCAGGTGTTGTGCGTGTCTTGTAAATCCCCAGAAGAGTGCACATTTCCTGGAACAGCGCAGATTCGAAGTTGCGGCCTTGATCGGAATGGATCTCCAAAGGTGCGCCATACCGACATACTACTTCTTCGACCACCTTTTTCGCCACTGTCGTCGCTTCCTGATTGGGTATGGCGAAAACTTCAGGCCACTTTGTGAAATAGTCCTGTATCACCACTATGTATTTGTTTCCGTCATCTGTCACTGGGAAAGGTCCAGCAACGTCGATGGCAATGCGTTCCCATGGGGCTCCTACATTGTACAACTGAAGCTTGCCCCTGCTCCTAGTCTGTGGTCCTTTCACAGATGCGCACGCTGTACATTTCCGACACCATTGCTCTATGTCTTCTCTACAATTGAGCCAGTAATACCGCTGTCTCACTTTCAGTAGAGTTTTCTTGATTCCCAGGTGTCCACCAGAAGCGCCATCGTGTATCTCCTGAAGCAGGGGGACCACTTCACGTCGTGGTACTATCACTTGTGTGGTCACCTCCTTGCCATCGTTCGATTCCCATTTCCTACAAAGCACGTCATTTTCTAGGACTAAACTGTCCCACTGTGCCCAGTAGCTCTTTGTGACAGGACTATGTGACGATACTTCATTCCACTGAGGCCTAGTTCCACTACGCTTCCAGTCCAGTATAGGTCGAATATCGTCATCTTCTTACTGGGACTTCTTAAAGTTGCCTTCAGCCCTAATTAAGTTCACGTGTTCCCGGGCTTTATTTTGCTGGCAATGTCTACGGTCCTCATTACATGGACGTCGCGATAGGGCGTCAGCATTGTTATGCCCTTTTCCACTACGATGTTTCGTCACAAAGTTGAACTCCTCGTTAATGTTAGACAACATCTTCTGTCCGTGCGCAGTCTGGCTGATGTGCGTGACCCTCTCGCGCAGATGTCGCTCGCGCATGGCGGCCAGCTCCGACTCCTGGCGGCGACGCTCGCGTTCCTCGCGCTCTGCTTCTTGACGTCTGAGCTCCTCCTCCTTGCGCACGGTTTTCTTGAGTTCCTCCTCGTTAACTTGAGTTCCGGAGTCCACACTTCCCCTCTTCCTCTTGGGGCAATCGGTACGAATGTGCCCTTTTTCTCCACATCCATAACACGTCGGAATATAGCGGGACTTTGCCGACGAAGCCACTTCTCGGTGACGTGGTTGCACTGAAGGTGAGACCACCACTTCCCGAACTCTGTGCGTACGTGAGTCTTGTCGTACGGCTTCCACTTCCAAAGCATGGGCCATCGCACTCTTCAGAGTTTGGTGGTGTCCGAGTCGCACCGTAGCCCTGACTTCAGTATCCCGTAGACCGTCGATGAATGCTTGCACCAGATTTACTTCCACCATCTCCGGTGTCATCGACATGTATGCCCGCCGGACCAGCCGTTCAACCTCTACTCCCCACTGCTGAAGGCTCTCGTTCGACCTCTGCGTTCTCTCGCGAAGTTGCGCGCAGAAAACATGTTCGAGGTGCTTTTCACCATAGCGAGTGTCTAGTCCCTCCATTAGACGCTCCAACGTCCTGCCGTCTGAAGGAAGTTTCTCTAGGACCAGCAGAGCGTCCCCTCGTAGGGCCAAAGTTAACGCCGCGAAAGACTGGTCATCATCCCAGCGGTTCGTCTTGACCAGTGTTTGGAATTGGTACTTAAAAGCCGTCCAGGACGACGTGCCATCAAAACGCGGCATATCAAATTTTGTGGCTGATGCACAGTGGGTGTGCGATGGTGCGCTAACAGCAACGGACGGTTCGCGTGCTTCGAGCTTCACAATTCTGGTTTCGAGGCTATCAGCTCGGGCGGAAACCTCCTTGACCTCTAAGGTGAGATTTTTCACTTTCCCGCCCAACGTGACGAGGCCGTGATCGATTTTTTCGAGGATCAGGTTCTGCTTAGCCTCTTGATCCCGGCGGGCTTCCTCCTGTTCGCGGCGGGCAGCTTCCTGTTCGCGGCGGGCAGCTTCCTGTTCGCGGCGGGCTTCTTCCTGGTTAGCCGCGATTAAGTCCTGGAGCTTACGTTGGTTAGCCTCCTGTTCGCGGCGGGCAGCTTCCTGGTTAGCCGCGATTAGATCCTGGAGCTTACGCTGGTTAGCCTCCATACTAGCTTGCATGGCGGCCAATACTCCGGCGAGGTTCATTTCCGAGGATGGCCCTGTTGGCGCCTCAGCAGCTGCCGTTGCTCCCATACCAGCCCGATCTTCCGCTTCCAGACGTTGACGTGCAGCATCCATCTCCACGTGCCTCCTTGTTCGTGGTCCCTGTTCGTCGTCCCTCTGTAGTAATGGCATCCCACTTCTGACACCAGTTGTTACGAACGTGAGTAATTAAATGCCGGTTTACTAGCAGATAACTTTATTCACCACAAAACAATGACAAATTAGTCCAATCAACAAATAACCAATCACTATAAACACTCAGAGTTCCGTTTAGTATCGCTTAGGTCGCTAGGTATCACTTCAAGCACTTAGGTAGTTCGCTCTGTATCGCTGACGAAATCAAACTGAACTCGCTTCTAGCCGGGGGCCCGTATTTATATGCGAAGCCATCGACTTTTCTCGATACCGACGTTTCAAGGACATTCTAGAACAATAGGGTCTGATCGGGAGGCCATAAATCATTATTATTATTGTCGTAAGTAGGTACTTATCTACCACCTTACATGCGAGTTTCGACTTTATTGCTAATACCGGAAGGTACAAATTCCCTTATCCGCCCACATAACTACCTACTGAATTTCATCTAATAATAATAGTGTATGTCGGACTTTTCTGGAATTTGCCAGGCCTGAGTATGTACTCCTATTCTAGAAGCTTCGCACGGCAATGCGTTTTAATTATTTGATGCTACCCTTGGTTCTGTCGAAGATATAGCGTACTCAAGTTTCACGGCGTAACACTATCAATACCCGCGAAACGAGACACAATAGTAAGACAATAACAGTGCGGTCCTACGAGACCGGTCGGGGATTCATGAACTAAATGGTTTTCGATGTACCTAGGTAATCAGGTAAATCACTTTTCCCGATGTGGTGCGATTTTTGTCGATTCTTTTTTAAAGACAATCAAGTTCCAATGTGTAATATCAACTACTCATTATACTCATTTTACAAAATCTTGTATGATTGTCGTAATTACATTATTTTTGAAGTGGAAAATCAGCCAATGACTTAATTAGAAACAGGAAAAGAAAGACAGATAAAACGTTCATTCGTAATAACGCTACTGAATTTCATTAGCCCATTAAAGATCTGAAGATCGAATGTATACTCAAAGTTAACATTAAATGACACCAATGATGTATGATGCACATTTGTCCAACACTCAGGCCACTAATTAACTTTTTCAAGAGTAGGTACCTAGCTCATATAGGACCGAACAAAAATAACGACTACATAAAGGTGCGTGGGTTTTTCGGGCTAACGGATTTAATTTAGGGTTTCTATGCATCTTAAGTGGACTGTGCCTACAAATACGTGGGTTTAGGGTCTTTTCATATATTAAAAGCTTTCGGGTTAAATTATGACGCGTGTGGTGACGTCATACTCATTGATAACAGTCTGGATGATACTCACGTGGGTAGAACATTAGAAACCCAGTGTACCTTGCTAAGTAGTGAACGAAAATACTGATCAGGCGGTCAATAACCCCGAAATAGATGGTGGTGTCTGAGAGTTATTTGGAGCCGTTTAATCTGCTTTACTATGACGTGTTAAAATGTTCGATGTGCAACCGAGAAAGAGGGATGGAGCTATACAGCCAGTATAGCTTCATCCTTTTAACGGTTTAGTTTAGAGTCCCTACCAAAAACTCTTAACGAGATACATTTGACGACCTAAACTGAATTGTTACAGGAATGGAGCTATATAGCGCTCTTGCACGACATGACTCGTCATGGAAGGCCACGACGAAGAAACATTAAAAAAACCGGCCAAGAGCGTGTCGGGCCACGCTCAGTATAGGGTTCCGTAGTTTCCCGTCCATCACAATAAGTGTCCCCAACTTTTCAAAAACTGTTCGTCCCATCAAGTTCAAAATAATTTTCCTAGAAAGTTTATAAAGCTCTACTTTCCTGATTTTTTCAAATTTTTTAAACTTATGGTTCAAAAGTTAGAGGGGGGGACACATTTTTTTTTACTTTCGGAGCGATTTTTTCCGAAATTATTGATATTATCAAAAAATAATTTCAGTAAACCCCTATTCATTTTTGAATACCTATCCAACAATATATCACACGTTAGGGTTGAAAAAAAAAAACACTTTTCACTTTACATGTAGGGAGGTTACCCTAATAAAACATTTTTTTCCAATTTTTATTTTTGCACTTTGTCGGCGTGATTGATATACCTACATATTGGTGCCAAATTTCAGCTTTCTAGTGCTAACAGTCACAGAGATTAAGCTAGGACGGACGGATAGACATGGCGAAACTATAATGGTTCCGTTTTTGCCATTTGGCTACGGAACCCTAAAAAATAGAAGCCCACTGGCATCGGAAACAGAGCACGAGCTAACTGTGCGGTGGGCTCCTGTGAGGAATCTCCTAATAATACGCACCGTATAACCATAGCACCTACCTACTGCTTTCAAAATCAAACCCTAAATCCTACAGCCAACACGAGCCTCCTCAGATATTAGGTGATACTCTTGGCTATTATTATTATTATTATACGCTTAGGTAAATACTGAAGTAGTATTAACAAGCGATTTGTATATAGTATTTCATGAAAAATTAAGTACACAATTAAGAATGCTGACTCGAACGACATATTTTTCTCAAGAAACTAACAACCAAGACATAGAGTTCACCTATCGTTTAAAGGAGTTGTTAGAGACTTAATAAATCTCACAATACTAGGATGCTAGGATAGCTACTCGTATGTACGTGAAACTTCTAAATTGGTCTGAAAAACTTTAGCGACTCGATAAATCCGCTTAATTGTACCTATGAGAACGACTCTGTTATTTCAAAATGAGGAGTTTTCGAGAAAAGAAAGTTCTATTATATTAATTATTCTGTTTGTCTGTATATTTACATTTTTAAATATTTTCAAAAAAAAAAAACTATGAATAAAAACATTTAAAAATATAAAAATCGTAGCCCATCGGTATCGAGAACAGGTCTCCAATCCAAGCTACCGGCGATCAGAGCTTCAGGGAAAGGAACCTCCTAACAATGCGAGCCGTGTCCAGGAGTACCGCTTATTATTTTTATTATTATTATATCTGGTCTGTACTGTCCACTGCTGGAAACCTCCCTGGATTCCTTCCATTGTTCCTGGCATTAAGCCACTTCTTGCCTCCAAGTCCTCCAAGACCTCCAAGTCGTCCCGTCAAAATGGCCTTAGGAAGAGCAGTTAAGGATTTACAATCTACTCCTGCCCAAATGCTATTCCAAATGGGCATTTAGGCAAAGTTTGTATCATTAAAATTTACGCTCCTAGAATGCATCATTACAATGATTTACTACATAAATTTGCAATCACTTATATAATAAGTTAAATATAATTTAGACTTACTTAATTTGTACTATCAAACTTACTACCACTACTACTTACAATATGAATGAAGCGACGCATGAAATTTTATGACCGATGCATGGAGCACATTTGCGTCGCACTCAACTTGAAATGATAAGTGCTGAGAGCGTTATTAATCTTACAATGTCTGTTTTGTTTGTTACACTTATAACTTCAAGTCTTTTGTTGGGACTTGACATGAAGAACTAATAGTAGATTATTTGACTAGGGGATAAAGCAGTGTCCTTAAGTAGTGGTGGCATTTTGAATTTCTCACTTCACTCAGGTTTCTATATTAACTCCCTCGCAATTCTCGGGAATTAATTATATAAATCCCTCACTAGCATTCTGGATTAAAACTTAGCAGCCTTCGTTTTGTTTAAATTCAACATGGCGCCCTCGACGCTTTATCCCCCTAGTCACTCACATAATCTATCTACAATTTTTTTTTAATATAATATGTTTTTTAAATCTCATTTTTCCCTAGTTTTCGCTCATAATAAATTTATTTTCCTAGAGACAGTTTGACAGGTTTATATATCTACCCATATGGACATAGTATATGAACCTATTGTCTTCCAATGGACAGAATGATATGTTATATACCTATACATATAGACATAGTATATTATTATATAGATACCTGTCAAACTAAAGTATTTATTAACTTAGAGTTTTATAAGTATGTAGTTACAAAATGTTAATTTTATAAAAAAAACACGAAAATTTTACTACAGAAATAAACAAGGGAGTAATGATGTGCCTAGAACATAAAATATTCACGTTTCCATATTATCTCTTAAGCACAATCTTTACGCGCTATTTCCCAAAATATATCCACAACTCACTGACTTCAGGAAACCAGACAAATGTACTGGAAGCTAACAAAACAAGACAATTTTATTGTTAGGTATCTCAGAATTACATTCTTCAAGAAAAATAGCTAAGTGCGAGCCGGACTCGTGCACGAAGTGTTCCGTGTCGCCCATAGCAAAAATGACAAAAAATCACGATTTTTGTAGGTATGGGAGCCCCACTTAGATATTTTTTTATTTGGTTTTTAGTACTTATTGTTACAGTGACAACAGAAATACATCATCTTTTACATTTCAACTGTCTAACTTGATAGTTAGACAGTTGAAATGTAAAAGATGATGTAGACGGTTCATGAGATACAGCCTTGTGACTGACGAACAGACAGACAGGCGGACGCACAGCGGAGTCTTAGTAATAGGGTCCTATTTTGCTCTTTGGTATTAACCGTAAAAAAGTTTAATTTTGCGACAACATCTATTTTACGTTCAAATTAACAATAGCTTTTCATCTCGACTTTTATCTACACCATTTTGCAAAACATTCCAATTTTGCACAATTTCACATTTTTACTGTCCATTCGGTTGATATGGCAAGCGTAAACTGCATTCAGAAAATGAGTTAAGTTTTAGTACCTAAAGGTAATATTTCGTTCTTAGCTACTGCGACGCAGTGTATTTCAGAATATTTATCTTTATAACCTACTAAATCGTAAAAAAATAATATCATCTTTATGTATGGCCATCCATCTGGTTAGGCTTTTATCCCCCTATCCTCCTATATTGTCAAACTTATAAAGTTTCTTCAACTTTATGACATTCTATTAAGGTAGCATTTGGATCTTAGCGACCGGCGACAGCGACCACCATCCAATCACGCGACCCACTGCTTAGTTCGAATTGGTATGGACAACGACCATACAACCACGGTATGGAGTACTAAACAAACCAGGCAACCGCGTTACGCGACCGGCGCCATACAAATCCATACTAAATCAGTGGATCGCGCGTCGCGATCGCTAAGATCCAAATGCTACCTTAACAGAATGTCATAAAGTTGAAGAAACTTTATAAGTTTGACAATATAGGAGGATAGGGGGATAAAAGCCTAACCAGATGGATGGCCATACATAAAGATGATATTATTTTTTTACGATTTAGTAGGTTATAAAGATAAATATTCTGAAATACACTTGATAGGAACCAAAGCAACCATGTCCTAATATGGAATACCGCAATTTCTCGTAAATGATTACTTATAGCCTCACAAAATCCTCTCAGTCATAAAATAACTTGAACGATGTGGCCTTGTTGAGAGAAGATTGTTTGTTCTTCGTGATAGAATATTTCGTTAGTTTTTTTTTATTTAATTAGAACGATTCTACATACATTTGAATTACTCTTTATCGAACGTGCATTTACAAATATGTAAGTTTATATACTCGAAACGGAAATCGAACACGGATTGATAATGTTTGTAAATAGATTATTGTTTTTTTTTTTTGTTAATTGTTCAAAATTCCTGTACCTATGTATATAGTGCTGTAGTATTCTATATTTGGGTCCATATTGTGTGCCTATTCCTCGAATTTAACATCATCATCATCTGCCTAGCCTTTTCCCAACTATATTGGGGTCGGCTTCCAGTCAAGCCGGATTTAGCTGAATACCAGTATTTTACGAGGAGCGGCTGCCTACCAGACCTCCACAACCCATTAACTGGGGTAATACGGTACTTCATGGCAAGACTGGAGTCAGATTTACTGGCTTCTGACTATCCGTAACGACTGCCAAAGATCTACAAATGACAGCCGGGACCCACGGCTTAACGTGCTTTCCGAGGCACGGAGGAAACTCGTTATGTTAAGATGGTCACCCATCCACAGACCAACCTAGGCAAGCGTTGCTTAACCTTGAAGATCGACCTGTGCGGCTGTTATTATCTAGCCACGAGCTCCTCAATTCCTCGAATTTAACATCTTCATATTTTAGTTGTTTTTAACACTCAATTATTAAAATGTACTTAATAAGAATATTACAAAGTGATGCTCAAAATGATAATTCGTAATTGGAATTTAAAGATTTAATTTACATAAATTTTATGTAATAAAACTAAAATAGCTATATATTGAGATACTGTTTTTACATCTCTATACAAAAAAAAATATTGGATTAGCCAACAGTAAATTTGCGATGCTCTACAAAACACTATCTCTGTAGTTATCTAATGGGACAACACCGACATTTTAGTTTCTCTAGTCCCCTGGGTCTACGTGTATCGTTTTGTTCAGCAGTTTTCCTTTTTACACAATTTGGTTACACCTACAATTTTATGCTCCCATAGGAGATTGTTGAACGTTTTTTGTAGTGTTTGTGTATCCATTTTATAGAGGAAGGTTTTTTTAGGTTGGAAAGAGGAGCTCGTGGCTAAATAATAACAGCCGCACAGGTCGATCTTCAAGGTTAAGCAACGCTTGCCTAAGTTGGTCTGCGGATGGGTGACCATCTTAACATAACGAGTTTCCTCCGTGCCTCGGAAAGCACGTTAAGCCGTTGGTCCCGGCTGTCATTTGGAGATCTTTGGCAGTTGTTACGGATAGTCAGAAGCCAGTAAATCTGACTCCAGTCTCGCCACGAAGTACCGTGTTACCCCAGTTAATGGGTTGTGGAGGTCTGGTAGGCAGCCGCTCCGCGTAAAATACTGATATTCAGTTAAATCCGGCTTGACTGGAAGCCGACCCCAATATATGTATTTGGGAAAAGGCTAGGTAGATGATGAAATCATCTAAAGACTTCTCCATGTGGTGTGTTGTGGGAGTGTGTGATTTAACCGACTAAAACATACTCCTATGTTTCTTTTTTGTTTTGTGTTCAAGGACCCCAGGTTTCTCTTTAGGAAGCCAACCCACGGCCCCAGTGGACTTTGACCTTGCTGGGCCACTACGATTTTGATGACATCTCTTTGAAATGCGTGTAGTAATACTACGTCAATCCGGATGGTTCCGGACCAAGTTTTGGTTCTCAAAAAACAGAAAGCTGATTTCTAAATTGAGATTTGAAGACTAGAACTTTTGTGTTTTTTCTCAGCTGATTTTCTTTCTTTCTTTAACAAGTTTGAAAACCAAAGAAGAGATTAAGAAATACTCAAAATCAAACGCTTTAATTAGAAATCGAAGTTTGACACCAGAAGCTTTTAGTACTAACCACATGTGACGTATGGAATTCGCCACGACACCTCGATATACATCTGATAGTGTCTGACACCATTATCTTATCAGCCCTTTACGTAGACTGCTATCAAATTAGCATACGAGCCGGCCAGAACACTGATAACCAGAGATCGGAATTAGGTAGAGTTAGTTTTGTACTTGCTTCGAAATGTTGATATTAATATAGATCTTCTCGGGATTTCCAATGGACAAATCATTTCATTTAATACCGTGTGGCCAATAATATTACAAAAATTATAAAGTTTTCTTTTGTTCACGCAAGCTATGTTGTGTGAGTTGTGACTACAAATATGGCAACATCACGCGTGTACGCATTAAGATTTTGTAACTCCGGATATCCGTTGTCGTTGATGTAAGTTTGACAGCGTGCAGCGGTTTAAATTGCGTTAAAGTAAATATCTTTTTTATTTAATAAATTTCGAGATTTTTGCTACTCTTTAAAATTAATCGCGGGGTTTTAAGACATATCCGCAGTGTTGTCTTTTAACCCTAAGGTTGACTGGTAGAGAATGCCTTGATGCATTAAGTCCGCCTCGGTACCACAACTGTGGTAAATAAATAAATAAATATCCATTTTATTCTTTCGCTGTATGAAATCGATGTAAGCACAAAAATAACGAACTAATTCCGATCTATGCTGATAGCACATATTTGCTAACCACTTGTCGGCTTTCACTTACCTGGTTAAAACATTTGCTTTGTTCCAAATTCTTCGTCATATACAACCAGGAACGAACGAATGAACGAACGAACAAAGAGTGATAGGGATTCGAGGTTGATGAACCTTCTCGGTTAAATTTCGGAATTGGATCAATTAATCTTAAGGATCCTGTAAGGGTCCGTACACGCAGACCGGCTCGGAGAGGAGAGCAGATTTTTATCACGTTGAAAAAATGAATCTTACTGCAAATACTTAAAACTCTGTATGTGTAATAAGGTTTATTTTTGCATGTGCACTGCGCGTTCAAGCATTCTTTATGACAAAAGCAGTGCACATGCAAAAATAAACCTTTTTTACAAATACTAAAAACTCTGTTTTCAACGTGATCAAAATCTGCTCTCCTCTCCGAGCTAGTCTGTGTGAACCGACCCTTAGAAGTATAGGCAGGCCGAGATAGAGGGTAATGTGGTGTGCATAGGGTTTTAATGGCAGGCCTTAGAATATACTGGTTACCTGATCAACTTATCACTGGCCAGGGTCAATAAGGTTGTTTGTTGCGGTAATTGGTAAAATATTCGTAAATAAATACCAACTTTTCAGGAGTATTTAATTATGTAGTAGGTATTCAAATACTAGTAACTGAATTGATTGTGATACTTACGAGCTAAACAATGTTAGAAGTATAAAAAGGCGCCTTAAGATTTGAGAAGTAGGTAATGCCCGCTAGGGCCACAGAGGTTTTTTTTTTCTAATAATATAAACTAGTACGATCCCACCTGATGGTAAGCAGTGATGCAATTGTTAATGTTGAGGCGGACTAGTTTATTAAGAGCCTATTCACTCTAGCCTTTAACCTATCAATACCCGCGAAACGAGACACAATAGTAAAACAATAACAGCGCGGTCCAATGAGACCGGTCGGGGATTCATGAATTAAGAAACCAAAATTATAATCAAACAGGAAGACCGCAGTAGGCAAACTGAAAGGGAAAACATAGTTCTAGAACGCATAAGAACTGAAGGATACAGGTGTGGTTCTAATTAGTAAAATAATGACACGCCTTCTTACTCCACCCTAGAGCGGGAAAAGTCATGGATAATTTCCCGCCAAAAAAAATATCTAAAGGAACACAACGAATGACTGATAATAATTATCCTCTGCCTTCAAGAGCTGCGGTAATTTTCCATCAATGAATCCTATAACCATATCACATTTAAAAAAAGTTATCCCACACTAGGGATTACTCCTGTATCGTGGGTGCGTTGCACCTGGAACACCTTTGGCCATACAAATATTGGTTCCGTGTGGGGATCGAACCCGCGACCCGCAGAGCAGCAATCAATAACTCAACCACTGCGATAACCTTGCCAAAACTACGTCAAATGTATGATATACCTAACACTCGTAAGTCATGTAAAACCTTCATAGTCATCAAGAGCAAGTTTATAAAATAATTACATTCCATACTAGTAAGTAGTAAGTGTAATGACGTCAAAAATACCGGTAGTTGTGAGGACAAAAAATAACGCTAAAGGGCACGTTAAGCCACAGGTCAATAATCACATTAGTAAACAACTCTATGTCAATAGGTACACAGCTTCAGTAACAAATAAGTATTAGGGTTCCGCAGACAAAACCCTGTAATTTTTTTGTACCTAATGAGATTTTTTTTTTGTTGTACCCAGTGCAAGTGCGGTGCTCCTGACCAAACGATGGCACATTTATTAGAGTGTCCATACATGATGTATTTAGATTTATTATTTATTTATTAAATTCTTTATGCACATAGAAGTACAGAGGCGGACTCAATGCCTTAGGCATTTTCTACCAGCCAAACTTTGGGTGATGCAGAGAAAAATAATGGTAGGTGCAATAAGAGAGGAAAAAGCGAATACAATAATAGATATACTAATAATAATAAACCTAAAATATAATAACAATGTATAATATATACTCAAATTAACAAACTACATAATAACAAATACATACACTAATGCAATCAAACAATTGGTTATAAACGACAATTGGATACCATTACCGCAGTGATGAGACTACTGCCAACTACTACTACTACTACTAGATGTATGCTAAGAGTACTTCAAAAGTGTAGACTTTGGAAGGCCTAAGAAACGCCACTGACGCCGGAATAAACGAGACAACCTACTGGCCCCAAACACTAAGGGGAAGAACGGGAAGAACCATCAATTCGAGAAGAAGAATTTAATTATTATTTAGTACACATATTTAGAAACCTTAACTAACTTTCATTAAACACTAAATTTTCATAAGTCCTTAGGAACTAACTAAAATCAAACTAAAGTATGGCATCGAAAATTTCTCCGCATCGCGGTCAAGCGTTTTTTTTTTGAGGTTGGTAACCATCTTATAACTTCCCTCGCTCCAAGTTGAGACAGAGGATGTGTCAGTCTTTTACTGACTTAACCCACCTATGTTTTTTAATTAGCTCTTTTTGTTTTAGCACCATGATAACTTTTCCAAATGTCTCCACAGTCTTAACAGGCATCGACCTTACTCCAGTTCCAGGCGCGCGTTTTATTATGTGCCGTCGACTCAGACTTGGTTCTTACCAGAAAGCCGGACAGCAAGTTAGCTATTGCTCGTCGTCCGCAAAACCTCATGGCAGGGCCACGGCCTCTCTCTAACAATTAACGATATTAACGTATAAAAGTGTTTTTTTTTTAAACCTTGTAAAATAAATATTATTTATTTCGCCGCCCTAATATTGAGTCATTACGTGGCCGTTCGCCTATTAAAAGTTTGTATGGAAAATTTTCAGAAAAGTTTCTAACTAACTCGCATTTTTCGTTGTTGCCTAGTTCCTTCTGGAAATAATTTAAGTTTTGGTCGAGTAATGACACTGAAAAGTTAAAGAACTTACTACGGAAAATTTGGTGTTCAAAGTTAGTTTAGCTTAAGCTGGTATATCCCATTTTTCTAAGCTTACTAATAATGGCCTAAGTACAGTAAATAATTTAAAGTTTTAACGACTTTTATGAAAGCTATATTAAGAGATTTGTAACCAAACACCGTACTTAAGGTAAACGCTCTGAGGTAATCTGCGAGATTTAAATTTACTCATTTTCTTTTTCCCAATTGGAGCTTAGTATCTGCTACTATAGTATCAAAAATTATTTATTTGACATGTCACATATCGGTATTATTCACAAATGTTTTAATTTTTACGTAATTCAAAGATTATTCTATTTATCTATTTCTCAAAAGTATGTCAGTTTTTTTTTTGTATATTCGCACAGCTATCAATACTTAAACTTACTACTTACAACTTCATTAAAACCATCATCGTAACTCTTTCATTTAGATGCTTGCATCTAAATGAAAGAGTTACGATGATGGTTTCGTGCTGTTTTACCTTGGTAAAACAGCACGAATTTATTAAAATTTTACCCCTTTCCGGTTCTTATTGATGTGACTTATAGTCACATTACTAAGAACTGGAGAAATAATTTTACTCCAGCCCAAAAAAAAAACAAAAAAGAAAATACAAACCTTCAATTCGAGTAGAAAGTTCACACTTGACCGATTCTCTGATTATAAGTAGGTAAGAGTAGGCCTAAGCCGACAGCGACATCAAGTTGATGAGTAACATTCATCAGCTTCTATTCATAGTCGTACATCACAATATTTTGTTAAAGAAACTGTTCGGGAGGTCAACGGCCTAATGACAGGTGATTGTTGACGTGCATTGTGTGGGCTTAATAGATGTTTGTATAGTGATTTTTGTTGTTGATTTGTCTTCATAATAAATATATATTAGGTATTTTGCAAACCGTAGGGGCTTATAGCTTGCTGACATCTCTTTGAGGAGCGCGTGGATCACTACTCACTTTCGACGACATTGGCTTGGTCTGGTCGATTACCGGACGGTCGAACGATGAGCTACCAATGGTCGGCGTCCGCAAGCCCGTGTCTACTGTGGCGTGGACTTGGGTCTCAGTGCATGGGACTTCGCGGTTCGTTACCACACGCGTGTCAGAAGTTGGGCCTTACTCAGGCTCAACTTCTAGGTAAGCGCGCTCCATCGTCGACCGCATCGTCGCTTTCCATAAGGTGAGATAGCTGTCAAGCGCGAACCTATCTGTTACCATAGAGAATTTTTTAAACTAAATGCTTACAAACTTTTTTTACAAAATTTCCAAGATCTTACAGTTACGCAAGACAAGGTTTCAAAG
The DNA here is from genome assembly GCA_030763345.1 of Mythimna separata. NCBI lineage: Eukaryota > Metazoa > Arthropoda > Insecta > Lepidoptera > Noctuidae > Mythimna > Mythimna separata. The sequence continues at coordinate 20,391,330 of CM061171.1, read as the reverse complement.
AAATCTAATAAATTAAGTCCTACTTTACATAATCACAGTAAACTAGATTTCTCGTTCCCTATAAAACTCTTAGGGAAGTCGACAGAAGATCGGAATTAACGAAGTTTCCCGAAGTGTCCCGAAGCATCCCTATAGTAAATCAAAATGGTGTGATTTATTAATCGTTCAGGTGGAAAATAGAAGCATTTTTCCATTTTCTTCTTCCCTAACCTCTCTGTATAAGTTTGTCACGTGAATAATTGGATTAAATCGTTTTCTAAAAGAGTAGATTTTCTTGAGGTATCTTTTAAAATGTTGGCACTTTTTCCATATCTTCTACACACCTAGACGTGCTATATAACACATTGCTATGCAGTATTTATTTTATTGACTTAAGAAAATAAAGAGTTTCTGCAGTCATTGACTTTTTCACTTTTATATGTCTATTTTTGAGTTTATATTTTAGTAAAGCTTATAAAAACCCATTTACAGGCACCGTACAGTTTATATTTATAAAGTCTTTAAATAATGAAGACGATGGACAGTCATAAAAATGAAGCTAATTGCACATTCTAAAGCGTAGATCTCTATGGAGAAGATCGTTCGAAAAACTCCAACTCCTGTAAAGAACTAAAGCAGAACTACTGCAAGTAAGATGAACTAAAAGATTTTTGAAAGACGTCCACTGCTGGACATAGGCCTCCTACAAGCGTCGCCACAACAACCGGTCCAGTTCGTCTCGAGTCCATTGGTATCCCGCCGCGTCCTTCGCCAGGTCGTCGGTCCATCTTGTAGGAGTCCTTCCAACGGAACTTCGAATATTTATTTCGCAGGAAATAAATAATTATGTGTCAAAGGGAAAGCGCTATATGACCTGCACACTTGTAAGATGTTGTTTTTCAACTGAAATAACAATGATGACGAAAAAGGTTTATTTATTCTACGTTAAAGCTCTTTGAACTTAAAAATCGAAGCATGTAAGATGAACCAAAAAGTTTTACAAATATTTATTTTGCTTTACAAGTTTTTGATGCAATATTTTTTTGTTTCATCTAGCTGTATCCACACTGAATGCTAATGCGATTCCTTTGATCGTTGTAAAAGATATTTGTAATGCTATTGTTTTCAAAAATAATTGATTGAATTCAGACTTGTCGGCTACGTTCTCATTGTTTTTCACTCGTTATTTAGTGCTGAATCCTGAAATAAATATAAATAGAAAATAAAACCGAACATTTGACCTTTGTGCCTGGAGTATAAAATTTACGATATTTTGGTCTTATTTCTGAGGCGTGACTATAATGATAGTGTAATAAACTCGTAAATAATAAGTTCGAATCGAAGATCGTAAAAAGTCTACTAAATAAATCTTGTATTGAATTTGAAAAACATTGCGTTCGTACATAATAATGTACATAGATAGGTACAGTAAAACGTATGTCTGTGGTAGCAATTTGACCTTGAACCGGCGAAGTACGGAGTTTTAATAGAACATAAGGTCAACTTACATTGTTTACTACCACTTTTACGACAACATTGATTAGCCAAATACACAGAAGATACTTTAGTCCAAAAGTTTGCGGATAAACACAGATACACTCTCTGTTGCTTTACTCTCTACTCTCAAAATTCAATAAAAATGTATCTGGACTTGACACGGCCGGAGAGAGATCAGGCGCAGGACCTACGCTTTTATGTGCTCCAACTTCCACAATCTGGGCTACTACAAAACAATTTTTATTACAAAAACCTAAATAGATTTTTAAGCCAACAGTCATTATGGTGTTAATGCAGGCTCGAATTTGGTACGGCGGATTTGGGCCATCAATACAAAAGTCGAGCGTGATTCAACGTAAGTATGGTCCGTCGTACAAAGTTCCAGTTTATGCTAATACTAATTAAGCTGAGTCTCGCTTGACCTTGGTACGGACGGACCACGACCTTGGTACTTCGAACCAAAACCGTCATACCAAGTTGGAGCAAGTATTGACACTATTACTATTCGAGCCATTATGATGAAAGGTTAAAGTAGCGATTTTGTTAAGATTTAGAGGTATTTGTATTAAAATTTTAACGAGCTCATTTTATCGTAGCAATATCGTTAATGGATTTATTTTATCCAGTGACCTAACCTCATACAAAGTTTAACCTTTACAATATATAAGTGTGAGAGAAATTCATGAAGTACCTAGTGTCAAATGTTCGATTTTAGCACTAATAGTGTAATAAGCTTTTCTTACCATTTTATTACTTCACCCCTTATCTTTAGTAGGCCACATAAAAATATGCGTGTCTATGCAAAACTTAGGATAAGACTTATGGCTTGACCCGAGAATTTAGCGCTTCCCTAGATTTTATTTGCTATAAAAGATTTACTAGATTTCGTTTGTAGTCCACTTATGACACGTTACTACGTTTTTTAGGGTTCCTTACCTCAGTTGGCTAAAACGGAACGTATAATAGGATTACTTTGTTGTCTATCTATCAGTTTGCCCATCTGTACGTCTGTCAAGACCCGTTTTCTCAGGAACGTCAATCATCAAATTAACAGTTACACTTGTTGTGTCTTGACATTAATTGACACACGCTCAGTCACCATCACATTCATTCACAGTTATAAATATTATGTTTTTTTTTTACCCTTTTCTTTTCTTCGCTGGTCGAGCGTGCTGCATAAGAGCCGTTCCATGCCCTCTCTCATCCCTCTTTTAGGTCTTGGAAGTGACTTGTACTGCCAGCCGTAGTTCGGTCCTTGGTCGGCAGTGATGAGTCCTGGAAAGCGGCGATCTTCTGGAAGAATATCATTTATTATCGACCCAAAACAAATCAAGAGCATTTAAAGCCACACTGCTGCTGTAGGATGTGCGGGTGGTTATAGTCGCTAAGAATCTGACAGACTCTGCCACTCACCCATAAGCGGAGGACATTCACAAGGACTTACACCCTGAAAAAATAGTACTTGAGTGGTTGGTAGAAGATTACCGATAAGGTTGAAAGAGCATAACTTAGAAACGTCATTTTTAACTTACAGTAAGGCTTTGAAGAGTGATGAGAGAAGTTTATGGGAGAAAGCTATTAAAGAAATGATTGAGCGATTGGCTACTACACTGCATATCAGGGGTGTAATTCCCGGACGGAACAAATATTTTCACATAAGAAATTCTACTAGGCACTTTATATTAGTTTCGACAGTTTCATCAAATAATCTCCAAGCTACATTAAACTCACATTTTTCGCAAAGTTAAACATGATACTATACTCACAAGTTCATTAACCTCAACCCCTGAGGAATACTGGAGAAGACGAATGGAATAGTAGCAAGATGTTATTTTTGTCTAACAAAAACACTTGGATAGCTTTATCCCCCAGAGGATTGATTTGAAACAGTTATCTTTCAGAAAAGCCCGTATTATTGAAAAGGCTAAATACTTAGCTTTTTGGGCAACAAAAAAAGTAAATCACATTTTTGGTAACTTAAGATTGAGTTAGAAAGGTGTCCAAATGAGGTTTAGCCCAGTCTTGAGAAAAATAAATAAAAAATATTAGGACTGAAAAAAACGGACTGAGGTTGTAAGGGGCCTCGCTCACGACGACTTTTTGAAGCGATGCAGTAGCGCGGCTGACGCGCGTTCGCATCGCTACAGTCGCAATGCTGTCGCTAGCGGCTTACCCCCGCCCACGCCACGATTCTCAGTCGCGAAGCAAACGCGCGTCAGCAGCGCTACTATCGCGATACAGTAGCACAAAAATTAAGATTTTGTATGTAGACTGTTTTTGTTTTTCATTCACGCGCCACCCTCCCTTCGTCCTCTCCCCGCTGTCGTCTGTCACGGTCGCGCGTGGTCGCGCGTTAGCAGCGCTATAGTCGCGATGCAGTAGCGCGTTAGTAGCGCTGCTTCTAAAAGTTGCCGTGAGCGAGGGCCCTAAGGCAACTACACGACATCAAAAGACAAGGGGATTCTTACTTTCAAAGAAAATTTTACAGACTGCCAATGGCGATATAGCCTTGTTACTACGACGGTAAGCAGTCAAAAGGAACCTTAAAACATTTAATTTTTTTTTTATATCTTTACTAATATAATAAAGAGGTAAAGTTTTTTTTTTTTATTTGTATGGGATAATCTCTGAAGATCCTGATTCGATTACATAAATGTATATATTGATAGAAATTTGCTTTCTTCCTGAGTGCTATAGGCTATATTTTATGTAAAAAAAGTACTTAGTTTTCGACTTTCACGTGGGCAAAGCCGCGGGCAAAAGCTAGTAGACACTATTCTCCCACGGTTGGGTCAAGTATTATCCCGAATTCTTCTAGGTATTCTTTTCTCAAGCTCCTAACACGGCCCTTTCATCTCAATCATATCGCATATTACAGTTGATCTCCAGTCTAATACAGCAAACAGTATACAGTACCAATAATATTTTAAAACTGAACGTTTGTTCGTCTATGTGTACATACGATGGTTATACTTCTTCATGCATGAACAACTAAAGGATTTTCATGTTGGTATAAGGGTGGAACATCATATCCTGGAATAGCTCATAGGACACTTTTAATTCCGGGAGTGTGTTGTCTGAGGATAATTTTCGGTTTTCACACGAGCGCCGACGCCGCTGCGGGACACATAGGGCCGGTCTTTGTGGCGACGCTTGGGAGAGGCTTTTGTCCAGCAGTAGACGACTTTCGGTTGAAACGATGGCGATGATGATGACACCGCTGGAACAAGTTAACCAACTTGTGCGAAGGTTTCAGTTTCATAGAAAACTTTACATAAAACAACGATTTTTCTGAGCTCCTCATCCCAGTTACTGGTATGCATAAATGTAATGCTACGCCGAAAGAGGACCTCGGTAAGATCTTTACTAATTTCAAAACCAAGTCTCAGCATTAAGACTCCTTATTTGTTATAAACTAGTTGATACTGTTATCTAAACTAACTTGAGATAATACCAAGTGTAACTAGGTTACAAGGATTTGCTTGGCTTTCAGGATTCCAGTTTCTATCTCAAGGTAATTTAGCTTTGTTACTAAACCCGAAATATGAGTAGAACTGAGAGACAGAGGCTTAGTGGTAACGGCCACAACTTACAAGTTGTGCATTTATTTCATTGCATCACTAGTGCTTTCAAAGCGGTTAAGGGAAATTTCATGAAGGTACTGGTACATACCAGTACTTTTTGAGGACATCCTCAAACCACGAAGACATGTGACATCCACCAATTTAAACTGGGCCCACGTAGACTTTAACGGACCACTCACAAAGAGGAGGCCAGAAGAACCTGCAGTTGGGGTCGTTTTCATTTTAAAATTATAATGGCTACATACATGGCTAATAAAACTACTTACAGTGTATTCACCGGAGCTTGAGCCACAAGGTAAACAAAAAAATCATTTTTTCAATATGGCGGGTATAACCCGACCGATGACAAAACGTCACATTTTAATGTAAAATGTTCCCAGTATCTGTGGTCTACAACTTAGTAGTATTAAAATGTCATTTTAGGTTCTTTTACATGTGAACTATTTAATGCATAATTAATAAAAAATATGAAAATAATTTAAGGCATTTATAATGTTTGATTTCAAATAAATCTGAAAGGATAACATAAGTTCCACAGACATCATTCTAAAATATAATTTCTAATGTTTCAGTGTAGTTATTAATTCCATACTTATTTTTATATGTTCATTACATCAATCGTGACATATAAAGAACCCTTTTTATGGTTTGTTTACCTTTTGGCTCAACCCTCGTTGAATACCCTATAGCACATTTTTATTTTTGCTATTGATATTATTATAATCTTATCATTTAATACAGACACTCCAAGGGCAACCAGATCATAATCATTTCAGCCGAAGTACGTCCACGGCTGGTAGTCCGATGTCTGTTATCATCATCATCATTTCAGCCGAAAGACATCCACTGTTGGACATAGGCCTTCCCTAAACGTCGCCATAAAGAGCTGTCCTGTGCGCCTCGCATCCGTCGGATTCCCGCGTCACTCACCAGGTCATCGGTTCAGCTTGAGAGCCACAAGATATTATTATAATTAGCAATATCGGCCTTATAATGTTCCCACTGCTGAGACTCAGGCCTCCTCTCTTGGAGAGGGAATGGGCCATAATCCACCGCGCGGGCCCATTGCGGATTGGTGGATGTCCATGTCTTCGAATTTTTGGTTCTAGGACTTGCCGGTTTCCTCACGATGTTTTCCTTCACCGTTATTATAATGTTGCTAATGAATACGAAACACACATTGACGCACAATTTCCCTTCATATACTCGTAAAACCTCAATTACCATAATAATGGCTTTCTCCAATTTACCTACGGATACTTAACGTACACCAAAAAAAAAGAACTTTTATTGTACTTAACAACAAAAAGGACAGATCAAAGAGTATGAGTGAATAAAGAATTGCGTACGATAATGGTAATAAGGTTCGAACCGACAAAGTTGACAATTCCGATTCCTCATTATAAGTTGCCATATACTTTGAATTAGGGATGTAATGGCAATGATCCCAGAGAAGACGTTTGGGATGTGATATATTTTTTTGAGGGTGCAAAAATGAGGAAATAACTTCTCTCACTTTTGATGAAACCAGAGGAAGTTATGGGCTTAAACTGACTATAACCCACCTGTGTTGCACATCTTTGCTTCGAACCATGAACTATACCATGGCCTGGTACGAAAAGTCGTTAACGCCGATCATTTCTACGAGGTCATGGCGGTGCTCCGCCAAAATAGGGCACAAGTCCACTGTACGCTCTACCGTGTCCTTCAGGCGATCCACACAGAGATGAAACCCAGGCGTTTCTTTCGAATAAATCAGATGCAGGGTCCTCCCGAACTTACTATATCCGGTGAAGACCTGCGTCATGCGGAAGGTTAGCTCGCCGTGACGTCTTTCCATCCACTCCTTAAAGACTTTTTGCAATTACCGATTAATCTATATTTATAAACTACTGTTTTTTCTATGTTATATATGACTCCCAACGATCGGTCTGCGCCGGTGTATAACAGAGCATATTTACAATGTGTCAGGGGAAATTAAAGCGATTGAAGTGTTTAAAAAAGTGTTTTTGAAGTGGATAAATGTCACATTTGCATAGAATTTACACTTTCTTTGAACCCTTTCCAGAGCTACAAGTCCGCCGCCGGTGACCATCCAACTATCACATTTAACGTTACTTCAATTTCTTTAGAAACATTATAGAATTTTCTGCAATACGGCCCGATATGCCCCGGTCATGCTTTAGACTGTTAATTTGTGGTTAATTTTTTTTTTATTCATATAATAATTTTACTTAACAAGAATCTAAGCTCTTTCTATGGAAGCCAAGCCAAAATGTACTGAGAAACAACAACATGAAATGGAACTTAACTTCGGCTCCAGTTCGATAATCTTTAAGTTGAACAAAATTTTTATAGTATGCAATTAATATTAAACTATGACCAGAGTAGCTAAGCCCGTGTGGCGAGTAGTTTTCTCCATTCAAGATTCAAACCCCAATCTTGAATGGAGAAAACTCCCAGCACTCCTCTTTTAGGTGGTGAATTTTTGAAAATCTCGAGAAGGCCCAACAGGGCCGATGCCTACTGGCGCCATTGGTTGACTTGACTTGATCCATGGTCCTAAAACGCAAAGGGTAACAGAATGAACACAAGCGTGGTATTAGTCAGTAAAAAAAATCTTACTCCGTCTTAGATCGGGAGAAGTCATTATTATGATCTATTAATATCACCAGATTGATTGATTTCCCTCTTGACATTTCAAAGCGTTAAATAATAAGGAAATTGCCAAAAAAAAATCAAGTGAAATCACGTGTAGCCTACCAGCACGTGCAGCGCAGTGGTTGAGCAGTGGTTAGCTTCTACGCTGCATGTTTAGGGTTCGATTCCCAAATGAAATAAATATTCGTATGGCCTACAAATAATTTAATTGTTCCGGATCTGGGTGTCTTATGTAAGTGAGTTCATGTTTGCGAACGTACCAATGTTATAGAAATAATGTCTTGGGGATATGTCGTTTTTACAAAACTCATAGTGTAAGTGAATGAAACTATTGGCTAACATAAATATGATCATCTCAGTATTTATTGAGTAATCAATAAAAATTAAAACTGCCTCTAAATATTTGTTCAAAACATATTTTGATAGCACTTACAAATTGAAATAACACGGTGTCTATGCAAAAAAGTAGCTAAGTAATGCTTTTTTACCGGAGTCTCAATTTCATTTACGTTTTCAATCACTAATTACTCCTTAATTAGACTGAATGAAAACGTGCTTTTATTTGCAAACACTTTGAATTCTCTTAGAGAGAGAGAGGATCTCGTGGCTAAATAATAAAAGCCACACGGGTCGATCTACAAGGTTAAGCAACGCTTGCCAAGGTCGGTCTGTGGATGGGTGACCATCTTAACATACCGAGTTTCCTCCTTGCTTCGGTATGCACGTTAAGCCGTAGGTCCCTGCTGTCATTTATGGATCTTTGGCATTCGTTACGGTTGGTGGTGGAAGCCAGTAAATCTGCCTCCAGTCTTGCCATGAAATACCGTGTTACCCCAGTTAATGGGTCGTGGAGGTCTGATAGGCAGCCGCTCCTCGTAAAATACTGGTATTCAGCTAAATCTGGCTTGACTGGGAGCCGACGATTGCGATGGGTGCGAGATGCACAGGACTGTTCATCGTGGCGGCTTGGAGGAGGTCTATGTCTAACAGTAGACGGCTGAAACGATGATGATGATGATAATGATGATTGCAATGTTTTTAATAATGACATCTTTAGTCGCCACTAGATATTCCGGGTTCTGTGTCTTACAAGGTAGCAACAGTGAGCTAATTATAAGAGAATTGGTACCTTTCAGTCAGATGAAAAGTTTAAGTTTATTTATATGTAAAAGGTCGGGTGTGGGTCACTGTATTTTTAGACCAAAGGTTCAATGCATTTACCTCATTGATAAAGAGTGGACGTACAATAAATTGTTCTGTTAATGGTCTTCCAACGCTGTACGTTGGTGGTAGCCACTTCAGAAAGTTTCGTCCCCATCGACCTTCTGCGAGTAATGTGCCACTTGAGTTTGGCGATTCTTCATGCTATGTCGGTAAATTTGGTTCTTTTTCAGATATCTTCGTTTCTAATGCGATCTCGCAAGGAAACTCCGAGCATAGCCCTTTCCATTGCCCTTTGGGTGACTTTTGATGAGGTCCATTGCGAACGGCCACGTTTTAGGGCCGTGTCATCATCAGTATGGCTATACTGTTACTGATATCTTCATTTCTGATATGGTCACGCAAGAAAACTTCGAGCACAGCCGGTTTTTATTGCCTTTTGAATGATGATTTGTGAGACTTCTTTAAGTCTCCAGAAATTCTCCTGCAATATAAATAACTTTATCGACTTTCACGCAAGCGAAACCGCTAACAATAGCGGTTGTCTCATATATTTTTTTTAAACGGTTTTATTTAGCTCATTTTGCATCCAATCCGTATTGTCCCAAATGTGGTTCACACAAATCATTCTTAAACAAACGCTCATCAGTTTCTGACTAACTTGCAGGAAAACGGATACTCCTCTTTGCAACGATGAATGAAATAAAGTTATTATTACCCACCAGGATATGGCGCGTATAATTTACGCGAATCGTAAGAGATAAGGACATGAGGGCGTATTTAGTCATTGTTGGGTATTAAAAGGTTTTTATCAAAAGACTGGCCTTGCGATCCGACATTGATTCACTGATTATGTTCCAGTTAATGTAAATGGTTGTTTCCTTCCTTCCTTTTTGTCTTGGATGACTCAGGATTTTACTTGATAGTTGCCTGTATCGAGTTTTTGCACCAATGGTTACAGTGATACCATATAGGGTTTTTTTTTCAGATTTGGGAAATCATCAAATGATTTCTTCCGCTCTTGTATAGAGTGAGAGGGCATGCCAGACTATACATTTATGTATAAATAAATTTAAACGTCTGTTTTTAATATCAGAAACGAAGCGGCAATATCGGGTTGTCGTGTCGTTTCAGCCTCGTTGACACATTATCAGCCTTATAATGTTCTGGACTCAGGCCTCTTGGTGAGGGAATGGGCCATAATCCACCGCGCGGGCCCATTGCGGATTGGTGGTTGTCACATAGAGCAGTAGTGGCCCAGTATAGCAGTGGTGTCTCAGTGGTAACTGCCCCGATTTGCAAGTTGTTGGTCGTGGGTTCAAACCCGGTCAGGCGCATTACTTTGTATAATTTATTTCGTTGACACAGTTCCTTGTTTTGTATACACGCTTCACGCAGGCGTATACCAAGCGTGTAGTGGCGAATACGCGTATAAAAAGCTACGCCTCCGTGGACATTAGGCCTAACTAACTAACATTTGTGGCTATCCAATAATCTAATTGAGAGTCTGGTGAGAGCTAATCCGTCTGCAAAGTTATACACCTCACATGTGGATCATTTTTACGACAATACGTTGTAATAAAACGATAATTATCAAATTGGTGTAACTTAATCTGAAACAACATTAAATAGACATATTATTACGGTACGTTAAAAGTTAATTGCCTTTTGGATAAAGTAATTACAACTTGATCAATGATAATGTGGTAACCAAGACGACCGTTTCTGCTTTACGTTGAAAGATTTATGAAAAACTCTCTTACGTCGCGACTTTTCCCCTCTTGGTCATTAATTTTTCCGGCATAATAGTAAAATATGACAGCGATATGTTAGCTTTCTGTTAGTGAAAGAATTTTTGCTGTGGGGCCAGAAATTGCCTTAAATGTAAAATTTTACTTTTTCATTATCCTAAACCTTTACTAAGTTTGGATATAAATAGTAACCTCGTTATTACAACTTTAGCAGTCACTAGCAACTTCTTGTCAAAGTATCTGTAAAATAAAATAATACCTATTTTTTTTAGACTTTTTTCTGTGGTATTTTATGGCTACTGAATTATTTTTTTCCTTTAGTTTGGACAGTGTTTGAATTATATAATAATATCATTTGTAACACGTACAGTACCCGGCGATAAAAAATGCTCATCGACGAAAGAGACAATCGGCTAATTTAGGCTTCGTAGAGCGCTATCTCTGCCGCACGAAATACAAATAGTTCGGTAACTATTAGGAGCTGTTAAAACAATTATACCTACTTCTTTCGATTATTCTTTTTATTCTTTGTAGAAAATACACCAATTTTTCTATAAGGTTGATGTGCAAAATTTATGGCCGGGTACTTTTTTACCCCAGTTAATGGGTTGTGGAGGTCTGGTAGGCAGCCGCTCCTCGTAAAATACTGGTATTCAGCTAAACCCGGCTTGACTGGAAGCCGACCCCAATATAGTTGGGAAAAGGCTAGGCAGATGACTGTATCTCGGTACCCAACAATTTATTTGACTATAGAGTTTATAAAAAAATTTAGATAGAAGACGTAGACGGCGGTAAAGGTACGATCAGAGGCTGTAGAAAGTACATTGTTTCAACAATACTGACTGTTACTCTGCGAGTCGCGGAATCGATTCCCGTACGGAACAGAGTTTACATATTTTTAAACGCACTTACGATACAGCAGCTATTGGTAAAAAAAATCGAAGGGATTAACAATGTGTATTTCGGTAATTATATCTGTAAATTCCATACAAATATGTTTGTTTTACATTTATTAAGTCTAATAGAATTTCACATTATCTAAGGCCTAAAAGGATCTTTTATTACTTGAAGCGTCATAAGTAAAAAAATTCAAAATCATCATCTACCTAGCCTTTTCCCAACTATATTGGGGTCGGCTTTCCGGCCAGTCAAGCCAGATTTAGCTGAATACCAGTATTTTACGAGGAGCGGCTGCCTACCAAACCTCCACAACCCATTAACTGGGGTAACACAGTACTTCATGGCAAGACTGGAGTTAATCTTTAATAAAAAATTGTCTTTGAAAATACAAGATGTCTGCGTTAGTTCCAATTTTGGCCACGCGCCAAGTGGCGCTTTCATAGTTTTTGTTTTTAATACAATATTTTTTGTTTCAGATTATCATCAATCTTCGGCAGCCTAGCACCTTGTCTTTCATGAATCTATCCATATTTTCACAATACCCCTTGTATTGTGAAAATATGAAAATATTATATTTACATATTTCAACAATATTTTATGTGCAGTCGATTTTTACGATTCTAAATAGATTTTGCTTAAGTATTTTTAACTATAGTCCGTCTAATGAAAGCGCGACCTGAGAAAAAGAAGTTAAATCCAAAAAAAATGTATGTGGTATTACTAACTAGTAGGAGAATCATGTCTTGACACTTCAAAATTTTTATTATTTCCTACAATTGCGGCTGAATAATGTAGTCAATTAATTAAAAAAAAAAAAAACTCCAGGTCGCGCTTTCATTAGACACACTCTATGCATTTTTATTGATAAATTCACATAGTGTCAATTATCTCAACTTATTTTTTTATTTGTAGCAATTATGTGGTAGATGATGGACTAGATAGCTGATTGATAGATTGGTAAGTTTGTATTTTTAAGATTCTGTACCCAAAAGTTAAAAGCGGGAGACTAGTTGAGTTAAACTGGCCTGTTTAAAAAAGAACTCAGTTAAATAAAACCGTCTTTTTTTCAATTTAACACCGTTAGAAGTCTATTTTATCATAATTATAATTATTACCAATTGACCATTTTCCACTTATACACGGATGAAACCGGTAGCAGAAATTAGTTTTTTAAAATTCAGTTTATGATAAACTTCGTCACAACTTCAGAGCTAATAGAACAATGGTTAATGATATTCGGAAGATGTCAGTTAAGCTTTCCTCAAACAAATATTTCCCTGATCTGACTGCCCCAGCTGTTGAAAACTTTCTCTAATCGTTTAAGTTAAATTGTTCTTGTTAAGAGATATAATGCATTAGAAAATTGTATTTCCCTCTACAATGTTATCAAGCTAGGAAAATTATATTATCTTCTCTACTAACAAATTTTTTCCAGTGTTTGTAAAAAAAAATCCTCCGAAACGGCCTGACTGATTGTTATGATTTTTTTTTGTATAATCAGTAGGTCTGTGAATTGGACATAAACTATTATTTACAGTCCTACCCCTATCTTAATCTATCTACCTTACCTCTGTAGCATATAAAATCTATTCATAGAATTTGCCAAAATGTTAGTTACATCAAAGATCTAGTTTTCCCATTTACATTTTATAACATCCTATTCCTTGACCGCAATTTACCTTACCTTAGGTATTATATAGGTGTATATGTCATAGCCATATCGTAGAATTGGCAATTTCATGTTATGTCTGAGAATAGGTTAGTTTTGAAGTGACCAACCATTATGTGAAATGGATTAAGGTCATGAAATTGCCCATTCTACGACACGGTTACGACGTATATTATACATTGATAGTCTGTACCTAGCACGAGGAGCTCGTGGCTAGATAATAACAGCCGCACGGGTTGATTGATCTTCATGGTTAAGCAACGCTTGCCAATGTTGGTCTGTGAATGGGTCAGAAGTCAGTAAATCTGACTCCAGTCTTACCATGAAGCACCGTGTTACCCCAGTTAATGGGTTGTGGAGGTCTGGTTGGCAGCCACTCCTCGTAAAATACTGGTATTCAGCTAAATCCGGCTTGACTGGAGGCCGACCCCAATATATGTAGTTGGGAAAAGTTTAGGTAGATGATGACTATGTACCTAGCATAAGACCATACAGGTAAACCTGACTATTACTTCTGAGGCCATTATTACTACAAAGTGTGTTGTTGCAGAAAAAAAACAAAAGGTTAATAACTTACCTGTGTCCATTTACATCTAGGTCGAAAATAAAAACCAAGAGAATAGCTTCCTAAACGGCCTTTTTCCTGGCCGATTTCCTCCTCGAACCTCTGAGGTAAAAAACTGTATAAAAACAAGTAAAAAACATCTCTCTGTCCAAGACTTTTCTAGGCTAACATAACATACCCGTTTTGTGAACAAGCAGAAATCCATACATATTCACGACGGTCCATGAACAGAAAAGTTGGACGAAAAAATGGCTGCGAAAACTTAGGACCGATAGACGTGTTTTTACCAGGTAAAGTTAGTCTCCCGTTGATAAATAAGCTTTAGAAAAATAATAAAAGTTTCGTACATAATAGATTGGAGGCAGTTATGCTTTCTTAAGGGTACACAGTAAGTGGAATAAGGTCGGAAAATAATTGCAAAAGTGGAATATTGGAAACACTTGATAGGTACAATATTATGTACGCACCAAATATTAATATTTGGTTTTTAATTTATAAACCAGATTCATACTGTTTAATTTTAACCTACTACGCCAGAAGGAAGATTGTTTTGATATAGTTTTAAATATGTTTAATTTTTCATATTTTTTGGCATGCCGTAGAACGTAAACGACTTGTTGTATTAGTTTGAGAGACAGTTGTGAGAGTGACACTGGGTACATTAGAATTATAAAAAAAATAATGGTGGATTTTTGGACCATAATTATATTTTGTTTTTTTTTCGTGACCGTCACGTAGACTATCAAAATACATGGTTTTAGGCGATGATCTCAACAGTATAACTCACTAAAATGTAAGAAATAAAAAGTTAATAGTGTCCAAAAATCCGACCGCTAAATCAATAGAAAAGTTTTAAACAATTGATGCAGTTGATGGCGTCAAATCTATGATTGGATTAAAATAAATGCTACAAACTGAATCAAACTACCTGTTTCAAACTTTTCAGTCGTGTTTTGCAGTCGGGTTTTTAAATATCTACTCATCATCTGCCTAGCCTTTTCCCAACTATATTGGGGTCGGCTTCCAGTCAAGCCGGATTCAGCTGAATACCAGTATTTTACGAGGAGCGGCTGCCTACCAGACCTCCACAACCCATTAACTGGGGTAACACGGTACTTTATGGAAAGACTGGATTCAGATTTACTGGCTTCTGACTATCCGTAACGACTGCCAAAGATCTTCAAATGACAGCCGGGACCAACGGCTTTTTAAATATCTACTGTCAACTGTTTATGCTGTAGTATAATTATTATGTTTAAAATTCTTAAATCTGTGTTGCGTGAATAAAACATTTAATATACGAGAAGTTTATTGACAAAAAATAATCCAAAAGCAAACTGGCACGCTCAGCACAACTGTATTGTGTTTCTGTACTCTTTCTTTGTTTATTTTGTTTTATGTTGTTGCCGTTGTGTTGCATTTTCTTCGTCAAATAAATTTAATTCTATTCTATATATTTTTTTTTTTTCAATAAATATACCGATCTTTTTTTCGGCAAGATAAAGAAGTTGCTAGACGCACCGAGAACGCCTGGAAGAACTATTGGTCGATGAAACACCTGATGAAAGGATCACTCCCACTTTCCCTTAAAAAGAAACTCATGGACATGTGCATCCTTCCCACTCTCACTTACGGAGCGCAAACGTGGTCATTAACTAAACGTCAAAAGTCCGCACTCGGGGTCTGCCAGCGAGCCATGGAACGAAGTATTCTGGGAGTCAAAAGAACAGACCGCATAAAAAACAGTATACTTCGTTCCAAAACAAAAATTCGCAGACGTAGGTTACTCAGCCGCCAAACTAAAATGGGACTGCAGGCCATATCTGCCGCATGTCGCCACAAAGTTGGGCGAAAGCGACAACGGACTGGGTTCCGAACAGCAGAAACCGGCGTCGCGGTAGGCCCAGAAGGAGATGGCGTGACGATTTGGACTCCTTCCTAAAGGATTGGCCGGTAGTAGCTCAAGACAGAGAAAGGTGGAAAAATGGAAGGGAGGCCTTTGCCCTGCAGTGGGACACGACAGGCTCATAATAATAATTTATATTTTGGGTTTACCAGAGGTAAGAAATATTTTATAATTTAGCACATAAAAGAGACCTGTAGAAACAGATAGTTTTCAACGGCACTATCACAAGCAAACTAGTGACAGTGCCGTTGACTTTACTTTGCCTCGCGACTTTGCTTTCCGCTTCCGATTTCCGCTTATCCTACTTTTATGTCCACAAAGTCCATTTTAGTTTGTCAAACAAAAGTCACTTTGGTATTTATTTGATATTTTCAGACATGTCTTTGTTTGATCTTATTGTCCTTTGACTTCACTCAAAATAAAGCTTTATTACTCAGACATTATAAAAGCTTAGTAACCTCAGTCTTTTTAGGGATCTGATAAAGACCTTCTTGATAAATTTTATCAATTTTGACATCTAGTCTCTTATTTATAAATAGAGTTTGTTGCTCTATTATTCATTTAATACCGTCTGATACCTGAAAAATGGTATTTTTATTTTATTTATCATACTAATGTCCTAAATGTAAATAAAGCTATTTCAAGTTACGGTTTCAGTCTTAGAATACTGAACTACTGATTAAATTTGGGACGGAGTAAGCTTGTAGCCCAACAAATCTATGTCTATGATTCAACACAGTTATGCCCGGTGCACACAAGGCCAGTGAGGGAAAGAGTTATTTGTAATTAATTATGCGTCTATTCAAGCAGAATAAACATGTTTTCTTTCGTTCTTTCAAATTCTCAGTTTTATCGCATATAATTCAAAATCACGTAGCCATTTTCATAATACTGCTTCTATTTAAAAACACCAACCAGTAACCAATCTGTCACGATGCAAAATAAACCTAGTTTTCAGCATTGAGAGTTGTATCGTTCATCACTGGGAATGCGAAGGCAATATTTGCATCAATCGTATCGCACTTGTAACTGCCACTTCAGTTTACACTATGTAGGGAAGACAAAAGTCAAGCTTTTAATATTCTGGTAACTCTGAAGTTGGCTTTCCGAATGATTGGGCATACTCGAAAAAACATGCAATAAGCATTCAACATATGATTCTTAAACAGAATTACTGCGCAGCGAATTGTTCGAAGGAGCGGTCAAGATATTTCAGAAGCCCGAAAGAAACGCCAAGGAACGCCCCATCGAACATCTGTTCCATTAACAAGGAACAGATGTTCGATGGGGACGAATACATCCCCAAGGAGTGGCGACCACGTACCGGGAGACACGTTGGTATGCCTTCTACAAGGTTTACCGATGAGGAACGCGGGAAACCGATGGATGCAAGATGTACAGTACTTGTTGTTGTGTCGACGTTTGGCCTACGTCCAGCTGTGGACATCTTTCGGTAGAAATTATGTAATCTCACTCTTATTGCCTTCGAAAGTCAACTGGCAGTGCGTCACCTTTATACGTAGCCTTATCGCATTCTGCGATCTCTTCTAGACACAATCGACAGAGAACACAAAATGGGGAACACTACACATTTGATGCAATTTAAAACAAGGTGAGGAAAACGTACTTGTACGTGTATGCACTTCACATACTTAAAATAGATATGTACATAAATACACGTGGGCAAGAAACCAAATGGCTATTACAATTAGAACCTATAGCTGAAAATAACATAACAGGGACAAGTAATATTCCTTCCCAAGTCTTGAATATAGGAAGTGACTGCGCGCGTTTTATTGACACTGGTAATGCATTCCACACACGAGTGGCCAGGACAGTAAAGGAACGTAGTGGAATGGATCAGCACGTTATATCGGACGATAAAACCTCACTTCTGACTCACAAAAGCAGTCCTTGAAAATGAACCTTCATCTCTAAAAATTAACTTCGCTTCCTAATAGCCATAAAATAAACATAAACTCTCTCGAATCCGTAAGATAAACACAATAAGTCTTACAATATAATTAACAATTATTATTCCTAATAACTTCCATACCCGAAACTGTTTACACCTGCACTTCTACCTATCCTGTTTTACTAAAGTCTGTTCAACGTTGGTTCTGCTTTCTAAAAATATCTCCGATATTGGATGCATCTAGCTGCAAAGCTAATAAAGATTAGGAAATAGTTCCGGTGAAATTTTCATACCTACTTCAAGTGGATTACTGTTGGACTAAAAGCATTTTACGCAATAATTCTGCAATAATAGTTTTGCGTTTTGCGTGAGCTTGGTTATAGGTTAGGTTGTGTACCCTTTGGTTAGGAACTTAACGTTTTCTTTCATACACTGACTTCTTTGTTTATTTTCTTACGAACATAGAAAACTGTCTTGGTACTTAGGGCTTTTTTGAGTTAGGGATTTGGGGAATCATTCAGGGACTTCTCTCGCTCTAGGATGGAGCGAGAAGACGTGTCTGATTTCTTCTGACGAAAACCTACCTATGCCCTTCGATTGCCTTTTACGTTCCAAGATCTCGGTATACCCGTCTTATTGGGCTCATACGATTTTGCTGACGTCTCTTTAAAGCGCGCATGGAACACTGTCTGCCGTTGACAACTGGAACTCAGTTCTTAACGGAGGGCCAAACAGCGCTGGTGAGCTACCCATTGTTTGTCGTTCGAAAGCCCGTTTTTGGTAATGCTGCGGGATTGTTCAGAAGAGTTACCATGAGCTGGGACCGCAAAGAGTAATACTGGAGGGTTTTAGTTAATCAAATTTTGACAGAAAATTCGGACTTTTATTTAGATAGGAAATCATCAAATCCATGCTACATTGATTGGATGATTTCCTATGTTTTTTTTTTTTAAATTGTATAAGCTAGTGCTTGACTGCGATCCTACCTGATGGTAAGCAGTGATGCAATCTTAGATTGTGAGGCGCACTAGTTTATTAAGAGCCTATTCACTCTAGCCTTGAAGACACCCAAATTATAATTGGACGGGAAGACCGCAGCAGGCAAACTATTCCAGTCCTTCGATGTGCGCGGTAGAAACGACGAAGCGAAGCGCTTAGTCCGGACCGTAGAGGTTTCCACAACAAAAGGATGGACATTCGCCGTACGACGGTTTGTCCGATGGAAAAAACGGGATGGCGGAATCAATTCGTGTAATTCCTGCGCACACTCTCCGAAATGCATCCTGTAGAATACCGAAAGGCTGGCTACCCTACGCCTGTGCGCAAGGCTTTGTAGGTTGGAGTTAACTAGATCTGGATCTCCAATTAGCCTCTTCGCACGCCTTTCCACTGAGTCCAAAGTTGCCAGGTGGCATTTTGCAGCTCCAGCCCATATGTGGCTGCAGTACTCCACACACGATCGGACCTGTGCTTTGTATAACATAAGAAGCTGTCCCGGTGTGAAGTACTGCCGGACCTTTGCAAGAACGCCGAGTTTCCTAGCAGCTACTTTAGCTTTGGACTCAATGAACCACCCAAAGTTCAGGTCGGAGGAAATTTCAACTCCCAAGAGCTGAAGGCGATCGGTGCAGTCCAGGGATACATCCCGGAAAGCAGGAGCCAAGGTGAACGGGCTCCTTTTAGCGGTGAACAGACACGCTTGTGTTTTGGCGGCGTTGAATCCCACCAGATTGGCTTCGCCCCACTTGGAGACTGCCTGAAGTGAGTCATTCGCACGCTCTACCATAGCCTCTCTTTCGGACTGGATTAGCTCCTTACTAGCCCGAGTACTTGGCAGGTATCTCTCTACAACTGTGCTATCATCTGCATACCCATAGATACCGGGTATCAGCAGATCGTATGTAAATAAAAGTAATTCACAAAGCCTTGGAATGTCAACTAGCTTCATATTTCTATCTCACTGATACTTTGACAATTACCACTGCTTCCGATGATGTCTTGGAAGTGGCAAAGTTTTGAGACATCATCTGAATTACTATCGTGATAGCAAAACGAAGAACGTCGTACAAATAATTGGTTTTATTGAAATCAAACTTGATTTTGATAAGATGCCAAAACTTTGCTTGTTTCTTTGACTCTTTAGATTCTATCATTATTACCGTCTATTCTGTATTACTTTAAAAAGACTTCAGGCTTCTGATACAATCTGAATTGTAGTCAGTATACCTACAGTTCAGATTAGGTATTTAAATCTGAATTGTTCCAAGGCTTTTGAAGATTAAAATGTTTTCTAATTTATACTCAGGTATCACACACTAATAAGCAATAATTATAAAGTTACCATGCAGTGCCGTCACTAACCTTTCATAAGCCCTGTGCAGTTTTCTATGTACTGCACCCATAAAAAAGTACAAACAAACTAAAAGGACTAAATATATAAATGTTCGCCCCTGTAGGAACTGTACTACCATATTTATGGCACTGGTACCAATTAATCCTTTTTTCTCTTGTTTTTAGTCACTATATTCTACATTTCTTTTAAGGTCTTTTTTCGCAAATCTGCTGGAAGAAACTAAATAAATAAGCTGTTCTTTGTGCTAATATTTATAATCATAATTAGTATTATCTCTACATTCTGATTCCACGAGTCAACATAAAAATAGAATAAACAAATAAGGTGAAAGTTCTCATGCATCTATATAAATGATGTCGTATTTTCCTTACTCCTTCACGCTCAAACGGTTGTAAAGATTTAGATGAAATTTGATGCACGTGTAGACAATTGACCTGGAATAGGATATGAGATCTTGGAAATATATTCTCATAGTATTATTCCCTACTTTCACGCAGACGAAACCGCTAACAGAAAC
Organism: Mythimna separata; assembly: GCA_030763345.1. Taxonomy (NCBI): domain Eukaryota; kingdom Metazoa; phylum Arthropoda; class Insecta; order Lepidoptera; family Noctuidae; genus Mythimna; species Mythimna separata. The sequence continues at coordinate 20,370,872 of CM061171.1, read as the reverse complement.
TTTATCTTTTATTTTTATTGTTGATAGGTTCGCGCTTTACCGCTATGGTCCGTCTAATGAAAGCGCGACCTGAGAAAAAGAGGTTATATCCAAAAATTTTGTACATGGTATTACTAACTAGTAGGAGAATCATGTCTTGACATTTTATAAAAAAAAATATTTTCTACAATTGCCACTGAATAATTTTGCCAATTAAATTTAAAAAGAAAACTCCAGGTCGCGCTTTCATTAGACGCACTCTATCTCACCTGATGGAAAGCGACGATGCGGTCGACGATGGAGCGCGCTTACCTAGAAGAAACCTATTCACTCTTGACTTAAAGATTCCTGGGTTGTAGCTATCAGGGAACACAGACTCCGGCGGGGATTTCCACTCCTTGGCTGTACGCACAATAAATGTGTTCACTAAAACTACGCATAATGTTCTAATTCTTTACACAATGCAATATCTTTGCAGCTAAAAACTCTAAACCAAAGGACCACGAGTTAAAAAAGTTAGAAACAAAATAAAAAACTTCTGCTTGTTCAGAAATTGTAAAACCAACAGCTTTGTACTTCGTAAAGTTAAACCAAGCTTTTATTCATTCTGAGAGTGATAGAGTGCTCCATTATGCTTATTATCTGAATTAGTAAATCATTTGCTTACCTTTAATGTTACTTAAGAGGTACTGGAATAATTTTCTCATCAAATCATCATTTATTTATGAGTTTGAGTTGTCCTTTTTTGAGATGGGAAGATGGCTTAAAACCACCCAAAGAGCAATGGAAAGGGCTATTCTCGGAGTAACCTTTTATGATCGAATCAAGAATGAAGATACACACATCAAAAGTGTCTAGGGATCAAGCATTTTTATGCGGATTTCTTGAGATTGAGCTTTGTAATAAATTTATGATTTTATAAATTTATATGGATCCTTTTTGGTGCATTTCATAATTTGAATCAGGAACTGTGAATCAAATTCCAGTAAAAGATGAAAATCAGCTGTCAATATTTTCCCTATAAAAACATACAACGCATTGAAGACATTATTAGTGCTACTGTTTCCCTACTACTGATTAAAACCAACGTTATTATGGAGCGGCGACGTCATTTAAGCAGGGAAGAAATGCTCAGAGCCGTGGGAATGATAGAAGCTGGTTCCCGGCAACGTACTGTGGCTTTAGCTCTGAATACAAGTCAGAGTGTTATCAGTCGACTTTGGACACGTTACCGAAGCACTGGTACCGTGGCTGAGCGCCATGGAGGACGGTATCGCTGCACCATACGGAGACAAGACCGATACATTCAAATCTTAACTCGAGGAGCTCCAACAATAACCGCCATGATGTTAGCCGTGAGGCTTCATCACTCTTCAGGGAACTTAATTAGCGACCAAACAGTCAGAAACCGCTTGCATGAAGTGAACCTTCATTCCCGAAGACCGCTACGGGTACCACCTATAGCAATGCACAATCGTAGGATTCGATATCAATGGGCTCTTGAACACAGAAATTGGGCAGAAGAACAAAGGCGTTTCGTGTGCTTTTCTGATGAGTCTCGTTTTGGTATGAGACCGGATACAAGACGTATACGACACTGGAGAACCCCTGGACGCCAACAGCGATTAAAATCCTGCCAGGAAGTCCATCCTTATAGTGGTGGAACCATCATGGTATGGGCGGGTATTTGGATCGGCGGAAGAACTGAGTTGATTTGGATCAGAGGCAACCTTAACGCTCAAATTTATGCTGAGACGATTGTATCAGACGTCATCGTTCCTCTACAAGTGCAAATCGGTCCCTTATTTCAGTTAATGCATGATAATGCACGACCGCACACCGCAAGAGTTGTAAGACAGACTCTCGCCGCAGCTAACATCAATGTCCTGCCCTGGCCTGCTCAGTCGCCAGACTTGAACCCGATTGAGCATGCATGGGGTATGCTACAGAGAAGAGCTCTGCCGAATATGGAGGGTATCCAGTCGCAAGAAGACCTTTTTTTGTTGTTGCAACGAACATGGGCGGCCATTCCACAGCGTGATTTGGATGAACTCATTTTGAGTATGCCAAACCGATGTTCTTGTGTTGTTAGTGTTCGCGGTAGAAACACGGATTATTAATTGTTTAAGTTACCCAATAAAATTTTAAAGAAAACTGTTATTTCAGTCTTTTTTTCGAACTTTAATGTTAGTGGTTCAAATGTCAAAAATCCCTTTATTAGGAAAATGGCAAATTTCTTTATTAATGCAAAGGTGACTTGGTTTATCGTTACTGTGACAAACGAAAACACTTTATTTGATGAATCCTTAAAGAAAATTTTAATTAATATCAATCAGGAGAAAAGTTATTGCAAAAATATATGTTGATCCCTAGACACTTTTGATGTGTGTATCTGTCTATAGGAGAACTAAATTTACCGACATAACCCGAAGAATTGTCAAACTTAAATGGCACATTGCTCTCTTGTAAAATAAATGGTCAATGGGGCTGAAAAGTTTTGGAGAGACCGCGTATAGGAAGAGGCTGGTAAAGGTCACGGGAATCCGATGGAGGCGAAACAGGACAGGTTTTTGCATCGGCACTAAGGGGACGCCATAGGGGCTGCAATCGTTTTTGAGTGTCTTTAACGTTTGAATCCCCAACCGTTAACCGGTCCTATGAGCCCGCGCTGTTATTGTTTTACTATTGTGTCTCGTTTCGCGGGTATCTGAGTAACTACGGCTAGAGTGAATAGGCTCTTAATAAACTAGCGCGCCTCACCATCGACCATTGCATCACTGCTTACTATCAGGTGGGATCGCAGTCAGGCACTAGTTTATAACAATTTTAAAAAATGATGATGGTGAAAATTACGTTTATAACGATACACCACTAAAAACGATTACCAGTATTTATGTTTTGTTTTTTGCTGGTCAACGTGTACCTATCTGAGTTGACGGCGCGTAGTTTTTCACGCCACCTTAAAAGGATATCAGCAAAATCGTAGGGGCCCAGTAGGGCCGATGAACGCAGGAGCCGCAGGAATTTTTGAAAAGGCTACCGTGCCCTGGAATGAAACTGAAGTACCCACCTGTGTAGACAGGTAGGTTTTAGTCACTAAAAGTTTGACACGCCTCTCTCCACCTTTGAGCAGGACAAGTTAGCATTAAATTGGCATTAGCGGCCTTATAATGTTTCCACTGCTGGGACTCAGGCCCCCTCTCTAGTAAAGGGGATGGGCCGTAATTCACCGCGCGGGCCCAGAGTGGATTGGTGGATGTCACATGTCTTCGAATTTTACAGGACAAGTTATTTGACGATTTATGACCTCGAGAAAAAACTGCATCACAAAATCAACGATCTTAATACCTACCCTATTTCGTGAACCCGGAATACTGCACAATAGTCCTAATATTAAAATGGTAGGCAATAATAGGGCCCAAGGCCGTTTCTAAGGGAGACCATAATACTTACCGTCTACGGAGTACGAAGCGTGGGAAGTTTCCCTTTTACAACAAAATGGCCGTATCTACTTTGGAACTGAAAAGTGCTTTTTCCCGAGACTATTGTTCAGCTTCGTGTTGTAAAACAATGTGACGCATTATAGGTTTTTTTTGTTTTCGACTTTCTTTTTTTCTCGTCACAAGGGGTGTTCATTTAGTCTGTGTCAAGTTTGGAGAGTATTGAGTATTTTGTACGTCATACAGGGATTTTGTTTTCCATTACAGTGTGGATGTAACATATTCTAAAGCTTTTGCTGTGTAGCGTAATCTATGGCGTCACGTATGAACTAAACTACGAAACCATACATCGTACAATAATTAGAGTTCTCTATGTGATTTGAATTTAAACAGCCGCCCGAAATCATCTCTCGGGCAGTTGCCCAAATCAGATAAAACATCCGTCTGGTCGGAAGATTCTCTCTTATCAACGGACGTTTGCGAGACTTGAAGCTCATTTCACACTACGCTACAATATATCGCATACAATTCATAGCACAAAAATATAGCTCGCCACACATTAACGTTTGAATCCCCAACCGGTCCTATGAGACCGCGCTGTTATTGTTTTACTATTGTGTCTCGTTTCGCGGGTATCTGAGTAATTAATAATAATATGTAGTATAGCAAAATGTGAACGTGTTCTAAATAAATGTATGGCGAACGATATTGTTGTGCTATAAACTATGCTATTATATTATAGCGTAGTGTGAAATTAGTTTTATATTCTATTCATTCTGAATATTTTCATAGCTGTATTTGGTATCAAATGTATCTATCAACCTTCTCGGTAAACTTTTCTAAGTGTATTAAATACTACAATAAAGCTTTCAGCTCTTTTTTACCGATATCGCGCCTGTTTTAATAATTCCACATATTGTCCAGTTATGTAGATTAAGATACAAAACACGAATTTCACATCACAATTTTCATTAAGAATAAATTTGCAAATATTGAAACGGTTACTGAACTTCACTCAATAATAAAAACAAACAAAAATCTAAACATGTGTACCGTGTGGTGTGTCTGGAATTAATACAAGCTGCCTTCATTTTGTTTTATTTTCAATTCAATTAATAGGCGATCGAAAAAAGTTTTCATCTACTTTTACAAAAAAAAACTTAAAATACTGTCCACATTCTACCAAAAAAATTATACAAAAGCTATAAAGTCCGCCAAAGAAAGAAAAAATAAAAAGTAAATCTTAATGGCATCTTACAACAATTTTGTCAAGAAGTTACCAGTGTCTATTCTTAGCATTAGCGGCCTTATAATATTCCCACTGTTGGGACTCAGACCTCTCGTCTAGGAGAGGAAATGGGCCATAACCCACCACTCAGGCCCACTGACATAGGTGGATGTCACATGTCTTCTAATTTTTGGTTCTAGGACACGTTTCCTCACGATATTTTCCTTCACCGTTTTGAGAGCAGCGGGTCTACTCTAGTTTGATCGCAAAGAGGTTAACTATCTCTTAAGAGTGTATTGACTCCTGGTACTTGGGGACCATTATTAAATGCATAAATCGTGAAAGCTCTTCCAGGATTTACGATACTTAATTAATTAAGTAGATTCTGGCCTGACCTACTCAAACCCGGTACCAACTTTTTTCGTAAATGTCCGCAATTTTACCACGCGTTTCCGCTCAGTTTCAGTAAAAGGTCTCGCTGGAAAGAACGTTAATGTTTAAATGTGCAGCGTCCCCCACGTGTTTGCTTTTTTACTTTGTTAGATGTTATTTACCTACCGATTTGTATCTATACTGAATATTATAACACTGAAGAGTTTTTTTTTTAATAATATAAACTAGTGCTTGACTGCGATCCCGTCTGATGGTAAGCAGTGAGGCAATCGTTGATGGTGAGGCCCACTAGTTTATTAGGAGCCTATTCACTCTAGCCTTGAAGACACCCAAATTATAATCGGACGGGAAGACCGCAGCAGTTTGTTTGAGTGAACGTCCTTATCTGGAACTACAGTATAAACACGGGGGATAGCTAGTGTGCAATAATTTCTTACTTATAAAAAATTGAGGCACTAAACTACGAACTCCTGCATCGCGCCATTTATTTTTCCGCGCGATTTGAACACAAACAAGAGCCCAAAATTATAAATCGGGCAGTTTCCAAACGCGTCTGATCGTCAAATCGGTTGTAACAAATTGCAAAATAGGTTTTTTATCTGAAGATTAAAAATCAAAAACTTTATAGATGGCATAGATATCTGTGATAGACGGTGATCTAACTTTTAATCTGCATCAAAAATTTTCTACGCCTTCGATTCTCACACTGATGTATCTAAATCAAAGAAGCGTCTCAATCTGTGACTCACCGAGCTCTTATCATTTTACGGTATAGGAGCTCGAACAGTCTTGTCTTTGGTATGATTTTCTACACGTGCATGCATGGCGCCTCGGAGTGCATAGATGAAACCATAGAGTCTTGAAGTTCAGAAGGTTTGAATATCGAGTTCTTTAGCGGGATTTGAATTTGGAAGTGTGAAGTTCAGTTATTGTTTTTTTGTTATTGTTATAAACTAGTGTTTGACCAAGATCCAACCTGATGGTAAGCATTGATGCAAATTATTCGCAAATGATTCCTGGTGGACATTGTGATGTGAAATTGGTGTAGTTTTGTTTCTCAAGTGTCTGCATAACAGGACAAAATGTGGAATCGTTGAATCAGGAGCAATTTCAGTAAAATGGAACTGAGAATTTTATTGTAGTTTTGAATATCTCCGCGAAGTTGGTCTAGTAAGACTGACTTTATAGGTTTGCTGCCAAAATTCTAGGATTCTTCCAAAATATAGGATACATATGTATTGTAATATCAATACGAGAGATATAATCTTAAAAACTTAACACACGAGAAAACCTGAACATGGAAGACTAGGCAGTAAGTACTATTGAAAACTTTTCCTTAAAAAACGGTTTGAATAGGCGATTTTTCCGTTTCAAATTTTATTCGTAAAGAAAATATTTTAATTTGTGTTTATTTTGAATATTTTACGACCAAAAAAGCTTTAACTAAAATTTGTAGAAAACCATAGCACAAATAATTATATAGAACGAAAACTTTCCGAAACTTAAATTAAAAAATTGTAACAAAGCAGGTCGCCCTAATACTAAGATCAACTCGAACTTCTCACAATGTAAAGTCTTTTGGGATTGGAAACATTAAAAAAGCTTATTCGAATATTTGTGTAGACTGTATTCCAACGAAATTTAATCTTAAATTAATAAAACAATAATTTACGCATACTAGCCTGGCAGCCGCCCTAAGCGACCTTAACGTTTGAATCCCCGACCGGTCTCATGAGACTGCGCTGTCATTGTCTTACTATTGTGTCTCGTTTTGCGGGTATGTGATAGGTTAAAGCTAAAGACAGACTACGCTCACGTATGCCACGCATTATGACATCTAGACTCTTGAATTTACTTGAAAACCGATGACTTAGAAACATACTTGGCATACACAAAGAGAGTTCCACGCGTCCCCTGTAAGTTATCTGTTTTTCGTAAGCCTAATTTGTCTTTAGCTTAAGTATGACATTGTTATTAATTTTCAAAGTTGAATGGATGTTTGTTTCATTCATAGAACAGTGGTAATCCAGTGGTGACTGCCCCGTCTGTTTCATGTTGCAGCAAGTTGCAGGTCACGGGTTCATAGTCAGGCAAGCACATTACTTTGTGTAATTTGTTTGATCACCGCTGCTCCCAAAACATTACGAGGAAACCGTACTTTTGATAGGTTTGCTTGACAGACTAAATTAGAGAAATGCTCAACTTCAAAAGTTTACCTAAATCAGACCAATGAAAGAGGATTTCTACAATATTAACCAATCGGTCAAACCGGTCGGGGATTCATGAATTAACACTGGTTTAACATCAACGTAAACATTGCTACTCTTCAATCAAATGCTCGTATTTTTTTTATTGTTGCATTTTACATTATTTTTACTTTCGGTGATTAACTTTCCGGGTTTTAAAAAAGTTGACCTTCTGTTCGTAATATTACATTTAAATAACCATTCCAGAGATTATCCTCCTTGTTACGTGCTGAGAATATATTTACTATGTACATACACTACACTATATGAGTAAGCAGATATACATTACAAAATTAAATATCAAATATGTGTTATTACTTCATATTTAATTGTAATGAAAATGGAGAGTCAGTAAGAAGTGACACACATGTGTTATCAACTAATTTATTATTTTAGGAAAACTGTTAAATTAGAGTAGTTTTCCGCCCAAAATTCCCCGGATTGAAGAAATCTGGTGGACCTCCGGAAAGGGTTTTTAAAACCGGACCATTTCTCTGTCAGGGAAAAAAGAATACACAAATCTTAGTAAAAAATTCATGATCATAAAGCGCATTCAAGTGTTTTATCTCTGATACTGTAAATTTGAAACGACTGAATACAAACGCTTTGAGTACTATTGTCAAAGGCACGACTCTTTTATTTTTCAGGGGTGTTCGTCTTGTTGAAATGTCTAGTTTCCAAATTTTCTGTTTGGCTTCAACAATTTGGGTTATGACAGCCCTATGTTCAATAATCTCTACAGTTTCTATATCTTCGACCCCGTGACCTATCCCAAACAACTTTTGTTTTGCATCCTAAGCATTATTCAGTATTCCTTCAGCAAATAAAATCTTATCTCTGAAGAGTAAAACTTTTTAACGAAGTTGACATTTAAAGAGAAATTTAGATAACTTCTACTTTTTTTTGTAGATTCTGATTTCAAAACAAAGCTATTCACACTTACATAAGTCTCTCACAAAGTGAAGATATCCTGTCAGAATTTATAAAGTTACTTTCCATTTGCTAGTTCTGTAGAATCAAATAAAATCTGTCACAGCACATGAGAGGTTTTCAAATCCAATCTTTTTACATACTTCTACGAAGTTTTCAATCCCTCTAGAGTAGGCACGTGTAATTTTACACGACTGCGGGGCGCTAGAGAAGATAATGTGTTTATCTACCTAAATATGTATGTAGAGACATGTTGTTTGTTTGTTCCTTTATTGTTCTCTGGAGACCCAACACGTGCGCCGATTTTGATTAGTTCTTCTTCATAATTACAGCTGAAAGATGTCCACTGTACTGTACGCTCCATAAATGTGTGCCCGAAACGCTTTATATGTATGGGTAAGATTACCACCATGTACCGACCAAAACAAAAACACACAGAACAAATGAAATTGGTGGATGTGGGCCCACGCCTCCCTAAAGTATCACCACAATGATCGGTCTTGTGTGTGTCGCATCTATCGGATTCTGTGACCCTCACCGGGTTGTAGGTTCACCTTGTGGAAGTCTGATTAGTGCACTACTGGTGCAGTGTAACTTTCACTGAGCCGGACTGCCACAAGACCATGTCTTTTTGTTAACTGTTTGTTTTTGAAGTGTTCCTGTTTTGGCACCAAAGGTTCCGGCACCCAAGTTATTCCCGTTTTGGCACCAATTTAGGATTGGTAGTAACCAATAAAAAAAAACAGGTAGTTTCAGCGATTCGTAAAATCGCGCATGTTTTGTTAAACGATTCGAACAGGTGAATTGGGTTATTCGCGAGCTACGGCGTTTCGTTTTACGTGGTAGCCTGGGTTGTTAAGTGTTTCCTATTATTAGTAAATTTGCGGGAATGTGTTTTTCGATGCTACATTTTTCGGAATCATGAAACACACTCGTTCCAAATCGGAGAGTGGGTAGGTACTCTATACATCTCAGAGAAGTGCGCTTGACTACTACTATAGGGGCCTAGCAGGGTCGACATCCCTATGTCCCTACCCAACAGGTTCAAAGCCTTCTGGGCCCTGGAACGAAGCAAAGAAGGAACAGGTGTGGGTTTTAGTCAGTAAAAGTCTGACACGTCCTCCCGCTCTGCCCATAGCGGGAGACGTCAAATTGGTCACTTCCCTTTTCGGGTCTACTACCTTATTTACTACTTCAACCAAAACAATAACCCATAAAACAAACCAAATCACTCAAACTCCAATTCCAATTCAGCAAAATGACGTCACAAACTGAACTCTATCGACAAACCAATCGAACTCACAAAGGAGACGTTCAATTATTCGCCAAACTGCATCGAACATGACACGTTGGTTCAGCAAATGTAGCCACTTATCTGCACGAGCTATTTCCATGATGCAAGTCATAAATAACTGAACCACTGGTATTGAAACGAACCCGTAAATCAGAAATGACTCACAGCCAGTTTCTTCATCCAAAGGAACGTCATAAAGTTTTTCTTTTTGAAGCCTATTTTGTGTCCCACTGCTGAGCAACGGGCTCCCCTTTCTCCTTCCAAATCTCTCTGTCCTGAGCTATCTCTGGCCTAGTTTGACCAGCGAATGCGATCAGATCGTCACACCACCTTCGCCGCGGCATAAAGTAATAATAACAGTTAATTTCGTATCTTCACAATTTTAACTGTTAGTTTAACTTTTGCCCTTAAGTTTTACTGCTCATTGAAGCGCTGTACAAAATTGTATAGGTTTCACTACGTTCATTCCGACATTTTATTTTAGTCGACTTTTAATTTAGCAATCACTTGGATGAAGACATTGACAAGATCACATTTGCTATTATAACAGTAATGGTCAAGGAAAAGTTAATACTTTTACTGATAGTTTTAGTTTTGATGAAGAAACTGGCTGTACGAGTATGATTCAGTACCAAGTGCTAACCGATGTAGAATTTATGATATAAACAAACAAAGAAACGTGTATTTTATTGTTTAACGGAATATGAGTTAGGTATTTTGATATATTGTGGGAATGGTTGAGACGGGATACCAAATCGTTTGGGAGCAAACTGCTGTATCTAGATTAATATGTCTGAGTTCGACTGGAGAAAACAAGTCGATTTTATAGTTGACTAGTCTTTGCCTATGGCTTCGCCCGCGTACATAAAATCCTATGTCAATCAGGAATAAAGCGGCTTTCTAACGGTGAAAAATCGGACCAGTACTTTTCGTCTTACTTCGTCTTACATTCCATCATCTACCTAGCCTTTTTCCCAACTATATTGGGGTCGGCTTCCAGTCAAGCCGGATTTAGCTGAATACCAGTATTTTACGAGGAGCGGCTGCCTACCAGACCTCCACAACCCATTAATTGGGTTAACACGGTACTTCATGGCAAGACTGGAGTCAGATTTACTGGCTTCTGACTATCCGTAACGACTGCCAAAGATCTACTCGAGGAAACTCAGTATGTTAAGATGGTCACCCATCTCACAGACCAACCTTAGCAAGCATTGCTATAACCTCGAAGATCGACCTGAGCGGCTGTTATTATCTAGCCACGAGCTCCAAAGTAACGTCATAAAGTAATAATAACAGTTAAAAATTTCGTAACTTCACAATAATAACTGTTAGTTTTACTGTTACTTTTGCCTTTAAGTTTTACTGCTCATTGAAGGGCTGTACAAAACTGTATAGGTTTCACTGCGTTTATCCCTACATTTTATTTTACTCGAATTTTAATTTAGCTGTCACTTGGATGAAGACATTGACAAGATCACATTTGCTGTTATAACAGTAATGATCAAGGAAAAGTTAATACTTTTACTGATAGTTTTAGTTTTGATGAAGAAACTGGCTGTACGAGTATGATTCAGTACCAAGTGCTAACCGATGTAGAATTTATGATATAAACAAACAAAGAAACGTGTATTTTATTGTTTAACGGAATATGAGTTAGGTATTTTGATATATTGTGGGAATGGTTGAGACGGGATACCAAATCGTTTGAAAGCAAACTGCTGTATCTAGATTAATATGTCTGAGTTCTATTGGAAAAAACAAGCCAATTTTATAGTTGACTAGCCTTTGCCTGTGGCTTCGCCCGCGTACGTAAAATATAACCTTTGTCACACAGGAATAAAGCAGTTTTGTAAAAAAAAATATAGCAATCGGACCAGTATTTTCAGAGATTACCTACACTTTAAATGTAATAACGGAAATAATAAACTGCTCTATGGTGACGTCAACTTTTCCCGAGCAATGGAAAATTGCATCAGTTAGACCGTTACCTAAAAACTCTAATCCAACCGAGTTAAAAGATCTACGTCCTATAAGCATTTTACCTTGTCTATCCAAAGTAATGGAAAAAGTCGTCTGCCAACAATTAACTCAGTTTTTAGAACAAAATAACATTTTACCTGACTTACAATCCGGGTTCCGGAAGCAACGCAGTACGTCTACTGCTTTATTGGACGTTACTGATAACATCTTAGCTGCCCAGGATCAGGGAATGTGTTCAGTTCTTGTCTTGATTGATTTTTCCCGGGCATTTGATGCAATCAATATTCCGCTTTTGTTATCCAAGCTGATCTATTATGGTTTCGATCCTAGCGCCGTGCAGTGGTTCCGCAGCTACCTTACCAACAGGAAACAGTTTGTCGATTTGCGTTTGGGTGACGGCACCACTCTAAGATCAGCACTCATTGCAGTAGAGAGAGGTGTTCCTCAGGGCTCCATTTTAGGTCCGATTACACTACTCAACACTTAAAAAATATCTGACCCAATTCATATTATTTCATAATAAGCTTGACCAATATAAAAATACTGTATGCATTTTATTTCGATATCACATCTGGTTATAGGGATAAATATTTTTTTATTTTTTTACCTACCTACAAAAGTTAAAATGCGGGTAGTCCGGAAACTTATTACTTTTGCAAATGGAACATAGTGCATTTGTTTACGAGTGTGTGTTAACAGTCCTGATTTATTTTGCTATATTTGTGGCGAGTTTACGCTGAAATCGAAAAAAAAAACCACGTTCTGACTTAATTAAACAGTGCTATCAAGCTTATTTTAACCGTGTCGTAAGGAATCAAGACAAGTCATGGGTTCTTGACTTGTTCATGTTCTTGTTCTTGTTCATGACTTTTTCCCTGAAAATATGGGATCAGTCAGTGACGAACACGGCGAACGCTTTCACCAAGATGTTGTTGCATTTGAAAAGCGATTTCAAGGCAGATGGGAGCCTGCTATGCTCGCGGATTACTGTTGGAGTCTTATTAGAGAGACCCCTGCTACTGAGTACAAGAGAAAAGCCAGCCACTCCAAAAAAACTACGCCATTTCAATTAAAATTACAATAAAATTATGGAAAATTCGTGATTTCGGACATGGATGTTTATCTGGACATTGAGATGTGATGGTGTGTGTATATTTGCATATTTTTATTACTTTAGTGGCAAGAAATAGTAATCACATAATGCGACCTCAGATAAAATCAAAAGGTGAAAATTTGTTGAGTAGTGTTATCTTTATTATATACTGTGCAGACATCATCAAGTGTCTCCTTAACTGTAAATATCATATATACGCCGATGATGTTCAGATCTATATATCTTTTCGACCAGATGAGTACGAAAAGGCCATTAAAGACCTTAACGATGACCTCCAAAGAATTGTGCAATGGTCTCAGGAGAACTGCTTGTCATTGAACCCTACTAAGACAAAATATTTGGTGTTTGGCTCAAGACAGCGGCTTGCTAAGCTACCCTTATCATTTAATCTTAAGCTAATGGGCGAGCAGATAGGGCGAGTGTATGAGGCGAAGAATTTAGGACTAGTCATGGATGAAGACCTGCGTTTTGAGAAACATGTAGCAGACTCAGTTAGAAACTGTTTCTATCGCCTGAAGGTGTTATATAAGATGCGATCGTACTTGTCCGAAGCACTGCGGGAGCAGCTGGTGGAAACCCTGGTCCTTTCTAGGTTGAACTACGCAGACACGGTATATGGTCCGCGTCTATTAGCACGTACAGATCGGCTCATCCAAAGGGTACAAAACGCTTGCGCTCGGTTTTGTTATAACATTCCTCGCAGAACCCATGTAACGCCATACCTAAACAAGCACTTTACGCTAAAGATGAAGTCCAGGCGCAAACTGCACTTAGCTTGCCTTCTGTTCGGTGTAGTTAAATACCAAAAACCGGACTACTTGTTTAACAAATTGAGTTGGCTTACGAGCCGGCGGGAATGCGGAAGAAGGCAATGCTCACAGCAACTTTCAACACAGTCTTGTGGTACCGCTGCTTTTCGGGGTAGCTTTCGTTATGCGGCTTCTAAGGTGTGGAACAACCTGCCGCCTCCTATCAGAGTGATAAGTACGATGGGTACATTTAGAAGACGCTTACGACAGTACTTGATTGACGCACAACGAAGGCTGGATATGGTGGCACAGAATACTTCAATCATATAACGTACCTGCCTTGGACTAAATATCTTTTTGGTGCTTGGTGTCTGCATTATTCCAGTGTCAAAAGTAAATATGCTTGCTCTTATCATCCATATTGGTCATTCTTAAATTTATTCTATGTTGGATTCATTCGTTCTTCGGCCATTTTTAGTTTATTCGTATTATGTTTGTTTTCACACGCTAAACACACACAACATTGCATCATCACTACTACACTCCTAAACCACTTTGCGTCCGTTGCATCACAGCCACAGGTTCAGTCGAAAACCAGCGTCAGGCACTAGTTGTCTGGCTTTCATGCTGAACTGGACCTTTTTTGGTGCAGCCGTGAGGCACACAACTATTCGTATTTTTTATTTTTTGTTCTACCTTATTTTTTATTTATTTTTTTTCTCTTTGTGTCACGAATCCCCGACCGGTCGCATGGGACCGCGCTGTTATTGTTTTGCTGTTGTGTCTCGTTTCGCGGGTATGTGATAGGTTAAACAGTTGATTTTCTGTGTCTTGTGCTGTACCAAATAAAATATTTTTCTTTCTTTCTTTCTTTCTTTCTAGATTACCTCCTAGAAACAAAGAAACAAACTTTACCACTTTATAATATTAGTGTTGACTAAGTGCTGCCAGCAGCTGCAGGCTTCGTCCGCGTGATAGTAAAAAAATATCCCAAGGGAATATACCTACTCCCAGGATAAAAGGTATTCCATGTGCTTTTTCAGGACATGGTCTACCTGTGTACCAAGATTCATCAGTTTTTGCTTGAAAGAGTAACAAACATCCATACATGCAAACTTTCGTTTTTATAATATTAGTAGGATGTCGAGTGTCTTTACCAGATGTGTAAAATATTGTACTGCAGAACAGAATACAAGTATCTCTTCATGCTGAGACAAATAGTGTGTGTTTATTTATTGCACATAGTGTTCAATTATAGGCTAGTTTGATCTTAGAACATTACCCTGTTACGGTGCAGATAATTAACATAAAACTTAACAGCTATAATAATCATGAAATTGATATTTATTTTATAAATAGGTTTTAAAAATTATTTTTAGACGTAATTTTTTTCGTCATTATAAACTAGATGAGACTTCGTAGCTGTTAATAAAAGATTACTGTTTCTAGCTGCTAGTTCTACTTTGAGAAGAAACAGTGAAATAAATTCAGAGGTGTCTCTTTTAAGGTCCATTCAGTAAAAATGTAATGGTCAAATCATATGAGAACCATGCAGAGAGGTAAATGAGATTGTCTGAGATGGTCTTTCGAGAAAAGAATCACACAGATTTGTTTTGGTGCAAACAAAATAAGACATTTGTCAATATTGTTCCTGAGTTAAGCTACTCGTGTAGTTCACTCAGGATTGCCAACGAGCTCAACGGCTTGTCGAACCATACCAAAAGGCATTTGGGTAGGCCGCGTAAAGTAATCAAACTGCCAGACATAATTACATTAAAAATATTGTATTGAAAAAGCAACTCAAATCGTCTCCACATTTACAATAATAAAATAAAATTCTTTGTAAAAAATTCAAAATGTTTTTCACCAACTGTTGCTACGTTATCACTTAGTCTCATAGTCGATATATTTTCTACTTTCACGCGGGCGAAAACACTGGAAGAAGCTAGTATTCTGTAAAATCTCAAATTACTAGATTTTTCTCTTTACTCATGTGTTACGTAATACTAGGTTATAAATTAACTAAGTAATTTAACAAATTTATAAAGAAAAAAAAATCAATCATAGAGAAATAAATATAAAGAAAAAATCATTCCGATTTTGTGCTGATGATGATGATGGTATTCGACGGCCAAGTGGTAAATAACGCCCTATCTTTGTCGTAGAATAAAAGGCAAGGCGCATGTTTTATTTAATTAAAAATATTGTAATCAAGTCGTAAAATAAGGGTCAACTTTCAAGATTTATAAAAATGGTTGAAAAGACTTGGTAAAAGATAAAAGAGGGTGACGACTGTTTAGACTTTATTTTTTGTCTTGTAATATTCACTTCATCGTGCGTATTAGTCCTAAAAAACCATAACCATAGACCGCGCTGTTATTGTTTTACTATTGTGTCTCGTTTCGCGGGTATCTGAGTAATTAAAATGCAAGTAGCAACTGGGTCTGACTTGTTCATATTTTTACCAAAATACATTGGGCAGGCCCTGTGGACTTGTTCAAAAAAGTTACTGCGTCTCTAGAACACAAGGTGCAATAAAATTACACTTACACGATAAGACCCAATCAAGTGACGACACCAAGTCTCTAGTCCAAAAGATTATCTCCCCGGAACAACTAAAGCTTCATGTTCGAGGCCTAAAGAAGGTGAAAAATGGGGGCGTTTTGATTAGCACCGAAAACAAAGGCGATATAGATAAACTTAAGAAGTCGGAAAAACTTGCATCATCTGGCCTTAAAATAGAAGAACCTTCCAAACGCCGACCTAGGATTGCTGTCATTGGTGTCCCCGTCGCTCTCACTGAGAAGGAAGTATTTGACTGTATTTACGAGCAGAACCTTTCAGACAAATTGCCGAATATTACTCGTGAGACCTTCTTAGATTCCATCAAATTGAGCCATAAATCGGGTAAGAAAGACCTTCCTACTTGCAACTACATCTTGGAACTACCTGCTAGCATAAGAAAGGTTATCATAAACCAAAGCCGAATTTTTATCAATTGGACGTCATGCCCGGTGAGAGATTTCACTATCGTCACCAGGTGCTTCAATTGCCAGCAGTTTGGACATGCAGCCAAGTTCTGCCGGGAAACCAGTCCTACCTGCAACCACTGTGGAGAGAGCGGCCATTCCTTCAAGGAATGCAACAGCAAATCTTCTTCCCCTCGATGCGCAACATGTAAACGCTTCAAGAGGAAATGTGACCATCCTACTGGTGATGTAAGTTGCCCGGCCCGCAAGCATGCAGAAATGAATTACATAAACTCAATAGATTATGAAGGCGCCTAAGAGCGTCACCTTACATTTTAGTTTTTTAGCAGTTAAACAGGTAGCTTATATATACTTTATTTTCTTTTTTCTTTTATAATAATTATGACAAATCACCTTATTAGCGATCTAGATAGTTTTTCTGTGTCGGAGTCTAAAATCTGCAATATTGAGGATTGCAAGCATCATCTCCCTTCTGGTGACAAAACATTAACGCTACTCACACAGAATATTCGCAGCATAAATCGAAACATGACCGGTTTTGAAGTGCTGTTACAGGACCTAGACCTAAGCTGTGATATTATTGTCTTAACGGAGTGTTGGCTATCAAAACAGACGACTAATTTACCATCTCTTGATGGTTATTATTCCTACAGAAGTCAAAGAAACATAAACCAGAACGATGGTGTAGTAGTTTATATCAAAAATAATTTAAGAACAATAAAAGAAGAACCTGTATTCCTGGATAGTAATTGTTTGATCATTAAAATTGTTCCCGACACGGTAGTCATGGCTATTTATAGGCCTCCTTCTCAAAACATAGACAGATTTTTGGAATCACTTGACACAAACTTAAAAATCTTAACGTCTTTTAAAAATATAATACTTTTGGGCGATATTAACATTAACATTGCTTCCGGGAAAACAGACACTAATGTACATAATTATCTGAATATTTGCTCATTTCATGGACTTCTACCAGCTCACTACCACCCCACGCATCAGAGCGGCTCATGTTTAGACCACATCATTCTAAAATCAAAAAATGCATCCAAAACATTGGTTACTAATTCTACGCTTACCGATCATCAGGCGGTTTTACTAATATTACAAATAAGTTCACCTAGAAAAAACTGCATGCGTAGCTGCACTAAAATTAATATGACAAATCTTGAGAATGACATACGCTGTATTAATCTTGACCCTGTTTATAATTCAGACGATGCAAATAGCTCGTTAAATTATTTAATTAATTCGTTACAATCTGCGATAAAGAAAAACACGTTTACTAAGACAATGCCTAGGAAGTATAGTTGTATTAAACCCTGGATCACCCCTGGTCTCGTTCGTTGCATAAGGCATAGAGACAGACTTCACCAAAAATTGAAATTGGCTCCTGCTGACGAAGGGCTTTCTATAACTTACAAAAGGTATCGAAACTTCTGTAATAATCTTTTGAAAAAACTAAAAAATCAGTACGATAAAAACGAATTACAGAAGGCCGGGAAAAATAGTAAACTTGTGTGGAAGTTTGTAAAATCTTACACATTTCTATCAAAAAAACCAGAACCTCCGCTTGATTTATTATTATCAGATATAAACCCAACCGAAGCGATAAATAAAGCAAACAGTTTTTTTGTTAATGTTGGTAAAAAATTGGCTGAAAAATCACTTAACTCAAGTATCATTTCCCAACACAACTCGACCACCTCATCCTCCACACTAAATTCTTTTGTTTTATTAGATACCGACGTTGACGAAGTAGTCAGAATTATAAGCGGGCTTAAGGATGTTTGCGCCACTGGGTGGGATGGCATACCTAATAATATACTTAAAAGTTTTAAATACCTACTTGCCCCTCCACTAACCCACATCTTTCAACTTTGCTTATCTAAAGGTATATTTCCAAAATTACTAAAGAAGGCTGTGGTCACTCCTGTATTCAAATCTGGAGATAAAACCAGCGTGAACAACTACAGACCTATCTCAGTGTTAACCGGTCTATCAAAAATTTTTGGAGAAAATGATCAACAGTAGATTGATAAAATATTTAGAAGATAACAGACTACTATCAGATAATCAATTTGGTTTTAGGGCCAAAAGATCAACTAGTCAAGCAGTCCACCATTTGACTAACTATATAACTACTAACCTAGATAATGGTATGCACACAATTGGGATCTTTCTAGACCTTGCCAAGGCCTTCGACACTATTTCTTGTTCTTTGCTTTTACACAAACTTGAGACACTTGGGATAAGAGGTAAACAACTTCTATTATTTTCTGACTATATCAGCGATCGTCATCAATGCCTAAAAATAGGCCAGTATACCAGTTCGGATCTAAAAAATAGTTCTTTTGGTATACCGCAAGGTAGCATTTTGGGGCCCACCTTATTTTTAATCTACATTAATGAACTATGCAGCCTGGCGCTCCAAAATGGTGTTATAATGTCATATGCAGATGATACCGCTTTATTGTTTTCAGGTAGGTCAAGGGTTGAGGTTTATGAATATGCTCAAAATGGTTTTAACATTGTGTCTAACTGGCTCCAGAAGAATCTCCTATCATTAAACGCAGATAAAACAAATTACATTTTATTTACAATGAGAAATGCTAACATATCGCTTACTAACCAAAATATTCACGCGCATAACTGCACGTATGCTGACACTGCATGCACTTGCCCGACTTTAGTTAAAGCTGACCATGTAAAATATCTAGGTGTCACGATTGACACAAATCTAAATTTCCGTAAACATATCGAGCTATTGTGTAGGAGAGTTCGCAAATTAATATATGTTGTTAAAAATTTGCGAAACGTAGCCGATTACAAATTAATTAAACAGGTCTATTTAGCTTTGTGTCAATCCATTCTTACATATTGCATAACTTCCTGGGGTGGAGCGGCTAAAACAATTTTACTCCCGTTAGAGCGTGCTCAAAGAGCAATTCTCAAGGTCGCTACATTTCGCCCTTTTAGGTTTCCTACGCACGAACTCTACACAGCATGTAATGTACTTACAGTACGACAATTATTTATTTTAAACGTAGTACTACACCAGCATTCTGTACTTCCTTTTGTCCCTGTACCTTCTGACAGGAGAAGGAAGGACTCGGTTTGCATAAAGCCTCAAACTAAACATGCTTTTGCTAAACGCTTTTACGTGTTCTTGGGACCTTTTCTATACAATAGGCTCAACAAGGTACTAAGCATCTATAATGTAAGGTATAAAGAATGTAGTAAGATGTTATCGGAACATTTAGTGATACTCAATTACACAGACACAGAACAACTTCTGGAAATATTGACATAATGTTATCTGATTCCCTCATTATTATTTATTTTGTATAATTTTATAGACATAGATTTAGGTATTATTGTACCATAAGTTAACTGATCCCCTCGTTATTGTTTATTTTGTATAATTTCATAGATATATTCTTAAGTTTTATTGTACCATAAGCTTATTTTCATAGTTTTTAAACATAGACTATATTTTTATAATAGTTAGTTCAGTATTCATTTTAAATATTTTACACAGAAATTAATTTTAAAAGTAATGCGATGGCCTGAAACACAGGTTTAAATTAACCTAGCTCGGGTGGTCCGTTATTAACTATTGCAATTTCGAACCGTATTCATTGCACCTTTAATATTATATTAGATTTACTTTATTCTTATGCAAAATAATGTTATAGATAATTGTTTTACTGAAGGCTTATGTTAATTTTTGTAAACATTGTATTTTGAATAAAATTTTATTTTATTTTTTTATTTTTTTTTTACTTTTTAGTTATTTACTGAAACTTTATGCAAAAAAACATTGTACAAAGACGGCCTGAATGTCTTAGGTATTTTCTGCCAGTCAACCTTGGGAACACTAGTCAATATTAATTATTCCATACAAACAGCATTACTCTGCAGTTTGACATTTATACGTACATCCAAAATTACACATGATACCGTTTTATCTTAACAGAAAAAAAAAATGCCATTAAAAATTTATGAGCCTACAAAGTTTCGTTTTTCTTGATGATTTTAACACAACTTTAGGTGTAAAAAAGTAACAAAAATCGTGTAAAATCTCCAAAATTAAGTCAGTCCCAACAAAGTTCAAACACCGAAAAGTTCTATAAAATTTATTCGTAGTTTATTTGTGTAGTGGTTTTTTCATAAAACTCGATTTTCTAAAGTATCTTTTTAATCATCGACTAATATCGTTTCAGTATATTGTGAGAAGCACGAATAAAACTTATTCTTTCTTTCTTTAATCAGTAAAAAATCATACTTGAGTGATTTTTTTATTGATTCTTTCTCACGCCGCCCAAAGCAGGAGTTATTTGATGGCTTACCTGAAAAAAACCATCATAAGATGATTGTTTTTTTTAGGAGGTGGAATCTAATAAATTCTCCCGCTCTGGGCGTAGCGGAAAGACGTGTCAGACTTTTACTGAATAAAACCACACTTATGTCCTTCAGTTGCCCTTTTCTTCCAGGACTACGGGTTTCCCTTTAGAATAGGTATACGCCTAGTAAACAGAGAAACATGAAAATATGTGGGTATCATTTTTACGGTAATCTAGGTAATTTATCAAAGTTACTATGAGGGTACGTGATTCGACTATATTAGTACTATCTGCCTCTGTATTTGAGACAGTTGAGATGTTGCTATATATCAGAGTGATTCTCTCGGGTGTAGGTTGGTAGTGTGTATATTGTGTTTAAATGGTATAATTGGCTGCGGCCGTTCTGTTATAAAAATAAATACATAATAGCAAAAATCGTGAAAATTAGAATTTGAAAAGGCTGTCAGAATGATAATTTTTTAGAGGGCGAATCTCCAGCAGAAATATGTTTTGTTTTAATCGAATATCTACCACCCATAGTTAGCTAACCACCCTGACATTCTCACTGTCAAGTAGAAAGGCGGACTTAATACTTCACCTTTGTACTTTTATTTATTATTTATTTATTAACGTTTGAATCCCCAACCGGTCCTATGAGACCGCGCTGTTATTGTTTTGCTATTGTGTCTCGTTTCGCGGGTATCTGAGTAATTAAATTCTTTATGCACATAGAAGTACAGAGGCGGACTTAATGCCTTAGGCATTTTCTACCAGTCAACCTTTGGGTGATGCAGAGAAAAATAGTGGTAGGTGCAATAAGAGAGAGAAAAAGCGAATACAAGAATAGATAAACTAATAATAATAATAAACCTAAAATATAATAACAATATATAATATATACTCAAATTAACAAACTACATAATATATACATACACTAATGCAATCAAACAATTGGTTATAAACAACAATAATTGGATACCATTACCGCTGTGATGAGACTACTGCCAACTTCTTGCGAAACAGCTCACGAACTTTGGTTTTGAATGCTAATCGGCTCTTTGCCATCCTGATCTTCTGGGGGAGCGAATTCCAAAAAGAAATAGCTTGAACGAAGAAGGAACAGTGAAGATAATCAGTACGATGAGAAGGAAATTGAAGTAGACGGTTATGAGATGAGCGCAGATTCCTATTGTGGTTGGCGCAAATGTATTGAAAATGAGAGTGTGAGTACTTTTGTGTGATATGAAATAATCACCTATATCATGGATGAATTCACAAACATTTAAACACATACTCATATTACCGACACCTGTAAAAAATTACCTACAAGCCATAAACATATTTGTTCCGGGAATTGAACCCACGACGCGCAGCGCAACAGCCAATCGTTCAATCACTGCGCTAACCATGGCCGTCAAACCGTGCAAACAGCTAGAATTTATTTTATTAACCTTGAAATGAAACTTTAAAATACTTTCAGTAGCACAAAAGTCAGCACATACTAAATGACCTTCCGGGAAATAAGTACGGTGTGTTATTTATTTTTAGCGTTCCGTATCCAAAGGGTAAAAACGAGACCCTATTGCTATGACTCCGCTGTCCGTCTATCACCAAGTTATTCGTATATCTATCTCATGAATCGTGATAGCTAGACAGGTGAAATTTTCACAGATGATGTATTTCTGTTGCCGGTATAACCACAAGTACTAAAAACAGATTAAAATAAATATTATATTAAGTGACCCATAAAATAAACGTCATTTTTTACCGCTTTACTCTGCTTGATTTTTACATTGTATTAGTACGGAACCCTTCGTGTGCGAGTCCGAATCCCTCGGTCAGTTTTTTATTTTCCTGCGTCTTGACTAATCCAGCATGAGTCGACTAGTTCCAAACTTCCAATGAAAAATAAATTCTTTTGAATTTTACAATACAAACATTCAGTTTCATATTCTCGTAAAACCTCGAGCAAAATTGGTTCTTCGAAAATATTGAACATACACTGGTTTATAAGAAATCCCAAATTAGATTATTTTCTGATCAATTTTATTCAACTTATCTACGTCTTATCTTGATCGCAGTTCGCTTTATAACTTTCTGAATATTGATTCTACGAATTTGCGACTATCAGTGTTAGTATTTTACAAATTTCTCTTTCTGTAATGCTGGCATATTCGTTATTCTGCTACGACACTTTGGCCGAGCAGTCGAAACGGACACACGACGCGAGACGCCTCACGTCTCCGTAAACGAGGCCTTAGAGTTAGACAGACTAAATAAATAGTGTAATCTTACTGTTATATACTGTCAGTAAATCTATAAAATTATTGTAGCAGAATAATCATACATACAGAATAGACAATAATTCTTTATAACATAGTTATAAAAATCATAGATTCACTTTAAAAATAATTTCCAACAAGAATAATGTTCGATCAATCTTAAAATTGACTTCTTCACATAAACAAAGGAAAAATCTAACTTATTACAACAATAAAAGTAACATAACATATTTCATCAGAGATTCCATTTCAAACCGCAAAGATCATCACTCAAATAGTTTGAAGATTCTTCGTTCATTGAGAGAGTTACTAACTTACTGAATCAGAACTTTTGTGTTTGAGTGAGACATCTAGCGTTGAAATGTGGAACTAAAGTATAGAACGTATGACCGTTCTTGACTTCTAAAGTGTGGGCAATGTTTCATTACGTTCAGAGAGCTTTTCGGATTATGTTTGTTATTTTTGTGAATGTTCTCTTTGCGAGAGCAAAAGATAGTGGCTTTTGGAAAATCATCATAGGTTTTCTAGTTTTATGTTAGCAGTTTTTAAGGCGGCCGTGATCGTCGCAAACTATCGCCATTAATAATAATGACACCATGTATGCCTTGAGGCTGTAACGCGCTCTTTGAGAAGAAGCGCCACGGCGTCCTGATTTTCCACATGACGCAAAGCCTCACAGTGGACTTGGTAACTTCGGGAAGTTTTTGCAGCGGATGTCGTCACGCTTCAGCCGCCGCGACAGGACCGCGCGTAGGCGTGGGCTTGCGAACGACGAGCAATGGGTAGCTTGCCGTCTAGTGGTCCAGTGACTATCCAGAACTAACTTGAGTCGTCGACAACGCGTATTCCACGCACGTCTCAAAGACTTGTCAGCAATACCGTAAGGGGCCGCAGGGAATATCTGGCAAGGAAATAGAATAGAATAAACTTTATTGTACACCAAAAGTAACAGTATCTACAGTTTATACAATAACTTAAATCTATGTGTACAATGGCGGTCTTATATAAAACGAACGCAAAGGCCTATTTAAAAACACAGATGTGGTTTAAATGGGTAAAAGCCCGACTACCCTCCTGCTCTCCCGTTTTCCCAACTATTTTTTCTTATCTTTGACTTGTGAAATATAATTATCTGACCTGATATTTCTCTTTCGCAACTGCCTTTTGTATTGAAACGTAATATTATGGATTAAGTGTCCTCCAGATATTCTAGAGCCTTTTTATCAAATAATTTTCAGCTGTCATAAAACATGAGCTTTACGACAGCTGATGGAAGAATGTTGTATCATTTTTTTTTATATTCTGAGCAAATAAATCAACCTCTAAATAGTGACTTTTAGTCTCATATCTTTTAATAGAACACAGTCTTATAAAATGTACCCTTTATTAGCAATATCATCTTTTATACAGAATTTTGGCTGAACTCGTTGATTATACGACCAAATTCACTGGTAAACAGCTTAACACTGGCTTCGTAACATTGCCCAAGGCCTTAGAAAAACTAATAAGAAACAAGACAAGTAAAATACAGCCCCAAAGTAAAGGAATTTTGTGCCTTTTCACATAGCTGCTCTCATAGACAAATTATTTTCAATATACTTTGCATTACGGTCCTTAGATCTTTTATCTTTTAAAACCTTAATAATATCGTTACCATAATTTCTGATATGCTTCTAAGTATAACGAAAAATAGGTCTAGCGTAATTGTTATATAGTGTAAGGAAAATTTCAGATTTTTTGTAAGCGAAACATGTTTATTTTGTTTAGTATCTTCTTTGTTTAAAATATGTCCTATAAATCCAATTCCGTATACTATTTTTAAGGTGGGAGATCATGTAAATGACTTCTCCTGCCTTGTGTCAGGTTTCTACTGACAAAAACCTACTTCTGTACCTTAATTCTAGGGTCCTGGGGTTCTCTTTCGTTTAACCCAAGGTCCCATTAGGCCTCGACCCTGTTGGGCCCCTACGGTTTGCTGACTACTCTTTGAGGCGTGAAACAATACGCGCCGTTATCGGACGTCCGTAGCAATGGGTAGCTTGCCGTCCGTAAGTTTGCGCCCAAAGTGAAAAATCACCGATAATAAGTATCGGTGATTTTTCACTTTGGGCGCACTTTGGTGTTTTCTAATCACACTAAGCATTTTGTATTTAGCCTATCACATACCCGCGAAACGAGACACGAAAGTAAGACAATAACAGCCCGGTCTCATGCGACCGGTCGAGGATTCATGAATTAAATATATGTATGTGTGGCTGGTCCAAAAAAGCGTGGTAGACCCCTTCTAACTTAGGAGTCGTTAGCGATGACCTAAAGAAACCCAAGTAAATGACAGTACCTAAGTACAACAGTAGTAAATGACTACCCAGAACCGAAGTGTCTAGCGAAAAACGACGAGGAAAGCCGACCCCAAATGAAATGAGATAAGGTTAGGCAAAGAGAAAGGTCCTAGAACACAGAATACTTTTTTATCCCGGGGCTTTTCCTTCTGATATTTTTTTACGCTCTCACAAATGATACGTTTATGTCCAGCAGTGGGTTAGTAGAGTGCGTCTAATGAAAGCGCGACCAGGAGTGTTTTTTTTTTTAAATTTAATTGGCAACATTATTCAGCCGCAATTGTAGGAAATAAAAAAAATTATGAAATGTCAAGACATGATTCTCCTACTAATTAGTAATACCACATACAACATTTTTGGATTTAACCTCTTTTTCTCAGGTCGCGCTTTCATTAGACGGACTACAGAGACTAAACTAACTTCTGCCAGCGGTTTTACCCACGTGTGAGTAGGTTTCTCCGCACAAACTTTTTTCATCTCCTCGCTCGCTTACGGCATAAAAGGAAACCCTCGTGCAAATTTTCACGCTACTAGTCAGCTGCGCATTGATATGTCATTCAGTTTTTCCTTCTATATACAACACTAGCTTTTGCCCGCGGCTTTGCCCGCGTGAAAGTCGGGAACTAAGTATCTACTAACTAAGTAATAACTTTTTTTACATAAAATATAGCCTATAGCACTCAGGAAGAAAGCAGCTTCGAAATCGAGAAAAAATAATCAGCTGTACCCTACAGTTTTTTCGTCAAAATGTATGGAACAGCTGATTATTTTTGACGTGACAACGTCTTAAATTAGGTTGCGGCTGGGAGTCACTTATGAAAAAGTGTAACGCTCGGTAACGTTACGATGAGTCACCGAACGAGAGAGAGGCCCGCCGAATGCCTTGCGTCTCTCTCCCACTCAACTATGATCGGTCTGCCGCGCGCGCAGCACTAGAGAATTTTAGTAAACAAAATATATTTCTATAGTTAAAATTTGTGCAATTCTTATTTTCATTCAATTCCTTGTTCCTATTGTGCAATTTAATTATATTCATATCAATAAATATTCTACCGAGAAAAAGACGTTGTCACGTAAAATCTTCGCCCGTAAAAACGACTTTACAGGCAACCATTTTTTTCTCGATTTTTTCTTTGGTCCCATAGTAAAAGTTGTTCATAATGGTGAGTACAATGACCCCCAAGAGGATGTGCGTTAATTATGTTACATGTTGTATATAGAAGTTACTATATATAAAAAAGTAGGTACGAACGTCACAGTCGATTATTCTCGACATTCCTTTTTTATCAGTTCATTATTTACTGCTGTTAATGCGTTTTATTTTAAGAACTCAAGTAGGTACTAGAGCGATCCGTGGAATTCAAAGCGTGTTATATACCAAACGTGTAGGAAAATTTGCGATATAAAGCACGTGTGCGCAATAAATGTTTAATAGCTTGTTATTTCTCGATATACATCAATCGAACGGCGTGATTGATAAAGCTTTGATTGATAGATAAAATATACATCGTTTATTGAACACAAAATATTAATACGGCTCATGAACAGTGTTGCTAATCCTATGGTTGCAAGAGTTGCAATGGCGGGCCTCGGGGTTATGACTGATAGAGATACCAGACCCACTTAACATGGAGAGAAGTAAACTTTTTTTCTTACCGTTATTAAACATCATCATCATCTTCAGTCATCATCATCAGTTTTATTTCCGTGGCTGGCGTGAATATGTTGACAAGTCTAAAACAGCTATTTGTCAGGACGGCCATTTTAATGTTTTGAATTCTTCTGGTAAATCGAGAAATTAATTAATCGTGTGTGTTTTACGTTTTTAGGGGATTATTTTGAACCACCTATCAAATGATAACAGTAAATAAACGGAATTTCCCATAGTTTAGAAGATAATAGACATGTCAAATCGTTCACCGACGAGTTATCTTATTCACCGAGTTGTCAATATATTCACAACAGTTATCAACTTATTCACCTACTAAATAGTACAAGAGGTGTATAATTAGTATGTAAAAAAGTTATTGTAATGACAAACATGTCATTGTTATTAGATAGCGAATAGATTACGAACATTTGAAGATGCTGAAAGTAATATATTTAATTGATTTAACATAAAACTCTTTAAATGAGTCGACTATCAAATCAATCATGTTCATTAAATCTTATTTTTCTCTGCACTGATTGTGATGATAATCTTCTTCTTTTTCTTCTTCCTGCCCTTATCCCATATTACTTAGGGTCGGCGCAACACGTTTTCTTCTTCCATTCTGTCCTGTCGTCCGTCACACTGTCACTAACTCCCTTTTCTTTTATATTAATCCTTACACAATCCATCCATCTTTTCTTTGGCCTCCCTTTCCCTCTCCATCCATCCACATGCGATTATCATTGTGATGATAATGAAGTAATGAAATATTACTAAAACTTGTATGTACATATTTATAGTCTCGGCAAAAAATAAAAAAAAATATTGTACTATTTAAGACGGCCACCTTTGGCTTTTGTACAGGTCCTTAATCGGTCTGGCCACGAATCTATGGATTTACACACTGTTTCCATGGGATTTCGCCACTGTTTGCTCCAGAATTTTATTAAGAGACTCAATGTCACCGTGTCGTTAAAAATAAGCCATGTTCCTCTAAAACTGACCATAATTTGTAGCCTAAAAGGTAAGGTCTAGGCTAGATGAGGGCAAGTCTTCAGCTATTATAAAGTCTGGAATGTTGGTTCAAGTCAGACTTGAGTAGTTCGTGCCTTGTTTTAAAAGTATTTTGCTGAGAGGTTTCACAACACGATCCAAGACAGTCTCTTGATGCACTTAGGCTTTTTCACAAAAATGTAGCTTTGTGACGCCTTAATAAGACATGCCCAACCAAACCATCACTGACGCTGGTTGCTGACTGACAGATGATGACTACTTTGTACCTTTCTGACTTCTTGAGCAGTTTCTTTAGAACTGTGAGCGTAAACTTTAGGGGGAAGAGTTATTGTATCTGATGATAGTACGATATACGAACATACGGCCGATACCAAGATTTTGAAGTGTCTGGAGTATGACCGACGGCTCCATACCTAAGTTTGTGCAAGGCTATCCGCAATCCTATTTTCCACAGGTTTTCAGCATAAATTTTTTCAGCTAATGGTGTTAAATTAACTCAGCAGTCAAATGGATGTAGCCATCCTCATCGGCAACTTTAATTTTAGCATTTAACAACATCGTACGTGTACACTTAAATGTTTTTTTTTTCAAGTGGGGAATCATCAGAATGATTTCTCCCGCTCTTGGGTGGAGCGGGAGGGTGTGTCAGATTTTTACCTACTGACTAAACCCCACCCTGTTCCTTCGTTGCCTTCGCTCTGGGGACACCGAGCTTACCTTTCGGAATTCCGGTCCACGTCCCCAGAGGCTTCGGCGCTGCCGGGCCCCTACAGTTTGCTGAACTCTCCTTGAAGCGCGCGTAGAGCAGCCGCGCCGTTGACGACTAGGCTCTTTTCGGGTTAATACCGGACTGCCGGACGGCAAGCTACCCAGTACTCGCCGTCCGCAAGCCCGTGCCTACGGTGGTGGGAAATCGGGATCGGGATACCGGCGGCCTCACGCTCGCGGTCGGCTGCCTCCTTTGCTAGTATTACTGCTTCGCAGAAAGAGGCAGCCACCTGCCACCCCCTCTTCGCTTCCAACCATGGCCTTTACCAAAGCCCGGCGCGAGAGGCCGCCGTCGCCGATAGCCTCAACAAGTACACGGTGGTGTTCGCCCAAGCGCGGCACACCTCTACGGTGTGCTCAGTGCGGTGTGTACCTCTACAGTGGCAACACCCGCTCGTCCTTTTCACCTGAATCCGATGCAGGAACCTCCCGAACTTACCGTGTCCGGCGAGGACCAGCGTCATACGGAACGTGAGGACGCCGTGACCTCTTTCCAACCACTCCACAAAGAGGGGATTTACCGGTACACAATGTTGACAACTCGAATATTTTTAATACAAGTTGGGTGCAAAAGTTGACAACTAAACATATCCCTTTAATGATGAAGTATTTTATAACCCACGTTAAGTGATAACTATATTTGTTACATTTATGATACCAAACTTACGTTGGCTGTAACTTGACATCTCAATTTGTCAATTTATAATTAGAAAAAAAAGGAAATTATAATGTGTATAACTTGACTTATCAAATAATGAATATTATTTTGGTCACTGAGCATATGTTGATAAAATGATATATCAAAGTTCTATCATAAAAATAAGTAAATCAGTAATTTGACATAAGGTGTTGTCAACAAAAACACGCCAAAATGAGAGTTGTCAACATACTACCACCGTCGATTGCTCCGAAATTAAGGTACATACGGATGTGTCATTTTTTTTCCTATAAAGTCCTAGTGCGTAGAATGCGTTAAGCCAATAAAAAAAAATCATGCAAGTCGACTTGTCAACGTATTCACGCCAGCCACGGATTTGGGGTCGGTGCAACACGTATTTTTCTTCCATTCTGTCTTGTCATTCGTCATGCTATCACTAACTCCCTTTTTACCGTTACTAAACAATCAATATAAATGAAACACTTCTGGAAAAATAGGTAAAGTCTTTTCAGACATTATTCTACCGCGCCGCGTGCCATTTCGAATCAGTCTTCGTGACACGTCTAATTCATCTCGCCATCTTTTTAATAATTCCGGAGTAATAAAGTAGGAGTTTATTGGTCATTTAACACAAAATCCAAAAATCTTACAAAAAAAATCACTGTATACTTATCTATCTATACATATAATAAATCTGTAGAAAAGTGGTTTTTGTACATGAAAAAGAAATTAAAAAAAAATAGCTAGGGTGTTTAAGAACAACCAACAGAACCCATTTCCAGCATTTTTAGAATTTTTGTCTGTTTGTCTGTTTGTCTGTTTATTTGTTCGGGCATCACGGTAAATGTAGGAAACCAATGTTGATAATTTTTAGACACAAGGATTGAGCGTAACTTGTAGTAACATTTAGTTTTTATTTCATTGCAATCGGTTCAGTTTAACAAAAGATATTTGAATTAAAAGTTTTCCAGAAGTAAAATTAGGGTTATGTTTACTTGGTCACATTACTTCACGTAACTTTTATACATAACAATAAATTGTGAGAATTTTAGTAATATTAAGTTTTTTGTTTCATCGTAATCAGTTCATACCTATAATCTATACGTATAATAAAATCGTAGGAAAGTCAAAACTGTACATTAAATATTTTTTTAAAAGAATACTTGGGGCGTGATCTACAATCGATACCGAAGCCAAAAATATAGTTTTTAGAATTCATGTCTGTTTGTCTGTTTGTCTGTTTGTCTGTTTGTCTGTTTATCTGTATGTCCGGGCTAAACTCAAAAAGTAATGCATGGATTTACTTCAAATTTTGCATGAATATTACTGAGAGGTCGGGAAAACAAATAGGCTACATATTATCACGCTATCACCTACGGGGGAGGAGCTGTGAATCTTTATTTTTCTTACGCATTATGTGACAGCGTGTAATCTAACGACGTATATATAAATGTTGTTTTTGAGTAAGCCATGCTATTATTTAGCTTTACAATATAAAAACTACGCCATTTAAGTAACTTGGGCAGAAAAAACATAATTTAATGAATGTTTGTAGTATAAAGGAAATTTTAAAGCAGCGCCATCTTATGACATTTCATAAAAATCAAATCAAGTTACATATTAACACTTTTTGGAAATTTATAATTAAAATTTTATCATGTTGGTGAGGTTAGTAGTTAGTTATTCTTAAAATTCATAGATGGCATTTTGCATTTTCTTCATAACAGTTGTATCGTATAGTTCGTTTGACAAATACAAGTTCCAACAAAACCCTTAAAATCTTGAGCAGAGTTGAGGAAGACAATTTAAAAAAAATGCGGTGTTAAGTATTACAAAAAAGTGATGTTCATTGATGATGAAGTGACATTGAAGCTCATTTATCGCAAGAACGTGACAGAATCCAAGAGAACAGCGTGTGGCACAAATAGAATAAGATCGCCTGTGTCGTGACATAAATCAACTTTCGACATCTGATGATGAATCCACGGTTTACGATATCGAAGAGCAAACGGCTAAATAAAGAAGGAAGTGGATTTATCTACAATATCGTGATTAACTACGCCGCCCATGGAGATATGGTTGCCTTAGAAGAAGTTTGTACCCACTGCCAAGTCCGCAAATGGAAAAGGGGACTAAATGGCAAGCATTCGAAGTCCAGCCATTTTTTTAAATACATTCGAGTTTATAACAGCGCCTTCCAGATGACTTCGTTTGGTGAACAACAAACAAGTGTCTGTTCAAAGGATTGCAAAGTATGTTGCATAACGTTAATCCGCAAATTAGCAACTTCAAAGCAGCCCTCGCGTCGGTGCCTAAGAACGAGCGCAACCACTTTAAGTTTGTCATCAGAGCAGATAGAAGGCCGATCACAGCCCATCCAGGGTCGTATAATGCTCCAACGACGAATGAGGTAGCTGTTGTGTTAGTCAATCAGGAGTGTGATAAAAGAGACATCGTTTTACGCACGCATGATGACCGGCTTCGAAGGATCAGCGAGACTCACCGTGCGTACGATTCTCTTCAATATCCTCTCATTTCAGTTCTGTCGCGGAGAGGTTGGCTACCATTTTGCCCACTATAATGTAGACCCCCAGACAGGCACCCCAAATCATAAAAAAAACCATCCACCATGCATTTCTACAGCTTCTTGATTTAGCTGAGGGTAAACAATGGTTCTTATCTCCGCCATTATCGTACGCTCTTTACTCAGTTTCTTAGGACATGTACGCCAAAATTGAGACAGACCATTTGGTATTTATAAGGTCCAACCAAAGAAAGCTCAAAGCTGAGAACTACGTCTATCTCTATGCAGAATAATACAAATGCTCATTCATGGTCATTCTCCCCTCCACCTTCACAAAAGGTCCGTGGTACATGCACGAGAGGACCCAAGATGCATTTTGTTACGTGCGAAAGTTTGGTCGCCCGGACCTCTTCACTATCATCACTACCAACCCAAAGTAACCTGAAATAACATCTCAACTCCTTGCAGGATAGGCTTCGTACGACAGGCACGACTTAATCTCTCGCGTATTCCACCTGAAATTAAGTTCAATTAGAAATGCTAATTTTTAATGCTCAGCTTGGAGACAATGCACGTGTTCAAGAATTTTACGATGTCCTTCTAAGTCATGGCAAACGCACACAAGAAGCGAGAGGTGGACAGGTGGTGCTGCTAGAGTCTCTCGGTAGAGTGGTACACTCTCTTGGTAGAAGTACAGAAGCGGACTTAATGCCTTAAGCATTTTCTGCCAGTCAACCTTTGGGTGATACAAAAAATAGTATCCAGCTTAGAAGAACTCATTCGCTGTGTGTACGGGGATGTCAGTCGTATACTGCACCAGTAGAATTCTTGGGTGTGTGAGTAGGCCATTTAGATGCCCATAAATGATCAGGCTGCAGCAATTAACGAATGCATTCTCTGGGAAATTGAGGGGAATGATGTGGTCTACACCTGGATAAACACTGTTGTCGAGCAAGATAACGCTACACATTATCCCGTGGAATTTCTGAACACCCTGTCAGCAAGTGGACTTTCAGTGCATATCATCCAGCTGAAGGTCAGTGTCCCAATTGTGCTTCTTCGGAACCTATCTCCTCCAGAGCTGTGTAACGAGACTCGCCTTAAAGTCGTCTCACTCCACAGACACACCATTAGAGCAGAAATTCTTATGGTTGTGGCATCGGCGAGGCAGCATTTATACCACGCATTTCCCCCCTACCTTACAACTTCCCGTTCCAGTTCAAGCGCGTACAGTTCTCAGGACAAGTTGCTTCTCATAAAGGCAACTGTACGGTGCTTGCTCTCGCGTCACCAGTCCTGATTCTCTTTACATTTTGGCACCTGGCAACGTAATTTATAGGGAAGTGTTGTAAGGTACGATATCTTTGTACGTATTTTTACACTATTGTGTCCTGGAATGGAATACATTCCACACATACATCACCATCATCATCTGCCAAGCCTTTTCTCAACTATATTGGGGTCGCCTTCCAGTCAAGCCGGATTTAGCTGAATACCAGTATTTTACGAGGAGCGGCTGCTTACCAGACCTCCACAACCCATTAACTGGGATAACACGGTACTTCATGGCAAGACTGATATTCCACACATACATCATTTTCTCTATTTCCTTCAGTCACAACTTATGACTGAACTCAGCAGGATTCCCATATAATTCTCTAAACTTGCTTCGCTTGCAAAAAAAAACATGTATTTTAATGCTATTTTAAAAGTTGTTTACTTATAATGCTATAGCGACATCTTAATTATTTTTGGTGCTGTAGAGCCTTCACGCAGACGACGTCGCGGGCAGCAGCTAGTAAAATAAAATAAAATATAATAGTCTTTTCGAAGTAAAATATTGAAATAGCGCCATCTATCAAACTTAAAGATCAACTGCGTGCAGTACTTATATAATTATATTATAATCAGCGTTGTTAGTAAATCTAAACTGATTTTAAACCAATTCAATAACCAATTTAATACTAATTTAATTCTTGATCCCATAGCACACACATAAAGGCAAAATTTTGTGAGCATAAAATTATATAATTGTTAATTTCTGTACTGATAGATGGCGTTGTTAGTTGACACTTAATTCTCAATCACGATGTTAAGGCGCTTCACACACTGCACCGCGTCCCGCCGTGGTGCGCTAACGCGCGCGGCGACGGAGGCGCAGATCTGCTTTACTTAGCGGTGTAACCTGCTCCCCCGCGCGGTGAAGCAGATTACGACGGCCTCGCGCTAAATAAACTCACATGTTCATTGTGCTGTCGATCGTCATGGAGAATGGATGAAATTATTAAATTTCAAAACGTTGCAATTATATTATTGTCATTTTAGGTTTTGTATACAAGAATTAAAAGACACTGCGTCCATAGAAGATTTTGGATATATCCCTATTTACGAACGTCTTTACAATATCAAATAACGCGCGGGACTGCGGAGCCAGTGTGTCTTACCGCGCGTCACGCCCCGCACTCCCGCGCAGATTGGCAGAAACTGCGCGCGGAATGCCTTCCCGCGCAGATCCGCGTCGGTAGTGTGCTGTGCTAGACTGATTTCTATACAAATTGAGATATTTGCATACAACGGTAAAATCTGCCTTCCCGCACTATGCGACGGGACGTGGTGCAGTGTGTGGAGCGCCTAAGATAACACGCTCAGCTAACAACGCCATCTATCGGTACCAAAGTTAACAATTGTATAATTTCATGAACATTTAAAGGTATCTGGCAAGGGGTTTCCACTATGTAATGTGTGTGTCTGGCAATGAATAACGTGATTTTTAATAATATTCTGAAGGTAATACCAAAACATAAATCTTTATAATTCGACGTAATTAGATCGGTATTTTACACAATTTAGGTACCGTGTGCCTACCAAAGTTACTGCAACCCAAACTTCATAATTGGCCATCGTTGTTAGGTTTGTGTTAGGATCATTCACTGACAAACTTACAGCTTTCATAAAATAAGTCTGGCGTCCACGGGCTCTTAGGTTATTAGGTGTCTTAACAGTTCTGTCTTTGAAAAGGTCTTGACTGGATAACATCGTTAAATCGTTCGATAAAAAGAGTTTTACATTCGGTTTAAGTATTGCAGCGAAGTAAATTGTATCTTGCAATTTGAGTCAAGCAAGATAGGTATATTAACTTAGATTAGATTTTTTGATATTTTGCTGGTCTTCCTCATTTTGAAAGTTTGTGCTGTTGTGAATTATTTGGTTCAATATTTTATTAGTTTGAATCAGTTTTTTTTTTTAAATGCCTTCTAGAAATAAAACAAGCCTTTCGCAGCGTAGCTGAGATGCGAAAAGGGTGAGACTAAGTACGTCCTAAGAATCAGAAGAAGATCGTAACGAGGGTATCAGCAGTTCGAGCTAGGCAAGGCAGAACTCTTGCGTCAGAAACGCCTATCTCTATCACAGGAGAGTTTAGGAGGAACGCGAAGCGCGTTTATCGGCTGACCGAGAGCGTTACGCCTCTCACGCGAGTCTGAAACTTTCACCGAAAGGGAGTTGCGCTTAAATTCGCAAAGAATTGTTACCGCGACTTTGCGCTCCCAAGAAAGCAGCGAGGACCGTGAAGCGCGTTTATCAGCTGACCGAGAGCGTTCGTTTGATAGGGTATGCTGCAGTGTAGATAACGTCTCGGGTGAAATCCTGTTTTTAGACGCACCGGGAGAAACAGGTAATATTTTCTTAACCAAAGTTATTTTGGCTCGAATAAGGAACCAAAATAAAATTGCCCTTGCTGTCGCCTCTTCAGGGATAGCAGCTACATTATTGCCTGGAGGAAAAACGAAACACATACCTATCATTTAAAATTCCTATCGACTTAGACCGTATGGAAAGCCCGGTTTGCAAGATATCGCGAAATAGTGATAAAGCAAGGGTTTTAGGCGATTGTGTGTTAATTATTTGGGTTGAGTGCACAATGGCAAACCGCAAAGCTGTAGAAGCAGTGAATAGAACTTTATAGGATGTAAAGCAAAATGACGGGCCGATGGGAGGCATAACGGCACTGTTCTGCGGTGATTTTCGGCAGACACTCCCGATGCCGATGAAATTGCTGCCTGTCTGAAGAGTTCGTAAATATTAACTGGTTGCGGTGCCGGTGATATAGTTTTTATTCCAAGAATACTTATAATTTCTTACTACTTTCCTTTCTCTTTCAAACGAGTGCAATTCCCAGTTAGTGTCTGTTATGCCATGACGATTAATAAAGTCAGGGCCAGACATTATCTGTTGCGGGGGTGGGCCTAAGTATTGAATACTTTTCTCATGGTCAACTATACGTAGCTCTTTCACGGGTAAACAACCCCAATAAAATTTTTGTGTACGCTTCAGATGGTTACACAGCTAATGTTGTTTATAAAGAACGACTAGAATAAATAAATTATATTTGTATCGGTATCCTCCAACAGCGCTTCGCACTAAAAATACATTGTTAAGTTCCGACATCCACGCGAACGAAGTCGCGGGCACAGCTAGTTTTAAATAAATCGCTTCATAAATAACGACTTTTTTTTGTTTGTTAATAATAAGTGCACTATTATTACACTATTTACAACCATAATCATCGGAAAATTGCTAAATCGAAAATAACTTTGTTCACTTTGCACCCATTGAAAGTAGGCTAACATCTTAACCTCCTCTCTAACCACCCATCCCCAGCTTAACCTTAGTAACCGTTGCTTAACCTCGAAGCTTGTCCCGAATGTCTCTCATTTCTCAGCCACAAGTTCCGCCAGCCAATGACGTCATCAAGATATAATCTTACCACAATCTTCGCATATTTTCCGGTTGTTTTTCAAAACAGACGCTCGTAAAGCTATTGTGAGTGTTTATATTTTATGTTGTGTAATGTATTGAAAATAGATTATTTCAGGAAACGTGGGCGGAGTATGAGTATTGAACATAAATAAAATTTCACGAGTCGCGGAGATGGCGTTCGCTGTTCGCAGACGTATAGACTGGAGTAAACGGAAGGTATTGTTATGATTATAACTCTTAGTAAATGGATTTGTTTGGGTACTAGAGTCTAAATACTGGCGCAAATAGGTGTAACCTGTAACCAACTTATTTTATTATTTTGTGATTATTTTAATGTATATTTTTTTTTAGTTTTGCATGCCGTTCTGAAAAAAATACATCAAAATAATTCACTGGGCATCAAAATAAAATTAAGACAAAAATTAAAACTAATTTTTGGAGTAAAATAAAACGTTTCAGTAGGTTTAAAGACATTTTAATCCCTTACATCCACCAAAACCCTTATGTTAATTAGTTTTCAAAATATGACTAAGACGTATGCAAAACTGTGAGAATAAATGATTATAACATGTTAATTCAAGTGTTTACTTAATCTAAACATTAATGCCTTCTTCGAGCTTGGTGCATTAACCCTTGAAGTTCGTTCGTCTTGGATTTTCAGTTTCGGTTCAAGCGAGGACGTTTACAGCCTACTTTGATGTTTTACTTTTCATTTCAAAATGGCAGTTACAATTACTATTTGACGGATAGGGGCTCAAAGGTAGCCCGCAAAAATCAAAATTTTATGCAGTTTTTTTTTCAAAGTTGTTGAATAGGGTAAGACGAATTGGGAGGGTTGTATTGATGATTTGAATGATTGTTATACTGTATAAAACATACCAGTAGTCAGTACGTTTTTTTTAGTTTTATCATAACTTCGTTCCTTCCCTTTTTTAGTAGACTTAGGTAGAATACCTAGTTGATAGCTGCACATTCGCAGGAAGAGTTCCGTAACGTCCGTGGCAAAAAACGGCAAAAACATCAGAATTTTTGTATACCATAAATATTTATTTTATTCGGTTTTTAGAATTTTTTGTTACAGCGGCCACAGAAATCCACCATCTATGCTAATTTCAACTGACTACCTATCACGGTTTAAGAGATACAGCCAGGTGACAGACGGATAGCGGAGTTATAGCACTTGGATCTTATTTTTACCCTTTGAGTACGGAACCCTAAAAATAAAAATATTCTAATCAACATACAACTGGACTGTGACCTGCAAAATGCATAAAACTTAAGTTTTGATTTTCTCTGATCTGATCTTTGAGCATCCCTCATCATTTTCGACTTTAAATCTTTTTGATTCTACTCTAGCGAGAGAATTTAATTTGCTATTTCGTTTTTCACTTTAGTAATTTTCATTTGTTTTGTTTGATTGAAAGTGTTTTGAATAAAACTAAAGCTTGTTTTATTGTGAAATTGCTCATGTTTATTTCTCATACGTTAAGCTTTAGTTGAATAACCTAAGAAACAACATTTTGTGTAAACCAATTCCAAGAATATTATTTATTTGTTCTTTTTTTATTTTATTTAAAAGAGTTATGTTTGAATTAATAATAATCTAAGCATGTACCTATAGAAAGAAAACAGTAAAAAATATAGATTTCAAAATAACGAGCATCACAACTAATTTGCGAATTCAAATTTCGAAACTAATTTACGCATCTTTAGGTACTTGGTTGTAAATAAATAACTTAAGTGTTCAAGTTCAAGATCAACCCAAAAAGCGTAGAAGAACCCCTCCTAACCTTTCTTTTACTGATATGGGCAACCAACCAATGATTTCTCTAGTCTAGGGTCTTAGGTCTAGGGTTAGTTCTAGGGTCCCGCTTGCCACCCGCAAATATGGACTTGCGGACTGCAAGCGGAGGCCTACGGTGGCTGGAAACCGAAGTCGGAATGAAAAAATGTTAATGTAAATAACTTCTAAAATTAACTTTGAAGTAATCTGTTAATGTTGGGAAATTGTAGTTACCTATTTAGCAACTAAAGAAACAAGGAAACATCTTACCTACACCATCCTTTAAGGATATACGACGCCATAGTTACACCAGTACGAGTACCAACTGTATATGGAGAATCGGAGATACGCGAGAAATAAGTAGTCAATATCGAATGTCAAACATATGGTGTACAGCTGATGTAGGATCATCTGAAAGTACTGTGTAATTGCAATGTAAACTAATCCATGGGATACTGTGGTTTGAGGTTGTAATATTTTTCTGTAAAGCTCTTCTTGAGAAGTGAATTCAACTCCCGATAATGTCCAACAATAAATGAAGGGATTTTTGATATAAAAAATCATTTGTAGCACAAATTACCAACTTTTTTAGAGCTGTAGTTTAGATATAATTAATGTGTTTTACTTAAATTAAAAAAATCCAGGCAAGTGCGAGTCGGACTCGCGCACCGAGAGTTCCGTGCCAACTTAATTGTTTACGATTTGTGTTGTATGTATGATTTATTTCATCACCACTGCTCTCAAACCAGTGAAGTAAAACATTGTGAGGAAACCGGCATGTCCTAGAACCAAAATTCGAAGACACGTGACATCCTGGGCCCACGTGGTGGATTACGCCCGCGTGGCCCATTGCCTTTCTTAGAGAGGAGGCCTGAGTCCCAGTAATAGCAACATGAAAAGGCTGATGCTATGATATGCTAATCTCCCTGAATGATGCCTTTGTTTTGGAAAGGGTGTCTCCTTTCAAAAAACAAAGGCATTTCGAATGAAGGTCCTGTCCTTTGAAACGAAATTGCGGAAATTTCTTATTCCTATGTAAAAAGTTAAGTGGATATGTAAATGTGGGATCATTTGCGGAACCCCGCCATGTTTGATTTGGCCAGTTATCTTTAAGGGACTATTTTCCCTCCTGTGTTTAAGGAGCTGTGAGGGCAAAAGCTAATTAAGGGTCTAAAATTCGAAAAATTAATTCCACACCACACACATACAAATTTTTACCTTTGCTTGTGTTAGCGAAAGATAAAAATTTGTATGTGTGTGATGGTGTGTGTAAGTGCAATGGCGTGTGTGTGGCAATCTCAACAGAGATTACCCCATTATGTAGAGGATATTATAGCACACAAGTTTGTGTGCTTAGGTACACAAATGGACTCTGTTTTCTTTTACTCTCATAGACCGATGGGACTGCAATCCGATATGACCGTAAAGAGATCAGGCGCAGAACCAACGGCGTTGCATGCTTTCCGAAGCACGAGGCTATCACACCACCAACTTTGAAACCCCGGGTTTACTACAGAATAATTCCTAATGAAAAAACCCAACAGCACTTTGAGAATTAAACCCAGGACCCCACGCTCCACAGTCACGCTTGTAACCACGAGACCAATAAGGCAGTTATCGAAGTAGTTAAGCATAATTAGTTTGGTCTAGTAGGCAGCCGCTCCTTGTAAAATACTGGTATTCAGCTACATCCGGCTTGACTGGAAGCCGACCCCAATATAGTTGTTGGGAAAAGGCTAGGCAGGCAGGCAGTTTCTCAAAGTAAAAAAACTATGTCATTAAAGAAGGGAAACCACACGAAAACCTGTCGAAGCGATACAAAAAGACGCAAAAGATCGGTTCAATGACCGTTAAAATAAGGCTACCGTAGTTCACTTTGTACTGACAACATCGCCTTTATATCCTTAGCTGAATTTATTTCATTACAGAGTCCGCAGCAACTCATGCCGTCATGGGAGACGATCATAAAAACCCTTAACCCACACTTTCATGGGGGAAGCCTATAAAAACATACTGCCTCAGTCAAAGAGTAATAAAATGGAACAGAAGCTACACTCCTGCTTAAACTCCTTTACGGGTTGGTATCGTCTGCCTACTCGACCATTTTGTTTACCAAAAAAAACTGGGCAAATGCAGTTGAACTCACGCACTGAGGATTCAACAACGGTTATAAACTTACCAATGAAAACAGTTGATTTCCCAAATCGAGTATCGAAGATTTTTTCAAATCACAAAAGTTTTTATTCTGAGTCGTAACAACTTTACAGTTTTCAGATTCTTTTCCTATGCCCGTGGCCGTATCTTTTTTCGTACTGTAACTTAGAAGTTTTATTTTTGCACAGCTTCAAAGGACCTCAGACTTAAGCCTCCCCCACATTAGGCGCTCGAGATCTTCGGGCGTGTAAGTAGCGCTGGCGCAGCGCCCGCATCGCGAGCGCTCTGCGGGAGCGTCGCGTGTTGCAGCCGTGTGACGTGCCTGCAGCGAGCGCGCGGCATGCACGCGGATCTCGCCTTGGCGTGCCGCACGCGCGCCTCTTGCACTCTTCACACATGTCGCAGGCCAGCAAAACGCGACGCTTACGCCAGCGCTACTCACACGCCCGAAGATTGCGCACACCTAATGTGGGGTCAGCCTTAAGTATATGTTTATAATTTCAACTCGATACCCCCACATTTTCAGCGTCGCCGTTCATCTACCTATCTTAGTAAACTGAAAAGAAGTGACGCTTCTATCTTCTATTTGATTTGTTACTCTTTATCAGAAAACATGTCACGTAGCAACAGCTGGTATAAAAGACGGGGCTAAAGGTAAATTAAAACACGATTTTCTCCTTAGTATAAGTTGATTGCGGGTGAAGTGAATTTTCCTATACTTTCAAAATGTTTTTGTGGATTTTCGGTATCGATACTTAGAAGTTGAAAGTGTGTCTTTTAAAGTAATTATGTTATGCCAACGGAGACTTCAACTTTGTAAGAAATCACTTTATCTTTTACAATATGGTTTTTGTTGCTAAGTAAATATGAAGGAGAGTTTTCATTTTCTGCGAAGTTGTTACCACCTAGACTTTTGTTTGAAAAGTCTAGGTGGTAACAACCACAGTAACAACTACTAACAGCTCTATCATAAGTAATGCGTTAATTTATTGGAGAATAATACTAGGCGGCGGCTTTTCGGCAGGTTCAAGCCAGCAAACAATGGGAATCCTCCTCACCTTTTTCTGCGAAGCAGTAATCCAAAAAAAGACCAGCTTTACGCCAGCTAGAGCCACGTGTAATTTTTGGAAGAGATGCCGTGGCCCGTGACCAAAAGGCAACTGAAGGGCATAAGAGCGTAAAGGGCACCTGGCATTTCAGTCAGTAAAAGTCTGACACGCACACTCGTTCCACCCTAGAGAGAAGAAGAAACATTTGATGATATCCCGCCTAAAAAAAATGCTGCAATTATGTATCTGTTTTTTGTTTTTGTGAAACTACCTATTGGAGTCACTAGCTTCTGACGTTTTTTGAGGAAATAAAATAATTTTGTGTTGACTTTTGAGTTTACCCACTCCATACCTACATATTATTCCACATAATCTCAAAATGATTTTCCTCATTAAACACCTCAACACGCTAAAAACTAAACAACATATCTCATTACTCTACAACAAAACTGAAACCTTTTTCTCTTTCCCTTCATCTGCCATCTCGCTCCCCCAATATCAGGGGGGAGCGAGATCATAGCAGTGCAATGCGCGGTCAAGTACGGACGTATTTGCGCTGCTCGTAACGAATTTTATATTCGCGTGTTGCACGGCTGTAGCCGTTGCCTGTTTCTCATCGCTATGAGTCAACCACTCATAGCCAACGAGGTGTTGGCATTCATCAAACATGCCATCGACTACATGGACGAGGTCAGCATCCTGCAGATCTGCAAGTCCAGCTACAACGAGGAGGAGATAAGCAGCGCCAAGCTGCTACTATTCCAAGCGCTGGGGAAAGTTGACCAGATGCAATCCCGACGGAGGGATGGCGGCCAGAAAAGTGTTCAGGACATCATTACAATGATGAAGAGCACCGACCCGGACGACGTGCCCGCTTTCGTGGCGAAGGATCTGCATAAACTGCCTCCCGTCACGTTCGACCACGTTGATGTCACCAGGTTGCTTAAGGACATTACATCCCTGAAAGCAAGCTTGATCGAGGTACAATCGAAGCTGGAGGTATCAAATACCACCGTAGGTGCGCTGCGTGCCGAAGTAGAGTTGTTGCGCAACGCTATGTCGGAAAGTAGGGCGCCTAACAACACCAGCTCGAATATTCGTCGCGGGGCGCAAAATGCATCCATCCGCAGTTTGGAGTCGGCGAGTTGCGGTGCGTCACCCGCTG
Source organism: Mythimna separata (assembly GCA_030763345.1). Classification (NCBI taxonomy): domain Eukaryota; kingdom Metazoa; phylum Arthropoda; class Insecta; order Lepidoptera; family Noctuidae; genus Mythimna; species Mythimna separata. Next base: position 20,328,035 of record CM061171.1, on the reverse strand, counting down.
CTGAAAATGCTTGCGGTGCATCTTGCCCCGCCGCTGCCGTCGCTGTTTCGTCACCGGTCGAAGTGGTGACGCGTGTAGGTACGTCGACCCCTAAACGTGCCTACTCCGCTATTGTTGCCGCGAAGAAACCTGCTGTGTCGCAGACAACGCAACCAGCAGGTAAAAGGAATGGGGGTAAGCAGAGCGACGAGGATGGCTTCGTAAAGGTAGAGAAGAAGAAGAGAAAGAAGCCTACTTGTCAGAACCAGTGCGGTACCGCGCTGGCAGGACCCAACATGCTGCTGCGTCCAGCAATACCCACGACGCTGCTGTATGTGTCGAGACTACATTATACCACGAAGGTTGAGGAGATCGTGGAGTATGTACGAGTGAAGACGAACCGGTCTTTGAGAGTGGTGCAGTTGGAGTCGCGCCATAACACTAATTTTAAGTCGTTTGTGGTGCGGGTGCCGACTCACCTTTTGGAGACCTTCCTCAAAGGAGAGTTTTGGCCGAAGGGTGTTTTGTTTCGACGATTTCGTGGAACGATACCGACATCACAGTGTAACACGACGCCGTCAATTCGTGTGCAATAGTGAAAAATTTTGTCAATAGTTTACTTTATTTTATTATGTATTAGTTTATAATTTTTATAAGATTATTTGTGTATTTTTTCTATGGGCCTTAGATGCCTGACAATAAAGGATATTATTATTATTATTATTATTATTAATAACTAATATCAGAAGCTGAGAAGTTTTTCTCCCTGATTGTCCCAAGCCGATGGCCGCCATCAACGGCCAACTGCAATCGCTCCAGACCTAATGGGGTTCGGAATGTGTTCGACCTCGATACGAAGTAGGCGATACATGGAAAATGAACAATCATAATGGGGTTTATGGTGACCGTATTACTTTAAGCGGCATGGAAGTGCGTAGGTTAGATTTGGGTGGATGACAAAATTATATCTGCGTGATTTTTGTTGTAGACTTGTTTGGGCTGGTAATTGGCAATTCTTGAGGTAGTGTTCTTTTTGGTACTCGACACTTTGACGAGCTCGTGACTAGATAATAACAGCCGCACGGGTCGATCTCTTCAAGGTTAAGCAACGCTTGCCAATGTTGGTCCGTGGATGGGTGACCGTCTTAACATAACGAGTTTCCTCCGTGCCTCGGAAAGCACTTTAAGCCGAAGGTCCCGGCTGTAATTTGTAGATCTTTGGCAGTCTTTACACATAGTCAGAAGCCAGAAAATCTCACTTCAGTCTTGCCATGAAGTACCATGTTACCCCGGTTAATGGGTTGTGGAGGTCTGGTAGTCAGCCGCTCCTCGATGATGAATAATGATGATAGCAAGTAATACGGTCAGTAGGTATTACTTTAAGCGGGATGGAAGTGCGTAGGTCGGATTTGGGTGGATGACAATATTATATCTGTGCTATTTTGGTTGCAGACATGTGTGGTGAAGAACTTAGCAAATGCTGAGGCGGTCATGATCACCTTGTCAAGAGAGGCACGCTCTACGCACTCGGAACTTTTTATTTCTACACCACAGCTCTCAAAACGGTGAAGGAAAACAATACATTGTGAGGAAACCGGCATATCCTTGAACCAAGAATTGTAAGATATACAAAATGATATGAAACTTTTTGACGAAATAAGCGAACATAAATGTAGGGAACAGCTGATTATTTTTTCTCGATTTCAGGTTTGGTCCCATAGTAAAAGTTGTTCATAATGATGAGTAACTACAGTGACCCCCCAAGAGGATGTGCGTGAATTATGTTACATGTTGTAGGTATATGATATGACATCCACCAATCCGCACTGGACCCGCGTTGATAATTACGGCCCATTTCTTCTCTTAGAGGGGAGTCCTGAGTCCTAGCAATGGGAACATTATAAGGCTAATTATGCTTTTCTGTATCTTTATATGTTCTTTATTCTTTATTCTTTATTGTACACACAACATTTACAAAAATACAATAGGACAAAACAACAAATGTACACAGGCGAGCTTAACCCACAATTGGGTTTTCTTACAGCAAACCTTGGAAACATTAAAAGAAATTTGTAAACGAGGGTAACAAAACTAACATTAACATTATAAAAGTATTAACAAAAAGCACTTAAAACTAAGAATAAACTACATAAATATGTGCACAGCACAATATATAAACATACTATATACAATACATAAAACCTATACATATATATGGGTCATGTTGACAGGAAATGTTCCCTAATTCTTCTTTTGAAAACATCCAACGAGGGGCTAGCCCGTATTGGGTGTGGGAGAGAATTCCACAGGCGCACAGCTTGGACAGTGAAAGATCCAGTGTAACGACTGGAGGAATGAGAAGGAAAACGAAGGAGAAGAGAGGTTGACGAGCGGCAAGGTTTTCCTCGCGGAACAAGATACTCAAAGCGTTCCCTAAGATACAAGGGGGAGTTGGGATTATGAAGAACAGAGAAGAGAAAAGAAAGAGTGTGGCAATCCCGACGTTGCCGAATAGGTAGCCACTTCAATTGCCGTCGAAATTCCGACACATGGTCGTACTTTCGCAGGCCAAAAATGAAGCGGATACACAAATTCTGCAAACGCTCTAGCTTGTCAAGAAGTTCCTCAGTCGCATCAAGGAAGCAGACATCAGCGTAGTCCAGAAGAGGTAGAAGAAGAGACTGAGCAAGAGTAATTTTAGTTGAGAAAGGCAGGAACTTCTGGAGACGTTTGAGAGACTGAAACGAGCAAAATACCCTCCTGCTTACTTCCGCTATGTGAACATTCCAAGACAGGTTCTCATCTAAGAAAACACCTAAATTCTTAACTTTTTTAGAGTAGGCTATAGCGACAGCATCGTACAAAATAGGTGGTAGAGCCTGGCTGTTTAACAAGTTCATGAAATATTTGCCACCAATAATGAGAGCTTGTGATTTAGTAGGATTTACTAAAAGTCCAAAACTTTTAGCCCATTGACAGACGTTTTTAAGATCATTATTGATGGCTTCGATAGCGCTAGTGAGTTCTTCAGGCTTAAAGTGGCGATAGAGCTGCAAATCGTCTGCATAGAGATGAAAGTGTGATGATAAGACCTTAGTGATAGCATTAATAAAAACAGAGAAAAGAAGAGGAGAAAGGACGCCACCCTGAGGAACACCCGCAGCGAGGTCGCACCAGTCAGAGGAATCCTCACCTGAGCGAACCGACTGCGAGCGACCCCGAAGATAGGAATTAAACCATGCAATCGCGGAAGGAGATATATTAAGAGAGGATAGGACACCTAAGAGTATGTCAAAATCAACTGAATTAAAAGCACTGCTGAAGTCCAGTAGGATCAATATCGTTAGAAACCGGTTTTCCATGGCCAGTCGGATGTCGTCTGTTATTTTAACGAGGGCCGATACAGTGCTGTGACCAGGACGGAATCCAGATTGATAAGGACTCAGCAGGCTATTAGAGGAAAGGAAATGAGACAGTTGATTATTGACAACACTCTCAAGGACTTTGGATAGGATTGGAAGTATGGAAATTGGACGGAACTGGGAAACTGACACAGGATTAGAGACTTTGGGTAGAGGCAGGACATGTGCTTTCTTCCACGCAGAAGGAAAGCAGCCAGTAAAGAGGGAATAGTTGATAATGTGGAGGATGACAGGAGCGAGTTCATTAAGGATAGGGAGAAACATCTGTAGTTGAAGACCATCATCACCCACCGCTTTCGTGGATATAGATGAGATGGCTCTTTTGATATCCCCTTCCGTAACTGGATGAAAAGAGAACGAAGGACAGACAGCAGATTCTGAACTATTATAAATGTGCTCCATTAGTGTAATTGCTGTTATGGCGTTCTAATGTGAGGATAAACAACAATAAACAATAAACAACAACAATAAACAATGTTCAGAAGTCTGGAATAAATGTTTACTATTACTATAAAGAAGATATGTTGCGTTGACCTTAAACAAACTAGAATAACGGCAGAAAATAATGTAATTATGGCTTTCATGTCTCGTAAGTTTCAGAACATAATGAACGCTAGTAATGCCGTACAAATTCGTCGGCGAAGGTCTGGGCTGTATTTTTTATTGCTTTCAACACGTAGCTCAAGCTGAAAGAAGACCTTTCAGACAGAATCGATGTCTGCTAGTTCCACTGACTACCCAGGGGACCTTAACTAGGCAGCGGTGTCCTCCCTCTCACGTCCGATCCTAGATCAAGCCATGGTACATACAAAGCGAGAGGAAAAGGGAAGCAGCCACCTCTTCTGCAAAGCATTAACGCAAGCAAAGTAAGTGGCTGAAACCGTGAGCTTACGTTCTACTCACCGCTGCAAAAGATGTCCTAGTTGTAAGGAGTCGCAGGGCGATTCCCGGTCATCGCAGACGCGGGCTTATGAATGACGAGCAACGGGTATACTTATGCGGACCAAGCTCAAAGCTTGTGGTCCATCTGCGCCTCAAAGAAATGTCAGCAAAATCGATGATACCTACTAGGGCTGACGCTTGCGGGATTGTTCGAAAAAATTAATGTAGCCCTGAAAAGCCTGGAAAGCAACTGAACAGGAGAGTTTTATTTAAAATTTAAATATGGATTACTCCACTCCGAGCGGGAAAAGTTATTCGATGATTTTTCACCTCAAAAATGGGTAACAAAAGCTTCTAATATCAAGCTACTATTAGCCATGGTGGATTCACTGTCATGCTGTTATGCAATCAGGAAAAACGTTAACCAAATTAACATATCGATAAGGGTCGTTATGTATTCCATGGGGCAGTATAGGATGGCTATTCACTTTTATGTGGCTACTAACTTGCCGCAAATTAGCCTCCACTCCCAGAATTATTTATATTACAACATTTGCAATGGGTCCAATAAGAATTTACAGTTAGTAAAGCACGATTCAAATTATTGGCGGCTATGATGTTCGTTGTTCGTTGCGCAGTGCCCCATCCCTCTCCCCCGCGGTCTCATAAAACTGCTACTGCGCAGCGACACTTGGTGTGTTCCAACCGCCATTAATGTTCAATCGAACTGTAATAATGTCTTTAGGTGATTCTCGTACACTATGCAATTTTATTAGCACTAAAATTGATGAACGTTTCGTTATTAATTGACACGGGTAATGTCCTATATCCTCCTCAGAACATATAATAATAAGTTCTGCTATACTCCGTCGGTTTAGGTAGTTATCTAAAGGTAAACAATCTTGGCATGTCTTTTTATCTAAAAGTTGTCTACAAATTGTATTTAAAAATCTTTGCAAATAGGTATTTACCTAAATCGATGTTAGCTAATAAACTAAATTTAAATAATCTTTGTGTAGATTATATACGACCTCTTTAATATAAAAAGACATACCAAGATTGTTTACCTTTAGTTAACTACCTAAACCGATGGAGATCGATATGGAGACCGATACTAGACTCCCAAATGGCCAATACAATTACAAAAAAATGTAGGGGCCCAGCAGGGTCGAAGCCTCTGAAGCCATGGGTTCTGTTCTGAAAGGGAAACCCAGGGCCCTGGAACGAAAGGCAAAGAAAGGGATAAAGGAGTGGAATCTTACATGCCCTCCCACTCCGCCCAAAACAGAGAGCAGTCATTCTTATGAATTCCTACCTAAACAAAAATTGCTGTCAACTGGTAATGTACCAAAAAGGCTGGCAGCATTGCCACGTTGTATGTCAATGCTAATCCGCTACCCAAGGTAAAATCCAGCTCTAGGGACAAGCGCACTGACGTGTAAACAACGCGTTTGAAAAGGTCTTTGAACAATTTGTGTACATTCGAACGCAATACGAAAGTTTCAACCTCAAACGGCTTGAAAATATTAGACTCCCAAATGGACAAATGTCCTGAACAATCAACTTTCAGCGAAAGATACATAGTTTCGAAGCTATGAACATGCCATGAAGGGTCAAGAAACAAGTCAAATCCCAAAGGGTATCAGCTCGTAAACTAATAAAATAAAGGTCAGTTCAATGGGCCATTCCATGGTGTTTACGTGTTTACTATGGCAGACACGCAGGCTGCCCCATGATTGTATTACCTCACAAACGTGAACGATCCTTTATACTTGTTGTTGGTAACAGTTTTATAGCGATCAAGGTAAGAAAGAATAACAAAATTACAACAACTTGTCTCTGTCATTAACCAAAGCACAGATTACTAAATAGTTACTACGTAACAGATACTTCACTCAGTAGAAAAATTACAATACCTACTGCTATAATAGCCTACACCTTCGCGCCAGCAACCACTGCATGCTAAAATGTGCCTAAACGCTCAAGCGTATAGTCGTGATTGCTTCGCACCGCGCGATCCCGCAGCAATCGCAGGGCTGCCTCTTCGATATAATTAAATTACCATGACTTTTTGTGTTTATGTTATTGAGAACTGTGAATGTTCTGACTTATAGTTACAGTTTGAAATTGTATCGTTTATAAAATATTTCTATTACCGTCGTTCTTTCGTCATTGACAGGTAAATGGAAAAATGTTAGGTGTTTATCCCTTCTTTTACTTGATTTGCACCCATCTACAGCAAACAAGGCACCATACGGCATCGTAATACGCGTACGAACGAACAGCACTATTAAAATTGAACGGCGTGCGCGCGTTTCGCTTGCGAAAACCGCACTGAATTTGATCCGCTAGCGGACCGAGACCGCTCGGCTGGGCGGTAGGCACTTATAGCGCGCAAGTACATGGAGTGACGGAGGCCTGACCAAAGGTTGACTGGTAGAAAATTTCGTTAGGCTAATGCCACTTTCTAACAGTCTACAATACAAAGTATAAATAAATAAAGCCGCCGTTTTGCGTTTTTTTGCTACGGTACAGAACCCTTCGTACGCGATTCCAACTTGCACTTAGCCAGCTATTTGTAAGTGCATTCAGAAAACATGAAAAATCACACAAGTTTTCTGAACAAACTCACAAAAATCCGTGCCCGGTACTACTACCTCTCTATCTATCTATCATCATCATCATCATCCCTAGCTTTTTCCCAACTATATTTGGGTCGGCTTCCAGTCAAGCCGGATTTAGCTGAATACCAGTATTTTACGAGGAGCGGCTGCCTACCAGACCTCCACAACCCATTAACTGGGGTAACACGGTACTTCGTGAGAAGACTGACTGGAGTCAGATTTACTGGCTTCTTACTATTCGCAACTACTACTTCTCTATCTATATGCCATACAAATAATGGTTTCGTGATAGAATCGAGCTCATGATATAAAGCGCAGCCGCCAATGGCTCAACCATGCTGTTAATATTTTTTTAAATCAAAATATCATGGCCCAAAAATGAACACATTGTTTTTCGAAAAACACACTATACTGTCTCCCTAATAAAGATGAAATTCGAAAAAGTAACAAATGACATAAAGCACGGCACTTAACTAAATGCTAGTCTAGAAATTCGCTTGAATCCCTAAAAATAAAAAAGGACACGGACAAAACCTTTCTTTATGGCTTAGGTAAGTACTGGGTCCTTTAATAAGTGACTCGTCACACCACACGTGTGGCTTTAGGACAACTATTAATGTGGGCCAAAAGGCAAGGTATCTCTTTAAAAAACACATAAGCATAATACATTATAACCACGAGCCTAAAAGGCCTATTACACCACCCGGTTTTACGACCGGTCTACGTAGACTGTCGTTGAGTGTACGTACAAGTAAGACCGTCTTAGGGACTACACACACTTATTCAGCTCTATTCAGCTTATTTCCATAGAAAACAACGATTTTGTATGGAGACGCGTACGCATCCATTCAGCTTTCCGCGTTTATTCAGCTTTCGCGGCAAACAAGTATAAAATGAGAACAAATGTGTTTTTATCATGCGAGTGCTTTAGATAGAGATCAGCACTGATCTGCCGCATTCAGCGCTGTTCCGCCGCGTTCGACGCTGAATGGGGCGGAACAGCGCTGCACACGTATGGTTCTCAACTCCTTGTCGACAAGTTGCAACCTACATAGCTCCTGGATAGATTTGATTTACTATTACGTAATCATTATGCATGCAAGGATCGAGAGAGTTCGGGCGTGTTTTAAAGTCAGTCTAATTACCTCCTTTATTTTTTCGAAATAAAATAATGGACGAAGCGAAACTAAAAATTTATATTTACCCAAAGTGGGTCGACCCACTGTCGTTTGCGTTCTAATTTTTTACGCTTATTTTTTTCTGTCTTCTGCAAGTAACGAAACGACAAAAATATTGCACATAGAACTGTCCATGTTGAGGGCACAATACTAATTGAGTAGCTGACTGTCTTCGCAGCACATTCAGCGCCGTACGTAGTAAATAGAAGCATTTTAGCGGAGATAACACTCTTACGCCGCTGTACGCCGCTGATAGAAGTAGAACTGAATAAGTGTGACCAAAACCGTTCAACGAAACGCGAATAGAGCTGAATAAGTGTGTGTAGTCCCTAACCCTTATTACACTATGCGACGTAGACTAAGACCGTGCGTAAGAACGAGTGGTGTAATAGACCTTTTAATAATTAAATACCTAACGCCTCCAGACTAGGGTCACGTAGGTAAACAAAACGGATTACTTAAGGTAAACGTGAGCAGTGTTAGATGATGAATTAAAAAATAAAACGTGATGAAAAGTCAGGCCTTATTCATATTTTGTTTTTTTCTTTCTGATAAAGTAATGTGTGTTACGGTGAAGGAAAACATCGTGAGGAAACCGGCATGTCCTTGAGCCAAAAAATCGAAGACATATGACATCAACCAATCCACACTGGGCCCGCGTGGTAGATTATACATCCCATTCCCTCTCCTATAGAGGAGGCCTGAGTCCCAACAGCGGGAACATTACAAGGCCGATAATGCTAATTCAAGTAATGTCACCTCTCTAAACGCTACGGAGGAGTTTTTGAAAAGGAAACTCGTGGTTTTTGACCACAAAGAACAATGAAGGAACTGTTACTGACCAAAACCCACACATATGGATTTTGATGGTAGTAAGTTTGATAAGCCGTGTTACTTCACCTAGAGTCGGAGGAGTCATTTAATAATTTTCCTTAAATGGTGGCCCATTTTTTTGGACTTTACTAGTAGTATGACAGACAGATGCAAAGGGCAAAATGATTTCTCAATAAACTGCTTGACCTAAACTATACATTTGTTTCTCAAACATCTAAAAATGTAATTATTAGACAAATTTTTTTTAAATTTATTTATAAAAGGACTTTGAACAACTTTAATAACATTTAAAGCAATCAAAACCTTTTCATTACCCATATATCATGTTGCTAAATTCAATAGGCGTTAGTAGCCGGAATGCAATATAAGTCTCATAAAACTGTCCGCTAAGTTTCTCATATCGTACAAATTGCATGTCGCAACTTTCAAGATGGCTTTTATCTTGAACATGTGATGTAATAAAATATTGAAAATAATAACTGTTGTAGCGGAAGAAGCAAAGGAGAAAATACGATTACCGATAAAACGTTAGAGTGCGTCTAATGAAAGCGCGAACCGGAGTTTTTTTCTTAAATTTAATTGGCAACATTATTCAGCTGCAATTGTAGGAAATAAAAAAAATTGCGAAGTGTCAAAACATGATTCTCCTACTAGTTAGTAATACCACATACAAAATTGGATTTAACCTCTTTTTCTCAGGTCGCGCTTTCATTACACGGACTATAACTCATAAATTAGGTTAAGCTCCTGTAGATAGTCACGATGATGCGATAGTGCGACAATTAAGCATTAATCCTACTTCATAGAGCTTTTACCACGAATATGACGAGGCCACCACATTGAATCCAACTCTTTGGTCAGGAATGGTTGGGAAATATGTCATGCTTCCCGCATGACGCAAATCTTCGCTTACTTACCATAAGTTCAGGCACCGAATTTAGGCGGAAAAACCGCAAGTGTCACCATTGTGTAGACCGCCCGAAGGAAACTGTAGAACTGTGTTCCTAACCCAACGCTGTGCCATCGCGAGTGATAGCGCGTAGTGTTCGCGTCTCTGAGAGATATCAGTGAAATGCCCAACAGATTTTCTGAAAATGAAATCCGTCGTCCTAGAACGCTATATAATAGGTAACTGACTCACCCTCCCAATCACCCTAGAGCAGCCATTGCCACAAGATGATTAAGCACCTGACAAAATAATGGTGGTCACAGCTATCTACTCTTAAAAACCTAAATCAGTGACGAGTCAACCATCAGAAAAGCGCCAAGGACATATAAACCCCGTCAAGACCTATTGAAAAATTCAACTGTCTTCGATCCCATAATGAAATGAATCTGAAAAGAATATAAAAATAAATAAAGTGAAAAGTAGTAATAAATTAAAACCTGACCTGATGACTTTACTGCATTTTAAGAAGTAAGAAATAAAAATGGTTCTAAAATAATTCCCCAAATAAAAATCGTAGTCACTGTCTTTGAGCTTTTAAGACGGGTTCGCTGAAGGCAGCTAATTTACTTTTACTAAAGCAGGTTGGCTAAAACAACCCACCTACGGGACCCAACTACCCGGAAGGATCTTAGAAAATCTCCGTCGAAAATAAATTATTCAAACCAATGTTTAGGATAACCACAAATAAGCAGAGAAAACACGGAACCAAAAAGAGCTTTCTCAAAGAAATTGCTTCGTGTAATTTAGTTTAGTTTCTTAATTAATTAAATTAACCACGAGACTATTTGCTAATAGTGGCCAAATCCAAGGCAGGTCAAGGTCAGGTCAATGCTACCGGAATTTTATGAAAAGGATACCGCGGTCCTGAAATACAAAAGACCACAACAGGTCACAGGTGGGTTTTAGTCAGTAAAAGTCAGACAAGCTCTCGCTCTACCCTAGAGCGAGAAAAGTTATGTAATGATCTCACACCTCACAGATAAATGCATTAGTTTGAACCTGTTTTAACCTGCCCACAGTATTTATCGTAGCGGACTGCTTGCTTAAGTAACTGACGAACTCTGAAACTGTAGTGGGCCAGAAAGGCAGCACAGCAAGAATGTCATGTGGAAGAAGATGTAAAAACCTTAATTGAAAAGGAAGGATCCTTCGACCAAACGAAAGGAGATTGCCCGTTTTGTAAGGGAAGTTGGGTCCCAGTGGAAAATGCTTGTGCCCTGAAGATTTTTATTTTACCTAATAGTAAAAACATAGCATTTTCATAATCGGAAACCTTTTTTCATTGTGTCACCCTGGTTCAGGAGATATCATTATTTTTCTGTTTTTAAAATCTAGGTTATAATTACATATTGACAGACTAAACATCACCATGACTATGGAATTATGTCTCTATTACTTTAATTCCATTAGTTTATGAAAAATTATATAAAAAATAATTTGTACACAAAAAAATAAATAATATTTTTAGGATATTATTCCAAACAGGTACACGACAGCACAAAAGGGACCTGCCCCGTGGCATTCTCCTTTATGACGGCCTCGGGCAACTATCCGATAGTTGATTTCGTTGATATACTCGTATTATTTATTTTATAATTCATGTACACACAAAAATATACACAAGGGAACAATAATTTAAAAAAAAATTGTACAAAGTATGTTCTAATCGCCCGTCAACTCTGTTACCACGACACAGAATTTTAGATTTTTTTATGGCATAGATGTCAAATTCTACTCGAAGATGGCCTTAGTTAAATAGTCATCTTGCATCATTTAATGCAGGCGGGAGTAATCTGAAGAGCTCAGAGTGGGGACTCTATTCACCTGTCGAGGGATTGCAAGGAAGACGGTGGCTTAGAGCTTAAGTGCTGCACTCTGCAGTACACAGCAAGACTCAGGGGAAACCTCTATACTGTTTGCCCTGGTAGGGCACATCCCTGAGAAAACAACTGAGAAAATACTTGTACAAAGGGGGTTTCGTAGTGATATTTAAGCTTTTAACATCCATTTGCTGGTTTTGCATTTGCAAATGGTGGTGGTGGTGTGGGGGTGATTACTGTGGTAAACGACGACCTTATCTCAAGAATACTACAAGTTTGCTTCTTCTAACTTTTTGATAAATTGACACAAAAAATATGGTATGAAACACAAATATAAATTGATCCATTCATGTTTTGTGCATGCACGTCACAACAACAACTTCTCATCAATGAAGTTTTCTATCCCAATTTTCTAAAAGAAATGACATTTTGTCCCAACGTATCCCATACCGCTGCAGGATTCCCATAACAAAAAAACTTGTTTGGGAATCACAGCTGTCGCACTATTTGATATTTGATGGCTACCACGAAACATAATAAAGATTGAACACTCCTTACTAACCTTATAAGCCAAGTTATAGTCAATTTTTACTTAGAAATACAACCTTAATCCCTTTCCTCGAAACAGTAATCCTTAACTGAAAAATAATACCATTTACACATGAAAATAAATCGGAAAGGAGATCGCCCATTTTGTTTGATGATTTGGGATAAAAGGTCAAACCCAGCTTTAGTGCTGAACACAAATTAATAATAATAATAAACCTGAACCTAATACAGAAAGCAGTAGATACTTCTTGATACAACACGCATCGTGAAGAGGTTCCTGTCTCTGGAATCCTAAAAACCGGTAGCTTGGACCCTGCTATACCAACACACTTAATTTTTTTTATATTTTTAAATGTTTCGGTTAATTTACAAAAAAAAATTGTTATATTATGTGTAATTAAGAGGCAATAAAAATTATAAATCTTTTATTAGCACAAAAGGGCTACGTTAGTTGGTACAAAACATTAGTATATATAGCAACTATCTATAATCTAACGATTGTAAACATGCAGTTAATGAAACCTGCCTCTCAAACTAGGGCTACCTGTGTGTTATGAGATACGTAGTTAATTATTAAATTACGTTTTATATAAATGGTGACAGGGATTAGAAATTTCTTTGAATGACTACAATGCTGTAATGAATACGGAAACAAAGATGTTCAAATAAAATTGTTTCCCGTCGTCATTGTTTTTGATTACGCACTAGTTTTCGACTTTGATACCATTATAAAAATAATGCCTTACACGTGTGCTTAAACTATTTACCTACCCGATTATTTTTAACGGGTGCTAACAGATGTTTTTCCCAGAATGGATAATCTCCTTTAATGCGATTTGGTCAGAATATTTTTCCTCTCCTACCAAAGCCGGTCCTTATCGATGGCTAGCAACAATCCAACTACATACGTACTGACAAAAACTTTTGATATGAGCATTGTATCGAATGTTTTGGCCAGTTTCCATATTTTCGGAAAGTTGTGAAGGAAAACTGCGAAGATGTCGGTTTGATCTGATGGCGAACTATGTTACTGTGTCTTTTTGTTTTTGATGGTTCTTGCATTAAGGTAGAAACTACATGGGCCCACGTGGGTCATGTACGCCAATTTGGGTGCGTGGCTGACCATTCATTTTATATAGTCTAGTTACAATAGATTTATGCCACGATGTGGTTCTACATTCAAATCTGGCGTGCGTGTCCCAGATATGAAAAATATTGGACCCACGTGGTGGGTTTTTAGGGTTCCGTACCTCAAAAGGAAAAAACGGAACCCTTATAGGATCACTTTGTTGTCCGTCTGTCCGTCCGTCCGTCTGTCAAGACCCTTTTTCTCAGGAACGCGTGAAGGTATCAAGTTGAAATTAAAACCATATATTGAAATCCGCGGTCCCTTGAAGTTGTGCAAAAATCAAACTTGTAAGTTGACGGGAAAAAAAGATACGCCCGTTTATGTTGCAAAAAACGTACATTTCGACACTGTCAAAGGAATCAAAACTCATAGGGTGCTTCCCGTTGACCTAGAATCTTGAAATTTGGCACGAAGCAAGGTATTATAGCACTAATATCGGGAAAAGTCTGAAAACTGAAAATTTTTAGTTACGTCACAAGAAAAAAAAATTGAAAAGTCTTCAAGACTCGATTCGAGAATTAAACTGTTTTTATAGGTAGGTTGGTACGAAACCCTCAGTGCGCGAGTCCGACTCGCACTTGCCCGGTTTTTTTTTTTTATTGGACCTACGTACGTCGATCTGGGCGCATCGCTTTCCATTCATTTTATATGGCAACTAGACTTGTAAAGCTACATTAGAGCCACGCCATACAACGCCACGCAACGCGGCTCTACGTACTACTCAGAAGTTGCCCACGTACATATGCGTAGATCTAATGTAGTTCCCACTTTATTGTTAAGTAAAACTAGATCAACTTTCACAAATATGAATTCAGTTTGTTTAAATTTGAATTACTACTGGTAACAGCTGGGGTAGATGTGTCCGGCAACTCCATTCGGTAAGGTATAAAGTTTTCTACGGTGCCTAACCCACAACTTTTTCAATTACTGGCACTTAGGATTTATGGGAAAATTCTAAACTTATCCACAGGTACTGTAGAGATTATTTCAGCAGGACCTCTTAGATATTTTAAAACGTAATTAAACATTTTATATAGAAGAAATAATCATGTCTTATTGACCTGAAAATTTTCTGACTCGTCTAGTGATGTAAAATATCTAAAAAAAAATGTTCTTTTTTTCTTATTAGGTACGTATTGCTTAATTGTATTTTCAAATAACTCCAGGAAATAAAAAGCAAAGTTTATCATTCTCAATAGATTTTTGGAGGCGGAACGTGTTTCACAGAAGACTTATCATGTGGTTAATGAACGCTCAAAATATCGTGATTCGGAACGCGGGATTTAAGTAAATGACAGCAACATTCTTATGAAACTGAAAGACTCTTATGACTTCTGAAGGTTCTTCTGACTGTAGTTAATATCTTCTTTCAGTTTCAGACCTTAGCCTGCCCTTAGGGGAATATGTTTATGTATTTGAAAGCTGCTTAACCTCAACTTATTTACACAATAGCATTTTTCCCTGGTCTCTAAAAAGATGATAAGTTATTTTGTTATTTTAAATAATTGTTGTTATTTTACAACACTACTTTCTTTTAAAGAATCTTGACGCATGCGTATTGCGTATTTTTTCGCACATGCGCATAAGTTCGAAACGCCAACTTTAGAGCGAGCAACACTCACGTCCCGCCGGCGCCGAGCGCGTGGAACAACCGGCAGTAGGGAATTGGCGCCGCGGCCTAGCGCACGCGGATCCAATTCTTTACTAACTAAAGTCTTTGATAATATGTGGTTTTATTAAAACCGCATATAATTATTCCAAGTTTCAACGAGTTAAAAAAAAGGTTTTAAATTTTATTGTATTTTTTATATTTTTTGGTAAACAAAAAATTAATACGTTTCTGATGATGCGATGCTGAGGAATCGAGGGAACTCCTCGAATATTTTAGGCAACCATATAGTGATTTTAGTATTTCCATCGAGATTTCAAGCATCTACCAGTCAAAAAGAAACATTTTGATGAAGTGGAACTAATGAAGAAGACCAGAAATGGCCACGGAACTTCACACTCACATAGAATACCAAAATGAAAATAGTTAAGCAACTATGACAATACGAATGAATAAATGATTATGAATTCTTTATTTTAACAATGGTATATTCCAACTGACTGAACTGATCTGATGATGATGATGGAGCCGGTAGGTAGGCACCGGAACTCTGTAATTAACCAATGTATCCTAGCCGTGTTTGGGCTTGTTAGAATTGTCATGAGATGCACTTTGGCTATAAGGTGCTATCGGACTGTATTTGACTGTAGATTCTTGAGATCTCGATGTAAATACTAAAATCACTCTAAGTATATTGCCTATAATATTCGAGGAGTTCCCTCGATTCCTCATGCTTCCCATCATCAGCAATGTATTATTATTTTTTACCAAATAATTTTAAAAATGACAACCAAATTTAAAACTCCATGTTTTGAAGTCAGTTAAAAATGTAAGTAAATAATTATATGAGATTTTAAAAACCACATAGCAGAGAGTTTAGTTAGTAAAGAATTGGATCCGCGTATGCTAGGCCGCGGCTCCAATTCCCTACTGCCGGATTGTTCACGGTCTCGGCGCCACGGCAGGACTGAAACGGAAATTCAATCGATAGGGGGCGTCAAACAGGTAGAAAACAAAATAGGTTTAAAAGAAAAATCGAGATGATTTAAAACAGCTGTGAACCCGATATACAAGCACGAGTAATTTTATAAGGATAAATAAGTAACTAATCTCTAAAGTTATTATATGCACATAAGCCCCTTTTTGTTATCTCCGATACCCACAATACCCTACGTTAAAGTCTTCCTAAACCACTTAGTATAGGCAGAAAAAAAATTGTGAGATCCACAAATACTTTACAACGGCTGTTAAAGCGATAGGCACTAGTAATAATTTTTATACAGATCAGAACAGTTTTTGGTAAATGTATAATTATGCTTTGTATTTATGGTTGTTAGTTTTTACAAATAACCCTGTATATGAATAAGCAACTTTTGGTTTCATTGCCGAGAAATATTTTCATTAAAAACTTAAACATCCATTCCTTATTTTGTGGGTAGTTTAAAAATCTAATAATTATTAGTTTTTTAACCAAAGTGACTACAGTCAGAATTTTAATTCGATTCCAGATTTGACATTAGCTACCGTCATTTTGTGAAATAATGATACCACATATAATAGTGTAGTGATGAACACAGAAATCGATAAACAATCTGTGTGCCAATTAAAGACTAAATTATTGATTTTTATTTAAAAAAATACATAATTATTCATAATAATTATTTATTAATTAGTAATCGCTGCTGTAGACGAAATGGCAGTACAACATGGGATCACGGTTTTAAGACTGCCCCCTTACCATTGCGAGCTAAACCCTATCGAATTGATATGGGCGCAGGTAAAAGGGCATTTAGCTCATGTTCCTTCATCATCACATTTTTTTATTTATTTCACACACAATTATAAAAGAAAATTCTCAGATCGTTAATTAATCGTCAAAACTAAATTATCGGTTCAGAAATATTTAATTTCCTGATATACTTAGTTTACGAGAGTAAAATTATAAACGAGAAGAATCGATCCGGAAATATTCCATTTCCATAACGAATAATTTCGCAACGTCACTATTTAGTACTTGTAATAACGTTGTAACACTGAAATTGTCAAATCTGGAATCGAATTAAAATTCCGACTGTAATAACCAATTTAACCAAAATGACTAATAAAACTTTAATTAACCTATCACATACCCACAAAACGAGACACAATAGTAAAACAATAACAGCGCGCTCTCATAGGACCGGTCGGGGATTCATGAACTAATTACATTTTGGTTAAATTGGTACCAAGATTCAAAATCTTCATCATCAATTATTTATTTATGCTCACTTTCAAGTATATTAGCATACGGAAAAATATTTTGCTTAGACCGTTTTCACATTATCCGATCCGATATCGGTATCGGACGCCGATCCGATATCGGGATAAGTAAAATGTGTGAAATATGTACCTATCTTTCATATTGTCCGACCCGATATCGGATATCGGAGCACGGCATTTCATACATTTTACTTATCCCGATATCGTATCGGCGTCCGATACCGATATCGGATCGGATAATGTGAAAACGGTCTTACAATCGAAATTACTCCTTTCCATCCACATAAAAATACTTATTATATTATTATTATACCTTGCCTATACTGTGAGGAGCTCGTGGCTAGATAATAACAGCCGCACAGGTGGATCTTCAAGGTTAAGCAACGCTTGCCTAGGTTGGTCTGTGGATGGGTGACCATCTTAACATAACGAGTTTCCTCCGTGCCTCGGAAAGCACATTAAGCCGTTGGTCCCGGCTGTCATTTGGAGATCTTTGGCAGTCGTTACGGATAGTCAGAAGCCAGTAAATCTGACTCCAGTCTTGCCATGAAGTACCGTGTTACCCCAGTTAATGGGTTGTGGAGGTCTGGTAGGCAGCCGCTCCTCGTAAAATACTGGTATTCAGCTAAATCCGGCTTGACTGGAAGCCGACCCCAATATGGTTGGGAAAAGGCTAGGCAGATGATGATGACCTTGCCTATACTGTCACACTGCTGGGCAAAGGTCTCCCTGAGGTATCGACTTGGGTCTAATCTACATCGGACGTCGAGCTACTCATTACTCGCCATCCGCAATCACCCTATGACTCCCGACACCCAGAGTGTACTTCTAAGGGGGTTAGGCCGTGAAGCTTGGCTTCTCTTTACGTTTTCCACCACCTCTGTCGCCTGCATTAGTGCTTCGCAGAAGGAGCTGACTACTTTTCAATATTTTTCTCTCCCAATGGCGTAGCTAAGCGACCAACGGCCTTGCTGCAAAAAATCTGGGACTCCTTTTTAACGTGAGAAATTATCAAATAACTTCTTCTCTGAGTTAGGTCTCTGCTGTCTACACAGGGTCACTGCCACACTTTATTCTTCGATAGCTAATCCAGTGCTTAGCCTACACCATAGCCTGGTTCAGGACTGGACGCGAGAAATCACCCCCGCAGCTAAAACAATTTAAAATACCTACTTAGAACCAAAATCAGGTCAAACCCAAATGAAGTTTAGTCAATAACAGTGTTTATAAACGCGTTTGTGTACTTCAAGTACCGAATTAATTACCGTCAGTACAGTAAAGCTTTTAACGTAATTAGATGAAGAGGCACTTGCTTCGACGGTGGCTCAAGGGTGGCTCAAGATTCAATATTGGGCACCTAACACAACAAAAGGGAATTGTTCCTAATGCCGCGGCTACATTATTGGGATTCGATGAACGTTTGCATTATCGTGACAAATGTGGCCGAGTAGTTCGTCGAATCAAAACGTTTTCGGGCGAACACGAATACCGTAGAACTGCATTGGACACAATTTAGCTAGCGCAATGTTTTCCTAAAATTTTAAGCTTATGGCAACTTGACTTGTAGAGCTACATTCGACCCACGCGCCGCGTCGCCATGCGACGGGTTTCTACATACAACTCAGGCGTCGTCTAAATTTAAATCGGTGTAATGTTTAAGCATCCCTCACATTAGGCGTACGCGTTCCTCAGGCGTGTGAACAACGCGGGCGTCGTCGCGTGCACGACGCGAGTGCGCTGCGTAAGCGTCACGTGTTGCCGCCGTGTAACGTGTACGCACGCGGTGCTTGCCTTGCATTTAACCCCCTTCAGAGACGATAATGAGCGAAAGGAGCACCAAATGCACTTGTATACAACCGCAGGGCAACAAAACGCAACGCTACTCACACGCCCGAGGAACGCTTACGTTTAATCTGTGGTCTGCCTTAGGACGCTTGTACACGCTAAGAAATGTTACTGTGTCTGCGACAGATAGGACTAATACATCTTATACACGATAAGAATTTTGTCGAATCTAGGGACGACAATTTACCTTCCCCGGCCTCCTACTGCACCATAGCAGCTTCACTGTCGCGTCTAGTGCAGACAAGATTTTCTTATTGGTCAGTTTCAAAACAGTTTCAATGCAGTTCGTCTGTAGAAATGACACAAATTCTTGCATAGGCCCGGCGATTTTTCTTAACGTGTATAAGCGACCTTACAACGCCGCCTAGAAACGCTATTTTTTATCGCCACAACGCGACACGAATATCCACACATTAATGTAGCCACAGCATTAACTTAGGTACTTAAGTGGCTATTTGCTTTACTAGATTCCATGCATGACAATGTGGATAACACAGTCTTTAACCCGTCAAAAAACTTGTAGACTTTTGTTTGTAGTTATTATTGTATCTGAATTGTCGATTATTGGCTTAATGATTGTTGATTTTGACAAGTTCACAATAACAAACTTGTCAAAATCAACAATGATGAAGCCAATGATCGACATTTCAGATACAAATTTAAGTTTATTACTTTGCTTCCCGAATGTCTAAGTGCTTTCATCTGCCATTTTGATGGAAGGGCTTTTAAGTTTTTCCGTCCTTACGTGTCCTATGAAATACATACCACAGAAATAAAACCCTCAAAAGAAGCCCGTTTTAACATTTGCGAAAGGCCCTAGAATGTAACTTGGAACAAAACTGAAAGCTTAAAAAAGTACGCAATTTTTTTGACGCGTTAAATAATGAGATGGAATGGCTAAGTATATTGTGAATATTTTTTTTTTCTCTTTATTATTTTTGGGGGTTTTATCTAATTAGATATGCCAACCCCATCGTACCTTTTAACATTACATAATCTTATTACTATACTTAATTACATATACAGTATTATATAATTGTGAATATTCTTTTTGCGCTTTAGTTTTCACGTCGTGATGACAAATGTCAAAGGGGGTCTTTTATTTTTTGTCAACTTTACCTACCTACTTAAACCAAAACCTTAATTAACCTATCACATACTCACAAAACGAGACACAATAGTAAAACAATAACAGTGCGGTCTCATAGGGCCGGTCGGGGATTCATGAATTAACCTATCACATCCCGCGAAACAACACAATAGTAAGACAATAACAGTGCGGTCTCATAGGACCGGTCGGGGATTCATGAATTAACCTATCACATCCCGCGAAACAACACAATAGTAAGACAATAACAGTGCGGTCTCATAGGACCGGTCGGGGATTCATGAATTAACCTATCACATCCCGCGAAACAACACAATAGTAAGACAATAACAGTGCGGTCTCATAGGACCGGTCGGGGATTCATGAATTAACCTATCACATCCCGCGAAACAACACAATAGTAAGACAATAACAGTGCGGTCTCATAGGACCGGTCGGGGATTCATGAATTAACCTATCACATCCCGCGAAACAACACAATAGTAAGACAATAACAGTGCGGTCTCATAGGACCGGTCGGGGATTCATGAATTAACCTATCACATCCCGCGAAACAACACAATAGTAAGACAATAACAGTGCGGTCTCATAGGACCGGTCGGGGATTCATGAATTAACCTATCACATCCCGCGAAACAACACAATAGTAAGACAATAACAGTGCGGTCTCATAGGACCGGTCGGGGATTCATGAATTAACCTATCACATCCCGCGAAACAACACAATAGTAAGACAATAACAGTGCGGTCTCATAGGACCGGTCGGGGATTCATGAATTAACCTATCACATCCCGCGAAACAACACAATAGTAAGACAATAACAGTGCGGTCTCATAGGACCGGTCGGAGATTCATAAACGTATTTTCTATGATAAGTAAACGCCAGGGTAGATATCTCAGTTTTTTCTATTTATTCTTTCTTCAGCTTCTAAATATGTTAATTGTAATCAGTCTCAAGTGTGAAAATAAAGTAGGTAGGTACCTAGCTAAGGCAGCTTTCATTCAATCTAAACAGTCACTTTGTTTTCCATTTGAATACAGATGGCACAAATTCTAATGGTTTTGCAGTAGGTAGGTATTTGTCCTTCTCGAAAAGCTTCGCTAAAGCACAGATAATATAATATACTAGCAGGTAGCTTACGGCCGAACCCAATAACCTATCTATCTCCAGTTTTGGCATACTGGAGATAGTAAAACAAATGATACAATACAAAAATTATACATGTTTTCTGTTGTTTCATTTGTTTTCTACCTCCGATATGTGATAGATAGGTTATTGGGTTCGGCTGTTAGTCAATAGGTACTATAAATAACATTCTTGGTACCGATTTAACCGAAATCGCTGTTGTGCCACATATTGTCCAGCTAAGTTGACACTTGATATACAGAAATACATTAGTTACATGACAATATCCACTCGGAATCAATTTGAGATAAAGCAAAACCACCTTCCAACTTCACTCGAAAAAATCCCGCCAAAACTTCCAATTGGAAAAGTGACAGTGAAAACTTATGTGACGTGGTTTTTTTTTAATATATTCGGTAAGAGCCTTATGCAAATTTAAAAGAAAAACTTTAATTTTGTAATCTAGCAACCCTGAAAACGTGTAAAAAGATGAAGTGCTTTCGTAAACGTGAAAATGATTAGAATCTAAACATACTTTTAAATAACAGGTACGTTAACACGGCCTCCAGTCGTGGAAAATTCCACATTTCTTACCTAGAAAAGTATGATCAAATTGCCTATTATGCAGTTATTTATGGAAAACACCTACTTACTTCCTGAGGTACGAAAATAACGTCTAAACCGTGTAAATAACCCGGTAATGTGTTCTATGAATCCGTAATTTCCATACGCGGTAAATCAATACAGTATTTGCAAGTCACTGTAACAAATTGCATTGAATTTATTTTGATAAACGAGTATTTTCCACGTGATTTATGCTTTATCTTTGAAATATTCGTCTTTGTAAAGCCTGCTCTACTGTGCGGATGCGTAAATCATAGGGGGCGTGAAGTTTCTGGAATAATTTATTTTCGTACTAGCTTCTGCTAGCTAGTGGCTTTGTCCGCGTGATTGTAAAAACTTGTCCCAAGGGAACTTACTCTCGGGATAAAAAGTAGCCTGTATGTGCTATTCCAGGACCGTGTTACCCCAGTTAATGGGTTGTGGAGGTCTGGAAGGCAGCCGCTCCACGCAAAACACTGGTCTTCAGCTAATTCTGGCTTTACTGGAAGCCGACCCCAATATAGTTGGGAAAAGGCCAGGACATGATCTATCCGTGTATCAAGTTACACCGATATCCATTCAGTAGTTTTTGCGTGAAAGAGTAACAAACATCGACACATACAAACTTTCACGGTTATAATACTTACGAGTATATCTAGGATTTATTTCAAATTCCATTCCAGTAGGTTTAGCGGATATAAGAAAAACATACCTCTAGTTTATCTAAAGAAGTTTGCAAGTCGACTGTATTTTTAGGACAATAGAGGAAAACGGGCGTCTTTCCTTGATCGTAAACCTTTTCTTCTACCTGCAATTTACACGTGGAAAACGTTTCTAAATAGCAGGTAAAAGTCGTAGTTCAATAACTTCTGTGGGTCATTTTGTATCTACTTTATTACGTTATTAATTCTTAGCTTCTGCCAGCGGCAGTGCGACGCACTAGTGAAAGTAGTAAATAATCCCAAGGAAACGTACCCAGGATAAAAAGTATTGTATGTTATTTCAGGAGCAGCTAAATCCGCTCAGCTGTTTGAACATAAAACATACACATACAACCTTTCACCTTTATAATATTAGTGTGATCAAACCTATGTAAGAACCTAACTACATAGGTATATGTGTAGGTATTTGTTTGTACACCAAGAGGATTTGAAAAAATATACATATCAGTTTATTTATTACTAGCGACCCGCCCCGGCTTCGCACGGGTGCAAAATAATTAGTGTTTCTCTACTACATGATGCATGTGACATGTCATGTATTATACATATAAACCTTCCTCTTGAATCACTGAACTCTATCTATTAAAAAAACCGTATCAAAATCCGTTACGTAGTATTAAAGATTTAACGTTTGAATCCCCGACCGGTCCTATGAGACCGCGCTGTTATTGTTTTACTATTGTGTCTCGTTTCGCGGGTATCTGAGGAATTAATTACTCAGATACCCGCGAAAAACATGCATAGGAATATAGGGACAGAGAAAGCGACTTTGTTTTATAATATGTAGTGAAAAAAAACACTGAAAAACATTAAGAAAGAAAAATAGTGTTTTGGCGTAAAAAAACGATGCAATCCAAAATAACACATATACAAAAAACTAGTAACTATTGATGTTGATCATACTCAATTGTAATGGATCAGTCAACTGTAGAAAAGAAAAAGGTTTGCCTCTGCCGAAACGCGGCTGGAAGCAACAATGATGCCAAATTGAAGGAAATCGGTGGCCACGTAAAACGATTTCGCATTGTGAGTTTATTCTGAACTGGTCATTCTGGTCACAGAATTTTAGCAATTTATATTGACCGGCTGTAACTGCTGTAAGGATGGCATCAACGGCGCTTTACAATAGGTACTGTAAATTAGGAAAGAGGAAAATCTAAAAGTCATCAGGAAAAAGCAATCGTAGTGATTGCTTTGTTGTATTGATTTTGGTATGTTTTTGTATTCGACAAGCTGTTATCGGCAGTTTTGCCCGCGTGATAGTGGAAAATTATCCCAAGAGAATATACTCCCGCGATAAATAGCCTACGTGCTGTTCCAGGACATGGGTTACACCCATGTGCTAAATTCAATTAAATCCCTTGAGCGGTCTTAGCGCAAAACAGTAGCATACATAGGTACATACTCACAAACTCGTGAAAGATGATGAGTGTACGACTGTATATTTGTTACTTCTTCACGCTCAGACGGGCCAATGGATTTGGATTAAGTTCAGCACACGGGTAGACCATAGCCTTGCAATATAGCACATAGGATCCTTTTTAAGACGAAGCGTCGGAAGGTCTCTCACAAGATGGACCAATGACCTAGTGAGAGTCGCGGGAATACGCTGGAAGTGAGAAGTGCAGGATCGTTCGTTGTGGCAACAACTGGGAGAAGCCTATGTCCAACAGTGGATTTATTTTGGCTGAAATGATGACGATGATGATACTTTTTATCCCGAGAATATTAATGTTGCCTTGAAATAATTTTCTACTATAATGCAGGCGAAGCCCCCAGCAGCCTCGGAGGTAAGCGATAGATGCGAGACGCGTTTGTTGTGGTGACGCTCGGGGAGGTCTATGTCCAACTGAGGACCTCTTTAATAATGATGATGATACTTTTTATTCCAGGAATATATTCCTTCGGGACAATTTTCTACTAGCGCGCAGACGAAACAGTTAGTGAGATATAAAAATAACTAATAGATACTACCTACTCAATAAGGCCCTTCCAAATATTTGACCCTTACTCCCAATTCTCGAATAAAATAACAAAAACTGAATGGTCATCATAGTAAATGGACACATGACACTGGTGTACACTGTTGACTGGCTGTAAAATGAATGACCCCTCAACAGTCATCATACACCTAGCCTTTTCCCAACTATATTGGGGTCGGTTTCCAGTCGAGCCGGATTTAGCTGAATACCAGTATTTTACGAGGAGCGGCTGCCTACCAGACCTCCACAGCCCATTGACTGGGGTAACACGGTACTTTATAGCAAGACTGGAGTCAGATATACTGGCTTCTGACTATCCGTACCGACTGCCAAAGATCTATAAATGAGAGCCGGGACCTACGGCTTAACGTGCTCTCCGAGGCACGGAGGAAACTCGTTATGTTAAGATGGTCACCCATCCACTGTTTAACCTTGGCAAGCGTTGCTTAACCTTGAAGATCGACCTGTGCGGCTGTTATTATCTAGCCACGAGCTCCTTCACGAGTTAGTGACATATAAAAATAACAAACACAGATACCTACTACCTACCTATTCAGCAAATCCCTTCCAAATATTTGACCCTTACTCCCAATGCCCGAATAAAATAACAAAAGCTGAATGGTCATCAAAGTAAATGGACACAATATGACACCGGTGTACACTGTTGACTGGCTGTAAGATGAATGACCTCTCAACAGTGAGGGACAGTAATCCGATACTGAAGAATAGTGGAGATAACGAGATAATGCGAGGTTCTGGCAGATAATGGACGGGATGGAAATGTCAAGATATTTGTCTACAATATGCTGGGAAGTCATTTGGAAAAAATATGGAAGAGGCAAATCACTTTACAATATGAAAATGGAGTAATGCACACCCTTAGGCGCGCCGCTGATTGCAATTTTTTGTCACTTAATCAAGTGCAATGAAAACTATACTGAGTGCACTCATTATAGTGACGTGATAATACAGTGACAAATAGTTGCAGCGGCAGACAACACCGGAGTGACGTGACTATTAGAAAATTAAGTTACTATAATAATTGGGACCTGCACGGTCCGGACAAAGCGGTTTGCCTCGTCGTTTATACCGCGTACATCGAAGGATTGGCACAATTTGCCTGCTGCGGTCTTTCCGTCCGATTTTAATTTGGGTATCTTCAAGACTAGAGTGAATAGGCTCTTAATAAACTAGTGCGCCTCACCATCAACAATTGCATCACTGCTTACCATCAGGTGGGATTGCAGTCAAGTACTAGTTTATGGTATATAAAAAAAAAAAAAATTGAGGTACTGAAGTTTTACTGAAACGCATTGTTGGCAAGTAATAATAATGAAAATGTTACTCTCGATATGTTGAAACTACGTTACACTAGCTTCTGCAAGTGGCTCCGCCGCCGGCTAATAAAAACTAGCCTGCACGTTATCGTAACATCACACTAGGAATCACGCACAGGACCGGTCGCTGTGGCGACGCGAAGATGTCCACCGCTGGACATGGGCCTAGCCCATGTCCAGCCGTCGACATCTTTCAGCTGAAATGATAATGACAATAGGAATTACTCCTGTATTATGGGTGCGTTCACAAACATCTAAACTCACATACACAAGACACCCAAACCTGGAACACCTATCTGTAGGCCACACAAATATTTGTTCCATGCGAGAATCGAACCCGTGATCCGCAGCGCAGCCCCACTGCGCCGACCGTGCCGTTCAACTAAACAATAGCATTAGCATTATCGGCCTTATAATGTTCCCACTGCTGGGACTCAGGCCTCGTCTCTAGGAGAGGGAATGGGCTGTAACTGTAATCTACCACACGGGCCCAGTGCGGATTGGTGGATGTCACATGTCTTCGAATTTTTGGTTCTAGGACATGCCGGACATCTAAACATAGTCGTAATTAAATACAAATAACGGTAAACGAACTAATTATTTCTACATTTTGTCTGTGACCCCGTGCTCAGTGTAGTGAGACCGTACAATGTCGAAAGTCAAACAAGGGATAATTAATTTGGGCTAAACTTTTCGTTTATAATATAAGTCTCTATTTGTACAGCTAAACGGTTAGAAACAGAATTTAGACTGTAGTTTTAATTTACATTTGTAATTAAGCGTCTATGATCCTAACATACGAGTATTCTAAAATAAAACAAAGTCCCTGCGGCATCTGTTTGTAGTTCGCGTCGCGATAAACTCACAAATTACTGAAGAGATTTTCAACTCTGTCTACTGGGGACAGAGTCATTCATGAGGAAGGAAACGGGGGTTACGGAGGACTGGAGGAGTTACCACAGCCCTGGAACGCAAAGAATAATTGAAGGAACACAAGCAAGCCAGTTATAGTTAGTAAAACTATGACACGCCTTTCCACTCCGCCATAGACCGGGAGAAGTCATTAGATGATTCTCACCTCTAAAAAAGGACCATGCCCTTGTCCTTTAATTTTCAACAATCACGCGGCTGAAGCTACAAGCAACTGTTTTGAATAAACTGTAATCCAGCAGAACCTAACTCTACTAATTTACCTGTTAACACTTCAATACAGAGTCCGTACTATGTCATTAGAACACGTACACACACGCTAATGGCTACTGGATGCGGATAAGTGGACTACGAGCGTGTAATTGAGCGCCGGCCATTCCTGCTGTGTTACGGACGATCATCGGGGACACTTTATCAATACCACCCAAGAACCCGAGGAACCCAAGTGAGCTTTAAGGTCAATTCACACATATCAGTGAACCCACAGTTCCGGCACAGTACCGTTACAGTTCCGTATCCGTGCTACAGTGGTGCGTCAGTGCTTCAATTCACACATATCAGGCACAGTCATGGACTTAGTATAAATATTATACTAAGTCCATGGGCACAGTACAGTTCTCTGCAGGTCTTCGTGCACGACGTTCCATTCAGACTAGCGTTGACGTTGATTGTTTTGGTGGCACTCTTCAATAACACAGATTAGCTATGATAGCCATTGCTTTAGACGAAGAAGAAGAAGAGGATCGAGGAAAAAAAAGAAAATAGGTACATGAAGCATGGAAGTTAAGAGAATCTGAAGGAGAATTCGTGACATTATACAAAGAATTAATTAAAGACGAACTAATTCAATCAACACCTCGTCCTCCATTTTGTTTTCGATGCAGCGGCGTCAGTGATCCGTGATAAAATATCGTCGTCGTCGATCACGTCCGTGATGGCCGGTGCCGGCACTGACACTGACGGTACTGAGACGACACTGACACTGACAAGTATGAATACATGCATAGATAATGTTTGAAAGAATAATTATCACTGATGCGGTACTGTGCCGGAACTGTGGCTTCACTGATATGTGTGAATCGACCTGAGTGTCAGACTTTTAGTCAGTAAAAGTCTGACACGTCCTATCACTCCGCAATAGACTGGGAGAAGTAATTATATGATTCCCACCTCAAAAAATGGGCCATACTGTAGTCCCATAATTTTCAACTATCACACGGGAGAAGCCGCTAGCGGCTGTTTTGAATAAACTGTAATCCAGCAGGGCTCAAACTACTAGTATGCGTCTAATGAAAGCACAAACTGAAGTTTTTTTTTTAATTTAATTGGCAACATTATTCAGCCGCAATTGTAGGAGATAAAAAAAATTGTGAAGTATCAAGACATGATTCTCCTACTAGTTAGTAATACCACATACATTTTTTTTGGATTTAACCTCTTTTTCTCAGGTCGCGCTTTCGACGTTATTATTTACCCACTAACACTTCAACACAAAGTCGGCAGTGTGTCATTAGAACACGTAGACACTAATGGCTACTGGATCTGCATCCACATCCACTTATCTGCATAAGTGGACGACTACGAGCGTGTAATTGAGCGCCGGCCATTCCTGCCATGTTACGGACGATCATTCGGGGATACTTCCATAAATCAATCATTTTCGACAGACGGATTGGAAATTGCAGCATGACGTTGTCAGTCAGCGCTATCCTTTGAGGTCGAAATGGCTAAATGAAGCTTCGGGGACATTGCTTTACGGTGTAGAGGAGGAGGTAGATTATATCTGTGGTTGAATAATTGTTTGGTCTGACTGGTCATAGTTCGAGATCCGATAGACGAAATATATGAGAAAATGGTGCGTATCCATATGGATACGCACCATTTTTGGTAAGGTAACTTACTACAGTTGGATTAGGAATTTTATAGGAGGTTATTTTATAACCTTTCATTTGGTATATTTAATCAAATAACAGATGAGGGTATTTTATGTCCGAAATGTAATTGCCAATTTAATTGTTTAACATCTTTTGCACCAAGTTTAGCTCGGCAACCTATTCGCAATGCATCAATAAATACATTATCTAGCATATAATCAGAATTATAATCAAATAACAGATCAGGTATAAAATTCTTCTTCGGATCTTAGACCATCAGGTTAAAGATTTTCTTCCTTTATTTTAAAAGGAATAAAATAGTTTATTTGTGGCAAACAACAAAATAAAACGAATTATTGACAATTTATTCACAAACTTAAACTGACTTAAGGAGGATGTTCCAGCTTAGCCCGCGAGATTCAAATTTTCTTACGTTTTTTGCAATTTGAAAGCCAGTGGTAGGTTGTATGAAGTTAAAAATACTTGGGCGGTTGTGAAACGTAACTAGTTACATGATTATAAACATAAAGGTCATTAATGCGAGCCTCCGGGCTCACCTAAGTGTAGGAACGATTTTTTCGAGGTCAAAAACGTTCTTGCAACTAGGTTAGCTTAGCAATAATATCTTAGCATAATATTATACATTGTAGGGAAAAATTTACAGAATAATTATTTTTTCAATGTTCGTTTAAAAACTATTCCGCTAAAAACATAAATGTGAAAGTAGGAGCTAAGTTCAATATTACCTACCTAATGACCTGAACATTTGTCCAGGCTCGTTTTTACCAGCAAAACAAATATGTATTTTGAAAAACTTACACTTAACTAACTAACAATAACTTGCTTATAACACAAAGATGATAGGATAAGTTGATTAGGTACCTACCCAATTGTAAGATGACTAGCACCTATGTGAATATGATCTCCAGATTTTCATCCTGTCTATGTGAACATGAACCCCATGAATAAGTATTTGTCTATTCTTGCCCACTAAAAAAACCCATCCATATTATCTCACCCCAGAGACCAATAAATTCGACCGTAAAATATTTTATGTGACGTCCGAATATCAATGTGCCCCAAACAAGTGAATTGATTCGCTTTCCCAACAAAAAGTGCCCTCGCAAACCTACTCAGCTTAACCAAATCCCTGTAGAATGCAACGCCATGACTCCCCATAATAAGTTGGGTAATAACTTGTGAAAAAATTAGGTCACCCATATACTGGGCTCTTTCAGGCCAGCACGTATGGGACATATTGTTGATTTTACCATTTTTTCCGCCAAAAATCTTTCTACATCGTTGAGCTTTGGGGCAGCCAATAAGGTCATGAGGAGGTCACTCAGTTTTTCATCAATTTTGGGCCTTTGCAGATGATAGAATTGGTTTATAATAACTTCTGCTTTATTATTTGGACGCGATAATAATATTACGCTCCGCGCGTGTTTTAAAAATGTGTATTATTAAACTATTATTATTAACATTTTGATAAACTGCCTCTATTAAATACAGTAAATTTAGAATATAGTAAAGTTCAAAGGCACATTCTTAGAACTTTTCTAAACAATCATCTTAAAAGAAATTTCCCAATTAAAAAAACGAAATAGATAGACAATGTTTGCAAATAAATCGTATACCTACCTACATATTTATGAAACTTCTATCGAGAAAAACAACACTTTCATTATTTGTACAGTACTAGATTTTATGGTTCTGCAATTAGTCAATTAGAAAAAATAGTAAGCAGTATTTTTGCTACTCAAGACTTTAAGCGCCTTCAAAAATAATTATAGCACTTTTTGTGAATGGAAATTTTATAGAAGATATTTTGCAGGCGCACCATTTTTATATATTTTATTGATTAGCATAATTAATACTGTATTCCTAATGTTAAATCAAGCAATAAAACAAAATATTAAATCCAAAATGATAATTTATATTTTCGTGTCATGAAATTATTTACGTTGTAAGACACATTTCAAAAAAGTGAATAGAAGTTTTTGGAGCATTTTGTCAAGTGAAATTCAGTGACTATTTCAATTTTGGTGAATTCGGCTCTGGTGATATAGTAGTGTAGTTTTGTGTCTCAAATGTCTGCACAACTGGGTCATTTGTCAATAAATATAAACAAAAACAAAAAGTGCCCTTTGGCCTCGCACTAATTACAATTTTGTTTTTTTCATTGTGTATTTTTAATTTAGGGTCGGGTGTCTCACATTGAACCAGGCAGCTACATTGAACCACCGCCGAATCTCGAAAATGCGACATTGCCAAACCGCACTAATATGAGTGAAAGAGAGGTATTTACGTTCCGTTCCTGCCCACTAGTTTGCGTGGCGATCGCGTGCAAAGTGGTTGTGTGAGGAGTATTCGAAAGCAAACTGACTCAAAAAGTAAATATTTTTTGCCAATTTCATTCTTTTTTAGCTTTTTCGTTTAAATAATATCAATTTATTTATATATGCACTGTTTTCTACGGTTATTTAGCAATTAAAAGCGCTATAATTCGTAATTTTAAGAGATTGATTTGTCGGTAAAAATTTGAGTTTAGTGATCAAAACGTGGTGCGTCTCACATTGAACCACCTGAGGGTGTTACACATTGAACCACGGTTTACTGTGTACACCCTAGTCGTTAAAGGAGTGTTTTTTACAATTATTTTAATTTAATTTTAATTTGTTATATTATGGAAGGTACTTTTGTTTTTATAATTAAAAACTGTTACTTTTGTTTTTATTATTAAAATATGATAAGAATTTGACTGAAAAGGTATTGTGATGTATAAAACTAAGACTCTCGGTTTAATTGCATATGATTTAAAGTGATTTTTATAAATATAAGGCTGATTTTTATTATTACTGTTTATTATTATTATTATTACAAAGTATTTGCCTTACAAATTGAACTAGAAGACATCGTTAATAAGGTGTCTCAATGTGGACGATACCCTGGTTAAATGTGTACCACCTGTGGTACTCATTGAACCAAAAATCATTTTTCATAAAAACCTGTTTTACACCGAAACTAAAAGGAATATGAAAAATTAATGTTTAACAAAATTGAAGCTAAATAAATATGCTAACTATACACAAAAAATTAAAGGCATTGATTGAACATCCAGCCAACTATGATACTTTGAAATTTACCTGGTTCAATGTGGGACAACTTACCATAATTATACAATGTAGAGGCATGAAGAAACGTATTTTTTATTTATTCCCTCTCTTTATCTGTATTTTATGCAAACTACTACGAATATACTCAAAAGACTTAGAACCCAAGCCAAAAACATTTTTTACGCTGGTAGCATTAAGCAAAACTGTCAAGATGTCAAAATGATGCCAAAAATCAAAAATATTCGAATTGTTTGTTTATGCTAATATTTGCAAATTCCGAAACTTCGGTGTTCTTTAAATTAAATACACAATCTATCTGCAGTGAAAGAAGACAGTGTTAAGAAAATGGCGAATAAACAAGAATACAATTACACGTACTCTCCATTATGGGCCGGAAATGAGTGAGTAAAACAATATTTTTGTTTGATGATTGTAGTTCCACATACTTAGCATATAAATAAGTTAAATAGACATTCACATATCTAAAAAAAACTCCAATAGCAAATCTCTCTCGGTTTCTTCATTTTTAACAACAGAATCTTGTATAAATGTTTGAAATATAAATTCTGTTGTATTATGGTTTCTATTCTCCGTAAATAATTGGTGTTATTATGAATGATTTCACCTATCAAAGCTCATGGCCCATTCAGGCACTTAAAAGGTATTTATCTATAAACATTATAGGTAACTAACTGAGCCAGGAAAAGTTCTGCCGTAGTGAAATCGCAATTAAAAAATGAAGCTGAGCTCCGCAGCTGCAAGAGGGTGAAAAACATTTGTATAAAAATAGTATTGTGGTCTCAACAAACAATGTCTTAGTATTAGTAGATATTCTGATTGTAGCACCTGCCTTCAATTGCATTTTCAAAGAAGTTAGGTGACAAACATGCACATAGTCCAATAAAGTAGATTTTTCATATTTCTATGTTTATTATTCAGCAGATTTTAATCTATTTAGACCTGCTATGACTATTGTGCATACCTGTAAGTCAGTTATACACAGGATGACATCATAAATGTTATTGTTATAATTATTATTCAGCTAAATCTGGCTGGAAGCCAACCCCAACATAGTTGGAAAAAGGCTAGGCAGGGAGGCAGGCAGGCAATAACATTTAAGTAAGTTGTTGGTGTGCCTCTAAAAATAAAGAAAAACACAAAACTGTATTATTAATTGCCCACTCTATCTAACAACTGAAACACTGAAATTTTAATGTTTCATTACTTAGGCTACTGAAAATTTTCCACTTGGTTCAATTCGTTTTTGTCACAGCAAACAAATATTTAATTACTTAATGTAGTATGACTATGAGGCATGTGTATTCTTTGATAATAATTTAACTAAGTATATATATAGTCATAGGATTATTACATTTTTTTCATAACTTTGAATGTAGTCCTTTGTTGTATTTATGAAATAATGGTTTTCAACGATATCATAAAAGCATAGAATTATTTGAAATAACTTTAGCATTTAATTTTAGGCAGTTATGTAAGTATTTTAACCTATCACATATCCACAAAACGAGACACAATAGTAAAACAATGACAGCGCGGTCTCATAGGACCGGTCGGGGATTCATGAACTAATTATAGTAATATTATAAAGTGAAGGTGAAATTATCTGTGTATATTTTTAACTCATTCGCTCGTCTGAAAGGTTTTGGAAGAAATGTGGTACATGTGGTATGTGGGTGTTATCGCTTTTTATGTCAAATACCATGTCAGACTTTTCTTTCTTATTAGCAACTTTGAAGCTTTTTATTTTATTTTTTATGTAGACCTTTGTGGTGTTTACATGTGGAAGGATGGAGAGGGAGAGGGAGGCCAAAGAAAAGATGAATGGATTGTGTGAGAAGTGATAGGGAAGAAAAGGAAGTGAGTGATAGTGTGACGAGTTACAGGACAGAATGGAAGAAAAAAACGTGTTGCGCCAACCTCAAATAAAACTGGACAAGGGCAGGAAGATGATGATGTTGACCACAGCTAATAAGTATTTCATTTAGTAAATAGAAAAAAATATATATATTTTCCCTAATAATGCCCTTCACCAGTTTATAGGTACAAGAAATCACTTCCCATATTGTCCAAGGCATTGTAGATAAACATATGCACAATATACAGGAAATTGTGTAAATTAACTTGACTGTGAAAGTATTAACAATACATTTTATTAAAAACTAGCTTTTACCCGCGGCTTCGCTCCCGTCAAATGACTACCCTACATATCCTACGCTACCCTACCCTACCTTCCCTACCTACCCTACACTACACTACCCTACATTACACTACACTACACTACCTTACACTACCCTATACTACCGTACACTACCCTACACTACCCTACACTACCCTACACTACCCTACACTACCCTACACTACCCTACACTACCCTACACTACCCTACACTACCCTACTTTACCTAACTTTATTTTTTTTTTAATTTTTCTCTCGGTAAGAACCATCATTGAACTTCAAGGAACATTTTAAAAAAAGAATCAGCCAAATCGGTCAAGCCGTTTTCATGTGATGTCGTGACAACGAAAAACGGGTTTCATTTTTATATATATAGACAAGTGCACCATTCAGTCGAATTTTTTCCCTGACCATGTGTTAAAACAAATTTAATATTTAAATAAAACAATATTTATGTAAAACTAAATTTTGCGAGTGGCTTGTTTTGTGTGGAATTAGTATTCCTCCATTATAAATTACAAGCTTTTTTTTATTATTGAGTGGCTCACGCTTGATCACATCTCACCTGATGGTAAGCGATGATCATGTTGAGATGGAGCATGCTTGCCTAAAAGCAACCTATTCACTCTTGACTTAAAGTCACCTAGGTTGTAGCTTTCAGGAAACACAGATTCTTTGTGCGACTTTGCTCATGGGATAGTACAGCATTATCCCAAAGGGCAACATACCCCAGGGATAGAAAAAATTCCATGTGCTTTTCCAGAGCATGGTCTAACATACTACATTAAGCCGTTTGAGTGTGAAAGAGTAACAAGTAAAAAATATTAAATACACACACAAACATTTTTTATTTACTGTTTTTTTATATGTATTATATAATTTAAATCTTTATAATACGCTATATGAAATTATGCGCTTGTATATTATATAAGCGCATAATTACATTCAACTCTCTTCAGCAAACTGTTGTATTTGAGTGTGAAGGAGTGACAAACATACACCTATACATACTTTCGCCTCTGTAATATAAAAGTGTGATAAGAAACAAAAAATGCCTGCAGTGATAGCTTAGCATTTATTCAACTTATCACTGTTCTGTTAGTATGGCTAACAAAACTACCTGCTCTGCTCTCTGATTAAAGAGTGTGTCCATTGTGTGGAAGAAAAATTTGAATAAAAATATATTTTATCAAATTGATGATTTCTTTTAAATAAACTAACAAAAATGAAAAAAAAGTAAACTTTATTTATTTATTATGTTGTTGTATTTAGGTGTTCATAATAATATTTAGGTATTATGAACACCAACAACAACATTTACAAGAGATTTTATACAATTGTACAGTAGGTTCAATCTGTGCTAATATTTATATATTTATACAAATTAATTATTTTAGAAAAAAAAAATTGAATAATTTTGCTCATAGCAATACATAAATGGATTTAATATAAATAAAAAAAACAGGCACAGGTAACTAAATATTATTTATTAAAATAGTAGATTTTCAAATAAAGTTGATGTGATAAGAACAAAAAAAAATTAATAATAACTTTGACTTGCCTATTATTATCAAAAAAAAAAAGGCTAAACAAGCTTGCTTTCAAGTCTTTCAAGACGTTGAATCAGGTCAATGCACAAGTTATTAACAATCCGGTTCAGTGATTACTTACTGAAGACTATCCCCTTTGTCCCCTTATCCCTGATTGCTCTTGCGGTTAATTTTCTACCATTTAGTAGTGAAATGGGAAGAAAGGTGAATGTTTTGTTTGACATACTAGCCTTTTCCCGCGATTTTGTCAGTGTTTTGGTCGGTTATTGCGAATGAGAAGTCGAATTTGAAGCTAGATAAAAAGTAGTCCATGTTCTTCCTTGGGGTTCTAGCTAACTCCGTACCGAATTTCATCAAAATCGGTTCAATAGCGAAATCGATGCGAAAGCGTAGTAAATATTAGACAAAGTACTATACATACATCTACCACATACATTACATTATATTTAAAATATTAGTATGGATTGATGGCACGGTTAGCCCAGTGATTGAGCAATTGACTGCTGCACTGCGTGTCGCAGGTTCAATTACCGCACGGAATTTTTTTTTATAACCTCTATAGCTGTAACGGAGTGTTTTATGTATGTGAGTTTACATGTTTGTGAACACACCCACGATACAGGAGAGTAATTCCTAGTGTTTAAAAAAAAAGTTGATTTGAAAATGACGGTAGTTACGTTGCCTCTTGTCAGCTGAGTGACTTAACTTTCTTGAAAGTCATATAAAACATCATTCTAATTCATTGTTAGTACTACTATTAATTACTATAACTTATTATCGTGCCGTATCGCCCAAAACAATGGACCGGCGCACAAGTGGGGGGTGCAGGCCGCGTGAGTGGGCGATCTAAGTCGATTGTCGTGTCAGTCCACAGTGAGAGGCGCGGGCGTCGTACGCTGACTTGCCGGCCTCCGAATACCAACCGACGTTCACCTTTGAACCTCCACTCAAACGAAACTCAACCTTACTGTCTCCTCATAAAGTCTCTTTTCAAATCCCAGTTCAACAGTTTTATGGTGTAGTGACCCCGTTGCCGAAAACCAGTGAATTCAGTGTTGTGAAAATGAATGAAGACAATACTGTTTCCGACGACTTGAAAAGGCAAGCGGCAATGTTCTATAACAGCACACAGAGGTTAGTAGTTTATAATGTTTGTTGCGAAAACATGCAATTGTTTGAAATTACCAACGGATGTCGCGAGTGTAACCACATTGTTGAATTTTTTTTTGTGGCTTTAACTCGTTCACATAAGGTCTATTTTCGTTTGACAGGCGGCTCGTTGTTAGTAAAATATGGTGCGGCATATGCCTGCCTGCATTATACGTGTCGTCGTGAAAAAATCGTTCCGGTACGTTTGCGAATCTAGATGATCGATAGTTCCATGTTATTAAGTTTTTTAATGGCCACTCGGACTCCGATTCACTTAATTGATGGTTATTTTAAAATCATCCAGAATTTTATTAATAACAGAAAATTGCTAGGAGAAGAAACAGTGCCTATATTTATAAATAGTGTTTCCAATAGCGTCATTATTTATTAAGTATTTTATTTACCTAACTTTTATTACTTTTTATAGTTTTTATTATTACCTTCTATTTTTTCATTTTATCATAACTTTGCAATAATTGACAAATGTACCAGGGTAAATAAAAAAATAACCATTTTATAAAACCTATTTCTCTTCATCCAGTCATAAAAAGCCGTGTAGCCAATATGATTTTTATCGTTGTTACTTATAATTATATTTTCCATTCATGTATGGTTTAACGACATGGGTTGCAGCCTTTAACAATGCTGTATACAGTACGGTGAAAATATATTATCCACTCTGAAGTTAGGCGTTCCAAACTATGCGCATACACGAAAACATACGCAATACGCATTCGCTTAAAGATTCTTAAAAAGAATTACTGCGCAGCCAATTGTTCGAAGTTCGGAGCGGTCAAAATATTTCGGCTGTACCTACTGGTACCTAGTAGGTAGTATGTAGTGTAGGTACCTTCCAAAACCACAACCAACATGTTCTATTTTTTGAGGTGCAAAATTCTGGAAATACATCAAATTTCCTCCGCTTTGGGTAGAGCGAGAAAGAGAGTTAAAGTTATACTAAATCCCACCCGTTTTCCTTCAATTACATTTTGCTTTCTAGGGCTTTGGCAGTTGAAACAATGCCGCCTACCACAACCAGTCTTGGGTGATACGATGGCATTAGCATAACCTCAAGTGCAACTAACATTACTTGGTTCAAGTAGATGTAACACTCATCATAGATATACAGTACGGTCAAAATATATTGACCACTGTGAAGTTGGCGTTCCGAACTATGCACATAGGTACATTCGATTTAACCTATCAATACCCGCGAAAAGAGACACAATAGTAAAACAATAACAGCGCGGTCCAATGAGACCGGTCGGGGATTCATGAATTAAGATTTTTAAAAAGAATTACTGCTAATAAGTTCGGATCGGTGTTCCCTCTCCTAGACAGGAGGCCTGAGTCCCAAACAGTGGGAACATTACAAGGCCGATACTGCTAATGCTAAGTTCGGATCGGTCAAGATATTTTGGCTGTACTGTGCCTAAATACATTTCACAGCTGTTTTCTTGAAGCCATCTCTACCTGTCTCAGGTGGTAAGGAAGTGTTAAAACAATCTTTTTGGTAGACAACAATCTAATCATAAACAGAACTTCACGCTGAAAATGTTCTCCGTTCTGGTAATTAAACCGTAACAAACGTTGCTAATACGTGACCATTAATAATTAAGCTCTTGTGAGAGTCTTTTATAGCTAGATCAGTAATAATCATTGACGTTTGGTAATACCTACATAATAAACCCCCAAGCAGATGTGTGCTGTGAGTCTGTGACAGGGCCTGCTAGGCGTGGTGCCTGCCTAGCCTACAGGATTGATCGAAAGAATTACTGCAGCCCTAGACCACAAAGAACAATAGAATGATAAATAGAGAGTCAAGCTGGAAATTCTTCCTTTCCACTCAAACGATGCAAATACGTGACCATTAATCATTAAGCTCTTTTGAGAGCAAAGGTGTGCTGTGAACCTCTAGACGCGGTGACAGATCCTTCCTGGCCTGCAGAGTTGATCGAATATGTTACCGCATTCCCGTACTGCGCAATCTTAAAGCATCTTAATTCATGAATCCCCGACCGGTCTCATTGGACCGCGCTGTTATTGTTTTACTATTGTGTCTCGTTTTGCGGGTATTGATAGGTTAAGGAACGCGGTGGGTTTTAGTCAGTAAAGTCTGATTCTCCCTCTCGATCCACCCAGAGCCAGAGAAGTAATTTGATGATATTCTACCTCCAAAAAAAGAGAAAAGGTGTGCCTAAAAATTAATATTTTTACTGGTGGCAACCAGATACAATAGTTAGATGTTATGATCATGCTGTTTCTGCCAAACTCATGTCAGCCAGACATCCACAACGCCACAGACGTCAAAACTGACACTGAGAGTGTCAGTTTTGACGTCTGTCAAAAACTTCTGCCAGAGCGGCACAAGTTACCTATCCTATTTGATGATTTCCTCTTACCCAATTAAAAAAAAAATATATATTCTAGGTATAGCTTTTTTATAAATTTCTTTTTGCCGTCATTATAGTAATTTTATTTCTAACCATAATCGATTTCACACAATTAATGCACCATTGCCTGTTTTCTTCTACGGAATATTAAAATTTTTAATCGTCCACATACAAACTCAACATTCCTATCAATATAGAAAAACAATGCTAATTTAAAAATGTGACTCAAAATACTGATAAAAGTCCAAGTTTCTTCTGTCGCAGGAGACGCACAGGATGACAGGACGGATCGTTTTGGCCATATTCGATAGAGTTCTATTTTCAACAATGGATGTGT
Source organism: Mythimna separata (assembly GCA_030763345.1). Classification (NCBI taxonomy): domain Eukaryota; kingdom Metazoa; phylum Arthropoda; class Insecta; order Lepidoptera; family Noctuidae; genus Mythimna; species Mythimna separata. The sequence continues at coordinate 20,288,532 of CM061171.1, read as the reverse complement.
TTCGGCTGAAAAGATGTTGGTGATTTTGTATCGGCTTAAAGTTGGCCTAGTTTTTGCACTTCTGCCGTTTAACCTATCACATACCCACAAAACGAGACACAATATTAAAACAATAACAGCGCGGTCTCATAGGACCGGTCGGGGATTCATGAATTAAGTGATCGAAGCTTGTGTCACAGATTAACAATAACAAACCGTCGAACAATGGATGGATTAAATGCACTTTTATTTATTCTAAAAGAATTCCATAAATCTACGTCATAAAGAACAAACTTTGGAAGAACGACCATTGGATCATCATCATCATCTTCCTGCTTTTATCCCGTGTTACCTGGGGTCGGCGCAACATGTCTTTTTCTACCATTCTCTCCATCGGTTTCTTTGGCCTCCCTCTTCCTCCCCATCCGTCTACATGTAAACTCATAATTCTTTTCGAAATATGCGGTTCAACCCTCCTCTTCAAATGCTGTTGGATCACACGATTCCTAATGAAAATATTTTGACACCCTTTGACACTCTTGTCCTGGACCTTTTTTTTCTGTTTTCGGGGGGAAACCTTCAAAAGACGCCTGGACTTTTGGGGAAAAGGACCAGGGGTGTGGGATTCTTACCTGACTAAAACCACACCGGCGATCACCACATGGGAGAGGGCCCCATGTCCTCTTAAAAGACCACCCCGGAACCCTCTCTGTATAACGCCTGTTAGAGCATAACCGTGAGGAGTCTGTGAAGGGTCTCCCCTTTTCCTTGTTTTGCACGGCAGTACGTGATCACTGTGCCACCGTCCTTCCCGAAGTCACTCACTGCTTGTCCTAGACCTAGGGCAATGAAAACAGAATACCAGCAGATTGTTTTGCCACTTAAAGATACGATTCAAGGGCAGGAACAAGAAGTATAACTATAACACGACGTAGGTACAGTCATGTTTTCTAAATACCGACTAAGGAATGTCACCTTATACGATCATTAACCGACATTCGATAAACTGCTTAAACAAACAAACGCTCGAACTGACACTACTGAGTACACGAATTACATAATAATGATGTATTTATTTAAATATTTAGATACCGCATCGTATAGCTAGCTATAGGTACTTGTTGCTCAGATATGTACAGTCAAGAAATTAAAATGTCAAGCACAAAGCGGTGTGTAGGTAATGGCTTGTTGTGGTATTTTTGAAAGAGGAATCTTGGCTCTGGAATGCAAAGGCACACTAAAGGAACACAGGTAGGTTTTAGTCAGATAACAAAAAAAGCTGATACGCCCTATCGCTTCACACAGTCGGAGAAGTTATTTGCAGATTTCTCACCTTAAAAGAAAAGAAACAGGTGGATTTTAGGAGCACCTGGACAAGTTATTTTATTATATCCCACATTAAAAACAAAAAAAAACAGATCAAGTGTAAGTCGGACTCACGCACCAAGGGTTCCATATAAACTTACCTATTTAAATAAATTGATTCCCATATAAAACTTGCAGCATCCAACTCATATTTTACCTACGAATAAAAATATCGTTTACCATTAAAAAAAAAGTAATGGTTGAAAATTACCAATCTAACATTTTGCTCCTTGCCTTGTCTGTAGTCTATAATCTCTATGACACACGCAAGTCTCAGGGGAAGTTACTTATTGAAGCAAATTGGTCAGCTCCTCAGCTCAGCTCCACCTAATAGAGTTTTATTCCCATAGTTCTTATAGCGATCGATAACTTGAACGGCAATAATGTATTGTGTTATGGCTTGAAGAATAATTCATCTGTTAAGAAGTATTTATGTAGATAGTATGTATGAGCCACATGCACAATTTTCTCACGTCTCGAAAGAAAAGCATCCTCAAATAGCTACTCCTGCTCTGAGACTTTTACTGATTAAATCCGACCCGTTTTATTGCAATTGCCCTATGCATTCCAGGGTGGCAGTGACTTACGATTACGAACAATCCCCGGATGGGGTTTATCTATCTTTACGGATTCATTTCGATTTTAGAACATGATACGAACCAAATACCTCTTGTTGGTCAGTAGCGCATCCTGATCTGAATTCTCGGAAGGCAGTAAGCGAATAAACAAAAAAAAAACGGTCAACATATCTGTCGATATGCTGCCGACCTTTTTAGTCTCACTTCTTTCTCAGAATATCAATTCCCAAGCTTGAATAATAATATTTTCTGTAGATCCCGTAGGCTTATGTCCAACAGAGAACGTCTTTTGTCTGATATGATGGTGAAATAAAGCACGAACTTACAACTTAGTGAAAGAGTAATCAACAGAAGGCACGAGCGCAGCGAGGGGTTCCCGCGTGACATGTATAAAACCATATCCGTAACATTTCTAATATGTACGCAATACAGCAAATTGCTTACCAAAACAACCTGCTAACAATAAACCCAGTAAAAAATCCTCACATTTGCACAATGCGGTTTTCTTTCATTTATTTATCCTGAACTGAAGTCAAGGCTACGGCATTCAGAGTTTTTATCAAGATATGCTTCTTCAAGTCATTGTATTTCGAGCAGTGAACAATGTTGACAGCCAAGGATATAATGAATCACTGTCTTCCTGAATGCTCTATTACTGCTGCTCGACAAATAATCTAATTCAATAATTGAATTAGATTATTTGTCCTCAAACGTACATGGCTTTGTTATTATTAGATTTGTCAAAGTTAATTTGGTGACTATACTCGTACACATAACTGGCTGAAAAAGAAAAACACATTCAGTAACTACAAGGCATCTCTTTCGCTTACAGTTTTGGTTAGAAAAAAGAAGTTATAGCTACAAGAATATTTCAATGCAAGTAAAGTTAAAAAATTGTTTTTGTGTGGCAGTAAAAAATACTAAAAAGAACAGGTTGGTACCCTCTAATGTGATCTCTATCTATCTAACTCGATTTGCTGAAAGAAAACTCTGTTGATTTCCTGAAAGGTGTGCTTGCCGCTTTTGTACATGAATTGTCAAATCACCGTGTACACTGGAAAGTTTTTTTTTAAGTACGACTAAAAAAATACAATTGTAACGTATTGTTGTTAGTAATCAGATAAAAGGGACCTTTAAATCAAACTCACCAACCAAAACTAACTAGCGTACTTATATTTGTAAAAGAAATGATTTATTATTTAATCAAACCAACGATAAGTGGCCTTCAACACGGTTCTAGTCTAATTATCAATATTATGTAATGGAATATTTATATACAGGATGTAAATACATAGCGTAAATAATTTTAATGTGGTTTATTTGCGATGGGTTTAATGAAAACAGACTTCTGCTCATCAATTCTTGCGAAAGACATCTTCCGTGTTCCACCATCTTTGTTTGGAAATATGAAATTAGATCTCTTGCAATATAGATGCGCTACATAGCGTCAATATACAAGCTGCTAACTGGTGGCTTCGCCTGCATGAAAGTAGAAAATTTTCCCAAGGGAATATAGTCCCGGGATAAAATGTATCCTATGTGCTATTTCAGGACATGGTCCGTCTGTGTGCCAAATCCGTTCATCCATTCGAGCTTGAAGAAGTAACAAACACACTCATAAATTTTACCATTTGTCTGATAGCCAAGTCCAAAATGTACGGCATCGGCATACGCTACAGCAAGTCAGCAATGCCGCTAAGACAATCCCTTTTTTGCTTAAGACTTCGTCAAATGTCTTTTCCCAGTCTGGTTGGATAGGGATGACACTTTTACTCACTAAAACCGACTGGCTAGTCCTTCAATTACCCTTTGCTTTCTAGGATCACGAGTTTCCTTCTCAGAAATTCCCCGTGGCCCTAGCGAGCATCAGCCCTTCTGGGCACCTAAGACATTTCTTAGTGGCGCGCGTGGAATACTATGCGCTGTCGCCGATTCGGTGTGGACGGTTACCAGTCAGTAGGACGGCGAGCTACCCATTGCTCGTCGTCCACAAACCCGCGCATTTATCTGGAGCTGTAGGGCAGTTAACATAGGCGCCCAAAGGTAATGATCCCATGAAATTCTCTCATGGCACTTATCTGCTAAGTCAGAATTGAGATTGGTCGATTATGTCATTATAAGAAGTAACTTCAACAATTTAATTTAACTACACATTCGTGAACATAATTGGGCTTACTTAGTAATTGTTGCATTAAGTGAACATTGTAGCAAAATGGCCATAAACTTGAACACGAATTGAAAATTACCCTTAGCAATAAAGAGTGCATATTTACTGTAGTATCGACTGGTAGATACCTACATCTACATGACGTCCAAGAGTTGCAGAATATTTTGTTTACTCTCGCTTTGCATGCGTCAACGGACGATATTGAAGGCCAGGGGACCCCACCACTCGCTCTCATCGCGATCCTGACGACCTCGACTGAACTGTTAAAGGGATAGAGCTGTGTAGAGTATATAGCTTCATCCCTCTTTCTCACACGCACATCTGATATTTTTCACGTCATGGTAAAGCCCCAGCATCGGAGAAAACAAAATGATAACATTTTACAATGTAGACATCCTCAATAGACTCATGACGTACATACGAGACCAAAAATAACTGTTTATGTGTGGGTAGGAACCAACTTGTAGATAATAGTCCAAGAGTTTTCCTTCTACGATCAGCGTACAGTAAAGTAGGTACGGTGTGGCACCCGGAAAGATTAACTGGTAATTAGAATTAGAATATTTACATAAATTCGACGGCACAGTCGGCGCAGTGGTTAATTTTTATACCCAGAAACTAAATTGACACAAGTAATGTCAAACTTACTATAGAAATGATGCCAGTTATTTTGTGTTGTAATGTCATCTTAGTCTCAGGGTATAAAAAACAGACTGTAGCTGCTGCGCTACGTGTCACCAGATTACTTCCCGTTTTTGATTTTTTTAAGTGGGATATCATTAAAATGACTTCTCCCACTCTGAGCGGAACAGGAGTGGGTTTTCGTCAGGCTTACTTTATTACTTACTAAAAGCCACTCCTGTTCCTTCTTTGCTTTCGTTTCAGGGCCCCGGATTCGCTTCCATATGACCCACAGTAACCGGGTCTGGGTGTTTTGTCTATCATCATCATCATCTACCTAGCCTTTTTTCCCAACTATATTGGGGTCGGCTTCCAGTCAAGCCGGATTTAGCTGAATACCAGTATTTTACGAGGAGCGGCTGCCTACCAGACCTCCACAACCCATTAACTGGGGTAACACGGTACTTCATGGCAAGACTGGAGTCAGATTTACTGGCTTCTGACTATCCGTAATGACTGCCAAAGATCTCCAAATGACAGCCGGGACCAAGGGCTTAACGTGCTTTCCGAGGCACGGAGGAAACTCGTTATGTTAAGATGGTCACCCATCCACAGACCAACCTAGGCAAGCGTTGCTTAACCTTGAAGATCGACCTGTGCGGCTGTTATTATCTAGCCTCGAGCTCCTCACCAGGTGTTTTGTCTATGTAAGCTTACATATTTATAAACTTAACAACGATAGTGGAGCAGTTCCTAGTGTGGGACATAGCTTTTAGTTTATTAAATTTAAAAAAATACCATTAATAGAGATCAAAAGTTTAGTTCGATGCCGGTGCAGTGGTTACGGCAATGAACTAGCAATTCACGTTCTCTGCACGATAGCTGTCAATCTGACTGCATACTAAATAAAAAGAAGCGGTCTAGTGACGGCCTTACAAGCGACCTTATGTAAAAGAAACGTGTTCGATCTAATTGTAGTCTGTCTTTACGTTTAAATGCATTTTTGTCTATATAAATAGTTATCTTAGCCGTTTACTATGCAAGCGGTGTTAGCCTTTTAAGTTATAGTTACACTCGCAAATGTAATTTTCGTAAACATACTCGTATATTAATTTATCTTTGGTGTAAACGATTGTTGTCAAGTCAAGAGTGAATAGGTTACTTACTTTTAGGCAAGCGTGCTCCATCGTCGGCCACATCATCGCTTACCATCAGGTGAGATAGTGGTCAAACGCGAGCCTATGTATAATAATTAAAAAAAAATGTTGGCTAGCCTATAAATAAATAAAAATACACATTATTTTATCTCATAATTTAGGTGTCTTCAAGGGTAGAGTGAATAGGCTCTTAATAAACTAGTGCGCCTTACCATCAACGATTGCATCACTGCTTTCTATCACGTGGGATCGCAGCGCTAGTTTATATAAATATTTTTTTTGTTATTCTAAAAATAGTCGGTAATAAACTCGGTTTCATTTTACTGACGATCTTTGTTAAAAATTAGTAACGGAAGTAGGTGTTTCAGGTTTTATTTGTTAGTTATTTATTCTCTTTGATTTTTATTTGATTTGATTTAATGTTTTTTGTAGGTCGTGAAGTTGGAGGTTGTTTTTTTTTTGTATAGCTACTTTATTTTTATTTCTCACGTTTTAGTTGTAGTAGGAACATTTATACCCAGAGCACCTACCTACATCTTATGACAATTCCAATTAGCCCGAAAACTGCTAGGACACTCATTTAAACAATTTTGTCTATTACCTATATCAAATCTGGTTATCTACATATTATTATGTTTTGTCGTCATGTGAGAACAGTGCAAATAAATAAATTAAAATAAGCTATTCCAAGTTCAGCCTTAACTGATGGCGTCCGTTCACGAACATGACGCGTGATTTGGCACTACTCAGCTCAACCATTTTGAAAGCAACTGAAAGATCGATCACACACGCCACCATCAGCCACGCCAATTCTTATCGACTGTCCTTCAAAATCAATGAAAATCAAGTTTCAAATACTGAAAAGTCGGGACGGACTCGAGTCCTACTGAAAGAACCAACCTACAATAGCACATGTTACAATTGAGTTAAAAAGAGACAGAGAGAAGAAACCTTTGCCCAGCAGTATTTGGCAGCAAAGTATGTCAAGTCAACCTTCTAGGTAAACTTTGCTGAGTTCATTAGATACTACAACTTCCTCTTTATACAGGGTGTAAAAAGACCGATCACAAAGCCGATAACTATACATTCTGTACATGTAATTAAGCAACTTTGACCAAAAATTATTGCTGGAAAAAAACTTTTTTTTTTCATCTTTAAAAAATAATTAATTAATAATAATTTTTTATAAGCTGAGCGTTCGGCCGCTCGCGCTTGGTCGTTGAACCGACCGCTCGGTTGTGTGTGTGAGGCGCTCGTTGTGTTTAGTTTTCGTTGCATTTTTCTAACTTCAAATGCGTAATTTGTTATGAAAAATTGATAATTTTGATAATGTTTGTTCAGAAAAAAGTTTGCTAATGATACTTGGAATACGATTTTGAAAAAAAAAGGAAAACAAAATGTTGACTTTGACCTTCAATATCTCCAGAACCAGTGAATTCCCAGGTATGTCCTAGAAGAAAAAAAGTATCCCAGTGATGTGTAGAATATGTGGTTTTCGTTTTCGTTAAGGGTCTTTTTATACAAACAAAAGTACACCAATTTCACGTCACCTATAATGATCGCAAAGAATCAATTTGCAAATAATAAGGCAGCCCCTGAACTTCACTCTAAAAAAATTCACGCAAAAAATCTCTTTTGTCTGATTAATTCATACAGAAACCATTTGACATTTACACTTTTGATGTAACCTTCCGTATGCCCTGGTTTTAAAAGAGCAGTCGTGATTATTCAAGCACTAAGTTGAGGCCTCGTATCTAAATCGCCTACTTACGGATTCACAATAACGCTTCCGTGTTGCCAGAGCTGAAAAAAAAACAAATTGTGTGTTAATGTTTTATTTTTTTTTAATTCAGTCACACGAGCTTTGTGGTATTGTAATATGATTCTAAAATTAGAATTTCATTATTTGGAGTCTGGTTAGTAAAAATACCCAACGGTTTAGCCTGAGGCAAAAGTGGCTAGAAAAAAGTAAGGGGTTTTTTTCGTCAAGAGTGAATAAGTTAGTTCTAGGTAAGCGTGCTCCACCGTTGGCCACATCGTCGCTTACCATTGAGTGACATAGTGGCCAAACGCGAGCCTATGAAAAAAAATAATAATGAAGAATAATGTTCAAAGAACTGAACACTAATAACAATAATTTGCGGCTATTTATGAAAGCAGTCAAGCAAAAAACAATGCATTCATTCTGAAACAAAAAACTTCTCACGGGCCCCAAAATTAAAAATGACGCCATACTCAAAGCATTCCCTTGCCGCCTTCCGTCTGCCTTTATCCAATTACCTGCAAACATGCCCGTGAAAATTTCCATTAAATTCATACGAGCTGTAACGAAATAACTGCATACCGGTGCGCTTAACTAACTTCATTATTTATACTGGATATTTCATTATTGTTTTAAACGATAGTTAATTTTTTCTCCTAACTGTCTCAGCCACTGCATTCATTATACATTTTATTAAGGTCTTGATGCGGTTATGGAAGCCCACATTTAAGGCATAACTACATTGGGCACACGTGGACCACGTACGCCGATCTGGGCGCGTCGGTCCACGCCACGTGACGTCGTTCTACGTACAAATCAGGCTTGGCCCACGTGTGTGTCGGTCCATTGTAAATAGTTCCCGATTTTTCGTTTATGTACCAACGAATTAGATCAGGGACCTATGACATAATTATGAAAATGATAGGCGTGCAAACGAGAAAGAGGGATGGAGATATACACCGAATATAGCTCCTTTTTCCTTTTTATTCTTTATTGTATACACAACATTTACAAAAATACAATAGGACAAAACAACAAATGTACACAGGCCAGCTCGTGGTAGGGTCTTAGTTTCCTGAAACGTGTCTTCGTGTCGTGTGTCTTCTGGGTAAATACGCACACTGCACAGGCTGTTCACCATTCACCGTTCATTGTAGCACTTTGGGAAGGCCTACGTCCAACAGTAGACATCTTCCGGCTAAGAATGATGAAGTGATAAACAGGCGAGTGTAGCTGGAATTTTCCAGAAGCCAAACACGGTTAGATGACGAGGATACAGAAGTAATCAAATAGTGTTCAATACTCAATGTCTTGATTACTTGACCATCGTATCTCTCGATTAGTTTTTCGAATAATAAAGCACCATCTACACTATTTGCTTTTTGACAGTCTGGAAAGAAACCTTGTTAGTTATTTTACTCTTGATCGTAAACTAAGGCAGCCAAACCCAAGTTCAAAAAACATGGATTTGAAGTTGGTAAAACCAGGACACTTCAGTATAAAAACAAGGCTCAGTATTGGAGTTACAATAGTTAAATTAATATGTAATTCAAGTAATGATAATAAACATTAATAAGTATTATTAATAAAAAGTCATTTACATTTTGGCACGTTGCGCTTTTGTTTTTAAACTGTATAGCACCGCGATAACTCGCGAGCGCATCCGCCCATTACTTAAGAATTGAAACAGAGTAGCTTTAAAAATTTAAAATACTTGCCCTTATCAGGGTTCTTTAAAAACTCAGGAGACTGCTCAAAAACTATCCAGGAGGACATCCCAGGACAGTGCAAACACTAGGATATTATTATATTCATCGTCGGACACATCATCGCTTACCTTTAGGTGAGATAATCTGGACCGAGCCCTGTCGTCAACGGCGCGTTCTGTTCCACGCGCGCCTCAAGGAGATGTCAGCAAACTGTAGAGGCCCGGAAGGGCCGAAGCCTCTGGGGAGCACGTGATATTCCGAAAGGTTGACACCGAGTCCCCCCCAGATCGGAAGGCAACGAAGGAACGGGGTAGGGGTTAAGTCAGTAAGAGTCTGCACGCCCTCCTGCTCCGCCCAAGAGCGGGAGAAGTCATTCTGATGATTCCCCTACCAAAAAAAAAAAACCTTTAGGTGAGATAGTGGTCAAACGCGAGCCTGTGTATAATATCAAAAAGGTATATCCTTTGAACACAAGGCGAAGACAACTCTAGCCTAAACTAAGTCTTTGCGTTCTTACGCATGCCATTGCATAGGTCATCGACACGCGCTCACCATTATGATGATCTCACTAATAAAAATTCTGCTTCATATTTTATTCGCGCAAGTCATTTGTATGAGTCTTGATTACATTTTGAAGCTCAGACATAAAACTTCAACGCTACTTAAAGCTATAAAAAATTCTCTAAAAGGTCCCTTGTATAGCACTTAATACCATACAAGAACACGGTTTCGTTCGTAATAAAATTAATTTTATGGATTTTCAGAGGCACGCAAAGAATTATTACATCATAACCTTTCCTCAAAAATGCTGTAATGGCGAGGCCGTGAAAAGTTTGACCTTGGTTTAGCTGCAAGAGAAATTGTGTGCCTGTCAGCTTTGCGTTTATCACGGTATGAATTCATAGTTCGTGCCGAAGGAAGGGAGAAATACAATTTAGTTTCCGGTCTAGTGATTATTCTAGAGCCTGCTTTAATAGAAAGTATATCCTATCTGTAGAACTACATTTTAATCAATCATGTCTTATGCTGGCTTCTACCAGCAACTTCACCCGCGTGCGAATAGGTTTTTCCATACAAACTATGGATAAACATGGTTTGTCTATCCAAAATTGACCAAATACCAATAAAAATTAAGGTTTTCGATAATGATGGTTTACTAGGCTGATGGAGACTGGCTGCACTGAGTCGTTAGATCCATGCACCTGTCAAAATGCTGATATCTAACTAATGTTAAAGGCATTAGTTAGACATCAAGGCCAACGTCAAACATTAGACGTCAACGTCATGTATACGTTTTTAAAAGTAAAAGACGTCTCAGCTAAATGACGCCAGCCAGCTGATCTTGTGAACTTTCCTGAAAACCCTCATTATTTTCGTAACAAATTCGAATGCTTTTCTGAATTTGCACAAACCTTCAAGAGCACAATACATTCTAGAACCTTTTTATCCTTCTAATCATCCAACATAATATCAAGGAGCGTCATCCATACCGTCTTCTTCAATACAACATTAAATAAAATTCATAACTTTCAATTTATTTATAGACAAGTTACCCTTCCACAATTGACTTCAGTCAGGCAACAGCAGGAAATGGTATAACATCTGGTACAAAGCTAATCACCCTTATTATATTCCATGGACTGACATGGCCGGTGATCGTAGTTCAGCCATTTATCGTGAATAATAACGTAGGTTACTGGCTATAAAGAGATACACGACGCGTTCTTACATCATTTATTAACATAAATTGGAGTGTCTGTGGTCTGCCTTCTGTTTTATATACCTAGTAAACAGTTTAGTAAGTGTTTAGTCGCTTTAGTGTTTGACACGAAATGTTTTTGTCTGTGTGTCTGTATTGGCGGATTTCTTAAGTTGGTATCAGTCAACCCATTAGCATTATCGGCCTTATAATGTTCCCACTGCTGGGACTCAGGCCTCCTCTCTTGGAGAGGGAATACCTAGGCCATAATCCACCGCGCGGGCCCATTGCGGATTGGTGGATGCCACATGTCTTTAAATTTTTGGTTCTAGGACATGCCGGTTTCCTCACTACAACCCATTGTTTGCAGAAAACTTGGGAAAGTTTTCTCCCGGTTCGTCACACTTAGCTCACAGTTTATCCACCTTTGCAAGATTTTGCCATCTCGCATTCTAGCGCCTTCTAAGCTCACTGATCGCGGTCTTCACTAAAGGATCTCCCGATAGTCAGAAATTTGGTAAAGGATTAATGGCTCAGCAGATTGTAGTATACTTGGTTAGTATCATCATCATCATCTGGTTAGTATAAAGGTGAGTATACACTACAACATTTTGTGGAGCATTTCTCTGTAATGTAACGTTCTTACGAATGGTACAATACAGGCAAAAGCTCAGTTTCCAAAGCATTTTCATGTAATGTAACATTCCTGCGAATGCTCGGCGTTATGTTACGGGTAAATGCTCACAATGCACAATGCTCATTTACCAACATTGCGTTCATTCTTTTTCATAATTCCTTCGACGAAATGTTACACCAATACGCTCGACGAAATGTTACACCAATACGCTCACCGAAATGTTACACCAATATGCTCGTTGGTTTGTAACAAAGAGCGAGCGTGCTCGACGTTTAGTTCGTAACAGGATGATACACTAGAACATATCATAGAGCGGCTCGTTGTTCTGTTACAAGTAAATGTTGTAGTTTATACTCACCTTAAAATTATAAATACAGATACAGATAATTTCGTGTGTATCGTATCTATAAAGTGTTATAATGGTAGATACTATAAGCCAATAAATAAATAAATAACTGTCAAAGATTTACGTAGCAGCGTTTAACAATTTGACTGGCCTGTTGGTCTAGTGGTCAGTGGCCCTGACTGCTATGCCAGGGGTCGTGAGTTCGATTCCCACCCAGGTCAAATCGTTAATTACTCTTTCTATTGATTAAAACAGCATCAAAATCCGTTGCGCAGTTTAAGGGGAATTAGTAAATAAGCAGATACACGTGTAAAACAACTTTGTTTTTAAAAACTATGTAAAGATAAACTCTTACAAAATTATGGAAATGTGTAAGTGTAAGTAAACAATTTTATGTACGTGAGAAGTGGGTAAAGTAATAGTTAAAGAAGATATAAAGTAATTGGTACAGAGGGCAAAGTTAATAATGCAGAGGAATAAGGAAAATGTCGTAAGAAAAATTTGAGTATAAAGTCTTGAGCGGGGGAAGTTCTGAAGAAACCTTTTTATTGTGGTTAGATTCGCGTCAGACCACTATCTCGCTTAATGATAAACAGAGCTAGTTATGTGGTCGACGACTTAACTCTTGACTTACGCCCGTTTTTAATAACCTACCGTAGTACATTGATAGATTAGCTATCCCCGATAAACAGTAAGATTCCATCTATCAATCCACAACTTTTGGTAGGAAATGCTATCCGTCGGTAGGTTATAGGAAAACAAGTCAGGGCAAAAGGATAGATTTGTTTATCTTTAGTAGCTGCAACTTTAGATAGATACCTTATTGAAAACGGGCGTTAAAGATCACCGGTTACCACTGCTGGAACTCAGGCCTTCGTTGTAAGCGAGAGAATGGTACTTTCAGTTTACAGTCCATTCTCTCCACCACCATCGGGCCCAGAACGGTTTGGTGGACTTGGACATTCGTCACGATGTTTTTCTTTAACGTTTTTGAGACCAGCGGTGATAAATAAATTACACAAATTAAAGGGCCTGTTTGAGTTTGAACCCATGACCTAACTTATAGGTCAGGGCCACTGGGCCACCACTGCTCTCAACAATATAATGAAATAATTTACTAAAAGCCAGAGCCCTGAGTACAAAAAGGCTTATCCTAGAAACTTTCTTAGTTTGGCCAGTTTCATTAAGCCTCTGATTTGTTGAGGGTAAACAAAAACTAATTATGAGCTAAGGGGCTACAGGTCAATAGGTAGAAGTTTTTTCAAACTATACCTATCCAAACAAAAGAAGTTAAGGGTTGTTGGAAAAACTCACCAGTTCTGACTAATTTTAAGTCGCAGCTGGAAGCATTATTTATCTATGAAGGGTTTATAGGTCCGTATGATAACCAATTTGAGTGCAGTGTCTTAGAACAGAGGCCCTACCACGAGTTCTTAACGCCATCCATTTGACAAACTAAACTGAACTGTTAAAATGATGGCGCTGTATAGGGTGTATAGCTTCATCCCTGTTTCTCGCTAACACGCTTGTCATTTTAAGACGGCATGGTAAGGCCCCCAGGACTCAGGTGCTGAAAGGTTAAACTTAGAAAGATAAGAGAAGCCTTATTTTTTAATACCCATTATAAACTAGTGCTTACCTGATGTTGCCCACCTGATGGTAAGCAGTGATGCAATCGGTGAAGATGAGGCGCACTAGTTTAGCAAGAAGCTACTCCAATTTTTTGCAATCCCATGACTTCTATGGAGTTAAATTACTCTTCCGTCGTAGATACACCATGGCTACTCGAAAAAGTAGCTGAAGATTTTTGTGAACATTCGTAGAGCCATTTAATTGGTATATCATCATCATTTTAGCTGAAAGATAACCTCACCAGATCATTGATCCACCATGTAGGAGGCCTTCCAATGCTGCGTCTTTCGGAAACATGGTCTGGCACTCCAGAACCTTTCGGCTCTTGGCTCCATCGATCTTCGGGTTGCATCGCCATCGGTTTAATAGGTGTATCGGTTTATACTATAATGAGATACAACAAAAACAATGTATTATAATTATACGGCATGTAAATCTGCTCATTATTTTTATTTACTCGATAAACATTTTGCATTTTCTTGAAGAAATATTGCGATGTACTTTAAGTCTGTTATGGATCATGTATTTTCTATGCTAGCTTTGAAATGCGCCTTGTTATGCTATGAGAACAGGATTGAATAAAAAAATAGTGCGTCACCTATTTAGCTTTTAACGTTTGAATCCCCAACCGGTCCTATGAGACCGCGCTGTTATTGTTTTACTATTGTGTCTCGTTTCGCGGGTATCTGAGTAATTAAACAAGCATCTAAAAATTGGCCTCTCATAAATATAAGTGTACAAATAAAAGTGTATAATTCTTTATTTAAACGAGTAACTCATAACCTGTTTGTAAAGGCATTCATCATCATCACAGCCGAAAGACGTCCACTCCCCCAGGCGTCTCGCATCCATCGGATTCCCGCGATCCTCACCAGGTGATCTGTCCACCTTGTAAAGGCATTATTTGCTGAAAAAGTAATTCAGAAAGGTTTTGGGCTACAGGCTTGTTGGGCTGAAAGAGTTACCGTAGCCCTGGATCCAAAAGGCAACTGATGAAACACAGATGGGCTGTAGTCGGTTAAAACCTGACACTAACTCCCCACAGAGTGCCAGGAATTATTTTATGTTACCCACTAAAAAAAGCTCTAAGTGATTTTAAAGCTTTGTTAAAAGTAATTACAAATTACAATTTAAATGGTCACTTACGGGATATCTTCCGTGATTTTTCATAATTTTGAGTTCCCGATATTTCGACGCTGTTGCAAGCGCCATGATCGCGGGAACTCAAAATTATGAAAAATCACGGAAGATATCCCGTAAGTGACAATTTAAATTGTGAAACAAACCGTGATAGCCTAAAACAGTGTTTAATTACAAATTAATTAGTTAGTCTTATAACTGTTGTTCATTAGTTTTTTTAGGTTAGTATAGTATATGTATATTGTTATTTAATAATAGTGTAATAAAAAACATATCACGAACTCTGACTACCGTTAACAGTGTATGAAAAAAAATATAATTACAAAGTGTAAAGGCCAAGTATATTTACATTGTATATTAAAAATAGTTAAAATGGTATATTAATGATTTCCTACTGATTTTTTTTATAAAGTGAACGGTTCATTCCTTATTAAAAATATATTTCCTGATTTGACCTAGCTAAATAGGGTGATATAATTATAGTTTAAAAAGTACACTTCCTGAAATGGAATCCGGCCACGGCTAACAGCTTGTTTTAGTTTCTATTGAGTCGAGAAATATGTATCTTTATACATATATAAAATGCTCTGTACGTACATATGTTTGTCTCCTAACTCCTAAATGGCTGGACCGACCGTTGTAGTCGACTTTGTGTGTATATTTGAGCGAGTCCTTGGACAGTTTAAAAAGTCCTTGGACAGTTTCAAAATACAATTAAACCCGTAATTGTGGCACTGCAATCGGGTTATAATTTTTTTCTCGGACAATTACCTAACTTTCGGATAGGACAACGTCTGTCGAGATTGCTAGTATTTCTATAAAGGGTTTGCTAGTCCAGTTATAACTTCTTTTTTCGAATCGATGATAAACTCGTTAAATTGTTTTGACCCAGTAAGTAGCTACTTAACGTAGCCACGTAAACTGCAGCATGGATAGAACTCTTTTACTCCTTCAAAGTGCAGGTTTATGGGCACTTGGGGCACTCCAACGCGTGGCTCATTTACTGATCATCCGACGCACTCACATTGAATATCCGACGATTCTGTAAAATACCTTTTCGCCACGTGTGTGTGCATCGGCCTACTGGCCATATTTTATTGCAATTAAATAAAATTTGACTATGACAACCAATACATAACTCCAAAATTCGTATTTCGTTACAGATTTAAAAAATTAAAGGGCTTAAAGGCCTTCAGAGACTGACAAAAGCTCTAATTTTACTGTCACGAGAACTCAAGAGTAAACAACAAAAAAAATAGCTGAACCAACACGAATGATATCTTGTATGGGACATTGAACAAGTGACAGGCTGTTGACCTTGAGTACCTACCTGTAGCACTAACAGTAACTTGGACCCTTCCGACCTTCAAATGAGATGTCTAAGAGACCGACTGAAAAAAAAAATCACTATACTTTGACTCATGTTTGACCACTATCTCACCTGACGGTTTAGGCCGACGATGGAGCACACTTTCCTAGAATTAACCTATTCAATCTTAGAGATTCCCTTGGGTTGTAGGTATCAGGAAACACAGAATCTGGCAGAAAGTTCAACTCCTTAGCTTACGCACCTTAAATGTGTTGCCGTAGCGCTTTGTACATAACTCCAAAATTCGTATTGCGTTCCAGAGTGGTATCTAAAAAAAATTGAAGGGTTTTAAAAAAGCCTTCAGAGACTGACAAAAGCTCTAATTTTACTGTCACGAGAACTCAAGAGTAAACAACAATAAAAATAGCTAAACCAACACGAATGGTATCTTGTATGGGACATTGTACAAGTGACGGGCTGTTGACCTTGAGTACCTACCTGTGGCACTAACAGTAACTTGGACCCTTCCGACCTTCAAATGAGATATGTCTGAGAGACCGAGATATGCCCAGTAATGCGGTTGTAATGTTGAAAATATGTATTGTTTTTAATAACTAATGATAATGGTCTTCAATATGACAATGATTTAGTCCTACATATATGTACATATAGGTAACGAGTGCAATAATTGAAAATCCAAATTCCTGTTATATTTATATAAGAATCTAGTGTCACAGTATTTGCTATCGAACTCCTCCGAAATGGCTAGACCGATTATTATGATATTTTTTATGTACAATGAGTTGACCTGAGAATCTTTAGGTTTTGGTTTTGCCCTCCTTTCCCCATGTGCGGGACAGTTGAAAGTGCCAAACGGTACATTGAATGGTCCTTCGAGCCGGATTGTACACCCCACTATTTATTTATTTATTTATTTATTATACGCTTTATTGTACACCAATTATTATTACAACAAAAGGAAACTTAAAACTAAAATACATACAATGGGCGGCCTTATCGCATTCCGCGATTTCTTCCAGGCAACCTGGAATGGACAGAGATTGTCTGGACAAGAAATGGGGCTGTCGTTGGTGTGAATTTTTTTTTTCAGCTGGCTACTTCATAATATTCATCTATCAATATTGCTATAGCTGTTGTATGTGAATATACACACGTCCAAGAGCATGCCCCGCCTTCGTAAAATGGAACATTGCCGGCTTATTGCAGAATCCGTTAGTTTACAATAAATACCGTTAAATTGTAAACTGTTTGCCTCAATAGGAGATTTAGATTACACATTATCTTTTGTTGTGTTGTATTGTTTTCGAAATGATCTATTGACAAAGTATTGACAAGTATTGAGGAATTTTATTATGTTTCAAGATTAATACAATTTGACAGAGTTTATAATTATCCGGTGCACTTATTCGGTAGAATAAGAACCGCCATAAGTAAACTGAACCTGTTTTGTCACAATCTTTTATTTGTCATCAGCTTGGTTTCCTATAGCGATCCCAAAGACACGCTACTTTGCATGTCGCGTTTAGCTAGATCGTCCATCTTTTGATTTTCTGTGATATCTGTTATATATAAAAAGAAAAAACTTACAAACTGACATATCAACATTCAGCTGAAACTACTGAGCCTAGAACTGTGAAATTTTACACAACGCATCCTTTGATTTTTGGAAATTTCAAAAATTCTTTCATCATTACAAAGTTACATCTTCACTGAGTAACATAAGCTATTTATTTTCTACTTTCATGCGAGGGAAGCCGCTGCCAGAAGCTAGTCTAAAATATAATAATAAAAAAAGATTTATTCGACACAGACACAAAGCACAAGTCTAGACCCGAAGTAAAAATAACCTTTTCTCAACAGACATGAATAAAAATAAAAATTCCGTCGGCACTTATAGGTTACGGAGAAACATTCAAAAAACTTATCAAGAATAATTTAGACCTGTTTTCTGGTCACTCGAGACACGTGTTTGGACCTCATTAATATTTATTTCTCTCACATACAGGTTTTATGTGACCTTCGCATTTCCTAGTTATTTCGGTTCGGTAATAATTAGAGTTAATTGGTATATATGTATGAACTAGCTGATGCCTGCAGCTTCGCTCGCGTGAAAGTAGAAAATTGTCCCAAGGGATTCCTAAGAAAAAAAAATATCCTCACTGATGAAATAGCTCAATTCAGAACATGGTCTTCATCGAAATCTGGTCAAGCGTTCGAGCGTAAAGAAGTATCAAACATACACACACTCACAAACGTTTGACTTTATAATATTACTGTGATTTTAAGGCTGAGCTTAAATTCGTACTTATCGTGTTATACAGTCAAGCTCTATAGTCAACTTCTTAAAAAAAAAAATGGTTTCGCATCTTAACACAAAAAAAAAACATGACAATAATTACCTGCCTAGGCATTATTTTAGAAAGTATTCGCTGGGTATATCTCCGAATCCGTTTACTCTTCTCCGAAAAAAATACCTAAGTACATACTAGGAATGATGGCGCATTTTCATTAGTCGATAGGGCCCGCATGCGGGGTGCGGAAGATTTCTGGAACGCATGCCACGGCGCCCGCATTCGGGGAACCGTTTCCATTAGTCGATAGGGCCCGCATGCCGGGTGCGAGAGACTACTGGAACGCGTGTCACATGGCCCGCATTCGGGGAACCGTATGCGGTATAACGGCCATGTTACTTTCATTGGTTGTTATCCCGCATGCGGTATACCGAACGAGTTAACGACCAGTGAAAATGCGCCATGACTAACCCCAGAAATGATTATTCTAGCGAAATAAATGTGAGGTTTGCCAAACGAATCTTATCTTGGCTGGGAAAACGTTTCCATTCAAAATAGATTATGTTCTTATTTAGTTTTTTACTATTTCACACGTGTTTGTACGTTGTCCACAGTTTTTGTGCCTTGTTCCCAGAATAACTGATAAATTAATTTATTTTCTGTATTTCCTTAAATATAAGAGCCGCTCAAAATAGTTTTATTGAATCATTAAACTTATATAAACAATTCTATTTATCATTAGCTTCTGCCAGCGGTTTTGCCTGCTTGAAAATAGGTTTCTCCATACAAACTTTGAACCCCCTTTCATCTCCTTAGGGGATGAATTTTGCAAAATTTCACGTTCCTAGTGCTAGTAATTTGACAGTCCTTTTATATGTATAGACTAGCTTCTGCAAGCGGCATTGCCCGTGTGAAAGTAGGTTTCTCCTTACTTACTTTTGAATGCCTACCTGTATGACACAAAGAACATACCCTCCAAGTTTCGTGTCTTTACGACCAGCGGCTTAGGCTGTGCCATCCGTCAGTCATTCAAGACAAAGTATTTTTTAAGTATAGATTATGAGAGAAGCAAACTATAAAGTTTTCGTAACCGCAATCACAATGACTAACAAAAGTACATAAAAGACGTAATACGCAGAAGTTATGCGAAAATTAAACACAATACAAACGCCGGAAAACCAGAAATATTTCGCTAATGCCGTAATGCAGTTTAATGACCAGTTATTATAGCTCGCAGAAGAATTAAAAATGTTCCCAAGGAACTGTTCGCGTGCCTCACATAATTGCCCCCATTCATTTTCCATCAGTCCTTAATCGAGGACATGGTCTCGACAATCCTTGGCTGACAAATCCCCCTTATTTTTTATCAAGCTGTTATTGCTTTTTTACTACAATCACAGCAGATCTCTTTGCTATTTTGAATGTGAACGCTGCATTCCCATGCAATGGCCTGTGAAATGAAAATTCGGGATGTTTACTTTTATCTGTTGACTCGTTTCCATGCAAATTGTTGTTTTTGGGAATCGTAACAACAGTAAGCCAATTATTTTTGAGCAAATAATTGTCAAGGGGTGCTATTGTATGGCTATGTGATTGTTTGAGAGAGTTACCGCGGCTTTGGAACACAAAGAGCAATTATAGGAACAAGAATAGAAACCCTTATCGGGACAGACGTAGCGCAACAGTTACAAACACAAAGTAAAAGAGAAGAATAGCACAGAATGCGCTGAGCGTGCCTATACCGAAAAGGTAACCACATTAGCATTTGCTGAGCGTCAGACACCCAAAAGGTGGACCGATGACCTTGCGAGGGTCGCGGGAATCCGATGGATCCGAGACACATAGGACCGGTCGTTTTGGCGATGCTTGGGGGAGGCCTATGCCCAGCAGTGGACGTCTTTCGGCTGAGATGATGACGATGAGACACCCAAATAATATTCATGACATGAAAAACTGCAAATTCATATAAATTGCTAATTAATTCTTTGAAATCCAAACTAGACAACATTACAGACCGACAAACCTTTATCATTAATTCATTAGTCCACGCTCAATGTACATTAAACAAAGCAATTTGTGATGCCTTTTTGTCCGTATGTATTCTTGCATTAAATGTATGCTCATGCGATGTATTCAGATTCACGGAAACTCTTCAACAAGATTACTGCCAAGGCTGCAATAAACTGAAACTTGGGTTAGCCGTTTTTATAGAAAAAGGCTGAGATCTAGTCGTAAAGTTTGAAATTGGTCCTATTCAGGCTCTAAGATAGGCTGAGTTGAAAGTTGAAGGGCTATAAAATAATCATATGCGTAGTAAAAGGAGGAGTGAGAAGTTTTTATACCTACGTCACTAGCACTTTGCCCGCAAGGAGGTTTTCATAAAATCTTACCCATTTTTTTCGGGGATGGTTTTGAATATCTAATAATGACAGTCTTCTGTGCGGTTCTGTTATTAAGCTCGTATAGATCCTGGAAAAGGCTTAACATAACGAGTTTCCTCCGTGCCACGGAAAGCCGTTGGTCCCGGCTGTCATTTGGAGATCTTTGGCAGTCGTTACGGATAGTCAGAAGCCAGTAAATCTGACTCCAGTCTTGCCATGAAGTACCGTGTTACCCCAGTTAATGGGTTGTGGAGGTCTGGTAGGCAGCCGCTCCTCGTAAAATACTGGTATTCAGCTAAATCCGGCTTGACTGGAAGCCGACCCCAATATAGTTGGGAAAAGGCTAGGCAGATGATGAGATCCTGGAAAAGGCAGGAGCAGCATGGGCAGCATAGCAAGTGACGCATGTCCTGTGCAGCGGCTCCACACTGGTTCTGTGTTTACAATGGGTCAAAGAAGCCCCATTTGGTCAGATGGTTTTTACAGCGGCCAACCTGGGTTCGTATTTGCATTGCCCAAATCATTATTTACTGGCTTAATAAGATTAACTAATTGACTTATTATTACCAAGGGATTGCAGAAAATATCTGGCAGAATTTAGCAGAAAGACCGAAGGCTACCAACCATCTATCCAAACAAATCATATCTGCCTAAAACAGGTGCCGAATCGTGTGAACACGAAATAACACGATAAAGAATATTCATATCATCAAATAAGGATATAAATAAATTATAAAATTGCGCTAACATGACTTCAAGGTAAAATCGTGATCTTCTTGTTAGGCTTTCATTATATTTATTTACCTGTCGGATTTATTTTTCTGTTATGTATCATCCGGGGGTTTTAAGTCGAGAGTGAATAGGTTAGGTTAGATACTTCTAGGAAAGTGTGCTCCATCGTCGACCACATCATCGCTTTTCGCATCAGGTGAGATAGTGGTCAAACGCGAGCAGCAACTTAACATTAATATTTTGAAGGCGAATGTTTGTTACTTCTTGACGCTAAAACTGCTGTAGGGATTTTGTTAAAATTTCGTACACGGGTGGATATGTTTTCTCTCAGGAGTATTTTCCCATTGAATTAGTTTTCTGCTTTCACTATTTACTTACTGAAAGTAATTTATCTTACAATAAACTGGCTAAGTGCTCGCCAGAGACGAAGAGTTTCCTTAACTAATTTTTAACTATAATTAATTTTTAACTATAAATAATTAAAGTAACTATATTTTAGTTTTATCATTTTTGGTTGTAACGGCAATAGAAATACACATTCTGTGAAAAAATGTATCTCTTGCGGCAGATATAACCCATTGGCAAACGGACAGACAGACAGACGGGAGGAAACATGCGAAGGCTTAGTAACAGTGTCCTATTTATTTATTTCCTCTTTATGCAACGCATTGTACAAAGGCGGACTTAATGCCATAGACATTCTCTACCAGTCAACCTAGGGCAAAACCCTGAAAAAAGGCACCGTATATCTTAGTAACAGTTGAACTGACTACAACTAATGATATGCATTTAGCTGGAGTTTCAGAAGATATAATATTTATCCTGCAAGCTTTTACAGCATATTTGCTATAACGCAGGGAAGTATGTTCAGCACAACTTAGTTACCAAGATCTGAAGTTAGTAGGGACTTCATCAAGCTAGCACATATTTTCGTTTACTTAAAGCCTTAAGAAGTTGGCAGACAAAAGTTTGATTCAAAGTCTGTTTGGTTTCAAAGCAAAACAACTTGAACATAAGAATCAGACTAACATATTTTCATAAAAAAATATGCTAGAATGATGTTATTGAAAGTTAGAAATTTAACATGTAATATTTCATTTCAATTTTCTATTCCCAGTAGTTTCGGCTGTACGTTAATATTTTAACATACTAGCTTCTGCCAGCGGCTTCGCCTCCTTGATAGTACCTAGGTTTCTCCATACAATCGTTGAATCCACGCAACGTCCCTTAAGAAAAAGATTATTAACCTATCAATACCCGTGAAACGAGACACAATAGTAAAACAATAACAGCGCGGTCCAATGAGACCGGTCGGAGATTCATGAATTAAAGACGAATTTAAGAAATCCCTCTCTTGGTGCTAGCCTGCGTCATAAAAAGAAGCCGATCGTCTGTTTTTTATACCCTGAGACTAAATTGACATAAAAAATGTCAAACTTACTATAGGAATGATGTCAGTTCTTTTGTGTTATAATGTCATTTCAGTCATCATCTGCCTAGCCTTTTCTCAACTATTATGGGGTCGGCTTCCAGTCAAGCCGGATTTAGCTGAATACCAGTATTTTACGAGGAGCGGCTGCATGCCAGACCTCCACAACCCTTTAACTGGGGTAACACGGTACTTCATGGCAAGACTGGAGTCAGATTTACTGGCTTCTGACTATCCGTAACGACTGCCAAAGATCTACAAATGACAGCCGGGACCTACGGCTTAACGTGCTTTTCGAGGCACGGAGGAAACTCGTTATTTTAAGATGGTCACCCATCCACAGACCAACCTTGGCAAGCGTTGCTTAACCTTGAAGATCGACCCGCGTGGCTGTTATTATCTAGCCACGAGCACCTCATGTCTATTATTCTTATATACATGTGTAATGTCATTTCAGTCTCAGGGTATAAAAAACAGATGATAAGTAGTTTAAAAGAAGATTGGCAAAACCCCATGTACTTTCAGTATCACATACAGGCTTAACGTACAATAGAATGAATATATAATTTAATACTTTACACATTTAATACTTGACTTTTCAAATATATAATTTAATATTGAAAAGTCTTAAAAACAAAAATAGCTATGGAATAGACGAAATACCACCAACCCTAGTCAAACAGTGTGCAGATGAGCTGACCCTACCATTCTACTTGCTAATCAATCAGTCTTTTGAAGAAGGAAGATTTCCCAACTACCTAAAAAAAGCTATAATAAAACCAATTCACAAAAAGGACTATAAAACCGACCCCTCTAATTACCGCCCTATTGCTCTTTTACCTACAGCCTCGAAAGTATTCGAGAAAGCGATGTGCAATCGCGTTTACTCATTTTGCGAAAAATATAAAATTTTTAACGAATCTCAGAATGGTTTCCGGAAAAACCACTCTACAGTTTTAGCAGTTTATAATTTTATCCAAGAAGCCATTAATATAATAGATAAAAAGAAATACGCCGTAGGTTTACTGTTAGACATGACAAAAGCTTATGATAAAGTACAATTCGACATTCTACTTAAAAAGCTACAGGGAATAGGGATCCGCGGAAAATCTTACGAATGGTTCAAATCATATTTGGAAAATAGAGAACACCAAGTCGAAGTAGAATACTACAACGAACATGCTAAACAAATACAATATATTCGGTCGGATAGCAAGCAAATTAACGCCTCAATCCCTCAAGGGAGTGTTATTGGATGCCTCCTATTTATCATCTATATAAATGACCTCCCTACAACCATAAATGAGTCCTGTGTCCTGTTTGCCGACGATATTTCAGTACTAACTTCTTGCCACGACAATACCAACTTAACCGAAATACTTACAAGCATACCTACTTAACAAAATAATAACTTGGATGACAGAACACAACCTTGAACTAAATTTCAATAAAACTAAAATCATGTCCTTTCATCCACGTCAGAAAACCCCTTTAGACATAACATTTATTTACAACGACAAGAAAATAGAAACAGTCAAAGATTTCAACCTACTCGGCTTATCCATAGATACACATTTAAATTGGAAATCGCATATTAAAAAAGTCAGATCAAAATTATCAAAATTTGCCTATGCCCTTCGTGAAATAAAAAAGTCTACAAATCTCTCCACTGCTCTGGTTACATATTATTACGGCATAATATTATGGGGAAATAGTACAGACGCACCAACACTTTTCACACTTCAAAAACGACTTATTAGAATACTTGCCAACATAGAAAACACAGACAGCTGCAAACCCCATTTCCAAGAACATAAACTTCTAACCCTACCTTGCATATACATCTTGGAAATGTGTAAATTTGTTAGAAATAACCAAAAACTCTTCACTACACGCGAAAACATACAGACTCGCTACACACTACGACACAAAAAATAGAATAAACCTACCAAGTTCTAAACTAAAAATACACTCCACAAGCACTTTAGTAATGTCAGTTAAAATATATAATAAATTACCAGATGAAATTAAAAATGAACAAAAATTTAATATCTTTATTAATAAATTAAAACAACTTCTTATCCAAAAATGTTATTATAATGTACATGAATATTTAAATGATAAATTTAATAAATAAATTAATAAATAATACCAAAAAAATGTCACAAAAATATATAATAATAATAGGTATATATATAATTTAAATAAATATTAATGTATAAATTCAATATATTACCAGTAAATTATATGTATGTATTCTAGTTATAAGCTTACCTACCTACACAAAGCGAAAGAGAAAGCAGTTTTTAAAATTGTAAACAAAAATTAATTTTAGCCCTCCTCCCTTTTTGTTATTTTTGTTATGCCCGACGGGGCCCACAATGCTCCAAAACTGTCAACATTTGTATAATCTTATGTACCTACCACCTAAGTTCACATTGTGGAATGCAAATAAACTTATTGAGTATTGAGTATTGAGTATTGAGTATATGGATTAGAATGCTACAATAGAGTATAACAAAATATGTAATGGTAAGACATACATTAGAGTTGGGGATATAAAATGATTTATAGACATAACCTCAAAATGGACCACCAAAAATAATACAAGGTACCTACCTAATTATGTAACTTAGAGCTTGACCAGAAGGGGCGAATTCATCGCGATTGCGCGTTCGTATCACGCGCGACCGTTGCGCCCAGAAAAAGCGTATCAACGCTGGAGCATTCAACAATTCCGTATCAAATGTAGGTGCTCAATTTCCCTGGATATGTGCACTCGCTCTGGAGTTCGCGCGTTTAACTGGACGCAACAAGGTGTCCCTAGTATCTCGACTCGCGTGTAATACGCGCGAGTTGAGGGTCTGGCGTTGTGCACGCGATTTACGCGCGTATTTGGAATTCGCGCGATACTTGTGGACGCGACGTATTTGTGCTAGTATCTTACTAGTATATTACTAGCGCGCGAATGAATTCGCGCGAAACGTTTCTAAATGAATTCGCTTCTTCTGGACAAGGTTTTAAGGCAGACCCTTAAGCGTCGTCCTATTTAGCTAACTATCATACGATTGAACGATGTGATTTCGTCGCACGATGAGATTAGTTTTATCGACGAAACCCTGTGCTCATGCGATGATTTACAAGCTTCTATTAGGACACTCTAAAGAATTTATGTTTAATCTCATCGTTCAATCGTACGATGGTTAGGGTCAGCTCACACCGAGACGCGACGCTGCGCGCACATTTTAATAGAGTGACTCAAAATATAACTTTATTTACTACGCGAAAAGATACACATTTCATTGTAAGAATTTAGAATACGTTGCTTCATGCAGCGCTGCCCCTCGTGATGCCACGCGCCGTCGCGCTGCACCTCTTGATGCCGCGCGGCGTCTCGTAACAGGTAAAAAACAAAACCATAGTATTTATAACATTTTTTTATTATAATTGTAACAATACATTGTCAAGAAATACCGCAGGGAGATTGTTCGTTCGTGTCGATCGTAAGCTAAATACCAGACTACACTCATGACATGTGAACAACAGCCCACGGTTCTGAGTAGGGCTTTCATCCCGGGAGTCTCGGTCTCGAAAATATCGAGACTCTCGGCGTTTTTTCCCCATTTTCGAGACTCGAGACTTACACATGCAGTCCCGGGACTAACGAGACTTTGTCAAATATAGTTAATTATCAGTACATTTATCTCCTCGTATAAGTATGGCAATTTACATTTGTAGCATGTCCACGAATTTACAAACATTTTTGTTTTTATTACTAACCAACTATAAAACGATGGCGTTGAAAGATTATAATTAATTTTAGATTTAATATTACTAATACTCTTACCATGCTATTTTATCTTAATATTAGATATTTCTAGCTGATTTGGGGTTATATTGTCGTGATGATATGAACATTTATAAAAGTTTAAAATTAACGCTTACCATGAGGTCTTGTAACAAAATTTATTTTTATAAAATCCTGAATTGATCAAAATACATTGAAACTTCCACGGTGTGTGTTATTTTTATCGTCATTTTGGATTGCATATAACAAGTTTGGAATAACTTGGTCGCTGTGGTGTGTCAGATGTGTGTGAGTGAAGGAAAACTGAATTTACGTGACGCTGAGAGGGTTATTGAGAATGGCCGTCGTGATCAGTTAAGTAGGACTTTATATTTGTTTTGCCAGTCGTTATTCTTTGTGTCTGGTCATAGATAACACCATAGCTTATTGCGATGTATTTACCAAAATGCATAATACGTTTTTGGTTTGGTGCTATTTTTTAAGAGCCAATATAAGACTTCTGCTAAATGCAAAAAATGCCATAAAATATTTAAGACTTTAGGAGGGAATACCAGTGGTCTTCATAAACATCTTAAAAGTATCCATAACTTGATATTATCAAAGGAAGTACAACCAGCTTCAACAACTTGTATTGCACGTATAGCTACATCATCAAAAAGTGAGGATGAATTATATAAACCACCGGAAAAAGTAAGATGACAGATTTAATCTTCCAAAAGGTTGACGGAATTGAAATTAAAGTTTCGAGAATGGCTTCTCTGGAATTCTGGATGGAATACCGTTTCGAACTTTTGTAGAATCTGAAGATTTACGTGAGCTATTTAAAAAATCACAATTATCGCTACCCTCGTCTGTGGCTTCCATGTCTAAAACAAGCTGGCTACGTAAAATCTCAAATGCTGAGCGAAATAAAGAAATTGAAGGCTGTGTTAGATACACTTTATCACTGATTGACATAGGCAAAGCGAGCTAATTTGATTATAAAGACGAATCAAGTTTGTAATACTTTATAAAGTATTTGGAAATAATAATTATGTATTAATTACTTAAATACCAACACTTTGAACATAAATCTTTTTCAAGTCTCGAAAGTCTCGTTTTTCCCGGGAGTCCCGGGACTGGGCCGAGTCTCGATATTTTTTCCCGGGACTCGGGAAATGTATCGAGACTGAAAGCCCTAGTTCTGAGTCATACTTTACAATTACAACAGTAGCCGATAATGGCTTCGGTTTTCTCCTTTAAACTAGTCAAATCAAGACACGTCGGCGAAGGTGTGATAAGCACACATAACAGTTTATACACCGAAGATCAACTGCTGACATTGTTAAAGCATGAAAAACATTCACAGAATAAATAAGAGTCCTATTTCAGTCCTGCGCAGGTTTATACACTAAACGCAAATTGTAATGTACTAAAGTAACGTGGCGGCACAAAATAAGAGTTCACACTTCATTTATAGATGCAGACAACATTACAAATAACACGAACGACGAATTATGTTTAGGCAGGGTCAAACAAAAATATCATGACAGTTTATATTTTTTTTGTATTTGACATACCTAAGTAACAGCTGACGCAATAAGCCTATTTTATGCGTTTTGTTTCTACAGACTTCACAAAAAGGACGAGGTACTATTGCATTATTGCGTTTTGTTTCCGTAACAATTCGTGTTACGGAAACAACACCCTAAAATCATGGTTTTTTAATTACTCCGGACTGCTAATATTGTATTTTAGCTTGGAAAATAACTAACGATATATGACCCATAAGTTGCATATAACTAGATTTGTGTATGTTTGGATTTTGATGTGATACCCAGCTCGCCAATCTTCTTTATCACTTCTAGTACCAGTAGTTTCGGCTATGCGTTATGTCATTCAGCCTGAAGAAAATATCAAACCCTTCGAATAAACGAATAAAAGTCGAATAACCAAATTCAGTAGCGGAAACAGCCTATAAATATAATACCTCTCTGACTTGAAAACATACAGATTAAGATTGACTTCGATTTTATTGCCCATAAACTTTTGAACAAGCATCGCGACGAATTTAAGCGAAGAGAAAAACTGTTTTACGACGCGTCGCATGTTTTGCAAGTTATTCTTTTAGTTCAGTTTATGTTTCTGCTATCGATGGAATAACTCTGAAGGAACGAGCTATTTAAGCTACCATGAAGTGGTAATATGCTTGATTTCCTATAGCTGTCTGAAGTAAAAATACTAGCCAAGAGTGTGCAGACAGAAGGTTTAAGCAATATGATCTAATTTATTTGAAAATCTCTTAACCTACTACGGGCTCAAGCTGGCCACTGCAGAAATAATGTGGACAAATAGAGTATCCTTGACCCACCGCAAATACTGTGCCCAGTGCGGGTCCCTTCCCAGAATATGCGTCACCTCCTTTTCTGCCCAGTTTGCACAACTACCTGCACCTTCCACGACTTATGCAAGGTCAACGACAGAGCGGTCCAAGTAGCTAAATATTGGTCGGATCAAATTTGATTTAGATCAACACGTAAAAAGAAAAAGAAGTTATTTTACTCCATCGAGCCTGAGAACCCAAAGGCCCACTATAAAATATAACCTTCGTGCTTGCAAACACCTTCAAGTATCTGTCTGCAAATACCAAAACGTGAATCTAAACAACTCCAATTCAAAGATACCTCTAGCTTCTGTTAAAGATATCAAAACAAATGATCCAGTTTACTGCGGAACGCTTATCACAGTCACAAAGCCAGCTACAATTCTACTGGACCCTTATCTTTAGGAGAGGAATTAGGATACGATATCATGACGACACTGCGTATTTCTTTTAGGATTCGCGTTAAAAACATGTTGAACACTTTAAAAATTTGGCTTTGCAGGCCAAATTCAAAATGAATGACGAATCAAGAAAGCAATATTTATGGAGTACAAAATTCTACCAGTGGACTCGTCCGTGTGAATGGTTGATATTGTGAACAAGAAGAGTGAATTCCAAGACAGATAAAAAATAGTCTATGACTATCCTTGGACTTCAAACTTGCTCCATACCAACTTTCTTTAAAATCGGTGCAGTAGTTTAACACTCAGACACATTCCTACAACAGACTGAAAAACAGAGTTACTTTATAGTATTAGTATGGATTGAAATTTTGCCACCTGACTTATGTTTTAATGAAAGTAATATTGAGCTATTGTGCAAATCTTAATGTTCTAGACAAAACCGGATTGGTCAATAATATCATCGAAGTCGTCGAAGTGAAAAATAAATTAGACCATGTTGCAAAAATAACAAAACAAAATGTATTGTGGCTATAAATAGGGTGTTGGTGAATATTGATAACGTTTTTGTTTGTTTTTAAGTACATTCAAGACCAACCATTTGGATATTCTTTTTAAATTATTTTTGATACGCTTGCGTTTGACCACTATGCCACCTGATGGTAAGCGATGATGTGGCCGACGATGGAGCACTCGTATCCAGAAGTAACCTATTTACTCTTGACTTCAAAACCCCTAGGGGTATTTGGGTGTTTATTCGGTGTTTACCGGGTAAAAATGATCATTGGTCCATCCAACCCATCTCCAATTGTGATGACATTTCTAGTTTCAAAGTCACTGGTGAAGTTCTTGAACCATATTATAACCTCAGTCATGCAAACCAAAGTTAGTGTGTACCTTTCTACTAAGATTATAATGCTACATGTTAGATCTTGTCTGCAAAATGTAACCTGCAGTCTCGAGACTCGAGGTCAGAGTTCGGAGAACTGCGAGCGTTGTACGAACTTATGTAACTCGTTACATCACTTGTAAAGCTAAGCTCACGTTTAAAATAAGACTTTAGACTTGGCCGGTTTTTTATAAAGATTGAATTCAATTCAAATTAAATTATTCGTTCTGGAAGTTTCCATTTTATTATTTGAAATTTAATTCATTCTGCAGAAGGTGTTAGGGCATTAGGAATCGGATGTTATGTCATACATTTCATTTTTGGACACTTCTGGAGAATGGTAACTTTTTGAAAGCAGCTGAAGAATGGGATTCCAACTTGAAGCCTGACAGTCGTGTTACCTGATGACCTATTTTAATATAGGAGTCTTAAAATACCCATCGATAGAATAGTCTGGTATTTTTAAAGCCAAGACTGAATAGGTAATATCTTCTTGCGTGTCAAGCGTGCTCCACATCATCACTTACTTACAGGAAAAATACCTTGTCGTCGATAAAAACGAAAAGAGAAATAAACCATTCGTTCCAGCTTTTAGAAAGGATTGAATAGCCGTATAAGCTCTGTCTGTAAGTGTTTTATAGCTGTCGCTTTTATCTTAGCCACTAGCTCGACATTTTATGCCTTCATTCGTATACTAAACGGCTTCCGATCCTGACGAACTGATTAGTGAACGTTTTACGAACGTGTGTCGTTTATCGTCATCGATTCTGTGTTAATGCGGGTACTATAAACATCATTGTCTGGGTTTAGTATCTACTTACTTATATCTAGCCATAATAACTTATTTGAATAAATATGGTTTTATAGAAAGTACTCTACCGTCACTACCATTTACACATAGCTGCTGCAATTTTTTACATTATTACTGCTTACCTTCAGGTGGGATCGCAGTCAAGCACTAGTTTATATATATTAAAAAAAGTAGTTCTTGATTATATCGTACTAGCTTCTGCTCGCTAGCAGGAACCGCTTCTTCGCCCGCGTAAAAAAGTAAGTTTTTCCATACAAACTTTGGAGCCCCGTTTCATCCATTTCTTCCTAGTCGTGCACTCATGACAGAGTGTTCGTGGTCATGTCTCGGTCGAGAGACGCTACCGCCTGTCTCGCGATACGACGCCATGCAGTTCTGAGTTTGGCGGCGTGGGAGCTGCAGTTAATCATCAGCTAAGGGAGAGAATTTTGGAAAATCCTCTCTTAGTCCTCACCTATATCGTAAAAGGAAATCATGAGCATAATTTACACTCCTAATCCCGGTAGTTTCGGCTATGCATTGATATGTCAGCCTGACAGTTTATTCTTTCATGTAAATTGATTTTGGAATATGTTTGACCATATTATTATCTTTGACTTCTAAAGTTACTTTTCATATTCAACCTTCATATCATCCCAAAAAGAAGGTTGACGTACTGAACCAAAAGACGTTAAAATTTACAAATATGTACTTTAAACAAATTTAACTTCTCTTAACTCTCCGGAATGCTGATAAGAAGGTTTATTTTGTTTCGCATATTTATTTTACGCTGCAGTCTCTGGTATTTGCGTAAGTTATTCTTACTCCATGACGAATCCATTTTGAAAATGCGGAACATTAAATGCGGACCTGTTTATAAGAGCTGCACGATTGTACGTACTTCATATCATTCTTGAACTTACTAAGTATTTGTGCAACGTATAAGATTTTTACACTCAGTCAGAAATAAATCTTTCTTATTTTGAATCGACTTCAGAACAGGAGGTTGTAAATTCGATTGTATTTATTGTTAGTTACCTAGGTATCTCAGAATTTACTCTTTAGGTATGAACTAATTTGTAAAATTATGTTTGTTACGAATATTTTATGGGAAATCAAGTAGAGATACTAATAAATTTGGAGTTTATTCACATAAATACCTTTAGGTTCTTAACTCGGCAGAATAGAGTTTGTCATCTGATTTTTTTTAATGATTATATTATTATAATATAGTTGGGAAAAGGCTAGGTAGATGATGATAGATGATGACTACATTATTATTACTAGTGCTTGACTGTGATTCCACCTGATTCTAAGCAGTGATTCTGTCGTTGATGGTGAAGTATATTAGTTTATTAACAGCCTATTCACTCTAGTCTTGAAGACACCCAAATTATAATCGGTTTTAATGCAAAGTGGAATTTACAACCCATCATGTCTGTTCTCAGCAGATTTCCTCATTCTGCTTACACATATCCGACGGTTCTTGATAAATCGTGTCAATAAAAGCAATAAACAGCATCAAGTTACGTAAATCAAAACAGTTTTAAAATTATTATCAGATGAAAAAAATAACGTGACTGACGTAAATTCTTCGACCACAATTTTATGGCTACGATCATGGCAGCATGGCGGATAGCGTTTTCAGTTTTAAAATAATACAGATAGTTTTTCTAGACATCTTTTACTTTTACTGGTGAAATAGTGTATTTTGATTCCTAGATTTAAATACTACTTGAAAAAAAAATTAACACGAGTCAAATAGCCTATTAGCTTGAATGCAATCTTTTGATAACGAAGTGCAGGCTTATTTTTGGGTGGGACTGTGGGGGTCACAAATAATTTCTGCCACTGGATAGAGCAAGTCCCACTTGCTCTATCTTGTCAGATTTTTACTGACCCAGCTGTTTTCTTATAGTTGTAGGGCCACGATGACTCTTTCAAAGCTTTCAAACAACTTCAGGTTCCAGAGGTATTTACTGAATTACTTTTACACAAAATGTTTCAATTTTAATAGAAACCTAGATAATATCCAGAAGAAATTTGTATTGCCATAATATTTGCAGAAAAATAAAACATAATCACGTAAGAACGATTGAACGGAAATTAATCTCGGGTTGACCACTCATAACACCACCACTCATAAGACTTCCGAAAAGTAAAGTCATATCTTTTCCAGCAATCACAGTCGTACATAATATAAAAATAGTTAATTTTACAAGCAGAGATAGACCTCCGCTATATGTATGTATAGTTATGGTAACAGCATGACAAGTGGGATAGTATTTCCTATTTCCGCATAACTCGACAGTTTACACGGTTTGCACTTAATACTGACAACATTATAAATGTGTGTCCGATTCAACCTCGAATGTGAAAGGTGTTGCCAATGCAGATAATTGATAATAGCACGCTTTGCAGTGATTTATCGAGAGATTGTGAAATGTCGAAAATTGGAAAAGTGTTACCAAGATATTCTGTCATTGCAGTAGTCGTAAATTCTATCTTTTACAGGGAGCGAATATCAATGATGTAAAAGATCGTTTTGTCAAAAATTCAATGTATCATTGATTTTTTTAGTTTGCTTGTTTAATATTCTCAATATCGGGCCAGAGACAATTACGTTAATTTTGACTATTTCTATTTATCTATGGGTTTCGATGGGCATTTGTAAAATTTACCCCATATGTCCAGAAAAATCCAGTTGTGATATTGGATGAATTCGGTTTGGTATCATGCAACACCTCAAAAAAAACCTTTTTTATTTGATTTAAAAACATTCCCAAATCGGTTCATAATTGACACAGTTCTAAGGTTAAGGTTCATTTTGTAAAGTCGTTTCAAAATGGCTATCAAACAACATTAAAAATTGCCCTCAATTCGAAATGGAGGCAAAAAAAAGTTGTATACATCGGATTTGGCCAGCCTGTATTAAACAAATACATAGTAGGAACACTATTAAGGCCTGTTTGTTCCATAGTGGAAAATCAACCATTTTCTAATAAATTACTCGAATTCACTGGTAAGATACTCATCAATCGAAACGTTAATACAGTACTCTAACGGAACGATAACGTGACTTTGATGAATAATAACAATTGAAGAACAATAAATTATTGTTACCGAAGACAATAAGAAGACAAGCATGATTAAAGAGATGAATTTGTTAACTCCACTTGATCGAAATGTTCCATATTAGTTTCACTAGGCAGTATTAAGTCTGACTCTGTCGACGATATCACTTGGTAAGTACCTATTTATTCGTCTTCTACCCCAATGCTAACTCCTCCTCCTACGTCGTACGCCTTAATGCTGAGGGTCGTGACCTCCCTGCTTCATTACTTTATAAATGCTGACTAGATCATGTTAATTAAGAACCAGGTTGCCAGGTGGCCCAAAAAGTTGCCCGATAAACCGATACGATATCGCTACCATTTGAAAACCATACCCCCCACCATAGAACACTTAATGACCTGAACCAACATTGATATCTATAAAACGACGCATTTATCTGACAAATCAACCGATTTCTCGTAACGGGACCCTTTAAAATTGTAATTGGGTCACAACCTAATTAGGTCGTAGCCAATTCGACACCCGTGTCGAACATCTTATGGTTGCCATCGAAT
Source organism: Mythimna separata (assembly GCA_030763345.1). Taxonomy (NCBI): domain Eukaryota; kingdom Metazoa; phylum Arthropoda; class Insecta; order Lepidoptera; family Noctuidae; genus Mythimna; species Mythimna separata. The sequence continues at coordinate 20,253,698 of CM061171.1, read as the reverse complement.
TAATTTTACCACAGGGAGTTTTCTTAACGACATAAGCCATGAGCCCATGAATGAGGGGAAAATTTCGGATGAGTGTCCCCAAAAACTTTGTTTACTACCAAGATTTTACGGCCACTTTCATGATATTTTTCTTCTAATAAAAGTTATTGTGTTGTTGCTATCTTTCGTTAATCGAATGACTTAAATTGATTATATTGTGTTAGGCAGTTGATTGGTTTTTATTATTATTTGCCCACGTACAATATCTACGTCATTGCTAGTAATTTTATTGATGAGAGTTTGTTTGTTAGTTGAAGCTGTGATCTTTTCCTTATTTGTCTTCATTGGTTTTGTCTTGATTGATCTAGTTTTCTTTTGATCAATCTACCTTCGATAATTCTTGATTGTTGACGTTGTTTAGCTGTTCTCATTCTTTTACCTTTATTACTAGACATAATGTCTTAGCAGAAATATGGATTGACGAAGTCAAGGATCTTATTGTACTACTTTTCTTAATCTATTTTGTTGGTGTAGAATAAATTGGATGAAGCATCAACTGTTTTGTTCATCAATTAGCATATTGGTTTTAAATATAGCCTGATGATCATAAACGCTTCTTTATAATACTTACAAGTATACTGGCTCATTTAGAAAATAAGTCACGGACATTCTAAGAGATATTTTTCATACTTGTTTTTCCAGTGTTATTCTAAGGGACATTAGTGCCATTGTAATTTTGTGATTTTATCTGTACGAATTCTTTGGGTGACTTTCATGCTATAATGTGTACAAAAGTAAGTAATTTTTATTGATAACAGTCAGTTCTGAATCATTTTTGAGCTTTATCTTTAAACTTAATTACTTGTAGTGATAGTTTTCTCCAACATGAAGATAAATTCTTTACAGTTTTCTTTTGAAACCTAAATATAAACTCCTTACTCTTCTATAAGCATATATGCATCCGTTATGCGAAACCGTCGTCTACAAAACCGAAGTCAGTGTATAGAATAAAGAGCGCTTTTAAGGATAAAAGTAGTTGCAATCTACATACTAAACCAGTCAAGCCTTTACTAGTTCCTGTAAGAAGCGCTTGTTCTTCACTTTTTTTATTATTTTGTTTTATTATGATATTGTGTTGTATAGGCTCTCATCGTGGTCAAACGACCACGATTTTACCTGATGGGAAGCGACGATGTGGCCGATGGACCACGCTTGCGTAAAAGTAACCTATACACTCTTGAAGTCTTGACTGATAGACTCTTAGTTCATAGTTATCAGGAAACACATACTCCGGCAGCGAATTCCACTTCTTAGCTGTACGCATAATGAATTTGTTCCCAAAACGCTTTGTACATATGGGTGGAATGTCCACCACGTACCGATGGCGCACCACCGTATATCTAGTTGTCCGATGATGGGACGGACTTGGCGGAATTAAATTGTGCAATTCCAATGCACAGTCCACGAAGTGTAAATGATAGAAAACCGAGAATTAATCAGCTTGCAAACATCGTTAGTTACATGAAGCATTTGTCTGTGTATAACAATTTGTGTTATTTATGTTTGTTCATTATCGAATGCTATTTGATTTGTTGTCAATTGTTCTATACAACCAATAATATCTTGTGAACTTCGCCTAATGTTGATGCCTGTAATCCTGGATCTTCCTCTGGATATATCGGGTCAAGCCGGGATAAAACGTGGCTTACATATTTTATACTGAGATTTTTATTGGGTCTTTTCTATTGGTACTTTTTTTGTAATTTATACCTACTGGTTCTTGACTGCCTCACCTGATTAAGCCTAAGCAGTGATGCAACCGTTATTAATGAGGCACATTGGTTTGCTAAGAACCTAGTACTCTAGCCTTAAAGAGACCTAAATTATAATCGGACGGGAAGACCACTGCAGATAAATTTTTCTAGTTCTTTGGCTTTACAATTGTACACGGTATAAACGATGAGGCAAAATGATTAGTCTGGACCGTAGTGGTGTTTACAATGTAAGGGTAGATAGTCATTGTCCTATTGACACAAATACGTAGAAACTTGGACAAAATATTCTTCTAAGCTTGAAAATAGGCAGCTGCAAAGTGCGTAAGCCTGTTAATTTCCAAATTTTGTTACTGACACAATTTACTTATGGTCGGAATTTTAATTAGATTCCAGATTTGACATTAGCTGTTGTCATTTTGTGAAATAATGATACCACATATTATAATAGTGTAGTGATGAACTTAAAAATCGATAAACAATCAGTGTGTGTGCCATCAGTGTGCCAATTAAAGACTAAATTATTGGTTTTTGTTTTAAATAAATACATAATTATTCATAATAATTATTTATTAATTAGTAATCGCTGCTTCTTCTTCTTCTACTTGGCGTTAGTCCCGGCTTTTGCCAGGGTCCGCCTTCTGGCTTAGCTTGCTCCACTTTGCCCGATCTTCTACATCCTTGACAGTAAGGCCATTGGCTCTCATGTCGGACTTGACGACGTCCAGCCAGCGCTTGCGAGGGCGACCACGAGACCTAGCGCCAAGGACAGCCATATTTATGCATCTCCGGCCAACGTACTCCATAGGGCGGCGCATGATGTGGCCATACCATCGCAGACGACACTCTTGCAGTTTTTCCCCCACGTCACGGACACCAAGACTACCTCGGATGAATGAGTTGCGTATGCGATCGGATCGCGTTACGCCGCTCATCCACCTCAGTATCTTCATCTCCGTGACGCAAAGCTCCTGGGTGTGTCTGCTTAGTGCTGGCCAACATTCGCCGCCGTACAGGAGGACAGGACGTATGATGCATTTATATATCTGTCCCTTAAGCTTCGGAGGCATTTTGCGGTCGCATTAAAAACGCCTGTTACCTCTCGCCATTTAGCCCAAGCCGCGTCTATACGTGCTTGGACATCGTCGTCCACGTTGCCAGACTCGTGCAGCACGGATCCAAGGTACCTGAACGTATCGGAGCTTGTGATCCGGTCCGAACTTATTCGGATGGTATTTGAATCCGTGCTGCCACAGGACATGTACTCAGTCTTCGCCACATTTAGTCTCAGACCGCCGTTTTCCAGCGTGTCCTTCCAAGTGTTGACCTTCCGCTCAAGTTGGGCTTTGTTCTGCTAACGAGGGCGATGTCGATATTTGAATCGCGATACATGTCTCTGATAATGTCAATATAGGCCTCGGGCACCCCTCGGGTACGATCGCCAGGTCCATGACAAGGAGGCGGTGTTGAGCCGTTAAGCTTTCGCCTGGGATAACCTTACAGTTGGTAACCTTGCCAATATTGCACCGTCGCACCAGCAGGTAATCAATTTGGGTTGAGTATGAACCACCACGGTACGTAACTTATTACGTACCGTGGTGGTTCAGAAGGTGGTTCTTCTTTCAGAAGAAGCCCCAGCATCTTAATGCTGGGGCTTCTTCTGAAAGAACGTATTCGCGATGGCTAGGTCCGACACAGCGCAGGTCCTGAGTATGCTGACTCGCTCTGCATTTAGTTGGCCATAGCCAAAACCACCGTGAACACGTCCGTACTCTCCAGCACGCTGACCTACGTGACCGTTGATATCCCCCCCAACCAAAATACCTTCAGAATTCGGAATAGCGCGCAATACGTCCTCGAACTCATCCCAGAAGGCCTCCTTTTCAGACTCACAGCAGCCAGTTTGAGAAGCATAGGCGCTGACTAGGTTCGTTACCGACCCTTCGATCAGCACCTTAACTCGCATCAACCGGTCGCTGTATCGGTCTACTTCAAGAAGTCCATCCTGAAGGTCCTTAGACAGTACTACGGCTACTCCGTTCCAGCCCGATGGTGATCCGGTGTACATTAGCCGGTACCCCTGCCCGATGTCACGGGACTTATTCCCCTTCCAGCGCATCTCCTGAAGGAAGACTCAAAACTAAATTATCGGTTCAGAAATATTTAATTTCCTGATATACTTAGTTTACGAGAGTAAAATTATAAACGAGAATAATCGATCCAGATATATTCCATTTCCATATCGAATAATTTCGCAACGTCACTATTTATTACTTGTCATAACGTTGCAATACTGAAATTGTCAAATCTGGAATCGAATTAAAATTCCGACCATAGTCAGATTGCGTTAGAACTTCTACGAAAACCGTCTGTCGCCATCAGTCTGTAGAATTTCACCGCATTAATTTGCGCATTCATGTGAAAACTTCGGGGATAAACAGACTGGCATAGAAGTGTAACTGTGACGTTCTAATTAGTATAATTGAAGCTACAATGCTGCCTACACTCTGCCATTGACTTTGTATGTTCCGTTATGTTTAGGTAGGTGCTGTTACTTTGCCATATTGCACTTTATACTGAAAAGTAAAGCTTGACTTTACTGGAGACCTTGACCGCCGATTTTATTCCATGTTTTGCTCAAGTGGCCAACTCGATCTATGAGTATGTCAATAAAAAAAAAATTGTGCTCTTAAATTTTTATGCAATGGCGTAAAAAAGTTTCGCTTCGTCGTTTATACTGCGTAGATCGAAGGATTGGAAAATTTGCTTGCTGCGGTGTTCGCGTCTGATTATATTCATAATTTAGGTGTCTTCAAGGCTTGAATGAATAGACTCTTAATAAACTAGTGCGCCTCACCATCAACGATTGCACTACTACTTTACCTTGCTATAAGCCCAAGATTATACTCCATACCTACTTCATCATCATCTTCCTGCACTCGGTCCATATTACTTAGGGGTCGGAATTCCGTTTACTTCTTCCATTTTTTCCTGATAACCATCACAATATCATTGTCTCCCTATCTGCTTAAGATCATAAATAACATACCAAGCTAATTACATGAATACTGAAGTAAAGACTTGCTATAATTATCTCCAGGTATTTCATTATCGTAGGTAATCTTTAGATATAAAACTTCTTCTTCGAAACGGCTTGACCGATTCTTTTGAAATCTGTCATGTATTTGGCAGGTATGATAATATAGGAGAATATATGGTCGTATCGTCTGTTTTATAAACCCGGAGACTAAAATGACATTTCAACACAAAAGAACTGGCGTTATTCCTATAGTAAATTTGACATTACTTGTGTCAATTTAGTCTCTGGGTTTATAAAACAGACTGTAGGTTATTTTTTACCTACTGCAAACCAGCACTTTTTCTTTGATAATGTACATACCAGAACAACATTTGGCCAAGCCAGCTAAATAAGCACTAAATAAATCACCGGTAGATAAGTTACGTAAGAACCCTTCGTCCCTTCAATCCTGAACCAATCAATAAGAGATTTGCCTCACAGATTACGCCTGAAATCCTGAATATCGTTCACAATTGTATGTGCCGGCTGTATTGAAGAGCTGTGCGCTCCAATGGTCACATATTATTTGATTGTTGTTGATAGCAATGAGACTTGGGGATTTATGTTTGGGTATTGTAGTAGAGTGTTTTGTTAGGTTTGTGGTTACGATGCTGGATTGTTTGAAAGAGTTATTGCGACCCTGAAACGTAAAGGGCAACTGAATGAACAGAAGTAGTAGGTCCCTACTATAAGCTCTTAACGTGATCCATTTTGTGGCCTAAACTGAACTGTGAAAGGGTTAGAGATAGATAAGTTGTAGGTATAGTTCCATCCCTTTTTCTCGCTCGCACGAATATAATTTTAATTCATGAATCCCCGACCGGTCTCATTGGACCGCGCTGTTATTGTCTTACTATTGTGTCTCGTTTCGCGGGTATTGATAGGTTAATGCGGCATGGTAAAGCCCCAAGGGTGGGTCCGTAAAACTGTAATTCAGCAAGTACTCCCGCTGTTATGTGGGAGACTAACTATAACTTCAAAATGTAGGTATACTAATAGCTCTGCCGTAATGTTTATTATTGTTAATAGTAATGAAACTGCGGGTTTTTAGACGATTATAAGATATTATAATTATTATGTGTCATTAAGTACTCTCTAATTTATAGTGGGTGGTGAAATGCCACTCCAATGTTCGTTGAAAATTGTTTAGGAAAACCAATTACTCATTAAAGGTTTTCCCTTGCTGTCTAGTATATCGCAGCTTCGGATTAGCTGTGCTTATCTACATTCATATCAGTGGCGAGGGGTTAACATGGGTGCGAGTAAATCCGCTGCTTGTACCAAAAATTATTATAAACCTGACCTAATTAAGCGACGGTAAATCTTAACTGCGAGATTCAGAAACCGTCGCTCAACTAACAACGCCATCTAGTGACCGCATTCCCAACTTTTTTCACAAATTCACAATTTTCTCAAAAGATGACGCAGTCAACCAATATTTATGTAAACACAATTTTAAAAATAAGTATGTAAATTATATTATTAAAGTTCACTCACCAAATGCCGCTCGCTCAATGATGCAATAAATCCAAACCGGCGTTTTTATTAATTGTCGTAACTTAATTTTGGGAACAGGATTTTTTGGTCGCGTAAAACGAATGCGATACTTTGTATCAAATCATTTTGTATATCACTCGAAAGACCAGAGAATGAGGGATTCTGTGTTGAGGAACATTGTTCCAAATGCGAATCGATTACGGTATCATACTTTCTTAAATATAACAACGTTTAGATGTAGTTACCGCGATTATCGGTAGCCGAATTTTTGTGGTGTCCGCGAAAAGCTAACTCTTGTTTACCTAGCAAAATGACTGTGTCGATGAACCGTTTCATTAAACTTCTATTCCGATCTACTTTTCTATTATGAACTTCATACGTATTAGTAAAAAAGTTTCTATCCTACGATTTCCGAAATCTTGCAAAGATAAACAACTTCGGATATGTTTTTCGGTCTGAACATGTTTTTTGGACGAATTTGTAAGATTATTAATATCACTAAATCCCGTGTGGCTCCATAAGCTACTTACTAGAATCTGAGAATAACAAACATGGGAAACAAAACATTGTTTTTACTGCACTATCACTACGCAAAACTCACTAGTTTACATAATAATAAATCAATTTCAACCATAAAACTATAAGATTCAAAATTATAATACGAATATATCAAATAAAATGAACAGGTGAAATATGACACATCAATAAGCGCGAACCAACTCTGTTGTCATTATTGTCAAATGTCAAACTAAATAATAATATCTAAATAAATGAAGAAGTTCAGTATCATTCCATCTCGTTCTAGCGAATGCATTTTATGGTATGTAACTCGATTAATAGCGGGTTCCCTTGAACTAATATTTAGCCGTGTTATACTGGCTTAACGCCTGCGTAACACCGCTAGATGTCGCTAGAAACTATGAATTAAAATGTATGAAATTCGGGTATTAAGAAGCGGCTTACCGTACCGACCTGTTTTGCGTGAGTTGATATTGCCCCGAAAAAACTTGTAGGCGTTTATTTATTGTTGATTTTTATTTTCACAAGCAAATATTATGCAGTTAAATGATATTTGAATGATAATTTAAAATAATAGATACTACTATTTGCCATAATTTGAAAGTGAAGCCGGCCGGAATGGGGTTGTTTGGAGGCTGCGCGGCTGATTCATATTCATATTCTAAATTCGAAGACATGTGACATCCACCAATCCGCACTGGGCCCGCGTGGTGGATTACTGCCCACTCCCTCTCGTAGAGAGGAGGACTGAGTCCCAGCAGTGGGAACATTACAAGGCCGATAATGCTAATTCTGCATTCATATATGCAATTCACTTTCACTGATCATGGAAACATTACTTTCTATCTACTACCTAAATACAAAATATATCCAGTTTGTTGTTTATTGACTTAGGTATTCTTGGCTTGTTACATTTCTTCATGACTCGACAATTGACACTTGGTTGTTCGTAAGTAAAGATGATATAAGTAACCACGAGTATGTTAAGAATTCTCGCGAAGTAAAATTGATTCACAATTTAAATTGTCACTTACGGGATATCTTCCGTGGTTTTTATTTATTTTGAGTTCCCGTAAGTGACAATTTAAATTGTGAAACAAACCGTGATAGCCTAAAACAGTGTAAAATTGATTCTTCACGAATGTTCTTTTAGCTAGGTACTTCTCCTCCTACGGATGCATTTGGAAGTAAGCGGAACAAGGAGTGAAGTTCCGCAAACCTCCGTAGCTTCGTTGAAAAGGGAGGATCCTCTGACCAGACGGGTATTTTTTCCGATCTGGTCAACTGCCCAATTACTGATTTCGGACTAGTGTAGGTCTAATGTTCTAATCGCACGGAGACCTCTAATAACGCGGTGCAGGATTTTGTTTTGTGGCACAGACGTCGCTACAAGCACATCGTCTCCTCATCTTCATAAATATCCAGCAGAATTTACTTATCATTTAAAAACTCAGAATATAAATAAGTCACTGACCAGTCCGGTACTGTATAAGTACGTACCAGAGTAACTCAATTCTTGACCACACAACAGTGCGGTGAACGTGCCATATTAAATATCAAATTTAACAGTTCACAGCGACCTCCAGTTACATTGTACTTTCGCTTTTAATACCCTCACGTACTTAAAGCTGAAACGAATTATTTAAATGAACTCTGGTGTACCTAATTACAAAGTAACAACTGCTACGTGTTATTTGGAATGAGAAAAATGATGTCAAAGTCTGAATTTGAAAGAAATTCCATAACCAGAAAAATATAGCGTGTTATAGTTGACGGGGTCGATGGCTGCCAAGGTTTGAGGTATTGTTCCAAACAAAGAGTAAAGCTAGAACTACATTAGAGCGACGCCTGAGTTATACATAGAACCATTTCGCTTGGCTGATGTAGATCTGGAAGTCTAGTTGCCATATAAAATACATAAATATGTATGGAAACTGATGCGTCCAGATCGGTGGACGTGGCCCACATGGGCCCAATGTAGATCTACCTGTACTACTATTCTAGGACACAGGGCAACAGCTAAGGAGTTGCAAGTCCCTGTCGGAACCTGCGTTTCTTAATAGCTACAACCTGGGGATCTTTAAGTGAATTTTCCTTCGTTCTCGCAGCCCTACTTGGGAACAAGCTGAAAAGTTCTCTCTTAAGCCTCCTACACGTCAACATATATGTGCAGACATCATCTTCGAATAAGTCCGGCGACATAATAATATAGAGGGTGTCATTTGCGCGTGTATTGTAAGTATTCAACGTGCGCCGCAGTGGCAGGGATCAGAGGGTATCGGAGCGAACGTCCGTAGTCTATCCATACGTCTGACGACGCATCAGTTCATATTCTGTTTCTGGGCATAGCTAATTAGCCAGCATCCACCAACTTTATCTTTTCCATTTCTTTACTTCGATGCACATTCAAATCATTCTTGTCTGCAAAAAATCGCTTTTAGCGATAAGACCGCCCATTGTTTTCCTCTATCCTATTAATTTTAAGTTCCTATTGTAATTTCTTTTCCAGTGTACAATAAAGAATATATCAATCAATCAAGTAGGAGTTAAAAGTACTAAATAAATAAATAGCTGCAGCAACCACGGTCTCAATATCCATCTTTTTAAAACGTTATACTCGACAGACTCTACTTACATATGTATATGTAAGTAGAGTCTGTCGAGAGTGAACATAGACGGATCGACCTACAGACGTGTGGAAGGCTCGTGGTGATCCATCTACTGATGCATCTGTCAGCGTCCGCGGATGCATCTGTAGAATGAGCAGGAGGCTTTAGGGGGGGAGGGACGATTTAATTCATGAATCCCCGACCGGTCCTATGAAACCGCGCTGTTATTGTTTTACTATTGTGTCTCGTTTTGTGGGTATGTGATAGGTTAAGGGCCTGTTTCACAATGTCCGAGTAGGCACTACTCACTGAATAAATTAAAAAATGGAACAGAATTTGTATGAAATTATCTGCCAAATAAGATACTCGAAACTTAATCATAGGTGGTGAAACAGGCCCTTACGGCCCGACTCAGGGACATTCATTAACGTAAATCATCACTTAAGAAATTGTCACATTGACAGTTTTATAGTTTTTCAGTGAAGGTTTGACAATACTTAACTTTAATGGACGCTAATGAACCATTAGCTGGACTATGCGTTCGGCCGTAAGTGTAGTAAGGGTAAAACATCGTGAGGAAACTGGCATGTCCTAGTATCAAAAATTCGAAGACATGTGACATCCACCAATCCGCAATGAGCCCGCGCGGCGGATTCCCTTTCCAAGAGAGGAGGCCTGAGTCCCAGAAGTGGGAACATTATAAGGCCGATAATGCTAATGCTAAAGGGTAACCCTACTAGAATAAGCTTCGTCAACAATAACAGTTTTTTCCAAATCAATGTAGTGAATTCAATCATCTTATTTATCTATAAGTAGGTACTTATTTTAAGACAGATTTTGTTTACTGACATCGGTCTCTCAGTTCATCATCTAGCCAAAAGCCTTTTCCCAACTATATTGGGGTCGGCTTCCAGTCAAGCCGGATTTAGCTGAATACCAGTATTTTACTGGAGCGGCTGCCTACCAGACCTCCACAACCCATCGGACTGTCAGTTAAATAAAGATATTTGTATAAACTTTCCGATAGGCGTCAACTTATTTCGCGCTCCATTGCAGACCACATCATAGTTTTCCATCTGATCAGACTACCTCACTAAGTGGAAAGTGAACCATCATGTGTGGTAAAAGACAATGAGAGTTTTCTACTGTTGTTTTCTAGATCGACTGCGGTCGACTAATAATTTTTAGTTTACAACGGAACATACCTACACATACATGTTTCCGTACCTATAATTTAGTTTGGGTTACAGTTTTTTTGGTTTCTTAAACCATATACCTAAGTTTAGTCATTATTTACTTTCCAGAGTAAACAAAGTTTAACCAAAAAGGATGTTGGTTTATCTACAAGTATGTTAAACAAACAGATATGTAACACAAACGCACACATTAAACGAAAGCGTTAACCACAATTGTGAAAAAAATATAAAAATACTAGCTGCTGCCATCGTCCCCATGATAATTGGAAATTATCCAAACGGCCTCCACGATACGTTTTGTGCGTCCTTTGGGATAATTTTCTATTTACTATTTCAGGACATAATCTATCTGTATACCAAGTTTCATCGATTTCTTTTTAACCATACGAGCGTGAGAAAGTAACAAATATGTGATGTTTGTGGTGTGTATACAGTACACCATCACACTCCCACACTAACTTTCACCTTTATAATATTAGTCAACAAGTCATCATCATCATCTGCCTAGCCTTTTCCCAACTATATTGGGGTCGGCTTCCAGTCAAGCCGGATTTTAGCTGAATACCAGTATTTTATGAGGAGCGGCTGCCTACCAGACCTCCACAACCCATTAACTGGGGTAATACGGTACTTCATGGCAAGACTGGAGTCAGATTTACTGGCTTCTGACTATCCGTAACGACTGCCAAAGATCTCCAAATGACAGCTGGGACCAACGGCTTAACGTGCTTTCCGAGGCACGGAGGAAACTCGTTATGTTAAGATGGTCACCCATCCACAGACCAACTTAGGTAAGCGTTGCTTAACCTTGAAGATCGACCTGTGCGGCTGTTATTATCTAGCCACGAGCTAGATAATAACTGATATCTAACAAAATATGAAAATACCCAATGACGTATTTTCCCATTTCCAGTGTGACCAATCTAGCTGATAGTGTTAAGTGGTTTCAATGAAATACAAATAAAAAGCCTAATAAATAATGAAATTCAGCGATAAGGTTTTACGTGGGTTTGGCATTGAACTTGATTATTTTTTTTATTGGGTACTACGTTACCTATTTATTTTTGTGTATTTTATAGGGTGCAGGTTTTATGCGCGAAGAATGCGTAAATCTTAATGTGTCCTTGGACTATACCTAGCCTTTGCAATATTGAAGCTGTTAGAAATGTCCTGATCATGTGTTCTTTTTCATTGGTTGGCTCTTTTTTCCCGGTAAATGAAAGTCAGGAAAGTCAGATGTCTTTTCCTGGGTCTCATTTTCCGGGAAAAAAGTATACCTACCGTAATTATGAAAATAAAAAGCTTTATTCCGTTTAATCCGTTGCTATTCTTGCCTTTGCTGAACACAACCGAGTCCACAATCCGCATGTCAATAACCTCGTATCTCGTATGCTAAGTCTAAATATTTGATTTGCTTGTCTTTCTCACCTTTTCGAGTTTCTTGTCAACCAACTCATTTGACAACAATCTTCCTGTCAATGATTTTATTGAGATCACTTTTATTATAAAATCAGTACCTGCTTTTTTTATATGTGGGGTCTGTACCCTATATTACCTGACCCTTCTTAGAAATATAAACAGTACATATTACGCCAATTGGAACCGTGCGCTAACTTCTGACATAGATGCCCAGATAGGCCTAAGTATATGAAATAAAATAGTTTGATAGCCCGATTGATGCGAGGCACACAGGACCGGTCGTTGTGGCGACGCTTGGGAAAGGCTATGTCTAGCATTGGACTTTCATATTTCATAACATTGGTCTTTCGACTGAGATGATGATGATGAACATGTAAGGCAGTAGTGGCTGGTGGTGGTGGGTGGTGGCTGGTGGTGGGTGGTGTGGCATTAAATTAGTGATACATCTCTCCTTCATCTTCACGAATTCATTATCGAATTATTCATACTAATAATATAAGAAAACCTAATTGTCATTCATGAATCCCCGACCGGTCTCATAGGAACGCGCTGTTATTGTCTTACTATTGTGTCTCGTTTCGCGGGTATTGATACGTTAAGTTAGCCTGTGTACATCAGCTATCCTATAAAACTGTGTGAAAGAACAATAAACAATATAAGAAATGCGAATTTCGTTCCGTTTCAGCTTACAGCATTGACGACCTTACATACTATACCTACCTTCCTATAAATACATAGGTATAATAGGCTTCGTTTTGTCGCCAACTTAAATAACTCAGTCATGGCATTCGAGGTTGCGAAGCAGTCCGTACGGGCACGGAACATGTAAATCTGAAGTTTTTTTCTTTTCTTTTTTATATAAAAACATTTAAGTGGAAAGAGAAGTTTCTGTACTGTGGTGTTAGTTTTAAGAATATGGATTTAACCTCTTTGAAATCTGTGCAAATGAATTTTGAAGATGGTCTGTGAGTTTTTATCCTTATTTAGCTACTTAGTTTAGCATTATCGGCCTTTTAATGTTCCCACTAATGGGACTCAGGCCTCCTCTCTCTAGGAGAGGGCATGGGCCATATTTCACCACGTGGGCCCAGTGCGGATTGGGGGATGTCACATGTCTTCGATTTTTTGGTTCTAGTTTCCTCACGATGTTTTCCTTCACTGTTTTGAGATACTACTTGCATTATCGTATTTGTGTTGTCGTTAAGTTACATAGGAAAAATCGTACTTATGTAAAGTAAATAGTTAATTTGAGGTCAATTTAAGGCTTATAAATGTTGCTACTTGCGTGTTTATTATGATGACATCCTGTTTTACGATGTTGCTTTGGAAGTTATAATGGTTTCTAACAACGATTTTGTTTCTAGAATAGTCTAGAAGACGATAATACTTGCTTTTTCTTTTGGTTTTACCTTATATCGGTGTGATTCTTGAACCGCTTTATTTCTTTTTGTGTTAAGATTTTATGCAAGTAAATAAACAAACAGTATCTATTCACCAAAACACTGCAATGCGGGTGCAAAGGTGATTTTTTTTTCGGTGGTGACCCGTCAAAAAACTTGTAGACTTTTGTTTGTAGTTATTATTGTATCTGAATTGTCGATTATTGGCTTAATGATTGTTGATTTTGACAAGTTCACAATACCAAACTTGTCAAAATCAACAATGATGAAGCTAATGATCGACATTTCAGATACAAATTTAATAGCAGACTTGAGGCACAATTCATGAAAGAAGCCCCACTTCCTCTTAAAAGACCACTCCAGAACTCTAGTACAACGCCTGTTAGGGCACATCCCTGAGAAGACCGTAAAGACTAAAGAGGTTATGTACCTACCAACCATTTGATTTATTACACAAACAAACCATTGTACTAACAACATACGCAATAATCCAAACTGGTCCTTATCTCGATATGAGCCGACTGGTTTGCCTATGCATTCTATAACTTTACCTAACAAAATAACCACTTACTTCTTCGCTACCAATTTTCCTGTTTTACAACTGTTGGTTGCGAAATGCAAGTTAAGTTGGTACCTCGATACTTGTAATCGCGACCTGAATAACTATAGTATGGAGTTACAAGATGTTTGGATTGATAGAATTGACTGTTTTTTGATCTAAGGACCTCCCGTGTACCTTTTCTTTTGTTTTCGGAGGGAAACCTTCAAAAGGTGCCTGTGCTTTTGGGGAAAAGACCAGGGAGTGTGGGATTGTTACCTCACTAAAAGCACCCCGTTGATCACCATCAGCATATTATGGAAGAGGGCCCCATGACCTCTTAATTACTCAGATACCCGCGAAACGAGACACAATAGTATAACAATAACAGCGCGGTCTCATAGGACCGGTTGGGGATTCAAACGTTAAAAGATTACCCCGGAACCTCCCCTGTATAGGTCCTAGGTCCAATAATTTGGCCATGACCTATTAAAATTCATTCTTCCTGTATGTGTAATATACTGGTTTATACGAGTACATGGATGTAGTTTTTATAATGGGCGACGCAATAGACAAACAATGACGTCAAGTTTTTCGGAGAAGTGCTTGAGCTATGTATGAGTGATCTTCTTGCTAAAGCCACCAACGTGCTCTATGATTTCGACAACGCATTGTTTTTTTTTTGACGATGGCTTTGTTCAATAGTGTCACTACGATCCTAGTACGCAAATGGTTACTAACGAAAGACGGTGGATTTTTGTGTGTAAAACTCCTCTTGCTCCATCTAGAGCGAGGGGAGTTATTTGATTAATTCCTATTCTCCCCCAACTGTCCAAAAAAGGAATAAAAGTAGTTAACAGAATTTTAAGAGACCTGTAAAACGATTCCTTCATGGAATTTACTCGTAGATGTTCCCTTATATTGGTAGGATCCTCTATAACTGCAAAAAATTCTTAACCTTAATCACTGACAAGATTTTTGTGGTCACGGTCGGCTTAGGCAAATGACCTGATGTGAAAATATGCAATAACGTGCAGTTGCCTTCATTTACGTATATTAAAGATTTACTTTGAATTGCAAATATGTATTATGTCTGTAGGTATGTGCATTGTTATTGTAAGGTTTTACCATCTGCTTGTTGTGAATGTCATAAATTGCTAAATGTCATGACACTAATGTCAATGTCAGCGGTGTATGGAATGCCGCAATATTGGGACGTGCGTTTTAAACGTTGATGAAATCTGCATGTGAACTTGGCTTTGTAATCCTGTGTAAAGTTCATCGACACTTTTCTGTATGATGCCTATCAGTAAAGATATTACCTATTGTTCAAGACACGTAAGTATCTATATATGTAAGTATATAAAATGAGAAACTGACTGACTAACATACCTATGCCAAATACACAGCCAAAACTACTGGGACTTGAAGCGTGAAATTTTTCACAAGGTTGCCTTGTATCACATAGGCGAGCTCTAGGAGAGGATTTTCCAAAATTCACCCCCTAAAGGAATGAAACGGGGTTTTAAAGTTTGTATAGAGTAACCTACTATCACGTGGATGGCACTGCTTGTAGAAACTAGTGTCTTATAGTGGCTAAAAGCACCTGGCTTCTGCCAGCAGCTTCGACCGACTGAAAGTAGAAAATCCTCTCAAGGAAACATACTCCCGGGATACAAAGTATTCTGTGTCCTATCCCAGAACATGGTCTAACCATGTGTCCAAATCCGGGAAACCGTCTGTGCGTACAGGAGTAACAAACATACACACCCAAACACATAAAACTTCCGAATTCGACACACAAAAAAGTTCGCCCATGAAAGGGTCGAATAAGGCGCCCCAAAAACCTCTAATAAGCATCGTTAAAACAATTTCCTTGTAACACCGTATTTAATATTTATACAAAATAAGTGAATTCTAAAACGAACTCAATTAAAATACATTCTAGTTAATTAGCGTGAAATTAATGCGCGGCCATTTTCTTTAACCTATTTTTAATGTAATACATACACAGTCTTTGTTAGAAAATGTGTGTATTGAAATGCAGAAAGCGTTTGTCATCGATACTTTGTTTAGTTTAGTTGACTAATTAGTCATGCATTCCGTTGATAACGAATTTGTTTAGGACACAATCACATTGACCACGAGAATCGTGGGATATTGGCTGTATCCACTCGTTAGCTTAATGTAATATTGAGTGTACGTTCTGTTTAGTTGACAAGCCCCACTCTTGATTTACAATCAATGCCGGGAGAGTAGGAGCAGTGATGGCCCAGTGGTAAAGGCTCCGAGTTACTTACGAGAGACTACGAGTTGTAAATCGCGGGTTCGAACCCAGCCAGGCGCTTTACTTTAAGTTATTTTTTAGGTAATCGCGCTCCATCGTCGAGTCCCTCAGGTGAAATAGCGGTCAAGCGTAAGCCGATGAACAAAAAAAGATGTATCATCTCCACTATTCTCAAACCGGAGAAGGAAATCTTCGAAAGGAATATCCTAGAACCAAAAATTTTAAGACATGTGACATCTACCAATCCGCACTGGGCCCGCGTGGTAGGTTATGGCCCATTCGCTCTCTAAGATCGAAGGCCTGAGTCCCAGCAGTTGGAAGGTTGGAACATTATAAGGCTGATTATGCTATTTGTAGAGTTAGAGTAAAACGCGTTATTGCACCTGTTTTAGGACCTTTTTGGTCTCTGTGTGTATGTTTACTTCACCAACACCACCGCCTTGGATTAACATCCAAACAATACGTAAACAGAATGATTAATCGGTTAATACCTAATCGATATACATAAGGTACAAAACACATACTAGATATTATCGCTTAACTTAACATATTCCAATACGCATATCGTCGCTGCGCGTGCATAACCGCGGAACAGCAGTTGGTAAATACCGCGTATCGGTTTTTGAACAATTTTACAGGAGGTGAAAAAAACTGAATATCTAAGTCATTTGACTATATTTTACGGGCTGAACTATGTATTAACTTTTTTCGTCATTTACCTGTTAACGTAAATTTAAGAAATAAGACCCGTAAAATATAGCCAAATGTCTAAGATATTCAGTTTTTTTCACCTCCTGCTAAATCGTTCAAAACCCGATACGCGGTATTTACCAACTGTTGTTCCGCGGTTATGCACGCGCAACGACGATATGTCTTCTGTCTGCCTAGTCCTTCGTTTCGAGAATATCTAATGTATTAGAAGTCTATTATCCATCAAACACATGTGTAGACAGACATACAACATACAATAGATAGGTACATACTGTGGTGTTCTTTGTAACATGAAGCTGGCATGTTATGTGACACCGTTACTTAGAAGTTGGCAAATACTTTTAGTTCAGTGGTTGTCAAAGTGAAGCTAAATGCGGCCCACTGCTTGCCAGATTTCTGTAAAAGGAACTTGGCAAATCAAGCCTTTAGTTAAAAGAATAGGAAACAAACGAAATCAGGAGCAGTTTTTTCACATTACAATAGTAAATTCGCTACATATATGTCGTGGAGAACGAGACTTAGCTATCGAGTTCTGGTTTTGTTATTATTATGGTACCAAGGGGTATAACGCCGTGACGTCATTTGTTATGGTGTCGCGTGGACGGAGTCGTATGAGAGGGCTGGGAACCGGGAAGCAAAGATCAGTACAGTATCGGTTGCACAGCTTCGAGGTCCGCACCTCTGATACGAAACTGTCGGTTTTCCCATACATTTGTTATTACTTAGTATTGCTACCTGTGGTTGCTACTTGCAACATTAATGTGAACTGTAAAAGTGACAATATAATTAACTGAACATCAAAGTGCATAGTTACTAAAATCCCTTCGTAATGAACCCAGTACCACTGTATCAAGATGATGACGGCCATACCGCTCAGCCACTCCTGGCGTCGTCATCAGAAGTGGGATCTGGATCTGTTCCTACTGGCACGCAATGTTTGAGAAGAAACTGACCAACTTATTGTTGTCATAAGAAGACTAAGATTGGCGTTTGAAACTAGACCGCCAGAAATCAACAGTGTGCCACAGTGACAGTGATATCTGTGTCAACAGTGTCAAAGAATGCCTTGGAAAGTACATCTCCCATCATAGCATTATGTCACTAAAAGGTAGT
Organism: Mythimna separata; assembly: GCA_030763345.1. Taxonomy (NCBI): domain Eukaryota; kingdom Metazoa; phylum Arthropoda; class Insecta; order Lepidoptera; family Noctuidae; genus Mythimna; species Mythimna separata. The sequence continues at coordinate 20,235,579 of CM061171.1, read as the reverse complement.
GCTTCATGGCAATCAAAAATATCAAACATAGACATGACGTGGGCGCATATTCGTGACCTATATTTCTCGTACGTTATGAGTGATCCGAAACTCTTCCTGTCACACTTGTTGAATGTAAACAACGGCAAGTCGAAGAAAAGTGAATGTGAAACAGATTTGCAAGCCGTCAGATGACGTTATTATTGGCTGGCTAGAAGATTATTAAACCACGAAGAAATCGTTAAATCATGTGTTGAACTATCGTTACTCAGTTTGAGGCTCAGCTACATCGCTTAGCATTGACCACCGTGCCGTAATTTCGCACGCAAGGAATTACTCGAAGAAGTAAAGGAAGCAGACAAATAGCAGCGAGCGGTCGTCGCATCAGTGCGGGAAGCATCACGTCATCGACAAGCATCATGAGCTACAGCGGCACCGGCGGCGCAGGCGGCGAGGCTGCCGAGCGAGGCGTCGATAGTTGGTATTTGCGGACAGTTGGAGAAATCTGGTCAGTCGTATCATTTCTATTTTTAATCCAGGGCAATGAATGGTCCCTTGTTAAGTCATAACTTCGAAGGGCCACGTAAGTACGTGATTGTTTATATTAACAGTGTCGGTCGGCTAACATAAACCGTAGCGAACAAAATAATCTCATGTGACGTTTTTGTTTATGGCCACGGCTTGCGTAGCTTATTTCAAGTGGTCCAGACGATTGTTTGAAGTATGGTTTGATGATTGGGCGTAAAATCTTTAAAGATTTTATAATACAAAGGACTTATTCTTCTTTGATTATTTCATAACAAAAATTAGTTGCTAAGTGTAATTCTATACCTAATTCTTTGTTTCATATTAATGCTATTGATTCAGCTAGAGACATAAAAAAGGGCATCGGATGCCTTTGTCCCTGTGCCTAAAAATGTTCATCATGCTTTTATTGACGGTTTATCATGAGCTATGTCCGGTGAGTTTTGTATCAGACTTCAAGACCGGAATCGTGCTGTTTATCGCCCGTCGTACAGGATTAGTCCAGACAATAGACAAGTAGTTCCTTCCAACGTCGAGGAACTGTCGATGCCAATATCATCCGTCCTAGTCAGTCTCCATATACAAACCCTATCCGCATTGCGAAGAAGCGTAATGGTTCTGAACGCATAGCATGGTATCGGCCTTGTGACGTTCCCTCTGCTGGGACTCTCTGGGGAATGGAGTGGGCGTGATCCGACGCGTGGGCCCGGTGCGGGTTTGCGGTTGTCGCGTGTCTTTGAGTTTTTGTTTCTGGGACGTGCCGGTTTCCTCGCGGTGTTTTCCGTCGCCGTTTTGGGAGCGATGGTGGTGAGATGAATTGCGTGGAGTGGTGTGCCTGGCTGGGTTTGGGCCCACGACTCGTAAGTTTAGTCGGGGCCGTTGTCACTGGGCCACCACTGCTCGTCAACGTATGATGGTAAAATATCGCGAATTAAAATCCAATATCGTTGCTGATAGGTTCCCTCTACCTCTCATGGCAGATCAAATAGCAAGGCTATCAGGTGCATGTTTCTATTTACCTAGATTGTGCCAGTGTAGTGGTTTTAACCAAATTCTTATAAGATGAGAATCTTTGACTACTTCCTGAGAATATAAATAAACTGAAACAATTCGAATATTCATCAAAGAGAGTTTTTGAAGCGGCTCTCAAATAATGACACCTTTGTTATATTCGCGAACGCGAATATCGAGTAAAACGCGCGGTGGTCACGATTGCTACTGCGAATATTCGTTACATCATTATTATTCACTATTAAGTTCCCTATGAGTTAGAGACTTTGGCTGTAGTAACGCTGTAAAGCATTTTCAAATTTATTTACAAAGATGATTCTTTGAAGTAGGTAAGTACCGATTGTAATTCATTAAAAGCATTACGAATCAAAATCGATATGACATCTCGTGTTCATCGATGACGGGCATTTCTAAAAGCCTCTCATTTTCAAATCCTTAATCGTGAACGTGAAGGCCGTCGTATGGTTCATGTGGACTTCTTATCTCGGAATACCTACATTACCATACCATTCTCGTTCTTCTAACGTTCAAACGCCAAATAAAAACGTGTTGATCTCGTAACTTTATCAAGTAACTGGTCATTAGCAAAACAGCTACGTGATCAGGAGGTTCAGTCATTAATCGCTAAACTCTGGGAAGATCAGTTTCCACCTAACACCTGGAGGAACCTAACCAGGCTAATAAAACCTTTCGGAAGCAGTCAGGTAATTTTGCATCGCAAGGTACAGAGAAGTCGTAATCGTTGTCTCCAAATGGCTCACGAGCTTTTCGTTGGGCCGTAATTAATCATGTGCTGAAGTCACTAATGCACATTGGATGAAAAAAAAAGGCTCTTGAAAAGGTTTACGAACATTAGGTATTGGTTCGAACTTCAGCTAAATACGTCCGTAAGTTCGTTGATAGATGTATAACGACGACGATAATAACCAGTAAAGTACCGGTATAATTAGTACCGTCTAATTTTGGCCGTATACAGGCGGAACTCTACCACTAGATTCCTAAAAACAAAATGTTTTCAGTGGCGTACTATTCATGATGTTGACATAAAGAGTATGCTCAGTGCCATAAATGACGATAAAAAATTACGTCATAGTTTTTAATTGATGCTTTTACTTTTGTTCTTTACCGTACTCTTCGTAACGACTTAGCCAGCATGGTCGGAGCCTTTTAATTAATCTAGAGTATTCGGAGCCTTTTGATGAGGGTTATAGCAGATCGATCCATGTCGATGCTTGGCTAGCAAAGATTTTAAAGATTTTTATGAGTGTCTTATTACATTTTTGGATTTGATCACCACACGATCCAGTTGCGCTAACGGGCAAGTTGATAAGATGATGCTTACATGACTGTAGAGACGTCCCATAGTTGGTCTTGCCAAGAAGCTTTGGAAGATCAACTTGCTTTGAGTTGTTTTATTTACCGCGTAACAGGGGCAAGCCCTCTTGAACTTTTGATAAAATGTGTTCTACCTTTGAATCTTGTAAGTTTTAATGTGTGAAACGGAAACAAACGTTTGCGAGAGAAGTGCGCAAACGACAATGAACTTGAACAAAAAGTGGTAAGTACGAACAATGTAAATGTTTTAATGAAATTTGATATTGGTGATTTAGTTTTTATTCAAAGTGAAGAGCGAAACCAGACTGAATTGGTTCCTAACAAAGGACCGTTTGTAGTAGTAAACTTGCTTGATGGTGAACGTTATCTTTTGAAACCGTAACCGAGCTTATAAATATGCTCACAACTGTATACGAAAGAGGCCTCTAAGTAGTGCTGCTGATGAGCTGAATGTATTTGATGTAAAATATGAGGAGGATTATATCTCCACAGAAAAGAAGACACACACTATGCTATAGCTATTTGGTCAAACTGCACGCACCAATCTGTAGTCGTAACTGCAATTCACTTGTGAGTTGTTCAGGGCGCGATGGGCAGTTGGTGGTGCGGCGGGGGCCTGGGTTTCTGAGGAAACTATGTTTTGTGTTGGTCATGGGATGGCCTGGGTTTCTGAGGAAACTATGTTGTGTTGGTCATGTGATGACCTGAGATTTGGTCAAACTGCACGCACTTATCTGTAGTCGTAACTGCAATTCAATGGCGAGTTGTTCAGGGGGCGATGAGCAGTAAGTGGTGCAGCGGGGGCCTGGGTTTCTGCGGAAACTATTTTTGTGTTGGTCATGTGTTGGCCTGGGAGTCGTAGACTCTATGAGCGAAGTGTTTGTGACGTCACTTGAAGTAGTGCCGATATGGGTGGCACGAGTTGTCACTAGCTGCGGAGACAGCTGGGCTATGAGCATTTTATGTGGTCTAAGTATGTTTTGTTTTTGTGTCTAAATGTTGACTGTTAGATACTTTTGAAGCTTAGAGGTACCTTTTGATATTCTGATTTGATTTGATTCGAAATGTATGTTGAAATGAAATGAATGTTGTTGTTAAATTAGCTATTGCTAATGTAATTGTTCTTGGTCAGGTTGGCCGAGGTTGTACTGTTGCTCCTGAATTGAACTTTGATTGCAGGTGCACACGAGGACGTGTAATATGCCAGGTTGGCCGTGTCGTGGAGAACGAGACTTAGCTATCGAGTTCTGGTTTTGTTATTATTATGGTACCAAGGGGTATAACGCCGTGACGTCATTTGTTATGGTGTCGCGTGGACGGAGTCGTATGAGAGGGCTGGGAACCGGGAAGCAAAGATCAGTACAGTATCGGTTGCACAGCTTCGAGGTCCGCACCTCTGATACGAAACTGTCGGTTTTCCCATACATTTGTTATTACTTAGTATTGCTACCTGTGGTTGCTACTTGCAACATTAATGTGAACTGTAAAAGTGACAATATAATTAACTGAACATCAAAGTGCATAGTTACTAAAATCCCTTCGTAATGAACCCAGTACCACTGTATCAAGATGATGACGGCCATACCGCTCAGCCACTCCTGGCGTCGTCATATATATGTTATGTTGTCTGAGTATGGTTTCCGGACACAGTCCTATGCTTGGCGAGGGCTTATTGCAACCAGCCCGTCACTCTCCAAAAACTGATTAGGCGTCTCTAGGTTTTTCAGGGCGTCTGTAAGGGAGTTCGGGCCCGGGGATCCTAGGGTTCGTGTGCTTGTATTACTGACACTTGTGCAGTCAAGGAGCACACAATTTTTTCTTTCTACTATCGGACAAATCGTCGTACCCTTACGTTATTGAAACCTCTACGGTCCGGACGCCGCGTCGTTTATACAGTGTACATCGAAGGACTGGAACAATTTGCCTGCTGTGGGCTTCTCACTTGTTTATAATTTAAGTAAGAAGAAGATAAGTATCTTCAAGGCTAGAGAGACTAGGCTTTTAATAAACTGGTGCCCCTCACCATCAACGATTGCATCACTGCTTACCATCAGGCAGGATAGCGGTCACGCACTAGTTTATAACAATAAAAAAACTGTCTCCCTCCTACGTACAGTTCGCTAAATATTTTCTCGAGACAAACAGTCTTTAATTCGAAATTCATTTCATTAGAAAATCCAGTCATTCGTATTCAAATTGTTTACCGTTGAGAAAAATGGCTTGGTTTAATTATGCCACTTGGCTTCATTCTTTACTAATCTCATAAACAAACATCTGACTAGGCATGACCTGATGCCCTTACATTTGAAACCACTGAACAGAACAGAAACTGGCTTTGACTGGCCTGTTGGTCTAGCAGTTAGTGGCCCTGACTGCTATTTATTTATTTTATTTTATTTTAATAAGTAGTGACAGACTACGTAACAGACTAAGACAATCAGAACATTTAAAACAACATACATTACTATGCCAGAGGTCGTGGGTTCGAATCCCACCCAGGACAAATGTTGTTGTGTTCTGTGTCTGAGTGTAATTTATCTATAGCTAGCGCCCCGCTCTGGCTTCGCACGGGTGCAAAATTATCAGTGTTTCCCTACTATATTATACATGTATTATACGTAACGTACGTTGTCGAAGGTTGTCTAGTACCCATAACACAAGCTCTGCTTAGCTTGGAACAAGATGGCGTTATGTGAAAGTCATAAAAAAAAGGAAAAAAAAACGGCCCAGGAATAAACTTTGAGCATCACTGCCCCATGATACCACTGAATCAGTTGTTAGGCTCTAATAACGTACATAATTGGTCTACGGCCTTACGGCGTTTGTTTCTAAATCTGATTTCCCTTGTATACTTAAACTTGGCAGCTAGAAAAATTGGTTTACTAATTAATTTTCCGGCTCTTTTTAGTTTGTCTGTTACGAGATAAGGTAAATTAATGACATGTAATCGTTTATATTTAGAAGCGTGTTCGCAGTTCTACATAATTACACAAAAGACTAAAGTGTTTAGTGTTCATTCTATTAAACTCGAATTAAAAAGAATAAGTGCAAAGGAACACTCGCAGCAGGTTTTCAAAATATAGAACTGCATTATGATCTTCACTGGAAGTGATGATGAAACCTACCTGTCCTTCAGTTGCCCTTTGCATTCTAGAACTACGGTTTTCCTTTCGAAAATTCCCCGTGGCCCTAACAAGTATTGGCCCTACGGTTTTCTTGACAACTCTTTGGGGCGCGCAAGAAACACTACACGCCTGCGATAACACGGTCACTGCCGGACGGCGAGCGACCTGACACTGGGTCATAATACTCATAACCAAACATTGTGCAGTACCCTTGAACATGATTCCAAAAATAGACCATAAACTGCCCGAAGAAGAGCTGTCTCTACCCAAAAGTCTACATATCTCAACAATAGTAATACCATCTCTAACCATTCTACTCTTTTCTTTCAGAGAACAATCAAAAGACCACCAGATGACGTGGTGTTTCTGGCGCCGGAGACGGCTGGTGGTGGCTCTGCTGGCTTTCTTCGGCTTCTTCAACGTGTACGCGCTGAGGGTGAATCTTTCAGTGGCCGTGGTCGCCATGACTGAGCCTGTGGAGACGAAGCTGGAGAATGGAACTATTGTTTTTGTGAGTATCTTTATTATCTCGTTAGTCTTAGGCGATACACCTTTTTCCTGCCTGTGTCCCATATTGGGGAAGGCACAACACGTTTTTATCTTAAATTTTGTCCTGTCACCCGTCACACTATCACTAACTCCCTTTTCTTTCATATCACTCCTCACACAATCCATCCATTTTTTTCTTTGGCCTCCCTATGAGTCCCTGTGCCTTTCCATACATCTACATGCCATGAAGTGTCCCATACCATGGTACCTAAATGATTAATGGCTCGTAAGAAAACGCCGTAAAAGCTGACCTTTGAAACCGTTTCGCCTCTAGGGCTGCGAGAATATTTGAAAGAGTTTACCGTAGCCCTACAATGCGAAAGGCAATTGTAGGACACAAGGGGGAATAATAATAATATAATATATTCCAAAACGCCATCTAGTCCCAAGCTAAGCAGAGCTTGTGTTATGGGTACTAGACAACTGATAAACATACTTATATACTTCTAAATACATACATATTATAGATAAATAACACCCAGACACATAACAAATGATCGTGCTCATCACACAAACATTTGTCCTGGGTGGGAATCGAACCCACGACCTCCGGCATAGCAGTCAGGGTCACTAACCACTAGACCAACAGGCCAGTCAATTAATTACTAACATTCTTTCATTTTTATAATGGCACTTGGTAGGTGTGTTCAGTGTCACTACGATATTCTCCCCTTCATCATCACCATCGTTTCAGTCAAATTACGTCCACTGTCGGATATAGGCCTCCTACAAGTGTCGCCACACCGACTGGACTTATGCGTTTCACATCTATCGGATACTCGTAACCCTCACCAGGTCATCTTTCGACCTTGTGAGAAGCCTTTTAATGCTGCGTCTTCCATTACGCGGTTGCCACTCCAGAACCTTTCGTCCCCATCGACCATCTGTTCTGCGAGCAAATGTGCCCTATCCATCACCACTGATCCCCAAATGTTTGAAACAAAAAACCTAATCGCTTAGCAACAGAACTAATCCATACTAATACTCTAATCCTATCCCGAATTCAGTCAACCATCTGCTTTTATGAGCAACAAACTAAATCGCCGATACACTTAATGCTGAGAGGCTTTTAATACTCGTTCGTTTAGTATTTATTACTATCAGCCTCATGTTAAAGAGAAGTCTAAGGCTATATGTCATTTATCTTCGCAATAATGTCGTCTTGATATGTTTTTCGCAAAATGTACTTACGGAATCTATGCCTAGCAAAATAAGGATGTTTTATTGCGAGATATTGAGTTGTTTTTAGGAAATGTACTAAGTATCTCATGTTTTTAGTTAAAGTCTGAATAGATTTATGGTCTTTCTGAAAATGGCCTTTTAAAGGTTCCACTAAAGTGCTTCAGATATCCTGTGTAGATCACACAGGTATTATTTGTAACTTGTACAAATGACGCATAGGACCGGTCGCTGTGGCGACGCTTGGGGGAGGCCTATGTCCAGCAGTGGACGTCTTTCGGCTGAGATGATGATGATGTACAAATGAAGTCTCTTTTGAGATTTATTGTAAGCATTACTAATTTTCTTATAATAAGTTCCGGATCCACGGATTCCCCTTTTGGAAGTAAGACCCATGGCCCAGTAGCCTTTGGTCGTGCTGGGCCCCTACGGTTTTGCTGACATCTTCTCGAGGCGCCCTCGATGACACAGACTCAATCCGGACGGTTACCGGACAGCCAGACGGCGAGCTACCCATTGCTCGTCGTTTGCAATCTCACGCCTAAGGTGACAGAAAGTTGGGGTCAGTGTACCGACGGCTGGGGCGTGAGAAATATGAGACATTTAGTATCGTGGAGAGCAGTGGTGGCCCAGTGGTAACTGCCTCGACTTACAAGTTGTAGGTCTCGGGTTCAAACCAGGCGCATTACTTTGTGTAATTTATTTCATCACCACTACTCTCAAAACGGTGACGGAAAAGGAGGCTCATTCCCTCTCCTAGAGAGGAGGCCTGAGTCCCAGCTGTGGGAAAATTACAAGGCCGATAATGCTAATGCTAGTATCGGCATGTAGGTTCCCACAGTGAAATACTACGATTCCGTGAAAAGGAAGTATTTTTATCATTGTACGGCGTAGGTATATGCGGGATTCTATTTATATTTAAATGGATGACAATGACTTGTGTGCACTTGTCATATGAGAAAAAAGTTAGCCAATTACCGTAGATGATAGCAGGGCTCTAGGACAGGTGTTTGTATGCAGGAAGTAAGTACTTATTATAGATAGGTTATCTATCGTCATTTGCTGGTGCAACACCCTTTAGCTTTCTCTGGTTAAGGTTAGATCCTTGAGCTCATGGATAGATAACATTCTTTATTATATGCTGAAAAAGTTTGCCTACTGTGGGCGTCTCGTCTGATTATAATTTGGATGTCTTCAAAGCTACAGTGAATAGGCTCTTAATAAACCAAGGCCCTTCACCATCAACGATTGCTTCACTGCTTACCAAGATGTAGGATCGTAGTTAAGCATTTAAAGATTATCAATAAGACAAACTAGGGAACCTGCATTTTTTTTTACGAAATCCCGCAGGATTCAATTTTTTCGTAGTTAAATTTTCAGACGAGATGCATTGTTTTGATTATATATAAGACCATGTGCAGCCTCATTAACAAGTGATTTAATAACTTCCCTTTCAATTTTATGTTTTATGATTACTCTATTGGAAATGGAACGTAATCAATGTCAGTTTAATTACTCTATCTTCTTAAATCTAAAAGATGAAACATCACGTTACATCATTAGTTATTAGAAACTGATTATATTTATGTAACTGAAATAATAGTCATTATTTCAGTAGAATCATTATAGTCAATTAATCATGAGTAATAAATAGTTTTTACTCAAGTTAATTTTAATATGTTTTTTTATCATTAAGGAAGTTTCCCGTAATGATACAAAACATATTATAATTAATTTATTAACTTAATTACTTCTCACACACATCATCAAACACGCCATTAGAAGACAAACCCTTTCATTTCATACCCATATTATTGGACTTCATTAAAAATAACTAGCCCACTACATTGGTTGTTCAGCCATGTCAGATTTAGAATGACGTCACATAGCTAACCATGCATTGTCATCAAAACTAAAAGTGTATACAAAATTTCAGCTCAATCTGTTGAAGATATCTCCTTCAAAGTTGAGTTGCAAGATTCCACCCGAACACCGTTACATACATAAAATATACTCAGTCAAATTCGACACAAATATTATAAATTATTATAAATATAGAGCCACACTAAACGATTGAACACTGCCACCCAAAATACAAGCATCCGCTTAGTTAGGTAGACAGTAGCAGTACCTATAGCATATTATATTTACCTGTATCTTATTATAAATCCCTGGTGACTTGTAATACACGTTTCATACAGACCTATCACAGGCACCAGTCTCTCAAACCTAGCATTAAGTAATTTTGTGTAGAGAAAATAACCGTTTTGTGAACCTAGCCTGTAACCTAACATTTAGCGACAATTAGTATTAGAGCCTATTTCACAATGTTCGAGTAGCCACTACTTCCTGAATAAATTTAAAAAATAGAACAGAATTTGTATGAAATTATCTGCCAGGTAAGATATTGTCAACTTAATGGTGAACCTGTTTCACCCTTAGCGGCCTTGGTAATGTTCCCACTGTTGGGACTCAGGTCTCTTCTCTAGGGGAGGAAATGGGCCGTAATCTACCACGCGGGCCCAGTGCGGATTGGTGGGTTAGCGACAAAAAGATTTATTATTATTCAATAAAAGCTTATTAAAACATTAAATACTCTTCCAGATACCAGAATTCGACTGGAGCTCCCAAACCAAGGGTCTGGTGCTGAGCTCGTTCTTCTACGGGTACCTCATCACGCAGCTACCGGGCGGCTGGCTCGCGGCTAAAATTGGAGGTAACAGGTTCGTTCCGTTTTATAGAACCATACATGATAATGTCGCGTGGAACTTTGTGGCATCGAGCCTTAGTCAAATGTGCTTCTTCCTAGCGTGTCGATGGCAAAACTAGTTAAATACCTTGCCTGGCCCATTACTCGGCCACGGCAATGCCGTCCACTGATGCTATCATTAGGTCCTCACTTGAATAGGTACTTAACAGGTCACTTGGTGAAGGATGGAAGGTGTGACATGGTCTGTGGAGAGACGCTGCACAAACACCGGCATGAAGTCCGCCTTTGTACATTAACTTGTGCATGAAATTAAAAATTAATAATTGCCTGGCGACAAAACTATCGAAACTACACACTCGCTTCCCGCAGATCGCTAACTCTTTTACAGTTTCTCGTTCATTGTCGGCGGTCGGACCACTGCCTTAGATGGACACAGCGTTTCTGAATCGTAAACTATAATATATTTTTCTCCTATTCGGTTCTTTAAATTTTAAAGAACCTTGCTCATACTGCTTGTACTATTATTACTTGTTCTGTGCCCTTACTAGGAATTACTCCTAATCGTGTAAACTCACGAAAACAAGACACCCAAACCAAGAACAACTAAGTACCTAATTAACTTTGCAAATAAAGAGACAGTCCTAAGTCTATTTGCTTTCGTACAGCCCATCCAAAGGTTGTCTGTAAGAGATTTCCCTGTGCGACAGTACACTGATTTTTTTTTAAATGTTTGTCCGTGTTAATATTGTTACGCCGTGAAACTTGAGTACGCTATATCTTCGACGAAACCAAGAGTAGCATCAAATAATTAAAACGCATTGCTGTACGAAGCTTCGAGAATAGGAGTACATACTCAGGCCTGGCAAATTCCAGAAAAGTCCGACATACGCTATTATTATTAGCTAAGATTCAGTAGGTAGTTATGTGGGTGGATAAGGGAATTTGTACCTTCCGGTATTACAATAGAGTCGAAATTCGCATGTAAGGTGGTAGATAAGTACCTACTTACGAGAGTAATAATAATGATTTATGGCCTCCCGATGCGACTATTTTGTGCTAGAATGTCCTTGAAACGTCGGTATCGAGAAATTTCGATGACTTCGCATATAAATACGGGTCTCCGGCTAGAAGCAGTCAGTTTGATTTCGTCAGCGATACAGAGCGAACTACCTAAGTGCTTGAAGTGATACCTAGCGACCTAAGCGATACTAAACGGAACTCTGAGTGTTTATAGTGATTGGTTATTTGTTGATTGGACTAATTTGTCATTGTTTTGTGGTTAATAAAGTTATCTGCTAGTAAACCGGCATTTAATTACTCACGTTCGTAACAACTGGTGTCAGAAGTGAGATGCCATTACTACAGAGGGACGACGAACAAGGAGGCAAGTGGAGATGGATGCTGCACGTCAACGTCTGGAAGCGGAAGATCGGGCTGGTATGGGAGCAACGGCAGCTGCTGAGGCGCCAACAGGGCCATCCTCGGAAATGAACCTCGCCGCAGTGTTGGCCGCCATGCAAGCTAGTATGGAACAAGCCCGCCGCGAACAGGAAGCTGCCCGCCGCGAACAAGAGGCTAACCAGCGTAAGCTCCAGGATCTAATCGCGGCTAACCAGGAAGAAGCCCGCCGCGAACAGGAAGCTGCCCGCCGGGATCAAGAGGCTAAGCAGAACCTGATCCTCGAAAAAATCGATCACGGCCTCGTCACGTTGGGCGAGAAAGTGAAAAATCTCACCTTAGAGGTCAAGGAGGTTTCCGCCCGAGCTGATAGCCTCGAAACCAGAATTGATGGCCACGAAGATCGCCTGCTGGACATCAACAAAAAAATCGTCAAGCTCGAAGCACGCGAACCCGTTGCTGTTAGCGCACCATCGCACACCCACTGTGCATCAGCCGCAAAATTTGATATGCCGCGTTTTGATGGCACGTCGTCCTGGACGGCTTTTAAGTACCAATTCCAAACACTGGTCAAGACGAACCGCTGGGATGATGACCAGTCTTTCGCGGCGTTAACTTTGGCCCTACGAGGGGACGCTCTGCTGGTCCTAGAGAACCTTCCTTCAGACGGCAGGACGTTGGAGCGTCTAATGGAGGGACTAGACACTCGCTATGGTGACAAGCACCTCGAACATGTTTTCCGCGCGCAACTTCGCGAGAGAACGCAGAGGTCGAACGAGAGCCTTCAGCAGTGGGGAGTAGAGGTTGAACGGCTGGTTCGGCGGGCATACGTGTCGATGACACCGGAGACGGTGGAAGTAAATCTGGTGCAAGCATTCATCGACGGTCTACGGGATACTGAAGTCAGGGCTACGGTGCGACTCGGACACCACCAAACTCTGAAGAGTGCGATGGCCCACGCTTTGGAAGTGGAAGCCGTACGACAAGACTCACGTACGCACAGAGTTCGGGAAGTGGTGGTCTCACCTTCAGTGCAACCACGTCACCGAGAAGTGGCTTCGTCGGCAAAGTCCCGCTATATTCCGACGTGTTATGGATGTGGAGAAAAAGGGCACATTCGTACCGATTGCCCCAAGAGGAAGAGGGGAAGTGTGGACTCCGGAACTCAAGTTAACGAGGAGTCGTTAAACAGGGCCGCGGGGCGGGTGCTGGCTGGTCAACTGAAGGCCCCAACCATCACCATCAATCAAGTCCACAACGGAAATAGTTTGATCATCGAGGGAACGCTGAATCAACGTGCTTGCAATTTCACCGTTGACACCGGGGCGTCACGGACTATTATAAGACCTGAGTTGCTGAAACGCACCATCTTGTGGCAAACAGAAACCCCAGCCTACCGACTTCAGACAGCCACCGGCCAGCCAGTCTCCGTCCTCGGTGATACAGAAATCGAGTTTAAAATCGGTGATCAAGTGTACACCCAATCAGCGTTAATTGCGAATATTACCGACGATTGCATACTGGGTCTCGACTTCCTGCGGAATTACCGATGTGTTTTAGATATCGATAGAGGAGTATTGAAATTCCCAGACCAAGAAGTCTTCCTGCAAGGAATTAACACATGCAACCTCTATTGCTTAAAGGATACCACATTGGCTCCAAGAACGGAAACCTTAGTCGAAGTTAAATTTCCTAAGAAAATTAGGCAACGCAGATGTGTTATGGTTGAGGACATTGGCCGGCACCCGGAACTTATCACCGCGAGGACATTAGTTATGACGAAAGGAAGATCCAAGGTCAGGATTGTAAATCTTGGGAAAAAGGAGATCCAGTTGAAGAAAAACAGTGTTGTTGGAAGATGTGAAGAAGTGAAGTATCTCCGTCAAATCAACACATCTTCAGTAAAACAAGACGCAATAAAAGGTGAACCTGATCACATCCAGCAACTTCTGGAAAATTCTAAGACCAACTTGTCAGTTTCGGAACTACAGCAAGCCAAGGAATTTCTGCTACGGTTCCGGGATATCTTTGCAACGGGAAAAGATTGCGGAAGAACAGGTCTCGTCAAGCATGAGATAGATACAGGTGATGCTAGACCAATTAAACAGAGACCGCGCCGCATACCCTGGGCTAAAGAAACTGAGGTAGCAGAAATGGTAAAGGATATGGCTGATAGCGGAATAATTGAACCTTCTACGAGCCCATGGTCTTCTCCTGTCGTTCTGGTGAAGAAGAAGGACGGCAGTACCAGATTCTGTGTAGACTACAGAATGCTCAATGATGTAACGAAGAAGGACAGTTATCCCTTGCCTAGGATAGACGACACACTGGATATGCTCAGTGGTATGAAGTGGTTTTCAACCATTGACTTGAAAAGTGGCTACTGGCAAGTGGAAATTAGCGAGAAAGATAAGGAAAAGACAGCGTTCAGTACAGGAATTGGCAACGGCCTATGGCAATTTAACGTCATGCCTTTTGGGTTGTGCAACGCTCCAGCAACGTTTGAACGCCTCATGGATAGAGTCATGGTGGGCCTTCTTGGTGACGTCTATCTGGTATATTTGGATGACGTCATTATAATGGGCCGCACTTTTAAGGAACACCTGAGAAATATGGAGAAAGTATTCACCAGGATACGGGGGGCTAACCTAAAACTAAGCCCAAAGAAGTGTGCCCTGTTCAAGAAGGAGGTCAGCTACCTAGGACATGTCATCTGCGCCGATGGAGTGAGAACCGATCCTGAGAAGATAAAGGCTGTCCAACAGTGGCCGGCTCCAAAGAACAAAACAGAAGTACGTGCATTTCTAGGGTTGTGCACATACTACAGACGGTTTGTTATGAGTTTTTCGGACATTGCAAAACCTTTACATCAGCTGACTGAGGATAAACGAGATTTTATCTGGGACAAGAACTGTGAGTCAGCATTCAACGAACTAAAGCAACGGCTATGTGAAGCGCCTATACTGGGGTATCCGAGCAGAGATGGAAGATTTGTCGTCGATACCGACGCCAGCAACACAGGAATTGGTGGAGTGCTGTCGCAGGTGCAAGAAGATAGGCAAGTCGTGATCGCTTACTTCAGTAAGGCACTTTCAAAACCAGAAAGGAACTACTGCGTGACTCGACGAGAACTACTGGCTGTTGTAAAAACTTTGCAACATTTCCACAAGTACCTCATAGGGAGACAGTTTACGTTGAGGACGGACCACGCTGCATTAAAATGGCTTCTACAATTCAAAAACCCTGAGGGTCAAGTTGCAAGATGGCTAGAGCAGCTGCAGGAGTTCAACTTTGTGACGGAACATCGTAGTGGAAAAGGGCATAACAATGCTGACGCCCTGTCGCGACGTCCATGTAATGAGGACTGTAGACATTGCCAGCAAAATGAAGCCCGGGAACACGTGAACTTAATTAGGGCTGAAGGCAACTTTAAGAAGTCCCAGGAAGAAGATGACGATATTCGACCTATACTGGACTGGAAGCGTAGTGGAACTAGGCCTCAGTGGAATGAAGTATCGTCACATAGTCCTGTCACAAAGAGCTACTGGGCACAGTGGGACAGTTTAGTCCTAGAAAATGATGTGCTTTGTAGGAAATGGGAATCGAACGATGGCAAGGAGGTGACCACACAAGTGATAGTACCACGACGTGAAGTGGTCCCCCTGCTTCAGGAGATACACGATGGCGCTTCTGGTGGACACCTGGGAATTAAGAAAACTCTACTGAAAGTGAGACAGCGGTATTACTGGCTCAATTGTAGAGAAGATATAGAGCAATGGTGTCGGAAATGTACAGCGTGCGCATCCGTGAAAGGACCACAGACTAGGAGCAGGGGCAAGCTTCAGTTGTACAATGTAGGAGCCCCATGGGAACGCATTGCCATCGACGTTGCTGGTCCTTTCCCAGTGACAGATGACGGAAACAAATACATAGTGGTGATACAGGACTATTTCACAAAGTGGCCTGAAGTTTTCGCCATACCCAATCAGGAAGCGACGACAGTGGCGAAAAAGGTGGTCGAAGAAGTAGTATGTCGGTATGGCGCACCTTTGGAGATCCATTCCGATCAAGGCCGCAACTTCGAATCTGCGCTGTTCCAGGAAATGTGCACTCTTCTGGGGATTTACAAGACACGCACAACACCTGCGCACCCGCAGTCGGACGGAATGGTGGAGAGGTTTAACCAGACCCTGGAGAATCACCTGGCTAAGGTTGTCGATGACCATCAGAAAGATTGGGACCGGTATATTCCACTATTTCTGATGTCTTATCGATCAGCAGTGCATGATAGCACGGGCCATACCCCAGCAAGAGTGAATTTCGGCAGGGAGATGAGACTTCCAGTCGATACCATAACCGGCGTGCCACCTGACAAGACTAAGCCAGTTACGGACTTCGTAAGTGACCTCCAAGATCAATTGGGTGAAGTGCATAAACGAGTGCGTGAGAATAGCCTGCACACCAGCGATAAAATGAAAACTAGATACGACCGCAATGCCAACGCCAAGGGATTTGAAGAAGGTGCACTGGTTTGGCTCCACAACCCACTTCGACGAAAAGGGAAGTCGCCGAAACTTCAAGCTCGATGGGAGGGAACCTACACCGTGATAAAAAGGATCAACGACGTTACCTACCGCATCAAGAAAGGGTTACGAGGGAAACCTAAGGTAGTCCACGTGGATAGATTGGCGCCGTATCACGGATCTAATAATGCTCGGGACGAGCATGACTAAGAGGGGGGCACTGTTACGCCGTGAAACTTGAGTACGCTATATCTTCGACGAAACCAAGAGTAGCATCAAATAATTAAAACGCATTGCTGTGCGAAGCTTCGAGAATAGGAGTACATACTCAGGCCTGGCAAATTCCAGAAAAGTCCGACATACGCTATTATTATTAGCTAAGATTCAGTAGGTAGTTATGTGGGTGGATAAGGGAATTTGTACCTTCCGGTATTACAATAGAGTCGAAATTCGCATGTAAGGTGGTAGATAAGTACCTACTTACGAGAGTAATAATAATGATTTATGGCCTCCCGATGCGACTATTTTGTGCTAGAATGTCCTTGAAACGTCGGTATCGAGAAATTTCGATGACTTCGCATATAAATACGGGTCTCCGGCTAGAAGCAGTCAGTTTGATTTCGTCAGCGATACAGAGCGAACTACCTAAGTGCTTGAAGTGATACCTAGCGACCTAAGCGATACTAAACGGAACTCTGAGTGTTTATAGTGATTGGTTATTTGTTGATTGGACTAATTTGTCATTGTTTTGTGGTTAATAAAGTTATCTGCTAGTAAACCGGCATTTAATTACTCACGTTCGTAACAATATGAAGTGTACAATCATCATCATCATTTCAGCCGAAAGACGTCCACTACTGGACATAGGCCTCCCCAAACCCCCATCTGCTTGAAGGTGAAGGAAAACATCGTGAGGAAACCTGGACTTGGGTCTGAAATCGCCAATCCGCATTGAGCAAGCGTGATGATTAAGCTCTTATATAGGAAGTTCGCCTTGCATATGTTGCATTATAAGGCAGCTGACCAAACCCCCCTTGAGGTGTACAATAAGGTATATTATTATTTTACCTAGCCTATGCTGTCCCACTGCTGGGCAAAGGCCTCCATTCCTTCCATCGTTCCCGGCTTTGAGCCACTTCTTGCCAATTCTTAAGGAAGACATCCAAGTCGTCCCGCCATCTCCTTCTTGGTTTGCCATGTAAGTATATAAATAAATAATGTAATTTTGCAGGGTGTTCGCGATAGGCATCGGCGCGACATCTCTACTGACACTGTTCACGCCGCCGCTTGCGCATACCAGCACAGCTTTGCTGATAGCCGTCCGAGTTGTCGAGGGATTATTTGAGGTAACATTTATTTTCTGATACAGGTATACTGCATGTTTGTAATCACAAAGAGTCTTTGTTTTCGTAGCAGTAAGGTTGGATTTCCTAGTTTAAGTGTTAGGCATTGTTGATGTGTGGTTAACGGTATATTCTTAGAATATTGATTATATCTGCAACTCACGAGTTAAGATTCATTTAAAAGGAAATGGTGATCAGCCTTGTGGTTGAATGATTTTGTGTAAGATTAGGCTGCTATCCCACTGGCGTTTTACGAGCATTGACGTCAACGTCGCACATGATACTATTGCTAAAAAACCGGCCAAGAGCGTGTCAGGCCACGCTCAGTGTAGGGTTCCGTAGTTTCCCGTCCGTCACAATAAGTGACCCCAATTTTTCAAAAACTGTTCGTCCTATCAAGTTCAAAACAATTTTCCTAGAAAGTCTTTATGAAGCTCTACTTTCCAGATTTTTTTCATATTTTCTAAACTTATAGTTCAAAAGTTAGAGGGGGGGGACACATTGTTTTTTACTTTTGGAGCGATTATTTCCGAATTTATTGATATTATCAAAAAATGATTTTAGTAAACCCCTATTCATTTTTTAATAGGTACCTATACAAAAATATATCACACGATAGGGTTCAAATTAAAAAAAAATCACTTTCCACTTCACATGTAGGGGAGCTACCCTAAAAAAACATTTTTTTTCCAATTTTTATTTTACTACTTTGTCGGCGTGATTGATATAAATATTGGTACCAAATTTCAGCTTTCTAGTGCTAACGGTCACAGAGATTAAGCGAGGACGGACGGACAGACATGGCGAAACTATACTAGACACGACGTTAACGTTGAGCAGACGTTCGAGTGACGCCGACGCTCGTAAAACACCAGTGGAATAGCGGCCACACATTGATTCTAGTGGCGGGTTCAGACATTTCTGTATAAACTTCTACCAGTAAGCCACTGAGCCGCGTGAAAGTAAAAAAATATTTCAAGGGAACCCACAAATAAATATCCTATGTGCTATGCCAGTACACAGCGGGTAGACCATGGCGGTCTACCCGCCGTTTAACAAATATTTATTATTCAAAATCAATTTACTTCATACCTTAAAAATTAATTACTTATACGAATCTTAATTTACAGCAAAATCCTAATTTATTAATAATTAAAAGTTAAGAAAAAGGAAAGGAAGGATTAAGTTATTTTATAAAAACATATTTACATTCCAGGGTGTGACGTACCCATGCATCCACGCAGTGTGGTCCCGCTGGGCGCCCGCCTCGGAACGAGCTCGCCTAGCCACGTTCGCCTTCAGCGGCAGCTACGCCGGCACTGTAGTATCCATGCCTATATGTTCCCTACTAGCGCACTATACTGGCTGGCCCGGGATATTCTACGTCTTTGGTAAGTAAATACCCCACCACTGGGTGTAACATACCCATGCATCCACGTAGTATGTCTCGTGGGGTGGCAGCTACGCCGGGACTCTAGTGTCCATGCCTATAATATATGCTCCCTACTAGCACACTATACCGGCTGGCCCGGGAGGCCGGGATATTCTACGTCTTTGGTAAGTTAAGACTACGTCACATAGTACTGGGTGTAACATACCCATGCATCCACGCAGTGTTGTCTCGCTAGGTGTCAGCTACGCCAGAACTGTAGTGTCCATGCCTATATGCTCCCTACTAGCGCACTACACCGGCTGGCCCGGGATATTCTACGTCTTTGGTAAGTTAACATCCCGCCACATAGTATTGGGTGTAACAGACCCATACATCCCTAGTCTAGTCCCACTGGGCGCCAGCCTATATGCTCCCTACTAGCGCACTATGCCGATGCTCGATGGCCCGGAATATTCTACGTCTTTGGTAAGTTAATACCCCGCTTCATAGTACTGGGTGTAACATACCCATGCATCTACGCAGTGTGGTCCGCTGGGTGCCTGCATCAGGAAGGCCCTGTCTAAACACTTGCTCATTCAGTGGTAACTGGCATAACTATAGTGTTTATACCGACTGATCCGAGATATTCTATATTTTTAGTAAGTTAACAGAACTCCAGGGTGTAATATACCTATGCATCCACGCGATCAGGTCCCCTCGAAAAAAAACCATGATGTATATTTACCATCAGTATAGTGTCAAGTCTTTAGAAGCCAAGCTCTCGTTAAATTAGTAACGAATTTCTATTGCAGGTCTTTCGGGTTTGGTGTGGACTACAATATGGTGGCTTGTCGTGAAGGAATCACCTGAAAAGGACCCGCACATAACACCAGCTGAACTCAAATACATTCAGGTTAGTTATCTTTTGAAATGAAACCTTTTCGTGTGTGGATTGAGACGGAAGCGTCACGCTCGGCTATGTAACGCTCGTTCGGGAGCAGTCGGCTCGAGTCGTCCGACCTTACCCGATTACGATTTTGAAGTGAAAACTTATTTAGGATGGCTAAACCCGTTTTTATGGGTATTGAATGAGACTGAGCCGTCACCCTTGTCTATATAACGCTCGTCCGAGAAAGGTCGGCTTGAGTTGTCCAATCTTACCCGTACGTTTACGTTTTTGTATTGTTAATTTATGTTATCTAGCTTACACACTCACTGTTTTATTATCAGTAATCTAAACCATAAAAATAAAAAATTTGCCATCTATGGGCGGTGACATATTATATCGCTTTATGTATTCGCTTTTGGGAGCCCTGGGTACACCTACTCGGTCCACCCAAAGTTACTACCACTGTTAAAATAAAGATCTTAACCTATCACATACTCGCAAAACGAGACACCAAAAGTAAAACAATAACGGCGCGGTCTCATAGGACCGGTCGGGGATTCATGAATTAATATGTTTTTTGTAGTAGTTAGTAGTTCACAAAAAAAATGTCTTCAGTATGTCTTTTTTAGTAGTTCACAAACTAAGAAACCCACCTATCATTCCAGGACTCCCGCGGCACGCAAGCAGTGGAAGGCTCCAAGATCCGTCACCCGTGGCGCGCGATGCTGTCGTCGCCGCCCGTGTGGGCCATCGTCATGGCGCACTTCAGCGAGAACTGGGGCTTCTACACGCTGCTCACTTTCCTGCCTACTTTTATGCAAGGTAGGGTAATGTTAGATTAAATTATTTTAGAAACGAAAAGAAACTTACTCCTGTGATATTAAGAGTTACCCTAGAACGCAAAGCGCAACTGAAGGAACACATTTAAATGGGATTTAGTCACTAAAATTCTGATACTTTGGTTCGATTCTCTTCTCTGATGCAGACCAATGACATAGACTTATGACATAGTGATGCAAACACTGTCGTAGGCTATATTTCTTTTTTTATTATTATAAACTAGTGGCTGACCGCGATCATACCTGATGGTAGATATGTATGTAAAAAACAGATAGCAAGCCGCACTGTGCACCTCTTCCTCATTCCACATTTGAAACGTTAATCGCCGTTTCATTTGATAAACAATTTTCATGCTGTTTTCACAAAAATATGTCTTTTAATCATTAAAAACCATTTGTTGTTCAGTAAAAAAAATACTAACTGACCCGGCCAACGTTATTTTGCGTTATAAATAACAACAAAACGTTATTTTGCATTAAAAACAATAACTTGACCCACAATTTTCCAGACGTGTTCAAGTTCGAGACGTCCCAAACGGGCTGGCTGTCAGCAGTACCCTACCTGGCGATGGCCATCGTGCTGCAAGTGGCCGGACACATCGCCGACTGGATGCTGCGGAGGGGCATGATGACCAGGACTAATATTAGGAAGCTGTTTAACTGTGGAGCTTTTCTTTCTCAGGTTAGACAGCATTTTATTTCAGTCGCCAAACTGTAGGAGCCCAACAGGGTCGAAGCATATTGCATGAAGTTGTATTGTGTTGTATAGAACCCGCAGCCCTGGAATGAACGCAAAGAAAGAATAAAAGTGGATTTTTGTCAGTAAAAGCATAATACTCGGATCCCGCTCCGCTCAGAGCAAGAGAAGTCATTATGGAGACTTAATTTTTCGAAAAAGTATTTTATTTCAAAGAATATATAATATTGTTGCCAAATTATTGACGGTACTTTCAGTATTGCACTAATATTATAATGTTGAAAGTTTATATGTCTGCGTAATGTTTGTTCATTTTTAATTAGCTAAAAGTGATTTTGGAGTACATAATTTTTTTTTGTATCCCGGGAGTGTATGTTGAAATAGTTTTACATTAAGCGCGCGCGAAACCGCTGGCAGACATTAGGATAATAAGTATCAAATGTAGAATAAATTGTAGAATAGGCTCAACCATCGCCAACATGTAGCCGTTTCAAATATTGAACAGATTTATTGAAGAGGTACTAAAACTAGCCTTGTTCGCAATTCCAACGTTGGGTCGCTGGATTGTTCGCGGAAATGTTCGAAAGAGTTATTGCGACCCTGGAACGCAACTAAAAGAATTCAGGTGGGTTTTACTTAGTAAAAGTCTGACACCGGGTAAAACCTATTTAATGATTTCCTATCTCAAATTAATATAATTTGTTTAAACAATTTCAGACGGTATTCATGGTAGCGGCGGCGTATTCCACAACCGTGACGGGATGTGTCGTGTTCCTCACCATTGCTGTTGGGCTCGGCGGGTTCGCCTGGTCCGGATTCAGGTAACGAGTTATTTATTACTTTTGTACTCTAATTAGTCTAGAATGGCAGTCTAGTATTCCATGGCTGCGAATATTTTCGGAAGAGTTTCCTAACCCTAGAACTCGAAGGGAGACTGATGGACATGTCAGGTTTTAGTCAGTAAAAATCTGACACTTCCTTTCACCTTCGAACGGAAGAAACCATTTAACGACTTCCCTGCTAAAAAAAATGCTTTGTTGATACTTCAAGTGATACTGTAGCTAGCTAGGGCTATTTCGCAAGGAGGATAAGCAGACGACAGCGATGCAGAGTTTTTTTTTTGGCCACTATCAGTCCGCAATCTGGAGAGATTTTCGATGCCATTTTTAGATTGTTGTTGTTGACCAAAGCACTCTAAACACTTCCAGCGTGAACCACCTGGACATCGCTCCGCCGCATGCCAGCGTGCTGATGGGGCTGTCCAACACCGTGGCCACGCTGCCCGGCATCATCAGCCCACCGCTCGCCGGCAGCATCGTCACTGACAAGGTATCTAACCAATACTAACCAATCTTTCATTCATTGCTTTTGAGACAACTCTTCTACATATCCGCCTTGGACGCGAATTACAGTGTCAACTTGGAAATCTCTTAACAATCTGACCAAATCAGGTTTCCTCGACCCATCTCAGCGACATGCTTTACCTGCTTTGTTGCCCATCCTCCACAACCACCTATACTTTTCAGGAACTATGCGAGGCCAATGACAGAGCCGTACAGATTGCCAAATACTGGTCAGATATAAAATGAGTACATCGATACGAAAAGAAGATGAATGAATGAATGATACATTCAGTGCCAAGAACCCGAGAGCTGGCTCGTATAATCGTTTTTGTTTTGATATTATGTCTTTTAACGTTTGAGTCCCCAACCGGTCCTATGAGACCGCGCTGTTATTGTTTTACTATTGTGTCTCGTTTCGCGGGTATCTGAGTAATTAAGCCACGTCTTCGTATAATATTGTCATTTTGTTTTCTATTAGCATACCGATGTACCGACCCCAATATAGTTGGGAAAAGGCTAGGCAGATGATGATGATGATACCGATGTGACAAACGCTGATGCTTTTGCAGTAGTTTTGGCTCAGTTCAAAGGGCACTCCGTTTATTTTACCTCAATTTTTAACTGTAGCAGTATTATAACCCTTATAAACTAAAACCTTCTTTCTCCCCTTTCAGACCGCAGAACAATGGCGCGTGGTATTCTTCATCTCCAGCGCCATCTACCTAATAGGCGCCATCGTGTACGGCCTGTTCTGTTCAGCGGAACTACAGCCCTGGGTCGTGGAGCTCGACACGGACGCCAGCTTCGACACAGACGGCGCCTCCGTCACTACGGCTCGAGGATACGACAATAAGGCGCTGGATCAGAACTCGGAAATGTAAAATAATGTGATACTAGAGTGCGTCTAACGATAGCGCGACCTCGAGATTTTTTTTTTAATTTAATTGGCAACATTATTCAGCCGCAATTGTAGGAAATAACAAAAAAATCTGAAGTATCAAGACATGATTCTCCTACTAGTTAGTAATACCACATACAAAATTTTTGGATTGAACCTCTTTTTCTCAGGTCGCGCTTTCATTAGACGGACTATATATGAAATTTTAATAGGCTGTAAGATATGTAATGAATTTGACTTGAGTATGTTTGTACGTCTGTTTTGTGGACTGTTTGATAGTGTTTTGTTTTTTTGTATTTGGACTGAGACGGTCTGCCATGCTCACAGCGGTACTAAAGTACCCGTCACGAGAAGCTATAAATTTTGTAAACAAGTGTTCAGGAGTTCACAACATTTGGACCAACAAAAAAAATGAATTTGTTTAAGATTTAATAAATTATTAAGTAACAATATTAATTAACATATGTATATTATTTAAGAATAATTATTCGTCAGATTCAGTTGTTTCCATTTCTGTGTCAGAATCAGTGACATGTATCACGAAGCTGTCTACAGTTTCATCAATCATCTCATCGATTTATAACAATAACAATCAGATCCGCGATATTTATGCAAAGCAATGAAACAAACTCGTACGCATTCGAAACTCGAATGACGCGTTTATTTCAAAATGAGTTTACAATCCCTGCGACGGACCAAGAAACAAAAAACTATAGCACTTTGCGTCGTTAAAATATGATCCGACTAAATTAAATAGATTGTTACTTTCATATAACCCGTCTCTATTTCATGTCGATTGAAAATGTTTACTTAGTAAAAGATGTTTGTTTACATAATTTATAGCTTCTCGTGACGGGTACTTTAGGTTGACATTGCTTTATAATCGTTTATGCAAATGATAATGACTCAAATTGTAATTTAAAAAATGCTCAACTTGGACCAGCATAACACTTGCCTATTTCTTTATGCTATTTGGGCAATGTAAAATGAATTCTGTAATATATGAAATATGTCATGCGGTTTGCCGTCCCATCGCGCTATGAGAGTAGAGGAACAGAGAGTGCACCTGTGTACAACGCACTCTTTTGAGCACTATAATATCGCTCTTGAGATTGGAATCGGGAGACGTTATTATGCTGAAACTACTGTCACTCAAAGATCTGTGGCAAAAAATAATAATGCCAATAAAGATTTCGCACAAGTAACAACTATCGTCTATCTTTTATACCCTGAGACTAAATTGACACAGTGTTGTAATGTCATTTTAGCCTCAGGGTATAAAAAACAGACGATAATGGCCTCAGATATAATAAGGAACAAAATGTTCCCCAAAATGACGCGTAACGCTGTCAAATGATTATTCTCTGCAACTAATTGGTCTCTCGTCTACGAGATTTTATGAAGTGCGCCCACGACAGCTAATCTGCAAGTTGATGACATTCTGGCGAAGGAACTATCGCTCCGTCTTTTGGTAGCAAAGTCTTATGAAAAAATCGCGTCGATGTCGCAATCTTGGAGACAGCGGCCATGATTTTTTATAATGGCTTGGTTAGAAATAGGCACCCTCTCCCTTTTTTGGTCTGCTTACAGAAAATACAAATGTTCAGTTGCTCATTTCCAGTGTGTGACACAATTGTATGACTTCTTGTATTATAGTATTAGATTATTTTAAACTCACTTTAGTTTTTAAGACATAATTTTAAGTTTCTTTGCTCCCTTTTGTCTTACTAAGGGTTTCCGCAACCGAAATGGCTGTAAGTAAAAATGTATAAATTCATGTATATTTTGCTGATTTTTTTTATTTTATTTTTATAGCTTTAAACTCTTATCCGTCCGTGTAAAATACCATTCCATTTTTAAATTTCTTTGTTTTGAGCGCGAGAATTTTATGATTATATCCTCTTTTGTGTAAATATACCTATGTGATAAGAAATATAATATTGTTTATCTGTATATCCGTGATATAAGTGATGTGTATATTTTGTAACCTCGCATATATGGATTTTGTAGTACTATATTTTATCATTGTTGAAGCTTCTTTTCTACTATAAGGACCTTGGTGACAAATAAAAAAAAATATAAACTTCAGTATTCGTCCTGTAGCTTACATTATATATTTTCTAATCATTTTGACTTCCTAGGACATCTGAATGTTTTTTATTCGGATTCTAAGAAAAAATATCAAAGAATTGACGAACATAAATTCAATCAATCACAACAATTAACACAATTTTTACGATAATATTCATTTTAAGAACTTAAATTATAATTGACAGTCACAAGCGTGTATATAATTATGAGTTTTATTTACTTCCATATAAGGCTTAAAATTGTTTAAAAGGTGCAAACAATTTCGATTTTCTTATGACAAGGTCCAGTATTTTCATCATGTATCTCAAAGATCTGCTTTTATGTATTAAATTGATTGTGATAATTTTAGTTTTAAGTTATAAACAGTATCTATGTGTTTTTCAACTATGAGATCTTAATACTAAGTTTTGCTGTTATTAGCATTGTAAAAACGACTTTGTGTGTTGAGCAGAAAGTATATAATGCACTGGCCGTTGATGTTGTCACCGTATTTTTTACTCGTCGCTTCGTAATACTGAATTTAGTTTTAATTCACCATTTGAATTGAGTTTAAAATGAATTGTGAAGATTGGAATAAACCCTTTTTACATAATTATGACGTAATCAACAGCCAAAACTGCACAATACTGTGGGGATTGGCACGAGAAAAGAAAACTATGCCCAGCATTGGGCAGAGTCGATCTTTCAATACTGTTGATAGAGACAAGATTCATAAAATTCGTACTCTGAGTTCGCTATTTAGACGATTACGAACCTTAACTTCTAGATTTTAAGGTTTAATTTGTAAGAAAATCATGATAACTCACTATTACAGATATGAATATTATTGTTTTACCAAAAGGCTCATAGTTATTTATATCTATGACTTTACCCCAGACTTAAGACTCCAAAGTTCAGACTTCAGTAGGGAATATGCATGATTTTTTTATTTGCTAAATTAATCCACTTTCAGCTCTTGTAAAAGAATTTTTAAAGCTTCAAAGCTGCTAAAAAGAAAGAGAAGTCCGAATGTAATATGACGTCATATGACATTGCGCCCGTTCGGCTGCCATAGAAAATGGCGTTTTGGCGAGAGCGACGGATATAAATCTCGTTTGCTTTTCTATTAATTTTATTTTCACAATTAATATTCTCATCATCTGCCTAGCCTTTTCCCAACTGTATTGGGGTCGGCTTCCAGTCAAGCCGGATTTAGCTGAAAACCAGTATTTTACGAGGAGCGGCTGCCTACCAGACCTCCACAACCCATTAACTGGGGTAACACGGTACTTCATGGCAAGATTGGAGTCAGATTTACTGGCTTCTGAACCAGGGCGTCGCCAAGGGGGGGCAGGGGGGGGCAGCTGCCCCCCCCTAAAGATCGAATGTAGCTAGCCGCAAAGCGACCAAAGTGCGAGCAATTGACTTCCTTAACTATATTAATAAATGCAAAAATTAAGTATGTAAGTATATATTATTGCGCTGTTGCGGAAAAAGTCGAACTGGAGTTGGACATTACATCAATGCCGCGCATCATTCAGCAGATAGCCCTTCAGAATACTGGCAGAGATCTTTAGTTATACCATACTTAGATTCAATTATCACCTCCTTTGAAGTCCACGGACCGCGCCACCACCGGGTTCCCAAAGATCGGTAGGGGGGGTCCACATCGGCGTCGGGTCGACGATGAAGTACCTGGGACTCGTCTTCGACAGCCGGTGGACTTTCGAGGAGCATTTTCGACGTCTGGCTCCCAAACTGGACAGGACTGGGGCTGCTCTGAAGCGGTTCCTGCCTAACCTAGGGGGTCCAGACGCCCCCTACCGGAGGCTTTACACGGAGATCGTTCGGTCCGTGGCCCTTTACGGAGCGCCGTTTTGGGCGCCGTCGCTGGGTAAGCGACCGGTGGCCAAACTGAACGCTTGCCAAAGGGTCATGGCCATCCGGATGGTGCGGGGATACCGCACGATCTCCCGCGAAGCGGCGAGCCTCCTTGCTGGCCTGCCACCGTGGGATCTCGAGGCAACAGTCCTTGCAGGCATGCACGATTTGCGCATGGAGATGCAACACCGGGGTGATACTCCGCTGCTGCGACAAGTTGCGGTATGGCGAACAGAGTTCCGGCGGGATCTCAGGGTGGCATGACGACTGCGACGGTCGCAACCTAGTGCTGGGCACGCCGTCATTGCGGCGGCAAGTGTGTAAGGAGTGGTTGAAAAGAGGTTACGGTGTCCTCTCGTTCCATATGAAGCAGGTTCTCACCAGTCACGGTAAGTTCGGGAGGTTCCTGCATCGGTTCAAGGAGGAAAGGACGCCCGACTGTCGCCACTGCGTGGACCGCGCGGAGGACACGGTGGAGCATAAGGTAAAGGTGTGCCCCACTTGGGCGGAGTATCACCGTGTCCCCGTGGAGGCTATCGGCGGTGGCGATTTCTCGCGCCGGGCCCTGGCCCTGATACAGCCCATGGTCCGGAGCGAGGAGGGGTGGCGGGCGGTCGCCTCCTTCTGCGAAGCAGTAATGCTAGCGAAGGAGGCTGCCGACCGCGAGCGCGTGAGGGAACGGCCCTCACGCCGCCGCTGCCGAGATCCCGATCCAAGTTTCCGACCACCGTAGGCGCGGGCTTGCGGAAGGCGGGCACTGGGTAGCTTGCCATCCGGCAGACCGGTAATAACCCGGACCAAGCTCAGTCGTCAAAGGCGCGTTCTGCTCTACGCGCGCCTCAGGGAGATGTCCGCAAACTGTAGGGGCCATGTAGGGCCGAAGCCTCTGGGGAGAACACGGAAATTCCGAAAGGTGGGCCCGTGTCCTCTCAGATCGAAGGCAACGAAGGAACGGGGTGGAGTTTTGTCAGTAAGAGTCTGACACGCCCTCCCGCTCCGCCCAGAAGCGGGAGAAGTCATTCTGAATCGTCATCAAGGCAAAGACTTCCAAAGTGTAATGCTTCATGCTCTCGGAGTTCATATTTTTTATCATCCATAATATTGCCCCGTTGCCCCCCCCTTCGTCATAAGCTGGCGACGCCCTTGCTTCTGACTATCCGTAACGACTGCCAAAGATCTACAAATGACAGCCGGGACCAACGGCTTAACGTGCTTTCCGAGGCACGGAGGAAACTCGTTATGTTAAGATGGTCACCCATCCACAGACCAACCTTGGCAAGCGTTGCTTAACCTTAAAGATCGACCTGTGCGGCTGTTATTATCTAGCCACGAGCTCCTCCTCCGAATGTAATATGACGTCATATGACATTGCGCCCGTTCGGCTGCCATAGAAAATGGCGTTTTGGCGTGAGCGACGGATATAAATCTCGTTTGCTTTTCTATTAATTACTCAGATACCCGCGAAACGAGACACAATAGTAAAACAATAACAGCGCGGTCTCATAGGACCGGTTGGGGATTCAAACGTTAATTCATGAATCCCCGACCGGTCCTATGAGACCGCGGTGTTATTGTTTTACTATTGTGTCTCGTTTTGTGGGTATGTGATAGGTTAATTGCGATTTTGTTTTCACAATTAATATTCTATTTTTATATATTTATTGATAAAATGGTTAGTTATTTTTTTCCATGCATATTCTTTTTCACAAGGTTTACTAGTTTTATTTAACTAGCTGTTGCCCGCGACTTCGTCCGCGTTAAGTTCGTAAAACTGCACAAAAGTTACTTATAACTAATCCTATACTTCCGAAAAGATCTGATTAATTAATTTTACATAAAACTGTTTAAGTTAAAACTCCAATTAGTACTTTTTTTAGTTGGGAAATCATCTAATGACTTTTGCTCTTGTGTGAAGCGGAAGTGCGTGTCAGATTATTACTGCCTAAGACTCACTTCTATATTCCTTCCTTGCCTTACGTTCCAGGGTCTCCCTTTCAGAAGCGAAACCATAGCCCCAGTAGGTTTCTGGTTTAGGTTTTTTTATTCAGATGGGTAATCATCAGAATGACTTCTCCCGCTCTTGAATGGAGCGGGAGGGCATGTCAGACTTTTACTGACTAAACGCCACCCCCGTTCCTGTGTTGCCTTCAATTTTGGGACACCGAGCTTATCTTTCGGAATACAGATCCACGTGCTCAGAGGCTTCGGCCCTGCCGTGCCCTACAGTTTGCTGACATCTCCTTGAGGCGCTCGTGGAACAGTTGACGACTTGACTCGGTCCGGGTTATTACCGAACTGCTGGACGGCAAGCTACCCAGTGTTCGCCGTCCGCAAGCTTGCGCCTACGGTGGTCGGAAATCGTTCTCGTGATCCTGACGGCGGGGGCGTGAGGGTCGTTCCCTTTCGCGCTCGCGGCCGGCCGCCTCCTTGGCTAGCATTACTGCTTCGCAGAAGAAGGCGACCGCAATACCTCTACCGTGTGCTCCACCGTGTCCTCCGGGCGGTCCAGACAGTGCGCCCAAGTCTGGCTGGGGCGCCCTTTACCCCTGAATCCGATGCAGGAGCCTCCCGAACTTACCGTGTCTGGTGAGGACCTGCGGCATACGGAACGTGAGGACCTCTTTCCAACTACTTCTCAAAGAGGGAACTTACCGCCGCAATGACGGCGTGCCCAGGTTTCTTGTTTAGGTGGAAAATCATCAGAATGACTTCTCAGAGGGTGAGTTAGACTTTTACTGAATAAACCTCACCCCGTTCCTTCTTTGCCTTCGTTCCAGGGTCCCGGGTTTTCCTTTCGGAAGCTCACCCATGGCCCCAGAGGCTTCGAACCTGCTGGGCACGTTTGCTGACATCTCTTTGAAGCACGCGTGGAACAATACCCACGGTTGACCGTCGGGATCATTACCGGACAGCCAGATGGTAAACTACCCATTGCTCGCCATTCGCAAGCCACTCCTACGGTGGCTCTAAATCGGGGTCGGAATCCCAGCGACTGGGGCGTGAGGGGACTATTTGCCACTACTCCTCGCTCTGGATCATGGCCTGTACCAGTGCCCAGCGCGAGAGGTTGCTGTCACCGATCGTCCCCACAAGGACACGGTGGTGCTCCGCCTAAGCGTGGCCCACCAGTGCTTTATGACCTAACGTGTCCTCCGGGCGAGCCACCCAATGGTAACACCCGGGTTTTTCTTCCGCACGACGTCAATTGCCTTAAAAACATCAACGAAGCACAGAGCCGCAGAGTTCACGTTCTAAATAGTTAATTGCCGAGTAGGCATGGGTAAAGTCGTTAGTTTACTTCATATTGCGATAAAACCAAAATGAAAATGATTTGTTCTTCAAAAAACCAAATTAGGGCCGATAATCGCCTTTAGTATTTGCCTCTTTTTTTGTTGGGTAACCACCAAATACCTTCTCCCACTCTAGGTGGACCGAGAGAGAGTATCAGACTTTTACCAACTAAATTCCACAGTGTTCTTTTAGTTGCAATTTACATTCTAGGGCGACTAATATTGGCACACCATGATTATTACTATGATAAATTCACTCTAAGCGCAAGCGCTTTACGCAGGTCCTAACCGAATATGAGTGTTTCGGGAGGTAGATGTTTTGGATTCGGCGGGAAGACACGGTGGACCTTACGATCGAAGTTACCCCGCTAGGGCGGATTACCGCCGTACTGTTTGCGGATCAAAATCAGAATCCTCCTGCCCTAGTTCAGATCATGGTATGAGCTGGGAGGAGGAATGGAAAGCAGTCACCTCCTAGAGTGAAGCAACGTGGCTGAAACCGTGCGAAACAGGACATCCTTAGACCCCTCCCATCGCCACTTGGACACTTCCCAGGTGTCATATGTATAGGGCGTTTACCGATCACCATCATTTTTTTGTGTTTATATTACCTGTTTATTCAGGCAGGAATTTTCTGGTGCAGTATTTGACTGACACCCTAATACACCAAATAAATGTTTTTCTTTAGTGAGAATAATAAACGAATTCTTGTGTGCGAGTATTTTCACCTAGTCGACTTCACATGCTGATGATCGAACGCAGTCTGTAAACTCTCGATTTTTACGGGTAGAGCATGCAGAGCAGTAAAAAATACCCACTTTGTTCCTTTAGAATACGAACAATTTTCCAGCTATCGAAGCCCGTTAGGGCCGTTCTCTTATGCGTATCTCTTTTAGGTGCGCGTGGCACATAACGCAACGTCAGTCGACTAAGACCAGTCTTTATTCAACAGCGAAATGCCAATAGTGCACCGTCCAAAACTCCGCGCTAACGGTATCATGGAATCGCCCTGCGACTCGTAATGCCAAGGGCATCATCTTTGCGCTTTCTGCTACCTTCTTCGCTTCATTTGCGGAAGGAAGTGATGACTGCTTTCCATACCTTCTCTCTCTGTACCAGGACCGGACGTGAGAGGTCGTTACTGCTGATCACCTCCACCCGGAGTCCTGGAATGCAAGGCGAAGAAGGAGCATACAAAGGTGTGGGTTTTGGTCAGTAAAAGTCTGACATCCCCTCGTGCTCCTTCCTAGAGTGGAAGAAATCACCTAAAATATAAATCGCCTTTAGTTAAAAAAAATTAAATGGATGTTTGTATTTTGAAAGGAAATCGTTTGTCTTAGTATGGTCATGTGAAGAGGAGGGATTAAAAGCACGTTACCAAAAGAGTTCTGAATTTACATGTGGATGAATGAAGAAGGAGAGGAAGGCCAAAGAAAAGATGGATGGATTGTGTAAGGACTGATATGAAAGAAAAGGGCAGATGATAGTGTGACGGACGACAGGACAGAATGGAAGAAGAAAACGTGTTGCGCCGACCCCAAGTAATACGGGATAAGAGCAGGAAGAAGAAGAAGGATGTCATTGTTTGTATTTTGAAAACGGGGTGCAACTCCGCAGTTGTAAAATTTGTCACCATGGTTTTTTTTTGGTTAAACAATAATAATAATATTTTTAGGTAATATTTTTGTTAAAAAAATTGTGAGAATGCAAGAATATGTGAAAAAAAAATATACAAAAATTAAAAAAATCTAAAACACCTGGGAATCGAACCACCACCGTGTTACGTCCCAGTCTAGTCACTAATCAATCACGCTGCAGTGTTCGATGAAAACCAAGCAAAATAGACGTTCTCATATAAATGTCATAAATGACTGCCCCGCTCTTCGTCGATGATAGCGTGATGATTTTAATTTCAGTAGATAAATTTGCAGCTAAATGGACTAATGTAACATTGTAGTATGTGAATTTCGTGGACGTTTGGATTTTATAACGTGTTTTGATTAGTTTTTACAAAATATTTGGGAAAAATCAAATAGGAATGTTGATTTTTTTATGGAAAAATGGTAAAAGTATTTTTTTTCCAAAAACAATAAGATAAAACATTGACAGAAATATAAATTGTAGGTGGGATTCGAACTCGGGGCAACTCGTTCAAAACCGACAAAATGCAATATTGCTCACCCCCCATAGCAAATAGCGTGATAAAATATAGCCTAAAGCAAAAAGGGTCCTATAAGGATTATGTATGCAAAATTTGAACAGGATCGGTTCAGTAGTTTTGGCGCCATTTGCGGCAAACGATGCACAGTTTTACTGTTTTATTATATGTATAGATAAGAATAAAGGTAAATTTTAATTATAGTGCCAATCCAATTTCAACCTTATGTTTATTGAGTTAGATATATTTTTAGTTTTAGAGATACTCAAACTGTAGTTTTCTATGTAATGATGCTTTGAATGTTACCGAATGCTGTATGTACTGATTAAGGATATAATTATTTTGTACGTGTTGTGTATTTGAAATCGTATATTAAAATTACTGAATTTGAATTTACTGTTTTTTTTTATTAGGCCTATATTTCAATAGGACGCCAGTGTCATTGGTAGCGGGCCAGTTGCTTAGTTGTCTAGCTGACAAAATATATTCAGTCTGTAGAACAAAGTGTAAGAGTCGGCGCCCAGGGCCGTCATGGCATAGCAAAGGATTTTATTACTGATCAAGTTATTTTGAATCTTATTTCAATGTATTTAAAGTTCATGTTACTTTATTTCGATACCACGATGTTGCGACGTGCCGTGGGATGCTGTGGCATACCACGGCGTGCCGGGCCGAGTGGGCGCCTTAAATGAGCTGAATAAATTTTGTTGGGGATGCGACTGATTACTCTGCCAATAAAACACTGGAAGGCCATCCACAAACTAGGACTGGTGAGGGTCGCGATAACCCGCTGGATGCGAGACGCATAGCAACGGTCATTAAAGCATCACTTGGGGGAGGCCTATGGCCAACAGTGGACATTTTTCAGCTGAAATAATACTGACTGCAGCACTTGTGTCCTGCTAAGACGCAGGCGCTAGGAAATAAACCTTCCATCCATGTTAACAAGCCTGTTTCTTATAAGAATATAATGGTTACTTTACCTTTCCTCATCATCATACTCCTATCCTTAGATCTAGACAAAGTAGCATTGAACAAAAGTCCAAAATGTTTGAGCCTGACCATTGAACTAGATTTTTTTTTAATATTTTAATATTACTATTTTTATTGTGATTGTAAGTCCAAAGCTGGCAAGTCCATATTGTCCTCACATATCTTTTAACATTGTAGTATGAAAATATTTTAGAATCAATCATTTTTTAAAAAGATGAGACCATGCAGTTTCTTCCTGATTTTTCTATAAAGGAATCGACCATTTGGAACCATGCGCTAACTTGTAACATGTAGGTCTATGTAAAATAAATTATTTAGAATTTGATTTGATCTTTTTTACAATCTTTATCGCAAATAGAAAGTGCTCGGGAAAAGGCTAGGCAGATGATGATAAGAAAGTGCTCGAGCTCCTAGTCGAGGTCCGTGACCGATGCGTATGCCTACTGTGGCAGCTGAAGTTTTCGAGAGTAACCGCAGCCATGGAACGCGAAGGGCTACTAAATGAACATAGTTAGGGTTTAGTCAGTAAAAGTCTGGCACTCTTTTTCGGTTTAACCAGAGCGAGAGAAGGTGCTTGATGATTTTGCAACCCAAAAAAATATATTTTAGAAATAGTTAAGTATGGGAATTGACGAAGAGTTGTTCTTGTTTTCTAATACAGTCGTGTCAAGCGTACTAAACGGAAGTAATAATAATAATCTTTTAATTTATAAATCAGGGCACTAATTGATTGATTCCTATAAGGATTTCGTGTTAGTAATTTCGACTAAAAGGGGATTTCCCAAACACTTAATTTATATAATGTTATTAGTAACAGCGCCATCTATTGATACTTAACTAGAACATTGTGTTAGATTACACATTATTCGATAATAAATCTGATGATTAAATTGGAAGCATTCCTTTGTTCAGGTAAGGCTTCAAATATTATAAAATTCATTTTAGAACAACAACAGTATTTTATAGATTTATTGGGACTGAATAGGTTTTCAATAGAAAACCAATGGATCCCTTTAGCTGCATATATTTTTATGATGGTGATTAAATAACACCTACTATGTTTTATTAATTACATCAAAATTGTTTATGAGATTTTTGTCAATTGTAGCTTTTTTTAATCCTCAATTTTTTTAAATATATTTTAACAAGTTTAAATCTTTCATTCTAAACAAAATAATGGTAGATGTATTTCTTATGATTATTTCTCAATTAATTAATAATTTTATAAAACTAACAATACGTATGTGTTAGATTTCATTTGTTTGAATTATTTTAATAAACGTAATGAAACAAAACTTTCATTCGTAAGTACCTACCTTACCTCGTCTTTGAGAGACACCGACAATGAATACTCAAGTGTGTGTCTCTTTTTATGTAAATAATAGTAAATTGATCAAATTAATCTAAAATAATACCAAAATGCAGTCACTAATATAATGTAGTAATAAATCATAATATTTTTCGTCTACCAAAAGTGTTTTTCAATTGTTTAGTTAAGCAACGAACACGAAACCGGCGGTAAATTCAAAACTTTTGTTACGTCACAACCGCCGCACGATGTTTGTCGGCTTGTCGGTAAAGGTATAAAGGGGACCCGCCGCTTTGATTTGCCGCTTTTTCGTCGAACGGACTCCAGTTGATTTACAACTTTCGTTGAATCAGTTGATTGTTCTTGATTATTCCAATCGGCAAAATGGCAGAAGAAGGCAAGTGCATGACGCGGAAACTCCTGGACCTGATGCAGGAGACTGGGTACCCACTGGTGCAGCACAACGGACAGCGTAGATTCGGGCCGCCTCCGAACTGGACGGGCCCTCCTCCTCAGAAAGGCTGCGAAGTATTCATCGGCAAGCTCCCAAGAGAAATCTTCGAAGATGAACTGGTTCCCGTGTTCTCGAGAGTGGGAAAAATCTACGAAATGCGTCTGATGATGGATTTCTCTGGTTCCAACCGAGGTTACGCCTTCGTAACTTACACGACAAAGGCTGACGCCTCCAGGGCAGTGAAGGAGCTGAACGGGATCGAGATCAGACCGCGTCGCCACATTGGCGTCGTCAAGTCTGTCGATAACTGTCGCCTGTTTGTCGGCAACATTCCGAAGACCAAGAGTAAGGAGGAAGTGTATGAGGAGTTGTCGAAGCGCGTGGATGGCATCGTGGACCTGATCCTGTACAAGAACTGCTACGACAAGAGGCTGAACCGTGGCTTCGCGTTCGTGGAGTTCTCGTCCCACCGCGCGGCGGCGATGGCGCGGCGTGCGCTCGTTCCGGGCTGCGTGAAGATCTGGGACCAAGAGGTGATGGTGGACTGGGCGGAGCCCGAGCCCGACGTTGACGATGAGCAGATGCAAAGGGTGAGCAAATTCTAATTTAATGCGCAGCGAGTTTTTATTTGTTATTCTATCGTGTTTTTCTTGCCCCTTTTAAAGTTTTCATTGCAATTGTTTATTTAAATTTCATGCATGCGATTTCTTTAATGCAACTTGTTTCGTAGCTGTTGTGCTCAGCGTTGTGATTCTCTGCACACTTGTTTGCTCCACTCCATTTCTTATCTAAATCTCTGATGTGTAACAGGTGTTCTCAAGTTTACATTAAGTGTCCCATAGCGATTGTTTATTTATACCAACATGACCTTACACTTACGAATTTATTTACAACCTGTCTGGGCTAAGTTTATTTGTTTGCCTGTCTGCGACTAGTTCCCAGGATTTAAACCCATGTCAAACTTAGCAGGAATGGGTTGTGCTAGTCGTGAACATCTCAATTAATAAAACCTGCATTTTCTTGCAGGTAAAGGTGCTCTATGCAAGGAACTTCCAAATAAAGACCACGCCTGAAACCATTCAAGCCGTGTTTGAAGCTGCCATCAATAATCAAATTGAGCGTGTCAAAAAGATTTATGACTATGCATTCATCCACTTCTATCAACGTGAGCATGCAGAGTTTGCTTTGGCTAAGTTGCAGAATGTGGAAATTGATGGGAGCAATATCGAGATAAGATGGTCAAAGCCAGTTGTTCGTGAAATCTACCGCATTCAAAAGATGAACAGAGGCAATGCTAAGTTCAACAATAGTTTTAACCTGTCTCAAACCCTCTTGCTCTACAAGCAGCAGCTGGAAAAGAAAGAATACATACATTCTTCTCCAATTAAAGAAGATGAAGGCATTGGTTCAGGGGGTGCCGGGGAATCTTCTTGTGGTTCGTCACTGGACATGAATTCTTCTTGCTACCCATATGCATCTAAGGAACAATACCCAATGGCTCCAGCTAAGCTTGACTCTATGTGCAAGAGGTAAGCCAATTTTGCAGTTTCATTTTGTTATCATTCATCAACGTCTATATTCTCTTTCTAATTTTAATTTTAATGTTTTTTTGTACCAGATACATGTGGGCGGCTCCAGTCTACAACTACCAGAAGTACATCGACCCGACAGGCACAGAGATATGGGTATGCAGAGTGGAGTTGCCTCACATTGGCAAGCCCCTACTGAGCTCACCTCGACAACTTGGACCGCTGACAACGAGACCCTGCTATTCCATGCAGCAGGCTCACATTGAGGCTGCTGAAAGTGCACTGCAAGTAATCAAGGTATGTACATGCTTTTATTTGTTAGACTACTTATATTACAATGAAACACTGTTGACGGAAACGAACTAAATTTATTTTTAATTGTCACAGACAATATATAGACAACAGTTTAACATGTCTGTCATTGATGGCGCCACACACAGTAAATACTTATTTTGTTACAATATATTTAACAGGTAGGTATCCTCAGATTTTCTCAAAAGACGACCCACTGACCCAACTTTTTTTAATACTGTAATGGTCATCTAAAACTTTCCTAAAATGTTTGGATTAGGTAGGTTCCAACAATATAAACAAATTAAATGTTGATATAGTTTAATAGTGGCTTTGAACACAAGATTTTATTGATAAATTCATGTAACTGGAGGTAAGGCGTTGAGTACTGTGAAATGATCTTCATCATAGGCACTATCAAGTTTGAAATGAACTGTAACAAGTTAAATATTCTTTGATGGGGTAGTTCTGTAAAAGCTTGTAATGGGATTCCCCATTACAAGCTTTTTGTCCAGAATATTTTCAGTTGTATTGCCTATTAACTTTGTACCGCTTAATTATTCGAAATTTTTTATTACAGATGCTGAAAGCAGACCTCATCCAGCAGTCCATGCCACCACCACCACCGCTTGCACCGGTCTACCCTACAATCATGTCTCCTATGCCAAGCTGCATCAACCTACCATATGATTATATGAACGCACAAACGGCCATCTACCAGCCTCGGCCAATGCCTGTCACTATGCCTATGTGGAGAAATGTCTGATTATTTTAATTTAAGAATAAAATTTAGGTATAAATTCGTAGAATTCCAAGCCCTATTGCTGAGGCAATAAGGTGAGAATTCTTTTGTGACCTTTTGTTGTTGCTGCTCATGAAATCTTAACGACAATCTGACGGTTGTGCAGTTGGGATTTCTTGAACATGTTGAAGTTTTGTTGGCGAAAAGTATTTTAGGCTAAGCGACCTTGTGTTAACTCATTGTGACTTTCTTTTGACCGAGTTTAGTATGTTGACCTGTTTATTTCGGACGCACAATCGCAGTAGTTTCTTTGACGACAGAAGATTCGACGTTTATTTTTGATTTTTGCAAATTTTTAATTAAAAATATAACTTATTGTTTTCGTATTTTTTAGATAGGTATTGATGTATGGTTTTTCTTGTTAATTATCATTATAAATGTTTAAAAATCAGGAGCAGGTATCTAAATTATGACTGTTTATTGGTTTAAAATTGACATTTTCAACTTTGGTCGTAATTTAGGGACTTGTGATAGGTACCTACCTAGTTTGATTCTCTTTGTTGTTCATTTTCGATAGTTTTTTATTAAGGCTCTAATTTACGATTGTAAAGCCGCCTTTTCAGTGCTTCCTTGTGCTTATATCCTAATATATTCAGAGTGAATGCACTGCTTTGACATTAGTTAATTAATTAGTTTGCTATCGACTATGTATTTTTGTACACTTAATAAACATATTTTGGAACATAATCTATGCTTTTCATTAATGCATTCCGCAGGTGCCGCAATATACACACACATATTGTGTACATACTACGCCGCGGCAGCGGCAGGTGCCGCAATATACACACACATATTGTGTACATACTACTGTGATGGGAGTTCAGGTGGGAAATCAAACGAAGTAACATCATTCGAGTTTTCTTATATTTTTACACAAATTCACGCTATCTCAAATTCCAGCTCCTTTACAAGCGTCGCTCAAAAACAATCTAACCAAACTCTCGGAAGTCAAAATACCAACCCTTTTCTAATGTCACACGAATTATTTCAATAATCATAAATTGACAACATTATAAAACAAATTAAGGTAAAAACAGGTGTTGGTGTACCTACCTAAAATATTATAATCAGACGTGATTAACAGTAATATTTCCAAGGTAATTAATTAATGTCAAAAGAATTAAGTATTTAAAATAACTATTATGAATATACAATTATCTGAACAGTGTCTCAATGAATTGATAGATGGCGCTCTATTGAAGTTTATAAAGATTGTCTACCGTAAAACGGGGTGAATAAGGACTCAGGGGTGAAAAGGGTCAAATCGAGGAATCTAGTTTCGAAGCCACAAAATAAAAAAGCAAGAACTTCCAATTGCTACCTTTTTTTTCTTCTAAAAGTAGAATATATTATCTTCTAACTGACAGCACCGAAGCGTTGTGAAGTTAGTAAAAGGTGTCAAAAATCTTCTTTCAAATAAGACTGTAGATGTGAGGTTGCGGTATTGTCCCTTAAGTTGACAGTTTTTGGAAATTCTAGTTTTTTTGACAACGTGTGGAGTTAGCCAACGACGATATAATATCTCTACGAAGCTACACAAAAAGAGGTAAGTCTAGATTTTACATAGTTTTTGTTTAAATCGTTTTCTTTAGAACCTCTGGGATTGTTTATTTTTTTCGAGGTGAATAAATACGGTAACGGGGTGACAAGGGACGGCTAAAGTACAAATAGAGTCGCCTATACTTGGTAAATAGGGACGAATGAAAGTTGATTAGGAACGGTAAAGTTTGAATAGGGTCAGGGCTGCTACAACATGAATTGAACATTTTATCGCATTGTTTTGCAGGATTTCACTTTTTATTAAAATAAGGCTTTTCATTTTATTTATTTTAAACTTATATACAAGCATGCGCACAAGGCGAACTAATAAGAGATACATAGGTACGAACTTGTATGATTTAAAAAAGTTTTTTGTTTGATTTGTATGTGGCGCTATTACTCCGTAATTATCGTGAGACAACCCTACTAGTTTATCCCAAGTTACCCCTGTCTCGTCCCAGGTCACCCCACTTCAAGTATGAATAGGGACAGCCTATATTTTTGTTAAAATATCTAAATTTTGACTAATTCTGGGGATATTTTTAACATTTACGAAAAGTATTAACTGCCGGAAACCCTTGGAAAGAGTTATCAATATTGCATTCGTCCTACAACATCGATTAATTTCAGTGACAAGTTCGATTTTGTCCCTATTCACCCCATTTTACGGTATATGGATTGGGCTTCTAGTACACCAGGTGTCTTTATTAGCCGGTAGATGGCGGGTAATTGTAACACTACGCCGCCGCCGCCGCCACGGCCACTGCGTCGTATGTAAGGCTTCATACAAATCTAAGGGGGACTAACGCAGTGGCGCCGCCCGCTTGCCGCTGCGGCATAATTGTGTAAACCGCCTTTCGGGTTCTAATTAAACATTGTAAAAAGCCATCCCACAATTCGTGGTTCTTGTGAGATTGTTGTTTTACATTGTTTAGTGGTCGAGTGATAAGCTACTGCTTTGCATGTGGCGGGTTCGATTCCCGTACGGAACAAATGACTACCTACAGATAGTGATTTAGGTTCTAGGTGTCGTATGTGAATGGACACAAAATTTAAAACATTACCCCCAAACTTTCTTTGTGCTGGGTGCACAGGCACTGACATTTTGGGTAGGTAGTTCACACAGACGCGACGATGCTGGATAGTCTGCATTTCAGCGGAAAGACTTCCACTGTTGGACGTAGGCCTGTCCCAAGTGTTGCCGCGCTGCGGTCATCGGTCCGCCTTGTGGGAGGCCTTCCAACCCCACACACTGCTACACTGGATAG
The DNA here is from genome assembly GCA_030763345.1 of Mythimna separata. NCBI lineage: Eukaryota > Metazoa > Arthropoda > Insecta > Lepidoptera > Noctuidae > Mythimna > Mythimna separata. Next base: position 20,194,280 of record CM061171.1, on the reverse strand, counting down.
GTAGTGATACCTTTTTGATGGAGTTTTTGTTTAGAGGGAGAGTTTACCGGCCAAGTGCGAGCCGGACTCGTATACGAAGGGCTCCGTACCGTACGTAGCAAAAAATTAAAATATTCCTTTTGTTAAGGAGCTTAAGCTTTTTAGCCGCTTAAATTCATTTTATTCTGTGTTTAGTATCTGTTGTCATAGCGGTTGCGCTACCGGCTAACGAAAGGTGTGAAAAAACTTAGAAGATTTCAACTGTCTTGCTGTCACGTTTCATGAGACATAACTTGGCGACCTTAGAGATACATATATGGACTCGCCGCACACGGTTGGGCGCCAGTGGCGGTCACACGCTACAAATCGTCGCAGTTTGCTTCTTGTGGCCTGCACCGGCCACTAAATATAACGCCGATACTAAATACTGTCACACGCCATTCGCGCATTTAAACTTTTTTCGTCAGAGTTCATGATACTGCTCGTATGGGTTAAAAAAGTAGCAGTTATCAACCACAAGAGTGGCTGTCGCGCGCTTCAGCTACTTTTGTGGCCGTTTCTTGCCTCTTGTGGCGGCGTTTGTGGCTGTCGCGTATGGCCCGTGTGCGACACTTAGTTGGCGACAGACGAAAGGACAGCGGAGTCTTTGTACGGAACCCAAAAATGTAATTATGGTTACAGTCAAACGGGGTACCTACATAGGAACGAAAATTGGAAGTGGATTTTCACGTCATTTAACAGGTTTTTCCAGCATTTAATTACTTCTATTTATTCATTTATAAGGGTACGCTTATACAGAAATTAAGATAAAATATTTAACCAAAGTAAAAAATACAATTAAAGTTTTGTTCCTATTCACCCCTGCGTTCCTATTCACCCCGTTTGACGGTACCTATTTTTGTTTTAATGTTACAATGAGGTACCTACTATTTCAATACAGGTAGGTAGAAATGGAAATACATCTGCGCATTTTTGATGTCAAACATCTATGTGTACGTCTTGGCGCTTTTGGTAACTATCATAGGGCATTCATCCAACCTGGCATAGGTACTCAAGCCAGACCTAGGTTTGAACAAATATTTCTAGGCCATGAAGTATTTGTTCCGTGCGGTTATTATTGTGATCGCATAATAAAACCATACCGCTTTTTTTTAATATCTACCGAGTGCCTACCTGTATCCAATAAGTTTTCTGAATAAAAAGTCGGATATTATTTCATATTTTTATTATAATAATATTGTAAAGTATAATTTAACCTATCAATACCCGCGAAACGAGACACAGTAGCAGGCCTCCGTCACTCCATGTACTTGCGCGCTATAAGTGCCTACCGCCCAGCCGAGCGGTCTCGTTCCGCTCGCGGATCAAATTCAGTGCGGTTTTCGCAAGCGAAGCGCGCGCACGCCGTTCAATTTTAATAGTGCTGTTCGTTCGTACGCGTACCTATGATGCCTTGCTTGCTTTAGATGGGTGCAAATCAAGTAAAAGAAGGGATAAACACCTAACATTTTTCCATTTACCTGACAATGACGAAAGTACGACGAAATTTATAAAAGAAATATTTTATAAACGATACAATTTTAAACTGTATTTAATTATAAATAAATTGTAACTACAAGTCAGAACATTCACAGTTCTCATTAACATAAACCCAAAAAGTCATGTTAATTTAATTTTATCGAAGAGGCAGCCCTGCGATTGCTGCGGGATCGCGCGGTGCGAAGCAATCACAACTGTACGCTTGAGCATTAAGGCACATTTTAGCATGCAGTGGTTGCTGACGCGATCGAGTAGGCTATTATAGTAGTAGGTATTGTAATTTTTCTACTGAGTGAAGTATCTGTTACGTAGTAACTATTTAGTAATTTAATCTGTGACAGTAGTAAGACAATAACAGCGCGGTCCAATGAGACCGGTCGGGGATTCATGAATTAATTAAAAAATTATAGGTAGGTACCTACGTTTATTTTTATTGGTAGTCCTAACTGGTTGTCATTAGGGTTGAAAATCACAAGTAAAATACATGTATTTTTCAATCAGACTTTGTATTTTTCAATAAAATACAGAAACTTTCGATGACTTCTTATAATGTATCTTTCACAAGTTTCCGTTTTTTACATGTAAAATACATGTAAAAAACGGAATTGTATTTTTCGCTGTTTTTTAGGACTAAGAATAATAAAATAACTTTATGGTTAAATCAGCATCCTAAGTGGGTAGTTGTAATTTATGAAATATACATTGTAATTTATGAAATATACACGTATTATACATGTAAATTTGTATTTTTCAAATAGCCCTAAATTTGTATTATTCCAAAGTTACATGTATTTAACATGAAAGTTTCAAAGTTGCGAAAAAAACAAATGAGTATCTTTCGCCATTTTCATCCCTAGTTGTCATACTCACCCGAATCGTTAATTTGAGGACACGAATATCGCGTGGTATATGTACCTTCACTGCGTTTTGCCCGATATGGCGTCTGTCCTGTAGTGACTGTATTTTATGCCTCTTCAGTCTTCACTATCAAGTTCAAGCGAGACTCTGAAATTTGTGTAGTACCTATTCTTCATTTTGGTCACATATTTGGAGAGCTGAAAAGCAACGAAGTTTAATAAAAGCTGGGTAGGTAGGGACCAAAGAATTTTCCCAAAACAACTGTTGTGAGTATAATATAGGTTTTTTAGGTGGGAAGGTTACCGGACGGCCGGACGGCGAGCTACCCGTTGCTCGCCCTTTGATAACCAGATTATGTTTTCAAAATGGTCATTAATTTTTATATCACAGTATTTTTCGAAACAAATAACTTTTACTTCCCACATTGCTACTATGTTACACAAACACCACCCCACCACCCTCAGTTGTCCCGTAGTAAGTACCCTGTCTAGTTTGCTTTGACGTCATAAACTTTTCCATCTTCCAAACAATATTTTATAACTTCTCGGTCTTTACGAATTCGTTAAGCAAGGTATGTATTTGTATACAAATTCTTCGTTTGGTTCAATAAGAAAATGAATCAATTAGTAAAATAATCATTGGTAATCGAGACTAAATTAGAATGATAAAAGCTTCAATTTAACTATAGATAGGTATATTTTTTGTGAATGTTGTTCTATCTAGTTTTTTGGCGGACTTTCTCCGAGTGAAGTGCAGTGACTGTTGTAATTATTCGCAAATTGGTTTCTATCATAAAATTGGTGATTAATGTGAATGTGTGCATGTGGTGTATAGTTACTGTGTGTGTTTATGTGTTTTTTTGTGCGTTTGTTTATTTGTTGCTTATTATTCATTGCAAAGTTATATGACTTAACGGACTTCGTATGCAAGGCAAAAATATTTAAAAAAAATCCCAGTCGCTCTGTCAACTGTATGTAATGTCACTGTCAGTCCGGTCAACATTGGATGGATGTTGTTGTGAAGTTTCAAAGTTTCAACTTAAAGAAAAAGAAATAAAATAACAGGATTTTTGCACTGAATGCAATAGAAATAATGTGAAGGAATCAATTGACTGTTTAAACTGTTTATTTATTTTCTTTTGAAGATAACATAAAATAATATCTACTGATGTTGTTACTTTCAGAAGCAAAAATGCTAAGTAAATACTTGTGTTTGTATAAAAAGTGTTTGAATTATCATTCAATATATTCTTGCTGCATAAAAAGTAAGCATATAAGTCAGCAGCAACGGACTTTTATAAACATTAGTCGCTGTTTTACTCAAGACAGAAATATAACCTCTAAACATTTATATTTTGTGAAGAAACAGCTGCACGAAACTAAACAACTTGTGACAGAAGAACGGGAAGATCAGAACTGTAATTCGTTTACATATAGAACGCATTCATGTGGAGAATTGAGACCTGAACATGAAGGAAAAAAGGTTACACTCTGTGGTTGGGTTCAGTACTCAAGATTATCGAAGTTCCTTCTTATCAGAGATGCCTATGGTCTAACTCAGTGCGTGGTGAGCAACGACAACATAGACCTGTCCAACATTCCTTTAGAAACTGTTGTAAAAATTAATGGTACTGTAGCACTCAGGCCCAAAGACATGGTCAACAAAACTATGAACACCGGTGAAGTAGAAGTTGTTATAGACAACTTACAAATACTTAACTCAGTGGATAAGCTACCTTTCAATCTTAGAAACTATCAGAAGCCTAAAGAACAGTTACGGTTGCAGCATAGGTACATAGATTTACGATTTCCTGAAATGCAAAATAATTTGAGAGTGCGGTCACACATGCTTCATAATATGAGAAGATTTCTGATTGAAAATCATGGATTTGTTGAAGTTGAGACTCCTACATTGTTTTGCCGGACCCCGGGAGGTGCAAGGGAGTTTGTTGTGCCTACACATCATGAGGGACTCTTCTATTCTCTGGTCCAAAGTCCACAGCAGTTCAAGCAAATGCTTATGTCTGGTGGTGTTGATAGATATTTTCAAATTGCAAGATGTTACAGAGATGAGACCACTCGACCTGACAGACAGCCTGAGTTCACACAGTTGGACATAGAACTGTCTTTTACTACTCAAGATGGAGTCTTGACTTTAATCGAACAGTTGCTCTATGATACATTTGTGAAGTCACTTCCAAAACCACCTTTCAAGAGAATGACTTACATAGAAGCTTTGGAAAATTATGGCACTGATAAACCGAATTTAACATATGATTTAAAGTTTGTAAATCTGAAGAATTTGTTCCCTGAACAGTCGAAAGATGGAAACTTTGGTGCTTATGCATTACCATACACCAAAGAAATTGGCAAGCTAACCACAAAGTACAAGGAAAAAATCAAAGAGTTTGCCAAAAAGCATTCATGCAAAGTAATTTTAAATGAAAATATTTCAAAGGAATTTGGAGTTGAAATCAGTCAAAGGATTCAAAGTATTGTTGGAGATTCAAACGCAGTTATAATTGTTTTAGGTGATGATGAAAATTCCTGCTTATGTTTGGGTGAGATAAGAGAAATGATGGCTTCATTGTTGAAGTCAAATAACATGCTCATAGTCAAAGAAGACGTGCAACCATTATGGGTGGTTGATTTCCCATTATTCCTCAAAGGTGAAAATGGTTTGGAAACCTGCCACCATCCATTTACTGCACCACATCCTGATGATATGCACTTACTGGACTCAGATCCACTAAAAGTGAGGTCTTTGGCATATGACATTGTTATGAACGGTAATGAAATTGGTGGTGGTTCGGTACGTGTTCACAATGCTGAATTACAGGAGAAATTGTTAAAGATATTGGATATTGATCCTTCAAAGCTGTCACATTTCTTGAACGCACTGAAGTGTGGGTGTCCTCCGCACGCTGGGATAGCGTTGGGTATTGATAGACTAGTCACTATAGCTTGTAACGCAGAGTCAATTAGAGAGGTTATAGCATTCCCTAAATCACATGAAGGCAAAGATCCCTTATCTGGTGCCCCCAATAACATAAGCGAAGAGGACAAAAAGTATTATCATATTTCTACTGTTAAGTAACTTTATAGATTTAAATTATTTATATTGTTGACTGTATGTAAGTGATATTTTGACACTAAGTATATTTTTTGTTTCATAAAATACCTTTTATTTATCCTTATTTCCTTTCAATACATAAGAAACAACCATAGCTTTTTGGTTTAGCATGGCAGAATAACCTTTGTATCAAGGTATGGTCTGACAGTTTTGGCTTTGGGTTTTTGTTACAAACTCTGTGTCCATTTCTGTACCAGTCTTTTCAAAACATTTTAGGTATGGTCAGTCACTTAGGTATGCTAATTTTATCAATGCACAATAGATAGAAAAAATACTATAATTTTCCTCTTGTTACCTTAAAAATAATTCTACATATTATAATTATTTGACTGGTCTGTTGGCCACTAGATCACTTGGTTAGTGGCTCTGACAGCTTTGCTGATCATAAGTTTGATTCCCACCCAAGACAAATCTTTAGGTGATGAGCTCGATTATTTGTTTTTTGTTTGAGTGGAATTTATCTAAACTAATATTACCATAGAAAAGAAATCGCTGACAAAGTAATATGTAGTTCGAAAATAAAATTAAATAAGATCCAAGATCAGGAAACAAAATATTGATTTGCTTTGCTCACTTTGTTAAAGCGCAGGCCACACCGCCAGCTGGCGGGCGGGCGAACATCGTTTCACCTCTTTACATACTTCGGTTTACACCGCGAGCTACCGACTAACCTGACGAGCTAAGCTAACGAAATATCCGACGATTCCAGCGAATCTACTCGTTCACCTCGTTGGCGCGCCCGCGCTTCGCTAGCTTAGCTCGCCCGCCACGCCCACCACGCCCGCCACGCCAGCCCGCTCGCCCGGTTCTTTAGCCCGTCCTCCCCGTTTCGAGTAGACTAGTCGACATTCGTCTTTCGAATAGCAGTGCGCCCCCCGCTTCGCCCGCTTAGCCCGCTTAGCCCGCTCCGCCCGTCGCTTGCCTGTCCGTAGTTTTCGGTGTGAACCCAACATAGTTTAGCTCGCCAATATTTCGCGTAGTTTGTTTAGTTTCCTTCGTTCGCTTCACCCGCCAGCTGGTGGTGTGGCCTGCGCTTAAATTATTGGCTGCAGAATTATTTTATTAGGTATGAAAGGTGGGAAACCATCAGAATATCTTCTCCCGCTCTTAGATGGAGCGGGAGGGCGTGTCAGCCTTTCACGGACTAAAACCCACTCCTTTGGGGGTTTTTTTTATTTTGTAGAATTCTTTCTTTGTCTTTCGTTTCAAGGTCCCCCAAAGGAGTGGGCCCCAGAGGCTTCGTCCTGTTTTGCTGACATCTTGAGACGCGCGTGGAACACTACGCACCGCTAATTTCGAAGCACCCTGTTTGAGAGACAGACGGACGGACAAACACACGAATTCTACAAAAAAAAAATCATTCAGACAAAAACAACAAGAAAAATATCGCCTATTATAGTTACCAGTACAATTGCTTTTATACGAGGGCAAAAAGTTTTGGGATTTCAGTCTCGGTATGCTGTCCACTTCTGGTGCACAGCCCGAGTCCCTCCCCAGGGTTCTTCGCCTTCCAAGCGAGCGGCGCGAGGCTTGTCACCCACCGCGCGCCGCCGTGTCCCGCAGGACCCCACCCGTCGCTTAAGGCTCCTGAACGAGCTACCATGCGGTGCCCCAGACACCTCACTATACCCGTGGAGAGATTAATAGCGTGCACAGAGACATTTGAATGATTTGATAAAGTCTTGTGCACTAATGGCGTCTGAGGCCTACAAAGTTGCGTCGCTAGATCAAGCCGCAACGAGTGGGTCGGTCGGCGAAGATTGCCCAAGGGAGACCGAAGGAATAGTGTCGCGACTCTTACATACACTTAGTGGCAGGAAAACTTTGCTTGCGCGATGTAGAACTAAATGCATTTTCTCCTCTGCAGGAACATTTCCATGTATACTTTCGAGGTAGACTTAATATAATGATGGTTAGTGTTTCAATTTTATTGTTATTTATTTGAGTTTCTGTCATTAATTAGGTTTTTTTCAAGTATTTTGATAGATTACTTCTCGACCAATCACAGTGCTTGATAGGAGCGGGGAATGCCCGCGCCGGTCTCGTTCAAGTATCGAACCCAGAATATACTATGACTCATCATAACTCATATAACATAATAATGAAGTAATAACGCTTCGTTAGATAAAAATTATTGTACGTACTTATCTATAATACGCACCAGATACGTCACGATACCGTCTATGTACCTAAGCTTAACACTACATCTGGTGCACATGCACATAGAAGTACCTGCACCTATTTGTGAGTATGAAAAAATTTTGTAGAAGTTATTGAAAAACTCTGTTTTCTTATTTGCTCCCAAAAGTGATCTCCAATCCCCATATTTCAAATTTATTTATTTGCACATTCGTGTTTTGATCAACAGTCAACACGTTCATAATTATGATACGCGGACCGATAAAGAGACGAATTGTTCTGTAACATGAGAGTACCGTTCTTTCATTCAGAATTCGGTACCCTAAAAACAAAAAGAAAAACATCGTCTAGTTACCAGTACCGTTACTTTTAGGATAATCGACTAAGATGGGCAAAAAGTTTTGGGATTTCAGTCTCGGTATGCTGTCCACTTCTGGTGCACAGCCCGAGTCCCTCCCCAGGGTTCTTCGCCTTCCAAGCGAGCGGCGCGAGGCTTGTCACCCACCACGCGCCGCCGTGTCCCGCAGGACCCCACCCGTCGCTTAAGGCTCCTGAACGAGCTACCATGCGGTGCCCCAGACACCTCACTATACCCGTGGAGAGATTAATAGCGTGCACAGAGACATTTGAATGATTTGATAAAGTCTTGTGCACTAATGGCGTCTGAGGCCTACAAAGTTGCGTCGCTAGATCAAGCCGCAACGAGTGGGTCGGTCGGTGAAGATTGCCCAAGGGAGACCGAAGGAATAGCGTCGCAGCTCTTACATACACTTAGTGGCAGGAAAACTTTGCTTGCGCGATGTAGAACTTATTGTATTTTCTCCTCTGCAGGAACATTTCCATGTATATTTTCGTGGTAGACTTAATATAATGATGGTTAGGTTTTCAATTTTATTGTTATTTATTTGAGTTTCTGTCATTAATTATGTTTTTTTCACGTATTTTGATAGATTACTTCTCGACCAATCACAGTGCTTGATAGGAGCGGGGAATGCCCGCGCCGCGGCGCCGGACTCGTTCAAGTATCGAACCCAGAATACTATGACTCATAAGTTATAGTCATAACTCATGTAACATATCTAATAATAAAGTAATGACGCTTCTTTAGATAAAAAATATTGTATGTACTATCTACCTATGATACGCACCAGATACGTCACGATACCGTCTATGTACATTTTACAGTACATTTGGTGCAAACACACAGGTCTACACCTATGTGGGTGTTCTTTCGGATGGGTGAGTGTGTAATACCGGGTATGGATAGTAATAATTACACAATTATACAAACTTTTGCCTTTATAATATTAGTATGCGTGAAATGGGCGCCAATTAAAAACATCGCTCCACATGGCTACTGTTTTATTATAAAATAGATACTTATAGGTTTTTGCTAATGTTTCAACAAATGGGTTGTCCTTTAAGTAAAATGATTTACAACCTAATCTTTGTAGACCTTTAAGGATTTGTCACACTGGATGCGTTCTGCGGTCTGCGGTCAGGTCAAAGTGAACGCAGCCTGCATTATGTATGAACAACTTTGTCGGTCGGTCCCTCGCCACCGCCCCGTCGGGCCAACATGCGTTCTTTGATTGTGCTCGCGCGGTCAGATCGCATTCTATACAAAATATATTGATACCGACAATGTTGACCTGACCGCAGGCCGCAGAACGCATCCAGTGTGACAAATCCCTTAACATTACAATAATAGGCAACAGACTATCTGTATTCATCTTTCCAATCCCATTAACACATCCTATATTTCAAGACATTCGGATTGCGGTATGCATACCGAATCTTCCTCAGGTCTGAAGTAACCCTCCCTGCAAATGCACCCTGGTTTGCAAGGCTCGGAGTCTTCGCTGACACAGTTTGACGGATTATTGATAGCAGAGCAGGTTTCGTTTAGACAAGAGTTTTTGCAATCAGTATACTCTTGACCGATGCCACAGTAAGGTCCTGAAAAACAATGGCGTATAAGGATATTTATAACCGACAGATAGTCCCACAAGGCTACTACTTATTACACGGATATGGAAACTCTGTCGACGAGACGGGTAAGCACACCCGTAGTGTGCTTACCTACCCGTCTCGTCGACAGAGTTTCCGCTCGACGTTGCCGCTTCGTTGACAGTGTTTCAAAGTTTTGTATACCTACGTCCTACAAGCTTCACGCAGGCGTACAGTACACCAAGTGTATTAACACACATTTGTCCGACGTTGCCGTCGACACATAGCTTTGTATGAAGCTAGCAACACCGGATCTTGAATTTGTCTGAGGCGGGGCAAAAATTGAAAAATGCCGCCCCTGCTATAATTTTTCCTTTTATCATCATAATCATTCAGCCATTAGACGTGCACTGATGGGTAGGCCATAATCGTGGTAGTTCTTTTATGAGTGAATTGAGGTCACCACACACCCTCACCTTCTTTTTGACAAGTTCGTAAAGTTTTTGTTTCAAAACCAATGTGTGGACTACTCAGAGGACACAGTGGAGCATACAAATGCCAATGTAGAGTCCCTACACAGGCATGCACAACTACCAGCGTCTTTCAAGACTTATACGAGGACAACGAAAGAGCTGTTCAGGGGGCTAAATATTAGTCGGATAAAATTCGACCGACACGAGTAGAAAAGAATACTGTTTTGAGTTTCACTTTTATGACACTACTAAACGTGTACACTTGTCCAGTTACTACTTACCACATTCTTCTTCTGGTATACATTCACCACCCTCAGTCTTTCTGATGTACCCTTCTTTACAGTGGCATTGGAATACACAAGGTACGACTACCTCTAAACATAAGTAACTTTCACGATCCTGACAATTCTTCTCAGGAGGGCATGGGTTAATACATCCTTTTGGTACTTCGTTTGGCCCACATTCTGTAAAAAGAACGACAGTGTAAAATAATGTTGATCATAAGTAGGAGTTTTTTTGTTGAGGTGGTACGCCGTGACATTTCCCGCTCTAGAGTTTCAGGATGTCCGTATCACAACGCGTGCGGTACCTCATCTCCCTCGCAAGTATTACTGCTTTGGTGGAGACTGCCTGCGATTTTCCCCTAGCTACGGACCACGGATCAGCGCGAGAAGTCATGAACATATGAATTCTTGCCATAAAAACTTCACCAACTGTTTTTCCATAGAAAAAAAAAACGTGTGAAACTATTTTTTTTTTGCAAATATCTGAGTACCTATTATTGTGTTGAAAAGAAATCAATATCTCAGGTTGTTTTCATGCAAGTCACGAACCAGTTTGCGGTATTAAGTACTTCCCCATAGTAGAATCTTGTATTTATTCGTTTGAAAAACCATTGCCTTTAATGATATGCTTCCAATAACCTCATCAACTTTTTGCTTTTACGTTTTTTCAAATTACGAGTATTACATGCTAGTATTATCTTGTTCTTAAATATGAAATTGGAGTTTTTTTAAACTGATCACTTATGATACAAAAGGAGGAATTGAGGAGCTCGTAGCTAGATAATAACAGCCGCACAGGTCGATCTTCAAGGTTAAGCAACGCTTGCCTAGGTTGGTCTGTGGATGGGTGACCATCTTAACATAACGAGTTTCCTCCGTGCCTCGGAAAGCACGTTAAGCCGTTGGTCCCGGCTGTCATTTGGAGATCTTTGGCAGTCGTTACGGATAGTCAGAAGCCAGTAAAATCTGACTCCAGTCTTGCCATGAAGTACCGTGTTATCCCAGTTAATGGGTTGTGGAGGTCTGGTAGGCAGCCGCTCCTCGTAAAATACTGGTATTCAGCTAAATCCGGCTTGACTGGAAGCCGACCCCAATATAGTTGGGAAAAGGCTAGGCAGATGATCACTTATGATACAAAACCCAGAAGCATAAGTAAGTATATGAAGATAAACCCAGGGTTTATCTATTTTTTATTTATATTTTCTGTAATATCGCTATATTTATTACTTTTGTGAAATACTACCAGCAACTTAAAGGTTCTTCAAGTTGGAATAACATTTTGACAAATCCAAGATAGTGGCTTGCCCCGAGATTTTGAACATGCACCGACCAATCCTTGTACATAATGTTACTTCAGCGCACTGACAGACCAAAGGTAGGTCTTCTTTGTTATTTACCTATTAGACAAGCTAAAGGCCACGGTTGATTAATGACTGGGATGATAAATTATGCGTTGTGTTTTCCGCAATCGCGTGAATGTTCGGCTTATTGGACGATTCGCACGAATTTAACTCGCCCGAAACGTGCGAATCAACTCCTTTAAAACATATAACTTTTTCTGTAGTCGATTCGCACGAATTTCATTTATTGGCGTGCGAATCGACACCCTCACAAATATGTAGTAGGCTATTCGCACACATTTCATTTTAAGGTTTCTACAATCATGTAGGCAAAGCCGCTGCCAGCAGGTTCGGTAAGAACCCATTTAATATTTTTTGAGTCTAATGTTTATGTTTGCACAAATAAATAATAACGAAAGCTTGTTTCAAAAAGCCAGATATTATTTATGGACCAGATCACCAGACGATTGCATACATTTGATTAATTAAAAATACTTTGCTTTTTTGCTTACCTTGATGAAATTCAAATGGATCTGAAAAAAGAAGAATCTGAGCCGCACTGAAGCCCACACAGCTGATACACATCAGAAGAACTGACCTCGATATGTTGACGACTCGATGTGTATTGATAAGTAAATGGAGTCATAGTTCTATTTATATACCTACTTAAACGTAAGTTAGGTGAGTACCTATTGAATATGTTATATCTACTAAAAACACAACAACAACAGTACTGTCGAGTTACAGTCATGAGTTTTTTAGTAGATGTACATACAAAGAATTGCTAAACATAAGTGGGTAGGTGGGTAGGGCTCATTGCACGTTAAAAAATGGAAGATGGGGCTAAAAGTTTCTGAAGTCATCCCATAAAGTGGACCGATGTTCAGGTGAGAGTCGCAAGAATGCGATGAATGTGAGATTCACGGGACCGTTCGTTGTGACGGTTGGGGGAGGCCTATGTCCAGCAGTGGACGTCTTTGAATACTGGAAATCTCAATCATGCTTGCTCATTGCCATTATTGCGGTTACAATCATCAAAACCAGAGAAATGATGATTTGCTACATATTGATATATCTATCTAAAGGTCCAAGAAGCGGTAAAAATTCCGCGTCATGGATTGTCCAGATATAATCCTGGAAGCGTAATTACATTCAGGGTGATAAATAAAACAAATGTCAAGCATTCACTGTTTTATTGTTTATTTCAAAACAGTATTACTTTAAAAAAAATACTTACCGTCTGTATCTCAGTATCACTGTCAACAAACATTATAAAAACAGCATGAAAAACTAAAGTCGTAGTAAGTAAAGCCTGGGATACACTAGGGAACATTTTGTCCCAAAACACGACGCGCAACACTAAATTTACGTGACGCTGCAACGTTGCATATTGTCCTGCAACATGCCCCGCAACATAGTACGTGACGCGGGGCATGTTGCTTGCTCCCGCCTCGAGAGCGAGCGCACGAGTCTCGCGTCAGTATGCATGTTCCACGTAGTTGTTGAGCAACATGTTCCGCAACATGTTGCTCCATTTGTCCCCTAGTGTATTCTTGGCTTTACTCATAAACTCTTCTCCAAGACTCGCAATCTGGCGACTCTCTCATTCCAGGACACCGACAACGATGTTCACATAATTCAGTGTCATTTTCTCTATGATATCCGTCCCAGCAAGTGCATCCTGGTTTGCAGGCTTCATCGGCTTTTGGTGGATTCGTGATTGAGGAGCAGGATTCCTTGGAGCTTTGTTTGCAGTCTGTGTACTGTGTGTAAATCTCACAGGGACCCCCTGAAAAAAAAAAAAAATATTAAGTAAGCTTTAAAATTATCCTACTAATATTATACATACGAGTAAGTTTGTAAATGGTAATATAGATTAAAAAACTACTTAATGGATTTCGATGAAACTTGGTATATAGGTGGAACATGTCCTGGAATAGCATATAGGATACTTTTTATACTGGGAGTATGCTCTTTGTGATAATTTTTTACTATCACGCAGTCGTACTAGCGATAGCGGAGGAATAGCCTTTTTAGGGTTCCGTAGCCAAATGGCAAAAACGGAACCCTTATAGTTTCGCCATGTCTGTCCGTCCGTCCTCGCTTAATTACTCAGATACCCGCGAAACGAGACACAATAGTAAAACAATAACAGCGCGGTCTCATTGGACCGGTTGGGGATTCAAACGTTAATCTCTGTGACTGTTAGCACTAGAAAGATGAAATTTGGTACCAATATATATATCAATCACGCCGACAAAGTGGTAAAATAAAAATTGGAAAAAAATGTTTTATTAGGGTAGCCCCCCTACATGTAAAGTAGAAAGTGTTTTTTTTTTAATTTCAACCCCAACGTGTGATATATTGTTGGATAGGTATTCAAAAATGAATAGGGGTTTACTACAATCATTTTTTTATGATATCAGTAATTTCGGAAATAATCGCTCCTAAAGTAAAAAACAATGTGTCCCCCCCTCTAACTTTTGAACCATAAGTTTAGAAAATATGAAAAAAATCTGGAAAGTAGAGCTTTATATAAACTTTCGATGGGAAGAACAGTTTTTGAAAAATTGGCGACACTTATTGTGACGGACGGGAAACTACGGAACCCTACACTGAGCGTGGCCGGTTTCTCCTGGCCGGTTTCTCTTAAAATTAAAGATCAATAAATTAAAGATCTTTAATGTTAAGTAAAAGGCTATTTTAATACTAAGAAAGTAGCATTCATCTCTGGTAACTGCGTCTTTTTTCCTAAACGTTACTTATTTTCCTTGCTATCTTATGAGTATCCTCTCCGTGTAAGAAGTAGGTACCTAAATTGGATAAATGAATAATGTAGTTATAATTTGCTATTCTGCCACTTGGTAGATTTGGACTTGGTGGAAAGTCGTGTGAAGAGGCTCATTGGTTTCGGTAAGTCCTATCTACAAAGCGTCAAGCACTACGCCTGTGCTTAGGTAGCCAGCCTTTCGATATTTAGCAGTCGTAGTCATATTTTTTTTTGTTAATAATATTATTTAATTCCTTTCCATGTTACCTGATAGCTACAACCCGGGAATCTTTAAGTCAAGACTGAATAGGTTACTTCTAGGTCAGCACGTTCCATCGTCGACCGCATCAACGCTTTCCATCAGGTGAGATAGCGGTCAAGCGCGAACCTACCTACAATAAAAAAAATGACTTACCACATTCTTCTTTTGGTATACATTCACGACCCAGAGTCTTTCTGATGAAACCTTCTTTACATACGCACGCGGGTCTGCAAGATTGGACTACGGCTGGGCAGGCGTACGAATAACGATCATAACAAGAATCTTCACCACCACACGGCTGGACGCAGTAGTTTAACTCTTCATTGGGTTCATTACACTCTGGAAAAGAAGAAGATGAACTCAGGTTACTTGTCCTTATGTCCTATATCTCCTCGATAAGGCAGAGGACGTTCACTGTAATCCTTTATCCCGAACAGTCTACAGCCGAAACCAATAACATATCTGTCACATATCATCATCTGCCTAGCCTTTTCCCAACTATATTGGGGTCGGCTTCCAGTCAAGCCGGATTTAGCTGAATACCAGTATTTTACGAGGAGCGGCTGCCTACCAGACCTCCACAACCCATTAACTGGGGTAAAACGGTACTTAATGGCAAGACTGGAGTCAGATTTACTGGCTTCTGACTATCCGTAACAACTGCCAAAGATCTACAAATGACAGCCGGGACCAACGGCTTAACGTGCTTTCCGAGGCACGGAGGAAACTCGTTATGTTAAGATGGTCACCCATCCACAATCCAACCTAGGCAAGCGTTGCTTAACCTTGATGATCGATCTGTGCGGCTGTTATTATCTAGCCACGAGCTCCTCATATCTGTCACATATCGGAGATAGAAAAACAAATGAAACAACAGAAAACATGATAATTTTTGTATTGTATCATTTGTTTTACAATCTCCAGTATGCCAAAACTGGAGATCGATAGGTTATTGGTTTCGGCCGTTAGGAGTAAAATCTGGAGATGATTTTAAAAATATCTGGGCAATTGCGAGTCGGATTAATGTTCTGTACAAGCTAATTTTTGTCTTGTATTTTCATAATCGAAAAAAGTTTTTTTTTGTGACGCAACTACTACAGTTTTCAGATTTCTTCATGCTAAATTTCAGGGTTCTAGGTTATCAACAAAGTTTTTTGCTGATATAAACGGCCGTATCTTTTTCTTTCGTTAACAACGTTACAAGTTTGATTTTTGCACATCTTCAAGGGACCGCAGACCTAAGTACCAATATGGTTTTAATTTCAACTCGTTACCTCCACCCATTCCCGAGATAAAATAACACTTTAACAGACAGGCAGACGGGCAACAAAGTGATCTTATAAGGGTTCCGTTTTTCCTTTTGAGGTACGGAATCCTAAAAACGATTAAGTTGTAATAATAATCATCGCATGCCATCAATCATAGTTTGGACGCTGATTTGTGAATTTGTCCTTGGCTATGGCCTTGTGTGCGATGACGTCAATACTAGGGGAAGAACAACTGTAGACGCGTTGAAAGGATTTAAAGTGAATTCGCGATGTTAAATATTTCATGAATCCCCGACCGGTCCTATGAGACCGCGGTGTTATTGTTTTACTATTGTGTCTCGTTTTGTGGGTATGTGATAGGATATACGATTATAACTTTGAGAAAATTATTAACATATGTTTATAACATCAATTTTTAATTATCCATTAAAATAATTACACTAATTTACAAGGATTTTGTCCTAGATATGAAAAGTGTTTTTACTTAAAAAATAATAGAAATATTTCTACACATCACATTTACATAACCTACTGGTATGCAAACTATCAAAAAATTACTACCTACATTATCCTAACCAAACGTGACTGAACTCCAGTATCTCAGACCGTTTATTAAACTTGCTTTGAAACTTTAGGAAAAAAAAACACGTGGCTACTCACCTGAATATTCTTCAGGTAAATCCGGGTTATCATCAGCAATCTTCTGAACTCCATTTAACCCAGTTAGCTGTAAAGGGATATTATCTACAAACTTCAGAGCTCCACTCAACGCGACGCAGCTGACGAACAACACAAGAGGTGTGAACATGTTTACGCCTCTAACTGTAGTGATAAACTGAGACTCGAGTCCTTGACTATGTCTATATAACTATTTACTAGTGACTTCAATATGCTAAGCAATGTTGGTTTTAGAGTTCCTTCTGTGTATTGTTATATAAGAACTACATATTTTGGTCTAGTCATTTAAAACATCATAAATTGCAATGTAATTGCACTGAGCTGCATTTTTGAGATATTGTTTGGTTAGTGTAAACAGTTGGTAGCTTTGGATTTTTGGAAGCCCCTTAGTGATGCTCGAAAAATCTTGACATTTTGAGTGATTTTTCATGTTTGGTTTATTACTTCTGAACGGTGAATCCTCTGTAACATTTAAGTAATCTGTTACCTTTTGAACTAGACAAAGTGTTAACATTGAAGTATTTTTTAGTTGAATAGGTCTCGAGATACATCATTTGGTTTAACACAAGTGGTATTTATTCTCAAAACATCCTAAAAAACCTGGAAACGCCGTAATTACCTATGGCGGTAAGTCCCCTCTTTGATGTGAGGCGGGAAAAACGTCTCGGCGTCCTCGCCTTTAGCATTAAATCCGGGAGGATCCTGCAACGGATTCGTGCTGAAGAAACGCACGAGTGATGAATCGTTGTGTGGACTGCTCATCGAAAACGGTGGAGCATACGCTGGAGATGTGCCTCACTTAGGTAGAGTACCGCTGTCCTTGTAGGCCGATTGGTGGCAACGACCTCTCGTGCCGGGCCCTGGTACAGGTCATGGTCCGGAGCGAAAAGGAATGGTAGACGGTCGCTTTCTTCTGCGAAGCAGTAATACTAGCGAAAGAAGCGGACGCACGCCTGAGGGAACAGCCATCAAGCCCCAAGTTGATTCCAACCATTCCAGTCACCATAGGCGTGGGCTTGCGAACTGCAAGCAATAGGCAGCTCGTCGTCCGGCTGTCCGGTTCCACAGGATTGGGTTTCAGTTAGAAAAAGATTAAAAAACAAAATTCCAAAAAGCCAGTACAGTGTAATTTATTATGCTCTTAATATCTTCCTCATTATGAACTATACTTAGTCTCGGACTTAACGCGTTTCGTCTGTCTACAGTGAATGGCTTTACTTTTTGTGTTACGGTCTTTGTCGATTAGTATTAGTCCCAAGGTGATATTTTGATGAAAATACCGGTTTTCCTTATAGCGTATCTTTTTCAATTTAGGAATAGGAATTTAACATTTTGGTTTATGTTTTTTGAATACATTTTTATCGAAGGAATAATCGATACAACTAATTCGATACAAAAAAAATGTGAGGTTAATCTATTTAATTTTTTTGGCTACAAGGCTTTTTTTTTACTGAAACGACGTTTTGATTGTATTGTTACGAACGTGAGTAATTAAATGCCGGTTACTAGCAAATAACTTTATTAACCACAAAACAATGACAAATTAGTCCAATCAACAAATAACCAATCACTATAAACACTCAGAGTTCCGTTTAGTATCGCTTAGGTCGCTAGGTATCACTTCAAGCACTTAGGTAGTTCGCTCTGTATCGCTGGCGAAATCAAACTAAACTGCTTCTCGCCGGAGACCCGTATTTATATGCGAAGTCATCGAAATTTCTCGATACCGACGTTTCAAGGACATTCTAGCACAAAATAGTCGCATCGGGAGGCCATAAATCATTATTATTACTCTCGTAAGTAGGTACTTATCTACCACCTTACATGCGAATTTCGACTCTATTGCTAATACCGGAAGGTACAAATTCCCTTATCCACCCACATAACTACCTACTGAATCTTAGCTAATAATAATAGTGTATGTCGGACTTTTCTGGAATTTGCCAGGCCTGAGTATGTACTCCTATTCTCGAAGCTTCGCACAGCAATGCGTTTTAATTATTTGATGCTACCCTTGGTTCCGTCGAAGATATAGCGTACTCAAGTTTCACGGCGTAACAGTGCCCCCCTCCTAGTCATGCTCGTCCCGAGCATTATTAGATCCGTGATATGGCGCCAATCTATCCACGTGGACTACCTTAGGTTTCCCTCGTAACCCTTTCTTGATGCGGTAGGTAACGTCGTTGATCCTTTTTATCACGGTGTAGGGTCCCTCCCATCGAGCTTGAAGTTTCGGCGACTTCCCTTTTCGTCGAAGTGGGTTGTGGAGCCAAACCAGTGCACCTTCCTCAAATCCCTTGGCGTTGGCATTGCGGTCGTATCTAGTTTTCATTTTAACGCTGGTGTGCAGGCTATTCTCACGCACTCGTTTATGCACTTCATCCAATTGATCTTGGAGGTCACTTACGAAGTCCGTAACTGGCTTAGTCTTGTCAGGTGGCACGCCGGTTATGGTATCGACTGGAAGTCTCATCTCCCTGCCGAAATTCACTCTTGCTGGGGTATGGCCCGTGCTATCATGCACTGCTGATCGATAAGACATCAGAAATAGTGGAATATACCGGTCCCAATCTCTCTGATGGTCATCGACAACCTCAGCCAGGTGATTCTCCAGGGTCTGGTTAAACCTCTCCACCATACCGTCCGACTGTGGGTGCGCAGGTGTTGTGCGTGTCTTGTAAATCCCCAGAAGAGTGCACATTTCCTGGAACAGCGCAGATTCGAAGTTGCGGCCTTGATCGGAATGGATCTCCAAAGGTGCGCCATACCGACATACTACTTCTTCGACCACCTTTTTCGCCACTGTCGTCGCTTCCTGATTGGGTATGGCGAAAACTTCAGGCCACTTTGTGAAATAGTCCTGTATCACCACTATGTATTTGTTTCCGTCATCTGTCACTGGGAAAGGTCCAGCAACGTCGATGGCAATGCGTTCCCATGGGGCTCCTACATTGTACAACTGAAGCTTGCCCCTGCTCCTAGTCTGTGGTCCTTTCACGGATGCGCACGCTGTACATTTCCGACACCATTGCTCTATGTCTTCTCTACAATTGAGCCAGTAATACCGCTGTCTCACTTTCAGTAGAGTTTTCTTGATTCCCAGGTGTCCACCAGAAGCGCCATCGTGTATCTCCTGAAGCAGGGGGACCACTTCACGTCGTGGTACTATCACTTGTGTGGTCACCTCCTTGCCATCGTTCGATTCCCATTTCCTACAAAGCACGTCATTTTCTAGGACTAAACTGTCCCACTGTGCCCAGTAGCTCTTTGTGACAGGACTATGTGACGATACTTCATTCCACTGAGGCCTAGTTCCACTACGCTTCCAGTCCAGTATAGGTCGAATATCGTCATCTTCTTCCTGGGACTTCTTAAAGTTGCCTTCAGCCCTAATTAAGTTTACGTGTTCCCGGGCTTCATTTTGCTGGCAATGTCTACAGTCCTCATTACATGGACGTCGCGACAGGGCGTCAGCATTGTTATGCCCTTTTCCACTACGATGTTCCGTCACAAAGTTGAACTCCTGCAGCTGCTCTAGCCATCTTGCAACTTGACCCTCAGGGTTTTTGAATTGTAGAAGCCATTTCAATGCAGCGTGGTCCGACCTCAACGTAAACTGTCTTCCTATGAGGTACTTGTGGAAATGTTGCAAAGTTTTTACAACAGCCAGTAGTTCTCGTCGAGTCACGCAGTAGTTCCTTTCTGGTTTTGAAAGTGCCTTACTGAAGTAAGCGATCACGACTTGCCTATCTTCTTGCACCTGCGACAGCACTCCACCAATTCCTGTGTTGCTGGCGTCGGTATCGACGACAAATCTTCCATCTCTGCTCGGATACCCCAGTATAGGCGCTTCACATAGCCGTTGCTTTAGTTCGTTGAATGCTGACTCACAGTTCTTGTCCCAGATAAAATCTCGTTTATCCTCAGTCAGCTGATGTAAAGGTTTTGCAATGTCCGAAAAACTCATAACAAACCGCCTCTAGTATGTGCACAACCCTAGAAATGCACGTACTTCTGTTTTGTTCTTTGGAGCTGGCCACTGTTGGACAGCCTTTATCTTCTCAGGATCGGTTCTCACTCCATCGGCGAGGATGACATGTCCTAGGTAGCTGACCTCCTTCTTGAACAGGGCACACTTCTTTGGGCTTAGTTTTAGGTTAGCCCCCCGTATCCTGGTGAATACTTTCTCCATATTTCTCAGGTGTTCCTTAAAAGTGCGACCCATTATAATGATGTCATCCAAATATACCAGACAGACGTCACCAAGAAGGCCCACCATGACTCTATCCATGAGGCGTTTAAACGTCGCTGGAGCGTTGCACAACCCAAAAGGCATGACGTTAAATTGCCACAGGCCGTTGCCAATTCCTGTACTGAACGCTGTCTTTTCCTTATCTTTCTCGCTAATTTCCACTTGCCAGTAGCCTCTTTTCAAGTCAATGGTTGAAAACCACTTCATACCACTGAGCATATCCAGTGTGTCGTCTATCCTAGGCAAGGGATAACTGTCCTTCTTCGTTACATCATTGAGCATTCTGTAGTCTACACAGAATCTGGTACTGCCGTCCTTCTTCTTCACCAGAACGACAGGAGAAGACCATGGGCTCGTAGAAGGTTCAATTATTCCGCTATCAGCCATATCCTTTACCATTTCTGCTACCTCAGTTTCTTTAGCCCAGGGTATGCGGCGCGGTCTCTGTTTAATTGGTCTAGCATCACCTGTATCTATCTCATGCTTGACGAGACCTGTTCTTCCGCAATCTTTTCCCGTTGCAAAGATATCCCGGAACCGTAGCAGAAATTCCTTGGCTTGCTGTAGTTCTGAAACTGATAAATTGCTCTTAGAATTTTCCAGAAGTTGCTGGATGTGATCAGGTTCACCTTTTATTGCGTCTTGTTTTACTGAAGATGTGTTGATTTGGCGGAGATACTTCACTTCTTCACATCTTCCAACAACACTGTTTTTCTTCAACTGGATCTCCTTTTTCCTAAGATTTACAATCCTGACCTTGGATCTTCCTTTCGTCATAACTAATGTCCTCGCGGTGATAAGTTCCGGGTGCCGGCCAATGTCTTCAACCATAACACATCTGCGTTGCCTAATTTTCTTAGGAAATTTAACTTCGACTAAGGTTTCCGTTCTTGGAGCCAATGTGGTATCCTTTGAGCAATAGAGGTTGCATGTGTTAATTCCTTGCAGGAAGACTTCTTGGTCTGGGAATTTCAATACTCCTCTATCGATATCTAAAACACATCGGTAATTCCGCAGGAAGTCGAGACCCAATATGCAATCGTCGGTAATATTCGCAATTAACGCTGAATGGGTGTACACTTGATCACCGATTTTGAACTCGATTTCTGTCTCACCGAGGACGGACACTGGCTGGCCGGTGGCTGTCTGAAGTCGGTAGGCTGGGGTTTCTGTTTGCCACAAGATGGTGCGTTTCAGCAACTCAGGTCTTATAATAGTCCGTGACGCCCCGGTGTCACCGGTGAAATTGCAAGCACGTTGATTCAGCGTTCCCTCGATGATCAAACTATTTCCGTTGTGGACTTGATTGATGGTGATGGTTGGGGCCTTCAGTTGACCAGCCAGCACCCGCCCCGCGGCCCTGGCGACATTTAGTTTTAACGACTCCTCGTTAACTTGAGTTCCGAAGTCCACACTTCCCCTCTTCCTCTTGGGGCAATCGGTACGAATGTGCCCTTTTTCTCCACATCCATAACACGTCGGAATATAGCGGGACTTTGCCGACGAAGCCACTTCTCGGTGACGTGGTTGCACTGAAGGTGAGACCACCACTTCCCGAACTCTGTGCGTACGTGAGTCTTGTCGTACGGCTTCCACTTCCAAAGCGTGGGCCATCGCACTCTTCAGAGTTTGGTGGTGTCCGAGTCGCACCGTAGCCCTGACTTCAGTATCCCGTAGACCGTCGATGAATGCTTGCACCAGATTTACTTCCACCATCTCCGGTGTCATCGACATGTATGCCCGCCGGACCAGCCGTTCAACCTCTACTCCCCACTGCTGAAGGCTCTCGTTCGACCTCTGCGTTCTCTCGCGAAGTTGCGCGCGGAAAACATGTTCGAGGTGCTTGTCACCATAGCGAGTGTCTAGTCCCTCCATTAGACGCTCCAACGTCCTGCCGTCTGGAGGAAGGTTCTCTAGGACCAGCAGAGCGTCCCCTCGTAGGGCCAAAGTTAACGCCGCGAAAGACTGGTCATCATCCCAGCGGTTCGTCTTGACCAGTGTTTGAAATTGGTACTTAAAAGCCGTCCAGGACGACGTGCCATCAAAACGCGGCATATCAAATTTTGCGGCTGATGCACAGTGGGTGTGCGATGGTGCGCTAACAGCAACGGACGGTTCGCGTGCTTCGAGCTTCACAATTCTGGTTGCGAGGCTATCAGCTCGGGCGGAAACCTCCTTGACCTCTAAGGTGAGATTTTTCACTTTCCCGCCCAACGTGACGAGGCCGTGATCGATTTTTTCGAGGATCAGGTTCTGCTTAGCCTCTTGATCCCGGCGGGCTTCCTCCTGTTCGCGGCGGGCAGCTTCCTGTTCGCGGCGGGCAGCTTCCTGTTCGCGGCGGGCTTCTTCCTGGTTAGCCGCGATTAAGTCCTGGAGCTTACGTTGGTTAGCCTCCTGTTCGCGGCGGGCAGCTTCCTGGTTAGCCGCGATTAGATCCTGGAGCTTACGCTGGTTAGCCTCCATACTAGCTTGCATGGCGGCCAACACTGCGGCGAGGTTCATTTCCGAGGATGGCCCTGTTGGCGCCTCAGCAGCTGCCGTTGCTCCCATACCAGCCCGATCTTCCGCTTCCAGACGTTGACGTGCAGCATCCATCTCCACTTGCCTCCTTGTTCGTGGTCCCTGTTCGTCGTCCCTCTGTAGTAATGGCATCTCACTTCTGACACCAGTTGTTACGAACGTGAGTAATTAAATGCCGGTTACTAGCAGATAACTTTACTAACCACAAAACAATGACAAATTAGTCCAATCAACAAATAACCAATCACTATAAACACTCAGAGTTCCGTTTAGTATCGCTTAGGTCGCTAGGTATCACTTCAAGCACTTAGGTAGTTCGCTCTGTATCGCTGACGAAATCAAACTAAACTGCTTCTAGCCGGAGACCCGTATTTATATGCGAAGTCATCGAAATTTCTCGATACCGACGTTTCAAGGACATTCTAGCACAAAATAGTCGCATCGGGAGGCCATAAATCATTATTATTACTCTCGTAAGTAGGTACTTATCTACCACCTTACATGCGAATTTCGACTCTATTGCTAATACCGGAAGGTACAAATTCCCTTATCCACCCACATAACTACCTACTGAATCTTAGCTAATAATAATAGTGTATGTCGGACTTTTCTGGAATTTGCCAGGCCTGAGTATGTACTCCTATTCTCGAAGCTTCGCACAGCAATGCGTTTTAATTATTTGATGCTACCCTTGGTTCCGTCGAAGATATAGCGTACTCAAGTTTCACGGCTTAAACAGTATAATACGTTTTTGGGGGTTTGCGGAACAGAGAATAAAGTCCTGCAAACTTCCGTTGAAAAGGGAGTAACCCAGCTAGAGTACGTCTAATGAAAGCGCGACCTGGAGATTTAAAAAAAAAAATAATTTGCAACATTATTCAGCCGCATTTGTAGGAAATAAAAAAAATGCTAAGTGTCAAGACATGATTCTCTACCTACTATTACTAACCTACAAACGTTAGTAATACCGCATACAAAATTTTTGGTTTTAATCTCTTTTCCCAGGTCGCGCTTTCATTAGACGGACTATATTACTCTTACACAATCTCTATCTCTCTTTTTGTTTTTCAAAATCATTACTTTCGTTTAGTATTCGATGTCCCAGTGGGTCTCGTCAACAACGTGTGAGTATTTTATTTTATTTAGTGAGGGATAACAAACAGCCACAAAATAAAAATAAAATGCAATAAAAATAACATTGGGTGGATGGTAATGTTGCACCTAACTATAAAATAACGCATTTTTTATCTATTCGTGACAAATAATCCAATTTATGTAGAAAAATCTGATGAAATAAAAACCAAAGCTGAATGTGTGACCAATTTTAACTTGAAGTTGTGTTTAATTCTTCTAAAATTATTGAAGTAAATGCATGCACATGTCGTAATTCCGGTGTGCAATGGGAAGCTCGCACCCGGACGCTGGACGTCCGGTAAGATCCGGACCAAGCCCTTGTCGTCGACGGCGCGTAATGTTCCACGTGCGCCTCAAAGAGATGTCAGCAAACTGCAGGGACACGATAAGGTCGAATCCTACTGGGGCCTGGGTTTGACGCAAGAGAACCCTGGTACCCTGGAATTAGGGCAAAGAAAGAACAGGAGTGTGTTTTTGACAGTAAAAGTCTGACACGCCCAACTTCTCATGGTCCTCATACTCATTTAATATCCGGCTATTCTTTAAAACATGAACATATTATATTTAAAAATAACCTGATGCACCGATATTAGCTTGTTCTATTCATATATATTGATATCTACATCTTGTGTAGTTACAATAATTATTTTTTAGATAAAATCAGATTTTCATCAGGTTTAATATAGATAAATTAATAGCATGTTATTTATGTGTGTAATTGTTTATCCAGTTAGTTCCACGCTTGTATATATTTTCCCTCAGCAACATTTTGTATTAGATTTGGAAAAAGAAATGAGGCAATTTTTCCTTGTGTAACCTCATCAAATATTTGTCTGTGCATGAATAAAACTTGTCATAGTATACAGTACTTTGATAATAATTCATGTCTAAAGGCTTTACTCAATAATGAGTTTTCTCCCAGTAAACTTTGAGTGCCTCCTTAATTACGTGAATTGTTCAATTAAACCCTGGAAGTTGTATTACTGTCAGGATGACCACGCAAGGTTCTCTTAACAAAATCAATTGAAACACATGTAAAACAGTAACTAGTTTATTGAGTAACAGTTAAAAAAAGCCTTAACATCTGAATCTCAGCTTCGAAAGCCATGTCAAAACATAGAAAGAAGAGTTACCGGCACATAAGTTGGCAAGAGTCGTTAGTTGCTCAGAAATCGTCTTTTAGATCTATTTGGTGGTCAAGCGGGACGCGGGGTATGAGGTAGCGCCGATGCGGCGCGCGATTGGTGCAGTATTATAATAGTAGTCTACGATTGGTGCGTTAGTCGCCTTTTGCCCCCGCATTACGACTACGTCCCGTTCACTCATTAGCTTTTTTGCGCACCATGCGCGAATTTACCCCCACTACGTCAAAATTTTGCGAAGTTACGTGCCGGGTACTGTACTGTCCACAGACGCGTAGCTTGATAGACCGTATTCGTCATTATCATTATACATATGGTGTATATCTGCGTGAAACTTACAAAACTACGAAACTATCGATAAAGCGGGAACGTCGTAAGTAGTCGTTGCATAAGTTACTAATAAACCCTTATCCAAGACTTACAGTCTTCAGTATTTTTCATTCCAGGACATAAGCAACGATGGCGACAGAACTCAGTGTCATTTTCTCTGTGATACCCGTCCCAGCAAGTGCATCCTGGTTTGCAGGCTTCTGTATTGTCAGCTTTTGGTGGATTTGTGATCGAAGAGCAGGATTCCTTGGAGCTTTGTTTACAGTCTGTATACTGTGTATAAATCCCTGTAAAAACGAAAAAATAATGATTACGTAAGCAAATTATCCTACTAATACCTATTATAAACGCGCAGAAATTTGTCTATACAATCTGTATTTTTTGATATCCCATAACTCTAGGGTTATATTCTGTAGGTAAAAATAGTTCTAAAACTCCTAGAATAGGTGGTCCAAAAATGCATCGTTTCGGAGATATCATATATCTAAGTTTCATTGATAAATACAAGTAATTCATTTTTATTCAAACCAATCATTCATATTTAAAGCTAAGAAAATGCGACGCTGTCACATTTCACGTAAGGGTTTTTAATCGTGACTTAGCCGAATTATTTTGTATGAGTAATATAGAAACATAGGTACATAGGTAACTCATATGCCAGTTGATTCTTTGATATGGCCTCAATCATACCCTAGAGTTATGGGATATAAAAAAAAAAACACGTTGTATAGGTGTGTGGAGGTTTGTTATCTACTCTTTCACGCAAAAACTACTCAATGGATTTCGATGAAACTTGGTATAGACTATGTACAGATCATGTCCCGGATAGGTATGTCCCCATGGGATATTTTTCTACTATCACGCAGTTAGCAGCCGCAGGCAGGTGAGTTTTAGAGATTTAACTAGCGAAGGAATAGTCTTTTTCCTTAACATCAAAGATCAATCCTTAGCTATTTTAATACTAAGTAAAGTAAGTAATAAAAAGTAAAGTTGTGGAGGTCTGGTAGGCAGCCGTTCCTCGTAAAATACTCGTAATATAGTTAGGAAAAGGCTAGGCAGATGATGATTATGATGATGATGATAAAAGTAGCATTCATCTCTGGTTGCTGCGAGTTTATCCTTGCCATTTTATAATCCTCTCTTCGTAAGATGTAATTACCTAAATCCGATAAATAAATAATTTATCATTTGCTATTATACCACTGGGCAGCTTTGGACTCGGCGGAAATACTTGCGAAGAGGCTCATTGGTGATCCAGATTTGGTTAAGTCCAATCTACAAGGCCTCGAGCACGGGCGTAGGGTAGCCAGCCTTTCGGTGTTTCGCAGTCGCAGTTAAGCACTAGTTTATATAAAAAAACTTTTGTTTATAATATTATTTAATTCTTTGCCGGAGTCTGCGTTTCTTGATAGCTACAACTCGGGAATCTTTAATTAGTCAAGAGTGAATAGGTTGCATCGTCGCCTGCATCGACGCTTTCCATCAGGTGACATACCGGTCAAGCGCGAACCTATCAACAATAAAAAAAATATGACTTACCACATTCTACTTTTGGTATACATTCACGACCCAGAGTCTTTCTGATGAAACCTTCTTTACATACGCACGCGGGTCTGCAAGACTGGATTACTGCTGGGCAGGCGTACGAATAACGATCAGAACAACAACAGTACTGTCGAGTTACAGTCATGAGTTTTTTAGTAGATGTACATACAAAAAATTGCTAAACATAAGTGGGTAGGGGGTAGGGCTCATTGCACGCAGAAAAAATGGTCGTTGGGGCCGAAAGGTTCTGAAGTAATCCCATAAAGTGGACCGATGTTCAGGTGAGAGTCGCAGGAATGCGATGAATCTGAGATTCACGGGACCGGTCGTAGTGACGGTTGGGGGAGGCCTATGTCCAGCAGTGGACATCTTTGAATACTGGAAATCTCAATCATGCTTGCCCATTGCCATAATTGCGGTTACAATCATCAAAACCAGAGAAATGATGATTTGCTACATATTGATATATCTATCTAAAGATCCAAGAAGCGGTAAAAATTCCGCGTCATGGATTGTCCAGATATAATCCTGGAAGCGTAATTACATTCAGGGTGGTAAATAAAACAAATATCAAGCATTTACTGTTTTATTGTTTATTTCAAAACAGTATTACTTTAAAAAAAATACTTACCGTCTGTATCTCTGTATCACTGTCAACAAACATTATAAAAACAGCATGAAAAACTAAAGTCGTAGTAAGTAAAGCCTGGGATACACTAGGGAACATTTTGCCCCAAAACACGACGCGCAACACTAAATTTACGTGACGCTGCAACGTTGCATATTGTCCTGCAACATGCCCCGCAACATAGTACGTGACGCGGGGCATGTTGCTTGCTCCCGCCTCGAGAGCGAGCGCACGAGTCTCGCGTCAGTATGCATGTTCCACGTAGTTGTTGAGCAACATGTTCCGCAACATGTTGCTCCATTTGTCCCCTAGTGTATCCTTGGCTTTACTCATAAACTCTTCTCCAGGTCTCGCAATCTGGTGACTCTCTCATTCCAGGACAACGACAACGATGTTCACATAATTCAGTGTCATTTTCTCTATGATATCCGTCCCAGCAAGTGCATCCTGGTTTGCAGGCTTCATCGGCTTTTGGTGGATTCGTGATTGAAGAGCAGGATTCCTTGGAGCTTTGTTTGCAGTCTGTGTACTGTGTATAAATCTCACAGGGACCTCCTGTAAAAACGAAAAAATAATGATTAAGTAAGCAAATTATCCCTCTAAGGGCCTGTTTCACAATGTCCGAGTAGGCACTACTCACTGAATAAATTCAAAAATGGAACAGAATTTGTATGAAATTATCTGCCAAGAAATATAATACTCGAAACTTAATCATAGGTGGTGAAATAGGCCCTTATACTCGTACCTATTATCAGAAGTTTGTCTATATGGACTTTTGTTATCTACTCTTTCACGCAAAAACTACTCAATGGCTTTCGATGAAACTTGGTATAGACTATGTACAGATCATGTCCTGGATGGGGGTATGTTCCCATGGGATATTTTTCTACTATCACGCAGTTAGCAGCCGCAGGCAGGTGAGTCATTTAACTAGTGAAGGAATAGTCTTTTTCCTTAACATCAAAGATCAATCCTTAGCTATTTTAATACTTCGCAGTTAAGCTCTAGTTTATATTAAAAAAAAAAACTTTTTGTTAATAATGTTATTTAATTCCTTGCCGGAGTCTGCGTTTCCTGATAGCTACAACCCGGGAATCTTTAAGGCAAGAGTGAATAGGCTACTTCTAAGTCAGCGCGTACTATCGTCGAACGCATCGTCGCTTTCCATCAGGTGAGATAGCGGTCAAGCGTGAACCTATCGACAATAAAAAAAAGCTATGACTTACCACATTCTTCTTTTGGTATACATTCACGACCCAGAGTCTTTCTGATGAAACCTTCCTTACATACGCACGCGGGTCTGCAAGATTGGACTACGGCTAGGCAGGCGTACGAATAACGATCATAACAAGAATCTTCACCCCCGCACGGCTTGACGCAATAGTTTAACTCTTCATTGGGTTCATTACACTCTGGAAAAGAAGAAGATAAACTCAGATTACTTGTCTTAATGTCCTGTATCCCCTCGAAGATACAGAGGATGTTCACTGTAATCCTCTATCCCGAAAAGTCTTAGGAGTAAAATCTGGAGATGATTTTGAAAATATCTGGGCAATTGCGAATCGGATTAATTCATGAATCCCCGACCGGTCTCATAGGACCGCGCTGTTATTGTCTTACTATTGTGTCTCGTTTCGCGGGTATTGATAGTTTAAGGGTTCTGTACAAGCTAATTTTTGTCTTGTATTTTCATAATCGAAAAAAGTTTTTTTTGTGACGCAACTACTACAGTTTTCAAATTTCTTAATGCTAAATTTCAGGGTTCTAGGTCATCAACAAGGTTTTTTGCTGATATAAACGGCCGTATCTTTTTTTCCTTATCAACTTAACAAGTTTGATTTTTGCACATCTGACCTAAGTACCAATATGGTTTTAATTTCAACTCGTTACCTCCACCCATTCCCGAGATAAAGTAGATACTTTAACAGACAGGCAAACGGGCAACAAAGTGATCTTATAAGGGTTCCGTTTTTCCTTTTGAGGTACGGAACCCTAAAAACGATTAAGTTGTAATAATAATCATCGCATGCCATCAATCATAGTTTGGACGCTGATTTGTGAATTTGTCCTTGGCTATGGCCTTGTGTGCGATGACGTCAATACTAGGGGAAGAACAACTGTAGACGCATTGAAAGGATTTAACCTATCAATACCCGCGAAACGAGACACAATAGTAAGACAATAACAGCGCGGTCCTATGAGACCGGTCGGGAATTCATGAATTAAAGTGAATTCGCGATGTTAAATATACGATTGTAACTTTGAGAAAATTATTAACATTTATGTTTATAACATCAATTTTTAATTATACATTAAAATAATTACACTAATTTATAAGGATTTTGTCCTAGATATGAAAAGTGTTTTTACTTAAAAAATAATAGAAATATTTCTACACATCACATTTACATAACCTACTGGTATGCAAACTATCAAAAAATTACTACCTACATTATCCTAACCAAACGTGACTGAACTCCAGTATCTCAGACCGTTTATTAAACTTGCTTTGAAACTTTAGGAAAAAAAAACACGTGGCTACTCACCTGAATATTCTTCAGGTAAATCCGGGTTATCATCAGCAATCTTCTGAACTCCATTTAACCCAGTTAGCTGTAAAGGGATATCATCTACCAACTTCAGAGCTCCACTCAACGCGACGCAGCTGACGAACAACACAAGAGGTGTGAACATGTTTACGCCTCTAACTTTAGTGATAAACTGAGACTCGAGTCCTTGACTATGTCTATATAACTATTTACTAGTGACTTCAATATGCTAAGCAGTATTGGTTTTAGAGTTCCTTCTGTGTATTGTTATATAAGAACTACATATTTTGGTCTAGTCATTTAAAACATCATAAATTGCAATGTAATTGCACTGAGCTGCATTTTTGAGATATTGTTTAGTTAGTGTAAAAAGTTGGTAGCTTTGGATTTTTGGAAGCCCCTTAGTGATGCTCGAAAAATCTTGACATTTTGTGTGATTTTTCATATTTGGTTTATTACTTCTGAACGGTGAATCCTCTGTAACAATTAAGTAATCTGTTACCTTTTGAACTAGACAAAGTGCTAACATTGAAGTATTTTTTAGTTGAATAGGTCTCGAGATACATCATTGTGTTATGTTTAACACAACTCACAAGTGGTATCTATTCTAAGAACATCCTAAGAAACCTGGGAATAATATATAATAAAATAATTATGGCGGTAAATCCCCTCTTTGATGTGAGGCTGGAAAAACGTCTCGGCGTTCTCGCCTTTAGCATTAAATTCGGGAGGTTCCTGCAACGGATTCGTGCGGAAGAAACGCCCAAGTGATGAATCATTGTGTGGACTGCTCAGCGAATACGGTGGAGCGCTTAGGTAGAGCATCGCTGTCCTTGTGGGGCCGATTGGCGGCAAGCACCTCTCACGCTGGGCTTTGGTACAGGCCATGGTCCGGGGCAAGGAGGAATGGCAGGTGATCGCTTTCTTCTGCGAAGCAGTAATAGGTACTTGCGAAAGAAGCGGACGCACGCCTGAGGGAACAGCCGCCATGCCCCAGCCTGATTCCAACCATTCCAGTCACCATAGGCGTGGGCTTGCAGACACGCACTTGCAGCAAAGGGCAGCTCGTGGTCTGGCTGTCCGGTTCCACAGGATTGGGTTTTAGTTATTAAAAAATTACAAAAGAAAATTCCAAAAAGCCAGTACAGTGAAGTAATTATGCTCTTAATATCTTCCTTATTATGAACTAGGTATACGTTGTCTCGGACTTAACGCGTTTCGTCTGTCTACAGCACAGAAATAATGGTCTACAGTGATTGGCTTCACTTTTTGTGTTACGGTCTTTGTCGATTAGTATTAGTCCCAAGGTGATATTTTGATGAAAATACCGGTTTTCCTTATAGCGTATCTTTTTCAATTTAGGAATAGGAATATAACATGTTGCTAATAATTATGTTTTTGAATAATTTTTAATCGAAGGAATAAACGATACCTACAACTAATTCGATACAAAAATGACAGGAAGAGGGTGAAATTTGAATGACTAAATTTGACACAAGAAAGAATAAAACAAACGGGGTGAGCTAAATAAAACCGTTTAAAAAAATGTGGGGTTCATCTTTTTAATTTTTTTGGCTACATGGCTTTTTTGACTGAAACGACGGACGTTTTGATTGTACAATACGTTTTTGGGGGTTTGCGGAACAGAGAATAAAGTCCTGCAAACTTCCGCTGAAACGGGAGTAACCCAGCTAGAGTAGGTACGTCTAATGAAAGCGCGACCTGGAGATTTTTAAAAAATTTAATTTGCAACATTATTCAGCCGCATTTGTAGGAAATAAAAAAATTGCAAAGTGTCAAGACATGATTCTCCTACTAGTTAGTAATACCGCATACAAAATTTTTGGTTTTAACCTCTTTTCCCAGGTCGCGCTTTCATTAGACGGACTATATTACTCTTACACAATCTCTATCTCTTTTTTTGTTTTTCAAAATCATTACTTTCGTTTAGTATTCGATGTCCCAGTGGGTCTCATCAACAACGTGAGTATTTTATTTTATTTATTGAAGGATAACAAACAGCTACAAAATAAAAAATGCAATAAAAATAACACTAGGTGGATGGTAATGTTGCAGCTAACTATAGATAACGTAATTTTTATCTATTCGTGACAATAAATCCAATTTATGTAGAAAAATCTGATGAAATAAAAACCATAGCTGAATGTGTGACAAATTTTAACTTGAAATTGAGTTTAATTCTTCTAAAATTATTGAAGTAAATGCATGCAAATGTCGTTATTGCGGTGTACAATGGGAAGCTCGCACCCGGACGCTGGACGTCCGGTAAGATCCGGACCAAGCCCATGTCGTCGACGGCGCGTAATGTTCCACGCGCGCCTCAAAGAGATGTCAGCAAACTGCAGGGACACGATAAGGTCGAATCCTACTGGGGCCTGGGTTTGACGAAAGAGAACCCCGGTACCCTGGAATTAGGGCAAAGAAAGAACAGGAGTGGGTTTTTGACAGTAGAAGTTTGACACGCCCAACTTCTCCCGCTCCTCATACTCATTTAATATACGGCAATTCTTTAAAACATGAACATTTGTATTTTAAAGTAACCTGACGCATCAATATTAGCTTGTTCTACTCATATACATACATAGATCAACGTGTATAGTTAAAATAATTATTTTTTTAAGATTTTAAGGTTTAAAATCAGTAATTCAATAGTATGATTTTTTTGTATGAATTGTGATAGCCGACTGCACGCAGCAGCAGCAGCAGACGACATGTCGTGGTTTATGTCGTAACGACATGTCGTCGTTTCATGTCGTCACGGCATGTCGTTGAGTCAAGTCGCTGCAGTCATGATCTCATCTAGCTTCATGAGGATGAAATTGCCTACAGAGAGAATTTCGTAGAAATACGTAGAAACCAGTAGTGTCGCTGCGACATGTCCTTTGCTGCAGCTTCATGTCGTCCACTGCCAACTTGTACTCTTTACTCAACAATGAGTTTTCTCCCAGTAAACCTTGACCTCCTTACCTCCTCGTGTAGTTACGCGAATTGTTTAATTGAACTCTGGAAGTTTTATTACTTTCAGGATAACCACACACAGTAAGGAATCAATCTCTTAAAGAAATCAATTGAAACACATTTACAGCAGTAACTTTTTTATTGCGAAACAGTAACAGTTAAAAAAAGACTTAGCATCTGAATTTCAGCTTCGAAAGCCATGTCAAAACATAGAAAGAAATATTATATTAAGAGCTAGAGTTCCCGGCACGTAAGTTGGCAAGAGTCGTTAGTTGCGCAGAAATCGTCTTTTAGATCTATTTGGTGATCAAGCGGGACGCGGGGTAAGAGGTAGCGCCGATCCGGCGCGCGATTGGTGCAGTATTATAATAGTAGTCTACGATTGGTGCGTTAGTCGCCTTTTGCCCCCGCATTACGACTACGTCCCGTTCACTCATAAGCTTTTTTGCGCACCATGAGCGAATTTTCCCTCTACTACGTCAAAATCTTGCCAAGTTACGTGCCGGGTACTGTACTGTCCAGAGACGCGTAGCTTGATAGACGCGTATTCGTCATTATAGACGTGGTGTATGCCTGTGTGAAGCTTGCAAAACCATAAAACTCTGTCGATAAAGCGGGGACGTCGTAAGAAGTAGTTTTTTTTATATAACATAAACTAGTGCTTGACTGCAATCCCACCTGATGGTAAGTAGTGATGCAATCGTTGATAGTGAGGCGCACTAGTTTATTAAGAGCCTATTCACTCTAGCCTTGAAGATACCCAAATTATAATCGGACGGGAAGGCCGAAGCAGGCAAATTAAAATTGTTCCAATTCTTTGATATACGTGGTATAAACGACGAGACAAAGCGGGAACGTCGTAAGTAGTAGTTGCATAAGTTACTAATACACCCTTATCCAAGACTTACAATCTTCTGAATTTTTCATTCCAGGACATAAGCAACGATGGCGACAGAACTCAGTGTCATTTTCTCTGTGGTATCCTTCCCAGCAAGTGCATCCTGGTTTGCAGGCTTCTGTATTGTCATCAGCTTTTGGTGGATTTGTGATTGAAGAGCAGGATTCCTTGGAACTTAGTTTGCAGTCTGTATAGTGTGTAAATAATTCACAGGGACCAGCTGCAAAAGCAAAATGAAATTGTAATATTATTGAGTTAGAAAATTAGGTACCTATAGTAAAATAATAGATTTTTTTGGCTAATAATTTAGATAAATCTTTGACTATTTTAATACTAGGAAAATAGCATTCATATTTTTTATAGCGTTACTCGTTACTTGTCTGATGACTATCCTCTTCGCTTAAAAAATAGTTTCCTAAATTGGATAAATAAATAAAGGAGATGTTTAATAAATGTATGTATCTCGGGATAAAAATAATTAAAACATTGAACAGTAATCTGACTTACAGACTGAAAGAGCGTAATTATTTTCATTTTTTTGAACAATACCTAAATAACATTTTGCATACAAACTAACGTATTAAACAAATAAACTTTCTTATAAGATGTATCACATTGATGTTCTTTAGAATACCTATCACATACCCGCAAAACGAGACACAATAGTAAAACAATAACAGCGCGGTCTCATAGGACCGGTCGGGGATTCATGAACTAATATCCCGTTTTGGACCTCTGCTTTATCCTTTACTATTTACTTACTTTAGACTAATATAATATAAATATTGTAACTTACCACATTCTTCTTTTGGTATACATTCACGACCCTGAGTCTTTCTGATGAAACCTTCTTTACATACACATCTCGGTGCACAATTTTCCATAACGTTCAGACAAGCATACTCATCATGATCATAACAAGAATCTTCACCACCACACGGCGGAACGCACTCAAGGCTCAACACTTCGTTGGGTCCACACTCTGGAAATGTAAAAGAAGAAACTAAAGTCTGGTTACTTGTCTAACGCCCGTTTTCAATAACCTACCGCAGTTCATAGATAGATAGCTATCCCCGATAAATAGCAAGTTTCTATCTATCTATCCACAACTTTGGAAGGAAATGCTATTCGTCGGTAGGAAAGCAAGTAAGGGCAAAAGGATAGATTTGTTTATCTTCAGTAGCTGCAACTGTAGATAGATAGCTTATTGAAAACGGGTGGTACTGTTGTATGCTCTCTAGATAGAGCGAAGGACGTCCATAGTAGTCCTGTAATAGTGAACGGTCTTCATCGTGAAGTTTTGTATTAGCTTAAAAAACCAAATGAGTAGTTACAACCATCACTGCATATCATAAATTTATAGTTGTGTACGATGATGTTAATGCTAGGGGAAATCCATCTGCGAACGCGTTGCGAAAATTCAGAGTGCAATTATGTATGTGCTTCGCGATGGTAATTATAGACAGTTGTAACTTTGAGAAAATATCTGTTTCTTAAAAGTCTGGTTATAATATCAATTTATAATTATCCATTAAAATGATTTAGTACATTAGTTTACAGGGATTTTGTCCTAAATATGAAAAGTGTTTTTATTTAACAAATGAAGTGCTCTCTGTAAAAAAATAATAGAAAAACTTCTAGTCGTCATATTACACGGCCTACTGGAATGCAAAATTTAAAAAAACATTTTTTTTTACTCGATTTTTTTCGTGACTGATCTCCAGTATCTCAGACCATTTATTTAACTTGCCCGGAAACTAAAGAGTCATAAGTCATAAGTCATTTATTTCATTACAATTTAAAACATTGTGTAGAAAAAGAAGACATGGACACTTAGACCGTTTTCACATTATCCGATCCGATATCGGTATCGGACGCCGATACGATATCGGGGTAAGTAAAATGTATGAAATGCTGTGCTCCGATATCCGATATCGGGTCGGACAATATGAAAGACAGGTACATATCTCATACATTTACCTTACCCCGATATCGTATCGGCGTCCGATACCGATATCGGATCGGAAAATGTGAAAACGGTCTTACCTGGATATCCTCCAGGTGGAGGTAAACTCGGTACATCATCAATAATCTTCTGAACTCCATTTAACCCAGTTGGAGGTTTTGGTATATCATCTACAACCTTTAGAGCTCCACTCAAAGCGATGCAGCTGCCGTACAACACAAATAGTGTGAACATGTTTACATCTCAAACTGTATTGATAAACTGAGATTCAAGTCCTTGGTGTCTATATGTAACTATTTATATAGCGACTCTAATAAGCTGTGTAGGTTTTAGAGTTCCTTCTATTTATTGTTTTATAAGAACTACTTATTTATTTATCTCTTTAAGCACATAAAAATACAGAGGTGGACTTAATGCCTTGAGGTATTCTCTACCAGTCTCTACACGTGCAGAAACATATTTCAGTTCAGCCATTTAAAACATCTTAAATCCCATATTGACCAGCATTTTTGGAGTATTAAATAAGATTATTTTTCTGCAGTAGGTCGGTGGAGACGCTTAGGGTGTTGGTAGTCACATGACGATTCCTGGTTAGGACAGGCACAGGCTTACAGAGGTCGAGTAAGTAATGCGTAGCTCGCTCTCTTCGCTCTGTCAGCATCTGCCTAGCCTTTACCCAACTATATTGGGGTCGGCTTCCAGTCAAGCCGGATTTAGCTGAATACCAGTATTTTACTAGGAGCTGCTGCCTACCAGACCTCCACAAACCAATAACTGGGGTAACATGGCTCTTTTCGCTCTGTAATTTTGTTTATATACCTAGGTTAAGTACTTGATGTTCAGTGGCTTTTAAATAGTTAAGGAGAAGGTGATCATTGGATTAGCTCTTTTACTGGACCTTTAAGGAAATTATATTTAACTACATATTGATATATCTAACTTACCTTTATTTACTTTTTCGGGAATTGTGGCAATAAACTCTGGAAGTTTTATTACTTTCAGGATGATTACGTACACCAAGGTTTTACTAAATGTATTAATTGAAACACATGTAAAGCAGTTACTTATTTATTGCAAAAAGAAATCACTTAAAAAAATATTTAGCTAGATCTCAATATTAACAGATGTCTACTGATTCTTCCGATTCTTCAGACTTTAAGTATTTTGTGTGTACAAAAACGAAGTAAGAAATATTATATTAAGTCGTAAGAAGATGTTGAATAATTTCCTAATAGTTAATCTCTCTCAAAGGTTTACAATCTGGCGAATTTTTCATTTGAGGACATAAGCAACGGTGATGACAGGGCTCAGTGTCATTGTCCCTGTAATATCCGTCCAAGCAAGTGCATCCTGGTTTGCAGGCTTCATCGGCTTTTGGTGGATTTGTGATTGAGGAGCAGGATTCCTTGGCGCTTTGTCTGCATTCTGTATATTGTGAAAACATGTCACAGGGGCTTCCTGTAAAAGCGAAAAGAAAATGTAATATTATTAAGTAGGCAAATTACCTACTTCTTCTTCTTCTCGTGTCGATTTCGTTATTCCCCGACCGGTCTCATGTGACCGCGCTGTTATTGTCTTACTATTGTTTCTCGTTTCGCGGGTATGTGATAAGTTAACTCAGATTTTGTCCGATAAATGTTTAGCCGGATTTGGTCTGTCCGAACCAAGGTCGTGTGTACTTTTAAGTATTAAATAATTTTCTTAGTATCAGAAAATAAGTACTCATCATTGTTTTTATAGTGCAAATAATTTTCCTTATGGTCTTATGACTATCCTCCTTACGTAAGAAGTAGTTAACTAAATCAGATAAAAAAAAAAAGTAAGAACTTGTTCTTTATTATTTTTATTTGTTAGTTTTTCACTTGTACATGTCACAATGACTTACCACATTCCTCTTTTGGTATACATTCACGACCCAGAGTCTTTCTGATGAAACCTTTCTTACATACACATTTTGGTACACAAGGTTCGATGACGTCTAGGCAGACATGCTGATGACGATCATAACAAGAGTCTTCACCACCACACGGCGGAACGCAAGGACTCCATACTTCGTTGGGTCCAGTACACACTGGAAATATTAAAGAAAAAGGTTAAGTTTGGTTACTTGCCTTAATATTTTATGCCCTCTAGATTGAACAGAGGACTTCCCAGTAGTCCTCTTTTTTTGAGGGTGGAAATCATCTAATGATATGTGACAAGGACAACATCTGACACATCCTCCGTGTCAGACTTTACTGACTGAAACCACACCGGTTTGTCCTTCGGTTGAGCCTTGCGTCCTAGGACTACGGGTTTTCTTTTCAGAAATTTTCTACGGTATCCATAATAGTCCTCTATGACCTCCATCGTGGACAGTATTAAGCGTGACATTTTGTATGAGACCTCTAACATGTCTCTGACAGAGATAAAAGCCAGCTCTTTGGACAGATATTGGATATATAATTCTTTAAAAAGCGTATGAGATTATTTCACTCTTAGGCCATGGGGTCCTAAGAGTGAATTAAATTGATAATACTTTGTATTAATATAATTAGTAGATACAAGCACTATATTATTAAATTATTTGAATTGCCATGAAACATTCCAAAAAAATACGTGAACACTTACCGAGATGTTTGACATTTGAAGGTAATTTCGGGATATCACCAGTAAACCTTTGAGCTCCACTCAGGGCGATGCAACTGACCAACAACACGAGTAGTGTGAACATGTTTACGTTTCTAACTTTATTGATAAACTGAGACTCGAGTTCATGACTCTGTTTATGAAACTCTTTATATAGTGACAAACACTAAAGTGACTAAGTGCTAAGCAGTGTGGATTTTACAGTTCCCCTGTTCCCTCACTTTATAGTTTCATAAGAACGACATATTTTAATGCAGTCATATAATAAATCTTGAATTGCATGTAACTGCATTGGCCTTACTTTTGTGTCAGGTTTCTTTATTATAATACTAGCTTTAGCCCGCAGCTTCGCCCGCGTACATAAAATATAGCCTATGTCACTCAGGAATACAGCAGCTTTCTATCGGATAAAAATTTTAGCAATCGGATCAGTACTTTCACAGATTACCTCATACAAACAAAAAAACAAACTTTAGCTCTTTATTATATTAGTATAGATTTACTCTGATCTCTAGCTGTGTGTGTCTCTGTCTGTCTCGACGTGTGTGTGACACAACCGTGTCTTAAAACTGTGTTAGAGTTCGAACACAAGATTTGAATTTTTTTGTTAGGCATCATATCGCCAACCATTTTGTTAGTTTCAGGTAGTTACTTCAATTTTACTGGATTTATGCAGTTAGGGTCATAATGGTATACCTACCTACCTTTATTGTACCTTCGTATCATACCTTACCGTTTTGCGAACTGCTCAAATAAGCCTGGATGTTTATTTACTTTCAGTATGATTACGCTCATTAAGGTTTTCCTTAGTAAATAAATTAAAACACATGTAAAGCATTAGCACCTGTATATTGGAAAACAGTATCATTTTAAAATCTCAGTATTAAAAGGCGTACAAAAACATAATAAAAATATGGTATTAAAGCCCTTAAAGTCTTCGGACGCGTAGATTCATAGACACGTATTTGTCATTATATGCTTATATTATACAAAACTATGAAACTATGTCGACGAAGAAGCAGCGCCATAACGGCACGACGTTAACAGTTTTCCTA
Source organism: Mythimna separata (assembly GCA_030763345.1). NCBI lineage: Eukaryota > Metazoa > Arthropoda > Insecta > Lepidoptera > Noctuidae > Mythimna > Mythimna separata. The sequence goes on along the minus strand of CM061171.1, from coordinate 20,153,982 downwards.
AGAAGAAGCTGCAATCTTCCTTCCTACTAATACTCCCTTTTCCAAGACTTACAATCTGAAGAATTTCTCATTCCAGGACATTCGCAAAGATGACGACAGAAGTCAGTTGCACTTTCTCTGTAATAGCCGTCCCAACAAGTGCATCCTGGTTTGCATGCTTCGGCATTGTCATCGGATTTTGGAGGATTTGTGATTGAAGAGCAGGATTCCTTGGAGCTTTGTTTGCAGTCTGTATATTGTGTAAATATCTCACAAGGGGTTCCTGTAAAAGCGAAAAGAAGCTTAATATTATTATGTAGGCAAATTACTTTTAATAAAGGGATGGACGTTTTACAACACCTGCTTGATGATGCTTTTGTTAAATTTCATACAACCATCTCTTAAAGTCAAGGCAGGTCATTCTCTCTCTAGGGAGATAACGTAGTAGGTATAGGCATGCCCTAGGGAATGTTTTGAATTTAGGACGTCAAAAACCATTATTTTGAAAAAAAATTACGTTATCAAACAAGTTTATTAAAAGATCAGAGTGGCCAGAATAAAGTGTGATTACTGATAAGTCTCCAAAAAAAGTAATGAAAGAGCGGGACGTGCTATAGAAAAATAAAACTATAGAATCTTAGAGTAGTAAATGCTGGCATCGAATTCCAAGTTGTAAATATTTAGTATATTTCTCTAATATATAATTTGCTTTAGAAAATTATCTTTTAATTATCTCACAGAGGGTTTAATAAGTAAAGTATCTAACATGCAGATATTTTTTTAAATTTTTTGATTTCTTCTCTGTCTTGGGCGGTTAAAATTACTTCACTCAGGTTTCTATATTTTTGCTTTTGCGATACTCGGGAGTTAATTATATAAATCCCTCACTGGCGTTCTGAATAAAAATTTAACAACCTTCTGAATTCAACGGACCGCCCGTGATTCAAAAACACTGCTACCATATAATTTGCAATTTAGACTTGTAAATAACATGTCTTACCACATTCTTCTTTTGGTATACATTCACGGCCCAGAGTCTTTCTGATGAAGCCTTCCTTACATACACATTTTGGTACACAAGGTTCGGGTATATCTAGGCAGGCATACTGATAACGATCATAACAAGAATCTTCACCCCCACACGGCTTAACGCAATAATTGAACTCTTCATTTGGTTCATTACACTCTGGAAGGGAAAATACTAATTACAGTTAGATTACTTGTCTTAATATCCTGGCCGTTATAAGTTGGCGAGTCTGAAGTTAGGCTGATTTTAGCGCTTGAAAACTCGTACAAAAATAAAGGTTTTAACAAAAATTATGCAATTTGCAGTTGTTATTGCTGTTAAAAACTGTTATTGGCATTAATTTTTTTAAACCTTTATTTTAGTACGAGTTTTTAAACGCTAAAATTCGCAGAGCCTAACTTCAGACTCGTCAACTTATAACGGCCGTACTGTAACCCCTAGATAGGGCAGAAGGCGTCCATAGTCTGCAGTTATTTCTTCCATCTTTTGTTGGCGCGAGGTTCTGGCAAATTTGGATTAGTTTGCTTTCTCAATTATTTGATACATAAAATTATAAACAATAAAAATAAACTTAACTTTAATTTTGAACTTCATTTCTAACAACATGATAATATCTTGTATCAATATAATTAAATTAGAAGATACAAGTGTTATATTCAACTTGCTATGAAACTTTAGACAAAAGAAATTCGTAGACCCTTACCTTGATATCCTATACTTGGAGGTAAATTTAGAATATCATCAATAATGTTTTGAGCTCCACACAACGCGACGCCAAAGCCTAACAACACAAGTTGAGTGAACATGATTACTGTATTGATAGTACTAACTCCTTGATTATATCTATGTAACTATTTATATAGTAACTCTAATAATGCACAGCTGTATCGGTTTTAGAGTTCCTTCTATTTATTTCTTCTGTCAGATGACACTTCACAAGTTTTACCTTCGTCAGCAGCCGTTAACTCGTAGTTACTCAGATACCCGCAAAACGAGACACAATAGTAAAACAATAACAGCGCGGTCTCATAGGACCGGTTGGGGATTCAAACGATAATATAAATACCACTCTTTGCGGGCCCTATCGACTAATGAAAACGGTTTCCCGAATGCGGGCCCTGTGGCATGCGTTCCAGAAATCTCTCGCACCCCGCATGCGGGCCTTATCGACTAATGAAATTGCGCCATTACCATTGCGCAGACGCTGTTAGAAAAATTCGAAATTTAGCTTATGTCTCTAAGCTAAATTTCGAATCGCCTGTAAAGTTTACTTCAGCTATTTTCATGGTTCCTATCACGTCATACGGCATTTTATTCTAGGGGAAATGCCACCGATATTCAGATATTTTTTGGTTTGTTGAAATTTACTATTCCTTTAATTTATAAATTAAGTTCCAGATACTCCTTCAGAAAAATACGAATGCATTGTGGATGGAGACAGATACAGTGTAAAGCTCCATCGCTCTTTCTCGTACGCACACCACGCTTAGAATTGTATTACCAGCCTAGTAACGTATGTTAGATCTCCCCGATCTCCCTAAGACACGCCCCTTATTGATTGAATTCACGTTTCAGTCCCGACGTAGCGCCGAGCCCGCGATCAGTCCGGCAGTAGGGAATTGGAGCCGCGGCGTAACGCACGCGGATCCAATTCTTTACTAACTAAGGTCTCTGTTATGTGGTTTTAATAAAACCTCATATAATTATTTAAATTTACAACCGACTTCAAAAAAAGGAGGAAATCTTTTTTTATTTTTAGAAAAATATTATTTTTAAATTTATAAATAAAATACTTTTAAAACCTCATTATATAATTATTCAAATGTTTAATCGACTTCAAAAAAGCAGGAGGTTCTTAATTCGGTTGTTTTTTTAAATTACTATTATTATTTTTTACTAATAAAATGCTTATAATGTAGTGTTACGCCGTGAACGGTCCGGCAGTAGGGAAGTGGGGCCGCGGCGTAACGCACGCGCATCCAAGTCTTTACTAACCTAGTCTCCTCATCATATTCAACCGACTACAAAAAAAGGAGGAGGTCCTTTTTTAAATTTAGAATTATTTTTAGTTTTTTTTTTAATTTTACAAAATTAATCCATTTATAATGGTGGTGGTGTGGTGGTGGTCATTAGCTGCTGCCAACTCTTCCATGGCTGCCATCGACCCGTGTCGACGGCTGCCTTCGATCCATGTTGCCGTGCTTATTAATGCTGTGGCAATGAAAATGGCAACATGCCGTTCGTGTGTCTGAGCTCTTAGTTCTTCAAAGTCACGTTTTTGTATTTGTTAATCAATAGATCAGTAGCATATTATAGATGTTTATTTTTTTTGCGTCTTAACAAGTCACGCTGTGATTGTAAACATACTTATTTCCTCGAAGTAGCCTCTTGTATGATTGAAAATGAACCGCAATATTTTTTCCTCATGTAACCACGTCATTTTTTGTTTAGATTTCTATTCAAATGTACATAATTAGTCTACGGGAAAAACACAAGAGGTGTTAACAAGTTTAAGTGTTGCTAGGCGAGTATTCTGAAGATGAACAGAATACTATACTCAATAATTATATAGAATCAATACATACTAGGAAATATAGTAGTGTTAATATTTACGTGCATGTATTATTATGATTAGACTAACAATACTTATAGGTCCTAGTTATTATTAATGGCAATTGTGTACTAATTTCTTGGGCACGCCATAATCATGGCGATTAGTCCCCTCTTTGAGGAGTAGCTGGAAAGCCGTCACGGTGTCTGCACCTTCCTCATGACGCAGGTCCTCACCGATAACCGTCTGGACCGAGCCCGAGTCGTCGTCGAAGTATAGTGTTCCACGCGAGACTCAGAGATGACATGATGAGAGCCATGAGAGGTAACGTTTAGTGGCTTTCAAGCAGCTTAGAAAAAGGTTGCGCTCTTACGGTTTAGCAGACTTCTCTTTGAGGCGCCGTTTACGACTCGGGTTCGGTCCGCTTACCGGACGGCCAGACAGTGAGCTACCCATTGCTCAAGCCTCACGCCTGCAAGCCCATTCATGCTCATATCTCTTGCTTGCCCCCCGTCATGTAAGTTTTAATTTTCATAACTCAGATATGATATTGTTATACATATTGATATACCATTTCCATCTCCTAGAGAGGAGGCCTGAGTCTCAGTAGTGGGAACATTATAAGGCTGATGCTATGCTATGCATGTATACGATACGAGTATATCCCGCAAATTATGATTTATTAATTAAATAAAAACTCATGTTAAGCAGTAAAATTTTTATTTTAAACAATACCACTTCAAATATGACTTAACGCCCGCATCACAGAACCAATGCACTTTGCATTACTGCTCATAAAATTTTCTATAAGACACACATTCAGGCGAATTCATTCCAGGACAGAAACATTTATGTTGACAGGGCTCAGTTGCATTTTTCCTGTAGTATCCGTCCCAGCAAGTGCAACCGGGTGTGCATGATTCTGCATTGTCACTGGTTTTTGGCGGATTATCGATTGCAGAGCAGAGTTCTTTTGCAGTTTGTTTGCATTCTGTATATTCCGTGTAGTCCTCACAGGGGCCTGCTGTAAAATTGAAAAGAAAATGTTATTAGGTAAGCAAATTATCTCTAGTAGAGGAATAGACTTTTATTTTTAGAAATGTAGAGCAACCCTTAATTATTTATTTTTCAAATCTCTTATGCCCGTTTTCACCAACAGCCCCTAAAATTTAAGTGTCTCTTAAGCCAATTTAATCACAGTTTTTACATATTTTTAAGTTATTATTCTGAATTAAAATATGAAAACTTTAAACTTACGTGTTCGATTTCATACTTTAATTCAGAATAATAACCTAATAATATGCAAAAACCTTGATTAAATTGGCGTAAGAGACACTTAAATTTTAGGGGCTGTTGGTGAAAACGGGCATTAGTGTATTAGTGTTAACACATGTTCAAACTTAGTACGACGGTTTCGCTTGAAACCTATCCTTAATTATCTTACACTTTATGTCGGTTTTTATGGTTACAGTTTTTTTTATCCGTATATCCTATAGTTTCTGTTATAGTTGCGGAGTTAAATGACATCCTTGGTGTTAATACTATTAACAAGACAAGAACTTATTTACATAACCTTAAATACGAGTACTTCTTATAGTAAAAACACAAGCTCGAACCTGGTACGATAGAACGACGAATTTGGTTCCCATCCGAACCAAATCGGTCCACCTATAGAGCATTTTACGAATAATATTTTTTATTGTTTAAATCCGTGTACTTCCGCTAGCGGATGGCGTGCACTTTACAATGAGTATGTGTTACTACTAATAAAATTACGCTGTGTCACGCTCGACATGGTACGGACGAACCATGACCTAGGATTCACAGAACGTGTTAACATACGCTCGAACTTGGTACGATGGGATTGGTCTGTTCCGTACCAAGATCGATACTCAGAGCTCTCAGGATAATCTTTTCTTATTTATTTTTTTACGCAATTATCATGATGTCTCTCCACTATCCTTGATTGATAGGTAGAGAATTCCTAAGGCATTAAGTCCGCCTTTGTGTTGCATGAAGTTTAAATAAATAAATGACATGACTTACCACATTCTTCTTTTGGTATACATTCACGACCCAGAGTCTTTCTGATGAAACCTTCCTTGCATACGCACGCGGGTATACAAGGTAATACTACGGCTGCACAGGCATACTGATTACGGTCATAACAAGAATCTTCACCACCACATGGCTTGATGCATTTGTTTAACTCTTCGTTGGGTTTGTTACACTCTGGAAATTGAACAGAAAATAATATGGTTAGGTTATTTGACATAATGTTAGGTTAGGTTAGGTTCGTGGTTCAGTCCATGGTCGTGGTTCAGTCCATGGTCGGCAGCGCAAAGTCTTGGGATGCAGTGATCTCTTTCTGCGAGAACGTAATCTTGCAGAAGGAGACTGCGGAAAGGGAAAGAGAGATGAGCTCTCTCCCAACCCGAACCAGGCGCTCCGGGCGTCGAAGACGGGCAGACAACGCCCTCTTCCAACCCCCCTAAAGAAAAAGGTCCAGGGTCGAAGGATTAGGGGACATCCATCGGCCCATCAATCTGGACCCGAGATGTTGTCGCGTAGTGTTCCACGCGCGCTTCTCGTATATTTATAAGAGAGCTGCTACTCTCCAATACGAGACGGGACCCACAAGGATCGGGTCACCACTAGTTTCGGGCTAGCGGAAGTCAAACTGCACCCGCAGCCCCGACGCAAGGGTACGAGGGAACACCGGGGTGTTTTTAGTCAGTAAGAGTCTGACAGACCCCTCCACCCACCCCAGGGCGGAGGACATCCATGAGGATTTCCACTCCGAAAAAAAAAAAAAGTTTAGGTTAGGTTAGGTTCGTGAGTTTCGAGTAGAGAGTTTAGAGACCCGAGTTTCCTCCGTACCTCGGAAAGCACGTTAAGCCGTAGGTCCCGGCTGTAATTTGTAGATCTTTTGGCGGATTGACGGGTTTTTACGGATGGTCAGAAACCAGTAAATCTGATTCCAGTCTTGCCATGATTTACCGTGTTACCCCAGTTAATGGATTGTGGAGGTGTGGTAGGCAGCCGCTCCTCATAAAATACTAGTATTCAGCTAAATCCGGCTTGACTGGAAGCCGACCCCAATATTGGGAAAAAGGCTAGGTAGATGATTTGACTTAATGTTAGGTTAGGTCAGCACAGGGAACCGCATGCTCGGTACCATCACTGCGCGCACTGCCCCGAAGATACGACGTGGCATACGCTGGCTGAGAGTGTCACATGGGAGAAGCCGCGCCGTGCCCTTATTTCAGAAGTTTACTGATCTGTCCCTGCCGGCCGTGATTCAGTCCATGTTCTTCAGTACAGAGTCTTGGGACGCTGTGATCAACTTCTGCGAAAATGTCATCTCGCAGAAGGAGGCTGCGAAAAGCGAAAGGGAGAAGAGTTCCTTCCGGGCTCCGGGCTCTCCAATAAGGGAGGAGACCCACGGATATCTGATCACCACTAGTCCGGGGCAGCGAAAGTCAATCTGCACGCACAGCCACCGACACAAGTGTACGAGGCACACCGGGGTGGTCTTAGTCAGTAAGAGTCTGCCAGACCCCTCCACCTACCCTACGGTGGAGAGGACATCCAAGAGGAATTCCAACCCAGAAAAAAAACAGCAGACTTCCGTCAACAGTTTTTGTGAGTGCGACATTTTTGTATTATATTAAAAAGTGAATAAGTAGTAATAACTTTAACTGCCTGTCATCTATGATTACACAGTTGGGTCGCTAGTTTGCGAATTCTAAAGACTTGTGTGCGATGAAGTCAATGCTAGGATATTCCGTCTGCTGATAGGTTAAAAGAGTTCTAAGTGAAATTCGTTATGGTAAATGGACGATTATTAGTTTTAGGAAATTCCTATTTTATAAAAGTTTTTTTTAGGTACTATAGTACATTTACTCTTTTTGTGTAAGTATATTATAGTATAAAAATTAATTTGTTGATACGAGGACCATAATTAATTTACTTTAAAAACTTTACAAACTTTATCCGACTTCAATGTTAAAAAAAAACAAATAAAAAGTGCAAAATAACTTTAATTTCAGAAGCCGGTGTATTAACACTGACTCTTTTGTGTTTTTTTATTTTACACTTTTTAGTTGAGGTTGTTTTTACCTTCTTTCTTTGATGACTTACATCAACTACACATATAAACAAAGAAAATGTTACTTATTACGACATTTCTGATATGATCCTGTGAGGAATTCGGTTCCATAACTTCGAAGTTCATCATCAAAATATAACAATATTTCTATGATACAAACTGGGATTCAACAAAAACGATAATAATTAAAAATCGGTCTACAATTCGCCCACAAATACATAAAAAATACATACTTACTTTTTGAAATCTTCTAAAAAAATTATGTAGAATTACCTGGATATTCTTTTCCAGTTGAGGTATCATCAGTGATACTATAAGCTCCACTGAACGCGACGCAGCTGACGACCAACACGAGTAGTGTGAACATGTTTACTTCTCAAACTGTATTGAAAACTTGAGTTTCAAGTCCTTGACTAACTTATGTAACTAACTATTCATATAATGGTTCTTTTATGCTAATTTTTGTGGAGTTTAGAGTTCCGTCTGTTTAATGGTTTTTAAGAACTCTAATTTAAAAGTTTTTTTTTAATATGTTGTCAAGCGAGCTGTTTAGGCTATCATTTTAAAAATATATAGTCCAGAGTCATTAAAACCTAGATTTATTTTTTTACTGTGGATCTCCATGTTGTTAGCTCCACATATATTTATCAAATTTTCTATTAAAATATTTGTCTATAGTAAAAAAAGTTCTAAGAACTGGAGTAATATATTTTAGCATTTTTGAGATGTTCGAATACACTTTAGATATTAAGTCAGGAATCAAGCCCGAGTCGATGGCACGTTGTGCCTCTTGCGTACCACAAATACACGATAAACGGAAGGAATAGGCCCTGGAATGTAGAGGGCAAGTGAAGGAATGAAAGTGGGTTATAGTCAGTAAAAATTTGTCATGCTCTCTCGTGCGACTCTTGAGCGGGAGAATTTTTTCAACCCATCCTTGGACCGACCTTAGAAAGATCGCCTTTTGTGACTCTTAATGTCCATTTATTTCGGATTGAAATCCATAAGAGTAACAAATAAGTAAAAAACCGGGCAAGTGCGAGTCGGACTCGCACACTGAGGGTTCCGTACCAATTTATCAAGATGAAAACAGTTCAATTCTCGAATCGAGTCTTAAAGATTTTACAAAAAAGAAAATCTTGTAATGTAACTAAAAATTTAAGGTTTTCGGAATTTTTCCTTTATGTGTGCTATAAAACGTTGCTTCATGCCAAATTTCAAGATTCTAGGTCGACTGGAAGTACCCTTTAGGTTTTGATTCCCTTGCAAGTACTTGTGAGTTTCAAAATATACAGCTTAAATTGCTGTTTCTTTTGATTGCGTTGACATAGAAGTTTGATTTTGTTACAGCTTAAAGGTATTATAGACCTGAGTATTTGGTATGAATTTCAATTTAATACCTCTATGCGTTTATGAGGAAATGGGTAGTAAGTTTAAAATTATTAAAAAAAAATATATTATGTGATGTAACTAAAAATTTATGGTTTTCGTAATTTTTCCTTTATCTATGCTATAAGACGTTGCTTCGTACCAAATTTCAAGATTCTGAGTTCACGGGAAGCACCCTGTAGGTTTTGATTCCCTTGCAAGTGTCGAAAATTTGCGGCATAAACGGCTGTATCTTTTGATTGCGTTGGCTTAGAAGTTTGATTTTTTTACAGCTTCAAGGGACAGTAGACCTGAGTAATTGATATAAATTTCAGCTTCATACCTCCACGCGTTCCTGAGAAAAAGGGTCTTGACAGACGGACGGACAGACGGACAACAAAGTGATCCTATAAGGGTTCCGTTTTTTCCTTTTGAGGTACGGAACCCTAAAAACAATATCTTTAAGATCTATGTTAGTACAATACTCGTACTAAGCCGTTTTTCGAGCTCGATTTTAATAAATACACACCTTACCACAAACATAAACATAGTTATAACTATGATGTCATACAAAATTGGCTCAGTCACACCGGTAAAGAGTATTTCCCCTCGTTTAATCGTCTGTACAAAACCGTACGTGGAACGCAGACCTTTTCCTCCTATTTTGTAGTTGTTTTTATTTCATTCATTTTTTGTCATGTTTACTACTAAATGAGATTCATTAAAGCACATACCAACTGTCACAACAACAAAAACATCATTGTACATTTAGCTCGCAGTAAACGTTTTGGCTTTGACCAATAAACTTAATTCTTTAATGAAGTCCATGTGGCATTTAAAATTTTAAACTGGCCTTCTCTCTCTACCTAGGGTAGGTTAAGTTATTTGATGAAGATGAATGAAAAAATGAATCCCTTCCAAAAAAACCTCTGTAACAATTTAACATGGACTTTATATCCAAGCAGTATATCCGCAGAATGAGTAATAGTATAGTATAGGCAATTATCATAGATAGTTTAAGCACAGGATTGTGGTTGACTCCTACAAATGCGTTGTAAACTATACTTATTTATTTTTGCAGTTCTTCAAAGCATGTTGATAGCAATCTAAATTACAGTAAGCTCGGTTTAAGTTCTTTTAAATTTTGCAAACTTCTAGTACAAGGCATCGTATTGGGTGTTTTAAAGAATCTACCTAGTGATTACAGTTACAGGCGAATAAAAACCACAGATATATAAACCTGTACTTACAATTTATTTATGTCAAAACCTGATTCTTGCCCTACAGGATATACTTGAAATAAAATAGAGTAAAACATTGAGAAGTATAATAAATAAGTTCCGTACGTACTTTTTTTCGGGCTATTGTCCGTGGTGTGGTCCGGAGTGAAGAGGAACGGCAGGCGGTCGTCTCCTTCTGCGATGATGTAATGCTAGCGAAGGAGGAGACCGCACGCATGATGTGACGTACTTTCTTAACGCCCCAGCCGTTGAGACCTCGACTTCAACTACCAGCCACGGTAGATGCGGGTTTCCAGAGGTCAAGTAATGGTTAGCTCACCGTCCGGCTGTCCGGCAATGTACCGGACCGAGTCTAAATCGTTGACTGCGCGTAGTGATTCACGCGCTCCTCAAAGAGATGTCAGCAAACCGTAGGGGCCCAACAGGGCCGATGCCCGCTAGGGCCGCGGGGATTTTCTTGTATATAATTGGATCCTGTTAAGCTTAAGTACCCTTCACATGGTGGTCATCCTACCCCTTATTGAGAATGCTGTTTACTTCGTATACGTTTAGAACATTGAGATAAATAATCAAATTGATTTAGAAGATACAATATTAATCGGATCACATTATTTTATAAACACAAGTTGATAATTTTAGTTTATCAAATTTAATTAATTAATTCGTAAAAATGACCAATTAAAGTTTCAAAACAAAGAAGGAACTTCTGGTATGAATCCGTATCAGTGAAATGAAAAAATAATAATTTATTTACCTAATTTAAATATACTCGCACGTAAAAAGTTTATCCAAAAGGTCATCCAACATCTTATCAATATAAACACATGCATATAAAATAATAAATTATATAAAAACTAGTATTTGCCAGCGACTTCGTCTGCGTTTTTGAAACATTCACACACACACAATTTCTTGGTTTTTGAAACATTTTTAGTTGATACTCCGCTCCTACTGGCCATAGCGTGCATTTGTATGCATGCCCTTTATCAGGCTCTAGTCTAACTTTGTACCCATCAAAATCGGTTTAGCGGTTTAGGCGTAGAAACATGACAGACAGGAAGACAGAGTTACTTTCGTAGATATAATATTAGTATGAATATTTGTAAGAATTTTGATAAGAGAACCCTAAAAACTATTTAAAACATGATTGTGAACACTGGAATCTCGTTGCGTGTGGTAGCTCAGAACTCGTTGAGTCGTCGAGATGTTCAGGTTCCTTGTGTTACTTACCGCCTGTGTGGTGCTGTGTGCCGGGTACAAAGTAGGCAAGTGAACTGTTGTTACTTTTTATAGTTTAATTCATGAATCCCCGACCGGTCCTATGAGACCGCGCTGTTATTGTTTTACTATTGTGTCTCGTTTTGTGGGTATGTGATAGGTTAAAGTATCGACTAATTTTTAGTCTTTTACGCCTTTTATTTAAATAAAAATGATTGATTTATATGTGTAGCTAAGCGCAAAACTCGAGAATTTTGATACTCTGTTTTAAATATTTGTTAAAATGTCAGGAATATCCTCTAACTCTCTTTATAACTTTAGAGATAAAAAAATACTTCTTTGTTACATTCAAATTGTTCGTAACTACGGATAGTAATCGGCAATGCCAATATCAATATTGACAACTGTACTGTACTGTGTGTGTGTGTTTAATATTGATATTGACATTGCCGATTAGGAACAGTTTAATGTATCTATGACTTTAGAGACTGTTTAGGGTTAGCTGTCAAACCCAGCTTTTGACAGGTCAGCAAGTTTTTAGTAAAACGTCTTTATTTAGTACTGAGTATCTTTCATCAGATAGGTATCTCTAGGTAAAGAACTGGATTTATTCTTGTTAATTTAAGAACCGTAAAAGTTGTATTATTTATGGTATAGCTTTCGAGTCGCGTCAAGGACTGCCTCATGAAATCGTATTATAAAGTAGTTATTTGGAATAAGACGAATTACTTATTCCAAATGACATTTTTTTTTGTGTAAAAATTTAGTCCTAAGGAAGTCTCCGTTTCTTGTCTCTGTTCTTCGAAGTTTAGGCAAATAGGCACTACCTATTCCTATCACTGCTGATAACTATGAGAGTAAAAGAACTGATAAAAGATGTTTGTTGTTGTTTACATTTCATATATCAGTCAATCCCCTGGCTTGTTTCCTATTTGGGGTCAGCCCTCCACTGACATTTCATAAATATTAATAATTTTACTAAAATGCCGACACCAAACAAAATAGTAATTCTTGACTCGTATTTTTGACTTAACTCGAATTTCTTGAATAGTTCTAAAAATAGTGAGTGAACGAATTATGTAAATAAACTTCATACTCGTACATAGAGCGAACAATCATCATCATTTCAGACATCCACTGCTGCGGCCGATCAATTTTGTTCACCCGTGTGTACCCGTTCTCCTCAAGGAAGTTTAGAGTTTAACTTATTTACCAAAAATTTATACAGCTATAAATAATACAAGTGAAAAAACTAAATGATCCAGTAAGAGGAAGTACCAATCTAAACTATGCAAAATAAATTTGTTAATAGCTTCTATTTATTTACCATAGCTACTTACGACTAAAATAATAATGCTTTTTTTTATTTACTAACTACACTTAACTTTTAACCAGTGTCGTACGCCTTTTACGCACCCGGTGCGAGCTTTCAAAACTGCGCCCCTGAAAAATGCTCTAACCAGGCTTAGTCTGGTCATTTCTAAAAAATCTGTAATAAACTCTTGATTTTTGGATTACTTCAGGAAGATCCTGCCTTTGTCCTATTTTACCTAACGTCAGATCAACATAAACCTAATTATGAATTTTTACTAAGAAAATAATGTAGATTGAATTTTATATCAACTCATTATTTAATTCAATCAAACGCTTGTCTAGACAATACCATGTCGGGAAGGGCGCTTCCAATATATCTCAACTGTAACAACGTATTATTCCTATATGCTTTTGTGTGCAATAAAATATTTTCAATTCATCAGTCTTTCTATCCTTCTATATCTCTGATTCTAAACAATACTCTAATACAAAACAAAACTCTTTCCAGAACAAACCTGTAAGGAAAATGAAGAGTGGTCTACCTGCAAGAAGTCTTGTCCTCTAGAAGTATGCTTGGCTACCATTACCACATCGAGTTGTGACCCCAGCATACCGTGTGATGCAGGCTGTGTGTGCAAGCCTGGCTTTTTCAGAAGATATCCCGGCTCCCCCTGTATACCAAAATGTCAGTGTCCTCAGATAAAGGATTCATCAGAATGTAGAAGAAATCTGTAGGAACTGAGTTTTGAAAAAAAAAAATTGTTGACTGAAAACCAAAATGCATGGACCATTGATAATTAAATAGATTAAGGATTAATTAAATTGTTCGATTTTATCGTTGTTTTATTTTATAAACTTTTTATGCGTTATCATTTGTCTATTACATGAAAAGAAAATCCCTCTTTCCATTCGTCACGATAAGCTTCTTCTTCAAACTTCCAATACTTTAGTTCCGTTAGAAGGATCTAACGAAAAAAAAAACAATTTAGGTTTTCTGTAGTCGCTGCGGTAGCACCAACACAGCTTAACGAGCTAGGAACATGAAATGGCGGAAAAGATTTAAGTAGCATTCCACACCAACGATTTCATGATAATAAAGACATACTTATCCTGGTCTCCTGCTATCGTCGCGTGCCGTGTAGTTCCAATACAGCCGATAATATAGTCTTAGGTGGACTTCTAAAAGGGAAATCTGTCGTCTTAGAACGCAGAGGGCAACTGAAGTTACGTAGCTGTGGGTTTGATTAGTAAAAGTCTGTCTCCTGCCGAGCGGGAGAAGTTATATCTAATAGCTACTCCCGCTCGGATTTCCCAATAAAAAATAATAATAATTCATATTACATATAAAAATATGTATATGTGTATGTGTGTATGTGATTATACAAACATTTCACAGCACACACAGCACTTTCGAATTGTTAAAACGAATTAATAAACACGTAGATCTCTATGAGATGCTTCTAATTTTTTTAAATGTTAATAATATTATCCTCTTTTCAGAACCCAAATGTGGCGAAAATGAAGAGTACACGGACTGCAAGGAATCTTGCCCACCCGAAGTATGCTTCTCAATAGTCGCTTTCTTCGATTGCTCCAAATCAGAGCCATGCACAAAGGGATGTGCTTGTAAGCCTGGATACTTACGGAAAGAACCGGATTCTCCATGTGTACCGATGTGTAAATGTCCCGAGATAGAGTATGCGTCTGAATGTTTGGATAAGCCTAGCAAGGTTAAGGAGCAAGCTTAGCAAGAATCAAAAGAAGAAAATAAAGAACTGATACAGGAACATAATGTAAGGGATTAGAGGCAAAGTAACATTCCATCAACGGTAAAAATTGGTAAGAAGCCCGAAAATGTAAGTGGGGTTTATAAAAATGAATGGCGTTTACTCGTATATGTATAGATAAACACGGGTGATAGAAAAATAATCCAGGAACGTATTAAATAAACATTTGTATTACTTACCTTAAGTCTTGTTATTATTCCTATGACACATTTAACGAGAGTTCGATCCTGTATGAATACTACTCTCATCTTTAGGACAGATCTGCCGAACACCAGTTTGATGCGATTGAGTCAGTTGAAAAGCAACTCGTTCATTTTACGTACAGCTATAAAGTGGAATCTCCAGAGTCTTGCCTGAGTCTGTGTTCCTGATAGCCACAACCAAGCTGTCTATAATTTAATCTATCACATACCCGCGAAACGAGACACAATAGTAAAACAATAACAGCGCGGTCTCATAGAACCGGTCGGGGATTCAAACATTAAGAGTGAATAAATTACTTTTAGGTAAGCGTGCTCCATCGTCTACGTATAGTTAAGGAGTGGAATTTCTTGCCGAAGTCTATGTTTCCTGATTGCTACAACGTAGGGGTCTTTAAGTTAAGTGTGAATATTATGTCACTTTTAGGTAATCGTGTTCTATGGCCAACCACATCATTACCAGCAGCTGAGATAGTGATCATATGGCTATCAATGTAATAAAAAAATCACTTTAGCAGCAACAATGCCAGCGTGTACAAGTTGAGAATTATCTCTGGAAATATACTACCGGGATAAAAGTGGCCCATGTTGTAATCCTGCCTTTTGACCACCTGTGTTTCAAACATAATTATGATCATAATTATAGTCTGTTTTGCTGAGGAGTACAAGAGTTAATGATATTGAACGCCTCCCAGAATCTACAAGTATGATTATCTAATCTTATCGTACCAATTAGATGTGCTGAACTTATTGGTTAGACAGGTGCATTAATTGAGCATGTCCAAAAAGTGCGAGGGTGTGTCATTGACAAACTAAAGCTCTCCAGTGTTCCATTGAATGCCCTTCACGCAACTCTAACAAGCATCGGCCATTGCACTGATATCTCCTTGAGGTGCGCGTGGAACACGACACACCTCCAATGAATTCCGATGAAGAAATTAAGTCAGTGTTTGTACTACGCCTCGCCAAAAAAATGAAAAAGCAAGATGTGTTCATTGTGGGTTGAAAAAATAATAACTTAGTTATTATAGAGATGTTTACGGATACTGTAAACGTCAAAACCAGAAGATAGCAGCCGTTGTCAGCTTAAGTCAGCTATCACCGATGCGTTGACAGCTGTCGGCAACAGGAGGAGATGGCTGCAGTGGTATTTGCTGTCACAAAGTGCCGTTCGTCTGTATGAGCACTGAAGCTCTTGCCTCATCGGGATGCCATAGCGGCAATGCCAGTTCGCACAGCCAAGAAAATTAATGCAGCTCTGTAATGTGCATCTCACCTGGCATCTGTTGGTCACGCATTTTTTTGACGTCATGACCTGGCTACGCCACCATGGAGTCTCAAGCACACTTATAAAGGCGTAAGATTGTTTTTATTACATCTTCACACATCTTTTCTACTATTAGGCAGATGATTATTTCTAGTATCACAGGAAAAATATAAACATTTAAGGTGAATGAAACAATTGTTTATTTAATACTTCCCAACTTATTTTTACCATCACCTTAGATTATTGCTCAAGACATTGTATAAATCATTCAGTGAGAACTGCTTTCAAAAAGTCAACAGCAAGGATTTGAATAGGAACACATGACAGGCAATACTTAACCTATTTTTTTTAGCTTCTTGCCAATTTTTATTGCTGATAGAATACCACTTAGCCTTGAGTCTCTTACATTCTTCTGTCAGATGCTAAGCTTACTCCTTATCCTGACATTCCGGCGCATTTATCCGTTGAGGACACTTGCACGTCGGAATACATGGTGTATCTATATTTTTCCGCAAGTATCCGGGCTTACAAGCACATCCCTTCGTGCAAGGCTCTGCATCCTCACAATTGTAGAAGGCCGATATTGAGAAGCATACTTCGGGAGGGCAAGTTAACTTACAGTCAGAGTACTCTTCATTTTCACCACATTTGGGTTCTGAAAAGAGAAAAATAATATTAATATTATTTTTTAATCTATTTGTTTATCATAGAGATTTATATTTCGGGACGGGCACTAGTTGCATCAAAATGTAGTTGGATTATAATATGATGCTACACAAATTATATTTAAGTGTACTGACACATTAATATGATAAGTGTGTAGTAAAACTACTGAATTTTACCAGACATAAAAACTAAAAGTAGACTTTACAATTTTTTATAGATATTTCTTTACAGACTGCTAAATGATAGGAAGAAGTTACTTTGGTTTTACGTCCTATCTTCTGGTTAGGAAAGCATTAGTTAGTATATTTCGTAAAGGGTAATATCTGGATTTGTTTCATAATTGAAATGGACAAAGAACTCTTCTAAGAGAAATTAAAACTACAGAAAGTTAATACAAAAGTTAATTTATTGACAAAAGATTACGTTGCTTCATCACTCAGTTCAATTTTCAAAACCAAATCGGGTTTGTTGTTACATCTTGCAGACTGTCGAATTCTTTTTCTCAGGGCACTGACATATCGTTCGATACCTCATACTCAATTGTTACTGTAGGTAGAATGACACAAGCCTGGAGTCTCTTATATTCCTCTGGCAGACGGTGGGAAGAGTTCCTCCACATCTTGACATTCTGGCGCATCATCGTATTCCGGCCTATTCAGCCTCTGGGGACACCTGCACGTCAGTATACAGGGAGAATCCATATTCATTCGTAAGAACCCAGGCTTACAAGCACACCTTTTCTTGCAAGGTTCTGCAGCAGAGCAATCGTAGAAGGCGACTATTGAGTGGCATACTTCAGGAGGGCAAGTTTCCTTGCAGTCTGTGTATACTTCGTTTTCACCACATTTGGGTTCTGAAAAGAGGATAATAATCAAACTCGTAGGTAACACATTTATTTTAACAGTATCTCATTGAGGTCTGTTTCGAAACGTGCTTTTCTGACTAAAAATCCAAAAGTGCCCAGAAACAATTCATATAATTTGAATAAATTTTACGAAGCTACACACCATACTTGAGTAGTTTCACAGGTTAACAAACATGAAAAGATTTCACAATTTCTTACAGATACTTCTACAGACTGTTAAATAGGGTGTCGTCTGGAAATATGTCATAACTTTACTGGAACAAGAACACTTCTGGGGAAAATAAATATTTAGTGCTATGAAAACAAAACTACAAGAAGTAAATTCAAAAGTTAATTTATTGACAAAAGATTATGTTGTTTCATTACTCAATTCGATTTCAAAAATCAAGTTCTATTCCTTGTTCATTTTGCATTCTGTGGAATTCCTTTTCTCAGGACACTGACATATGGGTATACAGGGAGTGGGAGGGTCATCGTCCTCCCTCAGATAGCCAGGCTTACAAATACAACCCTTCTCACAGGGACTGTAGGCACACCTGAACTCGACCGTCAGTGAAAAGCATATTTCAGGTGGGCAAGGCCGCTTGCATTCGGTAAACACTTCGTTTTCCTCACAGGTTGGTTCTGAAAAGAGTTGACGAGTTTACTTGCGCTAAACTACTCGTAAGTAAATGGTGTAGGTACAAGAAATGTTACGAAACTCAGGTGTAAACATTGACGGTAGACGTACTGATTATCATTTTATTGGTTGATGGACTGGTCAGCTTAATTGAAGGAGTCTGTTAGGGCCGGTGCCTGCCATCATCATCAGGCCTATGGTGTGTAGCGACATCTACAACATATGACGTCACAGAGTCCTGCATCGCGCAAGCAGAGATCTCCGCGCGATATAAATAGATACAACAGCCCGAATTCATCTATCGGGCAGTCCTCCACACACATAGGTTTAACCTACGTAATACCCTGTCCGGTCGGAGGATCCTCACTTTTCAACGGAAGTATGTGGGAGTTTATACTCTCTGTCCACCTACCCCCAAAAGTGAAGGGATTATTCAAAACAGTCACCGTGGCCCTATCCACGCAAAGGGCATGGAACACACGTAGGTTTTAGTCAGTAAAAGTTTGACACTCCCTCTCGCTCCTCTTAGAGCGGGAGCAATGATAAGGCCAAGCTGCATGAACTCTATGTTTTTAATTGTTGATAGTTTACATCTACAGCATTCTAAGGCCTAAGTAAAATAATGTTTCCTCTACACAAGAAACTTTAAAGTTTTTTTAGGTGGTGTATCATGTAATGACGTCTCCCGCTTTAGGGTGGAGCAGAAGGGCAGAAAAAAGCAGGATATTTGATAAGTTTGCGCTTGACCGTTATCTCACTTGATGGAAAGTGACAATGGGGTCAACGATGGAGCGCGCTTAACTAAAAGTAACCTATTTAGTTATTTACTCTTGACTTAAAGATTTCCAGGTTGTAACCATAAGGAAACACAGATTCCGGCAGGGGATGTAGGCTGGTATGTTTTTGTGGTTTATATTTCGCACGATAAGCTCGTGCGTCGAGGAGCTTGTGGCTAGATGGTAACAGCCGCACGGGTCAATCTACAAGGTTAAGCAACGCTTGCCAAGGTTGGTCTCTGGATGGGTGACCATCTTAACATACCGAGTTTCCTTCGTGCCTCGGAAAGCACGTTAAGCCGTGGGTCCCAGTTGTCATTTGTAGATCTTTGGCAGTCGTAACGGATAGTCAGAAGCCAGTAAATCTGACACCAGTCTTGCCATGAAGTACTAGTAGTACCTAAGTAGTGTTACCCCAGTTAATGAGTTGTGGAGGCAGCCGCTATTCAGCTTAATCCGGCTTGACTGGAAGCCGACCCCAATATAGTTGGGAAAAGGCTAGGTAGATGATGATGATTTCGCACGGTAACGTAAAAATAAAACAACGATAAACTGAAGTACTTATTTCTTAATCTTATCAATGGGTAATATATTTTGGTTTTTAGATAGACTAATAATCGGCCTTGAGATGAGACTCCTAATTTTCCTAATGATATTGACTTCTTCTACAGTCAGGTGAATGCTTCATCTCAGGACACTGACATATTGGTATACAGGGGAAGTCGAGGGATCTTCTTAAGAAGCCAAGTTTGCACACACAGCCGGTCTCGCACGGTATGCTAGTGTCACAACTGAACTTGGCCACGAGAGAGAAGCATATTTCTGGTGGACAAGACCGCTTGCAGGTAGACCACTCTTCGTTTTCCTTACAGCTGCGTTCTGGAAAGAGTTTAATTATACATATATTAGGGTACTATTTAAAACAAAGAAATCTTAATAATAAGACGTTTAGAAGAATAATAAATGTGAAATAAGAAAATAAAGGAAACATACAGAGTTACAGTTTATATTGGTTGCGGATACCTGTTGATGCGGACCTTTCCGCTTTTGTTGCATAAACACTTTGTACTTGCTTCGTGCATAAACATTGTGGAGTTTAAGTAAGAGATTGACCTCACTCCTCACAATTAAAAAAAAAGTGTACTTTTTTAAAACTGTATAAAATAGGTAGTCTAACATTTTTCTTAATTCTTTATTGTACACAAAAATGAACATTACAAACATGGTGATTAGATAGTTCATGTACAAAGGCGAGATTAACTCAGCAATGAGTTTAATGATGTTCAATTAGTTTTTTAATAAAAATATAATTGTCAAATTAAAAATGTCATCGGAATTAATTAGAATAACAATTATATTAGACCCGAAGCCTTTAACTAAAAGTAATGACAGGATCAATAACGGGATCTCTTTTAGTTTATTTAGTTCGTCGAGTTATTAAGATTATTACAGAACTATACTTTAAAATGTTAAATTATGTAGTTCAAAAAGAAGGTTTTAAGAAGTATAGAAATTAGTTTAGAGTTAATATATGTTATAATAGTGTTAATATTAATAAAAAGCATTAATTTTAACTCTTAAGAAGCTGTGGAAAATAAGGAGAGACTTATTTTGCATAATACAGGTTTGGTACTCCCCTTTACAGGAACTTCTTGTTTTTCTTTTTTCGCGAATACACAATAAAACGTCTTTTTATCTTAAAATTATATTTTTATGTTATTTATTTTTGTAATAATTTTATTTTTGTAATAATTTTATTTTTGTAATGCGTTTTTGTTTAATAATTATGTTTGAATTACAAACAGGGTGAATGAATCCTTATTCACCCTGTTTGTGGCAGAAAACAAAACACAACGATACCTACAATAAAAAAAAATTGAACATTATAATATAAAGTTTACTAGAACTTAAATATTTACAATTGAGAGTAATTCGTCATAATTTTGTCATTCTTGTTGTTTTAAAATAAAAAAATGATTTATGATATAATTTATTTATTTTTATTTTTGTTTTACATGGCGTCCATAATTATTTTCGTAACATGATTGAATATATGAAAAATCAGCAGTAAGGATATTCCATAATCCGTGAATATTTTTTTTACTTTTTCATGAAAATAACTATTGAATAGAGTTATTAATATTTTTAATAGTTATAATTCTGTAAATAAATACGTGTTACGATCAGCAAATATAATTTTAATCTGCATACAACTTCACTCTGACCTGCAAAGTGTAAAAAATTTAAGAAATCTTGAATCACATTAATTCAGTTTTGTGACAACATTTTGCATGAATGTTACTGTGAAAACTTAGATAAAATAAACGGCAATTTCCTGTTTACAAAAATGATCATAAATTCATAATCTTCAGTAAAAAATAATAATTTATGTATCTAATCTTGCTGACAGAATTTTGGCCAGGATGTATTTAACAAACAAAATATAAATATTCTCTTTGTCCTACATTTTCAAAATTCAATGGGCCAACAATGTACGCGACCAGGACGATATCAGTCTCAGGGTCAATAGCTTTCCGAGGCTCGCGCGCTCGGGAGTGCACGCAAGTAACTTTCAAATTCCGGGATGCTACGGAAAAATCTCCTAATAAGATAAGATTAAGCAAAGAGTGCTTAATCTGGCACTTGAACCTAAGCCCACACACGTTTCGTAGTCTCGTTCGTGACCACGAAACTTGAAGGGGCAGTCCCTGACGTGAGGCGGAAGCACTAAGATAAATAAAACAACCTTTAAAACTGGCAAATTAAACGAGTACGCTACTTTAGTAATTATCTGATGAGAGATATACAGTATAAAAATAAAGATGATTTTATTAAAGACCTGTTGATTCGACTAAATTCGTTCTTTCAGAAATGCATTATGCAGGCCAACCATGATATTGATAGTTAGGAAGAGTTTGAATGTCCTAACTAATACTATAAATGTGAAAGTGTGGATGTTTGTTACTTAATCACGCAAAAACAGCTGAACGGATTTGGATGAAATTTGGCATGCATATGGCCTTTGACATGGAAAAGATAGGCTACCTTTTATCCATTTTACACATTTACTGAGACTTCAGCAGATAATAATAATTATAAATTCTCTAGTTTAGTGCTCACTAACATATTTAATTATTGGGGAATGTATTATGTTTTGTAAAAAGTCATTGAACAATTGTTCTTGTTTATAATGTCAGTAATACAGTCCGGAAATGTTGTTATTGTTTTATAAATAACCCTATATACTAGCTGACCCAGCAAAACTTTATTCTGCTATACAAATTATCAACGAAAAAATGGGGCTGAGGCTGGTAAAAAATTGTTTACCCTACCCTGTATAT
Source organism: Mythimna separata (assembly GCA_030763345.1). Taxonomy (NCBI): domain Eukaryota; kingdom Metazoa; phylum Arthropoda; class Insecta; order Lepidoptera; family Noctuidae; genus Mythimna; species Mythimna separata. The sequence continues at coordinate 20,131,652 of CM061171.1, read as the reverse complement.
TCAATACACATAAAATTTCGTGAGAATCGGTCAAGCCATTTCGTCGAGTTTTGATACAAGCACTGCGACACGAGAATAGGTATTGTAATTGAAGACGTGTATAAGACTTAAAATTAGTTTTAACTATAAAAAGTAACAACAGATCACTTGCCTACTTTGTACCCGGCACACAGCACCACACAGGCGGTAAGTAACACAAGAAACCTGAACATCTCGACGTCTCAACGAGTTCTGAGTTCCCACACGCAACGAGGTGCAAGTGTTCACATCGCTTAAATCGTTTTTAGGGTTCCCTTATCAAAAATATTGTTGTCATTTGTTTAATTTTTTTTTTAGCATTGTCGGCCTTATAATGTTCCCACTGCTGGGACTCAGGTCTCCTCTCTAGGAGAGGGAATGGCCCATAATCCACCGCTCGGGCCCATTGCGGATTGGTGGAGGTCACATGTCTTCGAATTTTTGGTTCTAGGACATGCCGGTTTCCTCACGATGTTTTCCTTCACCGTTTTGAGAGCAGTACTGATGAAATAAATTACACAAAGTAATGCGCCTGACCGGGTTTGAACCCGCGACCTACAACTTGCAAGTCGGGGCAGTTACCACTACGCCACCACTGCTCTCAGTCGGTCAGTCAGTTTGTTTTACATAGTTATTTTATATGCGTGTGTTTTATTGATAAGATGTATGACCTGTTGGATAAACTCGTTGTGTATTTTTGAGTTAAGTAGGTACCTACATTTAGTTTTTCGTTTCCTTTTATGTACTCCTGATCGTTTTCGTCGACGGTTTTATGACGGAAGTTGCTTCTTTGTTTAATAAATTTTAATTGGGTGCCTTTACGAATTAAGTACTTAATTCCGTCGTCGTCCTTCCGACCCTAAAAGTATCATCTTTATTTTGTTTGTGAAATAATGTAGTCACAACAACATTATTTCATCTGAACTAATTTGATTTATTTATCTAAAAGTTTAGTACTTGATTAACCTGGGCACAGTTTAGCATGTACGATTGATATGAGTACCGGCCATGGTTCCCTCTGTGAAGTAGTAATGCTAGCGAAGGACATGGCCGCACGGGTGAGGGAGCGGACATCCTCACACCCTAACCGCCGAGTCTTCGACTCTGACTATCAGCCATCGTAGGTGTAGGCTTGCGGAAGACAAGTAGCTCGTTATCCGGCCGACCGATAACCGACCGGACTGAGACCGATTCATCCCAGCCATGCCAGTAAAACCGTAGGGGTCAGCAAGGGAAGTGGAATTGTGGCGGACAGTTTCTACGCTTCAAGGATGTTCAGAATAGGCACATGAAGAGATGCGATATTGACCCCGCCACTTGGGAGAAACAGGCACAAGATCGGTCTGAATAGAGACGTCGTGTGCAGGCGACGCGACCAACTAAAAGCTAGATCACCAACAGCTGTAATTTATAATGTCGTTAACGGTGCTCTGACATGTCCGCTTTGTGCTCGTAGTTTTTTGGCCAAAGTTGGATACGCAATTCAAATAAGGGCGCATAACAGGGCAGCAAATCATAGCTCACAACCACCGTGAGGAGCCAAGGAATGCGGTTGCTGTGGCTGAAATTGGCTAGAAGGCATCATCATCATCATCAGGGGTCAGCAAGGTCGTCTTATGGCCCCAGTAACTGAGGCCATAAGACGACTTCAGAAAGGGTTACTAGTGATTTTCAAAATTTAAATGTAGACGCTATACAAACAGGACCACTCAATCACGCCATTGCAAAAGCACGTACTTACGTGTACGGAACTCAATGTGTATATTTCTCATCATCATACTCAATTTTATTTCAAGTTTATCCTGTAGGGTAAGGAACAAGTTTTAATGCATACGGGTTCTACATACAAGACATTTTATTTTATTTATTTTTGTTACTACATACCTATGGTACCTTTTCGCCTGTAGGTATGCTAGGTAGGTACCTACATACTTCAATACATCCATTCAGATACCTTGTTCAAGATTGCAACTTAACTTGAGCGGATTGTACTTTAGATTGCTATCGGCCCGCGAGAAAAGTGTTGTTTTCAAGTAAGTAAGAAATAAGCCAGTGCAATCCTGTGTTTAAGATTTTTCTACGAAAATCTCCCATAGTGCTAGGAAATAAGGTGCTTTAAATTTTTTTAAACCCTTTTTGGGTGGGAAATCATCAAATATCTGCTGTCGCTTTCCACCTAGAGCGAGAGAAGTTATTGGAGGAGATGTCAGACTTTTACTAACTCAAACTCATTGGGGTCGGCTTCCAGTCAAGTCGGATTTAGCAGTAACCAGTATTTTACGAGGAGCGGCTGCCTACCAGACTTCCACAATCCATTAACTGGGGTAACATGGTACTTTATGGCAAGACTGGAGTCAGATTTACTGGCTTCTGACTATCCATAACGACTGCCAGAGATCTACAAATCACAGCCGGGACCTATGGCTTAACATGCTTTCCGAGGCACGGAGGAAACTCGTTATGTTAAGATGGTACCTTGGCAAGCGTTGCTTAACCTTGCAGATCGACCCGTGCGGCGGTTATTATCTAGTCAAAACCAATGTTTATATATCAATTCCCGAATCGAGTCTCGAAGATTTTTCCGAATCACAAATATTTTTTTATTGTAACGTAATTTCATAGTTTTAATTTTTTTTCTATCAATTTCAAGACGTTCCTGATAAAAAAGGGGGTTTTGTCTGACGGATAACCAACTGCCGTTTTTGCCAACTTAAAACTGCACAAGTAACTGCTAATAATTCTATGATTGCGATTCATTTCGAAAGCATCTATTTCCTTCATTTTACTATTAGTTCCCTGCCTGTGCGTTACCTGGGGCATTAAAATAATCAAAACCTAGAATTGATTTAACTGTAAATGAAAATGATAAAATGTTATACATGTAGCTAAGAATGTACCTATTTATTTATTTACACTTTATGCCCATAAAAGTACAGAGGCGGACACACTCACACATATCATAATATGTCACCTAAGGTAAAAAAAAAATGCTCTAGGTGAAAACCCCCAGGCAATGCACTATATCACATTAGAGGAAAAAAATGAAATATATCTTCAGTAAATTATGTTATTATATATACACATACATAACTATATGTTCATAATTATATATTGTTTAGTTTGCTTTAAGTTAGTTCTTTAGGGTTTTTATTTTATTTAGTATATATATATTTAGATTTGTAGTGTATATAAATTGTATTCATAGTTTTAAATAAATAAAAGTTATAATGTATGTCCAATAAATAAGAAGAGAATGATAAGGGTCGAACCAGTTGCCGTCCTGAGTTTCTGCAAATCCCAAGGGAAAAGGTGTTAGTTTATAGTATGTTTCTGGTTTTTAATAAAGTAAAAAAAAGGTATATGATTTTAAATTAATTTTTGGAAAAGTATATTAACACACAGTAAACAAGCGACAGTAAAAAGAAGTATTCAATAAAAAAAGTTGATAAAATAGCGTTCAGTTGCCAAAAAGTACTATATCATGCACACTTACTACATTTTACTTGTATATACACTTATACGGCCCCATCAAGTTTAAACTGACGAAAAAATTGACGTGTTAAAGTATTTTTTAAAAACATGTTTGTAAAAATATTTATCATCTCGTATCCATCAGGTTCCCGCGACCCTCGCCAGGTCGTCGGTCCACCTTGTGGGAGACCTTCCAACGCTGCGTCTTCCGGTACCTACGTGCCTTCCGTCTCCATTGACTATCCGTTCTACGAGCAATGTGACCTGCCCATTGCCACTTAAGGTGGCAGTAGGCAGAGAATACTGTCGTCGTGGCGACGCTTGGGGCAGGCCTATGTCCGGCAATGCGGCTGATGATGATGATATATCATCACTTAAACGTTTTTAATTGTTTACTCACAAAACACTGCCTATCGATGAAAACCGCTTCCAAATCCGTTTAGGAATTTTTGATATTATTGCATAGAGACAGACAGACGCGTTGGGGAACTTTATCTATAGTAACAAGTATGTATGTATTTCCATAAATAAATTAAACCAGTATAAATGACCGGTCGAGCCTCTGCTTATGTCATAACGAGTTCAGTCGTCAACATGTTGAGGTACATCGTGTTTTCCTGTTGTATTGTCTTGTGTGTCGGACATGATCTACGTAAGTTAATCAGACAAACGTCTTTAATAGTCTTAAATGGTGTTTTTTCTTTAATTATTTTTTAATAGTCATTATATGTAAGTGTCAGATTAAAATATGTCACTTATACTCATAACTCCGCTGTCTGGTTAGGACCGCGCCCGGGTCAATGGCCATTGCGCCTCAAATAATAATAATAATAAATTTATTTCAAACTTAACATCCATATAGCTTTGTTAGTATAGTTGTGTTAGTAATAATATTGCTTAAATTAGGTTAGTATTGTTAGTTTTTACTGTTATATTTTACTTTAATTTTATCTATTTATGACTGTCTCCACCCAGTGTCTCTGAAAGGGACAGTCTGGTCTGGCAACAATCATCAAAGAGCTGTCGGCATAATTGACGGGGCCTGCTGGGGTCGTTGCCTGTCTGATTTCTAGCCCTTGTACGCAAAGGGCATGTGAAGAAACACGGGTGGTTTTTCCTCCGTAAAAGTGACACTCCCACTCGCTCGAATGAAAAGTAAAGTCCTATGTTCTTTATTCAGGACATGTTTTACCCGTGTGCCATAATGCCATTATGGCGTGAGAAGGTAATAAACAGCTATGCGTTTATTATCTTAACACGCCTTAGAGAAATAGTTTTCCATTCATAATATTTATATCCGGACCGGTCGCTGTGGCGGCGCTTGGGGGAGGCCTATGTCCAGGAGTGGACGTCTTTCGGCTGAGATGATGATGATGATGAATATTTATATGAATGTTTATCAACGTTTGCCATAAACCACCAGTTTTGTAAACTTGATAGTTCTGTTTGATTACAAACAACAATGTGTGATTGAAACAAAAACATAAATGAAAAAATAAAAAAATATGAGGACATAATTTCTGTTCTTATTTCCGCGTTCCACGGTTTTATACAGACGATCTAACGATAGGAAATACCATTTACCGGTGTGACTGAGACACTTAGAATGTAACGTTACAGTTATATCATTTTTTATGTTCATTTTCAATCGTTTATTTATTAAAATCTTGCTCAAAAGCAGCATAACAAGTTAAGGTGAATGACTTCCTTTCGTCAAGGAGCTTGTGGCTAGATTATAACAGCCACACAGGTCGATCTTCAAGGTTAAGCAACGCTTGCCGAGGTTGGTCTGTGGATGGGTGACCATCATAACATAACGAGTTTCCTCCGTGCCTCGGAAAACACGTTAAGCCGTAGGTCCCGGCTGTCATTTGTAGATCTTTGGCAGTCGTTACGGATAGTCAGAAGCCAGTAAATCTGACTTCAGTCTTGCCATGAAGTACCGTGTTACCCCAGTTAATGGGTTGTGGAGATCTGGTAGGCAGCCGCTTCTCGTAAAATACTGGTATTCAGCTAAATCCGGCTTGACTGAAAGCCGATCCCAATATAGTTGGAAAAAGGCTAGGCAGATGATTATGATGACTTCCTTTCGTCACTTCTGCCAATACAGTGCGACACCAGGGCCTCAAGTCTGCTATTAGAATAGTATCAGAATTGTCGATTGGCTTCATAGGTAATTGTTTATTTTGACAAGTTTTGTTGTGGAGGTTTGGTAGGCAGCCGCTCCTCGTAAAATATATGGTATTCAGCTAAATCCGGCTTGACTGGAAGCCGACCCCAATATAGTTGGGAAAAAGCTAGGCGGATGATGAATTTCTCTTTAAATTTCAGAATGTGGATCAAAAGAACAACTGGTATGTGTACAATCGTGCCCTCCTGAGAAGACGTGCAGAAACCGCAACATAGCATTCAGCTGTTTACAAGTTGTTGAGCCTTGTAAGCCATCTTGTGTCTGCAAGCCAGGACTTCTGAGAAATGCGGTGGGAGACTGTATTACTCTGGAGCAGTGTGGTAAGCAGCTTACTTAAAACCTCATCATAATAATTTTAGCCGAAAGACATCCACGTCGTCTAGTCCTGTGCTCACATCCATAGGATACTCGCAATCCTCATCAGGTCGTCGGTTTACTTAGTGGGAGGCCTTCCAACGCTGCGTCTTGCGATACGCGGTCGCCTGTCAAGAATCTTAGGACGCATCCATCGGATTTTCGCGATCCTCATCAGTTTACCTAGCGGGAGGCCTTCCAACGCCGTGTCTTCCGGTACGCAGTCGCCTCTTCAGAAACTTTGGATATAATCAATGTGATCAGTTCCAGCCCACTGTCAATTAAGATTGGCGATTCTTCGGGCTATGTCAGTAATCTTCCTGCTCCTGCAGATATTTCATTCCTGATTCGATCACGTTAGGAAACTTCGACCGTAGCTCTCCCCGTAGCCCTTGGATGGCTATAAGCCTTTTTACGAAGTCCATTGCACACGTTTCAGACGCAGTACAGTTCATTTCAGAAAATGCTCACTCAATCCTCTATAATGATATTATTTACTTATATATAACAAGCGTGTCTCATGGAGATGTTAGCAAAACCATAGAGACCCAGCAGGGTCGCCAAGCCTACTGGGGTCATGGGTTCGCTTCTGAAAGGCATTCCTGGGACCCTGGAACGCAAGGCAAAAAAAGAACATAGGAGTGGGTTTTGGTTAGTAAAAGTCTGACACGCCCTGATGTGTCAGCTAAGAGCGGGAGAAGTAATTGAATTATTTCCCAACAAAAAAAGCAATGAAGATTAACTGTTTTATGTGAAAGTAAAATGAATGAATTAGATGCTTTCGGAATTATTCGCAAGTGTAGAATTATTGGTTACTTTTGTGCAGTTTAACGAACTTAACGCGGACGTAGTCGCGGGCAACAGCTAGTATACTATATAATTTACTATATTTAAGAAGTACTTAAAAATTCTTGACGAATTCCTCTTTCAGAAATGTGTGATCGCGAGAATGAATATTTCGAATGTGGCAGTGCCTGCGACAACGAGTGTGCCACACTTGGCAAACAGAACAAGACACACTGCCCCATCAAGAACATTGTTTGCAATCCTAAATGCTACTGTGAAGATGGATTTGCAAGAGACGATAAAGGAAGCTGTGTGCCGGTTGAGAAATGCCGTAAGTCTTTGGAACTGTGTAACTGCACCAAGTTTTTTAAACGCGCCGTGGACGCGCGTTTTGGAAGCGTACGTCAATGGGACGGATGGAAGGTCTACAGGTTGCATCTAGCTCGCGTGCGTATCACCTCTGTATTGCTAAGAACGCGCGTCGACGGCGCGTTTAATAAAAGTGGTGTGCAAAGAAAAAAAAACAGTTTAACAATTTGACGAAGTCCCTAGTTAATAATTATAGGTACACACAATTAAAAAAACATTGGTAGTACTTATAGACTGCCGAACATAGAACCTCCTTTTCAAAGTCGGTTAAAAAGGCAAAATTATTCCATTGCAATAATAAAGTCAATCTTTTACAAACAATAAGACTGACTTGTCAAAAATTATTTATGTTATATTTTTACAAAGACCGTGGTTGTGTGATTGTGTGGGTAGCATTAATTTGTATATAAGCAAGACCGCGTAACGAAACCATAGCGCGATTCAGAAAAGCGTCCTGATCGTACAACGCCATCTATCGAACCACTAGGGAGTTATTTTTTATATAGTATTCATCTTAGTTTTCAGTCACTTTGCGTTACTTTGAGTACCATTAGAAGGCGGGTGTAACATATTTTCATGTTTTTGCTGTTATCGAGTTAGTCTTCACTGCAAGCTTCGCTGGCGTAGTCAATACTAATATAACATTCTCTGCTCCATTTTGCCGGAATCTCGTCTGTTTCAATGATTCCACATATTGTCCAGTTGTGTGGACACTTGAGATACAAAACTACACAAATGTTAACATCACAATATCCACTAGGAATCATTTTGCGAATATTTAAAACAGCTGATGAACACTACTGATGAAATCTCGCAAAAAAAAACCGGCCAAGAGCGTGTCGGGCCACGCTAAGTGTAGGGTTCCCTAGTTTCCCGTCCGTCACAATAAGTGTCCCCAATTTTTCGAAAACTGTTCGTCCCATCAAGTTCAAAATAATTTTCCTAGAAAGTCTTTATAAAGCTCTACTTTCCAGTTTTTTCTTCATATTTTCTAAACTTATGGTTCAAAAGTTACAGGGGGGGGGGGACACATTGTTTTGTAGTTTTGGAGCGATTATTTCCGATATCATTGATATCAAAAAATGATTAATTGGTCTTTATATTTGCAGCCGCCAAAAATGTTAAAGGCAGTTCTTCGGATGCAGTCCGAGTGCGTCGCTACACTGACTCAGCAGGTAATTATGTGCTGTGGGTGGAATTTTTAGAGATAATGCTGCCATACTATGACAAGCGCTACTTGCAAGTATGAGTTCCTGGGTTCATTACCTGGCTCAGGTATAGCGGGTTTCCACTACACTGATTTAGTTTTCCTTATTAGGTTTTAATAGTGTCGCTCTCTATTGTACAAGTTTATTTTGTTATTGATAGGCTCATCCTTGAACTCTATCTTACCTGGTGGTAAGCGTTGATCTGGTCGAAAAAAAATCTTTTCAGCTACGACTTAAAGATCCATTGCTTGCAGGCCTGATCGATAGTTAGCAAAGTATATAGTATGCAATGTGGGTATGACAATACGATTTTAAATGAAAACACTAACAAAACTCATCATTACGAATAACTTTTAGTTCGGGACCAAAACTGAAATCGCAAAAAAAAATCAGGTGTCCCATACATTTACGTTTGCACAAGTCGACAAAATGTACGGGACAGCTGATTTTTTTTTCGCGATTTCAGCGTTACTCACATTGTATAGCAAGAGGGAGTGTCAGGCATTCATAGACAAAGACCAACCTGTGTTCTTTTTGCCCTTTGCGTTCCAAGAAAGCGATGACTCTTTCGATCCATTCCCCATCAAAGTACACCTTCGTTTAGTTTTACTTGTGACTTCTTTAATGCTCGCTTTTCCCTTTTCAGAGCCAATCTGTAAAGGTGAAAATGAAGTGTTCACCGACTGCAAGAAGTCCTGCCCTCTAAACACCTGCCTATCCATCGTGGCTTCGTTCAGGTGTGACAGTGATGAACCTTGCAGGAAGGGTTGCATGTGCAAGCCAGGATACCTGAGGCAGCATCCTGACTCTCCCTGTATACCAATATGTCAGTGTGACGTGATGAAGAATTCTCCAGACTGTCAGAACTAGGCATTAGTACCAAAGAATAGAATTAATGTCGTCAGTCTTTTGGGCTCACTTCCAGTCGACAGCGATGCGGAAGAATTGTTTTAACGCCACATTTTAGTTTAGAGTAAGAGTTGGTTTATATTTTTAATTAGTTAATGCTCGTTTTCACCAACAGCCCCTAAAATTATAACCGTGATTATATTGGCGTAAGAGACACTTAAATTTTAGGGGCTGTTGGTGAAAACGGGCATAAGTGTTTTTATTTTTCATGTTCTATGTTTAATAAATTGCTCAAGAAATTAAAAATGTTTAATATTCGATATTGCACCTACCACAATTTGTCTCATGAGTTGACTGGTAAAAAATGTCCAAGGGACACATACACGGGCCACAACCGCAAAGCATCGCACCAGATATTTCCTGTAGTTGCATACATTTTATATTATGGACTCACACGGTTGAGAAAATTTATGTGCACATAAAATTAAATCAATGTTGGAATGAGGATATCTGTTAATTAAAACATTTAATAATTAAATTATTGACAGCAAATATATAATGTTACCACCAGTTTTTGTTTTATTTTCCATTTTCCAAACCCAGACTGATAACTTGTTGATTTGAAAGTGTATGGCATTTCTTGAGGTAATTATGTTAGTGATACTCGACCCGAATCAATAATAAAATGAGTAGGTAATTTTTTTATTTATTTTTTCATTATGGAAATCGGTACGTGTGAACTACCTTTATTAAAATGCAGACAGTCTGATACTCGCCATATAACTAATTAGAAGTAAACCTTTCTCTGAAAGAAAGGTATATAGATAGGAGGATGTTGTGTAGGCCATAAGAAATTATTCTTTAACAGCCATTAGATGATCTCCGACAAAATCTGGAATAAGGGTGCTGGAATACATCCCACTGACATCGGCTTTGAAGCTAGGATCACCCCAGGCAACATTCCTACTTTCTGAATGGATTTTCATTAAGCTTTTCAATAACATATCCTCATCAACATTTCAGTCGCAATACATTCACTGTTAAGCCTAGGCCAAGTGTAGTCATAATCAAGACCGTTCCTGTGCGTCTCGCATCCATCAGATTTCCGCGACCCACCAGACCATAGATAGGTCATCGGTCCACTTTTTGGGAGACTTTTTAACGCTGAACCAGGCTGGCATTTTACTGTCACCACAGGTCGTCACAAACTGACAGTGCAGTTTTCTTAAAATAATAAATAACCTCTCCTGGGAATCTACGAAATATCTCTTCGGGTAGGGCGAGAGGCGCTGTCAGACTTTTACTGACTAAAAACTTCTTTAAACCATCTTCCTTTTATGTTCATAGAAAATCCTCGCGGCCCGACCTTTAGCATTGGCCCTTCTGGGCCCCTACAGTTTTCTGACATCTCTTTGAGTCGTGTATAAAAAGCTATGCGTTGTTGACCACTTGGGCTTGAACGGAACGATGTCAAGAGGTTTATCTACAACTAGCTGCTGCCCGCGACGTCGTCTGCGTGAAGGCCTACAGCACCAAAAATAGTTAAGATGCCAGTGTCGCTATAGCATTATAAGAAAACCACTTTTAAAATAGCATTAAAATATATGTTTTTTTTGCAAGCGAAGCAAGTTTATAGAATTATATGGAAATCCTGCTGAGTTCGGTCATAAGATGTGACTGAAGGAAATAGAGAAAATGATGTAGGAGTACATTCCAGGACACAAAAGTGTAAAAATAACAATACTTCCCTATAAACTAAGTTAGCAGTTATGCCAGGTGCCAAAATGTAAAGAGAATCAGGACTGGTGACGCGGGAGCAAGCAACGTACAGTTGCCTTTGTGAGAAGCAACTCGTCCTGAGAACTGTACGCGCTTGTCTACAATAATAAGTATGTATATACAATACATACACAAATTAAACCAGTATAAATGACCGGTCGAGCCTCTGTTTATGTCATAACGAGTTCAGTCGTCAACATGTTGAGGTATATCGCGTTTTCCTGTTGTGTTGTCTTGTGTGTCGGACATGATCTACGTAAGTTAATCAAACACCTTTTAAAGTCGTAAATTGTGATTGTATTTTTATATGATCTTGTCTAAACAATAATTAATTAATTTACTTAATTTACTATTAATACAGTATAAAAAATAGAATAAAATCTCTAATTACACAAATTAAACTAACTAAAATATGGCGCCAAAACACTCTTCCACATCGCAAAAAAAACATGCGACTTTTTTCAACAATTATGATTGTTATTTATCAAGTGTGATTGTTTTTGAATACCTATTCATTGTTTGTAATAGTCAGGTTAAATATCACTTGTAGCTCGCAGTCCAGTAAGGACCATGTAGTGTTCCACGTGCGTTTCAAAGAGCTGTCCAAATAATTGACAGGGCCTGTTAATCCCGCTGATGTCGGCTTGATCGTCCTCGTGATTCGATCCTCCTTGATCGTGATCCATCCTCTCTCCTAAATTTTGCTGTGCCCGAAAAGATCCATAGTTGATCTTGACAATATTATTTATAAGTACCACCTGTATGTACCTACTATGGAATGCAAATAAAGTATTGAGTATTGATTGCCGACCCTGTGAGGGGGCTATCAAAGGAACGGAAGCAATGTTTGTGCAGGAAAATTGATACTTCCTCTCGTTTTCTCAAATTTCTTACTTCTGCCAACGGTTTCACCTGCGAGAATGTTGTAAATAATTCCAATGGAATATGTCCCCGGAATGAAAGTATCTTTTGCTCTAATTTTGAACATGGTTTACCCGTGTGCCATTAAGGCGTGAGAATGTAATAAACTGGTTATTTGTTTATTACCTCGTCACGTCTTGCCGAATTACTTTCAGCTAAAAAATATTAGTATACTCGTAAATGTCTATTACTGTTCGCCGTAAACCACGAATTTAGTAACCTTGTAAGTTGCATTTGATTACAAACAACAATGAATGAAACAAAAACTGGTGTATAAAAAATAAGAGGACATGACGACAGATGAACAGACGCGTGTTGTGATTTCCGCGTTCCACGGTTTTGTACAGACGAGTTAACGATGGGAAATACCCTTTACCGGTGTGAGTAAGCTAATTAGTATGTGACGTCATAGTTATATCAATGTTTATGTTTAATTTCAATGGTTTGTTCTCTTGCTTGCGAGAGGAGCTCGCGGCTAGATAATAACAGCCGCACAGATCGATCTTCAAGGTTAAGCAACGCTTGCCAAGGTTGGTCTGTGGATGGGTGACCATCTTAACATAACAAGTTTCCTCCGTGCCTCGGAAAGCACGTTAAGCCGTAGGTCCCGGCTGTCATTTGTAGATCTTTGGCAGTCGTTACGGATAGTCAGAAGCCAGTAAACTTCGTAAGACTTCAGTCTTGCCATGAAGTATCGTGATACCCCAGTTAGCGGGTTATGGAGGTCCGGTAGGCAGCCGCTTTTCGTAAACTTTTTCAACTAAATCGGGCTTGACTGGAAGCGGCTCCAATATGGTTGGGAAAAGGCTAGGTAGATGAGGATGACTTGAAAGGAACTTGCAGCAATATTCTGTGCCCAAGAAAATACGTTAAATCTTTATTACCGACTGCCGTTTGACATTCGTTAAGATACCATTTACAGAGAGTTTCCCTCCTCCTCCTTGTATTGTATTCCTCAATGCTGAGGGTCGTGAACTCTCTGCTTCATCAAGTTAAAGTGGTTACCGATAGATTAGAAATGGGAAAATCCGACTCCTGCCTTGCCGAGGTTTTCCCCCATACTGTATTATAAATCACTAACTGTTAGATAACTACATAGGAACATGTGAGAATGTGCGTGTACTGTATAATTCTACACTCCCACATCTCTGTACGGCTCTACAGAGAAAACCGGTATGAACTATTGATAACTAGTATAAACATTGTTATTAATGAGTAAATACGAGTATATACAATGACGTCATTTGGTAATTGCTTGTCTTATCACATATCTTAATTTATACTTAGGTAGGTACAACTTCTTCCTTGTGCACTTGGGTTCATCCGTACATTTAGATTACTATCCTGTGTAGCCTTGAAAGGTCTTTTTAAGTATATTATGCTTTAACAGTTTTTCCTTTATGTGTCCTAGACCAACTAAAAGGGTGCAGGGAAACATCATGAAGATATCAGCATGTATTTTCTTGTCTAACTGATAACTTTGACGACATGTGAAATTTAGCTACGATCAATGGGCCCCAGTAGAGACAGAAATCTTGATTCACTCCTTGCTTTTTCAATTAATTTATTAAACTCAGCCTCAAATTCTAAGACCTGCTACCGATCGAGCCATCCAGCTTTCATCTCTAGTTAACTTTCTAAGGTCGTCGGTCCATATAACTGAAGAGTGTGTAATGCTACCCTTCTTAACAGCTTCACCAGCTATCAGTCCTTTGACCCACATGACTTGGGAGGTAGGGAGTCCTACAGTAATACTCCATCACATATGGTCATGAACTTTACACTTCACTTCGCTCTGATGACAAAATTACATCAATCAAAAGAAAAAAGTATTGGCAGAACGTCAGTTCTGCCAATACGGTGCGACACCAGGATTAACAGGTTTATTTACTAATATCTTGCTTGCGGGAAGAGCTCGTGGCTAGATAATAACAGCCGCACAGGTCGATCTTCAAGGTTAAGCAACGCTTGCCTAGGTTGGTCTGTGAATGGGTGACCATCTTATCATAACGAGTATCCTCCGTGCCTCGGAAAGCACGTTAAGCCCTTGGTCCCGGCTGTCATTTGGAGATCTTTGGCAGTCGTTACGGATAGTCAGAAGCCAGTAAATTTGACTCCAGTCTTGCCATGAAGTACCGTGTTACCCCAGTTAATGGGTTGTGGAGGTCTGGTAGGCAGCCGCTCCTCGTAAAATACTGGTATTCAGCTACATCCGGCTTGACTGGAAGCCGACCCCAATATAGTCGGGAAAAGGCTAGGCAGATGATGATTATGATGACCAGGATTAACAGGGACCATAATTACATAACTGTTTAGGGATTCTAATCCGATGTTTGCATGTTTATGTGGTCAGTATGTTATGAACACTGACTTTTCTTTTCTTTTCAGAATGTGGACCAAAAGAACAATTGACTTGTGTTCATCCGTGCCCTCCTGAGGTAACATGCAGAAATCGCTTCTTAGCAGTCAGCTGTGTAGAAACATATGAGCCTTGTAAACCTTTCTGTGCCTGCAAAGAAGGACTCCTAAGAAATGCGGTGGGAGACTGTATTACTCTTGAAGAGTGTGGTAAGAAGTTTACTAAAACATCATTATCATCATACGTTTAGTTAAAAGACGCCCAGTGTTAAATATTGGCTTAGTGTTGCCACAACGATCAGTCCAGTGTCCATACATCGGATTCCCGCGACTGTCACTAGGTCATTGGTCTACCTTGTGGGAGGTCTTCTAATTCTACCATTTTTCAGTCGTCACCTCATTGAAAATCTGTTTTATAAGCAGTGAGCCTCTTAACTTTGGCGATTCTTCGCAATTATCAGTAACCTTAGTTCTCCTGCGGATCTTCATTTTTAATTCGATCATACTATGAAACTTTGAGCATAGCCCTCTCCATTACTCTTTAGGTGAATTTAAGCCTTCTGATGAATCTCATTGTGAGCAACCACCTTTCAGATCCACATGTCAGATCTGAGAACATGCACTGGAAACGACTGGTTCGGTATCTTCGGTTCCTTTGTTCATGATGTGCGTGTTCAATTTTTGTGGAGCAAATGTACCTAGCCGGGAGTTTTTTTTTCAGAAAAACGTTCAGAAGGAATCAGTACTTATCAGCGCTTTGTTATGTATATATGATATAATATTTCGTGGTTTCATTTTCGATATAAATAAACAGGTAGTAGTCCTTTCACCTACAAGGCAACACTCGCACGCTTTTAAAAGTTATTTATAATTAGATTTAGGAATAGATTTATTTTTAAATAATAATCGATTCAATAATCGACTCGTCTATGCTACACTATACTTGACAGTTGACGGTGACCTCATTCTTTTTCCGTGCGAGGCAACGAGTACACGCGTTCTTACCTTCGATTGTTTTGTTCTTTTTCGAAATTTAAAAAACGGTGATTTTCATATTCACGATGCCTAAAAGGTCGTATGAAGAACGTATTAATTATTACATGAAGAAGATGGAAAGATTACAAGAAAAACACCGTGATAAACGACGCCGTCGCGAACATTCTTTCTCATGTTCGGATGACGAAAATCAACAAGGTTAGTTAATATTCCTCATTATCATCATTACCGTACAAGTACTGGTCTAAGTGACAGTCTCGATATTGGTAATTTGCCATAGATTCAAATCTGAACGCGGCAAATATTCTACCCGCCATAGATTCCATAGTGAACGAGGCGTCACAAATAAATTGGTAACAGATTCGAATTTCGAACTGTTACTTTTTAATGTGCTCCTACACACATACATATGTAGTTGAATTATGTTTATTATTTTACCTTTAAGGAGACGAAACGGTGATGTGGGATCTATCAGAGCCACCGATAGAAATTGAGCCGCAACCCGGTCCTGGGGCTGAAGACGCAGTCGTTATACCTGACCCTGACGGACCTCGGCCTGACATCTCGCTAGAGCCTATTTCGACTCAGCGGGATGGCTCGCAGTCGTTACCCCCGCCACCGCCGCCGGCGCTTCCTGAACCTCAGTTGGATCCAGAGATCCTATCCGCCCTTGGTGAGGCAACTGATGAAGGACCTATATGGGGACAGGAAATACATAGTAACTTAACCCAATTATGGTTGCCATTGCTCAAAAAGGGAATGGTTAAAGAAATGAGAGACAAAAATTTAAAACAGTATCTCATACCCAGTAATTGCACGCTACTGCAAGCGCCAAAATTAAATATTGAGATCGCAGCCGCTGTCCCAGAAATGGTAAGGTTACGCGATAAAAAAGTTGAGACATCTCAACAGCAATTGGGTACCGGTATTACCGCGATTAGTAAGGCGATGACGTTATTACTAACTAGTGATAACAAGATCGAAGCGATCAAAACTCTTAGCGATGGCTGTCGCATTTTATGTGACTTACATCACTCCGAAACCCAGGCTCGAATAAAAATGGTTACACCCGGGCTAGCAAAGCCCTTCCTCAATGTCATACAGGACAGCGAACGAGATGAGACGTTGTTTGGTACCACTTTACCGGATAAAATAAAAGCGTCTAAAACCATCGAAAAACAGGGACTACAGATAAAAAAGACTGTGCCACTACCAGTAAAACCAAATACAAATGCCCAGAATATAATATCTGCGCGCCATCAGGTCCAGGGAAACTGGGTCGGACCTTCTCGTTACCCAACAAACAGGGGGGGGCGAGGGGGTCAGAGGAGATACCCCACGTCAGCGCGTCGGTCAGCAGCGGCGACGGCCACAGCGACGTCGCTAACCAAAGCGAACCAGAACCGGTCACGTGCCCCTGCACGCCAGTAACACAGGTACATGCAGGAAGGGTTCAACATTTTTATAATTGTTGGACCCACATTACTAATAATACCAATATTCTTAATTGGATCATGAAGGGAATATCTATTCCGTTTACATGTGAGCCGTTTCAAACGTGTATCCCTCGAATAACGTGGTCATTGAGTGAACAGCGCGACATGTCATTGGCGATTGAGAATTTAACTGAACTCGGTGCTATTTCACAGGTTGAGCCAAGTTCAGATCAGTTTATCTCTAGTACCTTTTTAGCCCCAAAGTCCAACGGTGGTAAAAGGTTTATTCTGAATTTAAAATCTCTGAATCGATTTATACCTAAAACACATTTCAAAATGGAGGATAATAGGACTGTCTGTAAGTTAGTACAATCAAACTGGTATATGGCGACCGTAGATATGAAGGAGGCATATTTACTTATCCCTGTTGCTAAGCAATTTCGTAAATACCTTCGATTCCATTATATCGCGCAAAACTCTAACGAAACAATAACTTACGAGTTTAACGCATTACCCTATGGACTTGCCATAGCTCCTAGGTGTTTTACTAAGATTGTCAGAGAGGTTGTAGGTTTTTTACGTAATCGTGGGTTTCTATCCGTATCTTATTTAGATGATCTGCTTTGTTTAGGCCGAAGTTACGAAGAATGCCTTCGTAATGTAAAGGAAACGGTAGCATTACTAGAATGTTTGGGATTCGTAATAAATTACGAAAAAAGCAATTTGCAACCTCAAACATCATGCAAATTCTTAGGATTCATTTATGACACCGCTGATATGACTTTATCATTACCCAAAGACAAACGCAACAAGATAGACACTTTAGTACAAAAATATTCCAAACTACCCACAGTTTCGATTAGAAATTTCGCCCAACTGATAGGAGTACTCGTAGCTGCGTGCCCAGCGGCGCGTTACGGTTGGTTGTATACAAAGATATTAGAAAGAACTAAATATTTGTTTCTAAAACAACACGGTACGTTTGACGTGAAAGTTAAACTTCCGCATAACGTCTTAAGTGATTTGAACTGGTGGTCTCAGAATATTTACAAAGTAAACAATCCAATAAAGGCGCAATGTTATGCGCTGGAAATTTACACTGATGCATCACGCACAGGCTGGGGTGCATTTAGTAACGGAGTACGAGTCAATGGTGCTTGGAAAGAAACTGAAATTAGTTTTCATATTAACTATTTGGAGCTATTAGCCGTATTTTTCGGCCTTAAATGTTTTGCTCGTGATCAAACTGACCGTGCTATCCTGCTTCGGGTGGATAACACTACCGCGATAAGCTATATAAACCGCATGGGCGGTATACAATTCCCACATTTAAGCGCACTTTCTCGTGATATTTGGCAATGGTGCGAGATGCGAAAGCTATGGTTATTTGTTTCCTATATAAACACAAAAGACAATGTCGAGGCTGACGAAGAGTCTCGCAGGGTGAACCCCGACGTCGAATGGGAGTTATCACAATCTGCATTTAAATATATTGTAAAACGTCTAGGTCAACCAGAAGTTGACTTATTCGCTTCTCGCATCAATGCCAAGTGTCACGAATACGTGTCCTGGAGACCGGACCCAGATGCAATAGCTGTCGACGCATTCACAATAAGTTGGTACCCAAAACTATTTTATGCTTTCCCACCATTTTCTCTGTTGTTAAATTGCATACAAAAAATAATACAGGATAAAGCTACCGGTATCTTGGTTTTCCCAATGTGGCCTGCCCAGGCTTGGTACCCGATGTTAATAGATCTATTAATTGGAGATATTGTTGTCTTAGAACCGCACCCAAAATTACTGTTGTCGCATTTCAGACAACAACATCCGCTTCATCAGACGCTTTCCCTGGGAGCAGCGCTGCTATCAGGCTTGCGTTCTCCCGCCGCGGTACGCCGCCAGCTGCCCTACGTTTGATACTCGCGTCACTATCAGAAAGTACACTGAAGCAATATAGCGTTTGTTTTAAGTTGTGGTGGCAGTACTGTAAGGATAATCATTGTAATGTGTTCGAGAGTTCTATCCCTCACATAGTCACTTTTTTAACTGAGCAATTTGATAAAGGTGCGTCTTACGGCACGATTAACAGTCATCGTTCAGCCTTATCCTTGCTCATAGGAAACAACTTAGCGTCAGACGTGTGCGTCAAACGCCTCCTTAAAGGGGTATTTAAACTGAGACCATCTTTACCAAAATACTCAACTACTTGGGATCCTCAAATAGTGCTGGACCATATTTCGGAATGGGTTCCACATAATCAGCTTAATTTAGAGAAAATAACTAAAAAACTTGTTGTTTTACTGGGTTTGTGCACTGCACACAGAGTACAAACTTTTTCATTAATTAAAATAAATAATATTAAAATCAATTCAAACGGTATTGAGATTGTTATAACGGACATTATTAAAACCTCAGGGATAGGACGGGACCAGCCGGTTTTGTATTTACCATATTTTCTTGAAAATCCTTCCATTTGTCCAGCCACAACGCTAGTTGACTACATGTCGGCAACGAAGGCCTTAAGGCCTGCAGACACAGATCACCTCTTAATTACTGTGAAGCGTCCTTACAAGAACGCGACAGCACAGACTATAAGCAGGTGGATCAAACAAACGTTGTGTGCGAGCGGCATTGACGTGTCAGTTTACGGCGCACACAGCGCCCGCCATGCTGCCACGTCAACGGCGCGCGCGGCTGGGCTAAGTCTTGAACTCATCCGAAAAACTGCTGGCTGGACCGCGTCCTCCCAGGCCTTTGCTAAGTTTTACAATCGGCCTATTGTTGAAAAATCTAGTTTTGCAAAATCTGTTTGTTTACATACATGATTAAGTTACGAATTGTAAAAAGTGATTGTAATTTAATTGTTTTTTGAATAATCTAAGAAGTTTATGTTTTATGTTATGAGAATAATATAAGAAGTTGATGCTTTATGTTAACTCGTGTTTTGATGGTTATACACCTATCCAAGAGGCATACAACAAACGTAAAAATAATACAGTCTCTGAACATCTACCTGTTTATTTATATCGAAAATGAAACCACGAAATATTATATATGATCAAACGAACTTCTTAAGTGAAGTTCGATCGATATAATATGAGTGGTTTCATTTGAAGATATAAATACCCAACCCTCCCAAATCCCAGTTTATTTTTACTTTAACACGAGAGGACTTGAACTCAAGTCGCAACTCTAAAAAGAATGAGGTCACCGTCAACTGTCAAGTATAGTGTAGCATAGACGAGTCGATTATTGAATCGATTATTATTTAAAAATAAATCTATTCCTAAATCTAATTATAAATAACTTTTAAAAGCGTGCGAGTGTTGCCTTGTAGGTGAAAGGACTACTACCTGTTTATTTATATCTTCAAATGAAACCACTCATATTATATCGATCGAACTTCACTTAAGAAGTTCGTTTGATCATATATTAGTTGTCAGTGTTGTTTTATAGAGCACTTTGTCTCAAATAGCTCTCATTCTCCTTTAACGATATTATTAGTAACCACTTCCTCAAAAGTCACGACAATTTGCATTTTCAGAAATGTGTGATCGCGAGAATGAATACTTTGAATGTGGCAGTGCTTGCGACAACGAGTGTGCCACACTTGGCGAACAGAACAAGACCAACTGTCCCATCCAGAACATTGTCTGTAATCGTAAATGCTACTGTGAAGACGGATTCGCAAGAGACGATAAAGGAAACTGTGTGCCGGTTGAGAAATGCCGTAAGTCTTAAATGTGAATATTGTTAAAAGGAAAAAAAATCTTAAACTCAGATCCATAGTAAAGTCGAGTAAAGATAGGAACTAGTGTTCGTACTTATTACTACCAGAGTAAATAACATTTTTCTTATTTATCATAGTCCACATCGTAATATACATAGGCGTATTCATTGCTCCAGTAGTAGGCTGCACCACCTGTCCGCTATAATTTACAGTAACCTGCCACATAGCGATGCAGTAAGTAGAACTGTTGCCTGGTGCGGTCCTGGGATCAATCCTCATGTCGGTTAGAGTTATTAGATTTCTATGGGTATTCCAGTTACCTGCCTACAATGGAGTTGAATGGATTTGCCATTTAACTGACGAAATGTGATAATACCTACAAGGTAAACTCCTCGGCAGTTGTTTGTTAAAGCAGTAGGTTGACGACCGAAAATTACCTAAGTAGGCACGTATACAACTAATTGGTTGGTCTATTTATTTGCAGCCACTAAAAAAGATGAAGGCAGTTCGTCAGATGCACCTAAAGACGCAGCCAGAGTGCGTCGCTACACTGACTCAGCAGGTAATTATGCGCTGTGGTGGAAGTTTGTAAAGATAATGCTGTAATAATATGACTGTGTCATTAGTCTAGTGGTCACAAATGCTACTTGCAAGTATGTCATCCTGGGTTTGTTTACTAGCTCAGGTATTTACCCACATACTTGAGCCAGGGAACAGGGGATGTTGTAGAAACCCTTCTACAACATGGATTTGGTTTTCCTTATTGAATTTTCCTTTTCAAAATTCTTAGTAGCAGCCAGGAGAATTTGTACCCAGTTGATAACTATAGGTTGTCTCTATTGCATGAGCCGAGTAATGCAAATCAGTTCATTATTTGTTTTTTGGGCATCCTCGTTGAGATATTAGGAAAAGACCAACGTACTTACTTTTTTTTACATTTATTATTAGTATTTAGTTAAATGTCTTGACTTTATTTATAATCGCAATTCCCTTTTCAGCGCCAATCTGTAAAGGTGAAAATG
Source organism: Mythimna separata (assembly GCA_030763345.1). NCBI lineage: Eukaryota > Metazoa > Arthropoda > Insecta > Lepidoptera > Noctuidae > Mythimna > Mythimna separata. The sequence continues at coordinate 20,110,161 of CM061171.1, read as the reverse complement.
AAGTGGTCACCGACTGCAAGAAGTCCTGTCCGCCGGACACCTGCCTGTCCATCGTGGCTCGCTTCAAGTGTGACAGTACGGAACCCTGCAAGAAGGGCTGCGTGTGCAAGCCAGGATACCTGAGGCAAACACCTGACTCTCCCTGCATACCGTTATGTCAATGTGACGAGATGAAGAATTCTCCAGACTGTCCAAAATAGGGCATTGGTACCAAAGAATAGAATTAATGTTAATGTTTAATATTCATTTCAATGCAATTAAAAATTAAATAAAATAACCACAATTATTCAATTATTATCAACATATTTCTGTGATAGACGTGGAAAGGCAAAAGTATGTATAGAAATTCTTTGTTGTGTCCCACGTTATGCAAGGTGTTGAGTCCAACTCATAATATATATTTTTTATTTTCTTTTTAATTTACAACACACATCTTGTAACAGAGACAAGAAAAAAGATTATCAAATTATTGACAGTAAATATATAATTTTACAATAATTTTTTGTTTTAATTTCCTTTGTAGATAGATATTTTCTATGTAGGTAATGAATTTTCTACTACTGACAAAGCCATAGCTTTAATAGCCATAACTAGCTTTAGAGCTAGTTAGACTATGTCTAGTAAAACTGATGCGCTATGGAAACTTTGGTTCATCAAACTTATTAAACCAGTTTCATTTTTGAATTCTGTTAAACCATTTCCTCGAGTATCCGTAATCTTGTTAACAATTAATTTAACAACAATTGGAAAACTTATTCGCTGGAATTAAATTTTATTTATCTCTAGTCAATATTTTAGGGATGTATCTCTAAAATATGCATTTTGCACATAATTATTTTTTATTCTTCCAGCCTTATCACTTTTGTATCATTATTTAACGATAATTTCTAAAGAAGGTCAGTTCACTTTAAAGGATAGATGAAAAACAAATCCATTACTGAGCACTCCGTTCTCTGCACCTTACCATTAAAACATAAATGTAGTGTAAACGAGTGAATTTCTCAAGCGCAATATTTAAGCGGTGCAGCTGAAAATCATATCTTAAAGTAAACGTACAACGATGTTATTTTTTTTATAGCAAGCAGGCGTACTTATCTTGATCAGGCCGTTAATATTTTAGTAGATAACATTTTTGTAGTAAAATGAAAAATAATTATTTAGCATAATTCTAAGTTTGGTGGCGCGTCCACAATCTGTTTTTTTGGGGATGACCACCGCTTGAACGAAACTACACTAGTTTACTAGAAATTACTAATTTTATTTGTATTCAGCATTAATTTTTCTATATATTGACAGTTTTATTTTTATATTTAAGGCATTACTTTATCCTAGTGAAAATAAAAAAAGACTGTCCGCAGGAAATTTAAAATTTTGGTGGGAGTAATCTAATCATTAAGTGACTCGTATAGAATAAACTTAGACGGACAACGCTCCCAACGTAAACTTCATTTAGTCAGGCACTCACGCGCAGCAGTGATAGACGAGTGCCATCCCACTGTGATTTCCCGCCAAAAACGAAAGTAAGTCTTTTCTTAGTAATCGGACAAAAAACCTGCAATTTTGGTGTAATGTTTTAAAAACGTTTTATGATTAGGTCGGTGTTGTAATTTAAATTTATAATAAAAAGGTTAAGGTATGTTTTCAAAAGTATACAAATATAAAGAGTACAATTTTAGTAGTTTTTTTTTAAATAAACATATTCAACAAGATTCTAATTTTGGTGGTGCAATTTTGGTGATTTTGGTGGTGTTATACCAATCACCAAAATTGCTTAGTTACACCAAAATTAGTTTTTAGAGTTACGTAGGTAGGTACAATTCGTCCATTATAACTTGGCGAGTGTGAAGTTAGGCTCTGCGAATTTTGGCGCTTGAAATATCGTACAAAAATAAAGGTTTAAAAAAAATTAATGCCAATAACTGTTTTTTAACAGCAATAAGAACTGCAAACTGCATTTATTTTTTTAAAACCTTTATTTTTGTAAGATATTTCAAGCGCCGAAATTCGCAGAGCCTAACTTCACACTCGCCAACTTATAGTGGACGAACTGTAATTCAAAGACAAACGAAAACGAATCATAAAATCGTTCGGTCAAAGCGACCAGCGGCCAAGCTGAACGCAAGCCAGAGGGTGATGGCCATCCGGATGGTGCGGGGATGTGACACAGTTTCCCGCGAAGCGGCGAACCTCCTTGCTGACCTGCCACCGAGGGATTTGGAGGTAAAAGTCCTTTTCTCGCATGTACGATCTGCGCGTGAAGATGCACTACCTGGGGCGAAACGCCTCTGACGCACCAAGTTGAGGTATTGACAGAGTTCCGGCGGGATCTCATGGTGTAATGACGACAGCGACTGTCGCACCCCAGTGCTAGGCACGCTATAATTATGGCGGTAAGCGCCCTCTTTGAGGAGTGGCTGGAAAGACCTCACGGTGTCCTTACCTTCCGCATGACGCAGGTGCTCACGTGGACATGGTCAGTTCGGAAGATTCCTATACTGGATTCGTGCGGATAAAACGCCCGGGTGTTACCATTGTGTGGACCGCTGAGAGGACACGACCGGTAGAGTTGTGCTCCGCTTGAGCAGAGCAACGCCATATCTTCGTGGGGTTGTTTGGCGGCAGCGACCTCTCGCGCCAGGCCTTGGTACAGTTCATGGTCCGGTGCGAGGAGAAGCAGGCGGTCACCTCCTTCTGTCAAGCAGTAATGCTAGCAAAAGAGGCGGCTGCAAGTGCGAGGCAATGGCCCTCGCGCCCCAGCCGCCGGGATATCGATCCCGGTTTCCGGCCACCGTAGGCGCGTGTTTGCGGACGGCTAGCAATGGGTAACTCGTCGTCTAACCGTCTGGTAACAGTCCGGACCGAACCGAAGTCGTCGACAGCGCGTAGTGTTCCACACGCCCCGTACCCGCAAGGGCCCAACAGGGTAGATGTCTATTGGGGTGATGTGAAATTGATGCCGGGGCCCTGGAATAATGGCACAGGAGTGGTTTTTTAGTCAGTAAGAGTCTGACACTATCTCCGGTCCGCCCAAGAGTAGAGGATGTCATTAGATGATTTTCCCACCTAAATAAAAAAAAACATAATAAGATGACTCGCTTTGGAAGTACGGTAAGTATATATTATACCTACGAGTTGCTTGAGAGTGACGAAGAAATAAGAAAATGTATAATGTTCGTTTACTGTACGCTTAGAACGAAAATATCATTCAATAGCATTAAAAAATAATTTAGATAATTATTATGTGTTTTCCAGCATGACAAAGAAAAGAAATTCAAAGTTGACACACGCAGAGTGCTTGGAGAGGAAAAGGATGGTAGAAAGGAAGAGAAAAGAAAGAATTAGGAATGATCCCGTTAAACTAGAGGAGTTAAGAAGAAAAGAAAGAGAAACTGGTGTCAATATTTCTAATTTTGGTGTCAGATATCTATTTTGGTGTCGTACCAATTCTGGTGTCGACAATATATTAGAAACTTTCAGGAATAAATAAATTTCTCTTACATTTTATGTACCTGAATACGTATCTCTTGCTTATCAACATCTTAGATTATTAAAAAAACCTGAAACAAACTTTTCCACCAAAATTAGGTAACAAATCATAGTTGTTGAAATTCACTCAACTTATGAACTAAATAGTCGATCCATATACGGATTGGTAACGCGCTTAAAACTCACTTCACCAAGTATTCCAACCTTTTTATTTATTATTGATAGACTCGTGCTTACCAAATGACAAGCGATGATGTAGCCGATGATGGAGCACGCTTGCCTAGACGAACCCTATTTACCACTTAACGTTTGAATCCCCAACCGGTCCTATGAGACCGCGCTGTTATTGTTTTACTATTGTGTCTCGTTTCGCGGGTATCTGAGTAATTAAAGAAAGAGCAGATTGTAAATATCGATAAACACAGAGTCTGGAAAATAATTCCACTACATAGCTTTAAGATAATGGATATGCTCTGAAAACATTTTGGTTAGGATGTTCAGTTGTCCATCTTGCGTCGGTGCAGTATTGCTGTAGGTCTGGTAGCCCAATGAGGGAACCAAGATTGTATATTGACAACTCACCTCATGCTTATTCCACCCACGATTTCGTGGTGAGGTTGACTGAAAACCAGTCCCACTGTTAATTTTGTTGTTATAATATCTTCCGATAGGAGTTCTATAATTCAGAATGTAATTAGCTAGCTTAACTTTAAATCTAGAAAATATTTAAAAAATAACTAGGTCTTTATGTAATCAATAACTGGTTTTATTTAAATTAGTTACTGTCAAATTCAGACTGGTGAATTGAAAAGTATGTACAAGTGAATAATAAAACAATTAAATTATCAACTGGTTCTATGGAAAAATATGTACATTGCTTAGCAATTGATAAGAGAAAGAGCGGTTATGCTAATAACACACTGTGGTTTGTCTAGTACGCGAAAGCAAGCCAAATATTTATATTCCAATTTATAGGAATTCTATTGAAAGAACAAATTTTACAAGTATTACAAACAATAACACAATTTACTTTAACGTTTTGTCCAGGGGTTGAGCAATTAATTATTTATAGCGAATTAATCATTCAACAATAAAAAAACAAAAAAGTTGAAAGGCTGCGAGTATTGTTTATGTCATCAAGATTTAAGGAACGCCAATCGATCTTAAATATTAAGGATATATCGTCAACAAAGTAGCCCACGTGTGGATGTTTTTTGTTGATAAATGTTGTAGATCATTAAAATATACCAAAAAGAGGCAAGGGCTCAATATTGAGCCTTGTGGTACACCCAAAACCTGTGAATTTACACCATTTAATTGATCTTGTTGCTGCCTGTCATTTAAATAAGATTTCAATAAGCTAAGAGCAACTTTACCTAATCCGCAATGTTTTTGCTTTAAAAGCAAGGTTTCAGGATAAACACAATGAAAAGTCTTTAAGAAGTCACAAAAAAATCCTATCGCATCTTCGGCTATTTCTCACGCAGCAAATATATATTTTTTAATAAAGTGACACCAGTGTCAGTTGTACAACGCCCTTTGGTGAAACCATAGTGCTGACTGTTCAATATTTTATTCTTGTTAATAAAATGAAACACCACTGACTGGACGTCAGTAAGTTTTTTTAAGTTTTCGCTATGTTTCTCGACATTGATTCTTCACATAGAAACTCAGTAAATATCCTCACACCACACTGGCACTGTGTTACTATCGTGCAGCGCCAGTATGGAGCCAATTCACAGGATATATATATTATGAGTCCCTTATCTATTGCTCAGCATGCACCAATTCCTACACCTTCGACCAGGTGGATACATATTGGTCAGACAAAATTCAATGTTCCAAAAAATTAAGAAAATATTTTAACAGAATATGCAAAAGAAATTGGTCTAAAACCTGTTTGATGTATTAAACTTTCCACAGTGCATCAATTTATTATCCGATAGAGACTAGTAAAACTAGGTGAATAGCAAAAAAATGAGATTAAAGTAAAACTAGTATAAATTATTAGAAACGCTTCAGTTTATGTTGAACGAGTTGATCATCATCATGTTGAAGTTTGTCGTGCTATTATGCTTTTGTATTGTTTTGAGTGTTGGAGGTAAGTATATCCAACTTTTTCTATCCATATTGTATGGTATATGCAGCGTATACACTGTTAACAAAACCTGTAAAAAAGGTTTTACAAAAATGAATGGCTATTTTTAAAAATACAGGTTCTTCAAAAAAAAAAAGAAAACAGGTTTGGGCTAATTTTGATCGATGCGATGATAAGTTTGTACGAAAAGTCAAGCGTAATTAATTGGCTAATATTTTTTTTAATACGAACCCTTTCCTTTAAGACATGTATTTCTGTTTTCTATGAGCAGAAACAGTATCTAAAACAAAACATTCCATTTCCGTTACAATCTGAACTACATATACAAGTCGTATCCGATTACTAGCGCAGCATTATTTAAAAATACTATATCGCACCATTTTGACTTCGCCCAGGTCTATTTATTTATTGATGTTGATTTTATATAGTATTTTAGTTAGTTTATATATTTAATAAATATTAATTATTATTACTTTCATATTAAATTTGTCTTATCATCATCATAATCATCTCAGCCGAAAGACGTCCACTACTGGATATAAGTGCCCCCAAGCGTCGCCACAACGATCGGTCCTGTGCGAGTCATAAATGAATGTCACAAACCAATATTTTTCCTTTTTTTTCTTTCTGTAATAAAAACAGCAGGTACAGGTGAGTGATTACTCAGTGATTAAATATTTTTTAAGATTACCGCAGTGGCTACAAAAGTCAGCGAAGCAACCATGGGAATGGAGGCTACTCGACACGTACAGGTAGGAGATTCTTTTTTAAAGAATAAGTAGTGCTTTACCGACTGTCAGAAAATTCTAAAAAAAATCAGAAAATTCAGACTTTGGCTAATATTAACCTGTGGATCCCCGTGGGGACCGCCATTTTATATTATTTATTTATTTATTTAATATTAATAAATTAATATAAATAATATTAATAATATAAACTGTTATTGCTCTGTTTCTGTTGCTTCTGTAATTATACTACTAGAGTACAATTTTAAATCGGTCGGGGTTTGGTGGCATAATGTTTTTCCAGCGGTTCTTATAGTAGGGGAGGCCACGATGCTAAATGGGGATTTACTCGAGCGTCGTAGAGACCTATTGGGTTGCAAAGCTTAGATGATAAGAAGAAAAAAATGTTATATGATTATACCTTTTCATCGGTGGGGGAAGCGGCTAAAGACTTTTAAATATGTAAAAAAAAACTGTTGCATGGACATCCTCGAGCGCGTCAGATATTGATAGCATCAATGCCCTACGTATTTTTAATAATGTACGTATGTTAATCTGATCGTTTGCATGATGGGGGTGGTTGTATGGAAGGGTTGAAAATGGAAAAAAAAATAATTTAATCGAGCGCGTCAGATTTTCTAAGGGAGTGTTAAGTGCACCAAAAAAAAAGATCTCAAACACTAATCTGACCATTTCGATGGGACGCAAACTCGTGGCCACTTTCAAAAAGTGCAAAAAAAATTCGCCATTTTGAAATACTCAAGCGCGTCAGATTAAGATATATATGGTTCCTCTTTATGTTCTAAACGTACTGTCTCATAATCTGACGATTATCTTGAGGGATTCGCCTGATCTGACAAAAAAACCCCAGCAACTTCCAGCTAATTCCATTCCTTGGCGCTTAAAATTGTACTTATATCATATCATATATCATCTTTACGGAGGAACTGGCTCCTGAGATACAAGTATTTATTTTACTTAGTTTAGGAGTCACATGTTCATTAAATTTGCATCGGCGTTTGTACAGCTAATGTATCTGCTTGTCCTATATTGTTACTGTGTGTGTTAAAATGTACAAATAAATAAATTATTATTATTATTATTATATCATTTTTGAGCTCAAAATATATTTTAAGTGATATTTTGAGCTCGCTGAGTTCAAAGAGATAATATTTGAGCTCTCCCAGCTCGAAAGTCTGATAAAAGTTTCACAGAACACTATTTTTGCAATCTTCAAACCGCAATAACTTCTGAATGGATCAAGTAATTTTCACGCGGTTTACGGCATTTAACGCAGTTTTATCATCCTCATAAGTTATTTTCTACTTTTAATTTATCGAACCAAAAATTTCGGAGTAATCCCGAAAAAACACTTTTTCGAGTTTCTTTCGTTCACGATGTCTCTCGAACGAATCAACCGATTTTGACCAGCTTAGTAGCGATCGACGTGGTTTTTCAAGCTCAAAGGCGGATTAGTCTTTTAAGTTGATCGATAAAGCCGTTTAAAAGTTATTTCAAAAAAACCACTTTCATAATAAAAAACTAATTTTTTTTGAGATTTTTCAAAATTTCTCAAAATGTAACGGTCCGAATCAACAACCAGTTCAAATTCCCAGGAAATATAATTTTGAGGGAACTCTTTAGAACACTGGAGAAGGAAATGTAAGCATCACGCAGCTGCACCCATTTAACTTTATCGACGAATTTTTGTTATTTCGGCTTGCGGAAATCGTCAGATTATATATTTTTCATTATTCTTGAATCATTTCCTTCAAAATAAAAAAAAGTTAGCTACGCTCGAGAATGTCGCGATGACGTTTTTTTTTTACGACTTTGCTGCCCTTCCCTTTCTTTACGTCACTCTCAAATTGTCAGATTAGTGGAATATACACTTTTTAGTATATAATTAACTCACCCTACCTTAATCTGACGCGCTCGAGAATTTCTGATGGTCATTATTTTTTTACTAATCTGATTCTATCTCCTTCACGGGCGGCTTTATATATGGGCCTCATATTTGGTGGAGGTACGTAACCGGGTACAAGGTATATCCCTGTATATTAATCTGCCGCGCTTTAGTAAATCCCGAAATCCCTTCTGGGGCTCCCCTACTATTAAAGTTAAAAGGTAATTACTTGTTTACTGGCACGTTTTTGTGCCACGGGGTCCTACAGGATTTCCTACTAACTTAGCAAATATAATACCAGTAAAAGTCTGTTGAGCGAAGTTGGAGCGTACTTAATTAGGTATTCATTAGAATCTTTTATATAATTTTTCCTATTGATCGTTCCTTAGATTTAATAGAGATGTATAAAATAAAATAATGCATACTAATGCATACTGATTTAAAATTATAGGGGGCAAATATGTTGCATGAACTGCTTCAGTTTATACGAGACAACGGTCCTAATGTCAGCCAAACATTGTAGGTTTATAAGCAGTAGGTTCAAAACTCTTTTTTGTTTGCGTTGGTTATGAGGATAATGACGATGAAGCGAATGATGACTATAATGGTATCATTAAGATTTTTAACAAGCATCTTGTATGATAGCAATAGTATGTACATTGACAACGCAGATTGCCAAGTGAGTCATAACATCCTGGTTAACGAGGATACACTAATCTAGCTGCCTATTATACATGCGCACCAAGTTTCAACTATGAATGATCGATCTGCAAATAGTGGTGCAAAATTAGTCAGTGTGTAATGGTTTACACTATTATGATGCTGTTAACACCTGTAGGAAGCCAAAAAGACATAGCTCAGCGTGCCATGTCTCTTTGGCTTCCTACAGGTATACAAGAAAATGAATAGCTCAACAACTGGTTAGGATTTTTCTGGGATAAAGGGGCTTATCACCAAAACACCAAGCTGTTTGTTATTTGATACGTAATTTCGTAAGAGGAGAATGAATTCACTACCTTTAATAATGTTTTATATTATGTTTTTTCATTTAGGTAGCACGAGTCCACCTGTTCAGCCAAGATCATCTGCGTCCGCAGTACAGGCAAGAGCAATAGGTGAGCTACGTGGCATCCCTGAAGAACCAATAATTTGACTGAATAACACAATCAGAATAACCATAATTTTAATTGCGGAATTTGTCTCATAGTCGTGAGCGCGACTGCCGAGCGTGGGGATAATGTATTATTGAGTTTTTCTATTAGGAATTCTTTCGGGGTAATTCGGCAGACAGCACAGGACCGGTCTGGACTCTACCAAGCGTCGCCGCTACGACCAGTCCTATGCGTCTCGCCCTGTAGGTCTCCGCCTATGTCCAGTAGTGGGCATCTTTCGGCTGAAATGATAATGATGATAAAAAACTGTGTCAAAAAATAATATTTAAAATTATTTCGTAAATTTCAGGACCCATAAACTGCACACAACCAAATGAACACTATGAATGTGGGAGTGCCTGTCAGACCGAGTGTGTCACTCTCGGTCAGCCCTGTGGCATTGTAAATGTTCGCTGCAACGATGCGTGCTACTGCAACACGGGATACGCAAGAAACAGCGCCGGGACTTGCATTCCTATTTCGCAATGCTGATGGTGTTAGCTTTTGTTGGTAGTTTTGACTTAGTGGCCAAACATAAATTAAGTCGTACATTAAGGGGAGGGGACGGGGTCGATGATGATGATGATGTGACGTTTCATTTCAAAATATTAAAATGCAAAAAGTGAAAATAAATATGCTGAAAATATGTGCATTTTTCTAACTCTATTTTATTTAAATCTCTGTTTGATGTAAAATATGTGACGTCACATTAGGGAGAGCTAAGTTTTAAATGCGTGATCAAGTGGGGGTAAAAAATGTGTTTGTGTGAAGTAATTTATGGATGGCCCAATATTATGTTAAAAGTAATTGTAATTGATTATAATTGATATCAGTTTTGATTCACCAATAAAAGAATATGTTACAATAACTTCTTGATTTTTTTCTATGCCTTATTTATTTATTGCAACATTTTAAATATAATTTAGTTAACGTAATTTTTTGTTATCATGTCGACTCATAACATAAATATGTATGTTAAATACCAGTAAGGCCACCGTTGTGATATAATGGACCTTTGTAGTACGGTATAAGGTGCCGTTTTGTTTGCAGGTGCAATGTCAGTTGGACTACAGTATATAGGTGTGTAGATTCAAAATGCCGATAAGAGTGGGAACCTCCACTATGAGAGGATAACGAACAATGATCTTACTACCTATTCCAGACTATGGAACTGATTTATTATAATGTAGGCTTTAGATATTCAAACTACAAGGAGCCTTGAGACAGGTCTTAGGCACTTTGGACGACATGAAGTCCAAAGATCAAATTAGTCTGACACGGCCTCCCGCTCCACCCAAGAGCGGGAGAAGTCATACTGATGATTCCACTTCAAAAAAAAAGATCAAGCGACCTTAATAAATTAAAACCTTCAGCTAGGGCTTACAAATAACTTAAAATAAAATGGCTACAAGCTAAGGGCATCCCCTGTGAGGTACGGACCCCGGTTTAAGGAATCGCTTGCAAGGGAAACGACGGGTTGAATCGAACCAGAATCACTGTTATTTTGGGTATTTACTATAGGCTCAGCGACGAGGGCTGGCACGAGCAAAAGACGAGTCGGTCATTGACAGGACCATCGCGGAGGGCCTTGGCAGCGAAGATAGAGTGATGGTGGTCTGTATCTGTGTTTTTGCTAGTTTCCTGACGACTCTCTTGGGGTAGGGTCATTAATAAGTCCATCTCCGGACTAGCTATACTACTATGAGCTCCTTTAAGATTATGTCCCCGAGCGTGGATGGTGGGGACAGGTTGTACGGAACTCACGACGATGGCCAATGGAACGCGCGATGAGTTCTCATCATCTGCTGCCAAGATCACATTTTTTTTTGTAATAGAGACTTCTTCGACCGCTTGTTTTGTTTTTGTGACTTGTGGGAGACCTTATTATATGTATATGTTACCGGCCAAACCCGATTTCAGGACAAACTAGTTTAGCCTAGGCTAAACTAGTTCTTCCTATACGCGATAGGATTAACTAGTATAGCCTAGGCTAAACTAGTTTGTCCTAAGCCTGATAGGATAAACCAGTTTAGGCTAGGCCAAACTAGTTGATCTTGATATAAATACGCACACTCTAGGATAAACTGGTATGGCCTAGTCTAAACAGTATAAAAATTTAGCTGAGTCGTTATAAGTTGGCGAGTGTGAAGTTAGGCTCTGCGGATTTTGGCTCTTGAGATATCGTACACGTGTATTGAACGTGCCAATCAAGATATTGAGCATATGATAGGCTCTTGGATGAAGGACAACGTTTCAACGAAATGGTCAGAAGGCTTGAGATATGTTAAATTCATGAAAAACCGCGCCTACCATTCAAGGATAAAACAATCGCCATACAAGGCATTATTTGGAATAGAACCCAGAGTAGGACTTTCGACTTCCTCTTTGCCGCAAGAAATCATAAATGATATTCAGGATGAAGATGATTTAAGGAAGGTAATAGAAGATGATCGCAATGTTAACCTGACAGAAGATAGTGATGATAACGTTGCCGAAGTTAGTAACTAAGAAAAAGTTTCTTCATCTGAAAATGACATTTATAAAGCTAGAACAACTGCAGCAGAAAATCTTGTGAAACAGGCTAAGAAAATGAAAGCTACTTCTGACAAGTCTCATCCACCTGCCAACATTGGAGATAATGTGACTATACCGATTTCAGATATTGACAAAGGCAAAGGTGATCTCAGAAACATTATTGGAGTTATTAGTATATAGTATGATTGTTTTATTGCCAAGGTAGCGACGAATCATTATGGTTTTAAATTAGTAACAATTTAAATAATAATTGCTTCTTTAAAAAGAAACTTATTATTTGTTATAGTATGATTGTTCTTATTACCAATCAACCATAACTTTTAACGACGAATTATTATAGTTTAGATAATAAAAATGATTATTTTTCCAAATATGGAGTATTTTATTCAGTTTATCTATTTATTTTGACTTTCTAAATACATATATTAGAATGTTTAGAGTAGGCCATACCAATTTATCCTAGAGTGTGCGTATTTATATCAGGATCAACTAGTTTGGCCTAGCCTAAACAGGTTTATCCTATCTGGCTTAGGACAAACTAGTTTAGCCTAGTAGTCCAGTCAAAATAGACTAAATTATGATTCAAGTTTGCATTAATTCCCAACAAGCTGGATTTTTGTGCAGGCCTTGGATGCATCATTACAAATGATATGTCAAAAGTCCCCATCGATCCCGCATGTGCGTTGTTTTTTATTCGAGGTCAAAGGTCACAAATTAGCGTTTTTTGCGTATATCTCTGAAATAACAAGGGGTTTTGGAAAAATGGTTCAAACAAAGTTTGTAGATCGTAACATTGTCTACAAAAAAATCTAACACTTTTTCTTCTACGGTGCACTGTTCTCGAATTATGGCTATTTTAAACATAGAAAATACGAATATGCACTTATACTAAGGGATGATGGGTTCGATGAATATTTGAAGGACAAAACATCTGCACACATAAGCAGTGTCGTAAAGCATACACTCGGAAGAGCAGCATCGCTGCAGGTAAAAGACAGCGTGAGGCGGAGATAGCTTCCACATCTGGGATTAGTCCTCCTCGTACTAGAGCACGAGGTAATGAATCATCTTTTTGGCGAAATACTGTTTGTTTTGTGGCAACGAAGCAGATAAAACGTCTGAAATGAAAAAAGCGCAGCATCTTCGACCAGGAGTGTCCTCAAGTTTCAACCCTTGATTTCAAGAAAACCATCTTGAAGGAAGCTCAGACTCGTTTTTATGAGCTAGCAAGTAGTATGAATATGACTTAGTTGCTGCTGAGGCTAAGTACTGCAGTGCGGTCTGCGGTCTAAAGTCACGATATCTCGAAAGCGATGCTTTATAGTAGAAAAGGGTCGAGTACTTTTTTGTAGATAATTTTACGATCTACAAACTTTGCCTGAACCATTTTTCGATAGCTCTCGTTGTTTCAGAAATATACGCAAAAAACGCTAATTTGTGACCTTTGACCTCGAATAAAAAACAACGCACAAGCGGGATCGATGGGGACTTTTGACATATCATTCGTAATGACGTATTCAAGGCCTGTACAAAAATCCAGCTTGTTGGGAATTAATGCAAACTGGAAAGTCTATTTTGACTGGACTATAGGCTATACTAGTTAATCCTATCGCGTATAGGAAGAACTAGTTTAGCCTAGGCTAAACTAGTTTGTCCTGAAATCGGGTTTGGCCGGTAAAATATATAGTAAATCAATGTTATTCTTACTACAAAAAAACACGAAAATATTTTATGGAACAACCACAACATGCTCAACACTTGTAAAAACGATTTACGACCTAAACACGTTTTTGTCAAAATCGCAGTTTCGTGGGTGAACATAATTATTATTGTTAATTTTTTTTTTGAGGAGCTCGTGGCTAAATAATAACAGCCGCACAGGTCGATCTTCAAGGTTAAGCAACGCTTGCCTAGGTTGGTCTGTGGATGGGTGACCATCTTAACATAACGAGTTTCCTCCGTGCCTCGGAAAGCACGTTAAGCCGTTGGTCCCGGCTGTCATTTGTAGATCTTTGGCAGTCGTTACGGATAGTCAGAAGCCAGTAAATCTGACTCCAGTCTTGCCATGAAGTACCGTGTTACCCCAGTTAATGGGTTGTGGAGGTCTGGTAGGCAGCCGCTCCTCGTAAAATACTGGTATTCAGCTAAGTCCGGCTTGACTGGAAGCCGACCCCAATATAGTTGGGAAAAGGCTAGGCAGATGATGAATTATTTTTTTTATTTTTGGAGTTTCAACACAACATTTTTGTCCAGCTGGTATATTCCAGGGCTCAGTATGCGTCAAGTCAACGATAATTCGATCGAAAGACTTTAAAATTAATTGTTGTCGTTCAAGTTCGATTGATGGATGTGCACACGATAATAAATGTAAACGACTGAGTCGCTGCGTTATCATTGCGATTTTAATTACGTGAATACGTGCGCGTATACCTACAGTGTCACGTATATAGAGATTCACAACGACGAACGTTGACTCACTAACAGCGATAGTATCATTTTTCGGAACGCAGTAAGTGGTACTAGTATAAAATGAACCGCATGGCCTCCGTTTATGTCAAACTGCGACTGGTAGAGCCGTCAAGATGAGGTTTATTGTGTTTCTGTCCTGTTGTATTGCTGTAGTGTTGAGTGCTCGAGGTAATTTTTATTTTCATTATTTATTTAAACTTCATGTACAGTGGAGGTACATAGGCGGACTTAATGCATCAAGGCATTCTCTACCAGTCAGTCACCAAATGTTTTATTTTATTTCATAATTTGTATCTAGAAAAGATATTTTAAATAGTGAAATATACTTATATTTTGTTTCTCTATAGCCTTGTTTTATAAATAAAACTGTAAATTTTATTGCTATTATAATATTCAGTGATCTACTTGTTTACAAAATCTATTATTTTTGAGTGGAAATTACTTCTTCCGCTCTAGGGTTGAGCAAGAAGTCTCATCAGAGTTTTTACGGGCTAAAACACTTCTATTTAGGTACCTTCATTTTCCCTTTGCGTTTTAATGGAGATTCTTGCCTATTCTTCTCCATAGGAAACGACCAATTGGAACCATGCGCTAGCTTCTGACGTTTTATAAGTGCACATGTTGTCCTATGTGAAATAAAATATTTCTGAGTTTGAGTTTAAGTGCCATGATAGCTCTTTCAAGCACGTTAAGCCATGGGTCCCGGCTGTCATTTGTAGATCTTCGGCAGTCGTTACGGATAGCCAGAAGCCAGTAAATCTGACTCTAGTCTTGCCATGAAGTACCGTGTTACCCCAGTTAATAGGTTGTGGAGGTCTGGCAGGCAGCCGCTCCTTGTAAAATACTGGTATTCCGTTAAATCCGGCTTGACTGGAAGCCGACCCCAATATAGTTGGGAAAAGGCTTGATAGATGATGATGATAGCTCTTTCAAACATTCCCGCAGTATCAATAAACGCCGTGACATGATTTTTAACTAAACTTGAATTTAAAATAACACAATTTTGTTTCTTGTGTCTATCATAACTTTTTGTAACATTTACAGCTCCTATAAAATGCACACGTCCAAATGAGCACTATGAATGTGGCAGTGCATGCCAGACTGAGTGTGCCACTCTCGGGCAACAATGTCCTATTGTAAATATTCGCTGCAACGATGATTGCTACTGCGACATGGGATATGCAAGAGACAGCGCCGGGACTTGCATCCCTAAGTCGCAATGCTAAGGTACGAGTATAATTTATTTTTCCTGATTTGATTGATCGCGATACTAAGGTATAATTTGTTATTGTTGATTTGATTGATCGCGATGCTAAGGTATAATTTTTTATTTATAATTTCTAATTTCCTTTGTAGTATTAGCACAGGCACGCAATGAAGAAGCCATTTTTTCCAAAGGCATATCTTTCTTTATTCTTTATTGTACACAAAAAAAAATATACTAGGTACACAGTTCTTTGACAATTCATGTACTTACTTAATTCAACAATGAGCAAAATTATGAATTTATCTCGCAACTCTGCCATGTGGTTTTTGGGTTTTTCCTTTTCATAGAAACATGTTGAAGAACAGATCTTGAAATAGGGGTTCATTTTTTCTAAGTGAATCATTTTCTCCCTCAGTTTCCTAATTACCTCTTACAAATTTTACAAAAATCTACAAAACAACACAGTCATGTTAATTGAAAATGAACTTAATTTATCAATTCGCAGATCTTATCAAAATCAGCGCCAGGAAGTCGACAAGTAAACAATACAAAAGAGTGGACGTTTTGAGTCCATCAAATTTTTTTTCAAATTAAAATGATATTGTAGATTAAAAACTGGGTTTCTATAGTCAACTTAATTCATGAATCCCCGACCGGTCCTATGAGACCGCGCTGTTATTGTTTTACTATTGTGTCTCGTTTTGCGGGTATGTGATAGGTTAATCGACAGTCGATAAGTTTGAATGCCATTTTCATGCCATGAAAAGATAAGGATCCGAAAAACAGACTATGTGTGTGTATTATGGGTACTTTTTTATATTAAAGACTTATGTATTTACACCTACAAAAATAAAATAAAAACGTTCAACCATTTCTTGATTTTATTTACCAACCCTTTCATTGAGAGCAGTGGTGGCCCAGTGGTAGCTTCCCTGACTTATGAGTAATACCTAGGTTGTAAGATAAAACCCAGCCAGACACATTACTTTGTGTAACTTAGTACACTAACACTGCTCGCAAAACGGTGAAGGAAAACATCGTGAGGAAACCTAGTCCTAGAACCAAAAATTCGAAGACATGTGACATTCAACAACTCGTGCGGTGTCTGCGTGGTATAATACCCGGCAAATACGTTGGCAAGTTTCGCGCATGGTGCACAAAAAAGCGAATGAGCGAACGGGACGTAACGCAGTGTGGAGGCAAAAGTCGTCTAACGCACCAATCATGAACTATATTATAATACTGCACCAATCACACGCCGGATCGGCGCTACCTCATACCCCGGGTCCCGCTTGACCACCAAATAGATCTAAAAAACGATTTCTGCGCATTGCCAAGTTACGTGCCGCTGGTTATAGATTACGGTCTATTCCCTCTTCCAAAGAGGAGGCCTGCGTTCCAGTAGTCGGAAAATTATAAGGCCGCTTATGCTATGTGACGTTACCCTTTCATTTGAATAAGTAAACAATTTTATATGTATAACAACCTAAACGTGTACATAGTTGGTAAATTTATTCATTAAATTCGTTTCTGTCCTCAATCATTTTCATTGATAAACAATTGTGAAAACAGTTTTATCTATCTGGTTCTTGAAGCCAGTTCCTTCCTTTAGGCTCATACAAGTTAAGGAACTTGTATACTGATAGAGCAAGTAAGGGCTCCAGATAACAAAACAAGTTACTAATATTTAAATTGGTCTATATAATTTGTAAGGAAAAACATTTCTTCACATCATGTGATAATGTGCTAAATATCTGGTCTTTACTCTAATTTCCTTATGCCGTTTTTAGTCATCAATAAGCTAATAATTTGAATAAAAATTAAATAAAAAATAAGCTAAAAGTATATTTTTAAACCTGCCCTACACCTGGAATACCTCCTGTGTTGTGAGTTGCATTCACAAATAAGTAAAACACATGTAAGCATATAATTTAGTGCATGTTGCTCTCTTCTTTAAGTGATGGGGCACTTAGATTTAAGGCAAAATTGTATTTCTTTACATTTAATAGTGTGCTCATTCTTGAAGAGCCAAATAATTAAAATAAATAAAAACATGTAAACTCAAATACACAAGACACTAAGATCTGGAACAACTCAGCTGTAGGTCATACAAGTATTAATTTGTTCCGACTGGGAATCGAACCAGCGCAGCAGTCAATCGCTTAACTACTGTGATAACGTTGACATGTGGATGACGTTGTGAGTTACACATATCTGCAATACTAAATTATATACTAAGGAATATTAATTAAGAAACAATGTGTAACTGTTTTCCCAATTAAAAAAAATACTTACTAGCGCTAACCGTGTCATCCATAATTTTCCTTCAGGCGTAAAATTCGGAAGTACTTAGTACCTTCATACATTAAGTACTTACAAAGTTGTTTTTATCTGTTGCAATAACTAGCCTATAAAGAACTATAAAGTTGATTAGAAGACCTTATGAGTTCAAAGTGCTGCATGACGTATGAGTTTTATCATTTAACCGGGTGTGGGGTATATCCCTGAACCCGCGGGAATATTTCTAAGACTTACCGGAATTCAAGACGGTAAATGAATTTTAGTCATTTGAGGATTACCCACTCAAAAAAAAAGTTTTTCCCCGAAGTCAGGTTTATGTACGAAACTGTGATGGTTTATGAGTACCTATTATAGTTACTGGTAGTTTATGAGTATTATAGAGAATCGTGACGCTGTAACACCTGTTATTATTATCAGTTATTACACGTATGCATGTATACCTTTTTAGTAGGCCTTAGACTAAGGTCGAAATACAAAAACATGCTTCTGCTTGCTAATTTATCCCTTCAAAATATATTTTCTTCCGGATTATTACAATAGTCAGTCTCTAGAAACGTGACCTTCTCATTTATTTTGTCTATTAAGAAATCATTAAAGATAATTGTAATTACCAACCAGCTGAATTGATTACCCTCTGAGGTCATAATGACATCTGGGTTTTACCCTCTTATCAGTGAAAGGGTAGGTACTTTTTGAGTTCGGAAATCATCAAATGACATTTCCCACTCTATATAGAGTGAGAGGGCGTGTCAGACTTTTAGTGACGAACATGGGTTTTGTTCTTACATTTATCGTTTGCATTTTAAGGCCAGGGTAACTCTTTCAAAAGTTCCTGCAACTTCGGTGAATGGATAAACCTTAGATGTCTTTTTGATAACTCATATACGAGTATCAGCACGAGGATTTTATTTATGAAACTATCTGAATTTATAATAGTGTAGGTATAAAAAAAAAAGTTACCGGTGTCCTGGGACGTAATGGGCTACTAACAAACACAAGCACGTTTTAGGCAGTGAAAGTCTTAATTAGGTACTTTGATGATATTCCACCTCAAATAAAAATGTACTACACCATCACATGTATGGAGAATCGTGACCCCTATTGTAATTATTAGTTTTTACACGTGGTACGTTCAAGATATCGTTAACGGAAAAACGTGGTGGGATGATGATGTAATTTTGATAAACTGTTTAACTCATGGCTTCCTTCAAGGGCAGTTATGTTTACCCATTAAAATTATTCGTGGTAAAAAACGTTGCCAAGCATTGCACTCATTCACCATCAAAAGTCATGAGGTCTTATGTCTAGACATGTCCAGTATTCTAGATATCTATTGTAACGTTACGTCAAGCTCAAGGAAGCTGGACGTAAGCCACGTTAATATAAAATATAGAAAATTAGATAAAAAAGATTAAAAAATATAAAAGGAAGGGTCGGCTTCACACGACGCAGGATGCTCGGTGGTAGGCAAGGAACACAACGGCAGCTCGGCGTCGGACAAGCACGAAGTAGGCAGGCAACACGACGGGCAGCCCGACGTCTAGGCAGCCAACTCGTCACTCTACCAAGTGTTTTTCTAACTATATTAACCTTGATCAGTTTGTTTACAAATTAACATAAATCTGAATACCCTTTACCTGAGCGTTGTACTCTACATCATCCAAGGACCCTAAACAGTGTGTGTGTTGCCATAGCCAGCCTCCACGGTCCTGGTACCTGCATGCGGACTTACCGACCGTCGTAACGGCCTGCCTGTCAGTTGCCTGCCTACTATGTGTTTGTCCGACGAGTTGGCTGCCTAGACGTCGGGCTGCCCGTTGTGTTGCCTGCCTACTTCGTACTTGTCCGACGCCGAGCTGCCGTTGTGTTCCTTGCCTACCACCGAGCATCCTGCGTCGTGTGAAGCCGACCCTTCCTTTTATATTTTTTAATCTTTTTTAGCTAATTTTCTATATTTTATATTAACGTGGCTTACGTCCAGCTTCCTCGAGCTTGACGTAACGTTACACTATCACTGGCCGTCAACCAACTGCCCGACACCCTAAAATAGTGACTTTCCGAAGCCTACTTCTCGGTAATGGCTAGGTTTATAGCATTCATGTATAACATTTTCAACATAATTATATTATGATTTTATCGTTCGATTAATTAATACTTTGGTTTAAAAAAATCGCAACATTTCCTATTTAACTAAAAATCGAATTAGAATCAATATAAAAATTGAGCCGGTTGGAATAAAAATGCCCCAGAAATTTGGGGGAATCCGATGGATGCGAGATGAACGTCACCGGTCATTGTGACGATACTCGGGGGAAGCCTATGTCCGACGATGTAGTGGACATCCTGCAGCTAAAATAGTGATGATAGCACTTAATTAAAAACTTAAAACCTTAAAAATTCAAAATTAGAAATGGCTTTTATAATATATTGATTTATATTTCATTGAACCCTGAAGTAAAATATTTCTACTAAGTCCATATTCTTAACATACCTATTATTACCATAATAATATACTAAATTAATAAAAGATTATGATAATTACATTTACACAAGTGGTAAATAAAGGATATGAACAGACCAATAAAGAGTTAATACCTAAGTCCATATTATTCATTATTTACTAAAACATACGTCTATTTCTTAATGTACTTTGAAGAATAAATAAAATAAAACAATACTTATGACGAAACTATTGTTTTTATGTAAAATCGCTGTTTATACATACAACGAATTACTGGATTTCGATATTGAATGTATTATATAGACCATTATACTATTACTATGTCATATAATATTATAAAGTTGTATGTATGTTTGTTACTTCTTTACACTCGGACGGCTGAACGAATTTCAATAAAACTTAGTACACAGATGACTATGTTTTGGAACAGCACATAGAATTATTTTTATCTTGGGAGAATGTTCGCTTAGGATAGACGAACACTACGCGACTCTGTACAGCGGTTCTACATTACAACTCAGGTGTCGATCACCTGAGCGTCAGTTTATAATGTAGGTCCTGCTTATGTCTCATATAATTAAGATAAACTATCAATTTGGCACCAATCGAATCCAAGACCTCATGAGCAACAGTAGCACTTGCGACCACTAAACCAGCGAAGCAGTAAAATTCTAGAGGATTCCGGCGACTGGGACCGCAATTAACTGGGACCACGGTTCCGATCGCCTATGATATTTTTTTTAAACATTTTTTTTTCATTTGAATGTACTGTTTTGGCTTGAATAATAGATTTTAATATTTTGGGTTGGTCCCAGTCGCCGGAAGAAAAATGTTAAAATTAAATGAATCTGGCGACCGGTCAATTGCGGTCCCAGTCGCCGGAATCCTCAAATTCTATTCAACAAATATTATTTAAAAAAATAATTAAAACAACTTTTGGATTGGCAAGTTTTAATGAAGTCGGTTATTTTAAACACCTTTTAAACAATCTGGCGAATGCATCATTTGTGGACAATCACAAATAGGTACACAGTTTTCTGTTTCGTTTAACCTCAGGTACCCATCTTCGCAGCGACATGCTGGTCCCACTTTTTGGTTTTCATCACATTTAAATTTCGCCACTAAAGAAACGCAGGTATTAGGAGGACATTCCTGGAATTTAGGTTCGTAGACCTCGTGAGGATTTGTGCACTTTAGTCCTGGAAGACAAGAAGAAATCGGTTTATATTGAACACGGTCAGTATCATAACCTGCTGCCATTAACGGATAGTGTAGGTAAATGCAATGCAAAAATGCAAAACATCGTACATTTAAGTGAAATTGGTCTGCGAAATCTAAACAATTCGTCAAGAATAGCCTGTACGAGAATGGTAATCAGGTATTTGGAGAGTTGTGTGACTTTTTGCGGAGTTAGCTGTAGATTGGGTAGTTATATCAACATAAGTCATACTAATCTTAAGCGCTAAGACGCCTGGCTCTCCACGAATCGCCGGGTGTTGACGTTTGTCCATTCAGATTTTTGATTTAGTATTCGAGGTTTCCATAAATATTTCCTTTTTTTCTATTCTGATGGGCCAAAGTTCACGTGTGCTAAATAGCAGAATTTCAAAAGGTCTTTACTATTTTAACTTTATGTTTTGTTTTAACAAAAACAAAAGTGTTCTCAACTTAGGTATAACCAACCAAAGAATACCATGTTTTTTTTTTAACGTAAACTAGTGCTTTACAGCGATCCCACCTGATGGTAAGCAGTACTGTCATACTTATTATTTTTGTTTACACGAACTGTTAACTTATTTGTATTTTACTACTTGTAGCTATTCCAGTATTCTCACCTTCACACTCCTTATAAGGCACACAGACTCCTTGGTCATTCCGGTAGTAGTTCTCCTGGCATACACAGCCACGTTTGCAGTCAGCTGCGTCACACGTGGGACAGGTTTCCATGGCGAGGTCGCGCTCTGAACAGGTCTGCGGGCGACAGGTTCGTTGCACGCATGGGGAGTATACCTCGTTAGTGGGGCAGATGTTAGCTGTAATGTAAATGTGGGATATAAGTAAATCAGACAAGTCATAGGTAGTCATTTTTAAATAGGACGAGTACAGAAGATTGCCAAGTAATTGTTTGAAGAACGTGCTCGAACAAAATAAAGTGTGATATGTAAACTAATATTATAAAAAGAAATGATTTTATTGTATTTTTTTATGTAATAAGTAAGCTTAAAAATTCCTGAATTGAATTTTAATAATTTTACACCAGCTAGATGCTACTTTATCACTGTGATGTAGGCTTTACATATAGGTACATATATTTAATACTTTCACGCAGGTGAAGCAACAGGTATACGCTAGTCATGAATAATTATGAATATCTGGCAGGTAAAATTCGACTATATAAGACTAGAAATTTACAAAAAAAAACCGTCTTTGTGACTACAGTAGGTAACTGTTAGACGCTTTATTTTTCTAATCTTCTCATAGTAAGAAAAGTTCAATATTTCTGATATAGATTATCACAGGAGTAGGTAAAGCTTTTATAGTTCATAACATCCTAAAACCAGCACGACTGTAAACAAAAACTACTATAGTCTATTCGCCGAGCCATGGCTCGGCGAATCAAAAGCCGGCGAGCCAAAAGGTAAACAAACCATACCATACCAAAACCCCAAAAGGGTTCTTTATATGTCACGATTGATGTAGTGAACATATTTTATAACATTAGAAATTATATTTTAGAATGATGTCTGTGGAACTTATGTTATCTGTTCAGATTTATTTGAAATCAAACATTATAAATGCCTTCAATTATTTTCTTATTTTTTATTAATTATGCATTAAATAGTTTACATGTAAAAGAACTTAAAAATACATTTTAATACTACTAAATTGTAGACCACAGATACTGCGAACATTTTACATTAAAATGTGACGTTTTGTCATCGGTCGGGTTATACCCGCCATTTTGAAAAAGTGATTTCTTTGTTTACCTTTTGGCTCATGCTCCGGTGAAAAGACTGAAATAGGTATCACAAATATTAATTACTAGCTTCCGCCAGCGGCTTCGCCCGCGTAAAAGCAGGTTTCTCCAAAATAATCGAGATAAAAGGTAGCCTATGTTCTTTTCCATGTCAAAAAAATGTTTATATGCATGCCAAATTTCATGCAAATCCGTTCAGCCGTTTTTGCACATCCACACTTTAACATTTATAATATTAGTTAGTATTAAAACTACTTACAACACTCCTCAAACGGTGTACAGGTCCCATTCTCTCTGCCATATCCATCCTTACACTGGCACTTCGGTTCGCATTGCAGGACGATGCCTATTCTAAATGGGCAGCGACCCTCAAGCCTGGGCTTGTAGCATGCATCAGTCGGACACAATGGAGGACAAGCAGCATACTCCTCATTAGGTTTGCTACTGCAGTCAAAAGGAGCTGAAAGAGAAAGTTGGATTAGATTTTTATGTGAAAAAGCTACTCCAAAAAAGAATTAGGTATCATCTCATATTTATTTCTATCGCCGAGTAGTGTGCGTGTGTATGTGTCTGCGTGCGTGTTGATATGATCAGATTTCAAGGGTGAAGGGCTAAAGGCAAAGCTGGTGAATCTGTAGTTATAGTGACGTTTGAGCCTTGGCATTGGAATGACAATGCGTGAAAATCTTCTGGCATTAGAGATGCTCATAGCCTGTGGACTATGCCAATTTTTCTCATACTATGAGGCTCAAATTAAGGTATCCCCATAAATAGTAATAATATGTAGTAAATGGAAAATGTATGGACGTAGCTTAAAATAGACTGTACGAGTTTCCTGGGTTGACTATAAATGACGACTATATGGCATGACGGGTAACAGGACAGAATGTAGGAAAAATATATATAATGCACCGTACCCAAATAACACAGGACAAGGGCAGGAAGATGATAATGATGATGATTCATGAATCTTCTTTGAAAATAAGTCATTATCACACAAATTAAAACTCACGACAATCTCTAGTTGGTATACACGTATTATTTTTAGCGCGTTTGTAGTTGAACCTGCATTTACAAGCTGGAACGCACGGGTCCGCCTTGGTGCACACTTTCTCCTCGTCAGCTGATTGTGGGCAGTAATCGGTGTTGCAATTCGTTGGGCAGCTGTCCACAACTTCGTTTTCACCACAGGCTAAAAGAATAAACACTTTGTGTATAGATGCATGAAACTCTTTCAAAAAGAACTGATCAAGCAGAAGATCAGGACAAATGAAAGAACAAGAAAGAAAGAAAAGGAGAGTCAAAGGTTCTAAAAGAACTGGTTAAATGCGATTAGACTCGCATGTGAACGGTCGAGTACCGTCCGTAGCAAAAATCGGAAAAATAATCGGGTTTGTTGTATGGGAGCCCCACTTAGATATTTATTTTATTGTATTTGTTATTATAGTGGCAATAGAATTACATCATTTGTAAAAAAAAACAACTGTCTGCTTATCACGATTCATGAGATATACCCTGGCAATACGGACAGAAAGACAAACCGATGGACGAACAGCAGAGTCTTAGTAAAAAGGTCTAAAAAGACAAACCCAAAAAGCAAAAAATCAGTAATCGAATCTTTTTTATTTTTTTGTTAGTGTTATAAAACTAGTGCTTGACTGCGATCCCACCCGATGGTAAGTAGTGATGCAATCGTTGATGGTGATTGATTTCTTACTTAGGCATTGTTCCTCAGGTACGCAGCTGCCGTCTTCTGCTCTTAAGAAGCCTTCCTTGCATATGCAGCCACTGTCACATTTTTCTGCAGGAATATCTGGACATGGGACGTCCTGTCCCCTTTCTGAGCAAACCTTAGCTCTGCACACTCCTTGCATACATGGGACAAATTCTTCGTTGGTTGGACAAGTTGCTGTAAAACATACAAAGTCATGAATATCATGAATATATTACAATAGATAGTAAGTTTGTACCGTCTATGTGGTCTACGAGTTTATTCAGGGGCGTAGCTACCGCCGTATCTGCCGTATCAATTATACGGGGCCCCCGGGCCACGGGGGCCCCCAAAGTGTAACGAAAAAAAATAAAAACTTTCCAAATTATTTTATTTTACAAATGACAAAATTAAAAAAAGGAAAAAAAATAAAAGAAGGCAAGGAGAGCGAATATTTTTTTATCCGTAAAATGGTTAAATTATGTTATGATAAATAAATATTTCTTTTCACAATATTTTTTTTTCTTTTGTGAAGAATCTTTACCCCCATATAAAGGCCTCCAAACAATTTTTTTATACGGGGCCCCGACAAGGCACGCTACGCCCCTGAGTTTATTTATTAAAACCTGTTCTGTCCCATTGCAGGCAACTGCATTATCGTCAATTAACTGCTCTATCATTATCCTAATTTCTTTATTTATTTTTTATATACCATAAACTAGTAGATACTTGACTGCAATCCCACCTGATGGTAAGCAGTGATGCAATCGTTGATGGTGAGGCGCACTAGTTTATTAAGAGCCTATTCACTCTAGTCTTGAAGATACCCAAATTATAATCGGACGGAAAGACCGCAGCAGGCAAATTGTTCCAATCCTTCGATGTACGCGGTATAAACGACGAGGAATCACTTTTCTCTTTTGTGCCATTGTTTTCGCAATTATTTTTTATATTATTTAAACAGCCAGTACAGTGTGCAATTTTACAATTCATGCTTATGACAAGTTTTCTTCCTTCCCACGTAATTCCAAAGACCATCTTTGAATGAATATCCAAGATTAAAAAGGTTTTTTTTGTAAATTATCGATAGGCTGAGCGTTTGACCACTATCTCACCTAAAGGTAAGCAACGATGTGGTGGACGATTGAGCACGCTTGCCCAGAAGTAACCTATTTACTCTTGACTTAAAAACCCCTAGGGTGTAGCTCATCAGGAAACTCAGACCCCGGCAGGGAATTCCATTCTTGAGCTATACGAGTATGTATAATATAAAGTATTCCCACAACGTTTGTACGATACGACGAAGATGATACTTACGTTCACATTTCTCTTCTAGTACACAGATGCCATTTTTATTTCTCAAATACCCGTTTTCACAAACGCATCCCTCCTTGCAATACTTCGGGTCCATTCGGATGCAGGCTATTGTTTTGTCCTTTTGGGTACAGTTAAGAGCTCGGCATTCAGCTTGCATGCATGTCGAATATCTTTCGTGGTCGGGACAAACTCCAGCTGGGGATTTGTGACAAACATAGAATAGAATAAACTTTATTGTACACTAAAGTTTTTTTTTTTTTTTTATGGTAGGGGAATCATCAGAATGACTTCCCCCGCTCTTGGGCGGAGCGGGAGGGCGTGTCAGACTTTTACTGACTAAACCCCTACCCCGTTCCTTCGTTGCCTTCGTTCTGGGGGGGACTCGGTGTCAACCGTTAGGAATACCACATGTTCCCCCCAGAGGCTTCGGCCCTACCGGGCCCCTACAGTTTGCTGACATCTCCTTGAGGCGCGCGTGGAACAGAACGCGCCGTTGACGACTGGGCTCGGTCCAGATTATTTCCAGACTGCCGGACAGCGAGCTACGCAGTGCTCGCCGTCCGCGAACCCGCGCCTACGGTGGTCGGAAATCGGGATCGGGATCTCGGCGGCGGCGGCGTGAGGACCGTTCCCTCACGCGCTCGCGGTCAGCAGCCTCCTTCACGAGCATTACTGCTTCGCAGAAGGAGGCGACCGCATGCCAACCCTCCTCGCTCCGGACCATGGCCTGAACCAGGGCCCGGCGCGAGAGGTCGCCGCTCCCGATAGTCTCCACAAGGACACGGCGGTGCTCCGCCCAAGCGGGGCACACTTCTACCGTGTGCTCCACCGTGTCCTCCGGGATTGTACACTAAAGTAATAACTGACGGTCTATTTCTGACGGTGATATCTACCAGACAACCTTGGAAATTGTAGGTTGCCTACTTTACGTCGTTGGTGTTGTGTCATTTTTATTCAGGAAAATCTTATACTGTTAAATATTTTACACTATTTTTTTCTGTTGTAACAGAATCATAAGAAACAAATTAATAACTGATTTTGAAAAGGAATAACGTGCGTGACATTCACTCATATTCAAGGTTGGTTTTTGGTTTAGTTTGACACGGCGGCAGTTTCATAGATGCTTGCATCCTAGTCTAAAAACTTATCTGAGCTATTCCCAAAATCAATTAACAGCTTCTAATTTCAAAACAAAAATCAGATAAGAATCTGCTAATACGTTGCTGTATACCGTCTGTTTTTTATACCATGAGACTAAAATTACATTGCAACACAAAAGAAATGGCCTCATTCCTAGAGGAAGAACGGGCTTTATGTTTTATCAATTGCCATTCAGAGAAGGTAACGTGTACCCTATTTTATCATACTCATAAAAAACTCCATACTTACGACACTGTCCATAAGGCACACAAGTCCCGTTTAGCCTCCAGTATCCTTTGCGGCATCTGCACTTCTGGTTACAAGGCAATATGATTCCTATGCGTCCGAACTGAGGTGGACATTCGCCTGTAGGTGAAGCTTGGCTGCAGTCGTCAGTGGGACAGAGAGGTGGACAGGCTACGTATTCTTCGTTAGGTCTGCTTGTACAGTCGAAGGGAGCTGTTGAGGAAACATAATAATTGTATGTGGAGAAGACATCATCATCATCTGCCTAGCCTTTTCCCAACTATATTGGGGTCGGCTTCTAGTCAAGCCGAATTTAGCTGAATACCAGTATTTTACGAGGAGCGGCTGCCTACCAGACCTCCAACCACCTCCAACAACCCATTAACTGGGGTAACACGGCAATAACCTACCACATGTGGTATTGTTAAACCCAAAGGTTGACTGGTAGAGAATGCCTTTTTGCATTAAGTTCACCTATATACCACTACTGTACATGAAATTTAAATAAATAAATAATTATGGATCATTATGAATAACTTATAGTATCTGACCAGCCTTGAAATAGCGAAAAATTTCAGCTGTCTTGTACATTTTGTCGGTTACATAAGTAAACATAAATGTAGGTATGGGTTAATTGTATTTTTTGTGTAGGTTTCTTTGTAAAAAATATTTATAATGATGTCATCACCAGCGTTTTCATATAATATTGTATTGTCGTCCCCACATTTTATGCATTATTTATTTAATTATAGGTATACTCTTCTCTCTTTTTTCTTATTCCTTTTGTCAGGAATAAACTAAGACCAGAGACTTATTTAAGTGATTTTGATAGAAACATAAATATGGTACGAACAACTTATAATACGGTTCAGAGTTTTGATTACTGTTCCGTTTGAATGAAGAACTAGAGCACGGGCATACCCGAAATATAAAGGTAGACCTTAAGAATAAAATTTTAAAAAGCCTTGAACCTAAAGATATGGAGCGATGGAACCTAAAATTCGAAGTGTCCTAGAACCAAAATTCAAAGAACCAATACGCACTGGGTCCGCGTGGTGGGATTGCGACCCATTTCCTCTCCTAGAGAGGAGGCTTGAGTCTAAACGGCGGTAATTATACAAGGCCGATAATGCTAAAAAAAATGTTATGAATATGCAAATGAGAACTGAATGATAACTTACGACAGTCTCTCGTTAGTATACAAGTTCCGTTTGCAGCGCGGCGTCGATTGAAACCGCACTTGCAGGCTGGAGGTGGACAGACGTCCTGGAAGGCACATGGCTTAGCAAATGTGTCTGCTTCTGTTCTTGCACAGTAGTCGGATTCACAGGACGATGGACAGTTGTCCAGTACTTCGTTATCTGCGCATGTGAGCGGACCTGGTGATCAAAGAAAGAAGAATAGGATAAAATCTTACTATGCTGTTTCAGCGACAGCAACCACAAAGTTGAAGAAACACTCTTCATCATCATTTACCTAGCCTTTTCCCAACTATATTGGGCTCCGCTTCTAGTCAAGCCAAATTTAGCTGAATACCAGTATTTTACGAGGAGTGGCTGCCTAACAGACCTCCACAACCCATTAACTGGGGTAACACGGTACTTCATGGCAAGACTGGAGTCAGATTTACTGGCTGCTTCTTAAGTGGGACCTTCCAAACCTGGTAAAATTTGGCCGTATATAGGTATGACCGTTGGCAGAGTGGCAACTGGGCGGTAAAAAGAAGTAAGACCGATTGTCGTGTTTTACTGAACCACTTTTTTGTTATTAATTGTTTTACCACTTACATTCTCTTGCAGGAATACAGGTGCCATTTTCTGCTCTTAAATAATTCTCTTTGCAGACACATCCTTCCTTGCAAGGTTTGTCCGATTCTGTGTTATAGGACGAGGGCTCTGCCTTCTCCGAGCAATATTGTGCTCTTTGTATCGATTGAGGGCAGTAGGAGAATTCTTCGTTCTTCGGACATTTTTTTGCTGAAAAAGATTACAGGATTAGACAGGTCCATTCAAATCTGTATAATGGCCTTCGAAAGACCATCTCAGACTCTAATAATCTTTATTGTTCTCATATGATTTGATGATTACATGCTGTATAGACATTTGATAAGAATTTGGCCCC
Source organism: Mythimna separata (assembly GCA_030763345.1). Classification (NCBI taxonomy): domain Eukaryota; kingdom Metazoa; phylum Arthropoda; class Insecta; order Lepidoptera; family Noctuidae; genus Mythimna; species Mythimna separata. Next base: position 20,080,310 of record CM061171.1, on the reverse strand, counting down.
TGAGTTTTGTTTCGGTATTACTTCTCACGGTAGTCAGTTACGGCAGGCCGCGATCGTGGTGTTAGGTTCACTCTTTGAGGAATAGCTAAAGATGCACCACGGTGACCTCATCTTTGTAGTGCCTACGTTTTTTTGGATGTTGCCTAGAGTTAGTGAAAATTGATATAATGTAGATAGCTATATAAGTCACTTCTCAGTGCGAACTCGCACTGGTATTATTAGTAATTTAACCTATCAATACCCGCGAAACGAGACACAATAGTAAGACAATAACAGCGCGGTCCTATGAGACCACTCATGAATTAAATAGCTAATAAAAGTCATAATAATCTCAATAGGCATATTGTGTGTTCCAAATAAGTGTTATATTACATTCAAGATTGGATCAAATCCATGAGGAGCTCGTGGATAGATAATAACAGCCGCACAGGTCGATCTTCAAGGTTAAGCAACGCTTGCCTAGGTTGGTCTGTGGATGGGTGACCATCTTAACATAACGAGTTTCCTCCGTGCCTCGGAAAGCACGTTAAGCCGTTGGTCCCGGCTGTCATGTGGAGATCTTTGGCAGTCGTTACGGATAGTCAGAAGCCAGTAAATCTGGCTCCAGTCTTGCCATGAAGTACCGTGTTACCCCAGTTAATGGGTTGTGGAGGTCTGGTAGGCAGCCGCTCCTCGTAAAATACTGGTATTCAGCTAAATCCGGCTTGACTGGAAGCCGACCCCAATATAGTTGGGAAAAGGCTAGGCAGATGATGATTGGATCGAATCCAATAGTCCATTGTATGTCAAATATTACAATAGCTTCTTCATAACCATTATAACATTTTCAAATTCTCACCATCTGAGTTCAGTGAATTTTGTTTTCTATTATTTTAATATTAAACTATACAACATTCCGTGAGTGTAGTATTACAAATGGGTCCTAGCTAAATACTGGCACACTACCGGCGTTTTTTTTTATACGTATTGTTAGTTTTAATAATAGCTTGTGTGAGGCATAAATGAATAAGTTTTATTTATTTTATTTACTTTATGTATAGATGTTTATGATTTCTTTCCTATATTGTATTTATTTTATAATAATAAGTAGCTGTTCCTTGCGATTTCATGCCCATTATTTCTGTGCTAGTGAGAAAATTATAGCTTATGTTACTTCTTCTCCGAAAGAATTTTCAAATTTGGTCCCGAAGTTTTTGAGTTAAAACGTAACATGTCAAACCAACAAAATAAAATCTTTCCTCTTTACAATATAAGTTTAGATTACGAAAAAGTCTTACGCCTTTAGCAGTTTAAGTAAATAATTAACAATACGGACTTGCTTATTGTTCTACAATCTGTTCATTGCCTTTGTCATATTTACACAAGTGTATAAGACACTTGAGTAAATATGATTATCATAATCTTTTATTAATAATATTTATTATTATGCTAAATCAGGACATGGAAGGCATGTTTTACTTCTCGTTTTAGTGGAAATGACATCAAATCATGTGTCGTTTTGCTTTTATAAGTTATCTTTTTGTTAACTGTGTTACTAACCGTTTTTAATTTTTGCGGAGATTATTTTAGAAAAACATATTACTAAAAATTTATGTTAAATCGAATTCCCTAAAGTGAAAGTTAATAGTGAATTATATTTCAGGAGAATGCTTACTGACTAACAACGCAGATTTCGTTCGCTCCCTCGCTCAAGCCTCCGTTATCTCCTTCTAACATAACTTTTCAGCGTCAAAATCTTAATGCTTTAAAATTCCGTGCTCCATACACAGGGTCTCGGATTATTTATTCTCATTATTAATAATGGATATCCTTATAGATTGTTGATTAAACTTCTCCCGTTATGTTTGTGTTACTTAGAGAAAGAGCATTGTATTAATTAAGGTGATAAGCAATATTAATAACGAATGCCCAGTTGGATTGATTAAGTATTTCAATAGTTGTCATAACATTACCCTATTAATAACCGCGGGCATTTCTTGTAATGTCCCAATAATCAGTTGCCCAATAACATATTATACATCTGAATCACCTAATAACAACTGCCATTTATCAAAGCTTGTAGTTTAAACAGTTTGCCAAAATTGCGTCATTATATATTTACCATCACGTTCTGCCACTTATATTTTAAACACATGTGTAAAAACTAACAATAATAACAATTTTTATAGCGCCACGATTCTCCATACTGATACAGATTATGAGATGGGAAACCTGGTTTTATGCACAAACGTGTATAAAACCCGGTTTCGGGAGATACCTTACACCGGTTGTAGGGTAATCCCGAGACGTCATTTAGACCTCAGAAGACCTGTTCAGCTTATATCGGTAATTACAGTTTTCTCTCAAAATAACCAGTAGATAAAATCAATGAGAAAGTCGTGTTTCGAGCGATGGGAAATAATGATTCGGAAGAAAATACACTTCAACGGGCAAAGTTAAGGAACTGAAGCGTCTTTTTATGTTTTGTATTTTTTATTTAAACTTTATGTAGTTACTGTAAGGCTACCTAATAAACTTAAGAACGAAGTGTTTTCGCCTCAACAGAGACAATAACACATAATGTGTTGCATACACATAGTAGCAGTAGCAGTTTACTAGTTTTGGATATAATTAAATAAGGCTAGATTGTAATAATAATTTGGTTTTGCCTTTGCATTCCACAGATTTTCCTTTCGGTAGTCAACCCATGGGCGAAATCTCTTTGAGACGTGCTTAGAACACTACGCGCCGTCGACGACACGGGCTTGGGCCTACGGTGGCTGGAATCCTGGCGGCTGGGGCCCTCATGAGTCCAGCTGCCTCCTTTGCTAGCATTACGGCTTCACAGAAAGAAGCGAACGCCTGCCAATCCATTTTTACTCTGTACCGGGTACGCAAGAGGTAGCCGAAAAATCAGTGCCCTATGATCCACACAATGGTAGCACCCGGACCCACACAAGAACCTCCTAAGAGAGTCGTGTCCAGTGGGGATCTGCTTCAGGTAGAAAGTGATGGCATTTTCACTTTCCGCCTGGCGCTTTTCTAACCACTTCTGAAAGACAGGACTTATAGTTTTACCCAGTAAGGTTCTGTTGAACAGCCATTGTGACTGACATGGTTGATGGCAAACGTCCTAGAGGCCGGAGCCCAACGAGGTGGACACATTAGGTCCGGTCAACACTGGGTACCCAATTACATATCGCACTTGATGATGCTAAGAACCGCCACAGGAGGCGGGACACCATCAGAAAGTGATCAGGAAGAAGCTAACCCAGCGGGATCTCCACGACCCTCAGCAATGAGGAATACGACTCGGGGAGGAGGATTAGGTTCTGTTATGATGCATATTTACTTTCACGCGAGAGAAGCCGCTGGCAGAAGCAAATAAGTAAATAAATAAGGTTGTTATCAGTGTTAATTTAAGTGGACCATTGCATCGTGTTCTACCATTTTTTACAATTGTTTTATGAGTAACGAACTCACGTTCAAAACACTATCATGTAACATGTCAACCGTGACGCGTCCTATCAACAAAATAAAACAGTTATTTACTTGGATGTAGTTAACAGGTTTTTCTGCATAATTATTAATTACTCAGATACCCGCGAAACGAGACACAATAGTAAAACAATAACAGCGCGGTCTCATAGGACCGGTTGGGGATTCAAACGTTAAAGTAAAAGAGTTATCTTCAGACTGTGTTAACTAGAAAGTTTAATTTTTTTGCTGCTCCAAGAAGTAGTAAACGTGAGAATTGGGTACTCAGCTGAATACCACGAAGCGAGAAAGAGAATCGTGACCGATGGACTGCAAATTGAACCTAGAGTTTTGGGTTCCGTTTTTGAATACTGAGGTATGGAACCCAAGAAATATGGTATATAGTCTCATACCTTTACGACATTTGCATTTCTTTGGTTTGGAGTGGACGATTGAATTTGTAGGTGATGCATCAGGTGACGATGCATTCTCAACCTGTGTGGTTGGTCCTGAAAAAAATAATAGTATTCTTTAATATAACAATAGGTATTCCTTTTTTAAACTGATGAATATCCCAGTACTGCAAGCTTTATCATAATCTTACACAAACAAAATTGTCCCTCAAGGAAAAGCCCAGTGTTCTATATATATATACGTCAAATAATCAACTAGCTGTTTGTTGATATCCTGGAAAAACTAAATAAGCACTCAAACCCCAAAATCTTATACTAGCGTTTCAATCTCAAATACTGTACTTGAATGAGCTCAGAGAAAGGTTGGGAAATTGCAATCAAAATCATACACACGATTGGATTTTCCCAAATTTCTCTTCTTCCAGATTAGGAAATTAGGTATACTGGGTATTTGGTTCGAATGAAAACAAAAACAGATTTTTCCAAAAAAGAAAACTTAAGTAATCTTCGGAAAAGGAAATATTCGTCATAAATGTTTCATATTTTCCAGACCTACCTTCGTTGCGACCACCTACAACACCTTTTAACTAATTACTCAGATACCCGCGAAACGAGACACAATAGTAAAACAATAACAGCGCGGTCTCATAGGACCGGTTGGGGATTCAAACGCTAATTGCCTAAAATTGGTTGTATGATGATTTAGAATAGTTAAGATAGCCTATGTACATCAGATGTCCTATTTTTACTGTATTATAAAAGTTTTTTGAACACTAAAGTGTAAAGAAGAAAAAAAAAACTTACTCTAGGAAGTTTTTACTTCCTTAAACCATTATAAAAAAGAAAACAATTAAATAAGAGGTTCTCATTAAGGATCCAGCGGAGATCGCTCGCTACTTCGAGTTGAGATGAAAATAAAATACGTTCGCGGTATATTGCTATCTTTGTTTGGCAAAAACAAATGCGAAATTGCATATGTGTGTGTACGTGTGAGTCGGACAATCTTCACAGCATAATATAGAACAGTTTTGAACTTGATAAAATAATTCCATCAAAAACACAGCTTGTAAAAAAACTCAAGTCTCGCAACACGACTCTTCTACCGTAAAAATATGTGAGATCCATGTTATTCCAAGTCAAAATGTCTTGTATGTTTTAAATAAATGAATTTAGCTTTGTAATCGCATGAAAACACAATGTATCTCAAAAGTAATTAAGTAAATCGTTTAGTGCGATTACCAAGTCAAATCTTAAAAATGTAACTTTGTAATCCTATACATTTATATGGGATTACTAAGTTATATATGCAGTTGGTGTATCTAGAAAACTAGGTCGAAATTGCAAAATATTTTAGTTTTCCCTTGGTTTGTACACTAAACACTAATTGTAATCAAAATTTGAAACTTCTGTCTCTATTGCTGCTAAAAGTGCCTTAGACTTTTTATGTTCGTTCAGTCAGTGAGTGACAAAATTTAGAAAATTTAATGAAATTTGAAATATATAGTCTTTTTATGAAGCCTGCTTGATCTAGTTTCGTCCACAACGGATTTATAAGAGGTTGAAAATGGCTCGAAATGTTTCGAGATAAGGATGGCACTTTTTTGCGCGACTTGGTGGGTGTGACACTACCGTGCCCTCAGATTACCTATGCTCCATTGAAGTAATAGGGTCGTCACTTTTAATGTTATCCTAAAAATAAATTTAATGCAAAAAAAGACTGTGTTCTGTAGTGATCAATCTATCGAATTGAAATCATATTTTTATTTTACGTGGGCCTACATGGACACTATTGGACACTTATGAAACGTCAGAATCTAGTGCGTAGTTCCAATTCGTCGTTTCCTATGGAAAAGAACCGGCAAGAAACTTCATGGTTACTCTTTTCAAAAAAATATTGGGTTTACAATATTTCCATACTAGCTGTGTCCGCGACTTCGTTGCGTGTATGAAAAAACTTATCAATAAGTTTTTAGTGTAGTATCTACACTTATACAGGAAAAGTTTTAACCACTGCGTAAATTTTTTTTGGTGGCTCAGTGTAAGTAATAAAACACAGATCGATCTTCAAAGTTAAGCAACGGTTGCCAAGGTTGGTCTTTGGGTTACCATCTTAACATAACGAGTTTCCTCCGTGCCTCGGAAAGCATAGGCTGACTACCAGACCTCCACAACCCAATAACTGGGGTAACAGGGTACTTCATGGCAAGACTGGAGTCAGATTTACTGGCTTCTGACTATCCGTAACGACTGTTAATGACAGCCGGGACCTACGGCTTAGCGTGCTTTCCGAGGCACGGAGGAAACTTGTTATGTTAAGATGGTCACCCATCCACAGACCAACCTATTGGCAAGGGTTGCTTAACCTTGAAGTCGACTTGTGTTCTATTACTTACACTGATCCACCAAAAAAAATTTACGCAGTGGTTAAAAACTTTTCTTGTATGTATATCAATAAATAAGTAAAATCCCTAAAAACTAATATCTATACGAATTACTAATCTTACCTAAGAGTACTAAAAATACCCTACACACTATCAAATATACTACCTATACTTGAAATTAAAATCTACACGGTCTGCGCCCTATAAAAGTAAACCTAAGTACCTAACTAATTTTTAAAAAATGGGTTCGGTATCGGTCTCGTAACACCCCCTCTGCCATAATTTTTTTGATATTTTCAATATACAGAATTTTTACTTCTACAAATGTATTATAAGTATATATTACAATATTATATTAATTAACAGACAGATTATTAAGATTGTACCCAAAAGTATAATAAAAATATTTTTTATCAAAAAACTGTCGAAATACTAGTAATCAAAATCGTAGTCTACGGTGTTCCCACATTCACACCATAAGAGAAAATGTAAATATAAGAAAAAAAATCAAACCTATCAACATGAGATGTTAACAAAAATAAATCACGACTTAATGAATTTAAGGTGATTAAGATCTAAATAATATAAGAAACAAACGCTCGCAAACCGCTTGTACAATATGACCAATACGCTAGTGTGAAAGCCTGTAGGAGGGGAACCGATTTTCTTAGTGGCGTAACTACAAACAGTTTTCAGACTTGTCCCATATTTGCTATAAGACCTTTTTTACCCTATAAATTTTGATTACCTAGAGAGTATCAAACGTACGTTTTTTGCGATATAAACGGCTGTATCTTTTCTTTTCGATAACTTATATATTTGATTTGTGCACAGCTTCAAGGGATCGCGGGCCTATTCTCGAACTCGATAACTCCACGCGTTTCCGATATAAAGGGTCTTGACAAACAGACCGACGGACAACAAAGTGATCCTATAAAGGTTTCGTTTTTCCCCTTTGCGGTACGGAATCCTTAAAACGAAACGATAATTGTTGAAAAGTTTTATAGGAAATGAAATTCGATCAAATATGAACCTATGATAGATAAGTAGGTAACCCTGTAGGAGCGACACACACGCAAGGACCTTGTGTACCCTGGAATGATTACGAAGTAATATCACACAATCTGAAGTGTACTTAAAATTCATTGCCATTAAGTTCATATTTTAAATTGACAAGCAAAAATGGAAAAAATGTACCCAGCAAGACGGAGCATACAAAGAGGTAGCGTGTCCCTTTCTTACTCGTCTATGGACACCGTGGTAGAAAGAGACAACATACCCTTTTGTGGGTACGTTTTTGAGGTTGACGTAATCAATCCAGATAGTATAAACAATTCTTGGACACACTGACTGGAGATGTCATCACCCACACACTGACATTTGCTTGCTGCGATAGCAATAAAAACTATTGAAAATTTGGGAGAAATTTGGATGTATTCCGTAATACCAAAAATGATGAATGAAAAATTAATGATTTTCCAATTTCTTTTCAATTCTTTATAACTTGATAATAATATCTGTGTTCCTGCGGGGAGATATCTTGAAATATTGATGTTTATAATATAGAAAAAACTATATAAAAACATGACATTTTCGCTGTGAAAATGTGCAAAATTAAATTCGCTTAAATTTCGTTTGGGGTAAGTTTTTCAACAAAAAGACGACGTAGGAACCTAGATAATTATTGTCTGAATCCGAATAACATCATATTATGGTGTAAATATGCTTAAACTGCAAATGATTTTGGTATTACGTTTGTATGGAAAATCGACACTTCGCGCCAGCCTTAAAACAATATTTCGATATCTGTGTAAAAATAAAGTTCAACAGGTTAAAGTCGAATTAAGGAAAACAATATACACCGAAAAAAACATAAACAATAAAAAGTCTGTTTACTTTAAGAACAAAAAAAAAACATTTTCCTCACCTGTGCATGCCACTAAAACTAATACATGAGTCACCAAAGTAACACTGAGTAACCATCTGCCCGTCATCGCGGTTCGACCACGTTTGTATATGCACAGTGATCGAGTTAGTTTATATACTTCGACGGCTCTTGGAAAACCAGCTGTTGTATTCTGCCGCGCTAGCGATATGAGCAGTAAGTACGTTTTGCGTAGTTTTGAGTAATTGACGCGCAAAGTTTTTGTTACAAATTTTGTTTATATCAATTGAGATGGTTGAAACGTATAGCCCAAATAAAGCGCTTTTATATTCTTCACTCAATTTGGTTGTATATATATTTGAATAGTTTTAGATGACGAATTTCCTTTTATATTTAGTGTTAGTTGAAGCAACTGAAATAGAGCTGCCGTTATTCTAAACGAAATTTACTGGTTCCCGATAAGCTATCAAAACAGGTGTCAGCACATCTGGTAGAGCTCTTTGCGCTGATTCGGGATCAATATTTAACTCATTTTGTCAAAAATTTGACTTACTGCTAATATCCCTAGCGCGGCAGTATTGTACTCACAACATTTGTAACAACACCAATTTATGCCATGGTTCCAAGACACCAGAGATATTTAGACACGATATTATGACCTCCTTGATAAGGATTTTATTTTATACTAGCTTCCGCCCGTGGCTTGGCCCGAAAAAAAAGTAGCCTATGTGTTAATCCAGGGTATAACCTATCTACAAACCATATTTCAACCAAATCGGTCCAGCCGTTTCTGCGTGAAAGAGTAACAAACATCCACACATCCATTTTCACAAACTTTCTCATTTTTTTTTTTATAATATTAGTAGGATTTATGGATGCGAGACGCACAGGACCGGTCGTTCTGGCGACGCTCGGGAGAGGCCTATGTCCAGCAGTGGCCGTTTTTCAGCTGAGATGATGATGATGATTATATTTATCTATTAAAACCGTGTGTCAGACATCGACCCACAAACGAATACCATAAATCCAGTAAACGATTCTGGTCCCCTAGTGGTGGAATTTTTGTCGGCTTTTTCCTAATTTAATAAAAAATCTGCATTTTTATTATTTGTTTTTTTTTAATTTTTAGTAAAAAATGGTTGTAGATATCAGGAAACACGAGGTTCTCAGAGGGAACTCCACACATTAGCTTTTTTTTTGGAAGGGGAATCATCAGAATGTCTTCTCCCGCTCTTGGGCGGAGCGGGAGGGTATTTCAGACTCTTACTGACTAAACCCCACCCCGTTCCTTCGTTGCCTTCGATCTGGGGGACACGGTGTGCACCTTTCGGATTTTCCGTGTTCCCCAGAGGCATCGGCCGTTCCCTCACGCGCTCGCGGTCGGCAGCCTCCTTCGCTAGCATTACTGCTTCGCAGAAGGAGCCAATCGTCCGCTTATTAGCTGTAGGCATGATGAAGGTGTTCCTATGGGGTTCATGCATCCACATACTGACGAGTTACGATAGCGCATCATAAAAATATTCGCTGCGCGAACAGATGACAGTGTAGTTTCAGGCTCGGAAGCAAATGCACACTGAGGAACTCCTCAACTACACCACTCAACTATACCAGCGCAGCTGATGATGATGACGTCATAATGCACGAAGACTGCGCTGACGTTCGTATTTGAGGGTCACCAGTTTTGTAGTTTGCGGAACAGTGTGCAGTCTCGCAAAGACGCAAATATCATTTGAAAGGGAGGATTCTCCGACGAGTAAGGTATTTGGCTGGCCTGACAGTTGGTTTTTAGCTGTTGTATACGTTCTAATTGCGCGCAAAAGTAACACTGCGGTGAATTAAGTTAAAGTTCCTGAATGTCGCTACATCCCTTGAATGGTATTGCATGTATGTGTGGGCCCCTAGTAGTAGAAGAATCCTGCCACAAGAGCTGGTTCTAGTTGAGTCAGGAAATACCGGAAAGGATAGGGACGCCTTTGCCTAACCGTGAGACAGTAGGCTAGAAAAAAAAAAAAAGTTTAATCAAGATCTGTGCAGAGTTCGTTTATAATCTCTATTAGAAAACGTATATAAAATCAAACACTTAGTTTAATAAACAAATAGTTTAATATTTATTAATCAAAACTTCAGTTTCAACACATTTAAATATGTAGATAACAATAAAAATATTAATCAAAATAACAATTAACAATACATAAAGGTATTATTTCTCTATCTACCTATAGGTACTAAGTATTCGTGATTGATGATTAATAATATTATAGGAAAATAATGAGCATTCATTTGTAATTGTTTGGACATTTTAATTAGTATAGTTGTTTTGTTATAGCATGGCGATAGCGGTTGTTGCCCTTTCACATATAGATTACCTATCACATACCCGCGAAACGAGACACAATAGTAAAACAATAACAGCGCGGTCGCATGAGACCGGTCGGGGATTCATGAATTAAAAGATTTTTTTAAAGCATTTCCATTTATAAAATTCAAAATATTAATGTTTTTTTTTTAATATTCCCTTGTAAAAAACCTTGTAAGTTTATTTAATTGAAAATAAAATGTAATGAATTTATAAATTTCTGATTATTTTAACCCATCGCCACCAAATTGGAGTATCAACATAGAATTGTGTAATGAAAGGACATTTTTAAGTGACCTTTAAAGTATCTAAATTTTAAGGAGAGTCTTTCTTTAAAGTAGATTTTTAAGTGACTATTTTTAATACAAATTGAAAATGAAAAGTAAAATAATATAAATACTTTTAAACAAGTTTGAGTTGCAATGTAATTTAAAATTGGTCACATGAGTCAATAACCGCTAAACATCATGCTAAATCAAAACCACTAAAGTTTTTTTGTTAACGTGCTTTGCACAAATGTGAATTTTCTTTAGTTGTTCATTCCAGCTACTCCGCAGTTCTTCATTACACTTCTATTTAAGCCTACATTTTTCGTCCTGCCTTTAGTCTCCTCGAACTGAAAAAAAAAGTTTATTATATATTTTTAAGATACCTGGTCATAAAATGGTTCACCATAATGTTTGAATAAATCTTTAAGCACCATAGCCAGACAATAATTTAACTAAATCCAAATAAAAATAATTAAAAAAAACACTCATACAAAAACAAAATAGTAGGTAGTCAAATCATTTCAGAATAGTTAAATAATATAAAATAGTAATAAAATCGTAATCGTAAAAAAAGAAAATAAGAAAATTTAAAAAAAATTATGAATAAATGAAATGTTAGATTGAAGAAAAATATACCATTTTTTAAACTCGCTCTAAGGCTACTGTAGCACAAAAGCTAATCATTTGAGCACAACGCCATCTAGCTTCCAATTTGGTGCTCAGATAGTTAGATAGATAGGCAGAATATACTGTACCTCTCATTCTGAAGCATGCTACCCTAAGAAATTTGGTACTGTTGAGTGTTGAGCTGGAAATAAAAGAGAAAAATGTTTTAAGAAAAACTTACTAAAAAAATACCACCAAAAATGAAACCAATGAAAAACAAAAAATAGTAACAATTTGGAAGTCCCTGTTAACATTGCTATTACTTTTTATTTTAACACAAGTTTTAAAAATTTAGTTTTGCCACAGAACTATACATAATTACATTTTCAGTGATATGTAAACATCAAGTGATATAAGCCTCAAGTGCTTGACTTTTTGATGAAAATATTAACCTATCAATACACGCGAAACGAGACACAATAGTAAGACAATAACAGCGCGGTCCTATGAGACCGGTCGGGGATTCATGAATTAAAATCACTATCGCTGAAGACTCATTTAAAAAATTATAGGCACATAATGTGAATTGGTTACTCCTCGATATCTCTTGGATATCATCATCAGAATTTCATTCTGATATTAAGGTGGCCGCGACATTAGAATTATCCATACAAACGTAATACCAAAATCATTTGCAGTTTAAGCATATTTACACCATAATATGATGTTATTTGGATTCAGACAATATTTATCTAGGTTCCTACGTCGTCTTTTTTTGAAAAACTTACCCCAAACGAAATTTAAGCGAATTTAAATTTGCACATTTTCACAGCGAAAATGTCATGTTTTTATTTGTTTTTTTTCTATATTATAAACAACAATATTTCAAAATATCACAACAACACAGATATTATTATCAAGTTATAAATACTCGAAGCAATATTGAAAATACATTAATTTTTCATTCATCATTTTTGGTATTACGGAACATCTCCCAAATTTCCAATAGTTTGTATTGCTATCACAGCAAGCAGCTGTCAGTGTGTGGATGATGACTTTACTCCAGACAGTGTGTCCAAGAATTGTTTATACTATCTGGATATATTCCATCAGTCTCAAAAATATATTTTATTTCGTCTCAACTCGAGATAGCGCGCGGTGTACGCAGGCCTCTTAATGCAAGTATCTGGGGATACCTACCTATATCCTTCATAGAAAATACGTAAATATTTTACAAATCTGTTCATGCATATCCGAGTTCTGAGATTCTTTATTTTATTTCATCCAAATTGAAAAAGTTCACCATTTTTGGATTCAGCAATAAAAGTTACGCGAACGTTTATTGTTTAACCATTTGTTTTGGTTTTTCCTTTTCTATGAACTGGATAATAGAAGCTAGACTTCCGATGGGTAATGTGCAATTGATACCTAACATTTTAGTTTAATTTAGACTAGAATTACCTACATGTACCTATGTTTACACTGCACAGGCAAGAGGAAGTCAGTGTTTCAAATTACAGTAAACAGTCAAATCATAATATTATGAGTTATCACACTTGTACAAGTAGGTAATGTTAATACTACTATACTATTCATTTCGCAGAATGATGAAGTTATGACTTAATTAGTAGGTATGTAAAGAGCTAACAGGCGCTGGACTGAAAACCCCAAGGGAAAAGGAAAAGGAGACATGGCGACGCACCGTATTGGCAGAAGCGAAAGCCATCGGACTGACGTGGAGCGACGTCAAGCGTAAAGCGTACTGTGGACGCCCTCTGCCCGAGCTAAGGGATATAGGATCTTAAAAGTAAGTCAATGAGCTAACTGCGCTAATCTAATTTTAATTGGCGGCTCTGTAAACTAGCACACGGTTTTATAAAACAAATGGACTCTATACGTTGCACGTGATAGAAGTGAAACTTCATAATAATAAAAAAAAAGATATCAAGTTGGCACCTGGAAGATCCTGCCCATGGCATGGCATCAATAGCTTATACAGTACAGATCTTGCACTAGATAAACATTGAGCAGCTCCTCCGGTATGAAATAACGTCCCAGTTTTTAGCAAAGGTGAGACGGCACTTCACGCTGGAACAGCGGATTCCAAATTTTTGGTATCCAATATTGAGCCTTTGTCTCGATGTATAGACCAAAATTGAGAGTGGAAAGGAGATGATAGTCGGTTATCGGCACGATTACTCCTCGGATAGAAGTAGTCGGATGAGATTGGTTACGTTTAGTGACGAACAGACACGTCTGGATTTTAGCAGTACTGAATTGGATCAAATAGGCGTCGCTACACGCAAAGACAAGTTTAAGAGCTCGATCGTAATAGCATTTCGAAGAGTCTGAACCGGAGATCCACTAGGTCGTACAATGAACACGAAAATTAAAGCACAGTGTACATACTCGAACGTACCAATCGTTTCAAATTAACGAAAAGAGCAGCTTTCAATCGGATGACTAATTTCTCACGAATTCTGGAATCACAAAGGCCAGTGGATATCAAAGAATTGATACTTTTCAGGCACACAGCCCTAAAAACAATTGCCAGCATCCCATTGGAGTCACTAGTTTTGTTTACAGTAAAATTATACAGTACTCTACGGATGTCTTTCAGGAAGATGTGAATATTCAACATACTGTCTTCACATCCGTCAGGAGAAGTAGAAGCTATTTATCACTCGAATTTAGACGCGCAGATTTCCCAACAGGCAAACAAGCATCTTCTCTCTGCATTATCTACAGTGGAGTGACCCAACAACCTGTCAGTTATTAGCCGTAATAGTTACAAGGGACGAAAGAAGTTCGATTCAAATAACTTAACTAGGAACTAAAACGCTTCTGCTGTATATGAAACCAACCTGTTAAGTGATATTTAAATTTGACACTTACGACACACGTCAAAAGGCACACATAACCCGTCCATCCTCCAGTATCCCTCGATACACCTACAGGCAGGGGTGCATTCCACCACCATCAGTATTTGGCCAAATATGGGACACTTCCCATCTGCTGTGGATTGCCTACAGTCATCTGTTGGGCAATATGGGGGACAGGGTACGTATTCTTCGTTTGGCCGATCGCATTCGAATGGTGCTGGAAAAAAGAGAAAATGATTTATTAATATACGAGTATAGTCTGATCATCTTTCTTCTCTGGTCCCATGTTAGTCTTGGATTGTCGGTTCAGACCAGTTGTGGCTATTGGGCTTGCTTGGTTGTCTTGCTCCGTATTGGACCTCAATGATGAAATAGAGACTGTAAGATATACTTTGGAATGTTAAGATATACCTACTTTTAAATAAATGTTTTCAATTGTTGCTATAAGTTCCAAAAGGTAGATCAGAATTGAGAGGATACTTCAATTATTTTCATTCATATATACCTAATATCTTGTCACATTTTTAGCATTGATCAAAACAATAATAAATAGATGAAGATGACGCATCTAACGCCCAGACAAAACACCAAAGTATGAATGAAAGGTAAACTGATTCAATTGATAAATATAGACACAGAGGGTCACGTATTTACAAATATTGTTAGCAGGTTTACAATTTTTAGCAGTTTATACTCAGGCAGGTATATTGTGTTTGGTGAGGAAACAAAAACTGAAATAGATCCGTGTAAGTACGTAGAAATCAAACAACAGTTAAACATAAACGATCCACACTTCAACATTAAGGCAAAACAAAAGAAAAGGAAATTAAAAGAGAGTCTTATGAGATATCAATTGTACAAGATCTAGCTACTAACTTAGTTTAATTTTCTTATTTCCACCGTATTATATTTTATGTAGTTTTACAGCTAATGTAGACTCAATTTTCATTCTGCAAAAGGGGCTTATCCGAGTAATTTATAAAAGGAGTCCCGTAGAAATATATTTGAAGAAAATGATATACTGATTCTACCTGTAAGTATTTTGTATGTTCGCAAAAACTTAAGACAAACCGAATCACCAGATTGTTATAAATAGTGCAGTATATTAAAATTAGTAATACCCAAATAGGTAGAGATAAGTTAAGACAAGTCAGTCGATCATACCTTATAAATACACACACACAAGTACACTATTATTATAAGTTACCAGAATCGGTTGAAAGTTTGCGAGGGAAGGTTTAAATCCCACATCAAACAAAGCGTATTACAAGACTAAAGACTATGTCGAAGACAAGCTTGTTTGGAAACAAGAGGCTTTTTTGTTAATTCAATATCTGCATTATTGTTTAAACATCTATTAACTGCTCCATCGTTGTTTTATTTTATTTATTGTCTAATTATTATCTAGTAACTAACAATCATCGGTTAATATCATCAATAGTATCTTATGACGCAATACTCAATTAACAGACGCGACTAAATTGTATTTGTAATTAGAATTTCAATTAATTTTAAATGAGTGAATATATAATAATCGTGGAATCCTAAAGTTCGGATGACTAATAAACTGATGTACACAAGACACCCAAACCGAAGCAATTATTATCTGCCAGTAGTAGTAGTCCATACATACAATATCTGAAAATTTAGGGTCCCAAGCTCTTAACACGATCCATTTGACGAACTAAACTGAACTGTTGAAGGGAGCTATTAGCCTGTATAACTACATCCCGCTTCTTTACTTGCATAATTGATATTTTAACACGTTGTTATGGTAAGGCCCTTGTTCCGTGCGAGAAATGTAACATTAAATTATAGACAAAAGAGTTTCTGCAGGTACAGTCAGAGTAAACTTGCATTTGTGACACGTTGCAAGTGTCTAAGTTAGCGGTAGAAGTTTCATTTTACTTTTGGCTAGCTTGCGACTCGCAGAAAAGACTTCAGGACATCCCTGAGGGTATCGACCCTCAGGTTGGAGGACTTATCTAATAAAGATAGTAAAGATAAATGGTTACTTACGGCAGTCCCTAGTATCAATACAAGTCCCATTCATTGCTCTTTTCATGTTGAAACGGCATTTACATTTGGGTGTCCCGCACTGTCCGGAGTTGACACAATCCCGGCCATCTTTCTCGCTTGTCGGGCACCTGTCTCTGTAGCAGTCTGTCGGACAGTTGTCTTCGTCTTCTCCAGGAGGACATTGTAGTTGTACTGGGAAACAGAGATCATGAGTATGTCTTGTTATATGCATTCTATTGGCTTTGAAAAATTGTGGCACACAACTTAAAAAACTGGCCAAGTGCGAGTCAGACTCGCGCGTGAAGGTTTCCGTACCGTCCGTAGCAAAGAACGGCAAAAAAATCACATATTATGTCGTATGGGACTCTCGTAGTTACTCAGATACCCGCGAAACGAGACACAATAGTATAACAATATCTAACAGCGCGGTCTCATAGGACCGGTTGGGGATTCAAACGTTAAATAGTATTTGTAGTTATAGCGGCAAAAAATATTTCGTTTCTATGCATTCATAGTCTGTGAAAATGTCCACTTTCTAGTTATCACGGTTCACGAGATACAGCTTGGTAACAGACAGATGGACAGCGGGGTCTTAGTCCCTTAAAAAAGGCCCAGTTCTGGTTGTATTACAATGTTTAACCAGTAATAGTACATTATGATACAAGTGTGTAATGTGTGCGATTACCGTCGCGGTGGTATTAAGTAGAGATGAAACGGATATCCGGTAACTATCCGGTATCCGGCCTATCCGGCCGCCATAATACTATCCGGCCGAATACCGGATAGCTACTATGCGGCCGGATGGATATCCGGCCGATTAAAAAAAAAAGCTGGATAATAGAAACATATTTTTGAGTAATTATTTGCTTTATTTAGTAAGAATCACATTACTTAAATATAATTAGTTTAAGGGGGAAGCTTCAGGTTAGCCCGCGCAATTAAAATTTTTTTACGTTTTTTGCTATTTGCAGGCCAGTGGTAGGTTGTATGAAGTTAAAAATACTTAAGCGGCTGTAATACGTAACTAGTTACATAATTATAACCATAAAAATCATCAATACAAGCCTCCAAGCTCACCTAAGTGTAGGAACGATTTTTTCGAGGTCAAAAACCTTCCTGCAACTTAGTGAGCACAAATAAAATTATAACCTAAAAACGATCACGCACGTGTCTGCACTGCATGCAATCGACACAATAATAAAATGACAGATACAATTGTTAACTTCACTCATCAACGAAAAGACCCGAATCGAACCCAGTCCACCCGATCGTTCGCGCGACGCCTACGCAAACGGCTAAGTTTCGCCGAATATTCGGCGGCCGGATATTCGGCTATTCGGCCACTTGGTCGGCCGAATATCCGGTATCCGGTATCCGGCCAAACTGCTATCCGTTTCATCTCTAGTATTAAGATCCGAGCCGTGGCGAGGATCTTAAGAGAACCAAGAACGGTAATCGCCGATTACTCACGTGTATCATACGACGTTTTTCGACACACTTGTGAAGAAAATAAACGAAAAATCAGCTTTATTTAGTACCTAAGTATATGAAAAGTTTATTTAGATTAGATAAACAGTTCGTAAATGTGAAGTCAGTAAAGTTATAATTAACTATTTTTGACTGTATAGTGGTCCCATGACTTAGATTTTCTACTTGAAGGCGTACAGCATAAATCATTTTCCTCATAAATAGTTGTTGTAGACATTTTTGTAAAATCTGTAATTTATTTTTAAATATGGCGGCTAAAAAATTGACTTTTCTTAAACGCGCGCATGCGCGAAAAATGGCGGCCATAGACTAGCTACTCTAACCTCTTGGTTTAGAAAAAATAAGAATGAGGTTGCATATAAACAGAAAATACAAATTAGATGGAAGATTTAATTAATTAATTATGTAAAATTTTAAACAGTTTATTTAAACACGAAATTGCATGAAATAAGTAAGCAAAACACTAATTCATGCTATTGAACGCAATAACAAATTTTATTCTTTTTTGTCTTAAAACTCTTTTTGACAAAAAAGAGGTTAAACAAAAAGGTTCTAACTACATTACCGCACATGTGCATAATAGTAATCAAAATGTCACAGTTTGGTAACGAGCCCCTTTATATACCTAAGTACAGTGCAATAACAGCCACTTTATGAGCAAGTGTATCGAAAAAAACATTATAGCAATTGAGTTAACCCGTTAAACTAATTGGTCATCAATAGAGGCATTGGCTTCAATCGTGATGTTGTATTGCACGGTTTTCCATTGTTTTATGATAAACGTTACGAATAGGGACTTGAGGAGCTCGTGGCTAGATAATAACAGCCGCACAGGTCGATCTTCAAGGTTAAGCAACGCTTGCCTAGGTTGGTCTGTGGATGGGTGACCATCTTAACATAACGAGTTTCCTCCGTGCCTCGGAAAGCACGTTAAACCGTTGGTCCCGGCTGTCATTTGGAGATCTTTGGCAGTCGTTACGGATAGTCAGAAGCCAGTAAATCTGACTCCAGTCTTGCCATGAAGTACCGTGTTACCCCAGTTAATGGGTTGTGGAGGTCTGGTAGGCAGCCGCTCCACGTAAAATACTGGTATTCAGCTAAATCCGGCTTGACTGGAAGCCGACCCCAATATAGTTGGGAAAAGGCTAGGCAGATGATGATGAGTTACGAATAGGGACTTATTACATAGTATTACCCAGCTTATTATTTATGCGCGATAAAAACACGAAATCTTCAGATGATTATAAATAAATAGGTAGGTATTTACAAAGCCTTGAAATCTAGTGACCTAATTCTTTTTTCAAACTAACATAAAATCGCCTTTTCTATAAATGCTTACAAATTGACATAACGATATCAGAAGAATGAATTAACGTAAGAAACATTTTTACATTTTGGGGAAAAGACCCTTATGTCCATAGTCGTGACATTTTTACAGTTTTGGTAAATGACCCTTACGTTAATTCATACCTACTTCTGGTACATCGATAAGTCCTACCTAAATGTTACCAAAAATTGCCAAAAGGTTGGGCAGATACTCGTAATTGTGAAATGGGTAGAACGAACGGTGACTTTTATACAGATCACTAAATAACGTCTCTCGTACAATATGGTGCGGAAGGGAGTGTTAGACTTTTACTAATTGATTGACTAACAAGCTGGGTTCTTGTTCCTTCAGTTGCCCTTAGTGTAAGGGCACGGTAGCTCTTTCGAATATTTTGTGACTCTAAAACGATGCCCTTATATGAAAAAAAAAAATCCTACGTACGAAGGGCCAGCGAAATAAAAATACACTAAATCATTTCGTAATAAAATGCCAAATACTCTAAACAATATATAAAATACATATTATAGTCAAACAAAATATGCTTACCGGTGCTATGAATCGTGAAGAAGATGACGAACAAGACTAAGAACACTTGTCGCGTCATTTCTCTGCCAGTGCGTTCGTAACAATGAATGATGCACTACTAAACTAGGAACTAAATATCAATATTTTGTTTAGCACTTCGGTCATTCACAATAGATCGTCCATGAAAGGTATGGGTAATTCTAATTACCATGTCAGTGTGTTAGGCCTTCGAATATTTGAATTTAGAGCCATCTGTCTTTTGTTTTAAGAACTAATTGGTCACGGTGCTTACTAGAATACGAATTACTTGTAGAGTTGTTGAATAGATGGCAGTGGAAGTTTGAATTTTTTTTACGATTAATATTTTCTGTTTTCTGGCTGGCCAGTTTGATTTTTTAATAAACATTTTTGAGTTTTCTGGCAGGCCCGTTTGATTTTTGAATAAACACTTTTGATGCGCAAGTTTTTTTTTCAAATGGTTTTAACGTTCGAAATTCAAATTACCTAGTTTAAACTCCTGGGAAACGCCAATATTAAATTAGATCCCTAGGGACAGAACGACTCGATTTAGATGAGGGTAAAAGATGCTTATATAAAAGTGTATTAACCAGCAGGTGTAGTAAAAAAACTACTTTTTAGCAAAGCCACAACCGACCTGTTCGTAATTAGGTTAACCACACTAATCCCGTTTACCGGAATTTTAAGTATCCGGGCCATTCTGCAGTCCCGGACGTTAGGCCGGGATCGTTTTGGTTCACTTCTAACCGAATTGTGGACGCTTATTTGTTATCAAGCCGCCATTTGTTATAGAGCATTTAAGACCTGTCACGTCATTGTTTTGGTTGGAAATGATTCTTTCTGGGCCTGTTTTTATAGAAGCCAGGATTCACAAGTAAAATTCAGTGCCAAAGGGCCTCAGAAGGACATAAGTGGGTTTTAGTCAGTAAAAGTCAAGAAATAGGAGCCCACCTTGTTGTACTTAGGCCTTGTTGTAGTTCTACGAATATAAAAAGTGCAAATCAGGCTCGCACATTAAAGTTTTCATACCGTCCGTAGCAAAAAACACGTTTGTTGTATGGGACTCCCACTTAAACATTTTTTTTTTCTATTTTTAAGTATTTATTGTTATAATGGCAGATAGTGGAGTCATAGTAAGGACCCTACGAATAGTAGTTCGTTTTTACCCTTCGGGTAAGGAACCCCAAAAACATCTTTCTTAAGATCTTGTCTATAAAAGTAGTATAAAGTATTCCAACAATTTGTCCTACTCAACGGCTGAATTTTTAATAAAAATGACAAGTTGTTATCTCATCCTGAAGGTGTGATGATAAGGCATTTTCCTCTAAAGCCTCTTCACTCATTTTTTATGCGGCATGATAAGCGAAAGATTTACTTGTCGAACGAAGTAGACGCTAATATAAATAAACCTCATCAGTCTATATATCTTTAATTTGATTCATTCTTGGAAATCCGGCTTTAATTTATTGATAGAGCAACCCGTCGTGTCTGCCAGTGGCTTCGTCCGCGTAATAGTTTCTATTGCCGAGATAAAAAAAATGTATTCGAAGCTTCCTAGTTGACGCAGGGAACTGCACACTTCCTAAACTATGAAATTTTTATATACTTAAGAAACGAAGATAAATTATGATAATCATTTTCTTCTTCCTGCCCTTATCCCATTTTATTTGGGGTCGGCGCAACATGTTTTTTTCTTCCATTCTGTCCTGTCACCCGTCATGCTATCATCAACTCCCTTTTCTTTCATATCAGTCTTCACACAATCCATCCATCTTTTCTTTGGTCTCCCTCTTCCCCTCCATCCGTCCACATGTAAATTCAAAACTGCTTTGGTAACATGTGTTTCATCCCTCCTCTTTACATGACCATACCAAGACAAACGGTTTCCTTTCAGCTTTTCAGTCACTGGTGCCACTTTCAAACTTCCTCTAATATACTCATTTCTCACTTTATCCATTCTCGTCACACCACACATCCATCTCAACATCCTCATCTCCGCTACATGCAATCTTTTTTCATCCTTCTTTTTCACAGCCCAACATTCTGATCCATACAGTACGACAGGTCTTATCACGGACTTGTAAATTTTACCCTTCAGCTTGAGGGGCATCCGTGGGTCACAGGTTGTTCCCGTGACCTGTCGCCATTTCATCCATCCTGCGTTGATCCGATGTGTTACGTCCCGGTCTACCTCGCCGTCCCCTTGGACAAGCGACCCGAGGTACCGAAACTCGGAACAGACTGGTATGGGCGTTCCAGCAAGAGCTAAAGGCACAGAATTGGAAAGACCGCCGAAATCGCAGAACAAGTACTCCGTCTTGGTTCTGCTCAATTTCAGACCAACACTCTCCAGTCTATGCCACCACACCTCCAATCTGCTCTGGACCTCCTGGCCACTCTCAGCAACCAGCACAATGTCGTCGGCAAACAGCATACACCAAGGGACCTCTTCCTGGATATCTAACGTCAAAGCGTCGACTGGCAAATGATTATCATATCATATCATCAATTATGATAATCATTTGCCAGTCAAAAATAATGAAAAAAATTACGGGATCTTTTTCCTTTTACCTGTATTTCACTGATGAAATTTTTAAATTATCTACTTTCCTAAAGTATTTGGAATAAAGTCATTTTTTCGTCCGAGCTTTCTCAGAAAAGTTTCCCTCGATGTATCTCCAATGGACGTATAGGAAAAAATGTCATTCAATTCGGTGTATCTCGTTTCGTCTCAAATGGACGCATAGGAAGATTGTGCGATTTGATTTGGTGCACTTCGATTGGACTTTAGTCGATACCAGGCTTAACATTTCCGCAGTCAAAAACATGCACGTGAATTAAATAGTGGTATACTCGTAACTGAAGAGTATTCAAAACTTCCAATATTTGACAGCAATTCTTTTTTGAACACATTCCTTGAGGGAACCCCACTGAAACTATCTTAGTAATTTCTTTAGGAATAACCTAAATAGGTACCTACGTAGTCGTTTGTAGAAGTATTACGATAAGTATCGTTAAAAAAAATTGCCAAAGTTGTGATACGAAATTACATTTTTATCGAAATGTAACTTTTTCTTACCTGAACAGGAAATGGGAAAAAAGTTTTGTTATAAAAGTTTATTAATTTCGTTCAAAACATCATGATATCGATTTTTTTTTCTTTAATTAAACTTTCAATAACTTATAAAGTATTCTGAAATATTCAATTATCTTTTGGCACTGAGATGTATTTCAGAGATCCTAATTTTTTATTTAATATTGACAGTCAAACAAATTCCTAGTGTTCATAGAAAAATATACCAGAGGCAGAAAGCCACACGTCTGGCGTCTCTTTTATATTTCTTTAACAAATTTGCTCTACTTTTGCGCACTTTTTTGTCCGTTCCATATTATCCGTCCTATACATCCTTTTTGTATTTTTTATTAATACGAGTATGCTCTTATCTTTTTCCTATTTCATTGTTCATTGTTGCATTATGAAGTATATTTGCTATAAGTTATTTATAACCGGTTTGAATATACATATTTTTGATAGTTTTTTTTCGATTGCATGCACTTGTTGGGCTCAATGTGCTGATATATTCTATTTGCTCTAGCTAAAGTGACAGAAAAATAATTATAAATAAATCGATTCTACGTATAGAATGTGAAAACTGTCCTGTTTGTCTAGTGGTTAGTGGCCCTGACTGCCACGCCAGAGGTCGTGGGTTCGATTCCCATCCAAGAGAAATGTTTCTGTGATGACCAAGATCATTTGTTCTGTGTCTGAGTGTAATTTATCTATAATATGTATACATTTAGAACTATATATGTATGTTTATCAGTTGTCTAGGACCCATAACACAAGCTCTACTTAGCTTGGGATTAGATGGCGTTATGTGAAAATTGTGAAAAAAAATATATTATATTATTATTAAAGATGAAAAAAGATTGCATATGGTGGAGATGAGAATATTGAGATGGGTGTGTACTTGTGTAGAGTGACATAAATGAATAAATTGATTACACTAACTCTATTTTCTTTCGTATAACTCCTCACACAATCTATCTTTTCTTTGGTCTCCATCTCTCTTTTTAATTATCTTCATAGCATAGCAAAGCATCAGCCTTATAATGTTCCCACTGCTAGGACTCAGACGTCCTCTCTGTCATCTACTCATAACTCTTTTAATAACATGCATTTCATTCCTCCTTTCCACATAACATAGTAACATAAACGATTCCCTTTCAACCTTCCAGTCACTGGCTCCACTTTCAAACTTCCTCAAATCGCATTGTCAAAATTTCTACTATCAAAAGAATTCAGCATACCATATGAGCTCCTTTATAAGAAAATCAATTTGTATCACTTATGCAAGCTCCCCAGAAACTTATAAACTACAAACAATACGACAATTTCTGAGCCGTCTCAGTAGAATTGTAAGTGGTAAAAATACAAGAGAGAATTTTAAGTAACTCGCTGAGCACAGCTATCATCTCAAACAGTGAAATATAAATGCTTATCGTCGTTGATGTTGCATACTTTTGGGTTGTAGCTTGGGTCGTGGATGGAGCGGGGCGGGAGAGGTAGCCGAGCGATTAGCGAGTTGCTTGATTTAAGAGGTTCTGTTGCTAAAGTGAGACATGCTTAGGCGGCTTCTTTTCTTTCTTTTTTTCATGTAAGTACAACTGACGGGTAAAAGTACAATTTTATACGACATTTAAACCATGTGAATTATCGTGTGACAAGTTTTAAATAAAACAACACATTTTAACATAACTGTTTCATGAAAACAAGTGCATGTAAGAAACAAAGCGATTAAAAATTGCTTTAGGCTTCAAAATTCTTAATGTAAGAATTATTAGCGATGTCTGTTGCCACATAGGAACTTGAATCGCATTGCAGAGTTTAGAACACATACAACAGTCCGAAAGCAATTACCGGGCAGTTGCCCGGACCAGACGTCTATGTAGTCAGAGGATCATCCCTTTTTATCGAAAGTTTACGTGATTTTATTCCGCATACCTCTAAAGATTTGATCACGAGCCATTTCTATAGATGTTGTATTTTTCAGTTTAGTCAACCTATATCATTTCAAAATGTTTAGTTTATTTTCACTGTAATTAAAATTCATAAAAAGTAATTTCGTCAAGACCCATTTTTCCAATGCGCAACTAGTTCGTTCGTTTGTGTATCGCTTATTCTTGCAATCCGCTCAAGCCATTCCTACAGACCAAACCCTTATAGTTACAGAAGTCTGACTCTGAATCTCGTTTCACACTAAAATATACACGAAGGCAATTTTGTGGCCGTCCCTGGGGAATCGAAAGAAAACATTTGAGTTTCGGGAAGCTTATAAGTTAGTGTAACGTTATGTTATGTATGTGTTAGTGAAGTTAGGGACGTTTGCACACATGACTTCGTGACTTTTCGGTTAAGCAGCGGCTAATAGACGTGAGTTGTGGTTATTTTTTTCCATGGAGACGTTGTTTTATAAGCTTAAGTGTACGGGAAGTGGTCACTTCTTTCTGTGAAGCAAAAATGCAAGTAAAGGAAGTGGTTGAAAGTATCGGTCTTGCCCTCCACTGGAGATATCCCAGGCATTAGGATTCGCAAGGCGATTACCAGCCACTGTAGGCGCAGAATTGTGGATGGCGAGCCATGGTTATTAGGCAAG
This sequence comes from Mythimna separata, assembly GCA_030763345.1. Classification (NCBI taxonomy): domain Eukaryota; kingdom Metazoa; phylum Arthropoda; class Insecta; order Lepidoptera; family Noctuidae; genus Mythimna; species Mythimna separata. The sequence goes on along the minus strand of CM061171.1, from coordinate 20,055,028 downwards.
TCATGGTTATTAGGCAAGTCATGGTTATTAGGTGAGCCATGGTTGTCAGGAAAAACCGCAATGGCCTGGGCCTGGATTTTTGAAAGAGTTACGGTGGCCTTGCGACGCAAAGTGCATCTAAAGGACACAGTTTTTACACAATAAAAGTTTGACCTGAACTATTGCTTACTCTACCCAAGCGGGAGTAATCATTTGATGACATCCACATAAAAAAGATATCTACTGATTTCGTCAGGTCGATGAAGCAAATGATGTGTATCCGGCCTAATGTAGATTCTAATTTCGACATGCCACAGATTCGCAGAATCAGTCCGTCGTCGTACGTCAACATGGTTTGCTCGGTCGCTTTATTTCCTTTGATATGTAGACGAGACCCGAACGAGAGACCTACCATAGAATAGCCATGTATAGAAGCGAAACTATAATTCTGAGCGCATTCTTAATGCCTACGAGAGAATTTGTTCTCCATCTTTTTGAATTGATGGCTAACTTTTTAGAAAGTGTAGTCCTGTTGGTAGTTACGTCACCTGCAGCATAAAGCGTCGGTTAGAAGGCTAAGGCGGGAGCCTTAGCCTTCTAACCTGACCTATCCGTGTCGGAGTGCCCTAAAATTACGTCAGCTCCTTCCCTGCTCTCATGTTTTACACGCATTATGTAGGTACTACGCATTCGGTATTGTATATAATACGTAGGTAAAGTATAAATTTAAATAATATCAACGCGTTTTGGGTATTCTATGCAGTGGCTAGGTATTGTAGATTTTTTTCAAAATATTAAGAGATATTCTAGTGAACTCGTGCTATCTTCGAATTATAGAGAGGTTCGAAATATCGCTGGTTTGAATTTAACGAGAGGCGATTGTATTGATATCTCTAGAGGCTAGGCAAAAAGTATCAACAACAACTTAAAGTTTAGGTAAGTAAATATTTCAGCGCAAGCCAATCCCAAAGGTATGATGTTTTGTATCCTCTTCCTTCCCTCTGAACACCGATCCTTATCCTGAGCCTCTAGTAACGAAAGCATAGTTACCATTTATATACCATAAACTTACTTCCGCTCTATCGTGGAGCGAGAGAGCCTTTTGTAGAGTACTTATGTCCTTTAGTAGCCCTTTGCGTTCTAAGGCCACGGTAAATTCTTTTGAACATTCCAACACCCTTAGATCAGAGAACAGTCTTCTATGCCGAATTCTTAGTCTATGTCAGTGTATCTACACTTTGTTAGCTTTTGCTTGCTGTCTACATTACGAACGGAACACGTTAGTTCACAACTTTTGTTGATGTTGTGGATGGGAATTCAATTTTAACTTGCTTGGGCGTTGCGAAAATGATTACTTTGCTAATTGTTAGAGCTTAGTTGATTAAGATAATTAATTAGAAGTATTTTGTTTTCGTTCGTGACAATTTTGTTGTTTTCGGGGGAAAAGTATCAAATGGTATATGGATTTTTAGAAGAAGGCAAGTGCGGTGCCCATGTTCAAAACATGAGCCACATGAGAGTCCTCCTGCTCTTTGGAGGATCTAATGAGTGCCATCGATGCTGCAGTTAACGTAAGTAGTTTAGGTCCTGTGTGGATTAGTATATTATTATTAGTGGATGTCACAAATTTGCGAATTTTTGGTTCTAGAACATGCCACTTTCCTCACGATATCTTGCTTCACCGTTTTGAGAGCAATAGTGACGAAATAAATTACACGAAAGTAATGCGCCTGGCTGGGTATGAACCCGCGACTTACAACTCGTAAGTTGAGGATGGACTCGATGAGCGCTCAGATTCTGAATGCCTTTGTAGCCAAAGTCCAACCTGCAGAGAAATTAGTTTCCAAATTTATACACGTTATCATATTTATTCAGTGGCACCGGAATAACGTACAATTTAAGTTAACTTTGTAGTTATTCAAATTCTTCTATTCATAGTGACTGTGCAAGCTTTCCAAATTGTTATGAATTGTTCTCTCTTTTGTGTGAAATGCTTCGTTTGCATTGGTGCTTCGGTACCTATTTCGAGTATTGCTTGAATAAATTATTATGAACGTCCTCATTTCCCCGAGTTGAATTTAGAGTATAATTGTTCTGGTTTAAAAGGAGAAATATGTAGTGTGCAGGTTTTATAAATAGAAAAAAATCTTCATTGTTCTGATCTTTTAATGACCTCTCTATTTTAGTTTAGCTTTTGGTCGGTACCCAAGTGAATTCTAGACGTACATTGAATTAAAAGAAGAACATATTTCTGAAGTAGGTAGCATAATTTTCAAAAATTTTGTACAGACAATTTTTATATAACTTTGGCTCTTGGGAATAACTTGGACCAAGTTCGTTAACCGATAGAAACACAGTAATAGCAGTGTCTCGCGTTCTTATTGGTTAAGTGCTTTTAGAGGTATGGGGAAAATTGACCAGACGGGTGTTATGTCTGGTTTGGACAACTGCTCGAGAGATGACTTTGGGCTGTCTTGTCTCAAATCACGCGAAGAACTCTAATTGTTAAAATATATGTATATAAATTTGATCTGAAAACTCTTCAACTTTGTAGATATTTAACAAAATGTGCATGTGGTTCCTTTTGACGTTTAGAAAATGATAGGTTTTCTTTTATACAAAAAAGAACCACAACCCAGGGATTTACTCCTAAAAATGAAACTATTTATTGACAGTATCGTAATAAAGCAAAAATATAAAAAAATACATATAGAGAGTGTTTATTCAACGTTATCATCAAATTGGATTTCGAAATCGGCCGTGTCTAGTCCACCTATAACGTCTTCTATTGCATCATCAAAAATGAGACCATTATATTTCTATATATACAAGATGCACACAGTTTTCTGTGTGCATATTGTAGAATAAGATGCAATATGGACTGAATATCGGCTAGTTTCGCTCGTGATACCGGCTTCCCAAAAGGCACAGTGGAACTAAAGGTTCCGACAAGATTACAGCTGGTCTGCTACGAACAGGTCTCTGTCATTGGATAGGTAACTATGTTCGGGTATCAATACTTGTGGTTCCATTTTGAAAAAAAAAACTAGCAATTATTATGAATTTAATTTACGCGTAACGATACAACAGACCTTGGTTCCATTAATAATAATAATAATAATAATAAATTATTTATTTGCGTAAAACATGGTATAAAATGGTGTTACATAAAATGGGAACAGTACAAACATGTTTAGCTATTTTAAGACAGCATGCAAAAATTTCAAAGTTATGATAATTTACATAGTTAGGTACAAGCAAAAATGTAGGGAGACAATAAATCAACATTTCTTGTCCATAAACTCTTTTAAATTATAAAAACTATATTCACTTAACCACTGGTGCAATTTAATCTTAAATAATCTCGTACTCAATGTTTTAAAGTGGTTAGGAATATGGTTATAAATACGTACACACATTGCCAGGCAGTTTTTGTTGTATTTGGTAAGTCTTGGTACATCATTCAGAACTAATTTAAAGGGATCTCTTCTGTTACGAGGGCAAACTTCGTTTGCGGTCTTAAACAATTCGCTATTTTTAACTACGAACACACAAGTTTCATAAATGTATAGAGATGGTAGCGGCAGCAAACCAAGTTTTTTAAATATTGGTCGACATGTTTCATTAGGTTTAAGTCCATACCACCCAATGTGAGTGCGGTGCCTCTGTTCAAAACATGAGCCACACGTTGGAGTGCCCTAAGTGCCCAAACACCTGCACTTTGGAGGATTTGATGAGTGTCACCGATGCTGCAATTAGCGTGGCTACCTACTGGGCCCAAACAATCTGAAGAATTTACCTTCGATTCGAAAAGAAGAGGAGTCCATACATTGCTCGTATGCACTTTTTTTGAGCGATAAATGCTCTGTTTAGATCGACGCTATTACCCCACATGATAAGACCGTAACGTAGTAGTGATTCTACATATGCATGGTATGACATAATGGCAGTTTTTATATTGGTTACATTTTTAACTTGCTTCAGTGCATAAACGAACCTATTAATTCTAGTGCTAACATTGTCAACATGTTCTTTCCAGTTTATATCCTGATCTATTATTACGCCTAGAAACCTGGTATGGGTGACCTCGTTGATTCTATTTATATTTAGCTTGATGTTATTTTTATAATTATTTGATCGATTAAATTGAATAAAAACGGATTTACTTAAATTAATTTTTAAACGGTTGATGTTAAGCCAATGGAGTAATGTATCTATTGTATTATTAATATCAAACTCATGATCTGCAATGGTATTTTGTTTTCTATCGGATGTCACTATAATAGATATATCATCAGCAAATAAAATACATTTATGTTTTGTTATATTTATTATGTCATTGATATATATTAGAAAAAGTATTGGGCCTAGGACGCTTCCTTGAGGTACGCCGTATTTATTATGCTTATAATCTGAAGAGTAGGGTGTCATTTCCTTATGTGTGTTTATTTTGTTTATAATGACACGTTGTTGCCTGTTGCTTAAGTAGGATGATATCCACTCAAGAGCAGGTCCCCTTATCCCAACAGACTCCAGTTTTTCTATCAATATCTCATGTGACACTAGGTCAAATGCCTTTGATAAATCAAAGAAAATACCAGTAGTCAAATGATTATTGTTGACGCTTGACAGTATTGATTTTATGAGAGAGAAAATAGCTAATGAGGTAGACTTGTGTTTTTGGAATCCAAACTGTTCTTCACTTATTATTTTGAATTTTTTGCAGAAATCAATTAGCCTTTTGTACATACATTTTTCGTAAATTTTTGATAAAATAGGTATTAATGTTATAGGTCGATAGTTGTTAATATCAGATTTGTCACCCTTTTTGAATATCGGTTTTACTATAGCTAGTTTTAATTTATCAGGAAAAGTTCCAGCTGAAAATGATGTGTTTATCAGATGAGTCAAGATACCAGTTAGTTCAAGACAACAGGTTTTTATGATTTTGGTGTTAATTTCATCATAGCCTTCAGATCTGGTGTTGGTCAGGGACATTATTTCCTGTCGGAGCTCGCTTTCTAGCATCGGTTTAAGAAAAATCGAGTTGGCACATTTGTTTTTCGCTTTGAAGCTTTGTCCAACACTTGATTGCATAGGTACATGCGTTATATTAATATAATGGTTGTTAAATACCGAAGCCATTTCAGCTGGGTCTGTGATTACTGTATCGTTTAGCTGTATGGTTTCTATGTTATTTTTAGGGGTCATATTACTTAATTCATTTTTAATGACAGTCCAAGTAGCTTTGCATTTGTTTTGATGTGCTTTTATATAGTTTATATTTGCGTTCTTTTTTGAGCCATAGATGCATTTTTTTAGCAGGTTGGAATAATTTTGATATTTAGTTTTATCATAGGAATTTTTGGTTTTGTAATAATGATAACGTAGTCTACGTTTAGTTTTGCAACTGTTTCTTTTAAAAATAATTGTTAATAATAGAAATGTGTGTAATGTATAATGGGTACCATGTATGTGTGGATCTGTTTCGTATAAAAGGACCTGGTAATAATATCGTTTGTTTGTTTGAACAATCGTGTTCCATTGTACTGTGATTCGGTTTTGCATGTTATGTAGTATTTGTTTTTGCTGTTGGTTCTATTCTGCTTTTAGTATACCTAGTTTCCAAAGGAAAAACAATGTGGTTCTTTTTAGTATAAGAATTTAGACCACTTTTAAATTAGTCTGCTTCAAAAAAATGAAATACGAAATTTGTCGTGTGGTTCCATTTTGCATAAATACGGACAATTGAGCGATGTAGGATTTCGTATTTTTGTACTTATAATATGGTACCATATAATATGATACTTTTTACTCTGGGAGTATGTTCTCTTCGGATAGTTTATATACTTTCACGCAGGCAAAGTCACTAGCAGAAGGTAAGGAAGGTGTGTTATTGCCAATATTATTTACAAACAACATTTTTAAAACATGTTGAGAAAGTGGTTTGCACCTGTTTAGGCACCCTAATCACACCACATCACACAACACACACATCACACACACACACACGCACACACACACACACACACACACACATCACATTATATTTTGACACTGGCAACACGGAAGAATTATATATTATAACAAATTCATTATTAAAATGTCGTGGTAAAGCTAGCCAAAACCTGTACAAGAGGAAGCATCAAAACTGTATTTTCCAAGCTTATGGTTTTAAGCCCACATAACATTGTAAGCTCTCAAAACACAAAACATTACCTGTGAAATTTATAACTGGCTTACAAATGTTTGGGCTGTGGGATTCACGAAACAAGGGTCTTACCATGACGTGCTAAGATGCCAAACGTGTGCGCGAGAAAGAGGGATGGAGCTTTACACCCTGGGCTCCAGCCGTTTAACAGTTTAGTTAAAGTCGTCAAATGTATCGTGTTAACCTCCCAAACGCACGTTTTCTAAAGTGAGCACTCGGGGCTCTGTCATCTGAGCACCATTGGATCACAATTGATCGGTCACCATTGGTCGCTGTTTATTTGGAGATTTTTTTGCACGTAACAAAAACATGCATTTAATCGAACTAAATGGTTCATTCACTTACAATTTTAATATTTTTAAATCGTAAGAACACTGTTTGTCACCGTAACCTTTGTTGACGTCCCACTGGTTGAGCTCGTGGTTTTTTTTTTTATTATTATTGATAGGCTTGCGCTTGACCACATTTCACCTGATGGTAAGCGATCATGTGGTCGACGATGGAGCACGCTTGCCTAGAAGCAACCTATTCACTCTTGACTTAAAGACCCCTAGGTTGTAGCTATCAGCAAACACAGCCGGTAAAGCCTCAGATAAAATTTGTTCGAAGGAGTTACTGCGGCCATGGGACGCGAAGGGTAACTAGAGGGACACAGGTGGGTTTTACGTAATAACAGTCTGACGTTCCTCGCTCCATCTAGATCGAGCAAAGTTATGTGATAATTTTCCACCTAACAGATGGCATTTATACTCATAGTTGTAATAGAATTAGTAAGTTAAAATTAGATTTTACATTTAAAAATATTGGTACTTGAACTTTTACAACAACACCTTTTATAAACAAAAGTTAATGTATGGTAATGAGTTCGTTGAAAAAATCTAATTACACGGCCTAGCACGCTCAGCGCCACAAATATATGAATTAAAAAGGCTTATGAAATATAAATTGTATTGTTTTACGTGAGTCCGCAGTTTGTAAAATTTCACAGTAATAAACAATGTGTTTTAGAAGACCTCTAACATAGAATTCAACATTATCTTGCGTTTGACTGGTTTTTCACGTAGTCTCCTGTTAGTGTATCTAAAGATATGGATGACCTTCTTATAAATCAAGGGGCGGAGGACATTCTTGAGTACCTACCTATATAAAAAAGTATCTTTGTAGTACCTATAGCGACATCTACATCGCCACACAGGAACTAAACTACAAAATCCTGCTTAACGCTATTACAGTTTTCCACGCGATTAAAACAGGACAATTCAAATCCAACTATCGAGCAGCTACTCTGACGAGATGCATCACCTGTCAAAAGATCCTCTCTTTTCAATCTACCCTGTTCCACATACCATCTAAATACCGACACGCAAAAAGGCAAACATATCTTGAATCTTTTGAACCTTATATCAAAGCCATGCATATCTATCGAGCTCATCCATGCATTATCTATCTACAGCATCACTGCATCACAATGAAGGTATCAGTAGCCTGATTCATGTAAAATTAAATAAGTCAAATATCGTTGAAGTTTCAGAGTCCTTCAAAACCAAATCAAATCCGATTTTATTCTACATAGGCCTACATGGGCGCTTATAAAACGTCAGAAGCTAATACACGGTTCCAAATTGGTCGTTTTCTATGGGGAAGAACTGGCAAGAAACTTCATGGTTACTCTTTTCTTCGATCGAAGTCCTACCCAAAATCAATAATCACATGTTATTCGAACAAGATTCGATAGAACGACAATTCAATTGGCATGAAACTAGACGATCTATCAACCGCTTATTGCCAGATTTTTTATGTATTCCACCAGGATAATGATTAACATAGCTGAATACGCGTCAACGATACTTCGATTGAAGGACTTTAATATGGGTGACGTTCAAGCTCAAATGGTATGTGAATACGATAATGGTCTAAACGACTAAGGCCTCTTGTACATGGCACGTTTTTACTCCGTCCGTAACCACGGTGAAATTGCCGTCCGTAAGCACAGCGTGCAGTGTTGTACTTGTGGATCACTGAGAGAGCTTGTTGACATAAACGGCGGCGCTACGGAACGGCGCCGCCGTGTTTCATCAGTGTTGTATCGTAGTCTATGGACGCTTGTACACAGTACGTTTTATTTGCCGTGGCTACGTACGGAGTGAAAACGTGCCGTGTACAAGAGGGCTAAGTCACAACGATATCGTTGCGGTTTTAATTACATGAATCTGGCTACAGTTCTCTCGCGAGCACAGCTAATCGGCTCGCGTCGCCGCTTCGCGAATGCTTTATTGGAAGCTGACAATGCATCCGTGTGAATGCACGGCTTTCACATCGAGATCTAAGCAAGCTTTGACATGTGTCTCGGAAGATTACGTGCTGTTATGAGTATTGTGCTCAATTATCCGCTTTAAATCTAAGTTACCCGTGAATTTACATGCAATTACTGCATCGATTATTCTAAAGGGCTGCGAGTTTACTCGAAACTGAAACGAATAGAACATTTGAAGGAGCACAGATAGAGAGAGCAGAAAAACTCTGACAGTCCCTCTAGCTCCACCCAGAGTGGGAGAAGTTATTTAATGATTATCTACCAAAAACAATAAAAAATCTTAATCAGGCGTGTTCTTGCGGATGGTGAACAATGAGTATTTCGCCGTCCGGCCGTTCGGTAACCGTTACCGTTAGAGTGGGAGAAGTCATTGGATGGTGTCCCACCAAAAAAAAAGGTACGTAGTAAGTAATTCATTTATACACTTTATGTACACACACAAAAGAATTTGAAAAGAAGAAGGAGACAGAAAATAGGTTCAATGGCGGTGCTTGGTTATGGTGGTAATGGTTATGCTTGTAATTACGTAATGTAGCTCTATCGTGTTTTCATAGAACACACTGATGCCAACACGGTTAACAAGAAATTGTTAACCTGGAAATTTCTTTTAATAAACACCGGAATTTTTCGAATTGGTTTTAAAAAATACTCCCGATAACTTGAATAAGGTTTTTGAAAAATTCGAGTGAGTGACGGCATCGGTAGTAACGGAATGCCAATCGAGTGGTCTGGCGCTCTTTTTTGCGTGGCCCCTTTATCAAACATTGCATTGGATGAAATACACTTTCAACCGTACTCACATTGACGATAGATGACCTGAGAAGAATTCTCTTAACAAGCTTTTCCGGATACCTCTATTAGACAATTGTCTCATAATTTCAAGCTCACTACTTTGTTGTTGTAGTTGTTATGACATACTCGTACATAGTATTGGGTAATCGATTCACATTCAGATGGGAAAATATCTACTGACTTCTTTCACTCTAGGGTGGAGCGGGAGGGTGTTTCAGACTTTCTCTGACTAAAACCACTCCTATTTTCCTTTTTTGCCTTCGTTCCAGGGTTCCGGTTCACTTTCGCAAGACCCATAAAACTGATTCTCAGTTGCCTTGACTCGGCAGCGTCTCGCATATGTATGTGTATAAGTCTTTGTCTTTTATATTTTTGTCGTGTGGTTTGATAATTATGTTTGACTTACGACTAAAACAATAATCCTCAAAACATTGAATATCCTTTTTAATGTAAACAAAATAAATATTCCCCTAGTGGTGATAAATAAGCTTTTAGCAATTAATTTAAACTTCAACTAATAAATTGTAGAAATTCGCATTTTAGCTGCGAATTAGATAAAATATGTCCTGGTATTTTGTAGCAGTGACATAGTTTCTCTCTGGGGCGCGATTCAATTTGAAAACTAATTCTAATTGCATTCATGATTTTGATTTGTTTGAATATTACCAAAATTAATAGACTGGTGTTATTTTCAAACCACATTCATACACACGGTTGAATAGAACTGTGATATTCATCAGATAAATGTAATCGTCCATAACTTCGAGTGCATCCTTTACTAATACATGAATGAACCTTTTTTTATAATCAGCGTTTCCTACATTGCACCTGTAGCAGTCACCACACATTCTTCCAGCAAAAAACTAGGTCATGATCAGAATCGTCTACAATTATTATTGTAACCCCTCATATTGTTGAACGGTCCTCCGTTTCCGACCACCGTAGGCGCGGGTTCGCAGGGTTTGTAGGGTCTGGAAATAATCTGGACCGAGCCCAGTCGTCAACGGCGCGTTCTGTTCCACGCGCGCCTCAAGGAGATGTCAGCAAACTGTAGGGGCCCGGCAGAGCCGAAGCCTCTGGGGGGAACACGTGGTATTCCTAAAGGTTGACACCGAGTCCCCCCCAGATCGAAGGCAACGAAGAAACGGGGTAGGGGTTTAGTCAGTAAGGGTCTGACACGCCCTCCCGCTCCGCCCAAAAGCGGGAGAAGTCATTCTGATGATTCACCAACCAGAGAAAAAAAAAACCCCTCATATTGTTAGTTTATTATATTCGTTTAGAAAACTGCATGGTATTTTTCACAAGTGCGTATTACCAGTGGTTACACATGGCTCTGAAACATAAATCCTTACAATGGGCTTCATCAGTAGTTTTAAAGTTATCCAAAGTGCAATTAGAATAGCAATGTTTCCTTTGGTGATCGAAGCAGGAATTTTTCCGTGGAAGGAAGGAAGATTTCTGTGGGAACCCAATTTTACCGACAGAAACCGAAGAATCACCAAACGTAAATGGAAGTATACAGGGCACATTGCTCACAGGACGTGATGGTCAATGGGGCTCAAGGTTCTAGAGTGGTGACCGTGTAATGGAAGATGCAGCATTGAAAGGCCTTCCGGAGGATCGATAACCTGGTGATGGAAGCGAGACTTACAATGGTAATATGATGATAATGGCAAGGACAGGAAAAAGAAGAAGATATACATTGATATTGAAATTACTCTAAGCAAATTCATAACAGAATACCCGCGCTTCGAAAAATATTTTAAATGATATGTGGATGTCGCAGTTAAGGTGTCATAAATTTTGGCATCAAGCCACAATGCCACAAACATTTATTCAACGCCAAATCCAAATGACTTATTTGTTCAAGTAAAGCATTGGTTTTGGATGCTTTTTAACGTGTTTTTTTTGCGCTGTAATCATGGACATCGTTTTTATTTAAATAATCTAGCTTCTAATAAATTTATTTTCATTCTTTCGATATTTAGCACCAAAATTTATGTTTTTTAAATTACGTCCTCCTATTACTTAATTGGTAATTTTCTAAGAGCAGGAAAAGAATTGCTTTAGTTTTAGGGCACTCCGACACGAACAGGTTAGGTTAGTTTCTTATTCGTGGCTACCGTGGACAGATATAGGACCTGAGTGTGTCACTTATACGTGAAATTATGTCTTTTTCTCATCTTTTACTGGCTGGCTGCGAATGCGGTATTTTATAAAATACCTAGGCAAAGTATAAGATAAATAATAGGTTTAGGTATTCTATACAATTTCTAGGTATTGTATAGAATACCGAATTTTACAGATTGCTGGTAACATAAATAGATATAAAATAAAGAAACGTCCAGTCATCTTGCGAAAGGAGAGACAATAAAGACACCAATTTGAAATGATATTAACATACATTTTACATATACACTTTGGGCAAACAACTTGTAATTTAATTAGGTCCGTAATGAGATGACGAGTAAGGGTAAAGCAACCATATACAGTTGAAGTATAAGGCGATTCAACTTCAGAAGATTAATTAAGAAAAGTCCCCTAATTAACCCGTCAGAAGTTCGGTCTCGGAAAAATTGCAAAGGATGACGCTAAAAAAGAAAAGGTTTTACTTTGTATCCTTTAAACTTTTGAGTAAACATGGAGTTTGTTTATTTTTCTTTTTTATACATGTAAATATGTACATTTAATTAGATTGATATATAATTCTCCCGACAGCAATTCGACTACAGTGATTATCTCAACGAAGATTGGCGTCGCGATGGTCACGACTTTACCATGGCGGTATGTTCCTTCTGTGAGACACTATCTGTCTCACTGGACATGGTAAGTTCCTGCACCTGTTAAATGCGGAAGAAAAGCCCAGATGCATCCATTGTGGGGAAATGTAGATGATATTTGGTGCACGGGTAGCCCACGTCCTGGAGTAGCGACATTTAGTATGTTCCATTAGGATAATTTTCTATTTTCACGCCGCTGACAGATGTTAGTAATGCCTAAAGCTAAAACCGCCCAAAGTTCGGGCTATTGAACAAGAAGTTTTGACGAACCTAGAAATAGAATTCTTTGAAGTTAAAGTGAGTTTGTCTGTCACAAAAAGACACTTCAAAGTATCAGGCTACGATTTCATTCAGCTGAGCTAAAACCATTTTGTTGTAGACACCACTTTTTAGATGAAAGGACCGCGAACAACAATTCTCTTAACGCAAATGTTCTCGTCAAAACCAAATTTTCCAACTAAACCCATTTTGTTCCAGATCAACATTTTCGCAACATCCATCTTGAAGTTCTAATTTAATATTATTTTCGCCAAGTCTGTGCTTTACTGCTAACAAAACGGGTGGTGGAATTAATTGTTCTCTCTAGGGAAAATAAGTCGGAGTACGTAAAGTCAGTTGGTGATTTTAATAATAAATCAATTTATAAGCGCGGCGCTTGAGTGGGCTGCGTCCTTGCGAAGCGTCGGATCGCTGAGGATTCATTAATTAATACCTTAGAATAATATGTAAGTATGCGTGATGGAACATTATTAATTGTGTTTGGTGTAGGTATGGCTGTGTTTTATCATAAATTAATTATGTATTATATTGGTTACTTCTGAGCTAACAATCCCGAAGCATTTTCAAACTGAAGTACCAGTGGGCAAAGCACATAGGACATAACGGATGGCTCAGAGCGTAAGGTTCTGGAGTGGTTTTCGTGTACTGTAAGGCCTCTCAGGAAGTGTATTGACGAAATGGTTAACGGTAAGCAGTGATCCAATCGTCGATGGTGAGGCGCACTAGTTCAATAAGAGCCTATTCACTCTAGCCTTGAAGGGTGTCTTCAAGGCTAGAGTGAAAAATTATAATCGGACCGGAAAACGTTTGCCAAAAATGCATCATAAGTGGAGAGAATAAGCCTGAGTCGCAGCAGTGAGAACATTTTAAAGCCACTATCTTTAGCTAAACAAAAAAAGGAGACCTAAACCAATTAAGATCTAGAATGTTAATAAAACGCCTACCCCAAACCGCACATAGAGAATGAACTAGTAAAGCTAATCCCAGCAGATGTACAGTCGTTGCCACAACTCTGAAGCCTCCGAACATTCCGCTACAACTTCGCAGCAAGCCAGTGAAAGCTATTTAACTTGTTTAAGTTATAAACTAGTGCTTAACTGCGATCCCATCTGATAGTAAGCAGTGATGCAATCATCGATGGTGAGGCGCACAAGCCTATTCATTCTAGCCATGAAGACACCCAAATTATAATCGGACGGGAAAACATTTGTCAAAAATGCATCATAAGTGGAGCACATACAGCCTTAAAGCTCCTAGAGAATAAGCCTGAGTCGCAGCAGTAGGAATATTATCAGGTCTTATCTTAAGATAAATATAAAAAAAGAGAGACCTACACCAATTAAAATCTAGAATGCTAAGAAAACGGCTACCCCAAACCGCACATAGAGAATGAACTAGTAAAGCTAATCCCAGCAGATGTACAGTCGTTACCACAACTCTAAAGCCTCCGAACATTCCGCTACAACTTCGCAGCAAGCCAGTGAAAGCTATTTAACTTTTTAACTTGTTTAAGTTTTTAACATTTAGGTACAGCGGTGAAGTTTGGCAGTTGTGGCCTTGCTGTGATTTATTTTTGGATTGGTGTAATTGGGTGGGCCCTTTTTTGGGTGTTTTTGTGTGTGAAGGATAGTTAATTAAAGTTACAAGTATGTTTTTTTTATCATGCATACACACTATAGGTTCGAGTTTAACTACTATCTCCTCTGATGGTAAGCGATGATCTGGCCTACGATGGCAGCACGCTTACTTAGAAGTAACTAAAGTTTGCCAACTTGCATCCATTTTTTTAGGATCATCTAATAACTTCTCGCGCTCTGGATGGAGGGTTAAATTTTTACTGACTAAATCCCACCTGTGCTCTTTCAGTTACTCTGTGCGCTAATTAGTAAGCTTTAAATTTCAACTTTCATTTAATTTCGATTACTTTAAGAGACAATTGCCGTCGTATATAAGTAGAATGAGATTTTTTAGAGCTTTGATGACCTAAACTGAACTATTAGAGGTATGGAGCTTTATAGGGTGTATAACTCCATCCGTTTTTCCGACTCGCACGACGTCTTACATTTTAACACGTCATAATAACGCCCCTGTTTATCAAAAATTGCCAACAGTAATGTCAAAAACATTCAACTTATCGATATTTTAAGTCAGAAATAGCCTGTATCTCCATCAAATTGTTCATAATGGTTTCTCAGAGGGAACCCATTTCTCTTTGTAACGTTCTATCGCGTTATTTTCGTGAGGAGACATAAGATTGATGATGCTGCGTTGTCTGCTAAGACTTTTGTCGAACAACTGAATCGAAAATGTCAATCGCAAACAGAATATCGACCACAATGTTTTACTTTGTTATTTTTTTGTCGAACATGTACGCAGGCGTTTTTTCGCTAGGTTATATAATAACTATGTATATACGTATTTTTCATTATAAAGCGACACGGCTCAGTAATTATGTGAGTACTTATTTAAAAATTGAATGATAAATGATATTTATTTTGCAAATAGGTTTTTTCCAAACTCTTTTACACGTCAATTTTTCTTTTTTTGGACTTTTTTTTTTTTAACTAGATGAGGCCGGTGTTTCCTAACTGACTACCCTGAGAAGAAACACCGAAACAAACTCAGGGGTCACAGTCTCTTTTAAAGTCCATACAAAATGTAAATCATATGCGAACCATGCAGATTAGTGTCTGAGATGGCCTTTTGAAGAAAGAACCATGCAAATTTGAGTGGACCTGTCCAGTCAGTGCAAGCATTTATCATTATTCGCTAAGCTCAACTTAGGACTACTAAGGAGCTCAACGACTTGACGAACAATACCAAAAAGAGGACATATGGTTAGGCCGCAGAAAACACTCAAATTGCCAGACATAAGTTGAAATGACTGAAAAAGATAAAAAATAATAAAAAAAAAACAATCCACATAGTCCTCACATTCACAAAAAACGAAATAAAATACATAATGTAATACTTAACAAAGTAAGCATTTATGTCAAACATAATAATAAAATAATAATTAAAATATGACAAATTGTAAAGTAAAATTAATCTACAATGTCAAGTTGTAATAAATAAATATCAAATTGTAAAAAGTACAATCGAAAACAAAATAAATTAGAAGATAAGACAACATTTGTAGTGCGCACTGGAGCGGGTCAATCCCAAGCCTTCAACGTAGTCCTTTACAGTGTAAAAAGCCTTTTGGCAAAGTTTTTGCTTAACAAAAGATTTAAACTTATTAAGGCTTAGTTCTTGCGTATGACTAGGAAGCTTATTATAAAAACGTATACATTGACATCTAAATGAGCCCCCTATTTTTTTGAGCCTGGTTGCAGGAACAACAAAATTGTGTTTGTTCCTAGTATTAAAACTGTGAACATCACTGTATTTTTTAAACATGTTTTTGTTTTTGTGGGCGTACAAGATATTTTCATAAATATACTGCGAAGGCACAGTCATTAAATTAATTTCTTTAAATTTATCTCTGAGGGAGTATCTGGGACTTAATTTATAAATCGAACGAATAGCCCTTTTCTGCAAAACAAAAATTGTCTGGATATCGGCGGCCCCCCACAATAAAATACCGTACGACATGACACTATGGAAATAGCTAAAGTAAACTAAACGGGCTGTCTCTACATCAGTTAAATTTCTTATTTGTCTAACAGCGTATGCTGCAGAGCTAAGCTTCTTCGATAGTTTGTCTATATGCGGGCCCCACTGAAGCTTAGCATCTAAAGTTATGCCTAAGAACACTGTTGAATCATGAAAATTATGTTTTATAATTAAACTAGCTCCTGTCAGCGGCTTCGGCCGCGTGAAAGTAGGTTTCTCCATATAAACTTTGGGATTTTGGATTGGTGGACGACAAGCCATGGATAGCTCGCCGTCCGATCGTCCTACATATAAGGAACAAGCCAGAGTCGTCGAAGGCGGTGCATAGTGTTTCACGCACATCTCAAAGAGATGTTTGCAAATCTCAGTAGGGCCGATGCCTGCTAGGGTCATGGTGAAAAGTACGAAAATGATACCCATGGTCCTAGAACGTAAAGGGCAACTGATGGAGCAAAGCACACCCTTTGTGGTTTTAGTCAGCAAAAGTTTAGCTAGCCCTAGCTCCGGTCTAGAGCGGACGAAGAAATTAGATTTAGATAATTTATTCGTAGAAGTTTGTGATAATTTAATTGTAAAAATCGGTCAGACTAAACATCTTATTCTCAAGATTTTCACTTCAGAGATATTTTATTCTACTAACGTAGACAAAATATTTATTGTAGGTACGAAAGTTTTTGTTAGTAATTTCTAAAATAACAAGGTAACACGGGAATTTCGTAGGGCTTTTAGTGTAAGAAAAATAATAGTTGTTATCTTCGTAATTTTACTTGAAATTGTGAAATTCAATAGAACGCCCTTTTTCATTGTTGACAGGCTCGCGCTTGACTACTATCTCACCTGATGGAAAGCAAAGATGTAGTTGACGATGGAGCGCGCATTCTCAGAAGTAACTTAAATACGAAAAAAATAATTAAAAAAGCGGAAAGCCTCCTAAGAAGAAGTGTACCAAAGAAAATATAGTAGACGGTTTTTTTATTATTGATCGACTCAAGCTCGACTTTCCACCAGGACTGATAGTGCTCCTGATGGAAAGTAACGATTTAGTCGACGATAACTTAAAAATGAGACAAGAACTCTTGACCTAAAAATCCCCAGGGTGTAGCTGTCAGGAAACACAGAGGTAAGGAATTTCATTCCTTAGCTGTACGCATAATTAATGTATTTACCGTAATTTTCGACCATACTTTGATGATAGGAAAATACCTTTTTAATTATTAATTAAGTATAATAAAATTAAGGAGATGATTAATTCAATATACCTTTGCAATAAAATTATAGGGAGTATGCCAGTAATATAAGGAAAAACATCATTAATTAACGATCTGTAGTATTTGAACTTTTTATGTTTAAAAATTATAATAACCTACTACCTTTTGCCAGCCGCTTCGCCTTGAAAGTAGAAAATTAAAAGCATAAAATATCACATCTTTCCTTTTGGTAATATTAGTTAGAAACTAGAAATGGGTAGTTTTTAATGTTAAGTTATTTTATTTTAAATAAATTTGTTTTATAAATAAACAATATTAATATTATTAGAAGTTAATAATTATGTTGTAGTTATTAATACAGCCTGTTTTCAGAGAAATCTCTTATTAAGTTCAAATGCGCTTGTTTTTACTATCTTTAAAATACGAAACCGTTTAATAAACCATAGGAACCTACCTAGATTCACTAAAACTAATGTTTATAAAATAATCACAAAGCAACCCTATTTTACCCTAATCTCGTTAGGTTGGTGGTTTGGTGGGTTTTGTTAGTAATTTTAAAATAATTAGTTTTAGGCGGTTACAAGAAGGTACATTTAACTATTTCTTGCATTAAAAAGTAGTTTTAACTAATTAAAAGTTTTTATTTTGACAGTCATAATTAAGTTTTTTTAGTGCTTCCGACACTATAGGTACTCGTATGAGTCATCGTACTTTAAATTAATTATTTGTTCAATAATATTCTATAAGGGCCAACAATAGTCTAAGTACTTATTAATTTATGAATCCCCGACCGGTCTCATGCGACCGCGCTGTTATTGTCTTACTATTGTGTCTCGTTTCGCAGGTATTGATAGGTTAAGTTACCATTTTTCATCCAGCATTAGTGATTCTAGGGCGAGTGATAGCCGAACCTAAGTAATATGGGACAAGGGCAGGAAGAAGAAGAAGAGAATCTACTACAAAACATTCTGATCTACGAAATCAATATCAGTTACAGCCATAATGAATTTATATAACGTTCTTCTCTGCTCGTAGCATAACAAACGACATGATTTCCAATATAAATGATGGTTCCAACTGTGCGTTATGTATGGATCATCAGGCAATCATTTGTTCCGAGTTAATCACTTCGAAACAAAGCCATCATCGAGGTTTTATTCACTTGACAAACACGTACAGAGGTATGGATGAACGAATTATTTGGTAAGAAGGCAAGATTTTTTTTTAAAGATACGGTGGCCAATCAGGGTGTTCAGGAAAATGTACACCACCAGTGACCAGTTAGTACTTTAGAGGTATGTGGAATGGATAGTATCGATTTGGACCTATTTTCAAAGTGTTTATATATGTATATGAATGTATATTTAATTTATTGAATTCTGTATTTATATTTATATTGTATTTATTTATATTATCTGCAATTCATTTCTTTAATACAATTTTTTTTCAATCTTTTATTGCACCCCCCACTAATCGTCTCTGCATCACCCAAAGGCTGACTGGTAGAAAATGCCTAAGGCATTAAGTCCGCCTTTGTACCTTTTTGTGCATAAAGTATAAATAAATAAATAAATAGTGAAGTCCCACATACCTTCGTTAAAAAGGGTGGATACTCCGACCGGCCAGACGGGTGTTATGTCTGGTGAGCAACTGCCGATAGATAATTTCGGGCGGGTGTATCTATTTCAATAAGCGAAAAACTTTATTTACACAATGCAGGATTCTTATGTAACGTCACAGATATCGCTACAGCACTTATTAGGCGTCGATTTTTTCTGCTTTAGGAACGTATACATATGTCTCAGTGCAGTCATGCTGTCTGGTGAATATCATTTTAGAACACCCCATTGACATATATATAACGGAGTCTCGTTATCAGAGGGATCGTGATATGTCAGGAAAGCAAAGCAAAGTCTTCGGTATCACTTTTGTTTATTTGCTTACACACAATATGGCTCGATCCAAGATCTAGGAACGCGGGAAGTTTAGCATGGAGTATTGGAGATTGTCTATCCCGACCGCCAGACCGGTTCCAAAAATGCCTTTTTCAGTTTCCAATCATCCAGCACACCCGTGCCTAGCTCCAGTTCTAGATTAATCCGAAAAACCATAAAAATTGACTGTCAACGTTCGTGCACCTGTCAATGTCAAAAAGCCGGCTATCTTCCAGCCAGACCATCCACTCGGTGTCGCCAATACTCCACGCTAACCATCCCCAAGTTATTTACTTGGCGTTCCCAAACTAAGGTTTGGAAGATCAGGTTCAGTTTGGAAAACTTTCAGCTAAGGCTGTTGAATCTAATTACATAGTTCCTCCAGTGAGAGATAGACGGCGCTGATTCAAATTGAAATGAGTCGTCGCTACGACACGGCCACCCTGATGTACACACGTCCTCGTGTGAGGTACTGAGTGACGTAGCTTTCTCTTCAATAACCATTAACTTTTAAACCAATTCATGCAACTATCAGATCAAATCTAGTATGCAACGCTCTTTTCAGTACTCAGCCTCATCACACACATTGCCTCCATCCGGCAACCTTGGGACCTCTATCCAGTACCCAACATCAACACATCACATTGCCTCTATCCGGCAACCTTGGGACCTCTATCCGGCACCCAACAACAACACATCACATTGCCTCTATCCGGCAACCTTGGGACCTCTATCCGGTACCCAAAAACAACACATCACATTGCCTCTATCCGGCAATCATGGGACCTCTATCCGGTACCCAACAACAACACATCACATTGCCTCTATCCGGCAATCATGGGACCTCCAACCGGTACCCATCAACAACAACAGCACCTTTCCTGATTACCTACATCGCCATGCTGATGCAAGTCACAAACTCTAAGTTCACAGCCACGAACAGCATTGCAATGTATGCAATCCGAGTTAATTGCATACCACATTTGCATCTTTACAACAATCTTTACATTTAAGGTCCAATAATTTCATTATCAGCCGAAAAGCTTCCACTGACGAGGCGTCTCGTCAGTCTCTGTGTTCATCGTCATAGTCACCATCTCAGCTGGAACACCACTGATGAGACTTCTAAACAAGATCTCTGTCCCTGTGTGTTACTCTGAAACAAAATACATCTCGCAGTATCATAACGCTCGGTCACTCCTGACAAAAACTCTAGGAACCACTAACTCGTGTGTGTGTTGACGAACATGTCAACGCGCACGCACAACACATCTCTAGACCATAGAAATGTCTGCTCCGTGCAGGAATTGAACCCGAAACACATAGCGCAGCAGTCAATCGCTCAACTACTACGCCAACCGTAAATCACGAAGGTGCAACAAAACTTAAGATGTTTTTCTTTGTACAAAACTTAACTCAATTATTCTCAATTTAAAAAGAATTAATTGAAATCGTCATCCAGTCATGTACCAACGTTAAATAAATTGTTTTCATCTCAAAGCCTTAGGAGAATATAGCCACGAGTAAACCACTCTAACACCACGGCACTCATTGCCGAACAGCAACCACTGTTGCTCTCTCAGAAGTGCACCAACCAGGTCACCACGAATCCGACTTCTGTCAGAGCTAAACACGCACCTCTCTCGGCTACGTAATAGCTACTGGTATCGTACATCGTGGATCCCAGGGCATCACTCAATACCATCACCACGGATCATAATTTCCGTCAGAGCTAAACTCGCACCGCGCACGGCTACGTCATAGCTTCTGGAACCATCAAACACCGTGGATCACCTTACTACGGCCGATAGAGAAACCTACTCGTGTACTGCCTACATCTAGGGCTTGCTCGTCACTACTGTGATCTCTATGTACTTCTTACTACTTCCACTGGTACATAACTTTCTGACATTTGTTTAACCTATCGTCGTACCTACACAATATACACGGCTAATGAAAATCTAAAACACTAATCATTGAGCTCTACATGTGATCTCTGACTACTCTTAGTCCAATAACCTCCAGTTATTCAAACATTCGAAAAAGAGTTCAGTTTTTCTTTCAGGAGGAACGTCATTGTCTATCGTGTAAAAGTTATAGGCAAACCTCACGTCACATGTCTGAACTGTCCGTATTTTCTCAAATCGTTTGTCATCTGACGACATATGAACTGCTAGACCAATATTTGTAAAACTTCGCGTCTAAGTATGATTTCATGTCGCAAAAATTGTCAGGTAAATCGTGGAAAAGAATTTCTAAAATAATTCCATTGATCTCAACAGTAGTCATAATTTGTACAGTCGACCTTACAGAAGTCACTCCAATATCAGTCAATGTCACATTTTCATTAAGTCGTTTACCACCAAATTTACAAGAAACAGATTTTGTTAACAAGCGACATTCCGCACCAGTCATAATAAAAATCAAATTGCTCACCAAAATGCCGTAAGGATCAAGCAGGCGCGCCAACCGCCTGGTTGGCCTACACATCAACTCGCTTTTCAACCGCCATGCTGCTGCTGCTCGCCTCCTTAGCATCCCTCTTAGGACAGTTGGGTGCGTAGTGTCCTCTTACTCAGGTGACTCTTGCCACTGCCAGAAGCCGTCGATCTTGATTGCTCTTCATGTACCTTTGATTCTCTCTTCAGGTGACATAGCGCTGATCTATGTTCTGTTTTCCCACAGTTGAAACATTAATTTGTGTCGACCTTCACGTTCATTACCACGTACCATATAAGACGGGGCGCTTCTAGAGTATCCGAATTGATCACACACGTCTTCTGTTGCCAGGCGTGCACGTGGGTCGACATTCCGTTTTTCAGGGTCAAAACCCGTATGGCGAACATCCACAATCGCAGGTGTTTTCATTGCTTTATCATGCAAGCATCAAGTTTTTGTTTTGCTGCTCTAGCAGAAAACGCCATTTTCCCGTTGCAATGTCACTTTCAAATACGTGCACATTTGTCTTTGCGCTTTTCTTGGCTTCGCTTTTTTTTTGATTTCACACGTGGGGCGTTCGAGTTGCATCCCACTTCTGATAACGGAGTCTCGTTATCAGAGGGATCGTGATATGTCAGGAAAGCAAAGCAAAGTCTTCGGTATCACTTTTGTTTATTTGCTTACACACAATATGGCTCGATCCAAGATCTAGGAACGCGGGAAGTTTAGCATGAAGTATTGGAGATTGTCTATCCCGACCGCCAGACCGGTTCCAAAAATGCCTTTTTCAGTTTCCAATCATCCAGCACACCCGTGCCTAGCTCTAGTTCTAGATTAATCCGAAAAACCATAAAAATTGACTGTCAACGTTCGTGCACCTGTCAATGTCAAAAAGCCGGCTATCTTCCAGCCAGACCATCCACTCGGTGTCGCCAATACTCCACGCTAACCATCCCCAAGTTATTTACTTGGCGTTCCCAAACTAAGGTTTGGAAGATCAGGTTCAGTTTGGAAAACTTTCAGCTAAGGCTGTTGAATCTAATTACATACTTCCTCCAGTGAGAGATAGACGGCGCTGATTCAAATTGAAATGAGTCGTCGCTACGACATATATTACTGGAATCATTGGAACACCCTCATTAACTTTCATGTTTTATTTTTGAGTCTTGCGCTGATATTTGTGATGCAACTGTGAATTAACAATGCGACGAAGCTGTTTCATAAACATTGTTTGTCTATTAGTGAATTTCAGAACAAATTTACGCATTGTCTGTGTTGGTCGTGTCGTGAACTGAATACATTTATGCTTCAATCAACGCGGCCTTCAAAATTCTAATTCACATTAATTTATTTCAAGTAGCAATAGATTAATTTTTCGGTAGTTAGGTACATCATAAACTTTTCCAATTATAATAAAATTTTGTCAAATAAATTCAATTACGAAAGTAGGTTTCAACAAACAAACTTTGGAACCCAGTTTCATCTCCTTAATAATTCACCCCAATTGTGGAAAATCCTTTCTTAGTTTAACGTTATAATAATAATATAGCGGCATACCCATAGCCATGAGGAGCTCGTGGCTAGATAATAACAGCCGCACAGGTCGATCTTCAAGGTTAAGCAACGTTTGCCAAGATTAGTCTGTGGATGGGTGACCATCTTAACATAACGAGTTTGCTCCGTGCCTCGGAAAGCACGTTAAGCCATAGGTCCCGGCTGTCATTTGTAGATCTTTGGCAGTCGTTACGGATAGTCAGAAGCCAGTAAATCAGACTCCAGTCTTACCATGAAGTAGGTACCGTGTTACCCCAGTAAATGGGTTGTGAAGGTCTGGTAGGCAGCCGCTCCTCGTAAAATACTGGTATTTAGCTAAATCCGGCTTGACTGGAAGCCGACCCCAATATAGTTGGGAAAAGGTTAGGTAGATTATGATACCTAATTTCCACACATCTGTTTAGTGATTTGAGACGTGTGTTGTTAGGTCAGTCAGTCAGTAACGGATGATTTATATGAAAAGATGAATGCATTTACGCTATGTTTAAAACTTGTTAATTTTCTTTTAATTTCTTGGCAGTGCAAGGTTGTCGGTATCCGATCATCCATTTAATACCAGCGGCTTCGCCCGCGTGTAGATGTTAGTTCAGTCTTAGCGTGATGATATATAGCCTATATATAGCCTTCCTCGATAAATGGGCTATCTAACACTGAAATAATTTTTCAAAACGGCCTAGTAGTTAAACAAACAAACTCTTCAGCTTTATAATATTAATAATAAACTGACTGACTTATTAACGCACAGCCAAAACCATTAGGACTAGGAGTGTGAAATTTTGCACAAGATTTCCTTTTAGATGAGTACTAGAAGAGGATTTTCCAAAAGTCACCCTTCAAATTGTGTAAAGATTGAGGATATTGTTACACAGTTTTGAAATAGATGGCGTCACTAGGCTCGCCACTTCATTTGAACTTTCAATGTATATTTGACAAGTGACGTGAAAAAGCAAAGAGACTCGAGCGATTGTTGGTTGCTCTTCATAATTTATAATTATTTTCTTATTTCACTTAATGGCGATTGAAAGGCATTAGTTTTATAGTGATAAGTGTCATATGTCGTTGGTTTGTTGATATCCTATTTGGCAGTTATCCCTGTCAAACGAGCGTAACGCCAGTGCCATCTGCTGGTTTCGAGAGTCTTGTCTGAACGACGACGGAACTGTGAACACGCCCATGTACATATTCGTACTTCGCTGTATTATGGCGGCCACATACGTAGCGTTATACCTGAACGGTATACCGGAACTGAAGGCTTGTGCTAGTATACCGGAGCGTATGTGTGACAAAACTTGCACAAGTTTCCTGACTTGCACAAGTCTGGTAGGCAGATCAAAACTACGATCTTTATACCTGCGCAAACTAGTTTGTGCAAGTATGCATGAGCGTGTGTGTCAGAACGCTTCAGTCGCACGCGCGCCAGTGCTTCGGTCGGTTTGTGTGGTTATTTTCGCGCCAAAATGTCTATCGATTCACGCCGCAGTAATAGAGAGAAATTAGAAGAGTTTATAGATTTATACAGAAAGTTACCATGTCTATGGCAAATAAAAAGTAAAGAATACCATATTCGCGACAAAAAGAACGCTGCATACTTATTCCTTTTTAGTAACCATTCTTTACACCATACAGAACGTTTCTTCTTACACTTCTCTTTTTTCTTAATAGAAGGCACCAAACCAACAATAGCCAAAACGTCATCATTTGTGGGTGCCGGTGGCATATTTCACAAAATACTTATTGCACAACACGACTTCTTCGGTTTGTCACAGGCGCAGAACTGAGACTGCACAGGCATACTTGAATCGTGTGTGGTCACTATGGACGTCAGGTATGCTTGCACAAGCCTTCAGTTCCGGTATACCGTTCAGGTATACCGCTACGTATGTGGCCGCCATTACATAAGCGCTCCTCTCCCAAAAACCCTGAACTGAACCTACATGAAGTGTGTGTGAAGTGTGCGTGTATGCGTGTGCGTGTGATGTGTATCGGTGACCAGCATAGTGTACCTAGACTGTGAGCAGTTCATTCCGACACGCGGCACCACCTGCTTCACGGAGATCGCTGGATCTAAGGTATGTGGCATAATTAATAAGTTGAACTTTATCCATTGCCTTTTGTCTCATTTGCGTATTTTTTTCTTTGAAATTAGCACTGCTGATTCAGCAATTATAGCCTACATTTTACGGTTCCACACACATTGAATATTATTCTCAGCTTGTGGAAACGTAGGGGCGTTTCTTTACCTAGAGATTGATCAAGTGATTGATCAGGTTTTGACTCCACATCAAGATTCTTACAGACTAGTGTTCGACTGGCAAACTACCAATCGTCATATTCGCCACAATTTATAAGGAGCGATTGGCTTCGAGGCACAACCTGTGGACTTGCGTTCACACGCCGCGGCTTCGATCTTCTTGTTCGACTGTACCTACGTTCTGATGTCGAACAGAAAAAATAATTGGCAAGGAGATTTATACACTTGCTTTTTTATTTTTTACGCCTTCCTAAGTTTTATTACGGAAAAAGTGGAAATGTTAACAGTGGCAAATCAAGTGAATAACAACGGTAGCATTTGGTTCTTAGCGACCACGACTACTTAGTATAGATTTGTATAGCACAACTCGCACTACGCAATGGGTGGCACGACATTGGTCAAGTCGGTTATTCATCACGTACGCAGTTCGTCAAGTGATTTAAGTACAGTCATCTCGCCTGGTTTATTTAGTTCTCCATACAAATCAATACTAAGCAGTGGGTCGCACGCCCCGATCGCGGTTGTGTGTCGCGATCGCTTAGAACGGCATGACATTTATACGTAAGAAAATAAATAGTTGTTTTTCTAACAGTAACTTAGATACTTAATTCTAAGCTAATAAAAGTTTTGAGAGCGTACAAATGGTTTATTGTAGAAGTAGACAGTAAATATGTAGGTACGCCTACAAAGTTTTTTATATAAATCGTGTTTGCTAACGTAGATGAATCTTTTGTAAACATCGTTTTGGCTTTCCGTTTCTTCATGTCTGCCTCAGGCTATTATTATCGATGGCAGCCAAAAAAATGTTATAGGATATTGTTAGATACTAATATTTATTACCGAAAAGAAAAGTTATTTTACCTTCTAATAAAAAATAACACAAATATTGGAAACTGAGCATTATTACATATTGCATAAGCAGCAAAAAAAAAATGTTAAGTTAATTTTGAAACTGGACTCAACCACATTCATCTATACTAATATTATAAAGAGGAAAGATTTGTACCTATTTTTGTATGTTTGTAATGAATAGGCTCAAAAAGTACTGAGCCGATTTAAAAAATTCTTTCACCAATAGAATGCTACATTCTTCCAATTTGACATAGGTTACATTTCATTTTGAAAAAAATTAGGGATCCTTGGTAAAATTTGAACAATGTAACCGAAGGTGTAGAAAAATTTCCAAAAAGAAATAATTGTCTACCCCGTGCGAAGCCGGGACGGGCTGCTAGTATTATACATATATTCTGAAAGAAAAACCTGGGGTCCTGAAAAGCAAGGCAAAAAAGGAATATGGAAGTAGATTTTAGTCAGTAAAGGTCTGACACGACCATGTCGACCATCCGTTACGCCCTAGAGCGAGAGATGTCATTAAATGATTTCTCACCTGAAAAAAAAATCCACATTCACAGTGACCGCTAGGCAATAATTTATGTGAATGCCTGAAAATAGCCGTCGACACTGCGGTCGGTCTTAGAATAGATGGTAGGACGACCTAGGCCCCAACCGCAAATATCTGGAATGATTTGGGAATGGCCTTTTCACTAAAGAAATTTGACAAAAATATGAGATTTTCTTCGATTTGAAATTCAATGTCAAGCTGTAGCTCGTAATATCAGTTCAATTTTAGTTGAGTAAAACTTCAATTAACAGAACTTTAATATACCAGCTCGTTGCGTCCTGACGTAAAAGCCTACTCCATCAATCAATCAAGATTATACATCGATAGTTTTCTAAACGATTGATGGAAAGTCGATTTGTAAAACGATTCACATTCACTCGCTCGACATTCGACTCGGTTCCACTTTGGATCGAATCTGTCAGTGTCTGTTCGTTCGTTTTTGTCCATTTTTCAATCAGTGACTACAGACTTAGTTAGTGATGAGCGTAATGTAGTTGAGTTGATAAAAGTTGTAACAATACGATGAAGGCGATACGCACTGAACCAGTAATTATAGCAAAACGCCTATATTCAGTTACGTCTACGCCATACGTCTTTAGGATGAAATGATGATAACTAAGCACCAAGTTAGTCTAAATAAAGAAAAAAAAGAAACAGAAAGACACCTTTTTACTGTCCGTTCAACGTTTTTGACTTGTATTTCATAAGCATAACGATGGCATTAAAAGCTGCGAATGAAGTAAAGTGGATATTGTTTTTAACCGACTTATGATGCCAACATCGACATCATAAGCCAGGCTGCGGGTAAAGGCTGTAGGGGAGAGGTGGCATGAAAGGGACATTTTTGTTCTATACTCTGTCGGTTTAGGTAGTTAACTAAAGGTAAACAATCTTGGCATGTCTTTTCATCTAAAAGTTGTCTATAAATTGTATGTAAAAATCTTTGCAAATAGGTATTTACCTAAATCGATGTTAGCTAATAAACTAAATTTAAATAATCTTTGTGTATATTATATACGACCTCTTTAATATAAAAAGACATACAAAGACTCTAGTGAATGCTCTATGTAATATTTTCAATAAGTTGAACCTGTATGAGAAACCTACATTCATCTTCTAATGAAATGAAAGTAAATAATGAACATATCTTTAGTCTTACGTACTCATTTTAACGATTTAAAAAAATGTAGATTTTGTCCCTTTCATAAATTTGCTGTATTGAAAGGGACGGATTCATTTATGAAAGGGACAGTACATAATATCCATGTAAAATCACTTTATAATACATTAATACTAGTTTGGTAATGTTTAAAAATCTAATTTTTTAAGTAACAAACAATCAACAATCTTAAAATTTGGTTATCTGGCTATCCTGACATAAATCGACTTAGGTACTAATCGTGAAATTTTGATTAGTAATACAACCGGTAAAAAAATAAAATAACCAATAATTTTTAATCAATTATTTAGAGAAAAAATGAAACTGAAATAAAACAGTAATGAATCGTTTTTTAATTGGTTATTGTTAGCAATTTATTTGTTTATATCTTTTTTATATGAGTTTTACTCAATTGTCACTACTTATTTGGTTTCTTGGTTACATTTAATCATCAACTAAGATATATAAGAGAGACTAAGACAGTTATAATACTCATATACAGTATCATTCACAGTTTTTTCCATTTTGTGTGCTTCTACAAGTGTTCTTGGTAAATTTAAACTGCTAAAATAATAATAACAAAAATATTACTATATAATCAACAAAAAAGATAGACAAATAGATAGAATACTTTTTATTGCACAACATGATAATAAGAAAAGCTTAAAACTGGTCATTCGTTAGCCAGATTCTAGGTGTTACAGAGATTGTGTAGAAATTAGCTAATTAATGTACTATTTATGAAAGGGACAGTTATGAAAGGGACGTCCCATTCATAACCATTTTTCGTGTCCCTTTCATAAATTTGACACAAAAATTATAAAAATAACCTTAAAACCTTACCAATGAACACAAGTTTACTGACCTTTTGTCCTCGTATCTGTCGATAACTAAGTCGATCGAAAACACTGGTAGAACAATGTTTATCCATTTACAACATTCTGCAAAGCATTTCTAAAGCATAACGAAAATTTACTTTTGTGTACGATTACGAACACTTGCTCGCCATCGCCATGTTTGAAATGATAGGAGTGAGACATTAGGTACGAATGGTTGGGTTTCGGGATTGCCACAGAACAGAAATATTCTCGTTTCGAGACGTTTCTTATTTTACGAGTAATTCGATTTGTCCCTTTCAATACGCGTCCCTTTCATGCCACCTCTCCCCTATGTATTTTTTGTATATTCTATAATGGCTTCGTAGCCTAGTAACTGGCTAGCACAATACCCCTAACGCCCATTTTCAATAAGCTACCTATCTAAAGTTGCAGCTACTAAAGATAAACAAATCTATCCTTTTGCCCTTACTTGCTTTCCTATAACCTACTGGAGGTTAGCATTTCCTACCAAAAGTTGTGGCATTGACAACTAGAATTTACTGTTTATCGGAGATAGCTATCTATTTATGAACTGCGGTAGGTTATTGAAGCCAGTATCAATCTGTCACATGTGTACAGCTCGGTATCTCAAACAAGAACGCCGGCCGTTTGTTGTCCTACAAAGATAATGCCACTAAACGTGATCGAACTAAACGAGGTGTTAATTGAGTGGCATAAGCTTACATTATGGCACTTATTTCACTAAAGAATTATATTCTGTTCAATAATTCCGGAGACTAAAATGACATTTCAACACCAAAGAACTGGCGTCATTCCTATAGAAATTTTGACATTACTTATGTCAATTTAGTCTCCGGGTTTATTGAATAGAATATAGTAACCTTGAAGGTTTAGACCCTATTTATTCGGGGACAAGTCCAATCCAGCCAGAATTTTCAACTTGAAAATAGATTATTGTATATAATATTATACTTACTTTCAAACTCAAATTCTAGAATTTTAGCACTACTAAAATCAGAGCAAATTATTTAAAATTAGAACCTCTCTGTATTCCGTTCAGATAGTCTGTGCTGCTTCGAGTGTTTCGCTTAGAATCTCCATTGAAACTGCCTTTAACCCGTACAAAGGGAGATAATTGACTCAATCGCGCTAGCCCCCGTCGGTTACATGTTTATCAAGTGACCACTAGAGGGCGCTGGGGGTTAGATTAAAATAGATGTGAATAGTTTGGAAATTTAGCTGTACTTTTGGCCAAGAGCGGCAATATTGTTTCAAAACTGTTCATAGTTTTGATGTGTCTAGGAACTATTCTGGAGATAAGACCTCAATTGAACCCATTGATTTAAGTTGTGTACAATAAAGTTTAATATCCATGCTATATGAAGAACAAGAACCGTATTTCTTCAATATAACTTGCTTGCAATATAACCTAGGATACTCAGTGATACCTAGAGCAGATTTCATTATCATCGTCACTATCACTTTTCCGTTTCCACAATAATCAATTCTGTGTATCTCGCATCCATCGGTGTGCATTTTATTGTTTTTTTTTTATCTTCACATTATTATTGGTAGTTTCACGTTTAACCACTAATGTGCCTCCTTGGGTGGAGCACCTCCCTGTCGTCGAGAAGGCCGAATAGAAGTGGGTTTTAGTCAGTACAAGTCTGACACACCTTCCCGCTCCGCTCAAGAGCGGGAGACGTCATAGGAGGATAATTAAAAGTTTAACCAATATTTCCCATACTAATAATCTATTCATAAGTTTTTTCGTGATCTTTGTTGAGATTTACAAACTTTATGCTCAGTAATTTTGTTTTTACCATGAAAAATACCCATAAATATTTGAAACCTCTTTCGTATTTTATGTCTACTATGTAGATAGATAGGTGTATTTTCATTAATTAATTATTTTTTAATGGATTCAGCAGGAAACTCCTGAATAAATGGACTGGAATACCATTTTCCTGCCAAATCTGGCTGGTTCACTTAGGTAGATACTGTGGGCGGCACGCTATTTATTTTATAAGCTGTAGTAATTTAATTACCTACGCAAATTTTCCCTACTTTTAGATTAAAAGGGTTGAAACGAAATACACTTACTTTACTTAATTAAGTCCACGTTAAAATAACAGTTCAAAAACAAAATGTTGGAAGATATTTTACGAAAATAATAACCCATTTATAAAAGAGCGTAACTTTATGTACAAAGTAAAATTCACGAGCAAAAACGACGTAAATATTTAATGATATCACCACGAAATCGTGGAAATTAATTGCTTATTCCAATTAACACTTTACTGAGTGCCCAAAGGTTAAGCGAATCGTACTTTATCCAATAAAAGGTGAATTAAAACGACTATTTAAAATGGCGACGGGCGGGAACGCGCAATGTTCGAAATTCGAATACCCATCCGTTCCAATGGCAAATGAAAGTACCATTCTGCCAACGACAAAGCATCAAAACAAAAAAGGGAATGGCTTAATTATTTATTCAGAACTCTTCGAGCGAAAGGCCGTAAATGTTTTGGTATTAATCAAACTTAATTGCCGGGAATCGAGACCTCTTGTCTTTTAAAAATAAAATATCTGTTTCGAATTCAAAAAGCGAATGTTTTAAATAATAGAATAGTATTTTGGCACAAATTATGTTATTTTTTTTAAGCTGAATGATACTATGATGTTTTTTAGGTTGTGATAAAAATTGTAATCGTAAAATTGTAATCGAAACCAATTGAAACGAGATATTGCGAGTAAAATTGTACCTACGCTAAATCCTTTTTATTTACCAAGCTGGCATTGTTTTATGGTTGCTTTCATAATAACTTTTGTTGAGTCACAAACCTAGCAAAGGTATTTTTATTTCTCAAGTTATTTAGTTTCAATAAAAAGCTGTTCAAAGAGACGATCAAAAAGTGGTTAAGAGTGAATTTCAACAACTATGATTTGTTACCTAATTTTGGTGGAAAAGTTTGTTTCAGGTTTTTTTAATAATCTAAGATGTTGATAAGCAAGAAATACGTATTCAGGTAGATAAAATGTAAGAGGAATTTATTTATTCCTGAAAGCTTCTAATATATTGTCGACACCAGAATTGGTACGACACCAAAATTGATAGCTGACACCAAAATTAGAAATATTGACAACAGTTTCTCTTTCTTTTCTTCTTAACTCCTATAGTTTAACGGGATCATTCCTAATTCTTTCTTTTCTCTTCCTTTCTGCCATTCTTTTCCTCTCCAAGCACTCTGCGTGTGTCAACTTCGAATTTCTTTTCTTTGTCATGCTGGAAAACAAATAATAATTATCTAAATTATTTTTTAATGCTATTAAATGATATTTTCGTTCTAAGCGTACAGTGAACGAACATTATACATTTTCTTATTTCTTCGTCACTTTCAAGCAACTCGTAGGTATAATTAGGTAGGAAAATCATCTAATGACATCCTCCACTCTTGGGCGGACCGGAGTTAGTGTCAGACTCTTACTGACTAAAAAACCACTCCTGTCCCTTCTTTGCCATTATTCCAGGGCCCCGGCATCACTTTCACATCACCCATAGCCCCAATAGATTTCTACCCTGTTGAGCACCTGCGTCATGAGGAAGGTAAGGCGTGCGTGAGGTCTTTCCAGCCACTCCTCAAAGAGGGGGCTTACCGCCATAATTATAGCGTGCCCAGCACTGGGTTGCGATAGTCGCTGTCGCCATTACACCATAAGATCCCGCCGGAACTCTGTCCGGCATGCCTCAACTTGGTGCGTCAGAGGCGTTTTGCCCCAGTAGTGCATCTTCACGCGCAGATCATACATTCGAGAAAAGGACTTTTACCTCCAAATCCCACGGTGGCAGGTCAGCAAGGAGATTCGCCGCTTCGCGGGAAACTGTGTCACATCCCCGCACCATCCGGATGGTCATGACCCTTTGGCTTGCGTTCAGCTTGGCCGCTGGTCGCTTTGACCGAACGATTTTATGACTAAACGATCTTATTATGATTCGTTTTTTTTGAATTACCTACCTACGTACTCTAAAAACTAATTTTGGTGTAACTAAGCAATTTTGGTGATTGGTATAACACCACCAAAATCACCAAAATTGCACCACCAAAATTAGAATCTTGTTGAATATGTTTATTAAAAAAAAAACTACTAAAATTGTACACTTTATATTTGTATACTTTTGAAAACATACCTTAACCTTATATTATAAATTTAAATTACAACACCGACCTAATCATAAAACGTTTTTAAAATATTACACCAAAATTGCAGGTTTTTTGTCCGATTACTAAGAAAAGACTTACTTACGTTTTTGGCGGGAAATCACAGCGGGATGGCACTCGTCTATCACTGCTGTGCGTGAGCGCCTGACTAAATGAAGCTTACGTTGGGAGCGTTGTCCGTCTAGGTTTATTCTATACGAGTCACTTAATGATTAGATTACTCCCACCAAAATTTAAAATTTCCTGCGGACAGTCTTTTTTGATTTTCACTAGGATAAAGTAATGCCCTAAATACAAAAATAAAACTGTCATTAGATAGAAAAAATAATGCTGAATACAAATAAAATTAGTAATTTCTAGTAAACTAGTGTAGTTTTGTTCAAGCGGTGGTCGTCCCCAAAAAAACAGATTGTGGACGCGCCACCAAACTTAGAATTATGCTAAATAAATATTTTTTAATTTTACTACAAAAATGTTATCTACTAAAATATTGACGGCCTGATCAAGATAAGTACGCCTTCTTTCTATAGAAAAAATAACTTCGTTGTACGTTTACTTTAAGATATGATTTTCAGCTGCACCGCTTAAATATTATGCTTGAGAAATTCACTCTTAAGTACCTACGTGAGAAGTGTCGCTGCAGCTTTTTGCAGTTGCGTTGTCATCATCATCTAGCTAGCCTTTTCCCAACTATATTGGGATGCAATTTTTTCAGTTGCGTTGTAGTTACCTACAAGTAAATAAGTTTTTGCGTTGTGGTAACGTTGTAGCAAATGTTTGTAGACAGACTTATACGCGATGTCGCGTGTTGTGGGTTGCATTATGGTTGCGATTTGGTAGTAGTATAGTCGATATCAGCCACACTGTTGCGTTCGACGACAAAATGTGGTCAGTGTGAATGAAACTAATTATTTTTACAAGAAATACTGCTGAACTACGTGTTTTTGTTATGGTAAATAGGTTACTTCTAGGTAAGTGCGCTCCATCGTCGACCGCATCGTCGCTTTCCATCAAGTGAGAAAGAGGTCAAGCGCGAACCTATCAACGATAAAAAAATGGTGCGATTGTGGTACGGCTGACTACACTCTTAACCTATCACATACCCACTTTTGTGAGTATGTGATAGGTTAAGAGACACAATAGTAAAACAATAACAGCGCGGTCTCATAGGATCGGTCGGGGATACATGAATTAATATCTCTACTTAGCCAACGAAAGTACAGTCATGATATTTGATGTCCCAAACAATAGTAATTTAGTGGCCTATAAACACCTCCTGTTTACTAACCATTATCTAAGTTCTTACATCCGCAAATCATTACCATAAATAGCACTAGCTCGTAAGCGAAACATAGGAAGTTGCGAAGGAATCGCTCTCGCAGGAATGTGGTGGCAAGCGTCCAAACGAGGCTTGCTACAGATATCATGGTAATAATAATGGCGGCCGTATCGCACGATTTAGAATCGTAGCGATAGCAGCTGTTTTTTAATGGTAATGTCTACTATACTTAAACCTTTTTTTGAGCTGGGAAATCATCAAATACATCATTTCTTCCACTCTAGATGGAGCAAAAGGCCGTGACAAAACTTAAGTAACTAAAACCCACCTGATCCTTCAGTTACCCTTTGTGGTGGTCCAAGGCTACGGTAATTCTTTCGAATATTTCCGCAGCCGTAGCAGGCATCGGTCTTACTGGATGTTTTTTTTTTTCAAATCAAGGAGAGGATTATGATACTAAATTAATTTCATATCACAATCATATTCCATGTAAATTGTTGCAGGAAAAAATATGAATCATATTATTATCCTATTATTTCTCTACAAAACTGGTCCTTTTTAGACCTCCTGCTCTTTACAGACTTTAAGTACAGTTACAACCTGTTTTGTAAAAGCAAACTTCACTGGCCCCTACTAAATAAAATAATTTGGAACATGGCGCAGAATTTGAGCCACATTTTTGCACAGAAATACATGAATGTGTCCGTTCTTTTCATGGCTCGTTGAATGTAAGCTGATGTAAGCTTCTCACTTCAACTTGTTTTCAAAGAACGTGTTTTTATAACACGATGTTTTGTAGCAGATTTTATGTCTTCAGGTATTTTTACAGATGTTTTTGAAATGGATAAAAGATAAGTGGCGTGGACACTTCAGATTTACGAATAGAAGTACAGATATTTTGAAAACAAAACGGTATTTATTTATTTGAGTAGAAAGATAAAATGTTAATTGCATTGATAACGGTAAAATACCTAAAAAGATCATAAATAACACAAATACTGCGGTCTTCCCGTCCAATTATAATTTGGGTGTCTTCAAGGCTAGAGTGAATAGGCTCTTAATAAACTAGTGCGCCTCACCATCTACGATTGCATCACTGCTTACCATCAGGTGGGATCACAGTCAAGCACTGGTGTATATAACTTAAAAAAATAAAATATGAAATATTGTTGCTATTTAATAAATAAGCTTCTCACTCAGTCTTCTCGCAAATTATTAGACTTCATTAGTATCTCGTTTTATTCATCAACGCATCAGTAATCGAAGACTGAATTCAAGGAGAGCGTTTAATGCGAGTAGCATTTGCGAAATGGACGACTATTTTGAGTGAGGTGCTTAGCCCATGCGGGGCACATCCTTACCGTGTCCTCCGGGTGGTCCGCACAATGGTGACACCCGACCCCTGAAAATCCCTGCGATTCGAAATCAGAAGTAAATTAACTGTCCAAAATCGCATTGTTACTTCGCAGATACTTACAGCTATTTGCATATATCCACTTACACCCAATCCACAAACACATTTTCAATGCAACCAATAGTCTATCTATATAAATCTACTCGTTTAACAATCCCCGAAACCTAGTGTTTTCCGCGACCCAACAACTGAACCCGGGTTTACAATAGTCATAAATACGGGGCCCTCTACTATGATGCACAAGCAGACTAGGCCCGCTATCGAAGCGAGACAGAGCTATACTGAATGTATAGTGGTATCTCTTTTTGACGGTATGTTCGGAATGGCAATGACATGTCATAGTAGGCAGTTTGCTTGGGCACGTTCGTAGTAAGGTAAAATTTTAACGGTCCCTACTGGCCAATCTACACAGCGCTTTAGTGCTGAATTCAAGTTGAGGTTGTGTACCACAAGCGTTGTTACATGTGTAATGTCTTTTTGCAACATTACCTAAATGGTGCGTGAAAATGGATGAATATTACATGAAGAACTTTTTACAGGAAATGTTAGTGTTGGTTTGAATAAAATTGTAAAGGCCATTTGGTGGTTTTTAGTTGGTTGGTTGGAACTATAAGAATAAATACAGCATTTTGGTTTAGATATCGAATGCTTTCTCTGCAATATATGCTTAGCATCTGAAATAGTAAGCCCTATAATAGTCGAGCACTGCTGGGACTCAGATCTCTTCTCGAGATTAGGGGTATAGGGACGTAATCACCCACGCAGGCCCAGTGCATGTTGGTAGATTAAACATGCCTTAAAATTTTCGGTTCACATTCATAGACACACCAGTTTCCTCACGCAAAGTTTTCCTTTACCACTTCAAGAGCTGTATTGATGAAATAAATTTACAAAGTAAAGCACTTCGTTTAAAACCACTTGAACCTAAGTGCTTGTTAACGCGGCGCCTTGTGTGACGCGACCTGCACTAAATTCATACATATGGCGTAGTTGTATGAGAGTGTTTACGAAAAAGCGTTTTACAATAAGGCAAAATTGAAGGCACCAGGCCACGGGGTAGATAACTAATGAGATAGGCAGACCAGATCAAGGCCATAACTAAGTGCTCGATTTGAGGATGTGCCCGGAAAACTGCAATCAGCGATGAATGGCGTCGTGTTACCAAGTCATCACTCATCATGATTCATAATGATGACCACGACCAGTCTAGCATGAGTGTATCGACTAAGAAGAAGTAGATATTGTTGTTTGTTTATGTTTGCGCGTGCGATGACGCAGGCCGCTTCACAAGTCTCTTCTCTATAAACAGTAAAAACGTCCGACGCGCCGCGAGACGCCACGCTGCACGCGACGCGCGACGCCCCTCTTCTCCGTAAACAAGACCTTAAACGAACAACTCGTAAATCCAGACCGTTTGCACTGGTCTACTACTATTTTTCTTCTTGTAATTTAACTAAACTAATATTTTTTATAGTCACAGTATAAGTTAGATTATTTATCGAAGATCTATTGACTATAGGGCATTTTTTTAGCCAGAATAAGTAATGCATTGTTTTGTACCCAAAGGGTAAAAAACCGTTTCAAACGATCAAACGTTTGATGCATGCATAAGTAATTTGATTTTTGACACAGCGCTAAACCATTGATTGAGTTTTTGCGAATTTAGTTCGCCTTTAATTGTGTTATTGCGGTTTTTCACGGTATGTAAAAATGGAGGGAAATAGGAATGGTTCATTCTGATACTACGAGTAGTGAAGAAAATTTGTCATTGCAACCGAGGCGGAATTCTAATGATTATGAACTTGTTGTTTTCTTATATGTTACATTTGTAAAATATATATATATATATATATTTTAATGCTTTAGTTTTATAACCTGTAATGTCAAAAACAGTCGATACATATGTAAAAAGAATTGTGCCATCTAGAACAGATATAGCTTGAAGCAAACGTCTGCTTTGGGCAATATTAAATGATCATCATCTGTCTAGCCTTTTCCCAACTATATTGGGGTCGGCTTCCAGGCAATATTAAAAGACAATTACTTATGGGTGACAAAACGTTTACGGCACTGATACAGTAAGTAGTTGATTGATTGATAAATCTTTATGATCTAAATTGATAAATCAACCTGCAACTGTGTAGTGAATTTGTTTTTCATTGTTTCCTGATAGCTTAAACCTAGGGGTCTTTAAGTCAAGAGTGAATAGGTTACTTCAAGGCAAGCATGCTCCATTGACGGTCACATCTTCGCTTACCATCAGTTGAGATAAAGGTCAAATGCGAGCGTAACAATAATAAAAACAATCTCATCTTTTTTCTGTTTTTTTTTATCTTCCCGGCCGTGTTTTCTCTGTGACTCGAAGGCTACAAGCTGGGCTTTACAATGCTTATTCAACTCGGATCGTTGACAGAACAGAGTTGTTTAATTTTAATGCCCTCAACTGCCGAATCACCACGTTGCTTTTAAGCCTTAAGCTGAGGAAAACAAAACGTTGTTACGTTGTTACTGTTTATTTTTGTGTACATTTTCATTTTTTACAGCGTTTTGGTTTTTAGGAGATTGTTGTTGTGAAAAGGTTTATTCTTTCTTCGTAGTTTATTTTTTGAGGGATCTACTACACAAGAGCACTGTTTAAATATCCGTTGTACTTTTCAGCTGGCCCTTTTAGACTGATTTTTTAATTTAACTTTTCTAGCAAAAGTATCTCTATGGCAAAGATCTAGAGCCCCGTCACGGTGACGTAAGATTACCTTTGGTGGACATTGGTGGTGACCCGTAAACTAAGTACTTATGCTAATATAGGCAGGTTACACACGAACCTCAGTATGTAAAACAGCTATGTGTCATGTAACATTCATTTGTGGCACAACGAGTTTTCGAGCCTACTATTATACGATTCAGAGGTGTTTGTAATAGGCCTTCAATTTTAATTGCTATGTGCATTCGTGAGGTTTAGCATGGTTTTACCTCGTAAATACGGTTTTGAAGCAATCATCAATCATCACTTTAGCCGAAATACGTCATTCCAAATTTGCCTCACAGAGATCTCAGCAAAACTAAAAGGTCCCGTAGGGCCGATACCCACTAGGGCTGATATTATTCGAAGGAGCAGCCCTCGGAGAACAAATCTATCTTCTAAAGAAAAACAATTCATAAAAAATAACAAAATCCCAATTTATTCTCTGTATAAACAAAGGTGAGAAATTGCTCCTTCAATCGTTACTCTAGAGACGATATTCCAGAATATGCTAGTTTAACAGTTGCCGAGCTATCCCCTAGAGGGCGCCAGTGTCGCAGGTGGATAAGTGTGACACTACATCCGGATAGCTTCAGTGTAGTCTAAGGCAATCCCTGGGGGATAACAAGAGGGATCACGCCGGTGAATTAAAGAGCCTGCGAATGTAAATACGTGTAAGTCTATACGATGTTTGAAACTTAGAATGGTTTTGTGTGTTGAAAAGGAGAGTTTGTGGTGGATTTTGGTAGTGATTAATGTTCTTGTTTTTAGTTTGTACTAGCTGCTGCTAACGGTTTCATCTGCGTTTTAGTAGTAAATTATCCCAAGGGAACACACTCCCGGGATAAAAAGTAATCTTTGTATTCCAGGACATGTCCTGCCTTGGCATGAAGTTTCATTCAAATTCGTTCATTCGTTTTCAAGTGATCTTTCAGGATTTTTTTGTACTACCTACTTACACTTTCAAATCAAATCGGTTATGATCTGATGCCTGATTTGAGAACTCGAAATTAATTACCTATTTCTTGAACCATGTACATAAGTGGGAAAACTTTTTGTCAAGTTTTCTCTGCCTTGAATGAAGTAGAATTTGAAAAGTTCTAAGCTTCAATTGGATATTTAGAAAATGGGTGCTATTCAATGTTTAGGTACGTAAACAAAGTTAAGATTAATCTATCCGACCGAATTTTAATCACGGTGGCCATTTTCAATAGAATCTTTGTTGAGAATGGTCCAGTATGCTAGAAATTTATTGCACAAGTATGTCAGCGGTCACAATAGATCTGTATTTTTCATTACTCTCATAATCCGATGGTACGCCAATGTGAGAAAACAGAGAATGATCAAGCGCTTAATGTAAACTTTTCGTGATTTCTTAATTCATGAATCCCCGATCGGTCTCATTGGACCGCGCTGTTATTGTTTTACTATTGTGTCTCGTTTCGCGGGTATTGATAGGTTAAGCGCTTCCGAGGAACGGAACGTAACCCAACTAACCTCCAAACTCCAGCAGGGCCAACCCTCGCATAGCTAGGACCTTGGTTAACAGTCACGGGAATGCAATGGATGCGAGACGTACAGGAAAGTTGGTTGTGGCGACACTTGAACATTTGGGAAAGGCCTATGTCGAACAGTCGACGTCCTTCGACCGAAATAATGATGATGAAACAATTTCTATTCGCTCTATTTATTCCACAAACTTTTAATTTCTAAATAGTAGTATTGTAAAGTCAACTTCTCCTTGAAGTATTGGAAAACTTTATCTTTTGTATTGAATACAAAGAAAAACTGAAATAAATGGAAGACCTATATTGAAGATATTTATATGCTTTAATAAACCTTGTTTCTTTTGTATTTTTAGCTTTTCAAACAGTCCGTTTTCTAACAGGTTATTTGAGCGTATAAAGCCAGCCTTACGTTAGCAAGAAAAGGGTTATTCAAGCAAATTCTTATTTTATAGAGCAAAATCCCTCTGACATTGACAAAAAATGTTTATTCGCTGAGTACAAGTTTTTTTTGGAGTCCCGTACCTCAAAAGAAAAAACGCAACACTTATAGGATCACGAGGATCACTTTTTATCCGTCTGTCTGTCTATTAGGACCCTTTGTCATTGAAAAATGTAAAGTTATCGAGTTGAAATTAAAACCAATAAAAACTTACTTAACGTAAAAAAAAAATATAATCGATTCGATACTCTCAAGAGTATCAAAATTCATGCTTTCCGTTGACCTAGAACCCTGAAATTTGGTGTTAACCAAGAGGTCTTACAGCACAAATTAATCTGAAAACTGTAAGTTCTTTCGGAATCGAAAATCTTTGAGACTCGATTCAGAAATTGAACTAAATATAATAAGTTAGTTTGTACGAGACCCTAGTATGAGAGCCCGACACGCACTAGCTCAATTTTTTTAAACATTACTGTTATTTTGTAACTCCACTTGGTGATGTAGAAAATGTCGTTCGCAAGGTTGAAAGAATAATTATCTTGCTCTCGTGGGAGAGCGCGGGAACGCCCCGGGAAGATTGATTATTAGCTACACAAACAAAATAGTGAAAATAGAACAAAACTTTGTGTTGTTCGCCACCGATTGAGTGGTTTTTGTAACATTATAACACTAGGATTGTTAGAAAAAGTGTCGCTTTGATTTTTGTTGTGTTTTTCTTCTGGCACTTTGTTTTTTGTTGACTTTGATTCGTATTGACACTTTCATATTACTGAAATTGGGAAATTAGTTTCTTTCTAATGTTACGGGTCTCATGAGAAGAATGACAATTGCTGAAATGGTGAATAGAGACGGCTATGCTTGGAGCTGCTTGCTTTTTTGATGATCGAATGGAGCCATACCATGACGCGTAAAATGATAGGTGTTCGAGCGAGAAAGAGGCTTGGAGCTATACACTCTATAAAGTCAAGAGCCGTTAAGAGCTCGTGGTAAGGTCTTAGGAAGTCGCGGAGCTGAAAGCCTCCTATAAGTTGGATGAAGGAACTGGTGGAAGCTGTGCTGGTTGCAAGGAAAAGAGGATCGGTTTATGTGAAGACATTTGAGGGAATACACTTCCCTCAAATGTCTTCACAGTCTAGGAACTGACTTCAATAATAATAATAATAAATATTTAAACTCCTCACAAACAACTTACCAGTGAAGTACCCAATATCTGGTAGATCGTTAAAAATATTTCGTTTGTTTTTCGTTCCAAATGAAATTTTAACAGCCATGCTACCTGAAAAAAGTGTAAAAGATAAGCCATAACAATCGAATAGAAAGTACACGATTAACATAATATTCCTATTATTTAAATGAAACGCATTCAGTTTTATTTTACTCGTTTCATTTGAAAGTTTTCGTGGAAATGTCAGATACAATCTTCGCAATGTAATATTGTGGACTGAGTAAATAGGTAGGTACTCATCTTTTAAAGTGAAAAAGCACTTGGAGATTGTCAACATCTGTGTCGCGAGGCTGAATGGCTGGGCACCTACTATTTGCCCTCAAAAATGTAACCGAATAAATTATTGTAAAGTGGTGTTGCTGAGGAGTTACGTAGGATAAATGATTAGGCGTAATAAGGACAGGTGGATTAAGGCAATGACCGTGTGGCGTCAAAGGTCTGGTAGAAAAAATAATTGCAAAAATAATTACTTGCGCTTGACCAATACCTACCACTCACGATCAATGATGTGGATAGACAATGGAATTGTCTAGAGGTAACCTATTCACTCCTGAAGCTGTAGTTGTCAAGAAACATAGACCAGCAAGGAATTTCACTTTTTAATTGACGGTCCATGAAGGAAAGTACATCCTCACGCCCCGGCCAGTGAAGGCCTGTCCTGTAGAGGCCTACAGGAGACACTCTGGGAGTCGGGAATCACAGAGCATTTCCCGGCCACCCTAAGCAGACGACGACGAGCAGTTGGTAGCTTATAGTCCAGCCGTCTTGTTTGCACCGAGCACAATGGTGCGTAATGTTCCACGTGCGCTTCTCAGAATGTTGTAAGCTAACTGAAGGAACCCAATAGAGCATATGCAATTAATTAGTGATATGCCACTGCATAGATGTAAAAAAACCGGCCAAGAGCGTGTCTGACCACGCTCAGTGTAGTCCGTAGTTTCCCGTCCGTCACAATAAGTGTCCCCAATTTTTCAAAAACTGTTCGTCCCATCAAGTTCAAAATAATTTTCCTAGAAAGTCTTTATAAAGCTCTACTTTCCAGATTTTTTTTCATATTTTATAAACTTATGGTTCAAAAGTTAGAGGGGGAGGACACATTGTTTTTTACTGTTGGAGCGATTATTTCCGAAAATATTGGTATTATCAAAATATGATTTTAGTAAACCCCTATTCATTTTTAAATACCTATCCAACAATATATCACACGTTAGGGTTGAAATTTAAAAACAAAACGCGTTTTACTTTACATGTAGGGGGGCTACCCTAATAAAACATTTTTTTCCAGTTTTTATTTTTGCACTCTGTCGGCGTGATTGACATACATATTGGTAGCAAATTTCAGCTTTCTAGAGCTAACGGTCACAGAGATTAAGCGAGGACGGACGGACAGACAAGGCGAAACTATAAGGGTTCCGTTTGTGCCATTTGGCTACGGAACCCTAAAAAAGATAAATTTAATTAAGTCTTCTGCAGTATTGCTTTAAAGTAAACACATTTCTAAATTCACTTCAAGTTATTAGTTTCTGAAACTAAAAGTAATCTCACAAAGTCACATTAAGAGACAACTGAGATATCGCTCGCGAATTTGTACAAATTTTGGTAGAAGATGCAGAAGTCAGATGCAAGTACATATCTACATTATATTTTAGTGTAATAATGACTTTATCTTTATGTAGGACTGGTATTGAATGCTCTGCATGACGAAGTAACAAAATATATTAAGTATTTCTTATGAAAAAGAGTCGTAAGTAATCATCTTTATTGCCATCCTCATAAGTATGTATTGTAAATAGAAAGAACGCATCCAGAAATATGGAACGAGTAGGAGACATTTTTCACGTCCTGGTAGT
The DNA here is from genome assembly GCA_030763345.1 of Mythimna separata. Taxonomy (NCBI): domain Eukaryota; kingdom Metazoa; phylum Arthropoda; class Insecta; order Lepidoptera; family Noctuidae; genus Mythimna; species Mythimna separata. The sequence continues at coordinate 20,011,597 of CM061171.1, read as the reverse complement.
ACACGCAAAATATCCTCTGAACGACTAGACTTGGAGGGCGACTCAACAAGGGTACCTTACCATCACAACGTGTTACAATATCAGGCGCGCGATCGAGAGCTATTAAACACCTTTAACAATTCCATTAAAGTCGTCAAATGGATCGCGTTAAGAGCTTGTAGTAGGGCTTGCCAGGCACGTGGTGGATAGCTTACCGTCCGATTAGGTTCAAACCCGAGTCGACGGCGTATCGTGGCCTAGACACGCCTCAAAGAGATGTAAGCGTAATTGACACCTACCTAATGCTTTTTGAATCGTTCGAAAAGAATAAGATGGCCCTGAACCATAAAAAGTAACTGAAAGAATACTCATACGGTTTTGTCAGTAAGAGATTAATACTCGAAACTAACGAAAAGTTATTTGATGATTTCCAACTTAATAAAAAAGGTTGTAGCTACCAAACAACACAGCCTCTTGCTTTCTGCTACTAAAAATGTTTACGAAATCCCTCAAGAAATCGCACACGTTCAGAAAACCTCTCTGTGACAGCAAAGATAGATAGAATGTTTCTAGTGCTTTTGAACCTTTTCCAAATAATATATTTCTACGGAAAATATTCCCAACACGCACATCATTTAGAAGAATATTGATGGACACTTCATTTATCAAAGTCAGTTCTCTAGAGCTTGTATGAGCTGGCAGCAGTCGATATGAAATATTGACTTGGAGTTGTGTTAATAGATTTATGTGACACTAACGATAGAGTTACGTGCAGTTGAAGAGAAATTGTGCTTTCTATGAGGGGATTTGTATAATGTGGTGATAAGATTCATCATCAACTACCTAGCCTTTTCGGAACTATATTGAGGTCGGCTTCCATTCATGCCGAATTTAGTTGAAATCCAGTGTTTTACGAGAAGCGGCTGCCTACCAGACCTCCACAACCCATTACCTAGGGTAACACGGTACTTCATGGTAAGACTGGAGTCAGATTTACTGGCTTCTGACTATCCGTAAAGACTGCCTAAGATCTATAAATGACAGCCGGGACCTACGGCTTAACGTGCTTTCCGAGGCACGGAGGAAACTCGGTATGTTAAGATGGTCACCCTTCCACAGCGCAACCTTAGCAAGCGTTGTTTAACCTTGAAGATCGACCCGTGCGGCTGTTATTATCTAGCGATGAGCTCCTCATGAAATATTGACTTGGAGTTGTGTTAATAGATTTATATGACACTAACGATAGAGTTACGTGCAGTTGAGGAGAAATTGCGCTTTCTGTAAAGAGGTTCGTAAAATGCGGTGATGAGATTATTCTGTGGTAAATTCGTTTTGGGAATTTGTGAAACTTGATCAGTGGTGTCCCAGTGGTAACGGCTCCGAATAACTAGTTTGAATTCGTGGGTTCAAACGCTACAACCCAGCCAGGCACATTACGTTGTGTCATGTTATGTGTGTTGTGTGTGTGTGTGTGTGTGTCAGTGTTGTGTGTTGTTATTTGTGTTGTGACATTGTGTTGTGTTGTGTGGGATTTATTTCATCACCACTCTTTTTAAAACTGTGAAGGAAAACAACGTGAGGGAAACGGCACGCCTCCTAAAAGCAAACATTTTAAGTCATGTGACATCTACCTATCCACACTGGACTCGCGTGGTAGATTATGGACCATTTCGTTTCTTAGAGTCGAGGCTTGAGCTCCAGCAATAAGAACATTATAATGAGGCCGATTATGAAGATAAATTTATAATTCAGCAATTTTTAAATAAAATTATAGCATTACTCTAGGTTATCTCTCAAGCCTTTTCAAAATTGGCTTGAGTTCAGCTTCCAGTCTAGCCGGATGCGGCTAACCGTAATTTTACATGGAGCGACGGCCTATCAGACCTCCACAACTCTGTTACACTAGGTACGTGTTGTCTTGAAATTTCGGGAGTCTCGGAAAAAATTTAGTCCAAAGGAAGTCTCCGTTTCTTGTCTGTGAAGTTTAGGCAAATAGGCATTACCTATTCCTATCACTGGTAATTAGCCTGCCGTCTTAGTGTATGTCGCGTAATGTAATAAGGGTAAGACGTTCTTCGACGGGGCTCGACGTATCGAGTAGTGTAATAGGCTCTTATTTTAAGCGTTGTTCGAAAGAGTTATCATGGCCTTCAAACGTAATAGACAACTGAAAGAACACAAGTGAATTATTGCCACTAAAAATCGGACACGCCCTCTCGCACCACCTAAAGCGAGTCATTGGATAATTTTAAACGGTTTTAATTAGCAAGGTGCACAGTATGTAAGTAAAGCTTGTTTGTTCCAGCAAGTTCCAACTTTAATTAATAAAATTATGTTGGATGTAAAAGTCTTAGGAGAGTGCTTTTAAGCTTATTTGCACCTGTTGCCACTCTGTTTTTAATTATTATCTTCCTAAATAATTTTGCGTAACTATAATGTACAAAAACTAAATTGTAATTAGTATTGAGTTAATAAATAACACTCAGTTTGGAAATCTGTTTTCTAAGTTTTGTAAGTTATAATAATTACCTTAACCTAATTGTCCCCCGCTGTTTAATCTGCGTCTTTCGTTACTTCTTAACTACTGCTGTTAGTCGTAACGTGGTATTATGCCTATATAATCATCATCATCTGCCTAGCCTTTTCCCAACTATATTGGGGTCGGCTTCCAGTCAAGCCGGATTTAGCTGAATACCAGTATTTTACGAGGAGCGGCTGCCTACCAGACTTCCACAACCCATTAACTGGGGTAACACGGTACTTCATGGCAAGACTGATTCAGATTTACTGGCGTCTGACTATCCGTAATGACTGCTAAAGATATACAAATGAAAGCCGGGACCTACGGCTTAACGTGCTTTCCGAGGTACGGAGGAAACTCGTTATGTTAAGATGGTTAAGGTAAAAGTACGTAATTCCGTTAAGGTCCCAGTACCCGTTAACTAGTCAGTTTTTTAATTTTTGCGTCTTTCTATCAAAATCAAATTAAAGTTTGCAAATGGCATTTTATTCTTGGTACTATTTTATACAATTTTAATGAAAACACTCATCAAAAAGTTTAATGATGTCAAAACTGTACGAGTTTAAAAATTCGTTATTAAAACATTATCTGTAAGTTCAAAGTTCTGTCAGTGAACTACGAGACCACCCCGTCACAGAGATCATCTAACCGTACTTCGACGGACAATGTTAAGGTAAGAGTGTTAATATTTATAAAAAATTGAGTGTATTATTTAACGATTTAACCCATAAATTAAGATAAATCTCATCGAAAAGTAATTATTTTTGCATGTTACATCTATTGGTACTCACAAACCCCTACTTGACCTAGTACCCGGTAAATTCGTCTGTTTTTTGCCGGTTACTGGTACAGTATCAACCTAGTAACATACGTTGCACGGAAACCCGTTATTGTATCCTTATTGCTTTGAAATAGGTGTCATTTTCCTTTGAAACTGTAGTTTTTTGTTTTTTTATATTAAATATTTTCTGCCGGATAATGGGACATGCATTAACAGATGCATTTAAATCCGTCACGGTTCTTATTGCTTTGAGTTAAGTATTATTTTCCGTTGACTCAATAGAATGTAGCTACTAGATATCTTGTTTGTTTTGTCACTTCGTGCATTTGGTTGCTTGTGCGTTTTGCCGTATGATTTCCCGATTTTTGTACAGTTTGCGTTACAGCTCTGCTGGTCTAAAACCAGTTTTTTTTTATTCCTTTATTATGGGGCGCAGTTTTAGTACATTAATATGAATATTGACTACTGGGCAATATTTTGTAGCGTACTTTAGAACGACAAACTTACATGATGTGAATTGGTACGTACTTGTTTTACCCGCGTAGATATTTTTTCTAGACACAGTTGTTCTTTTCACCAAGCCGGCCTGTGTGTTTCACTACCATGTAAGGTTTTCTTGAGTTAGTCATTATCATCTCAGCCGAAAAACGTCCAGTGGTGGGCCTCCCCCAAGCGTCGCCGCAACGAACGGTTCTGTGCGTCCTGCATCCATCGGATTCCTGCGACCCTGAGGTCATCGGTACACCTAGTGGGAGGTCTCCCAACACTGCGTCTCCCGGTACGTGGCCACCACTCCAGAATTTTCCGTCACCATCTACCCTCCGTTCTGCGAGCAATGTGCCCTGACCACTGCCCCTTCAGTTTGGCGATTCTTCGGGCTATGTCTTTAACCTTGGTTGTCTTGCGGATATCTTCATTTCTAATGTGATCACGCAAGGATACTCCGAGCATAGCCCTTTCTATTGCTCTTTGGGTGACTTTTCTGGACAAGCCTTCTGATGAGGCGATTGTGAGCGACCACATTTCCGAGCACACACTGTGGTAATTTGGACGAGGAGATACCGTGCAGCTTCCCGAACGCTGCCCAGCCGAGTCAGATTCGACGATTGATCTCTTTCTCGAAGTTAGACCTACCCAACTGGACCGTCTGTCCCAGGTCAACGTAGTCGTCCACAACTTCGAGTGTAGAGTCTCCGATCTTGATAGGAGTAGGTGCCACATGGATATTTACCATGACTTTGGTTTTGTCCATGTTCATTTTGAGTCCCACTCTTTTGAAAGCACGACTGAGATCACCGAGCGTTGTACTGAGCTCCTTCGTAGTCTCAGCTATGACTACTATATCGTCGGCAAACCGAAGGTGAGTGATGTACGCGCCGTTGACATTAATGCCTCGCCCATTCCAGAACCTTGAAGACATCCTCCAATGCGGCTGTGAACAGTTTCGGAGAGATAACGTCTCCCTGCCTCACACCCCGTTGTAAAAGGATAGGTTTTGAGGTCTGGTCCTGAAGTCGGACTGACATGGTGGCGTTTTTGTACAAACATTTCAGCACTTCGATGCACCGATAGTCCATCTGGCACCGTTGGAGAGACTGCAGTACAGCCCAAGTCTCGGTGTTTAGGCTTTCTCGTAGTCTGCAAACGCTAAGCAGAGCGGCAGGTTATACTCCTCAGTCTTCTGTATAACCTGCCGCAGCGTATGTATGTGGTCTACGGTGCTGCCGCCTTTTCGGAATCCGGCTTGTTCAGGGGGCTGGAAGTGGTCGAGACGATTCGTGATGACTCTGGAAATCAACTTGTAGATATGGCTCAGAAGTGAGATGGGCCTGTAGTTCTTAAACAGGGCATTGTCGCCCTTCTTAAAGAAAAGTACCACCACACCTCTGTTCCATTTCTGTGGCGTTTTTTCCTCGAGTATGACGGAACCAAATAGCTTTTGAAGGGCCTTAAGTACCGGTTTTCCACCCGCCTTCAGAAGTTCGGCCGTAATTCCGTCCTCACCCGGCGCCTTGTTATTCTTAGGTTGTTTCAGAGCCATCCTAATCTCGTACAGATATCTTCAATATAGTGTCGGGTCAATCTAGCTCTTGGGTCATTCGCTAGGTTTGCCGTGGGTTTATAGATAGACGTATATAACTTTCCATAGAATGCCTCGATCTCTCCCAGGAGCTCCGATTTAGAGGATATGACTCTGCCATCGTCGGTCTTCAGTTTCGTGAACTGGCTCTGCCCAATAGACAGATCTATCGCAAAGAGTTTGGAGCCCTTTTTCTGCTCTAGCGCGTCCTTACCCCTTTCGAAATTAAATTGGCCAAGATCGCGTATCACAATATCTGCACGCATATTCTTCGAATCGGATCAGAAAGCCTCTGGTTCTTATTTTTACGAGTACAAAACTCCAAGAGCTATCAGCTCGAAACTGATAGCTCTCGGAGTTTTGTCATTATATAAAAATAAAAACCAAATGCGACTAAAATGTGAATAATTCGTTTCGGAAGTCATTGGTAATTCAATTATTTCAATATGGTTTTGGGGTTCAACAGAATAGTGGTCGTATATTTTGTCATGCAACATTCACTGTGGTATACTGCTTGATAGTAGCTGATATTTAAGCAAGGGCAAAAAAGGTCTTCTATTTCATTTACTGCTTTGCAGCTTAAGACTTAACTAATGGTGACACTTGACCTGGTGTCTTTTCAGTACTAGTTTTGTCTTCTTTGACAAAATTTGTTATATAAATATGCCTCATTCCATGTTTCTTGCAGTTTCATTTTCATTTATTAAGTCACTGAACTCACGTGAGTTCAGATTTGGGTGCAAGATGTCAATTAGACCTGTGAAGTTATCCAGATGATGAAAAATCGTTGATAGGTACTAAAAATTGTCTCAAAATCGTAGCCATGATTGAATCTGTCTAAAGGTAAATTATTTTGCGTATTTATTTGCCTCTAAACCTTGAATAATTTTTCGAGATATCCTTGAATATCTATACCTTTCGAAGTTGAACTTCTGGTGCCGTAAAAAGCTTCGAGCTTTTGCTTACTTGAGTAGTGCCATAGTAAAGTACTGCTGCTTTCCTGAACTAAAGCATGGGTTTGTGTTTAATTTTGGGCCAATCTGTGACCTACTTCTGGGTTGCTTTATGATTATTTCAAACTAGTGACAACTTGGTCTGTCATTATAAATGGGTTTACATGCTCTATTTTTTAAAACAACTGCTTGGCATCAACTGAAATTGAGAAAAAGGAGACAAAGCTAGGTGATGTTTGTTTTTAAATAATGGAAACACCACAAAAATGTTACTATAGTCCGTCTAATGAAAGCGCGACCTGAGAAAAAGAGGTTAAATCCAAAAAAATTGTATGTGGTAGTACTAACTAGTAGGAGAATCATGTTTTGACACTTCTCCATTTTTTTTATTTCCTGCAGTTGCGCCTGAATAATGTTGCCAATTAAATTTTAAAAAATACTCCAGGTCGCGCTCTCATTAGACGCACTCTAATTAGGTTTTGAAATTATTGTTTTGTTACTTTTTCGTACCTATTGATTTCAAATCAGAAATTAGCAAATAGCCTGTTAATTTTCTTTCAGCTAGTCATGAGTGACAAACAGAAGGCCATACCAAAGATCATAGAGGCGGTTAGAAAAGGAGCCTCAATTCCAGCTGCAGCCAGGCAGTACAATATTCCACGGTCAACGTTGGACGATAAAATACGCGGTCGCTCGTCTATTAAATGTTCCAAAGGACCTGCTACAGTTTTGTCAAAAGAAGATCATTTAAGGAGATGGAAATAAAAACTTATGTTTGCTTTTTCTATTTTAAAGATATAAAAAATTAAGTTAAGATATTTTTAAGGTTCGACGAAAGATGAAACTAAAATATTACTAGTGTTAACCTATAATTTGTGTAACACAAATTAAAAAGAAATTAAAACGAAATACTTATGTTTTTTTTTTGTTAAATACAGACCCCAATTATTTTCACTACTCTTTTTATTTGAAAATATTTTATTTCTATGAACTTTAACGTAAGGCAGTAGAGTTCAGATTCGCGGTTAAAATTACCGGATTCTGGGACAATTTAACGTTAACTAGTACAATTCTGCCGGATACTGGTACAACTAGCTGTTTTTGTATATTTTTTGTTTTATTGTTAATTAACATTAAAACTAATTGAATAGCATTATAATATACTAAAAGTATATTAAATTATCTAACTAGTCATATAAAATTTATTTTTGTAACTCTACTAGTTTTAGTCTAGCGCGCATGCAAAGTCAGGGAAGTTCAAAACTTCACGGTTACTGGGCCTTTTACCTTACCTATCCACAGACCAACCTTGGTAAGCATTGCTTAACCTTGAAGCTCGACCCGTGCAGCTTTTATTATCTAGCCACGAGCTTCTCTTCTCTGTAAGTTGTAATTACTTTAACCTAATTGCCCCACGTACCGGAAGACGTAGCATTGGAAGGCCTCCCACAAGGTGGACCGACGACCTGGCGAGGGTTGCGGAAATCCGATGGATGCGAGACGCACAGGACCGGTCGCTGTGGCGACGCTTGGGGGAGGCCTAGGTATGTCCAGCAGTGGACGTCTTTCGGCTAAAATGATGATGATGATGATGAATTGTCCCCCGCGGTTTAAGCGGCGCCTTTCGTTACTTCTCGACTACTACTGTTAGTAGTAACGTAGTGTTATGCCTATAATATTCATCATAAATATGGCTGTTAGTTCCCGTTTTGTTTCTAAGATTAACGCGTTTAAAAAACAAAAAGACTAGCTTCTGCCATATTCGATACCTATAACAAAATTGCAATTTAAAAAAATAACTGTATGCCAGTCTGTTTGTCTTTCAGTTTCTTCCGGCTAATCTCCGAAACGAAGGTTAATCTATACTAATATTATAAAGAGGAAAGATTTGTACCTATTTTTGTATGTTTGTAATGAATAGGCTCAAAAAGTACTGGGCCGATTTAAAAAATTCTTTCGCCAATAGAATGCTACATTCTTCCAATTTGACATAGGTTACATTTAATTTTGAAAAAAAATAGGGATCCTTGGTAAAATTTGAACAATGTAACCGAAGGTGTAGAAAAATTTCCAAAAATAAATTATTGTCTACCCCGTGCGAAGCCGGGACGGGCTGCTAGTTAAGTTATAAGGAATAATTTAAGTTACTTTTATTTTAGAAAAATAGGGTTCCACGCTAAAAAAAATGTTCTTGAAACTGTAACCAATTGCATTGTGCGGATTTACATGTTGACGCAAACGAAGTCGTTCGCACCAAATAGGTATAATATCACCGTTATAATATAAGCATTCGGTTCTTAGCGACCGCGACCGGGACGCATGACCCACTTTCAGTATGGGTTTGTATGACACCGGTCACGCGATGCGATCGCCTGGTTTGTGTAGTCATCATCATCATATCAGCCGAAAGTGTCCACTGCTGGACATAGACCTCCCGCATGCGTCGCCACAGCGACCGATCCTGTGCGTCTCACATCTATCGGACTCCTGCAACCCTCGCCAGGTCGTCGGTCCACCTAAACAATCTTCAATGTACGGTAGAAGAACCCGACCCTATAGGGGCTAATTTTCTACTTTTAAAAATTGCTTCCGACACTTGTATTCTGGCCTCCTATAGATCCCCATCTGTATATTGTATAGATAGCTTCCTTAGCTCCCTGGAAAATATCTTAAGTAATTTAAAAGCGAAAAATATCATTCTGCTAGGAGATATCAACATCGACATAAAGCCTAATAGTACAGATAGAAATAGATCTTCCTACCTAAATCTTACAGCAGAAATGGGCCTTTTACCGGGACATACCCATCCTACCAGACTACATAATTGCCTCGATCACGTAATGATAAGCACTACTACTTGTGCTACAGTTATGGATTCCACCGTCAGCGATCACGCCTCTGTAATGCTATGCCTGAGTAACACCTCCTATAAAAATAACTATAATAAGAAAAGAACTACTACGAAGGTAGATTACGAGGGCGTTCTTGAACAATTAAAAACCACTGATTTCACTATTATTACACCTGACTGCGATGCAAATACGGCCGCTACACGGTTTGTCCAGTGCCTTATGTCGACGATATCTCAGCACTCAAAAGAATCGTACGTTCCAAACCGTAAAGTAGTAGTTAAACCCTGGATCACGCCTGGCCTCTTACGGTGTATTCGGCATAGGGATAGCCTTCATCGTAAATACCTGACAGACCCAAATAACAAAATTATTGAGGTGTCGTACAAAAGGTATAGGAATCATTGCAATCTATTACTAAGGAAATTAAAAATAAATCACCAAAGTTCGGCTTTAAAAACTTCCAAAGACAGTAGAGAAACATGAAATGTAATAAAATCTATTACCAACAAATCCAGCAATCAAACATCAGCTGATAAACTTCTAGCCACCTCTGTTGATGCACAGGTACCAAATGCAATAGAGCAAATTAATTATTACTTTTCGAACATCGGAAAGCAATTGGCAGGCAAAATAAAATCCCAAAATGCTTCATCTGCCCCATACAAAATAGAAACACTCCCCGCACGGGAATCAATGGTCCTACTTACCCCAGACGAGGCTGAAGTAGAGATTGTTATTGACAACTTAAAAACCGACAGTGCCACAGGATGGGATTTCGTACCAGCTAAACTCCTGAAACTGGGTAAACAAGTACTAGTTTCACCTCTTACAAAACTCATTGAAGCCTGTTTTGAGCAAGGAGTGTTTCCCCAAGTCTTTAAGAAAGCTTTGATCACACCTGTTCACAAGGGTGGGAACCAAGCGGACATTAAAAATTATAGACCTATCTCAGTTTTGCCAGTACTCTCCAAAATATTAGAAAAGTTGTTAAATCGAAGATTCATGAAGTATCTAGAGCACAACAAGATAATATCGGATGCGCAATTTGGTTTTAGGTCGGGGAAAAGCACCATAGACGCGGTTAACCAACTTGCAGATTACGTCACTGACAAAGTTGACAAAAAACAAAAATGTTTGGGTGTTTTCTTAGACCTGGCCAAGGCATTCGATACTGTGAGTATTCCTACCCTTGTGAGCAAGCTGGAGCATGCTGGAATTCGGGGACGGGCTCTAAATATATTCACAGACTTTCTTAATGACCGGACACAAAAGGTTAAGATCGGCAAAGTTGTAAGTAATGAAGCAAGAATAGACTACGGTGTGCCCCAGGGTAGCTGCCTATCCCCAAGCCTCTTCTTGCTTTATGTGAATGACTTATGCCAGCAGTCTCTTACTAACGGAAAAATATTCAGTTACGCAGATGATACCGTTCTAGTATTTCATGGAGAGACTTGGGAAACGGCGCGTCAAGCTGCAGAGTCGGGGTTACGTAAAATAATTCGCTGGTTGGAACAAAATCTCCTAACGCTTAATATTTCTAAAACTGCATTTCTTCAATTTACTTTCGCAAAAACTAAGCCCGCGGTAATAAGTCTTAAGGCCCACTCCTGTCATGACCCCAATAACAGTCTTCAGTGCTCATGCGCTCCAATTACACAACAAAAGACCATAAAATACCTGGGTGTAATTTTAGATGAGGGACTCAGTTGGCGCCCTCATATTGAACTAACTTCTTCCCGGGTGAGGAAACTTATATGGGCTTTTAAAAATCTTCGACACGTATGCGATCTGGAGCTACTCCGGACAGTGTATCTTTCTCTAGTAGAGTCAATCGTTGGCTATTGTATCACGGCCTGGGGTGGCGCCTGTAAAACATACATAATACACCTCGAGAGAGCGCAAAGATCCCTGTTAAAAGTCATGATCTTCAAACTCTACCGGTACCCAACAAAGAGCCTATATGAAAGCTGTCAAGTACTAATAGTAAGACAATTATTTCTGCAAAATATCACTTTGAAACAACATATAATTACACCGGTAAATCATACGAATAAACAAAAAAGAACCATCGGTAATGTATGTCGCTCAGTAAAATGTAATACCGCATCCGCTCGACGGCAACACCTATTCTTAACTATTTATATATATAACAAATTAAATAAAATTCTCGACTTAAACCCATTAACTAAAAAGAAAGCGAAGATGAAATTAAGCACCTGGCTTAAAACACTAGATTACTCACAAACAGAAGATATAGTCAAAAATCAACAATCATAATAAATAAATTATAAGGTAGATAAATATATCTTAAATAATCTAAAAGCACAACCACCAAGCACAGTCACACACAGAAACACACGCACGTATCATAACATCATCACACATACACACCTTCACACTTCCACATACACATAAATACACAACACATACTTAATATTATCACATGAGAGCAAGTTTGCACTAATTGTAAACTTAGTTTTAGTTTTAATTTCGTTGCATAAATTGTTATGTTTGCACAAGCGAGTGAAGACACTGACTCCTGTAACACAGGTGCCACCTAGCTCAGGAGCCAGGGTTTCAATTGATGTATCAACCTATTTATGTCAATAAAACATTATTATTATTATTATTTCCTTTATTAACTTTTTTACATGTCTTTTTCATTTTTAAATATTTCTTTACAAAACAAATAAGTAAAAAAAAAAAACATTTAAAAATACAAAAAACATTATTATTATTATTATTATTTCATTTATTTTTCATTGTATCATATTTCTTATATTTTTAAATATTTTTACAAAAACTTAGAAAAAAAAAACATTTAAAAATATAAAAAATAGTGGCCCACCGGCATCGGGAACAGGGTCCAAGTTACCGGCGGTCAGGGCTCCTGAGAGAGGAACCTCCGGACTATACGCGCCGTGTCCAAGAGTGCAGCTTTCTGGATCAAGCCCTTGACCCAGCTGCCTAACGAGAGCCTCCTCAGGTGTTCGTCGAGGCTCTTGGCTATTAAGCCATTGGCCGTCACGACTATCGGCACAATGATTGCTGTGTCCACTTCCCACATGTCGACAACCTCGCGAGCTAAGTCAAGATACTTAGTTTGCTTTTCTTTCTCAGCTTTCACGAGGTTCTCGTCATGAGGGACCGCTATATCAACAATCATTGTGCGACGCTCTAATCGATCTATCACCACTATGTCGGGCTTATTGGCAACAATAGTCCTATCAGTGATGATAGATCGATCCCAATACAACGTGATATTGCCATTGTCGAGAACTGGGTCGGGCACATACCTATAGTACGGTACTTCTGACTCCACAAGATTGTATTTAAGAGCAAGTTGCTGGTGGATAATCCTGGCCACTAGGTTGTGTCTATGCAAATAGTCTCCGTTAGCAAGATGAGAACACCCAGAAATTATGTGTCGGATTGATTCTCCGGGCAGGTGGCATGCCCGACAGATGTCAACCGTACCATCCTTCACAATGTATTTCCGGTAGTTGTTCGTCATCATAACTTCATCCATAATTGCAAAGACAAAACCTTCGGTTTCTCCAAAAAGATCACCAAAGCGTAACCAGGATACGGACGCTAATAGATCAACATCGGGCCCATGTAAGGCCCGGTAAAAGCGTCCGTGAAGCTCCTTACTCTGCCATACTTCCCTGCGGTCATTAGTATCCAGTACTATTGGTTTGCACCAGTTCTCCTTAGCCAAGGAGAGCGGGGTTAGGCCCTTGTCCACTGCCACTACATCGCGATGCATACCCACGTCCACAGCCAGGAAATATTCCCTGAGACTGCATATCTCGCGGTTATGCAGGGTCTTGGCATTTAAAAAGCCACGACCCCCACACTTCCGCGGGATATACAGCCTCATCACCGATGACCGTGGGTGATGCATCCGGTTTGCAGTAAGTAGTGAACGGACCCTTCTATCCAGGGCGTCGAGTTCCGTCTGAGTCCATTTAAGTATGCCGAAAGAGTACATCAATACCGGCATGACCCAACCGTTGAAGGCGCGCACCTTGTTCCCGCCTGATAAAAGACTATTCAGTACTTTATTCAGGCGGCCAAAGAAGCGCTCCTTCAACGATCGCTTCACGTCAGCAGCATTGATGCCTAACGCTTCCGACATACCCAAATACTTGTAAGTTTCGGTTGAACAGAGGGATCTAAGGTGTATGGAATCCGAGAGTTGGGTTCCCACGGATTCCACAATCTCCCCTCGCTTTACATGCATGACTGCACATTTGTCCACACCAAATTCCATCCTGATGGCACTACTGAAGGTTTCAGTTACCTTCAGTAGCTCCATCAGTTGCAAGTTGTTGGGGGCAAAGAGTTTCAGGTCGTCCATGTAAAGGAGGTGAGATATGACCTGACCACCTCTTTTCAACCGAAAGCCTAAGCCCGAACCCTCCAGCAATGTGCTGAGTGGGTTCAAGGCTAGACAAAACCACAGTGGACTCAGACTATCGCCCTGGAATATGCCACGCTCGATCCTTATCGGTTCACCATTCTCTTGGATTTGTCGACATCCTGGATAGTGAAGAACCGTCCTCCACTGCCGCATACACGACATCAAGAAGGTGCGCAGAGTTGCATCAACTTTATACAGCTCCAGCACCCTCGTGAGCCATGTATGCGGCACTGAGTCATAAGCCTTCTTATAATCTATCCAACATGTCGACATATCCTTTCGAAAACGACGAACCTGTTGGCTAATGGCAATATCTATGAGGAGCAGCTCCTTAGTACCACGGGACCCGTTCCTACATCCATTCTGAGAAGCAGACATAATGAAGTTGGTCTCAATATGACTATTGATTTTGGCTCTCAGGATGGATGTAAGAACTTTATAGACCGTCGGTAAACACGTGATTGGTCTATAATTTTTAGGTTCCGTGGTACTACCTGATTTATGGAGTAGGTGGGTTATTCCTGTCGTCAGGAACTCGGGTAGCACTCCTGACTCTAGGGCAGACTGGAACTGAGAAGCCAAGCGAGCGTGCGATCCTGTGAACCATTTGATCCAGAAGTTCTGCAGCCCATCCGGCCCTGGAGATTTCCAGTTAGGCAACGGACGGACTGCACGAGCTACATCTTGGGGGCTGATGGTAATTGCCCCCATTTCTGGCACAAGATCACACGCGCGTTCGACTTCCTGAATCCAATCACCCTCGGTGTGACTGACAGGCACTGACCAGATGTTGCGCCAAAATGAACTCATAGCGTCATCATCCGGTGGGTGACTATCAGTCACACCTTGGACCGGTCGCTCCCAAGCCCTGTAAACCCACCTTTCGTTGCTTTGGAACGTGCGATTCAGGGTGTATCGCTCCACTCGCCGCTTGTACCGCCGAATACGGCTTGCCCATGCATAGATTTTCTGCTTCAGGAAGTCGATACGCTCTGTGATGTGGGGCAAATAATCTCGAGGACCAATATCAGTCCCCGAGAATGCCCGCCTCACAAAACGCATCACCCTAGGGCGAGTGTTGCCCTCCCTGAAGCAGATAAGCTTGCCGATGAGTGCTCTAGCCTCACTGATACGACGCTCGATCCTGCACTGCCAAGCTGGTACAGCTGGCCGTGCAGCTCTGTCACTATTTGGAAATTTGACATGAGCTACACGACATGCCGCTACAGCCGCGCAGTACAAGATCGAGTGAGTATCAGTAAGGTCTTTGCTGCTATCAAAACAGTTTGATAGTTGCGAATCTAGAGCACACACCAGCGCCCTATTTTTCTTGTGCATGGGCAAGCGAGGTAGACGAGGTCTAAGCCCAGGCGGAGTGGAGCGATTATTATTATTATTATTACCTTGTGGGAGGCCTTCCTACGCTGCGTCTTCCGGTACGTGGCCGCCACTCTAGAACCTTCCGTCCCCATCGACCATCTGTTCTACGAGCAATGTGCCTTGCCCACTGCCACTTTAGTTTTGCGATTCTTCGGGCTATGCCGGTAATCTTGGTTTTCTTGCGTAGTATTCCATACAGTTCAATTCTAAGCTGAGGGTTGCGCGAAACCCGTCTCAATAAAACATTTTTCATACAAATACAATTTCAAAACCCAACTTTTACGTTTATTCAACAATTTTTCCGCATAAAGTATTAAAAATATCAAAGTTCAGCATTATCGACGGCGGGTTAGCAAAGCAAATACCAGCTGACGGTACGGTCAGCATATAAATCAATGCTAATTGGACTGCGGCGGACGTGTCAACACTACCTGCGAACTTTACCGTTTCATCTTTTCTGTCGACGCTACGAATTGGTTTGTCAATGCACAAATTGACAATTTGTTCGCTGATAGTTTGTTGTTGTATTTATTGCTGTAAATATTTACGTGTTTTTTTTTATTTACCCCTGGTAAATGTTTAAATAAAGTTTTTTTAATTTTTTTTTGTATGGCATTATTGTGACTTATGCTTATGAGTCGGCATCTATTAGTTTGGACCGAAACGGTCGCATACCCAGGGTTAAGCTGAATTGGTTTTACATATCTTATAAAGGGTGTAAAAAGACCCTTAACGAAAACAAAAACCCCATATTCTACTCATCACTGGGATACTTTTTTTCTTCTAGGACATACCTGGGAATTCACTGGTACTGGAGATATTGAAGGTCAAAGTCAAAAATTTTTGATCGTTTTTATTTCAAAATCGTATTCCAAGTATCATTAGTAAACTTTCTTCCGAACAAACATTACCAAAATTATCAATTTTTCATAACAAATTACGCATTTGAAGTTAGAAAAATGCAACGAAAACTAAACACAACGAGCGCCTCACACACACAAGCGTACGGTCGGTTCAATGACCAAGCGCGAGCGGCCGAACGCTCAGCTGATCGAAGTTATTATTAATTAATTATTTTTTAAAGATGAAAAAAAAAGGTTTTTTCCCAGCAATATTTTTTGGTCTAAGTTACTTAATTACATGTACAGAATGTGTAGTTATCGGCTTTGTGATCGGTCTTTTTACACCCTGTATATATAAAACAAAGACAGGTTTGTTACAACACTTATAACTCGAGATCTGCTGAAACAATTTTCATGGTTATTGAATCGTTGGCATAGCAAACGGCCAATTGGAATCATGCACTAGCTTCTGACGTTTTATAAGTGCTCATGTAGACCTATGTTAAATAAAAATTATTTGATTTTGAAAAGATATACTTATGTCATTCTCATTAGTGCTAAACAAGATTTCAAGCACAGGGGCGCTACGGCTAGTTCGAATGAAGCCAAATCGAGTAGTCCAATTTTCGACCACTTTATTTAGCGACTGGGGCCGTATGTCAGCAATAACGAGGCAAATGTTGACTTGCAATCGGTCCAACGTCTGTAGTTTATCTATGTACGAGCGGACGAGTAACTTGTCCACCTTTATTTACTGTGCACAATGGCGAATTGGGTTCGACGACATTGGTCAAGTTGGTAATTCGTCAAATACGCAGTTCGTCAAATTTGAAATAGGTCAAAGCTGTAGTTCGTCTAATCGTGAATTTGCCAAATACGCAATTGGTCAAGTAATTTTAGTACAGTCATCTGTAAAAATGAAAGTGTCGTGGTAGTTTTGATTATTTTTTTGATTTTTTTTATTGATTATTTGATTGATATTTGATTGATTATTTATTTTATTCATATTTACACTTATGTACATAATAATTATCATTAATACTTACTACATAGTAAAAAAAAACAATTTGATTCCCGCCGCTATTCTCTGTAGCTGAAATAATTTCTGTGCGCAATGTATGCAATAACTTAGTAGATGAGTATTATCAACCAAAGTATAGGTGGTGCGAAAATGTTGCATGGATTTACGAATAAATATCTCAGATAGACTATTAAGTCGATCGTAATAGACGCAGAGCACGGTAAGAATTTTATAGAATAATCTTTATTGTACACTAAAATGAAGTAACAAATTATGCAGAAATTAAATCTATGTGTAGGTACAATGGCGGCGATATCTACCAGACAACCTTAGGATGGATCGTAAGAACAAAAATAATACAGTAGTAGTCTGAGGCGTATACCGAACAAATGAAGATATAGGTAAGTTGTAGGTAAGTTGTTTGTAAGTTTGGCAAACTAAACCTAAACTAAACTAAATTTAACACAATTTGCAAAGCTTTTTTAGGAATAAATCATTTTAAAATGTTAAGAGGCACTAACTACAAATCAAATATCAAAATGTAAAATTCGCAGTCACTAGAAAAACTGTTTTTAATAACCAAATTTACGCTCAAATAACTTTACGGTTTCGAATGAAATTTAAGCACAGGTATAACCTATGTTCGCACATAGGATACTTTTATTCCTACTATATATTCCCTCGGGACAATTTTCTACTTTGATTTAATGAGATTTGTTTGATATAGTAAAAGCTTTTCTAACTACGTAATGAAGACACCCAATTAGTCGCAATAAATTAATACAAAACTTATCCATTATCGTTATTTTGTTATCTAATTATTACGGCTGTTTGAAACTCTGTAATGAGCCGTCAGAGTAACAACTCTCAAGTAATCAGAGGTAAACTTACGTAACTTGATAATTAAGCACCTGTAGGTATTATTAATTACTACTTTAAATTAACACGCTGAGTTTGTATAACTAAATTGAGATAGCTCTAAGCAATTTCGCCATCTAAAAACACTAAGTGTGTGCGTCGGAATTGCGTAAAGCCTACACTGTCGACTGACGCATAGTTTCATAAACACGTACCTATTCATCATTATACGCTTGGTGTAGGTACGCCTCCGTGAAGTTTACATACAAAACTATGAAACCCTGTAGACGAAGCGGCAAACGTCGCCGCTTTGTCTATAGGGTTTCATAGTTTATAAATAGTGATATAGCTTGACTGCCTCGTTGGTCTAGTGGTCGCAAGAGCGACTGCTGAGCAAGGGGTCCTGGGTTCGATTCCCGAGTCGGGTAAAAAGTGCTATTGGATTTTTCCATTAGAAATTACTCTGTAGCTGCCCGGAGTTTGGAAATTGGTGGTGTGATAGCCCCGTGCCTCGTAAAGCACGTAAAGCCGTTGGTCCTGTGCCTGATCTCTCTCCGGTCATGTCGGATTGCCGTCCCATCGGACTATGAGAGTAAAGGAACAGAGAGTGCACCTGTGTTTGCGCACACTTGTGCACTATATACTATTGGCCACCGTGATTGAAATTCGGTCGGGGGAGTATTTTTTTTATAGTTTAGCATTCGCCAGTCTTCAGGACGCCTGCCGTACCGCATGCCATCTTTCGGGGCGTACATCAAGCGTAAGTTCGCTTTTTAATTTTTATAAAAATGGTGAGGACGTCTTTGCCGGCCATCTGCATTATCACAAATGATTGAAAGTATAAGTTACCCAGTAATACGCTATCTAGAAAAGTTTCAGTACGCTGTGGTGTTCAAGCTTTCTAGCGTATTTTGAAGCGTCTATGTAGCTACGCGTCCGTGGACAAGCCTAACTTATTCGACCAAGTCCGTTTCAGCATCGAACCAACAGACGCAGACCAATAGCGAACATCCCACCCGTACGCACAGAACGTTTTGGAAATAGTACATTTATTGTACGAAGAGCTAATTATTGGAATTCCCTGCTGGGTCTGTATTTCCTGATAGCTCCAACCTAGGAAATCCTCAGGTTATAGCTATCAGGAAATACAGATCAATATAATGCCATATGTACTAAGGTAGACTTGTTTCTGAGTAGCTATAAATATTTTAGAAATCATCTCTATAAATTATAATTGTAACAGCGTCATTTGATTACACATTGCTTCACCACTACTGTCACTAGTGAACATTAAACATTGAATGCTGTGTACAGTAGTAATTGGACTTCAGATACATGTAATGTATGTAGTTTTAAATGTTCCGATTGTCTTAGTCTGTCTATAATATGCGTAGCTTTTCTTTTTCGTTAACTTAAAAGTTTAATACTTGCACAGCATCAAAGGATCGCAGACCTGAGTATATGGTTTTAATTTCAACTCGATACCTCCACGCGTTCCCGAGATAAAGGAACTTGATAGGCAATAAAGTGTCCTATACGGGTTCCGTTTTTTCTTATGAGGTACGGTACCCTAAAAAGTTTTATAAGTCAAGTCATGTAATCACTTTAGTATTCTAATTTAGTAAGGTACGTTTTATTTACTCAAGACACGATTTTCACTAAATTCTAGTTAAGTGGAGACGCTTAAACAACTGTAGGTAGGATTTTTTCATTTCTTGAGTTGGGAAATCATTGAATGACTTTCCCTGCTTTAGGGTGAAGTGAGAAAACGTGTTCCATTTTCACTGACTAAAACTCACAAGTGTTTCATCATCATCTGCCTACCCTTTTCCCAACTATATTGGGCTCGGCTTCCAGTCAAGCCGGATTTAGCTGAATACCAGTATTTTACGAGGAGCTGCTGCCTACACGGTACTTCATGGCAAGACTGGAGTCAGATTTACTGGCTTCTGACTATCCGGCTCGACTGGAAGCCGACCCTAATATATATATTGGCCTCGGCTGCTTTGATGTCACCGTCACGCAACATGCAACTCATACACAAAAAGTTTGAGACGACTTAATAAAAGTTTCACTTTAAAGAAAAGATAAAAGTGATAAGTAAAGCCGTTTTCAAATTATGACGTAACTAAGTAAAATAGGAATTCAAATAATTTATAAAAAATAATTTATTTATACTTTGTTATACCATGTTTGTATATTTCGATCTACTACATATGACGTCACAGAATCCTGCAACGCGCAAGCAAAGTTCTCCGTGCGATTTGAATAGATACAACAGCCCGAAATCATCTATCGGGCAGTAGCCCACCGGACATAACACCCGTCCGGTCGGAGGATCCTCCCTTTTCAACGGAGGTATGTGGGACTTTACTCTCTGTCTCAACTACCTCCAAAACTTTATTGTACACCAAGATATTTTATAAAACGAATCCTTATAAAAAAAAAAACAATTTTTGGCCTTCTTGCACTCGCCGACACTACCCTTAAAATCAAAGACAGTACCATTCCTCCTAATTCCTATTCTTAGCGGACAACAACGCACTACACTTTAATTGAATTCATTACAGAGTACGGCAGTATTCCCGTTTCGGCTTCCAGTTTTTCATCACCAACATTTTCAGCACCCAAGATATTCCCGTTACGGTATCAATATGTATTTAGAATGGTAATAACCTATACAAAATCCCAATCCAAAATACCTATTGGTATCAACACGGGAGTAGGTTGCGTACCGAAAATTTAGGTGCCGAAAATCTGGGGGCCGATACGGGAATACTCCAGAGCACGGACTGTTCGGGGCAGTCCAACAATGCAGGAATCTGCAGCTCGGAGCGACGGCATTTGTCAAGTGACTCATATAGGATGCCGGAGACCCTGGTGCGGTATGTTCTTTGTTTTAACATCGTTAATAATGGTGGTGATTTATTTTGTTATATTACAAGACTTCTACAACACGCGTAGTTTCATAAACGCATATTCGCCATTACGCCCACTCATAGCTTACATACAAAACTATAAAACTTTGTCGACAAAGCGGTAACGTCGTCAGCCTCTAATAAATATACTAATTCATCTTTTTTAATACGTAAATTAATTATTCATAGTCAAATAACTAGCAAAGCGAGCTTGGGTAAGGCACCACACAACCAGTCCGTGGTTAGGTAAAAAGGCTAAGGTGGGAGCGGGACGGAGCGGAACTCCCGTCTTAGTCTTCTTGGTATTTTTTGAAACCACCTAGAAAGACGCTTACATAGATGGCTAAGAGTAGTATCATTCAGACCCTGATTATTTGTTTCCGACTTAAGTAATTTAGAATGTTTTAGAGAATTTTACCAGAAGGCAATTTAGATTTTTAGAGGCAAATAATACTATTAAAAATGAACCTGTTTGATTAGGGCCTGTTAGAGTTCTCAATCACATAAACTAGTATTGGTGCTCTAGAAATTCGATTAGAGATAACTGTTGAATGTGGAGCAATGTCCTATCTTCCAAGTCATAGATAATTAAGGATTTAAAAAGAAAAATAATGTTTTTTGTCTGTGGCTTCTTCCGCTTCCTCTGTGCTGCGATGAATATGCAATTAATATGTGTCCGTAAAATAATAACGAGTTTAATAAGAAAAGACTTTTTTAATACAGTTGCTCAAAAAGTGGCGCATTGCAGGGACGTTTAGCGTTCGGGAAGTGGGCTATTACACACTCGTGCTTTTTCTTTACCATTCCCGAACTCGTGCTTTTTCTTTCCCAACTGTCAAAATAATGTCTATTAAAAAGAAAAAATCAACCACGAAGTTTTTACTAAAAAAGTTTTTAGTGCAAATATTTCTAAAAAGAAGCTACCTACTACTTTGTTTCAATATCAGATTTAATGATTTGATTCAATAAGTTAGGCTATATATAGGTTTGTATCTTTAGTTTGTATATGTAAATATAATTTATAGTACTCATAATTCAATCAAAATAAATAAATAAATGTTAATTATCATATAAGTTAGGCTAGGTTTCATTTCATATCATTAAATTTCATTTCATATCAATAAAAAATGTACTGAAGACTTGGCTATATGGGGCATAGTTCCCTTTGTCTACCCAGAATGGGCGAAGAAAACAAAAAAAAAACTGCTAATATTTTTTGACGGTTGGCGCCATTTTGATTAGTCAGTTGAGTTTATTGTGTTTTTATTATTTTATTAAACTGCTTCATTTTTTCGCAACTGTATTAAAAATAGTTGTTCAGTACACGTGCGGAACCGTCATTGCAACTTGTTCCGACTGTCAACCCTCACCTTCGGCTGCGCCTCGGCTCGGGTTAACATTTATCGAAACTCTTTGCAATGACAGGCTTTTTTTTTTTTTTTTTTTTTTTTAATTGTTATAAGCTAGTGCTTGACTGCGATCCCACCTGATGGTAAGCAGTGATGCAATCGTTGATGGTGAGGCGCACTAGCTTATTAAAAGCCTATTCACTCTAGCCTTGAAGACACCTAAATTATAATCGGACGGAAAAACCGCAGCAGGCAAATTGTTCCAATCCCTCGATGTCCGCGGTATAAACGACGAAGCGAAACGCTTAGTCCGGACCGTAGAGGTTTCGACAACGTAAGGGTGAATACTCGCCGTACGACGGTTTGTCCGATGGTGAAAGCGGGATGGCGGAATCAGTTCATGCAATTCCTGCGCACACTCTCCGAAATGCATCCTGTAGAAAACCGAAAGGCTGGCTACCCTACGCCTGTGCTCAAGGCTTTGTAAATTGGACTTAACCAGATCTGGATCTCCAATTAGCCTCTTCGCACGCCTTTCCACTGAGTCCAAAGCTGCCAGGTGGCATTTCGCAGCTCCAGCCCATATGTGGCTGCAGTACTCCACACACGATCGGACCTGCGCTTTGTACAACATTAGAAGCTGTCCTGATGTGAAGTACCGCCGGACCTTTGCCAGAACGCCGAGTTTCCTAGCAGCTATCTTGGCCTTGGACTCAATGAACCGCCCAAAGTTGAGGTCGGAGGAAATTTCAACTCCTAAGAGCTGAAGGCGGTCGGTGCATTCTAGGGATACATTCCGGAAAGCAGGAGCCAAGGTGAACGGGCTCCTTTTAGCGGTGAATAGACACGCTTGTGTTTTGGCGGCGTTGAATCCCACCAGATTGGCTTCGCCCCACTTGGAGACTGCCTGAAGTGAGTCATTCGTACGCTCCACCATGGCCTCTCTTTCGGACTGGATTAGCTCCTTACTAGCCCGATTAAGCGGCAAGTATCTCTCTACAACTGTGCTATCATCTGCATACCCATAGATACCGGGCATCAGCAGATCGTCGATGTGGAGCAGGAAGAGAGTTGCAGAGAGTACAGAACCCTGAGGAACTCCGGCATTAGTCCACATGGGCTCCGATGAGCACCCGTCGACAACAACTCGGAGGAACCGTTCGCTCAGGAAGTCTTTTATCCACTTAATCAGGCCAGGGGAGATGCCGTACGCTGGAAGCTTACTCAGTAGGCTAGCGTGCCAAACCCTATCGAAGGCCTTCGAGACGTCCAAGGAAACTGCAAGACCTTCCCCATTCTTCTCGAGGGCCTCGCCCCATAGGTGAGTGGCATAGACCAGAAGGTCCCCAGTAGACCGATTGCGGCGAAACCCGTATTGTCGGTCACTGAGGAGATCGTTACCTTCCAGGTAAGCCATGAGGCGCGAGTTCAATACACGCTCCATAATCTTACAGAGTATGGAGGTGATTGAAATCGGCCGATAGTTGGCAGGGTCGGCACGACTGCCCTTTTTGGGCACAGGTTGCACGTTGGCAAGCTTCCAGGACTTGGGTACTATACCAGTCCTATATGAGAGGCGATACAAGCGCGTCAGTACAGGAGACAACTCGGGCGCACATGCCTTGAGAACAATCGCTGGAATACCATCTGGTCCACTAGCCTTATTCACATCTAGACGACACAGTGCTCTCAGAACCTCTTTGTTCCTTATACGGACCTCGGGCATCGAGGTGCCGCAGTGTGGCAAAATCGGTGGAGTCTTGACACTGCCAGTGTCAAGACGAGAATTATGGGCGAAGAGAGATGCAAAGAGACCTGCTTTCTCTCTCGCCGTATGAGCTAGTGTTCCATCTGGCCGAACCAGCGGAGGCAATGTGGGCCGACAGAAGTTTGCTTCGACCGACTTGGCAAGGGACCAGAATGCTCTGCTACCGGACGGTTGCGCAGAGAGCTTCTGGCCAATGTGGGAAATGCGATCGAAGCGAGCCTTCCTTAGTGCCTTTTTGTAGGACTTGGCAGCATGGTTGAAGGCTCTCTTCTTTGAACTCAGGTCCGGAGCTTTGCGGTCACGAGCATCCACCCAGGAAAGAAACGCCGAGTGCTTTCGCTTTTCAGCTTCAGCACAGTCGGCGTTGAACCATGGGCGGGCTGAGCTACCGACGGGTACGTCACTATGTGGGATGTAATACTCCATAGCTTGACGCACCACATCGGAGATTGCCTCCGCACAGCTCGACGGATTTTCCGAAGAGAAGCAGACCTGCTGCCAAGGATAAGACGCAAAGAAGTGCCGCATCTCATCCCAATCTGCTGACTTGTAACGCCACATTCGCCGTTCTCCGCGTGAGTCGCAGTCGGGCGGGGAGAAGGACGTTACAGATTTCACCAGACAGTGATCTGAAGTTCCTAGTGGCGAAGAAACTGTTACGATACATCTGTCCGGATCGGTGGTCAGCAGAAGGTCCAGACAGTTGGCAGTATGACCATCTACATCAGGCACCCTTGTCGCTTGCCTTACCAACTGGGAGAGGCCCATCGAAACCGCAAAGTTTCGCGCTTGTCTCCCAGCGTGGTCGGTCCTCTGGTAAGGGAAAAGCCAGTCTTGATGGCAAGCGTTAAAATCCCCCAGAGCGACGAGCTGCGCATCAGGGTGCCGATGCAGAGCCGTATCGGCGGCCTCACTGAGGTGGTCAAACAGGCGAGTTGTCTCCTGATCACCGCTATGCGATCGGTAGACACAGGCATAGACAATTTTGTCCATACCAGTGTCCACCAATAGCCATAATGTCGAGAAACTAGGGTCTTCAAGGTGACGGAGACGCTGGCAGCAGATGTCATTGCGGACGTACACACAGACCCCGGCACGCTGCAGGAAGTGATGCTCCAGTGAGTATCCCGGGTAGTTGAGGTACGCCGCATCTGACGGACATCTAATCTGCGTCTCCGTCAAGAAAAGCAAGTGTGGCTTGTCGGTTTCGAGATGGTGGTGGACCGCTGGGAGATTTGAGTGCAGCCCTCGAATATTCGAGAGATGCACTTGGAATGGGAGGACGTGCAACCGCTGTCGACACCTGCTTTTCTTTTTACCTTTCATTTTATCGGATTTTGAGCGAATAGGAGAGATGGAAGATAGCAGTTGAGCGAGGTGATGTGATGTTAAGCCCAACAATACAACCAGAGTTGCTGCGCCATTGGAGGTTTGATCTGGAGACTGCGGGGACGCCCGAACCCCCCCAGGGATCGCCATCGGGTCCTCCCATCCGGTCGCCAACCGGCACGATGGGGCCACCCTGGGATTTTTCGCAGATGGCGGGGCAGCCTTTCGTGTGTGGCTGGCACACTACTTGGGCCCCCAACTGTCTACGGTCGGCCAGCGGAGCACCGTGCTTCGGATCCCGCTACCCTCCACGATCAAACATCCGACACAACAACACCGGTGCATCGCACCCGGTATACATCACAACACAACTGCTCAGACCCATCCTCCACCGCACTTGTTTTTTGACGACGATGACGACGATGACGTAAGCTTTGTAAAGATTAGCCTCTCTGCTAGTTGTTGACGTGGCTAACTACCCTAGATGTTTAAGATGCACTAGAAATAATAATAGTTATATGAGGAGCCTCTTTTTATTTATCTAAGGGTTGCTGGAGTTTATCTTAAAACAAAAACAACTCAGTATTAATATTTTGCATTAATTTAACCAAAAGCTCACCAAAATAGCACAGGGTGGATACCCTGAAGCTGTTAGAGAAGATTGCATCCGACTAGGCGACCCGCCATCACTTTAACCTATCACATATCCGCAAAACGAGACACAATAGTAAGACAATAACAGCGCGGTCTCATGCGACCGGACGGGGATTCATGAAAAAAAACACCCACTAGCCCACCCACTTTTCAACATTCAATGCGCGGTTTAGTCGTGAATATTAAATGGACGAGGCTAGGTCACGTACGCTCACTTAGACAGCACCAGGTCAGCTCCTCCAAGGTTTACTAAGGTAAGACTAAATATATCTGTTTCACCTTAACCACAATTTAGGCTTCAGTGAACATAAGACCGTTTTCACATCTTCCGATCCGATATCGGTATCGGACGCCGATACGATATCGGGGTAAGGTAAATGTATGAGATATGTACCTGTCTTTCATATTGTCCGACCCGATATCGGATATCGGAGCACAGCTTTTCATACATCTTACTTACCCCGATATCGTATCGGCGTCCGATACCGATATCGGATCGGAAGATGTGAAAACGGTCTAAGTAGTTACAATGTCGGGGATTCATGAATTAATGGCGAGACAAACTGTATGAAAATCTTAAAGGAGAAAGCGAAGGCTCGTAAAAGATGAATTTTCCTAACCTCTCCTAAGCGGCTAGACCAATATCGATGAAAATTTAAGTGCATATTTGAGTAGGGCCCTAGCTGGTTTGAAAAAAATGATTGAGTCCGGTAGGTAGGTGGTGCTGATCTGTCTTTTTTTCTGACAAAATACCAGTTTTCGGATAGAAAGAATAACGTCTATTAGTACCGCTAGTTTTGTATTATAAACTTTAATTGAGCGATAAAAACCATTGGTATTAGTATGAAATTACAAAGAACGAAACACTCGTGCTAGAGTTAACCGGACAAATTCACGGTAGAATCGCGTCATAATTGAATCGTTTCAGTCTGTCCGGCCAATATTCCGGACGCCACGCCGGATGCACTTAGATTTCCACGAGAAACTTCCAAACGTGGAATAGTTACGGTTTGTCATGCGGTCAAGTATTTCGCAATATAGGTACCGTATGGTGGTTAAACTTAGATTAAGTTACTGTTCTAACTTAACTAGGATATAGGGTGGTTTTCAGACTTGTGCATGATAAGTGCTGGGTAAAAGCTTTCATGTCTAAGTGGCAGAACTGGAAAGCGGTGAGGAGATAACTTGGACATACTTGTACAGCTCGGAGGTTGGTTTAAGATAGCGCAAGACAAATTATCTAAAAATATATGAGGATGGCCTATGTTCAACAATGGGACATTCAAAGCTTTTTTAATAATATAAACTAGCACTTGCCTAAGATCCCTCGTGATGGTAAGCAGTGATGCAATTGTCTGTAGTTACAGGTGTAGATTGACCTTCAAGGTACTTTTCTCTAGCAATTTGACACAACACAATCTATCTCTTAAAATCTCATGTCTCATGTGTGTGTGTGTGCTTTGTCTGTGTGTTTGTTATCCAACTTCTCTGAAACGGCTAGAACGATTTTTTTTGTGTAAATATCGTAGATCTAAGAATAGGTTATAAAGTACTTTTCGCTCTCATACTCTCACCCCTATTTCTTAATCACGACTTTAGTTTTACTGTTTTTATTCCGACTCAACGTAAGTACTTTCGATTTCCTAGACACTTTATTTAACAGAACGTTTAACGGGTCAGCTACTGCATTTATAAATCACGAATTTTCTGACATTGTGAGTACTAATGTTCACTGGAGCCTAAATTGTGGTTTAGGTGAAACTGATATATTTAGTCGTACCTTAGTAAACCTTGGAGGAGCTGACCTGGTGCTGTCTAAGTGAGCGTACGTGACTTAGCTTCGTCCATTTAATATCCACGACTAAACCGCGCATTGAATGTTGAAAAGTAGCAGATTCTTAACTAAATCTTGCCAGTGGCTGTTTTTTTCAGTTCGATCATACGTTCATCAAAAAGAAAAAAATAACACCAGCTGATTGCAGCCCTCATTAAAGAATGGTCATTATACCATAAACCTGCTACAGAAAGCCAGAACTTGCATAGAAAGCATACCACGATAAATGGATGCTGTCACAAAATACTAGTATCATTCATCGTATGACGTATCTTTTTTTTTCAAAATTATATAAACAATTTTGACTTCAAATTTGATGTTTTATTATCTCAATCAATGAAGTCTTTAAATAAAAAATATTAGCCGAACCTACAACCAACCATTTGCCTACAAAATGCAATTAAAGTTGATAATAATATAAGAAATCTAGGTACTGTCCCTAATAATATGGCCACCGATGGTAAATAAATGGCCACATGGTTTCCATCGAATATATTAAATAAAATCCTCTCCTCTGAATTTATTGAAAGCTTCATGAAAAAACACATTCCATCTGCGATGACAAACCCATTGAAATATACAATCGTATCAATTCTGTAGGTAATCTCCTTACCTTTCCCGAACCCTTATTTTTTCCAATGTTTTATTTATTTATGCTTTTACGGACTGCCAAGTGGTGTGTGTTTGATCTGATATTATCATATCCTCGATATTTGATTTAATCATTTGAAGTTGAGTATTTGAGGAGCTCGTGGCTAAATAAACACAGCCGCACGGGTCGATCTTCATGGTTAAGCAACGCTTGCCAAGGTTGGTCTGTAGATCGGTGACCATCTTAACGTAACGAGTTTCCTCCGTGCCTCGGAAAGCACGTTAAGCTGTAGGTGCCGGGTGTATTTGTAGATCTTTGGCAGTCGTTACAGATAGTCAGAAGCCAGTAAATCTGACTCCAGTCTTGCCATAAAGTACCGTGTTACCCCATTTAATGGGTTGTGGAGGTCTGGTAGGCAGCCGCTCCTCATAAAATACTGGTATTCAGCTAAAATCCGTCTTGACTGGAAGCCGACCCCAATACAGTTGGGAAAAGGCTAGGCAGATGATGATGATTTGAAGTTGAGTATTTCTCAAACTCCACTTCAACCTATTTTTAGGTGGAAAATTATTGATGAAGAAGGAATTTTCACATAATATGAATACGTTGGTCTGAAATGCTGTCCAAGGGACACGGAGCATCTTTTTTCAGCATCACATTTCAAACGCGTCAATGTGTTTGTGACCTATAATATAGCTTTCAGCGGTCAAGTCTCAATGCCATATGAAAAATATCGAGAAGAATAGGGTATTTTCTTCTTCTTCGGCGGTATCATTCTTGACAGAGTTGTCGTGGTCATCACTTCAGGTGTTGGTGGTAAACTTCATAACACGCCGCCACTCTTCTCTGATGGCCAAATTATGTATGAGTAGAGAATTATGTACTAGTTACTCGAAGGTACTAAAACCATTCTATTGTGACCTTTTATAGTTCATTAACTGTCATAAATTGTAGCGTTGGTACCATCAACGCTGAATAGAGCCTCTTCTAGGGATATTAACATATCAAACGGGTTTTGGCGTACATTCGTTGATTTAAGCTATGGATTCTGTGTGTGTATGTGTGTGTTCGCATTGCGGAATTTACATGAAGCTTTATGTATATTTTGAACACACATTACATTTACACAGTACATTTTGTACTGATTAATATCAGTATTCGGTTCATAGGATCGTAATAAAATGATAATAGCCGCAAGGCTCGATTTAAACCGTAAAGAAATGATTGATTCTTTTTAAGGTTCCATACCTAAGCCGGCAAATATAGAACCCTTGTAGGATTGTAGGATCGCTTTGTTCTCCATCGGTCAAGACCTTTTTTAAACGGTTTTTTTTTTATTTCATTATTATTATTATTTAGCTCACCCCGTTTGTTTTATTATTTATTCTTGAGTCAAATTTAGTAATTCAAATTTCACCCTCTTCTGGTCAACCGATTAATCTGAAATTTTGTATACACTTTGGATTTTGGTGACAATATAATTATGTTTATTCATTATCATTATAAATTCAAGATGGCCGCCGCTACAAAATGGCGGATAACGTAGGTTTAATCAATCCCATCAATATGGGTATCAAATGAAAGGGCTCAACAAGTAAAATACAATATACTATAAAAAATTGAAATCCAAGATGGCGGCCGCTACAAAATGGCGGATAAATTATGTTTTATTAATCCCATCAATATGGGTATCAAATGAAAGGGCTCAACAAACAGCATACAATATACAATAAAAAATTGAAATCCAAGATGGCGGCCGCTACAAAATGGCGGATAACGTAGGTTTTATCAATCCCATCAATATGGGTATCAAATGAAAGGGCTCAACAAGCAGAATACAATATACTATAAAAAATTGAAATCCAAGATGGCGGCCGCTACAAAATGGCGGATAACGTAGGTTTTATCAATCACATCAATATGGGTATCAAATGAAAGTGCTCAACCAGAAGAATACAATGTACTATATAAAATTAAAATCCAAGATGGCGGCGTCTACAAAATGGCGGATAACTTAGGTTTTATCAATCCCATCAACATGGGTATCAAATGAAAGGTCTCAACAAGTAGAATACAATTTCATGAATTATTGCAATAATGAAGTACTAAATGAATTAAACAGAATGCGAAATAAAAACTAAAAACTAGAAAAATAAAACCGTGGGGCACGTCAATTGAATTCTATTGCATTCTATCGAATTCTATCGCACATTAAGTCGATAATTGAGGTGCCTCACGGTTTTATTTTAGTCTAGTCTATGCATATGTTTATAATTCCCACGACTGTATCTATTTTATTATTTTTTGGTTTTTAGTACATTTATCTTAAACATTGCAATGTATGTTTAACATAAAACCGTTTAACTTAAAAAGTTTTTTTTACCTATTTTTATTTCCCAAAAATGCATGGAGGTCTGAATCTGAAATCAAAGAATACTCAGGTCTGCTACCCCAAGCGGCACACGGTAGTGAAAATCCAAATTTCTAACGCCCGTTTGCAATAAGCTATCTATCTACAGTTGCAGCTACTAAAGATAAACAAATCTATCCTTTTGCACTTACTTGCATTCTTATAACCTACCGACGGATAACATTTCCTACCAAAGTTGTGAATGGATAGATAGAATCTTACTGTTTATCGCGGATAGCTATCTATCTATGAACTGCGGTAGGTTATTGAAAACGGGCGTAAGTCAACGCAATTTCAAGATATGGCGGTCTATGCTCCGCTTAGACGCATATTTTGACGTTCGCTGGAAAATCAAAACCTTTACGCGCGCCCACGACCGATAATCAACAAACGATTTTTTGTAGCTGAAAAATAGAAAACACAGATACAGTCTGACTAAAGCTGTCCGCCCACGACAGACTTTTTGTAGGACCGATAATCGTCACAAATTATAATCCTATAGTATATTTAGTAGTATACTTTTTGTAGGCCGTTTGCGATGCACTATTGCTATCATTATGTTCACCGATTGTCGGAAAAAGAAATCTGAAATTTCTCTTTAAGTGTAGGAAAAAATTGAAAAGTATTATTTTCTGGTTACGTCATGCTTAACTACGAGTACTTACTTACTTAATACTTTTTCAGCTTTTATTTATGACTGAGAGCTAAGATGATTTTCGAATATCTTTGACAGTCATTACAACTAACCAATAGCCTGATAACGAACGCATATTTTAAATGAATTATCACCTAAGGGTCAGTATAAACAATGAGCCGTATTATTTCCGTGTCGCCACCACAAAAGCCAAGGCATGGTGATGGCAGTTTTACCGCAGTGCAATTCATTGTCGTTGGACCATATCGCTTTTATTGTATTGTGGTTCGAAAACCATCCCGTCTTCCAGGATAATAATGCTTCTGATTTCACTTGTTTACGTACTATGATCTATCGGTTTAGGTAATTAACTAAATGTAAACAATCTTGCCATGTCTTTTTATCTAAAAGTTGTTTAATATAAAAAGACATACCAAGATTGTTTACCTTTAGTTAACCACCTAAACCGATAGACCATAGCCTCGTTGCTTTTGTCTGTTTGCTTTACTGACATGGTTTCGCCCGCATGATGGTCGAAAATGATACAAAAAAATTGGCTGGCGTCTTCTTCTTCTTCTGCCTGGCGTTTAATCCCGGCCATTGCCAGGGTCCGCCTTCCGACTAAGTCTCCTCCACTTTGCCCGGTCGAAAACATCCTTCCCAGCAAGGCCATTGGCTCTCATGTCAGACTTGACGACGTCCAGCCAGCGCTTGCGGGGGCGACCACGGGACCTAGCCCCAAGGACAGCCATATCCATGCATCTCCGACCAACGTACTCCCTAGGGCGGCGCATGATGTGGCCATACCATCGCAGACGACACTCTTGCAGTTTTTCCCCCACGTCACGGACACCAAGACTACCTCGGATGTATGAATTGCGTATGCGATCGGATCGCGTTACGCCGCTCATCCACCTCAGCATCTTCATCTCCGTGACGCGAAGCTCCTGGGTGTGTCTGCCCAGTGCTGGCCAACACTCGCCGCCGTAAAGAAGGACAGGCCGTATGATGCATTTATATATCTGCCCCTTGAGCTTCGGAGGCATTTTGCGGTCGCATACAACGCCCGTAACCAACCAAGCCGCGCCTATGCGTGCTTGGACATCGTCGTCTACGTTGCCAGACTCGTGCAGCACGGATCCAAGGTACCTGAACTTATCGGACCTTGTAATCAGGTCGAACCTATCCGGATGGTATTCGAATCCGTGCTGCCATAGGACATGTACTCAGTCTTCGCCACATTCAGTCTCAGACCACCGTTTTCCAGCGTGTCCTTCCAAACGTTGACTTTGCGCTCAAGTTGGGCTTTGTTCTGGTTAACGAGGGCTATGTCATCGGCATACATCATTAGCCACGGAGGCTGGTCTTGGATGTATGCCGTAACTACATCGAGCACAACGTTAAACAAGAACGGGCTAAGAGCCGAGCCAACAGATATTGGAAAGACGTTGGATTCGCCAACCGCGGTCTGGACAGAGGACACGGAATCGCGGTACATGTCTCTGATAATGTCAATATAGGCCTCGGGCACACCCTTGAAGCGAAGTGCCCACCAGATGGACTGCCGAGGAATACAGTCGAAGGCCTTCTGCAGGTCTAAAAAGGCCATATGCAGAGCTCTCCTTCTCTCCCTGTACGCCTCAGTCAAAGACCGCAAGGCGAACACTGCGTCCATGGTGCTGTTACCCGCCCGGAAGCCGTATTGACACTCAGAGACAGTACACTCGGTACGGAGCCTTGTGTCAATTATGCGCTCGAAGAGCTTCATGGTGTGGCACATGATCTTGATACCGCGGTAGTTACTACAATCCTGTACGCTACCTTTGCCTTTGTAGATTGGAATGATCAGGCTAGATCGCCACTGGTTCGGCATTTCCTTGGTGATCAGGATGCGGTTAAATAGATCCGTCAGAAGGTCCACACCACGTGAGCCCATCGCCTTCCACACTTCAATTGGCACGTTGTCAGGCCCGACCGATTTCCGGTTCTTCATGTAGCGAAGAGCAATGCGGGTTTCGTCGGGGGAAATAGGGGAAATAAGTCCAAGGTTAGGAGGCGGTTCGGGAGGAAGGTTATGGGGATGCTGTTTGTTTGACAGCTCCGCAAAGTATGTACACCATCTCTCCTTAACAGAGGAGGCATCGTAGAGCAGCTTACCCTCGGCGTCCCTTACACAGAGACATTTGCTAATGTCCCGTGTAGCATTTTCCCGGGCACGCGCCAGCTTAAAAATAAGCTTCTGCCCCTCCGCAGTTTCCAGCTTGTCGTACAAGGGCGACAAACTTTTGCTGCGGGCTCTGGCTACAGCTTTTTTGCAGGCGCGCTTAGCCGCTCCATATACCTCCCTGTCCTCCGGAGAGTTGGACCCCTGCCACTTTTTAAATAAGGCCTTCTTCTTCCGGGTCGCCCCCTGAATCCCGTCATCCCACCACCACGTCTCCTTGTCTATGGTTCTACCACCACGAGAAGTGCCAAGGACGCGCTTACCCGCAGCGGTGATTGCAGAATGAATCCTACTCCATATCTCTTGAGCGGATTCATGCGGAGCACTGATCTCGAGATGCTCGACCTCCGCAATGAAATCCGACTGCTTAGGACCATTAAGCAACCACCACTTAGTGCGGGGTTTGCGTTTCTCGACCACTTTCTTCTTTGGTACAACTGCCAAGTCCAGGACAAGGAGGCGGTGTTGAGCCGTTAAGCTCTCCCCTGGGATGACTTTGCAGTTGGTAACCTTGCCAATATGGCACCGTCGCACCAGCAGGTAATCTATTTGGGTTGAGTAGGAACCACTACGATACGTAACAAGATGCTGGGGCTTCTTCTGAAAGAATGTGTTCGCGATGGCTAGGTCAGACACAGCGCAGGTCCTGAGTATACTAACTCCCTCTGCATTTACTTGACCATAACCAAAACCACCGTGAACACGTCCGTACTCTCCAGCAAACTGACCTACGTGACCGTTGAGGTCCCCCCCAACCAAAACATCTTCGGAATTCGGAATAGCGCGCAATACGTCCTCGAACTCATCCCAGAAGGCCTCCTTAAAAAAATTGGCTGGCGTAACATAGCTTTTAGTGTTCCCAAAGCTGGAACTCCGGCCTCTTCGATAAGAGAGGTAATGGGCCGTAATCCATTACGTGGACCCGTGTCGAGTGCACATTGTTGGATGTCATATGCCTACGAAGTTTTGATTATAGGATATGTCGGTTTCCTTGCGATGTTTTCTTTCACCATTTTGAGAGTAGTGTGTAACATGTCTTCCTGGATTTGAACCCGCAACCTACAACTCGTAAGTCGGGGCAGTTATCACTGGGTCACCACTGCTCTCTAAAAAACTAACTTTAGAAAACTGACTCCCATAATAAAAACTCCTATTCCTATTTCCAATTCCAGAGCATGGTCTTTCCATGGTCTCGACTTATAAGTCAGGGTCTTTACCACTGGGCCTCCACTGTTCGCTACTAAACTAAACTACGAATAAATTAAGTCATTGCTAAATTGAAACTCACTCAACTTTAGGCAGGTTCATACATATGTATCGGTCCCTACTGAGTTTTATGGCGTCTAGTACATTTTACTTAGCAACCCTGAATTTCATTAATACCAATTGCTTATAAAAACTGTACTTAAATCTTTTACCTAATTAATTATTAATGAGGGGTTCGCATTAATCTCCTTAAAAGTAAGTGCTTGATCTTCTAAGATGTCTTAAGATTAGCACAGTGGAATATTAATTTCCTGAGATGGTATCAAGAAGAAGGAAAAATATACGGCATTAAAACCACTGGTACTTTAAACTCGGCCGACCTTTTGGAAAGCTAAATTAAAAGAGTTGGTAAAATTAAATACAGGGTAAGTTAAAAATAAGTTCAGGTAGAAATAAATTTAAGCTGGCTTAGCCGGCTTGGCTTTATAATTTGGTGCGATTTCGTCTTGTGTATTTTGTGGTTACTTAGGTATTTTAAAAGTCATGAAGTGAAAGTGACAATATTATCTTAACTTGGCCAAAGTCTGTAGCGACATTTATGACTATGAATCCTACATCGCGCAATCAAAGTTCCCCACGTTTGAATAGATAGTTGTTTTATTTTGAAACAAAAAGAATGGGCTGTTATATGTCAAAATAATCAATTTATTTTTAGCGAAATATTGTATCTCGTTTGCGAAAAATGTATCTTTATTTTCTAGCCGAAAAAAGTCGAACAAATGCGACACGAAATCACGAATACATCATGCGTACGTAATATATTCCTTATTTCTTGTTGGTCTAGCGAAAATTGGAGAATAATGCCAGATTAATGTCTAAAAAGGTTCTAGATATAAAAAGCTCGCGAATTCCAGTGGATTTGGCTGTTAACTTGTCATAAACGTAGACGTGGCGAAATGCCAACGCTTTGAGCGGCGTCGAAGATTTTCTTTAACACGGCCATAAATCTGAAGATGGTATAAAAATGTTTGGGTCTGAGGGCTGTTTATTTGTACCTTCGTAAAGCTTAACTTGTGTTTTTTTTGTATTTTTTTTGGTCTTTTTGGTCAAAGATTAACACGTGAATGCTTAACGAGAAAGAAAAGCAACAAATAAGAACGTCAGGGTGCAATGTTCTGGGCTGCGGGAATGTTCAAAAGAGTTAGGTGCCCTGGAACGCAAAGTGTAACTGAAGGAACACAGATGAGTTTTAGTCTGTAAGTACGTGGAATCTGACACGGCTTCTCATTCCACAGAACTGGAGAAGTTATCTGATGATTTCCCATCTTAATCCAACCACCTTCTTCGTAGTTTTAAAACAGCGTATGTAGATAAATACATATTTTAAGTAATCTAATTTCCAGTAAGTTCATTTATTTACTATAACTTAAGGTAATCCAAAAGTACAAAAACGAACTTTATAGAAAGCAAATCCATTGGATCGTGAGTACTTAAAGTTCTATTGATCCGGGGTAAATGCTGCTATAGGATAATTTTCTACAATCACCTGGGCGAAGCGACCGCCCACAGTTAGTGAGCTATAGACCTGCCTGAATGGTCCTCGTGATAACTTTTTAATAAAAAACTAATAAGCAATC
The DNA here is from genome assembly GCA_030763345.1 of Mythimna separata. Classification (NCBI taxonomy): domain Eukaryota; kingdom Metazoa; phylum Arthropoda; class Insecta; order Lepidoptera; family Noctuidae; genus Mythimna; species Mythimna separata. The sequence goes on along the minus strand of CM061171.1, from coordinate 19,975,349 downwards.
AAGCATGGTTGCTTGATCTTGACCCACTACAATGTGGTTTCATCTATCTTAACGTTTGAATCCCCAACCGGTCCTATGAGACCGCGCTGTTATTGTTTTACTATTGTGTCTCGTTTCGCGGGTATCTGAGTAATTAAAAGTTGATTAATAGTGTAGGGCAAAGATAAGAAAATAACTAGAAAAAAAAAAACCTTTATTTATGATAAACTAGTGCTTGACTGCGATCCCACCTGATGGTAAGCAGTGATGCAATCGTTAATGATGATGTAATACGGTAATAGACACCTTAAATCATGGTTTGAACCTGACAAGTTCAAATTTAAATGAATACAGCCCTCAACGCAACCTCAACCATACCTTTCACTGCATTCAACTGTGGTTATCCAAAGCTCCCTCCATGACGTCACATGATATACGGATGCATACCTGAATACGAAATGCCGCACTCCTGTGACCGCTGCCCACAAACCAAGCCGTATCTACCCTACCTTGTTGTCTTCATAAACAACTTGTTGCTTTAAATAATATAAACTTGAAGATTTCTCAACTAAAGGTAATGTTTCAGTTGCGGACGGAGAGCATTTGGTAGCTCGTCGTCCAAATAGGATCAGGCTTGCATCGACAGTGCGTTGTGTTTTACGCCTGAAAGAGATGTCAGGAAGATTGGCGGCACCCGTTAAGTCAGATGGTAGACCATGTCCTAACATAACACATACTTTTTTCCTGGAAGTATGGACCCCTGGGATAATTTAGAAAATTCTATCATGTGGGTAAAGGTTCTGGAGTACCTACCGGAAGACGCAGCGAAGACCTCCCGCAAGGTGGAACGATGACCCTAACAGTGGACGTCTTTCGGCTGATATGACGATACTGAAGACGCGGGTGAAACCGTCGGAATAAAAATTTAATAACTAATCTAATTTACTCTCTTAATTCTTTATTGTATACAAAACTAATTATCTACACTAATATAATAAAGAGGTAAAGTTTGTTTTTTTGTTTTTATGAGGTAATCTGTGGAAGTACGATTGCTAAAAAAATTTCACCAATAGAAAGCTGCTGTATTCCTGAGTGATATAGGCTATATTTTATGTACGCGGGCGAAGCTGCGGGCTAAAACTAGTAAAATATATTATTACAAAATATTTATATAAAATACATTAATCTTTTGGAATGCACAAGCTTGTTCAAAATAAAACTGCCAAGACCAAAAATTTTCTAAATAATATTTTTGATCGCCAGATCTGGTAGCTGATCATTAATATTCAGCATCACTATTATAATATTAAAGTAGAAAGATTCAGGGATCAAGAAGAATCCCGAGTCTTTGCAACTTCTTTGGAATTAATTCCACTTGAAACTAGCTTCTTGGGTTAGTTTCCAAGTTGCATTTAAGTTGGGACTGTTTGATTTAGAATACAAATGAATCCGGTATGCTAGCAGTATTTTTAGCATTTAAGTTTGCCTACGTAAGGCTCAAATAAATGTTACTGAAAGAGTTATAAGCTATCATGTGAGAGAGGGGGGAGATCGAAGCCATATTCTGTGACTGAAAAGTTAAAAGTATAAAGTGTATTGGTACTCGTATGGTCAAGTGAAGAGTAGGGATATTGACATCTTCTTTGACTCCTTGGCTGAGTTCAAGTCGAAAGTCAACCAGATTGATCCATAGTTCTAGCTACGCCGATCTTGAACATATTTTTTTTTATTTTTGTTGTTGTATTGTTTTATTATTCTATTCAAATTAATTTTGTATCTGATTATATTGTAATGTAAATTTTAATTTAATTGTTCTAATTGTTGTATTCTAATGTATTTTTTTTTTGTTTAATTTGTTATTAATCTTTTAATTCAAATCAATTATCTACTGACATTCATTTATTGATACTACTTATAAAAGATTTTTTTTTAAGACTCGTATCTTTTAACTCTTTCAATTCAATCTTATAATGTAATAAATTTTTTAATTTTAAATTACTACTGTGAATGATGTGCATGCCTGTAATTGATTTGTTTACACAGAACTATTCTCTGGTCAACTTATTACGATTATTTGTAAACAGGTTGTTGGTGTGCCTTTTAATAAAAATAAAATAAAAATAGGGATGAAACGCATGCTATTAAAAGAGCGATGATGATGATGCCATCTAGCCGATTTCAGCCAGAGCAACCGCATTCATTGACTTCGACATTAACCTATCACATCCCCGTAAAACGAGACACAATAGTAAAACAATAACAGTGCGGTCTCATAAGACCGGTCGGGGATTCATGAATTAAAAAAGTACTGTGTATACAAGTGTATTATTTTCTATTGTCTTCTAATTTACACATGCATGCAATATTTCACCTCAATCGGTAACTGGAAAGTGGATCAAATTTAATTTGCAAGATTTGATTACCGACAAACATTGCTTGAAAAAGCTTGTAAAAAAGGGAGTTGGCAATAGCTTGACGGGCTGACAGAACAGAATCGTTAAAAGAAACGTGTTGTGCCGACCCGCAACGCGTTTTTTTTTGTTTTTTTGCTTGTCGATCCAGCTGAACCGTTGCCCTCACAAGGTTTACATAAGTAAATAGATATATACGACAAATTAAATCTTCACTTACCCCTCCTTCAATCTCCTAAAGCGTCTAATGTGATAAAATCTACCTTCTACGTTTAACGATTCAGATCGAAACCGATACGAAGTTTCGAGACGTTTCGAGGTACTTCGAGATGCTTCGAGATGTTTCGAGATTGTGTAAGAGCCCTCCTCTCGCACGATAGTAAAATCTTCAGACATCTTTGCTTAAGTAGCTGTATAAATACGTGTAAAATGTAAGACCTAAGTTTATTTCTAACATAAATAAAGTTGAGGTACAAAATACACAATAGATGAAGTAGAAAATTAAAGAAATTGAGGTAAAGTTAACACAAGTTGTCTATTAAGTATGGACGACTATGGTGTCATTATTATCATACTATCAGCCAAAGGACGTCCACTGTTGGACATAACTGTTGGTCTCCTCTAAGTGTCGCTACAACGAATGGTCCTGTGCGTCTAGCATCCATTTATGGGCAATAGATACTTACTATCTTCTACTTTTGACAGAAAAGCTATTAAATGACTTCTCTCGCTATGGTCCGAACAAGAGGTAAGTAGTATCAGACATTTACTAACTTAAACTCACCCGTATTTCTACAGTTTTTTACGTTCCAGGGCCACAAAACTTTTGACAACCCCGCAGCCCTTAGCTTGGTGTACCATGTTATTAGATTTGACGTTCATCGCCAAAACGTGACATGTAATTAATTTACCTCCATGATTTCAATCTAACACAGTAATTATGATTTCATGGCTGTTCCACGCGGTAATTTTCAGCGGCAAATGTAATTGCCTCCGATTGTCATTCAATTAATAATAATGAGTTGATTAGTTAGAAGTACTGTATTAATAACGTCATGCTCACCGGCATTCAATCAAGCGATTATATATTTGAACGGTGGTTTTTGAAATTGAAATTTATATTATAGAGAAATTTTGCTTTATAAATGGGTAATAATAATTGTTTTGTAAGTTGCTAAAAATAACTCATAAACATGCCAACTCTTTGTAGTTTTAACTAGATGAGGTCACAATTGCAAGGTTGATTACCTTAAGAAGAAATACCGAAAGAAATTCAGAGGTCAAAGTTGCATTTGAAGTCAGAATCAGACGCTGGATGTTATCTATACTAATATTATAAAGAGGTAAAATTTGTAAGTTTGTAAGTTTGTTTGTAGAGGGTAATCTCTGAAACTACTGGTCCGATTTGAAAAATTCTTTCAATGTTAGATAGCCCATTTATCGAGGAATGCTATAGGCTATATACCATCACGCTACGACCCACGGGAGCGGAGCAGTAACGAAAAATGCGGGTGAAACCGCAGGGGACAGCTAGTAAGAAATAATAACATAATATTTAATTTACATTTTAATAATACCTTATTACAGGGAAAGGTAGAGGGCCAACGTTCTCGCGGCCGATCACCTACTAGATGAGCAGACCTCATTAAATCAACTTCAAAGTATTCCCTCATTGAATGTAAACAAAATGCCATGAATAGAGAGAAATGTAGAAGTCTAGAAGTTAAGTAGATCCATGACCACAACCATTCCGCCAGGAGTGTACGACTGAGTAGAAGAATACCATTTTAATCAAATAATATGTTACGACTTGATGCGTTGGAGGCATTATAAATCAGTAGATTTATAGTGCTCTACCAATGTTTGTTTTCAATATTCACAACAACATCATCAATATCGCGAAGAAATAACAAAGAAATGAACGTAACGAAGAAAAGAAAGAAATAATGAAGAAATGTCTAGACATTTCACCTGTTTTACGAAGATTGTGAATAGAAAGAATAGAATAGAAATACTTTATTTCGGTACAGACACAGCACAACGATTACAAACACAAAGTAAACAAGAGAAAATATTAATAAAAAAGTAGAAAAAGTACATAATGCGTATAATGCGTCGTCAACATCTTGATTGAAACCAACAAATAGAGTGAATATTTCGTCAAAATATCTAATAGAATACCCTCACGGTTTTCCTTTCACTCCAAAATTAAAAATTAATATTCCAAGCACAAGAATCAAGCAAGGGACTAACTACCCCTTATCAGACCTAAATCTCTTAGATTTAGACCTAAATCATTCGCTGAGACGTACCTACCTACTACATCATACGCAACCAGCGCGCAGAATCAAGTAGTACGTTTCGTGGTAAGGGTGTACTTGTTAGGGTTAAAGATCAATAAAAAGTAGTTAGTACCCATCTAACCACTTTTTATTGAACTTTGACCCTAACAAGGATACATTGAGAATTCAATATTCTCAGTTCCAATATGTTTTGTTTTTTTTTTTACTTCAATTCTTTATTTGGCCACTGGGCCAGGTAAGGAAAGGTCTGGCAAAAGGCTGGTAAGGAACCGTCTTAGAACCCCGATCTGTGGATATTTACTCCGCATTGCAAGCTGGATGCGAAGTCTGTTTGGAGTTGAGTGTATTGAGTGGAGTGTTTTAGGAACACATTTATTGTGCATACACCATCATCGCTTACCATCATTTGAGGGGTTGCATGACATTGGTCAAGTTGGTAACATGGATTTGACCAATGACGTATTTGGCAAATTTCATAATTTGGAAAATTTACGATTAGACGAACTACAGCTTTGACCAATTTCAAAGGACATGTCCAAAAATGTATGGACCAAAAACCCAGAATCGACAGGAATAAAATGTATACCAGTGGATTGACATTGAAATATAATATAATGTTACCAAGGGGGCAACCCTGAAATCGTTATAGTATAGGAGCTAGGAGCAAAATAAAATAAGAAAAAAAAATCGTTTAAAACGGTAATAAAATAAGTTTCCGTCATGTTGTGGCTTAATATGACGTTGTTTTAATGTTGTATCACTTGTGATAATTATCATCAACACATTTCACAAGCAACAGCAACATAATAACAACATCATATTAAATCACAACATAACAAACACTCTGTTTTTTGTATATTTTTTTTCTTTTGGCCCATAGATACTACAATCGTTACAGTACTGTGTGTATTATTGGTAATTCTGTGACTAAAGATTGCAAATATAAAAATAATTGGTGTAGTATAGGAGCTAAGAGCCATGTTGTGGGTGAGAATATCGTTGTTAATCATTTATTTTCATAATTTAAGTCTTATTGTGATAAGTTCTAATGATATTTCTTATAACAACAACGACATTCTCATCATCATCATCTGTCTAGCTTTTTCCCAACTATATTGGGGTCAGCTTCCAGTCAAGCCGGATTTAGCTGAATACCAGTATTTTACGAGGAGCGGCTGCCTACCAGACCTCCACAACCCATTAACTGGGGTAACACGGTACTTCATGGCAAGACTGGAGTCAGATTTACTGGAGACAGACTATCTGACTATCCGTAACGACTGCCAAAGATCTCCAAATGACAGCCGGGACCAACGGCTAAACGTGCTTTCCGAGGCACGGAGAAAACTCGTTATATTAAGATGGTCACCCATCCACAGACCAACCTAGGCAAGCGTTGCTTAACCTTGAAGATCGACCTGTGCGGCTGTTATTATTTAACAACAACGACATTCTAATCCACAATAACTTGTGTTACACATGAATGTACAAGCAAAAGAAATACTCTAACTTTTATACTTATTTTTGTTCGCTCATAGATACTACAATCAACGTATTGTGTGTTATTGGTAATTATGTTGCTTTGGATAAAAAAAAATCAACAATTACATCATACACAATTATTATCATAAAAACTTTATTGCCCAAATAATCAAAGAAAATACAGTTTAGAACTATAGACAAACTATACACGAACTAAAAACATGTACGCGGTTTTGTTGTAATTGTAACAGTAATCTCTTTTATTTATTAATTATTTTCTATGTCCAAACATACTAAGTCTAAAAATCCCGCAGGTTGAATCAAATCACCTTCGTACTTTTTTATTTGCAATCCTTAGCTACAGAATTACCAATAAATAGGTACACACAGTACTATAACGATTGTAGTATCTATGGGTCAAATAAAAATAAAAAAACATAAATTAAAATAATTTTTTACTTATTTTATTTTGCTCTTAGCTCCTATACTACAACGATTTCAGGGTTGCCACTTTGGCAACATTATATTATATTTAAATGCCAATCCATTGGTACGCAGTTCATTTCTGTCGATTCTGGGTCATTTTTTGGACATCATCGACGAAAGTTCTTGTTCTGTCTATTTGATGAATTACCAAATTGACCAATGTCGTGCAACCCTGATTTTGATGCGTCACAATACTTAACAAAATAGCATTTATTGACATACTCGTACAACAAAAGTAAATTTCTTTAAAATTCCTAAAATATTTATTTCCATCTTACACAAATGCATTTAATTAAATAAATAAACAGTGAAAGTTATCACTTATAACATAAAGTGCATTATGTAGATAGCAACCGCATTCAAAGGAAAGTTGAACAGTAAAATAAAAGTACTGTTGGAGTTCAATGCTAGATAAATTGTGGCTGACATTTGGCGCTGCTGTTATCTCCTAGAGTTAATGGTTCGGTTGCTACTACTGCTTCTAAGGCATGAGCGGCAGCGAATGTAAACTTTTCTGAGTGAGGAAATGAGTTTCCACAAGGAAATGAGCTTCCACAGTAACCTGTACAGTTACTACGGCAAGCAATGGGAAGCTTGCCGTCCAGCCATCTGTTAACCATCCAGACTAAGTTCGAGTTGTTGTCGTGTCTCAAAGAAATGTCAGCAAACCTTAGGGGAACAATAGAATCAAAGTCTACTGGGGCTATGGCTTGTGCGGAAGAGAGCCTCGGAGCACTGGAACGAAGGCAAAGAAGAACCAAGGAACGGGTTTTAGTCAACAAAAGTCTGACACGCCCTTCCGCTACGCCCAAGAACGGGAGAAGTCATTACTCCTCCTAAATCATCAAATTACTCCTTGCGCTCTGGTTGGAGCAAGAGGAAGTGGCAGACAGTTTTACTGACTGAAACCCACCCGTGTTTCTTCAGTCGACATTGACATTTCAGGGCCACGATGACTTTGATAAATAATAACGCAGCCCAACGCTTCACATATCATGACATCCGATTCCACACAACTTTTTAGTCACCGGAGACACTTCCAAACTTCCTCGTATACAATTCTATGAAAAAAATGATATTTTCCAATTCTTCTTAAGTACAATTCTACCTATTTACCGACCCTCATCTAAACAACACATCAAACCCATATCGTTCCATCAAGTCGCGCCATGACACAAACGAATACATTACAGACAGAATATGTTATTATGTTTTAGCATTATCCTTTATTTACAGTAATCAGAGACAAAGGAGGATCATCAAAGGATTCGTGTAAATTACAATGTATTATTTAAGTTCATTATTATCGTCACTTTGTAAATAAACACAGAGGATTCACTTAGTTCAAAGTAAATAAGAATATGGAACATACAGGCTCGTGGAAGTAAAACATCATCAAGATGTTAGCATTTCGTTTGACATTAGGTACTTAAATGAATAAGTACATAAAGAAACATGTTTTGCCCCATGAGGGAGAAAAACAACAAAATTAAGTTACAAAGCATGCATAGGTTCTTTTTTCGTTTCGTCCACCTTCATAGGACAAAAGTTAAACCTAAGCCTACGGCTACGCTTTGCTCTATCAAATTCAGTGAAGTTTTGCGACATTTAGACAGAAAGTAGCAATTCACTGATCAGGGACACCACCTACAGGGGCTTTATCGTGACGTGTTTGAATGATACGCGTACGACAGAGAAAGCCCCTACATAGCTCCATATCTAGCCTATACTGTCCTACTGCTGGGCAAAAGCCTCCCTCTATATCTTCCATCATTCCCGGCTTTGAGCCATTTTTAAGCCATTGCCAGTTTCTAAGGAAGACATTTAAGTCATCTCGCCATCTTCTTCTCGGTTTGCCACGACTCCGTCTTGCGATTTCAAGGCACCAACCTTTTGGAAATAAATAATATATACTCGTAATATTATAATAGTATCTCATTGCGCAAATTTTGTATATAAATAAATGTAGGAACGAAATCGAGGAATTACCAAACGTAAGTGGCAGTGAGCAGGGCGTTGCTTGCAGAATAGATGACCGATGGGGCCGAAAGATTCTGGAGTGACCTATGACTTAGTGAGAGTCGCCAGAATTCAATGGAATGGTAACTTAAGACGTCTTACATTCTAAACCTTCTTCAAATCACTGTCTCATCATCCATCTTTACCACAAATTGAACAAAGGTACGAAGTGACACGTGCTAGTTATTAATTCTGTGCGCAAGTTGTAATGAAACGTACACACTAAACTAAGGGACTTCGTAATTGGCTGGGTAAGCTAACCGCGACGTTCCGCTCCGACTGGCCTTTGGTTTGATGTGGGATATTGATTTAAATACTGAAGGTTTGATTTTGTCTTCTACTAACTGTTACCAATCTGTTAAGAATCGCAAAACTTAAGTGGCAGTAGGCAGGGCACATTGCTCGTAGAACAGATGGTCCATGAGGACGGAAGGTTCTACAGTGGCGGCCACGTACCGGAAAACGCAGCGTTGGAAGGCCTCCCACAAGGTGAACCGACGACCTGACGAGGGTCGCGGGAATCCGATGGATGCGAGACGCACAGGACCGGTCGCTGCAGCGACGCTTGGGGGAGGTCTATGTCCAGCAGTTTCGCCTGGGATGATGATTGATTATGATGAACTATTACAACAAAACATAGTACAGCATAATCAGCCTTACAACTTTTAGTGCGGGACCAACCCTGAAATCGCGAAAAAAAATCAGCTGTCCCGTACATTTTGTCGACTTACGCGTGGAACACCATGCCAGCGGCTTCGCCCGCGTGACAGTGAAAAAATTATCCCTAGGGCCTTTTGTATAAAAAGTATCCTATGTGCTATTCCAGAATGGTTCTTCCATGGTCTACCAGTATATAAAGTTTCATCGAAATTCATTTCGTTGTTTGCGTCAAAGAGTAATAAGCTTAGGTATACATCCACACAAACTTTCGCGTTTATAATAATATTAGTAGGTTGTGATTGGAAATTTGGAACTCGGATAATTATTGCGACTTGAATGTTAAGGTTTTATTATGAAAATTTACCTTTTACAGTTTCGAAAGGAATCTAAAACACAGTGTTAAGGGGAAAGCGTCAGGGTAGCCCGCAAAATTCAAATTTTCTTACCTCTTTTGCAATTTGCAGGCCAGTGTTAAGTTGTATGAAGTTAAAAATATCTTTTGCGACTGTAAAACTTATGACATAAAAATCATCAATACAAGCCTCCAAGCTCACTTAAGTCTAGGAACGTTTTTGACCTTAAAAAAATCGTCGCTCGACTTGTATTGACCGGCAAAAAACGTAAGAAAATTTGGATTTCGCGGGCTACCCTGACGTTTTCACCTTAAACCCAAAATGAAATAACATTTATCCCATTAGATCATATTTTCTAATCTGTGTAAGAAAATTCTACAACGATATTCCCAGTGAATCATTTTTTTTTCTGTAATCAGGTTTTCTTTCTACTCAAGCGTATTAAATTCAAATGCCGATAGCAAAACATTGCCCGCGGCCAGTGTGCACAGTGTAGGCATTCTATTAGTCTTGAAATGGCATCTTTTGATTCTGTATTTAAATAAAGTAAATCGTGGCTAATAGAGTAAAAAAGAGGAGCTCATGGCTAGGTAATAACAGCCGCACAGGTTGATCTTCAAGGTTAAGCAACGCTTGCCAAGGTTGGTCTGTGGATGGGTGACTATCTTAACATAACGAGTTTCTTCCGTGCCTCGGAAAGCACGCTAAACCGTAGATCCCGGCTGTCATTTGTAGATCTTTGGCAGTCGTTACGGATAGACAGGAGCCAGTAAATCTGACTTCAGTCCTGGCATGAAGTGCCATGTTAGCCCAGTTAATGGGTTGTGGAGGTCTGGTAGGCAGCCGCTCCTCGTAAAATACTGGTATTCAGCTAATTCCGGCTTAACTGGAAGCCGACCCCAATATAGTTGGGAAAAGGCTGGGTAGATGATGATGATGATGAAATGGTTTCTATTAATAAAATTCTGGTTTTATTATTGTTTTTTTTGGTTTGAATAATAAAGTTAGATTTTTTTTCAATCTACCTTAGCGTTCACATAGGTACTTATTATATAGATATAGGATCTATTGTGTATGTAGACATACTCGTATTTGTAAATGCACCATGAAATGAAGATCAAGGCAACGTTTAAAAAACATAACAAAGGAATCATCAACGATATCGACCCATGACTCTGACGTCATATTTACCTATACATTACCATCATATTAGTTGTTGTGTTAACTCTATTATGTTAGGCTATTCCATATCGAATGAAAGAAATCCTCAAATGTAAAGGACGTTTGAGGATTGCTCTTCCTTTTAAGACCAATCAATCTCACGAAGGACTAGGTGACCCGCCTTTCGTTATTAAATTTGACTAATATTCTTGCAACACTATTGACATGTTATGCTAAAAGCAATTTCTGACGCATCAAGCATCTGAAAGAACCAAGTTGCATCTCGCACCCACCCACGACTTGTACCACGCAACCAATATTGAAGTCAGACTACAATATTCTTTACAAGGAACCAGTCTCATATTGTGGTTCGCTGAAAGTTTGATGGCCCCGTGCCATGTATCTATCGCTCGATATATCGTCAATTTACGTATAGCCGTACTATCGATCAAATAGATGGCCTGGAATGCTGTTATGAATATTGAGTGATCGATGCATTTTGAATAAATTTTCTAGCGTAACCAATTTTTTTTTATTATACATTGGCTTGCGTTTGACCACTATCTCACCTGATGATAAGCGATGATGTGGCCGACGATGGAGCACGCTTGCCTAGAAGTAACCTATTCACTCTTGACTTGAAGACTCCTAAGTTGTAGCTATCAGGAAACACAGACTCCGGCAGGGTATTCAATGTAAAAAAGAGAAAAGGAGACAACGTCGTCGTAGATAGGATATCAAAAGTACGGTAGGCATAAGAACAAAACTTAGCATACAAAAAATTCTTTGCTTAATCGAATTAGAAACGAAGATATTTGTAGAAGAACCAACCAACATAGCCCGAAGGATCGCCAAACTTAAGAGGCAATAAGAACGGCACATTACTCGCAACACAGATGGTCGATAGGTCGCAAGATTCCGGAACTGTGACCGCATATTAGCAGAAGATGCAGCGTTGAAAGCCTTTGCCTTTTCACAAGGTGATTCAATGACCTGGTGATGGTAGCAGTAGCAGATATGTGCAGCAGTGGACGTCTTTGGGCTGAAATGATGACGATGCTGTAAGAAAACTATGTGTTACGTAACGTTGAATCATCATCATCATCTACCTAGCCTTTTCCCACCTAAGTATATTGGGGTCGGCTTCCAGTCAAGCCGGATTTAGCTGAATATCAGTACATATTTTACGAGGAGCGGCTGCTTACCAGTGTTACGTAACGTTGAATAAAAACTATTACGAGTATTATCTACAATGAAAGCTGTCGTACTAAAATCTTGAGCCTAATAAGAAATTCTGAGAACATAATGCCTTTCAAAATACTCCAAAGAAATCAAATATTTTTATATCTTTGAAAGATGACAGCTTTCAAAGATAAAGGCTCTCCATTTAATTTTATCATTTTGCTGTCAGCAAGTTCTACAGATAACCAAAAAACAAAACATTTAACTTTTCGATTTAAATCGTTAAATGTAAGTCAGTGCTTCGTCCTCAGAATATTAACGAGCTTTAAAAAAAGTTCTTCATTATTATTCAAGAATTGAAACGAAAAGTCGAATAATAATTAAGGCAAATATTCTGGAATTGAATAAAATTAATATCGGGACAACAGGATTATTCCAAGTCGAACTAATTTAAAAGTCTCTCCTTGACGATTCATTTTATAGTCCAGTCAAATTAGCTCAATTAAGGTAAGAATCTCGGAATTCGAGATACCCAGCTGTAAGTTTGTAAATAGTTGTATATTGTCACCTTGAAAGTTGTCTCAAAACCTACATATGGTAGGGTGTACGCAACTATTAAATTTCATGGTCGGGGGTCACAAAAATCGGGTTTTTGCGCTTTTTTTGTAAATATCTCATTTCCTATAGATTTTTTGCTATTTGTATATTTAACAATATTGTAGAATATAAAATTCTCTACAATTTTCGTTCAGAAACCTTTTTCCTACGGTGAACCGTTTTCGAGATATAGGGCGGAGACCGCGCGGTCACAGCATCACTTTAGGTCAACTGGTGCCTCCGGTCGAAAACGCGCCATATTATAGTTAATGAACTATCGATAAATCAATGATTATAAATATTTGTCTGAATAGTCGTGACTATTCGGAGAAAAATACAAAAAAAAATATCACACAAATATTTTTTAAGTAATAAGTGAAATAACACAAATAAATTCTTTTAAAATTTAGATCTGTTGTGATATTTTCCTCTACCATTACCACAGTTGTTTAAATATTGCTGTTCTTTTTTTGTAGCGACAACCTGAATAAAACTGCTATCTACTGCTATTTAAAAAAAATCCAGAATTCCTCTAGATTTTTCACAAAAATGAATGAAACTTATGTGATTACCCAAATTTATTGAAGATTTTTACTTTTTGCCAACTTTAGCTTGTCCTGGTGTAAAAAAAAGTATGAACACTACTATGGCAAGTTTTTTTAAAAATTGGTGCAACTGATCAAAATTCCAAAATGGTATACTACTTTATTAAAACCAGCCACAAAAAAATAATATCCATACAAGTTCAAAACAAGAAACTAATTTCTTAAATAATTTGTTACTTAAAACTAATTGTTAACAGTAATCACTTTTCCTACGTGCCCAAAATAGGTTCTTGCTACAATTTCTATTAATGAATGACATACCCTAGGTATTTACTTTGAAAATTAAAGCAAGATAGAGATATTTAAGTTAAAAAAAGCATAGCATAGTAAGAGAAACTAATTATTCTCAGTAAGTGAGTTCAGTTCAGTACGCACTGCTCCTTTCCATCGTACATCCGTTCACAAGCCCATGCTGGCGACGGCGGACGACGAGCAATGCGTAGATCACCGTCCTGTCGTCCAATTACCATCCGGATTGCGCTCAAGTCGTCGACGACGCGTAATGATCTATGCGTACTTCAAGAACATTTCAGAAAATCGTAGGGGCCCAGCAGGGTCGAAATCCACTGGGGCCATGGGGTATGTGAAAGGGTACACTGACTGGGGCCCTAGAACAAAGGCAAAGAAGGAACAGGAGTGGGCTTTAGTCAGTAAACGTCTGACACGCCAGGTAAGTGTTGTTAAATAAATGAATACTGAATAAAAAGTGGATAGGTTAGAAAAAAAAAATCATGAAATAAAATATAATAGTTAATAAAAATTGACAAATATTTATAATCATTGATTTATCGATAGTATCAACTTATATGGCGCGTTTTCGACCGGAGGAACCAGTTGACCTGAAGTGATGGTGTGACCGTGCGCTCTCCGCTCTCTATCTCGAAAACGGTTCACCGTAGGAAAAAGTTTTTTAGACAAAATTTGTAGAGAATTTTGTATTCTACAATATTGTTAAATAAACAAATAGCAAAGAACCTTTAGGAAGTGAGATATTTACCAAAAAAACGCAAAAAAAACGATTTTTGGGCCCTTTAACCTTGAAATTTCATAGTTGCGTACACCTTACCATATGTAGGTTTTGAGACAACTTTTAGGGTGTCAATATACAAGTATTTACAGACTTACAGCAGGGTATCTCGAATTCCGAGGTGAAAGTACTATAATGACTGGACTATTTATACCGTTTTCTTTTTTGATTAATGTGAGCTTTTCTTTAGACGCCTACATTTGGAACGTTTGATGAGAAATAACACAGATAATTTCACTTCATTTTCTGCTAAATTGTCAGATGGAATAATATGTTTTTTAATACAGCTTTTTTGAAGCGGCAAATGTTTTAATGAAAAAAATATGTAGAGCAGAATTATGGGCGAGACTTATAGATTGTGATTTGATTTTGTTTTTCTTAACACTTAGCATTTCATACGATTTTTTTTTTGTGTTGGAGATGGTCTTATGACTTTTCCCACTCTGCCCCAGACATTTACTAACTAGAACCACCCATGTGCGTTTCAGTTGCCCTTTGCGTCCTTGGACTACGGGTTGCCTTTTCAGAAAATCCCCGCAGTCCTAGCGGACATAGAGGCCGTGATAGGCCCCTATGGTTTACTGTAAATCTCTTTGAGGAGCACGTGGGCGACTCAAGCTCAGTCCGGTCGGTTATCGGACGGCCGGACGTGAGCTACCCATTGCTCGACGTCCGCAAGCCTGCGTCTCGACGCCGCAAGCCCGCGTAATGTATCATGTGTGCATTCACATACAAATAAACTCACATACTCACACAACATATTTGTTACATACGGGAATCAAACCCGCGACACGTACCGAAACAGTCAATCGCTCAACCACTGCACCAACTGTGCCATCAAAGTTTCCCACTAAAATCAAAACAAAATTAATACTATAAACGAAATAAAAGCTCATCTAAATCCCAGCTTATGACAACATAGTAAAAACAATTTGCATGAGAAATAAAATACCTGGCTATACGAACCGTTTTCAACTAGAAGCCGCTTGAGTAAGTTTAGTGATCACAGCCGGTACATTTCCTCCCCGCTATCGAACTTTCTCGAAAGCATTTAGTAAGAAAGCTGGCTATTTCTGTTTTAATTTCAAATTGATTTCGTTGCACTTCAAAGGAATGGCGCATCTAGAGTTTTAGAGCTTCAGTTGTCTGAGATAATTATTTTGCAGATTATTTTGATTGCTGGTAGCGAATAAAAAGTATTGGGAAAGTAAGAAATTGATGAACTTACTTGAATAGGATGACAGATTTTTACTGGAATTTTATGACTATTTTATGACTCCTAATTTTATGACAGATTAAGTTTAATTGTTCTTAAGCCTGAAAACCTTGTTTTTAATAAATCATTAAGGTGAGTATACACTACAACATTTTGTGGAGCATTTCTCTGTAATGTAACGTTCTTACGAATGGTACAATACAGGCAAAAGCTCAGTTTCCAAAGCATTTTCATGTAATGTAACGTTCCTGCGAATGTTCGGCGTTATGTTACGGGTAATTGCTCACAATGCATAATGCTCATTTACCAACATTTCGTTGTACCTTGCGTTCATTCTTTTTCATAATTCCTTCGACGAAATGTTACACCAATACGCTCGACGAAATGCTACACCAATACGCTCGACGAAATGTTACACCAATATGCTCGTTGGTTTGTAACAAAGAGGCGAGCATGCTCGACGTGTAGTTCGTAAAAGGATGATACACTTGAACATATCATAGAGCGGCTCGTTGTTCTGTTACAAGTAAATGTTGTAGTTTATACTCACCTTTAGGTATTCCACTCATACGCACGAAAAATTTTAGGAACACATTAATTGTGCATACAGCTAAAAAGTGGCAATTCCTGCCGGAATCCGTGTTTCCAAAACCTGGAGATCTTTAAGTCAAGAGTGAATAGGTTACTTCTCTGCAAGTGTGCTCAAAGGTTGCTTTACATCACATGATATAATAGTTGCCCCTTCCCCCGTGGCTTTTTAAGCTGTACACATAGAACAATCTCGCAGCCTTAGCATTTCTTATACTATAAATAGACAAACATCATACAAGGCTTAATAAGCCTAAAACAGCCTTCTAATAAACCAAACGAACACACATCCATCAAAACAGAAACTCATAAGTTTTTCACCGCTACGATACAGCACAATAATACCACACGGTGCAAAAGTTCGCCTTTCTTCGTTCGTTCGACTTTCGGCTATTTACCGTGATGCCGAAGTTGCCAAGTTTCGTCATTCCGCAGCTAAGTAAGGATTATAAGAGACGTGGCCTTACTTAGACGTGGTTATGGGCTTATGAACTTTCCTACTTAGTAAGGTGAAATGGCTTTTATTTATAGCTTATGGTTTCAAGTGTAGGGGTGCTTAATTTATTTATTTTATTGGTTGGAAAGACCATCTTATGAAGGCCCTCCTCGATCCGTCTATCGTTAACGTTAGTATGGTTTAAAAGCTTGTTATTTCATCTTACGCGATGTTTAAGAAGGAAGTAACATGAAAAAAGAAAGGCAACGTCTGAACGCTCATTTGGAAATCGATAATTCCGTCAAACATTCAAATATTTCACAATAGGTACTCGTTCCTGGAAATAAGTATTTTTCTTTAATCTTAAAAACAAACTTCATCTATTATAGTCTCAATTAAATGTGCAAGATTTCTAAAAATAACGATAGGTTTATGAATTTCCAAAATCTAAATATTTTACTTCTAGAAAAAAAATATGTATTTGTATAATAACGTCATAATCACGTCAGAGTGGTTGTATGGAAATGTATCTTGGGTTGGGCGCAGTTAAAGCCTATCTAATAGAATAGGCCAACGGCTGATTTAATTGAGGTTACATAGCCCCTTCAACATTAAAGAGGTCGTCAGTGCTTCCCCAAAGTTTAGGACAAAGTTTTAATGTACTACATATATTCTTGTAATTGCACTTGATGCGTACTTTTATTTTGGAACACAAAATTGTTGCTTATATTGGGAGAAACTCTCAGTTAATACTCCTTTTATTTGAATTGCGGTTGCCATGTCGTCCGTATGTATCAAAAATTATTTCAAGAGAATTCACAATTGCGACAAAAATCATGATTCGCACCCTGTGCCCACTCGTCCCCTGGAACTTTTGAGGGGCCTATTCGTCCCCTGAAGAATATTTATTTTTATTCGTTCTTCTAATATAAGTACATGTATATGTGTATACTGCAGCTTGGTATCCTGGTACAGTCGCGCAAAAAAGGGTAAAATAAAAAATATAGTAATTTGGTAGATATCATGTTTATTTCAATTAAGATTAAGTTTAATAAATAACCTCTAGGCTCTACAAAATAAGTTATCAGCTTTTGGTGTCTTGTACATTTGTAAATATTTAGCAAAATATGTGACAACTATAATATCTTTATGCAGTAAAATAAAACTGTGTAACTATTTAAATAAAATCCCAGTAATAACTGAATTTTAGATTAATTTAAATCCAGAGTACAAACAAATAACCAAATATCAATACGAATATAAGAAAAATAACTATGAATTGTTAGTACTTTGTACAGTCAAAGAGATCTACAAAATAATGCAATATCACAATAACTTTGTATAAAAGAAATGTAGGTAAAAAATAAAATCAGTGTTTATCAACTATGTAAAACCAACATTTTTACTAACAAAATACAACTCTTTTACAGAAATCAGCCTTGAGTGACCATCATATAAATCAACATTAAATATAAAATATGCAAAAAAAAAATAGAACACATATCAACAGTAAATAATCACTTCTTATATTTTTGTATATTTACCAACTACATACCTACATGCAAAATCATAATAACTTAAATCTAAAAATATAAATTTAATAATAATACTAATCATATTCCAGGATTCAAATGACATAATTCGATTCAATTATGTTAAAAATATTATTATTATAATATTAACAATATTGTTTATTTCGTTAGGCGAACATCATCAATATAAAAAAGACCAAAGACACATTGAAGTCTCGTATTCGCAGTCACTTTCAAGAACCAATATGTCACCGAGGCAGCCATAACATACAAACAAAACACCTTATCTATTTTGTACCCCGTTTTTTAAAAAGCCATTCGTAGAGAGACAATATTACATCGTAAGCCTATCGACAGGATCTGATCAGGGCCACGGCTTTTTTGCCTTGTCTATATATATAAAAATGAAACCCGTTTTTCGTTGTCACGACATCACATGAAAACGGCTTGACCGATTTGGCTGTTTTTTTTTTTATAATGTTCCTTGAAGTTCAGTGATGGTTCTTCCGCAGAGAAAAATTCAAAAAAAAAAGTTAGGTAAAGTAGGGTAGGTAGGGTAGTGTAGGGTAGTGTAGGGTAGTGTAGGGTAGTTTAGGGTAGTGTAGGGTAGTGTAGGGTAGTGTAGGGTAGTTTAGGGTAGTGTAGGGTAGTGTAGGGTAGTGTAGGGTAGTGTAGGGTAGTGTAGGGTAGTGTAGGGTTGTGTAGGGTAGTGTAGGGTAGTGTAGGATAGTGCAGGGTAGAGTAGGGTAGTGTAGGGTAGTGTAGGGTAGTGTAGGGTAGGTAGGGTAGGGTAGGGAAGGTAGGGTAGGGTAGCGTAGGATATGTAGGGTAGTCATTTGACGGGAGCGAAGCCGCGGGTAAAAGCTAGTATTTTCTAAAAATCTTTCTTTATCGATTTAGCCGTTAAATGCTACCTATTAACACTTCAACGTCAGTAACGAAGTTTTTTTTAGTAATTTACATCTTAAACTACTTAGGTAATAAGCTACCTACCTACCTACCTAAAGATAAACAAATTAATCTATCCTTTTGCTTTCCTATAACCTGCCGACGCGCATTTGCTACCAAAGTTGTGGATGGATAGACAGAATCTTACTGTTTATCAGGGATAGCAGTCTATCTATGAACTGCAGTAGGTTATTAAAAACGGGCGTTAGTAAGGTAGGTAGTCATTTGACAGGAGCGAAGCCGTAGGCCAAATCAAGTGTAACAATAAAACCATTTTAAAGGTTAACAAACAGAGAAAATAAAACAATATCATTGAGAATAATGAAGTGATTTAACAAAACACGAAAGCTTTCAAGTATTTCATTCTCAAAGAACAAGAGAAATGCATTCAACGTAAAACTTTTATGACATTCTTGAGAACGACAGTGCACTTAGCTTTTCTGTTTGAAGACGAAATTGGGAATGAGATGACTGTCGTTATCATGAGTTATTGCATTGTTACAGATGGCGTTAATTATGTCTTTAGAGAAAACTTATCTACTTAATATATTTATTAGTTACTATTCATCATCTACCTAGCCTTTTCCCAACTACATATATTGGGGTCGGCTTCCAGTCAAGCCGGATTTAGCTGAATACCAGTATTTTACGAGGAGCGGCTGCCTACTAGACCTCCACAACCCATTAACTGGGGTAACACGGTACTTCATCGCAAGGCTGGAGTCAGATTTACTGACTTCAGACTATCCGTAACGACTGCCAAAGATCTAGAAATGACAGCCGGGACCTACGGGTTAACGTGCTATCCGAGGCACGGAGGAAACTCGTTAATTCGCTATGTTAAGATGGTCACCCATCCACAGACCAACTTTGGCAAGCGTTGCTTAACCTTGAAGACTGACCTGTAAGACTTTTATTATCTAGCCACAAGCTCCTCAGAGAAAACTTATCTACTTAATATGATTTGGACGAGCCTGAAAGAAAACTCGACATATTGATCTCAATCGTCTTAAACTCGGACGGCAATAGCTAGCTGGCCGTCCGGCCGTCTGCGGTAACTGTCCGGACCGAGTCCAAGTCGTCGACGGCGTGCAGTATTCAACGACAGCAACATTGTAGAGGCCGAGAAGAGGTAGAGGAAAGCAAAGAAGGAATATAGGAGTGGGTTTAAGACAGTAAAACTCTGAGAAGAAGGAGTAATTAATAATTTCCCACCTAAAAAAAATCTTAATTACGGTGCACAAAATTGGTCATTTACTGAATAACAGAAGTACAAACTCAAAATTTGTTAACGAGCAGTAGTCTGTAGCAAGTTAGGTTTTAAGTGAACCGAAGGCATTAGAAACACTACTGTATGCTTTACAACTATACTAAATTTGTTATTAGATGGTTTCGGTGACAGCTGTCAGATTCATACAATGTAACAAAACCTACCCTTTTCTCCTATCTTAAAGATGCATATTTTCGTCCTGCTGTCACCCAACTTATGCTATGTAAAAAAGATTATAAAGTGGAAAATGTCACCTATTGTATCAACATGATTGGATTGGTTGATTCAGGTGAGACCGCACTTAAGCACTAGTCCATATTATCTAAAAGTTTATTAACTCGTTCTCAATATTATTAAAAGTACAGTAAAACATATTCTCTAAAAGGTTTATTTTAATTATAAATACAGTCCAAAGTTGATTACTTTACAGTAACAAAATAAAAGGCGAGCTGTTTACAATAAATTAACAAAGTAGTAAAATTAATTAAATTGATATCAATTACTGCGACCACGGGTTTATTTGCTGCTGAAACAAACTTAATTAAAATTGGACCTCTTTAATGTTTTATGTATGCAATTGAATTATTGCTACAAGTATTTATTTTCCCAGCTTTCAAAATACAGGAGTTATGTTTATTAGTAAGTATTCCTAGTAGATTGATAGCATAATCAGCTTTATAATGTTCTCAATGTATTGAGGTGTTGGCGAGTGGTACTCACGTAGGTACCCGAAGATGCAGCGTTAGAAGGCCTCCCACAAGACGGACCGAACACCTAGTGAATGTCGCGGGAATGCGAGATAAGCGGAATGATGGATAGTTGTGGTATCATTTAGGGCAGGGATAAGCCCAACCGTGGACGTCTTTCGGTTGTAATGATGATGATCGTTTGCAAACAGGACAAGAGCTTCGCAGATCTGTCTTTCTGCTTCGTAATGGTTAAGGCCACATATTATCTTACACCTTTGCAACCCAGTACCTAAATAAATGATACTTCATGACAAGACTGAAAAAAAAGAATTTCAAGAGGGAATTACGATACTTACTCAATTTTCAAAACAATTGAGGTCACAATTGTATTGAATAATAAGCGCAAGTACTGCAGTATTGCTTCCTTTAAAAGCAACTGAAAAAAACACAAAATTAGTGTCCTGAAAATGCACGATGAGGTCACGGCAGACCAAAAAGGAGATGGCGAGATGAGTTTTCCATACGAATTGGGAAAAAGTGGCTCAGAGCCGAGAACAATAGAAGGAATGGAGGGTGGTGTTTGCCCAGTTGTGGGACAGTATAAGCTAGATATTAATAATCTAATAAGTAATCGCTTAACCACTCATCATCATCTGCCTAGCCCTTCCCCAACTATATTGGGGTCGGCTTCCAGTCAAGCCAGATTTAGCTGAATACCAGTATTTTACGAGGAGCGGCTGCCTACCAGACCTCCACAACCCATTAACTGGGGTAACACGGTACTTCATGGCAAGACTGGAGTCAGATTTACTGGCTTCTGACTATCCGTAACGACTGCCAAAGATCTCCAAATGACAGCCGGGACCAACGGCTTAACGTGCTATCCGAGGCACGGAGGAAACTCGTTATGTTAAGATGGTCACCCATCCACAGACCAACCTAGGCAAGCGTTGCTTAACCTTGAAGATCGACCTGTGCGGCTGTTATTATCTAGCCACGAGCTCCTCGCTTAACCACTATCTCACTTAATAGTAAGCGACGATGTGGCCACTGATGGAGATGGTTACCTACCGTCTGTTTTTTGTTTTGTTTTTCAAAACACAAAAGAACTGGCACATTTCCTATAGTAAGTTTGACATTACCTGTGTCAATTTAGTCTCAGAGTATAAAAAACAGACGATAGACCAGTAACCTATTCACTCTGACTTAAAAAACCCCACAGTAAATCGTTCAGAAAATTTAATCTTTACACCATGTTTTCCTATCATCCATCACGGGAAAATGAAAGTGTGACATAGCTATGTAATTAATTACAAGCGTCTTCTTATAGCTAGGGAGTAGGACCGCTCTACACGATGTTGTATGGCGGTTTCTCAGAACTAATTTAGAAGTTTGTATAACGCGAAATCGACATAATTTTGACTTTTATGAGTTTCCTTTGAATCATTGTGGTTTTCTTTTGAAGAAACAAAGAGGTATTTTTTTCAGATACGTTATTCTTTTTGACGTGGGAAATCATCAAATAACTCTTACAACTCTGGTTGGAGTGGGAGGGAGTGTAAGTTATTTACTAACTAAAACTCATATTGTTCTTTAGTTCATGAATCCCCGACTGGTCTCATGCGACAGCGCTGTTATTGTTTTATTATTGTGTCTCGTTTCGCGACTATGTGATAGGTTAAGTTGCCTTTATTGTGAAGATTGCGGTAACTTTGTCTAACAATCCGCAGCCTTGGCAGGCTTCACCCTAACTGGCCTTGTCAATTTTGCTAACATCTCTTTGAGGCGTGCATAGAACACCACCGTTTATCCGGACTTGGTCCTTACCGGATGACCAAACGGCGAGCTACCAATGACGCAACGTCCGCAAACCCGCGCCTGCGGTGGCCGATAGTTGTTCTGCGACTTCCGATGCTGGGCGTCTTGCGCGGTTACCTCGGTTCATCTATTAGAGCCTTTAGTGCAAGTTATTGTTACGTCAACGCGATCGAAACATTTACCGCGATTTTGCTCTCAGATTGGTTAAAAGCTTAGAGCGGGCCAATCGGAGCGCCAAACGTCATAAATGTGACAATCACGTTAACATAAGATCAACTCACACAATGCACATGTTGCCCATCATCATCATCATCATTTCAGCCGAAAGACGTCTACTGCTGGACATAACCCTTCCCCAAGCGACGCCACAACGACCGGTCCTGTGCGTCTCGCATCCATCGGATTCCCACAACCCTCACCAGGTCGTCGGTCCACCTTGTGGGAAACCTTCCAACGCTCTGTTGCCCATACAACTATTTGTTCCGTGCAGAAATCGAACCCACGGCATGCAGCGCAGAAGCCAATCGCTCACTACTGCGGATCGTGGCTTTTTGATATTATGGTCGAAAGCAATTTGAAACAGCAAGACTTTGGACCTTCTCCAAATAGCTTTTATAGTTCTGCCTGACTTAGATATTGTCGTCAGTGTTTTTCCATTATTTCTTTGGCAGAATTTAAGTCGAATATTTGACATAGTTCTGTCTAAAATATTAATAGGATGAAGGCCACAGCGCGGTCTCTATGCCAAATTGAAATGTAAAGTTTTGAAGAGTTGTAATTTTCGTGAACATTATTGTCAACAGTTTTTTTTTTAAGTTTTGAAGTGTTGTAATTTTTGTGAACATTATTGTCAACTGTTTGAAAAGTCTATTTTAGGAATTTGAAGACCGTTTAGCTAGTGTACCTAATATTATAATGTTCTGACCAGTTCTGACGTTTGACGCAATCTGTGGCTGGTGGTCGTAGGTTCAAACGTGCATAACTTCAAAGTAAGTAAACTACATAACCACTACTTTGAGAATGGTGAAGGGAAACGTGAGGAAACCGGTCATGATGTTTTGTGAGGAAACTGACTGCCAGTTTCAGTTGGTTTTCCTAGAATCAAAACTTCGAACACATGCGAAACCTACCAATCCGCACAGGGACCACGTCGTGGATTACTATTTGTCCCAACTACGACGTTTGATAGACTGAGTTATTAGGCGGGATATTTTTTCTAAGCATAATTTTGTGCTTTTTTTGGAAATATCATATCATAAAATAATTTCTCCCACTCTAGGTGGAACATAAGTGTGTTTCAAACTTTTACTTACTACCCGTGTTCTTCAGATGCTCTTTGCGTTCCATGACCGTGGCAACTCTTTCTTTCGTTCAATTCCTCAGTCCAGTATTGTGCAAACAGTTTAGTATCTTAGACATTTCTTTTGACCACTGAATATGTTTCATTGCACTTAAAAGTTTTACGTTATAATATTATCATCACAACACATATCTTCAACAACAAGAAACAGCGCAGGAGAATCCGCCATGATGGATTACGGCCATTTGTTTCTCAGCAACCGATCTTATGTAAGAAAAATAACACCTGTATGTTGTTATCTATATAAGTGTGATAAATAAAGACTTTGGGATTACTGAGACACGATACTGAGGTGAAATAATTGCTGGAGATTGCTGGCGAGGGATGCAGAATTTATGGGCACGGAAAATGTCGAGGAATGAGGAAGGTATGCGATAGTGAAGGTGCTTTATGGGAACTTATTAACACGGTGTTTGTACCTTCAGTGTGTCTGTGACTTCTTTTTAAAATGTTATCCCACTTTAGAAATAACTCCTGTATTGTGGGTGTGTTCACAAATATGTAAACTCACATACTTACACAAGATACCCAGACCCAGAAAAACTATCGGGAAGCTATACAAATATTAGTTCCGAATGGGAACCGAGCCCGCGATACGCAGCATTACAGCTAATTGATCAATCACTGCATCAACTGTGCTGTCAATTCGTAGGTTGAGGTTTAAAAGATAGTAGGTGAGTACAAAAGACATTGATCTTTCTTGCAGTTACAGTTGCCAATTAACGTGGAAGATGTCATTATTACAGATAATCTTCAAGCTATAGAAACTTCAAAATATTTGAGAACCACAGTTCAAGTTCTTAACAGATGGGTTATCCAATTAAAGATGTCATTTGACCATTATTTTATGCAATTAATCAGAACTCACATCAGCAAAAACGACAATTAGTATAATTAAAACAAAACAATAAACATGAAAGCAAAACGCAACAGTTGCAAGTTGTGTCAAAAATCTCTCAGATGGTGCCACAAAGAGATTCGGCGTGAGACGGGCCACTTGGCTGGAGGGGCTTTTTATTCTTCTTCGAGTACGCGCCGCTTTCATACTCGGCGTAAAATGACGCTCCGGAATTCAAGTATCAAAATTTTTGACTGCTTTTGAAACAAAAATGGCGTGTTGTGAAAGAAGTCTGAGTGTAAAGGCTGCCGCAATCAGGCGCGAGTCGGCGTGACGCCACTCGGTTTTACAGAAATTGTTCTTAAGATTATGTAATGTGTAGAAAAATATCTCTGGATTATTGTGTTATCGTTTTATCGTTGCGTTATCTGTTTCGATATGAGTATTTATTTTTTAAATTGATTGGCTCATGTTCGACCTTTACCTCACCTGATGGTAAGCGATGATGTGGTCGACGATGAAACACCTAGAAGTAACCTGTACAATCTTGACTTTAAGACCTAGGGATCTTGTAGTTGTCAGGAAACACAAATTCTATAGTTATATTAAAAACAGGTGTTAGACAAAATTAAAGTATCCTTAAAACTTGTTAGTACTACATTACAAATATCTTGTGCTATGAAAATTAAACATTTTAAGCAAGAAATACCCGTGACCTGAAGAGCAAATGGTGCATATAGCTACGTTGAAATGGATCGTTAAATCCCAGCCTAGAAATTACAGGTGGTGTGCCTCATAAGCTTTTAGGATAAGCTTAGCCTTGAATCTTGTGTCAAAGGTAGGCTAAAATTAATCTTCCTACTATGCCATACCCAATTACCCACATGCACAAAGCGTTTTGGGTACATTCATTTTGCGTACATCTAATGGCAATCCCAGCTGCCGGAGTCTAATAGCTATAACCTTTAAGTCAAGAGTGAATAAGTTTTTTCTAGGCCAGCATGCTCCATCGTCGGCCATATCATCACTTACCATCAGGTGAGATAGTAGTCAAACGCGAGCGAGTAAAACATATCTTAATAAATAAAAAAATAACAAGTTTTAATTGTGTGGATTGAATTATCACAATTTATTATAGCAGTGAATTCAAAGCACGAAGACTAGGTACTATAATCAAATACTGGTTGAAAACGCAAACCAGAAATAAAAATGTTTGTTTCAAAAATGTGTGTCAAAAGGCCTCAAGATGATTTTTACTTATTTCTGTACTTATAGCTTCGATAACAAATCTAGACCGTATATGTTGTTATATTATACTTTTATAAAATAACACAATACATTTAGGCGTCAAAATACTCCTCCACATCGCTGTCATGCGAAAACCTGCCCAGAAGACTGGCAGCATTGTCAGGATGAATGGCAAAGCTAGAAGCAAAATGTTTTGTTATTTTTATTGGAAGGTAAGGTAAGGTTCTTCTCTATAGGACGACCAATTGGAACCGTGCGCTAGCTTCTGACGTTTTATGAGTGCCCATGTAGGCCTATTTATTTATTATTTATTTCTTTAACATTATTTAGTACACACACATATGGAATGGATGGTGAATGGCCTATATGAAATAAAAATTTAGATTTTTTTTTATTTGAATTTGTATCTTCTGGATATAGTTGTACTATACCGACGACGACAACTATATACGACCCAATTATTCCCTATCACCGAGTGTTATAGGCTGTTTTTATTCAGGAAAATGGAAATACTAAGTTAATAAAATTAAAACATGTTGTGCACAATACAACTTTAATTGCCACTCGGCAATGCTCTGAATCGAAATTTTAAAACAATACCACGAAATTGCGAAATCAAATTCTGATACACTATTGTCCATAGAAAACCAAATATTTTCACTACCTATTGTGACAAACGTGTAGTTTATTTAGCCTACTTTTCAGCTGAAATATTTTGTTTTGCTTAATTTTTTTAATTGATATTATTGCACTAGCCGTGTTGCAATCGTTGTTGGTATAGCACACTAGTTTATTAAGAGCCTGTTCACTCTAGCTTTGAAGCGACTTATTATAATCGGACGAGAAGACCGCTGTAGGCAAATTGTTTTACTCCATCGATGTACACGGTAAAACACTTAGTCCGAATAATACGATTGTTTCATTTACTGAAAATAAATACGAGTTGAAAACGAAACTCCTATCAAATAAAGCTTTATTTATATAAATGTAAATGTAATTTTTCTTATATAAATAAGTGTTATCCGCACTATTATAAACTTTAAAGTTGGTATTCTTGTGTGTAAGTTTGTAATACCTTCACATACAAACGGCTGAACGGACTTTAATGATATTTGACGTATGGGTGTAGACCATGTCTTAGATTTTTATTGAGAGTTTTTTCCCTTGGGATAATTTTTTTCTTTCTACAATCACTGGCAAAATCTGGTCTTTTTAAATTGACTGTTATATTCAGTACAGAAACAGACATTATCAAAGTTAACAAAATAAAACATCCAAACTACCATTGCTTGAGATAACTCAGACCAAGAAATAATGACTATTCTGAAGTTTTACATCTCCGAATATAACCAGTAAACATTTCGGCCTTGACCTAAATCTAAAGCGACGAGAAGTGATTTATAGAGTACAATTGGGATGGAAAAAGGGACGGGAAAGATGAAGCGGAAGCTCTTGATAATATAAGGCAAGATGTACCTACTCACTTAGGCACTTCCTTTACTTTCACTATAGGTACGAGTATATCCGCTAGAGAATCAAGAATGGCGATGTAACCCGAAAAATCTATAAACTTAAGTGGCAGTAGTCGAAAGGTTTTGAAGTGACGACCGCGTACTGGAAGACGCAGTGTTGAAAGGTGGCAAAAGGTGGACCGATGACATAGTGAGGGTGACGGGAATATGATGGATACGAGACGTAGACGCACATGGATGTACAGCAGTGGACGTCGGGACAACGTGGGGAATACACAGGTATCAGCACAAGAACCATTCCTGTGCGTCTCGTATTCATCCGGTATCCGCAAATCCACCAGGTCGTCATACCTTCTAACGCTGCTTTTTTCGGTACATGATCGCCAGAACCTTACCGCTTAATCGACCATATTCTGTAGGCAATATGCTTACCGCCACTTACGTTTCAGGATTCTGATCTGATTCTTCTATACTTTGACGAAACATTTATTACCTACTTACAATCTACAAAAAAAGAACATTTTCGAATTTCCAAAGAACTAACCAAGAACTACACATAGGTCTTTGCCCCAATACTGACGTCATTCCAAGGAGATTTTACACAATTTCATGCTCAACCTAAAACAAATTCGTTGCTTTGAATCGACGCGACATTTTAGTAACCCGACAGTATTTCTTTCAGCCTTTGTGAAGACAGTTCCTGAATGAAAGATTAATGAGTAGAATGAGGGGAGTTAGACAAAAGATTCCCTTAGAATTGTGTTGGGGCGATTTCAGACAGTCATCTGTTTTTTTTTTGCGGTTTCGAGTAGCCTCTTGAGCCATGAGATTTGTTTACGATTAATTAGTTAGCCAACGTTTTTTGATCTTTTGTGATTAATTTTTGAGGATTTTGAAGCAGGATTTGCTTCTTAATTCTTACAATTTTTTATTTAATCTGAGGATTTGGAAGGGATATCTTTTCTTTGCATATAATTGCTATAAGTACTTGTTAAGTACCTATTGGTAGTCATCCAATTGTCGATTTGAACAAATGTTTTGACTATTTTAGTGTGGGTATTAGTTTGAGTAAATATTATAAAATTGTTATAAAGGGTGTAAAAAGACCCTTAACGAAAACGAAAACCCCATATTCTACTCATCACTGGGATACTTTTTTTCTTCTAGGACATACCTGGGAATTCATTGGTTCTGGAGATATTGAAGGTCAAATTCAAAAATTTTTGATCGTTTTTATTTCAAAATCGTATTCCAAGTATCATTAGTAAACCTTCTTCCGAACAAACATTATCAAAATTATCAATTTTTCATACCAAATTACGCATTTGAAGTTAGAAAAATGCAACGAAAACTAAACACAACGAGCGCCTCACACACACTAGCGTACGGTCGGTTCAATGACCAAATGCGAGCGGCCGAACGCTCAGCTGATCGAAGTTATTATTAATTAAAGGTAAGAATAGACCATAGATTGCGTTAGTATTTTCTCCTATTATTGCACCAACCACTATTTGCATTATTCTCAGCATTAAGCAAAGGTTAACTGGTAGAAAATGCTTAAGCAATTAAGTCCGCCTCTGTATTTCTAAGTGCATAAAATAATTACGTTTTTAAATGATAATCAAATCAACAAAATAACAAATAAGTACTGATTGTTCATCAACAGTAAACGATACTAGATCCTAAAACATTAATTAAAAATCACGTCAAAAGTAATTTAAACTTTATTTCACGTTACAAAACTAATTTAAATGGTAGTAACAGCTTTTTCTCAAAATAGAACAAAAATCCGGTCTCGCTCGAAATACGGCACAAAAACAAAACGCGGCCGGAAGAGCACCGGCTGCAACAAAATTACTTTCCAACTCACGATTTACTGTGGACATCTCTTGCAGTCTATTGAGAAAGGAATCCTATTTTTGATCTACAGAATAATTTATGAGAAAATGAACCTAAATAATAATTAGGAACTACTTTACAACACTCGCAAAATAACGAAGCTAAAAGGTTGTTTTTATTTCGTTTAGAGACCAAAACAGAACAGTTTATTTTTAGTCCTGGGTGTCAAGACTGCCAAGTGACTTTTTGGACCTGCACTTTTTAGGGAAAAAAACATAATATTTTAATTTCGAAATGGCTGAACAGTTTATCCCCTTAATGAAGCGCGTTAAAAGCTCGAAGTAACACTTCCGATATTGTATACAGTATGCAAATACATTGGTCTAAGGGATTTTCACAAATTACTTACATAATTGACAATTATGAAAATGCTTCTCCACAAAAAATGCACTGTTTGTTTCAAAATTCAAAATAATTTTATTTTACATAGGCTTACCTACATGAGCACTTATAAAACGTCAAAAACTAGTGCACGTAAGTGTTACGGTCTTATGCGTGTTGGTTTTTAAGAATGGGTAAACTGTGTGCAAGACTTACTGACACGAGTAAAGCATTTCATAACCCCTCTACTTGAAGTACGAACGACTTGTCGTGGACATTCGTGGAATGGCTTAGCATCTGTAGCCTCAAGTTTTCCGATAACCTTAGAAATCTAGTGTAATATGGAGGAGTTTAAAGAGTTCTTTAAGACATATTGAGGTTATAAGATTTAATTGAAATCTGTAGATTAGAGACCAAGTGTATTTGTAAGTTCCGGTGGAAAAACATGTATAGATAAAGCATTACTTATTTTATTTGCCACAATACAAAACATACACCAAAGCACAATTAAATTTTAAAAGCTAAGCACTTATACTCAAACAGAACAACAAGAAGAAAAGACATATAGAAACTTATAAACAAAAGTAATTCGAGATGTGTTGGAACTATTGGAAGCCGCTTGAGTACCACCTGAACAAGCTCTAAATATTGAATTTTCATAAACCCTTACTTAGTGCTCATCAACATCATAAAAGGATGTTTTGTGCTAAATTCACTTTCCTAGTCCCCGCTAGTTTCCACTGTGTGTTGATATGTCAGTCAGTTTCACCTTTTAAATGTTGAGAAATATTCTGATGTCACTCAAGTTTATCTGATTTTACCTCAGTGAGCATTTAGCTATGATTGGAACATACGAGTATATACCAACTTCAAATATGAACATCAGGTAAGATAAACTTGCTACAGAATTTTCCAACCAAAAATGTTAGGTAAAAATCTAAAGTAACCTAACATTGACCTACTTCAAGCGTCTATTCTTGAAGTCTGAGCTCCAAAATTAATATTGAGCGACGTACCATGATACTGGAGGATGACGGTACGATCAGATTATGTCACAACGTAGATAGGTACAGAAGGCTAGCCTCGGCTAAATCTATATATTAATTCATGAAACCCCGACCGGTCTCATTGGACCGCGCTGTTATTGTTTTACTATTGTGTCTCGTTTCGCGGGTATTGATATTTGATAGGTTAATATTGCATTATTATTTTTTTGTAAAAAAAAGGATTTATTTATTTAAGCATGGGTCAGACGGATGTAATCCAACATCCTAACAGAGGTTATTTTTTTCAAGGATACCATCAGAATGACTTCTTACACTCTTGGGCGGAGCGGGAGGGCGTGTCAGGCTCTTACTGATGAAACCCCACCCCGTTCCTTCGTTGCCTTCGATCTGGGGGACACGGGCTCACCTTTCGGAATTTCCGTGCTTCCCAGATCTCAACAGATGTGACTTTGCTTGTAGCAATCCTTGTAGACAGCAGATGTAGTCATTAAATCGACAATCAACACACAATAGTTGGTTTACAATCCGCAAGTTCTCATAAGGTAACTGGTAGTTCAAATGCATTGTTAATCAGGTTTCGGGGGCCCTTCAAGTTTGAAGGCCCCGGGGCACTGCCCCACCTAGCCCTTTGGTAATTACGCCTGTGGACATAGTCACTGCCTAGTTTGTGCAACATTTTAGTGATTCTGGTAAATATACAACTCTTTTTACTGATATTCAAATAATATAATTCGTATGTTTATGAAAATACTTGTAACAATGGCTTGGAAAATCTTTATTCTTAATTCTGCGCCCGTATTCGGTGCCCGCATAGAATCAACCTTCTTCAACCTCCCTATTTAGTGGCTATACCGTGATACAGGAGGATCGACAGGAATATCAGATTAATAGCGTCGTCTGCCGTCGACGCGAGGAGTGCTCGTAAATCACAGAATGCAAGTACTGATTAAAATACAAGGCGATGTCGGTAAAAGGTACGAGTATCTCGATAACGCA
Organism: Mythimna separata; assembly: GCA_030763345.1. Classification (NCBI taxonomy): domain Eukaryota; kingdom Metazoa; phylum Arthropoda; class Insecta; order Lepidoptera; family Noctuidae; genus Mythimna; species Mythimna separata. The sequence continues at coordinate 19,943,446 of CM061171.1, read as the reverse complement.
CGGCAGTTTTAGTGTACGAAGACGGGTATTGATAGTTACTTGTTTACGTATTTTGTGAATACAAAAGGGGGGTATGCGATTCTTCGGATACATTGCATACCTCATCGCTTAAGTGGCAGTGGGCAGGGCACATTGCTCGTAGAACCGATGGTCGATGGGGACGGAAGGTTCTAGAGTGGCGACCACGTACCGGAAGATGCAGCGTTGGAAGGCCTTCCACAAGGTGAACCGACAACTTGGCGAGGGTCGCGCGAATCCGATGGATGCAAGACGCACAGGACCGGTCGCTGTGGCGAGGCTTGGGGGAGGCCTATGTCCAGCAATGGACGTCTTTCGGCTGAGATGATGATGATGAAATGGGGTCTGTTGTTCGCATTGTGAAGATATCGATAGAAAAGTAGAGAATGGTAGATGAAGAAATGAGGATTTAACAATGATTGTTATCGACCTTCTCCGAAACAGCTTGACAAATTTTAATGAAATGGTTTGTGTATGTATTTATGTAGGTACCCTCCTACCCTCAACCCCTCCATTATTTTCTTTGACAATTTTTGTGGCAGAACCAGATTTGCTAAGTACCCAAGTACTCATATAAAGTTCTACTCAGTTTTACCGTTTCCCATAATTACATTTTTTAGTACAGAAAAGGTATCTTATTTTATTAATTTTTGGGTTTTGATGTTTTAATTTACCTATCCTAGCAAACCAGACTCAGGCCTAAACTCGTAAAATCTGTCTAGGTCTTGTTAAGTGTCAGCCCTGACTAATAGAGGTACTAACCCTAGTACCCACTAGACATTGAAGAATTTATTAACCATATCTGGTTTATCACCAAGGAGCAGAAGAGATGAACAGAACCTTCGCAGAGATTTTCGTATTTATTAAAAGAGATTTTGTATTTTGATTTTAGTTCAAATCTTCGTAACATACTTTATCAAAAAATAACTCATGTAGTGTTAGATAACATGCGCTAAAACGTATTATATCACAAAATTTAAAAAAAGTTTTAAGAAATATAGTCTCTTCTAAGAACATGGGTAGTATTTCGAATAAACAAGTTTTTTTATTAGCATTACCGGCCATATAAAGTTCCCACTGCTGGGACTCAGGCCTCCTCTCTAGGTGAGGGTTTTTTTTATTACAGGTAATGAATATTGATGTACCTATTCAATTCGTTCGAGGATGAAAGTAAACAAATGATGAAATCTTGGTTTTCTGGATCTTTCAATTTTGTTATTATAAAAGCAGAGTGCCGCAATAATAACAACAATAGATGTTTATTCAGTTACACTTGAAACTGAAACGTGGAGTAGTATATTAGTTTCCTAGTGACCCGCCCCGGCTTCGCACCTGTGCCAAATTATCAGTGTGTCCCTACTATATTATATATGTATTATATCTACATATAAAACTTCCTCTTGAATCACTCTATCTATTAAAAAAACCGCATCAAAATACGTTGCGTAGTTTGGAAGATTTAAGCATACATAGGGATATAGGGACAGAGAAAGCGATTTTGTTTTATACTATGTAGTGATGTATTGTAAAAAAAGAGTAGGCCGTTTTCTTAGGCACAGGGACAATAGGTTAGCACCTGTCTACCCTGCTCTAGCAAGCTACGCGGAATCTGAAAAATGGAAACCCTTAGTCCAATAACGCAAAGGGCAACTGTGTGATTTTAGTCATGAAAAGCAAGAAACGTCCCCCCGTTCCACACCACAGTCTGATGAAGAAGTTATTAGAAGATTTTGGAGGTAGTGGAACAGAGAGTAAAGTCCCACAAACCTCCGTTGAAAAGGGAGGATCCTCCGACCGGACGGGTGTTATGTCCGGTGAGCTACTGCCCGATAGATGATTTCGGGCTGTTATGTCTATTCAAATCGCACGGAGCACTTTGCTTGCGCGATGCAAGATTCTGTGACGTCATGTGTAGTAGATCGTAGTCGCTACACTAACCTTCAAAAATTCCATATACCTAAATTATAACTAAGGAGCTACTTAATATAAAAAATCTTTCCATAATGTGCCGCACTTACAAGTCCTAATTTCTGCGCATATCCTCGAGCCTTAATATCGCCTTATAATATTGAAGAAAATGTTATACTCTAGAGCCGAGTACCGAGATTGCTACTTTAATAAGCTCTTGTCCCTTATCGCCCATTTATACATAGTTATTTAACCCTCAGAATATATTTAATACTAGGTTTCCGACGACGGTTTTCTCTTGTGGCCTATTCTGCAAACTATGAATTTTCTGGGTAAAGTAGCCTATGTGATGATACTCATCGATTGTGTTCGTAACTGTTAGTAAAAGCATTTATGAAACCGGATAAGTATTCATACGGAGGCAAAATTGTTTATATCTTTGTAATTAATAATCTTTAGGGAATACGGGTTACTAAGATACCAACAAACAATTTAGCCTCTATAGAAAAGTAGGTAACTAACTAGTTTTGCATATTACATAGTTACGGATTGGTTGGCTACGTTTTTATATATTCTGTGTGCTGTTACAAATATCAGATCGAGGAGAAATGTTAGATTTTATTACAGCCATATTTACTTATACCTAATACTTGAAATTGTATTATTGATGGAATTAAATAAAGCAGTTTATGATCTGGGCTCATTACTCGCAAAACAAACGGTTAATGGGGTGAAAAAGTAAGAAAGTTTCTGGAGTGGCGACCGCGTCCGGAAGTCGCAGCGTTGGTAGGCCTCCCACAAGGTGGCCCGATGACCTGATGAGGGTCATCAGATTTCCATGAAAATCTATGGATGTGGGACGCTCAGAACCAGTCATTGTGCAATATTTGGGGAGGCCTATGTCGAGCAGAGGACGACGTTTGATTGAAAAAATGATGACAATGATGTTTTTTTCTTATCTTATTTATATGTTTATCTGTTTACGTGTTCTGCTCTTATTGTTCTTGTAGTGTGGTTTTCTTCTTATTGTGTTCTGAGTGTAATTAATAAGTAAATAAAAACAATAAATAGCTAACAAAACATTCGTTGCGTTCGTAAACAATTTATTAGCTCACACTCATGGTGAATGGCAACTTTAATTAATCGCAAAGTTTTGTCAGCGTTCATAGTTCATAAAAATTTCAACATAACTTTTATTCGACATTAAAGTTTTTTTTTTAGTTTTATAAACTAATGCTTGACTGCGATCCCCGACTGTTGGCCACATAAGACTAGATTCTGCAGTAGCTTCAGACAGTGGTTTAAAAGTATTCGATATGCTATTCAAGAATATTTTACGTAGTGATATCGTCAGCGGATGACATCGCCGTGACCGAATAACAGGTATATTAGTTTGAGAAGCATACAAATTTTGTAATTGTGCAAAAAAATGTGCTTCTTCAGAATATGGTCGTCTTGTGCTTCAAGTTTCATTCCTAATCGTTTAAATGTTTTCGCGTGAAAGAGTTAGAAACATATATATATGTACAAACTTTCTTTCCTTATAATCTTAGTGTGACGTGATATACCTGTTATTCTTACCTACTGCCAGTAGTCTGTCTAGGCGACAGTTAGTAACCAAATTATTCAGACAGAGAACAAGTTGCGACGCAAATCTATTTATGGGTGCAGAGTTAAATGGGGCATCAATTTGGTCCGTGGTCTAAAGTTTGCCTTAGGCGCGACTAACATACGTAATGGGCCCATCAGAAAGTTCAGGCGTATAATTTCTGTCCAGTTTTGAATACGTTTTATGGCTCAACTTGTTTTCTAAAGTAGTAGTTATTCTAAACTACCTGATAGGTATTCTAAAGTAGTAGGTATTCTAAAGTACCTAGTAGGTATTCTGAGGGAGTTGGTAATAAGTTCAGTTTTGTTCTCTTAAGGGTTTTTTTTTTGCTGGGGAATCATCAAAATGACATTTCCCGCTCTGGGCGAAGCGGGAGGGCGTGTCAGACTTTTACTTAAAAACCCACTCCTAATCCTTCTTTGCCGTAATTCCGGGGTCTCTTTAGGGTATCGTACCCAAGGGTCAAATAAGCCCTATAACTAACACTCCATTGTCCGTCTGTCAGACACCAGTCTGTATTTCATGAACCGTCATAGCTAGTTGAAATTTTCACGGATGTTTGTTTGATACTTTAGATGACAAAACTAAAAACAGAATAAAATTAATATTTTAGTGTGTCCTATAAAACAAACGTGATTTTTTTCTAGACCACTCGTCTAACGTCAACGAGCATAGTTTAAAAGGTTGTTGGTTTTATTCAACGCAATTTTTGATGAAGAGGCCACACGAAAAAACAGAGATATCGCCTCAAAACTCTACTAGCATTCGGTAGTTCCGTCATCCAATCGAATATTTCACAAAAACTTGTTCTAGGAAATACCTTTTTTTAAACTTGTTACAAAAATGTTTTTGAAAATCATTTTCGTCAATGAAAATCTTGACTAAATGAGCATTGATTAATACAACCATTTGAGCAACTTTTTGCTACTGTGCGGTGCCGCCTTGTGATTGTGATTGTCTCTGTATTTACTAACAATAGTTTTATAAGTTTCTTTGTATTACTAACAATTATGGACTGTTGTCTGAATTAAAATCATATTATTATTACCTCATTATTTATTTTTTAAATACATATTAAGTATATTTTTAAATATTTCTTACAAAAATAATAAAAAAGACATTTCAAAATTATTATTATTGTTTATAACTGGCAGCATTGAATTTGATAACATGTCCAAGAGCAATAGATGCCCAAGAGAAAACATGCTTGCAAACAAAAAAAACTGAAAATCGGTTCACCTGTTTTATAGCTACAGTGCCACAGATGGACTCAAGAACACAAATAGCGGTCAACCCTAAAACACCCGTCTTTTTGCATCGGGAATCAAAAATACCGTTAAACAAAAATAGCCAAAGTTTACAGGTAAAACATAGTAGTAATGTACGAGTTTCGTTTAACCGGTATTGGAATCGAAAACAGTTTTCAAAAGCAATTCCTTTCTGCCCGTATGCTAACTTGTTTCAGTATTTCGATATACCATTTTTCTCGTTGAAAAATAATGTCAGAATTATACAAAGGCCATTCTATATATTGTATCTATTCGATTTCTTAACAAAATAAGCAGTATTCTTTTCTTTGTTGCCTTTTTGATGTAAGTTTTGAGTTATACGTGTATCTATGTATTTTATTAAATTTAACTTAATCAAATTTTGTGTCAAATCGAACAATCAAACATGTAATTTTTTCTGAGTATTAGATAGAATGATAGTGATAGATGCCGATGCCTTTTTGACGTAATTTTGGAGTTATACTCGTATCAATGTATTGTATTTAACTTAATCGAATTTTGAATGTAACACAGTAATTCTTTATGAGTAATATAGGGTATATGCATGAGAAAAATATTTGCTATCTAAAGAGTTTATCAATAAATACATAATTTTCAACAAATAATCTGTCTCTTTCGCTAAGACGCCACCGTTTTCTATGATGGCCGATTGGCCGTACGATGTACGTGTATCATACATGCCTTTTGGTGACAAAAACCATGTCGGACTTCTCATTTCTTATTAGCAGCTTTAGAGCTTCATAACTTCGTTGTTGATGAAGAAATTTTTTGTTTCATATTTAGTAACCAGATCTATAAAATAATTAATTTAGCTAATAAAAAAATTGCATAACTACAAGAATAAACTTGCGAGTTAAAATTCGAAGATGTGTGATAAATATTCAGTAATCAGTACTGGGCGCCTGTGGTGTATTACAGCTTATTTTCTCTCCAATAATGGAGACTTAAGTCCCAACACTGGAAGCATTATAAAGAAGGCTGTTATGTTATTTTCTTCTTAATAGTAATTTTTTAAAATCTTTTTCATCAAAGAAGCTAAGAACCTACTTTTGGTACACATAGGTATTGGTACATATAGGTTTTGGTACACATACTTTCGAAAACGTTTCCCTACCCTCAAGTAATGGAAGTACTTCTCACAATTTACATTATCAGATAACACAAATGTGCCGCAGGAAAATTGGCGAATACGAATTGCTAACATTTTAAGTTAATAATGTCTGCTGCAAATGTAACCGAATTCCGTGGAACTCCGACCTCCAGAGTGACGTTATCAAATTATATTAGTTAGTCATTTTTGTGAGTACTTTTTGAAATAACAAAATATACGGAAAATGGATGTTTTATATTTATTCTTTATTCATAAACATCTTAACTAATGAATATAATAACGTGTAGAAGAAGAAGTCAATGGGCACAAAATAATTCATTGACATCGATGTCAAGGGGAAAAGTGCTCAGAACGTCGGGAATAAAATATAACTATTTTGCATTTACCTAAAGAATTTATATATAGGCTGATTAAATAAAAGACAGTGTTTTCTAGTAGTAAAAAAATGTAATCTAGTTTATATATTTTTTTCTGCCATCTGTCCTACTCGAGCCTTAAATAAATGATTTTCTTTCTTTCTATTGTAGTCACAAATATTTCACAAAAAGGAAAACTTACATTCGATATTAATATCTAATTTAAGTTAAAAAGTGCCTATATCTAAGAAGATGCTGTCTAGGGATGATGGATTGCCTGCGTCGAAAAAATTCTATTTTATTCTATTCTACAAGCGCTATCAAAAGAGAATCATTTTTTGCGTATTACAATTTATTTCGATGTCTGTCTTTTTTTTAAACAACGACCGTTTTCTTAGTTCATATCTACTCGTGAATACTGTGAAAAATTCTACATGTTAAAGAAGCAAAAATTCGAAGACATGTGACATCTATCAACCCACATTGTGCCCGCGTGTTAGATTACTACGTGGCCTATTCCCTCTCTTAAAGAGAAAGTCCAAGTTCTAGGAATATTATATTACTGATTATATACAATGACTGTATGCTTAAACAAATCCGATGTAACAAATATCTGTACACTCAACTATAAAATAGGGCCAAGATCGTGAACATCTCAGTTCAGTCTGTTCAATCAGTTCACTATTCTCATGCAAATACATTCAATTCGCGGCTAAACCCGGGCTCTGTGCAAAACTACCTTTTGTATCGTGATAAAACCCTGTTACAGTATCGTGCCTATCCTATATCGTACTGATACAATATGCTTTTTTTTATTCAGGAGGGTAAAACCTGTTTCGGCTAGACTGTGTTTTTATGTGTGGGTATTGGGATTTGTGTATGTTTCTTGGATAGCCAGTTAGCTTTGATTGTGACTGGGTACGGCTACTTATTTTTAATTTTGCTGTAAATATCTGCTGAATAAATCATTCAATTTATTATTGTAAGACTAGATTTTGCTAGCAACTTTCTTAGAAAATCATCTTAAGGAATACTCTGTGTTTTGTACGCATATTCGAACGTATCGGGTTTAATATTGTTCCCTCATCCCCTGTCCTCGATGAATTCATTTTATTACACGATCGACAAATTAATCAGCATTTTTAATTATTCATCAAATTATCCCACCGCCGTAGGAAAAAGTAGCAGAAAACCAAATCTACATGTAGCTAAACACTCGCGGCTACACTCTGGATAGGTAACTCTAAGGATAAAAAGTAACATAAGTCCTATTCCAGGACATAGTTTATACACACACACATACCCCCTGTGTCATACACACACACATATATACCATTAAACATACACAAAAAGCTATTCTGAATATTAATAAAATCCCTTTAAAATTAATTCATATTTTTATCCGACGACCAATTTAAAGCATTCGCAGCCGTCACGTCCTAATTTAATGTCAACAGTTTCCGCCGTGTCCTGACTCTCAACAGTCCACTGCCAAGTGTTTAATTACATCTCGTGAACTCATGAAAAATTATTTTTCGATTTTCCATGCCAGTATGTGAAGATAAATCGTACTAATATTATTAACGCGAATGTTTGTATGTATGAATGTATGGAGATTTGTTATTCTTTCACGTAAAAATTACTGAATAGATTTTGTTAAAACTTGGTACATGGGTAGACCATATCCTGGAATAGCATATAGAATACATAGAATACTTTTTATTTTGGGAGTATGTTCCCTTAGCTAACTTTCTACTACAGTAATGAATAAATTACTCGTAAAGAAGTCACCAAGACATCTGTGATTTTAATAAAAAAAACATGGCTCTAAAAAAACCCACTACAACTGTATAATTAATCGTTACTATCATCTAACCTGCACTTACAGAATGTACAATATAATGAAGTATACAAAATATGAAACTTAACTGATTTACTGAATACTATTCCATTACCATAAAAACTTAGCACAATGGCCCGTATGAAAAGGTACACAATTCCCCAAATTGTCCCTAAACCTCTCTTCTTTGGACTATTCATAAAATTCTCATAATTTATTTTTAACCCTTTCCGTCCCTTCCTCTTATAATGGACAGTGGAATGTACAATCGGTGTCTCATTGAAAATATTTAACCCTTTAAAGTAGCGAGAACCTAATTTGGTACTTTTTTAAGGTGGGAATTGATTGAAATGACTTCTTTCGCATTGAGTGGAGCTGGAGAGCGTGTCAGATTTTTACTGACTAAAACCACATCTGTGTCTTTCAGTTGCCCTTTGCAATCTAATGCTACAGGTTTCCCTTTCAGAAAACTGCTGAGCCCCTATGACATCTCTTTGAGAAGCGCGTATATCACTACGTACTGCCTTCAGTTTGAATTGAGTTACTTTGAAAGTTAAGGGTTTATATTATTATTTATTTTTAAGCATGTATTTTTAATTCAATAAGAGGGCAATTCTATACTTTTTCTAAACAGACTGCCACATTAACGTAGCGTCTCTTCATCATCTGCTGGACTTCCCAATTGTACATCACCAGTATCCATTCTCCGTAGCACTCATCCAGCTGCTACCTGAGACCCTGCGGAGGTCGAAACTTCGTGAAGCTTGAAAATGTTTTGAAAGATATTGTGACCCTGGAATGCAAAGAAAACTGAAGGACACAGGTGGAGTTTAGTCAGTAAAAGTGTGATACTCTCGCTCCACCCTTGATCGGGAGAAGTCATTTGATAATCTGTCACATCAAAAAAAATGTTGCCAGAAGAATGAAAATGTTGTTTGCTGAGACTGTATTACTCTGAATTATGTGTTTTTCTATACACGCGGCAAAAAGATACAAGAGAATATATTTAAGTTACTATTTAAGTCTGACTGTCAGACACTTTAACTTAAAGAAGTCAACGATATTAAGTCCCAAAATGGGATAATATTAGTACTTTACAGCCACTTTCCATTATTCATAAAACGGTGCCATTATTTCGTTATAACCGTTTCCGACCATTCCATATACAATTGTTCTTAAAACGGCATTCCGGGAATGCCCGCTTGAAATATGTAACCCTATAAAATAGCGCTGTAAGCCTTCGAATAGGGTAAAGAGACCGCGCGGTTGCTAAGGCACGAACGTTTCTGTAGCGTCTATGTTGGAGTAGTTTTTAAAAATAATTTAATTATATAAAATTTATTATAGCACTAAATAGGTATAAAAAAGTCTGTCCCTATGTGTACTTAGATCTTTAAAACTACGCAAAGGATTTTGATGCGAGTTGTTTTAATAGATAGAGTGATTCAAGAGGAAAGCTTATATGTATAATACATGCATAATAATTATAGCACCCGTGCGAGGCCAGGGTAGGAGCGAACCAACTAACTAGTTATATTTTGTTGTTTGAACGCGTTAGTTTCGGCTAAACTACTAATTGGAATTAAAAAAATATTTTAGTGCTTGATAGTTCAATCGTCGAAACAAGCCTTTTTGTGAATTGAAAAATTTACATTGGTACTTGCCCAGCTTTGATCCCGCTACCTCACGCATGAGAAGCGGGTGCGTTAACCACTGGGCCATCACAACGATGTTTTTTTACAAGTGCATAAAGTTTCACCAAATAAATAAATAAAAACCTTTTTCGCAGAATGTCTTCTTCGTAAAATATCAAAACCGACAATTTGCAAGAGCGACATTACAAAGAAACGACTTTACAACCAGCAGACATTTTACAAAACCGACATTTTGCGACAAAGCTCCCTCCCTCCCTAGTCATCGAGCCTTTACTCTGGACAAGACCTATAAAGTACGATTATAAGGCTCCTGGAGTGACATCCTCTTTGTTCGTTCCCTCTCTGTGCATCTCAACCATTCATAACTTGATATTCGAAGTTAACTGACGTCTTTGTATTTTAATGTTGTGGCTTTTAATTAAATGCATTATCTTATCTTTGTGGTGTTTTCCTTGATATGTTGGTAAGAAAGTTCAGGCTGTTTTGAAGTAATATTATGGGAATCAAAAAATCAATCAAAGATTGCTGTTTGCGGAGTTCAGGCGAAAGATTGCGGACTATTTGAAGTTCGGCTGAAAAACAGTATGAATGTAACTTGTCATAAAAGTACCTTCTTAATAATCTCTAGTCTAAGTTTTTTTTTTCAAGTGGAAAATCATCAGAATGACTTCTTCCGCTCTTGGGTGGAGCAGGAGGGCGTGTCAGACTTTTATTGACTAAGCCCCACCCCATTCATTCGTTGCCTTCGATCTGGGGTCAAGATCAAGGCTTCCTTTCGTAGTCTAGGTCTGGGACAATCTTTAGCCAAGTTTGAACCTGATGTAAAAATAAATACCGTAGTCTATCGGGCAAACCAACGAAATATAACTGAAAATTGAAGTATCGAGAAAAGGTGGTGACGTAAGCAGCACGTATTTCCCAAGTGTCGTCACCTTTGATAGGTATTACGTCAGCACCACTTTATTCCACGTCAACACGAGAACATACTGGGGAAGCCTCGTTTACTTACTTTAGGCTGTGTCTACATCTGACGAATGTGTCTCTAACGACCCACTCGCGATTTACGTACGCACATTTCAAGTTTGCGTTAATACGGCTTCCGCGAGCCTTTTGCAAACGCAGATTTATGTATATCATATGAAAGCAAACGGAGTGCATGCCACAGCCGCACTAAAAAGTCGCATCAAACAATTGTAAAATCGAAGAATCGCCAAACTGAAATGGCCATGTACAGGGCACATTGCTCGTAGAACAGATGGTCGATCGGAAGATTCTGGAGTGACGGCTACGTCCAAGAAGACAAAGCGTTGGAAGGTTTCCCACAAGGTGGAACAAAGACCTGGTGTGGATCGCGGGAATCCGATGGATGCAAGACTCACAGGACCGGTCGTTATGGCGACACTTTTTCACTTAGTCGACTCCTTTTATTTTAATAATGTCTGTACTATATTAGTGTGGAAAAATAAATTAATTTTTACTTTTAGGTACTTTGCTTTACTTGGCCCATGTCCAGCAGTAGATAATGATGAAACAATTGCAGTAACTTCACGCGTGCAGTGCAAGAGCATCGTGCGGTTCGTTAGCGACATATCGATGACGCATTCGCCAGTTGTGCACACACCTTTAGTTCTAAGCACGGATATTGTGACGCCATCGATCACGTTTGACAAGAACTCCTGACGCTTCGCAAAAATATTCGATCGTGGGTGTCATCATATCTGAAGATAAATCTTTTTGATTCCGTCGTCGTTTCATTTGTCTCAGCGGTTTTTTTTCGCTGATAGAGATGTCTTTGGTAATAGTTTTTCTGTTAACCTTTTGTCTGGATTTCAGCGAGAAAAGATTTAGAGGTTATTTTTTTAGAAGTCGTTAGATATTTTGTATTTATAAAAGGATAACCCAAGAGCGAGAGATTGTAAAACTAAGGAAAATACGAACATTGTATCATTTTGCAGAATAATAAGAAAAATAATTCAATTCCCATCTTTGTGGCCAAGAAATCATTTGTCATAGCGCCATTTTTCGTCATAACGTCATAGCGCCCTTAGCTTAGTTCAGGTAAATGTATATTTTGCAATTATAATAATTTCTTCTTCTTCCTTCCCTGGTTCCATTATTTGGGGTCAGGTCTCCTTACCTTCTTGCGACAAGTGGCTCTATTTTGGGTTGTCATCTTTGGCAACTGGGCTATCTTGAGGTCCATCTCTATATTTGACTACCAGATCAAAGGTGGCCGGTCTCTACCTCTCCTTTGCTGTGGTAGCCGCAGAGCGATTTGAACCACGTGGGCCTCACCACGTCTTTGGACGTGTCTATACCAACGAAGGCGATTTTCAGTCATGTTATCGAATTGGTGTGACCTTGAAATTTTCTCTAATGTTTTCATAATAATATACAATCATAATGACATGATTTAATTTAAAAAAGTTATGTATTTTTCTGTGAAGTTTAACAAGCTAAGAAACCAGATTTACAATTTTTATTTCATAAGAGTTTACAGTACAAGTTTTATCTTGCACAAAGTCTGCTGAGTGCAATGCGGTAATGTGGAATGCATCTTCATCATCCATGTCAGTCATAAATTTCCACCAAAGGCTGCAGTGGTGCTTGGAGCCGGATCTTTAAATCATCCTCGTTACCTGAAATTACGGTCGTAAACGGAAAATATTTCACAATAAAGAGAACTTACCTTTTGCTGGGTAAAATAAAAGAATCAAATTACTTTTTAGGGTTTTGTACTCGAAAGGTGAAAACGGGACGGTAGTAATAACTATCCTAACCTAGTCTGTCGGTCCTTCAGTATAACTAAGTGTGATCATTTCGGTCATCAAATGGGCATCATATTTTTGAAAATATAATTTTACAACCATTTAAATTGCAAAAATATCTTCATTTTTTTAATAATTGAGAGGCTCGCATTTGACCACTATCTCACCTGATGGTAAACGATGAACTGAAAAGACCGTTCTCAGCTATCAGTAAACACAGACAAACAGGAATTTACAACGGAAATTTTGATCTGAACTGTATGTAGGGAAAGCTACTTCTGCCAGCTGCTTTGCGCGTGAAAGTAGGTTTCTCCATACAAACTTTGGAACTCCGTTTCATCCTTTTAGGGGGCGAATTGCGGAAAATCCTCTCTTTTGCTCACCTACGTCATAAAAGGAAGTTTTTCACTATTTTTATATTATTTGGATATCAATCACCTTAATTTCATTAAGTCGTGATTTCATTTTGATAAAAACTAATTTGTTGATAGGTTTGATTTTTTTTCTCTCATATTTATATAGCTTCTCTCTTAAAGTGTGAATGAGAGAACACTAGACTACGAATTTTAATTACTACTTATTTCAACCCAGTTTTTGATTGAATCTATTTTTATTTGGGTTACAATTTTGATTGGTCTACACTGTCCTCGCATATGTGTCTGTTTTGTAATATGAAAATATTGTAAACCCAATATTTTTTTTGAAAAGAGTAACCATGGAATTTCTTGCCGGTTCTTCTCCACAGGAAACGACCAATTTGGAACCGTGCACTAGCTTCGACTTTTTATAAGTGCCCATGTAGGCCTATGTAAAATAAAAAATAAAAATAAAAAAGAATTACACGTTTCTAGTCCCAGTAGTTTCGGCTGTGCGTTTATATATCAGTCAGTCAATTTCTCCTTTCATTTATATAGATGAAACGATATAGGTATAATCAATTAAGTTTGGGTCACACACATGAAAGTGTGATTCGAATTTTTCGCGCGGGTAGTTGTGTAAGTAGGCACGAAAAAAAATCTCTCCCAAAAATTTTATAATTTTAATTAAAATAATTATCTGATCTTCATTATTATATATGTTACACAAAATTTAACACACACTACCTGCTAGTTCTGTGTTTTTCCTACATTTCACTTGAGTAATATAACAATAACAAAACATGGAATCACTGAAGGGGTCAATGTCTGACTTAATGGCTCACTTCCACAAAAGAATGTCAAAATTTGAGGCACGACTGCCCAAGTCACCCAACACTGCAGTCAGCGGTCCGGCTGATGTGGCAGCAGAATATATGGAGTTCAAGACCTTCATTCTCCAGTCTCTCAGCTGTCTTCAGTCTCAGATTGAGTTACTTGCAAGCAATCATGATGCGCTTGAGATGAGGGGCCGAAGGAAGATGCTGCTGATACATAGTGTTGCCGAGGTGAGCAAGGAGGAGACTGCACAAGTGGTTGCTGAGGTGGTGCGCGGCAAATTGAAGCTCGAGGCGTTTTCTGCAGCAGATATTCGAAGGTGCCATAGAATGGGTAATCAGGCCAACACTGGCAAGCCCAGGCCCATTCTAGTTAAGCTGCTGGATGTGGACGTCCGGGATAATATTTGGCACGCTAAGACCAAATTGAAGGGTTCCGGTATAACTTTGTCGGAGTTCCTGACTAGGTCGCGGCATCAGGTGTTTATGGCTGCGCGAGAAAGGTTTGGCATCACCAACTGCTGGACAAAACAAGGCCAAATTTACATTCTGGGACCTGATAAAAGTAGGCACCGTGTCGTCACACTCAGAGAGCTCGATTCTGTCGGTGAGCCAAAGCTGAACGCCAACAAACCGGAGACAGCAATCGTCAGTAGGCCGCCGGACGTCGCATCAAGGAGGAAGCGTGCTGCAGTTATTGCTCCGAAAAAGTGATAACACATCTTCACAACTTGCACTGTCGGGTATTTACTTCAGGTATCTTGTTCTTATTCTTGTGTCGTCATATCTCTTTGATTTTTAGTTTTCCTACCCTTAGAACTTTTATTAATTCTGACATATTTTAATAGGTTATTTTGATTTCAATAATATTTGTTCACGATACGATGTTCAACATTAGTTTGACAACTGACACTTGACAGCAACTTGATTGCTGTCAATTCGTCAATTCAATAGTTGCGTTCCATTTCTGGTATTAGATAGTTAACTTTCTGAGCATGTTTTGTCTACGGTGATATAGATTATTCATGCTGCATTGTTTGTTTTTTTATTATTATTATTATTTTATAAAAGATTTTTTTTTTTCTTGTTAAAGAGATGATTTGAAGGCCCGAGCGATGCGTGTTGAAATGTTTTGTATGTTCCTTATTGCTGTTAACACACAACTGGCAGCTGGATCATAACAGGCTATTTTTTTTTATTTGTTTTAAAATTTAATATTTAGTTTGTTATTTCGTTTTTTTTTTTTTTTTTATATATTATATATTTATTTTAATGTTACACAATGGCAAATAGTGACAGTGATTCTTTTTTATCAGCCTGCAGTGATGATGATAGCTTTATTAGTATCCCGTCGCTGGCAGACACGCTTCAGTCTCAGTTTTCCGATGTTCCAAAAAATCTTAATGTAGTCCATATTAATGCTCAAAGTATTCCGGCCCATTACCATGACATGCTGGCAAGCCTTGACTGTAAGAACATCCACGCAATCCTTGTCTCAGAATCATGGCTAAAGCCGTGCCTTCCGTCCACTTCCTACTCTTTACCCGGATACCAACTGATAAGAAATGATCGCACGGGCTGCGCTGGTGGCGGTGTTGCCATATATCTTCGTGCTAACATTCCTTTCACAGTTGTTAGTATGTCACCACAGCCACCACCGCAGAATGCTGGCGAGCATCTCTTTTTAGAAGTGAACCTTCATCATTCGAAGGTGCTACTTGGTGTGTACTACTGTCCCTCTCTGCGTATCAACTATTTTTCCTCTTTCGAAAATCTCCTGGTTAACCTTATTCCCTCTTACAGTCACACTATCATCATGGGAGACTTCAACACATGTCTTCTCAAACGAGATTCACGTTCTTCTTCACTCCAATCTATTTCACACTCATGTAACTTATCTCTTCTTCCCCTGGCTGCTACTCACCACTTTCCTAACTGTACTCCTTCGTTACTCGATATCATTCTTGTTTCTTCTGCTCAACATGTCGCTAAGCATGGACAATGTACAGCTGACGCGTTCTCTTATCATGACCTTGTCTTCCTTTCCTATAAAATTCGCCCTCCTAAGGTGAAACCTCAGATCCTCCTCCAGCGAAGTTTTGGTGGTATGAACCTTGAGAGTCTTCGTGAGGATGCCGGCAGCATCGACTGGTCTGACCTCATTGCCGCTGAGTCAATTGATTTAAAAGTCAATTTACTCAGCGAGAAACTTCTCGAACTTTACGATGTCCATGCACCTGTCCGGCCTGTGAAAATCAAGCACTTGCCGGCTCCTTGGCTAACAGATGACATCAGGGGTATGTTGAGGAGGAAGGCTGCAGCCAAGTCTAGATTCAGAAGCAGACCAAATTCGTTTAACCGGGAAAAATATGTTGCGATCCGCAATCGCAGCAACTTGATGTGTAGAGATGCCCAACGCCGCCATATTCATAAGTCCGTTGACAACGGTGATCCGGCTAAAGTTTGGAAATTTCTTAGATCAATGGGAGTCGGTAAGTCGCGCCAAGATTCTATTCCTAAGGACGTAGATCTTGAATTACTTAATCAACATTTTTCCACATCTTCTAATTTCAATGATACTATCAAAGCAAAAACGTTAAATGATCTTTCATCACTTCCTACTCCCGATTATTCACCTTTCGTCTTAAATCAATTCACTGATTGTGATGTTAAGAAGAGCATAGAATCTATCTCGTCTAATGCTGTTGGTAGTGATTGTATCAGTCGCAAGATGATACTCCCTGTCCTCGACGAAATCCTTCCTGTCATCTGTCATATCCTTAACTATTCCGTATCCAGTGGTGTTTTTCCCACTTCCTGGAAAGATGCCCAAATTATCCCCCTTCCAAAAAAGCGTAATCGTGTTTCCTTCTCTGAATTCCGTCCAATCTCTATATTGCCATTTCTATCCAAGGTCCTTGAACGCCTCATCCATACTCAGCTTAGTGCTTTCCTGTGCAAAAACCGCCTCCTTAATCTTTTCCAATCCGGGTTTCGTCCAGGTCATAGCATTACAACAGCTCTCGTTAACATCACTGATGATGTTAGACTTGGTATGGAAAATGGAAATCTAACAGTTCTTTCCTTATTAGACTTCAGCAATGCGTTTAATACCGTTGATTTTGACATATTACTTGGAATACTTAGCTCTCTCAACATATCTCCAACGGTGATTGATTGGTTTCGTAGTTACCTGTGTGGCCGTCGGCAACGTATTTGCATTGAGGGTTCATCCTCGTCATGGTGCAATACCTCTGCTGGCGTACCGCAGGGGGGCGTTCTTTCTCCTCTTCTTTTTGCGATCTTTATAAATTCTATCTCCAATGAACTTCTGTCATCCTACCATCTCTATGCTGATGATTTGCAAATATATTCGCAAGCTCCGGTGGACGAATTATCCGAAGCGGTTATAATGATAAATAAAGACTTGGCTCGTATTGCCGAGTGGAGTCTGGCTCATGGTCTAAAGGTCAATCCTACGAAGACCCAAGTCATTGTTGTCGGCAGCCCTAGATTGCGCTCAAAAATCAACTGGACGAAGCTACCACCGATAGTTTTTGATGGCTTAACTATCCCATACAGTGATTCAGTCAAAAACCTTGGTATTCTTATTGACAAAGACTTTACGTGGGGTCCCCAGCTGCAGGAAGTTAGCCGCAAGTTATTTGCGTCTGCGGGGTCCTTGCGAAGGTTGCAATTTTCTTCCTACTGCCACCAAGACTGCGCTCGCCCAATCCCTCCTCCTCCCAATCCTTGATTATGCCGATGTCAGTTATTTAGATCTAACTGAAGTGCAGCTAGATAGGCTTGAGCGACTTCAAAACTTCTGTATTAGATTCATATTTGGATTGCGCAAATATGATCATATATCTGAATTCCGTAATAAGCTCAAGTGGCTGCCAATCCGTCTTCGCCGGAATGCCCATATTTTATCGTTGCTTTACAGTGTTCTGTTTATTCCTACAACCCCCTCTTATCTCAAAGAACGTTTTAAGTTCCTTCATGACACACATTCTAGACACTTGAGATCATCGGAGAATCTGAAACTTTTGATGCCGTCGCATTCTACAAAGTTTTGTGATAAGTCGTTTGCGATCCAGGCGGTGCGTTTGTGAAACGCATTGCCATTACCAATTAGGCAAGCCCAGTCACCAACTTCTTTTAGAAATCTAGTTAAAGACCATTTCCTCTCTTTGTAATGCTATCCTTGTTCTAGTTGATATATTTCTTCCACCAACTCTATTCTTTTCTTTTCCCTTTTCTTTTTCCAATGTAATTGTGTAACTTAATATGATATGTATTTATATATGTATATATTATATATATGATTTATAATTGTTTTAAAATATCTGCTTATTTATAGTGTACACCGCAGACTACCCCTTGTACTATTTTAGTTCTTACTTGTCAGCGATAAGACCGCCATTGTACCCATAGATTTAAGTTTCTGTACAATTTATAACTTCTTTTGGTGCACAATAAAGTTTATTCTATTCTATTCTATGAAAGTGCCAATTACCTTCCCATTAAACCAACACAGTTATTTAACAGCTATCACTAACACTCAGTTTAAAAGCTTACATGAGAGGTTTTCCTCTTAAATTGAGGGGTTTGGAGCAATATTAGCTATACTCTCATCGATTCGTCGATTGGAAAACATGGAAGGTTTAATTTTATAATGATTATTTTGTTCTCGCTGCCACTGAGTTTGAGGTTCAATTCTCAGATCAGAGCTATGAGCTCTTAAATAACGTGATCCGTTTGATGACTGAAATAGACCCTAGCAGCCTTACCATAACATATTAAAATGTCAAGCGCACGAACGAGAATGAGGAAGGAAGCTATACCTACGTCCTATACAGTTCAATTTTTGTAACAATGCAGTTTAGGTCGTTAAATGGGTCGCGTTATCAGTTTATGGTAGGGCCTCTAGACTTTACATTAACTTGCATAAAATAGCTATAACAAGTCTCTGGAAAATTACTATTTACGAACACATTAGTAAAACAAATATTTGTAACCACTTTTTTATACTCATTTTTTATTTATACCTACTCAAAACGAGTACAAGACAGTTATCTGGTGGACCTCAAAATTGTAGAACTACTGATGGCTAGAGCAATATTAACCAAAGCGTGTTTCAGGACCGTTTACAAGTTCTATCACGTTCCCTAGGTGTCTATTTCAATGAAATACCGTTTGAGACTGCGTAATTTATAACCCCTAGTATAAAGTTAGGGGCTGTAAACCTTTGGAGTATTACTGATTTAATTGAAGATTGGTGAAACGATAAAATGGGTTTTAGGGATATTATTTATGTATTATAGGTACGTAAAGTGATTTATGTATTTGGTTATAGTTGGAAAACAAACTGCTGTTTGATTTAAAATGTGGTCGAAAATTCGAAACAGATTTGTGTGTTGCTAGTTACTAGTAGCAGCTTTGAGAGAGAGATGAGCTTGACAACTAGTAAAGGGATAGAGTCATGAAGAAAAACCATCCAAGTGCGAGTCAGATGCGCGCACGAAAAGTCCGTAGAAAAAAACGGCAAAAAATCATGTTGTTGTATGGAATCCCATAATCTCTTAAATATTTATTTTATTCTGTTATTTAATATTATGTATGAGTGAATTTCAACAACTATGATTTGTTACCTAATTTTGGTGGAAAAGTTTGTTTCAGGTTTTTTTAATAATCTAAGATGTTGATAAGCAAGAGATACGTATTCAGGTACATAAAATGTAAGAGAAATTTATTTATTCCTGAAAGCTTCCAATATATTGTCGACACCAGAATTGGTACGACACCAAAATTGATATCCGACACCAAAATTAGAAATATTGACACCAGAATTTATTTCTGTCAACAAAATTAGAAAGACACCACATTTTTTTTTACTGAACCAAATTATAAATAAAACAACAATAAAAATCTTATTTATAGTGAATAAATGTTTTAATAAAAAAATAACATAATGAGATCAATAAAAAAATAACAATCAACAAATACAACTTTCTTATCTTGTCTTATTATTTCTACAGTTTTTAATTTTCAGTTCAGTTTCAAAGGTTTCTCTTTCTTTTCTTCTTAACTCCTCTAGTTTAACGGGATCATTCCTAATTCTTTCTTTTCTCTTCCTTTCTGCCATCCTTTTCCTCTCCAAGCACTCTGTGTGTGTCAACTTTGAATTTCTTTTCTTTGTCATGCTGGAAAACAAATAATAATTATCTAAATTATTTTTTAATGCTATTGAATGATATTTTCGTTCTAAGCGTACAGTAAACGAACATTATACATTTTCTTATTTCTTCGTCACTCTCAAGCAACTCGTAGGTATAATATACCTACCGTACTTCCAAACCGAGTCATCTTATTATGTTTTTTTTTTATTTAGGTGAGAAAATCATCTAATGACATCCTCCACTCTTGGGCGGACCGGAAATAGTGTCAGACTCTTACTGACTAAAAAACCACTCCTGTCCCTTCTTTGCCATTATTCCAGGGCCCCGGCATCACTTTCACATCACCCATAGCCCCAATAGATTTCTACCCTGTTGGGCCCTTGCGGGTACTGACAACTCTTTGAGGGGCGTGTGGAACACTACGCGCCGTCGACGACTTCGGTTCGGTCCGGACTGTTACCAGACGGTTAGACGACGAGCTACCCATTGCTAGCGGTCCGCAAACACGCGCCTACGGTGGCCGGAAACCGGGATCGATATCCCGGCGGCTGGGGCGCGAGGGCCATTGCCTCGCACTTGCAGCCGCCTCTTTTGTTAGCATTACTGCTTGGCAGAAGGAGGCGACCGCCTGCTTCTCCTCACACCGGACCATGAACTGTACCAAGGCCTGGCGCGAGAGGTCGCTGCCGCCAAACAACCCCACGAGGATATGGCCGGTAGAGTTCTGCTCCGCTCTGCTCAAGCGGAGCAGAATTCTACCGGTCATGTCCTCTCAGCGGTCCACACAATGGTAACACCCGGGCGTTTTATCCGCACGAATCCAGTATAGGAATCTTCCGAACTGACCATGTCCACGTGAGCACCTGCGTCATGCGGAAGTTAAGGACACCGTGAGGTCTTTCTAGCCACTCCTCAAAGAGGGGGCTTACCGCCATAATTATAGCGTGCCCAGCACTGGGTTGCGACAGTCGCTGTCGCCATTACACCATGAGATCCCGCCGGAACTCTGCCTCAACTTGGTGCGTCAGAGGCGTTTCGCCCCAGTAGTGCATCTTCACGCGCAGATCGTACATGCGAGAAAAGGACTTTTACCTTCAAATCCCACGGTGGCAGGTCAGCAAGGAGGCTCGCCGCTTCGCGGGTAACTGTGTCACATCCCCACACCATCCGGATGGCCATGACCCTCTGGCTTGCGTTCAGCTTGGCCGCTGGTCGCTTTGACCGAACAATTTTATGACCAAACGATCTTATTATGATTCGTTTTCGTTTGTCTTTGAATTACCTATCTACGTAACTCTAAAAACTAATTTTGGTGTAACTAAGCAATTTTGGTGATTGGTATAACACCACCAAAATGACCAAAATTGCACCACTAAAATTAGAATCTTGTTGAAGATGTTTATTTAAAAAAAAAACTACTAAAATTGTACTCTTTATATTTGTATACTTTTGAAAACATACCTTAGCCTTTTTATTATAAATTTAAATTACAACACCGACCTAATCATAAAACGTTTTTAAAACATTACACCAAAAATGCAGGTTTTTTGTCCGATTACTAAGAAAAGACTTACTTACGTTTTTGGCGGGAAATCACAGCGGGATGGCACACGTCTATCACTGCTGCGCGTGAGTGCCTGACTAAATGAAGTTTACGTTGGGAGTGTTGTCCGTCTAGGTTTATTCTATACGAGTCACTTAATGATTAGATTACTCCCACCAAAATTCAAAATTTCCTGCGGACAGTCTTTTTTGATTTTCACTAGGATAAAGTAATGCCCTAAATATAAAAATAAAACTGTTATTAGATAGAAAAAATAATGCTGAATACAAATAAAATTGTGTAGTGATTTCTAGTAAACTAGTGTAGTTTCGTTCAAGCGGTGGTCGTCCCCAAAAAAACAGATTGTGGACGCGCCACCAAACTTAGATTTATGCTAAATAATTATTTTTTTATTTTACTACAAAAATGTTATCTACTAAAATATTGACGGCCTGATCAAGATAAGTACGCCTTCTTTCTATAGAAAAAATAACTTCGTTGTACGTTTACTTTAAGATATGATTTTCAGCTGCACCGCTTAAATATTCTGCTTGAGAAATTCACTCGAATATTTGTTGTCATAGAGCCAACAGAAATAAATCATCTGTGAAAATTTTAATTGACAATTGTCTTTTTTTGTGTCGGTTCGTGAAATATAGCCTGGTTAATGACAGACAGACAGACGGACAGACAGCGGAGTCTTAGTAATAGGGTCCGGTTTTACTCTTTGGATACGGAACCCTAAAAGAAAGAGGCTAACTATCCAACTTGATAAATTTTATACTTCATCGTCGTCATGTCTCTCTCCTTATCCCGTATAACTTGAGATTAATGTCGTTTTAGTTTCGACACGTTTTTCTTCTTCTAAAAGTATTATTTGGTGCCTTTTATAAAAAGGGTTTTCAGGAAAATGTAGGTAACCTAACCTCACGATAAAAGAGTATGGCTTAAAAATCAATTTCTCACGTCACTGAAGACGTTTATTCTCTAAAGGTTAGGTATCTTATTCAAAAACATACGGCCTTGTCTGTTCACAAAAGAAAAATCCATACAACCTTTATCTTTTCGGATTGATGGCACATATCACACTGACCGAAAGATCAATGTCGGATTCTCCAAAGATTTCAACTTTGTGTATCAAAGACCAACTACCAACATTAATTGACCCATCTTCTATATTAAACTCGACTTTAAACCAAGCTTATTAAGGTTGACTATTGAATGTCTAGGTTTAAATGGAGGGGTCATGGTAAGATCGTTTTTGGGGTTTCCGAAGTTTCTGAGGAGAATCAAGGTCGGCTTGCTTTTATCTCATATAAGCTTCAATGGATCGAGTAATATTGTTTTAGCGTCGGTATTACTTTTTTCGGACATGTCAACGGTACTTATATTGGGATAATGTGGGTATAACCAATATTTATCGGAAAAGGAATTGTTTTTATTTATAAACACACATAGAAGTAGAAATACTACACTTAGGAATACATATAGTCGCAGGAGGAACCTAAGGGTCAGTTCACATCGAGACGCGACGCGACGATGCTGGAAGAGGCCAGTGATTTCGCGCTGCGCCGCGTGCCGCCGCGAGACGCATCGCAATGTTGCGAGGCGCATAGTAAAATCTTCGGCAACACGACGTCGCAAATGTAAAAACGTTCCGCTGCGCAGCGAGACGCCACGCGGCGTCACGAGGCGCAGCGCTGCATGAAGCAACGTATTCTACATTCTCACAATGAAATGTGTATGTTTTGGTGTAGTAAATAAAGTTCTATTTTGAGTCACTCTGTGTGATGAGTTCTGGAGTGATGATTGCGTTCCAGAATACGCAGAATTGGAAAGAGGAGGTGAACTGACTCGTAGAGGCATTAAATCCGCCTTTGTACCTTTGTGATGCATAAAGTTTTAATAAATAAACTGATGATGCTTCAAGCAGCGTTGGTAGTCAACTTTGGGCGGTACATTAAGTCCAAGGCCAAGATAGCTTCTAGGAAACTCGGTGTTCTGGCAATGGTCCGGCGGTACTTCACATCAGGATAGCTTGCAATGTTATACAAAGCACAGGTTCGATCGTGTGTGGAGAACTGCAGCCACATATGGGCTGGAGCTGCAAAGCTGCCACTTTGGATTCAGTGGAAAGGCGTGCGAAGAGGCTAATTGGAGATCCAGATTTGGTTAAATCCAATTTACAAAGCCTTGAGGACGGGCGTAGGGTAGCCAGCCTTTCAGTTTTTTACAGGATGCATTTCAAAGAGTGTGCGCGGGAATTGCATGAACTGATTCCGCAATCCCTGTTCTACCATCGGACAAACCGTCGTACGGCGAGCATTCAGCCTTACGTTGTCGAAACCTCTACGGTCTGGACTAAGCGCTTCGCTTCATCGTTTATACCGCGTACTTCGAAGGACTTGAACAATTGCCTGCTGCGGTTTTCCCGTCCGATTATAATTTAGGTGACTTCAAGGCTAGAGTGATTACGCTCTTAATAAGCTAGTGCCCCCCCCTCATCGCTGATTGCATCTCTGCTTACCATCAGGTGGGATCGCAGTCAAGCTCTAGTTTATAACAATAAAAAAAACTCACTTTGTGAGGGTATAAAATCCACCGACAACATCTTATATTTTCTTCCAAAAATATAAGAGGAATTAAAATTTATTTAATAGGATTTCAGCTTCAATTCAAGCCGTTTAATAGGCTTGAATTGGAGCTAAGATTAAATGGTGCTTAGTTGTAGAACCTATAAAGCACCATTTAATAGGTTTGAACTTAGAAATAATCTCTTTACCAGCTTTATAGCCATTTCATCATTGTTGGCGGTAAAATGAAATCCTGCCTATCAATTTTATTTGACTAAAACAGTTTTATCATGAATTCGTTTATCTTTATTTCCCAGCTATTAAAGAATAGATAATAAGTTATCAAAAATCTTCATTCCTCTACTTTAAGTAAAGCAAAGCAACGAAGTAATAACTTTTACAAGCTATCAATCCAATATAATACTGGTCATAAAAAAAAAACCAAGACAAAATAAAGACAGACAGATGGACAGCAAAGTGATCCTATAAGGGTTCCGTTTTTTTCCTAATGAGGTACGGAATCATAAAAAACCGGGCAAGTGCGAGTCGGACTCGCGCACTGAGGGTTTCGTACCAACCTACCTATAAAAACAGTTTAATTCTCGAATCGAGTCTTGAAGACTTTTCAATTTTTTTTTCTTGTGACGTAACTAAAAATTTTCAGTTTTCAGACTTTTCCCGATATTAGTGCTATAATACCTTGCTTCGTGCCAAATTTCAAGATTCTAGGTCAACGGGAAGCACCCTATGAGTTTTGATTCCTTTGACAGTGTCGAAATGTACGTTTTTTGCAACATAAACGAGCGTATCTTTTTTTCCCGTCAACTTACAAGTTTGATTTTTGCACAACTTCAAGGGACCGCGGATTTCAATATATGGTTTTAATTTCAACTTGATACCTTCACGCGTTCCTGAGAAAAAGGGTCTTGACAGACGGACGGACAGACGGACAACAAAGTGATCCTATAAGGGTTCCGTTTTTTCCTTTTGAGGTACGGAACCCTAAAAAACCAAGGAAATTCCTCATCATCGTCATCTCAGCCGAAAGACGTCCACTTCTGGACATAGGCCTCCCCGAAGCGTCGCCGCAGTGACCGGTCCTGTGTCGTCGTCTCGCATCTATTGGATTCCCGCGACTCGCGCCAAGTCATCAATTTATCTTGGCTTACAGGAAATTAAAAATCACTAATTGCATTATAAATATGTAATTAATTGTTCAATTAGTGATTTAAAATGTTTTTGTCATTTCATATTAATTTAGTCACAAATGTGAAACAAATCGTGTAAGGATTCTTTTTATTTTTTTTTGACATATTTGAAAATTAATTAGTAGATTATAAAAGTGAAAAACTAAAAACAAAACACTTGTAAGTAATTAAATAAAATACCACAAAGTACATACGAGTATTTATTACGTTAAATCTTTATAAATTTGATGACAATTCTGTATTTAACTATGATAATACGTTAGTAACACAAAACTAGTAAACATGAGGATAAATTAGTAAGAATGTGCTTTACTTTCATGTTTAATAATTTTGTTATTACAAAATTTTATTAACCAATGTTAATTAACCAAACCTCACCACAACACACTTTAAACCTTATTAAAATCCGATTAAAGTTTAATTTACAAAATACCAATATAATCAACAACAATTTAATTTTTAATCAAGAGTCAACCCTGACGTAATTGGTTCCAGGTGGAAGTAGCGATGGGCCGAATAGCATCAGTCCGGCTTTCGGCCTCGATTGGGGCCGAGGCCTGGGCCAACGCGTAATTGGCCTGGCATTGTCAATGAACATGCAAACTGGCCTAGTGTAGAAATTGGGAATGTTTTGGGCCTATACATCATTTAGGTTTATGGATTGTAGGGGCTTTGAGTTTTATTTAGACGATGAAGAATTAATGATTTGTTTCATATTTTGGATGTTGTGTAGATCTTTTGTTACAGTTATCTAGCTCCACAAAATACAAGGTATTATGTGACAAAGTTTTAAGTAAAAAAAGTGCAATGTTTCATAAAAGAAACTACAGCATGCCTTTGGGAATAAAGTAAGTTAAAACTAAAACAAAAACTCTATTTCATATACTTAAAACTTTAAAAATAGACAAAATAACGGTATATTATCTAAGTCAAATAATGTGCATGTCTCCAATGTGTTTACTAATTTTCTGACTCGATTTTTAGTCTACTATACTTAGCCTAAACGCTAAAGCTAAAAGTCGAAATCGAATTCGATTCTTGGGTCAGATAAAGTGTTACTTAGGTTTTTCCACCAGAAGTATTTTAGTATCAGTCCAAAGTCTAGTTTTGCATTCGGTTAATAGCAATACACTCGATCCCTGTAATTACAATATAGATTTATATACAGAGAGTGTATTTACAATACACCCACAAACTTCAGTAATATGGGCAAGATCCTAAATTATGTAGACCATTTTGATTCTAATTTCCAATCGGTTTGAATTCGTCTTATGTATCTTAAGACTTACGCTTACTATATACCAAAGGGTCTTCGGTCAAACACAACTGACCTTGCCTACAAGATATGTGTTTACACATCCCATAATAACTACATCCCAATAGCCTAAACAATCCGATCGAAAGGATCGCAGGCCAAACCCTTCTGTTCAAACAAAACAAATCAGAAATCATTTCCTAACCACAGCTCTTGTTTGTCCATCATAGGGGCCAAGCAGGGTCGAAGCGTGGGGGCCCAGCAAGGTCTAAGCATTTGGGTCTATTGAAATAGTTAATTAATGTGATATTATATACGGACCTATTTTAATAGGTGGTACCTATCTGGCTATCGATAGAACTATGTCAATTTCATATAAACCTAGTAACCGTTCCACGGATTGTTTGTTTATATTTATAGTTGTCAGTTGATCATAAACAGTTCTCAGAATAACACAATAAAATTCATTGTATACGTTATCCTGGTTTCCCTGCTTACACTCTGCTTAAATATTGTGCCCCTACAGTGGTTATGGGCCCAGAACGCATAAATCAGGAGAGATTTAAACGTGATAAAGGAAGAAATTGGAGTGAAAATGAGTTCTGTCAAAATTGATCAACTCCATCAGAGCAACTACGAGACCTGGAAAATCCAAGTGGAAGCCGTTTTAGTTAAGAACGATGCCTGGGGATACGTGAACGGAAGTATCGCACGCCCAGCAGAACCAGCCGAAGCAGTAAAGTGGGACATTGGAGACTCGAAAGCTAAGTCTGATCTCATTTTATCGATAAGTCCGAGCGAATTACGACATCTACGAGGATGTAAGACTTCGCGAGACGTATGGTTAAAGTTACAGAACATTCATGCGTCGAAGGGACCTGCAAAAAAGGCGACATTACTAAAACAGCTGTTGCTCCATAAATTGGAAGAAGGTGGTGATGTAAGAGAACATGTTATGAGATTTTTCGATGTGAAAAGCCAGTTAGCTGACATGGATATCGAAATGCATAATGATCTGACCTCGATAATGCTCCTGTACAGTCTGCCGTCCAGCTTTGACAACTTTAGATGTGCCATAGAATCTCGAGATTCATTGCCGGATCCAGATACGCTCAAGATTAAGATTTTAGAAGAAGATCATTCCAGAAATCGAAAAGAAAGTGTAGATAGAGCATTTCTTGTAAAGGGAAAGAAGTCTTCTAAACCAAAGAGTGGTACTGAGCTGACAAGTTCGAAATTCAGATACAAATGTTTTAAATGTCATCTGTATGGTCATAAAGCCTCTGATTGTACGAAGAAGAACAAAGAACAGTGTAGTGATACCGTAAAGTATGTGTCGAATGATTATGAAGTACCTGATATCGATTCCAATTTTGTAACATTTAATTGTGTTTCAGATGTTAATGCTGTTTGCAACGGGAGTGGAAATTGGATCATCGATAGTGGCTGTACATCACATTTGTGCAATGATGCAAGTAAATTCGACAAAACACTTGTGCCTTTGTTCGGTAAGCTAAACTTAGCAACGAATTCAAGCACAAACGTACAAGGTAAGGGGACAGTCAGATTACTTACATGTGATAATGGTTCTAAAACAATTGTTCAATTGCCCAATACTCTATTTGTTCCGGATTTACGATGTAGCCTAATTTCAGTAAGCAAAATTACTGATCAGGGGTTTAGCGTTACGTTTAAGGATAACATAGCTAGTGTTCAAGATAGTTATGGTAACACTAAACTTGTTGCGAATCGTAGAGGTAATTTATATTACGTTGAGGAACATTTAGATAGTGTGTCAGCCATTTCTGAGCAAAAGGTTGACGTATTGATGTGGCATGAACGTTTAGGACACTTAAATGCAAAGGATCTCGTCCGAATTTTAAATAAATCTGGCATGAATGTTAAGATGACAGATGTGAGTGACTTGTACAATTGTGATATTTGTGCGAAAGGTAAAATGTGTATGTTACCGTTTACTAGTTCAAATGGGCCATGCGATGAAAAGTTAAGAATTATACATTCTGACGTTTGTGGACCCATGCAACATACGTCAATAAATGGCGCGAAATATTTCGTCACTTTTATTGACGATCATACTAGGTGGTGTGAAGTATACTTTCTCAGCAAGAAAAGTGAAGTGTTCACGACATTCAAAGTATACAAAAGTCATGTCGAGAATTTGTTAGGACATAAAATAAAATATCTTCATACAGATAACGGCGGTGAATTCTGTAATCGAGATTTCGACGATTTTTTGAAGAAAGAAGGAATAGCAAGAATGTTGACAGTTCCTGGCGTCCCGCAACAGAATGCTGTTGCTGAGAGGAAGAACAGGACGTTGGTGGAAATGGCGAGGTGTATGCTCATCTCGTCAGGATTATCTCCGGGTTTCTGGGCTGATGCTGTAGCGACAGCATGTCACGTAAGAAATCGTTGTCCAACAAGAAGTCTTGAAGGTGAAATACCGTTTGAGAAATGGTTTGAACGACCTGTCAGATTAGACTACTTACAAAAGTTTGGGTCTAAGGTACACGTGTTGGACAAGACACCCGTTAAAGATAAGTTTGCTCCACGAAGTTTCGAAGGAATCTTCGTAGGTTATCCTAGAGATCGAAAGGGTTATAGAGTATGGA
This sequence comes from Mythimna separata, assembly GCA_030763345.1. NCBI lineage: Eukaryota > Metazoa > Arthropoda > Insecta > Lepidoptera > Noctuidae > Mythimna > Mythimna separata. The sequence continues at coordinate 19,914,306 of CM061171.1, read as the reverse complement.
TACCAGCGCAACGACAAGTTATCATGTCAAGAGATGTGAAGTTTCAAGAATTGAAGAGTGAAGAAAAAGAAAATTTAAATTTACGATTTGATCCCTTCAAGATTGACCAAGAAGGGCCTGCAAATATTTCGGACCAACCAGCAACGGTGGAAATAGAATTCAATCCTAACCAATCCAGCAGAATCCAAGATAACAAAATTCCAGAGGTGGAAGGTGAAGGCATTTCTGTACCTGTGGAAGGATATGAAGGTCAAGAAACATCCTTTGATGCACCACAACTGACGGACGTTCCAGATATTGCTGTAGGACCATTTCAGCACGATCATCATCGGGATGATGTTCATACTGATGGGGGGAGGGCAATGAAGAGAGGTCCAGGGCGACCACGACTGGAACGAGGTCACGTCGGACGTCCACGGAAAATATACAATATGGTTAACGTAGAGCCAGATATTCCCGTGGAGGAACGCGTCGAATCAACGGAAGAGTTTGTTGATTGTCAGGATTTTGCCGGAGTCGTTGAAATTACTTTAAAGGAAGCTTTATCCAGTAATGAAAGAAAAGGATGGAAAGATGCAATACTTTCAGAAGTGAAGAGTTTAATCAAGAATGACACCTTCGATATAGTCAACAAACCTATGGGACGGAACGTCGTAGGTTGCCGTTATATTTTAACGACAAAGTTAAATGTGGATAAAACTGAGAAGAAGAAGGCCAGGCTGGTGGCAAGAGGTTTTAGTCAACTTTATGGAATAGACTATAAGGATACCTTTGCGCCTGTAGCTAGACTTGACACAGTAAGATTGCTAGTTGCACTTGCAGTTGAACTTGACCTTGAGATTCATCAATTGGACATAAACACGGCCTACCTAAACGGTTTGTTGGATGAGGAAATATATATGAAGGTGCCAGACCTCCTAGAAGAATGCCTGCAAGACCTCATGCGGATAGAACAGCCAGGTTCAGTTATACATGAACGTGCCAGCAAGTTGTTATGCAACCTGAAGTCTGGGGGCGAGGTGTGCCTGCTGAAAAGATCTTTGTACGGTTTACGCCAGTCAGGTCGTCAATGGAACATCAGGCTGGACGAGGAGCTGAAGTCCATGGGGCTACAAGTCTCTTTAAACGAGCCATGCCTTTATTTTAAGACCGTAGATTCAGAAACGAAACTCTTTGTACTAGTTTACGTAGATGACATTTTAGTCGCATCGCAAAGAGGTGAGTGTATACAAACTTTCAAAAGGGAACTGGCCATGAAGTTTGAATTGAAAGATTATGGCATTGCGAAGTATATGTTAGGCATAGAGTTTGACAGATGTGACAAGAGCATTAAATTGTCACAACGAAAATATATTGACGATTTGTTAAATAAATTTGAATTAAGTGGATGTAATCCGATTTCTACACCCATGGATCCGAAAACTAAGATTACGAAACCTACGGAACAATGTGATACGGGGCAGTATCCGTATCGAGAGTTAGTCGGTTGTTTAATGTATTTATCTACGGGCACAAGATTGGATATTACGAATACTGTGGCAGTATTGAGCCAATTCTTGGATTGTCCTAATCAACAGTGCTGGAATGCAGCAAAACGTGTACTGCGCTACCTAAAACATACGAGAAATCACGGACTTATGTTTACGAAAACAGGTAAAACATTGCATGGTTATTCAGATGCCGACTGGGGTGGATGTTTGATAGATAGACGTTCTTATTCCGGTTATGTTTTTATGTTAGGAGGTGGATGCGTGTCTTGGAAGTCACAAAAGCAGAAATGTGTATCGACTTCGAGCTGCGAAGCCGAGTATATAAGTTTGGCGTCATCTATGAAGGAGGCAATTTACCTGAACAGCTTGCTTACTGAGATTGGGCTATGTAAGTTTGCACCATTATCTTTACATGTAGATAATCAGGGGGCGATTTGCCTTGCCGGTGATCCAATGTTTCATTCTCGGAGTAAGCACATTCACATCAGGTACCACTTTATTAGAAGTGTATTGAAGAACAATACGAGTATTGAGCTAAAGTATTTATCGACAGACTCAATGCTCGCGGACATATTAACGAAAGCTTTGCCCAGAGTAAAGCACTATTCGTGCATGCGTGGTTTAGGCATTGCTTGTTAATTGTTTATTTTGTTATGATTGTTCTTTGATATTACTTTCTTTTGTATGTGTTTTTTCTTGTATTGCTGTTTGTATTTAATATGCGCATTAAGGGGGCGTATTGAAATAGTTAATTAATGTGATATTATATACGGACCTATTTTAATAGGTGGTACCTATCTGGCTATCGATAGAACTATGTCAATTTCATATAAACCTAGTAACCGTTCCACGGATTGTTTGTTTATATTTATAGTTGTCAGTTGATCATAAACAGTTCTCAGAATAACACAATAAAATTCATTGTATACGTTATCCTGGTTTCCCTGCTTACACTCTGCTTAAATATTGTGCCCCTACAGGGTCATGGGTTTGCTTCTGACAGGAAAACCCGAGACCCTAGTGCGAAAGCAAATAAGGAGTAGAGAACAAAGGAGTGGGTTTTAGTAAAAGAATGGTACGCCATCCCGCTCCGCCCAAGAGCGGGAGAAGTCATTCTGATGAATTTCTACCTTAAAAAAGCACTTGTTTGTTCACTTCAGTAAACAGGGAATGTATGAAACTTCCGTTTGTATCTATACTGAAGTGAGGATAGCGCGATGTGACGAAGCGTCCTCTAGCAAGCGATCGTCTGTTGTTACACCCCCAAGTAATACGTCATGACACGATAAATTGTGATATGTGGGACTAATGCCCGTTTTCACCAACAGCCCCTAAAATTTAAGTGTCTCTTAAGCCAATATAATAACGGTTTTTGCAAGTTATTAATAATTTATTATTCTGAATTAAAGTATGACATCTTTAAAAGTGTTCGATTTCATACTTTGATTCAGAATAATAACTTTATAATATGCAAAAACCGTGATTATATTGGCGTAAGAGACACTTAAATTTTAGGGGCTGTTGGTGAAAACGGGCATAATGCCCGTTTTCACCAACAGCATATTATAAAGTTATTATTCTGAATCAAAGTATGAAATCGAACCCTTTTAAAGATGTCATACTTTAATTCAGAATAATAACTTATTAATAACTTGCAAAAACCGAGATTATATTGGCTTAAGAGACACTTAAATTTTAGGGGCTGTTGGTGAAAACGGGCATAAGTCATCGTTTTTAGGGTTTCGTTGGTTCAGACTCACTGCTTTACATAGGCTCAAGCGTCGTCACAACGGTTATTCCTGTGCATCTCGTATTTATCTCGTAGAAGGCCTTCTGTCACTTTATCTTCAGATAGATGTAGTCGCTACTTGTACCTGCTCTGGAATTTTACTAGTACCGGGCTCTGGATTCATTAGGCCTCGCCAACCACCCGTTCCATAAACAACGTGCTCTTTCAAACAAAAAAAAACAACAAATCTATTTCCGGGCCACAGAACATGTTTGTCCATACTTTTGTCCAGGCCACTGATATTGGCCTCACTAAACAAATATAAAGCACATGAAAGTTGCAGGGAATTGGACTGGAACCGATTTGGCAGCTGTCTAAATCGTTTAAAAGAACAGTTTTCATTTAATAAATGGTTGAGTGGAGAATTTAGATTTGTTATTTTTAGGTTTGTCATGTCTGTTTTTTGTCATTTAGGAAACGTCACTTTTTATATTGAGATGAAAACTGAAATCTATAAAGTGCTGAAATAAATGAGAATTTATAGAACTTGAAAATTATGAGTAGGGCTGATGCCAGCTAGGGTTACGGGAACATTAGAAACAGTTGTCGCGGCTCTGGAACGCAAAGGGCGAACTGAAGGTCACAGGTGAGTTTTCGACAGTAAAAGTCTGACGCACCCAGCAGCGCAGTCTTGTTGTTTTGTGTTCTGTGTTTTGTTGTCACTACTAGAGAGAGAACTGAGAGAAGTCAATTGATGATTTAAAAAAATAAGATTTTTTACTTTTAAGAAATACATAATAGTGAAGTTTTTTCCGGTTTTATGGAGAAACTATAGAAAACGACCAATTGGAATTGTGAATTAACTTCGATCATTTTAAAAGCACTCATATAAGCCTATGTGAAAACACAAATATTTAATTTTAATTAGGTTACTGGGCAAAGTCCTACTCCTCTCCTATCCCACACAACTGACCTACTAGCCGACTAGTCTTTTCATTAACAGTATTAAATAAATTAAAACATTTATAATTACTTAAGGAGAATTGTTTCAAGGGCCCACAACACCGTATCAAATAATTATAAGTTAGGTTATTACCGAAACTTTTAATGAGCAAACTACAGTAACGATGCTTTTCAACTGATGTGTTTACTAACTAAAATTAATTAACAATTTTTATTTAGTATTTATTTGTTTGTTTAGTTAGCTAACGTTACATAAATATAACTAGCTTAAGCCACCGGATTCACCTGCGTTAAATTAGAAAATTGTCACAAGGCAACATTGAAACGAGATAGAAAAGTGCTCCATATGCTATTACAGGATTTGTTGTACCGTTAAGATTTTTTTTATCCAAAGCATAAAGAAGTAACAAACACACACACTGACAGAATATGGTCGTTGGGACAGAAAGGTTGATTGGAAGTCCTCACACACACAGGTAGTCCGATGACCTAATGAGCGTTTTAGGAAAGCGATAAATGCGAAATGCACAGGACCATTCGTTGTAGCGACACTTGGGGCAGGCCTACGAAGAAATCAATAATCGGGGGTTGACCACCACGCTCGTGGGTGCCTCTATAAGCCAGAGCAACATTGAGCCCGGTCTGATTAAAAATATAATAAATTGTTGCAGGGGTGAGCATACGCAATTTTCTATATAATACTAGTGCGTAAACCAGTTAATTGGGTGCCTAAAAGCAATAGGGATAAGAGCGAGCTTTCAAATAAGTGTACTGAAAAATATTTTCATTGAAAACTTATTATATTCATGATTATCTTTGAGCCCTAAAAACTTATCACTTAATTAATAAATATTCTGTGTACAAAAAGCATAAGCCTAACTTAACTCATAACAGACCAGCCGGACAAAAAAGGGGTATTTTCCAAAATTATAACTACCCAAAACACGTACAAATAATTTGTACCGATTAAATGAAACTTTTCAGACTTTAACCAACAATGTTTGGAACAAAACCGTCAGTATATTGTTCCGAAGTTTCTACCTTCAACTAGGGATGTGGTTATAGAGAACATTATTGATGGCGGAGGTAGAAATGTTGAAATGCCATCACACTTTATTCTTCCGTAAGTGTGTTCGTCACCTAACTCCTCCTGGCAGGCGATTCGGATGAAATTGTGTGTGTAAATTTAAGTCAGTCTCTGCAATGGGTAGTTTGGAAACACAACTGGATCCGGTAGGTAGTGTTGCTGTAGTGTTCTCATTTTTTTGATTATACAATTTTAAAAGAAGCAATCTCAACTTCTCACCATGGACCCCCACGGGGACGAAGCGGTGGGTTGTCTGAGCGGGGTACATCTGCACCGTATGCTCTACCGTCCTGGCTGTCAAAACAACGATGACACCCGGGCGTTTCTTCCGATTAAATCTGGTGCAAGAACCTCCTGAACATACCATGTCCGGGGAGGACCTGTGTCATGAGAAAATAGAGGACAAATCAAAAGTGCCTATAAATAGTTCACTATTGAAACAATTGTTTTGAATCGATTGAATGCGATATTCCGTAACAACCCTATAACCGAAGTATTTAAAATTAGCAGCATCTATAAAGTTAAAGTAAACTTGAGTAAAAGTTTAATTATTGAGTAATCTTAGTTCGATATCTTGGAGTATTGTTTCGAGTATGAATTGTGTATTCAGATGGCGTGCCTTGCTTGCTGTTATTGTTACTAACAAGATAACTGAGTGAATATATTACTGTGTGGTTGCTGTTTGCTATCTGATTTTGTATGTGCATAGTTGTGTTTTGAACGGTTTGCTTTCAAATAGGGTTAATGTATATTTGCAATATGTATTTACTAGTATAGCTCGTTCGCGTTAAGAATGCAGTGAGTCATCAGTGCAACTGCGAGATAAAAGTGTATTCACAGTTGTGTTAAATTCAAACAAATTATATTTTAAAACATAAAGTTCAATGAATTTATAAAAATACACTTATAAGTTGAAAATTGGTTTGGAGGGCGGGGCTAGGCCGACGGATAATGATCACTCACTGCATTCTTAATGCGAATGTACTATAGTGCAATGTGAATTGAAGCTGAATTCGATAGTTTGTCTTTTTTTATTTATGTTACTTTTTCTTGTATTTTTTGTAGCCCCATAGAAATCAACATTTGTTTTAGCTTAAATTACGATAGTGTTGCTTTTAGTGAAACATACTTTTTAATGGAATTAGTGCTAATGATTTCAGAAATTATGGGTACTAAAAATAGTAGTGGTAGTAGTTGAGACTGTATAGGTTAAAATTTTTAAAAAGATCTTTTCGTATCAATTACTGGTAAAATCGACCATTTTTAAATTACATTTTTTAACGTTTGTTGCGACATCTGTGTCGCTACTTAAGAACTAAAATTCAAACATTTTGTATCGCTGTATCAGAGTTCTATATACAATTTAAGCATTTACTATAAGTATTGTTTCACATTATCCGATCCGATATCGGTGTCGGACGCCGATACGATATCGGAGTAAGTAAAATGTATGAAATTCTGTGCTCCGATATCCGATATCGGATCGGACAATATGAAAGACAGGTACATATTTCATACATTTTACTTACCCCGATATCGTATCGGCGTCCGATACCGATATCGGATCGGATAATGCGGAAACGCTCTAACAGTTCGAAAGCAATTGCTCGGCCCAGGTGCAACCTCCATTAAATCAGAGGTTCCTCCATTTTAAAGGAGGTATGTGAGACTTTACATCTTATTCCTTTCTAAAGTTTCTAAGCTGACTTACTCGTACAGCTGACCTACACTTTTCCCCCGCTCACCCGCTCTATTTTTACCCAGTACACAAGTACAGGATGTCTACCAGACAACGCTATATTAATTTGCTCAAACAAACAGAGCCTTCGTTAATTAACAAACACACGTTAGTAGAAAATAGAATAGGAGCATCCTGTTTACCGGTATTCATTTCCTGTTATTCCTTGTTGAATCAGACGAGAATTTGGAATAGGTTTTAATCGAGGCTTTTGGAAGAAATCTGGCATAGCATGGCATACTCAGCCTTATAATGTTCCTACTCCTGGGACTCAAGCATGAAGCAAATAACCGGTGGAGTGCGCGTACGATGCTATTGCGTTCACCAAACATATGCTAAAACTAGTAGAAGCGGCAGTCGCAAATGCAGTACGCACGTCACGTGCTCCCGATTTTTAAGCGAATCAAATTAAAGGAACATGACTTGACCTTGAACGGACCAATAGCAGCCGCGCATTTTTCTTCGTCCCCCGGCCCGCCGTGGTGAGTTGTTTACTTAGAAGAAATCGGGCTATGCGCTCTCTAGTGGTTATATTCTCTATGGACTCAAGCCTCTTTTCTAGAAGAGGAAAAGTAAGAAAAAAATATTTTTTTTGGTACACATCGACATGGGCCGTAATCTACTACGCGGGCCCAGTGAGGGTTGGTGGATGTCGCATGCCTTGGTAATTTTTTCGTTCTAGGATGTTTTAGAGCCGGTTTCCTCAAATTGTTTTCCTTCACCGTTTTGAAAGCAGTGGTGATGAAATAAGTCACACAAATTAATAGTCTGACTAGGTTTGAACCTGTGACCATTTGTAAGTTGGGGCCGTTGCTGCTAAATACATTCTACTGAAAACTATTTATTTGATAATGTGGAAACTAAACTAAATAGTAAATACATATTTTCGTTCCAAAAGGTCTGTTCACATTTAAATTCATAATGAAATTTCGTGATTTTATTTCAAGCACTGAGCACATTTCCGGATGACAGTGATGTGGAGGAGTACCTACTTGGATGCCGGAGTGTGTTTTGTGTTTTAGGTTTACTGTAAATACTTAGTTAATATTCAGGTTTCTTGTTTATATTATGGGCACCGCAAATAAATAAAATAATAATTATTTACATTGTTTTAGGGATATGAATAAATTAAATTCTTAATGATTGCATTACCTGTAGAGAGTTAGAATTCCTACATGCTGTGTGTGTCTACCTTTTATGGTTTATGAGATACAGCTTGTTGACAGACAGACTCATAGATGAACAGTGGTAACTGAGCAATAGGGTCTCGTTGGCACCATCTGGCTACAGAATCCAAAACAGAATAGTCGTCATTTATTTCTTTCAATCAAATACGATCTAGATGACAATTTATTCAGGACAAAATGCGCTGAAATACAAACTATCTATTCAAATTCCGTGCACGTGTTTCTACCCGGTAGTGCTAAACAAGACAAGCCCGACAAGGCACAAAGCTAAGAACACTCCAGTCAATTAAAACAACAAACGTGGAAAACAGAAAACAAGCTTTCTTCAACGTTCTTTGCCAAAATTGGTCAAACGGAAAACGTATTTTCTTAAGAAATCAATTTCGTACATTTCGTATGCCGCCTTTCACGTCCTGTCTACCCACATCAATTCTACTTTTGAAGTGTTGAACTGTAGGGGTGTTTTCAGCAAGCATTTTTCTAAGTTATGAGAAGGTTGTGCTTAAGTGATATATAGCCGCTTGGACCAATGTGATGGTTAAATAAAGTTTGTTGAGATCGGTCTGTGTATGGCATCAAATATTAAGAAATATCCATGCCTGAAAATGCATGCCTCTGCGAAAGAGTTACTGTGGCTCAAAAACGCAGGACCTTGGAATACAGTTGGGTTTTAGTCAGTAAAAGTCTGAAACGCCTTCCCGCTCCATCCTAAAGGCGAGGAGTTCTTTGATGTTTTTTTTACATCTGGGAAAAAAAGAAATAAATAAAAAGAGAAATAAATTATATTAAAATAGAAAGGATACTTAGAGATGTCGGATATTTGAATAAAATTTGAAACTCCACTGTCATTAACCCATAAAAGTAGACCCAGAAACCTCTTAAGAAAGTATGTCAAGAACAAGAAATTATTTTTTCTCCTGCATAACATCATTCTGGCCACATTCCAGGAACTATATTATGCAGACGATTTGTTAATGGAGGGAAATATGGTAAGATGGCTGCCAAAAGAGAGGAAGCGCTTCGTCCACGATTTTAATGCGCCATCATATAATACAATGACCGTTGGTAAGGACGTGCAAGTGGAATTGTTTTGGTGTTTAATGAAATACTGGTTTCAGCCATCGGTTTTGTATGCATACAAAAATGTCAAGGAGAAAATATTCCCGAGATAAAAAGGATAAAGTTACCTACTATTCCAGGAGAAAGTCTACCTGTATGACAAATAACTAAATTCGTTCAGTTGTTTGAGTGTGAATGGGTCGCCGTTACCGTTCGCCCTCATGACATGACGGCGCTCCGCACAAGCAGGGTACACTTCTACCGTACGCTCTACCGAATCTTCCGGGATCGAGTGAAAGTTTGTCACTTTTTCTAACTCTACCAAGAGCGAAATAAGGTTTTCCAACGTCAAAAAAAGATTAGAATCAACGCCGTACAAATAAAAGTAACTATATACAAAACCTCGAAACAAAATAAAGTCATATAAATTAACAAAGTTAGAATAATCCGTACCATTTCAAATCACAATAAGATCCTCAATACTGACGTACATAACGTCACTATTGAGGCTGTTACTGTGGAGATTACCATTACAACAAGCAACACAAGACTTATGATAATAAGGCCAGCAATCGGACATAGTAACAGGCTGTTCAAATCATGGGCACTTAGCCCATAGCTTTAGACCATTTCCATTACAATAACATTGCCTCGACAGTCTGGAACGTGCCTTGAATGGAAAAGCCTACTAACAATATATGAATTTCTCCGATTAACTGTTACAGTTATACCCGTTTTCACGAACAACCAAATTAATGTCCAATTGAAAGCTTATTGTTGTTTGTTGGATTATTAACTTAAAACTCAACGCAGAGAGTTGAAAATTCAATGGCGTATTAATATTTAGGCGTCTATTTAGAATTTAGATGTTTTCGAGTGTTTGCTAAAACGGGTTTTATAGACACAATATTGAAATATCTAATAGTTAGTATTCTAGTTAAATAGTTGTGCGGCTGTTTCTATTATTATAGTTCGGTAATATCGACTAATGATGAGAAAACGTATTGCTATTATTACTGTCTTTATTACATGTGACTTAAACATTTACAAGCAAAAGTGTAAGTATTATTTTGAAAACAACAAATAAACCAAGTCAAAGTACTTTAATATTTTAATTGAAGTTAGAACAAATCGAAAATTATTATCTAGGTAGATTGTGAATGATTAAATTGTGGAAATGAAAAGAAAGAGAAATAACTAATGTCTTTTTTGTATTTAATTAGTCTGTAAGTGTCACTATCAGTCATCATCTGCCTAGCCTTTTCCCAGCTATATTGGGGTCGGCTTCCAGACAAGCCGGATTTAGCTGAATACCAGTATTTTACGAGGAGCGGCTGCCTACCAGACCTCCACAACCCATTAACTGGGGTAATACGGTACTTAATGGCAAGACTGGAGTCAGATTTACTGGCTTCTGACTATCCGTAACGACTGCCAAAGATCTACAAATGACAGCCGGGACCAACAGCTTAACGTGCTTTCCGAGGCACGGAGGAAACTCGTTATGTTAAGATGGTCTCCCATCCACAGACTAACCTTGGCAAGCGTTGCTTAACCTTTAAGATCAACCCGTGCGGCTGTTATTATCTAGCCACGAGCAGTGTCACTATCAGTAAGCTTCCAATAAGTAGTCTGGTAGTAAAAAAAAAGTTTACTTATAGAACCAAAACTTTAAAACAGTAACAAAATGTCATCAAAAAGTAATTCCTTAAAAGCTAACGTCCAAGCTTTTCTCTTCCACCCAATTTTAACAACCATTGCCAGCTTTAATAAATGATTATCCCGACAGAGTTTTGACATGGCAACATTTCAGTCTACGTGCAGTACAGCTATTTTCTTTAAAGTTTCTTAAAAATAGCGCGCACTGAGTCGCTGATATATGAAACGAGTTGGGGCCAGCTGCAGAAATGTATTGCTCCTTAAATATTCCAACAATGTAGTGGTGGTTGGACTCGCTAAGTTATGTTGAAGTATGGGTGCATTGAAGTGGAACTTGTAGGACACTACATTTTAATTTGGTATATCTAGTATAAAAAAAATCTCGTGTCCATTACCGAAAATGTAGTTTCATATTTTAGGTTAGAGTAAGAGTCAGTGTGTGTTTTAATTAGTTAAGTGTTTTTATTTTTTATGTTTAAAATAAGTTATATCAAAAGGAAATTTAGTCTCATAATCTTCGTTGTTACACCTGGGAAAAGTCAGAACAACCAACAAGCTTAATAAATAATTTACAGGTTTGTGAGTAGATGTTGTATTTGACACAGCCGTTGGTGTACCCGAGCCAGGAAGTGAAAAAGATGAGGGTTGACTAGATGATCGACCTAACTATCGTAAAACTGTCAACGCTGGTCTTTGGAAGGTCAGCAATTCACAAATTAAAATTTATTACAAAAAACATTTTAAATGTTTACTACGGAAATTTTGTTTAAGTAAGTGAAATTATTATTATTTTCTCATTTTGACAGCAGAGTATATGGCTTAAACTTATTTCAAGCGTCGTGCACCCGCGTTTGTCAGAGCATCAACAAATGATATTGGAGTGCTGGGCGTCGATTGAAGGTTTATATTGCCAAAAATAGGACCATATAGTAAAATATCATCCACAAGAAAGTTGTTCGTTGAGGTCACGGCCCTCAACATTGAGTACATATATGATGCTGGAAGAGAAGAGCCATTCATGCTACTTTAACTCTATCATCATAATCTACCTAGCCGTTTCCCAACTATATTGGGGTCGGCTTCCAGTCAAGCCGGATTTAGCTTAATACCAGTATTTTACGATGAGTAGCTGCCTACTAGACCTCCACAACCCATTAACACGGGGTAACACGGTTTACTGGCTACGGTAACAATTCAAAATAGTGCCATAAACACTCCTTTACACATGTATATTATCTACCAGTTTTAACTGGCCGTGAATTGAAACTCATAACATGTTATGAGATCAATTTTTGGCTTGCATCTCTGAGAGTGGCTATTGTGGGAGTTTTATTCCCTTGGTATTAGTTTTAGGGCCTATTTCATAACCTATGAATAAGTTTCCAGTATCTTACTTGGCAGATAATTTCATACAAATTCTGTTCCATTTTTGAATTTATTCAGTAAGTAGTGGCTACTCAGACATTGTGAAACAGGCCCTTACTGTTATAACAATTAAACAGAAAAATCAAAACATAAAAAGTAATATGGTGGTATTTGAAAGCCACACATTAAATACTGTTCCAAACAACATGTTTTTTTGGAAAGTTCCACAGTCACACATTTTTTTTTCTCACACAAACTCCCACCAAACACTCCAAAATAGATTTTCAGTTAAAGTTTGTACGTTTTGTAATATCCATTTAAAACTGCCAGTGTATTTGAAGCACGTAGGTTTACCGTTAAAAATGCAGCATTATTGAGCAGTTTAGTTCGCCGTCAGTGAAACACAGGGCGGTTGCTAGTTCGGACACTCAATGCATCAGTCTGCCGCAGCGAGGTAGAGGAACGATCAAACTTTGTTTTACTTGGAAATATAAGTATTTTAGCTCCAATATATTTTGGTACTATATTTGGAAATGTATGTTTTTAAGTTTGACTACATAAACGTAACATAATTTCAAGTCTGCATTAGCCAAACGTTAAGGCAATTGTGTATCTAAAGATTTTTTTTGTAGGATATTGTAAGATAACTCTTCAGTTTTAGTCAAATGGCCGTTGGGGTTGAAAGGCTCTGGTGTGGCACCAGTGTACCAAAAGTTGCAGCGTTGGAAAGCCTCCTACAAGATGGGCCGATGGCCTTGTAAGTGTGTGAGAATCTGACGGATGCGAGACGCACAGGACCGTTCATTGTTGCGACGCTTGGGGAGGCCTATGTTCAACAGTGGACATCTTTCGGCTAAAATAATGAATTTGATGATGATATCTTCACGCTCTAGATGAAGTGAGAGGAAGTGTCAAACTTTAACTGATTAAAACCCAATTGTATTTCTTCAGTTGCCCTTTGCGTTCCAGGATCATGGCCACATATGCAAATTCGGCCATATAACTGTTCTTATAAAAATATAACCATAGGCTGATAAAATTATAATATACTAAAAGTTAATCATCATCTGCCTAGCCTTTTCCCAACTATATTGGGGTCGGCTTCCGGTCAAGCCGGATTTAGCTGAATACCAGTATTTTACGAGGAGCGGCTGCCTACCAGACCTCCACAATATAGTATACTATAAGTAGTATACTAAAAGTTAAGGTAGGATTAAAACTAAAGCCTACTGGAGCCGTGGGTTGGCTTCCGAAAGAAAAACCCAGGGAGGGTCCACTTTCTGTATCTGCTAGTGAGAAATCCCACAGTAAAACCCAATAACACTTTACCCAGAATCGACCTTAGGACCTAACTAACAGTAGGTCTTACCTTACTTAACAGTAAGATTTATAAATGACTAGACACAATACTAGCATCTTCTTCTTCTTCTTCCTGCCCTTATCCCATATTACTAGGAGTCGGCGCAACACGTTTTCATCTTCCATTCTGTCCTGTCGTCCGTCACACTATCACTAACTCCCTTTTCTTTCATATCAGTCCTTACACAATACATCCATGTTTTCTTTGGCCTCCCTCTCCATCTCCATCCATCCACATTTACATTCAGAACTCTTTTAGTAACATGCGTTTCATACCTCCTCTTCACGGCACAAGACACAATGCTAGCGTATTGATTAAAAATGTAGCATTATTGAGCAGTTCAGTTCAACGTCAGTGAGACACACAGGGGTCGCTAGATCGGACACTTCGTGCATCAGTTTACCGCAGCGAGGCAGGGGACCGATAAAACTTTGTACGGAGACCATTATTCTTAGATATTGACAAAGAACTACTTTCAAAATGTTTTGCAGTTCAGTTTCGAGGTGAATATTGTGCATTCCTACAGTGTCAACTTGAGTCCTATGACTTGTGAAATTCGTTTTGGATATTTTCATTTGAATCGGTTTGTTTTGCATCATAATATTGTTTTAATGCTTGTGGTGTTGATTCACGGATCTGACAAAATGTCAATTGTCGCTGTTGTTGTAACAACATATACTAAACAAAAGAATAAAATTAATATTTATGGGTTTATTACATACTCTAAATAAAAAAAAAACTCTAAGAACTAACTAAAAGTAATGTAAAGGATGAAAGGAAATGTGGTTCGGAGTGTGCGAGTCCGACTCACATTTGGTAAATTTTTCAAAAATAGAATAAAATTATAAGAGTAATTATCGTGGACCCGGAGGACTTGAACGGTAAACTGGTCATTCAATACGGTAACGAGCTGTGAATGGGCAATTTAAATTTTATTGTGTGAACCACTGGAGAGGGGCTACTGGCCAGTTTCAGAGAGTAAGAGGGCCTGTAAAGAATTAACTTTTTATATAAAGCGAGAGAAGTGGACCTGGTGGAGCCCTGAAGAAGCAAGCTAAAAATGAAATTGACTTTATCATGTGTAGAAGAAGCAATAAAATATTTGATGATGTCTCTGTGATCCCCAGTTAATGGGTTGGTCTGGTAGGCAGCCGCTCTTTGTAAAATACTGGTATTCAGCTAAATCCGCCTTGACTGGAAGCCAACCCCAATATAGTTTGGAAAAGGCTAGGCAGATGATGATGATGATGTCTCTGTGATCATTTCGAAGAAAACCATAGGTGAACATCGCATGATACCAATATATAAATGGATCCCTATTTCTCTTGATCACGTTTTCCTATAAACACAGTCATCATCATGCGTGAACAATTGGACCAAGTCGCTAATTGTGTTTTTGTTTTGTTTGGTATAGTCAAGGGAAGGATTTAGCTACCGATTCAAGAACCTGATTAACATTGTTTGCAACTGTTTATCGGGCAGAGCCCACTCACAAAATTGAAGACCGACGACGGCAGAGTTATATCCGTCAAATCAGAGTCTCGGAGAGAGATCGAGACATTCTATAGCCAGTTCTACATGTCATTTACTAAACTCCTTGTAAATCTAGGAAACAACTCAAGAGTTATATTGACCCGACATTATACCGAAGACACCTTTGGGGTGTCTTCGGTATAGTGTCGGGCACATTGTCGTCACAGCAAATTGTAGGGGCCTGACAGGGCCGACGCCTCTAGGGAACAATGAAATCCCGAAAGATAAGTCCATGTCCCCCAGATCGAAGGCAATGAAGGAACGGGGTCGGGTTTACTCAGTAAGAGTCTGACACGCCCTCCCGCTCCAATCAAAAGCGGGAGAAGCCATTCTGATGATTCCCCTAACAAAAAAAAAACCCAAACGTCAGTCTGTACTAGATTAAGATGACTCTGAAGCAGTTTAAAAACCAGAGAATAACAGATGATGACGGCATTAAGGCCAAATTCCTGAAAGCGGGTGGAAAATCGTCTTTAAAGCCTCTTCGTGGGTTTCTGTTATTAATGGGAACATAAATCTTTTTTTGTTGTCTGTTGCTACTTTATAATTAAGAGGCGCAACATTTAATTTATTTGGTTACTGCACAGTATATTTTAGATTTTTATACATTTCTATTTTTGAGGTTATAGTATTCGTGGGATGCAGTTGAAAATCATCATCAGGTTCAGTGCAGTAGGCTTTTGGTATTTTATTAGAGGCTGTGGAATTTTATCTAACATAAAGAGAAAACGGTACAAATATGGAGCAAATGTGTAGTAAATCTGTTTTTTTTTAGGGTGACGCCTCCCGGCCAGGGGGGAGCGGTATCTCTTCTTTAAGAAAGGCGACAATGTTCTTCCTAAAAATTATTACAAGTCCATAACACTTCAGAAACATGACTACAAGCTGTTTTCCAGAGTCATTACAACCCATTTCACGCGCAAGTTGAACGATTTCTATCTTCCCGTACAAGCCAAATTCCCACACTGTTTATAAAACATACCCATAAAGCGTCGCTTCCAGTAAAATAACTGTAAAACAAAAATTTTATTCCCACGTACTTCAAACATTCACATAAACAAGATCCTCCATTAAAGATGCTTATGAAACTTGTAGTATCTCAAGACATCAATCGTAGCAGGGCAGTGCTACGCTGTAGCAGAGTCTACGCCGTAGCACCGTCTACGCCTTAGACAGGGTAGACTCGCCGGCTATCATTCGTCTTTACTTCACACCAGGGATTGTCAACTTTTTGTTGTTACTGGCACCACATGGGTACAATAACTAGTATAATATACACGCGTGTAGAAATTGCCTTTTTAAGAAAGTTCGGTTATGAAAATCCTGTGGTCGTCATACAATTTTTAACATTTTTTATATAAATTAATTTTTAACGCGCAATTGTCACACATATTTATGCTTTTGACTGTAAAAGTATTAAATTGATCCTAAAAATTAACATTTCTTTTCAAACGATTTCTCTGATATTTTTATTTTATAATTTGTCCAAACCTGCTTCCCAGTTTAGTTGGAGTCGGGTATCCCCGTACGATAGTTCTATTGGTGCGACTAAAAGCTGCAATTCTCAAAGGTTGAGTACCCCTGCTCTACACCAACGTTTCACTCAGCTAGAATATTTTGTTTTCAATTCCTTTAGACGAGGATGGATCGTGTGGTTTTACTGAAATATACATTTTACGTTTTAACTTTATCTCAATAACTGGTTTCGAGGTATTTTCTTTAGTGGATCAACATCGATTCAAGACATCTTTTGTAGTGGAATTGGAAAGTGCTGCTGAAGTGTGGCAAGTGGGATGTTTATTTCTCTTATTATTTTTGTAATTTCTGTCTCTAACAAGTTTAGGTGAAATAAACATTCTGGTTAAATAAATTATACCAACGAGAGGTATACTAAAGTAGTAGTACTAAGTACCTTTGGGTATAGGTACCTTGACAGCGGGACACAGGAATACGACAGGTAGGACTACAAGAATTTCTGAAAGAGATACTAGTATATCGGTCAAGATGACACGGCAGTACACCGCCCAAGCGGGGCACACCTCCACTGTGTCCGCACAATGGTTACGCCTGGGCGTTTCTTCTACCTTCATCCGAAATAGGAATCTCCCGAACTTGCCAAGTCCGGTGAGGACCTACATCACGCGGATATTAAGGACAACCTGGTGCCTCTTTAGCCACTCCTCTAAGAAAGGACTTACCATGGCGATTGTGGCTTGCCCAGAGCTGGGTTACGACAGTCACTGTCTCCATACAACCATGTAGTCCGTAGTCCTGTATAATTGAGGTCACCAATAACGCTACAAATAATGAATAGTGTCTACCTCCACTTTCCTTTGTCGTTGGTATCAGATTATTACTGAAGCCATATTGCTCAATATCGATTGACTGCACTAATGGGTCTCACTAATGAACGGACCAGACACGCTAACGAGTAAACAAACTTTTCCGAATGATCACAGTATTTTTTAACGAGTAACACTTCAAAAACAGGTAAACAAAAGCTTTATTTGGACTAGTTGCTGACAGCGGCTTTGCCTACGTTTTAGTAGAAAATTATCCCCAGGAAATCCTGTGTACTAAGTTTCATCAAAGTCCGTTCTGTCGTTTGAACGTGAAGAAGTAACAAACATACAAACTCCTTGGGCCATCCTGGGTCCCCCAGGTCCTGAGACGCAAGTTAAAGAAGAAACATAACAGTGGGTTTTAGTCAGTAAAAGTCTGACACGTCTGTATCGCCCTAGAGCAGGAGAAGTTATTGGACGGTTTCCCACCTACACACCCAACCCCGGGACCCTGGAATAAAGGCAAAGAAGACATATACACCGAAGTGGGTTCCGGGTATTAGTCAGTAGAAGTTTGACACGCCCTCCTGCTCAAAACTCATATTGATGATTTCTGACCAAAAAACACCTATACACACAAACTGTCGCCTACATAATATTAGTTTGATACTGAAAGCAACTGCTTTCCAATTTCAATATTCCTTACATTAAGGATTGCCAGAAAAACTTTCAAATCTCTCATATTATACTAAGTGTTTTTGTTCAAAACACGCTTTAAATAACCTTTCTCTAAGAGAAAAGTTTTCACAAATTGGCATCGCGACTCCAAGTCTGCGCTTTCACTTAAGGTATTGAAGGCTTTAAGTTAGGACGCTTTCGAGTATTTCCCTTGTGTACTAAGTTATTCAAGCGTCTTGTTTTTCAAATGTAAGTATGGAAATTCGGTTAAGTGATATTTTATGTAAGTGTGTTTTACTTTTGTTTTGCTTTGGTTTTTTTTCGGAGAGTGTGTATAATCATGACCTAAATAAACTATTATTCATTAATTCATAATTTCTGTCGAATGACATCCACTATTGGACACAAGTCTTCCCCAAGTTTTGTTTTGTTTTTGTTTGTTTTGGTCTTGAGCGTCTCGTATCTATCACTATCCCAATTGGAAAACCTCCTTTGTAAATAAAACAAAAAATAAATATATCTTTAGAAATTTAATCACATGTACCATATTGGGCGATCGCTTGAGACCGATGTCTGTTTACTCAAAGGTTCAGTTGAAAACTAGCGTCAGATTACTGCTACTAGTTGTCTGGCATTATGCTGACCTGGACCTATTTGGTGCAGCTATGAGACATAAAGTAGTTGTTATTTTATTTACGTTCAATTTAAGTTTTCAGTACGTGTTTGTTCAAGGTGTACCAAATAAACATATTAACTTTATTTCTTAATTTAAACAACTATGAAATATGTGAAAATATATATTACAATATTTGTCATTTTCGTTATTGGTATTGGTAAGTCTTTACAATAAATATACAGCCCTGATTGTTATGGATGAAGTAGCGTCGCCTCACTAACTAGGAAATAATTCTTTTATTAGTGTCTTCAGTACACAATATCCTTTCACCGAGCTATTAGAAAGCAATTTCTTTGCCATTAAAAGCAATAAAAACTATGTAACCGGCATTTCTCTTCCGATATCAAGTGGTCGAAACTTAGTAGACAAGTTTTGGTAAAATTAGTTTACGTACAAGAAAAACTGGAGCAGTCGAACTTAGTGATACGTCGACAAGAAAAGTTTTAGTTAGCTTTAGTTTGAGGATACTAAGATTAAGTAACATAATAATCACTAAAAAGCAATCACACATGTATCACATTAATATTGTAATGGTGAAATTTTGTGAGTGTATTTCTGTAGGTATTTTTTTAGATGGGAAATGCCCGAATGAATTTTTCGGACCAAAACCTACTCCTGTGTGATGCAAAGAAGGATCTTTGCCTACGTTTCAGGGCCCCTGTGTTCATTTTCATATTACTCATAGCCCCAGTCGGCTTCGGTCTTTCTGGACCACTACGATTTGCTGGCTTCTCCTTGAGGTGCGCGTGGAACACTACGCACTGTCGACGTCTTGGGCTCAGTCCGGACTGTAAGACGATAAGCTACCTATTGCTCGCCATCCGCAAGTCCACGTCACGGTCGCTGGTTAATCGGGTTTTCATGCATAGTTGACTTTATCCAAATTCTACCGCCAGTACCCCCACGGACCGCCGCAAGAAATTGATAAAATGACTAAGATGCAAATATAAAGAAGGAAGAAAGCCATAATAATTTGATATAACAATGTCAAAAAAAACCAGTCACATCCACATGCAGTAGTAATTGATAATACATTTGCATACAACGGCCACAGCCGACGGAAACATAATGGTAGCTGAACTAAATGTGTGTAAAATTATCGCGTTTCGCAGTGCTGTTGTGGTGACAAGCGTACCAGTTGATGCAGTGACGTAAATCTTGGTTTTAGTACAGTAAATATACCATTGAGAATAGAATTTATTTTAAGTAACAAAGTATTAAAGCAAAGGATCGCCACTGACTGAAGCTAGTAAACTATTAAATAATTTAATTATTTCGATAATTAAGTAATTGCCTCAACTAAGAATGTGTTCAATGGCACTTTTCCTTGTTGTCTGTATTTAAAGTGAATTCACTTAGTTCTTGTGTTTTAGGTGGCATTTGTGCTAGCGCATTACTTTTCACTAAACACTAACTTGAACGATTTTGTTCTTGATATTCTTCTATATCTATTATATTTCTAATATAATGATATTGATTTGGTCACGAAATTGGATTGCCTCAATGTTCCTCATGCTGATAAAGTGTTTTTTCGTGAGCTTTTGCAGATTTTTTAATTAATCTTTCCGTGAACTTAACTTGTAAGTCCCGAAAAAGGTTTTTCAATTTCCCTTAGTTCGGTTTTCCAAAAACTTTATATGTTAGTAGTGCGGCATTTAAAATTCGCGATTTTATTCTCTTAATTTTTCTTTTTATGTTATAATATAAGTATGTCGTAGAATCGTAGTCATATCGTAGAATCGGCCATTTCATGATATGACCGTGGTTACGTGACGTTAGTTTTGAAATGGCCGTTTTATGAAGTGGTCCAGTATTATGTGAAATGGTCGACAACGTCATAAAATGGCCACTTCGACTATATGGCTACGTACATATATTGCATTTCACAGTGGACATCGTCAAACATTCTAAAAGTATCGAGGTATCGATAAAAATTTTAACACTGTCGATATCGAAAAATAAAACGACAAAATAAAAAGCGGACTCCCCTGTTCACAACACCTACACTTAACAGCTGACTCCCCTGTTATTCAGTTCACAACACCTACACTTAAAAATGTCAAGTCAAAAGTCTGTAGTATTCGTACATTTTCACGAATGCTACTATTTATAACACGTGCACAAAGGCTCCCGAATTTATCTGTCGTCGGGGCGTTGAGCAGTTGGCTGGGTGCCCAGTTACGAACCGCGGGTCGATGAACCCACCCAATAAATATTTTTTGTTTACGCCACCCAATTACACGACCGCCCTGTTTATTGACCGCTGCTGGTTACTGGGCTATTGTTTTTGGCTTAAGTGCTTCTATGCTATTTTTAATTTTTAAAACGACAGCTGGTAAAGAAGCATTAAAACGGGGATAGCCCGATGTTCACATGGGTTCTAAGTTGTACGTAGAACGGCGTTGCGTTGCGTCGCGTGGCGTGAGGATAATGTTCTACAAGTGTAGTTGCTTTAAAAAATGCATGGAGATCGACGTGCCTAGATTAAAGAACTGACTGCGCTACGTGTCACGGGTTCGATTTCCGCATGGAACAAAATAAATATTTGTATGGACTACATGTACGTAGTTTTGTACCGTTAGTGCAGGTCTGTGGATCCTGTGTATAAGAATTTACATGTTTGACGATATAGGAGTATCACCGAGAGCGAAAAAAACTATAGATATGGAATCATTTTATTTCTTTCATCTACATGTAGTAAAAACTTGATTGGCAATCTTTGATTGGTAGTGAGAGCAAATACAAAAAAAAGAAATATGCAGTAAAAAGAAATAACTACAGATATCATATTTGCCGTTGAAAATCCTCTCCACAGTTCAGGATATTTTTCCGCCATACATCCAACTTGTACTGCAGTTGATATCGGGAGAGCTCTAAAGGCTATGAATACGAATAAGCGCGGCGAGCCTGCATTCACTACGAGTACACTATTGAGCGGTAGGAGCCACTGCCGAAGTTTTCTAGGCATACCAGAGCACTGACATGGACTGACATTGTTTCGAGAATTAATTTGTAGCACATTAAACGGGTGGCACGACATTGGTCAAGTCGGTAATTCGTCAAGTACGCAGTTCGTCAAATTTGAAATTGGTCAAAGCTGTAGATCGTCTAATCGTGAATTTGCCAAATTATGGAATTCGTCAAATACGCAGTTTGTCAAGCTCATGTACAAACATACACAACACAATAAACATATTATTATTTTTAGGTATTGAATCATTCAAATGACTTTTGGGCAGAGCGGGAGGACGTGTCAGATTTTTACTGACTAAACCCCACCCTGTTCCTTCCTTGCCTTCGTTTCAGGGACCTGAATTTTCCTTTCGGAAGCACACCCATGGCCCCAGGGGCTTCAACCTGCTTCTTCTTCTTCTTAGCGTGTCGATGGCAAACCTATTCAAATACCTTGCCTGGCCCAGTATTCGGCCACGGCAATGCCGTCCACTGATGCTGTCATTAGATCATGACGTGAACAGGTGACAGGGCACGCAGTGCAGGATGGAAGGTGGGACATGGTCTGCGGGGACACGCCGCACAAACATTGAAGATCTGAACCGTCCAAGAACCCCCATCTGTGGAGATTGTCTTTGCTACGCCCAACCTGGGTGCGAAGCCTGTTAAGAGCTTTCCAGATTGGCCAAGGCGACTCGTATCCAGAAGAGAGGTTCTCCGACGGCTCGATAAAATCAACAGGAGGGCTGAACTTCTCTCGCCAGAGGTCGCATCTTTCCGAGGTGGCGTTACCCTGAGATGGGCTCACGCATGCAGCAAAACTGTTGCGACTTTTGAGTCTTAGGGGCACCGAGCTATGATTGTGCATCGGGTGGCGAGTGTCGTTTAGTTGTTTTGCCCTCTCTATGCGGCTGGCCACCGCTCTGCGAATTTCTGGGGGTGCAATGCCGATTAGTGGATACAGCATACGTACAGGAGTCGGTTTAAGGCAACCTGTGGAAATTCGGCACGTCTCGGTAAGTGCTGTATCCACCAAGTTGGAGTGTGCTGAGCGGCTCCATACTGGACTGGCGTATTCACCAGCGGAGAAGCAGAGCGCCATTCCAGTCGTACGCAGAACTTGGGGTGACGCCCCCCATCTAGTGGACGTAAGGCGGCGAAGCAGGTTGTTTCTTGAGTGAACCTTCTGCTTAATATTCTCACAGTTCTTCCTGTAGTTGAGAGACCTGTCCAAAGTGATGCCGAGATATTTTGGGTGGGAGCCTGCTGGCCCTTACAGTTTATTCGTTACTGGAACAATTGTCTCTTAATAGCATCAAACAAAAGTCGTAATCTGTCCTTGTCTCTTTGTCCGGTTGCTTCTTATAAGTCAAACAACAGATTTTAATACGACCTTCAGTAAAACTAGATTAGTCTGAAAAACGGTCAATCTTTGGCATTAAAACAGTTTATACCTCATTAATTACTCTGAATACTCAATTTTTAAAGTATGTTAATGAGGTATCGCCTGTCCTACTTTTAATGTATGTAAATATCTGTGTACAATAAAGAATAATAGAATAATAGAAAATTAAAAACGGCTGTCGTTTACGCATGTAGAGACTACCTTCTGCTAACAGTACCTATCGCCCATGAAAGTTCTATCTCAAAGGGTTTCTCCTTACAAACTTCCGATCCCCGTTTCATCTCCTTAGGGAGTGGTTGGGAGTGGATATTGGAAAACCCAGTTTTACTCTTTGTAAATGTCATAAAAGTAACTTTTATAAAAAAAATAGTGTCCTCAGTCCAAAGGCTGAACGTTGATGAGTTAGTGAGTGAGTCAGAACTATAGTCAGGACTTTACCTTCTAAATGTTCTACGAAGTGGGAAAGTATGTTAGGATAGAATTAAAGGACCAAAGAATTGTGACGTAACTAGTGGTTACTATTCAGCATTAATTCCATAGGTCAAACCCACAAAATAAAACAAAACAATAACATAACCAAGCGGGCTTATGATAAACGATTCAATTAGTGTCCAAAGATACTACTTGAATCGGCATCCATCATAAATATGTAGTGGACAAAAATGGACGTAACTGGGTTCCGTTGGCAGCCAGCCAGTAATATCACTCTGCTTCTGCTTCACTTTTTAATAAAATGTTGTTGAAAATCGAAGTCTTCCTCTGCAGTCAAGTATCAGCTTGTAGATCGTCAAAGTGTCAGAGCTTATCTTTCTTCCGGAGTATCTGCAGACAGATAAACTCTCAAATAAGGTTCGTTTGTTTTCATATTTTATTTAAAAAAAGTTTTCCCAAACTAGAAATGACTCCAGTATTGTGGGAGCATTCACAAACATGTAAACTCACATAGAATAGGAACACATATCTGTAGGCCATTCAGATATTTTTCCGATCGGAAATCGAAGTCGCGAGGTCTATCGCACTAGTCAATCGCTCAACCACTTTTTTTAGTTTCTATTACATAAACTAGAGCTTGACTGCGATCCCTCTTGCTGGTAAGCAATGATGTAATCGTTGATGTTCAAGCGCTCTCGTTTATTAAAAGCCTATTATTCACTCTAACCTTGAATGCTGTACCAATTGGGGTGTCGCTCATGGACCGCTATAGCTCATAATATAAACATAATAATCAGCCTTATAATGTTCCTACTGCTGAGACTCACGCCTCCTTCTCTCAGAAACATAATGGACCATAGCCTTCATGACGTGCGCTGTCAAATGTCTGTGAATTTTAACCTTTCTTCACCGTTTTAAGAGCAGTGGTGATTAACATACGTGAGCAGGCGGTGAGTACATTATTATGTACATAAACGCCAGCGGTGAGAGGAGACGTGGGTGTATGACATGGCTTGTCCACCGCACCGCCGACACTCATTTCCCTGGACCTAGCCGCGACGGACGACCCCTTTGGAGTCTAATTAAAAATTATTGTTTGTCTGGGACGTTGTAATTTCAAATAAGGCCAATCAATATATCGGCGCTTTTAAAAATAAAGTTCACTTATTTTTAACCCAAACCAAACATTGGTCTTTCGAGCCGGATTATCGTTTTTTATAAATTTAATTATAACTTTTTTATTAAAAAGGAAAAAAATGGGATAGGAACTTATGCATCACAGATGAGAACTCCTGAAAATGTGACTTGGAGAGTTTATGATTAATCTTTTAAGTGCATCCAAACATTTCCACTCATGAGTTCCAAGTTTCCAAAAACATTTGTTTGTGAAACAAAACGTCATTAAAATTAATGCTTTCAAAGTTACCGTTAAAGAGCTTTTTATTGTCTCAAAACTTTGACAATAAACGTTATTGAAACTGACGCATTTCAAAGCATACTGCAGACTGCTGTATATTATACGCGTGCCGTCTGTAGACAAGCTGCACGCAGAAATCTATCAATGATCTTCAAGTCCAATACAACAATGCGTTCAGGATACTGTTGGCGCTACCTCGCTTTTGCAGCGTTTCAGGAACGTTCTTTGATGGTTTTGTAGCGATCGTGGCGTGAACGTAGAGGTTGTTGCAGTTATTGCTGACTTAGTAAAAGAAATCATAACCAAATTATTTAGTTTAAGGGTGCAGAAAAAATCATAGGTTTATTTTGACTACATTTTTGGAATCTTAGTAATGTTTCCAAAACTCGCCTTTTATAAAAAATCCTGTATTACTAAATTATTATTATTATTATGGTATTCAGCTAAATCCGCCTTGACTGGAAGCCAACCTCAATATAGTTGGAAAAAGGCTAGGCAGATGATGATTACTAGATATGGGATTTTTTATTAAAATTTAATATAATCAGATTAAGAATGAAAAGTCTCGTACATTAAAAATATAAGTTGAGCATTCTGATTAAACTGGGCTTTACTTTGAGCAAGATCTCGAGCGGAATTGGAATATTAGCAATTGGATTCTGAATCGAACGGAATCAATGAAGACGTCTTTTCGGGCAGAAAATTTCTAATTTGTGTTCGGGATTTGAATCGGAAGGTAGAAGGCACTTCGTTTAATATTACTTTGTGATATTTGCGCTAGAAAGTGGTAGATTTAGGTTTTGACTTCAGGCGTCTAGTCGAATTTAAATTGTAGGATTTGTGTACAATTCTGTGAACTATTATTGGAGAAAGATTACCGAGTTCCAATGATCGAGATGAGTTGCTTTTGTGTATTGTTTTTATAGACGTATACAAGTATTGCAGCTTTAAGCATTGCACCATTTAATTATATAATTATTCTTTTGTAGACATGTACCTATAACTTTGATTTCAGAAAAAAAGTAGCTTCTTTGGCAGCTAGAACCCAGTGGCAACAATATTCTAAAAACAATAGTTGAAATTGTGTTTGCCCCCTTTTTATTAGACATTTTGTGAGGAAGATGATCGAGTAAGAAACATTAAAATAAGGTACAAACCTAGATTTAAGGCAATTTTATTAAAATTGAATATCTTTGTTATTCTTGGTTTTAAAATAAATAAAAAAATCTCAATCATTTCAGGTACAAACCGCGATATCAATATAAAATAAAAGAACAATGTATGAAAGCAGTAATTATTACCTTTCAGTGTTCATGAGCCTGTGTATGTATGTATTCGAAAGTTTTCGTAAACCTAAGGGCCCTTGCCCATGGCGACTTTTTGAAGCGCGGCTGACGCGTCAGCAGCGCTGCTAACGCGCTACAGTCGCATTTGAAACGCGCGCGCGCGCGCCAGACGCGCTACTGCATAGTGACTGTAGCGCGGCTGCCACGCGACCGTGTCAGACGACAGCAGGGAGAGCATGGAGGGAGGTTGGCACGTGAATGAAAAACAAAAGCAGTCTAGAAACAAACGGTACACTGTCGCGCGTTAGCAGCGCTTCAGTTGCGATGCAGTAACTCGTCTGACGCGCGTCTGTTGTGCGTTTGCATCGCAACTGAGAATCGTGGCGTGGGCGGGGGTAAGACCTTGTTCAGAAGAAGCGATTTCGTCGCGAAACGCCCTTTCTGGACAAACCCTAAACCGCTAGCGAGTGCATCGCGGTTGTAGCGCTGCTAACGCGCGTTAGCCGCGCGTCAACCGCGCTTCAAAGGGTGCGTCCACAGTGAATGCGCGGTGGCGGGGGCCTGTGGCGGGTGCGACAAGCGATGCGGTATGGTGGCCACATTGACGCGCGAGCTGTTGTAGCTTTTGGACTTTATTCAGGGGTATTATTATATTACCATAATCGGCCTTGTAATGTTCCCACTGTTGGGACTCAAGCCGCCGCTCTAACGCCGAGCGACAAGACCGAACTGGTTTGATATGACCGCTACCCGCGCATCAGATCGCCTGTTGACTAGGCCCGTAGTGCGGCCATAACGCGCGGATAGGAACGTTGGAAAACTACGCGCACTAACTCGCACATGACCGTCGCGCTAGGCGGGAGCCTTAGTCACTGCACTATGGACGCAAAGTGGCGTTTCATATGTTTGATATTTCGCACCCGTCATCGCAACCGCGTTAGGCTTGTAGTGTGGACCCCGCCAAAGAGTTGCCGTGGGCGAGGCCCCTAAATGGCATATTGGATTCGGTGAAAGTTTGTATGCGTGTATGTTTGTTACTCCTTCATGCTCAAGCGGCTAAACAAATTTACATGAAATTTAGTATCAGACCAGCTTACATTCTAATTAACATATTGGCTGTAATTTTTAAGGGCAGAAAGTACATATTGCACGTTCACAAAGCCACTAGTAGCAGCTAGTAAGTAACATTATATTAGTGACATAATTATTATACAAAGACAGTGAAATTCAAGGTTAAATTTCTGTGTGGTTCGTAGAAGACGCTCGGTTGCTCGCTTTAATTATTTTACAAGGCTTAGGGCGCGTTTAAATAAGTCGACTAAGCATTCAAGTATAAAAGCAAAATACCAAGAATACTCATTTAACCAAGTAGTAACCAAGTACTGTACATACATATATATTTTTTTGCATTGATACGTGCTTTCCGCCGTGAGCGTTAAATTTTAGTGGGATCCAAAGACTTTTTTGTAGGATTTTTTGTGCCTTTATTAAAAATGTTAATTAGTTAGTTAGCCTGTTGAGTCCCACAGCTGGGCGAAGGCCTCTCTCTACCCCTCACACACACGCCGATCTTCAGCCATTGCAGGCCAGTCCCTCCGGTAGCTATCCAACTCATCTCTCCACCTCAGCTTCGGTCTGCCACGATGTTGTCTTGCTTTTAATGGGGTCCAGTAAGTAGTCCTTTTAGCCCACAGCTATGCTGATATGCAGCAGACATGTCCGGCCTAACCACATTTTAGAGTAGCAGCTTTTCGGGTGACATCTGGAATCTTAGTTTTGGCGCGCAGTATTGTGTTCCTTACGCGGTCGGTTATTCGGACTTCGCTCCATGGCTCGCTGACAAACCTCGAGCCTGGAACTCTGCTGAAGTGTCGAAGACCAGATTTGTGCTCCGTACATAAGT
This sequence comes from Mythimna separata, assembly GCA_030763345.1. Taxonomy (NCBI): domain Eukaryota; kingdom Metazoa; phylum Arthropoda; class Insecta; order Lepidoptera; family Noctuidae; genus Mythimna; species Mythimna separata. The sequence continues at coordinate 19,886,105 of CM061171.1, read as the reverse complement.
ATAGGGAGAATGCACATGTCCATAATCTTCCGTTTCAGGCATAGAGAGAGATCTCCTTTAAGAAGACCTTTCATTGACCCCCAGGCACTCTCAGTGCGTCGAGCAACTTCTTTATCTTGTTGCACCTGAAAAGAGACTATTTGCCCAAGACAGACATAATCCTGAACATATGTAATCTCTTTACCCTCAATGTACAGTCTCCTTTTAATGCTGTTGGTCATGAGTTTGGTCTTTGACATGTTCATTCGAAGCCCAATTTCGAGGCTCGTCTTGTTCAAATCCGCGAGCATGTTGCCCAAGACCGCTACCGATGAAGAAAAAAGTACGATGTCATCGGCGAAGCTTAAGTTTGATAGCCCTTGTCACCAATGACTAACCCTTTGTCTGTCCAATTTTGTGCTAGGGATTTAAATACTTCCTCCAAAGTGGCAGTAAAGATCTCAAAAGTCTCTTGGCTTTACTCCTTTTTTAATTGGGAAGGATGGCCCTGCATTATTAATTTTAATTGAGTCTGTGCAAATTGATGTAAGTGGGCTCTATGTTCTGTTTGGTTAAAGCGTTGAAGAGAGCATCATGGTTTATGCTATCGAAAGCCTTTGTATAGTCGACAAACGCCCAATACAAGGGAATATTGAATTCGTTGCACTTTTCCATAATTTGATTAGGGAGTGCAAGTGATCATTGAAAATAAGTGTTTCTGATAAGTAAATCTGGTTAAAGTTGCTTTTACTTTTTGAAATATACGTACATTGATAGATTATTGCAGTTAGTAGTTAGACAGAGAAATTAAATGAAACTGAATCGAGCTTTCGTGCCTCAATTTAATTTAATTTAGTAAACGCTTAAGAAACAAGTTATTGCCCACAACAGAGAATATTGTTTAATTTCCAAAATACGATAAAAGATTTGGAAGGAGGAGCTCGTGGCTAGATAATAACAGCCGCACGGGTCGATCTTCAAGGTTTAGCAACACTTGCCAAGGTTGGTCTGTGGATGGGTGACCATTTTAATATAACGAGTTTCCTCCGTGCCTCGGAGCCGTAGGTCCCGCCTGTCATTTGTAGATCTTTGGCAGTCGTTACGGATAGTCAGATGCCAGTGAGTGAATTTCTCAAGCATAATATTTAAGCGGTGCAGCTGAAAATCATATCTTAAAGTAAACGTACAACGAAGTTATTTTTTCTATAGAAAGAAGGCGTACTTATCTAGATCAGGCCGTCAATATTTTAGTAGATAACATTTTTGTAGTAAAATGAAAAAATAATTATTTAGCATAATTCTAAGTTTGGTGGCGCGTCCACAATCTGTTTTTTTGGGGACGACCACCGCTTGAACGAAACTATACTAGTTTACTAGAAATTACTAATTTTATTTGTATTCAGCATTATTTTTTCTATCTAATGACAGTTTTATTTTTATATTTAGGGCATTACTTTATCCTAGTGAAAATCAAAAAAGACTGTCCGCAGGATATTTTAAATTTTGGTGGGAGTAATTTAATCATTAAGTGACTCGTATAGAATAAACCTAGACGGACAACGCTCCCAACGTAAGCTTCATTTAGTCAGACGCTCACGCACAGCAGTGATAGACGAGTGCCATCCCGCTGTGATTTCCCGCCAAAAACATAAGTAAGTCTTTTCTTAGTAATCGGACAAAAAACCTGCAATTTTGGTGTAATGTATTAAAAACGTTTTATGGTTAGGTCGACGTTGTAATTTAAATTTATAATAAAAAGGTTAAGGTATGTTTTCAAAAGTATACAAATATAAAGTGTACAATTTTAGTAGTTTTTTTTTAAATAAACATATTCAACAAGATTCTAATTTTGGTGGTGCAATTTTGGTGGTGTTATACCAATCACCAAAATTGCTTAGTTACACCAAAATTAGTTTTTAGAGTTACGTAGGTAGGTAATTAAAAAAAAACGAATCATAATAAGATCGTTTAGTCATAAAATCGTTCGGTCAAAGCGACCAGCGGCCAAGCTGAACGCAAGCCAAAGGGTCATGGTCATCCGGATGGTGCGGGGATGTGACACAGTTTCCCGCTAAGCGGCGAATCTCCTTGCTGACCTGCCACCGTGGGATTTGGAGGTAAAAGTTCTTTTCTCGAATGTATGATCTGCGCGTGAAGATGCACTACTGGGGCAAAACGCCTCTGACGCACCAAGTTGAGGCATGCCGGACAGAGTTCCGGCGGGATCTCATGGTGTAATGGCGACAGCGACTGTCGCAACCCAGTGCTGGGCACGCTATAATTATGGCGGTAAGCCCCCTCTTTGAGGAGTGGCTGGAAAGACCTCACGCACGCCTTACCTTCCGCATGACGCAGGTGCTCAACAGGGTAGAAATCTATTGGGGCTATGGGTGATGTGAAAGTGATGCCGGGGCCCTGGAATAATGGCAAAGAAGGGACAGGAGTGGTTTTTTAGTCAGTAAGAGTCTGACACTATCTCCGGTCCGCCCAAGAGTGGAGGATGTCATTACATGATTTTCCCACCTAATTATACCTACGAGTTGCTTGAAAGTGACGAAGAAATAAGAAAATGTATAATGTTCGTTTACTGTACGCTTAGAACGAAAATATCATTCAATAGCATTAAAAAATAATTTAGATAATTATTATTTGTTTTCCAGCATGACAAAGAAAAGAAATTCGAAGTTGACACACGCAGAGTGCTTGGAGAGGAAAAGGATGGCAGAAAGGAAGAGAAAATAAAGAATTAGGAATGATCCCGTTAAACTAGAGGAGTTAAGAAGAAAAGAAAGAGAAACTGTTGTCAATATTTCTAATTTTGGTGTCAGATATCAATTTTGGTGACGTACCAATTCTGGTGTCGACAATATATTAGTAGCTTTCAGGAATAAATAAATTCCTCTTACATTTTATGTACCTGAATACGTATCTCTTGCTTATCAACATCTTAGATTATTAAAAAAACCTGAAACAAACTTTTCCACCAAAATTAGGTAACAAATCATAGTTGTTGAAATTCACTCCAGTAAATCTGACTCCAGTCTTGCCATGAAGTACCGTGTTACCCCAGGTCTGGTAGGCAGCCGCTCCTCGTAAAATACTGGTATTCAGCTAAATCTGGCTGGCAAGCTTGATTGGAAGGCGACCCCAATATAGTTGGAAAAAGGCTGATGATGATAAAAGATTTAACAGCAAGTGTTATAAAGGACTAGTTTAGTGTGCCCAACGACAGGCAAGTCAGAATTACACTTTAAGAGTATCTTCTTTCATTTAATCCAACAAGCTAGTTACTCTACCAATGTAAACACGCCTTACTACGTCGTCTGCCAGATAGTTTTGCATATTTGACTACGGAACTTCGGGTTATAGACATTCTTTAAATTATCTGTATACGGTGGAGTTCTAATTAATATACTCAGGCAATTAATTGAGATGGCTGAAAACGGTAGAACTAATACTATCGTTTTAGTTACCTAAACTTAGTTCAATTGTGTTTTTCATTCTGGAATTTCCTCCGTTCTTTTTTTCGATTTCATTAGAATGAAGACATAGATAGAAGATTTTATTTTGATTTTAAAGACGGTGACAACCTCGAAAGGCTCATTGTGACCGGTAAAGTAGATGGAAAAAGACCTCGCGGGCGCAGCCCAATACGTTGGTCCGACCAGATCCGCGCCGCTCTTAACTCCACGATTACGATGCCCTTCACAACGCCAAAGATAGAGGCAAATGGAGGAACATCATAAGGGCTAAGGTGATGAAGCAGGGAGGTCACGACCCTCAGCATTGAGGAATACGACGCAAGGAGGAGGGGGAGAAGATTTTACAATGAAGACATAATTATAGATATCTTACAGACTGTTGTAGTGACACAACTTTCTGGTTTGTTTTTGTTTGGGGTGGGAAATCATCCGATTACTTCTTCCGCTTTGGATGAAGTGAGGGCGTACCTGACTTTTACAGACTAAAACCTACCTATGTCCTTTAGTTGCCTTTTGCGTTCCAGGTCCACGGTAATCCTTTTAAACGTTCTCGCAACCAAGCGTCTTTTTGGTTTGGCAGGTCTTGATTTGAAAACCAAAAACTTATCCATCAGTAGAATTGTGTGCTTCTTAATTATTATATTCTTAGCTATATCTACTATATATGGAAAATATAAGAGAAGTCTGAAACCTTCCCCTCCCTAATATTGTGGACCTCTGCCAACACAAATGTAGTAGAGAAAACCGTAAAAAGAATATAAATAATTATATTTTAGTATCATGTCTCAATGCCTTGTCGAAAACATGAATATCATTAGTTTGCTCCTCTGACCCGTGGCGTTTCTTTTAGGCTTTCTTTTCTTTCATTATAATCATCTTGTCTAGTCAAATAAATTATGCTAGTACTAGGTTCTGCCAGCGGGTTTGCCTGCGTAAAAACCGAAAATTATCCTAACAGACTTTCTGGATGAAAAGTATCTTAATGTCCTTTTCTAGGACATTATCGATATCATATGCCAGGTTTCTTTGGAATTCTTTTAATAAAAGAAATGTTGCCTAACACCATTAATTAAGTAGGCCATACAAATATTTGTGCTGAACGGGTATCGAATCCGTGATACGCAGCGCAACAGCCAAATGCTCAATCACTGCGCTAACAGTGACGTCAAATTGATTCTAGTCAAGCAATTCCAAGAGCAGTCCAAAATTGGGGTGAATTTTGGACTGCTCTTGGAATTGGTTGGCTATGTATAAAGGGATAAAACGAGGGTCCAAAGATTGTATGAAAAAACCTACTTTTACGCGAGCGAAGCCGCTGGCAGAAGCTAGTATTAATTATAACTTTACAATTTCTGGCTAGTAAATTAAGGATTTTAAGTTAGTTTATTGTTATGGGTAAGACTATTGTTCTAACGCATCTTTAGTATCAAAACCATGGGCACAATAACTTCAACTTAATTAATAGACAATAATAACAATAATAATAAACAGCACAAGATAATTACTTACAAGCGTATGTGCTTATCATTATGCCAACGATAGCTTAAGATTAATTGTACTGATATCCATACATAATGGATTGCCAGATTTCTGCGCAAATACACAAACACGGAAATATGAGCTATTGTTTAGTCGGTTATCAAAGCGTTCTGTTGGATCCGGCTCCTCAGATTACGAGCAAATAATTTTATCATCAACATCCAAAGGGTTTCGTACAATTCATGTTTGGATTTATAGCGGAAGATATAATATAAAATAAAGATAGATATATCAAACTATCTGAGATTTGGTCCTTCGAGCCGGATCATAAAATCGAACTGGTTTGTTTTTATTTTCGATCTGAAACTGACGTAGGACTATAAAAATGTATCTAGTTTTCGGATAGTTCTTTTGCCAAAGAAATAAGGAAGTCATAAAATAAATTAGAAACCTGTTGTCTTAATATGTAATAAAAATAGCAATAGCAAAAATAGCTATTGGAAAGTAAGCGACTTATGAAAAGTAAACAAATATCACTCAAGTCCAATAAAATAGGTAATTGCCACACTTAATATAAATTCTGTAAATGGCTTTCTTCTGTATTAACGATAATGGCTTAAGTGAATGTTTTTATCGTTAATAGGGTTACTTACCTACTATTAAATGGCGATACGTGTGTTTTGGTAGTAATTGGGTTTTTAATATATCCTTTTTAGTATAAGTTGTCTTTTTTATAGAAATAAAATCTATGTGAGGGTTATTATAACTACTTCTTGTAATAATTTAGGAAATATTAGCTTACAATTTGGGTATCTTTAAAAACAGTTCTCCATATTCTGTTTATTCATTTCTTTTTTTGTGCTGCGAATAGGATTATTTCTTCAAAATCATGCATTGCAGAGTGAGAATTGCATGACTTGATTCCGCCTTCACCTTTCTGCCATCGGACAACCCAACGTACGGCGAGTGTCCACCCTTACATTATTGACACCTTTGCAGTCCGGACGAATGCTTTCGCATCATCATTTGTAACGCGTACATCGAAGGACTAGAACAATTTACCTGCTGAGGTCTTCCTGTTCGAATATAATTTAGGTGCTTTCAAGGCTAGATTGAATAGGATTTTAACAAACAAGTGCACTTCACCATCATCAATTGTATCACTACTTACCATCAGGCGGGATCGCAGTCCATCACTGATTTATATTATTTAAATAAAATGGAGGGTGTTATTACTAACAAAAAATTAAATTGTCTATACTAAAAACAATCTGTTCTATTTCATAACAACATTTTGCTATTCAAGTACTTAGTTATATTTTATACAGAAACAACGTTAACAAATTAAATATATATAAGCGTTGAAAAGCAATCTCTTACCAACCTTTGTTTACCCCAGCTCAAGATATTATAAGATCTCTGGCTTATTGTTTTTTCTAGGAAACTTGCCTTGAGGGATTGTAACTAACTGATATTTAATATTCTAGATTATATTAAACTTCTGTCAGAGTTCTGTCTGCATGTAAATGGAAAATTATCCCAAAGGAATACGTATTCTTTAAGAAAAAAACGTATTTTAGGTGCAATTCCTGGACATGGGCCTACCACGTACCCAATTTCATCTAAATCTGTTCAGCCATTTTAGTGTGAAGGAGTAACAAACATAATTTTACACGAAGGTACTTACTGCGCGCATGAAACAAACTGTCATCTTTATGATTTTATTTAACTAGCGATTACTATCGCAAAGGCCTCTCCAAGATCTTCCAGGCATTTTTCTTCCACGCGCACCTTCTACCTAAGAATAGAGTGATACCAATTAGATGCTATCGCTCAAGGTAAGTTACTTATAAAAATAACAAGTTACAATAATAGATTTGTTGTTAATACCCGGCTCGAAGCACCAAAAATATATCTACACAAAAAGATTACGACCTTTTTTCCCAAAAATCTTATGTACCGTTTAAATTGGTATCAGTCAAGTCTTACTTCAATAAATAAGTTTGGTTATTTTGGTATACATAACCACATTATTATTTGTTAACATAAATAGATTGATGAAAGCTTTCACCCCGCCAAAGATAGGAACAGATGGAAGAACATCATGAGAGCTAAGGTGCTGAAGCACGAGCCCTAGTATAGAGGAATACGACGAAAAGGAGGTGATGGGAGATTTCAGCGTTTAATAACATTATTTAATTTGGCGAATGCGGACCAGAAAGCACAGCTTTGGAAGGGCTCCTACAAGGTGGAACGATTACCTGGTGAGGGTCACGGGAATCCAATAGATACGAGTCTTATAGGTAAGGTTATTGTGGTAACGATGGCCTATATCCAACAGTATATCTGGCCTAACCGGAATGTCCGAGAGCCAAAAATTTGAACACAATATGTGTCATCCACCAACCCGTACTAGGCCCGTTTGGTGGATTAAGGTCCATACCCTCTGAGAGGAGTCCAGAGTCCCAGCAGTGGGAACATTATAATGTTGATGCTATGGTATACCTGGCAAATATCTTTTGGTTCTAATGATTATGATGATGAATGAATAGTGATGATGATAGACATTATTTCGCGTTTATCACTCCTCTGTGAGGGCTAGGATGATACATAGAATCAACTTCATTTATAAAATACGTATGTATATCAGTAAAACAACGCAGTCAGAGATGAAAGCAATTACTTTTCCAGGGATTTCTTGTGCCAACGATCCGGGAGTAAAAATAGTAGAACAAAAGAAATAGAAAGCTAAGACCGCAGATATAAAGAACTGGATAGTGCAAATGGTGAAGTTTTGCGTGCATACAAAGGTTAACTACATAAGTGTACCTATATTTATCATATTTGTAATAAACTTAACGAAATTTACGTCAAATGTATATTGTTTGCTTAATAGAATAGAAAAGAATAAACTTTATTATACACCCAAATTACCAGTAAAGTTAATACAAAAACTTAAATCTATGGGTACAATGGCTTATCGCTGTATCTTAACTACCAGACAACCTTAGGATAGCCTACATTCAAAATATGGTCTAAAGATATTTTGTATTCCTTCTAAAAGCTTTAAAACTTAAAACAAAAAACAAATACACTTAAAACTCCTTTATTACACAAAAATATGAAAACACAACTAATCGACTGCAATAACCTGTATAATTCCGTGTCACAAATGCTCATAAAGCTTAACTATTCATAGGCTTGCGTTTAACCACTATCTCTCCTGCAGGAAAACAATGATGGTCGACGATGGATCACGCTTGCCTAGAAGTAACCTATTCACTTACCTATTTGTTTGTCGTATCTAGACTTTTGCTCTACATCTATGTTTCCGACGACGTTAAATGAGAAAAAACCCAGCGGTGTAATAATCGCCTTGTTAGCCATGATTGTTGTAAGGAGCCGTTGGAGCATTTAAAACGGGAAATTGCTGGCCTCTGCTGAAAGAATATCTACCTAACTTTGTAGGGAGCAAGCTGGATTTTTGTAAGATCTGTTTGTTTACTTAATAAGTTTTTTATACCATCTGCTCGATAATGCCGTTTTATATGTCAAACAACCATCAGTTAAAGCAAGTAATTCTGTCTCTAGGGACTTAATGTAGTATGAGCGGACCCTTGGGAATAATGGGATTGGAATTCGGAACGTCAAAAAACATAATTTTGAAAAAAAAACTAAACTTACGTGTTTGATGCACGTAAGTTTAGTTTTTTTTCGAAAATTTGTTGTGAAACAAGTTTGTTCGAAAATTGAACTGGCCACCAAAAAAATAATAAAATGAGGTTACTGACGAGTCTCCTAAATAACACTTGCAATGAAACAGCGGGATAGAAAATTAAAACTATAGAATCTGAGAGTAATTAGTTTCCATTTTTTTTGGGTTGTTTAATTCCTAAATCCATCCATCCCTTTCCCATGCATACCTATCGAGTGAAAGTGACTCCGCTACTCATATAATTGTTTGTCGAATTACATTTCGTTGACAGCCGCATTTTTCAATGGCGTCGTGGAAGATCCGTATGTATAACTGTACTTTTCAATGGCATCGTGGAAGTATTACATCCGTATGTAAAACCGTATAACAGTACTTTTACCTAACCAGCGTAACGTTCTTATTTATTTAATTACTTTTTACTACTATAATATTCTCGAGACTAGAATCTCTTTAAATCTTTACAAATCATTGGAATTATTGGCTTTTCTCCACTATAATATACATTGAATCCTTCCTCATGAATAATTTTGTTTATTTGTGAAATCCGCATTAAAACCAGTTTAGAAGTGTTTGAGTTCATTGCGAACGACAGATGCGATTGAGGACTATGTTATATAGTAATGTAAAAGATAACGATGTTAAAAATCATAAAAATAATCAGATCTTACAGCGTATATACCTTCCTAGCGCAATTAAGTTATTTCAAACCGATACCCATTTACCACTGTCTTCTCCTTAATAACCAATCGTCCTTAAGAGGACTACACGAGCTAATTGTGAGTTTTTTTAGGGTTCCGTACCTCAAAAGGAAAAAACGGAACCCTTATAGGATCACTTTGTTGTCCGTCTGTCTGTCCGTCCGTCTGTCAAGACCCTTTTTCTCAGCAACGCGTAGAGGTATGAAGCTGAAATTTATATCAATTACTCAAGTCTACTGTCCCTTGAAGCTGTGAAAAAATCAAACTTCTAAGCCAACGCAATCAAAAGATACAGCCGTTTATGCCGCAAATTTTCGACACTTGCAAGGGAATCAAAACCTACAGGGTGCTTCCCGTGAACTTAGAATCTTGAAATTTGGTACGAAGCAACGTCTTATAGCATAGATAAAGGAAAAATTACGAAAACCATAAATTTTTAGTTACATCACATAATATATTTTTTTTTAATAATTTTAAACTTACTACCCATTTCCTCATAAACGCGTAGAGGTATTAAATTGAAATTCATACCAAATACTCAAGTCTATAATACCTTTAAGCTGTAACAAAATCAAACTTCTATGTCAACGCAATCAAAAGAAACAGCAATTTAAGCTGCATATTTTGAAACTCGCAAGTACTCGCAAGGGAATCAAAACCTAAAGGGTACTTCCAGTCGACCTAGAATCTTGAAATTTGGCATGAAGCAACGTTTTATAGCACTCATATAGGGAAAAGTCTGAAAACTGAAAATTTGTTGTTACGTCACAAGAATTATTTTTTTGAAAAATCTTCAACGCTCGATTCGAGAATTGAACTTTATTCATAGGTAAGTTAGAGGTATTGAGTTGAAATTAACACCATATAAATGGGTCCGTGGTCCCTTGAAACTGTGCAAAAATCAATTTTCAATTCAATTGGTAAAGTGACGGGAAAAAACGATTCGTCCGTTTATACTGCAAAAAACGTACATTTCGAGACTGTCGAATTGTTCGATTGAACTGTTTTTATAGGTAAGTTACTACGGAACCCTCAGTGCGCGAGTCCGACTCGCACTTGCCCGGTTTTTTTTATTGCGATCCACAGCAGCAATCAAAATAAAAATAAATGTATTCTAGATTTATTCAAACCGTAATACGAGTATATTTGTACGACAGAAAAAGAACACGAAAATGCCTTTAGAAAATTTCGTGTTAAGCGAAATACTTTTTATGTTTTATTAATTCTTTTCAATAACACTAATAAGCTATAAATATGAACTTCTTCGAGAATATTACTCTTCGGCGGACGCGTACCCGCACTCAATCACTCAATGAAAGTATCATGGAACAGTGTAATAATTCCAATGACTCGTCCATAGATGGCGCCACACATAGTTTACCTACAATATCGGATGATGAAAACGACGAAGTCACACAATTAAAACATAAAATTGACCAACTCAACTCAGAATTACTGGCGGCCCATGAAGAAATAAATAATTTATCATGTGAAAACTCTGAGTTAAAGAGAACAATTGACTCACTAAACAACAAACATAAACTTGTAAAAAAGGTAACTAAGAAACTAATTAGTGACATTGGGACACCTAATAAAGAGCAAGCCACCCCTATTCGTAATTCAAATCCACATAAGAAATTGGAAAGTTCTACAATAACTTTGACTCCAAAAAATGTTAATACTTTAGTTACGAAACAGATCAGTAAAATACAAAATAGTCCATCACACACTGCTAAACCAAATATCGAGGTAGTTAACAATAAACAACAACAAAAACATAAATTGTGTATTCTGAGTTCTAATAAGACAAATAAGATCTTATCAATAGCAGAAACAACTTTCCCGAATTATAATATATGTCACTACCTCAAACCATACTGTGGGATAAGGCATCTCATCAGCGACATCGATAAAAAATTAACTACTTTTACGACTGATGATTACTGCATAATTCTCATCGGCGAAGAGGACTTCAGCACAACAAACAATTATCATGATCTGATTCTTAACTTACGTGAAACACTTGTAACTGTAAATAACACAAATATTATAATATGTTTACCTACGTATAAATACAGCTATTACTCTAATATGTACAACTTAAGAGTAGAATTGTTCAATAACCTGTTATACAATGACATTCAGATACACAACTATGCATTTCTATATGACTCTAATTACGATCTACCTTGTAATTATACAATGTTTTCTAAATTAAATGGTGTAATTAATAATACTGGTATAAACAATATTTTTTGCAATGTAAAATATGATATTGACATGACCTTTCATAATTATTTTTCCGACTCTAATGATATAGATAATGTCTCTTATAAAGTAGATACTCCTGAAACTGTGAACAATCAAATTTTTTTTCTTGTATAACCATATTCATGTTGTTCATCAAAACACAAACGGTTTAATAAGTAAATCGGACTTACTAAGCTTACATATAAATGATCTTGCTAGCCTTGGTAAACATGTGGATGTACTTTGTATTACAGAACACAATATGATGGAAGAGGACCATCTCAATCTCTGTATTCCAAATTATACTCTTGCTACCTTCTATGCAAGAAAGTGCCGGAGAGGTGGCTCATGCATCTTAGTAAATAATACACATCCGTTTAAAATTCTAGACTTAAAAGAATATTGCAGTTCTTGTATCTTAGAATCTTGTGCAATTGAATTAATTGAACATAATATAATTGTAGTATGTATTTATAGATCTCCTAAGAATAATATCGACTCTTTAACTTCATTTTTCTATAACTTTGATGGAATCTTAAGGAAAATAGGTCTTAACTCTAAGAAAAAGGTGCTGATTTGTGGAGATTTCAACATCGATATTTTAAAAAACACGAAAATGTCAATGCAATTTCAAAATCTCTTACATAGATTTAATATGAAATTAGGTGTGCGTGAACCAACCCGGCTAGATAGCGGTACATGCATCGACAATATTATACACAATGTAAGAGGAAGTGTATGTGAGGTAATGGAGCTAGCCGTCTCTGACCATACAGCTCAAATTATAAAATGTCCTGTCAAAAAGACCTGCACGATCACACACTGGTTCTCTTATAAACGCGATTTTTGTCAGGAAAATGTTAAAAAATTTAAAGAGGCAATCCAAAGTCTTAGTTTTAGTAGTGTATATAGCAGCAAAGATCCAAACAATGCATTTAAAGAATTTCATAACTTATTCAAATTATTCTACAATCTGTGTTTCCCTTTAAAGAAGATAAAAAATGTAACTACTAAACCACAGAAATGGATCACAAAAGGCATTAAACTGTGCTCTAAACGTAAACGTGAGATGCTATGGACCTTCAGGCGGCATCCTAATTCAGTCAATAAACAAAGATTATTCCTATTCCAAACGTTTAAAAACAATTATCAAACTGACCCAAAAATCGCAAAATAGTCATTTTATCAATAACGCTGTAAATAAAACGAAAGCAACCTGGAGAGTTATAAACTCATCAAAAAATAACATTCCAAGGAACGGTCCTTATAAACTCCTTATTGACAATAAATGCGTAACAAATCCAACTGACATTGTAGAACTATTTAATAATCATTTTATTGACCAAATACAGCCAACAAACAATTCTGACCATAAAATAACAGTAACAAATTCAAACATGAATTCATTATTCTTATCACCCACAGCACCAATTGACATTTATAAAATAATTACGACTCTGAAAAATACGAATAGCTCTGGCTTTGACGACATTGAGACTAAAATAATAAAAAGCGTAGCTGTTGAAATATCACCGGTTTTTAGCTATATCACTAACCTATGTATAGAGAAAGGTGTTTTTCCCGAAGACTTAAAACTGTCCGTAGTAAAACCACTACATAAAAAGGATGATCCTCAAAATATACAAAATTACAGACCCATTGCTCTCCTTTCAATATTTTCCAAAATAATTGAAAAGGTTATTTATTTATTAGGTTATGTTTCTTGAAAAAAATGGCATTTTAACTAAAGAACAGTATGGTTTTAGAAAGTGTAAAAACATAAACATGGCTATTTATGAATTGATTAATGAAATAGTTACGAATATGGACCAAAAAATACCTGTATCAGCCTTATTTATGGATATGACTAAGGCTTTCGACTTTGTTGACCATAAAGTCCTTCTAAATAAGTTATATAAATATGGCATCAGGGGCAAAGTTTTAGACTTAATAGAGTCATACCTTACTGGCAGAAAACAGGTAACTAGTATTTCGGCAGTCGATGTTCAAACTAAAACTGAAATTAATTACCAATCGAAAGAGAGACAAATTCACTATGGTGTGCCTCAGGGAAGTGTGCTCGGCCCTTTATTATTCTTATGCTATATAAATGACCTTCCGAAAACCATACCACATCCTATGACCCTATTTGCTGATGACTGTACTATAGTATTTTCTGCTAAAAATAGTGACTCGTATGAAGATGACATAAACAATAGCTTAAATCTAATAATTCAATGGTTAAATAATAACAACTTACAGATTAATTTTAATAAAACTCAAATAATGACATTTAAACAAAGAACTAATCCTAAAATTCTTGACATTAATTATGACCATAATAAGATTATACAAACGGAACGAACCAAATTTCTGGGCATTTGGCTTGACGAAAACATGACATGGAAAACACACATAGAGACTATGATAAAAAAAATTCATCAATTTTGCTATGCTTTACACAATTTGAATAAGGTTGCAAATCGTAATACTGTCCTTACTGCATATCATGCATATGTCTCCTCAACTCTTCGTTACGGCATAATATTCTGGGGTAACTCTACCAACAGAGAAATGGTATTTAAAGCCCAAAAACAATGTCTTCGAGCCATATGTTTGTTAAAAACCACCGAAAGTTGCAAACCATTTTTTCATTAGTTTAAAAATACTTACGCTTCCATCCCTCTATATTTATGAGATTTCAATATTTGTTAAGGAGAATCTGTCAAAATTCGAAACACTTAATACTAGACGTCACCAAAGCACACTAAAATCAAAAAAACACAATACTGCACTTTTCTCAAAGAGTTGTCTCGGTATGGGTCCAAAGATTTTTAATAAACTACCAAATACTTTAAAAAGCATGAACAACATAAACCGTTTTAAATCGCAACTTAAGAAATTCTTGATTGAGAAGGCCTACTACTCTATCAATGAGTTTTTAGATGATAGAAGTATAAAATAAGAAATGTCCGATCCACTTGTTATTCCATCTTGTTTACTTAGAGCATTTATTTACGACGTTACTTGTTTGAAACAGTTTTATTTATTTTATAGTTACTTACGCCTAATTTGTACGCCTTGCAAGGCAAAACATAGTGATACAACACAAATTTTATACCATGTACCATATAACCTATGTTCTACAAATAAAATACTTTGACTTTGACTTTGACTTTGACTTTGAAAATACTTTTATCGATTAGAAACCAGACTAATAATATATACATGCAATCATTTTTATTATCGGCTTATTCTACAAGCAACGTTTTACAGACACAGTGTTAATTTTATAATTAAATCTGTAGATTTTTAGTAGGTAAGTCGTTAAAATGTCATCTTCATATTTTGCAAGCATTGTGTCTTCACGCATATCTCTCTTTTATATACTGTCCGAAAATGACCGTGCTTTAGGTTACATTCCTCTTAACCCGCACCAGAAGCTGCAACATTTATCAAATTGTCTCATTTATAGTACAAAGCCTGCTTAGCGCGCAGATGTTCAGGAGACAGTAGTCTTCATGCATTCATCATTACTTGGCGACGTGACTGCCAAGAGAATGGGGCCCTGCATTACACGCGTTTGCTATTTACAAAGGAATTTAAATATACAAGCCTTTGTGTTGGAGAAAAAAACTTTTTATCTACGTGTTTTTTCAGAGTCAAAGGTAATGAGAATTGCTTTCTTCTTTGCTGTTTTAGATAAATTGCAGTGGCTTTTAATTTATCATCGTTATTTTTGAATTTGAATTTATTTCGCCCAATTTTTTTCGCTTTTTTAATATGTATAACGGAGTCAAGAGTGTTAAGTTATTTACAGTCCTAGATTGCAAATAACTTATAATCCATTAATCTGTTGCGACAGTTGAATGAAAAAAAATGAAAATCGCTGAAAAATGGCAAATGTTTACATTGGAGTGGAGCAAAGCAAAATGGAATTGAGCTGCCCTCCGCTTCGCACCCTCCACTGTGCACCATAGTCTGCTGCTCAAGCCCCGTGCCGTGCCGGATATAATGGTTGTATTTGAAAATCCGCTCAGCTCAACTCCACTCCAGTTAGATTATTTCCACTGACGCGGAGTGGTAATTTCGAGCACTGTGACTGGTTAATACACGGTCCGCTCCTCGCTACTCCACCCAGCTTCACATCAGTGGAAACGCACCCGAATCGTTCTTGTACTCTTTAGCCGCAAACCTCTGCAGCAGTAAAACTAGATGATACCTACCGAAATAAAATAAAAACCACCCCATAATCTCCAACACCAATCAAAGCTAACAACACGAAAACAAATGAAGAAAAACAAAACATCCATTGTAGGTATTAGACAAGAAATTGTTAGTACAATAAACATTGTACCCACAAATCCTCAGCGTTAACTTTATCACAGGCCGGGGATTGTTCAGAAAATACAAACAGAGCTCTTGCCTTAAACCAGACGTTAACAAGTCGCCGACGGTAATTTCTCCCTGGGTGGACGTAGTGCAGGGATGGCGAACGTACTGGTAACACGTGCTGTAATTGGCTTTGGGTTGTTAAACATTTTCTGAGATTTTTATCGTTTGGACTGGGGAAGGGCTGGTGGAGGGTACATTTTATACATGTTTAACCTATCACATACCCGCGAAACGAGACACAATAGTAAAACAATAACAGCGCGGTCCAATGAGACCGGTCGGGGATTCATGAATATCAAAATAACTGACCGACTATTTCAGCTCAGGTCTTTATTTTCATACATTCAACATATTCCCAGTATAAAAAAATGTATAAGGATGATTCAAACCCTTTTCACATGCTGACATGCCATCATTGACGGATAAATTTCATGAAATGGAAAGCAATAACAAATTTAGTTTTTGTAAAGAATGCTAATGTATCAGAATAATTATCGCGTCGCGATTTCAAGAAATTCGTCAAATTTGTTTTATGATTGAAAATTATCTCAAGGCAACATACTCCGGGTATTAAAAATAACCTACGTTCTATTCCAAGACATAGTCTAGCTGTCTACTAAGTTTCATCGAAAACTGTTCAAGCAGTAACAAACACACACACTTACAAACTTTCACCTTTAACTTACCACAGTTTGTTTCTACATCACCCAAAAGTGGAAGAAAACTGGCGAAACATTGATAAAAGACGCCTGAGGTATGAAATCCACCAATCATGATGGTATGAATCTGCACTTTTGTGTGCATAAAGAATAAAATAAAATTAAGGCCACTCCTGTACGTTAGTCCCTGTAACATTTTCCTTCTAAGGAGAACGAAATTTTCATACCTTCTAAGTTTAAATATTTTAGAAAGAAAAGTCAAAGAAAGAGGAACCCATTAAGACATGATAACAAGGTTTTATAGAACCAATATATTATAAAAAGACATGTGACATTGACCAATCCGCCCTAGGCCCTCGTGGTGGATCACAGTCCATTCGCCTTCTTAGAGAAGAAGCCTAAGTCTCAACAGTGGAAACATTACTATGCCCATAATGCTAATACTAATGCAAAGAAAAACCCTTCCTAACGAAACATGTTTCCCATTTCTGTCGCCGGCAATGGTTGTGAAGTACCTGCGTAAAGTTTAGTTGTAAAGTGGCACTCCGGGAGTGAGGGACAGAGGGATAGGACACTTTCATGTAAACTTGACCGTACGAGAGGACGAGACGGACTGATATAC
The DNA here is from genome assembly GCA_030763345.1 of Mythimna separata. NCBI lineage: Eukaryota > Metazoa > Arthropoda > Insecta > Lepidoptera > Noctuidae > Mythimna > Mythimna separata. Next base: position 19,868,826 of record CM061171.1, on the reverse strand, counting down.
GACAGTAGGGAGTTGGGAGGTAATTGTCACGAGTCCTTTTGAGAAGAAATATAGCTCTCAGAAAGGTTAACGCAAAATTGCCGCTCAAAATATTTTCATAGGTAAAGAGAGAGAAAATATTTTAATATGTATACGGTATATTACCTTTACCTTTCATAAAGGGCAATTAAGGGAATATTATGAGGTTTCCGTCTTAGTAAAAGTCTCACTCTACAAACACACTCCAGACCCAGACACTCTTGTACCCAGAACGATACGATCTAATGCCTTCTGTATTAGATAAGCAGCTACGTAAAAAATAAGCCTTGACCTTTAAATATTTCAAGAAACAGCTTAGGTACCTAATTGCCTAAAAGCTCGTCGCTAAAATAGTAACAAACTCACGAGTAGTTCTCTGGGTAAACCGCGTCACGGTGAGGACATCTTCCTCATCGAACATGGTAAGTTTTTTAGAATTTGTGGAAAACACGGTGAAGTGTATATTAGCGATGGCTTGCGAGCCATCGTTGAGTCTTCGTGGAGGCAAACGGCGGCAGCGACCTCTCTTACCTGGCCCTGATTCAGTCCATGATCCGGAGTAAGAGAGAATGGAAAGCCAACAAGTAAAATAACATAGATGGGTTTAGTCAATAGCAGACTGACTCATCCTCTCTTCACCCTAGAGTGGAAAAGTCACTAAGGTAATTTTCCACTTACCAAAAAACATGGATCGATCTCCAAGTGTTAATCTATATCTATACATATAATAAAACAGTAAAATTGTGCATCGTTTGCCGCAAATGGCGCCAAAACTACTGAACCGATCCTGTTCAAATTTTGCATACTTATTCCTTATAGGACCCTTTTTGCTTTAGGCTATATTTTATCACGCTATTTGCTATGGGGGGTGAGCAATATTGCATTTTGTCGGTTTTGAACGAGTTGCCCCGAGTTCGAATCCCACCTACAATTTATATTTCTGTCAATGTTTTATCTTATTGTTTTTGGAAAAAAAAATACTTTTACCATTTTTTCATAAAAAAATCAACATTCCTATTTGATTTTTCCCAAATATTTTGTAAAAACTAATCAAAACACGTTATAAAATCCAAACGTCCACGAAATTCACATACTACAATGTTACATTAGTCCATTTAGCTGCAAATTTATCTACTGAAATGAAAATCATCACGCTATCATCGACGAAGAGCGGGGCAGTCATTTATGACATTTATATAAGAACGTCTATTTTGCTGGGTTTTCATCGAACACTGCAGCGTGATTGATTAATGACTAGACTGGGACGTAACACGGTGGTGGTTCGAATCCCAGGAGGTGTTTTAGAAAAAGCTTTTTTTTATTTTTGTATATTTTTTTTTCACATATTTTTGCATTCTCACAATTTTTTTAACAAAAATATTACCTAAAAATATAATTATTATTGTTTAACCAAAAAAAAACCATGGTGACAAATTTTACAACTGCGGAGTTGCACCCCGTTTTCAAAATACAAACAATGACATCCTTCTTCTTCTTCCTGCTCTTATCCCGTATTACTTGGGGTCGGCGCAACACGTTATCTTCTTCCATTCTGTCCTGTCGTCCGTCACACTATCATCTGCCCTTTTCTTTCATATCAGTCCTTACTACACAATCCATCCATCTTTCCTTTGGCCTTCCTCTCCTTCTCCATTCATCCACATGTAAATTCACAACTCTTTTGGTAACGTACTTTTAATCCCTCCTCTTCACATGACCATACTAAGACAAACGATTTCCTTTGAAAATACAAACATCCATTTAATTTTTTTTAACTAAAGGCGATTTATATTTTAGGTGATTTCTTCCACTCTAGGAAGGAGCACGAGGGGATGTCAGACTTTCACTGACCAAAACCCACACCTTTGTATGTTTCTTCTTCGCCTTGCATTCCAGGACTCCGGGTGGAGGTGATCAGCAGTAACGACCTCTCACGTCCGGTCCTGGTACAGAGAGAGAAGGTATGGAAAGCAGTCATCACTTCCTTCCGCAAATGAAGCGAAGAAGGTAGCAGAAAGCGCAAAGATGATGCCCTTGGCATTACGAGTCGCAGGGCGATTCCATGCTACCGTTAGCGCGGAGTTTTGGACGGTGCACTATTGGCATTTTGCTGTTGATTAAAGACTGGTCTTAGTCGACTGACGTTGCGTTATGTGCCACGCGCACCTAAAAGAGATACGCATAAGAGAACGGCCCTAACGGGTTTCGATATCTGGAAAATTGTTCGTATTCTAAAGGAACAAAGTGGGTATTTTTTACTGCTCTGCATGCTCTACCCGTAAAAATCGAGAGTTTACAGACTGCGTTCGATCATCAGCATGTGAAGTCGACTAGATGAAAATACTCGCACACAAGAATTCGTTTATTATTCTCACTAAAGAAAAACATTTATTTGGTGTATTAGGGTGTCAGTCAAATACCGCACCAGAAAATTCCTGCCTGAATAAACAGGTAATATAAACACAAAAAAATGATGGTGATCGGTAAACGCCCTATACATATGACACCTGGGAAGTGTCCAAGTGGCGATGGGAGGGGTCTAAGGATGTCCTGTTTCGCACGGTTTCAGCCATATTAGTCGCCCTAGAATGCAACTAAAAGAACACTGTGGAATTTAGTTGGTAAAAGTCTGATACTTTCTCTCGGTCCACCTAGAGTGGGAGAAGGTATTTGGTGGTTACCCAACAAAAAAAGAGGCAAATACTAAAGGCGATTATCGGCCCTAATTTGGTTTTTTGAAGAACAAATCATTTTCATTTTGGTTTCATCGCAATATGAAGTAAGCTAACGACTTTACCCATAGAGTAGGCAATTAACTATTTAGAACGTGAACTCTGCGGCTCTGTGCTTCGTTGATGTTTTTAAGGCAATTGACGTCGTGCGGAAGAAAAACCCGGGTGTTACCATTGGGTGGATCGCCCGGAGGACACGTTAGATCATATAGCACTGGTGGGCCACGCTTAGGCGGAGCACCACCGTGTCCTTGTGGGGACGATCGGTGACAGCAACCTCTCACGCTGGGCACTGGTACAGGCCATGATCCAGAGCGAGGAGTAGTGGCAAATAGTCCCCTCACGCCCCAGTCGCTGGGATTCCGACCCCGATTTAGAGCCACCGTAGGAGTGGCTTGCGAATGGCGAGCAATGGGTAGTTTACCATCTGGCTGTCCGGTAATGATCCAGACGGTCAACCGTGGGTATTGTTCCACGCGTGCTTCAAAGAGATGTCAGCAAACTGTAGGTGCCCAGCAGGTTCGAAGCCTCTGGGGCCATGGGTGAGCTTCCGAAAGGAAAACCCGGGACCCTGGAACGAAGGCAAAGAAGGAACGGGGTGAGGTTTATTCAGTAAAAGTCTAACTCACCCTCTGAGAAGTCATTCTGATGATTTTCCACCTAAACAAGAAACCTGGGCACGCCGTCATTGCGGCGGTAAGTTCCCTCTTTGAGAAGTAGTTGGAAAGAGGTCCTCACGTTCCGTAGCCGTGCCGCAGGTTCTCACCAGACACGGTAAGTTCGGGAGGCTCCTGCATCGGATTCAGGGGTAAAGGGCGCCCCAGCCAGACTTGGGCGCACTGTCTGGACCGCCCGGAGGACACGGTGGAGCACACGGTAGAGGTATTGCGGTCGCCTTCTTCTGCGAAGCAGTAATGCTAGCCAAGGAGGCGGCCGGCCGCGAGCGCGAAAGGGAACGACCCTCACGCCCCCGCCGTCAGGATCACGAGAACGATTTCCGACCACCGTAGGCGCAAGCTTGCGGACGGCGAACACTGGGTAGCTTGCCGTCCAGCAGTTCGATAATAACCCGGACCGAGTCAAGTCGTCAACTGTTCCACGAGCGCCTCAAGGAGATGTCAGCAAACTGTAGGGCGCGGCAGGGCCGAAGCCTCTGAGCACGTGGATCTGTATTCCGAAAGATAAGCTCGGTGTCCCAAAATTGAAGGCAACACAGGAACGGGGGTGGCGTTTAGTCAGTAAAAGTCTGACATGCCCTCCCGCTCCATTTAAGAGCGGGAGAAGTCATTCTGATGATTACCCATCTGAATAAAAAAACCTAAACAAGAAACCTACTGGGGCTATGGTTTCGCTTCTGAAAGGGAGACCCTGGAACGTAAGGCAAGGAAGGAATATAGACGTGAGTCTTAGGCAGTAATAATCTGACACGCACTTCCGCTTCACACAAGAGCAAAAGTCATTAGATGATTTCCCAACTAAAAAAAGTACTAATTGGAGTTTTAACTTAAACAGTTTTATGTAAAATTAATTAATCAGATCTTTTCGGAAGTATAGGATTAGATACTTAGATTACTTTTGTGCAGTTTTACGAACTTAACGCGGACGAAGTCGCGGGCAACAGCTAGTTGTTTATATATTAAGCTCATTACGAAAATGCGCCTAATAACATTTAAACCTGTTTATATTATCAAGTTTGTATAAAGTTCGTAGGGAGTAAATGTCAACATTACCCACGTCTACGTAAGAACATAGTTTTCTTAACTACACTAGTGGTCCACGCTCCCCTTTACGAATTTACTCTAAATGACTCTTAGGCGCGCCCCTGTTTTGAAAAACCGTGGTTTGTGTTATAAAAATAGGACCCATGCAGCTCAAGATTCGAATGGCGCTGCATCTAGCTTGTCGTGGAATAAACGCTCTGTTATAAAAATATAGTTTAAAAATATTTTATGTGTTTAAATATAACTAAAAACAAGTGAACATATAGAACATACAGTAATACATAAGTGACAGTGTTATTTACGTGATTCATACACAAACAGTGAAGTTATAACGAAAACTCTTACTTCATAAACCGTCTCATAAAACAATAACGTAAAACTATAACAAGTGGTAATTAATAGTAAACAATAAACATACAGCCCATAAAACATTCAGTGATCTCAATATTTATTAATACGTGTAACTAAACAATAAAAAACTATAACAAAAGTGCAAAAGTGATTCACACAGTACTTTTAAACTTTAACCGCCATTGTTAAAAAACGCGATTTTGAACTCTAATCCACAACTATTAAAAGAATTTGCGGCAACTGGTCTAAAAATTCAACACTGTTCCTAAATAACTTGATGGCCGAGTGGTTTAGGACCGTATCTCCTTTTGCTATCTAACTTGCATAATTATATGGTCGCAAGTTCAAACCCCAGTTCTACATTCACTTTTCGGAATTTTCAAAGTTTATAAAAGATTATTTTCTATGGAACAAAGCACAATGTCGTCATCATCGAAGATCACAACAAATATCTGTGCCTCTAGTGAAAAAGGGTTTAAGTCCGATTTTGTCCAAAATGAGTTAAGTATACCAAAATTTTCAGAATAAAATGATCTAGCAATTCGTGAAAACAGATCTTTCTTATCTTTAAAAATAAGGAAGTTAGCAATGTGCAAAAGGGGTTAACTAACACTAAAAATATTGCAAAAGTGGTGTATAAGTGCACTCTAATTTTTTTACACAAAAATATGATTTTTTAATTTTGTGTCTTTGTATCTAAGTAAACATATATTGTCAGAGCTCCAATTCATTCGGTGAATACCGGTACAAGTACACTTGTTCCTTAAAAATAGTTTAGTGAGTAACGATATCACTTGACATAAATCCGTTTTCACCAAAATTAAAGATAAAAATCCAGAATAAGTCTATTGATATCAGTTTTCACCTATGAAATATTTATATTAACAAATGCAATTTGACATAATTAATACTATACCAAAAAAGCCACTGCCATTTTTCGTGAGAAAAGATATAACTGGTCGATACTGGGTACGGTGTGGGTGGGTGAGGACGTGCGCACAGCGCCCGCGCTTCCTCAGTCAGCCAAATGGACATACACCACCCTCGGGACTGGTACCAACTTGTCCGAACATGCAGCAAAAAAAAACCATTCACTGTTATTGAAATGCATTCTGAATTGTTTTTTATTTTGCTAGCTTTCTAAAAGGACCTCCACAACTAAAGAAAATTGATGAAAATAAGAAAAAGTTTAACCTGTCACAATGTGCTACTTTTAAATATAAAAAACCGGCCAAGAGCGTGTTGGGCCACGCTCAGTGTAGGGTTCCGTAGTTTCCCGTCCGTCACAATAAGTGTCCCCAACTTTTCAAAAACCGTTCGTCTCATCAAGTTCAAAATAATTTTCCTTGAAAGTCTTTATAAAGCTCTACATTTCAGATTTTTTTCATAGTTTTTTAAACTTATGGTTCAAAAGTTAGAGGGGGGGGGACACATTGTTTTTTATTTCTGGAGCGATAATTTCCGAAATTATTGACATTATTAAAAATGATTTTAGTAAACCCCTATTCATTTTTGAATACCTATCCAACAATATATCACCCGTTAGGGTTGAAATTAAAAAATAATCACTTTACACTTTACATGTAGGGGGGCTACCCTAATAAAACATTTTTTTCCAATTTTTATTTTACTACTTTGTCAACGTGATTGATATACATATTGGTACGAAATTTCAGCTTTCTAGTGCTAACGGTCACAAAGATTAAGCGAGGACGGACGGACAGACATGGCGAAACTATAAGGGTTCCGTTTTTGCCATTTGGCTACGGAACCCTAAAAAGGAGAGTTTCCTTAATTTCATTATAAATTGTGTGATGGGGAAGAATAGAACATTGTTAATTTGCAGAGGAAAAGAGGAAAATCACCACTCCCAAGTGTGTTTGAAACGGAATGTATTCCTAGGTCATACGATGGGCCAATAGCTATTTCAAATGAGAAAAAGCGAGATTTAATTTCTCTTCTTCCGCTAATAAACCCCAGTGTTCGATCTTTTTATAACAACCTTCTCAGTAACGATGCTATAAAAGATCAACATCCTCTTCTAAACGACAGCAAAGACGACATCGAATAAGGTTTTCTGGATCACTTTCAAGGTTTACGTTGGACTTGATTTGTTGAATTATTTTTTGTTTTTGAATTGTATTCCTGATTTAAAAAAAAAACTGTGTCATAGGCACTTCTTAAATAATTTTTTACTAACTATTTTTTTTTTAAATACTGGGGTTCATAAACAGCAGAAGTGAAAATAAGGTTTGATGGATCACTTTCCAAGGTTTCTATTGCAAATTGATTTGTGAGAATTCATTTTTGTTTTATTTTTCCTGATTTAAGAAAAACTGTGTTATAGGCACTTTTTGATATCGAATAAGGTTTTCTGGTTCATTTTCAAAGTTCTGTTGGACTTGTTTTTGTTTTTTTAAGGTTTCGTAGCCAAATGGCAAAAACGGAACCCTTATAGTTTCGCCATGTCTGTCCGTCCGTCCGTCTTTCCGTCCTCGCTTAATCTCTGTGACCGTTGCTGTTGGCACTAGAGAGCTGAAATTTGGTACCAATATGTATATTAATCACGGCGACAAAGTAGTAAGATAAAAATTGGAAAATATGTTTTATTAGGGTGCCCTACATGTAAAGTGTTTATTTTTTAATTTCAACCCTAACGTGTAATATATTGTTGGATAGATATTCAAAAATGAAAAGGGGTTTAGGTACTAAAATCATTTTTTGATAATATCAATAATTTCGGAAATAACATAAATAGCTCCAAAAGTAAAAAACAATGTGTGTGTGTTTTTTAACACTTTCTAACTTTTGAACCAAAGTTTAGAAAATATGAAAATAATCTGAAAAGTAGAGCTTTATACAGACTTTCTAGGAAAATTGTTTTGAACTTGATGGGACGAACAGTTTTTGAAAAGTTGGTTTCACTTATTGTGACGGACGGGAAACTACGGAATCCTACACTGAGCGTGGCCCGATACGCTCTTGGCCGGTTTTTTTTGTTTGGTTTTGAATTGTTTTCCTGATTTAAAAAAAAACTCTGTCATAGGCACTTCTTAAAATACTTTTTACTTTAAAAAAAAAAACACTATACCTATAACTACATATGCTTTTGTTTTATTTTGGTATAAAAATGGATATAACTTACACAAAAGGATCACGTAAGTCTACATGCGCCTTATGGCACGTCTATATAATTAAGTGAAAATGGACATAAGTTATTTTTTTTGGTATTTTTCAAAATTTTATCATGTAGATGAAAAGTTCACAATCAATTCATTTTTTTGAGTTACTTCAATATTAATTATCTGATTTTATTTCTTAGTTATTACACAAATAATTCCAAATGCGTATCCTTTTTCACTTATGTGAATTAACTTTTTATGTATGTGAAAAGGGGTCTAACTTCTTTTATACCCTTGTGTAGTTCGTTTTGTGAAAAGTATAAGTCGCTACTTTAAAAACTATTCAGTTTATGTAAAAATTAATACCAGAATAAGAAAGAACATGCATTTTATACCTATATAACACATCACATGTATTTAATTTGATAGCTGTTTAAATGCCACACGTACTTAAACATGTAATTTGGTGCGCGCGGGGCGTTTTTTGCGTCTTCTGTAAAGTTGCATTTTTAGACTTATACCCTTTTTCACTAGAGGCACAGATATTAACAACAGTGGACGCAAGATGGCAGCACTTGTAACGTGTCATAAATGTAAAAAAAAGGTAAACATTAAAAGTACGGCACTGTGCGCGGCCTGTGATAACAGATACGAATTTGATTGCGATGGATATCCAGAATCTACCTATCGTCTCAAGGATACAGAAGCTAAAAAAAAGTGGAGGTGTAAAGTGTGTATAAGAAATAATAAATACACGAAAACCGATGATACATCAAATATTACTTTACGAAAAAAGCAAACTTCTTTAAAATCCCCCTCACCTACCTCGGAACAACAACCAAGTACACAGGCAAATCTCGAAATTGGCAAATTGACACGTCTTTCCCCAGTTCAAAATAGTACAAAGTTACTTGATTCTCACATACTAACCGACTTGGAAACATCTGATGAATCATACGCAACTCCCAATAGACTATCAAGGAGTGTTGACATAACTGTGACTGATTTAGTTACATCCTCGGAAATGAAGGAGACAATCATTAAACTCACACTTCAGCTTGAAAGCACTGAAAATGAGCTTGGAAATGTATTGTTGGAAAACACCGATTTACATAAACAAATAAACAAGTTGACAACGGAAAACCACACGTTGAAATCTTTGTGCACTTCTTCCTCCACATTTCCAATTCCTGCTTCAAGCAGTAAGAAAAAGAAGCAATCTCTACCACAACAGCATAACTTAAGCTCTGCACCGACCACACCATCGTCATCCTTTTTAAAAGTCGAGAGATATGACCGTGTGGTACGCTTGAAAGAAGAAATTGTAACCCTGCAACAGCAGTTACAAGCCGCAGAGCGGGAGATTATAACACTTAGACAACGCATTGAATTATTATCAATTCAGCAATGTAATCAGCGCAGTAACATCACATGTCTACCAATTACCAGTCAAGAACCAGAGAAGGACATTCTGAACATCAATACTGCTAAGACTTATACAGCCACTACCAAGCCAAATACCGTTACTTCCGAGAAGAAAATATATATTTTCGGATCCCAGCGTTGCGTCGGGTTAGCAGCAGCCATCTCACATTCAAGAACTAATACTCACTACGAAAGATACAGAGTCGTCGCCGAAACGAAACCAAATGCACCGAGCAGCGAAGTAGTAGCAAATTGTTTAGATATTAAACTTTCAACAGACGACAAACTCATAATTTGTGTAGGTGAAAATGACCGCAACTTAACACTTATCTTGTCACAATTGCAAGTTATATTAGAAACATTCAAAAATAATACAGTGTTTGTACTAAATGTTGAAAATAACATGTATCTGAATGTTAATAAGCTAAACTACTCCTTAAAAAACATATGTGATAAGTTTAAAAAATGTCAATTTATTAAACAAACTTCCTCAAAAGTATCAGAAATTTGTAGGTCATTAAATTATCATATAGATTATTCCGATTATAGTGATAAATATTTGAATCCCAGTGAAATTAGAAAGAGAATAGCAAACAGCAAATCAACTTTTAAGTCGAACATTAGTATACAGGAACCTAAAAAAGGGACAATTCCCTACTATTTCAAAGTGCATAACCGGCTTGAAAGTATTAAACCGTTAGAGTGTAATACTTCTACACTATCCAATGCTAATATTCAAAAAGGAACTTTACCATATTTCTTTCCCGTTGTAAACAAAAGTGACTCATTTTTTCGTGTCTCAAGTCAGTAAACCACAAAAACCAACGGGTTTTTTCGGCCCTAAAACCGCGACATCGACTTCACATAACTTTAGGATACTTCACCAAAACATTGCTAGTGCACTGTCCAAACAAGAAATATTGGAATTAACATTACAGGAGTTACGAGATTCGCACAACGACCCACATGTAATCTGCCTCTCTGAGACATTTATTAAAAAAGGACATGAACACTATCTTAAGTTGTCAGATTATGCAATGGCTTCAAATTTTTGCAGAGAAAAACAACGAGGTGGCACTTGCATTCTGATTAAAAAGGGTTTTAGTTACAAAGAACTGCCGTTTGTAAAAACACATGCCTCCGTTAATACATTTGAGGCCTGTGGGATAGAACTAACAAACGAAAAATTAATCATAATCTGCATATACAGAACACCTCAGTCCGATCCTAACCTATTTTTGAATAAGTTAGATAATATTTTACACGACATCCACAAAAAATACAATACAAAAACACGTTTAGTTCTAACAGGTGATTTTAATATAAATACTTTTAAGAAAGGGAAAATCACGCAAGCATTTCAAGACATAGCCCGTAGTCATAATGTTGAAATTCATATTAATGTAGCCACTCGAAAATCATCTTGTATAGATCATATTCTAAGTAATATACCTAACGCCATCTCAGGAGTACTACCACTCCATCTCTCTGACCACGAAACGGCTCAAATGCTCAGCTTTCCTTTAAGTTTTCAGAGAGCAAAAGCAGCAACATATTACATCTATAAAAGAGATTACAATCTGGATAATACACATAAATTTAGAGAGTGCTTACAAAACTTGTCTTGGGCAAACATATACACGGAGAGCGATGCAGATAAGGCATTTGATAGCTTCCATGAATTGATGTGTCTATTTCACAATCTCTGCTTTCCAAAGGTAAGGGTAAAAATAGATTTAAACAAAAAAACAAAACAAACATGGATAAGTAAAGGTCTAAAACACAGCTCTAAAACCAAGCGTTGTCTACGATACCAATACTATAAAAATAAAAATCAAGCTAACAAGACCAAATATACCACATACTCGAATCTGCTACAAAAATGTATTTACAATGCTAAACGTAATGCTAATATTAAGTATATTGCCAAAAATGACAATAAATGTAAAGCAACATGGGCAGTCATAAAAAACGAAATACATAATATGAACCCCAAAGATAACATTGAACAGATTAAAATTGACAACACCTTACTTACAAAACCGGAAGAAATAGCTTCCGCCTTTAACAATATCTATACAAATACTATCGTAACACAAAACGGTAATACCAAATGCCCTAATAAAAACCTTAATGCTAATTCTATGTACCTCACGCCAATGTCTGAAAGTGAAGTAAGACAACAGATATTATCGTTAAATAACACGACTTCTGAGGGTTACGATGAACTTAACACTAAAATAATTAAGACATGTGTTAATGAAATAAGTGGAGTATTGACATATCTTATCAACTTATCCTTTTCACAGGGTATGTTCCCTAATGCCTTAAAAATATCCCTTGTGAAACCGATTTTTAAAAAGGGGGAACGATCTAATATAGACAATTATCGTCCTATAACGTTAATACCCATCCTTTCAAAAATATATGAAAAATGCATGTACCAAAGATTAATTAGTTACTGTGAAAAATATAATATTATAAGCAAGCAACAATTTGGTTTTCAAAGACAAAAATCCACTACCTTAGCCATTTTTTCTCTATTAAAAACAGTACTGTCGAGTATTAATAACAATCACCTAACAACGGGCTTATTTTTTGATTTATCAAAGGCGTTTGACCTAGTTTCACATGATAGGTTATTGGAAAAGCTAGAGTCTGTCGGAATCAGAGGATTGCCACTCCAGTGGCTATCATCGTACCTAACTGATAGACAACAGAGTGTAGTTATCTCCAATCTTAATGACAAGAGCGACATGACAGATTATGCATCTCAATATCAAAAAGTAAAATGTGGCGTACCCCAAGGAAGTATATTGGGACCTATCCTATTTATTATCTACATAAACAACATAGTTGACATAACAAATCATAAATGTTTCCTTTTTGCTGATGATATCTCTATCATTGTTACTAGTGATAAAAAATTTAAAGCCATTACTGATCATGAAGCGGACATAAATAATACAATAGACAATTTAATTAACTATTTAAATAATAATAATTTATCTATTAATCTTAATAAATCTGTATATATTCAATTCAATCAATCTCATAATGACAAATTTAATTTTAAACTGAACATACCCAAACTTACCCAAGTGACACAAACTAAGTTCTTAGGTGTAGTTATAGACGAACATCTAGATTGGAAAGCTCAGGTCGAACACGTGTGCAATAAAATAAATAAATTCGTGTACGCCCTTAGACAAATTAAGAAGGTTACCAGTATAAAAACGGCTGTGATGTCTTACCAGGCATATGTTGAGTCCACTTTGCGGTACGGACTTATTTTTGGGGAAATAGTACCGACCACAGTAGAGTGTTTGTTGCCCAAAAAAAGTGTATACGAGCTATTTACGGGATTCCATCGGATGAATCATGCCAACCTATTTTTAAAAAGCTTGGTTTGCTACCATTGCCATCATTGTATCTTTATGAGTTGTCTATGTTCGTAAGAAAACATCTAGAGCTGTTTAAAACTGTAGAGGAAGTGAGCTCACGCAGTCGGCGTGATCAGTACCAGCACAGACTAGTACTAGAAGTGATTCCTAGGATAGTAAAATATAATAAGAGCTGTCCAGCTATGTGTGTGTGTGTATTTAACAAATTACCATTACTGTTAAAAACGTTAAACTGTAGGCTGTTTAAGATTAAGCTGTATAATTTGATGACTCAAAATAATTTCTATAGTATTAAGCAATTTTTGGAACATAGATTTTAGTCTTTCAATTAGTTTTGTATAATTTATAACGTTTTGATAAGCACTTACAAGTTTGCATGCTTTAATTTTAAGCAAAACATGTTGGACCTTATAACTACTTTAACAACTTTGTATACCGTGTTTTACGCAAATAAATATATTATTATTATTATTATTATAAGGAAGTATAGTATAGCCAGAAAGAAAATATGTTTATTTTGCCCAAATGGACACACAATAAAATACATAAAATTGACAGACTATATGTGGACCCGGCATTACTTCATAGTACCATTAACACTAGAGAGAACACAGTTGTCAAGCTGTTTAATTGTCTATCGCGAGTTATGTTGAGTACCAAATAGCTTAGTAGCAATGAATAAGCTGTAGCTACGGAAAGAATGTTAATGGTTTCCTCTTTCTTTATACGTTCGGTTTTTGGAGAAAGTGTCCGTTCCCTGTCTCCTGTATGGCGTCTAAATCCTTTCTGGCTGAGGCTTATTCAAGAAAATGGACGACAGAATACTGTGAAAAGTATAAAACAGTAACTTTTGCTAGCGGCTTCTCAAAGTCAATTGTTTATGCAGGTACCTATATGGTTATTATTCCTTAAAAAAAAACCTAAAATCTGTGCGTCGCCAAAAACTAGGTGCGTTTTTAAAGCAGTGCTGGTATAAACAAGAAAAACGTTGAATGCTCAAAAAGTTAAAAACTTTTTTTACATTATTTATTTATTTATCGTAGTTACGGGCATACCTGTAAAAACCACTCGTGTGTGACCCCAAAGTGTCACTGGAAATGACGCCTAAAGAATAGGTTAATTCACTTCTCCTTCGTTTCTCGATTTACAATTCCCACTTGGCAGCCGAAACATGGAAACCATTTTGAGAATATCGTTCCACTAATGTAATAGTATTGTAAAATATCAAAGAGGTCAGCGTTGTACCCTACATTTGAAACAAAAGAACATTTTACTTAAGTTTCAGAAGTGGTTTTGGAACTGACAGCCCAATTTATTGCCGAGCAACATTATTTCGACTTCAAAACTAAAAGTTGTAAAGAAGCTTCAAGACATTGAATTACAACTCGTAAAGTTTGCCATATTTTGTTATATCCTGAACCAGGTAGGTATACACAATACTTACATAAAAGATTTTATTTTTATAGGCTCGCACTTGACGACTAACTCACCTGATGGTGAGCGTTGATATAGTCCACGACGGAACGCACTTGCCTTGAAGTAATTCGTTCACTCTTGACTTAAAAACTCCCTAGGCTGAAGTCATAGATGGTTGTAGCTATCAGGGAACACCGACTTTGGCAAGTAATGCTAATTTGGTCTAATCATGTCGAAAATATCCCTGTCAACAGTATCAAGCTCCCATTGCCCGTAGTTGACTGGTAGAGAATACGTAAGACGTAACACATAAATACATTTGTGCGTGATAATCTAAGGCCTACTCATAGACTATTCGTCACTTTACGCTTGGCGTACGCCTGCTTATATTTACATAAAAAAAAAACTATAGGAATTTCGTCGAAGAAGCGGTAATGACGTGCTCGCATCTGACGTAGAGGCTTCATGACGTCTGCCGTGTCATACGTCGGGGCGTATATCGAGCAAAAGCATGTTTTTATTTTTGTAAAAATGGCGGTAACGTCTTTGGCATCCGACGGCATTTATACAAATGATTGAAAACTGTATGCGTTTAATATGCCTCGTGTTCGTTGTGCCTCGTGTGTTGTTGTTGTGTCTGTTGTAGAAGAAGTTTGCGCGCTCTGACTACACTTTTCTCTCTACTCCACTCTCCCACTCCTCCATCCTATCTCATTACTCACTTTCAATATCTATGTTCTTCACACGCAAAGAATCTGCGTTCTTCCAACAATCTCCTACTGCTCTGTCCTTCTCATACTTCTGATTTTGTCCATTCTTCCTTCTATATACAGTCCATCCTTCTGTGGAATGCGCTTCCTCTCGATATCAGAACGGCCGAAAGTCGATATGCATTCAAGCGGAAATTGCGGAATTATTTCCTACACTGATAGCTGAACCGTCTCAGAATTATCATTTCCTAACTTCATATTAATATGTATATATTTATATATATATATTGGTATTTATTATATTGAATATATATGTATGTTTATTTTAACTCTATTATATATACCCTTTATACTTACTTTTGTCTTCTAGATTACATTGACTTTTTATGCACCTACCATATTGTCTCTTCACCACCCTAGGTTGACTGGTAGAGAATGCCTATGGCATTAAGTCCGCCTTTGTACAATGCGTTGCATAAAGAATAAATAAATAAATAAATACTACTCAAACTGTCTGGTGTATATTGAAGCCTCTCGAATCCACGCATGGACGCGTGGATTCGAGTAAGCCTTAATAAACAATTTGATCCGCTGACTCACGCACACAAGTTCGATTATAAGAACAATCAAAGTCAATCACAAAAGTTGACCAATATTTCCGTAACTACGATTATACTTGTGGTGTTCGAAGGAAAAACGTATCAGTGTGTTGCTCTATAATTGGTTGGTTCTAGTATAGGGACAAGACTCTTGACCCTTCATTGGAGGTCTACTCAGAAACGTCTCGATATTGAAAGCTCGCGAAAAAGTAGACCCCACTCGTCATCTGCAAATAATCTCCAAGATATTTGTTGAAGTGGCAAGTATTTCTTATGTTTGTTACAAATAACAACTAGTAATATTAGGGTATAAGAAAAAAATATATATATATTATCTGGGACATTCTTCTTTTTTACCCACAATTTATTTTCAGTACAATAAAATATGACAGAGGTGTATTCCGTCCGCTCTGTCACACAAATTAAAAAATACTCGCTTCAATATTGAAGTTGAAAAAAAGCCTCGATAAAATAATGTTTCTTGTATAGGAATACTTTTTAACTTTATTTGGATTTTTATTTATTTTACTTTTATTTTATTGAGCTGAAAATTTCACCTGATACGATTTATGAGGTAAACCCCGCTGACAGATGGACAAAAAGAAACAGAAGAAAAGATGGACAGGCAGATAAACGGACGAATGGATAGTAGAAGTTTAGTTATAGAGTCCCTTTAACGTTTGAATCCCCAACCGGTCCAATGAGACCGCGCTGTTATTGTTTTACTATTGTGTCTCGTTTCGCGGGTATCTGAGTAATTAACACTCTTTAGGTACATACGGAACCCTAAGAAGAAAAATATAATTACCTACCCACTTTAAAACCCTTGAATTGAAAAGAAAATTGAATATAAAAATATTTAAATACTCAAAATTTATGCCACAGTAATATAACAAAAAAGTTTATCTTTGAATCGTCGCTAAAGTACCTAATCGATTTAAAAGTTCCTACCTATATTGTGTATGTGGAGAGGCAAACACGTCTGAAGAAACTTGGGCGAGTAATCACGGCTCGTGACGAATACGGCACGCACAAAAACATGAGTTACTTTGATACCTACTGATTTGAAATTTTAAATTAGAAACTTCTTGGTTACGAGCAAATGCAGGACCTGAAAGTGTTTTTTTTTAAGTACTTCTCCCTTATTTTAACTTGCAAATTGGTAAGGTAATTATATTTTTAAGCTATGTAGTTTATATAGCATAGCTAGTCATATTTTAATAAAAAAAATATATTTTGTTATGTCACAGAAGTAAAAACGATTGCCAAACCGATAGACGGAGAATTTATTTACAAATAGAGCTTATACAAATATAATTTAATAATTAATTACATAGAAGCGTTTCATTGTGTCTTCGCTCTCGCAGTATAATTTATTTCCAGCTAGTTACTCTGTAAGGCCCTGGACAGAGGCTGTATTATACACTTTCGAGTTTAAACAGGTATAAACTTGAAGGTGTGTACCACACAGCCTCTGACCACAAACGAAAAACATTGGGTTTAGGAATATCTATAGCGCAACCTTCTCGAAGTGGCTATTAATTTACCCGGGCTCAGCTCCCGACGGCGAGGTAGCGGGTTTGAATACCTTATCACGGGCAATCTTGAAAGAAACTGCCTGTGAACAATGTACAGTACATTATTTAGGCTCTTAGGATTGGAGTTAGGATACAAGAAAGGTGAACAGCAACTAATTAAGGATTTATTTATAGTTTCTTATGTGTTACTTCGAAAGTTAGTCGTTAAAGAAATTCGCCACTGTAATAATTAATCTTAGTATATATGGCACTAGGAATTTCGGTAGAATGGTGAATTTTTTAAGAGCCTATTCTCTTTAGCCTTAAAGACACCTAAATTATAATTAGACGGGAAGATCGCAGCAGGGAAGTTGTTCCAGTCCTTCGATTAACGCGGTATAAACGACAATAATTTTTGAAAGCAGTAACCATGGAGTTTCTTGTCAGTTCTTCTCCATGTGAAACGACCAATGAAACCGTGCACTAGCTTCTTACGTTTTATGGTCAGGTATAAACTTAACCAGCTATAAACTAGAAAGGTGTGTACCACACTGCCTCTGACCACAAACGAGGAACACTGGGTTTAGGAATATCTATAGCGCAACCTTCTCGAAGTGGCTATTAATTTACCCGGGCTTAGCTCCCGACGGCGAGGTAGCGGGTTTGAATACCTTATCACCGGCAATCTTGAAAGAAACTGCCTGTGAACAATGTACAGTACATTATTTAGGCCTTTAGGATTGGTGTTTGGGTATATGTTAAGTACTAAATAAAGGTGATCAGCAACCATTTAAGGATTTATTTATAGTTTCCTAGTGTTACTTCGAAAGTTAAAGAAATTCGCCACTGTAATTAATGTTGCTTAATATTTTTTTAGTATATTATTATCAGACACTAGGAATTTCGTTAGAATGTTGACTATTCTCTTTAGCCTTAAAGACACCTAAATTATAATTAGACGAGAAGATCGCAGCAGGGAAGTTGTTCCAGTCCTTCGATTAACGCGGTATAAACGACATTAATTTTTGAAAAAAGTAACCATGGAGTTTCTTGTCAGTTCTTCTCCATGTGAAACGACCAATGAAACCGTGCACTGGCTTAACCAGCTATAAACTCAAAGGTGTGTACCACACAGCCTCTGACCACAAACGAGGAACACTGGGTTTAGGAATATCTATAGCGCAACCTTCTCGAAGTGGCTATTAATTTACCCGGGCTTAGCTCCCGACGGCGAGGTAGCAGGTTTGAATGCCTTATCACAAGTAATCTTGAAAGAAACGGCCTGTGAACAATGTACAGTACATTATTTAGGCTTTTAGGATTGGTGTTAGGGTATATGTTAGATGCTAAAGAAAGGTGGACAGCAACTAATTAAGGATCTATTTATAGTTTCTTAGCGTTACTTCGAAAGTTAGTTGTTAAAGAAATTCGCCACTGTAATTAATGTTGCTTAATATTTTTTTAGTATATTATCAGACACTAGGAATTTCGGTAGAATGTTAAATTTATTAAGAGACTATTCTCTTTAGCCTTAAAGACACCTAAATCATAATTAGACGAGAAGATCGCAGCAGGGAAGTTGTTCCAGTCCTTCGATTAACGCGGTATAAACGACAATAATTTTTGAAAAAAGTAACCATGGAGTTTCTTGTCAGTTCTTCTCCATGTGAAACGACCAATGGAACCGTGCACTGGCTTCTTACGTTTTATGGTCAGGTATAAACTTAACCAGCTATAAACTAGAAAGGTGTGTACCACACAGCCTCTGACCACAAACGAGGAACATTGGGTTTAGGATTATCTATTGCGCAACCTTCTCGAAGTGGCTATTAATTTACCCGGGCTTAGCTCCCGACGGCGAGGTAGCAGGTTTGAATGCCTTATCACGAGTAATCTTGAAAGAAACGGCCTGTGAACAATGTACAGTACATTATTTAGGCCTTTAGGATTGGTGTTAGGGTATATGTTAGATGCTAAAGAAAGGTGAACAGCAAATTAATAGAATTTCTTAGTGCTACTTTGTAAGTACGAGTAACTTCTTAAAGCAATTCGCTAGTGTAATTAATCTTAATCATTATTTAAGTATTTTCTTTTTTAAATATGTTTTTAAATAAAGACAATAAGAATTTCTATAAAATTAGAATGAAAATAATATACAAACATGTAAAGTGACACAAGGCACCCATTGCTGGAAAACTATCTGTAAACTAATATTTATTCTGTGCGGTAATCAAACCTGCAAAATGGAATACAGCAGTCGTGCCATTATACAATTTATCTTTTAAAAGAAGATATTTTCTCATGCCATATCACAAGAACCATGAATTTTGCAAGACAACGTAAATGGGTAAAATAGCGTACGACACGACTTGTATAAAGTGTGTGTTTTGCATAAGTGAAAGAATTTTCTTTATTTATTGACTTAGATAAGAAAATTCTATAAGCGAAATAATATCTCACGTTGGCACATAGCACATTAATTATTAAAGGAGAAACTGACCGACTGACATACTGATATATCAATGCACAGTTGACTACTGTCTACTGAGTCTGAAAGCAAGAAATTTTACACACTATCGCACTGCGACGCCGTAGTAAAACCACATAATAAAGCTGGTTAAAAATAATAATGTAGTACTTGCTAAGATAATCAGAAGCCAGTAAATATGACTCCAGTCTTGCCATGAAGTACCGTGTTACCCTAGTTAATGGGTTATGGAGGTCTAGTAGGCAGCCGCTCCTCGTAAAATACTGGTAATTAGCTAAATCCGGCTTGACTGGAAGCCGACCCCAATATAGTTGGGAAAAGGTAAGGTAGATGATGACCTGCTAAAATAACCATTTATTCAAAACGAAGGGGGAAAGCTGAGCTTGACTTTTCTGGAGGGACTGGCTCGCAGGTAATGGCAGAAGACAGACGTGTATGTAAAAGGGAGAGACAGACCTTTGCCCAGCTGTGGAATATAACGGTCAAATATATAATATATAATAATGAAAGCGTGACCTGAGAAAAAGAGGTTAAATCCAAAAAAAAAATGTATGTGGTATTACTAACTAGTAGGAGAATCATGTCTTGACACTTTAATTTTTTTTTTTATTTACTACAATGTGGCTGAATAATGTTAGCAATTAAATTTTAAAAAAAAAACTCCAGGTCGCGCTTTCATTAGACGCACAGGCTCACGTTTAACCACTATGTCACCTGTTGGTAAGCGATGATGTGGTTATCGATTGAGCACACCTTCCTAGAAGTAAACTAGTAACCATGATAGAAACAAGCTACGTACAATACATTATTTAGTAATTAGGATGAGAATAAGTAGGTGTTTTAGGTACAAAAGAAAAGTAATCAGAAACTTGTTCATAATTTATTTGGAGTTAGAATTACTTGGAAATAACGTTAGTAGTAAATTAGACAAGAGTATTAGGAAATTCTATGGATAAAATCCATACCAATTAACTTAGGTAAACATGAAGGGAGAGTTTTTTTTACGTGTTAAAACATCAAATAACCCCTTCTACTTCGACAGGAGTGAGTATCAGTCTTTTACGTACTAAAACCCACGTGCAATTTTCAATTGGGTTCTAGGGTCATTGCGGTAATTCTTTCGAAAAAACCCACTGCCCACAATAAAAAGATGTGTCATATTTTTTGCAAATAAAGTGCAAGTTAATTTAGAGTTTATTCATTCTTGTTGGTAAAAAAAAATATAAATTTCTGACTGTTTTAAGCACATTTTCATGTCGATGAAAAGCTCTGAAAAAATTAGCTCACTACAAAAATAAAATGTGCTTACTTTTGATTACAGTTTTATTAAATTTTTAAGTGAGTCGTGCCGTCGCTGCGGGCGAAACTATTTTTAAATGGACATTAGCTGACGACAGGAGTACCTACAAGAATAATAAATTACGTCGCTAGATTAGATTGTCCCGCAAAAACGAAGTTATCTATACTTAATTTTTTAAGTGCTTCAATTTACGGTTCCTTCAAAATAACCCTGAAAGTTAAATTTGAACCTAAAAGTGTTGTTTTAAGTTACTTTTAATTTACATTTAAAGGCTGTTTTAGGTTTCAGACACCTGCTAAAAACTGAAAAGAATTACTCAAGCGTGTTTTATACATTTTTATTACAAAACTTGAGACTGTGATCCAAGGAATAAGTCCTTTAAACCAATTACTCACTTTATTTTTTTTTGTAAAGGCTGATGTCAAAATATAATTTATCGCCCGTCGGGGACTTAAGATCGATGTTCTAGCTACATCGATTAATGTCCGATATTAATAATACGGTCCGAATAGTTGTGTTACGTATCGGAAAACAAATGGTAAAGGTGACTGAATAATAATATTAAAGGTATCGGATATATTCGGAATCGAATTAGGGCCTTCTGGGATGAAAATTATTTCATATTTCATTTCAATAATGGATATTTGTAACGTATAATGAGCTAACGAAACGGTTCGATACTATAATATTATACTAATTCAAAAAATAATAATTTGACGCTAGTTACGATACGTTATGTTAGACGTTAATGACGATAGTGTCACGCTTCACAGGACTGAATAGGAGAAAAAAGAATGTATTGCGTCGACCTCAAGTAATATGGGACAAGAGGAAGAACAAGAAGAAGTGAAGAACGGCACCAGGATTGTTAAAACATTCGACCAAATCAAAGAATGAAACTCGTATGAAATAGTTTATTTTTAATTTTTTTGCATTACCTTTCAATTCAAAACACTTCTCCTTTCTATCCTGTAAAACGAACAGAAAGTTGAAAAAATAAGATTTTTTTTAGAGTCCGAAAAGTTGTATTGCTTCATTTGATCCATATACGACTTTCATCGAATAGGGAATATGCATAAAAAATAAAATGGCCTGATTTTTTTTCCCTAAACCTCTAAGGTCGTAGTATTACACTCAATTCGTTATTTTCTAATTTAATATGCATTTAATTATTTAAAACATAAATCAAAAAGTGGAAAATTTACGAGCGAAATTCGAATTTGTAAAACGCCTCACCATTGGTCGTATGAAAACGACCAATGGTGAGACGACGACGGCGACGACTTTGACGTCATAGGGCACAAAACTGACAGGAATGGTGAATTTATCTGGTGTACTTTTTATAGTGTTTTACACATTGGTATCATGCAATATCTATAAAACGGTTTTTTTTATTCTTCCATGATTATTACGCGACTAAAACACCTTGTTATCTATCAAACTAACTCTTAATGCAAACAATAAACTGACAGGACGTACCCTATGACGTCACGCCTCAAGCGCGCGAGAAATAGGAGCGTTTGAACTCGTCAAATTAAACCAATATCTTTAAGATTTTATAAAAAAGTAATTACTACTCTTACAGATATGGTTTATTTTTTTTCTACATCAAAATGAAGTGAATATTGAATAAAAATAATAAAAAAATTGCCTGCATATTCCCTATTGCTAAACAAATAAAGAAAAAGGAAAGAAATTAAAATTCGAAGTTCGAAGAAGATCGATATTGTCCTTTGTATAGTCCTAAAAAAATCATACATGATTAAAATTTCACATGCATACCTACCAAATATGCACTTAGCACAGAGTGGAGATGTCAGTACACTATTACTGACAAGAAAAATTATAGCTGTTGGTGGTCCAGCTTTATGGTAATTACATTTTTTATCTAATCCTAACCTCCTTTTATTTTCAAAAGACTGCTATATTATGTACTAGCTTCTGCCACCTGCTTTGCCCTTTTAAAATTAGAACATAAACAGCGTAAAATTACTCAGTACGATGAAACTTTTTATTGTTGAAAGAATTTTTTGAAATCAAGTAGTTTTTGAGTTAAATCGCAACACACAAACAGTACATTAAATCTTTCCTCTTTGTAATATTAGCTAGTAATTGATCGATCACTATTGTACCGTATAACCAATGACCGAGCACGCGTACCTAGAAATAATTTAATCAATCTTGATTAAAAGCACCCATCATTATCATCTACCTTGCCTTTTCCCTACTATGTTGGGGTTGGCAACCAGTCAAGCCGGATTTAGCTGAATACCAGTAATTTACGAGGAGCGGCTGCCTACCAGACCTCCACAACCCATTAACTGGGGTAACACGGTACTTCATGGTAATACTGGAGTCAGATTTTACTGGCTTCTGACCATTCTTGATTAAAAGCAACCATGTAGTTAAATATTGTAGCAAATAAGTCAGATACTTTCAAGCTTACGTGACAAGGAAATCTTAACATATTGCATTCCCTCACGATTTTTCAGATCTGCACTTAATACACAGATTTATATAGAAATGCAATAACTTGCAATATGAAACGTTAAAGTGAAGTATGACTGTTTTATTTGTAATATTTCTTCAATATTTCATACTGACATTACTAAAGGATATTGCATTCTCCGTTCTTGAGATTTGAATATGAAATGGCTGTTTAATATTTAGATAAATAGATGTTTCATTTGAGCTTTTGCGATGTTTGTTTTGATCTCAAGTAATAAACAACGAAGGTTGACCTAGAGCTGTCCAAGTGAATTTTAAGTTAATATAATTAAAATTAACTTAATTTAATTGTATTCTAATTAAGAACAGGAAAAGTTTCGAGACACACAGCCCCTTAGGCTGACCAGTAGATTTCATCACACTTAGAAATTTCACAGATTTCACACCAATATAAAAGCACCAATTTGTAGGCTCATTTGTATATTTTGTTACTCCTTCGCGCTTGAATTCCGAGACACGGGCAGACCAAGTCCTGGAATAGAATAAATTATATTTTTTCATATGCCATTTTAGTTTGGCAATTCTTTGGGCTATGTCGGTAACCTTGGTTCTCTTGCGGATATTTTTATTTCTGATGTGATCACGCAAGGAAACTCCGAGCATATCCCTTTCCTTTGCTCTTTGGATGACTTTAAGCCTTCTGAGGAGGCCCATTTACATAATAGTAATCAATTATTCAGTTTACTTTCAGAGAAAGTGTTATTCTTCAAAATATTTCCAACAAATAGTTTCTACAGCTCATCTAAGTTCATAAATTCGCCAAGTTTTATAACTTAACCACCTAGATGTTCTGGTATTCACAAAAAAACTTTGACAGTTTTTTAAGCAGGTGCAAAATTTAACGCTATCTCAAATTAATTATCTCAGAAAAGTTTTAATTCGGTTAGCTGTAATATTTATTAGCAATCTTGTGGTTTATGAGGGTTTAGAGGCAGAGGAACTTTTACTAAACTCGATTTATTTATTAGGTACTAGATTTTTTCCCCAGTGTCGCTCCTGTAGCCAACTCTCACAATAACCGTGAATTTTTTTGAGATAAAAAAAAAGATTTATGAAACTAAGAAGAAGTGTAATTTTCTGACAGTGTTTTTTTTGCAATATGATATAGTCATATGATATAAGTAGGTAGTGCTACCGGTTTCTAAATTTTATAAATTATATTTTCGAATGAAATTAATTATCACAGAGCACCTAAATGGAAATGTCACGGAATGTGGTATTTTTATGCCACTTAAACCAAACTTTTTAATGAACAGATCAACGACTTAGGTCATCACCATCACCACAAACATCAAAAGATGGGCAAGTATTTCAATATGTCAATTTGTAGGTATATGTATCTACTTACATAGACCAGATTGTGTTTTTGAAAATACGACAGACAAGAAAGTCGAAAGGTGAGTTCGAAATTCTTGGAGGACCTGCTGGACCTTTAAAGAACACAAAAAGAAAATCTTCTGGTAATTCTGAAAAGGAAACTTATTGACACGTGCCAATGCATTCTACTCTCTAGAATGAAGATACCTTTGCCTTTGCAGTGGGACACACAATAGGCTAAAAATATAACAACCCCAGTGAACACCATTCACACATAGAAGGAGCTGTGTAACGATTTTAATACCACCTTGATAAAAAAGTTAGCAGCACCAGATAAAGTTGAAAAAAATATCGTTAAGTAGAGATTCTTTTACAGATAACCCACAAGTTCTTTAGAAAAGATTAAGTACTACTACTAGCAAATCTTATTCGAGGAGCTCGTGGCTACATAATAACAGCCGCACAGGTCGATCTTCAAGGTTAAGCAACGCTTGCCTAGGTTGGTCTGTGGATGGGTGACCATCTTAACATAACGAGTTTCCTCCGTGCCTCGGAAAGCACGTTAAGCCGTTGGTCCCGGCTGTCATTTGTAGATCTTTGGCAGTCGTTACGGATAGTCAGAAGCCAGTAAATCTGACTCCAGTCTTGTCATGAAGTACCGTATTACCCCAGTTAATGGGTTGTGGAGGTCTGGTAGGCAGCCGCTCCTCGTAAAATACTGGTATTCAGCTAAATCCGGCTTGACTGGAAGCCGACCCCAATATAGTTGGGAAAAGGCTATGCAGATGATGACTAGCAAATCTTATTCGATAAATTACGCAGTCCTCATGGGAAATCTCTCATTGGAATCGATTGAACGCGGGTCAGCTGTTATACCCCGCCGATTATTATCTCATTGACCCCACTGTGAAGGTCAAAGACATTATAGTTACTTACTACTAATATTTATAATGTTTTCTTACTGTGCCGAAATATGGTTGTATTATCGAAACTAAGTTATTTTTAATCACTAAATTGTAAAACCAGTCTTTAATCCGGTGTTTCAGTGCACATCAATAACTCTTTTTCGATGTGCATGTGTATCGGTGTGTGTTGTCGATCACAGTGTAGCGTCGCTATAGTTACGCTGTAAATAATTAATATTTCAAATGTCACGGACGTACATCTTTTATTCTGTATTATTAGTTGATTATTAGTTATTCTGTATACTCTGCCTATCCTTGTGCGATTTTCACCTTCCACTCTTAAACTGCTATATGTGTATCGTGTGTGGACTTCTCACAATATACCTCAAGCTAAGTACATACGGGTTTTATTCATCTCCCGTAAATACCCACTTCAACAGGTTGATTTTAGTTAGTAAAAGTCCGATATTCCCTCTCGCTCAATTTAAAGAGGTTTCATTTTTGAGAAATTATTTCATGATTTACGCCTCAAAAAATCCTCTTAACACATAATCACTATCCTCTTCGAACAACGCACTTCAATGGAATGCCAATATTTACTGTTGTATGTACAGATTTACATAAGAGATGCTTCACACACGTAATCTCCTTACGACCCAATCGTACGGCTAGGCGAATATCGTCTTTGTAGAACAGTCTTAACACGAAATAGGTAAGTACAAAAGGCTAGTGTTTGATTTGGTGGCGCAGTAAGTCGCGTCCTAGGAGCTACGGTTACGGGCCTATTTCACCACCTATGATTAAGTTGCCAGTAACTTACTTGGCAGATAATTTTATACAAATTTTGTTCCATTTTTGAATTTATTCAGTTTACTTCCCGGATAAATTCAAAAATGGAACAGAATTTGTATGAAATTATCTGCCAAGTAAGATACTCGAAACTTAATCATAGGTGGTAAAACAGGCCCTTACGTCAGTTTTTATGTCGTATATTTGAGGTAGGTAGGTATACCGCTACGTAAAAGCCTGAACTGAACCTATTTGGTGCAGCCGTAAGTAAGACACAATGTTAATGTATGTAGTTATAAGATTCTATAAAATTATTAGAAAGTAGAATTATTATTGTTACTTCATTGTGTGTATCTGTGTGCCAAATAAATGTTTTTTTTACTTTAATTAAACTCAAATAGAATTTGGATCTGAGTGGAGTAAGAGAGCGTGTCAGACTTTTACTAATTAAAACCTACCTGTGTCTCTTTAGTTGCTCTTTGTGGGGTGACTTTGTCAACCAGACCTACAGTGATATTCTGCAAATATCTAACTGTAAAGACTAATATGATGTGAGTGCACTTTGACTGCATTGACTGCTCACTTCGTGTTCACTTCACGGTAAGTTACTTACAGCATTAATGTGATATTTTCATTACGGCCTATTTCACCACCTATGATTAAGTTGCCAGTAACTTACTTGGCAGATAATTTCATACAAATTTTGTTCCATTTTTGAATTTATTCAGTTTACTTCCCGGATAAATTAAAAAATGGAACAGAATTTGTATGAAATTATCTGCCAAGTAAGATACTCGAAACTTAATCATAGGTGGTGAAACAGGCCCTTAGGCGTATAAAACTGACCTTCTGTACCTAATTATTTCGTGGCATTTTCTCTGTTCTATTCAGATCTGAATCGCTTTACAAAACACACAAAAGGATCGAGAGAATAGTGTTCGAATCTCTGAGAAAAATCGTGTTTGTATGAATACTACTTATTGAATTAATGTGGGATTGTGGATTCTATTTTCGGTTTGATAAAAGATTTATCTATTGAATAAATGTTTTTAGATAAGAAAATAGATTGAAAAAAATTGCAAACAATTTCACATAGGTACTATGTTAAAAGTTTCATTTGATTGCTTTATAAATAACCATTTTAGCAACAGAGAGAAATTTTAGAAGTATGCGGAGCACGTATAAAGTTTCACAAATCTCCAACCAAGCGAGTATTGCGCCTGGTCTGAGCAATTGCTTGACAGTTGTTTTTCGGAGTGTTGTACGTTTTAATTTGTCGAAATCTCTAACATCGCGATTTAGGTTGTGTTCTTTACTTAAGAAATAATATAGCACTTTACTAGAAATTAAGTGAGATAAGTCAAGACAATACAGGTTTCATTATAACTTTGAATTCCTTTAACAAAATAATTTAATTGTTAACTATCTAATTTAAAATCCACCAGTCAGAAAAAATAGCAAATATGGGTCCCGTCTATTTTGCTGAGATCTTTTTGAGATGCACGTACGTTCATTAGGTGAGATAAAAATAATGATAAAAAAATTATGTCACTGTAGTCAAACTTTTACCCTTCTCTAAAACAATACACTTCTCAATACATCTTCTATCTCGCTCACATTTCACCAGTCAGAAAAGTCCAGCAAACATTTCGCCTCGATGTCCAGCCCCTACGTCAGTGTTCGATCACTAACTCAACGTGTCAGCTAAACAAATACAGTTAATTGTGTCTCTATGTAGTTAGATCTGTTTGGATAGCTGCGCGGCTAAAAGGACCGCAAACACTGATATTAGGATCAGTGTTTATCCGATATTGGTGACGTCACAATATGAGATGAACGTGTGATGGATTAGCTAGTAGAGGTAAATGTTTTTTTTGGGTTATAACTAGCGAATCGAGCCCAGCTTTACGCGGATGTGACATATTTTCAAAATGTATGTCTTTTTTTACTTATCTCGATTTATACCTATTGGTGATAATTCCATGAAAATCATTTCATTACTTTTTGGGTTAACACGAACTGACAAACAGACAAAAGGACGCAATGGGGCAAATTGTTTTATAATATGTAAGGATTAGCCATCGCCGTCCTTCTTGGGCGTAGGTCTCCCTCACATTCTGAGTGTTATTTTCTTCACTATCCGGAACGATTTCTATTCGTCTAGACTGTAATTTTTAGGCCAATCCTCAACACAACACCCGTAAACGTAATTTATGAACAAGCACTATAAAAATACTTCACCGTACTTATAACCTGAGTTAAGAGCCTTCTTGACCTCACACTGTTTTTAATGTTATTTTTATTGTATTGTGTGTATGATTGTGTAATGTACGAATATAAGATTCTTTCTTTCTTTTCTTTATTATGGTTGTGTCCATTGTGTAACATCCCAATTTAAAATAACGCTAGGCTAAGCAGAACGTCCACTGAAGACCAGTTTCTTGAAAGAAAAACTTCCTCAATTCATATAGATGACACATCAAAACGTAGAGTAATTTAAAAAGTAAAATTGTACTCAAAGCTCGAGACATAAAGCTTGAAGGAGCAATATACGAGACCGTAAACGTATCTTTTTTAAAAGAAAAGATATCCTTTGTTCGCTTTCTTTAACCTTAATAAGGGCTGAAATTAAACGCAAGTTCTCATACAGAAAGGTTTAAGGGAATATGTCAGATGATAAAATGATGATTAAAAAAAGAAAAGTACTAAAAACTAAATAAAATAATGATTCTAAACTGTTAAAAATAAATATTTAAGACTAAACTCTTTCAAAATGACCATTAAAACTTCTGAAAAGAAAAGCATAATCACGTAAATAGTAAAATGTGTCAACTAAGCATTTGGATAATTCTTTAAATAGTGTATTAGCACTCGAACCCTACGGCCCAACAGTTTCTACCCCAAAGGACTCGAAAACATAACTGCTGACGAGGTAATTATAAACTTGGTCAAATTATTGCCACAAACAGGGTAAAAAATACCTAAACTAACATCTAACTATAGTGCTTGAATACAATGTGTTGTTTTGAAAGTGTATGGCATTTCGGGAGGTTGTAAAAAAAGTCACAAATAATCATACAAAAATACAATACTTGGTCAGTAATAAATAATACATTTTATTTTATTTTTTTAATTTTAGTTGGTTTTCAGAATGAGACCGTTTTCACATTATCCGATCCGATATCGGTATCGGACGCCGATACGATATCGGGGTAAGTAAAATGTATGAAATGCTGTGCTCCGATATCCGATATCGGGTCGGACAATATGAAAGACAGGTACATATCTCATACATTTACCTTACCCCGATATCGTATCGGCGTCCGATACCGATATCGGATCGGAAAATGTGAAAACGGTCTAACTCTCTAAACAAACGTGCGGGAAGTGTATGTGCTTTGGATTAATGAAATAGTGTTTCTTTGTGTGAAAGCGCAGATATAGGGCGAGTATCAGACTGGCCGCGTTTTAATAAAGGTAGTTCACACGTACCGATTTCCATAATGAAAAAATAAATAAAAAATTACTTACTCATTTTATTATTGATTCGAGTCGAGTATCACTAACATAATTACCTCCTGAAATGCCATACACTTTCAAAACAACACATTGTATAGTCGGATATTGAACAAGGTACATAACAATTGGCGTACCACAGGACAGTATTCTTATTTTTTTACTATTCCAAATGTATAATAATGACGTGCCTTAAGCCGTTGTTTATCCCATAGTACTATTTGCTGATGATAATATAATTTATACAGTAACAATATTTATTTTTTAAATACACCTTATCAATCATGAAATAATTAATTTCAATAGTCGTTCTTATAGAGAATAGAGGGATTGTGACGAATCTTTACCTATACTATCTATACTAATATTATGAAGCTGAAGAGTTTGTTTGAACGCGCTAATCTCAGGAACTACTGGTCCGATTTGAAAAATTATTTCAGTGTTAGATAGCCCCTTTATCGAGGAAGGCTATAGGCTATATATATCATCGCACTAAGACTAAACTAACTCTACACGCGGACGAAGCCGCTGGCAGAAGCTAGTGAAATATAAAGGCCACGTTGAAAGGAACTTGCCGCTTTTGTTTACCACCAAATATTGATATACATTATGTGTAGCATAATATACCCGCTGCTGGGACTCAGACCCTCTCTCTAGTCTCCTATAGAATAAAAGTTATGGTGAAATACGGTCCATTTCCTCTCGGGAATGGACCGTACATATGTGTGTATATTTATATTGATTTCCACTTACCTTTTTTACCCATCTTATCTCGCGCGCCTTTTCATTAATACCATAATCATATAATAAAAACCTCATTTCAGTCATCTGCTACGTTTCATAAAAGGTATAAACCTCTTTAATACGTGTTGTAAAGAATTTATTGTCTATTAAATTCCTTCTTAGGTTCAACGAAGCATGTAACGAATGCTGGGGCGTTCGCGAGATATTAAATTTGAATGGCTTGGCGTAATATCCTGAAGTTAATTTGAAAGATATACGAAAATGTCATAGGGAAAGAAGAGGTGTAGGATTTTTATAGTATTACGTTATAATCATAGTCAAAGTAATTCGTAATTCGTATAAAGAAACTTTTAGCATACCGATCGATGCAGACACCAGTAAATCTGACTCCAGTCTTGCCATGAAGCACCGTGTTACCCCAGTTAATGGGTTGTGGAGGTCTGGTAGGCAGCCGCTCCTCGTAATATACTGATACCGGCTTGACTGAAAGGCGACCCCAATATAGTTAGGAAAAGGCTTGGCAGATGATGATGCATAAGATACTGCATATTGCATGCTTGTCTTTCATCAGGTGGCTAAATTCTATAAGGTTTCTGGCATTGTCCTTTGCATGATCTTTTGAAGTATATATTTGTCTAACCATCCCGTAAATAAGAGCGTTTTTCAATAAGAACTCTATTTATACGATCACCTTCAAATAATACTTTCATTACAAAAAAGTTAATGGCTATAACGACACCGAAATCCAAATAACATCGTCGAACAAATTCCCGAACAAACCGTAAAACGTGTTTGCACAAAATATTCTTATCACGAAAATAAGCTGAATTCTTAATCCTATTTTTCTTCGCATTTACTTTCAGACAGTTAAAGAGTAGGTTTTGGCAGCTAGCCAGGAGTGAAGGCTATCTTAGTGCCTGCCTATGTATAAGTAAAAGTTTGGGATAAGGCGCTATGGTTAATGGGTCGGGGATAATCACTGATCTCTGAGTCACATTGGGAAGATGTAAGACTGCTTAAGGTCGCCACCATGACATTCATTTAAACTTAAGGTCTTTTTTATAATATGTTTTTTATGCCCTTTTTAGGGTTCCGTGCCAATTGGCAAAAACGGAACCCTTATAGTTTCGCCATGTCTGACCGTCCGTCCTCGCTTAATCTTTGTGACCGTTAGGTCTAGAAAGCTGAAATTTGGTACCAATATGTATGTCAATCACGCCGACAAAATGCAAAAATAAAAATTGGAAAAAAATGTTTTATTAGGGTAGCCCTCCTACATGTAAAGTAAAACGAGATTTTTTTTTAATTTCAACCCTTACGTGTGATATATGGTTGGATAGGTATTCAAAAATGAATACGAGTTTACTAAAATATTTTTTTTGATAATATCAATAATTTCGGAAATAATCGCTCCAAAAGTAAAAAACAATGTGTCCCCCCTTCTAACTTTTAAAAAATCTGGAAAGTACAGCTTTATAAAGATTTTCTAGGAAAATTATTTTGAACTTGATGGGACGAACAGTTTTTGAAAAGTTGGGGACACTTATTGTGACGGACGGGAAACTACGGAACCCTACACTGAGCGTGGCCAGACACGCTCTTGGCCGGTTTTTAATAATATTTCTTTATATTTATGTATCTACCATGATGTCTCGTTTTGGTTGACGGGCAGAGAGCGCCTGCATTGTGTTCCATGAAGTTTTAATAATTAAACAATTTACCTTTTTCTTTAAACTAAAATAACATTGATTAATTTTGAAAGAAAACATTACGGAGTAATTTAGTTTAAAAAGGTCTACTTCGCTATCGCGAGTTTATGCGTGATGATAATTTAAAAAAAAAAACTATCAGCACGAGTTTATGTATGTTGATTAAAATATATTTAATTTATATTAGCGGCCTTATTACTTATTTCCAAATGGAATGATATAATCATTAAAATCATATTATAGGCCTTTCAGTTCGTCATACCCTATTAAATGACGGTCTCATGAAATAGCAATTCAATAGCGTAAATCAACCTTAAAAAAATAAATTTTGCGGGCTAAACTGGCACTTTAAAAAAATGACTTATCATTTAATGTTATCAGTGGATCGGTTAAAACTTGGTGTTATTTTAATGCAAGAAGCACAACGTAATAATATCGTAAAATCGTATGCTCTAGCAACGTGTTAAGGATCGAAGTGCATCGGAGCAATGAATCGTGGTGATGCTGATATCATTATGTCACTGGCAAGCTGTGATACTTGCGTTTTAAGCTTTACAGATCAATGGTCTTTGGTACTATAACTTAAACTTAATAATATATCTTTTAAATTAGTTACAGAAGCTGTTTTCATTATTAGCAAAGTGATTTTTGTAGAGATTGTGACGTAAAATTGGTGTAGCTTTGAATGTCAAGTATCTAGACAACTGGATATATATTCAGAGTGGAAAGAAGTCTATTCGTTGTATATGGAGTGAATAGATGTGTCAGTTTTATTGACGAAAACCCAAACATTTTCTACAGCCTTCGAAAAATTTCACAGCTTGACTTACATAAATATGGGTACGACGACCTCTATAATATGTACTAGCTGTTCAAGCATGGATATGCATTCAGCCCAAGAATAACAGAGGGTAACTTAAAGGTTTAGAATACAAAGCCTGTTTTGTTCTCAAAATCAACACGGAAAATCCTAATCTTAATCTTATGTCTACAAAAAAGACAATGGCCGCCAAAACATGGCTTCCGTGAAACCAGGAAAATGGTTCAGATTATCTTATGAAGTCAGGAACAAGTTTATAACTGGAGTTAAAATGCAGCGTCATTTCTTTGATGTTGTTTTGCTTTTGTTTATTGCGTATCGTCGTCCTTAGTTATAGGGTTGTGAATTTGGCTGATGTGAATAGGGTAACTTATAAACGAGAGTTAAAAAGAAAAACTAATGAACAATGAAGCTTTAGAGGTGGAACGTAAAAGAAATCTGAAGGAACATAGCTGAGATTAGTCTTGTAAAATATTTCACCCTTCGACTCACAGCAATAAAATTATTATATTTTATGATAACAAAACCCTCAAATAACCAAAATTATACGTCTATTAGGTCAACCTAATATTAACATTGTTATTTTAAATTAAAGTAGGTAGGCACAATTGTAGTGTACAATTATTATTTTTATGAGGCATATGGTGCTTACCTATAAGAAATTTTGTGTTACAGTGCATACAATTGTTGCATGGCCAATAAAGATAAATCTACTTATAACGTATGTATAAATAGAGATACTGATTGAGTGACATATCAGCGCAAAGCTGAAATTATGGGACCAAAGAGCGCAAAATTATACACTAGGTCATTTGATTTGTGACGTAAACGAGAACTAAGAGAGGATTTTCCAAAATTCCCTCCCTAAGGGCATGAAACGGGGGTTCGCAGTTTGTAATTACTAGGCGCTTACTTAGGCGCGAGCAATGCCACTGGCAGAATCAAGTAAACAAATAATTCAATATACTTTAATAATTCTTTAGGGGACTTAGTCTGAGCTCTTCCAAAATAAATACCAGTAAGTAACTAATAATTCGTTTTTCAATAAAAATTCAATAAAGAAAGCTTACTAAAAAAATATTTTTGTCTCGACACTTTTCCAGCCAATTTTGCAGTTACAACCCTAGTATTATCCATGAATGGCGGTTTTCCGTACAAATAATGGGGTTTTTATTCTACCCTCCGAATAAAACAGCCTTCTCCTTTGTCTGTATTACGGAACATGGTTCGTTAATTAACCCGGCTATCAATCTAATGAACATCGCTGTTTTCATTGTACCAATGAGTTAGGATGAGTTAGGCTCCATTTCTTTGATCGAGAATTTTGGTGGCAGCTTTATGGATATTCGGTCATGATTGAATGATGAGGGTTTTTTTTTTTAACTGACTTCGAAATGGAGAAATCTATTATTTTTTGGGCTGTATAGTACAGTACAACATGTAACATAATAAACGCATATACTAAAAATAGTATGTTCAGAATCAGCTTCTGAATCGTTTTCAGCTATTTTAAAAGAAGGTAATTGTTTTATCCTAATTTAATAATTGACGACACAAAATTACCTATTTTGATAAATTATAGTTATATCTCTTGTTTTACTAAAAACTTTGTCTGTGCATTTTTTTGTTTATAATATAAACTAGTGCTTGACTGCGATCCCACCTAAACAAAGCAATCGGTAGTAAGCAGTGATGCAATTAACTCAGCTATTAATCTAATGCACTTCGCTGTTTTCACTGTCAGAATGAGTTAGGCTCCATTTCTTTGATTGATATTTTAAAGGCAGCTTTATGGATATTCAGTCATAATTGAAAGATTTAAGTTTTTGTTTTTTTTTTTTAACAGGCTTCAAATAAGAGGAGATCAAAAAAGTGGTTATATGTTCGGCTGTGTGTAGTTATATTTTGTTTATATGTTTTTTCACCGATTTCTCGGTTAATCTATCACATACCCGCGAAACGACACAATAGTAAAACAATAACAGCGCGGTCTCATAGGACCGGTTGGGGATTCAAATGTTAATGAGAGCTGTTCCAAAGTGATGTTCATCGAAGGCAGCACTGAGGCGTCAGGTCCAGGTACTTGTCAAAACGCTTACATTAATTACATTAATGTTATTAGTTAGACATCAAAGTCAACGGCAAATGTTTTCAAAGGAAAAGCATTAGCATTATCGGCCTTATAATGTTCCCACTGCTGGGACTCAAGCCTCCTCTCTAGGAGAGAAAATGGGCCGTAAACCACCGCGCGGGCCAAGTGCAGATTGGCGGATGTCACATGTCTTCGAATTTTTGGTTCTAGGACATGCCGGGTTCCTCACGATGTTTTCCTTCACCATTTTGAGCACCTGACTGGGTTTGAACCCACGACCTACAACTTGCAAGTCGGAGCAGTTACCACTGGGATGCCACTGCTCACAAAGGAAAAGATCTGGCACAAATCGGTGGAGTAATAATAATTGTCCTAAAACTTATTGTGGACTTATTTTGATGTGATGATGAACTTTAAAGATATAGAACGATCTATGGCGAACAAGTAGCTACAATAAGGGGAATATTGATATGAATTTTAACAACATAAAAGTCATTATGTAACCATTTCCATTAAAATATTATTCACAAATATAACAGGAAACTCAAGTTTGACCCATTGGCAACCCTGAAAGCGATCACCATTATAATCGACATTGTATTGTTGCCAAACTTTATTCAAAATTCGAACACAACGGATCTGTGGAGCGTTCCTTTTTTAATTGAATAAAGTGATTCACCGAAATATGGTTGGTCAATTAAGTAAAGTGACCTTTTTAAAATATTTTGTTTATTCGAACCTCATGTAGTTACTCAGATACCCGCGAAACGAGACACAATAGCAAAACAATAACAGCGCGGTCTCATAGGACCGGTTGGGGATTCAAACGTCAACGAGTTTAAGCCTAAATCAGTCATAATAGATTTTCAAAAGAGTTACAGTTGCCCTGGAATACAAAGGACAATTGAAGGCATACAGGTGAGTTTAAATCAATTAAAATCTGTCGCACTACACCCCCGGTGTAGATGTTTCTTATATGGCAGAAACGTATTTCCCGGGTTTACTAGTCTAATGACTGATTGCTGAATGATTTTTATATATTTACATAAAAAACTTATGTCACACTGTTTGTTATCGAACTCCTTCGGCTAGACAAATTTTTATGATTTATGTTTTTTTTGTGTATATTTAAACTAATTTCTTTTCTATCCTAGCTATCTATCCTTTTCTCTCATCTAAAGATGCATATTTTAGTCCTGCTGTCACCCAACTCATGCTATGTAAAAAAGACTGAAAATAATTCCACCCGCATTTTTTTCTTTTATATGTATCATATTTATATGTCAGAACAACGTTTGCTAGCTAAAATCTGTTTTTTAATCCCTGAGACTAAATTGATAAAGGTAAAATATGTCAAATTTACAATAATAATGATGCCAGTTCTTTTGTGTTGTGACAAGTGTGACAACCTACGTAATGTCATTTTAGTCTCAGAGAGTAAAAAAATACACTTTAGTTACATAAAAATAACATGTGGTTCTATTTTCCCGTTGACTCGGTTAGTAGCAGGGTGTAATAAAACTCGATCGGTCTCGTGTAGCATTAAACTATCGTTATCACATTATTGCCTCACCTCCACTAACTTCGTTATGGCGAGGCCAATCAACTGATTCGCTTACTCTGTGTACTTTGTAAATAGGGACGTGTGGGGAAATGAATTGTGTGATTTTTTATGATAGAGGCTAGGAGTGAAAACTATTCTTATGCTCGATAACTGACTGACAGCCGAAACTAACACACACATTACAGGGTACGTCAAATTTTACACAAAACCTCCTTTTAAGATATGGGCGAGCACGTAAAAAGGTGTTTTTTTTTTAATTAGCTTTTAAGCGAGTGAAAAGGAGGCAATTCGTTTGTATGTAAAATTTTATTCCTTGAGCTCATATACTTAAAACTTATAAATAGAAATTCGAGTAAATAAGAAAAGGTATTTAGTAACTATTTTTGTGTTAAAGCTTATATCGGAGAATCTTATCCAATATTCAAATCTTAATTTTGTGTAACCTGCCAAATTCGAATCTTAAATTTAAAATTACCAAGAATATGAGTATATTCAAGTTCTCTGACCAAATTGTTTACCTTTTCATTTTTTTTTATTGGTTATAAACTAGTGCTTGACTGCAATCCTACCTGATGGTAAGCAGTGATGCAATCGCAGATGGTGAGGCGCACTAGTTTATTAAGAGCCTATTCACTCTAGCCTTGAAGACACTCAAATTATAATCAGACGGGAAGACCACAGCAGGCAAATTGCTCCAGTGTCTCGATGTACGCAGTATAAACGCCGAAGCGAAACGCTTCCATGTAGTAAATAAAGTTCTATATTGTATCACTAACCTAAAAACTGCTCTCAAAGTCACGCGTCGGTCTGTTCTGTACCCAACATGGCGAAGTTTCGTATTTTCAAGCATAGAACGCACGTACGGCCGGTATTATCTTCGGTTGGCGGTCGGAATTAGCTATGGGAGAGGAAAGATTAAGATAAAGTGATTTTACGGTAACGTTGTAGCATGTATGAGGAGGTTATAATGATGACACAGCTGCAAGGGATGTAAAATACAGGATATGTGCTTTTATTTAATTTAAAAAAAAAATAAGTTAAAAAAATTAAACTATGTAAAATCGTGATTCTAGCATTTTTAGAAAGAAAAAAATGAATGAAATTTAAATTAAAAATGTCGTGTGTGAAGATTTTATCGACAGCGACTTTTTAATTAATTCATTTTTATTTAAAAATGTTTCTTTTTTTGTTTAGAATACAGATTTTATACAGTTTAAATTAAAAAAAATAACTGATTTTTGTTGAAAAAATATGGAAAAACTCGACGAAAAATTCCACCACTGGGGGTCCACAATCATGTACTGGATCCATTGTATTCGTTTGTGCGTCAATGTCAGATACACCACGTATAAAGCTATATGATAGATAATAAGTTGGTTAAAAGCGCTACTTATCTATATATCATCATCATCATCATCATCTCAGCCGAAAGACGTCCACTGCTGGACATAGGCCTCCCCCAAGCGTCGCCACAGCGACCGGTCCTGCGCGTCTCGCATCCATCGGATTCCCGCGACCCTCGCCAGGTCGTCGGTCCACCTTGTGGGAGGCCTTCCGACGCTGCGTCTTCCGGTACGTGGCCGCCACTCTAGAACCTTCCGTCCCCATCGACCATCTGTTCTACGAGCAATGTGCCCTGCCCACTGCCACTTAAGTTTAGCGATTCTTCGGGCTATGTCGGTAACCTTAGTTCTCTTGCGGATCTCTTCATTCCTGATGTGATCGCGCAAGGAAACTCCGAGCATAGCCCTTTCCATTGCTCTTTGGGTGACTTTAAGCCTT